>CM077094.1:170938626-173389079 GCA_039513925.1 Platanthera zijinensis
ATATATATATAATATAATATATATATATATATATATATATATATATATATATATAATATATATATATATATATATAATATATATAATATATATATATATATATATATATATATATATATATATATATATATCTTTTATACTATAAGTAAACTCAAAATAGTCATGGTGTAACATTCATCTTCCCAAATACTCTCAGTTATGTGTAACATTCACTTACACCAAAATACCCCTTCATATCTTCTTTTTTATTTCAAAAGATTTGATTTTTATGTCATTTCTACTTTGCTGCAAATATGTCCGCTCAAATTTGCGAAGGGACACGGTAATAAAATCGGATGTTGGACGCGCCAATATGTTCCCGCGACAAACGCCGCCCCCGCGACAAACGCCGCCCCCGCAACAAACGCCGCCCCCGCAACAAACGTCGCACGGGGTCCCCCGTACACGACTACTTATATATATCTTTACTACTATAATAGAAATACTGTGGTCTGCAGATAACATGAGTTCGAAATTAGAGGGTAATTAGGTGGCCGTCGGATTTCAGATTTTTGATCATGAACCGTTGGATCAAACCAACCCTCTATCCAGACTTTTTTTAGGCCTCTTAAACCTACTTTAGGACAGTCCTAAACCTACTATAGGACAGCAAAAAAACTAGCGGACCTGCAACCGGCGAGCCCGCAAACAACCAGCAAGCCCATCCCGCGAAAACCTGCAAGCAAGCCCGCCCGCAAGTCAGCCAGCCAACATTACTTCAAATATCTAAAGCTGAATATTGAATATATATCCACAAAAATCCGAAGAATGGACGGTGTGGGACTAAACCCGCCTGTTTAGGCACGGGAATCAGATTTTTCGGGGCCCAATATGAGGGTCAAGATGGCTCCAAAACGAAAAGTGGTCAACATGAAAGTTGTAGATCTCGCGATACGAACAACTTTCATGTTGATCACTTTTTTATTTGGAGCCTCCTTGACCTTCGATTTGGGACCCGAAAAGTCTGCGAGGCGAGACTGCTACAGTAAAGGCACGGAAATCAAGTTTTTCGGGGCCCAATATGAGGGTCAAGATTGCTCCAAAACGAAAAGTGGTCAACATGAAAGTTGTAGATCTCGGCGATCCGAACAACTTTCATGTTGATCACTTTTTGATTTGGAGCCTCCTTGACCTTCTATTTGGGACCTGAAAAGTCTGGGCGCAAGACTGCTACAGTAAAAGCACGGAAATCAGGTAAAATAATAATATATATATAAAAAAACCGCCGGGGCGGGCGAAGCCCGCCGGGGGGCGGGCGAAGCCCGCCGCGCCGGCCGGGTACTGTGGCGCGTGGCCATCGGGCCGGAGGCCCGTGCCTGTCACTCGTATATATATATATATATATATATATATATATAATACCCCCGCCTCAGTTTAATCCCAAAAAACAAAAAAATAAATGACAGGCCTCACCTTCACTCAAAACCAAACAGAAAAAAAAATAAGCACCCGGCCTAGCCATTGGGAAAAGAGAAGAAGAACAACTGTATAAAATGTTCGGCCTCGATCAGCCAGCCATTGGAAAAATAGAAGGAGAACTCAACAACAACTCCCTAAAATGCCCGCCTTAGCCGTTCCACACTCTTCCCATTGCTTCTGGTTACCAGTTGGCTTCTGGTTACCAGTTACGCTTGGCGTATCCATGCCACTGCAGCACAATCCTTCAGCTCCAACAAGGTGATCCCGCCGGTGGCGAAGAAGGCGAGGCATGAGATGGAGATGTTCGGCGACGTCCGCGTGGACGACTATTACTGGCTCCGCGACGACTCCCACTCGAATCGGGAGATCCTCTCCTATCTCAAGGCGGAAAACGATTACACCAATCAATCCATGTCGAGTGAGCTCCCACCGCCATTTTTTTATATTCATTCCTATTTGATGGACCGGGAGGGATCCGGTCGTTTTTTTGCTGTCGCTTCTGAATTACTTTTGTTTTCTAAATTCGGTTTTTTTGCAATTTGCGCTCCCAAATTATCCTATTTTGACCTTTTCAAATGTAATTGTAGGTGTTAAACAATTTGAGGATCAACTGTATGCTGAGATGGTAGCAAGAACCAAGGAAGAAGTTGGTATATCGGCACCTATTAGGAGAGGTTCATATTACTATTATGAGAGAACTTTGGTGGGAAGGACAATAAATTACATTGCAGGCGCCTTATCACCAATGATGCCTCTCCTCCTTCTGTGTATGATGTCATGCCCACCGGTCCCGAAGCACCGACGGAGCATGTTATCCTAGATGAGAATATCAGGGCTCAAGGCCATGAATATTATTACCTTGGGGCTTTCAGGGTAATTTTTGGTCTTTTAAGTATTTAGTTTAGAAAAGTTGTTTCATTTTTCTTATTTTTCTGATCTTATTTACAGCCTAGCCCCAATAATAAATTGATAGCATATGCTGAAGACACTAAAGGTGATGGCATCCATACTGTTTATGTCATTGATGCTGACAAAGGCACTGCCATTGGTAATCCTTTGAAAGGAGTAACTTCAAATATAGAATGGGCGGGAGATGATGCACTAGTTTACATCACAATGGATGAATCCCATCGCTATCAAAAGGTTATGATCTTGCAATTTAAATTTATTCTGCAGTTTGTCCTAGATGAAGTTTGTACAAAAATGCTTATGCCTCTCTGCTAGAATCAGTAGAATGCAAACTGTAGCTTTCTTAAATGCTACTGGATTTTTTTCTTGAGACATTCATTACACTCCCGCGCCACTTCCCATACACTAAGGCTCCCTTTGGCGCGGTGTTTTTGCTCCGGTGAGTTTTGGGGAAAAAAATGCTACAATTATAGAATATATGTTTGGCATGACAATGGTTATGACCGCCATCAAGGAAAAAAACTAATTTTGAACATAAAGGTGGATGAAGTTCCTCGTGTGAGGTCAGGCGGTCATGAACAGTGGTTCATAACTTAACCATCGTGTTTACGATCGCCACCACCACGTCAAACAAAGCCTAAATCATTTAGAATGCTTTTCCTATTTCTCATATTACTTGTCATTTAAGTATGTTGGTTTTTAACTTTTTATACTTGTGTAGGTATGGTCTCATAAATTATTGTCAGACCAATCAAGCGATCTGTGTCTCTACCATGAGAAGAATGATACATTTTCAGTCTATGTCTATGCTTCTGAAAGCAAACAATACCTTTTTGTTCAATCATGGAGTGATAATACACAATTTATAATGTATCTCGATGTATACAAGCAAGAAGGTGGACTGATGACTTTAACTCCACGTATTTATGGGATTCAAACAAAAGCTAGTCACAACAGAAATCATTTTTTTATCAAGAGGACAAGTGATGAGCTTTTTAATTCTGAATTGGTTTATTGTCTCATTGACAATCCATCCGAAACACACATTTTGATTCCACATCGAGAAAGGTAATTTTTTCTATATGGTTTTGGCTCATATCATCTTATTTAGCGTTTCGATAGAGGAAATTCCAATGTGAAAACTGACCGAGAAGATTAGAAGATATAACCGGGCAAGAAAATCTTCGGTATTCAAAGAGTTTGGACACTGAGAATACTCAACTTGTCTGGTCCGATCCTATAGATTGTTGTTTTGTATGCTATGTGATGCGATAATTCTCTCCTCGACTTGATTTAATTAGAAAAGCATGTGTCTTATGGTTTTTTGTAATCCAAGGAAGCGCTTGAAGCGTGAATTTGAATGACTATAAGAAAGATTCTGTTGCTTGCAATTGGTTGAACAACCTTTTCAGACCAAGTTTTTTAAACCTTGAGTGGGTTGTTTTCTATGAATTGAACAACAATGTTGAAGTAGTGATAATTACGCATCTTTTGACCCCTCTTCTCGTGTGAGAAAAATTTATTTTTAGTCCTTTACAGAATCTTCAACTTCCTTCAAATACAAAGACCAGTGTTTTATATGTCCTCTGACATGTCAGCTAACATGTATATTGAGGGCAAAACAAAAATTTTCTTGAAAAAAAAAGCTGTCATTTAGTAAAATACATGTCAACATATCTGTTTTTTTATATCGACTAGCACGGTTTTAAAATATTATTTACTATTTTATTTTATTTTATGTAAGCAATATATGTTTAAATCACTTCTATGTATTGCATTGTATACGTTTTATCAATTAAACTTAATTTTACATTATGTTTCATAGGTGTTAAGTCTTACGATCAAATTTGTATTATTATTTTATGTTGAACATTTATTATTTAATATTAAATAAATAATTAGTCAATAATCTTGTTTTTTTTAACACAATTTTATTAACCACAATCAAACTTATTATCTATTAAGAACATTTACTTTTTAAATATTCTTTACTTACTATATAAAATGTAGCTTTAGATAAATAAAATTATTATGGAGTGTTAAATATATTTCATAATTTATGTATTTGTGCTTGTTTAGGATACTTGTTGGTACTGGTGCAAAAAAAGCATGAGAGGCACAGACCGGGCTTGGTTAGCCAAGTCATTGGGCATCGCCTAGCCTTTAATGCTAGGCCAACACCCAACTTCAAACCTCAGATGCAGGGGCGGATCTAGAGGGGGGCTCGAGGGACACTGGCACCCCCATTATTTTTCAAAATGGTTAGTGTATTTGGATTCCTCTTGTCGAGGCAATGAATTTTGACTACTTATACGTCAAAAACGGTGGTCAGATGAGGGAAAAACAACTCCGATAAGATTGAAACGTTTAAATTTTTTTTGAAGGAAGTTGATGTCTGGCCTCCCATGTTAAAATTTTTAGAACCCAGTGACGCATTCAAAAAAAAAATATGTGCACCCTCATTATCAATTTGTGCACCCCCATTATTAATTTTCTGGATCCGCCACTGCTCGGATGTCTGCCTAGCTGCTTGGCCTAGTAATGGGTTTGGCAAGATATGACAAAATAAATATGGGGGCTTGCCTCTTGAGGTCCTTAGGCTTACCAAAGCGGATACACGAGGGATTGGGTGCGACTTAAGATGAGATACGCGGGATTAAAGTTTTAAGTTTTGGATTGCGTTTAAATACAAAAAAATGAGGTGTTTTTTTAAAATTCTAGGTTGCGGATAGCCAAATACGAGTTGCGATTAATAATCATCATTTTAATTACTACATTAATAATTATAGGCCTCGTGCCAATGCGCGCACAAGAGTGCATTATTTTCTGGATATAGTGAGTGTGTGTGGTAGCACGTAGACGTACAAATTTGATGTTTTGCATGATAAATTATAACATATTATTTCATACTTATTGTAAATATATATAACTTGGCAATAGATTATGGACATTACAAAGATATTTGTAACATTTTCAGCCAGGGGGCGTCTTATACATGATAAGTCTCATTCAAATTATGAACAAGTGCGTGTTTTTTTCTTCTTCGATTCATAGTCAGTCCAACTGAATGATTAAGATGGCTTTGTTGAATTGAACTGAATTGGTGCGTCGAGTCATCTTTGGTGCATGACCAGTTCTGCCAACCAAATAACGACCGAGTTGATCAATAGGGGTGCCACTGAGTTGTTTGAGTATTTTTATGCTAGCAAGTAGCGTGTCCTGTAGCTAAAGCGGGCTCGGCTGAACCAAATGATGTAGGGTAGGCTACGTGAGTGCGCAACTAAAATGCAATCATAAGTAAGTGTCGGGAAAACAACTCGAAAACTCTAAACTAATGTATGTAAGATGCAAGATCTGCCGGCAAAATCAAATTAAGCAATAAATAAATAGGGTGATTGTTAATCGCAGCCTGTTATTTGCTATCCGCACCCCAAAATTTTAAAAATACAAACATTTTCTATGGTTAACCGCAAACTGGCACCTCCTTCCTCCCACTGAAGCATCCTGCCTCCTTCCTCCGTCTCAACATTCTGAAATCAGTGGCATGGTCAATCTCCAAGGCGAGTTCGACTGTAACATTTACCTGACCTTGTTTTATTTGCATCTTCGTCTTACTCTGTTCATACTTTGTTCAAGTTCTCGTCCTTCATTTCTTCATGAATCTTTTATATTCAACTACAATTTTGATGTTGGATTATTACCAAATCATAGGAAGTGTACCAACACAGTTGGGTATGAGAGCTCTCTCCTTGCAATAAATCACTTAACCGAGTAATCCCATCAAGCTTAGGTGATTTAGCGCAATTAAGATTGATGGACTTGAGATTAAACATCCTCTTTGATTTGATCCCGGAGAAGCTATCTCAAGCTTCGCCGCTTTTTTACATTAAAGCTTCAGAATAACTCCTCTTTGGCAATGTGAAACTCTACCAAAAATCTTCTAAATCTTCTAAATCTCCATTAGCTATTGTTTTCATTGGAGCTTTTATCGTTATTGTTTCTGGAACTGCATTGGGCCTCTTCATTTGGTACCAAAGGAAGAAGAAAATTAACAGTGGTGGTTCACTCAGGATTGATGTACATGTTAATAACGGGTGAGGTAAGTCAATATTGAGTTGCGGTTAACATTTTGTATTGCAGTGAACATTAAGGTAGGTGCTATAAGCCAAGTACGAGTTACAGTTTAACAATCAATTTAGATAATTGAACTGAAGCAATATAAAATTATTTCTTTAATAAAAAAGACAAGCGCCTTGGACTTGAAATCTGCAGTTCGCGTGGTCGCAGAACCAACATGCGCTGGCGAGGAAGCAGAGAGGCAGTCCATCTCGGGAGGGAACCTTGAGGCAGTGCGACGTGCGATGATCGGAATAGAAGCGGTGGCTGTCGCGTTGAAAGATCGACGAAGGGAATGCGGGGGCGAGCAGTGAGCGAGATGGGTGTGGCGAACGACACTTGAGTTTGTCGAGGGCCAACGGTAGAGCAGCGTGGGTCAGTTGCTGCAATCGATGATGGAGTTTTGCGGAGGGTTGAAGCTGCTTCTCACGCGTCTAGTGGTTCACCAGTACGGTTTGCACAATTCTTTTTTTAGGTAACTTAGATTGAATGAGTTTCATCTTGAACACAAGATTATTCTTCATTCATCCAGGGCTTTGTTATACATAATAAGTCTCATTCAAGTTTTGGACAAGTGCATGCTATTTTCTTCTTCGATTCATAACCACTCCAGCTGAATTGATTAAGAAGTCTTGAACTGAATTGGTGATTCTAGTCATCTTTGGACCAGGCTGCTAGTGGTTAACCTTTACAGTTTGTTAAAATGAAAATTCCTAGTCTTCCTACGGTTTTTTTGTTTTGTTTTTGGTCACTTAGATTGGATGAGTTTCATCTTGGGCACTATATTTATTCTTCATTCAAAAGCTCAAATAGTTTCATGCTTCGAAATATGAGATGCCTTAAGATGTGTCTTCTCTTTAGTGCTATTATAGCGATAATTCTCATTTATGATTTATGAGCATCTCATGATCTTGTTAAGATATCTTTATTAAATACTGAAATGCATCTCATTGGAAAAACATTTAGCTGTACTTATTCATGATAATGTTTTTTGCTATAATTTTTAGTCTGTTTTCATTTCCTGGCAACTATATGATTTTTATGCTACTTCCTTTGGATGATGCGCCTTTTTTTGTAGGATTGACTGACGCTCTTTGCATCATGATACTGATGAGTTGATCTCTTTTTCAGTGTGAAAATTCAAGATTTCCAGCTTTTTAGTGGTTATGTTGCTATTTATGAGATGGAAAACGCCTTGCAAAAAGTAACTGTATATAGTCTTCCACAAATGGGTGAAGAAATTGGACCACTCCAAAATGGTCGAGCAATAGATTTTGTTGATCCTATATACTCAGTGTACACTGAGGAATCACAGTTTTCTTCAAACATTTTACGATTCACTTATAGTTCGATGAAAACACCTCAATCTGTTTATGACTATGATATGACTTCAGGCATTTCTGTTCTGAAGAAGATTCGGCCGGTAAAGTATACGAACATGAGAACACTAATCTTTGGTTTATTTATAGTTGTATGCCTTTTAATCCGTGAGCACTTACTTGTTGTAGAATTTTCTCTTTTATGATGTGGCAATAAAATCGGATTAAGTCTTGTTCAGTATCTTGAGGGAAACAAATAAGTAAAATTTGCATTTTAAAAATAAACCTTTGTACGAGATAAGGGGTTGATAGTCCATCCTAGGTGTTAAGAGTCTTTTTTATTAAAAATTATGAACCATTGTTATAACTTGTTAAGTTGATATTTAATTTCCTAAGTTGCATGCATATCAATTTATCATCATTAATCCTCATTGTTAGTCTTATCTTTAATCATTTAGGGTTGACTTTATGACTCTCATTCTTCATTCATTTCTAATCAGTGTTTCATCGGGTGTTAACCAAATTTCTCTCAAATTTTTTGCGCTTCTAGTCATATGACCTTCGGCCAACACTTTTTCCTTCCTAGTTGTTTCTCATTAATTGTATCTACTCATTTCTTTTGGTGCAACTTCTACTCCTTTTTTATGTTCTCAACTATCTTAGTTTTTTCAATTATTATGGTCTCTCAGCTAGATTTTTTTTCATGCCAGTCCCTCTAATATAATCATTTCTCAACAACTTATCTTTATATCTAACAGTTGATATAAAATTCTTTAATTTTATTTTATTTTCATAACTTTGTGCACATATTTAAAGATTTAGGCTCAGTTTGGGGGGGGGGGGCTTATTTTCACCGGTCAAGCAGTCATGATCGCATGAACCGGGACTTAATTAAGGTCCGATTCATGCGGTCATGACCGCTTGACCGGTAAAAATAAGTCCCCCCAAACGGAGCCTTAATTAACTCTAATGGTCTATTTATATAATTTACCACCATTAAAACTTGTTTGGTTACTCATAAGATGTCTAATTCTTTCTTTCTTATGTGTGTATATTGTTAATGCATTAATTTGATTAATTCTAAGAGATATTTTTGTCTTTGGTTTTTAATGATAATTTGTTATTGTACTATGTTATCTCTCCTTATACTAGTTTAGTATCTGTACATGATAGAATGCGATCAATTATCTATTCACATCAACAATAGAGTATATATGCATGAGAGGGTGATCCCAACACCCGAAATGACTCTAAAGTATATTTACCATATACATTATCTAACACCCCCTCAAACTTAAGGGGGATTATACACGGAGAATTTGGACAATAGATATGTATGTTGGTTCCGTGTCTGTGGCTTAGTCATCAAATCTGCAAGTTGCTGCTCAAAAGAAATAAAGTGAGGAACAAGAATACCACGACCATACTACTCTCGTAGGAAGAAAGCATCCACCCCGATATGCTTGGCAAGAGAGTGTTTCACTGGGTTCAGAGTAATCTGAATAGCACAAGTGTTATCACAATGGAGTGGAGTGGGATCTGAAGAAGCGACATCAAGGTCCTCAAGAATCTAGCGGAGCCAAATAATGTCCTCAGCGGTGGTAGTCATTGCCTGAAGCTTAGCCTCAGTGCAAAATATTTCTTGGATTTCCATGCAATAAGTGATGAACCCAAGAATAGGAAGAAACCCGTGACAGAGCGACGATCATCATGATCACTGGCTCAGGTAGCATCCGAGTAAGCACAGAGCTGTAGAGAACTAAAACTGAAGAAGAAGTGGTCTCGTGAATTCGCCGCATGGAGATAGTGTAAGAGCCTCAGTAGATGACCATAATGCACAGAGGTAGGCACACCAACAAATTAGCTTAACACATGACCAACAGGGGCAATGTTGGGCCGCTTAATAGTGAGGTAGACGAGACTCCCAACGAGGTGACGATAGCGAGTATGATAGGAAAGAGTAACCTCATCATCCAGACGTAGATGAAGGTGAAGTTCCATAGGGTTGTCCACGGTGCGAGAGTCAGAGAGAGCGGCCCGAGCTAAGAGATCAGTGTGTAATGCAGCTGAGAGAGCTGAAAACCGTGGTCCGTAGAGGTGACCTCAGGGCCCAAGAAATAGCTCAATTGTCCAAGGTTAGTCATTTGAAACTGTTGCTGCAGATGTTGTTTGATAAAGGCCACGTGAGAAGGATCATAACCAGTAATAATCATGTCATCCACATAAAGCAACATAAGAGTCCGACCACAAGAGTAGGCATGCACAAACAGGGCTGGATCACGTGAACTCGAGAGAAAACTGGCAGCTGTAATGGCTAAACTGAAACATGTAAACCACCCACGGGGCGCCTGCTTGAGCCCAAAAAGATCTTGTCATAAGCGACATACAAAGCGTGGAGGAGAGAAGAGACCGGGAGGAGAAAGCATGTACACCTCCTGTTGATGTTTGTCGTGAAGAAAGGCATTCTTCACGTTAAGCTAGAATGAAAAATAGTAACAAACAGATGCAACCGCAATAAGATATGAACGGCATCCCTACTCTTACTAAAAACCACGAGCCACAAGCCGAGCCTTGTACCTTTCTATAAAATCATTTGAGCGAGTCTTAACCTTGAATACACACTTGAAAGTAATAGGAACAGCACCAGAGGGAAGAGGAACAAACTCCTAAGTACGAGTGTTCTCAAGTGCCTCCAACTCAGCAGACATATCAGTCTGCCACTCAGGTATTTGGGCATCCTCACGATAGGAAGTCGGCTCTGGAGTACCACTTACTGTAGTAGGAAGGGTAGGCAGGTCCATTAGTAGTATAACAAGGCTAAGTCCTTCGGGAGGGCATCTATCACGAGGTGGGTTGTGACGCGCAGGAGGATCATCCACATAACACTCGTTGGAGGAGACAATCACTAAGTCTGGGGGAATGGAGGTGAGGGAACAAGAGGTGGACGACGAGCGTAATGATATGGAAGTGGGATGAGGAGCGCATCATAGAGATAGGTAGGTGGCGAAGTGGAGGAGTGAGAAGGTGATAGGGTAGAATATGACAAGGAATGAGGAGGTGATAGAGTAGATTGCGACAAGGGAAGAGGAGGTGGACATACCAGAGGAAAGAATACATGAGGCGGAGAGATGGGAAGAGTTATAAACTGCACGTCAGATGGAGTAGCACATGAGTGTGAGGTCGAGTGGACAGAGGACATGAAGAAAGGGCGAGACTCGTCAAAAGTAACATCACGTGAGATGTGAAGTCAGTGTGCAACAGGGTCATAATATTGATACCCCTTGTGCTAAGTACTTTATCCAAGAAAGGCACAATGAACAGAATGAGCAGAGAGCTTAGTACGATCACGCAGAGGGAGTAGAACATACCACCGATAGACAAAAACACAAAGATGAGTGTAACGTGGGGGTCGAGAGTACGGACACTCACCGTGGTATTGAGCCTGAAGGAAAGTGGAGGGATGCAGGTTAATTGTTGAAGCCGAAGATTCGGTCTCTGTGGAGTTCACCCTTGGGGAAGGGGTGATCGCGCACCTACTTCTCTCTTGCAAGCAAAATGAAAGAAAGAAAAGGAAACTGACCCAAGGGCTCGACGCAGAGGTCCCACCACACACCCAAAAGATCTTAGAGCGCTTCCCCTCCCTTAGCCAAAAACCAAGCTAAGGCTACCTCAGAAAATGCAAGAAGGTCTGGGAGAAAGAAAAGCCTGCCTTCTGAGGTGTCCCCTTGGGTCTATTTATAGGATTCTGAAAATGGCCTGCAAATAACCAACCTCTGCTGTTCTGAACAGCTATGTGCAACCTGTGTTGGTTTGCCAACAACGTAACTCCGCTGTTCTGAGAGACTAGGGGCAGACCGAAAGGGGTATAATGATAAAAAGCACCTCATAGGAGATATGGTGAGTGCGAGCCGGCCTACCTACCTCGGGATGGAGCTAAAGAACCCAAAGGCGTCGAGTGGAGCATTATCACTCAACGCCCTTGCCAGAAGGGCGCCGAGGGCGTTGAGTGGAGCGTTATCACTCAACGCCCTTGCCAGAAGGGCGCCGAGGGCGTCGAGTAGAACGATATAACTCAACGCTATTGCCAGGAGGGAGCCGAGAGCGTGGGGAAAATGGAAACGAAGCCTCATAAAAGAGCTGGGCGAATGGCCCTCTAATACCTCCACTCGCCCGGGGCGGCGAGTGATCGATTGGGCTGGCACTCGCCGCTTCTGCCCGGACTTTGACGAGCACGGGCCCGACTGGATCTACTCGCCTGCTTCTTGCCGAGCTCCCCTGGGGCGAGTGCAAGCCAGCCCGCTCCACTCGCTCCTTGACGAATCGGGGACCGCTGAACTCTGGCCCCCCTCCAGCTCCGTTTGGCGAGCTCCGCGGTCTGAGCTCGAGTCTGGGGCTTAGCTCGACGAAAGCCAAGCCCAACTCGACTAACCCCAGGCGGGCGCGAGCTTGGCGGACTAGTTCGCGCAGCTTGTCCGCCTAGCTATGGCGAGAGCGAGTTGGCTGTTCCGAATCCGCTCGCTTCCTGATCTGACGTGGACGGGCTTCCCCGGTCTGCTTACCTAGGTCGTGGGCCCACTCGGCGAACATGAGATTGTACAAAATCCCCGCTCTTTTTATGCTTGGTCAAGCTCGAAAAGAATCATCCAACCCACGTGTTCAGTGAGTGCTTTCCTGAGCTGGAGAGAATCTTTTGAGGGGCCCCACCCTTGTGCTATAATTGTGTCATCGGACCTTTGGAAAAATTCCCCCTCTTTCCTATCCACGAGCTGTAGCTGAACGATGCCTATATCCGAGGAGATGCAGGCTCGCCTAGAGGCTACGAGGGAGGGGACTCGGGAGTTGGACCTTGGTGATGCCCCGTGGTTGGCGCGCAGATCACCTGACCTTCTCTTTAGGCCAAAAAAGGAAAAAGGGTCGGATTTCCCTTTTCTGCAGGAATCAGCTCCCGAGGACTGGGAGGATAGGGGAGAACTGGGGCATTTTACCTTGTTGATAACTGCACGGGTCGCTAGCCCTCCGGCCCAGGAGCATGTCCATCCTGCGATGTCTCCGTCGCCAATGCCTCCCGGCCTGGGGAATTGTCATCTCTTCCTCCTTTGCTGTTGATGCTAAGGACCTACCGCATCCTCCTTCATCTTCATTCTCCCTCAAGTTCACTGCAATATCCTTCCATGCCCAGTAACCTAGCCGTGCCAGCTCATGATCTATTATCCCTATCCAACAAAGCCGCAAAACTCCATTGACCCCCATCAGCTGCCAACCACCTTCCGTCAATGCCAGTATCCACTTCCAATTGAAAATCTTTGACATTTTGAACATTTCTTCACATATTGTTGTGTATCTTTGCGATGTTTGACCAGAAATATCGTTACCTCAAAGTTCTTTTCTCAAGGGTTCGAGATCTCAAATGACTTGCACATTCACTTAATTGATTTCATGGAGGATGGTAGAAATTTATATTTCTGATATGCATCCTGCTGGAGGGGCAAACAAAGTTCTATATGAGTGTCAACATCCACCTTACGCCAATGCCAGTAATTTGTGATCACTCAAAACCAAAAAACTTCACTCATACTCCTTCACAAATCACACATTAGTATCTACGTTTTGCTCCTACTGCCCACATCTTTGCATCTAGGCCAATCGCTTGGCCAGTTCTATATTTAGTTTATTTTTACATTTTAGGGTTTTATCGGTATTTTTAGTGATTGTGGGTTTATAGCTGTCCATTTCCTCCAATAATTTGCAATGTTTATTCACTGTGTGATTATTTTATGGCACTTTTAGTAGCATGCAATTATTGTTTGTGAATTTAACTTTGATTATTTGTAATCGAGTGTGGCTTACTTTTAAAATTTTCTTAAATATTTAATTGTATTGGATATAATTGCCTATTGATTCATGTAAACGCATTGCGCTAGTGTCTAGGGTATTTGTTGATTTAGGCTCCGTTTGGCACGGTGGTGGTAGTCATGAACATAAGAGTTAAATTGTCATTGGCTAACGCCCACCTAAGGAACTTCATCCACTTTTATGTTCAAACGGATGATATTTGTTAGGTGATCCTTAACAAATGACGATTTAACTCATGTGTTTACGACCGCCACTACCGCGCCAAACGAAGCCTTAATAGCATATGTTGTATGCCTTTTTTCCATTGTCATATAGTGTTTAGGTTAATTGTTTCCCCTCCAGCGTTATCCTACATTAGGAAACCCCAATGTAGCCTAATGACTAAATAAGGTGCATGTATTGAAGTATACCTGTGACTGAACATTTTGACTTAATGGATGAGTTTGTTGTGTTATTAAAATATTAGTTACAGGAGAAGTCCTTCATAGTTAAAACAAAAGGCTTATCATAAATATTCTTTTTTATCTTAGCTTTTATATTATCTATAATCATACTTATGAAAAAAATCTATATTAGGCCACAATTTTGGGAAATTGAGAGACCAAAATACTTGACTTTACATTAGTTGTGTCAATTTTTTTTTACTTTATACCTTGCCCCTAATTCATAGATTCCACATTAACTATAATCACATTTCTTAACTTATGACAGGTGCCTGGCGGTTTTGAATCATCTGATTATTTGACTGAGAGAAAATGGGCTGTCAGCACAGACAGCACCAAGGTGCCTATTTCAATTCTATACAAAAAGAACCTTGTGAAGCTTGATGGATTTGATCCATTATCGATGCATGGATTGGGTTCATATGGGGTAATATGTGAATTTATCTATTACTCGCTAGAAATTAAATTTACTTCTTACAATTAATATGTAGACAAAATCTCCTAGCTACTTCCTAATGCTAATTTGCCGGTATTTATTTTCTCTTATTATTGTTGTGAACTACGCAGCAATTCTCTCGGCACCACAAAGTGTGCGGCGGGATTAGCAAGAGTGCAATCGAGAGATCATAACCAAGAAAAAATTGAAATCAAAGCAGAAAAGAAAACGAGAAATAAGCGACACAAATATATATATGTGGTTCAAAGTCAAACTCCTACATCCACGGGGAGAGCACCTGAGAAGATCCACTAGAAATACGGGCAAAATTACAGCAATAAGTCTAAGAACCTGAGCGATAAAATGGGCCTCGAGTCGCTGGTGTTCTCCCTCATCGGCGACCAAAAGTGTGTTCGCGTCCACACAAATCCAGCGAGAACCGCTGCTCTCCACCAGCCGACACCCCCAGATGGAATCCCCCCACCTCAACGGTTCTCCCAGACGGAGTTTCTCCACTTTGCGGCACTCTCAGAAGGAATTACTGCAAGAAAAGTGGTTGAAACCCTCACACTCCTCTCCTATTGAAACTTCCAATCCTCTCTCTGTTGGAATAGTAAACCGTGTATCCCACACTTCCTATGAAATCTAATTGGTGAGGGTTTAAAATAAACGCAATAAGTGAATTGCTGATTCAGGTAGGTGGAATGAAAAAGGGAGGCATATGCAACAATCTCCACCTTGACGCACTTTACATCACATGCTTCACCTTCTGCTTGGATCTTCTCTCAGAACACCCCCTCTTCGATCAGTAGATACAAATGTGTGCAAAGTTAAAGGTAATGCTTGAACTTGACTCCTAGCAGAGGCTTCGTCAACATATCTACAACAAGGTCTTCCGTGGACACTTCAGTAATTGAATGTCACCTCCTCCAATGAACTCCATCATCTTGTGGTAGCACACATCAATGTGTTTTATCCTTGCGTCATAGACCGGATCCTTTGATAGACAGATTGCACTTTGAATGTCGTAATGCAGCTTCGCCGACTTCTGAGAAATCTTGAGCTTCTGGATAAGACCTCAGAGCCAAATGGCTTCTTGTGCGGCCTCCGCCGCAACGATATACTTTGTCTCAGACATGGACAGAGCTACAATATTTTGAAGAGTAGCTTTCCAACAGATAGGACCTCCACCCAAAAAGAAAATGTACCCAAATGTATATCTCCTTTTGTAGAGGTCATTTGCGTAGTCAGAATCCACAAAGCCTTCTTAAACTCCAGCATTTTTGCTCCTTTTGATAAGTAATCCAACATTTGATGTACCCTTCGGGTATCTTAAAATTCACTTGACTGCATCTCAATGTTGTCGCCCTGAATTGGTCATATATATATATACTAACAACACTCATCGCTTGAGAGAGGTCGGGCCTCATGTATATCATGACATATATCAAACATCCCACCGCACTAGCATAAAACACTCTAAGCATCTTCTGGCATTCCTCCTGTGTGGATGGACACTGATGCGATGATTGTCTGAACTGTTATCCCAGAGGAGTCGTAATGGCTTTAGAATCCATCATGCTTAACTTTTCTAGTACCTTCTGAACATCACCGGTCTATGATAGTCATAACAAACCATGCTTCCTATCTCGCTTGACCAACATCCCTAAGATCTTCTGGGTGTGTCCAAGATCTTTCATCTTAAACTCAACATATATTTTTTTCTTCAATTCCAAAATCTCATCACCGGGTCGAATGAAGTCCTCAGGTTGCAATATATAGATCTCCTCCAAACTTCCATTTAGAAAGGCAGTCTTTTCGTACATCTGCTCTAACTCTATGTCCCACATAGCTACCGTATTGAGTAGCACCCGAATAGAACAAGGTTTCACCACAGGTGAGAAAATTTTATCAAAGTCGACTCCCTTCCTCTGTGTGAAACCTTTGGTTATAAATCTTGATTTGTATCTCCACTATTCTTTCTCTGACGTGGACTCCTTTTCTCTATATGCTTATTTGGAACTAATTGGTTTTTCTCCTTTTGGTAGACTTACCAAATCTCAAGTCTTGTTCTTCTGAAGAGATTCCATCTCTTTCATCATAATTGATTTTCACTGAGAACTGTCTCTACTCTTTATAAATTCAAGATAAGAACATGGGTCTGAAGAAATCACCTAAAATGCATATGTTACAGTATCATGTAGCCTGAGAGGAAGTCCAACCTCTCTTATAGCCTTTTTTCTAACAATCGAGTATGACTCCACTCCAACAGGTTGTACAACATCTATCTCATCAGAGTCAGAAGAAACATCATGGTCATCTACATTACTACTTCCATCCAACACCACCTACACTAGTGAGTCATAATTATTCTCCGCCTCTTTCTCTTAAGACTGAGACTTCTTTAGCGTAGAAGCCTCATCAAAGACCACATCATGCTTCAGCTCAACTTTCATTGTCTCAGGATTCCACAGCTTGAATCCTTTGGTGTCGGCTTTAGGCAGATAAATGCATCTCTTGGACTTAGCATCTAGCTTGGTTTTCTCTGAATTCTGCAATAATACACAAACAAGACATCCAAAATATCAATATTAGCATAATCAACCGGTTTATCCGACCATACTTTCCAAGGAGACTTCAGATCTAATGACTTGGATGGAGAATGATTTATTAGATAATAGGTTGTATTCATAGCTTCAACAAATAGTCACATGCACCGAGCTCTTTCCAACAGCGTTCTGTCCATTCTCTCTACAACTCCATTCTGTCATGGTCTACGTGGTATGGTGAGATGCCGAGTGATTCCTTCTTGACTACAGAAAACTTGAAACTCTTTTGAAGTATATTCACCGTCGTTGTCAAATCTGAGATATTTAACCTTCTACCCAGTTTGTTTTTCTACTGTGATTTATCAAAACTCAAACTTTTCAAACACTTCAGATTTGTGTTTAAGAAAGTTAGTCCAAACCTTTCTTTAAAAATCATCAATGAAGGTAACTAAATACCTGACACCACCAAGTGATGGCTCTGAGGTTAGACCTAAAACGTCTGAGTGAACATACTCCAGAGTATGCCCGCTTCTCTTATTTGATGTCACAAACTTTACTTTGTTCTGCTTCCCGAGAATGCACATCTCACAAAATTCAAGCTTGCAAGTTTTGACCACTTTTAGCAAACCCTTCTTATGTAACTCTTGCAGCCCTCTCTCACTCATGTAGCCGAGTCTGGCATGTCATAGGAAAGAGGAATCCTCGTATGTCGACATAAAAACCGCTGCATCTCCATCTATTATAATGTCAATCAACCTGTAAAGAGTATCTGAACGCTCTTTTTTCATCACCACTAGAACTCCCTTCTTGACTTTCAAATAGTCACTATCACCCATGTAGGAGTACCCGACCGCCTTCAAAGTGCCTAAAGAAATCATACTTTTTCTTAGATCAAGCACATATCTAATGTCTGTAAGAGTTCAAATAGTTATGTCCAACATCTTGATCCCGATACTTCCAATCCCTCTAATGTTTGGTACTCTGAGTTATTCCCATCAGAACACGAACACCGTCATATGACCTGAAGCTGTGGAAGTGATAAGAGCACGCAGTATCCAAGATCCATGCATCTGTAGCATCAACACTTGAAGAAATATGAAGCACATCATCATCTATCTCATTGTCAGATGTCATTACCGCCTATTGTGGCTCGTGATGTCTCTCTTTGAGGTTCTACTTCGGACAATTAGCTTTCCATTGACCCTCTTCCTTGCGGTAATGACAGGTGTTGTTTCCGCCCTTAGACTTGGACCTGAATCTATTTCTCTTTTTGCCTCTATCCTTGAATCAACCTTTGATCAGGTCGTTTCTCTTCACCAAGACACCATCACCAGTGCTAAAACCTAATTTACGCCTTGTTTTATTTGAAAATAGCGTATTCATCGCCTCTTCCATCCTAAGGGTATCTTTTTGATAAAGGATCGTGGTGACTCGATGATCAAAAGAATTCAACAACAAAGAAAACAAAAGAAGAACTTGATCTTTTTTTTTTCAATCTTCACGTCCATACTACGCAATTGAGAGATAAGTTTGTTGAATGCATTATATGCTCCAACAACTAAGTACTTTCGAATATCCTCAAACTGTATAATTGCTTCTTAATGTAGAGTTTGTTCGTAAGTGACTTTGATAAGTAAATCTCCTCCAATTATTTTCACAAGTCTGGCATAGTCTTAGCGTCGACTACATTGTACATCACTTAGTCCGTTAAGCACAACTGGATTGTGTTGATGGCCTTTAGATCCAATTCATCTCATTCATCTCCATCCTTTCGGACTTCTCCTTGCAATAAGTGACTTAGGGATATTTTGCTGAGCAAGAACCGCCTTGATCCGTTTATGTCAAAGACCGAAGTTGATCTTTCAATCATACTTTGGAATCTCAAATTTTGTCGCCATCCTCCTGCTTAGAGATTTCTACGATCGGAACTTCCATCTAATACTAATTGTTGTGAATAACGCATCGATTCTCTCGGCACCACGTAGTGCGCGGCGGGATAGTAAGAGTGCAATCGAGCGATAATAACCAAGAAAAATATAAATTAATGCAAAAAAGAAACAAAAATTAAGCGAGACAGAGATATACGTGGTTTAGAGTCAAACTCCTGCATCCACGAGTCGAGTACCTGAGAAGATCCACTAGAAATAATGACAACATTATAGCAGTAAGTCTAAGAACCCGAGTAAACAAACTAGCCTCGATTCGCCGGTGTTCTCCCTCACCGGTGACCTAAAGTGTGCTGGCGTCCACACAGATCCGGCGAGAACCGTTGTTCTCCATCAGTCGACGCCCCAAGATGGAATCGCTCCACCTAGCCGGCGCTCCCAGACGAAGTCTCTTCACTTCGTCGGCGCTCCCAGATGGAGTTCCTCCAAAACAAGCGACTAAAACGCCCGCACTCCTCTCCCGTTGGAAACTACGAACCCTCTCTTTGGAATAGTGAACGGTGTATCCCACACTTCCTATAAAACCCAATAGGTGAGGGTTAAAAATAAACACAACAATTAAACTGCCGGTTCAAAGAGGAGGAATGAAAAATGGGCGGCATAATTCGCAACACATTTTTGCATGATTTGTTGGCATTACATGAGTTTTGAATATTGGCTTTATTGATTTAACAATTATGGGAGCTAAATAACATAATTTATTATGCTTCACAAATTAATTCTTATGATTTCTTCAAGCACTAGTGACGCAGGATGAATCTATATGTGGCAGATAAACAAGGACCTAACACTACATGTCATGCAAATCCGATGGTGTGAATTCCAATTAGACAATATATAATAAAATCCCACGTAGATAATTCAAAGGAAGGCAAAATAATTTATTAGGGCAAAGCAAGCTTAGTCTTTCCTCCGCGTGGAGGGCCATAACAAGAGCGCGCAGCAAATCGGTCCTTCATGCAGTTAGAGATTTTTCAAAGAGCAAATATCATAATAAAATATAATCTCAAACAAGCACATAATTTCCAAACCATAACAATGTTTGCAACCAAAAAATCAATACAAAAACACAACACAAATATTAGGGTTGTTGTAAATAAAGTAGATCTGAACGTTGGCGGGCTCGAAGAAAGGTTCCGATGATGGGGAGGCTGGTACGGGTAAAGGGGATGGCTGGTTAGAGGTTGGGAGGGCTGGAATGGGGTTGGGGGGGGGGGCTGGATCTGGGCTGGGTTGCCCAGATCTGGGCAGAGCTGATAGTGGGTGGCTATTTAGAGGTAGCTCCACATGGTGGGGAAGGGGCAACAATTAGGGGAAGGAAAGGGAGGGTTGGATCTTGGGTTTTTAGGGGGGCGACGACCTGTAGGAGATACAGTCGGTTGTAGGGGAAGTGGTGGCAGGGCTGAACAGTAGAAGGGTAAGTCTTTGAGGCAGGTTCTGGATAAGCTAGGGCTGACGACTGATGGGGAAAGGAGCGGCCAGAGGGTTGGGGTTAGGGTGGCTGGACGGGGGTTTCTAATGGTGGTCAGTGGCTGGACAGTAAGTAATGGGCGGTTGGTTGGGGTTTTTGATGGTGGACAGTGGTTGGACAATGGGTAGGGAGGGAGATTAGTGATGGAAAATCAAAAGAAGATACAACTTACCCAAGGAGTTGTCACCAAGGGAGCTCCACGGAGTCAGCACCGCGGAGGGGATCACCATAATGAAGGAAGAAGACTCTCCACACCTTTAACATTAGAAAATACAACGGCCCTCAATATCCTATTTATATGAAATGAAATTAGGGCGCGCAGAATCAACGACTATGATTGGTAGTTGGTTTCGGGGCCAAAACTACATGAAATAATAACCGAAAAAATACAAAACTATATATGAAATTGATTCGCAACGCGAATACAAACGCATCCGTGGAGTCAGATCATCAATCCGGGCATGCCATATATGGTAAGTCGCCACACCGCATCAACTAGTTTCTTTTAGCCATGTAAAATGGAGAATTCTAATAAACTAATGTTCTTAATTGCATTACAATTAATTATTGGGACTCTCAGTGAGATTTTGCATAATTACAGAATCCTCTCTACTATATTTTAAAATTACAAAAACCTCGCCTATAAATTTTCTTTATTTACAGAACTCCTTTCATTAAAATCAAGATGGAAAGTGATAAAATCTGTTGAAATATGTTTGATTTTTCTAGTTAATCCTTTAGAATTGCGAAGGATGAGGCAGTCAAAGGGTAAACTTGAAAAATCAAGTTAATATAAATGTTAAAGTTGAAAAATCAGAAAATATTTTGGCAGGTTTTATTACTTTGCATCTAAAATTCTAATGGAATAAGGCTTTTGTAAACCTAGCAAACTTAGAGGGGAGGTATTTATCGAAATATATAGGGGACATCCATATAATTATGTGAGTTAGGGGAGGTCGCAAAACTTAACCCTTAGATTAAATATGTTAATTCTTAACTCTTAAGAGAGAAGTATGTTGACTTGTTTGTATTGTGGTTAACACTTTTATGATATATATAGACAGTGATAGCCATCAGGTTTGGAATGAATATAAATAGTACCTCCAACTAGAGTTGTGGCCTAGGTAAACAAACCATTAAGGGATCACTATTAGGTCAGTCCTAACCCGTACGGACATAAAAATAGTGAAATATTTAACAATCTCCTTCTATGTCCTTCACCGGATAGACTTCAATATATGCGGTATGTGCAATATTCAAACAAACATGAATCATTCCATTAGTATCTCAACATGTTTCATTGAATTTAGACAATCAAAAATTTATGTATGAATAAGAATAAAATTTATTCAAAGCGACATCACACATAGCCAAAGTAAAACTGCGGTACAGAGTTCCAGCACAACCTAATGTCTAACAGTAAACCAAAGCACAATAGTCTAACAAACATTAATATGTAAAATAGAAAACAATACAACTCTATATAGAGGTATCAAAAAACAGAATATGAAAGAAATAACATTCAAACTACCATCATTCCTTGATGTACAGTAGGTCATCCTCAAATGGATCTTATTCAACAAGTGCTCATCCATCTTCAGTGTCTCCTGTAAATTTCAAACAGAGAATTTCATATAAGAATGAATTCAAACATTTGAAAATTTACATGTATCTAGTTTTATTATAAGAACTTAGTACTAAATGACTAAGCAATTATATGTGTTCCAATTTGAAAAGTCACGCCCATTGATCTTCTAAAGTTAAAAAAGATATCATCAAAATTTGGAATGATATCATTTAACAAGAGAAAAAAATAAACTAAGTTAGATTGTGTTATCAAATTTGAAAAACACTTTCTTCCAAAGGAGAAGAATCTAAGTGAAGTGATAAACATCAAATTTTGGAATAAAATAACTCACCAGATTCATAATCAGCACCCACGAACATCAACAAAACATAATATGCTTCATAAGTGATAAAGGGAATTTTGAAATATCAAAACAGTAGACTAATATTGATATAAATCATTTTTAATCTCATTTACCTCACTGTTTTGAAAAATCGATCTTCAGACATTCCTTTCGTTAGAGGATTAGCTAAGTTATCCTTCGACCTCACATCAATCAAAATGATAACTTTTTGGTTTTTCAGATAATTCAACAAAGAATGTCTCAGTCGTACTTGTCTCATCTTATTATTATAAGATCATTTTTAACGACCTGAACCATTGCTTAATTATCACAATACAAACTAAAAGAATTTACTTAAAGTCTAAACAAAGGAATATCTAGACTCAAATTTCAGATCCAGTCTACCTCTTCACTAGCCAAAGCTAAGACAAACAGTTTTGCTTCTACATACGACAAAGTTATACAAGTTGAATACAGCAGCTCCACTCAAGACGAATATATATCCACTGATGGATTTACGATTTCAAAATTCTGAGCAGCATGAGGCATCAAAATATCCATCCATTATAGGAGGGTATTTAGTATAACATAAAACATGATCTTTTGTACCTCTAAGTTATTTCATCAGCCTATCAAGTGCATCTCAATGCTCTTTGCATGAATTACTGGTAAAATGACTCGGCTTGCCAACAGAAAAGGCATTGTATGGTCTTGTACAATTTGTGGCATACATGGGATTACCAATTTTTCTAGAGTATTTTACATGATCAATATAGGTCCCTTCATTTGGACTTAACTTGAAATTGTGATCAAAATATATCTCAACAGGACTACAATCTTAATATTCTCAAGTAGAAAGTAGTTGCTCAATGTAATGAGTTTGACTAAGGGTAACACTATGCTTATCAACACTAACTTTCATACCGAGAAGGGTATCAACGGGACCAAAGTAATTCATATCAAAAAAATTTGCAAGAGTGAACCCAGTTGCAGTATATTCTTCTTCTCTATCACATCTAAATCTCTTAATTTTCAAATTTAACTGGTTTTCAATTCTAAATTTGAAGATCTTAAAAATCTCGAATACTTCATCTTTCGATTTCAATAAATGTACATGACAATATCTAGAAAAATTATTTATGGATGTTATCAGATAATTTTTTTCATCTCAAAGTGACATGACTCCTAAAATCACAAAGGTCAGAATATATCAATTTAAGAAGCTGTGTATTCCTAGAAATCAACTTACATAGTTTTCTAGGAATCTTGATTTATGCGCACTCTTCACATCTATCGATAATATGAATTAACTTAGTTAATGTTATTATTTTTTGAGCTAAATCTATACATTTCATTTATCATATAAGCATAACTAAGGCTTCATTTGGGAGAGAGACTGTGGTTGTAAAAGAATCTGTTGCAAATGGTGGTTTATAAATAGATCTGTTGAAAACTGGTTGCTGAAAATGAAGATATGTTTTAAAAGTCTGTGTTTGCAGAACTTTTCAGAATAGAGTCATTTGGCAAAATAGCTTTTCAGAACAGAGAATTTATTAACTTTAAAAATACATACTTTTACACAAACAGACTAGAAAACATATGAAACATATGCATAAATTGAAAAATACATGCAAACATCAAAATGCATGCAAACATCAAAATGAAGCCATAATTGAACCAGAAATTATAACTCGGGTTCATAAGGACATGCTGAAATATACAGCTGTCATGAGTAGAATCATCTCAACCCGCTAATACACACACACATTACATACATGCACAAACACACACAAACACACAAGTGCACAAAAAAGTTGAACATGATAAGCCTACACCTATTCATCAATCCAAATCATGAAGATGTTAATGGCCTCACACAATCCAAAATCACATCCACACATCCATTCTTAAAATCATCAGAAATAGAAAAAATTAATGAAGATGTTGAGTGATGCAAATCAGGGGCAAGATCCAAAAGCTTGTTGAGTGTATCGGGGATCACAGCTGCACAAAACGGGGGGGGGGAGGTGAGGTGTTTGTGTGATAGAGAAGATGCATCAGATGCAGAGATGCTACGGAGAAGTGTACTTGCAGATCTGAGAAGAATCAAGTCGGGAAGACCCTAGATGCGGCGAAAAAGAGGAACCCTGCACCGGAGAAGACCACTGGATGCGATTGGGAACCCTGGATGTGATACCTGATGCCTGATGCCCTAGTGCGACGAGAGCTCAAGAACTTCGCGACGACAAGAGAGACAACAAAGGTCGTGATACCCTAGCTCTTTGACTCTTTCCTCCTCCAAACTTGATAACTGGAGCTCTCACTTTGGGTTTCATCCCGCAAAATTTTGACCCGCTGATAGTTTAACTTTCAAGGCAGCCTAAACACCTAGAGGGGGGGGGGGTGAATAGGTTCTGCTTTTCTTATAAAACTTCTAGGCAGAATTCAATTCAATAGCTAACACAATTGGCACAGCAATCACAGAAAATAAAACATCACAGATTGCACAATGTTTTATAGTGGTTCCCCAAGGTCTGGGTACATCCACTTTCCCCCTTCACCTATCTAGCAGTATGCTAGATTCGGCCAAACTTCCACTTATCTCAGATCAACAGATCCTACAACTCAGAACCCAACTGGTTCCTACAACTCAGGCACAACTGCCCTACCTCAGCCTTGCCCCAAGGCCTACAACTCAGAGAATATCCTTCTCCTACACTCAGGCAAACTGCCCTACCACTCAGAGTTCAACACTCCTACACTCAGCCTTTATAACATAGGCTTACAACTCAGATCTGTGTAAACAGATCCTACAGAAATATAGAAAAGATTATTAAACTGTCTAGCCAAAGTTGAGAGAGAAAAGGCCAAGACAATTCTTGATCAGCCGATGCAATCAACTGTATCTGAGCCTTCTTCAAAGCTTCTTGAAAATGAACTTAGCTGAGTTGATTCCAAACAGCTTCTTGAGAATCCACTGGTGGTTTCTTTCTTCTTCTTCTAATTCTGGCTTGATCTCTCTCTATCCAGCACTTTGAATGATTCTTCTGAATTCTGATTAGAACTCTTCTTAGATCTATCCTTAGATAGTCTTCTTAGATCTCCCGGAGAAGATCTTCTTAAGTGACTAGCACTTTCTTGAAATGAATTGGATTGTGATCCTGCTCTTCCTTTTTGATTCAAAGTTATTCAAAAGGACTATCTGTTGTGGTTGTTGTTCTCCTTCTGAATCTGTCTATTTATAGACATTCTTCATGGTAACCGGCTGATCCGGTTTCTAACCGTTTTCTGACAAGTCTGACAGCTTCAGTTAACCGGTGGTAACCCACAGCTGTCAAGTCTTCAAACAAGTCCTGTGCCTTAGTCTTGAACCACAAGTTGTTGAAACAGTCTGTCAGAAAGTGTCGAGACCATCTGTCTATCTGTGTCGACACAATTGACTTTGGTGTCGATACAGTCTTCAGTGATGTCGACTAAGTTGCCTTTGAGTCGACACAGCTTCTTCTGAAAATAACTTGGTCTTGACTCTTTAGTGTGTCGACACAAGTCCTGTGTGTCGACACAGTTGTTGTAGAATCATAACTTAGTAAGTGTCGACTTAGCCTTCAGGTGTCGACACATTCATTTCTTAAATCTGCTTTAATGTGTCGACTTAATCACAATGTGTCGACACATTCTGCTGGTGTCGACAAACTTGAGGTCGACTATTTTCTTCTGTGTCGACACATTCAGCTGATGTCGACAATCTTGAGATCGACTATACTCTTCTGTGTCGACACATTCTCCCAATGTTGAGGTCGACGCTTTTCTTCTGTGTCGACACAAATTCCCAGAGTTGTGTCGACTCTTTTCTTCTGTGTCGACACAAATTCCCAGTGATGTGTCGACTTACTTCTTCTGTGTCGACACTTTTTCCCAGTATAGTTGTAGACTAACTGCTATGTGTCGACACTGCTTCCCAGTGTTGTGTCGACTATTTTCTTCTATGTGTCGACACTGCTTCCTCTGTGTCGACACTTGGACTTAGAATTTTTCTGCATACTTTATCAATTCTTCACCTGCACATGTCAACTTAAAACAACATCAAATACACCTTGATGTATATCATTGAGCTAGGTTGGGCTTCTTCAAATCAGGTACACATTTTCCAATGTACCCAACAATCTCCCCCTATTTGGAGAAGTCATAACCCCTATAGCCAATGATATACACCATTTATAAACAATACTAAATGATGATTAATGACATAACAAGAATACTTTAATATAAACAAAACATAAAAACAATTCATCACAGAATGCACATTATAATATGCCAAACAACATTTTGTTTATAACTGGGTAATGTTTGATTACAATGTTTTACATTTAATGATTACATCACAACATTACAAAACACTATAAAAGAACTTAAAACATAATCAGGATTGATCAGGCTCTCTAATTATAATCCCTTTGCCAGATTGAATTGTAGCTGTCACAGGAGCTTCTGATTCTTCAGCTATCTTCTTTCCTTTAAGATCAGCTTTCTTCTGAGCTTCTTCCTTGATCCTTTGCCTTTCAAAATAATAAAAAGGCTTTGGGAAGTATTTGCTTGGCTCCTTAGCATCTGATGGCAGTCTTCCCAGCTTAGCTTTCCTTCTGAATTGAACTATTGCTTCTTGTCTTGCCTCATACTTCTGCCATTCTATTTCATTGTACCACTTGCCTCTCTCATGAACTTTATCTTGTACAGCTTTCCATGCAGTGAGTATTATGTTCCTTGAAGTAGGACTCCACTGCTCATAATCTGGCTTAAGTACAGCCTGCTCTCTGAATTTCTTCTTTGCTAATAGAGCATCTTGCTGTTCTTTCAGAGTAGCCTCAGGCTTATCAACCTTTCCAAAGACAATATTAGTAACCTCCTTTGGAGGACTATACATTCCTTGAACTTTCTGATCAATCATGTCAAAATCTGGAGGGGGGTAAATGACTTGGGCAACCTCAGGTTGATTGCCTTCAAGTAGATTTGATTGTATTCCTGATTCAGCCACCATAGCATCATCACACAATGGGGGATATCCCAAAGTGGCTCGGATACTATTGGTCACCCATTTGGAGTGCTCTGAGCCTGCATGAATTAGCATCCTCTCCCCCTTTATGGCTTCTCTAGATACATGATCTCTTAGATCTTCCTTTTGAAATCTGATTTGGCCATCCAAATAATTCACACCGTCTTTAAAAAATGGTTTTAACTTGTTAAGCTTTTCAGATATTTCTTTTTGAGTGGTTGAGATGGCAGTCTTAACAGAAGCAATGGCAGCTTGAAAATTCTTATCAAATTCGTCCCTTTCTTTGGCTCTATCTGCAGGCAGACTTGGACCAATCTTCTTTACTTCCTCAATGATCTCATTATGAGATTCAGTTAAATTATCATTCATTCTTAGCTGGTTTTCCAAAACATAGCTTTGCTTCAAAGCAATGTCATCCACCTTTGTAGTAATAGCCTCCTGTTGTTTAGCTAGATAAACCACAGCATTGCCACCCTTGTGGAAGCAATCTGTCATTTCAGTTTTATGCATGTTGACCTGAAACTGGATGGACTTTATATCCTGAGCTAAGTCAAACTGAAGTGACTTGCTATTTTCATCAACATACTTTTCCATAGCCATCCTTTGTTCATCCAATTTTACTTGTAGATCTATCATAAATTTGTTGTATCTGGAGTAGGAGTGGACACTAGCTCCCCCTGAACCTGTGCAGTAATAAGAATATGAGCAATGTCTTTTATAGAAAAATACATTAGCTCCCCCTATACCTGAGCAGGAGTAGATACCTTTGGAGCAGGAGTGGAAACTGGCTCCCCCTGCATCTGTGCAGGTGTTGACACTTCCTGGACTATAGTTGAGTCAAGCTATTTTTCAACCTGTGTCCTCAGTGGGTCTTCTTGTAATTGTTCAGATTCTTGATTCTGTGTAGGGGATTTCACAGGGGTGTCTGGCCTGCTCTCTTCAGGCACATCCTTGGACAACACCCTATCCCACCTAGAGAACAGTCTCATATCCATTCTTCTCATATGATTAATCTTACTCCCTTGCAGTTGCTGCATCACTTCAGGAATCACTCCAGTGAGGTACAGGCTCATGATCCTAGCCATGTTAGGCTTCTTGATTCCTTCTTTGATCTTGTCAAAGATCACTCCTGACCAATCAGTAGGAATAGTAAAAACAATCCTGGTCATCAGGCTGAACATATAGGCAGAAATCCTATCATGTCCACCTGACTTGCAGAGGATTACTTTCCCAACTACTTCTGACAAGAACTTCCCTTGCTGATTCATACCCTTCCTGTTGAATGCAGCTCCAATCTTCAATCCTGAGTCCAGTCCACACCAATAAAGGGATTCCCTTGTCTTAGATATAGGAACTTCCTCTTCATTCTCAACCACTTGCAATTGAAAGATCTTTCTTAAACTTCTTTGATTAATCTTCACCTTAGTCCCTTGAACAGTGGACTTAATCTTGAGGCCAGTAGAGTGGACTGATGCAGAGATAAAGAACTCGTGCACCTCCTTCTTCCAGATTTTAGTAGGTTCTGAGATGAGAAATTCTAACCCTGACTCAGAGAGGAGGGTTATAACTCCTTGAACATCTGGCGGTGCCTCTGCAAAGGCCTGGCGCACCAACTCATACCCTTCATTTATGTTGTCTTCAATCCTTGGCGCCATCGGTTCGTCGAGAAAGCTTGAGAGAAGAGAGAAAGATAGACTGTCGACACAGGGTTTTAGTCTCGAAAACCTTGGAAGCGTGTCGACAGAATGAGTTTTTGACCTATTTATAGCCTCAGTTGAAAGAAGTTCAAAAGGCGCCAAAAACAGTCAAAATGTGTCGACACAGACGGAATGTGTCGACACAAACTTCTATTGTCTCGACATTACTTCAGCCTACTATGTGTCGACACCAATTTGTGGTTATGTCGACACCTTAGATAAACAGAAATTCTGTGTCGACTCTAAGGATAAGTGTCGACACATATTCTGTAAGTGTCGACATCATTTTCCTGGTTGAGTCGACATTACATTTCTGGTTAAGTCGACAATATAACTCTTAAGTGTCGACACATATTCTCTGTGTCAACACAATATTTCTGACTTGTCGACATAATTTCTCTGAGTCGACACATTATTACTGAATGTGTCGACACATTCTTACTTACCCAATTTCTATAACTTCAATGTGTCCTTTTTAACACTTGATTATGTTGTTATTACTTTTACTTACTTATATACCACTTCAATAGCATTGTTAATGATTTTGTTAATACATTAATCAATGGTTAACATACCTAATTCAATTTTGAATTTATTGAATTTGGTTTCATCTAAAGGCTTAGTAAATACATCTGCTATTTGATAATCTGTTTTTACAAATTCCAATGAGATGTCTCCTCTTTCTACATGTTCTCTAAGAAAATGGTATTTGATTTCTATATGCTTAGTTCTACTATGAGAAACTGGATTATTAGCAATAGAAATAGCACTCTTTGAATCACATAAAAGGGGTGTTCTACTTACCTGAATACCATAATCCTTAAGCTGATGCTGCATCCACAATAGCTGTGCACAGCAGCTTCCAGCAGCAACATACTCTGACTCAACTGTGGAAATTGCCACACTGGTCTGCTTCTTACTACTCCAAGATATTAGTCTTCCCCCCAGGAATTGACAAGTACCTGTAGTACTCTTTCTATCCTCTCTACATCCTGCAAAATCTGTATCTGAATAGCCTGTTAGTAGAAAATCTCTATTCCTAGGGTACCAAAGACCTAGAGTAGGAGTGCCCTTTAGATATCTCAGAATCCTTTTGACTGCAGTATAATGAGATTCTTTAGGGCAGGCTTGGTACCTAGCACAGACACATGTTGCATACATAATGTCAGGTCTACTAGCAGTGAGATATAGTAGAGACCCAACTATTCCTCTATACAATGATTCATCAACAGGTTTACCTGTCTCATCTTTGCATATAGGCATACTAGTTCCCATAGGAGTTCTCATGGTGGAGGATGACTCCATACCACACTTCTTAATTAATTCTTTGGTGAACTTAGACTGGGATATGGATAATCCATCATCAGTCTGTCTTACTTGGAGTCCCAAGAAGAACTTAAGTTCACCCATACTGCTCATCTCAAACTTCCCTTGCATAAGTTTGGCAAACTTTTTACAAAGGTTGTTTTCAGTAGATCCAAAGATTATGTCATCAACATAGATCTGGACTAAGATGATCTTTCCTTTGGATTCCCTTAGGAATAGAGTTTTGTCTATCTTTCCTCTTGAGAATTTATTCTCAATGAGGAAGGTAGACAGGGTTTCATACCAAGCCCTTGGAGCTTGTTTTAACCCATACAAAGCTTTCCTAAGCTTATACACATAATCAGGTTTAAGAGGATCTATAAAACCTGATGGCTGCTCTACATATACTTCTTCTTTAAGATCACCATTCAGAAATGCTGACTTCACATCCATCTGGTATACTTTGAAGTCTTGGTAGGCTGCATAGGCAAGGAACATTCTGATTGCCTCCAGCCTTGCTACTGGAGCAAAGGTTTGATCAAAGTCAATTCCTTCTTCCTGCCTGTATCCTTTTGCAACTAACCTTGCTTTATTCTTCACTATTATCCCACTTTCATCTAGCTTGTTCCTATAGATCCACTTAGTGCCAATTATGTTGTGGCTTCTTGGTTTAGGAACAAGCTCCCAGACTTTGCATCTTCTAAATTGACTCAGCTCCTCTTGCATAGCATCAATCCAGTGCTGGTCTTGGATAGCTTCTTCAAACTTCTTAGGTTCCATCTGGGATAAGAAACTTGAATGCAAAACTGTGCTTTGATTTCTGCTTCTAGTTTGCACTCCTTGTCTTGGATCACCAATTATCTGATCAGTTGGATGATCTCTTAGATATCTTATAGCTGGAGGAAGATTCCCTTCAGGTTGAGCATCTCCAGCTTCTTCATTCTGCTGAGCCTCTTGGTTTTCATCAGTTTCCATTATCTCTTGTACTCCCCCTGGACAACAGCCTTCATTTTCCAATGCTCCATCTTCCTTTGAAGCTTCAGCAATGGAGAGCTTGTCCATCTTCTTGCTTATACCTGTTGAGTCATTTGATCTACAAGACAACTCACAATTGATTAATCTTGTTTCATCAAATACAACATGCACAGATTCTTCAACCACTTGAGTAGTTAAGTTGAAGACTCTATAGGCCTTACTATTTGTGCTGTACCCAACAAATATCCCATCCTGGGATTTGGCAGCAAACTTAGTCAAATATGACTTGCCATTATTAAGTATATAGCACTTGCAACCAAAGATCCTGAAATAGGATAGATTTGGTTTTCTGCCTTTCACAATCTCATAGGGAGTCTTTCTGTGGCTTTTGGTGATAGAAGCCCTATTGATGACATGACAAGCAGTGTTAACTGCCTCAGCCCAAAAATATTCTGGGAGAGAGGTGTCACTCAATAGAGTTCTACTAGCTTCAATTAATGTTCTATTCTTTCTTTCAGCAATTCCATTTTGCTGAGGTGTTCTTGGTGAGGAGAACTCTTGGAAAATCCCAAAGTCTTTACACAAATTTGTTATGCTTTCAGAATGAAACTCAGTACCATGATCACTTCTGATTTTGACCACTGTACTATTCAGTTCATTCTGAATTTGCTTTACAAAATTAAGTAGTACACTTGGGGTTTCAGATTTTTGTCTTAGAAAGAACACCCATGTAAATCTAGAATAGTCATCTACAACCACAAACGTGTAGACCTTCCTACCTAGACTATGAACTGGCATGAGACCAAAAAGATCCATATGCAAGAGGTATAAGCACCTCACAGAATCCTTGTTTTCAAGGCTTTGAAATGAGGATTTTGTCTGCTTGCCCTTTTGACAAGCTGAGCATACCCCTTCCTTTATACACTTAACTTGAGGCCCATTCCTCACTAGTTCTTTACTAATGAGTTGGCCAATTGTCTTGTAGTTTAGATGAGCCAATCTCTTGTGCCACTTAACACAATGGGAAGCATTATCATCAGCTACAAGACAAATGAGGGAAGCCTTATTTTCACATTCAAAATTAAGGCAATATACATTTCTCTTCCTATACCCAGTCAAAATAATCTCTTGATCACTTGACCTTTTGATATGACATCCATCCTTACCAAATGAAATGTCATATCCTAGATCACTCAGCTGGCTTATGCTTATTAGATTATGTTTCAAACCTTTTACATAGGCCACTTGGGTGATAGTAATTAGGTTAGAAGAAATGTTACCAAACCCTTTGATGACTCCTTTTTCAGATCCACCAAAGATCACTTTATGTCCATCTTTGACAGATGAATACTCCTTCAGCAGCCCCTTTGTTCCAGTCATGTGTCTGGAACAACCACTATCCAAGTACCATATAGGGGCATGGTTACTTGGATTCACCTGCAATACAGAATTACTTACCCTTAGAACCCAAGTAAGTCTTGGGTCCTTGGTTCAGGTTAGTATTAATAAAGTTATCATAACCTCTTCTAACAGGTAGACTCTTATTCTTTATAACACTTGTGTTATACCAGCAGTCCAATGCAAAATGGCCCCTCTTGCCACAGCACCAACATTCAAACTTATTGTATCTAGATCTAGATACATCCTTGTCAGAAGAATTTCTGTTCATTGCTGGTGCTGTTGCAACTTCACCTACTGATTTCTTAAAACCATTGGGTTTATGACCATAGGTAGGCCTGCTTGCCTTAACACCCTTGTTCTTCAGAACATTTGTCTTAATATGACCTTGAATGTCTTCATGATCATATATGTTAGAAGGCACTTTCTCCTTACTAAACTTTATGGGGACTGAAAGGTTTAGTGGCTGAATAGGGACTTTGCCTTTCCTCTTGAATCTGCCAGCCCTGGAGTTACCTTTAAATCCTAATCCAGCCTTACCCTTCTGAGTGACAAATTCATCTATCAAGGGTAAGACAGATTTTGGCTTAGAGTAACTAGCCACTAAATCCCTTTCAATTCTAAGTCTAGCCTCCAGACTCTTTACTTGATCATTAGTATAATTAATTGTGCCCATCTGAATAATAGTTATATTCTTCAGCTTGGCAATTTCATTTAATTTTTGATCAAGGACTTTTTCTAACTCAGTTGTTGGTACCCTTAGTTCAACAATTTCCTGAGCCTGTGTTTTAACCAGGTTCTTGCTTTTCTTAAGGGCCTGCAATAAGTCCCCATACTTGTCTATCAATTGATAGACATCTCCTTCAGATCCAGATGCATCTTCATCACTTGATGCAGATGTAGCTGATTCTTCACTTGTACTACAAACAGATGTACAGGAAGGACAGTTTACCTCATTAGGACCAGACTGATTCTGGCATATGTCCTCTTCTGATCTTGTCATCAAACCCATGCATTGATGTTCATTGATGGAGTCTAGCAACTGCATAAACTCCTCTTCCTCAGATGCAGCATATAGTCCAATATATGCTTCAGCTTCAGATCCTGATTCTGAAGTTGACTGGTCTGACAGACTTTTATCTTTCTTTGCTACAAAGGATTTCTCCTTCTTGCCTTTCTGATAAGTCTTCTTCTTTTCTGAAGATTCCTTCCTTTTGTCAGGACAATCAGCCACTACATGTCCAGGCCTATTGCAACAATAGCAGACAATCTTTGAAGTAGTGGCTTTGCTGGGCTTTGATCTGCTTTTCTCTTTCCTTGATGACCTTCTCTTCTGATAATAGTCATCAACTTGCTGTGATGTGGAAGGCCTAGACTTCCATTGCTTCTTTTTCAAGAACCTTTGGAATTGCCTTGTGAATGCAGCAAAGTCTGCATCTGAATCACAGCTTTCTGAACCCTTATTTGAATTTTCAGAACTATCTTCTTCAACTTCTTTAGGAGGAGATGGTGATTTCCTCCTACTCTTTTTAGTGGCTTCAGCATTAAATGCCACAGTCTTTTCTCTATGCTCTCCTTTTGAGTTTCTTTCCTCCTCCTTCCTTACCATAAGTTGCATTTCATAGGATAGCAACTTTCCAAACAGGGTTGGAGGAGATATCTCTGCCAATTTAGCCACTTCTCTTATGGCACAGATCTTTGTATCCCAGTCCTTTGATAAGGATCTTAAGAATTTGTCATTCAGTTCATAGGTACTGAAGACTCTTCCATAGGAGATTAGCTCATTCACAATTCTATAGAATTTCTTATAGCACTCAGTTATGCTATCAGATTTTCCTTGTCTAAAGCTTTCATACTCCTGATTTAGCATAGACTTTCTGTCCAGCCTTACTTCTTCAGATCCCTCCATATAGACAATCAATGTGTCCCACATCTCCTTGGAGGTCTTGCAGTGAATCAGATTTTGAAATGTTGAATCATCTATGGCACTAACAATGATGTTCTGTGCCCTTTTGTCCATGGTTGCCAAGATGATTTCATCCTTGGTCATTTCTGAATAAGTCTTTGGTATTTGGATATTTGCATCAAGAACAGATATCTTCATTGGAATGAAGGGGCCTTCCTGTACTGTGATGTAAATCCTTGGGTCAGATGCCTCCATAAACAATCTGACTCTTTCTTTCCAGATCCCAAAGATTTCCTTCTTGCATATGGGTAATTTCATAGACCCCAGCTCCTTATGATTCTCTCCAGAACCCATCTTCTTGATTCTTGAATCTGCCTTTCAGATCTACCTCAGACTGTTAAGTCCTTTTTGAGGAACCTCCCTCTGATACCACTTGATAGTTTAACTTTCAAGGCAGCCTAAACACCTAGAGGGGGGGGGGGTGAATAGGTTCTGCTTTTCTTATAAAACTTCTAGGCAGAATTCAATTCAATAGCTAACACAATTGGCACAGCAATCACAGAAAATAAAACATCACAGATTGCACAATGTTTTATAGTGGTTCCCCAAGGTCTGGGTACATCCACTTTCCCCCTTCACCTATCTAGCAGTATGCTAGATTCGGCCAAACTTCCACTTATCTCAGATCAACAGATCCTACAACTCAGAACCCAACTGGTTCCTACAACTCAGGCACAACTGCCCTACCTCAGCCTTGCCCCAAGGCCTACAACTCAGAGAATATCCTTCTCCTACACTCAGGCAAACTGCCCTACCACTCAGAGTTCAACACTCCTACACTCAGCCTTTATAACATAGGCTTACAACTCAGATCTGTGTAAACAGATCCTACAGAAATATAGAAAAGATTATTAAACTGTCTAGCCAAAGTTGAGAGAGAAAAGGCCAAGACAATTCTTGATCAGCTGATGCAATCAACTGTATCTGAGCCTTCTTCAAAGCTTCTTGAAAATGAACTTAGCTGAGTTGATTCCAAACAGCTTCTTGAGAATCCACTGGTGGTTTCTTTCTTCTTCTTCTAATTCTGGCTTGATCTCTCTCTATCCAGCACTTTGAATGATTCTTCTGAATTCTGATTAGAACTCTTCTTAGATCTATCCTTAGATAGTCTTCTTAGATCTCCCGGAGAAGATCTTCTTAAGTGACTAACACTTTCTTGAAATGAATTGGATTGTGATCCTGCTCTTCCTTTTTGATTCAAAGTTATTCAAAAGGACTATCTGTTGTGGTTGTTGTTCTCCTTCTGAATCTGTCTATTTATAGACATTCTTCATGGTAACCAGCTGATCCGGTTTCTAACCGTTTTCTGACAAGTCTGACAGCTTCAGTTAACCGGTGGTAACCCACAGCTGTCAAGTCTTCAAACAAGTCCTGTGCCTTAGTCTTGAACCACAAGTTGTTGAAACAGTCTGTCAGAAAGTGTCGAGACCATCTGTCTATCTGTGTCGACACAATTGACTTTGGTGTCGACACAGTCTTCAGTGATGTCGACTAAGTTGCCTTTGAGTCGACACAGCTTCTTCTGAAAATAACTTGGTCTTGACTCTTCAGTGTGTCGACACAAGTCCTGTGTGTCGACACAGTTGTTGTAGAATCATAACTTAGTAAGTGTCGACTTAGCCTTCAGGTGTCGACACATTCATTTCTTAAATCTGCTTTAATGTGTCGACTTAATCACAATGTGTCGACACATTCTGCTGGTGTCGACAAACTTGAGGTCGACTATTTTCTTCTGTGTCGACACATTCAGCTGATGTCGACAATCTTGAGATCGACTATACTCTTCTGTGTCGACACATTCTCCCAATGTTGAGGTCGACGCTTTTCTTCTGTGTCGACACAAATTCCCAGAGTTGTGTCGACTCTTTTCTTCTGTGTCGACACAAATTCCCAGTGATGTGTCGACTTACTTCTTCTGTGTCGACACTTTTTCCCAGTGTAGTTGTAGACTAACTGCTATGTGTCAACACTGCTTCCCAGTATTGTGTCGACTATTTTCTTCTATGTGTCGACACTGCTTCCTCTGTGTCGACACTTGGACTTAGAATTTTTCTGCATACTTTATCAATTCTTCACCTGCACATGTCAACTTAAAACAACATCAAATACACCTTGATGTATATCATTGAGCTAGGTTGGGCTTCTTCAAATCAGGTACACATTTTCCAATGTACCCAACACCCGCAAAAAACAGCAGGCAGTTTGAAACCAAAGTCGAAAACAAATGTATTTTTCCCCACGTGTTGCATTTTGATAAAACGAAACGCGTTAAAACAAATAAACAAATGAAGCCTAAAATAGTGTGAATTAGCAGTTAAAGTTATTCTACCATTTAAAGTTGTAAAAGACATTCTAGCCCTATCTAGCAACTCATAGGGATTAATTTTTGCTTAAGAGAAAGAACTATTTTAACATGCTTAAGAGTTAGTATTTTACTTGAAGAGAGTACCAGATCTGATGTCCCGACATGTATCACTTGAGTATATCCTTCATTGTAGTTCTATAGTATCCTTGACCATTGTAACCTTAGTGAGAAGACCTTTGTCATTTGTTGCAAGAAAAGTAGCTATGTTGTTCAGCCACCACTCAGAAGACACAATGTTGTGACCATTCCCCAATATAGCAACAAGAGTGCGGGGTCCAGAATTGTCCACCAATATGTTTGTCTTGTACTGAGGTGCATCCTCCTTCAGTTTCCTTGGAAATTTGTAGTCTGCGGCCCAGTGACCTTACTTTCCACAGTTATGATACTTGTCCTTTTTTTAAAAGAAGGTTTTTTTGCCTGTAACTGTGACGATGCTTCACCTTTATGTGTTGGTGGCTTTCTATGAGGCTTGCTGGAATGCGAGGCTAAGTTAGCAACCTTAGTGGGTTGACTAACTTGCTTCATGAACTTCTTAGCAGAGTTCTGATCTTCAATATGAATGAACTTTTAAGTTCATCTAGACCTATCCACTCTTTCAGTCTGTGCATTTCATTCTTGAAAGAATTCCACTCAGGAGACAGCTTGTTAAGTATCAGACCGACAAAAAGATTACGGGGCATATTGGACTTTTCATCCTTCAACTTATTCCTCATATTTTCCAACTCAATCAGTTGTGTGATGACTGTAGAATTCATATTTAATTTGAAATTGAAAAACTTATTTGCGTGGAGAGTTTTTGACAGTCCCTCTTGCTTCTGGAAGTGAGTGTTCAAGCGATCACAAATCTCTTTTGCAGTCTTTTACTCACTGTAGGTCTTGACAATGCGAGGATTCAGGTAATTCAAAAGGTAATCCCTATAGAAATCTTCATCTTTGTTCTACTGTAATTAATTTACGCCCTCTATAGTTGAGGCATAGTCACAGAGAATCGTGTAGAAAATCTCACGTTCTTTCATGCCGAGTTGAATGTGCAGCTTTCAACCATGGAACTCAGTGGCGTCGAATGATTGTAATTTCACTATATTGTATGTGCTACGCTTCAATCGTCGAAGACTAGATCCGACCGAAAATGATCTCAACTGAAGTCACACCTTCATCTAAGTAGTGCAAAGGAGACAAGAACTCTATAATAACACAGAAAACCCTTCCGGTGACGATTGCAATCAAGACCATTATGCCCGCAACAAAGCTCGGCAAAGGAGGGTTGTCGGCAAGGGGTTCCACTACAAAACTGAAGTAGTGCTCGGCTATGCCTTGACAACAAGGAAGAATCAGCAATATCTCGATATCTCCAGAATCTGAAGGATAGAAGCAGCTTTGATTTCTTCAAGATAAAGGGAGCACCAACCTCGATCTCTTTAGGATGAAAAGGACAAAGACAGCTCTATCTCCTAAAGTCGGTCCTATACACAACCAAATCCAATCCTCAAACAGATAGAGAATAAAAGGTTTAGGCGGCAAGCAGATCTATGACAGAGATGGAGAAGCGACAAGGTCGAATGGATCTCACAATTTGGGCATGATTTTCTTCCTATCGCAGGTTCTGCATGAGAGATGGGCGGCAGGATTGGCATGAGAGGCTAGTGACGGGATGCCCCAACCCTCATTCCGATGGGCAATAGGGAAGAATTGCTTTCCTCAATCATTTTCTCGAGCGGTAGGATGCGGCCGACGAGTTTCCCTAGATCGCTAGAGAACAACAACGCTAAAACGAAAATTTAAGGAAAAGTTATTTCCTCCAGGTAGCTGTCCCCATCGAGCGACGCATAAGAATTGGTTAGAAGAACTCTCTTCGGTCGCCGACAAGGCACGACGAGAAGAACGATCGAAAAAACCTAAAAAACTGAGTGCACAGATTTTTTGTACTTTGAGAATGTTAGAGCACTCAAAGTATTCTACATTTCTCCATCGAGTTTGGAATTAATATATATAGTACCTTCAACGTAGAGTTGTGCCCTAGGTAGACACACCAAAAACTGGTAACTATTGAGTCAATCCCGGTAAGAGTGGATATACAAATAACAAAAAATTTGGTATTGAATCCTATTTATAAAGGAATGTGGGATTTTGGTTTCAAATTTTTAATGTATTTTGGGTTTATGGTTGTCAACAAGTATTTTTCATGAATAGAATCTATGATCATGAGTTCGTTGATGATAATGAAGGTGTAGGGTTGTGTCTTCCATAATCATGTATGATATTAGGTGATTTATTAAGAAATATATATTTAGCATCCTCCACTTAGCCACCTCTTTGTCCAGATGAACATTGCTTTTAAGAAATATATATTTACCAAGAACTCTAAGCTTATTTTACCTAGTTTAACTTTTTTGGCCCTTCTATTGTCAGGCGTCCCTAAGCCCTAGTTTCGACCCATACGTGTTCTCGTTGGTGGACAGGGGTTTTGTATATGCAATAGCTCACATCCGAGGAGGTGGTGAAATGGGAAGAAAGTGGCATGAAGATGGGATGTTGCTGAACAAAAGAAATACTTTTACTGATTTCATTGCTTGTGCAGAATACTTGATAGAAAACAAATATGGCTCAAAAGAAAAGCTATGCATCAGTGGGTCTAGTGCTGGAGGCTTATTGATTGGCGCCGTCTTAAATATGCGCCCGGATTTGTTCAAAGCAGCTGTTCTAGACTATCCTTTTGTTGATGTGGTTACAAGCTTGCTTGATCCAACAATCCCATCGACTACAGGACAGTGGGAGGTCATATTTCCTAACAATTTTCTTCCAAATGTTTTATGCATAGATATATTAACTTCTAAGTGGCATTCATATTTCCTAACCTAAGAACTTCAGCCTGAAATCAGTTGGTTATTTTTAAATGCACAATTTATACAATTTTCTAGATTATTAACTCCTACTGTTCTTATACATAAAATTCATATTATGCAAAAATTTTAAACACCGCTGCTTCAATTATTATTTTGAATGTGTTTCCATCTTCATTATCTTATTGTTTCAAATTCTTGATATAGGAATTGGGTGACCCTCGGAAGGAAGAATACTATTACTATATTAAGTCATATTCTCCCGTTGATAACGTGAGTACCTGCATTGATTTTGGAAAATTAATTCGAATATTTTTTGTATTTCATGTGACCATTTACATATTTGACTTTTTATTGATGATTATTAAAGTTACTAATTGTCGTTATTACAATCATTTAACGTATTTTGTCTAAAATTTTACTGCCAGTTGTCATTGTTGAAATGGGTATTTAAAGGATTGCACATGACATAGAACAAACTCTAGTAGATAATGCGGGACTAAAGACAATGCACTCATACCTATGACACTAATACATAACTTGAAATATAAAACTAAATTAAATGCACAAACTCTAACACTCCCCCTTAAATTGAAGGGGAAACCTTCAAATTGGACACCATATAATGATTAAGGAAATGTCGGTAGGTGATGTGGGGGAAAATCAACAGATGGGTCACAGGGGAAAAATACGTCAAGGATAATCCACACAGAGGGCGGTCGCACACAATATGGTCTCACACGACACATCCTGTTGAAATACAGACGGGGCGCCGGGGATACTCCTACATGACACAACCCATTGGACACAAGTCAACAGACGGGCCACCGGGGATACTCCCACACGACACAACCTGCTAGAAAACTGGTCAACCAACAAAGACCATACATTATACCCATAGACGAAGAAAATTGGGGAGACGCAAGCAATACAAGACATAAGACTGGAGGGCCGTGTGGACTAAGACAAGAGTTGAGAAATACCATCAGAGTCATCTTTATCTCAAACACTCCCCCTCACATGGGATATACATGCATACAGACAGACACAACACATAAAAGCAAATATTAGGACGACAAAGACACTTAAAGACATAAATGACCAAAAAACACCCCACAAAGCTTCAACATCGACGAGAGATCAACACTCTAGAAGGTAGTAGTGGTTGGAATTGAAGACACGCGAGATGCTGATGGAGGCGGTTGGATCCGGCACAACTAGGTGTTGGGAAAAATAGCACGATCCCGACCAGGGCACCTGTAGCGGATTTACAAGCAAGACAAATACAAGCACAACAATAATAAAGTGACACAACAATTTTTAACGTGGAAACCCAATAAGGTGAAAACCACGGGACTATCAGCGTCCACCCTTGAAAGCCCCCACTATAAGACGTGAAAATCACGCACAACAAATTACAGGGCTTTCACCACCGCCACATGCACAAGGCACAATTTCCATCATTGATCCACAACGGATCACCACCACCTACACAAGGTACCAGTTCCACAAAGGAATACAAAAATCTCTCCTTGCTACAAAAGCATAAATCTCTTCTCCCACAATCACACAAGGATTGACAAGGGAAAAACAAGCGAGAAATCAAGAAACCATTACCCAATGGATTGAAAAATCCATTCCGAATGCCGCAAAGGAGAAAGGCTACACAAAGCCCCTTCTTCTTCAGAATCCGACGATCCGATCTTCGATACTCTTCTCCGAGATCTTCTCTTGATCTTCCTCCACTCAAATCTCTCTTGGAATGAATGTTTTGGCCTTGGAATTGGCTTCCATTTATAGGCCCAAAACAAATGCTACCTAACCCCAAAAATGGTGGTAGGTGTTACCTAACACCAAAAAATGGTGGTAGGTGTTACCTAACACCTAATTTGGTGGTAGGTATCACATAACTCCAAATTGTGCTCATTTCAGCTCGGTTATGGAGCGCTGCTCGACGAACCCTGAGCCCAGGCAGCTCCAACATCGCTCCGGCCTCCAAACATAAACATCACGAGCAGCTACAAGCGTGCCCGGTGGTTTTTACTGACTCGTATGGGAACCACACCCTAACAAACTCCCCCTTCACATCGAGTCGGAAGAAACCGCCATCCCGGCGATTCTCACACATGTCTCAAACTTCCCTCGGGTCACTACCTTGGTCAGCATGTCCGCCCCATTATCATCGGTGTGAACCTTCAGTAGCTCGAGCTCCTTCTTCTCCACAACATCACGTATCCAATGATACCGTGTGTCGATGTGTTTCGACCTTGAATGGAACATGGAGTTCTTTCCCAAGTGGATGGCACTCTGGCTGTCACACATCAACATATAACGATCCTGAGTGAAACCAAGTTCTCTGACAAACCTCTTCATCCAGAGCAACTCCTTTCCTGCCTCAGTTACAGCAATGAACTCAGCCTCTATTGTTGACAGTGCCACACACTTCTGCAGTCTCGATGCCCACGAAACTGCTCCCCCTGCAAATAGCATCAGGTACCCGGACGTAGATTTTCTAGAGTCCAGATCTCCGGCCATATCAGCATCAGTATAGCCCAGAAGCTCGGGCTCACTGCCTCCAAATCTCAAACTCAGATCTGTTGTCCCTTGCAGGTACCTCAGAATCCACTTCACCGCGCTCCAGTGTTCTTTCCCAGGGTTGGAGAGAAATCTGCTCACAACACCAATAACATGAGCAATATCTGGACGCGTGCACACCATAGCATACATAAGGCTTCCCACTGCAGACGCATAAGGCGCCTTCTGCATAGCCTCTTTCTCCTCCGGTGTGCTGGGGCACTGATCAGCAGTCAACTTGAAGTGAGCTGCAAGTGGCGTGCTCACCTTCTTCGCCTGATCCATAGAAAAACGTTGCAACACTTTGCGGATATACCGCTCCTGGGATAACCAAAGGAATCTGGTGCCCCTGTCCCTGCGAATATGCATCCCCAGAATAGTCTTCGCGGGACCCAGATCCTTCATCTCAAACTTTGAACTCAACTGCCGCTTTAATTCAGTAATGCGCGGAGTCTTCTTCCCGATGATCAGCATGTCGTCGACATAAAGTAGCAGAATGACGAAGTCTTCAGGAGCATACTGCTTCACAAACACGCAGTGGTCTAGGGTGGTCTTTGTGAAGTCGATCTCCCCCATAAAAGTCTCAAACTTCCTATACCATTGTCGCGGGGCCTGTTTCAACCCGTATAGACTTTTCTTCAAGCGGCATACATATCCTTCTTTACCCCTGATACAGTAGCCATCAGGCTGCTCCATGTACAGCTCCTCTTCAAGATCGCCATGTAGAAAAGCGGTCTTCACGTCCATCTGCTCCACCTCCAAGTCTAGCCTCGCAGCGAGGCCTAACACAACTCGAATGGAGGACATTTTCACTACGGGCGAAAATATCTCATCAAAATCAATGCCCTGTCTTTGTGCAAATCCCTTTACTACCAACCTGGCTTTGTAACGAGGAGGTGTAGGAGAAGCACCCTCCTTCAACCTGAAGATCCACCTGTTCTTCAAGGCCTTCTTGCCCTTCGGCAACCGCACCAGGTCGTAGGTATGATTTGTCCGCAGCGATTGCATCTCCTCTTGCATCGATGCCATCCAGTGGTGCCTCTCCGCGCTCTCTACTGCTTCAGAATAGCTCTCCGGCTCCGCTGCATCAGTTAGTAGAAAAAACTCTGACGCAGAATATCTGGCAGGCGGATGCCTAGCTCGATCTGATCTCCTCAACACAGGCTTAGGAGCTGGTGCAGGCTCCTCTTCTGCAAGCTCCTCAGCAGCTCCTGGCTCCTCAACATCATCTTCAGCACCCTGTGCTGGAACTGGCTCCACAGTCTCCTCAACGTGGTCATCACTACCAATAGGCAACTCAGCAGAACGTGAGTCACTCCCAGACTCACCTATTTTCTCCAGATCACCTCCAATTTGTTCCTCGCAGAACACTGCATCTCGACTCCGTACTAACTTCTTCGCCACCGGATCAAAGAATCTATATCCGAGCTCACCATTATGACCATAGCCCAAGAAAATGCACTTCCGGGTCTTCGATTCCAACTTCGATCGTTCGTCCTTGGGAATGTGGACGAAGGCTCTGCAGCCAAAGACCCGCAAATGACTATAGGATGGGTCCTTCCCATACCAGACTCGATTTGGAACATCCTCATCCAAAGGATAGCTCGGCGAGAGGTTGATGACATGCGTCGTAGTAAAAAGAGCCTCACCCCAAAACATCTCTGGCAGCTTGGACTCAGAAAGCATGCATCGCACCCTCTCCATCAATGTTCGGTTCATCCTTTCAGCAACACCATTCAGTTGTGGTGTTTTCGGGGGGGGGGGGGTCTTTTCATGACGAATCCCGTGGTCCTTGCAATACTCATCAAATGGACCCACGTACTCTCCCCTGTTGTCAGAACGGATACACAACAGCTTCTTTCCAGATTGGCGTTCCATCTCAGCATGGAACCTTCTGAAGGTCTCAAGTACCTGGTCTTTGGTCTTCAACGGATAGACCCAAACCTTTCTCGACCAGTCATCAATAAAGATCACAAAATACTGAGCTCCCCCTCGTGTTGGGACCTTCATAGGCCCGCAGATGTCTGTGTGTACGAGCTCCAATGGCTCAGATCTCCTGGTGGACTGATGACGACGGAATGAAACCCGATTTTGCTTCCCCGCCATACAGTGCTCACACCTCTCCATGTGATCAGCCGATAGGTCACTGAGTAGCTTCTTCTTCTGTAGGCAGTTCAAGCCCTTCTGGCTAATATGAGCCAGTCTCCTGTGCCACAGGGAAATGGATCCCTCATCTCTCACGGAGTTCGCATGTGGATCTTCAGGCCTCCCCTCCATGTAATAAAGGCCGGACTCCCTATAGCCCTTGGCCATAACCAGCGATCCTCGAACTAGCTTCCAGAAATCACCACCAAAGATACTTGTATGTCCTTCATCTCCAAGCTTCCCCACGGAAAGTAGGTTGAAACGAATATCGGGCACGTGTCGCACGTCCCGTAAAATAAGTAACACTCCAGTGCTCGTCTTCAGATGCACGTCTCCACGTCCCAGCACCTTGGACGTATTCCCGTTGCCCATTCGTAACACCCCGCATTCATGGGTGGTGTACGTGGCAAAAAGCTCCCAATTGTGGGAGACGTGCGCAGAAGCACCTGAATCTACAATCCATCTCCTGTCGTCACAGGAGAGCGCTGCCGTGATTTCATCACCGACAATGACAACATCGTCCTCATCACTGGAGACAACCGCGGCAGTGTGGCTCTCCTCCTTGGCCTCAATCGCCACACCCTTCTTCTGCTCATTCTTCCAGGCATAGCAGAACTTCTTGATGTGTCCCTTCTTGTGGCAGAAATGACACTCCACGTTCTGATATCGTGAGCGTGACGTCCCTCTGCTCTGGCTTCTTTCCTCCTTCCGTCCTCGACTCTTGATCCTGCCTCTCCCCCTGGTTTCCGTAAACAGAACATCAGCTCGTGATGAAGAGCCCGACGTCCCTTGAGACTTCCGTCTCACCTCTTCGTTCAAGATCCCACTCTTGGCGATCTCCATTGTGATAATACCCTGGGGTGAAGAGTTGATCAGTGCAATCTTGACCATCTCCCAAGAGTCCGGAAGGGACTTCAACAGCCACAGCGTATTGACCTCATCCTCAAATGTCACCTTCATCGCCGTCAACTGATCAATGATTCCTTGGAACTCATTGACATGATCCATGATCGATGAGCCTTCCCGGTAGCGGAACTCTCCAAGCTTCGTCAGCAAAGCCAGCTTGTTGATGCCAGTGCTCTTGGCATACAACGTTTCTAGAGTTCTCCACAGCTCCTTCGCATCCGTGATGCTAGCCACGTGGTTGTAGACGTTCGGCTCCACGAACCGTCTAATGAAACCACAGAGCTTCCGGTGCTCCACCTGCCATTTAGCAGGATCCATATCCTTTGGTATCTCTTCGAAGATAGGGGCATGCCAGCCCTTGACGTAGATGAGATCCTCCATAAGCAAGTGCCACTGATGATAATTTGCTCCATTCAACTTGACCATCTGTTCTGAAGTCAATTCCATCTTGCTAAACCAACTGGCCGGACTGACCACAGTTCTCTGAGCGCGACTCTCTCACGATAAGTCACTGAAGAGGATAGCCAGAGGACCAATGGTCGTAAACTACCGCACTCAATGCCAAACCTGAGATTACAATCGCCTCGTCTCGAAATCACAAAAGGTCAGCCCAGTATCGGCCCTGTTCTGACTACTGACCAGCAACCTCCCTCTGATACCACTTGTTGGGAAAAATAGCACGATCCCGACCAGGGCACCTGTAGCGGATTTACAAGCAAGACAAATACAAGCACAACAATAATAAAGTGACACAACAATTTTTAACGTGGAAACCCAATAAGGTGAAAACCACGGGACTATCAGCGTCCACCCTTGAAAGCCCCCACTATAAGACGTGAAAATCACGCACAACAAATTACAGGGCTTTCACCACCGCCACATGCACAAGGCACAATTTCCACCATTGATCCACAACGGATCACCACCACCTACACAAGGTACCAGTTCCACAAAGGAATACAAAAATCTCTCCTTGCTACAAAAGCATAAATCTCTTCTCCCACAATCACACAAGGATTGACAAGGGAAAAACAAGCGAGAAATCAAGAAACCATTACCCAATGGATTGAAAAATCCATTCCGAATGCCGCAAAGGAGAAAGGCTACACAAAGCCCCTTCTTCTTCAGAATCCGACGATCCGATCTTCGATACTCTTCTCCGAGATCTTCTCTTGATCTTCCTCCACTCAAATCTCTCTTGGAATGAATGTTTTGGCCTTGGAATTGGCTTCCATTTATAGGCCCAAAACAAATGCTACCTAACCCCAAAAATGGTGGTAGGTATTACCTAACACCAAAAAATGGTGGTAGGTGTTACCTAACACCTAATTTGGTGGTAGGTATCACCTAACTCCAAATTGTGCTCATTTCAGCTCGGTTATGGAGCGCTGCTCGACGAACCCTGAGCCCAGGCAGCTCCAACATCGCTCCGGCCTCCAAACATAAACATCACGAGCAGCTACAAGCGTGCCCGGTGGTTTTTACTGACTCGTATGGGAACCACACCCTAACACTAGGGAGATCAACGTCAAGGAGACGCAAGCGCAGATATACACAGGAATCCAAACAGATCTGGAGACCGGAGATCGTCATCGGGGAGAAAACGAGCACATCCGGTGAGAATGAAGCTCCAGGCAGGTTCATTAGATGAGATGCACTTCAGACGGAAGGGAACGTCAATAGGATTATCAAACAGAAGTCGGTGAAGTCGTCGATGCAGTGGCTCACAAGCGAAGTGATCGTCATCGGGATAGAATTAGCTGACGAGCACGGCACGGTATGAAGTAGATCAGTCGTCGACTAGAGCAGAGGAGCAGCCGTCGAAGCCGTCGATGATGTGGATGTCGTGCGATATTGGGAGAAGGGTTTTGGAGCGGGAGCGAAAACCGCTGGCCAGAAATTTCAGGGCGCCAACATTTTAGGGAGAGAAATTTCAGCGTAGAATAAATTCCTGTTCTGATACAATGTTGAAATATTTTGGGAGGCATCGAAGGTGTGTTTTATTCTTCCCTCAAAGGGGTTATTTAAAATATTACATATGACATACAAACTCTAGTAGACAATAGAAAATGTGAAACTAAATACAATTTACTCGTACCTAGGATACTAATACATAACCTGAAATATAAAACTAAACTAAATGCACAAACTCCAACGGTCATCATCATTGAACTTTCTATTGATGTTACTTGTTGTTTAAATGTTTTCCGTTCTTCTTCTATTTTCCTGTAATTATTTGCACTTAATCTTATTTGTTTTTGATTAACTTTTGAGATTTTGTGTAAGCCCGAAGGAGGCAGCTGTTGATTTGTAGGCTTCTCTGATATCTCATGACTAATCTTCTTATAGAGATATTTCATAGATCTGTAATACTCAAGAAAGTTTATGTGGTGATTTTTAGTAATATCAAGTGAAATGGCAAATGGTTTAGGATGTATTGATTTGACACTAGAAAAACCTTGTTATCGATGTGGTCCCTCAACATACAGGGCATATGTGCTATCGTGTGCGCGATTCAAAACTTGCAAACTGATATTAATTATTATGTAATTAAATGTGATATTTGTGTCGAGTCTTTACTTGAATAATTATTAATTGCACGCTAACTTCAGATTGATCTTTGCATGCTTACATCCTCCTAGGGTTTTCATTAGGTTTTTCCCCAACGCTACACCTTAGGATTTGCCTCGTCTAGAGTCTCACCTGCGCATCCCTACCCTGCACATTCTCTCTTACCAGCATTCCACATAATTGGATCCCTTTTTGAGGACTATGCTAACTTAGTTGATTCTCTAGAGCTATATTGTCCTGATTTCTATATGTGAATGAATATCTTTTGGGCTTTTTGCAGGTAAGAGCGCAAAATTACCCCAATATTCTTGTTAGAACTTATTTGTATGGTAGGCTCATATCTTAATTATGTATATATGTTGCATTGGTCTTTGTACCATCATCTTAATATTTGGAAATAATGTGATAGATACCTATATTTTGTACTCCGAAGCTGCTAAATTTGTGGCCAAATTAAGGGCAACAAAGACTGATGGTAATATGCTATTGTTTAAATGTGACCTTGCTGAGCGGCGCTATTCAAAGTCAGGAAGGTAAACTCTCTCCTCGATCGGCATGTATTTGCTTCATTCATATCAAATGACTTTGACCTGATCTTGAGCTACAATCGAATTTGCATGAAAACGAATCATTAAGATGAATTCCACATTTACGTTGTTAGCAATTCTTTTTGTTAACCTTTCATCCACAATGATTCGCTAAAAAGTAAAGAAAAAAACACACGTACTCTTATTTTCGCACCTTTTGAGGTTTATCATAAGATTAATTGAGCTCTTTTTTGATGGATGTAGAGATGGATATCTGAACGACAAAGCATTTTCTTATGCGTTCATAATGAAGTTGCTGGACTTGGCTCCACATGTTTCCTCCTAGTTTGTTTGTGTTATGGTTGTGCATGCCGGCACGCGGAAGACACGCCGTGGCGAGTCAACATGCGGAGGAATACGATGACAGGTCTGTCTGAAGGAGAGACCGAAGACGCGCTACCGACATGATTATCTTATTTGCATTTTGTTATGTTATATTCTGTTATGTGCACGCTTTATTATTCACACTGCTTTTTTGTTATCTTCACCCCGCACCTATAAGGGGTCGTGTTGTACTCTTTTTTTATTATGTTGGGATGTATGAGATTTAGGGTTGCTCCCTAACTTTTCTTCTGGTTCCCTTCTCTTTTCTCTCCCTCGCCACCACCGGCCCTCCCTTTTGCTGAGTAAAATCGCGCTTAACTAAACTGAGTGCACCCCTCCATAATCAATTAACATATGAAATTTTAGTCTAAAAGCTCATGGAAACTTGTAATTTTTATTTACTCTCAAGAATATTTTTCTCGTTTTTTGTTTTTGCGCTAGAAGCTGAGATATTTGAGATATCGGAGAGATATTTGAGATATCTCTCCGAAATTTTTAAAATAGCCATGATATGACTCGAACATCTCAGCTATTTTGAAATATCTGATACATGACTCTGATATCTCACCTATTAGCCCGATATCAAGTGTACAACCCCGTATTCGCGGAGTAGGGTCCCTTCGGCAGGCGCAGAGCCAGTTTTAAGTTTTTAAGCTTTTTGGATATTTTGGACTCTTGGTGGCCAATTTTGGCTTTAGTATGGAAATATACTAGGAGGGGGAGGAAAAATTGGCCTCCCCCCTGCCCCCTTTTTTGAGGGTCGGGTACGGCAAGTTGGCCGACACCCCCAGACGGGATGAAGGGCGAGGTGGGGGGCAGCGGGGTCGACTGGAGACCATGGTCTCGTCCCCCCTGCCCCCTGCACCCCAAGCAGGGGCGAGACCGCCGGCCAGGCGAGGTCTCGCCCGCGCGGCCTGCTCCGGGCGAGACCGCTGGCCAGGCGAGGTCTCGCCCGCGCGGCCTGCTCCGGGCGAGACCGCCGGCCAGGCGAGATCTCGCCCACGCGGCCTGCTCCGGGCGAGGCCGCCGGCCAGGCGAGGTCTCGCCCGCGCGGCCTGCTCCGGGCGAGGCCGCCGGCCAGGCGAGGTCTCGCCCACGCGGCCTGCTCCGGGCGAGGCCGCCGGCCAGGCGAGGTCTCGCCCGCGCGGCCTGCTTCGGGCGAGACCGCCGGCCAGGCGAGGTCTCGCCCGCGCGGCCTGCTTCGGGCGAGACCGCCGGCCAGGCGAGGTCTCGCCCGCGCGGCCAGCTCCGGGCGAGACCGCCGGCCAGGCGAGGTCTCGCCCGTGCGGCCTGTTCCGGGCGAGACCGCCGGGGGGGGGGTGTGGTTTGGCGTGGTCTCGTCCTTGGACCATTTTACCCCCGAGGTGGTTTTTCCCTCTTTGCCCCCCGGTGTGGAGGTTTCCTATTGGCTGGAGGCATTTTGGCCCCAGGGGCATTTTGGTCATTTTACCCCTAAGACTTGGAAAAACTATAAATAGACCCTTAGGGGTGCCTTGGAGAGGACTTGTCATTCTTTCCTTAGCCACAAATCTCTTTGACTTTCTTCCTCCAGGGCACCTAGCTCAAGCATTGGCTAGGGAGGGGGAGACCTCAAAGGTCTTCCGGGTGTGAGGTGGGACCTCCACGCTAGAGCCGAGGGTCAGTTCATAGCTTCCTAAGTCTTCGGTCCGTGACGTTCTTCTGAGTGTAGTAGGTGTGAGGTCACCCCTCTCCCCAAGGGTCGAACTCCACGGAAGTCGATTTTGGCTTCGGTAATTTTTGGCTTCAACAGTTTTGGTGCGGTGAGCGTGGAGAGTGACCAGCACAGAAGATCTCGGGAGAGTGTCATGGCTGGAGATCAGGGAGGTAGTGATGACCTCGGTGGTTCCCCCAACCCAGGACCCTTTGTAGGAAGGGAGGAGTTCATGGCTTCCATCGAAGGCATCATGGGGATGCTTAGAAGCATTGCCCCTCGGGCTGACAGCTTAACCCCCACCCCCCAGGGACTAGCTCTCAGGGGTCTCGGCGAGCTAACCCAGAGTGGTCTCGACGAGCTGGCTCCCAGGGGGCAAGGCGAGATCACCCCAGCAGGGGGAGAAGCAAGTGTGCCGGATAGGAGACCTGGGAAGGAAAGGATGGTAGAGGGGGTTGAGCGAGACCTCCCAGGCCGAGAGCTGTTCCCCAGCCCGGCGAGAGCTAGCCCTCCTGGCGAGCAGGTCGCGCGAGTAGAGGTGGCGAGAGCCCTCCTTAGGGGGTCACCCTTTAGTGAGTTGATCATCTCAGCTCCCGTTCCCGAGGGGTTCAGAGAGCCAGATATGGTTTACTATACCGGGAAGGATGACCCCGTCCAGCATCTGCAATGGTTCGAGGACGTCGTCTCCATCAGGCCGATGACGGATGCCTTCAAGTGTCGCCTCTTTGCGATCACGTTGAAGGAGAAGGCGAGGGACTGGTTCCATCAACTCCCTCCGAGGTCCATCTTCGGGTTCGAAGACTTGAGCCGAAGCTTTCAGCTTCGCTTCTCCACCTCCAAGAAGAGGAAGAAGGGTCCTGAGTCCCTCTTCCTGTTAAATCAAAGGGCCGAGGAGTCGCTGGCCCACTACGTTGACAGGTTCCAGGAGGAGGTCCTTGACATCCAAGAGGTGCCAGGGTATGCCCTCCAGATGGCGTTCACGGTAGGATTGCGCGAAGGGTTCTTCAAGATGAGCTTGACTCGGAAGGCCCCCCTTTCCTTCGAGGAGCTGATGGAAAGGGCGGCAGAGGAGATAGCCATGGAGGCAGCCAACCCGGCCTTTGTAAAGAAGTTGGCAAAGTTGACAGAGGTGGAGTCGAAGGAGCAGGGTGGCTCAAGGAATCATGAAGGGAGAAGGAGAGAGGAGCATAGAGCTCAAGGGTTCCAGAGATAGGAGGGTCCGGAGCCAGGCTGGAGGCAGCAGGGAGGACCTGCCCATGGTCCAGGAAGGGCTCTCATCCAGGATGGAGGGAACTTTCATGGGGGTCAAGGGAGGTTCAACTTCCAGAGGCAAGCCCCAAGGCAACTCCTGCCCCCACCCCAGTAAGCGATGGCGATTGGCCGAAGGGATAGGAGGAATCGCAAGGGGAGGGGGGAGGCAGGGTAGAGTTGCCGTACTGTGACTTCCACCAGTTGGAAGGTCACGCCACGGCTACCTGCCCCGAGTTCCTGGAGGTAAGGGGGGCGAGAGCTCCAGTCCAGCAGCAGCCGGAGCGGATCGAAGCTCTTCCCCAAGGAGGTGGAGGAGGTGATGATGTGTGTGAGGACCGGGTCGATGTAGGCCCCCGAGGTGGTATAGCCGTGATCCACGGGGGGGTGGGGATCGAAGCCGCTCGGAAGGCAAGTCTCCATGTGATGTATCGGCGGAGCATTGCCTCGACATCCCAGACCCCTCCTCCGGAGGAAAGGGTCACCTTCTCATCAAAGGACATGCCAGAGCATGAGGATCCCTTCTGCGACGCCCTGGTCATCCAAGCAGCCGTCGAAGGCTTCACCGTCTCCCGAATTTTGATTGATAACGGAAGCTCGGTCAACGTCATTTTCAAGAAGGCGTTTGAGGGGATGAAGGTGGAGCCAAGGAGGATAGTGGCGTCGGATGGACCTCTGTTCGGATTCTCAGGGGAGAGGAAGGAGGTGGACGGTGGAGTCGGACTCCAGGTGAAGTTGGGAGGGACCTCAAGGAACTGCAGGTTCGTCATTGTTGACGCTCCAAGCAGCTACAATGCCATCTTCGGAAGGCCCCTCATCAGCGCCTTCCGGTGCGTGCCCTCATCCTTCCACCAATGTCTCAAGTTCAACTCAGATGGGATCCAGGTCAGGATCAAGGGAGACTCCAGGATGGCGAGGCAGTGCTACGTCACGACAGTCAACACCATCTCTTGGTTGGCTAAGGCAGAGGAGATGGACAAGATCATGGAGAGCCTGAGCAGGGTTGAGGTGGCCAATGGGATGGAACCTGATGGCAACCACTAGGCCCAGGCCCCCTGAAGAAGCCTCGCCTCGACGGAGTCATGTATCTTTTTTATGTTTATGTTATTGTAAGGAGTCTAGCCCCCGACCAGTAGAGTCGAGGGGGTCATGTAACCCATCTTCCTTCCCCCGTTAGAGGATGTTGGAATTGAAAAAGCTTAGGTGACATACCCAGCTCCCAACCCCCGAGAGGATCTCCTCATACCAGGCTCACACTAGCTGGCAGGGTCAAGAGTGTTTCGGGGGGGGGGGGGGTGGCTCATTTTTCCTTAGCTCCGAGATGATTCCGCTGCCAGGCTCTCGCTAGCTGGTGGGTTCAGGTTGATCTCTCGTGGGAGCCAAGTCCCTTAGCTCCGATATGATTCCGCTGCCAGGCTCTCACTAGCTGGCGGGTTCAGGTTGATCTCTCGTGGGAGCCAAGTCCTTTTGCTCCGAGATGATTCCGCTGCCAGGCTCTCACTAACTGGTGGGTTCAGGTTGATCTCTCGTGGGAGCCAAGTCCCTTAGCTCCGAGATGATCCCGCTGCCAGGCTCTCACTAGCTGGTGGGTTCAGGTTGATCTCTCGTGGGAGCCAAGTCCCTTAGCTCCGAGATGATTCCGCTGCCAGGCTCTCACTAGCTAGCGGGTTCAGGTTGATCTCTCGTGGGAGCCAAGTCCTTTTGCTCCGAGATGATTCCGCTGCCAGGCTCTCACTAGCTGGTAGGTTCAGGTTGATCTCTCGTGGGAGCCAAGCCCTTTTGCTCCGAGATGATTCTGCTGCCAGGCTCTCACTAGCTGGTGGGTTCAGGTTGATCTCTCGTGGGAGCCAAGTCCCTTAGCTCCGAGATGATTCCGCTGTCAGGCTCTCACTAGCTGGTGGGTTCAGGTTGATCTCTCGTGGGAGCCAAGTCCCTTAGCTCCGAGATGATTTTGCTGCCAGGCTCTCACTAGCTGGCGGGTTTAGGTTGATCTCTCGTAGGAGCCAAGTCCTTTTGCTCCGAGATGATTCCGCTGCCAGGCTCTCTCACTAGCTGGTAGGTTCAGGTTGATCTCTCGTGGGAGCCAAGTCCCTTAGCTCCGAGATGGTTCCCCTGTCAGGCTCTCACTAGCTGGTGGGTTCAGGTTGATCTCTCGTGGGAGCCAAGTCCCTTAGCTCCGAGATGATTCCGCTGCTAGGCTCTCACTAGCTGGCGGGTTCAGGTTGATCTCTCGTGGGAGCCAAGTCCTTTTGCTCCGAGATTATTCCGCTGCCAGGCTCTCACTAGCTGGTAGGTTCAGGTTGATCTCTCATGGGAGCCAAGCCCTTTTGCTCCGAGATGATTCTGCTGCCAGGCTCTCACTAGCTGGTGGGTTCAGGTTGATCTCTCGTGGGAGCCAAGTCCCTTAGCTCCGAGATGATTCCGCTGCCAGGCTCTCACTAGCTGGTGGGTTCATGTTGATCTCTCGTGGGAGCCAAGTCCCTTAGCTCCGAGATGATTCCGCTGCCAGGCTCTCACTAGCTGGCGGGTTCAGGTTGATCTCTCGTGGGAGCCAAGTCCTTTTGCTCCGAGATGATTCCGCTGCCAGGCTCTCACTAGCTGGTAGGTTCAGGTTGATCTCTCGTGGGAGCCAAGCCCTTTTGCTCCGAGATGATTCCGCTGCCAGGCTCTCACTAGCTGGTGGGTTCAGGTTAATCTCTCGTGGGAGCTAAGTCCTTTAGCTCCGCCCCTAGGAGGTTAGATCCTTTTACCCTGAGGGGGTCTCGCCACCCAGGCTCCCATCAGCTGGCATGGCAGGTTGACCCCCCCAGGAGGTTAGATCCTTTTACCCTGAGGGGGTCTCGCCACCTAGGCTCTCATCAGCTGGCATGGCAGGTTGACCCCCCAGGAGGTTAGATCCTTTTACCCTGAGGGGGTCTCGCCACCCAGGCTCTCATCAGCTGGCATGACAGGTTGACCCCCCCAGGAGGTTAGATCCTTTTACCCTGAGGGGGTCTCGCCACCCAGGTTCTCATCAGCTGGCATGGCAGGTTGACCCCCCAGGAGGTTAGATCCTTTTACCCTGAGGGGGTCTCGCCACCCAGGCTCTCATCAGCTGGCATGGCAGGTTGACCCCCCCAGGAGATTAGATCCTTTTACCCTGAGGGGGTCTCGCCACCCAGGCTCTCATCAGCTGGCATGGCAGGTTGACCCCCCTAGGAGGTTAGATCCTTTTACCCTGAGGGGGTCTCGCCACCCAGGCTCTCATCAACTGGCATGGCAGGTTGACCCCCCCAGGAGGTTAGATCCTTTTACCCTGAGGGGGTCTCGCCACCCAGGCTCTCATCAGCTGGCATGGCAGGTTGACCCCCCCAGGAGATTAGATCCTTTTACCCTGAGGGGGTCTCGCCACCCAGGCTCTCATCAGCTGGCATGACAGGTTGACCCCCCAGGAGGCTAGATCCTTTTACCCTGAGAAGGTCTCGCCACCCAGGCTCTCATCAGCTGGCATGGCAGGTTGGCCCCTCGGAAGAGGCCTCATAATCTTTCGACACCGCGAGAGCAAGCTACACTCAGCGAATACGTTGGGTTGGACGTTTCTTTCCGAGCTTGTGCCAACCTCGAAAAGAGCGGGGATTGTGTACAACCCCGTATTCGCGGAGTAGGGTCCCTTCGGCAGGCGCAGAGCCAGTTTTAAGCTTTTAAGCTTTTTGGATATTTTGGACTCTTGGTGGCCAATTTTGGCTCTAGCATGGAAATATACTAGGAGGGGGAGGAAAAATTGGCCTCCCCCCTGCCCCCTTTTTTGAGGGTCGGGTACGACAAGTTGGCCGACACCCCCAGACGGGATGAAGGGCGAGGTGGGGGGCAGCGGGGTCGACTGGAGACCATGGTCTCGTCCCCCCTGTTCCCTGAACCCCAAGCAGGGGCGAGACCGCCGGCCAGGCGAGGTCTCGCCCGCGCGGCCTGCTCCGGGCGAGACCGCTGGCCAGGCGAGGTCTCGCCCGCGCGGCCTGCTCCGGGCGAGACCGCCGGCCAGGCGAGGTCTCGCCCGCGCGGCCTGCTCCGGGCGAGGCCGCCGGCCAGGCGAGGTCTCGCCCGCGCGGCCAGCTCCGGGCGAGGCCGCCGGCCAGGCGAGGTCTCGCCCGCGCGGCCTGCTCCGGGCGAGACCGCCGGCCAGGCGAGGTCTCGCCCGCGCGGCCAGCTCCAGGCGAGACCGCCGGCCAGGCGAGGTCTCGCCCGCGCGGCCTGTTCCGGGCGAGACCGCCGGGGGGGGGGGGTGTGGTTTGGCGTGGTCTCGTCCTTGGACCATTTTACCCCCGAGGTGGTTTTTCCCTCTTTGCCCCTCGGTGTGGAGGTTTCCTATTGGCTGGAGGCATTTTGGCCCCAGGGGCGTTTTGGTCATTTTACCCCTAAGACTTGGAAAAACTATAAATAGACCCTTAGGGGTGCCTTGGAGAGGACTTGTCATTCTTTCCTTAGCCACAAATCTCTTTGCCTTTCTTCCTCCAGGGCACCTAGCTCAAGCATTGGCTAGGGAGGGGGAGACCTCAAAGGTCTTCCGGGTGTGAGGTGGGACCTCCACGCTAGAGCCGAGGGTCAGTTCATAGCTTCCTAAGTCTTCGGTCCGTGACGTTCTTCTGAGTGTAGTAGGTGTGAGGTCACCCCTCTCCCCAAGGGTCGAACTCCACGGAAGTCGATTTTGGCTTCGGTCATTTTTGGCTTCAACATCAAGATACTTCTCTTTTCGAGTCAGGATCTCATATGCCATGTGTCCAGTGCTCTGGCCCATAAATTTCGCCAAAAAGTTGACTATATATTTTTACACAAAAAGTGTACAAGTATCACTTCTCTAGGTTTGCTTTCATAAAAAAAAAAAATCAAATAGCTATGAATAAAAAATCCAAAATAGATACACTTCATTTATGATTGTAAATTATGATAGTAAATATAGCAGTGAGGATTTACGTGCATCCAAAACTTAAAAGGAAATATTTTTTTAGGCAACATACCAAATCACATTCATTTATGATTGAAACAACAACACCATAACGAAGCAAACAAACTACAAAGGCTCCGTTTGGGGGGACTTATTTTCACCAATCAAGCGGTTACGTCCGCATGAACCGGACCGTAACCGCTTGATCGGTGAAAATAAGTCCCCCCAAATGGAGCCAAATGCTTTACTGAAAAGTGTTAAAATGCTATGAACTTCTACATAATTGGAAAATCTCATCAAACCAACAAAAGTTGCAATTTTCAAGAACAAACCATCAGAGAAAACAAATTAAGGAGCATTGTACTTAAAATAATTGTAATCAAACTACAAACCTGAAATTATGCAATCACAATTGTGTCGAGAAAATAGCTCAATCTCTACAAATAAAATATGAACTTCACTTCACAGTTTTATAAAGTTCAGAGAATAAAAAAAACTCTCTGACAAAGCTGCATACCTTATTAAGCAATGTGTTCAGCAAGAGTAAGAATCTTGAGATGCTTCTTCCTTCCGAGCTCATGTGGCATTGGCCCAAAAACCCTAGTCCCTATTGGCTCTCCTTGCTTTTTGACAAGGACTACTGCATTGTCGTCAAACCTAATCTCGCTACCATCACAGCCCCCTCGCTGCATGGCTGCAAGCACGACAACACCATATACCACATCTCCTTTCTTTACTTTACCGCGAGGCTGCCTTCCTGAACCGATGCAATTATCGTGTCTCCCAATCTCGCCCCCTTCCTCCCCTTCAAAGCTTGTATGCACCTAGCCCATTTAGCACCAGAGTTATCCATAACTTTCATCTTTGTCCTCATCTGTATGAATGTTCTTAGCTGCTGCAAAAGTATAAGAAAACAATCAAAAGATTAGTACAATGTGAAGCATCAAAGAAAAAGTTATCCATTTTCATACTCCATTTTCGGATTGTTTGTGCTTTGGTTCTATTAAAGAAAAGTTTGCACGGTAATAATGGCTAGAAGCAGGCAAAAAAGTATGAAGATCGTGATTTTTTTTTAAAAACCTGAAAGAAGAGACCATTCCATCAAGGACTTATAATATCCTGAAATTTGCCAAAAGGCTCAAGTGGTTTACTGCTTCTTAGGCTCCCAAGCAATGGGGGCGCCACTGTTGCACATTAACAAATTGAAATGAAAGATCAGTTAATGAAGCATATGAATACCATTAGAATCAAAGTATGAACACATTGAAGGCATATGCCATGTGGATTCCCACTAAAAAAATAAAGGCATGTGGAACTAAGCATAAAAAGCATGGAACAAGCCAAAAAGAAAAGAGATTTCATGCAAAATAGAGTGATTATGTTTGAATCTATTTCTAATCTCAACTTTTAAATTGAGCTCAATAGGTTATACTTATTCTAGTATAACTATGATGACATCAATGGCCCTCCAGGTTTTGCACAAGGGACTGCAAAGTTTTTTATATAATTTTGTGAGTGGGTAGGTGATCTATTTCAAAAGTGTAAAGCACCGCTATAAAAGCTACACAATATCGGTGCCCATTTAGCCAAGCTACACAATAGCAGCATTGATAAAAGCTTGAGAAAAAACATTAGAGTGTCAACAAGATAAATCAACTCAACCATGGCTCCAAGAACAACGCAATACTAATGATAAACCACTAATAAAAGACAACAATAAAGATAACTAGGCCTGCTGTCTGAGGCCAATAACACAATCATCATCATTAGCATTATCTCAATTATTTGGTTTAGCTTTATCGTGTTGTTGGTGCTTGAGTTGTTTAAGCAATTTGTCATAAATCATTTTCTAAAATTTCTTTCCACATTATAAATGAAAATTACAAAAAATGCATATATATTTAGGAAATATATATATTACAACATGAAGGGTAGAATCTCCATATGCATACATGAGCACCTGCACGCCGTCGAACGGGGACGACACCAAATCGTCGCCCATAGCATGCCCCTGACCCGCTACTTGGGGAGAATCCCACTCGGCCGGGTACGGGGTTGTACAAATCCTCTTATGGTGTAATGGTGTGGATCATCAAAGAAATCATAGCCCTCCATTAAATCATCTCCTCTCTTTATTTTATATTTCATTAAATCAAAGTCTCTCCCTCCTCACAATCCCCATGGGACAACAATCGTGCACTCGGGAGACTGCGAGCGGTGGGAGTGTCTTCATGTTGAGGCATTGTCGTGGATGGAAGAGTGTCGTTATCCCTACGAGGGGCCCATACACTATCACTCGTATACATATATACTATTCCAAGGAATTAATAATGTATAATAAACAAAGTGAAGCGGCATGGAACAAACACTTAATGATCTGAAATTGTGAAAATCGGCATCTGACCAAGCATGATTTGAAAATGAGTTTAGAATCAATGTCCAAATGAGGGCATATTAGTTTTTTTAGCAGGGCTCAAAAAGGCCTTAAATAAGGATTTGCAAAGAGATCGCCTAAAAGAAGAAACTCAACAGATTTATATAATTTCATCAATGTTAATAAACACAAATTTAATGAATATAATTTACCTGGAAGACTGGACAAGTTCTTTCATAGTTGTGAACATGTCCGTAGAAGGCAATATCAACCTTGTACTTTTGCCAGAGTTCTTGAAGACTTTCTCTTCCCATTGGTTCCTCAAAGGATCCTTCCTCTGCATAAAACTCTCCCGATGAATATCCAAGGACACGGTGTGCAAGGAAGATCAGCCGAGGTTGTTTCTGTCTATCGACAGTCGATAGACAGTGTTCGATAACAAACTGAGCCTTTAGAAGAAGAAAAATTCTTAAAACCTTTTATAAAAAAATCACTTTTAGGCTTCGCTCGGCGCAACTTTTTTGCTCGGGGGAGTTTGTACAAAAATGCTGCCGTCATAGAATGCACATTTGGCAAGACAATAGTTATGACCGTCAACAAGAAAAGAAAATTAGTTTTGAACATAAAAGTGAATGATGTTCGCAAGGTGAGGTCAGGCGTTCGCGCACGATGGTTCATAACCACCCCGATCACGTCCGTCAAATGGAGCCTTATCATTGCGCTCCGTTTGACAGATTTGATGAGTTAGTGGACAAAAACGCCACCGTCGTAAAATATATGTTAGGCATGACAACAATTATGACCACCACTAAGAAAAGAAAACTATTTTTGAACATGAAAGTAGAAGAAATTCTTTAGGTGAGGTTGAGTGTTCACGAATGATAGTTTATAACCACCACGTTCACGACCACCACCTCCATGCCAAACGGAGCCTTAATCACAACACAATAGCAGGATTTGAGGTAGATATTATGTCAACATATCGCAGAACCGTTACATTTCACAAACAAATACATTGGTTGTGCTACTTCTATGAAAAAGGAACTAGAATGTAACTCATTGGTGTGATCCCCCTCCGACATATCTGGCGCCGACGACAGCGGGGGTCGAACCCAGCTCGACGTTCGTCGAACCCAGCTCGACGTTCGTCGAACCCAGCTCGACGTTCGTCAAACGGGCCGAGTTCGACGTTCGACCAACGTCGTTCGGCGTTCAACGATCGGGTTATGCTGAAGCCTATTCAATGGCATATTCCGGTTTTTTAGGGATACGGTCGGGACGACGGCTTACGGCTGGCATACCTTTTGGAGGCGCATACGAGGACTTTGGTGGCGATCCAGAAGGGGTTCTTCCTTTGTTTCTTGTCCAGAAGCAGGAGTTAAGGTAGGATCGGTTTAGATCCTTGAAACCTTTGTAATCTGTATTTCTTTTGGTGATTACAAGAACTGAGAAGGGAAGGGGATAGGGGACGTAGCCCTGTTTTGGGTGAACCTCTGAAATCTGCGTGTTTGTGTGCATGCTCTGTTTCTTTTGTTTACTGCTTTTATTCTGATTTCTGCTTCTCGGCGCTCCGGATTTCCTACACTTTCAACTTCAATAATTTCAACACTTCCCCTTGAAGTGAGAAGTGGTGATCAGCCCTAGCCGTTCCCGTAACCGTTCAAAATGCCCCTCCGACAGCTGCTTAATGAAGATGTCTGCGACATTGTTTTCGCTCCGCACATGCTCAACCATAAGAGACCCCTCCAATACCTTCTCCCGAAAGAAATGGTATTCGATCTCAATATGTTTGATCCTCGCGTGACAAACTGGATTTTTCACCAGTTTAAGAGTACTCTCGTTGTCACCGCGAAACAGAGTTGGACATTGAACTTCTTCATGGACGTCCTCTACTAGTCTCCTCAGCAAGATGGCTTCCCAAAATGCCAAGGCCGAAGCCTTGTACTCTGCTTCCGTAGTAGAGACAGACACAGAATCCTGCTTTTTGCTGCACCACGAGATACTCGTTGATCCACATGTGAAAACATTACCAGACGTCGACTTTCGATCATCTGAGTCTCCCCCATAATCAGCGTCTGTGTAACCGTGCAAGTTGAATCTCGTGTCTCTCTCATACAAGAGACCCATATCAGAAGTTGTCTTCATATACTTCAGGATAATTTTCTTCGCTACTTGATGAGGCTTCCGAGGCTCTGTCATGTACCGACTTACTCGGCCAACATCATTAGCAATGTATGGCCTTGTAATTGTTAGGTAAATCGGGCTCCCAACCAGAGATCGGAACACCAAGGGATCTAGAAGAGCCTTTCCCTCATCATGCCGAAGCTTAAGGCCAACATCCAGAGAAGTAGAGCTACTCTTTCCCTCCCCCATGTCGAATCGTTCACAATTCGTTCTGCATATCCTTTTTGGGAGACGAGTATCCCGCTCTTCTTCCTCTCTACTTCGAGACCGAGAAAGTGATGAAGCTCTCTCAAGTCTTTCATCTCGAAGCGAATAGCTAGCTCGACTATGATACTACCTACTTCCTCTTCAGAGTTCCCCATGACGATCAAGTCGTCCACGTACATCAGCTCCAAGACATGAAGCTCCCCCTTCTTCTTTATGAACGGGCTTTAATCTGAACCAGAAGCAAGATATACGCAGAATTGGAGGTATTCTGCGATCTTTCCGTACTACGCTCTAGGCGCTTGCTTCAAGTCATAAAGAGCCTTCTGGAGCTTGCAGATGTGTCTAGGATGAACTTTAGATACGTATCCCGGTGGTTGAACCATGAAAATATCTTTATCAATCTCTCCATAAAGAAATACATTCTTAACATCAAACTGTCAAATCTTCCAACCTTGGCAAGCTGCCAAAGCAATCACCACATGTACTGAAGTCATTTTGGAAACTGGACTAAACGTCTCCTCATAGTCTTCACTATACTGTTGGGAGCCTTGAGAAACAATGCGAGCCTTATATCGCTCGATACTTCCATCCATCTTCTTCAGTTTATACACCCACTTATACGTCACAGGAGTAACGCCATCGACCTTGGGCACAAGGTCCCAAGTCTTGTTCCTTCTGAGGGCTGACATCTCCTCATCCATAGCATCATCTCACTCCTTGACTCCAGTGTCATCTTCAAACTTAGAAGGCTCCCGCTCGTCAAGAGGGACTGTAAAGAAACAGGAGACGAAGCTCACCATGTTTCCTTCGCTGTAACGAGTCGGTGGTTTGATGGTCCTCTTCGATCTCTGAAGAACCGGGCAATTGCTAACTACCTCAGGTGATTCTTCTGAACCAGCTCTATTCCCGGGCACACCAGGAGCAACACTCCCCCTGCTTCCTGAACCAGAAGCCTCCGTCGCGGAGCTAAAATCACCTGGAGCTCCAAATGACACCAGCAGCTCCATCAGAAGATCCTTCGCAGCTTCCTCCTGCCCACCGTCTGGTCTACTCTCCTGTAAATCCACAGATGAGTTACCCTTATACAATGTCAGTTCTTCAAAGACAACGTCTCTTGATACAATAAACTTCTTCGTCATTGTGTCCATACATTTCCAACCCTTCTTCCTCTCGGCATAGCCCACAAAGACAAGCTTCTTTTCCTTTGCATCTAACTTGGTTCTTAGAGCATCGAGAACATGTACATTGCAGACCGACCCAAACACCCGCAAGTGTTAAACGCTAGGCTTATCCTTAAACATCATCTCATAAGGAGATTTCACGTTAATTGGGCTCAGAGGCATTTGATTGATGACGTATGTCGCACAGGTCATTCCTTCCGCCTAAAAGGACCTGGGAATGCCCTTGGCATGATGCCAACACTTGCAGGTCTCCATCAGATGACGGGGCTTCCACTCAGCAACTCTATTTTGTTGTGGAGTATGAGCACAAGTGATCTCTCTCCGGATGTCTTGCTTCCTACATAAGTCAGAGAACTCAGTTGAAACGAACTCACCTTCATTGTCTGTTCTCAAATTCTTCACCCGCAGGCCAAGCTGGCCCTCCACCAGCTCTTTGAACTCCACAAACAACCAGCACGCGTCAGACTTCTCCTTCATGAAGTACACACATGTGTACCTCATATAGTCATCAATCAACACCAGCATGTACTTGCTGCCTCCAAGACTGGCGATGACGGTCGGTCCCATCAGATCATTATGGATACACTCCAATGGTGTTTTACACCTGGTTTGTGAATTGTCAAATAGAAGGTGATGTGTCTTTCCATATTGACATCCAGCACAAACATGACATTTGGCGAAGGATGACAACTTTGGCAAGCCTTTCACAAGGCTTCTAACCGTTATGAATTTCATCTTGTCCATCCCGACGTGTCCCAATCTCTCATGTCAAATAGCCGCATTATCATTAGCTCTCATCTGATCAACATAGGAGCTTGTTGATAAAACAAACAAGTCTTTAACCCTTCTTCATATATGAGAAACATCAGCCTTAACCATTGATACGTTACAAAGAAACCTCACTTTTATCGAGCCGAACAGAACGTGATAACCTGCATCTAGCACGTTGGTCATAAAGAAGAGGTTCTTCCTCATACTGGGCACGTGATAAACACTCCTTAAAGTGAGTGGACTCTTATCACTGCCCAAAGAGACAACGCACTCCTTATCGATTGCATATATAGTATCATCAGCAGTAATTATAGCATCATTACCTGGGTAAGCTTGCAACGAAGAGAACTTCGACTCATGCCAGGTGAGGTGATGACCACACCCGGAGTCGATGATCAAATCATCTTGGTAGTTGAAGGCAGACATGGCACGGACACATGTTCCCGTCATGAAAGCATTTCCCCATCCTCCTCCCTCAGCACCAGATCTAGCCTCTTCCTTACCTATAGCAAGCCCTGACTGAAGTTTTACCTTGCAGTCTCGCTTGAAGTGACTAGGCAGATTGCATCTGTAGCATCTAGGCCTTTCCTTCTTCTTCTCATCCCGCATAAAAGAGTAACTCTTCTCTTGCTGATATGAAGTCGAAGGACCATCGCCAGCAGATGACTTCTTCTTCTTATCCCACCTCTTCTTCTTCCCTGAAAACAAAGCCTCACTATCTCCTCCAGAGATAACAATGTCATCCAACCTTTAAGTACAACTCTTCCCTGAATTGTGAGCATAAAGCTACACAAAGAATAATAATTGGGCAATAGAGGCAATGGTATTACAAAACATGTATGAATCATTCATTAGACAGTCGTGAGAGGGTCCTAAAAATAATTTGCTTAAAACCTAGTAATCACCTCGATGGATAGAGAATACTACTTCACTTTTGAAGATGTATCTGGAGGCCAAGACTATTGTTAATAGTCCCAAATGAGTTCTACAAGGGAAAAAAACTCCAAAATTGCAATCTTATGGTTTCACAGAGATCTGCATATATATGAAAATAGATGCAGTGGAATATTGTGAAATTTTGAAAAGCGAATGAATGCCCATTACAAATTCAAATGAAAATGGTATGAATTATATGATCATAATACATATAAAAGGAATACGGATTATAGCTTAATCACATATTATTGAGTAGATGCTACTCATTTATGTAAACATCCGGTAAAGAAAGGTTATAGTTACTAGGTTTAGAGACTAAATTTAGAATCCCTACAGTGGATTGAACTGGAGTGATCAAGCAAGTGTGAGCTGCAATGAGATGTAGCAATGGAGAGCAAACCTGTAGTGGAACAAATCAGGAGTTGGGAGCGAAAGAGACGGACGAGATAAGGGCGCGAGGAGGTGGAGAAGAAGTATTGGCCTGCGATTAGAAATACTAGGAGGGAGGGCTTTAGGGACAGGAAACTAGATCTGTGGCCGGTTCCCCGTAATCAAGCGGGCAATTTCTTTTGACCCTTTGATTTAATCCAACGCCTTTAGGGAATTAGGGGGGCCGTCGGGTTCCTCTCTAGTATGAGGGGGGGAAAGGGGGGAGGGGAGGGAGGAGAAAGAAAAAGAGGGGGAGGAGAAGAAAAGTGGGGAAGATGGAGAAAGAGAGAAGAGGGAAAGAAAGAAAAAAAATAAAGGGAGGGAGATAGGAATTAAGACAAGAGGGAAAGGAAGATAGGGAGAGATGATGATAAAGAGTGGACTATAAATGACAAAGGATCAGACTTTTAGTGCGGCGTGACATTTTTAGTGTGGTGACGTTTTTTTAAAAAATGTCATCGTCTAATAAAGTGTGATGGCATTTTTTTAAAAACGTCACCGCGCCCAAATGGCATCCTCCTAAATGCGAATATATCGAAGGGACACGTGAACACTGTCTTTTCCTTATCGTCTGGATCAACTGTTATCTGATTGTAGCCGGAATATCCATCTAGAAAACAGTAAAACTCATTTTCGTCCAGTCTATCTAGAATTTGATCTATGAATGGTAACGGGTAGTGATCCTTCCTAGTCGCCTTATGTAATCTACGGTAGTCAATACAAATATGCCATCCTTTTATTATTTTTGGGGGGACAAATTCGATCTTGTCATTCCTAACTACGGTCGTCCCTCCTTTCTTAGGTACACAGTGGATGGGTGACACCCATGACCTATTGGATATAGGGTAAATGATTCATGCATCCAACTACTTAATGATCTCTTTTCTCACCACCTCCTTCATAGGAGGGCTAAGGTGTAACGCCCCGAACCTCAAAAGAGGGACGGGTGGCGTTTTGAGCCAAGTATGGGACTTGGTAGAGGTCACACGGCCTGAGACACGAGTGTGTCCCAGGGGCGTGTCGTGCTCGGGTTCGGCGATGGCCTTATAGTCGATGAAAGTGCAGACGACGAGCGTAGAATAGTGAACACGGCCTGAGACACGGGCGTGTCCCAGACTGTGTCAAACTCGGGTTGTTAGCCGAGTTGTGTCGGGGGAGAGACACGGCCTGAGCCCAGGCGTGTTCGGGTCCGACACAGGCGTGTCAAATTTGACACGGGCGTGTTGAATACCCGTGTTCTCCTCGGGTTGGTGCTGGACCTGTGTCGATGGAGGAACACGCCCAGCTACACGGGCGTGTACTGGATGACACGGGCGTGTCAGCCTGACACGGGCGTGTCGAGAGCCCGCGTTCTTTTCGAGACGCGATAGTTTCGACGGCAAATGAGGCACACAGCCTTGGACACGGGCGTGTCGCAAGCCTTGTTCGCCCCAGGAAGTTCATTTTAAGTGCGAATTGTGGCCGTTCGTTTCCTTATTTTGGGATCCAACAGCTCAGGGTTGTTCTTGCTGGGATATACCCGGGAATAGAGCTTAGAAACCCTCATTCTCTTGAGTTATCTCTTTCTAACTTATAGAGAGAGGGGAGAGCAGGAGGAAGAAAGGAGAAAGATCCGATCGTCGGAGGAGATTCGGAGCGCAAAATTGCAAACCGAGTCCAGATCTACGGAGGCGAGATCATCGCGGTGCTTTTCATCTGTGTAGTTTTCATGGCGCCGAAGAGAAATGCTAGGGTAACGATTCTCTATTTGAGCATGTGAAGCTCTTCTTCTTTTGCATAGGGAAAACCCGCTCCCGCGAGTGTGCGGCGAGTATGAGGTGTTCCTTGGGGTAGATATGTAAAGTCCCCCTTGTTTGCATGTAGAGTTCGATATCGAGAAACGGACATAGGCATAGTGTGTGAAGCCTATCCGGACAAGTTGGTCTGAATCGGTGATGTTTCACTATGCATTGTTTGCCGGATAAGACTCCGTGCCTTTTGTTATTTTCAGGTTTCTACGTGGTAGATTGCAGCAGGGATCCTTGGGGATTAACCCCAAGGCGCACCCGGAAATCTGGGCAGAAGCGTGATTCTGCCATCATTGGTGGCCCGGGAGCCATCTTTGTACATAACCGGGTCTGTACTTTTGTTTGTTCGTTTACAGGTTACGGGGAAGCTTAACTCGCGCCGATGATTTTTATTGTCGTGGCGGTGTGAGCAACGAATTGAGTGAAACCGTACCTGCTCTATGTGGTTCGGTTTTAGAGGTCTACCGATGGCATAGAGGGAGGGTCTTCGGCTTAAGCTGTAAAGACTTTAATGCTCACGAGATTTCCGTCCTAAGGGCGGTGGTGGACCGAGTTCACCGTGTAAGTGCCCTGAGAGCACGGGGTGTGCGGTCGTGTGTGCCTATGCCTGTGGTGAAGTGTGCTTAAATTGTACTTTTGCAATCCTATTTATTTATACTAATGCATTGCAGGGAAGGAGCCTTGTCGCCCCAAGTTTGGGGGCAGAATCGTTATAATTTGGTCAACTTTAGCTGACCGTTATTCTTGTTTGCCACCGTTGCGGTGAGTTGTGCTTGCAGGTACTGCGGAGCCGAGTGGCAAATAGCGGGCCAAAGCCCAAGTTGTCGAGCCGACCCTTGAAGGCCTTGTTTATTTACTTATTTAATTCTTGTGTGGCCGGCCTGCGAGCCGAAGTTTGTAAAACACTGTTTAAATTTTGTGAACTATTGTAAGGTCATAAGGCCAGTACTTTTGTGTATTTTGTAGTTCATTCCTGCTGGGTTTCGTTAGTGGACATTCATGCTCATGGTTGGGTTCTTGCTTTTGCAACTTAATAAATTGCTTCCGCTAGATGCTCTGTGTAGGACGTGTGTATTGGTTGAATGGTTTCATCAAGTAACTTGCCGGTCTGTCCGTGGTATATGGCGTCGGGCCCCGATCGAACCTACTGTTATATGCTATGTGACGGGTTAGGGGCGTTATAATTTGGTATCAGACTACCGGTTTCGGCCAGACTTAAATGAATTCGTGGACGAATTCACTTTAATGGGTGGTGAGCACATGTGTGTGCGCCATCATTATAACATGAAAAGAACCCATGAATGTCCACTTAGGAATGAAAATACACATGTTTGAGGAACCTGCGTGTTCCTATAATTGCTTTTTGCAATATTGTTTGGTCGCTTATCGGTGTTTTGAACGACTATAGGTGACCAGGAGTGGTGCAGGGTCGTCAGAACGTCCAGTTTCTGAGGCAAGTAGCGCACCAAATGATACGCTGGCAACACCTCCTTCGGCTAAGACCATACGATTGGTAGCTGAAGTAGTGTTTGTGATGATTAAGGCACAACCTGCAAGACAAGTGGAGCAACCATCCCCTACTGTGGAGCAAGTGCCGCTCCAAGCGGCGGTGCCAAGGAGAGTGGAGCAGGTTGTGGTGGAGCCAATGATACCTCGGAGAGCAACTAAGAAGCAGTTGAAGCACGTTATGGGATTCAATCCTCCGGTGTTCTCGGGGACGGGAACCCCAACTCAAGCTAAATGTTGGCTCTCCCGGATAAAGAGAGTCCTGACAGCTACGGAGAAGGAAGAGTGGAAGAAGTCGACTATAACCACTTACTTATTTGACGACGATGCAAGGTTGTGGTGGGAAGGCTTGCAGTTATACCATCTGAGGGGTAGACAGCTTACAGACCTCTCAATAAAGGAATTTTCGAGACTATTCTTGGCTTGATACCTTCCCTCGACTCAGAGAATTGCTATGGAAAACGAGTTCCAGAAGCTGGTCCAAGGTGAGAGTAGCGTGGATGAATATCTCAACGAGTTTACTCGCTTAGGTCGGTATGCAAGCGCTACCTTCGCCGATGAGGAGCGAAAGACAAACCGATTCTACGAAGATCTAAAGGATGATTTGAGACTACTACTCTCGGGGCCGATGACGCAGGGTTTCCTGACCTTGGTCAACACGGCCCGATCTTTGGAAAAAGACATGAAGAATATACAGGATAAGAAAGACTCGAATGAGAAGCGGTCGGAGTTCAAAAGGTCGAACTCCTCAAAATCGGTGTTCCGCAAATGGAATAAAAAGGCTAGGGCTTCGGGCCCAGACCCTTCTTCGGGTGCATCTGGGGCGACTACAGGCTGAACCCCAGGTGCATGTTATACTTGTGGAAAGTTGGGGCACTATGCCCGAGATTGTCGGAGCGGACGTGCAAAGTCCGAGAGAAAGCCGGGAGAAACTTAAGAGGAAAAGGGCAAGTCGGTGGAAGTCAACCGCATCCCATTATGCTCTGACTCAACCAAGAGTCTATAATCTGGGCCATCAGAAGGCCATCAAACGGGCAGATGTGGTGACATGTACGGTTTAAATTTATAGCAAGTTAGCTTTAAATACTGTTACCTAGTGTTTGTTAGCTTATTACTGTTTGTATAGGCTTTGTTCTGATTTGTGATAATCCGGCGAGAGCACTGTTAGATACCGGAGCTTCGCACTCCTTTTTGTCTGAAGGTTTTATATCGCGCATCGGAGTCCCTTCTTCGATGGCGAAGGACAAATTGGACGTGTTGTTACTGAAAGTATCTAGTGTCGACTAAATCCACCTATGGGGGGGGGGAATAGGTGTCGTGCAGTCTTTTGCGGAATAAAATTTACCTGCACAAATAAACAAACACAGCACAAAAACACACAAGAAATTATAGTGGTTCCCCGATTTGGGTACGTCCACTTTCCCCCTTCGACCTATCTCCCACCAAGGGACGACTCGGTCACTTCTCCAAATGGATTGAAATCCAATCCTCACACTACGGAAGGAACCCTTCCAACCAAAGGAGTCATAACTCCACCACCACGGGTCGCACCCAACCCTTACAACTAGGAATAAAAATTCCTTTACAACAAATCAAAAATTGAATGTATAAGAAAATACAAACAAGGCTTTTGGAGAATCCGATGTCCTTCTTCGTTCGTTGAAGCTTTCTTGGAAGTAACGAAGAATCCACGACCAGAGTTTTCTCTTTGAGAGGATCTTGTCAAGATCGGCGACGACAAGCGATTGCGGCGGTGATACTTTGTAGATCCAAACTTCTTGACGAAGCAAGCAAGGTCTACGAACGATCTCAGTCGGATCAGTCGTCTCAATCGATTCGGAATGAAGAACAAATCTCGTTCAACGAATCGAGAGACAAGAGATCTCAAGAGAGATGCGTGAGATACACTGCTAGCCTCGGTACAGTCGTTGGTAGATCAAAGTAGCTCTGAGATCAGCGGAGGCGACGAGCTTGCGAGCGGCGATTTTTCGCGATCTGCTAGGGCACGGCGTCGGCTTTTTGATTTCGCGTGAATGAGTTACTGTAGAAGTTCGAAATACGCATGTATATATACCCGAGCCAACCCTAATGACCGTTGCGGGACCCACAAGGAGAAACCCTAGCCCCAGCCGAAACATCGCACGATCTCTTGGTTCGGTCCAGCGAATAGACGAAAATAGCCTAAGGCAAAATCGGCGAGAATCGTTGGTGATTCCCGTCGAATTCGGCAGGAATCACTCATGATTCCCGTCGATTCTGCCTTAGCCGAATTCCAGTTGGAAACCTTGTCAGCCGGTGGAATCGGCGGGGATGCAAACTGATTCTCGTCGAATCGGCGGGAATCACAACGATTCTCGTCGAAGTCGGCGAGAATCACTTGGTGATTCCCGTCGATTCTGCCTTAGCAGAATTCCTGTAGGAAATCAGTCATCCGGAAGAGGTCGGCAGGAATGCAGACTGATTCTCGTCGAATCGGCGAGAATCACAAGTGACTCCCGTCGAAGTCGGCAGGAATGACTTAGTGATTCCCGTCGATTTTGACTTGGACGATTTTTCTCTTCCTTCCAATGAACTTGGTCTTTGACCCATCTTTGCTCCTTCTTCTACTCTTGATCTTCCTTAACCTTGTACTTGAAAATAAGTACACTCTAATAGAGAGAGCACACATGAGTCAACACACTGATCTGCTTAACGAGGGATTACATTGCGCAGACCTGTGTATATTGACTCACTGCACCCTGACATTGGTTTGTACTTAGCATGGAATATCTGCAAGCACAACTTGATAGAAAATCATCAAATACATTGTCAATTCAACTTAGCTTGTTCAGGGGCTTCTTCAAATTAGGTACATTGTGTATACAATACCCAACAATCTCCTCTTATTTGAAGAAGCCTAAACCCTACAAGCTAAGGTGAATAGAACAGATGGGAATTAAAATCATAAACTAAAAATTCAGTTGAGAATGAAATTCATTACAATTTTCCTGAGAGCATACTTAACTAAGCCAGCCACCTTAGCCTTAGCCGAGAGGGTAATCTCCCCCTTTTCGGTTTCTGCAAATCTGTGACTTCACTTGGAGCACAAAGCTCCCCCTCAATTCATGCATCCGTGCACGATCTTGAATTCATAGCAGATGCTCCCCCTTGATCCAAGAGCCTTGAGCCCTTCAGTCTTCAATCTTCATAGTTCAGTATGCCGAGTTCAGTTTTGAAGAGACTGAACTTGGCCTCATCTAGGGGCTTTGTGAAGATATTTGCAATCTGCTTATCCGGTGGGACATAGCAGAGAGAGATATCTTTGTTTTTCACATGCTCCCAAATGAAGTGGTAGCGCACTTCAATATGCTTTGTTCTGCTGTGCGACACAGGATTGTTCGCAATTGCTATTGCACTCGAGGAGTCGCAATACATAGGAACTTCTCTGAACTGAAAGTCATAATCTTCGAGTTGATTTCTGATCCATAGAAGTTGTACGCAACAGCTTCCTGCTGAGATGTCCTCAGATTCAACCGTAGAGGTTGCGACACAGTTCTGCTTTTTACTGTTCCATGAAATAAGCCTTCTTCTGAGGAATTAGCACATCCCAGAAGTGCTTTTCCTATCATCCCTACTTCCTGCAAAGTCAGCATCTAAAAAGCCTATCAGCTCGACATCATTGTTTCTTGGGTACCACAAGCCAAGATTTGGTGTACCTTTAAGGTATTTAAGAATTCGCTTTGTAGCGACATAATGAGATTCCTTAGTGTTCACCTGATATCTCGCACACACGCATGTGGAAAACATAATATCCGGTCTACTAGCAGTAAGGTAGAGCAGGGATCCAATTATGCTTCTGTATTTGGTTTCATCAAAAGGTTTCCCTTTCTCATCCTTGTCCAGAGACACAGTAGATCCCATTGGAGTCCTCATAGAGGTTGCATTCTCCATTCTGAATTTCTTGAGGAGTTCATTTGTGAACTTCGTCTAAGAAATGAAAATTACATCCTCAGACTGTTTCACTTGAAGTCCCAAGAAATACTTTAGTTCTCCCATACTGCTCATTTCAAACTTTCCTTGAATAAATTTAGAAAACTTCTTGCAAAGATTATTGTTCGTTGATCCGAATATTATGTCATCGACATAGATTTGCACCAGCAGAATCTTGCCTTTGACTTCCCTAAGAAACAATGTCTTATCTATTTTTCCTCTCGAGAACTTGTTCTCAAGAAGAAAACTAGACAGAGTCTCATACCAAGCTCGAGGAGCTTGTTTTAAGCCATATAATGCTTTATTAAGAAAGTAAACATGATTAGGGAATGAGGGATTAACAAAACCTGAGGGTTGCGCGACATATACTTCCTCTTTAAAATTTCCATTTAGGAATGCAGATTTCACGTCCATCTGATAGACAGTGAATCCTTTGTGAGAGGCATATGCCAGGAACAATCTGATCTCCTCCAGCCTTGCAACTGGTGCAAAGGTTTGGTCGAAGTCAATCCCCTCCTCCTGTCTGTAGCCTTGTGCAACCAGTCTGGCCTTGTTCTTGATTATGACACCGTGTTCATCCAGTTTGTTTCTGAAGATCCACTTGGTGCCGATCACATTCTGTTTCTTTGGTCTGGGAACAAGCGTCCAGACGTTGCATCGTTCGAATTGATGCAATTCATCTTGCATTGCCAATATCCATGATGCATCTTTGTTCGCTTTGTCGAACTTCTTTGGCTCAACCTGTGACAGAAAACTAAGGTGTAGAATCTCGTTAATTGTACCTCTGCGAGTTCTGACACAGTCACAAGGATCTCCTATGATCTGATCTCTAGGATGATCCCTCACGTGTCGGAGCTCTAAGAGTCTGGCATCTGGAGCTCTAACAGCTTCTCGGGCTCCTCCCTCTTCTGGGAGATTTTCTCCATCCTGATCGTCATCTTCTCCAATTGGCGTTGAGGTGGAAACCTTGACGTACTTGGGAGTTGCACCTTTAGCAGTCTTATCGAGACTTATCTGTTCAAGCCTTGTGCCTGCATCTTCAAGAATGTCACTGGAAGAATTGCTATGAAGCAAGCTTCCTTCATCAAAAACAATATTAATGGACTCCTATACCACTAGGGTTTTCTTATTAAAGACCTTATATGCCCGACTATGGCTACTATAGCCCATGAAGATGCCTTCGAAGCATTTTTCTCCGAATTTAGTACGTAGGTACTTCCCATTATTGAGTACATAACATCTGCAGCCAAAAATCCTCAAATAGGACATGGTCGGTTTCCTTCCTTTCAATAGCTCATAAGGCGTCTTACGATGATTCTTGTTGATCAAAGCTCGGTTCTGCACATGACATGTCGTGTTGACAGCCCTTGCCCAGAAGTACTCTAGAAGAGATGCGTCATTCAACATAGTCGTACATGCTTCAATGAGCATTCTATTTCTTCTCTTCGAAACTTCATTTTGCTGAGGAGTACGCGGGGAGGAAAACTCATGAAAGATACCATGTTCTTCACAGAATTCTGTCATAGCACCAGACTCGAATTCTGTTCCATGGTCACTTCTGATTTTGACCACAGAGCAGTTAAGTTCGTTCTGAATCTGCCTGATAAAATTAGTGAAGATGTCAAACGTATCTGACTTTCGTTTTAAGAAGAACACCCACATAAACCGAGAGTGATCATCAACAATCACTAGCGTATACGATTTGCCTCCTAAGCTATGAACTTGCACAGGACCGAACAAGTCCATATGTAGAAGATAGAGACATCTGGAGGAGTCTTTGTCTTCAATGCCCTTAAAGCTAGCCCGAGTCTATTTGCCCTTCTGGCATGCAGGACAAGGGCTATCTTTGATGCACTTAATAGTAGGGGCATCCCTTACTAAATTCTTGGAAAACAACATATTAATTGTCTTGAAATTAATATGTGCTAATCTCTTGTACCATTGTTCACAAAGAGATGCACTGCCTTTTGCTACTAGGCACACAAGGGTAGAAGAGTCTAAGCTAAAAAATCTAAGCAAAAGATATTTCTGCTCCTAATGCCAGTTAATACCGTCTCCGAAGAGGCACACGATATTATCAAGCATTTATCCTTACAGAACTTAATGTCATATCCTTTATCACACAGCTGGCTTAAACTGATCAGGTTATGGTTTAACCCTTCAACATAGGCCACGTCAGTGATAGAGAATACACCGTTGGAAATCATACCATAACCTCTGGTGACTCCTCAATCAGATCCTCCAAAGATGACTTTGGGTCCATTTTTTACTGGGGAGTAATCACGCAACAAGCTTCTTATCCCGGTCATATGCCGGGAACATTCACTGTCCAAGTACCAGATATGCGTTTTGGTGGCCTTTGGACATACCTCCAAAACAGAATTAGTTTCCCTTAGGAACCCAATCGAACTTGGGTCCTAGATTCCTTGTTAGCACACTCCCCCTCGGGTGGTTAACCCTACGAGTGGTCAGCCTCGCATTGCTAGTATGAGGAGTCTCATTGAATCTTAGATTAAACCAGCAATCCACGGCAAAGTGACCAACTTCGCCACAACACCAACAGTCAAACCTGTTATACCGTTTCCTAGGCTCCTGCTTCACCCTTGGAATGGTGGGTCCAGCCGGGGCCTTGGATCTGGAGGTGGAGGCATCATGATGACAGCAGTCATACGATTTCTTCACTTCCTGTTCCTTCAGTATAACAGGTTTGGCCTTTGGTGCCTGCTTCCTATTATGGCCGCTAGAGAAGTGGTCATAATTCTCCACTTGGATTTCCTCATAAGGTGCCTTGAAGACACTCTCACCATAGTTTCGGGGGAAGGTCCAACCATCATATCGGCTCTTGGGCTTTTCAACCGAGGGCCGGAAGAAGTGGCCATAGGTTGAATCAAAGTCCTGCTCATTGCAAGGAAAGCCAGGCTTTCTGAATGTAACAAGATTGAGTGGGGCCTTTCCCTTTTCTGCAGCAGAGGCCTTCTTAGCAGCCTTATTTTTTCTCTGTTTTTTATTTCTCCTGGATGATTTACCAGGCACACCCACATGCCCTAAGCCAGCCCCCTTAGCCTGAGCTGAGAATTCATCAACCAAAGGAAGAACGGTCTTGGGCATGGAGAAGCTTTTAACAATCTTCCTTTCTGTCGCAAGCTGTTCTTCCAACTTGTTAATTTCTTTCTGTTTTTGGTCAAGGAGCCTTAGAGACTCTGAGTGCTCAGAAGTAAGGTCCAGGTGTTCCTGTCGGAGAGAAATCAAGCTAGTGATCTCTTCTCTTAGGGACACACCCTCAGCCTTAAGGAATTTGACTTCCTTTTTCTTAGCCCTCAACCTCTTGCGACATTCCTCAAAGGTATTGAGCAGAAGCTCATACTTTTCGAGGAGCTTAGCTTCACGGGCAGATGGGCTGTCCTCGAGATCATCATCAGGAGACTCAGAGTCAGAGTCAGAGAGGGGGTATGATCTTTTACCTTCCTAGTAAATGGGGGGCAGTCTCCTTCTGAGCAAGAGCGACCCATTAGCCCGAAGTAGGCTTCCTCATCATCACTGGAGTCTGACGAATCAGATTCACTCAGTGTCTTTGGCTTTTTGGCAATGTAGCTCCTCTCCTTCTTCTTATCTCTAGAGGACATGTGCTCCTCTCACTTCCCCTTATCTCTCTTGCTTTGGTGGCAGTCAGCAACGACGTGGCCTGGCCTATTGCATCCAAAGAAAATAATGTCAGCAGAGCGATGTTTGTTCTGTTTAGGTTCATACCTGTCAGAAGAGTAATTCTTCTTCTGATGTCTGGAGGAGGAGCCGTCTCTCTTTCTTTGATTCCTCATCTTGAGCAACTTCTTGAACTCTCGAGTGATGAGGGAAAATTCTTCTTCAGATAGCTCTGAGCCGGAAGAGCATGGCTCAGAGTCTTCTTCCTCATCCTTTTTCCAAGAGTGGGACGAGGTTGCACCCTTGCCTTTCCTTGAGTGATTGGCTTTCAAGGCTACAATCTTTTCTTTGACAACGACTTTATTGGCTTCTTCTTCAGCTTTTCTGGTGTTCAGCTGAAGCTCATAGGACATAAGCTTCCCAAATAGAATCTGGGAATTAGTTTCTGCAAGCTTGCCAAATTCTCTGATGGAGCAGACCTTGGTGTCTCATTCCTTAGTAAGGGATCTAAGGAATTTGTCATTTAATACACCATCGGTGAACACTCTGTCATAACCCTTCAGGGCATTGACGATCTTCAGGAAGTTCTCGAAAGTAACTCTGATTTCTTCCTTGGGACCTTACCTGAAGGCCTCATACTTCTAGTTCAGAAGGGATCTTCGATCATCCCTTACTTCATATGTGCCTTCCATCAGAATGATCAGGCAGTGCCATATGTCCTTGGCAGTCTTGCAGTTGCTGAAGTTCTGCATCATGGAGTCATCGACGACGCTAACAAGAATGTTCTGAGCCTTCTTATCTAGACCGACTAGCACCATCTCATCCTTATCCATTTCGGAGAGCTTCTTCGGCACCATCTTGGTCGGATCAATGGTGGAGGCCTTAGTGGGGATATAAGGTCCCTCCTCCACTACCATGAAGAGTCGAGGGTCGACTGCTTCCATGTATAACCTGATCCTTTCCTTCCAAATAGGAAAGTTCATCCTGGTGCACACTGGGATCTTTCCTGAATACTTGAGTCCGTCCATTCCCGAGATCTTCTTTCCTCTTGACACTAGACACAGGATCTTACTCAAGGTGCTAACCTTATTGACGAGCAACCTCCCTCTGATACCACTTGAAAGTATCTAGTGTCGACTAAATCCATCTATGGGGGGGGGGGAATAGGTGTCATGCAGTCTTTTGCGGAATAAAATTTACCTGTACAAATAAACAAACACAGCATAGAAAACACACGAGAAATTATAGTGGTTCCCCGATTTGGGTACGTCCACTTTCCTCCTTCGACCTATCTCCCACCAAGGGACGACTCGGTCACTTCTCCAAACGGATTGAAATCCAATCCTCACACTATGGAAGGAACCCTTCCAACCAAAGGAGTCACAACTCCACCACCACGGGTCGCTCCCAACCCTTACAACTAGGAATAAAAATTCCTTTACAACAAATCAAAAATTGAATGTATAAGAAAATACAAACAAGGCTTTTGGAGAATCTAATGTCCTTCTTTGTTCGTTGAAGCTTTCTTGGAAGTAACGAAGAATCCACAACCGGAGTTCTCTCTTGGAGAGGATCTTGTCAAGATCGGCGGCGGCAAGCGATTGCGGCGGCGATACTTTGTAGATCCAAACTTCTTGACGAAGCAAGCAAGGTCTACGAACGATCTCAGTCGGATCAGTCGTCCCAATCGATTCGGAATGAAGAACTAACCTCGTTCAACGAATCGAGAGACAAGAGATCTCAAGAGAGATGCATGAGACGCACTGCTAGCCTCGGTACAGTCATCGGTAGATCAATGTAGCTCTGAGATCAGCGGCGGCGACGAGCTTGCGAGCGGCGACAGTGATCGGCAATTTTCCGCGATCTGCTAGGGCATGGCGTCGGCTCTTTGATTTCGCGTGAATGAGTTACTGTAGAAGTTCGAAATACGCATGTATATATACTCGAGCCAACCCTAATGACCGTTGCGGGACCCACAAGGAGAAACCCTATCCCCAGCTGAAACAGCGTACGATCTCTTGGTTCGGTCCAGCGAACAGACGAAAATAGCCTAAGGCAAAATCAGAGAGAATCGTTAGTGATTCTCGTCGACGTCGGCGGGAATCACTCACGATTCCCGTCGATTCTGCCTTAGCCGAATTCCAGTTGGAAACCTTGTTAACCGGTGGGAATCGGCGGGAATGCAAACTAATTCTCGTCGAATCGACGGGAATCACAACGATTCCCGTCGAAGTCGGCGAGAATCACTTGGTGATTCCCGTCGATTCTGCCTCAGCAGAATTCCTGTAGGAAATCAGTCATCCGGAAGAGGTCGGCGGGAATGCAGACTGATTCTCGTCGAATCGGCGAGAATCACAAGTGACTCCCGTCGAAGTCGGCGGGAATGACTTAGTGATTCCCGTCGATTTTGACTTGGACGATTTTTCTCTTCCTTCCTATGAACTTGGTCTTTGACCCATCTTTGCTCCTTCTTCTTCTCTTTATCTGCCTTAACCCTGTACTTGAAAATAAGTACACTCCAATAGAGAGAGCACACATGAGTCAACACACTGATCTGCTCAATGAGGGATTTTGTTGCGCAGACCCGTGTATATTGACCCACTGCACCCTAATATTGGTGTGTACTTAGCATGGAATAGCTGCAAGCACAACTTGATAGAAAATCACCAAATACATCGTCAATTCAACTTAGCTTGTTCTAGGGCTTCTTCAAATCAGGTACATTGTGGATACAATACCCAATAGTTACTGAATGGGTGTTCTATGCGCGCGGAGAGAGTTTGTGTCGTAAAGATTCGCATTGGAAGTCAGGAGTTCGACTTGCTAGCATCGTTACTGCCGCTAATAGAGTTCGACGTCATTTTTTGTATGGACTGGCTTTCGGAGCAGCAGACATACATAGATTGCAATCGTAAGGAAGTCAAGTTGGGAGCTGGCCGGGAGACAACGTTTGCGGGTTTGAAGGGGTCGAGCAAGACCTTAATGTCTGCTCTTCAGATGGTCAAGACAGTTCGTGCTGGTGCAGAGCTGTTCTTCAAGCTAGTGGAGGCTGCAAAGCCTAAGCCCACTTTGGGTAGTATTCCAGTAGTGTGCGAGTACCCTGACATATTCCCGGACAATCTTTCCGGAGCTCCACCCCAGCGGGAGATCGACTTCACGATTGAGCTACTGTCAGGTGCCAAACCTGTGTCACACTCTCCTTATAGGTTGGCGCCTAAGGAAATGGTGGAACTAAAAGTTCAACTTGAAGAGTTGTTGGAGTAGGGGTATGTGCGTCCGAGTTCGTCGCCTTGGAGCGCAATGGTCTTTTTCGTTAAGAAGAAGGACGGAAGTTTGCGGCTCTGTATAGACTATAGAGAACTGAACAAGTTAACGGAAAAGAACAAGTACCCGATCCCAAGGATTGATGATCTGTTTGATCAGTTAGTCGGGTCGTCGGTGTACTCAAAATTGGATCTCAAGTTCGGTTATTATCAGCTGCGAATAAGGGAAAGTTGTATCCCAAAGACGGCGTTCAGCACGAGATATGGGCATTTTGAGTTTACGGTCATGCCGTTCGGGCTGACTGATGCGCCATCAGTGTTCATGGATCTAATGAACATAACGTTCAGGGAGTACTTAGACCACTTTGTGATCGTCTTTATCGACGACATATTGGTGTACTCGCAGTGTGAAGAGGATCACTTCAAGCATCTGCACTTGGTTTTGGAGACGCTAAGGTGGAACGAACAATACGCAAAGTTCTCCAAATGCGAGTTTTGGTTATCCTCAGTGGCATTCCTTGGTCACATAGTCAGTGGTGAAGGATTGCGGTGGATCCAGCGAAGATAGTTGCGATACAGGAGTGGCCTGTATTATCTCCGATAGCGGAAGTCCGGATTTTTCTGGGGTTGTCGGCTATTACAGGCGCTTCGTAGAAAACTTCTCGGGGATAGCGTTATCTCTCACTACTTTGGCAAGGAAAGATCAGAAGTTTGTTTGAACGCAGGAGTGTGCGCAAGCTTTTGAAGAGTTGAAGGGTAGGTTGACCACGACACCAGTGCTAAGTTCGCCGAGTGGAACCGAAGGCTTTGAGATCTACAGCGATGCTTCAGGCAGTGGTTTGGGTTCCGTGCTGCTGCAGCATGGAAGTGTTATAGCATATGACTCGCGTCAGCTGAAAGTGCATGAGAGAAATTATCCGGTCCACGACTTGGAGTGAGCGGCCGTGATTTTTGCTCTGAAGCTATGGAGGCATTATTTGTACGCCGTAAAGATCGATATCTATACCGACCACAAGAGCCTGAAATACCTGTTGGATCAGAAGGATCTGAATATGAGGCAGCGGAGATTGATGGAGTTCCTGGGGGACTATACATTCAAAATTCACTATGTGCCCGGGAAAGGCAATGCATTTGCGGATGCGTTTAGTCGCAGGGCCCCCGCACAAGCCAACTGGTTGTCGGTTCATGACGAGTGGTTGATTCGGGAGTTGGAGGCGTTAGATATCTCTTGTGTTGATAAGCAGACTAGCGTCGAAGCGCTATTGAACTGGACGGAAGTTCAATATGACTTGATTGATCGGATTAGGCAGGCTTTGGAACTGGATAGCGACATGAAGCAAACCTTGGAGGAGGCTTTGGATGGGTCAAGTTCCCAATTTACGGTTGAAGATGGACTGCTAAGGAAGGACAGTCGTTTGTGCGTCCCAAACGTGGGTAATTTACGGGTGAAGTTGATGTACGAGGCTCATCATACCAAGTACTCGATTCACCCAGGGAGCACGAAGATGTACCGAGATATGAAGAAGTTGTTATTGTGGTCAGGACTGAAGAAGGATGTGACACTATATGTGGCGAAGTGTCAGACTTGCGCCTTAGTGAAGGCGGAGTGTCAAAAGCCAAGGGGTTTCTTGAAGTCTTTGACTATTCCGGAGTGGAAGTTCGACGATATCTCAATGGACTTTGTGCATGGATTGTCAATGTCGTAGAAGGGAAATGACGTCATCTGGGTGATCGTAGATCGGTTGACGAAAGTGTCGCACTTTATTCCGCATATGAAGGATGATTCAGTGGAGAAACTGGCGAAGTTGTATGTGGATAACATTGTTCGATTACACGGTGTGCCCCGCAGCATTGTGAGGGACCGTGATGGGCGGTTCACGTCCAATGACTGGAGGCTGGTGCAACAGAAGTTGGGAACTAAGCTGAGTTTCAGCACGGCTTTTCATCCGTAGACGGATGGGCAGACCGAGAGAGTTAACAGGACGATGGAAGACATGCTTCGCATGTGTGTCCTGGATTTCGGGAAGCAGTGGGAAGATCATCTGTATTTGGTGGAGTTTGCGTACAACAATAGCTATCAAGCGAGCATGCAAATGACGCCCTTTGAGGCCCAATATGGTAGAAAATGTCGCACGCCATTGTAGTGGTTAGAAACAGGTGAGGCGAGGTTGTACAAAAAGCAAGAGATGGAAAGCGCCACTTCATTGGTGCGAACCATTCGAGAGCGTTTGCTGATCGCTCAGGATAGACAAACTAAATACTATAATGTCAAGCATCGGAATGTTGAGTTCGTTGTTGGCGACTGGGTGTATTTGAAGATAAAGCCGTTCAAGGGTGTTTCATGGGTACGACGCTTAAAGAAGCTGAGTCCGAGGTACCTTGGACCATTTGAGATCCTGGAGTGGATTTGTGAAGCGGCTTATCGTCTAGAGCTATCGGCGTAGTTGAGTGGTCTACACGACGTATTCCACATATCAGCCCTGTGAAAGGCGGTGCAAGAGCCTTCGCAGGTGATCGCGGTTGATAAAGTACCGGTGGACGAAAGGTTGGCGACAAGGGTCAAGCCAGTTGGTATCGAGGATTCTGAAGTCAAGCGACTTCGTAACAAGGGGATCGGGATGGTCAAGGTCCGTTGGGACAATTGCAGACGGGAGAAACTCTCTTGGGAGCGAGAGCAGACCATGCTGGAGGAATACCCAGAATTATTCCACTCAGGTCCGTTCAAGGGTCTTTTATCTGTCCGTTTCTTGCATGAGGCGGTGAAAATAAAATTTTCATCCCCAGCCATAATTTAATATTGAAAAGAGGAATGATGTGCTCCCATTCCATCAATATATTTAATCAATGTCGTCCTAGTACTATCATATCTTGAAAAAAAAAATTTGGCGCAATTTTCCATCTATCCTTGCACTGTTTCTTATATATATATACTATAAGGTACACAAACCAATGGCAGGTACAGGCTCCGCCCCTACGTTCAAACACGACAATTCTTCAACTGTTATGGGCCCGAGGCGTAAACCCACGATTTCTATTCTCCGCTTATCGCTCATTTTTTACAGTGTGCCGCCCCATTTTTTTAATTATTATTATTATTATTATAAAATTCTAAAACGAAGACTCTTAGATAAAAGTTAAAAAGCGAATTAAAAATGCAAGCACAAGATTGGGTTGCCTCTCAAACAGCGCCTGATTTTAAGTCCCGACAGGACTTTGCCGACTACACGATTTTGTCATTTCAGCAGAAGGAACGACACCAGTCGTTCATTGTCATCGCATCGGAATATTTTTAAGCGTTCTCCACTAACCTTAAATTCAGAATTGTCTTGCTCATTCACGATGGTGACTGCGCCGTACGGATGCACTTCCTTTACTCGGAACGGTCCTGACCAACGACTCTTAAGTTTTTCGGGAAAAAAATTTAGATGGGAATTTAATAGTAATACCAATTGCCCGAGTTCGAATTATTTTCTACTCAAACGTTGGTCGTGTCATTTCTTAGTCTGTTCCTTATAAATCCTTGCACTCTCATACGCATTCATCCTTAATTCATCTAATTCATTGAGTTGTAGAAGTCTCTTCTCACCTGCATTTTGAAAATCATAATTTAACTTCTTAATGGATCAAAACGCTCGATGCTCTAATTCAAGGGGTAGATGACAAGTTTTCCCATATACTAGTCTATAAGGGGTTAAACCAATAGGAGTCTTATATGCGGTCAGGTAAGCCCATAAGACATCATTAAGCTTTTGGGACCAATCCTTACCATTAAAGCCAACCGTCTTTGCAAGAATTGTTTTTACTTCCCGGTTAGACACTTCCGCAAGACCATTTGTTTTTGGATGATACGCTAATGCTACTTTGTGAGTGACGACATATTTCCTCAATAACGTAGTTAATGAGTTGTTACAGAAGTGACTACCTCCATCACTAATGATAGCTTTAGGTGTGTCAAAACGATTGAATATATAATTCTTTAGGAAGTGTAAAACCACTTTGACATCATTCTTAGCGGTGGCTATGGCTTCGACCCACTTAGAAACATAGTCTACGACAAGAAGGATAAATATATTATCGTTCGAGTTCACGAAAGGTCTCATAAAGTCTAACCCCCAAACATCAAAAGTTCAACTTCTAAGCTTGTGTTCAATGTCATAGATTCATTTTTCTTAATATTTCATTTATTTGGCACCGGTCACATTGACTTACAAATCTTTTAGCATCTCGGAATAGAGTCGGCCAATAGAATCCCGCTCCTAAGACTTTCATTGCAGTTCTATCCCCCTTAAAATGACCTCCATAAGGAGAGTTGTGACATTTGTCCAATACGGCTTTCATTTCCTCCTCCGAAATGCAACGTCTAACGACCCTATCTGCTCTAATTTTTAAAAAAAAATGGCTCATCCCATAAATACGAGCGTACTTGATGTAAAAACCTCTTCTTTTGTTGATATGATAAATCGGGTGGGAAGACTCTACTAACAATATATTTCACGTAGTCCGCATACTAAGGTATGCATTGTTCGGTCGCGGCCAATACCCACTCGTCAGGAAATCTTTCATTAATTTCTGATCGCAATAGCGGATTTGAACATTCAATCTTAGAAAGATGATCCGCCACCAGATTATCTACTCTCTTTCGATCTTTAATTTCTAAATCAAACTCCTGCAGCAGCAACACCCGTCAAATCAATCGAGGCTTAGCATTCTTCTTCTCCATAAGATGTACACCTAAGCCGTGTAAGAAAATAAAAACAAATAACTTAAAAAAAATAAAAGTTTGACCTCCAAATACTAAAGATCACTAATATTGTAAGAAAGACACTAAATTCGTTGCACCTCTCCGACAATGGCGTCAAAAAACTTGATACGAAGTAAAACGACTTAAGCGCAAGTGCACGTGTCGCTCAAGTAATAAAGTGTGAGTGAGATCGTTCCTGTACAGCCTCGGGGCCGTGGGAGGTTACTCAAGGAAAAGCGAAAGGGAGCCAGGGAGCAGGGCACTCACAAGGCGAGGGAGGAGCAGCGGAGCAGGCGAGATCCCTCTCGCAAGGCAAGAGGGAGCCATGGAGCAGGGTACTCGCAAGGCGAGGGAGGAGCAGCGGAGCAGGCAAGAGCCCTCTCGCAAGGCGAGAGGGAGCCATGGTGCAGGGTACTCGCAAGGAGAGAGGGAGCCAGGGAGAAGGGCACTCGCAAGGCGAGGGAGGAGAAGCAGAGCAGGCGAGAGCGCTCTCGCAAGGAGAGAGGGAGCCATGGAACAGGGTAATCACAAGGCGAGAAAGGAGCAGCGGAACAGACTAGTGGGAGTAATGGAGCAAGTGAGATGAGCTACTCGCGAGGCAGGGTAAGGCAGGATGGGGAGAAACTCTAGCCCGTGGGATTCCATTTTCGTCGAGCGCCAGCTCGACTTTCGTCAAGCATCGTTCGACTATCGTCGAGCGTCGTTCGACGATCGTCGAGTGCCAGTTCGATGATTGGTCGAGCGCTTGTCCAGTTAAAAGGTGGTTTTTACCTTTTTAACCCCAGGCAGGGGTTCTATTCTTTGGTCTCAGGCAATTTTACTCTTTTGCCCTATGTGGTCTGCATATAACCCTTCAGAACAGTGGAGTTTGGATGTTGGTAGACCCAACCCAGGGTACTTTGGTAATTTCAGGTCGATTCAGTTTGGTTATTGGCAGGTCAAACTCAGAGGCCTATAAATAGACCAATAAGGTGCTTTGAAAAGGTTGTTGACCCCTTTCTTCTTCCATTAAGGCACCTAGCTTAGCACTGCCTAGGGAGGGGAAGAATTTCTAGTTCTTCCGGGTAAGAGGTGGGACCTCCGAGCTGAAGCCCACGGTCTATTTTTAGTTCTCGAGACTCTCATCAAGGAAGGAATTCGGGAAGAGTAGGTGTGAGCTGCAACTCTAGATTCGAACTCTAGGTGAAGTCGGGTTTCTGGCTTTAACATTTTTGGTGCGGTGAGCGTGGATCGCAGCCTACACAGAAGAATCTTGAACCACTTCATGGCAGGAGATCTCGGCGAAGGAGAGGAGGGCGGGTCTCAGAACCTGGAAGGATATGTAGGGAGAGAGGAATTCATGGCGTCTATCAGAGGCATCATGGACATGTTGCAGGGGATCTCGTAGCAAGGCGACTATTCGACTCCCCTACCTCGGGGATCCGCTCTCGTGCATTAGGACGAGCTTGTCTCGACAAGAGTTGGAGAGGACGCCCCAGGGGGACGACCAGGGAAAGAGAAAGTGGTGGAAGGAAGCGGGCGAGACCTGGCAGGTAGGGAGTTGTTCCCCAGCCCTGCGAGTGCCTTCTCACCGGGTGATGTTGTCGCGCGACTAGAGGTGGCGAGACCCCTGGCGAGAGGATCCCCATTATATGAGTTGATCCTTTAGGCTTCCGTCCCGGAGGGGTTCCAAGAGCCCGAGATGACCTACTATATGGGGAAAGAAAACCCCCTCCAGCACTTGCAATGGTTCGAAGATACAGTCTCCATCAGGTCGATGACGGACGCATTCAAATGCTGTCTTTTCGTCATCACCTTGAAAGATAAAGCTAAGGACCGGTTTCATAAACTCTCGATGGGATCGATGTATGGCTTCGAAGACCTGAGTAGAAGCTTCCAGTTGCATTTCTCGACCTTGAAGAAAAGGAAGAGGAACCCGGAGTCGATTTTTCTGATCCGGCAGAAGGCAGATGAATCCTTGGCCCAGTACGTGGACCGATTCCAAGAAGAGATCTTGGACATTCAGGGGGTGCCAGGATTGATCTCTAGATGGCCTTCATCGTGGGGCTGCGGGAGGGTTTCTTTAAGATGAGCTTAACCTGTAAGGCATCGTTGTCGTGTGAGGGGTTGATGGAGAAAGCAGCGAAGTAGATAGCGATGGAGGCGGCGAACCCGGCATTGCCAGAAAATTGGCAAGACTGACGGAGGCTGAGTGGAGAGAGCCGGGAGGGGCAACACAGCAAGAATGAAGAAGGAGGGAGGAGCCGAGGGCTCCGACATACCAGGAGCTGGGTTGGAGGCAGCCAGGAGGCCCCGTTCAAGGGCAGGGAAGAGGTTTTCCCCAGGGAGGAAGGAATTATCAAGGAGGATCGTGGTAATTCAACCAGCAGGGGTGGGGATATTGTCCTAGACCACCCCTACCCCTACCTCAGTAAGTTATGGCCATTGATCGGGGGAGAGGAAGAGGAAGAGAAAGAGGTAGAGCAGGATCTGGAGCTAGAAGGAGGAGGAACCACCAGGAGGGGAGACGGGAGGAGGAGGTAGCCTTGTCATATTGTGACTTCCACGAGGAGGAAGGTCACGTGACGGCTACCTGCCCGGAGTTTCTGGAGATGAAGAGAGTTAAAGGGGCAGGGGAGCAGCAGCTACCAGTGCGGATAGTGGAGATGGCTGGGACCGGGGAGGAGGACCAGTGTGTGGATCGAGCTGATGTGGGAGACCGAGGAGGGATCAGAGTGATCCACGAGGGAGTAGGGATTGGGGCTACCCGTAAAGCGAACCTTCATACCATGTATCGTCGGAGCGTTGCCTCAATGTCACATGCCCCTCCCCCGGATGAGAAAATCACCTTCTCTCAGAAGGACTTGCCAGACCACAAAGATCCATTTCCCGATGCGTTGGTGATCCGGACCGCCATCGAAAATTTTACGATGTCACGGATCCTAGTCGATAATGGGAGTTCGGTGAATGTCATCTTTAAGAAGGAATTCAATGAGATGAGGGTGGAGGCTCGAAGGGTATTGGCAGCAGACGGGTCGTTGTTCGGATTTTCGGGAGAAAGGAAAGAAGTCGAGGGGGGAGTGGGACTCCAAGTAACTCTGGGGGGCTGTCTAGGAATTGCCTCTTCGTGATAGTGGACGCTCCCAGTAGTTACAACGCCATTTTTGGGCGCCCTTTGATCAGTGCCTTTAAGTGCATCCCATCGTCTTTCCACCAATGCCTGAAGCTCAATATCGGAGGAACCCAAATCAGAGTACGAGGAGATTGTTGGGGCTGCGGTCCGGAATCGCCCCCGCGCTGCGGTGCTATGCGGTAATGGCTTAACTGGCTGCCCCGTGGATCCGCCCGAGGACCTTTGATATAAAGATTAGTGGCGCCGTCCTCCAACAGGCCGGGCTTTTGGTGCGAGTGGTTGCGCTAAGTCCTCTCAATTGGTATCAGAGGGGGTCGCGGGTTCGAAACCTTGGGGTCGTTTTCGGGGGGGATTGTTGGGGCTGCAGTCCGGAATCGCCCCCGCGCTGCGGTGCTATGCGGTATTGGCTTAACTGGCTGCCTCGTGGATCCGCCCGAGGACCTTTGATATAAAGCTTAGTGGCGCCGTCCTCCAACAGACCGGGCTTTTGGTGCGAGTGGTTGCGTTAAGTCCTCTCAGAGATCCAAAAGCAATCAGAGAGTGCTACGTGACGGCGGTGAATACCATTTCTTGGCAGGGAAAGGCTGAGGAAATGGAGAAGAGGATGGAATAATGGGAGCTGGAGGTTGGAGAAATGGCAGGAGAGAAGGAGGAAGATATGGAGGTAGAGGAGAAGGAAGAAGTAGGGATGGAGAGAGGCATTGCGGTGGAGCTGGAAATGGTAGGAGAGAAGGAGAGAGAGAAGGAGGTAGAGGAGGAGAAGGAAGAAGTAGGGATAGAGAGAGGCATTGTGGTGGAGCCGGAAAGGCAGGAGAGGAGGGAGAGGTGGAGGTAGAGGAGGAGAAGGAAAAGTAGGGATGCAAAGAGACATTATGGTGGAGCTGGAAATGGCAGGGGAGAAGGAGGGAGAGATGGAAGTGGAAGGGGTAGGAAGAAATGAAGGGGAAAGGAAAGGAAAAAAGAAAGATAAAGGAAATAGGGCAGTCATCCAGGATGGAAGCTCGACCAGAAAAGAGAGGGGGTTCGTTGTTAGGAGGGGTCCCAACTGATGCAGAGGTGGAGAGGTTTTTTAGGGAGGTGGTTGTGGCCATTACGGAGCAAAGGCCGTAGAGCGTGAGGTCAGGAAGCAGGAGGAGATATTGAGTGAGCAAGAGGGAGAGGAGGAGCCATCAAGACTGAAGGCGGAGATCGAGGTGCTGGAGATGGAAATTCTCACCAAGGAAGAAAGGAAAGAAAAGATAAAATTCGGTGGGGAGCTCAGCCCGAAGGACCAGGAGGAGATCAGAAAGTGCGTACAGAGGAATATCGATATCTTCGCTTGGAGCGCAGCTGACATGCACAGGGTTAATGTGGACGTGGCATGCCATCGTCTCAATCTTGACCCCAAGGCTCGTCCAATACAACATAAGAAGAGAGTCATCACTTCTAAAATGGCCAGGCCAATCAGGGAAGAGGTGGAGAAGCTGCTCAAGGCGGGATTCATATCTGCAAACAAGTATCCGGGGCGGGTGAGTAATGTTATCATGGTAAAAAAGGGAGAGGGAAAATGGAGGATGTGTGTGGACTTTTCTCTTTTAAATAAAGCGTGCCCTAAGGATTGTTATCCTCTACATCGAATCGACGTGCTGGTTAACTCAGCCGTCGGTTTTTCACTAATGAGTTTCTAGATGCATTTTCAGGGTACCATCAAATACGCATGCACCCCCCGAACGTCTAAGATGTTACCTTTGTCAAGAGAGATGGGTGTTTTAGCTAGAACATGATGCCCTTCAGATTGAAGAACACAGGGGCAACTTACCAAAGAATGATGAACCGGATCTTCCAGGAGCAGAAAGGACGGAATCTCGAGGTTTATGTGGATAACCTGATGATCAATAGCCGAGATCTCGGGTCCCATGTCTTTGATCTGGAGGAAACTTTTGGGACCATAAGGAAATACAAGATGAGGCTCAACCCTATGAAGTGCATCTTCGGGGACAATAGGGGAAGTTCTTAGGACATCTCCTTACCCCCTCAGGAGTGGAGCCAAATCCAGACAAAGTGAAGGCAATCTTATAATTGGAATCTCCGAAGAGCGCTAAAGAAGTCCAACGTCTCGCCGGCAAGCTGGTCAGATTAAGCAGGTTCCTCTCTCGGGCTGGAGAGAAGTGCTTGCTATTCTTTCGAGCATTGAGAGGAGGCAAGAAATTTGAATGGACCCCCGAGTGTGAAGAAGCTTTCCGAGCTCTGAAACAACAACTCGCCCAAACACCGCTGCTCCAAGGGCCAAGAAAAGGAGAGGGGTTGTTCTTGTACCTGGGAGTGGGGACCGGAGCAGTGAGTTCAGTCCTTGTCTGAGAAGAAGGAAGGAAGCAGTTCCCTATTTACTACGTAAGCAGAGTCCTAAAGAAGACAGAGCTCAGATATCCCATCCTTTAAAAGTTGGCTTTCACTCTCATCATCACGGCCAGGAAGCTCAGGCCATACTTTCAGGCTCACTCAATCCAGGTGGTGACAGATCATCCTCTCCGCCGCATCCTAGAAGGGGTGGAGCATTCTGGGAGGTTGGCCAAATGGTCGATAGAACTCAGTGAGTTCGATATCACTTTTACTCCTTGGGTAGCTATTAAGGCGCAAGCGGTTACAGATTTCCTTGCAAACTATGTGGTTGAGGTCGGAGAAGCTAAGACACCTCTTCTAGCGGCCTGGGAGATGCAAGTAGATGGAGCCTCTGGAAACTTGATGGTTATTTTCTCCACGCTAATGCATGTTTCCAATCGATGAGGCAAGTATACCTATCGTTCGGAGTATAGAATCAAGTGTCGTATTTCAACTTGGGGCTTGTTGAGTACTTGTACTCACAAGAAAGAGTTATTATCTTATCGGATGGATAATTTGTTTTTGTTTGAAACATAAAAGAAAGCGTTACACAAAGAAACAGAAATTCGATGTTGCGGAAGCTAGCACTTGATCTAGAATCCCCTTGGGCTAAAATAAACCTTCTTGAAAAATAAAGTAATGTGAGTTCTTAAACTACTCACTCGGCCGCGGAGATTCCTAAAGTACAAAAGCGTCACTTTCGAGCTCATGCTTTTGACTAACCTTAGGTTGATCGATTAAGACCTCTCGGTCAGTCGAAACCCCTAAGCTTGCTTTAGGCGGAGACCCCACTATTGGATTTGACTCCAATCCGGAAGATTTATATCATCCTCTCTTGAGGAGTGCATGCAACTCATTTTATCTTTGAGTGATCTCCTCGTATCCGCAACCACTTGGCCATTTAGGATACGGATCTTAGATCGAAGATCATATCCGCGAAATATAAATTCGATAAAATGTAATTCAAAGATAAATCGTTAGTAAGCAAGAATGAGAACATGACACTTTTCATTAAAATAAAGTAAAGTTTATTTTATTCCAAGGTTCATCATGATCAAGTGCTAAATGAAAATTAGCTACTCACCATAATTAGGGAAATACAAGATAAGGTAGGGAAATACATGATTAAAATAAAAGGAAGTAGAATCAAAGCTTACATAATAGTAATCTAGACTAGTAATGGAAAATACACCAAAAGAAAACAGCAAACTACAAGACTCCAACTCCCAAAAATCAACACTGAGAATCTGAAGCTGTCTAGAATTTATAGGAAAAATTGCTGGTCGGTCACGTCCTAGGTCACACTCGTGACCTAGGGCGTGTCAGGCTCGAAACCGTCATCTTGAAACCTTGGGAACGTTGGAGGAGAAACGGCCAAAAACAACAGATTGCAGGTCACGCCCCTAGATCACGCCCGTGACCTAGGGTGTGTCAGGTCTGTTTCTGGAAAATGGCTAGAAGTTGAATGTACAACCCCATATTCGCTGGGTGGAACCCAGGGGCATCGATGGTCGGGGTCGGACCAGCCTCGGGCTAGTTTGGGCCTGAAGACTAGAAGAGCTTTCTCGCCGGAGGAGCTCCCGCTTTGGAGCAGGCGAGATCCCTCCAAGAACCAGAAGCGGGCGAGAGCATCCACCATCGGTCAGCCAGGACCCGCTTCCGGCAGAGTCGGCAAGAAGGATTGCGTCTCGCGAAAGGCGGGGGCCGGAGTGGTCAAGGCTTTTGACACTCCTTTTTGGCTCCCGCCAACCGAAGATGAGAGGGGTTCTCGACATAAGGTTCTCGCCGAGTGGGGTCCAGAGTCCGTGATAAAATGACTTAATTACCCTTGGGTAAAATTACCCTTATCCCCAGGGGCTGCATTTAACACTTTTCAAATAGCGGGATTTGACTATTGGCAGGCTGGCTAGGGGTATTTCGGTAACTTCAGATCAGCAAAAGGATATAAAAAGACACATAGGGGCTCCTTGGAAGACAATGTTGGAGTTACCATGGTGATCTAGAAGTGGTCAAACATGTAATCTCACTGCCAACGCGATATGAGCCTGCAGGGTCGCACATAAGAGCATGTGGAGAAGTTGGAAGATTGACTATGTTGGTAAAGGTTACCAATCACCATACAGAATGGGGTCCCGCAATTGTTGCCAAGGTGGTTCATTGAGAATCGACGGCTATGGTTCGTCGAGAATCGTCGACTATGGTTCGTCGAGAATCGTCGACTATGGTTCGTCGAGAATCGTCGGCTATGGCAATTCGTCGAGTATCGAACTGTTCGATACTCGACGAATGCTGATTCCCAACGAATTATTCCAGAAACCCTAATTCTCTGTGGTCTGCGGATAGCGATATTTCTAGGTCTGTTTATGCTTCTGGTATAAATTAGTACTTAGGTTTTTGGGTCTGTGCATCCATCCCCACCCTGACCCGACGGAAGTGTTCCGCCGATTCGCTCTCTCCGCTGATCTCCTCTCCGACGATAGTCGTCGGTGCTTGTCTTCCTGGAGCGGACCTAGCAGTCCGTGGAAGTGCAAGGTGCAGTCGATCTCCCTTCCCGTTTTTCGTGCGACAAAGATCGGCAATCTCCCGCTCGTGTGGATTTCTGCAGAGACGTAGACGCTATTCTACGTGGGACTCGCCGCCGAAAAGAACTCATACATTGGAGCATCTTTGTTTAATTGTGACTCAACGCCGCCAAGGTAACTTTACCTAGTTATTTCTTAACTTCTTGATTCAATTTTCATGGCTCGTTCCCAAATCTCTTTTGGGTTGTTCTTGACTTTATTGTTTCCGCTGCGTGCACAACTGTTGTGCCACCTTGTAGAAAACCCAACAGTAGTATCAGAGGGAGGTTCCGACCATGATTGTTGTATTGGAAGTTAGGTTATTCCAGTACGTGTAAACTTAGGGATTTAGAAGCGTTCTAAATGTCTAGATTTAATCCTGAAACATCAATTGTTGATGATTTTTCAAGGGAAATCGGTGGTGATTTTGCAAAAAAAAAAATTGGTCGGGGCGCTGCCCTGCACCCCGTTAGGGCTCTGCCCTTTAGACCCCGCCAGGAACGTCTGAGATTTCGTGATAATTTCTAATTGTTAGAAATTGTTGTCTCCTTAGCAGTAACCGTCCCTCGAGTGATTAATGAACCCGTGTATTGTTTTGGATTTTGAATCCAACAAGGAGAGATGAGCTTGTCTACTGCTTTAAGTCGAGTTGCCTTTGCCTTTGTCCATTGCATGTAAATCTGAAGATTTGGATATTTACGCTTCAAATATTTACGTTATAGAGATAAACCTTTCATCTCCTTCATCTTGGGTATTGGATATCGGATGTGGTTCTCACATTTGTACAAATGTGCAGGAACTGGAAAGGAGAAGATTGTTGAGTAAAGGGGAGGTGGACCTGCGCGTCGGCAATGGAGCAAGAGTTGCTGCTGTAGCCGTAGGGGTTTACCGTCTTTCTTTGCCCAGTAGGCTTGTAATAGAACTAGATAATTGTTATTTCGTTCCGTCCATAACTAGAAACATTATATCCATTTCATGCTAGGACATGATTGGATTTTCTTTTATAATTAAGAACAACTGTTGTTCTATATTTAAGAATGATGTTTGTTATGTTGTAGCCCAATTGTTAAAGGGTCTTTATGTTTTGAACTTGGACCATCTGATCTATAATGTAGAAAATAATAAAAGACCAAGAACAAATGACTCAAACCCTACATATCTCTGGCATTGTCGTTTGGGTCATATAAACGAGAAGCACATATCCAAGCTCCATAAAGATGGACTTTTAGACTCATTTGATTATGAATCATTTGAGCGATGTGAATCTTGTTTATTAGGCAAGATGACTAAAGCCCCTTTCACTAGTTATACTTAGAGGGCTGAGGATCTCTTGGGTGTTGTACATAGTGATGTATGCGGACCCATGAGCTCCATGGCTAGAAGTGGGTATTTCTACTTCGTTATATTTACTGATGATTTCAATAGATACAGATATGTGTATCTTATTAAGTGCAAATCCGAGACCTTTGAAAAGTTCAAAGAGTTCAAGAATGAAGTAGAAAACCAGTTGGGTAAAAGGGTTAAAGCACTCTGATCTGATCGAGGTGGCGAATACCTGAGCCATGAGTTCCGTGATCATCTGAAAGAGTGTGGTATTGTATCACAGCTCACTCCACTTAGAACACCAGAACATAATGGTGTGTCTGAGAGGAGAAATCGTACTCTGTTAGACATGATACGTTCGATGATGAGTCATGCAGACTTGCCTGTTTCCTTTTGGGGTTTTGCTTTAGAGACTGCTGCAATGACACTAAATCGCGCTCCAATGAAAATGGTTCTGAAGACACCATAAGAGATATGGACTGGGAAGCGTCCTAGTATGTCGTTCATTAAAATTTGGGGTTGTGAGGCATACGTGCGAAGTCAAATGCCTGACAAGCTGGAACCCAAATCGGATAAATGTTATCTGGTGGGATATCCTAAGGAAACGAAAGGGTATTACTTTTACCTACCGTCCGAGGGCAAAGTGTTTGTCGCAAGGACTGACATCTTCTTGGAGAGAGAATTCTTATCAAGAAAAACTGAAAAGGTAGAACTTGAAGAAGTTTAAAAACCATAAGTAGTGAATGAACCGGAATCGAATTCTGATATAGGACTACAAGATGTTGTAGCTAGAGAACCTGCTCAAGAAACACAAGTCCTACGTAGATCTGGTAGACCAAGATTTGAGCCTGAGAGATATGGATTTCTTGTGTCTCAAATAGGAAATGTGTTGCTTATGGATCATGATGATGAACCAGCAACCTACCAAGAGGCAATGAATGGACCGGACTCCGACAAATGGCTTGAGGCTATGAAATCCGAAATGGACTCCATGTACGCAAACCAAGTTTGGAACTTGGTGGAACCACCTGAAGGGGTACAACCCATAGGGTGCAAATGGGTCTTCAAGAAGAAGACCGACATGGATGGGAATGTACAGACATTCAAAGGGCGACTGGTGGCTAAGGGTTTTAAGCAAATTCATGGTATTGACTATGATGAGAACTTTTCCCCTGTTGTCATGGTAAAGTCCATAAGGATATTGCTTGCTATTGCTGCGTATTATGACTACGAGATCCGGCAGATGGATGTCAAAACGGCTTTCCTTAATGGAAACCTTCTTGAGGAAGTGTACATGACACAACCCGAGGGTTTTGTATCCTCAAATGAAGCCACTAAAATATGCAAGCTGAATAGGTCCATCTATGGACTGAAGCAGGCCTCTTGAAGTTGGAATCTTCGTTTTGATGAGAAAATCAAAGAGTTTGGTTTCATCAAGAATGAAGATGAGCCTTGTGTTTACAAGCGAATCAGTGGGAGCATTGTTGTCTTCCTGATATTGTATGTAGATGACATACTATTGATTGGGAATGACATTCCTACCCTGAAAGTTGTCAAGAACAACCTAGGGAACTGCTTTTCTATAAAGGACTTGGGTGAAGCGACTTATATACTCGGTATTAAGATCTATAGAGATAGATCGAAGAAGTTGCTGGGTTTGACCCAGAGTACATACATTGAGAAGGTGTTGAAGCGGTTCAACAAGCTTGAGTCCAAGAAAGGATTTTTACTCATGTCTCATGGTGTGAATCTCTCTAAGGACCAGTGTCCAAAATCTTGTGAAGATAAGGACCGCATGAAGTTGATTCCATATGCTTCGGCAATTGGATCAATCATGTATGCAATGTTATGTATTAGACCCGATGTCTCCTTTGCTTTGAGAATGACTAGCAGGTATCAGTAAGACCCCAGAGAATGTCACTGGATTGCAGTCAAGAATATCCTGAAGTACTTGAGAAGGACAAAAGATGTGTTCTTGGTGTATGGTGGAGAGGAAGAGCTCATTGTAAGTGGTTACACGGATGCTAGCTTCCAAACTGATAGGGACGATTCAAAGTCTCAGTCAGGGTTTGTGTTTTGCCTTAATGGAGGAGCTGTGAGCTGGAAGAGTTCCAAGCAAGAGACAGTTGCTGATTCTACAACAGAAGCCGAGTATATCATTGTAGCTAACGCAGCGAAGGAGGCTGTATGGATTAGGAAATTCATCGGCGAGCTTGATGTAGTTCCTAGCATTGTTAGTCCCGTAGTTCCCTACTGTGATAACAATGGTGCAATTGCACAATCTAAGGAACCTAGATCCCATCAGCGCTCCAAGCACATACTTTGGCGGTTCCATCTTATTCGTGAGATTGTCGAACGAGGAGATGTGAACATCTGCAGAGTGACGACTGAGGAGAATATTGCGGATCCACTAACAAAGCCTCTCGCGCAGAGAAAGCATGATGGTCATACTAGATCAATGGGTATGTGATACCTAAATGATCAACTCTAGTGAGAGTCTTGTGGGTTGCATGTAAACATATATTCTGTTGGCTATTTGTTATTTATTCATATGATGAATTTTATACCAAATTTTTTCTTTTACAATTAATGGCAAGTTCTTTTATTATGATTTCTCTATGCGATAGTTAAATGTTAACATAATAAATACCCTTAGAATGTTCGCTTCCATAGGACATCAAGTACGTGACTTGAATGTGAGAGCCTATGATTTATTTGAAGCTTCATTCTTGAAAGGCCCCTGGTCGTAGTATCATCATAGAAACTAAGGGTTATGATGGTACATTAAGACTAGCACGTGCCTTGACTGATGACCAGTTCTCACAGGTCATGATATTATGATATCAAGTCATCACGTGGGTACTTGTTAATGAACAAGTTGTACTGGACAGACCCAACCTGAGACTACTTTATGGATTATTATCTAAACGTGTCACGAGTAGGTCTCAATTGACAATGGTGTTGTGGTCCTTTGACCTGAAGTCACAGCATTCATCAAGTGAGGAAAAGTGTGCTTTGATGCCATCTAAAGTCTTCCTTGAGAAAGGTTGATGATAAGGGTAGTTGTTGGGCATGTTACGAATCATTTGAGTGTTTGTGTGTGAGCAGATATGGGATTTGTCCTCCTATATGACAGGGGTTGCATCCGTGGGCCCCTTGATGGAATTGGACTAAGAAATGCATGGCCATGCTTGATTGAGTCAATATGTGATATTGGACTCACCATTCTTTGGAAGTCCGTTCTAGATCAAGATACTTGGATTGAGCTATTATGAGGGTGACACGGTCCATGCCTCTAGTTCTTTCCGGATGTAAGGGACAAAGGGACAAAGACAACGCTGGAACATTGTTCATAAAGGCTTATGAGTTATGAACTCTTATTGCTTGGGTAGCAATGATGCATTGCTAGATTCAGCTCATTGTTTGTGAGGTTTTTGGTTTGATACTTTAAAGATCAAGTGGGAGACTGTTGGAGTTACCATGGTGATCTAGAAGTGGTTAAACATGTAATCTCACTGCCAACGCGATATGAGCCTGCAGGTTCGCACATAAGAGCATGTGGAGAAGTTAAAAGATTGACTGTGTTGGTAAAGGTTACCAATCACCATACAGAATGGGGTCCCACAATTATTGTCAAGGTGGTTCGTCGAGAATCGATGACTATGGTTCGTCGAGAATCGTCGAGAATCGTCGACTATGGTTCATCGAGAATCGTCGACTATGGTTCGTCGAGAATCGTCGGCTATGGAAATTCGTCGAGAATCGAACTGTTCGATACTCGATGAATGCTGATTCTCGACGAATTATTCCAGAAACCCTAATTCTTTGTGGTCTGCGGATAGCGATATTTATAGGTCTGTTTATGCTTCTGGTATAAATTGGTACTTGGGTTTTTGGGTTTGTGCATCCATCCCCACACCGACCCGATGGAAGTGTTCCGCCGATTCGCTCGCTCCGCTGATCTCCTCTCCGACGATAGTCGTCGGTGCTTGTCTTCCTGGAGCGGACCTAGCAGTCCGTGGAAGTGCAAGGTGCAGTCGATCTCCCTTCCTGTTTTTCGTGCGACGAAGATCGACGATCTCCCGCTCGTGTGGATTTCTGCAGAGACGTAGACGCTATTCTACGTGGGACTCGCCGCCGACAAGAACTCATACATTGGAGCATCTTTGTTTAATTGTGACTCAACACCGCCAAGGTAATTTTACCTAGTTATTTCTTAACTTCTTGATTCAATTTTCATAGCCCGATCCCAAATCTCTTTTGGGTTGTTCTTGACTTTATTATTTCCGCTGCGTGCACAACTGTTGTGCCACCTTGTAGAAAACCCAACAGGCAAGTCTTTATTGTTCCCCAAAATCAAGAGTGCTTTTTGAGGAGCTCCAAGCCTAGCTTTGGCTTTGGAGGGGAAGCTCTAAGAGATCTTCTGGGTGTGAGGCAGGACCTCCCTGCTGAGGCTTTTGGGTCAGTCCTAGGTCCATCATAACCAGTCGAGAGTTGAGGTTCGAGAGAAGTAGGTGTTGGCTATGCCCTAGGTTTTGAACATTTATTGAGGTCAAATTTGGCTTCAACAGTTCTGGTGCGGTGAGCGTGGAAGGTAGCCGATATAAGAAAGCCTTGAGTTTAGACTCATGACTGGGGGTGATGGTGAAGCGTCTGGCTCAGGGGGTATCCCCACCCCGGGGGAGGAGACAACGAGGAAGATGTTGGAGGACTTTAGGCGAGAGGTCATACAGACCATCAGCCTGGCCTTTTCGGCAAGGAGTGAGTGGGAGACGCCTCAGGTTCTTATGGAGGCGGTCCCGCTTCTGGGTGAAAACGCCCCTAGGCAGTGCCCCGGGAAAGAGGTCCCGGCAGAAGTTGGCGAGAGGGACGTGGCCGCGCGGGAACTCTTCCCAGGCCAGCGCCACAAAAAGGAGGTTCCGGCAGAAGTTGGCGAGAGGTGGCGACAGTGCGAGATCTCTTCCCGGGGCATGGTACCGCGGATCGGGCAAGCCAGCCGAGGCCGCGAGACGTGCCCTCTCACCATGCGGGAGGCGAGAGTCCCTTTAATGAGCTTATGATAAGTAAAGTTTGTTTTAAAGAAGATAGATTTGGTTTTATATAATCTTTTACGTATATAAGTCTATCTCTTTGTTTACTTACTTATATCCTGTGGATTAAGGCAAGAGTACCTATCGCATAGGAGTATAGTATTTTTTTTAGAAAATATCAAGGTCGTATTTTTCCTGGGATCGGTGTTAATTATTCTACTTTTTAGAACTGACTATTATTTTATCGAAAGAACGGAGTTGGGTTTATTTTTAAACTTAAAAGATACAAAAAAAAAATTTATATACGTGATTTATTAAGATAGGGACTTAGAGTTTAGTCCTTGATTTCAGAATCAATTTGAGCGGATATTAATTCGCCTATTAAAGAACAACTTTATTTCTTAATTATCTAACTTAACGAGAGGGTTCCTTTGGTAGCATCACTGACTCGAAAGTACGACCGGGAAGGCTTGCGTTTAAACGGGTTAACGTAAACGTAGTGTCTCGTCACCTGGTATATGATCAATTAACAGAAAACCCTAGTTAGAATAACTAGAAAGTAGAGTTGAAATAGTTGAAAATAGTATCCAGCCCAGAGCTCATCTTGACCAAGTGCTAAGGGTTCTTAGCCTCTTCTCAGGATGGGGGCGGTATAAAGTACAGAAAATAATATCTACCTATCTATCTCAATCCAGGATTTAAGCTTTCGCTTCACCTTTGTTGTTGAGATAGGGTAGTAAAATTTTGCAGCGCTTCCGCACTATCTGAATTCAGGACTTAGGCTTTCGCCTCGCCTTTCATTCGGAATAGTATGAAAGAATAGGGTTTTGAAAATAGATTTGAAAGTAGTTTTACACTATCTTAATCCAGGACATAAGCAGAGCTTCGCCTTTCATTCGGGATAGTATAAAGAAAATAAAGTAAAAGAAAGCAGTAAAGTACTCAGAATTGAAATTGAAAGAGTCTATTTTATAAAGTCCGAAAATATTACAACTTTCTAAAAAGCTGAAAATAAAGCTGAAAAATTACAACTTACAGAACTTTAGAATACTTGAAAGCTACTACCAGTTCCTTGTCAGAGAGCTGGGGAGTCCTAACAGTTCTTAAGGAATCTGCTGGAGTTCAATTGAATTTACAAATCCCTGCCGGCCTATTTATAGAAAAAAATTGCAGGTGACACGCCCCTGACACAGGCGTGTCGGGTAGGGCGTGACAGGGTCACGGGCGTGACATCCAGGCTGTCGGGACAGGTGGCAAGCCAGCTGGAGATTTGGATAGACTTGAACTGGTCACGGGCGTGTCGCAATAGGTCACGGGCGTGTCATGCATGTAATTCAACAGGCGGCACGGGGCGTGGCGACAGCGCGGCAGCTTGCTGGACTTCTGGATAGAAATTGGTTAGGTCACGGGCGTGTCGCCTTTGGCACGGGCGTGTTCAGCAGGCGTGACCATCGATTTCCTGAGTTTGATCTGTCCAGCAAAATAGCAGAAAAACGGAATTAAAAAGAGCTGTCACGCCCTAGGTCACGGGCGTGACCTAGGGGCGTGACCTAAGAAAAAATTACAAAAATTCAGAAATACTTAAAATTTAATTTTAAAACAAGAAAATATAATATAATAAAAATAGTTAGTTTTATATAATAAAAACTAAGGTCTTTATTTATAAATATGTATATTTAATATGAAATAAAATTGTATATTTTTATACTCATCAAATACCCCCATACTTAGATTTTGCTATTCCAGAGCAATAATAGAGTTGAGTATATTTACAAGGTTAATAAATTTTCTATTTACTATCAATTTAATTCTTCAAGATAAAATAGGTATAAACATCCGGTGAATAAAGATTTTGAATGTTATCGTACATATCATTGATACCAGAGTTAGAATTTATAGCCATAAAAGTTTTTGAAAACAAATAGTAAGCATATATTAAAATCAGATATAACAAGGATAGATTGGCTTTATGATTACTATGTCTTTATACGAGATATATTGGAAATATGCATTCTATTATTTATGCTCTCTCAAAATTTTAAACAAAAATAGAATATCAACTTTGGAAGGGTGGAATTTTACCTATACAATAGGTTTTTGTAGAAGTGATAGATTTTTGTATTCTATCATCTTTTTATCTAAGTTATGCGTTGTTATAACTACTAAGGAATGTAATTCCAAAGTGGCAAAAAATTACAAAGCATACTTGAGTTTTTAATTGAATCCAATGTATATTTAGAGGAGCACATACTCCTTTCCATATAATCTTTTCATATTTATTGGATGCCTATGTGTACGGAATGAAATCTTATTCCCATTGACATAAGATCTTTTCTTTTACTAGGAGCACATACTCCTAGATACTTGCTTGCGTAAGAAAACATGCCAAGTAAAAAATAAATAAATATTCAAGAGTTGGATAAAAAATTTTGAGAGCAACTATAATAGTTTGTATTTCTTATATTTTGTTAAGAATGGAGTAAGGATAATTACATTCTACAATTGTTTGGTGAACATAATATGTTTGCTTCTATTGTATATATATGTATTTCTTTTGATATTGAAAGCAGGCTTGCTAAAATAATAACTCTGATTGTAATGAAATTTACAAGATAAGATTTTACAAATTTATTCCGGATATTTATATCTATCTAGTTATGAGAAGGAGTAGTAAAATTGAGAATTGAATAATTTGCATTTTCGATCAACTCAGAATTTTGGAATATATTTACATAGTATGGTTTTGAAAATTTTGAATTGTTTTGGTGAGTACTAAAATAAACAATACTTTTATTGAAAACATATAAGAAATATCATAAAAGTGAAAATAACTTGCAGCTAAAAAGCACCCCCATACTTATGTTAGGCATATGTATGAAGTGAAAAATATGTACAGAATATACAAAAGCATAAAAGATGGAAATATACAAAGGAATTTATATTTCGAGGTTATGGAGTAGTGTTAGGGTTTCAGGTTCTTTTTGAAAAGGGTCCCCAGTAAAATATAGTTTTAAACGGTGCCCGTTTACTTTGAAAGTTCCTAGTTCAGGGTGAGAAATAAGAACGGTCCCATATGGCCAGGTTTGTTTAACAGTATAGGGTCCGGTCCATCGGGATTTTAATTTTCCTGGAAATAATTTAAGGCGTGAGTTATATAGTAGGACAAGATCACCTGGTGAAAAAGATTTTGGAAATTTAATTTTCCTATCATGATAAAACTTAGATCGCTCTTTATAAAATTTATTATTTTCATAGGCGTTTGCACGCCATTCCTCAAGTTCATTGAGTTGAAATTTACGTTGTTCGGCGGCTAAGTTTGTATCTAAGTTAAGAAATTTTAGCGCCCAGTATGCGCGATGTTCTAATTCTACAGGTAGGTGACATGCTTTTCCATATACTAAACGATAAGGTGTACAACCGATCGCAGTTTTGAATGTTGTACGGTAGGCCCAAAGTGCATCATCTAATTTGAGGGACCAATCTTTTCGATTGGTATCTACAGTTTTTTCTAATATGCGCTTTAGTTCTCTATTGACTACCTCCACTTGGCCGCTTGTTTGGGGGTGATAAGCGGTAGCGAGTTTATGAGTAACTCCATATTTGGCTAACACTTTAGCCATCTGGGTGTTACAAAAGTGAGTACCTCGGTCGCTAACTATTGCCCTAGGCATGCCAAAACGTGAAAATAAGGTTTTCAGAAATTTAACGACGACTCTTGAGTCAGCGGTGGGTAAAGCTTGAGCTTCAGCCCATCGTGAAACGTAATCGACCGCTACTAAGATATAACGATTTTTAAAAGAAGGAGGTAAAGGGCCTACAAAATCTATGCCCCACAGATCAAAAATTTCACATTCTAAGTAAAAGTTTTGGGGCATTTCGTCCCGACGGGAAATGTTACCTGACCGTTGGCAGCGGTTGCAAACGCTTACCAATTTTTGAGCGTCCTTGAATAAAGTAGGCCAAAAGAAACCTGCTTCAAGGGTTTTACGTGCAGTCCGGTTGGATTGATAATGTCCGCCGGTTGGTCCTTCGTGGCAGTGCCGTAGTATTTTTAGTCCTTCCTCGTTCGAAATACATCTTCGAATTACTTAGTCGGCACAGACTCGGAATAAATACGGGTCTTCCCAAAAGTAGTTTTTCAAGTCAGAAAAGAATTTCTTCTTTTCTTGAAATGAAAAAGCTTTTGGAAGGACTCGGGCTACTAAATAGTTAGCCAAGTCTGCGAACCAAGGAGTAGAAGAGTTTGTTACCTTTTCGAGGGCGAGGAGGCTTTCTTCAGGGAATTTATCTTCGATGTCGGTTTCCACGAGTGTATCTGTTGCAGCATTCTCTAGTCGAGAAAGATGATCGGCTGCTAAATTCTCTGCGCCTTTCTTATCTCGGATCTCTAAATCAAATTCTTGTAATAAGAGAATCCAACGTAATAAACGGGGTTTGGCATCTGCCTTTGTTAGTAAATATTTCAAAGCAGAATGATCCGTAAAAACTATAACTTTCGATAGTGTAATATAAGATCTAAACTTATCAAATGCAAATACAATCGCCAGTAGTTCCTTTTCCGTGGTCGTGTAATTGGTTTGTGTAGATGTGAGAGTTTTACTTGCATAATAGATAGGATGAAAATATTTGTCTACTCGTTGTCCTAAGACAGCTCCTACCGCATAATCACTCGCATCACACATGATCTCAAAAGGAAAGGACCAGTCTGGGGCAACTAAAATAGGAGAGTTGATAAGTTTATCTTTAATAATATTGAATGCTACTAAGCATTCACTATCGAATATAAATGGGGCTTCTTTTTCTAATAAATGAGTTAACGGTTTTGTTATTTTAGAGAAATTTTGAATGAACCGTCTATAGAAACCTGCATGGCCTAAGAAACTTCGAATAGATTTTACATTTGTTGGAGGAGGAAGTTTTTCAATTATTTCTATTTTGGCCTTATCTACCTCGATTCCCTGGGAAGAAATTTTATGACCGAGAACTAAACCTTCGCGGACCATAAAATGGCATTTCTCCCAGTTCAACACTAAATTCGTGTCTTCACAGCGTTGAAGAACACGAGCGAGGTTGTCTAAACACGTATGGAATGAGTCTCCAAATACGGAGAAATCATCCATAAATACTTCCATAACGTCCTCTACTAACTTGCCAAAAATAGCTAGCATACATCTTTGAAATGTAGCTGGCGCATTACAAAGTCCAAATGGCATTCGCCTATAGGCAAAAGTACCAAAGGGGCAAGTGAACGTAGTTTTCTCTTGATCTTCAGGGGCTATAGGAATTTGTAAATACCCTGAATAACCATCGAGAAAACAATAATATGAGTGACCCGAGAGTCGCTCTAATATTTGATCTATAAACGGTAGTGGAAAGTGATCTTTACGGGTGGCATCATTTAATTTTCGATAATCGATGCACATCCTCCAACCCGTAACAGTACGTGTTGGAATTAAGTCATTATTAGCGTTTGGCACTACCGTTATACCGCCCTTCTTAGGGACGACTTGTACGGGACTAACCCATGTGCTATCTGAGATTGGATAGATAATTCCTGCGTCTAATAATTTCATTACTTCAGCTTTTACGACATCCTTCATATTAGGATTTAAACGTCGTTGGGGCTGGATAGATTTACGAGGGTTATCTTCCAAAAATATTTTATGCGTACAAAAAGATGGGTTGAGTCCTTGGATATCAGAAATTTGCCATGCTAATGCACGGCGATGTTGTTTTAACACTTCTATTAATTCAGACGTTTTCTTATCATTTAATTCGGCAGAAATGATAACAGGGAGTTTAGATTCGGCTTCAAGGAAAACGTATTTTAAATGTGCAGGAAGTGTTTTCAGCTCGAGGGTTGTTGGTTTTTCATATGAAGTTGGAGTTTTTAAAGTTGTAGAAGTTAAAGATATAAAAGGTTCTAAAGGGTCATCGGTAGGCATTTCATTTGAAATGGGTAAGTCTGCCAAGTCCGATTCTTCTACAGTTATTGAAAATAAATCAGAATAGAGAAAACCATTTTCCTCAAAAGAGGCTTCCGCAAGATAGCAGGAATCGTCATTTATTAAAGAGTTTTTCATAGAGGGATCTATATCGATAGTAACTTCGTCATCTCCTACTCGTAAGAGAAGTCTACCGTTACTCACGTCTATTAACGCGCGAGAGGTTGCGAGAAAAGGACGACCGAGAATTATGGGGAACATCGGCATCTTCCTCTATGTCAAGAATAACAAAGTCTACCGGAAAGATAAACTTGTCTATTTTGACCAGAACATCCTCTATTATCCCTACTGGATATTTAATAGAACGATCTGCTAATTGGATGCTCATTTTAGTTGGGCTGGGGTTACCTAATCCTAGTTTTTGAAAGAGCGAGTAGGGCATTAAATTTATGCTAGCACCTAAATCTGCTAACGCATCTTTTATTAATAGATTACCGAAAAGACACGGGATAGAAAATCGTCCCGGATCGTTTAATTTTGGGGGTAATTTATGTAATAAAACGGCTGAACATTCGGCGTTAAGAAAAACTCTCGAAATATCTTCGAGTTTCTTTTTATTTGAAAATAATGCTTTTAAATATTTTGCGTATTTAGGCATTTGTACAATTGCCTCGCAGAAAGGTATATTGATTTGAATTTGTTTTAGCATTTTTAGAAAATTTTTATATTGTTCATCTTCTCGCTCATCTTTTAGTTTAGATGGATAAGGTAAAACAACATGTGTGGAAGAAATTCGCGGGGGTTGAGGAGGCAGAGTTGCAACGGGAAGTGGTGTAGGAAGGCTAACCTTAGCTTCTTTTTCTACCCTAACGGGTGGTGGTAGCTCCCTGCCACTTCGTAGTTGGACGGCTTGTCAACTTGGGTTACTGGAATGGCCAGTATCCCGCGGATTTGGTTCCGTATTTCCTGGCAAATTACCAGGTTGGCGTTCCGATAGCATTTTTGATATTTGTCCAATTTGTGTTTCTAAATTTTTAATTGATCCGGTCAGGTTCCGGATATTGGACTCATTAATACTGACATATTTCGTAAATATGTCTTCTATCGGGGTTGGCCTAAATTGGTTCGGTGGTGGTGGTGTTGTTTGTGGTTGTGGGGGTTGCGGTGCAAATCCAATTGGATTTGCAGTCGGTGGGCGCTGAGCATTATTGGGGTTGCTCCACGAAAAATTAGGATGGTTCCTATATCCTGGATTATAAGAATTATTATTTAAGTTCATATTAGGATTATAGGAAGGTCTATAAGAGTTCCTCATATAATCGATTTCTTCAATTATATTATTATTCGAATTCCAAGTAGTGGCGGAGGAAGCAGATATTCCAGCCAATTGTTTAGTTAGATTTTCTACTTGGAGTGCTAAAGTAGAAGAAGTGTCGAGCTCATATATCCCAGCTTGTTTAGGGTGTGACCTTGGCACATTCCACTGGTACGCGTTCATGGCCATTTCCTCAAAGAGGGTTTGAGCGGCCTCGGGGGTTTTGTTATTGAGCGTGCCCCCAGCGGCAGCATCAATGGCTTGTCTGGTTTGAATATTCAAACCATTATAAAATATTTGTACCTGGAGCCAAGTTGGCAGTGCGTGATGTGGACACCGACGTAGATATTCCTTAAAACGTTCTCAAGTCTCATAAAGAGACTCAGACTCGCCTTGTACAAAGGAAGAAATATCCGCACGCAGACGTGCGGTTTTTGCAGGTGGAAAATACTTTGTTAGGAATTTTTCGGTCATTTCAGCCCAAGTGGTGATAGATCCTCTGGGGAGAGAACCTAGCCACTGCTTGGCTTTCGTTCGTAAGGAAAAAGGAAATAAGCGAAGACGGATGGCATCATCAGTGACGCCATTTATCTTAAATGTGTCGCAGATTTCTAAGAAATTTGACAAGTGCGTATTTGGATCTTCATCGGGCAATCCATCGAATTGAACGGAATTTTGAATCATTTGGATTATACTCGATTTAATCTCGAAGTTATTATTAGCAATTGGTGGACGAACGATACTAGACCCGGTGTCATCTAAATTAGGTCGTGCATAATAAGACATGGTCCTTTGGGGGACCACCTCTGGCATTTGTTGTTGCTCTGCTGCCATTTCTTGAACGTGTGCGGTGCCTACGGACTCTTCCAGATTTAATACGAGCTCTTGATTCAGAGATCGGAGGCGCCTGTGAAAGGTGCGTTCGATTTCAGGATCAAGTCCAAGAGTTAAATCAGATGGAGTTCTGCGGGTCATACACTAAAAAAGACTTTTGTATAAAATAAAAAAAAAACTAAGTAAAAAAAAAACTAAGTAAAAAACACAAATACAAACACACAAAAAGGCTTAAAAACGGAAAATAACTAAAAACAGGTTATTTTTATTTTATATAAAACAAGTTTTTTATAAAAGAAGTTTTATAATAAAAGCAGGTTTTTTATTATAAACTACTTTTTATTTTTTTTCAAGTTTTATATAAAATACGTTAAATAGTAGGTTAGGTTTTTCTGTTAGAATTCGTTAGTGGTTAATAAACTTGTTAATAAAAAATTAGGTTTTATAAAAACAAAGTTTTAAATTCAGGGAATTTTATTTTTGTTTTATTTTTATAAAAACTAAGGTTTTTAAATAACAAGAAAAAGAAAAGATAAAATTAATAGTGTTCTTTTATTTTCAAATATTAACACAAATAAACAAATCCCCGGCAACGGCGCCAAAAAGCTTGATAAGTAAAGTTTGTTTTAAAGAAGATAGATTTGGTTTTATATAATCTTTTACGTATATAAGTCTATCTCTTTGTTTACTTACTTATATCCTGTGGATTAAGGCAAGAGTACCTATCGCATAGGAGTATAGTATTTTTTTAGAAAATATCAAGGTCGTATTTTTCCTGGGATCGGTGTTAATTATTCTACTTTTTAGAACTGACTATTATTTTATCGAAAGAACGGAGTTGGGTTTATTTTTAAACTTAAAAGATACAAAAAAAAAATTTATATACGTGATTTATTAAGATAGGGACTTAGAGTTTAGTCCTTGATTTCAGAATCAATTTGAGCGGATATTAATTCGCCTATTAAAGAACAACTTTATTTCTTAATTATCTAACTTAACGAGAGGGTTCCTTTGGTAGCATCACTGACTCGAAAGTACGACCGGGAAGGCTTGCGTTTAAACGGGTTAACGTAAACGTAGTGTCTCGTCACCTGGTATATGATCAATTAACAGAAAACCCTAGTTAGAATAACTAGAAAGTAGAGTTGAAATAGTTGAAAATAGTATCCAGCCCAGAGCTCATCTTGACCAAGTGCTAAGGGTTCTTAGCCTCTTCTCAGGATGGGGGCGGTATAAAGTACAGAAAATAATATCTACCTATCTATCTCAATCTAGGATTTAAGCTTTCGCTTCACCTTTGTTGTTGAGATAGGGTAGTAAAATTTTGCAGCGCTTCCGCACTATCTGAATTCAGGACTTAGGCTTTCGCCTCGCCTTTCATTCGGAATAGTATGAAAGAATAGGGTTTTGAAAATAGATTTGAAAGCAGTTTTACACTATCTTAATCCAGGACATAAGCAGAGCTTCGCCTTTCATTCGGGATAGTATAAAGAAAATAAAGTAAAAGAAAGCAGTAAAGTACTCAGAATTGAAATTGAAAGAGTCTATTTTATAAAGTCCGAAAATATTACAACTTTCTAAAAAGCTGAAAATAAAGCTGAAAAATTACAACTTACAGAACTTTAGAATACTTGAAAGCTACTACCAGTTCCTTGTCAGAGAGCTGGGGAGTCCTAACAGTTCTTAAGGAATCTGCTGGAGTTCAATTGAATTTACAAATCCCTGCCGGCCTATTTATAGAAAAAAATTTCAGGTGACACGCCCCTGACACGGGCGTGTCGGGTAGGGCGTGACAGGGTCACGGGCGTGACATCCAGGCTGTCGGGACAGGTGGCAAGCCAGCTGGAGATTTGGATAGACTTGAACTGGTCACGGGCGTGTCGCAATAGGTCACGGGCGTGTCATGCATGTAATTCAACAGGCGGCACGGGGCGTGGCGACAGCGCGGCAGCTTGCTGGACTTCTGGATAGAAATTGGTTAGGTCACGGGCGTGTCGCCTTTGGCACGGGCGTGTTCAGCAGGCGTGACCATCGATTTCCTGAGTTTGATCTGTCCAGCAAAATAGCAGAAAAACGGAATTAAAAAGAGCTGTCACGCCCTAGGTCACGGGCGTGACCTAGGGGCGTGACCTAAGAAAAAATTACAAAAATTCAGAAATACTTAAAATTTAATTTTAAAACAAGAAAATATAATATAATAAAAATAGTTAGTTTTATATAATAAAAACTAAGGTCTTTATTTATAAATATGTATATTTAATATGAAATAAAATTGTATATTTTTATACTCATCAGCTTATCATCTTGGCTCCAGTGAAGGAAGGGTTCCGTGAGCCCGATATGCCCTACTACTCAGGACAAGACGACCCCATACAATATGTGCTGGTTTGAAGATGTGGTTTCGATAAGGCAAATGATGGATGCTTTCAAGTGTCGATTATTTGCCATCACGTTGAAGGACAAGGCCCTGGACTTGTTTCATCAGCTGCCGGCAAGCTCGATCTACAGCTTCGAGGACCTGCGACGTGGGTTCCTGTTAAGGTTCTCAACGTCAAAGAAGCGGAAGAAGGAGGCGGAGTGCCTGTTTGCGGTGAGGTAGAAGCAAGACGAGACGCTGGGTCATTACGTTGACCGGTTTCAGGAAGAGATCCTCCTGGTACAGGAGGTCCCAGGGTACGCGCTAATGCTCGCCTTCACCCTAGGGTTGAGACCAAGATTCTTTAGTATGGATTTGAAGAGAGTGCCTCCCCTCTTTTTTGAGGAGCTCATGGAGAGGGCGGCGAAGGAGATAGATTTTGAGAGAGCCAACCCAGCTTTCGCTAGGAAGCTGGCCCGATTGACAGAGGACGATGTGAAGGAACCATCATCAGGAAGGCAGAGGGAGCAGAGGGAACAGAGGGAGTCGGGGGAGGAAAGGAGAAGGGAAGAACCCCGAAGGCAGGGGAAGCACCAGGATTGGGGGGCCCGGGAGCCAAACAACAGGTTTGGTTGGAGGCCTCATGAGGGTCGCCCCCAGGGTCAAGGAGGAGGTTTTCAGGGAAGGGATAACCTTCGGGAGCCGAGGAGGTTCAATCAGCAGACGTGGAGGCAGGGACCGAGGGATCACTTCCCGCCGCCGCAAGAAGCAATGGAGATTGGTAGAGGAAGAGGAGGAAGAAGAGGAATTCGAGGGGCAGGAAGAAGGGGAGGTGGATAAGGAAGAGAGGGCAGGGTGGCGTTGCCCTTCTGTGACTTCCACCAGGAGGAAGGCCACGTGACGGCCACCTGCCCGGAGTTCTTTGAGATGAGGGAAGCTAGAGGAATGGGGAGGCAGGATCCGCCGGTAAGGATCATAGAAGTGCAGCAGGGGGAGGGGGAAGACAGGTGCGAGGATAGAGTGGATGTGGGAACCCGAAGAGGGATCAGGGTGATTCACGGAGGAGTGGGGATTGAGGTAACTCACAAGGGTAGCCTTCAGACCATGTTTCGAAGAGGGGTCTCCTCGACCTCTCTGGCTCTCCCCTAGATGAAAAAAATCACCTTTTCATCAGCTGACATGCAGACTTCGAGGATCTGTTCTGCGTTGCCCTCGTGATTCAGACAGCAGTGGAGAACTTTCGGTCTCCAGGATACTGGTGGATAACGGGAGTTCAGTGAATGTGATCTTTAAGAAGGCTTTCTATGAGATGAAGGTTGAGGGGAAGAGGGTCCTAACCTCGGATGGACCGCTATTTGGGTTCTCGGGTGAGAGAAAAGAAGTTGAAGGGGGAGTAGGGCTGCACGTGAAGTTGGGAGGCGTGTCGCGGAACTGTAGGTTCTTGATTGTGGATGCCCCAAGCAGCTACAATGCCATCTTTGGGCGTCCCCTCATCAGCGCCTTTCACTGCGTCCCCTCCTCCTTTCATCAATGTCTTAAATTTTATAATGGAGGGGTGCAGGTCAGGATTAGGGGAGACCCGAAGGTGGCGAGGCAGTGCTATGTAACGGCGGTCAACACTGTGTCTTGGATGGCGGAGGCAGAAGAGCTGGAAAGGGAGCTAGCAGAGGAAGAAGAGGATATCAAAGAAAAGGAGGTGAGCCTGGAGGAGGCAATAGAGGTAGAGGAGAAGCTAGCCGCTGGAGTTGAACAAGAGGGCCTGAAGGAAGTGATGGATGAAGAGGAGGGTCAAGTGGTGAGAGTTGAGCTGGAGGCCAAGAGGGGTGTAGAGGTTGAGCAGCAGCAGGAGGAGAAGCCGGAGGATGCAATGGAGGTTGAAGGAGGGGAGGAGTTCGAGTTTGAGGAGGAAGCAAGGGTCGGCTAGGAGCAATCGCGGTTTGAGCTGGCCGAGGAAGTGGTGGAGATGGAGGTCCTTACCAGAGCAGGGCCAGTGCAGAGGGTGCGAGTCAGCGGGGGCTTAGGTCTCGAGGACTAGGAGCGGGAGAGAGCTTGCATCCAGAGCAACGTCGACATCTTCGCTTGGACCGCGACAGACATGCCGGGCATTGACGTGGATGTGGCTTGCTACCATCTGAATCTGGATCCCGGGACTCACCCCATACGCCAGAAGATGAGGACCATCGCCACCAAGCTGGAGGAGCCCATCCGCGAGGAGGTCAGGAAGCTCCTAGAGGCAGGCTTCATCTCGGAGGTTCAATATCAAGGCTGGATCTCATATGTGGTAATAGTTAAGAAAGGGGGTGGGAATGGCGTATGTGTATTGATTTCTCTTTGTTGAATAAATCGTGACCCAAGGATTGATACCCCCTGCCTTGAATCGACGCGCTGGTTGATTCAGCCGTTGGTTTTTCTGTTATGAGTTTACTTGATGCTTTTTCAGGTTATCACCAGATTCGCATGCACCCCCCTGACGTCAAAGATGTCTCCTTCATAACTAGGGAGGGGTGCTTCAGCTATAAAATGATTCCCTTTTGGTTAAAAAACACAAGAGCTACCTACCAACGCATGATGGATCGAGTCTTCCAAGGACAAAGGGGGAGAAACTTGGAGGTCTATGTCGACGACCTGATGGTGAAGAGAAAGTGTGTGAACTCGCACCTGCAAGACCTAGAGGAGACCTTCGCTACCCTGCGAAGATTCAAGATGAGGCTGAACCCCCTTAAGTGTGTCTTCGGGGCCAGCCGTGGGAAGTTCCTTGGGCATCTCTTGACCCCGACAAGGGTGGAGCCTAACCCGGACAAGGTGAAGGCCATCCTAGACTTGGAATCACCTCGCGATGCCAAGGAGGTCCAGCGCTTGACAGGCAAGTTGGCCGGTCTAAGCAGGTTCCTCTCCAGATCAGGGGGTAAGTGTTCTTCATTCTTCAAGGTGTTGAGGGGTAACCAAAGGTTTGAATGGACCACCGAATGTGAAGAGGCCTTCCAAGGGCTGAAGAGACAGCTCTCCAAAGCTCCCCTACTTCAAAGACCAAAAGAAGGAGTGGACCTGGACCTATATCTAGGAGTAGGAGCGAAGGCCGTGTGCTCGGTTCTGGTAAGGGAAGAGGGGAAGAAGCAGCTGCCCATCTATTACGTGAGCCGGATCTTGAAGAAGGCGGAGCTCCGTTACCCCATCCTGGAAAAGTTAGCATACGCTTTGGTCATCTCGGCAAGGAAGCTTCGACCGTACTTTCAAGCACACTCGATTAAGGTGGTGACCGACAATCCTCTTCGTAAGATCTTTGAAGGGGTGGAGAACTCGGGAAGACTTGCCAAGTGGTCCATCGAACTAAGCGAGTTCGACATCTCCTTCGCACCGAAGCTCTCCATAAAGGCGCAAGCGGTGGCGGATTTCCTAGCGGACTATGTGGTTGAAGTCAATGGGGGGAGCCGCAGCCGCAGAGGGCGTGGATGATGATGGTTGATGGGGCCTCGGGAAAGCTTTCTCTTGGGGGAGGAGTGGTGCTGATAAACACCCAGGGGGTCTCCATAGAGCAGGCAGTGGCCTACCACTTCCCGGTAACCAACAACCAAGCAGAATATGAGGCCGTGATAGCCGACCTTCGTTTAGCAAAGGATCTTGAGATCCGAGACGTGGAGGCCTTCACAGACTCGATGATGGTGGCATCGCAGATTCGAGGAGAGTTTGAAGCTCGGTAGCCTAACATTGTAAAGTACCTATCCAAGGTAAGGGCAATTATCGGAGGTTTCCGATCATTCTCAAATCCAGCACGTCCCCCGGGAGGAGAGTGTGGCCGACGGCCGATTGGCAAAGTTTGGGCCTCGGGGAGGAGGGACCCTGACTGAACTGTTCCGATCAACGATCGAGGAAGGGAAGTTAATGGAGGTAGGTTAGCGACCCTCGTGGGTGGATCCGTTGGTAACCTTCCTAACCACGGACGAGTTGACGAGGGAGATTAAGGATGTAAAAAGCTTCAGGCATAAAGCGGCTCACTACCTGATGTTGGAAGGGGGGTTGCACCGTAAGATGTTGTCAGGGCTCTTGGCAAGGTGTGTGACCGAAGAAGAGATACTGAAGATCCTGGGGGAGGTGCACTCAGGAGAGTGCGGCAGCCACTCGGGAGGAAGGACGCTGGAAGCGAGGGTGGTAAGGCAGGGGTACTTCTGGCCGACCCTGAGGAAGTACGCAGCCGAGTTTGCGAAGAGATGTCAAAAATGTCAACTGTACGCCCCCCTCCACTCCTTACCCGCTCAAAGACTTAGGAGCATTACGTCACTATGGCCTTTCGCCATCTGGGGGATGGACTTGGTCGGGCCTTTTCCTCCGGCTAGTGGGCAGAGGAGGTTTCTCCTAGTCATGGTCGATTATTTCTCAAAGTGGATGGAAGTTAAGGCCCTATCTAAAGTCACCTCACAAGTTATAAGGAACTTTCTCTGGGGAGAGATCATATGCAGGCACGGTCTACCCCAAGCAATAGTGACAGATAATGGACCTCAGTTTGCCAGCGAAGAGTTCATCAGCTTCTGCGCCCAGCTAGGGATAGATCTCAGATTCGCCTCTGTCCACCACCCCCGGAGCAATGGCTAGGTGGAAGCAGCAAACAAAATCATTGTGAACTTACTCAAGAAAAAAGTGGAAAACTTAAGGGGAAATTGGGTGGAGCAGCTCCCCTCAATTCTATGGACCTTGAGGATGACCCTGAACACGGCCACCGGCGAGACCCCCTTCAAGCTTTCTCACAGGTGTGAGGCGGTCCTGCCAGTGGAATTTGAGGTTCGGTCCCCACGGGTCGTAGCTGCAGGGGAAGGGGATGAGGCCTGGAGGTCGGAAAATGAGGAAGGGTTGCGCCTCTCACTAGACATGACGGAAGAAGCGCAGGATGTCGCAACCATCAGGCAAGAAGAGATCAAGCGGCGTATGGCAAAATACTTCGACAAGCAAGTAAGGATCAGGCAGTTCACCGAAGGAGATCTAATTTTGAAAAAGGTTGACGCGGCGGGAAGGTCAGCCCTCGTTGGCAAGCTCAACCCCCGTTGGCAAGCTCAACCCAAACTGGAAGGGCCTTATATAGTAAAAGAGATCCTTAGAACGGGAAGTTATTACCTCCAGGATGTGGAAGGGAGGATCTTGAACCACACTTGGAGCGGTGATGATCTAAAGCGCTTCTACCCGTGAGGGAGAGGAGGTGATTGTATTTTTTTTTCAAATACTATCAAAAGTTATCCCATACTTTGATCTGTTGTCAACTCTTTTCATTCTTAAGATTAGGATAAGAACAATGTGTGGTGTGAAATCTTCATCAACACCCCGAGCTCAGCTCGACCCCAGGTAGACCCGCTGCGCAGGCTCTCATCTAGCTGGCAGGTCCGAAGGCTCACCTGTGGGGGAGAGGTTTTCGTTGTGAAATCATCATCAACACCCAGAGCTCGGCTCGGCCCCAGGTAGACCCGCTGCGCAGGCTCTCATCTAGCTGGTAGGTCTGAAGGCTCGCCTGTAGGGGAGAGGTTTTGGTTGTGAAATCTTCATCAACACCCCGAGCTCGGCTCGGCCCCAGGTAGACCCGCTGCGCAGGCTCTCATCTAGCTGGCAGGTCTGAAGGCTCTCCTGTGGGGGAGATGTTTTGGTTGTGAAATCTTCATCAACACCCCGAGCTCGGCTCGACCTCAGGTAGACCCGCTGCGCAGGCTCTCATCTAGCTGGCAGGTCCGAAGGCTCGCCTGCGGGGGAGAGGTTTTGGTTGTGAAATCTTCATCAACACCCCGAGCTCGGCTCGGCCCAAGGTAGACCCGCTGCGCAGGCTTTCATCTAGCTGGCAGGTCCGAAGGGTCGCCTGTGGGGGAGAGGTTTTGGTTGTGAAATCTTCATCAACACCCCGAGCTCGGCTCGGCCCCAGGTAGACCCGATGCGCAGGCTCTCATCTAGCTGGCAGGTCTAAAGGCTCGCCTGTGGGGGAGAGGTTTTGGTTGTAAAATCTTCATCAACACCCCGAGCTCGGCTCGGCCCCAGGTAGACCCGCTGCGCAGGCTCTCATCTAGCTGACAGGTCCGAAGACTCGCCTGTGGGGAAGAGGTTTTGGTTGTGAAATCTTCATCAACACCCCGAGCTCAGCTCGGCCCCAGGTAGACCCGCTGCGCAGGCTCTCATCTAGCTGGTAGGTCCGAAGGCTCGCCGCTGGGGGAGAGGTTTTCGTTGTGAAATCTTCATCAACACCCCGAGCTCGGCTCGGCCCCAAGTAGACCCGATGCGCAGGCTCTCATCTAGCTGGCAGGTCCGAAGGCTTGCCTGTGGGGGAGAGGTTTTGGTTGTGAAATATTCATCAACACCCCGAGCTCGGCTCGTCCCCAGGTAGACCCGCTGCGCAGGCTCTCATCTAGCTGGCAGGTCCAATGGCTCACCTGTGGGGGAGAGGTTTTGGTTGTGAAATCTTCATCAACACCCCAAGCTCGGCTCGACCCCAGGTAGACCCGCTGCGCAGGCTCTCTTCTAGCTGGCGGGTCCGAAGGCTCGCTTGTGGGGGATAGGCTTGATCCTTGGTTAGTCAAGAGACGCACCCAGAAGGCAGAATAAAAGGATTGAGGATCTCCTCGATCAGGAAGGGGTCTCGGCCTGGAGAAGTCTTGGTCGAGAGGTCTCGGGTGAGGGGATCTCGGCAAAAGAAGTTCCCTGCATGGAGACTTTGGCGGTGGATTCTTGGCCAGACAGGGGAGTAGGTTTAGGCGTGAGTTCCATGGATGGCGCTCTCGGCAAATGACTCTCGGCAGGATGCGGAAACGACGTGTCTCGGTCTCGAGGTCTTGTCGGGTTCCCGCCTGTTGACCCCTAAGGGAGACTATTCTAGAGGAAGGGCCAGGGGCCTCGGCGGAAGCTCGCTTAAACGGCATTCGTTTTCATCAAAAAAGAAAAAGAAGAGGCACAAACACTAATAATTTATATAGTCAGGTGTGATTATAAAAGTTAGACCGTCTCGCTCATTACAACAACACAAAAAGAAAAGAGAGAAGAAAAAGAAACCCATCAAGGAGAAGCTCTATATCCGCTCGAGCTCTAGCTTGAGCTTCTGTGGGAGCTCTCGCTTGAGCTCTCCCCGGATGTCTCGCCAGCAGCCGTGGGGGATCTCAGGACATCCGGGGGCGGAGAGTCAGGAGCTCCTGGGGGCTTTGGGATAGGCTCGAAGAGCCAGGGAACAAGTCGGGGAGCGGTGACGATCTTGCCACTATCGTTCAAACACCCCACATCCCGCAGCATATCAAGGGTCAGCCTGACCATTGCTTGGGCATTGGTCTGTAGGAGCTTGTCAATGTCATATTCTGAGAAGTGACGGCTCCTCAGCCTCTCGTCGAGCGATGGGGGAGGCGGAACCGCAGCCGTTTCCGCGCGCCGGAGCTGGTCCTTTAATAGGATGTTCTCGTATCTTAGCTCGGTCAGCTCCGCGTGAAGGGCCGCATTCTGAGCGGAATCCTGCAAAAGGGAGAATCAAGTCAACACCGAGACGACCCGTGGATTATAGAGGCGAGAGCGATGCTTGAAAGATCTCGCTTACCTCCTACGATGGGCGCAAGGAAAGGCGTCACATAGCATCCGCTCGCTGTGCCTTCAGAACCGCCGCCTGGGCCACCGCCTGGTCCCGCGACTTAAGCATCTCGCCAAAGTTGCGGTCGATGGTGACGCTTCGGCGTGCGCACATGTGCGCAAGCTCGAACCCATGTATCAGAGCCCTGACGGAGTCAAAGGCCAGAAGCCGTGTGGGCAGCTGATCATAGAGGCCGACAAACTCCCGGCTGTAAAGGCTGTAGCCCAGCGCAAAGGCCTCGCCGGTGACCTCGTCACGCTCTGCCCAACTCGTAAGTAGCGTCGAGAGGGATACCCGATTGGCCTCCGTGTCCAATTGTAGCAGGGGGTTCCCTTCCACTTCCAGGCACTTCACGCCGAGGCAAAAATTCCTGTGCCCCTTTGGCGCCTCCATGGACGGAGACCGAGTGGAGGTCTCGGCAGCCGCCCCCTCACCACCAGCCCTGCTTGCGGTTGGAAGGTTCTCGGTAGGAGCCCCGCCGCTACTCCTTTCAGCAAGGGTCATCTCGCTGGCCACCTGCAGGACCTCTTCGAAAGATCGGCCTGGTGGGAGAGGTCGGAGGGGCATAGCCATCACAAATTTCCCTTTGTCGGTAGCGGTTGGCTTGGGTCTTTTCAGCGGCTGGGACGAGAAGGCGTCGGGTTTTCGCTTCCCGGCGCTGGTCGAAGGAGGCGGGGAAGGCTCGTCCCGGCAAGCTTGAGCCGCAGACTTCGCGAAAGCCAGCGGATCTCTCACAGCCTGGCCCTCAGTACCCGGAGTCTCGGCAAAGGGTTGGTGCAGAGGAACTTCTCGCTCTCCTGCAAGGGTGACAGTGGAATGATTTGGAAGTTTAGAACGGGAGTATCAGGTTGAAGACGAGACCATACCTTCACCGGGAGGCACGGGAGTGAGAGAGTCGACGTCCCACCGGAGGAATTGTACATCAAATTCTTTCGTCCCAAAGAACTCTAGAAGGGCCCTCTCGCGAGATCCTAGGGTAGGCGGCTTGTAGGCGGCGTCCTCATATTGAACATGCACGAGAGGAATGCTGCCGAATTCGCCAGAGATGAAGATAAACTTCTCGCCCCAATGATGATGCTTGTTGGCGAGACCGGTTGTCTTGAGCAGTTGCCCAGAGAAGAAAACTACCCCTCACTTGGCGCGGAAGATGAACAGCTTTCGAAAGATTGGGAGGCTGAACTCGATCTTCTCCGATCGCATGTAGCAGATTAACGCTACAAGGATGGCGACCGAGTTTGGGTTCAGCTGAGCGGGAACAACGCCGTAGTAACAGAGTGCCTGACGCATCTCCGGCCAGAGGGGAAGGCAAAATCCCACCTTGAAGTGTTCGAGGGGGATGGCGAGCTCCCCCTCTCCCGCGCTGTTTACCCTGTCCCGGTTACCAAGATGTCTCGCGGTGAAGCCGGCAGGAATGTACTGGGAAGTCATCCGTTGGTACTCTTCATGGGTTAGGCGACAAGTGGGGAATTGATGTTTTCGGAAAGCTTCCGCGCAATGGGAACGTCCCTCGTTCTCGCTCGGCATTCTGTGGGGAGGATTGAAGACGAGATCTCAAAGGAATGGGAGAGAACGAAAGATATGCGAGAACAAGAGAAGAAGGCGAAAGCAAGGGGGAGTTCTCGGCAAGCCGTGAAAGCAACGAGGAGAGGAAAGGGGGTTCCGGATCGGAGAAATAAATACGTTTGGTGAACTCCTCTATTTATAGGAAATTAGGGTAATGATGTTTTTTCTAAAAAAGAGAAATAAAAATAGCGGCGGCGGTACGGGCCCCAGGTCAGCGACACCTCGAGTTCCGGCTTGGGATGACAGCGACCGGCCGAAGGTTCAGACTCGTACAAAGCATTTCGAAACGGCCAGGTGGAATATGAAGTAAAACCAAAGCAGGGATCGCTCTCGCCGGGAGAGAGCTAAAAAGGGAAAAATAAATAATAATATTACAAGTGAGCTGTTCAAAATATAAAAAAACAGGGTACATTGCGAGAAGGGAAGGCCGAAAAGCGAGAAGGGGCGAGACTTCTTCAAGTCAATACGGTTCCCAGCGCCATCGTCCTCGCTCCCGCCGTCTGGTCCTCGGGGGCGCCGACGGGTTGTAGTAGGAAGACAGGGTGGTGCACCCTAGGTTGATCCGACGGGCCTGGTCTCGAATCTGTGCGATATATCTCCTGGGGGAAGAATCGGCGGTAGGCCCACCCGGCCGCCCTGTCTCACTGAAAAATAATCGCGCTCAAGGGCCTCCAGCCTCTGCTCCACCATCTCGCGAAATTATTTCGCCGCAGTGGCGCGGTCCCGCTCCCGCCGCACAAGCTTCGACAGGAGGACAACAATCTTTTTCCCACGTTTCTTCGCGCTCCCGACGTCGTTCACAATGGCCTCCATCTTGCCAGACGAAGGAAAGAGTGAGCTCTCGCCATCCTCTTCCTCTTCGTCTTCATCATCGTCTTCGTCATCTTCATCGGCCCACGTTCTTGAGTCCGCATCCTCTGAGAAAATAGTTTCATGGTTACGGCGAGGGCTGAGCAAGAGCTATGATAATGCTTCGCTTACCTGCAGCACGACGAGAGCCACTTGCCGGCGGATGGCGAGAAGGCCTGCCCCCCCCCCCCTCGGTCCCATAGAGGAGGTGGAGTTGCTTTCCGCGTCCCGGGCGAAAATTCTCATGCACAGTGGTCCCGGCCTGGCCGGAAGCATGGGGGAAGCCATTCTCTCTCGCGGGATGGCTGACCTCCTTTTAGGCTATGGAGGGATCGATAGAGACCCCTCCCGCCAGTGCGGAGGGATTAGCCACTTGGACGAGCAGGTTAGAAGCCATTATCTCACCCCTCCCGGGTGGCGAGACCCGGGTCGGCGGGAGCTGAGGATGCGAGAAGTCAGCTGGACAATAGGAGACGCTACAAGTGAAATGGTCAGAAAGGGGTGACAGAGAAAAGCATACCCGTTATTCTCGGAGAGCCAGCCGGAGGAGTGACCTCCGCGACCCGTGGTCTATCCTTGGGAAGGTGAGGCGACGGGTCCGGGGGCACCAGTGGTGACCCGGTGTCATCACCTCGAGCCGCTTCCTGCAAAATATTTTATGCCAGTTATCAACCCTTGCGCATAGTCAGATCGTAATCGACTCGCAATCTTGGGGATCAGTGAATCAGAAAAGCATACCTTCTGCAGAGGGGAAGCATCATCCACACGATCGGGAGTCGGGGTAGGCGAGTCCCTGTTCTTACGGGAAGGGTCCCGCTGGACCGCCTTTGCCTTCTTTTTCTTCTTCTCTTTCTTCTTCTTCGATGGGGAAGGATTAGCGGTCGGCGACTTTCTCGCCAACCAAGGGGAAACCACAGCGCTGTTCGCTAGGGCTCGCGCCTGTGCAGCGTTGATGCGATCCTAGCGGTCTTGCGGGAGCGGTTTGTCAACACATTTGGAACGCATGATGAGATCTCGCAAAAGCTCAGGCAGAGAGCGGCGACTCAGGATTAGATTTACGGCCGTCTATCCACGCATATATATAGCCATGGTATGGCCCACTAAAAGATTCTCCTTTTTCTGAAATGACACGTGCCCAGCGAATATGGCTGGGTTGGACGTGTCTTTTCGAGCGCAAAGCTAGCTCAAAAAGAGCGGGGATTGTGTACAACCTCATATTCGCTGGGTGGAACCTAGGGGCATCGATGGCCGGGGTTGGACCAGCCTCGGGCTAGCTTGGTCCTGAATACTAGAAGAGCCTTCTCGCCGGAGGAGCTCCCGGCTGGGAGCAGGCGAGATCCCGCCTAGAACCAGAAGCGGGCGAGAGCATCCACCATCGGTCAGCTAGGACCTCTTACGGTAGTGTCGGCGAGAAGGATTGCGTCTCGCGGAAGGCGGGGGCCGGAGAGGTCAAGGCTTTTGACACTCCTTTTTGGCTCCCGCCAACCGAAGGCGAGAGGGGTTCTCGGCATAGGGTTCTCGCCGAGTGGGGCCCAGAGTCCGGGATAAAATGACTTAATTACCCTTGGGTAAAATTACCCTTATACCCCCAGGGGCTGCATTTAACACTTTTCAAACAACGGGATTTGGCTATTGGCAGGCTGGCAAGGGGTATTTCGGTAACTTCAGATCAGCAAAAGGATATAAAAATACCCATAGGGGCTCCTTGGAAGGCAAGTCTTCATTGTTCCCAAAAATTAAGAGCGCTTTCTGAGGAGCTCCAAGCCCAACTATGGCTTTGGAGGGGAAGCTCTCAGAGATCTTCCGGGTATGAGGCGGGACCTCCCTGTAGAGGCTTTTGGGTAAGTCCTAAGTCCATCATAACCAGTCGAGAGTTGAGGTTCGAGAGAAGTAGGTGTTGGCTACGCCCTGGGTTTTGAACATTTGTTGAGGTCAAATTTGGCTTCAACATTGAAAATGGCGGGAATAAAGTTATGTTGATGGAGGCGCCACGCCCCATGGTCACGCCTGTGACCAGGGCGTGTTAAGATAGAAATGTCAAACTGGCGGCAACGATAGGAACGGCTGAGTAATTGGCTGGAAATGCCCCTGACACGCCCTGGGTCACGCCCGTGACCCAGGCATGTAATTTTAATCTAACGTGGCAAGGTCTGATAGTTCTTCCCAATGGCTGGCATGCCCCATGCTAGGGTGTCACGCCCATGGGCGGAACTAGCCCTGGGCACGGTATGGCACGTGCCCGAGCAGTTTTTTCCGTGATTTTCACCGGGGGAGAAGGAATCCCGTCGCTAAGCCTGCTGCTCCCGTGCCTAGCCCGTCGCTGCTCCCGTGCCCTAGCCCGCCAAGCGTCGATGATGACGATTCGTACCGATGCAGCGGTGCGAAGTCTGGCGGGCTGCAGCGGTGCGAATCTGGCGGGCTGCAACGGTGCGAATCTGGCGGGCTGTAGGGGTGCGAAGTCTGGCGGGCGGCAGCGGTGCGAAGTCTGGCGGGCTGCAGCGATGCGAAGTCTGGCAGGCAGCAGCGGTGCGAAGTCTGGCGGGCTGCATCGGTGTAAAGTCTGGCGGGCTGCAGTGGTGCGAAGTTTGGCGGGCTGCAGCGGTGCGAAGTCTGGCGGGCTGCAGCGGTCCAGATTTCTCTGAAATCTGGACAGATTTCAGTCCAGATTTCACTGTGAAATCTGGACAGATTTAAGTCCATATTTCGGTGTGAAATATTTGCAAAAAAAATTTTTGGGTCGCCGCCCCCGAACCCCCGCTCAAGGTGCGCTGCCCCCCCCCCCCGAACCCCCCAAATTGACAGTACTTAGATTATGCCCGTGCGACTTCAAAATCCTAGTTCCGCCGCTGGTCACGCCTATGAGACATGCCCAAAGAGGGTGTGTCGAAGGGCGTGTCAAGACTTTTCGTTCGCAGCTTCGTCGATCTGTGGTCAACGTTCTTAGCTTCTAGTGTCATGCCTATGGACACGCCCAAAGAGGGCGTGTCACAGGGCATGTCTAGGCCGAGAAGGAGAAAATCCAAATTTTGCTCCAAATAATTTATAGATTAGCCCTACAAGATTGAAAATAATTTTATTAGAACAAATAAATATAAAATATAAAAAATAGTTAATTATAAACTTTATATTATAAAATTGATATATAATATTTAACTATCAATAGAAAATAGTATATGAAAAATAGAAATAATTAGAGTTATCAAATACCCTCATACTTATCCGTTTGCTAGTCCCGAGAAAACAACTTCCTATGGGGAGTAGAAAAACTTTAAATGCTAGAAAAGAAAATTGAACTTATGGAGTAAAATGTAAAGTCTTATGTATATGCTTGTAGCTATTTTTATAGGAAAACTTACTCAGCATACAAATTAGGTTTTTATTTTTCTTAAAATGTGTTTTCACTATTATTTTTACTTTTAAAATGAAAAATCCGGTAAATCTTAAAATTATATTTAGAGAGAGTGTTGCGTGTGTACTAAGATAACATTGCACGAACGAAGATCGAGATACTCTCCAAAGAAATTCATCAATGTCGATGGTCATAGGCTTGCCCTTTCACACTCTCGCCACATCATTAGTTAAACTTATAAACATAAATCAATAGGACTTAATTAGGTTGAAACGTAGGCTTAGGTTTTTGGTGAGGATGATCAAAGATAAAAGCGATGGCTAGTCACACCAAAACCTAGAGAGAGCTTGCACACAATAAATTTGTTATGGCTTTTGGAACGAAGCCAAATTCCTAATCCTTTTGTTTTTTTTTTCAACTCTTTCATCATGTTGAAAATTTTCTTCTACCTCTTCCTTTCTTTCATTTATTTATTTATTTATTTATCTTTATTTTGAAGAAGAAAGAAGAATAATTCAACTCTTTTTTTATAAGAAAAGAGCCACCAAAAAAAGGCTCATAATCACTCACAAATCATGTTTGTATATCTATGTTCAAGGTTGGTCTTAGGTGTGCAATTATGTTGATTTTTAGGCTTTGGTAAAACACTTAATGGAGCTAAAATAAAAGAATAGGGTAATAGGCTAAAAATGACTTAACAAAGATAAAATTCTTAGGTACTGGTGCAAAGTCTCAAACTGGCCAAAAAAACTGCCTAAATTATATATATGTTAATGAGTTTAACTTATGCAAACTCTTGAGAATAGCTAGAGGACAAGTTCTAGATATCGAGAAAGAATACCTCTTTCTAGATCCGCAAAATATCGCTCTAGTAAACTTCTACTTACTCACCTAAATTTTTTTATATTTTCCCGGTTTTCAAAATGAAAGTAAAATAAAACATTTTCTCGTATTTAGAAAAATGAAAATCTAATTATATGCTGAATATTTAGATCTATATAAAATTCTACTTACACGTGCACTTAACTAGAAACGCAGCATGACCGACAGTTTTACTTCAAAATTCAATTAAAACATCAAAATTCTCTAAACACTATATAAAAGTTAAATTACTAGGAATGTTGCTTACGAATAAATATAGAAATAACGACTTCTCTAATTAAAAATTAAACAAAATTTTTTGTTACTTCTTAGACTTCCCGAGGTATACCCTGTGAAGGGCACTCACCGGTAGTAGGAGATAAGATGGGGTGATATCCCAAACGTCTCTTTCTAAGAAATTTAATTTTCAATTTTCTAATTTTTTTTTTCGTTTTAAATTTTTGAAAAACGAAATACATAACAATTTTTTTTTTTGAAAAACAAAATTCATAACAAAATATAATTTTGGGGGTTTTTTTATATTATGTTTTTTTAAAGGTTTTTTTTTTTAATTTTAGAAAATAAAATTCTTATGTTTTGCTTGAGAAATATCTTTCTCCCATACTGAAGCAATACATTGTCCCTAATGTATAAATGAAGAAAAGAAAGAAAAGGAGACTTCCTTGAGGATGTCAAATCAGCATCAAAAGATGCCTATATGATATTAGCAAAGCAAAACAGAATTTTTTATAGATTTTTCATAATAATAATAATAATAATAACAAATACATGAAAGTAAAAACAATGTTGCCCCCCCCCCCGTCATATAATTTGCTTCCTCAGTGATTTGATTCAGTTATTCTACAGTGAGTGAGGCACAAGATGTAGAGGTAGATAAAGAATCTAACCTCTTACTTATCAAGTTAAATTGAGAAGGCATTTGAGCGACCAAAGATGTGATTTGGTCCACTTGATGGACTCCAACCGGATTACTATTCCCTTATCTTTCATACGCTTGATAGTTATTTGATGTAAGATATTCTAATATAGCATAAGCATCTTCAGGATATTTCTACATTAAGGAACCCCTAGCGGCTTTGTCTACTAAAATCATACTTGCGGTATGTAACCCATTATAAAATATAGACACTTGTTGGTGTTGGTCTAACCCGTAGTGCGGACATTTTCTTAATAGCTCTTTAAAATGCTCCCAAGCATCATAAAGAGTTTCCCCATGCTTTTGCATAAACATAGTTATGTCCCTAATCAATTTAGCAGTCTTCGAGGGTGAGAAATATTTATTTAAGAATTTATCAACTAGTTGCTCCCATGTATTGATGGAATCATGTGGTAATGAATCTAACCAGTCCTTCGTTCTTCTCTCTAAAGAAAATGGAAATAGTCTCAGTAATATAGCTTCTTCAGACGCACCGTTAACCTTAAACATGTCACATATAGCTAAGAAAGTCCGTAAATGAGAATTTGCATCTTCATGATTGAGACCCCCAAACTTATTATATTGTACTTGTTGAATAATTAACGGGTCCATTTTAAAAGTGTTGGCTTCAATAGTTGATCGAGCTATACTTGAGTGCAAACCTCCTCTATAAGGTGTGTTATAGTCTCGACATGTCTTTCGTGGTGCAGCAGGTTGAACATTTTGTTCAACTTGACCCCCATTATCACTCAAATTATCTCGTGCATTATTATCTATCTCAGGATGAATAATATTGAGCGTCCTAAAAGTGTTTTGGTTTTGTCTACAAGTACGTTCAATTTCAGAATTCAACGGTAGTAGTTCAATATACCGATATCTGGACATGCACTAAACAAAATTTCAAATAGATAGATAAAAATAAAAACAAAATACTTGATCTCTAAATACTTATGATTCACTAATATTGTAAGAAATAAACACTAAATTTTTAGCACCTCCCCGACAACGGCGCCAAAAACTTAATACGCCCTAAATAGATTTACGTAATAACGCAAGTGCACGTGCCAGATCAAATAATATAAAGTGAGAAAAAATCGTTCTCTCGGAGAAGTGACTAATTTAGTGCTTGTAAATATTAGATCTGTCTATCTTTAAATTCAAGTGGATTAACTATAGTGAATTTTTGATGATGGAAATATTAAAAGAGAGCAATAATAAAACTAAATTACTAACACTGATTTAGAATTTCTTTTATTAAGATGGAGAAGTAGTTTCGTACATTGATTTCCTTTGCCTATTGCGATGAGTTTTAAAGGTGATACTTCATGAATTGATTAAGTACTTTCCTGCAAAAATTTGAAAGTGGAAGTCATCATCTCTCGATCTCAGAAATCTGTTTACCCTAATTCCCCTAGTTATCTCTACTTAGGTAGAATGAGAATAACATAAAGCACTTAAATCAATATTGCTAGCACAAGAGGAAATCTCTTTCTATCTCTATGCTATGTCAAAATTTATGCTACACTTACGCCACTCCTCTCTCGAATCTTACAGCGTACTATAAAGACAGAATTTTGGTTAAGAAATTACACGACTCCTCTCTCGAATCTAATCGTGCAAAATAAAAGATTCAACCCTAAAATAACGTAACTCCTCTCTTGAATCTCGCTACGTAAGTTAGATAAAGAACACTTGATCAAAAAATTCCATAAAACAACAACATAAATCCAACAAAGATAGGTTTTCAATCAAATATAAAAGAAAATTTACAACCAACACATCTCAATAAATCAAAGTACTTTCAACATATAAAATCAAGAAATTTAGTTCATACTTGAAGGATGAAACCGCACAACAAGAAAGATCATACTAGACATGATGTTTAGAATTTAAAATACTGCAGGAATTTATGTTCAGAATCCGCTTTAGAGTCTTCTTCCTTCTTATCGGTGCGTTCAAACCCTAGTCGTTCTTCTCCTTCTCCAAGATGATGACTCTAAGATCTCCCCCTCTAATAAATATGTATTATTCCTTTGAGGAATAATATTCTCCTCTTAAAAACATGCAGCCATTTCCAAAGAGATGTCTCTTTCTAATTTTTATTTTGGCGTAAAATTCGAATTTTGAATTTAAAATCATCCGGAAGTTGTTGAAACAACTTTTTCTGGTTATTGTAACAACCTGTGCAGGCCAAAATAATTGCAGTTTTACTTCTCTGGATCGATTCTTTTGGCATTTCTAGCAAAAAAACATGAAAAATTAGACATATCAACAAATAACAAAATAGATATGAATTTTTTTATATTTTTGCTTATTTAATTCATTTCTTTATCAATAAGATGAATATTAAAATAGAATAAAGCAATAGATAATTTCTTTTGGGAAGTTAGCAATAGATAATTCATTTCTTTTGGAGAAGTTTCTTAGTAGACTATTGGAGCGCGTTGAACATGAATGTTTGCTAGGGAGAGTTGTATTTGCCCCCTGGTTTCACGTGTTTCCCACCTCTTGTTCGCTGATGACGCACTTATTTTCGCTTATGCAGAGAGATAGCGGAGGCGATTTCAGAGATCCTGCACTCTTTCTCCCGGGCCTCAAGACTAGTGATCAATAAACATAAGTTCAAAATTGTTTTTGGGCCGTCTACACAGCCTTTGGTTGCGGTGGAGCTATTTGTTACACTGAGGGTAGGCCGTTGTTCCCAGCATGATCTCTATTTGGGCGTACTAACTACAGGTTGTCGGTCACGTCGTTTGAGCTTCACATATATCACAGATAGGATTTCAAAGCGGATCCAGGGATGGAAGGCGATCTTGTCCCAGGCTGGATAAGAAGTTTTAATTTAGGCGGTCCTGACGGCGATTCCAAACTTTATTATGAGCTGCTTTCGTTTACTGTGAAATCTTATTGTGGAGTTGGACTCCTTACTTGCTTCATTTTGGTGGGATGGGAATGGCCGTCATGGGTCTCGTTGGAGATCATGGTGCTCTTTAAGGGATACAAAGTCTATTGGCGGGATGAGCTTTTGTTGTGTGGAGGCAATTAATTCCGCACTTTTGGCTAAGCAGGTTTAGCTGTTATTAACAGGACTTGAATCCTCGGTGGCTAGGATTTTTCGTGTGCGTTATCATCCAAAGTGGACTATTGTCTTGGCCTCTTTGGGGACTTGACCGTCTTATTGCTGGAGGTGATTTTTTCATGTTTAGTGCCTGATCGTGGCGGGATCGCAATTATCAATTGGGTAGGGGATCAATATTGACATATGGAATGACCGTTGGGTGCCTCGATCAACCTCTTTTAGGGTTCAATCCACGCGACCTCCTAGCTCAGCGCAACAGTTGGTTTGTGGCCTATTTATGCATGATCGACGTGAGTGGGATCTTAATGTCCTCAGAACCCTCTTTGATGCTGATGGAGTTATTGTTATTTCATTTATCCCTATTGGACGGTTCCCTCTTCCGGACGCTTGGGTGTGACATTACTTTCTAAATGAACTCTTTTCAATCAAGATGCATACCTATTGGCCCTTCAATCCCTCATCACTGGTGAAGGATGGTATGAAAGATACCACCTGAGGGGTTAGATCAATTTAACTCTAGAGGGGGGTGAATAGAGTATTTTAAAATCTTATTAGGTTTTTATTGCGGAATTAGAATAATAATACTTATATGTGTAATAAGATAGTGCAGAAAATAAACCTAAACTATTCAGCAAGCAGCACACAATAAAAATAAGAGAGCATCATAGACAACACAAGAATTTTATAGTGATTCCCCTAAACTTGGGTACATCCAATCTTCTATCACCCTGACAGGAATCCACTCTGGTTTTTGATCAGGTGCCCTGCCACCAATCAGGTTTTTTCTCAGGTGACCTGTCACCACAATATCTATTTGCAGGGAGATATTGCAACCCTTCAGGCTTTTGATCAAGTGCCCAAAAACCAAATCAAGCCTTTTGATCAGGAGACTTGCAACCAAGTGTTTAACTTTTAAAGGGAGTTAGAGCCCTATGTAAAGTGGGGTGAAAGAAATAAAAAACTATATGTTGTCTTCTCTTTTCTCAAAACAGCTGAGAAGACTTGTGGATCCTTGATGGTGTCAAAGTTCCCCCTGAGATGAAGTTTTGTTCAAGAAGATTGAGAGCTTTGCAAGGTGAGTAGGTCTTCTTGAAAAGTTTCTCCAGAAAGCTATAGACAAATGAATTTTATTGTCTCTGAAAGCTTGTTGGAAGAAGAACACTTGATGAAGATAGTGCAGAACTTTTTTTCTCTTGAATAATTTCTCGTGTGTCCTATTTTTCCACAAACTTGATTATATTATTTGCAGCAAAATTGGTCTTTGAATTTAAATTCAATTTCCTTGATTGACTGCTGAAATCTTGGAACTTGGACAATGACTAGAAGAGCAATAAAGGAATTCCTTAACTGTCCCAAGAATTAGCTGTATATTAACTCTGTGAAAACCAGTAATTAATGCTGCCACATGAACGGCTATATTTTGATAATCTAAGCATTAATTACTCAGAGCAATATAAGCTATAAAATAAGTCTAATCAATCCTGAAAATAACAGCAGAGAAGGAAATGTTGAACTGGCAATTTTCGTCGAACTGAGATCCTGGATCATCGAACTCAACCTCTCTTTCGTCGAGCTGAGCCCTGAGAACTTTGAACTGAAAAACAGCTTTCCATACTGGGCTCCAAGATCATCGAACAGAGATAGAAGATCGTCAAACTCAAATTCTGATAGAAGATTAGAGTTCGTCGAACTCAGTTCAACTTTCGTCAATCTTAATTCAGAGAAGTGACTCTGAGATTGTCGAACTGAGAACGAAGATCATCGATCTCACTTCAGAGTTCGTCGAATGACTTCTTTAACATGAAATTTCTGCCTTGTTCTGGTTTCTGCAATCTTCTAAGTCTTCTTAGGGCTTGGTTTGATCAATATGACTTGTTGACTTACCCTATAATCTAATAAAGACCTATGACCCTAGACTATATAAGGAGGGTCATACTTAATCTAATTTAGTGAACCTAGCCCAAATCCAACTAGGGATCCAACAATCTCTCCCTATTTGGGTGAGGTCACTAACACAAAATAAAAGAAACAATCATAAAACAAGAAAACATATATCTGACAGAAATAAAACATTCAGCAGATATTTACAAGATGTGCTTTATGATTAAACAAAATAGAGTTCAAAGAAAAGAACAACACAATGACACAATCACTGTTTCTATTTAGGAATTTCTTTCTCTGACTTCTCAGCGGGCTGTCTGAAGATGATTTCTCTGTTTGGATCAACAGCTTCTTTCTTTTACATAGTAATGTCAGATGCACCAATAATATTAAGAGAAGTTGCTCTGGGCACTACAGCTTCTGGATGTAGTTTCATAAAATCATCAACATTAAAGAATTTATTAGCTTTTGCATACCTTTTGAGTTCTTCTTTTCTGAAAGATGGAATTGTTGAATATAGAGAAGGATCCTTTCCTTCAGCTTTGGCTTTGTTAATCTGTGAGAGTCCTATCAGTTCATGAAATCAAGCCATTTTGGCAGAGGTCTCCTGTTCTGGATCTACAAAAGAAATTGGAGGAGACTCTGGCCTTTTTGGACTATAATCCTATTTTGATTCATCAATATAGTCTGTAGGAGTTCTCTTGGTTTAAGCTGGAGGAGGATGGATTTAAGAAGATTGCTGACTGCCATGCCGGGAATATCTTTGATATGTCTTGGTCATTGAAGCAGCTCTTTGAGTAATATTTCCAGAAGCACCTGAAGAAGAAGGAGGAGGGTCTTTCCTAAATTGCCTAGGAGGAGACATGTACCTTCTCCTCTTCTTCCTTTCTTTCTATTCATTCTTGGATAGCCACATCCATTGAGCCATCCCTGGGTATGGAGTTATCTTTTGCAAGATATAGTAAGGGGTGTCATTGGTAGGATTAGGCTTAAGAGCATCCTTTGGAACAATCTTTCTCTTCTTGGTAACTTTCTTCTTGGATTTAGGGTTAGCAGAATCATCATCTGTGTCATCTTCAGAAGAGCTTGAGAAATATTATATAAAGCATATATTTCTTTTATTGTTTCCTTTAAAATTTGTTTATCATCCTGAAGAGGACCTGGAAAAGCAACAATCCCTGTGGTCATCTGTGAATCTTCTCTATCTTTGTCAGTCAATGGAAAAGTATTCAGCTTAGGATCATTTTGCATCTATGCAGTCTCTTATGCAACATCTTATTCAATCACATCATTTAGGCTGGGAATAGGGTTGTCATCCATAACATAGGTTGGGCCTTTAGGTTCCACAACCATGTCAGTAGCAAAATTGTCCTGAATGGCCTGAAGTGTTTTTATACTTACTAGAACTGTATAGCAAATAATATCTGTGCAATACTTAGGAGAAACAAATAAAAGAATGTTTCTATAGAAGGACAAAAGAATCTAGAACTGAATTCAGTTCAACTGCTGGAGAAATGGAGTAGTCTACAGAAAGAATGACCAAAGAATCAACTGCATCTGCAGAATCTACATCCAAAAAATCTGTAAACTCTGCATCTGGTATATCAGTATCAACAATCTTTATTGTTGCTCTTATTGTTGATGTTTTTGTTGGAGCTGCTGGAAGTGCTGGAAGGGAGACTTCTTCATTGAACATCTCCCCCTGCCTGGTATAAGGGATGTCTGATGTCAGGCCCCTAGATAAAGAAGGGACAGAAATAGAAACAAGTTGAGTGGAGAGAGTTTTGATGGAGAGAATAAGAGGTGCAATGGCATCCTCTATGAGAGATTTGATGGTTGGAGTGATAAGAGAGATGATGGAAGATGGATCAGATGTGGATGATGGGAGAGAAGAAGTGGTGATACCACAAGAAGTATAGATATTTAATGAAGTTGATGGAGATGAAGGTAGAATAAGAGGGATGATGGTAGATGTGGAGGGGATGACTGGAGGAGTGAGAGGAGGGATGTCAGATGTGATATCCATAGGAGTGTCATCAGTAATTGGAGATTGTGGAGGAGTATGTATTGGTGATTGTACTGGTGATGGGGATGATGTTGGTGTTGAGAGGAGATTGAAAGTGGGAGACATTTGTGTAGATACAAAAGTGTTGAATGGAATGTCCTGAAGGTAGTGAGGTAGAGGAGATTGAGGTGGAGATGGAGTGAAAATGACTGTGGAGATAACAGTGTTAGAAGTTTGTTGATGGGTTGGAGATGGAGGTAGTCTGGAGGAAGGTGGAGAAGGAGGAATTTCTGATGCCTCTTCAGTAGGTTGAGGAGTGACTACTATAGTCCTTGTGTCCTCTGAAGTCCTTAGGAAAGAGGAGGCCTTGGAGGGCTTTTAGATGGTACTCTCCCATTTCCCAAGGAGGATTGGGGTCAGCCTCTTGGAAGCATTAATGAAGATTGTTGGAGAGACCAACAGTTGGGGACATTTCTCCTGGAGGAAGATGCCCAAAATCCTCCCAAAACACACTTCTCTTTTGTTATTTTTCTTTTTGATTAAATCAAATAGAATAGTGCTCCAATTTACTGATTTCTTATTTACCAGCGCACTCATCAACAAGAACTGGTGCCTGGTTATGTGGTCGTGAGTGGTGGCAGCACCTTGCCGACCACATCAGTAAGAAACTTGTACGCCACTGACAAGTTATTTTTCAGCAACTTACTAGGGTTTCCCTCGGAGTGACCCATCCTTGTAAGCATTTCAGAAAACTCTGTTGAGTCCATCTCAAAATCATCATTACCATTAACAAAACCAAAGATTTCAGATAAAATGTCAGGAGTCAGAATAACCTCCTGTCCAGATATTGTGCCGAATAGGGTTTGTGCGTTTGGAGATGACGAAGTAAAATCCCATTCTTTTATCTCTACAACTGGAAACTTCATCCGTGTAGTTATAAACTTTTGAAGTTGCGGCTCATTGAACAAGAGCAGTATGTCCTGAAATATTTGACGGAGTGCTTGAAAGAGTCCATATCTATATCAAACCCGGCGTCAAACTTCATCTCAGAAAGGTTTGCCGCTGAAATCGCTATTGAAATCTCCTATACAGAGAAACACAGATCAAATGCACAGGAAAATGAAAGTGCGGGACGGATTGCGTCTAAAACTTAGATTATAAGGTCTTTAGAAGACGAAAAGACGATCTCAGTCCAACAAAAAAGAAAAGATCTTCGATCTGAGTCCGACGAAGTATTTTAATAGAAAATGAGTTTGTCGATCTCAGTCTGAAGAAGATGAATAAATCATCGATCTCCGTTCGACGAAGAATTCACTAAAGTAGGGATCATCGATCTCCGTTCGATGAAATCTGTTTCACTAAGAAACGATCGTCGATCTCCGTTCGACGAACTCTTCATGAAGCGTTCACAGATCATCGATCTCTGTTCAACGAACTGTCAACAAATCGTCGACCTCAGACAGAAAGTTAAATTAATTCTTCTCCATTAATCAAACCCAGCTGGTTTAAGAAGAACAGATGCTTCTTCTCATTTAATGGCTTGGTGAAGATGTCTGCTCTTTGAAAATCAGTGGAGATAAAGATAAGATTAATTTTTTTTGTCTATAGAATCTCTAATGAAATGATGTTTAATCTCTATATGGTTGGTCCTACTATGATGCACTGAGTTTGGGGCTATTGAAATAGCATTGGTACTATCACAATATATAGTTGAATTATTTAAGTTGTATCCATAATCTAGTAGCTGATTCTGAATCCAAAAAACCTGTGAGCAACAGCTATCAGCTGCTATATATTCAGCTTCTGCAGTTGATGTGGACACAGAAGTTTGCTTCTTACAGAACCAGGACATAAGCCTATCCCAAAGGAACTAACATGTTCCTAATGTGCTTTTTCTGTCCACTCTGCATCCAGTAAAATCAGCATCTGATAATCTAGTTAATTCAAATTCTGATTCAGTTGGATAATAGAGTCCTAGATTTGGGCAACCCTTTATATATCTTAAAATCCTTTTTAGCAAAATATAGTGGGATTCTTTAGGATTCACCTGGAATCTAGCATAAATACATGTAGCAAACATAATATCTGGCCCACTTACAGTGAGATATAGTAGAGACCCAACAATGACCATATATGTTTTCTGATCAACAGGCTTCCCATGTTCATCAGAATCTATCACAGCATTATCAGCCATAGGTGTTTTCATAGCTGAGGCATCACACATCCCAAACCATTTTACATGCTCTTTAGCATACTTAGATTGGGAGATTAAGATACCATCAGAAGATTGTTTCACTTGGAGACCAAGGAAATATGAAATTTCACCCATACTACTCATCTCAAACTTGGAATGCATAAGGTCAGAAAACCTTTTGCATAGTTTGGGATCAGTATAGCCAAAAATGATGTCATCTTCATATATTTGAACTAACAAAATTTTCTTTTTATGAAGCCTAATAAAAAGAGTTCTATCTACAATGCCTCTAAAGAATTTATGCTCTAACAAGAAGCTAGCTAAGGTCTCATACCAAGCTCTTAGAGCTTGCTTTAAACCATAGAGAGCTTTATGCAATTTAAAGACAAAGGAGGGATGAGTTGGAGAGATAAAACCTGGTGGTTGCTCCACATACACTTCCTTTTTGAGTTCACCATTGAGTAAAGCACTCTTGACATCCATTTGGTAGACTTTGAACTTTTTGTAGGTAGTATAAGCTAAGAAAATCCTTATAGTCTCAAGCCTTGCCACTGGAGCAAAGGTTTGATCATAGTCTATTCCTTCCTCCTGTGAATAGCCATGTGTTACAGGTCTTGCCTTGTTCCTTATAATGTTGCATTTTGCATCCAATTTATTCCTGAAGACCCATTTTGTTCCAATGATTGGGTAGTCTTTGGGTCTAGGAACCAATTCCCAAACTCTACATCTCTCAAATTGATTGAGCTCATCTTACATTACAATGATCCAGTGGGGATCTTACTCTGCATCTTTAATGGATTGGGGCTCAAGTTGAGAAATGAAGCAAGCATGCATCGCATCATTGTTAAGTTGATGCCTTGTTTGCACACCAATTGAAATGTCTCCAATCACTTGAGATCTAGGATGATCTCTAAGTGTGACAAGATCAGTGGGAGTAGCTGGTTGATCAACAGCTTGGGGAATAAATTCCTCTTGTGGAATTTCATTAGTTATTGGATAGGGTTCAGCCACTTTTAAACTTTCTTCTTCACTTTCTTCTTCAACTTGTGGAGAGGGATGTATTGGAACCTCTTGGGTGAGGCTTAAATCATCCAATCTCTCACACAAGTGAGGTACCTGCAATATGTTATTGGTATAAATTTCTTTCTCCTTATAAGACATGTTCGCTTCATCAAAATTTACATGAACATATTCCTAAATTTTCAAAGAAGATTTATTAAATACCCTATAAGCTTTGCTGACTTGGAAATATCCTAGAAAAATTTCCTCTGCAGCCTTAGCTTCAAACTTTCTAATATATTTTTTGTTATTATTATGAATATAACATATACAATAAAATACTTTAAAATATGTGATATTAGGTTTCTTTCCTTTGAGCAATTCATAGGGAGTCTTATGCTTGAGTTTGTCTATCAAACTTCTTTCAGTACATAATTTGTTGTGCTCACAGTCTCTGCCCAAAAGGATATGGGCATATAAGCATCTGCAAGTAATATGCCTACAACTTCAATTATGGTTCTATTTTTCCTTTCAGCTACCCCATTTTGTTGAGGAGTTCTAGGAACTGAGAAGCAATGCCTGATACCTTCCTTCTCACAGAACTCTTACACAAGAAGAGACTCAAACTCAGTACCATGATCACTTTTGATCAAAGCAACTTGAGTAGAGTACTCAATCTGTATGGTCTTAAGAAAATCTGTAAGAACCTTGAATGTATCTGACTTAGATCTCAGAAAGAACACCCAAGTGAACCTTGAGAAGTCATCTACAACTACCAGGGTATAAGATTTTCATCCTAGGCTTTGTATAGTAATAGGGCCAAAAAGGTCCATGTGTAGCAAGTATAAGATCTTAGGTGAATCACTCTTATTAATTGATTTAAAGCTAGATTTAGTTTGTTTGCTTAATTGACAAGCCCTGCAGAGGCCTTTCTTCTTGTATGGACCAGAAATCAACCCTCTAACAAGGTTGTCTTTAGATAACCTAGCAATGTTTTTCAGATTAACATGACATAATCTTTTATGCCATAATTTATTCTGATTGCTAACAAGATTAATTAAATAAATATCTGATGTTGCAGATTGAAAATTAACTACATATATGTAGCCTTGTCTATTTTCAATTAAAACGGTTTGGTTTTTTTTTAGTAGAAATAATACAAGAGCTTGAGTTAAAAGATACCTGATAACCTTCATCACATAGTTGACTTATGGAGATGAGGTTATGTTTCATTCCACTTACATATGCAACCTTTTTGAAAGTAACTGCTCCTATCTTAACTTCTCCAAAGCCTTCAGCCTGGCCACAATTTTAGTCACCAAAGATCACCTTTGGTCCCAGCTTGGACTTGTAATTATTTAGGTTGTCCTTGCTACCAGTCATATGCTTGGAGCATCCACTATCCAGATACCATTATTAATTAAAAGCTAGAAAGCTCTTTACCTGCAAAGAAAGAAAATTAGTTGTTCTTGACCCAGATTACCTTGGGCCCTTTGTTTTCCTGATATGAGAAGCTTGCTATAACAGAAAATTCAGGTTGAGATTTATCCTAAGGGATGGTATGTCCTAGGTGGAATTTCCTAATTAGAAAATGGATTAACAGGTTTTCTAGTTTGATTAAAATTTCTGTTAAAGTTATGATTTTTGTTAAGTCTGACTGGGTTCGACGAAGTGTTGTAAGTTCATCGATCGGAGTTCGACGATATGGGATGAGATCGTCGATCTCTGCTCAAAGAATGAATACATTCATTTTTTGTGCCCCAAGTTCGTCGATCTCTGCTCGAAGAACCATACAAGATTCGTCGATCGCAGTAAGGCGAATTATTAGGGCTAATGTTGGCGTTCATTGATCGTCGATCGAAGTTTGATGAACTAGCCACATTTCGTCGATCTAAGTTCGATGAAATCTGTTGAACATTATTTTATTTAGATTTTTCTTGTTTCTATTCTTTTGATTTTTAGATTTAAGTAAGCCTTCTGTTGGTTGCTTATTATGTATTACCTCTTTACCTTTTTCGGATATAAATTTTATAGGAGTTGAAAGAATATGTTTCTTGAGAATGGGGGGCAAGCTTGATAAAGCACCTAAGCCCAGCTTGCCATTTAGCCTGACATTTACTATGTTTGTGATGTCCATCAGCTTAAGGCTTCTCCCATTGAGAGATTCCTCAAGTTGCTTAGCCTCACATAGCTCAGTTTTGAGAGTTGTTATTTGTTCTTTAGCTAGATCTAAGTCATCTTTTAATTTGATGTTTTCAGCAAATATGTTGTCAAATTCAACTAGCATGTCTCTAAGAGTTTTAATTTCTTTTTCTGATTTGATTAAATCATTGCATAGAGATTTGAATTCAGTCTTAAAATCAGCAAAATTAAAATCAAAGGAAGATATTATCTGGTCTTCTTCTGATTCTGATTCCTCATCAGATTCTTCATTTTCTGACTTGCTGCAAGAAGCATTGATTGCCTTAAAGCACACTTCCCTTGCCTTGGCTTCTTCCTCATCTTCACTAGAGCTGGAAGATGAAGTCTCCTCTTCTGTTTCACTCCAGGTTTCAGCAATGAAACCTTTCTCCTTTCTTTTATGCTTGTTGGAGGAATGTCTATTGGAGTGTTTGCTGGAATGCTTCTTTTTCTCTTTTTTCCTTTCTTATGTCTCTTTTTTATGCCTTTGGGCATTCAGGGAGAATGTGGCCAGGTTTTCTGCATCCAAAGCAGACAATCTCCTTGGTAGGAGTTCTGTCATACTTAGGTTTATCATCACTTCTTGATGATTTCTTTCTGAAGTCCTTCTTGGACAACTTGTAAAATCTCTTGGCCAGTATTGGCAGGAAGGGTTTCTGATTCTTCTGTTGCTTTAAAAGAAAAAAATTTCTCCTTCCTTGAAGAGGTTGAGTCCTTCAGTTCAGCTACCTGTCTTGTCATGATTAACTGCTCATAGGATTTTAGCTTTCCAAGGAGAGATTCAGTGGATATCTCATTCAAATTTCTGGCTTCCTTGATTGGACAGATCCTGGAATCCCAAGTGCTGGGGAAGCACATTAGGATCTTGTCATTAATCTCAGTTATGGAGATATCTTTATCCAGGGTCTTTAGTTTATTGATGATAACATTAATCCTGTTATACATCACAGCCACTATTTCAGATTACTCCTTCTTGAAGTTCTCATATTGAGATATTAGAAGGGATCTTTTGTCCTTTCTCTCATCTGCTTAGCCTGCCACCATCTGGTTTAGAGAGTCCCAGATTTCTTTGGCAGAAGTGCACTCAGCCACGTTCTGGAAAATATCATCTGACATAGTTTGGGCCAGGATATTCATTTCTTTAGCATCAGCTACCTTGGCTTTCTTCTATGCATCAGTCCACTCAGGTGGTGGAATTGCATGAGTGTCAGATGTTGTTGTCGTCACTGCTGTAGGTTGAGGGGGTCCTGTCAAAATTGAATTGAAAATATCCACATCAATAGAATTCATGTAAAGTTTGATTCTTGCATTCTAGAGTGCAAATTTATTCAATTTGCAGACTGGAGGTCTGGTGCTAGCATAATCTTTATTATGTGTCATTGCTGTAACAACACCCTAGAAAGAGATAGATATAACAAGGATCTTGGTTCAGATGTGAATCTGTGAAACCAAAAAAAATAGCCCTCTGATACCAATTGAAGGATGGTATGAAAGATACCACCTGAGGGGTTAGATCTATTTAACTCTAGAGGGGGGTGAATAGAGTATTTTAGAATCTTATTAGATTTTTATTGCGGAATTAAAATAGTAATACTTATATGTGTAATCAGATTGTGTAGAAAATAAACCTAAACTATTCAGCAAGCAGCACAATAAAAATAAGAGAGCATCTTAGACGACACAAGAATTTTATAGTGGTTCCCCTAAACTTGGGTGCATCCACTCATCTACCACCCTAGTAAGAATCCACTCATGTTTTTGATAAGGTGTCCTGCCACCAATCAGGTTTTTGCTCAGGTGATTTGTCACCACAATATCTATTTGCAGGGAGATATTGCAACCCTTCAGGCTTTTGATCAGGTGCCCAAAAACCAAATCAAGCCTTTTGATCAGGAGACTTGCAACCAAGTGTTTAACATTTGAAGGGAGTTAGAGCCCTGTGTACAGTGGGGTGAAAGAAATAAAAAACTATATGTTGTCTTCTCTTTTCTCAAAACAGCTGAGAAGACTTGTCGATCCTTGATGGTGTCAAAGCTCCCCTTGAGATGAAGTTCTGTTCAGGAAGATTGAGAGCTTTGCAGGGTGAGTAGATCTTCTTGAAAAGGTTCTCCAGAAAGCTGTAGACAAATGAATTTGATTGTCTCTGAAAGCTTGCTGGAAGAAGAACACTTGATGAAGACAGTGCAAAACTTTTTTTTCTCTTGAATAATTTCTCGTGTGTCCTGTTTTTCCACAAACTTGATTATATTATCTGCAGCAAAATTGGTCTTTGAATTTGAATTCAATTGCCTTGATTTACTGTTGAAATCTTAGAACTTGGACAACGGCTAGAAGAGCAATAAAGGAATTCCTTAACTGTCCAAAGAATTAGTTGTATATTAACTATGTGAAAACCAGTAATTAATAATGTCATATGAACGGCTATATTCTGAGAATCTAAGCATTAATTACTCAGAGAAATATAAGTTATAAAATAAGTCTAATCAATCCTGAAAATAACTGCAGAGAAGGAAATGTTGAACTGGCAATTTTCGTCGATCAGAGATCCTGGATCGTCGAACTCAACCTCTCTTTCGTCAAGCTGAGCCCTGAGAACTTTGAATTGAAAAACAGCTTTCCATACTGGGATCCAAGATCGTCGAACAGAGATAGAAGATCGTCGAACTCAAAGTCTAATAGAAGATCAAAGTTTGTCGAACTCAGTTCAACTTTCGTCGATCTCAATTAAGAGAAGTGACTCTGAGATCGTCGAACTGAGAACGAAGATCATCGATCTCACTTCAGAGTTCGTCGAATGACTTCTTCAATAAGAAATTTCTGCCTTGTTCTGGTTTCTGCAATCTTCTAAGTCTTCTAAGGGCTTGGTCTGATCAATATGACTTGTTGACTTACCCAATAATCTAATGAAGACCTATGACCCTAGACTATACAAGGAGGGTCATACTTAACCTAATTTAGTGAACCTAGCCCAAATCCAACTTTGGATCCAACAATTGGTGTGGCTTCGAATTCCACCCATCCTCCTTCCTGGAATTTTATTTAGGGAGCCTGTGTTCAACCAAGGGTTTGGGGCTTTCTTTGGCAACTTGCTCAGAAGACCCTTCCGACGGCTTCTACTCTTAACTGACAACATTGCTTGAGATAGATGGTTGCCCGTTTTATGGATCCTTTGAAGAGGATTTTCAATATGGTATTGAGCACTGCCCCTTGGTATCCCCGATCTGGGAATATCCAAGTATCCCTAATGTTGCTTTGCATGATGGTATATACTCTAGATTTGATTGGATTTGGGAGGTACATGTGGAATTCTTCACTAACGGTAACTAAACACCTAGATGGGGGAGGGGGGAATGTGTTTGATTGAACTCTTTTTAAATAACCTTGAATTTATGAGCTTAGTGTGTGTTGATGTTAGTTGTTAGCTTTCAACAATACACAATACACAAGATTTATAGTTGTTCCTCTATCTATGGAACATCCACTTTCCTCCTCCGCCTATCTAACAGTGTGCTAGATTCATCCAACTTCCACTTTTTATTCAGCTCCTTGAACTTAAACCACAAATCCCTCAGGATATTACACCTCAGAGTGAGACTCACACCTACACCTCAGACTAAAGATAGTCCTACCTCAGGCTAAGAAGCCTTACCTCATGTTAAGAAAACCTACCTCATGCTAAGAAGCACTACCTCAGAGATAAACCAGACCTCCTACCTCAGATCCCTCAGGATCTTACCTCAGATCCACTCTTGGATCCTACTCTCTCAGATCCACACCTAGATCATACAACTCAGCCTTTATAGCACAGGCTTTCAAATCAATATCTCAATATCATTAATCATCTACTTAGTGGAATTTTTTTTAATAAAATGCGCCATGCCCTAATCGGTCAGGGACAAAGTTCATTACAAAGAAGGGCTTATCAGGACAACGCTCCCTCAGAATGCATGTCCCTGATGACTATTCTCTTCTTTTTCTCCTACTTCGGGTAGAACCTACTCAACCCGCACCTGCTCCTGCAGCTGTACTGGGCCTCTTGCCCTCTCAACTCTAAGAACTCTGGGAAGGCGATAGTTGCATGTCCTTCCTCCTGAAGTAAGTCATAATAGAGAAACTCCACCCCGCCCCTTTCTCTCCTTCTCAAGCGATTCCTTCTTTCTCTCTTACCTTCTCAGCCGATTGCCATAACTTACTATGGAGGTGGTAGGAGTGGCCTGGGGCCCTCCCCCACCCCTGGGAGAATCCTCTTCCTTGACCTTAAGTGGGTCCTCCTTGCTCCTCCCAATCCAGCCAGTTGTTCGGCTCCTAATGACCCTATCTTCGTTGATATCCTTGGAAACCCTGTCCCCAAGGATCTTCTCTCCTTCTTTCCTCCTGCATGCTTCTTCCCCGCTCATTTACTTCTTCCTCCGCCAACCTGGCCCACTTCTTGTCAAAGGTTGGGCTCGCCGCCTCTCTTTTGATTTCCTTTACTGCTCTTTCCATCAACCCTTCGAAGGAAATAGGTTGCACCCGCTTCAACTCCATCTTGAAGAATCCCTGATGAATCCCTGGTATGAAGGCCATCATCAGGGTGTACCCTGGTGTTTCCAGAACTTAAAGTACCTTCTCTTGGAATCTGTCCACATAACTCGCCAGAGTTTCTTCCAGCCCCTGCTTGATCTTGAATAAGAATTCAACCTGCATCTTCCTCTTCTTTGATGTTGATAACCGCAATAAGAATCAGTGGTGCAAATCATCAAAGTTGTAGATGGTTCCTGAGTGAAGTTGGTGAAACCAGTCCCTCATTTTTTCCCTTAGAGTGATGGCAAAAAGACGACACTTGAATGCGTCTGGCATTGGCCTGATAAAAACCATGTCCTCGTACCACTGCAAGTGCTGGACGAGATCAACCCTTCCAGTATAATATGTCATTTCTAGCTCTCTGAACCCTTTTTAAAACTGGGGCCGAGAAAACCAACTCGCTAAATAGACTTCCTCCCGCGAGATAAGTAGGTAGATCTCGCGCCAACATCTCGCTGACCCGACCAGCACTTATCTAGCCAAGGAAGAGCTCTCACCTAGTGAGACCCTACTCATTCTCCTCTCCCTCTTTTTCTCTTCCGGGTTTCCTGTCGGGAGCGTTCTCGCCCAGCATCGGTGGCGTGATCACTGGGATGGAAGGTGTCGAGCACTCGCCCAGGGTGGCAAATGCGTAATGTACAATCTCCATGATTTCCTTCCTGAATTCCTCTAGCATTCTTGTCGTGGACACACCCAGTGAAGATGACGAGTCCACCCGCACAGCTCCTTGCCCTTATTCTCTAGCCATGGAAATTGCTTAGGATTTTCTTGTGCTAGTTACTCTTCATGTTCACCGCACCAAAAATGTTGAAACCAGACATTGGCTTCTTGTCGAGTTCGTACACGAAAGGGGTAATCTTACACCTACTTCTCCTGAAGAAGTGCACAAGATCAAAGGCTTAGGACTAGGAACAGATCCCGGGCTACAGGGAGGAGGTACCACCATACACCCAGAATATCTTAGAGCGTTTCACCCTCCCTAGCCAATGCTGAGTTGGGACACCTTGGAGAGCACTTCAAAGGTAACAAAAAAACCAGAGGAGGATGAAGCAAGAGAAAAAGTCCTCCCCAAAGATGCCACATATTGATCTATTTATTGTTTTCCAAATCTGGTCTGCAAATAGCGTAACAATGTTATTTAGATCTATTATACGCAGCCCAACTGGTGTTGAAAGGGGCCCAACCCACTCATGTGAGTATCCCGGGCCTCCCCCAGCCAGCCCCAACCCGCACTCCGCACAATCGCGTGCGATCAATCTCACAAACCGGGCTGACCTCCCTATAAATGGTTTGTGGCGGGTTGTTGAGGTCGGCGAGGCGTTGCGCTTTTCCGGTCTCGATCCCCCGACCTCCTTTCGATGAGAAGTGATCCAGTTAAGCGCCCCTACGAGAACTTCTCAGAAGGTCACCCATCCCATGACTACTCTAGCCCGAGCACTCTTAACTATCGAGTTCTTTCACTTCTCATCACCAATTGAGCTACAGTTCGACTGGGGGCAGCGAGGCGTTGCACTTGCCAGACCCTTTTTCACTTCCCAGGAGGTCACCCATCCCGGGACTACTCCAGCCTGAGCACGCTTAGCTATAAAGTTTTCTTTCACTTCCCATCACCAATTGCTCATGCCGACCACTTTCACTTCAAAAAATCCAACAGCTCATTTGGTGCTAAGAAATAAAAGAACTCTATAGTTAAGCGTGCTTGGGCGAGAATAGTCCTGGGTGACCTCCTAGGAAGTTCTCATAGGGCCATTTAACTTGATCACTTCTCATCGAAAGGAGGTCGGGGGATCGAGGTCGGGAAAGCGCAACGCCTCGCCGACCTCAACAACCCGCCATAAACCAGTTAAAGGGAGGTCAGCCCGGTTTGGGATATTGACCGCACGCAGTTGTGTGAAGAACGGTTTGGGGCTATTGGACTGCAGTCCGGCTGGAGGCGGCCTGGGATACTCACATGAGTGGACCGGCCCCCTTTCAACAACTGGGTCTGCCAACAGCGTAACTCTGCTGTTTGAGAAGGATAAAAGCAGGCCAAAACATAACTCCACAAAGGTGTGGTGAATGCCCGGCGAGAAGGCGAGCATCCGCCCATTCCTGGTTGACGACGAGTGCCTGATGAAACTGGCACTCACCCACGACTCACTCGCTGCCTTGGGCAAGTGCGGACTGACCATCACACTCGCCTGCTGCGCGCAAGCCCCCAGGCCCTGGGCGAATGGAGACATGTTGGCCTCATTCGTCGGGCCATGCGCAAGCCTTCGGTCCTGGGCGAGTGCGGGCCCTACTGCCCCACTCGCCTACTCTGCTATCCTGGGCCGTGGGGCCCTAACTCTCCTGGGACTTCCTAAGGGGCCCACTCAGCGAACACGAGTTTGTACACCGGCATTTCAAAATTGATCCAGAATTTAGATGGAGTTGACTTCCAGCAAGTTGACTGTCGCCTTAGGCTTGTTGTGGCAGTGCCTTGTGCACTTGATTCTACATGCAGACAATGCTTTGTGCATGCAATACTTTTGATAGGCAAAACCTTTTTCTTATAATTAAGAATGTAATTAAGTTAAAAAAATCCAAATGAAGTCCACACGAAATTAATTTGCTCGTAAATAAATAAATCAAGGCTACTTTACATTTAGTTCATATATTTAAATAAAATTCATCCTAAATATAATTGTATATAATTGTATTTGCGCCCAAACGTAAATGCATGCCTACTGCATTGGACCAGCCAGCCAGGTGACCTCTAAATTCATTCCTCTGCAAATACGTAATTTATGCACTGCTTTTAATTTAATTGGGACCATTTCCTTCTGCCATGGCGATGCTCTCTCTCTCCTTTTTTTTTTGAAATCAGATCTGAAAATTCATTCATTAGCAAGGTCCTTTTGGATTAAATCCAATACAGAATGCGGTAATGATCGGGGTCCAAGAAAGGAATTGAAGCTGACGCTATCGCATGAGCCACACGATTACAAGATCGTCGAGCAAAAACAAACTCAATTGTAGGGATCGACCGAGCTAACGCTAGAGCATCACGAATGATAGGTCGATCCAATGAGAAAGGAACAGTCAATGTCGCCAGATGATGAATTACCGTGGCACAGTCCCCCTCCACCACCACAGACATTCAGTCATTTGTCACTGCCATCTCAACCGCACCCCGGGCCGCCAGCGCCTCAGCCACCAAAGGATTATCCATATGACACCAAACCGCCGACCGCCAATCCAGGTAACCCCCAGAAGAGTCGCGAGCAATAACCCCAGCACCGACCATGGGCGGGCCCGATCGAACAGCCCCGTCAAAATTAATTTTAATATAACCATGGGAGGGAGGCTTCCATGCAAGCAAAGGAGGCAACACCGAACCCCAACATCCGAAGCCGAGACAACCACCGATCGTAGAAATGCAACCGTCTCCTCAAGCGGTTGTAGGGTGTCCTCCCACAGCATCCGGTTACGACGCCACCAAAGTGCCCAACATGCCGTCGCAAAAACCGCAAACTCTTCCAAAGATAAAGATCCATGCACCGCCCGGAGCCAATCCAATCTCAACACCACCGGCATATCGCAAGCAAAATTCGGTAGCATCAAGGAAAGCCAAATCGGAGCCACCAAAGGACATCGACCAAAAGCATGCAGGAAATCCTCACCGGGAAACCGCAAAGAGGGCAACCCCTCGGCCCCAAAACGTATCGTCTATGAAGAGTAGTAGCCGTGGGAAGAATACCTTGGGCAAGTCTCCATAGGAAATTACGAACCTTGGGCTGAACCCACGTTCGCCATAAAAACTGCCACGAGGGAGGCAAGGTTGATGAAGAAGCACCCCCGTCAATAACGAGCGAAGGACCAGCCGATAAGCACTCCGAACAGAAAAAATTCCATTGGGAGAGTAATGCCAAACCCAAGAATCAGGTTCCACGCAGCGCCCCAACGGAATAGAAAGGATGGCCGCAACATCATCCACATTAAAAGTATCCTGGATCTCCTTCTTAAACATGATATCTATTTGTACTATATATAGAAAAATATTATAGACTGTTGTGATTGTATGGTGTAACATGGTGAACCTTCAAATCAATCCAAACCGTCCGTTAATATTTTGTTTGATTTTTTTTAATAAAGGGTGACAGGTTCTGATCCCAAGATCTCAAGGGAAAGTAAAAGAAGCTCAACCAACTAACCAAATAAATATTTGTGTTTGAGTTCAAAGACATTTATTATTATATATATAACATATTATACTATACTATAATTCATTATTGCGAGTACATATATATTATATATATTATAATAACTTTCTATATTATTGATTATATATAATAATTATTCATTATATATATTTAATGGTTTTTAAATTAAGTAATTAATTCGTCCGTCAGGGGAGGGCGATGTCCGCCGTCACGAGCCGTGTACTGTCGCGCGTGTCAAGCACATGGCTCCGTCCTTACGGCCAACCGCGACATTACCCGGATCATGACAGTGCATGGGGAGGACCCCCAATGTCCCACACGACAGTAATTCAGCACGACATTTCCTGGTGTGACTGCGCTCCTGGCGTTCGCAAACCCCTCGAACGCTATACTCCGCTCATCGCTCATTTTTTTTCTTATGCATGAGGGTTCGTGAGAGACGGTGCGAACACATTATTTATTGTAGGTAAAAGATTTTTTTTATATAAGAGCATATATTTTAAAATTAAAAAAACACAGACTAAAACTTTTGTAATAAAGAATGATAAAATCGGAAAGATTAATGTTTTTAAAAAAAATTATATAGTATATAGAGAGAGAGAAAGAGGGGAATATTGATATAATGAATATTTATTGTAGAACATTCATGTTTTATAATGAAACTGATATTCCCTAGTTTTAATTAAGACATTCTGGTGCATCTCAGAGCTGCAATAAATCAATGAATTTATAAATATATTATTAAATACATTATGGACAAAAATGGAAGGGGAGGTGGTGTGGTCCTTCTGGTCACGTGCTAATTAGTGGCTGCATGACCAATATTGACCATCCATACCAGAAATTGATTATTTTTATATATGCATGGTCCCTATAGTCTATGACTATGATATAGCTTTCTACATATTATGCATGAAACATTTTAATTATACATCTTTAAAATTGTCACACACATTTTCATATAGTTTTTTTAATAAACTTAAGACAACATTAATCATTAACAATTACAAAGAATATTACATTCAAAAGATAAAACATTAATCAACATACAAAACAATTAGCAATCTGTCAAACCAAATTTTAATCTTCACCTGCTCCATCTCCAACCCCCATGGCCCTCACAAACCGACTCTAATTCTATGATCTTGAGCAAGTAATTAAGGCCAACTTACTCTTTCAATAAAGCGGTGGTTGCGGCGACGACTACACCAAAATTGATGGCATAAATGCGCACAACTTGTTTGCAAATTAAACGCCTAGCGACTTTTCCTTTCTTTTAGGGTTTCAGAAAATCCAGCACTCCCTTTCCCCCTTCTTCTTTTCTTCTCTAAGCTCAAAGGAGTTGCTTGGCTTGTATTCATTCAGCCCAAAATTATTCAAACTCAGCTTATGAGATATTGGCCTTACCTAAGTGAGTTGATTTTGCTCTTCTTCTTACAGTAAAACAAGCAATTTTTTTAAAAGAAACTTTAATTCACTGCATGTAGGAGCATGAATTTCATTCTTTTTTTCTTCATTTATGGAGCATATTGTCCTCCATTATATTGTCACAGATCCAGTTCTTTCTCACTGAGTTTTTTATGGCAAAGATTAGACATATTCATTTAGATGTATAAATCAACATTCTCCATCCATTTAGAACACATGTAATAGATTTTCTTGTATTTGTTCTTGACTTCTTTTTGCATAAATGAGAAATATTCTTATGTAATAGATTTTCTTATATTTGTTCTTCACTTCTTTTTGCTTAAATGAGAAAATTCTTATGTAATAGAATTTCTTATATTTGTTCTTCACTTCTTTTTGCTTAAATGAGAAAATTCATACATGACACCCAATATTTCTATACATAGTTGAACTATGGCTTTGATATGATTGCACCTAATTAAAAACATTGCACAAGAATTTATATGGCGAATGCATGGTTTTGATAATGAGTTAGAACTTGCTATCTATTCATCGGTTTCTTCGATTGCGTGGGTCAAGTTTTGATGAAATTCTTAAGGCCGATGAGCAAAGATTTGAACGAGAAGGAGTTGAAACAGAGAGGGGGAACAAAAAGTGATGCGAGAAAGCGAAGAACCATCACAAGGATGTGGTCATCAGCGCTCAGAGATCGAAACCCGAGGATAGTGAGAGCCTCCAAAGCATTCGGGGGAAAAGATAGGCACAGTAAAGTGAGTACGGTTCGGGGTTTGAAGGACAGGCGCGTGCGGATGTCGGCGCATGCCGCGATTCAGCTCTACGATCTCCAGGAAAAACTCGGCCTCAGCCAGCCGAGCAAAGTCGTGGATTGGCTGATAGACGCCGCTCGGCACGAAATCGACAAGCTGCCGCCCCTTCCCGCGATTCCCGGGAATTTGATTCAGCTTCCTCCTTCACACTACAATGTTCAGAATGTGAGCTGTGATGCGTTCAGCTACAATGTTCAGCAGTATTATGAGAAATCATCTGCAGGCATTATTGCTTCAGCTGGAAAATGTCATGATGATGAAATAAATTGTGGCATGGCATACAGTTACTGCATACAACTGGACCCAAATGTTGGAGCTCCAGGTTCTTACGGTCAGCCTATGCGGTTTCCATCAGCATTCTCTTCAGACGGAAATCACGACACGACCGGAAATTTCGAAATTCCGATCACATTTGCGCAGCTTCTGCCGTTAATTGCAGGTGAGCTATCATGCAGTTGAAGTTTAATCTTCAGTCATTACATATATTGATTTTGATTATTAATTGGTGTATTATTTTCATTAAAAAATAACCTTGATGTGCAGGTAGAGGGCATGGGAGGGAGCAGTAGAGGCCCTTTCCAAGGACTCTGTTTGTTGAGATTTGGCTCTGTTTGTTTCAGCGTTTTTTCTCTTTATTTTTGGTGAGAAAAAAGTGTCATCGTTGAAAATATTTGTTTGGCAAGCCTTCGTTTTTCATTCTCGACGCTCCAAAATGTTGTTTTTGACCTTTAATGTCATTGCAACCCCGTCGCTCTATTCTCACCGCTCCAAAACAGAGCCTGCTAGTATATTTTTTTTTTGTAAGTTTATATCATGCGCGTCTTCCTCACAAAATTAATAGTTATATACACGGTAATTAAGACTCGAGAATTTAGTGATTATAATAATCACAATATGGCTTCATCATCATCAGCTTATATTTTATTTTGTGTAAGATTAAATAAATTTGTGACATATACCTAGCCTTTAAATTTCTAAATCACATATTGCACTCTTATTTTTAGAATTACAAAAACCTCTCATGTAACAATATATATTTCATAACATTCATGCACAAACAAAAACACTGAAAATTTACTTTGAGTGAATATTTAAAAATAAGAGTGCAGCATTTAATTATAGTTTTGGTAATTATTTCTAAATATGTAAAATAAAATGTTGAGATGTCTTGTATTTTAGGCTCCGTTTGGCACAGTGGTGGCGGTCGTAAATGCATGAGTTGAAATGTCATTCGTTAAGGATCACCTAACAAACATCATCCTTTTGAACATAAAAGTGGATGAAGTTTCTTGAGTAGGTGTTAACAAATGACAATTTAACTCCCATATTAATGACAGCTACCACTGTGTCAAATAGAGCCATAATCTCCAAATAACTGGGCCCAAGGACAATCTTTGTTTTTAAAGTGAGATTGAAATTATTATTGCTCCCATTTTTGTTATAAAAATATATCTTTTCTTTTTTAAAAGATTTAAAATAATTAAAATATTTATTTAAAAAAACATGTGGTGCAAGTGCCCATTAGAAATAGACCAAAGACAATCAACTTGTTTTATATCATCCACCGAGAGCCTTCTTGACCTGTCAGCTAATGGGATCCTGACAGCGGGATCAGTTCGGGATATAAGTTCACCTTGCTTCATATCATCCACTGAGGGCTTTCCTGACCTGTCAACTAATGGAAGCTTGACAGCGTGATCAGCTTGGGATATAAGTTCAACTTGTTATCATATCATCCACCGAGGGCCTTCCTGACCTGTCAACTATGGGAGCCTGGCAGCGGGATCAACTCGGGATATAAGTTCAACTTGTTATCATATCATCCACCGAGGGCCTTCCTGACCTGTCAGTTAATGGGAGCCTGACAACAGGATGAGCTCGGGATATAAGTTCAACTTGTTATCATATCATCCACCGAGGGCCTTCCTGGCCTGCCAGCTAGGTGAGAGCCTGACATCGGGATCAACTCGGGACTTAGTTCCAAGATACTTCACCACGTCCACTGAGGGCCTTCCAGACCTGTCAGCTAGGTGAGAACCTGATAGCGAGATTACCTCGGGACTTAGTTCCAAAATACTTCACCACGTCCACTGAGGGCCTTCCAGACATGCCAACTAGGTGAGAGCCTAACGACGGGATCACCTCGGGACTTAGTTCAAAAATACTTCACCACGTCCACCGAGGGCCTTCTAGACCTGCCAGCTATGTGAGAGCCTGACAACGGGATCACCTCGGGACTTATTTTTCACTTTCAGTCAAGCGGGAAGGAAGAGATGGGGGGGGGGGGAGAACATGCTAAGAAAGAAAAGAGTTAAAGAAAATAATACCTTTATTCGCACTCACGGGGTAAAAACGTTTCAAGCCAACACTACTCCAGATGTGTCTGATGGTTAGCCCTTCTATATTCTGGAGGCGATAACCCCCTGATTTGAGGGCTTCCTCTTGGAATCTGCTTACGTAGCTTGCCAAGGTTTCTTCCGACCCCTGCTTGACCGCGAAGAGGAACTCCGCTCCCTTCTTCCTTTTCTTCAAAGTTGAGAACCACCGTAGGAATGCCCGACGCAAATTTGCGTAGCCGTAAATGGAGCTGGTGGGAAGCTGTTGAAACCGGATCATCCCTAAACCCATCTGGGACCAGGGCAAATACAACCAACTCACTGAAGAGGCTCCCGCCTGAGACGCGAGTGGTGGGGGGGGGGGGGGGTTCGCTAGACTGGCACGCACTCGGCGAGCCGGGGAAGTGCTCTCGTCCGACGAGATCCTGCTCGCTACCCTCGCCTTCCTTCTCCTTCCCAGTCCGCCTAACCGGGGAATTCTTGTCTAGAGCTGGCTGCGCGAGCACCGGACAACCGGTGTCGAGCATTCGCCGCGAGTGACGCTGGACAATGGTGTAAGGTCTCCATGACCTTCCTGAAATCTTCAAACATGCCACCGTGGACAAAGCCGGAGGGGGTGGCGAGTGCTCCCGGCCAGACCCTTGTCCTTCACCTCCAGTCATGGAACTAGTCGAGGATCTTTTTGTGCTAACCACTCTCCACACTCACCGCACCAAAGTGTTGAAACTGGAAATTGGTCTCTGTGGAGTTGGGGGTCCCAACAGGGGTACGACCTCACACTTAATTTCCGCGAGTTAGCACACTAGATCAAAGACTCTGAAAACTAGGAATAGAACCGAGATCCTAGCTAGAAGGTCTCACCTCACACCCGGAAGATCTAAGAGTGCTTCTCCTCCCAAACCAATGCTGAGTTTTGACAACTTGGAGAACACTCTAGGCTCGCCAAGAAAATCCCGAGGAAGAAGAAAACAAGATAATATGTCCCTCCAAAGGTTCCCCCTCAGTTCTATTTATAGATTTCCAAACCTGGTCTGCCAACAACGTAACTCTGTTGTCCAAAATTACTAAACGCAGCCCAATTGGGTCTGCCAACAGCGTAACTTCGCTGTTGGGCATCCAGGTCATTTTACCATTGGATCCCACTGGGCGAGTGGCCTATAGAAGCACCACTCGCCTAAAGTAGCGAAAGCAGGAGAAGCCACGCATTCGCCTCCCGGGCGAGTGTGGGCTTTACCCATCTCTTGCCCGTCCTGGTGAGAACCTTCTCTTGTGCGCAACAAGCGCGTACCTTGGGAGAGTGCGTGATGAAGATCGCACTCGTCCGAGGATCTGACTGCCCCTCCTGAACTGGGCGAAAGCCCCTTGGGGTGCTGGGCGAGTGCAGGCCAGCCTACCCCACTCGTTATTCTGTCTATCCCGAACCTGAAGATCCTCCTGAAATGCCTTGAACTTGCCAGAGGGGCCCACTCAGCAAATACGGGATTGTACAACGCTCTTCTCAGGGAAGAAGAAGAGATGAGACAAGATGAAGAAGCCATGTGTTAGCAATGACCCTTCAACTTCTTATCAGCAAGAGATGAGTGTTGTTCCTAAGAGGGATTGGAAGAAGGAAGGGATAAGGTGCTACAGATGTAACCAGCCGGGTCACTTCAAAAAGGACTGCAAAGTCAAGCTGCAGCCAGGGCACATTGCATATAAAGAGGGAGTTGGTTCCACTGCTGAGCAAGCAGGATAGGAGAATGCATTTATGACAGGCACGTGTGTCCGTGCTTTATCCACCATCGACTACCAAGATGACTGGATAGTGGACTCAGGGTGTGGTCTTCACCTCATCGGGGATGAGTCAAAGTTCACCTCTCTGCAAGCGTACTCAGGTAATGAAGCTATTATTACTGCTGATGATATAGTTCATGCAGTCGAGAAGGAGCGCGTCGTTTCTTTAGGCAGTGATAAGGGTCCATTCAACTTCAGGAGTGTCTATTATGTGTCAGGCATGAAGAAGAACCTCTTCTAAGTGACCAACGCGGTGGACGCGGGCTATCACGTTCCTTTTGGCCCGATATAAGTGAAGTTTCTTCGCAATATGTCAGCGGTGAAGGCTGACGTTGTGCATGTAGGGAGAAGGTTAAAAGACTTGTTTGTGTTATTAAAAAGTTCCTATATTGATTGGATGAGGACCAACAATAGTGCAACTATCTGGCACGAAAGACCGGTACATGTCGGGATGGACAAGTTGAAAGCTATGACGGTGAAAAGTCTTGTGAAAGGCTTGCCTAGATTGTCATCCTTCGGCGACGATAATGTTTGTGCAGGATGTCAATATGGAAAGGCTCATCGCCTTCCGTTTGACAAGTCACGGACCAGGTGTAAAGCACAATTGGAGTGCATCCATGGTGATCTGATGGGTCCTACCGTCACCACCAGTCTTGGAGGGAATAGATATATGCTGGTGTTGATTGATGACTATACGAGATACACTTGGGTGTAATTTATGAATGAGAATTCAGACACGTTCCAATTGTTTGTGGAGTTCAAGGAGCTAATAGAGGACCGGCTTGGCCTGCAGACCAAGAAGTTGAGAACGATCAACAGAGGTGAATTCGTTTCAAATGAGTTCTCTAACTTCTGTAGGAAGCAAGACATCCGGAGAGAGCTCACTTATGCTCATACTCCACAACAAAATGGAGTAGCAGAGCGGAAGATCCGTCATCTGACGGAGACCTACAAGTGTTGGCTGCATGCCAAAGGCATTCCTAGGTCCTTCTAGACAGAGGGGATGGCCTGCGCGACATACGTCATCAATCGGATGCCTCAGAGTTGATGTTTAAGGAGAATCCCAACGTGGAACACCTTCGACTGTTTAGGTTGACTTACTATGTACATGTTCTCGATGCTCTCAGAACTAAGCTAGAAGCGAAGGCGAGGAAGCTTGTCTTTGTAGGCTATGACAAGAGGAAGAAGAGATGGAAGTTTATGAACCATGCCACGAAGAAGTTCGTTGTCTCCAGAGACGTTGTCTTCGACGAACTGACGTCGTATGGAGGTAGCTCTTCTGTGGATCTATAGGAAAGCAGGTCGGACGGAGGAAAGGAGGAAGATGCTAAGGATCTTCTGGTGGAGCTGTCTGTGTCACCAGGAGCTCCAGGTGTTTCAAGCTCTGGGGAGGAGGCTTCTGGTTCAGAAAGCAAGGGGAGCGATGCTCCAAGTATGCACGAGAATGGAGCTGGTTTAGAAGAAGCAGCGGAGGTGGTGAGCCGTGGTCAGGTTCTTCGGAGGTCGAAGAGGACCATCAAACCACCAGCTCGGTACAACAAAGGGAACATGGTGAGCTTTGTCTACTGTTTCCTCACAGGCCCTCTGGACAAGCGGGAGCCTTCAAGCGTTAAAGACGTCATTGGAGTCAAGGAGTGAGATAATGTTATAGATGAGGAGATGGCTGCCCTTAGAAGGAACGAGACTTGGGATCTTGTGCCTAAGATCGATGGTATTACTTCTATGACATGCAAGTGAGTGTATAAGCTAAAGAAGAAGGCGGATGGAAGCATCGAGCGATACAAGGCTCTGCTTGTAGCTCTAGGGTTCTCCCAACAGTACGAAGAAGACTATGAGGAGACGTTTAGTACTGTTGCAAAAATAACTTTAGTACGGGTGGTGATTGCTTTGGCGGCTTGCCAAAGATGGAGGATGTGGCAGCTTAACGTAAAGAATATTTTTCTTTATGGAGAAATTGATAAAGACATTTTCATGGTTCAGCCACCGGGATACGTATCTGAAGATTATCTAGGACATGTATGCAAGCTCAGGAAGTCCTTTTACAGCTTGAAGCAGGCGCCTCGGGCATGGTATGAGAAGATCATATAATACCTCCAGTTCTGTGGGTATTTTGCTTTTGATTTGAGTCTGCTCATAAAGAAGAAGGGGGAGCTTCATGTCTTGGTGTTGTTGTACGTTGACATCATGATCGTCATGGGGAACTCTTAGGACGAGGTAGCTAGGTTCAGGGGAGAGCTAGATGTTCGTTTCGAGATGAAAGATTTGGGTGAGCTCCACCACTTCCTTAGACTCGAGGTGGAGAGGAGAAAGAATGACATACTCATTTCCCGAAGAGGCTATGCAGAACGGATCGTTCAGCGATTCGGCATGCGGGAGAGGGAGAGTTCTACTCCACTGGATGTTGTCCTTAAGCTTCGAAGCAATAAGAGGGGGGTTCTTTCAGATCCTTTGGTGTTTCGGGCACTGGTTGGAAGCCTTATTTACTTGACGATTATGAGGCTAGACATTTCTAATGTTGTAGGCCGAGTAAGTTGTCATATGGCGGAGCCTCGAAAGCCTCATCTGGTGGTGGCGAAGAATATCTGAAGTACGTGAAGACTACTTTTGATATAGGAATCTTTTATGAGAGTGACACGGGCTTCAACCTGCACGGTTACACAGATGTTGATTATGGGAGAGACTCAGACGATCGAAATTCGACGTCTTCCTATGTTTTCACATGTGGATCAATAGGTATCTCGTTGTGCAGCAAAAAAACAAGATTCAGTATCCGTCTCTACTACGGAAGCGGAGTATAAGGCTTTGACATTGGCAGCTCGGGAAGCCATCTGTCTTAGGAGGCTAGTAGAGGACATCCATGAAGAAGTGCGGGGCCCCACTCTGCTACGCGGTGACAACGAAAGTGCCCTTAAACTGGTTAACAATCCAGTTTGTCACGCGAGGACCAAACATATTGAGATCGAGCATCACTTCATTCGGGAGAAGGTGCTGGAGGGATCTCTTTTGGTCGAGCATGTGCGGAGTGAGGACAACATCGCAGAAATTTTCACGAAGCCGCTGTCGAAAATGCCATTTATACGGTTACGAGGACTGCTAGGGTTGGTTTTCTCTTCTCACTTCAAGGGGGAGTATTGAATTTTTTGAAGTGAAAGTGGCAGTCTGGGCGGACTGTCCGCGCGGACTGGGCGGGCATAAGTGGCGTCCTGGGTGGACTGACCGCGCAGATTGTGCGGACATGATTGGCGACTAGCCAGGTCGGCCAGTGGTTCTGTAGTTGGCTTGTTCCTAAGAGGTAACCAGGCGGATAGGTTGGTATCCGCGGGAGTTGCGGACTCGTCTAAAGTTCGTTGAGTCCGGGATGTTGCGGACTGGTTTGGAGCTCGGGAGATCGGCATGGCTTGTGCCTTGGTCTTGCTCTAATGGAGCGGTTGGGTGTAACCGCGACATCCAAAGGTTTGTGTGGATAGTCTTCTGTATCCGCTGGTGCTGTGTTCGCACCAAAGATAGCTGGAGGTGTGGACTTGATCTGGATCTGTACCAAGTCCAGGTTTGCTCAGTTCGGGAGAACGTGCGGTTAGAATAGACTGTTTTCTCTGTCCGCCGAGTTCGGTAGTTGTTAACCCGTTGTGCTAGTTGTGGGCTCGGAGTGTGCGGACTGGAGCAGTGTCCGTAGGGTATACAGACTGGTGGCGGTATCCGCAGTGTCCGCAGGTATAGCGGACATCCAAGTTTTGGCCTTGGCGATGTGACTGTCCGGCCTAGTCGGGGCGACAAGGTGGATTGGTTTTGTATCTACGCTGTGCGGATACGCTTTGTGCTCGCCGCGAGATAGGGTGGTAATCCTATCGGCTAGGGCGGTGATCACACTCCTCTCGGCGCCTATAAATAGGACCGCCTGCATAACAACAGTACAACCGAATGAACAGTAAGGGAGCTCGGGTGGATGCTGCAGACAGTTTTTTGTATTCATGCAGGTTGAGAAGTTGACCGATTTTTTGCTATGCAGATTATGCGAATAGCGCTGAGAATCCAGAGACTTGGTTCTGACTTAGGTCAGGGATCAGTGCGGACTCTACGGTTACAATCGGCGGTTAGCAGTAGGTCGCGGCTTGCGACCAGGAGGTCTTCTCTTCTGCAACCTTTTTTCCCAGTTCAATAAAGATGTCCGCTTCTAGCGGTCTGTTCAGTTCGATAGCAGCTGTTTGCGGAAAATCTGGCGGCTATGCGACCTCGTGGTTAGGCGGCTAGCAGATTGCGGACAGAGTTCTTCAGCATTGGAATAACGGGGTGTCCGCGTTTTTAGTTTGCGATCTGGCGACTTAGCGGCTTCAGTGGACTCTGTAGTGCAGCTTGGCAGAGTCGACAATTACTTTTTGAGTCCGCACTGCTAGTTTTTGCTTTATTGTTTTTGCCTTATTATTTTTGCTTCCATCGGGTACATTGGCGAATCATGTCTCTCTATGTATGTCTCGCACTGTAAAGATGTTTGATAGTACAAGATTTACTTGCTCTCCTAGTTGCATCTGATTTACTTGATTTGGTTTTGATTGAGTGTTCCTGCGACCTGGTTTCTCATTTTCTGCATCTCACAAATTTTTACAGGTGAAATATAAGCAAACCATACCCTACATATTTGCAAGAGACCGTTTTCCGCATTTTTTGTTCTTTCTTGTTTTGTTCCCATGATCATTATCCCTTCATTTGCTCATGCTTATTTTCCCTTATTTTTGTCATGATATCTCTATACCTGTGTTCCTATAACTCTTATTTTGAGTTATTTTTCCTGGTCAAGAACTTTATTTTTGAATGCAATTTGGTCACTCTCTATTACCTAAGCTTTTTTCCTTGTTACTCCTTATTCTACATGAGTTTAGAGCGTATCTAATCAATTTTTTTTGATTAGTTCTCATAAGAGTTCATTTTTTCATGCTGAGGTCAGTTCGTTTGCATTCAGTTGGTGTGTCTGTATATGTATATTTCTCTCCCGCGTACATATCACAGGCCAGAAGTCTTGACAGATTTATTTTGTTATAGGAGGCCATCGCTGGAGGTGGAACAGTTAAAATTTAGCTTCAAGGTGAAGCATTTTTTGAGTCAGCCACGTCGGTCCAGTTTGTGTGCTACTCAGAATTAAAGGAGTTTTCTTATGATTCGTTCTCGACCGAAGTTCATTCAGTCAGTTCCTTTGCCTTTGGATCTTGGTGATAGTTGTGGCATTTTGGAGTTATCTCACCTAGGTGGAGCATATCATGAAAAAGACGTCAATGTGGAGATTGTTGGGGTAATGATGCATCTTCCCTTTCTTGGCCGACGCCTTTTTTGGAGACCGCTCAATTCGAGCTCCTCATTTTGGAATTCCCCAAATTCTGACAATTATGGAGGAGCATTGGTGACATAATATATTTCGTTCCACTGATGGAGGAATTTTTTTGGAAAGGGATTTTTTCTCCTTCCTTGATTGGATCCAGCTGAACTCACCTCTCTACCCGATTTTAGGGTTCTTCTCACCTATAAAGGTGTTAAAAAACATGTTTCGCGGAAACGAGAAACCAGGCGCAGCAACACTCAACCTTTTCGAGCCCAAGTAAGTCAGATGCAAACAAAAGAGCAAGTATCTTGTGCTATCAAAAAATCTTTACAATGCGAGGCATACACGACGAGACATGATTCACCGATGTACCCAATGAGAACAGAAAAAATACAAGGCAAGACCTAGCCGCGCGGACTCAACGAGTATCTGTTGGCTCTGCTGCTAACTGCTACAGAGTCCGCTCAATCCGCTAAGTCGCCAAACTGCAACCTAGCCGCGCGGACTACCCGTTATTCCAATGCTGAACTTTAATCGTTAATCTGCAAGCTGTCTGACCGCGAGGTCTCCTAGCCGCAAGGCCCGCGCGAACTGTTGTTGCCGAACTGAACCAAGCCGCCAGAAGCAGATAACTTATTGAACTGGGAAACAAGTTGCAAAAGAGAACACCGCCAGGTCGCAAACCGCGGCCTGCTACTAACTGCCAGTTGCTAACCACAGAGTTCACACTATACATGACTGAAGTCAGAACCAAGTCCCTGGCTTTCCAGTGCTATCCGCACAACCTGCACAGCACAAACCGGTCAACCTCTTCAAACCGCGCTGATAGAAAAACCTAACTGCAGAAACCTCCAGCGAGTTCACTTACTATTCAGTTCGTTATATCTGATGTAATAGGGGGGGTCCTATTTATATGCGCGGTGAGGAGTGTGATCACCGCCCTAGACGATAGGATAACCGCCCTATCCCGCGACGAGCATCAAGTGTATCCGCAATGCCACGGATACAAAACTAGACCGCCGCGACTAGGCAAGACAGCCAGTCCGCAAAGGTCGCACCATCAAGGCCGAACACCAAGCCTATCTGCCTTGTCGCCAAGGCCCAGCCAGACTTGATTGCCATACAGGCGGGCTCTGCGAGTACCGTCTCAGTCCGCACACCTGCGGACACAGCTCCAGTCCGCACGCGCCAGCGAACACCACTCTAGTCCGCATACCCCGAGCTCACAGCCAAGGCACACAAGGTAGACAACTGCCAAAATTGGCGGACAGAGATATCAGTCCACGCAGACCGCGCGACTTACCGGATTAAGCCAGTCCGCCCAAACTGACGAACTCCGGTACCAGTTCTCCCTAACCGGCGGACTCTGCGGTTACCACCAACCGTGCCACCAGAGCTAGACCAAGGTACATGCCATGCCGATCTCCCAAGCTCTGGTCCAATCCGCAACCCGGACTCCGCGAACTCCAACCGAGTCTGCACCTCGTCAGTCTTGATGAGCTCCCGAGATAGCAATCCTATCCGCCCGGTTACATTCTGGGAATCACCTTCTGGCTGAACACAAACCGACTTGGCAAGCCGTCAGTCCTATCCGCACAGGACGCGCAGATAGGTCGCCTAGTCCACCACTTTCACTTCATGATTTTCAACACTCCCCCTTGAAGTGAGAAGTGGTGAACAACCCCAGTAGTCCCCGTAACCGTGAACATGGCCCCTCAGATAGTGACACCGAGAAGATGTCTGCAATATAGTCCTCGCTCCGTATATGCCGGACAATAAGGGATCCCTCCAACATCTCCCGACAGGAGTCATGCTTCCCTCTGCCTTCTTCTCCAGCTTCAACACCCACTTGTACGTCACAAGAGTAACACTAACCTTGGGCACAAGGTCACAAGCCTCTTCACCCCTGAGGGCAGTCACCTCCTTAAACTTGGTGCTTTCCCACTCCTTGACTCCAGTGGTGCCTTCAAAACTAGAAGGCTTTTGCTCGATCTGAGGGCCAGCCAAGAAACAAGAGACCGAGCTCACCGCTATATCGAGTTGGTGGGTTGGCGATCCTCTTTGATCTCTGAAGAGCCTGATCACGACTAACCACCTCTGACGCTTCTTTTAAACCAGCTTTGTTCCCGGGCAAACCTGGAGCATCGCTCCACCTGCTTCCTGAACCAGAAGCCACCACCCTGGAACTAGAAGAACCTGGAGCATCGCTCCCCCTGCTTTCTGAACCAGACGCCTCTGCCCCAGAGCTAGAACAACCTGGATCTACTGGTGACACATGTAGCTCCAACAGAAGATCCTTAGCAGCAGCCTCCTTCAGCCCATCATCCAACCTGCTCCCATGTAGCTCCATTACCGAGCTACCTCCGTACAATGTTAGTTCGTTAAAGACAACGTCTCTGGACACGACAAACCTCCCCGTAATAGAGTCCATACACTTCCATCCCTTCTCCCGCTCATCATAACCCACAAAGACAAGCTTCCTTGCCTTTGCATCCAGCTTTGTCCTGAGAGCATCTGGGATGTGTACAAAGCAGGTAGATCCAAACACCCGAAGGCGTTCTACGCTGGACTTCTCCTTGAACAACAGCTCAAACGGAGTCACGTTGATCAGACTGAGAGGCATTTGATTGATGACATACACCGCGCAGGTCATCCCTTTTGCCCAGAAGGCCCTTGGAATGCCTTTGTCATGATGCCAACACTTGCAGGTCTCTGTCAGATGACGGATCTTCCGATCTGCTACTCCACTTTGTTGTGGAGTATGCCCACAAGAAAACTCTCTCCGGATTCCATGCTTTCTGTAAAAGTTAGAGAACACGGTTAAACCAAATTCACCTCTGTTGTCCGTTCTCAACTTCTTGATCCGTAGGCCAAGTCGGCCCTCCGCAAGCTTCTTGAACTCCACGAACAAACGGAACGCGTCCAACTTCTCCTTCATGAAGTACACCCAAGTGTACCTCGAGTAGTCATCAATCAATATCAGTATATACCTGTTGCCTCCAAGACTGGCGGTGATGGTCGGCCCCAACAGGTCACCATGGATACACTCCAATGGTACTTTGCACCTGGTCTGTGTCTTATCAAATGTAAAGCGATAAGCTTCTCCGTGTTGACATCCTGCGCAAACATGATCGTCGCCGAAGGATGACAACCTAGGCAAGCCTTTCACAAGGCTCCTTTCCTCTATTGCTTTTAACTTGTACATCCCGACATGTCCCAGTCTTTCATGTCATATAGCCGCACTATCATTGACCCTCATCCGATCAACATAAGAACTTGTTGAAGCCATAACCAAGTTCTTATCTTTACTCCCTATATGAGCAACGTTCGCCGACTGAAGGATAACATTACAGTCCTTGAAGTGGCCAGGCTGGTTGCATTTATAGCACTTTGGTCCTTCCTTCCTCTTTCAATCACGCCTAGGAGATACACTCCTCTCTTGCTGATATGAAGTAGAAGAGCCATCACTAGCAACCGACTTCATTTTATTAAACAACCCATCAATGGAAGTCCAAACCTCCGCAACAGACCAACATCCGAAGATGTGGTCCAAGAGTTCTGGTGAGATAGCCTGCTTGAGAGTAAACTCTGCCTTCGTGTTTTTCTTCCTTCAAGCTCTCACCGCATCCGCATTGCCAACAACAACAGTCACCTCTTGCTCGTCGTCTCCGCAGACGACCTCCCAAAGATCCTCGCCCAAAATATAGTTTTCCATACATGACTTCCACTTCTTAAAGTTAGTCAATGTAAGCAGCTCAATTCCAAGACCTCTTGCATATCCACCTTTCATTGTACTATTCCTGGTTACTGCTGTTGAAGCCAAAATTGACCCCAACGAATGTTCTCAAACCAGAGTGCAGCCAATGCCTACTTCTCTCTTATCTCGACCCTTGACTGGCTGCTAAGGTCAAAAGACTGACCCAAAGCCTCAGCTGGGAGGTCCCACCACACACCCGGAAGATCTCTGAGAGCTCCCCCTCCAAAGCCAAATGCTGGGCTGGGAGCTCCTCAGAAGGCACTAGGGTTGGAGAGTAATGAAAGTCCTGCCTTCCAAAGAGCCCCTATGGGTCTTTTTATAGTCTTCCTTTGACCTGAAAATACTGAAATACCCCTGAGGGGTCTGCCAATAGCCAAATCCCGCTGTCATCCCAAGGGCATTTGGGTAATTTTACCTCGGGATAATATACGTTATAAACTAATCCCCTTTACGAGCGCCGGGCCCTACCACGTGGGCCCACTTGGCGAGAACCCTGGCCGAGAAGGCTCTCGCTGGACCCCCACCCGGGCCAACCTTGGCGAGACCCCTTGCCAGGGAGGTTTGCGCTCTTTACGGTCTTTAAACTATCGCGACCGAAGGCCTACCTGGGGCCTTCTCGCCTCCCCTGGGCGGGAGCCAGCCCTAAGGCGGAAGCTTCCGTGGTCAGGCCCTCTGCTTCGGTCGTTCGACGATCTCTCCTGCCGAGAGGTCGACCATCTGCCCTGGTTCCCTCAGCTTTCGCCTGCCCTTGGCGAGAGCTCCTATAGGGCGAGAACTCCACAAGCATGCCTCAGGGTTAACCCGAGGTTAGCCAGAGACTAACCCAATCCTGACTGTTGAAGCCTTTGGGTCCCTCCCAGCGAATATGGGGTTGTACACAATCCCCGCTCTTTTCGAGCTAGCCCTGCGCTCGACAAGACAAGTCCAACCCCCAAAATATTCGCTGGACACGTTCCCGCCTATCGAGGGAATCTTTTGGTGGGTCCCACTGCGGCTATAAATATGCACTGATAGGCGTCCATACGCCCTGCCCTTAAAATACGGTTTTCCAACTGAGCTCTCGCCTCAGGGATTTTCGCGCGAGCTTACCATGCATCCCAAACGCGCTGCCAAACCGCTTCCGCAAGACCTCCAAGACCGGTTAGCCGCTGCCCAAGCGCGGGCCTTGGCTAACTGTGCGGCGGTGGCTCCATGGTTAGCGAAAAAGACTTCAACCGCCGGGCCCCCTCGAGCATTTCGAGGTGGGCTTCCGCCTCCCCCTTTGGCCGGAGGTTCGGCTAGCTCTCCGTTATTATGGGGTGGTTCCCGCCCAGCTAAACCCGAACTCGGTCGCGATACTTATAGCATTCATATGCTATATGCGATCCGAGAGGATCGAGTTTAGCCTGCCCATCTTCCGGAAGCTATTCAACTTCCGTGCCAAGGGGGGGGGGCAGTTTTCTTCTCTGGACAACAGCTCGAGGTTACCGGTCTCGCCAACAAGCACCACCATTGGGGCAAGAAGTTCGTTTACATCAGCGGGGACTTCGGCAACGTCCCGCTTCAGCCCGTCTAGTATGAAGACGCTGCCTACAAGCCGCCCGCTCTGGGATCGCGCGAGAGCGCAATCCTGGAATTCTTCGGGACCAAGGAGTTCGACGTCCCCTATCTTCGGCGGGACGTCGACTCCCTCCCCCTTGTTCACTCGGGCGAAGGTACGGTCTCGCCTCAGATTCCCTTTTTTATCAATGATTTTCTTGCGCTGAAGTGCTAAAGCGTCTTAACTTTGCAGGAGAGCGGGAGGTCCCTCTGCCCCAACCCTTCGCTGAAGGCCGGGGTGTTGAGGGTCTGGCGGCGAGAGGCTCCCTTGCGCTCGCGGAAGCTAGCGCCAGCGCCTGCCGAGAAGATCCAGCTTCTTCCATGCCGCCACCGGCCAAGAAGCGAAAGGCCACCCTTCCTCCTCTCCGCGCGCTGAAGAGGCCCAAGCCTTCTGCCGCCGAGAAGGGAAAATCGTTGGCGGTCTCGCCCGTCCAACCTCCTCCCGAGGGCAGGTCCTTTGAAGCAATCCTTCAGATGGCCAGCGAGATGGATGCCGCCGCCAAGAGCCGTGCCGAGGCTTCCGCCAGGAATATATCGGCCGCAAGCGAGGCTGGTGGAGAAGTGGTCGCCGCCGAAACCTCCGCCAGCGTCCCGCCCCCGGAGGTGCCGAGAGGACACCGGAACTTTGGCTTCGGCGTTAGATACGCCGACTCGGAGGGGAAGCCTCAGATGGAATGGGACCCTGAGTCAAACTCGATCAGGGTTTCGACCCTCCTTCCCAGATGGGCGGAGGGGGAGAATGTGACCGGCGAGGCCTTCTCGCTTGGGTATGGTCTCTACAGCCGGGAGGATGCTGGCGTGTTTGACCAGATGTCCACCCGCCTTCTAGCCTTCGACGCCACCCGGGCCCTATTGCGCGCGTTCGAGCTCACGCATATGTGTGCGCGTCGAAGTATCACCATTGACAAGAACTTCACTGATATGCGCAAGGCGAGGGAGGACGCGGTGGCTCGCGCGCACGCCGCGGAAGAAGAACTCGCGAGAGCTCAACAGGAGCTCGCGGATGCTAGGCTGGCGCTGTCTCTGCGCCCCGCGACCGAGGTAGGCGAGATCCTTCTGAACCCTTGCCCCCGTTCCCCCGAAGTTACCACTGTGTAATGTGCCTAGACTGAATTCTTTTAATCCTTTTGCAGGATTCTGCCCAAGTCAGGGAGCTTCGCGCAGAGCTAGCCAATGCGCGCTGCGAGAGCGTCCTCCTGAGGGAACAGCTCCGCGCAGAGCTGGCGAAGGTCCCGCATCCGGAGCTAGATGCGAGGCTGCGGAGTCGTTACCTCTCGGAGTATGACGTGGACAAGCTGCTTCAAGCTAACGCTCAGGCGACCGTCAAGCTGACGCTCGAGACGCTGCGAGACGTCGAGCTGCTCCGGGAGGACGGCGCGACCATCGACGCTCGCCAACTTCTCCCTTGGCTCTACGAACCAGTTCCCAAACCCCCGGGCGCGCCGGACTCGCCTCTCTCAGACGCCCCGAGGTCTTCTACCGCCGTTGGCGAGACATCCGAAGAGGGCTCTGGCGATGACTCCAGCGAGAGCACCAGTGGGGATTACAGCGCGTCCCCTTAAGGTGTCTTTTATTTTGAATACCCTTTTGTAATGAGCGAGAAGCTCCTCACTTCTGTAATTAACTTTATATAAAGTAATGTTTCATTTTTCACTGTCATTGTGTGTTTTAAACGTATATTACTCTGCCGAACAGCTTCCGCGCGAGCTCCCGCCGAGACCCTTAGTCTCTTTAGGGTGACCTTCCTTAGATATCAGTTAGGCGGGAACCTTGCGCCGTTGATTAAGTCGTCCTGCCCAGGTCCGCCGGGAGCCTCCTTTTGCGAGAACCCCCCCTTCAACCGAGACCTTTACTGGCCGCGACCTTTAAGCCGAGACCCTTACTGGCCGAGGCCTTTGGGGCGAGACCCTGACTGGCCGAGACCTTTAGGGCCTTGCCTTCAGTCTAGGTCAGGGCCCTTCCCTCGTATTTTTCCAACCAATTAAACCCCTACCCCACCGGCGAGCCGTCGGACCTGCTAGCTTATATGGGAGCCTGCGCAGCGGGTCTACCGGGGTTCGAGCCGAGCTCGTTGTAACGTAGTAACTACCAACCAAGAACCGAGGATCAAAAAGTCAAGGACTCCACCTATCCCCCACAGGCGAGCCTTCGGACCTGCCAGCTTGATGAGAGCCTGCGCAGCGGGTCTACCTGGGGCCGAGCCGAGCTCGGGGTGTTGATGAAGATAACCAAACCTCTCCCCCACAGGCGAGCCTTCGGACCTGCCAGCTAGATGAGAGCCTGCGCAGCGGGTCTACCTGGGGCCGAGCCGAGCTCGGGGTGTTGATGAAGATAACCAAACCTCTCCCCCACAGGCGAGCCTTCGGACCTGCCAGCTAGATGAGAGCCTGCGCAGCGGGTCTACCTGGGGCCGAGCCGAGCTCGGGGTGTTGATGAAGATAACCAAACCTCTCCCCCACAGGCGAGCCTTCGGACCTGCCAGCTAGATGAGAGCCTGCGCAGCGGGTCTACCTGGGGCCGAGCCGAGCTCGGGGTGTTGATGAAGATAACCAAACCTCTCCCCCACAGGCGAGCCTTCGGACCTGCCAGCTAGATGAGAGCCTGCGCAGCGGGTCTACCTGGGGCCGAGCCGAGCTCGGGGTGTTGATGAAGATAACCAAACCTCTCCCCCACAGGCGAGCCTTCGGACCTGCCAGCTAGATGAGAGCCTGCGCAGCGGGTCTACCTGGGGCCGAGCCGAGCTCGGGGTGTTGATGAAGATAACCAAACCTCTCCCCCACAGGCGAGCCTTCGGACCTGCCAGCTAGATGAGAGCCTGCGCAGCGGGTCTACCTGGGGCCGAGCCGAGCTCGGGGTGCTGATGAAGATAACCAAACCTCTCCCCCACAGGCGAGCCTTCGGACCTGCCAGCTAGATGAGAGCCTGCGCAGCGGGTCTACCTGGGGCCGAGCCGAGCTCGGGGTGTTGATGAAGATTCCTTCAACCAGACCTATCCTATCACTGAGACGAGGAGTCATAGTCAGTTAAAACAAAAACGTAGAGATAGCTCACTCGGCGATAGTCAACATTCTGAAATAACTTATTGAAAATGCAATAGTTATTTACAACATTACAATCCTTCTTTCCCTCTTACGGGTAGAAGCGCTTCAGATCATCACCATTCCAGGTGTGACTCAAGGTCCTTCCCTCCGCATCCTGGAGATAATAGCCTCCGTTAACCAGAGCCTTCTCTACTATGTAAGGCCCTTCCCAGCTAGGGTTGAGCTTACCAACCGCGGCCGACCTTCCCGCAGCGTCGACCTTTTTTAGTACTAGATCCCCCTCGGCGAATTGCTTGACTCTGATGTGCTTATCGAAGTACCGGGCCATTCGCCGTTTTATTTCTTCTTGCCTGATGGCGGCAACATCCCGCAGCTCTTCCACCATATCTAATGAGAGGCGCAACCCTTCCTCATTCTCCAACCTCCAAGCTTCGCTTCCCTCAGCTGCGGCCGCGACCCTCGGGGACCGAACCTCGAACTCCACAGGGAGGACGACCTCACACCCATGAGAGAGCTTGAAGGGGGTCTCTCCTGTGGCCGTGTTCGGAGTTGTTCGCAAGGCCCACAGGACGGAAGGGAGCTGTTCCACCCAGCTACCCTTCAGGTTTTCCACCTTCTTTTTGAGCAAGTTGACAATGACTTTGTTTGCCGCCTCCACCTGGCCATTGCTCCGTGGATGATGGACGGAGGCGAACCTGAGGTCAATTCCCAATTGGGTGCAGAAACTAATGAATTCTTCGCTGGCAAACTGAGGACCGTTGTCCGTCACTATCGCTTGGGGCAATCCGTGCCTGCAAATGATTTCCCCCCAAACGAAGTTTCTGATGACCTGGGAGGTTACCTTGGCTAACGGCTTGATCTCCAGCCATTTGGAGAAGTAATCAATCATAACTAGGAGGAACCTCCTCTGCCCGCTAGCTGGGGGAAAGGGTCCAACCAGATCCATTCCCCAAATGGCGAAGGGCCATGGCGCCGTGATGCTTCGAAGCCTTTGGGCGGGCAAGAGCTGGAGAGGAGCGTGTACTTGGCACTTCTGACACCTCCTTGCGAATTCAGCTGTATCCTTCCTTAAGGTCCGCCAGAAATATCCCTGCCTTACCACCCTTGCTTCCAATGTCCTTCCCCCTGAATGACTGCTGCATTCTCCAGAATGCACCTCTTTCAGGATCCTCGGGACTTCCTCCTCGGTTACGCATCTCGCGAGGAGCCCTGACAGCATCTTCCGATGCAAGCTCCCCTCCAGCATCAGGTAATGAGCCGCCTTGCGCCTAAAGCTCTTTGCATCCTTAACTTCTTCCGACAGTTCTCCCGTGGTCAGGAAAGTCACCAACGGATCCACCCATGAGGACCGCCGATTCACTTCCATCAACTCCCCCTCTTCAATGGCTGGTCGGAACAGTTCGGTTAGGGTACCTCCTCCCCGAGGCCCGAACTTCGCTAATCGATCAGCTGCCGCGCTTTCCTCCCTGAGGACATGTTGAATAGAGAATGAACGAAAACCCCCAATGAGGGCTCTTACCTTAGATAGATACCTCGCGAGAGTCGGCTCTCGGGCCTCAAACTCGCCTCGGATCTGTGATGCTACCACCATCGAGTCGGTGAAGGCCTCCACATCCTGGATTTCCAGCTCCTTTGCCAGGCGAAGGCCAGCGATCACAGCCTCATACTCTGCTTGGTTGTTGGTTACAGGGAAGTGGAAAGTCACTGCTTGCTCTATGGTAACTCCCTGAGGGCTTACCAACACCACACCTCCTCCCAGGGAGTGCCTTCCTGAGGCCCCGTCGACCACCATCTTCCACGCTTCTTGCGGCCTTGGCTCTTCAGTCTCGGCCTCGGTAACATAGTCTGCCAGAAAATCCGCTACGGCCTGGGCTTTGATGGAGAGCCTCGGGACGAAAGAGATGTCAAACTCGCTTAGCTCGATGGACCACCTCGCCAACCTTCCTGAATGTTCCACCCCCTCCAAGACCTTGCGAAGGGGATGGTCTGTTACCACCCTAATCGAGTGTGCTTGAAAGTAAGGGCGAAGCTTCCTAGCTGAGATGACCAAAGCATACGCTAGCTTCTCCAGGATGGGGTATCGGATCTCCGCCTTTTTTAAGATTCGGCTTACATAATAGACGGGTAATTGCTTCTTCCCCTCTTCTCTAACCAAGACGGAGCTCACTGCCTCTCCTCCCACTCCGAGATACAAAGCTAGGTCCTCCCCCTCCTTCGGGCTTTGAAGTAACGAAGCTTGGGAGAGTTGCCTCTTCAGCCCCTGAAAAGCCTCTTCACACTCGGCCGTCCATTCGAATGCTTGGTTGCCCCGAAGTACCTTGAAGAAAGAGGAACATCTATCCCCTGACCGAGAGAGGAACCTGCTCAGCCCGGCCAACTTCCCGGTCAAGCGCTGGACCTCCTTGGCACTGCGAGGCGATTCTAGGTCTAGGATAGCCTGAACCTTATCGGGGTTAGGCTCTACTCCCGCGGGAGTCAAGAGGTGTCCGAGGAATTTCCCGCGACTAGCCCCGAAGACACACTTCAAGGGGTTCAACCTCATCTTGAACCTTCGCAGGGTGGCAAATGTCTCCTCCAAGTCTCGCAGGTGGGAATCAACACACTTGCTCTTGACCATGAGGTCATCCACATAGACCTCCAGGTTCCTTCCCCTTTGATCTCGAAAGATTCGATCCATCATACGTTGGTATGTCGCCCCTGCGTTCTTCAATCCGAAGGGCATCATCTTATAGCTGAAGCATCCCTCCCTCGTGATGAAGGAAACATCCTTGACATCAGGAGGGTGCATCCGGATCTGGTGATAACCTGAAAATGCATCTAAAAAACTCATAAGAGAAAAACCAACGGCTGAGTCAACCAGCGCGTCGATTCGAGGCAAGGGGTAGCAATCCTTGGAACATGATTTATTTAATAACGAAAAATCAACACACATGCGCCATTTTCCTCCTCCCTTCTTCACCATTACCACATTGGAGATCCAGCCTGGGTACTGGATCTCTAAGATGAAGCCTGCGTCCAGGAGCTTTTGGACCTCCTCTCGGATGGGGGCTTCTAGCTTGGTGGCGATGGCCCTCATCTTCTGGCGTATGGGGCGGGCTCTGGGATCCAGGTTCAAGCGATGACAGGCCACGTCCGCGTCGATGCCCGGCATGTCTGCCGCGCTCCAAGCGAAGATGTCGACGTTGCTTTGGATGCAGGCTCGCATCCGCTCCTGATCCTCGAGGCTCAAGCCCCCGCTGATCCGAATCCTTTGCGCCTCCCCCGCTCTTGTAAGCACCTCCATCTCCACCACTTCTTCGGCCGGCTCCAGCCCCGACCGCTCCCAACTTACCCTTGCCTCCTCCTGTTCAAACTCGAGCTCCTCTCCCCCAACCTCGTCGACTTCCATCGCCTTCTCCAGACTCTCCTCCTGCCTCTGCTCTTCTTCATCCATCACTCCTCTCGCCTCTTCTAGGCTGATCTCCTCCACCTCTGCCAACTCCTCAACAATCTCCATCGCCTCTCCCAGGCTTACCTCCCCTTTCTCAACCCCTTCCTGCTCAGCCATCTCCTTCTCCAACTCCTCTGCCTCCGCCATCCACGACACGATATTAACCGCCGTCACATAGCATTGCCTTGCCATCTTCGGATCCCCCCTGATCCTAACCTGCACCCCTCCATTGTTGAACTTGAGGCATTGGTGGTAAGAGGAGGGTACACAGCGAAAGGCGCTGATGAGGGGGCGCCCAAAGATGGCATTGTAACTACTCGGGGCGTCCACGATTACGAACCGACAGTTCCGTGAGACGCCCCCAAGCCTCACATGCAGGCCTACTCCTCCTTCCACCTCTTTCCTTTCGCCGGAGAAGCCAAAAAGCGGTCCATCAGAAGCCAGGACCCTTTTTCCTTCCACCCTCATCTCATCGAAAGCCTTCTTGAAGATCACATTCACCGAGCTCCCATTATCCACCAGTATCCGGGAGACGGTGTAGTTCTCCACCGCTGTCTGGATCACAAGCGCGTCGCAGAACGGATCCTCGTAGTCTGGCATATCCGCGGATGAGAAAGTGATCTTCTCCTCTGGGGGGGAGCCTGGGAGGTCGAGGCGACCCCTCGGCGGAACATGGTTTGAAGGCTCCCCTTGCGGGTTGCCTCGATCCCTACTCCCCCGTGGATCACTCCGATCCCTCCTCGGGTCCCCACGTCAATCCTGTCTTCACATCTGTCTTCCACCTCTTCCCGCTGAACTTCAACGATCCTTACAGGCGGATCCTGCCTTCCGGCCCCTCTGGCCCCTCTAATCTCCAGAAACTCTGGGCATGTGGCCGTTGCGTGACCTTCCTCCTGATGGAAGTCACAATAAGGCAACCCCACTCTGCCCCCTCTTCCTTCTCCTCCTCCCCTTCTTCCGGCTCCCCGAAATCTTCTTCCTCTTCCCCTTCCCACCTCCATAGCCTCCTGTGGCGGTGGGAAATGACCCCTTGGTCCTTGTCGCCATCCTCCCTGCTCCAGCCTTCTGGGCTCCTGGAAGTTATCTCTTCCCTGAAGTCCTCCCTGGCCCTGGGGGCGACCCTCCTGAGGCCTCCAACCCAGTCGGTTGTTTGGCTCCCTGGCCCCCCCATGCTGTTGCCCCTGCCCTCGGGGCTCTTCTCTTCTCCTATCTTCCCTCGGCTCCCTCTGCTCTCTCTGCTTTCCCACCACCGGCTCCTTCACGTCGTCCTCGGCCAACCTGGCCAGCTTCCTCGCGAACGCGGGGTTTGCCCTCTCGAAGTCTATCTCCTTTGCCGCCCTCTCCATGAGCTCCTCAAAAGAGAGAGGGGGCACTCTCTTCAACTCCATGCTGAAAAACCCTGGTCTCAGCCCCAGGGTGAAGGCGAGCATCAGCGCGTACCCCGGGACCTCCTGGACCAGGAGAATCTCCTCTTGGAACCGGTCAACATAATGACCCAGCGTCTCCTCCGGCCCTTGCCTCACTGCAAACAGGCATTCAGCCTCCTTCTTCCGCTTCTTTGAAGTCGAGAACCTCAGCAAGAAACCTCTGCGCAGATCTTCGAAACTGTAGATGGAACTCGCCGGCAACTGGTGGAACCAGTCCCTGGCCTTCTCTTTCAGAGTGATGGCAAAAAGCCTACACTTGAAGGCATCCGACATTTGCCTGATGGACACCACGTCCTCGAACCATTGCACGTGCTGAACCGGGTCATCCTTCCCGGTGTAGTAGGTCATGTCCGGCTCCCGGAACCCCTCCGGCACTGGAGCCGAGACAATGAGCTCGCTAAAGGGGGTCTCGCCTCCCGCCTGGCGAGAAGGCCCATCTCGCGACCTCGGTTGGCTGGACCGGTCCGCGAGACCATGCCCAGGGAAGAGTTCCCGCACCGTCGCCTCCTTCTCGCCCAGATCCGCCGGAAGCTCCTTCTCGAGACGTTGGCCTGGGAAAAGCTCCCGCGCGGCTACGTCCCTCTCGCCTGCCTCCACCGGGACCTCCTTCCCGGGGCGCTGCCCTGGAGCGTTCTCGCCTAGCAGCGGAACCACCTCCACCGGAACCTGCGGCGTCTCCCACTCATTCCTTGCCGAGAAGGCCAAGTTGATCGTCTGCATGACTTCCCGCCTGAAGTCCTCAAACATTTTCTTCGTCGCCTCGTCCACCCGGGTGGGGGATCCTCCTGCGCCTGATCCTTCACCTTCGCCTCCTGACATGGGACTTAACTCGAGATTTTCTTACACCGACTGCTTCCACGCTCACCGCACCAGAACTGTTGAAGCCAAAATTGACCCCAACGAATGTTCTCAAACCAGAGTGCAGCCGATGCCTACTTCTCTCTTATCTCGACCCTTGACTGGCTGCTAAGGTCAAAAGACTGACCCAAAGCCTCAGCTGGGAGGTCCCACCACACACCCGGAAGATCTCTGAGAGCTCCCCCTCCAAAGCCAAATGCTGGGCTGGGAGCTCCTCAGAAGGCACTAGGGTTGGAGAGTAATGAAAGTCCTGCCTTCCAAAGAGCCCCTATGGGTCTTTTTATAGTCTTCCTTTGACCTGAAAATACTGAAATACCCCTGAGGGGTCTGCCAATAGCCAAATCCCGCTGTCATCCCAAGGGCATTTGGGTAATTTTACCTCGGGATAATATACGTTATAAACTAATCCCCTTTACGAGCGCCGGGCCCTACCACGTGGGCCCACTTGGCGAGAACCCTGGCCGAGAAGGCTCTCGCTGGACCCCCACCCGGGCCAACCTTGGCGAGACCCCTTGCCAGGGAGGTTCGCGCTCTTCACGGTCTTTAAACTATCGCGACCGAAGGCCTACCTGGGGCCTTCTCGCCTCCCCTGGGCGGGAGCCAGCCCTAAGGCGGAAGCTTCCGTGGTCAGGCCCTCTGCTTCGGTCGTTCGACGATCTCTCCTGCCGAGAGGTCGACCATCTGCCCTGGTTCCCTCAGCTTTCGCCTGCCCTTGGCGAGAGCTCCTATAGGGCGAGAACTCCACAAGCATGCCTCAGGGTTAACCCGAGGTTAGCCAGAGACTAACCCAATCCTGACTGTTGAAGCCTTTGGGTCCCTCCCAGCGAATATGGGGTTGTACAACTGCGACTCCCAGAAGCAATTAAGCAACTGACGGTTGATCACTGCTCAGCCTCTGTTCCCTCTGATACCATGTTAAAAAACATGTTTTGCGGAAATGAGAAACCAGACGCAGGAACACTCAACATTTACGAGCCCAAGTAAGCCAGATGCAAGCAAAAGAGCAAGTATCTTGTACTATCAAAAAATCTTTACAAGGCGAGGCATACATGGTGAGACATGATTCGCCGATGTACCCAATGGGAACAAAAAAAATACAAGGCAAGACCTAGCCGCGTGGACTCAAGGAGTAACCCCGGCTCTACTGCTAACTGATACGAAGTCCGCTTAATCCGCTAAGTCGCCAAACCGCAACCTAGCCGCGCGGACTGCCCGTTATTCCAATACTGAACTCTAACCGTCAAGCTGCCTGACCATGAGGTCGTCTAGCCGCAAGATCCACGCGAACTGCTGCTGCCGAACTGAACCAAGCCGCTAGAAGCGGATAGCTTATTGAACTAGGAAACAAGTTGCAGAAGAGAAGACCGTTAGGTCGCAAGTCGCGACCTGCTGCTAACCGCTGGTTTCTAACCTATAGTCCTCGCTGTCCCTGACCGAAGTCAGACCAAGTCCCTGGCTTTCTAGTGCTATCTGCACAACCTGCACAACACAAACCAGTCAACCTCTTCAAACCGCACGGATAGAAAAACCTAACCGCAACAACCTCCCGCGAGTTCACTTACTGTTTAGTTCGTTATATCTGATATGACATGAGGGTCCAATTTATAGGCGCGGTGAGGAGTGTGATCACCACCATAGACGATAGGATAACCGCCCTATCCCGCGACGAGCACCAAGTATATCTGCAATGCCGCGGATACACAACCAGACCACCGCGACTAGGCAAGACAGCCAGTCCACCAAGGTCGCACCATCAAGGCCGGACACCAAGCCTATCTGCCTTGTCGCCAAGGCCCAGCCAGACTTGATCACCATACAAGCGGGCTCTGCGAGTACCGCCTCAGTCCGCCCACCTGCAGACACAGCTTCAGTCCACACGCGCCTGCGGACACCACTCCAGTCCGCAAACGCCGAGCTCGCAGCCAAGGCACACAAGGTAGATAGCTGCCGAACTCGGCGGGCAGATATATCAGTCCGCGTAGACCACACGACTTCCCAGACTGAGCCAGTCCACCCAAACCGGCGAACTCCGGTACCAGTCTGCCCTAACCGGCGGACTCCATGGTTACCACCAACCACGCCACCAGAGCTAGACCAAGGCACACGCCTTGCCGATCTCCCAAGCTCTGGTCCAATCCGCAACCCAGATTCCGCGAACTCTAACCGAGTCTGCCCCTCGCCGGTCTTGGCGAGCTCCCCAGATAGCAATCCTATCTGCCTAGTTACATTCTGGGAATCACCTGTTGGCTAAACACAAACCGGCCTGGCTAGCCGCCAGTCCTGTCTGCACCGGCCGCGCGGACAGGTCGCCCAGTCCACCACTTTCACTTCATGATTTTCAACAAAAGGTGAGGCCGGTTTTTCCCCCAAGAAGTAGAGATTTTCGGCCAACAGGAATACGCAGAGTGGTCGGCCAGTCTTGGCCGAACCAGGGATTCTCTTCCTCGCTGCTTCTGCGTGTGCGCTTCTCTGTGGTCGGCGCCGCCTTCCTTGTCCTCGTGCTTCTTCGTTGTTGAAGCTTTGCCAACGAGCTTCTTTTTTGCTGCAGCGTGCTCGGCTCTTGGCCACCGGCCCTTCTCTTGCCACCAGATCTCTTTCTCGCCGTAACGTGTACGGCCGAATCTTGGAAGATTTGAAATTGTCATCCATCTCTCAGTTTATTTTTTCCTCCCTTTTAGCCGTATTGAATGTTTGACAAAAAAATAAAATGTTTTGTCTGCACAGTATATGTACCAATTTCGGAGAATCACTTTATATTTTGGTGTTTTTTGTTTGTGATGTTTCTTATTGTTTCGTGCTTTTCGTTCTTCGTAACCTCTCCTTTTATCGTTAGATTATTTTTGAGGATCTGAAAATTATCTGTCTAGGACCGGTTTTTCATAACAACGACATCGGTGCCATTGTTGTCGGCATGGTCGTTCACATCTTGTTCCCTCTCACGTGGAACCCTCGACGCATCCCCTTACTGGAGATGATAGGTGCCGGTCTTGAAGGAGAGGGTCTTTGCCGGTCTTGGAAGACGCGTGTTGGTGGGAGTTGGTCGGCTTCACGGTCGGGACCTCCGGTTGCGGAGTTCAGAGAGTCGGATCCGCTCCTCCGAAGTGTATTTTGTAACATATGTCGATACATTTCTTCATATTTTGTTTATATTATTTATTTATGTAGAATTTTGTTCAGATTTACGCGTTCTTGTATACCCTGTATTTATTTAGTTGCACCTAGAGGATAGTTTATGCATTACATCTCAACACTGAGCCCACCCCTATAAGTCTGCAATATTACAGGCTGCGCACCTCTATCATTTGAAATTAAAAACCTCCCATGTAAGTTTACTTTTCATAACATGCATGCACAAAAATATCCCCTGCAAATTTGTTTACAGGAGTGGTTTTTGTGATTTCAAAATATAGAGGGGGTGCAACCTGCAGTTACACTAAGTCCCAAGATAAGGTTGGGTAATTAATAGCTCTTTTATTTTGTAATTGATAATATACCAGTCTTCAATGAACCATATGTGGATGCCACACAACGAGAAGAGCCTACTGGAAGCAAAAATCTAAGGGATAAAATCATCCAAGAAAGAGGGAGACATGAACACATCTTATTTCCAGCAATTCACTCCCGGTCCGGTTCGTCATTTCCTTCCGCTGCCGAACGAGAACGCATCAAACACATCTTATTTCCAGCAGGAAGAACGAACAAACTAGGAGGAAACAGGTGGAGCCAAGCCCAGCGCCTTCATTATGAAAGCATAAGTAAATGCAGCCTCCTGCAGCTGTTCAAATCTGCATCCATGGAAAAAGAGCGCAGTTACTCTTATGATAAACCTCAAAAGGAGCCGAAAATAAGTGTGCGCATGGTTTTAGCGAATCAATGTGGATGAAAGGTTAACAAAAGAATTGCTAACAGTGTAAATGTGGAATTCATCTTAACGATTCGTTTTCACGCAAATCCGATTGTAGCTCAAGAACGGGTCAAACTCATTTGATATGAATGAAGCAAATACATGCCGAGGAAAGAGATTACCTTCCGGACTTTGGATAGTGCCCAGCAGCAAGCTCACATTTAAACAATAGCATATTATCGTCAGTCTTTGTTGCCCTCAACTTGGCCACAAATTTAGCAGGTTCGGAGTACAAAACACTGGGATCTGTCACATTATTTCCAAATATTAAGATGAAGTCACAAAGATCAATGCAACATATACACATAATAAGATCTGAGCCCACCATTCAAACCAGCTGTAACAAGAATATTGGGGTAATTTTGCGCTCTTACCTGCAAAAAGCCAAAATATATTCATGCAGATATAAAATCAGAACAATATAGCTCAAGAGAATCTACTAAGTTAGCATAGTCCTCAAAAAGGGATCCATTCATGTGTAATGTTGGCAAGCGAAAATGACGCAGGGTAGGGATGCGAGAGTGAGACTCTAGACGATGCAAATCCTAAGGTGTAGTGATCGTGAAAAATCTAATGAAAACCCTGGGAGGATGCAAACATGCAAAGATAAATCTGCAGTTAGCCTGCAATTAATAATTATTCAAGTAAAAACTCAACACAAATACTACAATTAATCACATAAGAATTAATATCAGTTTGCAAGATTTGAATTGCCCGCAAGATAGCACAATAGAATATGCCCTGTAAGTTTAGGGACCACATAGAATATGCCCTGTAAGTTTAGGGACCACATCGATAACAAAGTTTTTCTAGTGTCAAATCAATACATCCTAAACCATTTGCCATTTCACTTCATATTATTAAAAATCATCACATAAACTTCCATGGGCATTAGGGGTCTATGAAGTATCTCTATAGGAAGATTAGTCATGTGATATCAGAGCAGCCTACAAATCAAGTGCCGCCGCCTTGGGGCTTACACAAAATATCAAAATTTAATGATTAATAAATGAGATGAAATGCAAATAGTTATAGTAAAATAGAAGAAGAATGGGAAACATTTAAACAGCAAGAGCAATAGAAAGTTTGATGATGATGACTGTTGGAGTTTGTGCATTTAGTTTAGTTCTATATTTCAGGTTATGTATTTTTATCTTAGGTATGAGTGTATTGTATTAAGGCTCCGTTTGGGGGGAATTATTCTCACTGGTCAAGCAGTTACGACTATTGGAGTTATTGTTGTGTAAATGTTGTGTGTGGACATATTTGTAAATATTTAGATTTGAGATTAATATATTGACTAGCTCTCCTAATTGGAGGCTAAGGCTTTTCATTTTTCTACTTGGTATCAGAGCCATAGGGTTTCTGCCGATCGTCTCTTCCACTTCTTTCGATCGATTCTTCCGCCGATCGCCGATTTCGCCGATCGCATATTCCTGCGATCGATCGTCTCGCCTGCTGTCCCCGATCGATCGTCTCCCCGAGCGAAGCTTCCCCCGATCGGAGTGTTCGCCGATTTCGCCTGCTGTCACCGATCGCCGGTTTCGTACTTACCGCTCGGGTCTTCCGCCGACTTCGTGCCTCCCGATCGGGCCTTCCGCAACTCTCTTCCGCCGATTTCGCCTGCTGTCCCTGATCGGAGCTTCCGCCAGTTTCGTGCCTCTCCGTTCTCGTATCCTCTCTTTGCTCCATGGATTCCAAGGAAACCTATGGATCCTCTGCGGGTCGGATTACCAGCATCCTCCTTGATGAGAAAAATTACTCTTCATGGGCGACTTCGATGAAAGTGGCTCTAGCTGGCCGGAATAAGCTCTCATGGCTGACCGGCGGCCCTCCTATGCCTAAACCGATCGACAAGAATGACAAGAAAGAAGAATTAGTCAAGTGGTCGACAGAAAAGTACATGGTTCTTGGATGGATTCAGTGCTCGATGTAGTCTCGCATCTTCGGTCAGTTCATGCGCTTTGAGGACATCTCCGAGCTTTGGTCCGCTCTCCAGCGCACCTTTGGGCACACCCGTGTTGATGCTCAGATTTTCGGCATCTTCCAGGATATCGCTTCTGTCACTCAGGGGGAACGTTCTGTTCGGGAGTACTTCACCTACCTTCAGGATCGTTTTCTTGAGCTTAACGGTCTTGAGCCTCTCAGTGCCCTGGATTCTCCTAATGATATCACACTTATTTGGAAACAGCGACAGCGACAAGAGACATACCAGTTCTTGATGGGGCTTCGCCCCGACTATGAGTCTACCCATGCTCAGATTGTGGGGATGTCCCCTTTGCCAGAGCTTCTTGAGGCCTATTCCATAGTTGTCGAGCATGAGAAACGTATGCAGAGGCAATCTAGTCTCTCTGACGCTCGTGCTACCTCCCCTCTTCCTACTGAGCAGATGGCTCTTGCCGCTTCTTACCGCCCACCCACCTCCAGCACTCGTGGCCGCGGCGGTCGAGGACACTCTACTCCGTATGGCGGTCGTGGTCCGTCTGGTGGTCGTGGCTCTACAGGTCCACCTGGCCCTTGCTCTCATTGTGGGCGTCTATATCATGACCGCAGTCGCTGCTATCAGCTATACCCACACCTACGGGGCTCTGAGCGTACTTCTCCTGGTGGTATCCCCGGGCATACTGTTACTATTGCCGAGTCTTCCGGGCCCGTCGAACGCACCTTGGGTGCCAACTCCTCTGACTTATGTCAGATGTTGGCCCAGTTTCAGCAGTTTCAGCAGTTCCAGCAGTCTCAGCCTTCCACCCCTGCTGCTACTTCCACTGCCTCCTCTTCCTCAGGTACTCTGTTTGCTTGCTCCGTGACCACGGTTGACCAGGATTCGTCACCCTGGATGATTGATTCTGGTGCAACCGACCATATGACTGGTACGTCTTCCAGTCTGCTTCAGGTTGTTCCCTGCTCCCACCGAGATGTGCGTCTTGTTGATGGCTCGGTTACCCTTGTCCTCAGCCGGGGCACTGTCCCTCTCTCTTCCTCTCTCTCCCTTGACTCTGTTCTTCTTGTTCCTCAGTTGGCTCTTAACTTATTATCTGTTAGTAGTATTACTCATACTTTGGACTGATCCGTAACTTTCTTTTCTGATCGTTGTGATTTTCAGGACCTGAGATCCGGGAGGACTATTGGTACGGGATATCAGAGGAGTGGGATGTACTACCTAGAGCTACCTTCTCCCACTACTGCTCCCACCGCCACTTCCACCGCCACCTGCCCACCTACCTCTTCTGCTTCTTACCCTGCTTTGTCGTCGACCTCGCTGTGGCATGCAAGCCTCGACCATGTTAGCCCTCAGCGGATGTTGTCTGTTTGTCCTGATGTGTCTTTTGTTTTTCCTTTTCGCTGTGATGTATGTGAGCTGTCAAAACACACACACAACACGTATGTTCCTTCTATTAGTCGTGCTACTTCTTGTTTTGAGTTGGTGCATTCAGATGTGTGGGGTCCTGCCCCTATAGTATCATTTGATGGTTTCTCGTACTTTGTAACTTTTGTCGATGATTATTCTTGTTGCTTATGGGTTTATCTCCTAAAACATAAATCTGAGGTTCTATCTGTTTACTATACTTTTTCACGTATGGTACAAACCCAACATGGGGCGTCTGTTCATATCCTCCACTCTAACAATGGCGGTGAGTACACTTTGCGTCTCTTTGATCTCTTTCTCCGCAATGAGGGCACTCTACACCAATTTTCTTGTCCGGGTACCCCCGAGCAGAATGGGGTGGCCGAACGCAAAAATTGCTACCTCTTAGACTCTGTTCGTTGCCTTCTTCGGGGAATGCATGTTCCTAAGTCCTATTGGAGCGCTGCCCTTCTTACATCGAATTTCCTTATTAATAGGACTCCATCTCGTCCTCTTGGTGGCATTACCCCCTACAGTCTCATCCATCCATCCGTTTCCGCCTTTTCCATCCCTGTCCGGGTCTTTGGTTGTGTGTGCTTTGTCCAGGATCGACGACCTTCTCGGACTAAACTTGACGACCGGGCCATCCGCTGTCTCTTCCTCGGTTACTCGCCTACAACTAAGGGTTACCGCTGCTACGATCCCCAACTACGTCGTGTGATTTACTCTATGGATGTGACATTTCATGAGGAGGTTCCCTTCTTCCCTGCACACTTGACCCCTCCTGCGCACTTGACCCCTCTTGCGCTTCCTACTATTGTGCAACCTCTCCCGGTCATCCTGTTGGATCCCTAGTTGGTTTTGGGCTAGGTTCACTAACTTAGGCTGAGTCTGACCCATTATTGTATAGCCTGGGTCATGCCTAGTTGTCCTAGAGTTTAGGCTAAGTCCTGATTAGTGCTACTCCCTTTGGACAAACCAGCAGTGGGCCTTAGAGACTCAGAATTAGCAGTTTTCAGAAGACAGTGATTAGTTCGAAATTCTTCGAACTCAACTCGACGATCGTCGATCTCAGATCGACGAACTCAGAGTTAATTCTATGAGCTGAGCTCGACGTTCTCAGAGCTCTGGTCGACGTTTTGTTTTCAGACAGATTCTCAGCTCGACGAACTCAGAGTGCAAAATTGGATAGTCTTTCTCAGATAGCAGTTCGCAGAGCTCAGGACGACGAACTGGAATTCTCTGGTCGACGATCTTGGATCTCAGGTCGATGAATTCTGTTCAGAGCTGGACGTTTTCTGTGTAGTTCCAGACTGAGTTTTCTTCTTCTGTTTCTTGCTTTCCTTATTTATTAGCAGTATTATTCTGAGTATTTAATGCAAATATTCTTTGGAATATAGCCGTTAGTGGTTGCATTAAGTATGGTATTCATCAGAGTAAATACTTGCTTATTCTCTCAAGGACAGTTGAGAAACTCAATTAATGCTTTTATTCCAGCCGATTTCTCTCCTCCAGTTCAGCCAGCATTTATGGAAAGTATTCAAATTTCAAGGCAGAATTTTTGGCAGAAGAATAACAAGAATTTTTCTCTTCTTCGAGTATAGAGACAGTTAGAGATACACAAAAAAAAGTCTCAACCTGCAGTCGACGCTCTCAAGATTTTCTCATTCTCTGCCAACTCTCTGGTATGAAGAAGAACAAAACATCAATATCAAGAATCTTCTTCAACATCTGTTCCAGAAATCCTCAGATACTTCACACTCAACATCAGTTACTGGATTTACTGGACCTTGGCAGAACAAGCTGAAGACCTACTCACCCTTAAGCAAAGCTCAGTTTTTTTGAAGCAATCAACATCTCAGGAGGAGCTTTTGACAATAACTAGAATCCATAATGTCTTTTCATTGTGTTTTGAGAAAAGAAGACTCTCATCAATATTTTTCTCACCCCATCTGTACAGGGTTATAACTCCCTTCAAAAGTTATTCTGGTTAACAAGTCACCTGAGCAAAAGACTTGAGTTTGATTTTTAGGCACCTGATCAAAAGTCTGAAGGCTTTCCTGATCTACCTGAATCAGATCTTGTGGTGGCAGTCACCTGATCAAAACTTGCTAGTGGATTCCTACCTAGGGTGGTAGAAGAGTGGATGTACCCAAGTTTAGGGGAACCACTATAAACTTCTTGTATTGTCTGGTTGATCCTTTTCTTTTGTTTTTGTTTTTGCTGTGTTTGTGATTGATAGAATAATTAGCTTAGTTTTTATTCTTAAATTTTATATGGTATCATTACATTTACTCTGATATAAACCTTTAAAAGAGCCAAAAGTTTTAATACTCTATTCACCCCCCCCCCCCCTCTAGAGTAATCAGATCTAACTCCTCCTTTCACATCCCTCCACCACCATACAGGGTCCCACCTGCTGCTCCGCCTGTCCTGCTGACTTACTCTCGCTGTCAGCCGCCACCATCGCCCGGTGCACCTACTTCTCATCTAGTCCCGGATCAACAGATTTTTCCGGTCGCAGGTACCTCTCTTGACCGTCCCTCTTCTACTTCTTCTGTTGATTTACCCATTGCCTTGCTCAAGGGCAAACGTACTTGTGTTCATCCCTCTGTTACTGAGCACCCGCTGGCTAGTGTTGTTTCCTACCAGCGTTTCTCACCCTCTTACCAGGCTTTTGTGGTAGCTGTTGACTCTGTACGGCTTCCTACTTCGACTACGGAGGCTCTCCTTGACACGCCTTGGGTTTAGGACATGGAGGAGGAGATGTCTGCTCTCCGTCGTACTGGGACATGGTCTCTGGTTCCTCTTCCTCCCGGGAAGCGCCCGGTTGGGTGCAAATGGGTCTATACCGTGAAGTACTCCGCTGATGGTACCAGTGACCGCTACAAGGCTTGTTTGGTGGCCAAGGGCTTTACTCAGGCTCCGGACGAGTTTGGTGTCACGTTTTCTCCTGTGGATAAGTTGACCAGTGTTCATCTTCTGCTCTCGCTTGGGGTCTCTCGGGCGTGGCCTCTTCATCAACTCGACGTTAAAAATGCCTTCCTGCACGGAGATTTACAAGAGGAGGTCTATATGGCTCCTCCTCCGGGGTTTGCCCTTAAGGGGGAGTATTCGGGGAGAGTTTGTCGCCTGCACAAATCCCTGTACGGTTTAAAACAGTCTCCGCATGCCTGGTTCGAACGGTTCAGCTCGGTTATCCTTCAGTCCGGCTTCACTCAGTGTCGTGCAGACCACACTTGCTTCATTCGTTCCACTCCAGAGGGATGACGTGCCATTGTCTTGGTCTATGTGGACGATATTATTCTCATCGGGGATGACCCTTATGGAATCTCTGAGGTGAAAGCTACACTTCGCTAGCCTTCGAGGTGAAAGACCTTGGACCCCTCTGTTATTTCCTTGGCATTGAGGTAGCTCGCTCCCGACAGGGCATCTCCATATCGCAGCGCAAGTACATCTTGGATCTTTTTCGGGATACGGGTTTGCTTGGGTGTCGTCCTGCGAGTACTCCTATGGATATCAACCATCACCTTCATGCTGAATCTAGTGATCCTCTACCAGATCCTTCTCAGTACCAGCGGCTGATTGGCCGCTTGATATACTTGACCAATACTAGGCCTGATATCAGCTTCTCTGTGGGCGTTTTGAGCCAATTTATGCATTCTCCCAAGACATCTCACCAAGAGGCTGCTCGACGTGTTCTTCACTATCTTAAGCGCGCTCCTGGTCTTGGGCTATTCTATCGAGCTGATAGTGTATTCAGCCTCTCCTGCTTCACTGATGCAGATTTCGCTGGCTCTTTGACTGATTGACGCTCTACGTCAGGTTTCTGTGTATTCCATGGTGATCATCTTGTTTCGTGGCGGAGTAAGAAACAACCCATTGTTTCCTGATTGTCTGCTGAGTCAGAGTGCCGGGCCATGGCACACGGTGTCACTGAGTTGGTTTGGCTCCAATCGTTGCTGACTGAACTTGGCCTACCCATGGCTACTGGCTCGACTCTCTACTGTGATAATAAGTCAGCTCTTATTCTTACCCAGGACTCGGTGCTACATGAGCGCACCAAGCACATTGAGATGGATGTTCATTTTCTGCGTGGTCACGTTCGCACTGAGACTATTCTTCCAGCTTACGTCTCCTCGGCCGACCAGCTTGCTGACGCTTTCACTAAAGCTGTTGGCCCTACTCGTTCAGATTTGACCATTTCCAAGCTGGGCATGATTGACATCTTTGCACCAGCTTGAGGGGGAGTATTGGAGTTATTATTGTGTAAATGTTGTGTATGGACATATTTGTAAATATTTAGATTTGAGATTATATATATTGACTTGCTCTCCTAATTGGAGGCTAAGGCTTTTCATTTTTCTACTACGACCGCATGAATCGAACCATAATTAAGGTCTAATTCATGCGGTCGTAACCGCTTGACCGGTGAAAATAAGTTCCCCCAAACAGAGCCTTAGTCTCACATTGTCTACTAGAGTTTGTAGCGTAAAATTTCAAAGAAGCGGAAAAGGTCGCAGGAACACTCAACTAAACCGAGCTCAATAAACAAGCACAACAGAGAGAAAGAGAAACTTGTATTATCAATTTTCTTTACAACACGAGATATACATTGCGAAACATGATTCACCAATGCACCCGATGGAAAAACAACAAACAGACAAGAGTAAAACGGACGGACTGCTAACAGTAACCGCCAAACCGCCTATCCGCAAAGTGGTGTCCGCTGAAGCCGCCAATTCGCCAAACCGCAACTTAACCGCGTGGACTCCCCGTTATAGAATGCTGAAGAAAACTGTCCGCAACTGCAAGCCGCCTAACCGCAAGGTCTCCTAGCTGCCAGAATCCGCGAACAAGCTGTTGCCGAACTGAACAAGTCAAACCGCAAGAGGCGAACTGACTTATTGAACAGGGAAAACTTTGCCAAAGAGAAATCGCCTAGCCGCAAGTCGCGACCTGCTGCAACCCGCTAATTGTTATCCGCAAGTCGCACTGAAACCTGATTGAAGTCAGAACTAAGTCCCTGGTTTCTTAGTGGTATCCGCACAGTCTGCAATATAGCAAAAATCGGTTACTCTTTAAGCCGCGCGGATCGGAAACCCATACCACAAGTTTTAACCCAAACTTCAAGCTTACTGTTCATGTTCTATATGATGAGCCGAAGACACCTATATATATGTGTGAGGAGGAGTGTCCTCACCACCCATAGCGATAGGATAATCGCTCATCATCGTGCGACTACCCGCACCTGGTCGCACATGAGTGCGGACACAAAACCCAGACCGTGCAAGACAATCTGAAGTCGTCGTGGACTCCACATCCAGTCCGCATACAACACGCGGACTCGACGAACATGGATCGACTGGACTTGGTATATATCCAAGACCAAGTCTATACCTACAACAGTCTCTGGCGCAAACACAATACAAGCGGACTCCACTATCCGCGAGTTTAACACCAGGCAGACTCAGCAATCTAGGCGGACTCAACATCCAGACTGCGCGCTCGACGATCTCTGCGGTCTTTCAACCAACCTCGCCACCTGAGAAAATATCAAGGCATATCACCATGCCGATCTTGACGAGCACCATAAGAGTCCGCAACACGCCGGGCTTGGCAAACTCCAGATGAGTCCGCAACACCCCGGACTCGGCGAACTCCAGATGAGTCCGCAACATCTGCGGTTAGACATCCTTAACCACCCGGTTACAACTTGAGCTGAGATAGATCGCAGACGACCGGCATCCCGCCGAAAGCTATCCTCCAGTCCGCAAGGGACTCTGCGGACTGCCCAATCAGACCTCCCACTATTCCATTCTCACTTCAACAATTTTAACATTATGCCCTATACAATAATTTAAATGCCCCTTTGAGGGAAGAATAAAACACACCATCGATTTCTCCCTAAATATTTCAACATAGCATCAGAGCAGGAATTTATTTCACCCTGAAATTTCTCACCCGAAAATGTTGGCGCCCTGAAACTTATGGCTTGCGGCTCCGCTCCCGCTCTAAAGCCCTTCTCCCGATATCACGCAGCATCCACATCATTGACGTCTGCTCCTCTGCTCTAGTCGACAACTGATCTACTTCATAGCACTCCGTGCTCGTCAGCTACTTTTGTCCCGACAACGATCACTTCTCTTGCGAGCCGTCCAGGTGCTTTCTCTCGTAATTCGTTCTGTTTCCTTCGTCGAGCTCGTTCGCAGATCCTTCCGCTGCTCACTGACGAAGAAGACCCTCACTTCCGACGATGTGAATATCGCTACTGTTCCAGTTGACGCTTTCATGTGTCGATCTTGGTGTCGCGCCATAGCATCGACAACTTTGTCGACTTCAATTTGCCCTACATTGCCTACCGACATTACCTTTATCATTACATGGTGTCCAAGCTGAAGATTTCCCCTTATGTTTGAGGGGGAGTGATAGAGTTTATGCATTTAATTTAGTTTTACATTTCAAGTACTAGTGTCTTAGGTATGAGTGTATTGTCTTTAGTCTCACATTATCTACTAGAGTTCGTATGTCATGTATAATCCTTTAAATACCCATTTTGTGGGAAGAAAGAAACACCCCTTCTATTTCTCCCTAAATATTTCAACAATGACGACTAGTAGTAAAAGTTTAGACAAAATACGTTAAATGATAGCAATAACAACAATTAGTAACTGTAATAATCATCAATAAAAAGTCAAATATGTTAATGGCCACACGAAATGCAAAAAATCTTCGAATTAGTTTTCCAAAATCTATGCAGGTACTCACATTATCAACGGAAGAATATGACTTCATATAGTAATAGTATTCTTTCTTCCGAGGATCACCCCATTCCTATAACAAGAATTTGAAACAAAAAGATAATTCAAACGGAAACACGTTCAAACTAATAATTGAAGCAGCGGTGTTGAAAATTCTTGCATAATGTGAATTTTATGTATAAGAACAATAGGTTAGCGATGAGAATCTAGCCTCACATCTAGAAAATTGTATAAATTGTGCATTTAAAAACAAATGATCAGCCCCTACGCCTATAACCAACTGATTTCAAGCTGACGTTCTGAGGTTCTAACAATTAGCATTTACAAGAGATCTTTCCTTCTTAACTTGAGATAACTTAGGCTCCGTTTGGCACAGTGGCGGCGGTCGTAAATGCATGGGTTAAACCGTCATTCGTTAAGGATCACCTAACAAGCGTCATCCGTTTGAACATAAAAGTGGATGAAGTTCCTTAGGTGGCCGTTAACGAATGACAATTTAACCCTCATGTTCATGACGTCACCACCGTGCCAAACGGAACCTTAACCAAGAAAAATGCAGCTGGCCTTAGGAAAAAGCTAGAATGATGATTTGGAACTCCATCGGCTTGCAACAACTCAAAACTCTGGAGAAGTTTCTAAAGGAGTTAACAACATAAACGCCACTTCGAAATTAATAGATTTATGCATAAAACATTTGGAAGAAAATTGGTAGGAAATATGACCTCCCACTCTGATGTAGTCAATGGGATTGTTGGATCAAGCATGGTTGTAACCACATCAACAAAAGGAGCCACTGCAACAGCTGCTTTGAACAAATCCGGGCGCATATTTAAGACGGCGCCAATCAATAAGCCTCCGGCACGATACCCACCAATAATGCATAGCTTTTCTTTTGAGCCATATTTGTTATCTATCAAGTATTCTGCACAAGCAATGAAATCAGTAAAAGTATTTCTTTTCTTCAGCAACTTCCCATCTTCATACCACTTTCTTCCCATTTCACCACCTCCTCGGATGTGAGCTATTGCATATATGAAACCCCTGTCCACCAATGAGAACACCGATGACTTGAAATTAGGGCCTATGGACACCTGACAATAGAAGGGTCAAAAAAGTTAAAACTGGGTAAAATAAGCTTAGAGTTCTTGCTAAATATATATTTCTTAAAAGACATGTTCATCTGTACAAAGAGGTGGCTAAGTGGTGTATGCTAGTGAGAAAAAAAATCTTCTAAAACAATGAAAAATAAATAAACGACCTGATATCATACATGATTATGGAAGACACAACCCAACACCTTCACTGTCATCAACGAACTCATGATCATAGATTCTAACGATGAAAAATGAAGAGAACAGTATGCACAACTACAAGAGAAGTATTTTGTTAGTGTTAACTGCTAAAGTACTTGTTGACAATCATAAACCCAAGAATACATGAAAAATCTCAAACCAAAATCTCACATTCCCTTATAAATAGGATACAATACCCTACCCATGTGATCAAATTACTTAAATACACCAGATTGGTTGAGTCTCCTCCTGCCTTAATATGATTATAACACATGATCAGGCGCTTCTCTTTTGTCTTTTGAAATACGAAACAGATTGAACTTAACTTTCTAATAAGCTATGGTATTGTCCATCATGTTTGGTATCACCGGGGCATACCACCAACTGGGCTAGGACGTGACTCTACAACTCTATAATCTTCAGAATATAAACCTTGGAGGAACCAGTGTTGTGCATTATGCCTTCTTTTTCAGTCCTCCCTGAATCGGCGGTTCACTTGTTGCATTTATTTTAAACCCTCACCCACTAGATTTCATAGGAAGTGTGGGATACACGGTTCACTATTCCAATAGAGAGAGGGTTGAAAGTTTCCGATAGGAGAGGAGTGTGAGGGTTTCGGCCGATTGTCTTGGAGGAACTCTGTTTGGGAGGCCGGAGTAGTGGAGAAACTCCGTTTAGGAGCGCCGACGAGATAGAGTGATTTCTTCTGGGTGAGTCGGCTAGTGGAGAGCAACGGTTCTCGCCGGATCTGTGTGGACACCAGAACACTAAAGGTCGCCGATGAGGGAGAACACTTGCGACTCAAGGCCCGTTTCATCGCTCAGGTTCTTGGACTTACAGCTGGATGTAGGAGTTTGACTCCGAACAACGTATATCTCTGTGTCGCTTATTTCGCGTTTTCTTTTCTGCATTGATTCCAAATTTTTTTTGGTTATTATCTCTCGATTGCACTCTTGCTATCCTGTTGCACACTCCATGGTGCCAAGAGAATCGTTGCATAGTTCACAACAATAATAAGAGACAATCAAAACCGACAAATTGGCATTAGGAAGTAGCTAGGAGATTTTTTCTACATATTAATTGTTACAAGTAAATTTAATTTCTAGCAAGTAATGGATAAATTCACATATTACCCCATATGAACCATATCCAGACAGCAATAATGGATCAAATCCATCAAGCTTCACAAGGTTCTTTTTGTACAGAATTGAAATAGGCACCCTGGTGCCGTCTGTGCTGACAGCCCATTTCCTCTCAATCAAATAATCAGATGATTCAAAACCGCCGAGTACCTGTCATAAGATAAGAAATGTGATTATAGTTAACCTGGAAATCTGAGTTGCAAGAAACGGTATAAAGTAATAAAAATTGACACAACTAATGTAAAGTCAAGTATTTTGGTCTCTCAATTCCCCAAAATTGTGGCCTAATATAGATTTTTTTTCATAAGTATGATTATAGATAATATAAAAGCTAAGATCTAAAATAATACTAATGCCAAACCTTTTGTTTTAACTATGAAGGACTTCTCCAGTAGCTAATATTTTAATAACACAAGAAATTCATCCATTAAGTCAAAATATTCAATCACAGGTGTACTTCAATACATGCACCTTATTTAGTCATTGGGCTACACTGGGATTTCCTAATGTAGGATAACGCTGTAGGGGGAACAATTAACCTAAACACTATATAACAGTGCAAAAAAGGCATACAACATATGCTATTAAATAAACTTGATTACAAATAATCCAAATTAAATTCACAAACAATAATTGCTAGCTACTAAAAGTGTCATAAAATAACCATACAGTGAATAAACATTGCAAATTTTGGGATGGAAATGGACAAAGCTATAAACTGACAATCACTAAAAATACTGTTAAATCCCTAAAATGCAAAAATTAAAATTAAATGTAGAACTTACCGAGCAATTGGCCTAGATGCAAAGAAGTGGGCAGTAGGAGCAAAGAGTAGATACTAATGTGTGGTTAGCGAAGGAGTATAGTGAAATTTTATGGTTGGGTGATTACAAATTTTCTAGTGAAATGGGGCCTCTGACGACTAAAAGTGGATACTGGCATTGGAGGAAGGTGGATGCTGACACTTATATAGAACTTTGTTGGCCCCTCTAGCAGGATGTGTATCAGAAAAAAATTCCTACCATCCTCCATGAAATTCATGAAGCGAATGTGGAAGTCATTTGAGATATCGAACCCACAATGTCAAAGATTTGCAATTAGAAGTGCATACTGGCATTGGCGGTAGGTGTTTGGCGGCTGATGTGGGTCGCTGGAGTTTTGAGGCTTAATTGGATAGGGATAATAGATCATGACCTGGCACGGCTAGGTTTCGGGGCATGGAAGGATATTGCCAGTGAACTGGAGGGAGAATGAAGATGAAGGAGGACGCGGTAGGTCCTTAGAGTCAGCAGCAAAGGAGGAAGAGACGGCAATTTCCCCAAGCAGTTGCATAATCTAAACTTCCCAAGATGCTCGAAGACCTTCACAGTTCCACCAAGCTACCTATTTAAAGTAATCTAAACTATGTAAAAATGGAATGAATGAATCGAATTGCCCAATCATTGCATAAATTTGGAAAAAAACTGAAAGTACAACTTCAAAAATACTTAAAAATACAAAAAATCATTAAAAAAAATGCTTTGAACACATCAGTGGACGGATGAAGATGCTATAATTGTCTACAATGAGAATAAACATTGAGAGGCTCCTGATGTGCACGTTTCGATCGATATGCTCCTAATCTCAATTAACTCCCCTGATTTAGAAGTATTTATCTCTATTCCTAACACTAACCATATGCAAATAAATGTAGCTCCTCAAATGCCACCCGGGTATCATCAGTGAATGCGCATCTTCTTTGATGACATCAAGAAGTTGACATACCACTAAATGACGAAGGCTGCCAAGGAGGTGCAAGGTGTTGAACAGGAAGTTGAGACCAAGGCAGATGTGGGGGGTATAAGACTGAATCCAAATAGCTAGGAAGCTCATAATATAGAGTCAAATCTTCTACATTGAATACATGATGGATATTTGTTTCTTTAGGAATATCAAACTCTTAAGCATTTGATTCAATCTTTCTCAAGATTTTGTAAGGGAAAATTTGCCTAACATTCAACTTCTTAGTAGCTCCTGATGGGAACATTTAGGTAGAATGTGAAACATCACTTGATCACCTACTTTGAAATCTTGCTCCCTCTTGTGATTATTTGAGCAAGCATTGTATGATTTATTACTTAATGCAATTTACATCATATAGTGACATACAAATCATGCAAATGATGAGCATATGACCCAACCGACTCACTAGGATGTGACTCTATAAGGAGGGTCCTAGATAAATAAATTCTCTATGCCCATGACCTATAGCTATATGAAATGCACTCAACTAAATAAACTTATTATAAAACGATTGTATGCAAACTCCACTTTTAAAAAATATAAAATCCCAATTTGACATGTGCTCACCAACAAGACAATGCAAAATTTCTCAAGACTCTAATTGACTAATTCAATTTGTTCATTCGTCTGTAGGTGATATACAGTGAAAAACTGAATGGATGTACCGGTCTTTTTCCATAGTGTATTCCAGAAACAACTCATAAATCTTAGGTCATAGTAATATAATCATAGGAGATCCATAAAATCTAAAAACATCTTTGATGAATGATGTCACAATGTGGGCGGAGTCAATAGTCTTATTGCAAGTAATGAAATTTTGCATTTTTGAAAACCTATCAACCACTCCCAAACCAAATGATTGAAAAGAGAAGTACGGGGAATGCATAAATGGGAGCATGAAAAAGATACTCATCAACTAACAAGAAATCATCAAGGGGCATAAATTTAGCCAAAATTTAGAATATGAAATGCTCAAACACTTATGGTAGGTAGATGGCTGACAAGATGACTCAAGGCATCTATAAATTTGTTCTCAACAACAGCTCAATGTTTTTGGACAATACTCAAGAACTCATGGTATCATTAAGCGTTCTTCAGTGGGAGTAGTTCTAGGATAGGCGACCTGCTGGAAAGTACTCGTGAGTCACTTATGGAAAGGGATGAAACAGTGTGGTTCAGCTAAGTATGGGCCGGAATGAACTAGTGAAAGCTCAACAAAATTTTACGGTCACTATAGAAAAGGATAAAACTTATTAGGGTGACCTCTTAGGAAATGCTCATAGGTCACCAATAGAAAACGACAAAATTTTACGGTTCAGTTCAGCATGAGCTGAGATGAGCCAAAGCAGAACAATACTTCTGGTGTTATATTTATTATTGTAGAGAATGACCCAAAAGCTTGTATGTATAATTTCAGTATCCAAATACAAGGGGAGAATACAAATATATAGGAAAGAAGAGAGAAGAATAAATCCTATACATGATGTGGGACTAAAGAAGGAGGAGAGAGAAATAAAAAAAGAGGGCCCAATAATGGGCCCTTTACATGGGCTTTTCCAATACTCCCCCGCAAGCTGGAGCATACAAGTCGTATGCGCCAAGCTTGGATAGGCACTGATAGAAGAGGGTACTTGGTAGAGCTTTTGTGAGGACGTCCGCGACCTGTTCAGTACCCGGAACATGCTTGAGCTCGATCTTCTTCACGTGGACTTTCTCTCGGATGAAATGACAATCTACTTCAATATGCTTCGTTCTTTCGTGAAAGACCGGGTTCTTGGCAATATGTATAGCAGCTTGAATGTCACATAGGAGGAGAGCTGGTGAAGATAGCCTTACATCAAGGTTGGCAAGGAGACTCTCAATCCATGTGAGTTCTGAGACCACAGAAGCCATTGCCCTATATTCTGCTTCTGCTGAGGATCGAGCAACCACTACTTGTTTCTTGCTCCGCCAAGTAATCAGATGTCCCCCAAAGTATGTGCAGAACCCGCTAGTGGATCGTCGATCATCAAGAGAGCCAGCATAGTCGGCATCAGAGTATGCCACCAATGTTGGGATTGAAGATGAGGTTTTGAATACAAGTCTTTGGCCAGGAGCTGTCTTGAGGTATCTGAGAATTCGTTCCACTGCCTGAAGATGAGAGCTTCGAGGAGAGTGCATATACCGACTAATGAGCCCCACAGCGAAGGATATATCAGGTCTTGTTACCGTTAAGTAGATTAGTTTCCAAACTAGGCGACGGTAATATTCTGGATTTTCTAGAAGAGTATCAGAATCCGAGGCCTGAGCACATAGTTTGTGATTGACATCCATGGGAGTGTTCACAGGTTTGCAGCCGGAGTAGCCTACATCATGAAGAAGATCTAGGCAGTATTTTCGCTGAGAGAGAACCAGACCATCTGATCGTCTAGCAACTTCCAGACCTAGGAAGTACCGAAGATGTCTCAGATCTTTAGTTTGGAAGACGGAGCTCAGATGTTGCTTAACGGCCTGTATGTCATTCGAGTCGTCTCTAGTAATGATGATGTCATCGACATAAACCAATAGGAGAACCGTACCTGTTGCCTGGTGGTAAGTAAACAATGAGAAGTCAGCCGAGCTCCGAGTGAATCCAATTTCCCGGAGAGCTTTGCTGAACTTGTCGAACCATGCCCGAGGGGATTGTTTGAGACCATAGAGCGATTTTAGAAGGTGACACACCCGAGATTCCTCCGTGCTCTCAAACCCGGGAGGTTGCTGCATGTAAACCATCTCGTGGAGGCCACCATTCAGAAACGCATTCTTGATGTCTAGTTGAAGTAATGGCCATTGGCGATGGGCAGCCATCGAGATGAGAACGCGGACTGTGTTGAGCTTTTCTACCGGAGAAAAAGTCTCGTCATAGTCGAGACCTTGTTTCTGTGTGAAGCCACGAGCTACCAGACGAGCTTTGAGTCTGTCAATGGTCCCATCAGGAGCATGTTTGATGACAAATACCCATTTGCACCCAACTGGTTTCTGTCCAGGAGGAAAGGGCACCAGGGTCCAAGTCTGGTTTGCCCAAAGAGCAGCCATTTCTTCTTTCATGGCAGCGCGCCACCCAGGATGTTGAAGAGCCTCGTGTACAGAGTTAGGAATAGAGACCGAGGATAGTGAAGTAGCTAATGTCTGAAGAGGTGGAGAGAGGCGATGTAGAGAAACATAGTTGGCCATCGGATAAGCTGTAGAAGCGGGCACCGGAGTAGCAGAACAGGGAGAAGCCGAGGTCAAAGCCGACTGCATAGGGGCAACGAAAGGAGGAGGGCGGCGAGTATAAACCCGAATGACGGGTGGCTGAGGGGGAGCAATAGTGGGAGTGGGCTGAGGGAGGGTTGGAGGCGAGTTGACGGGGATAACAGGTCGTAGAATGGAAGGTGGTAGAGTGGTTGGTGGTAGAGGAGGAGGGAAGAAGGGTTGATCCTCCCAGAAGGTAACATCAGCGGACACAGAGACCTTCTGGGTAGCCGTAGAATAACACACATAGCCCTTTTGGGTGCGGGAGTAGCCGACGAAAATGTGTTTCACTGCGCGGGGATCCATTTTGTCTATAGTGGGACCCAGAGTGTGGACGAAACAAGTACATCCAAAGACCCTGGGTGTGAGAGGAAAGGCTGGTGCGGAGGGAAAGAGAAGGCTGAATGGGGTAGCATTTTGGAGAACCAAAGAGGGTCGATTGATGAGAAAGCACGCAGTGGAGACCGCAAAGTTCCAATATTCTTTGGGAACATGCATGTGAAGCATGAGGGATCGAGCAACATCAAGAAGGTGGCGGTTCTTTCGTTCTGCGACCCCATTTTGTTGAGGAGTGTAGGGACAAGATGTCGGATGAACAATACCGAAGTCCGCACATAGATTTGCAAACTCGTGGCTAGTGTACTCACGGGCATTATCAGAGCGGAATGTTTTGATAGTAGTACAGAATTGTGTACGAGTCTTTAACACAAAAGCCCGAAAGACACGGGGAAGTTCTGAGCGATCACGAAGTAAATACAACCATGTGGTGCGAGAGTAATCGTCAATAAACGTTATAAAGTAACGATAGCCAGAGATACTTGTAACCTTGTACGGACCCCAAATATCAGAATGTATTAAATCAAAAGGAGCAGAGCTCCGAGTACAATGTGCGGGAAAAGAAGAACGTGTCTGTTTGCCAATAATACAGGAATCACATTTAAAAGCAGGAAGGGATACGTCAGGAAGCGCCTTCTGGAGGATAGGTAGAGGAGCATGCCCAAGAAGGCAATGCCAAGCACTAGTTGAGATAGTGGAAAGGGCGGTAGAAGATATATCGAGGAGGTAGAGCCCGTTCGGCAGTCGACCCCTACCAATGATAATCCGCGTCTGCCGATCCTGTATCAAAAAACCAGAAGAAGTGAAGGTGATATAGCAGTTCATATCAATAATAAGATGACCAAAAAATAGTTAATTAAATGGTGATGTCGGCACATAAAGAGCGGAGCGAAGAGAGTGGGAGGGGTTGATCAAGAGATCAGCACATCCGGAGACCGGAATAATCGCACCGTTGTCCACAGTAATAGACGTGGGATGAGGAGCATCTGAGAACCTTGGCAGCAGCAGGGAGGTGATGTGGTGGGTGGCTCCTGAGTCCAGGATCCAATGGGAACTGGAGGAAAGACATGCAGTACCTGTAGTAAAGGTGGATGCAATACGTGCAGTAGATGTGGAGGCCACCGACGCAGACGGGGGGGTTGAGGAGCCCCTGAAGTTGTTGCATCTGAAGGCGAAGAGCCTCAAGGTCCGTGCCAGTGGGTGGAGAGCTATCAGCGGTAGCAGCAATAGGCGGGCGAGGAGGGTAGCCATGTTTCTTGTGACAGACTGCTTCAGTGTGTCCATCCCGGCCGCAGTATGAGCACTTTAGGCGACCCCGACCACCACGGCCCCTTCCGCGGGAGCCCGTACAGCCACCCCGAGTAGAAGATGGTGGGGGCAGTAAGGGAGGAATGGCCTGCTGAAGAAGGGCCGATGATGGTGGTGCAGACATCTACAGGGGAGGTGGTACACGAAGTAACATAGAGCAAAGATATGAGAAGGAGGGGGTAGTAGGTGATGCCAGAACCTGGGCCCGGATACCGTGAAGGTGTGGCGGGAGCAGCGAGATCAGTAGTAGATGGCTTGTGCTGAATCCAGGCCTCTGTGAGAGTCTTAGCACGAGCCACAAAGGAGGTCATGTCCATAGCTTTGCCAATATCCAAAGTTTGAAGATCGGTGATGATGTCAAAGAGGTGTTGGAGGTTGTCCTTGCCCGAGTACAAGGAGTGGAGTTCATCCCACATTGCTTTGGCAGTCTCATGATACATGATCATCTGGTAGGGCTCACCCTCAAGAGAGTTTAGGATCCAGGTCTGAACGCGACCGTCATTTCGTAGCCATTCATCAATAGTAGGGGAAGGAGGTCCCTGGGTAAGGTGAAGAGCAAGGCCCTTGGCTTGCAAGACCCTCCGAACGGAGTGAACCCACGGGATGAAGTTCGTGTTGAAAATTGTGAAGTAAAAGTGGTGATCAGGCAGTCCGGGCGGCCTGGGCGGACTGACTTCGCGGACTGACGTTGCAGTCTGGCGGTCTGGTGTTGGCGGCCTGTAGAGTTCTGATGGCTGCTGTGCGGGTTGAACTCCACGGACTGCACAGACTGATTGAGTCCGGCAGTTGCTTGCTGTCGGCGGTTTGCAGGATGGTCTCCGCGGACTGCGCGGATTGTGTTTGGAGTCCGCGAGATCGGCGATTGATCTGATTTGGAGTTGCGGTGGTGAGTCGTATTCTTGGTGGCGATCTGGCCTTAGAGCTGGCGGTCTGACTTGGTGTCCGCCAAGCTCGCGCCATTTGGTTGGCAGGTTGCTGGACTTGGTCACACATTGTGACAAGTACAGGGTGTCTGCATAGTCCGCTGTTGACCGGGCAATCTGCCTGTTGGTCGTGGACTTGTGCTGCGGGCTGGTGCGGTGTTCTCGAGTCCGCAGAGTCCGCTGTGACCAGGCGTTTTGCCTGTTGGTCGTGGACTTATGTTTGCGAACTGGTGCAGAGTCCGCTTATCCGTGCGGACTAGCTTGTCACCTTGGTGCTTGGCGTATGTGGCTGATGTCCGGCTTGTCCCTGCGGACTGGGCGGATTACCTTGTGCAGACTGGCATGGAGACGGTCATGCACTTGGTGGTTAGCAGTTTGTTCGCGAGTCCGGCTTTGATATTTCGGTCAATGCGGACTCGGCAGACTAGCTTTGCGGGCTGCGATCAAGGGGCGGTTAGCCTATCTCATAGGGAGGTGACCACACTCCTCATCCCGCCTATAAATAGGACACCCCCCTGACACTTCATTTGTAATAGAGTGAATAGTAAGTTGAACGTTGGTTAACTACTGCGGTCTCGGATTTCTATCCACGCGGACTGAGGACTAAGTGGTTATTGTTTGCAGGTTGTGTAGCTCGCTCTGTGAAGCCAGGAGTCTGGTTCTGACTGCTGTCAGGAAGCAGTGGAGTTCGCGAATTCAACCGGCGGTTTCAGCGGATAGCCGTGCGGTTAGCCAGTTTATCCTCAGCAGTTTTTCAAGTTCTAGAACTTGTCTGCCGGTCTCGGAGGATAAGGTGGTCTGTTCGTCAGCAGAGTAGCAGTAGTTCAGCGAATAACGACGTGTCCATGCGACCTCGCGGTCTAGGAGGACTCCGTTAGTTCATCAGCTTAGAAGTGGCAGTTTGGCGGACTGGGTGACCTCAGCGGATAGGCGGTCTCGGCGGTCTCCAGTTTCTGTCCACCCGGATTGTTATACTTGTTGTTTTTTCTGCTTTCCCTTATACTAGCGAAATCATGTCTCGCTACGTATACCTCGCCCTGTAAAGAAGATAGTGAAATATTTGATCTTCTTGTTTCTGTCATTGAGTGTGGTTTGATTAAGTTTACTTCCTGGTCTTCCGCATGGTCAAGTTGTGATCTGGGTAGTTCCGAAGATATTGATTTGGTATTTGGACTACCTTGTTGAGCATCTTGAGAAAATTCAACATGGTATCAGAGCAAGGTTCAGTTGCTTGAGTGGTGATCAACGTCTGATAGTGTGGTGATCAACGTTTGATTGTGCTCTGTGCTTCTGGGAACTTATCAGATTTACTGCAATGCACGGAGGTTATGCAAGGAGTATGGGGATTGAGCTTTTGACACCGACTAACTTCAGGAAGTGGAAGTCGTGCATGAAAAGTTATCTTCTGGGCGAGAAGTTGTGGGAGGTCGTCGGTGGTGATGACCAGGTGGAAATTACTGCTGAATTTGGAACTGCTGAGCAGGTGAGAGTTTGGAGGAAGACTAATGCAAAGGCAGAGTTTACTCTCAAACGGGCTGTCTCACCTGAGCTGTTTGATCACATCATTGGATGTGAATCTGCTGCATAGATTTGGACTTCCCTTTATGGGTTGTTCAATAGGAATAATGTAGCTAGACTACAGTTCTTAGAGAATGAGCTGGCTAAGGAAACTCAAGGGGATTTCTCTATCTCAAAGTTCTTCTTGAAGATGAAGAGCTTATGTGCTAAGCTGTCAGCACTTGATCCTGATGAGCCTATCTCTGAGGCTAAGTTGAAGAGGCACATAATCTGCGGCCTGCGGAAGGAGTATGTGGCATTTGTCACATCAGTTCAAGGTTGGTCCACTCAGCCATCCTTGCTGGAGCTTAAGAACCTGCTTGCTTCGCAGGAAATCTTGGTCAGACAGATGGCTGGTGTTACTATCTCTGAAGGAGGTAGTGAAGCTCTCTTCACTGGCAAGAAGAAGAAGAGATGGGAAGGGAAGAAGAAGAAGACCGCGGCTTAAGATGTGCCTTCAACTTCTAATCAAACAGAGAGGAGCGCTGCTCCTAAGAAGGATTGAAAGAAGAACTTGAAATGCTACAGATGTCATCAGCCGGGTCACTTCAAGCGTGACTGCAAGGTTAAGCTGCAGCCTGGGCATGCTGTAGGCAAGGAGAAAGCTTCTTCTAGCAATGAGGAAGCTGGTTGGGGTGGAGCTTTCATGACGGGCACCTGTGTCCGTTATTTTTCTGCCATCGACTTTGAAGACGACTGGATTGTGGACTATGGGTGTGGTCATCACCTCACCTGAGACAAGTCGAAGTTCTCCTAGCTACAAGCTTACTCAAGGAACGAAGCTATCATTACTGCTGATAATACTGTTCATGTAGTAGAGAAGGATGGAGTTGTGTCTTTAGGTAATGATAAGGGGCCACTCACATTAAGGAGTGTATATCACGTACCGGGCATGAAGAAGAACCTCTTCTCTGTGACCAATGCGGTTGACGTTGGATATCAGGTTCTGTTTGACAAAACAGAAGTGAAGTTTCTCCGCAACGTATCAGCGGTTAAGGCTGATGTTGCTCACGTTGGGAGGAAAGTGAAGGACTTGTTTGTTTTATCAACAAATTCCTATATTGATCGGATGAGGGCTAACGATAGCGTTACTATCTGGTATGAGAGGTTGGGGCATATAGGGATGGATAAGCTGAAAGCAATGGCAAGCAGGAGCCTTGTGAAAGGTTTGTCTAAGCTGTCATACTTTGGCGATGGTCACGTTGGTGGAGGTTGTCAGTTCGGCAAGGCTCATCGTCTTCCATTTGATAAGTCTCAAACAAGGAATAAGAAACCATTGGAGTGTATCCATGGTGACTTGATGGGACCAACCACCACTACTAGCCTTGGTGGGAGCAGATACATACTAGTTTTGATTGATGACTACTCAAGGTACACTTGAGTGTATTTTATGAAGGAGAAGTCAGTTGCTTTCCAGTTGTTTGTGGAGTTCAAGGAGCTGGTGGAGGGCCGGCTTAACTCGCGGATCAAGAAGTTTAGAATTGATAACGGCGGAGAATTTCTCTCCTCTGAGTTTTCTAATTTTTCCAGGAAGCACGGGATCCAGAGAGAGCTTACTTGTGCACACACTCCACAACAAAATGGAGTAGCGGAGAGGAAGATCCGTCATCTGACGGAGACCTGCAAATGTTGGCTTTATGCCAAGAGTATCTCAAGGTCCTTTTGGGCAGAGGGAATGTCTTGTACAGCTTATGTCATCAATCAGATGCCTCTCAGTCTGATCAACATGAAGTCACCTTTCGAGATGTTGCTGAAGGAGAAGCCAAGTGTTAGACACCTTTGGGTGTTTGGTTCAACTTGCTACGTGCATATCCCAGATGCTTTAAGGACAAAGCTTGATGCAAAGGCAAGGAAGCTTGTCTTTGTAGGCTATGATGAGCGGAAGAAGGGATGGAGGTGCATGGATCCGGCGACGAAGAAGTTCGTTGTGTCAAGAGACGTTGTCTTTGACGAACTGACGTCATATGGAGGAAGCTCGGTTAAGCTACCAGTAAGCAAGGTTGATGAAGAGCAGATGGTTGCTGAAGTTCTTCAAGAGGAGCTTGTTGTTTCACCAACAGCTCCTGTTACTTCACCAACAGCTCCTGTTGCTTCAAGCTTTGCGGCAGAAGCTTCTGGGTCGGTAAGCAGGGGGAGCGATGCTCCAAGTGTGCTCGGTAATGGAGCTGAGCCTGAATAAGCAACGGAGGCGGTGAGCAAGAAGCAGCCTCTTCGGAGATCAAAGAGGGTTATCAAGCCTCCAGCTCACTACTGTGAAGGAAATGCAGTGAGATATATCTCATGTTTCTTTGCAGGTTCCCTTAATGAGCGAGAGCCTACTAGCTTCAATGAGGCCACTGGAGTCAAGGAGTGGGAAGATGCCATGGGAGAGGAGATGGCTGCTCTCAAGAAAAATGAAACCACCTTGTGCCCAGGGTTGATGACATTACTCCAGTGACTTGCAAGTGGGTGTATAAGTTGAAGAAGAAGGTTGATGGGAGCATTGAAAGATACAAAGCTCGCCTAGTTGCTCGAGGATTCTCACAACAGTATGGAGAAGACTATGAGGAGACATTTAGTCCGGTTGCAAAGATGACTTCTGTTCGGGTGGTGATCGCATTGGCTGCTTGCCAAGGATGGAGAATATGGCAGCTTGATGTAAAGAATGCCTTTCTTTACGGGGAGATTGACAAGAACATCTTCATGGATCAGCCGCTTGGATTTATTTCTGAAGTTCATCCGGACTACGTCTACAAGCTCAGGAAGGCTCTTTATGGGTTGAAGCAAGCTCCAAGAGCTTGGTATGGGAAGATTGCAGAATACCTCCAATTCTGCGGATACCTTGCTTCTAACTCAGATTCTAGCTTGTTCATCAAGAAGAAGGGGGAGTTTCAAGTCTTGGTCCTGCTGTATGTTAATGATATGATCATCACAGGGAATTCAGAGGAGGAGGTTGATAGGCTCAGGGCTGAGCTTGCTATTCGCTTCGAGATGAAATACTTGGGGGAGCTTCATCACTTTCTCATTCTTGAAGTGGAGAGGAAGGAGAGCGGGATTCTTGTTTCCCAGAAAGGATATGCGGATCAGATTGTGAAGCAATTCGGCATGGAAGGGGGAAATAGTTTCTCAACTCCTTTGGATCAAGGTCTAAAGCTTCGACGAGATGAGAGAAGGATTCTTCCTGATCCCTTGGTGTTCCGAGCTCTGGTGGGGAGCTTGATCTACCTGACGATTACAAGGCCAGACATTATTTATGCTGTTGGCTGAGTAAGTCAGTTTATGGAGGAGCCAAGAAAGACTCATCTAATGGCAGCAAAGAACATCCTGAAGTATGTCAGGGTGACTTCTGACATAGGACTCCTTTATAGGAGGGACTCGAGCTTTTCTTTGCTAGGATACACGGATGCTGATTATGGAGGTGATTCGGATGATCGAAGATCAACTTCTGGTTATGTGTTCACTTGTGGATCAGTGAGCATTTCGTGGTGTAGCAAGAAGCAGGACTCGGTGTCCATCTCTACTACGGAAGCAGAGTACAAGGCTTCAGCCTTAGCTGCTCGAGAAGCCATCTGGCTGAGGAGGCTAGTAGAGGATGTCCATTAGGAAGTGCAAGGTCCTACTTTGCTCCGAGAAGATAATGAGAGTTCTCTCAAACTGGTGAACAATCCAGTTTGTCACGCGAGGACCAAGCATATTGAGATCGAGCACCACTTCATCAGGGAGAAGGTGTTGGAAGGATCTCTTGTGGTCGGGCATGTTCGGAGTGAAGATAACCTTACTGACATCTTCACAAAGCCGTTGTCGAATCGGCCTTTCCAGCGGCTACGAGGTCTACTAGGCATGATCACCACTTCTCACTTCAAGGGGGGAGTGATGAAAATTGTGAAGTAAAAGTGGTGATCGGACAGTCCGGGCGGCCTGGGCGGACTGACCTCGCGGACTGACGTTGCAGTCTGGCGGTCTGGTGTTGGCGGCCTGTGGAGTTCTTATGGCTGCTGTGCGGGTTGAACTCCACGGACAGCGCAGACTGATTGAGTCCGGCAGATGCTTGCTGTCGGCAGTTTGCAGGATGGTCTCTGCGGACTGCGCGAACTTTGTTTGGAGTCAGCGAGATCGGTGATTGGCCAGATCTGGAGTTGCGGTGGTGAGCCGCATTCTTGGTGGCGATCTGTCCTTGGAGCTGGCGGTCTGACTTGGTGTCCGCCAAGCTCGCGCCATTTGGTTGGCAGGTTGTTGGACTTGGTCACACATTGTGACAAGTCCAGGGTGTCTGCATAGTCCATTGTTGACCGGGCGATCTGCCTGTTGGTCGTGGACTTGTGCTGCGGGCTGGTGCGGTGTTCTCGAGTCCGCAAAGTTCGTTGTGACCGGGCGTTTTGCCTGTTGGTCGTGGACTTATGTTTGCGAACTGGTGCGGAGTCCGCTTATCCGTGCGGACTGGCTTATCACCTTGGTGCTTGGCGTATGTGGCTGATGTCCGGCTTGTCCCAGCGGACTGGGCGGATTACCTTATGCAGACTGGCATGGCGGTGGTCTTGCACTTGGTGGTTGGCGATTTGTTCGCGAGTCCGGCTTTGATGTTTTAGTTAATGCGGACTCGGCGGACTGGCTTTGCGGGCTGCGATCAAGGGGCGGTTAGCCTATCTCATAGGGGCGGTGACCACACTCCTCACCCCGCCTATAAATAGGACCCCCCCGACACTTCATTTGTAATAGAGTGAGCAGTAAGTTGAGCGTTGGTTAACTGATGCGGTTTCGGATTTCTATTCGCGCGGACTGAGGACTAAGTGGTTGCTGTTTGCAGGTTGTGTAGCTCGCTCTGTGAAGCCAGGAGTCTGGTTCTGACTGCGGTCAGGAAGCAGTGGAATTCGCGAATTCAACTGGAGGTTTCATTGGATAGCCGTGCGGCTAGCCATTTTATCCTCAGCAATTTTTCAAGTTCTAGAACCTGTCTGTCGGTCTCGGCGGATAAGGTGGTCTGTTCGTCTGTTCGTCAGCAGAGTAGCAGCAGTTCAGCTTAGAATTGGCAGTTCGGCGGAGTGGGCGACCTCAGCGGACAGGCGGTCTCCACGGTCTCCAGTTTCTGTCCGCCCGGATTGTTATATTTGTTGTTTTTTCTGCTTTCCCTTATACTAGTGAAATCATGTCTCGCTACGTATACCTCGCCCTGTAAAGAAGATAGTGAAATATTTGATATGCTTGTTTCTGTCATTGAGTGTGGTATTATTAAGTTTACTTCCTGGTCTTCCGCATGGTCAAGTTGTGATCTGGGTAGTTCCGAAGATATTGATTTGGTGTTTGGACTACCTTGTTGAGCATCTTGAGAAAATTCAACAGTTCGACTTCCCAGAGAGGGAAATAGTAGTAATCCGAAGCTCATCGCGGAGTTCAGGAGCAGGAGCCACGCGGTCTGCCGTGGGGGTAGCTATAGTGGAGTCGCTAGAAGACATGGCGAACTGGAGGAGAGGAAGCGAGCAAAAAGCAGGCCGCGGCGAGTACAGACGCGCCAGGCAAGGCGCGAGCTATTGGGGGCCGCGGCGGACAGGAGCAGTCCGCGGCGAGTAGAGCACAACAGCGCGAGCAGAGGGAGGCCACGACGGACAGGAGCAGTCCGCGGCGAGTAAAACACCAGCGCGCCGAGAAGAGAGGGCAGGCCGTGGCGAGATGGAGAAAGGAGAAGACAAGCGGGGAGTGCTCGGCAAGTCGCGGCGATGTGAGGCAACTAGAGAGCGAGCGCAGCGGGCTGAACAGTCCGCAAGACGGAAACGCAGAGAGGAGCGAGTCTGCGTAAGGCAGGGAAAAGAACTTTGCCCGCCAGAAGAGGGAGGAAAGAGCAGCGGATAGAGAAATCAGCGCGGACAGAAGGGAGCTCGCAATAGCAACAGGCAATGGAGAGAAGGAGACCACCAAGCTCGCAGCAGACTAAAGAGAGCAAGAAGAGGAAGCGAGGTTGTCGGGCTCGCAGCGGACAGAAGGAGACCGCAGAGCTAGGGAGCGAGTTCGACGAGCTCGCAGCAGACAGAAAGAGGCCGCCGCGGACTATGGGAAACAGTGGACCCCACAGACCAGAGAGAAAGGATTATAAAAGGACCAGAAGAGGAGTGGTTCCACGGAAGGAAGAGGGAGCAGAGAGGAGAGGGGCAGGCCGCAGAAGCTATGCAACAAGGAGGGGCAGACAGAAAACGTCAGGCCGCGGAAACCGCAGGCCGCCGGGCGGACAGACTTCAAAATCCGCAGGAGGCACCAATTTCCTCTGATACCATGTAGAGAATGGACCAAAAGCTTGTATGTATAATTTCAATATCCAAATACAAGGGGAGAATACAAATATATAGGAAAGAAGAGATAAGAATAAATCCTATACATGATGTGGGACTAAAGAAGGAGGAGAGAGAAATAAAGAAAGAGGGTCCAATAATGAGCCCTTTTCATGGGCTTTTCCAATAATTATGGCTACTAACAACTATTTTCTTGTATTCTCTTTATTGTTTGGTTCCAAGTGTTGTAAATCAGAATTTATTTTAGGCTATATGAATTTGTTTTAGATATAAAAGTTAAGATATACATTTATTTTAGATGTACAAGTTTAAATTGAATGAATGAATGAATGTAGATCCTAATTAGTTTTAGGTTATATGAATCTATTATAGATTTGGTGAACTAGTTTTCATTTATGAATCTTCCTATATAAATCCGTTATCAAATTGATAAAAATGAAGTGAAATTTATCAAAAAAGTTCAAGGCTATATGTGTTTTTTTGTGGTTTGTTGAGCATTGTTTTTAGAAAAAAAGTAGTCGAAGAGTGAGAGGAATGTCAGTGTCATGGGATACGAATTATGTCATGTTCATGATTGTACTGAAAACACAGTTTCTCCAAACAGCGCAACTGCGCTCATGACCACAATTCCCAATCACTGCGTTCATGACCACAGTTTTCAACCACTGCGTTCAGGACCACCACCGCCGCCCCAAACAAGGCCTATATGTAGAACTCGCCGAGTAATCGTTTCCAATGAAAAGATTGTGTAGTATGTGGGTTAGAGAGGCAGTAGAAGCAAAGCTTAGGTACTAATGTGCAGTAGTTTTAGGATTGGGATGATTTTAAATTTTTTTGGCAAATTGGGGTTTCCAACAAAGATGGATGGTGGTAGGGGTCGGTGGGAATTGTGTCTGATGGATGGAATAGGTCGCAATAAGCTGTTGGTGTTTATTTAATGGTATGAGGTTAACATGCTTGTACCGATATAAATAGTAAAGAGAAATGAAAGAAATCCTAATCATTCTTTTCTACATCGTATCAGAGGGCTAGGTTACGATCGCTTCCCCTCTTCCGCTCATCTGCCGCTAGGTTGTCGGGACGAGCACCGAAGGACTCGTCTCCTCGTTGAAGAAGAAGGAAGCGGCTTGCGTCGATCGACTGAAGGAGACGCTCGCGATCGATCGACGGAAGAAGAAGCTTGGCTGCGATCGACAGAATGAGAAGCCTTCGATCGACGACAGAAGGAGAAGCTTGTTATCGCTCGACAGAAGGAGTTGCTTGCGATTGATCGAGAAGACGTTGCGATTGACAGTGGGGTTCCCTTTGGATAAAGATCTTTTGGATCAGCGACATCAATTGAAGTTGCTTCCCTCTGGATCAGCGAGAAACCTTTTGGATCAGGCTGTGAAACCTTCTGAAAGTGAAGTTGCTTCCCTCTGTATTAGCGACATCAAGTCAACTACTCCTCCAATTGACTACTCCTGTTGTGGGGTTGTTGTAATTTCTAATGGAGGATATTCTCAAGAAGTTGGGTCCTGTGGAGGTGGCCACTTTGTTGAAACTATTGGGTTCATCGCCTTGACCGGTGAAGTTGGACCTTCTCTTGGTTGATCTGAAGCTTGATGGACCGACCATTTATCTAGGATGGTCAGGTGGCGTGAAGAAAACCCTTGTAGCACAAAAGGTTGGAGTTTTATTGACAGGAGAGTTGAAGAAGCCAGAGAACCCAGTTGCTGGTGACTGGGACTCAACCCACATGACTGTTCATATGGCTTCTCAACTCGGTAGTCATATTGATTGTTGCCACGATAGATGACCAAGAGACAATCATGGAGGTTTGGGAAAAGCTGAAAAGTACTTATAATGGAATGGGGAACACCCTCTGGGTCTTCCAGATGAAGGGAGAAATTGATAACACAGTTCAAGGAGAGAAGACTGTGTGCAGGAGTATACCTCCTAGTTAGAACGTCTATGGGTGGGCTACGACCATACTTCTCTTGGGGTGAGTTGCAGCAATCCACAGTGTAGGGCCTCCAAGATCATCGTGGAGGAGAGGACCATGAAGTTTCTGAAGGAATTAGATGAAAGTTTTGATCAGAGAAGAGCCTTACTTCTGTCTAGTACGAAGATTCCTACATTTAATGAAGACATCTCGGCCAAGATTCTGGAGGAGACCCGCCTCAAATTTCAGGTAAGGACTAGAGGGTCTGCTGCAGTCAAGTCAGCATTAGCGGCTACTGGCTCGGGTGTTCCAAGACCACGAGAGGAAACCCGACAGTGCTACAACTGTGGGGAGACGGGTCATCTATGGTATGCTTGCCCCAAACCACCCAAAGCGAGCGATTTGGGTGATGGTCATGGACGTGGCAGGGGTCATGGTGGTCGAGGTGGTTATCAGGCAAATCTGGGCATTAACAGATGTGCTGAGCAAGTTGGTGTTATTTACACCAAGGAGGAACATACCCTACTGAGCATGATGGAGAGCCTTAAGAATAAGCAAGTGGGTGAAAGCAGCAAGAGTAGAACTGGGGGAACATCAAACTCAGCTATGTATGCTCACCCCTCCAGTAAATTGGATTGGATCGTTGACTCCGGTGCATCACGACACGTGACAGAGGATGTGGGCGAGTTCTCCTCCTACACTTGCCTAGCGACTGCAGATAACATCTAGACGACGGATGTGAATTTCCAGCCAGTGGTCGGTAAGGGCACAATAAATTGCATAGGTTTGGTAAAATTATCCAATGTCTTGCATGCTCTTTCTTTTCCAGTTAGCCTCATATTCATCAGTTTAATTATCTTTCAACTAAAATGTGTTGTTTCTTTTGATATTCCCAAGGTGACCTTTCAGGAGAAAAAGACGAGACAGATACTTGGGAATGAGATTTGACATGACGCGCTATGGTATTTGGATCAGGAAGGATTGGATGTGACTCTTATATCTGTGGAAGAGAAGACAAGAGAAGCGACACAAAAGATGAGTTCAGAGGATATATTACCACTCCATCACCAGCGTTTGGGGCATTCAGGTTTTGGTACCTTAGCTAGATTATTTTCTTTGTTGTTTGAAAAGGCCAAAAAACACAAATTGGTATGTGACGCATGCGACTTGAGTAAGCTTACTAGAAGCTCTCATGTGAGCACGGGTCAGATGAGCTCTTTTGTTTTTGATATTGTGCATTCTGATTTATGGGGGCCTTATACCGTTAATTTTTTGAATGGTTATAAGTGTTTTGTGACATTTATTGATTGTGCTTCGTGTGTCACTTAGCTATATTTGATGAGAACTAAGAGTGATGTATTTAACTGTTTTCGGGATTTCCATAAGCAGATCCAAACACAGTATGTCACAGTGATAAAAGTATTATGGTCGGATAATGGAAGATAGTACACTAATAGGGCATTGACAGAGTACCTTTCAGCTCATGAAATATTGCATCAGACCACTTGTGCATTGATAACTTCTAAAAAGAAGTTATTTATGCGGTTATTTCCAACAACTTATTCAGTTAAAACAATTAAAATAAGTTTAAATGATATGGAAATGAAAGTAAACTCTTATTTATTTGAATTGTGGCTAATTTGGTTTTGTTTCGATGTATTTGTATCAGATGCGCCAAAGAAATTCGCCTGGAAAAGGAAATCTGCCAAAACTTCATAGCTTGAAAAAGAGGTTGCAACATCCACAAATAATTAGTTGCAACTATCAGGTTTCGGGTTGGCAAGGCAGGCGCAGAAGTTGCAACGTGCAGAAAAACAAGGTTGCAACAACCTGGGGCGAAATTAAAAGCCGAAATTTGAATTTTGGTGCTGGACGAAAACATGGAAGGGTGCGTCTCTTGGGGATTTTTGGGGAGAATTTAGACAGCAGTTATGACAAGTAATAAAAGGGAGAGAATGAGATTTTATGGGACATAAAAAATTCGAAAAAGAGGAAGAGAAGAGCCAAGAGAGGTGGGCGAAATTCATCTAGGGCTGGAGATCGGGAGGAAGAAGAAGCCGCGCAGCAAATCCAGATCTGTGCAAGGGGAGGCGACAACATCCTTTGTAGGGGCATTCGTAGAGATCAATTGGTTGGCTTGTTCTAACTCTTATTCATCATGTTTGTTGAATTCTCGCTCCGATTTCTCGTACTTTTGACTAGGATGAACTAATTCGCTTGCGAATCTTATATGTTGTGAACTATTCGACGTTTGCTTTGATATTTACATGAACAATAGAGTTAAATTTGGTTTGTATCTTAAATTTCATTCTGTTCTTCAGTGATGACGTTAAGAGATTACCATCTAGTGCTTCATACTGCGTTCTATATGCGAGAGCTGCGTTCGTAAGTCTCGAGAATTTAGTTTGGCAACATATGATTTAGCGTATCGCTATCATTCTAGTTGTGGAGTTATGATCCATAATTTTATACGTATGTTTACTTGTGTAGTCTTGATCTAAGGCTACTCACTAAATATGCATAGTGCGATGATGAAATCGAGAGATGCTCACCGCGAGTTTAGGATTTCCACAAGATAAAAACTGAGTTGAATTCAATTGTATTTCTCATCACAAAAAGGCAAACTAAGATTAGGGATCAACATATGAGACTCGTTCTTCTCATCATTATATTCTCATCTTACTTTAGTTTCGTTATTTAGTTTACTTACTCTCAAAACCTTGTGATTTTGCTTGACTTATAAGAAAAGATCATTACTAGTACTCATAAGCTGAGGAAAAATATTGTCTCTGTGGGTTCGACACTCTACTTTCCATTTTGTTACTTGACATGACACGTACACTTGCGTAGCACTTATATATTCACACGACAAAGCGTGCATCAAGTTTTCTGGCGCCGTTGCCGGGGACAAGTTTTTTTCTAAGTATTATCTTGTGATATTAGTAATTCTGAGTAATCTGAGTTCAAGTATTGTTGTCATTTTTACTCGTTAACTACTGGATATCGGTGTATGTCCAGATATTGAAACACTGAAATTTTACCATTGAATTCTGAAATCGAGAGAACTTGTAGGCTGAATAGAAGGAATCTGAGAAATAACAATACTATTAATCTTGAGATGGATGTTAACGGACAAAATAATGTGGTTAACAATGAGGAGCAAGTAGAACCTAATGAGCAAGTTGACCAGAATGTTCAACCAAATGTTCCTAGAATGACTTGTCGAGACTATAACACACCCTTGCGAGGAGGATTGCATTTTAGCATAGCCCGACCTACCATAGCCGCTAATAATTTTAAAATTGACTCCACTATTATGCAACTAATTCAACATAATAAGTTTGGGGGTCTTAACAACGAAGATGCTAATTCTCATCTAAGGTCATTCTTAGAAATTTGTGATATGTATAAAGTAAATGGGGCCTCAAGTGAAGCGATTCAGCTAATGTTATTTCCATTCTCCCTAGAAGGAAAAGCTAAATATTGGCTTAACTCGTTACCACATGGTTCTATAACCACTTGGGAGCAGTTAGTAGATAAATTTTTAAACAAATATTTCCCTCCCTCTAAAACCGCTAAGTTGATTAGAGACATCACCACTTTTATGCAAAATCACGGAGAAACTCTTTACGACGCTTGGGAGCGTTTTAAGGAGTTGTTGAGAAGATGTCCACATCATGGTTTACAACAACACCAACAGGTATCCACATTCTATAATGGGTTACAAACGGCTACCATGATCTTAGTAGATGGTGCTGCGGGGGGGTCATTGATGAAAAAATATCCCGAGGATGCTTATGCTATCCTTGAAGATCTTACTTCTAACAACTACCAATCTTTTGAGAGACAAGGGAATAACAATCAAACTGGAGTCCATCATGTTGATCAAATCACTTCGTTAGCCGCACAGATGGCTTCACAGTTCAATATGATAAACAAACGTTTAGATTCTTTGAGTCAAAATACACCATCAATTAGTAGCCTTCAATTGTCTAATCTTAACACCTCCTTCACCATAGAACAATTGAATCAAGTTTCTGAAGAAGCCAACTATATAGGTGGCCAAAGACAACATATTCTTCCAAATCATTACAATCCTGAGTGGCGGAACCACCCTAACTTCTCGTGGAGAAATAATCAAAATGTTAATCACCCACCTGGATTTAATCATATTCCACATAACAATCAAGGGAATTCAAGAAAATTAACAGATGAAGTAATCTTAGAAATGTTCCAAAAGAATGACGCAAGGGTAGTAGGTATAGAATCATCTCTTAGATCACTAGAGAATTCCATTGGACAGATTGCTAATGCATTAAACCTAAGGCCGGTTGGAACATTACCCGCCGATACCACTCCTAATCCAAAAAGAGATGACCCATCTAGTCAATGCAACTCTGTTACCCTAAGAAGTGGGAATAAGATTCCGGGTGGGGACTTGTTACTAGAAAAGTTAAAGAATGATGAAAAGAGAAAACATGAAGATAAGATGAAAAAGGTAGAGGACCCTAGGGCTAAAGAAGGAGTAGAAATTGTAGATTTAGAAGAGGAAAGAAAAGTCTATCCACCTCCGCCTTTTCCATCTAGGCTCACTAAGACAAGGCTTGATGCACAATTCCAAAAATTCATGGAAATTTTTAAGAAGTTGACGATAAATATCCCTTTTGCTGAAGCTATAGAGTAGATGCCGAGTTATGCAAAATTCATGAAGGATATTCTTTCTAAAAAGAGAAAATTTGCTGAAAAGGAAGTAGTGGCATTCACTGAGGAATGTAGTGCTATTCTACAAAAGAAGCTACCCCCTAAATTAAAAGACCCAGGAAGCTTTACCATACCATGTTCCATAGGTGTTAAATTTACGGGTAGGGCTTTATGTGACTTAGGGGCTAGTATCAATCTCATGCCGCTCTCTATATATAATACATTAGGCCTTGGAGAGATAGCTCCTACTTCTTTAACCTTTCAGTTAGCAGATAGGACGTTAGCATTCCCTAAAGGCATAGTTGAAGATGTTTTTGTAAAGGTTGAAAATTTTATTTTTCCTCCAGACTTCGTGGTTCTGGATATGAAAGAGGATAGGGATGTGCCTATCATTCTTGGTAGACCTTTTCTGGCTACAGGAAGGACTCTTATTGACGTTCAAAAAGGAGAGCTTACCATGAGAGTTAATGAGGAAGAGGTAACGTTCAATATCCTTAAGGCAATTAAATACCCCAATGATAAAGAGGAATGTCATTCTATTGATAACATAGATATTCCAAATAAAGCTTTTAAACAGAATGATCATTGGGAGAAAACATTGCTAGCAATCCTTAATAATGAAGAGTGGAACGAGGAAGAAGAATATAGTAAATTAGCTAAGGTTTTTAATGTTAGTGAAAGGTGGAGAACATATAGGAATGTTGAAGCACTTGAGAGATCAAGTGAAACTAAAATTCTGAAACCATCTATTATGGAACCACCTCAATTGGAATTAAAACCTTTACCCAGCAATCTAAAGTATGCTTTCTTAGGAGAAGATAAAACTTTGCTGGTAATAATTGATGCATCCTTAGAACAGAGTAAGGAAGATGAATTGTTAGAAGTCCTTAAGAAATACAAAGGGGCTATGGGGTGGACTATTGCCGACATACAAGGCATTAGTCCCACTATATGTATGCATAAGATATTATTAGAGGATGATTCAAAGACCTCCATTGAACATCAAAGAAGACTTAGCCCTCCGATGAAGGAGGTAGTAAAAAAAGAAATTATTAAATGGTTAGACGCTGGAATTATTTATCCCATTTCTGATAGTAAATGGGTCAGTCCGGTCCAATGCGTGCCAAAGAAGGGTGGGATGACCGTAGTGAAAAATGAGAATAATGAATTGATTCCTACTAGGACAGTGACCGGATGGCGTATATGCATGGATTATAGAAAGTTAAATCAATCGACTAGGAAGGATCACTTCCCTCTTCCATTCTTAGATCAAGTGCTGGATAAGTTGGCAGGGAATGAATATTTCTGTTTCTTTGACGGGTATTCAGGTTATAATCAAATAATGGTTGCCCCTGAAGACCAAGAAAAAACCACATTTACTTGCCCTTATGGTACATTTGCGTTCCGCAAAATGCCCTTTGGGTTATGTAATGCTCCTGCTACGTTTCAGCGTTGTATGATTTCTATTTTTTCTGACTTGATGGATGAGGGAATTGAAATTTTTATGGATGATTTTTCAGTATTTGGCAAGTCTTTTGATGAGTGTTTGGAGTCTTTAAAAAAGGTTTTGGAAAGGTGTATGCAAACTAATTTAGTCTTAAATTGGGAAAAGTGTCACTTCATGGCAAGAGAAGGCATAGTCCTAGGTCATAAAATCTCCAATAGGGGTCTAGAAGTAGATCGTTCAAAAATTGAAGTAATTGAGAAACTCCCACCCCCTACAAATATTAAAGGTATAAGAAGCTTTCTAGGACATACAGGTTTCTATAGGAGGTTTATAAACAATTTTTCTGCAATATCTAAGCCTCTTAGCCATCTACTTGAAAAAGACACGCCTTTTCATTTTGATCAATCATGTCTCGAGTCTTTCAACACATTAAAGAAAAGTCTGATTTCATCACCTATTATAATAGCACCTGATTGGAATTTACCATTCATTCTGATGTGTGACGCTAGTAATTATGCTCTAGGGGCAGTTTTAGGGCAAGCCCATAATAAAATATTTCATACCATTTACTATGCAAGTAAGACTTTAAACGAAGCCCAAATAAACTATACAACCGCGGAGAAAGAATTATTATCAGTAGTATTCGCGTTTGATAAATTCCGCTCGTATTTGATTAACTCGAAAGTTATAGTTTACACGGATCACGCTGCAATAAGGTATTTGGTAGATAAGAAAGAAACCAAGCCTAGGCTTATAAGATGGATGTTGCTATTACAAGAATTTGATCTTGAAATTAAAGATAGGAAAGGGGCAGAAAATCCAGTAGCAGACCATCTGTCTAGGTTAGAGCAAATTGAGGAGAAAGATAAAGAAATAGTAATTAAGGAAAATTTTCCTGATGAAAGTATCTTAGCAATATCAGAAAATAGTTCGCCATGGTATGCAGACTTAGTAAATTATATTGTGAGTAGAGTATTACCACCGGAGATGAGTTATCAACAAAGGAAGAGGTTTTTACAACAAGTTAGGACATACTTCTGGGATACGCCTTATTTATTTAAACATTATGCGAACCAAATCATAAGACGCTGTATCCCTGAGGTGGAAGTACCTAAAATTCTAGAAAGGTGTCATGCTTCTCCATATGGAGGACATTTTATGGGACATAAAACGGCATTGAAAGTATTAGAGGCGGGATTTTATTGGCCAACATTATTCAAAGATGTGCATAACTTTGCAAAATGTTGTGATGCATGTCAAAGAATTGGAAATATAGGCCAACGAGATAGTATGCCCCTACATAATATATTAGAGATAGAGATATTTGATATGTGGGGAATAGACTTTATGGGTCCGTTCGTAAATTCAAACGGAAACTTATACATTCTAGTAGTGGTGGACTACGTATCAAAATGGATAGAAGCCGTTGCGACCAAAAATAATGATGCCCAAACTGTACTTAAATTTTTAAAGAATATTTTTAACAGATTTGGCATTCCTAGGGCCATCATCAGTGATGGAGGGTCACATTTCTGCAATTGGCAATTTAAATCATTGTTGAAGAAATATGGTGTGAATCATAAGATTGTTCTGGCCTATCATCCACAAACCAATGGATTAGCTGAGGTGTCTAATAGAGAAATTAAAATAATCTTGGAGAAAACAGTAAACATTAATAGAAAAGATTGGGCTCATAAACTCAATGATGCTATTTGGGCATATAGAACTACATACAAAACACCTCTAGGATTGACTCCGTATAAATTAATTTATGGGAAAGCTTGTCGGTTACCCGTAGAGCTAGAGCACAAGGCATATTGGGCGGTTAAAAAACTAAACTTCGATTTTCAAAATGCCGAAAGGCAGAGATTTTTCCAACTAAATGAACTAGAGGAAATTCGGATGAATGCCTATGACAATTCTGAAATTTATAAAGAGAGAACTAAAAGATGGCATGACTCAAAATTAAGGAAGAAGGATTTTAAACCGGGGCAATTGGTTTTATTATACAACTCAAGATTGAGATTGTTCCCGGGTAAACTGAAATCTAGATGGTCAGGACCATTTTTGATCAAGGAAGTTCACCCTTATGGAGCAGTAACAATTTATAATGAAGTAAGTGGATCGGAGTTCAAAGTTAATGGTCAAAGACTAAAAATTTATATGAGCAACAATGAGGATTTACAGAAATCCTCATTTATTTTTGAAAACTAAGTGGAAAGGGAAGTCCTGTCGGGACTGAAAATTAGGCGCTAGGCGGGAGGCAACCCACCATTTTATCTATATTTTAATCTTAAGCTAATTTTGTTTTAGTTAGTTCTTCAAGTTATGAGCATGTCGTGGAAAGAAATCGCGAGGGGAGAAAGTTCAACAGTGCAGTTCTGGAAGTTGCAACGTGCGAAAAAAAAATTAGTTGCAACCACCAAGTGTCGGATTCGCAGGGTAATTTCTGGAATGGCGCGGGTGTTGCAACGATAAAAAAAAAATAGTAGCAACCTCTCCTTTTCGGGATTCATATAAGCGTTATACGTGGCGCCGGTTTAGCTGAACCGTTCCGCCTTTTCACATACCAGTGGGGCCTAGGTTGACACGTGGCGTCGGTTTAAGTGAGTCGGTCTGCCTTCTTATTCAAAAGGCGTGAGGCATTATGTCGGCATTTTCCTCCACAGCTCTAAACCCTAAGTTTGCGATCAGGAAGACGACTGCGTCAACCCTCGCCTACCAGGCAAATCGCGACGGACGGGCGTTTGCTCGGCGACGGAAGGGCGGCGAATCAGGAGGAACAAGAAGCTACAAGCAGTGCCTCTGCCTGACACCCTGAGGCCCTATATCTCCAGATGCGGTAAGTTCTTGCGTACCTCCCTCAACATTTTACCTCAAGTTCGAATAATGGACGGTGAAACTTTCCCCTTTTCTAAACCTAGCCCTCCATTTGCCCCTAATGTAGAAAATGTCATCTAAGAAAAAAGGGAAGACCACAGCAAGGAAGACCTTAAAGTTTATAAATGAGGCTGCTAAGGAGCGATTTGAGATGTTAAAGTCTATCCCCATGATTTTTGAGCGGGGCTTTAAGATGGAAAAGAGAGCATGGAGTTTAAGCTATACACTACAAATCCATGCTCTGCAATGGGAAACCCTCTGCCACCCGCGAGCTGAAGCCATCCTCCCATGGGTGTACGAGTTCTATTCGAATGCAAGGTTCTCCGAAAATGAATCAGTGATGGTAAGAGGAAAGGTAATCGATTTTTCTGCGAAATCCATTAACATGCTGTATGATTTGGGATGTGAAGAAGATTTCTATAGTCTGAACCATGTGATCGACAACTCTGAAGTAGCTACATTGGTATGCAACTCCCCCGACCCTGCATGGTCCAATGCATCGACAGGATCGCTTAAGTCTACATCTCTGTCAAGGGAGGCTAAGGTTTGGGTGTTATTTATTAATGCCAGCATTATGCCGACCCGACACTTGAACAATGTGACATTAGACCGAGCAACTCTAACTTATCATATCTTGAAGGGAAACCGGGTTAACGTGGTGGAAGTGATTAGTACTCATCTGAAAATGAAGATCAAGGAGAACAAGGTCAGGCAATTGTGGTTCCCTGTGCTAATCACTGAGTTATGTCGAAGTGTGGGGGTGGTACAGAGCATGGAGGACTTGGTGACACATGTAGGCCGGGAGATAACCGAGCGAGTCGTGAAGATAAACATTAAGGTAGGGAATGAGTTTGATGATGGGAGCAACAAGCCTAGAAAGAGGAGCATGGGGATCCCTTCTTCTTCGGGCGGCAAACTAGATGATGTTTTGATGCCAGGGGGAGAGGGAGCAACACTAGAAGAAATTCTATGTAATATTGAATATATGAAAGTCTACCACCGATGCCAGCACCGCTACTTCAGATCTAGACTGGATTATCTGCAGAATAGTCTAGATAATTTATCACGGAAAGCAAAACAACCAATCGAGGAAGCCCAATTCGAATATCAATGGCAGTTTGACGATCAGGGGAACCTGGTGGACATGGATGGTAATAGCCTCGACCTGACTGAATTGACTGAAGAAAAGGACGACGAAGCAGAAGATGATGATGAAGGCTAACATTCACATGCTTATAGCTTACCACTGTTCCGATTGCACAAACAATCTTTTGCATATGCTTAAGTATATGGTAGTTCAGTTTGTCTTTAAAAACTATATTTTGCATATTTTGTGCTGGGTTAAATTTTGGACTGCACTGTTAATTCTATATGCTTGAATATATGATATTTTTGTGGACTTCATTGGCATCTGTGATCTACATATGGCTACTTCTATATGCTTGAGTATACGATATCTTTGTGGATTTCATTGATGTCTGTGGTTTACAGATGCTGAATAGTTTATGTGATAGTTTTAATCATGTCTTTAATATTGTTAAAGTGCCCTCCATTATTCTTTTCTTTTGTCCATATATGTGCATGCTCGCCAGCAACAGGGCATCGTTTTGGAGTCGGGATCGGGAGGACTTATACAAGCATGGGCATTGAGGATAGAAAGACAGCAACTTCCCTGGATGGTCAACTTGAGAAACTCTAGGGGAGTACTTCCGTTTCAACTATATTTTCTGAAATTCTCTTATATGAACCAACCTTGCTAGAATCTAGTAACGTTTTAAGTATGAATTGATTGTGATTTTGGTGATTCAAAATTCTTGCATTACTTAATGAGTAAGTTATCCTAGAGATCCAATGATAACTAATTGGTATGGCTAAACAATCGTAAGAGCTCGGATTTTTAAATTGAAGTTAGTATGATTTTTTTTGGTAAAGCGCTCTTAAGCGTCCGTATCATGCACAACTTTCTTTAATTCATTTTTACTCCCCGCAATATTTTAAATTGACTTTCAAAAAAAATTGGGAGGGGTGAGAAGAACTGAGTTGATGATGTAAGCTTAGATAAGTGTTTAAGTGGCTACTTCATTCTGATCACTCATGAAACCCTTTGAGCTTGTTCCTTATCATTTTGCTAGACACTAGTGAATCTAAGTTCCCTACATTCCAACTAGTTGTATCTTAATGCACTATTCAATTATGGGTGTTTGACTCAACATTTTGATGATAAGATTATAAGTCATAGTGATATGCGGCCTGAGTATGTACGTGCCTACTTGGAATGATCCCAACTGTGACCAGAAAAAAAAAAGAGAACTAAAAGAGAAATAAAAGAAAAGGAAGGAACAATTTGGTCATAGTGATATGTGGCCCAGGTATGCACTTACGTACTTGGAATGATCCCAACTATGAGTTTTATATTTATAAATACTTATTGCTTAAGAGTTGAGCTCCATAAGATGAGGGAGTATTAAGATTATTAACTAGGGAATTACCTCTCCATTATTAATGCATGTCCATGAATAGCTAATCTAATCAAGCCAAGGCCAACCTTACATTCACGTGTGCTACTAACGCTTGTCGAAGTCAAATCAAAAACTTAGCTTATTCTTATCCTTCCAAATTAGTGCGGAGGCTCAATAAGAAAATTTTTGTGTGGGAGTGAATAATTTGAAGAAAGCACACACAACACCGAAATTCTTAATTTCGCTTTATCTTTCATCAACTAACGGATTTGTGATGTTTGAGCTCTCAATGATTGATAAGCTTATCAGTTGGAGAAATTGGATTTCTTAAGTATGCTTTGTTTAATTTCTGTTACGATAAAAAGATCATCGAATTCTCATCTTGGTAATTATTCTTTCACCTAATTCACTATTAGGAATTGTCTTGCTAGGGACTAATAAGGGTTAAAGTGTGGGGGTGTGATAACTTCTAAAAAGAAGTTATTTATGTGGTTATTTCCAACAACTTATTCAGTTAAAACAATTAAAATAAGTTTAAATGATATGGAAATGAAAGTAAACTCTTATTTATTTGAATTGTGGCTAATTTGGTTTTGTTTCGATGTATTTGTATCAGATGCGCCAAAGAAATTCGCCTGGAAAAGGAAATCTGTCAAAACTTCATAGCTTGAAAAAGAGGTTGCAACGTCCACAAATAATTAGTTGCAACTATCAGGTTTCGGGTTGGCAAGGCAGGCGCAGGCGCAGAAGTTGCAACGTGCAGAAAAACAAGGTTGCAATAACCTGAGGCGAAATTAAAATCCGAAATTTGAATTTTGGTGTTGGACGAAAACATGGAAGGGTGCGTCTCTTGCGGATTTTTGGGGGGAATTTAGACAGCAGTTATGGCAAGTAATAAAAGGGAGAGAAGGAGATTTTATGGGACATAAAAAATTCGAAAAAGAGGAAGACAAGAGCCAAGAGAGGTGGGCGGAATTCGTCTAGGGCTGGAGATCGGGAGGAAGAAGAAGCTGCGCAGCAAATCCAGATCCGTGCAAGGGGAGGCGACAACATCCTTTGTAGGGGCATTCGTAGAGATCAATTGGTTGGCTTGTTCTAACTCTTATTCATCATGTTTGTTGAATTCTCGCTCCGATTTCTCGTACTTTTGACTAGGATGAACTAATTCGCTTGTGAATCTTATATGTTGTGAACTATTCGACGTTTGCTTTGATATTTACATGAACAATAGAGTTAAATTTGGTTTGTATCTTAAATTTCATTCTCTTCTTCAGTGATGACGTTAAGAGATTACCATCTAGTGCTTCATACTGCGTTCTATATGCGAGAGCTGTGTTCGTAAGTCTCGAGAATTTAGTTTGGCTACATATGATTTAGCGTATCGCTATCATTCTAGTTGTGGAGTTATGATCCATAATTTTATACGTATGTTTACTTGTGTAGTCTTGATCTAAGGCTACTCACTAAATATGCATAGTGCGATGATGAAATCGAGAGATGCTCACCGCGAGTTTAGGATTTCCACAAGATAAAAACTGAGTTGACTTCAATTGTATTTCTCATCACAAAAAGGCAAACTAAGATTAGGGATCAACATATGAGACTCGTTCTTCTCATCATTATATTCTCATCTTACTTTAGTTTCGTTATTTAGTTTACTTACTCTCAAAACCTTGTGATTTTGCTTGACTTATAAGAAAAGATCATTACTAGTACTCATAAGCTGAGGAAAAATATTGTCTCTGTGGGTTCGACACTCTACTTTCCATTTTGTTACTTGACACGACACGTACACTTGCGTAGCACTTATATATTCACACGACAAAGCGTGCATCATGCATATACACTGCACAGAATGTGTGGTGAATAGAAAAAAATAGACATCTTATGGAGGTGACAAGGAGTATAATGCTCAATATGAAGGTCCCCTAGAGTTTGTGGGGGCATGCAGTGTTAGCTGCATCACAATTGATCAACAGAATGCCCTCACAAATTCTAGGGTGGAAATCCCCGTATCAGAAGTTGCAAGGATATAATGGGGGATGCTTCCATTAAAGTATTTGGCTATGTGTACTTCGTGAAGGACAACAAAAAGAGTGTCGGGAAACTTGATGTGAAGGCGCTTAAGTGTATTTTTGTGGGCTACACAAGTACTCTTAAGGGGTACGTGTGTTGGAGTCTAATGGAGAAGAGAAGTTTTGTGAGCATGGATATCCAGCAGTACTACCAACAGGAGGAGGCCTCACCTATGCTAGAAATGCCAAATACCAAAAGCATGAGGCGAGTGAGGGAGAGTTTGATGACAGATTTGGAAGTATGGCATGAAGGATCCATGGAGGAGGTGCAGGAGAGTGATGAGGAGCAGGAGGAGGAAGTGAGAGGTGTGAGGCCTACGGCTCAAGGGGAACTACTTACATATCGTAGGAAAGGGAAGCGAGTTGCAGAACCAGTACATGTGCCTCAAGTGTCAGTGTCTAGTCCCTTGTCTACGCCAGTTTCTATTCCTGGAGCACCTCTACCACCACTATCACTTCCTAGTGAGATCATTCCTTCTACTCCTCCATCCCTAACTGTTACATTCTAGAGGACCACTCACATCAAAGTGGTCAAACCTCCTGATAAATATGGTTGGGATCTTGCTTCTTTTGTCTTCAATGATAATATATCTTCTTCTCATGTAGCATTCATTGCATCTTTGGATAGTATTAATGTATTATTGTACTTAACAATTGGCTGGTTGCCAAAGCCGATCTAAAGTGACAAGCAACAATGAAGGAGGAAATGAGAGCTCTGAAGAAAACAAGACCTGGGAGCTAACACGATTACCAAACGACAAGAGGGTTGTCGGGTGCAAGTGGGTTTTCACCGTGAAGTAGAATCTGAATGGACGGGTCGAGTGCTACAAGGCTCGACTAAATACTAAGGGGTACAACAAGACATATGACATCGATTACGATGTGACCTTTGCAGCTGTGGAAAAATGAGCATCGTTCAGACTCTGGTCAGCATGTCAGCGAATGTGGATGGAAGTTGCACCAACTAGATGTGAAGGATGCATTTCTTCATGGAGATCTGGCTAAGGAAGTGTATATGGAGATACCACCGGAGTTTAGCACGGCCAAGACAGAAGCCAGAGTCTACAGATTGAAGAAGTCCCTTTATAAATTGAAGCAGTCTCCCCGTGTGTGGTTTTACCGATTCAGGAAGACTATGATTGGAATGAGATATCAACATATCAATGTTGATCACACTGTGTTCTTCAGGTAAAATGAAGGTCACCACATCACCATGCTTGCGATGTATGTGGATGACATGATCATCATAGGGGATGATGAACAGGAGATTGTCCGCCTCAAGGAGGCGTTGAGCACGGAGTTCGAGTTAAAGGATTTGGGTTTGCTTAGATACTTCCTTGAGATTGAGATTGCTTATGGTGCAAAGGGAATTGTCCAGTCCTAGAGGGAGTATGCCCTGGATCTCCTCATACAGACATGGATGTTGGGGTGCAAACCTGCTGCAACACCGATCAACTCGAAGTTTAAACTCAGTGTTGAGGCTAGTGAACCAGTCAATCGGGAGATGTATCAGAAACTAGTTGAGAAGCTGATTTACTTGAGCAACGCGCGTCCAGAAATTTCTTTTGTCGTGAGCGTGGTGAGTCGCTACATGCATGACCCTAAAAAGGGTCACATAGATATTTTGTACCAGATCTTTGCTTTCTGATATTGCCTTCTAATAGACCTATCACCAAATACTGGTGAAGTGTTGATCTCACGATCTAGTGTTAAGTCATAACCACATCTAGCATTGCATGTATGACACCATAAAATACATCTAGATTATGAAAAAACAATATATAAAACTACTATAATGACTATTTTATTAAAGATACTAAGGCTTGGTTTGGCATAGCAATGGCGGTCATAAACGCATGAGTTAAATCGTCATTCGTTAACGGCCTGTAAAAATTTATGAAGGAAGGCGAAAGAGGTCGCAGGAACACTCAACCACAACCAAAGCCAAGGAGAAGTCAGCATAATATAAGCACATGAGTCTTAAACCTGGAATTATCGATAACTTTTTTTACAATGCGAGACATACATTACGAGACATGATTTCATAATGTACCTGATGGAAGCAGAAAAATACAAGCAAGAAGAAACCGCTCACTTTGCAAAGTATAATCGCAAATACCGCTCAAGTCGTCGTTGTTCGCAAGCCCTGTCTGACGAAACCGCTAGTTCGCCAAACCGCAATCAAGCCGTGTGAACTGCCTTTATTGAATGCTCATGAACTTGACAGAACCCGCTAATAGACCGGGCGAACTGCTCGACTTAACCGCAATCCCGAGGAAGAGACTTCAGGTCGCTGAGACCGCAACCCGCTGCATACTGCTGACTATAAACCGTGAACTGTTCTACAACAAGCTTCCCACTAGTTATTTAGCCGCCTGATGCTAGTCGCACAGCCTGCACAGAGAGTCAACATTGCTTAGTCGTGTCAGTTAGAAAACCGTAACCGCAGGATCAAAATGCGAGCTAAGTTCTCACTGTTCTTGTTCTGGTTCTGGTTATTATATGATGAGTCGGGGACTCCTATTTATAGGTGCGAGGAGGAGTGTCGTACCACCCATAGTGAAAGGATAACCGCCCGTCAATCCGCAACTAGCACCACTTGTCCGCATAATCGCGGACACCAGAGTCCGCGCGAACAACTCACATAGCAAATGCGGACAATAACCTTAGTCCGCATGAACTTGATCAATCCAGCCACGCCTCCTGAACACGATCGCGCCAATGTTGAACTATCGGTCTCTGCATCTAGACCGCAGAGTTAAGCGAACTCTGCACCCAGACCGCGCAACCTGCGGTCTCCTCATTCAGTTCGTACACACTGCTTCCCGAGAGTAAGGCCAAGTACTAGCTTAATCGAACAGACGAACTTCGCGAACACTAGAAGCAGACCGCACAATTTGGCGGTCTCCGCTTCCAGACCGTGCAACTGCATCCCGCGACTAAGTCTACAACACCAGAGAACTCTGACTATCAACCCGCCCGAGAAGACTCCAGTGAACTGTGTGGTTAGCCTCCACAAACCGTACTAACCGTCTGCCTTCTTGCGAGCCAGAGATCCTGAAAGTTCAAGCGGACTGTGCGGTCACACAATCCAGACTGCAACAGCTGCGGTTAGACAAAGTTAACCGCCCAGTTACTCCTCCAGGGTGCTAGCTGAACCAGACCGCAGGAAGCAAGGATAAGCCGAAACCGGCTAACCTCCATCTCCTAGCCGCCAGACCGCTGCGGTCTGTGCGGTCTGCCTAATCAGACCGCCCACTCCACTGCTCTCACTTCAACAATTTCAATACTCCCCCTTGAAATGGGAAGTGGAAACCAGCCCATGCAAACCCTGTGACCGAATAAACGGTCCCTTTAACAACGGCTTCGTGAAGATATCTGCGATGTTGTCGTGACTCTGCACATATTCTACCATCAAAGACCCCTCCAACACCTTCTATCAAACGAAGTGATGCTCGATCTCGATATGTTTCATTCGTGCGTGACAAACTGGATTATTAACCAGTTTGAGAGCACTCTCGTTGTCACCGCGTAACAGAGTAGGACCCCGTACCTCCTCATGGATGTCCACTAATCTCCTAAGTCCGATAGCATCCTGAGCTGGCAAGGCTGAAGACTTGTACTCCGCTTCCATAGTGGATACAGACACTGAATCCTGCTTCTTGCTACACAACGAAATAATTTTCGTTCCGCACATGAAGATATATCCTGACGTCGACTTCTGATCATCAGAATCTCCCTCATAATCAGCATCTGTGTAGCCATGCAGCTTGAAGTTTGTGTCCCTCTCGTAAAAGAGGCCCATGTCCGAGGTGAACTTCACGTACTTCAAAATGTTCTTAGCCGCCACTAGAAAGTTGTAGATCTCGTCGAGATCTACAATTTTCATGTTGAACACTTTTTGATTTGAAGCACTTTAGACCCCCGATTTGACCCCTAAAAAAAGTTACGTCGTACATATGTACGGACGCTCGGGATCGGCGTGACTTTTTTCGGGGGCCAAATCGGGGGCATAAACGGCTTCAAATAAAAAAGTGTTCAACATGAAATATTTAGATCTCGTCGAGATCTACAACTTTCATGTTGAACACTTTTTAATTTGAAGTAGTTTAGGCCTCCGATTTGGGCTCCGAAAAAAGTCACGCCGAAAATCTGTACGTTCTGTGCAGGTTTTTTTTAGAGCCCAAATTGGATGTCTAAACGGCTTCAAATCAAAAAATGATCAACATAAAAGTTGTAGATCTTATCAAGATCTACAACTTTCATGTTGATCACGTTTTCAAATGAGAAATATTTGAGGCTCAAAATTCAAAAATGCAAAAATTGTCAAAAAGCAAAATTGGTTTGCTAGTAGTAATTTTTGGGACGAGGAAAAAATGCAAAAAATGACAGAATCTGTTTTTTTTCTGGTTTGCTAAAAATGAAAGTGGGTTTGCTAATAACAACACCCATCTTTAAATATGTGCACAAAGTCATGAAAATAAAATTGAATAATAAAATAAAATTGAAGAATTTTATATTAACTACTAGACAGAAAGATAAGTAGCTGAGAAATGATAATATTAGAGAGACATGAAAAAAATCTAGTCGAGAAAAGCTGCCCCAAAAGAAATGGATAGATAAAATTAATGAGAAACAACTCGGATGGAAAAAATGTAACACTGATTAGAAATGAATGAAGAATGAGAGTTCATAAAGTCAACCCTAAATGATTAAAGATAAAACTAACAATGAGGATTAATGATGATATCAGAAAATAAATATCAACTTTGTTGGAGTTTGACTAGGTTGACCGGCTCAACTAGTCAAAGCAATTTTATGGGTATTATTTTTTATGTTATGTATGCATTTATTATGAGAGTTTTCTAATTTTTCCTTTACCTATATAAAGGCCTCCTTGTACATGTTTTTTATAAGTTGAATTGAGAGAAAAATTTCCCACCTCCAAGTTTTAGTGAGTTTGAGAAAGCGTCGTAGCGCTAGAAAAGATGTCTGGCGAGCGGACTGGACGTGTCGCCGGGCGAATAGGAGCTCCCGCCGTGCGTGAAGTGCAATTTGTCGCAGCCTTGTAGAACTCGCCGGGGTTAGTAGCGTGAGAGTGTGGAGCTTATCCTTGCATGCGAGTAGGGTTTTCCGTTGTAGTGCTAGCCGGCAGTGCGGGTGCGAGTTGGAGTTGTGCCGAGCGAGAAGGTGCTCGCGGGTGTGCCGAGCGAGAAGGTGCTCGCGAGTGGGTGTTGCCGAGTGAGGCTCTCGCCGGAGTGTACTCGCCGAGCTTGGCTGTTTGGCGAGAAGGCGGTTTCCCGCGAGTTGGGTGCTACTCGGCAGAGTGAGCTCGGCGGGAGAGCTCGCACTCGCGTGTTGGAAGGGTGACTCGGCAGTTTGTTAGTCGCGCGGCTAGGCGGTCTCGCGTGGGTGTTCTCGGCCGACCATTTTGTGGTTGCTAGTTGAAGTGCAAAGGACCCATACTCGTTTCCAACAAGTGGTATCAGAGGGAGGTTCGGATCCTTGGAGTGAGTTGATCGGAAGCGAAGTGCTAAGTGAGATGGAGATGGGAAGTGGAATACCGGGGCAAGTCCCCAAGTTGACCAAAACGAACTATGAAAATTGGAGTATACAAATGCGAGTGCTACTCGCCTCCAAAGAGTTATGGGAGATAGTTGAAGAGGGAGTCGAGGTGCTTACTGCTGAAGCGGTGGCAGCGTTGATTAACGCTTAGAAGACAGCGTTGAGGGAAACAAAGAAGCGGGACAAGAAGGCCCTATTCCTATTGTACCAAGGAGTTGATGAGGCGACGTTTGAGAAGATCTCTGATGCAGGGACATCGAGAGAAGCTTGGGAGATACTGCAACGCTCCATGCAGGGAGTTGACAAAGCAAAGAAAGTGAAGCTGCAATCTCTTCGAGCTCAATATGAGGTGTTGAAGATGCAGAGCTCGAAGAGAGTTGGTGACTATGTGACCCGTCTGCAGACGCTCACAAATGAGATGAAGAGGAATGGAGAGGTGACTGATGATGTCAGTTTCATGGAGAAGCTACTACGATCTATGTCCAAGAAGTTCAGGCATGTGATAGTAGCTATAGAGGAGTCGAAGGATCTCACCGTGATGGCGGTAGATGAGCTTGTTGGCTCGCTACAAGCCCACGAGTATCGGATGTTGCAAGATGATGAGGAGTCGAGTGGCTTGGGGAAAGCACTCCAGACTCAGCTTAACTTTGGGGAGAGCTCAGGAAGAGGAGGAGGCCAGCGTGGCCGAGGCTACCAAGGAAAAGGTAGAGGAGGAAGAGGTGGAAGAGACTTCGGAAGAAACCAGTACAACCAGAAGGAGGTAGAACAACCTCAGGGTTGGAGACACGATGCAGGAGGAAGAGGAAGAGGCCAAGGGAGAGGCCAAGACAAAGGACAAGGAAGGGACCAAGGAAGAGGTCAAGGAAGAGGAAGAGGAGATATGTCCCAGACTCAATGTTACAACTGTAACAAGTTCGGACATATGAGCTACGATTGTTGGGCTCCAAGGAAGGGAGGAGAAGCCAACCACTATGCTGAGGCAAGTAACACGGGTGGCGACACGATGATGTTCCTTACCATCCAAGGTGCTGCAGGAGGGAGGAACGGAGTGTGGTACTTGGACACTGGCGCAAGTAACCACATGTGTGGAGATAAGGAGCTGTTCACCAGCCTTGAGGCAAATGGTGGTGAAGTCAGCTTTGGCGACGCCTCGAAGATATTTGTGGAAGGAAGAGGAGTGATAGCAGTCACGATGAATGGGAAGGAGTTGCATATCAACGATGTCTTCTATGTGCCGGGCTTGAGGAGTAACATCCTAAGTTTTGGCCAGCTAGTGGAGAAGGGCTATCGTGTCCTGTTGAGGGATAACACCTTAGCTATGAAGGATAGTCAAGGAAGAGAGGTGGTGAGAGTGAAGATGTCGACGAATCGCCTCTTTCCTCTAAGTATGGATGTCAAGGAGACGACATGTCTTGCGAAGAAAGGAGAAGAAGAGGAAGCTTGGCTGTGGCACCACCGGATGGGCCATCTGGAGTTCACAGGCCTGAAGTTACTATCCCAATCCAAGATGGTTGAAGGGTTGCCTATGATCTCGCCTCCTCAGAGGGTATGTGAGGCATGTACCAAAGGAAAGCAGAAGAGAGAAACGTTCGAGGGTTGAAAGTCCCAGAGGGCGACAAGGCAGTTGGAGCTAGTTCATTCGGACATAGCAGGTCCGTTTGAGACGACCTCAGTTGGAGGCAGCAGATACTACATTACCTTCATGACTACAATCGGAAGTGTTGGGTGTACTTTCTGAGGGAGAAGGCCGAGGCGCTTGACAAATTCAGTGAGTTCAAGGCAATGGCTGAGAAGGAGAGTGGGAAGCCACTAAAAGTGCTCAGGACAAATAGAGGTGGGGAGTACACCTCGAGGCTGTTTGATGAGTCCTGCAAGCAGTGGGGGATATCTCATCAGCTGACGGCGGCGTACTCACCTCAGCAGAATGGAGTGGCAGAGAGAAAGAACTTGACCATCATGAATATAGCAAGGAGTATGGTGAAAGTCAAGGGATTGCCTAAGAAGTTTTGGGCGGAAGCAGTGCAAGTGGCTGTGTACGTGCTGAACCGTTGCCCAACGAAGATCGTGAAGTTCAAGACTCCGTTTGAAGCCTGGTGCGGCTGGAAGCCAAGTGTGAAGCATCTGAGGGTCTTTAGGTGTGTGGCTTATGCCCATGTCCCGAACCAGAGGAGGAAGAAGCTGGATGACCGAAGCAAGAAGTTCATCTTTGTAGGCTACGCTCCTGCGAGCAAGGCATACAAGTTGTACAACCCGGTGATGGAGAAGGCCATCACCTCAAGGGATGTGGTGTTTAAGGAAGGCAGCAGCTGGAGCTGGGATGAAGAGGTGAGGAACATCAAGGGGATGTTCTTCGATGATGATGAAGAAGAGGGTGGTCAGGGAGATGAAGTTGAGATGGTTGGAGCTGAGCCACCATCACCACCCAACAAGGAGTCAGGGGGAGCTCTCACCCCTTACTCAAGTGGAGCAAGTACGAGCAGAGGAAGATCTGGTGGAGCAAGCACCAGCGGAACCAAGGATGATCGTCCTCAACCTCGGACAAGGAGGTTAAAGGAGATCTATGAAGAGACGGTCCTAACTCATAACAATTTTTCTTTATACTGTTTGTTTGCAGATGTTGAGCCGTACTCATATGAAGAAGCCGCCGAAGAAAAAACTTGGAGAAAGGCGATGGATGTGGAGATAGCCTCCATCAAGAATAATGACACCTGGAAGCTGGTGGATCCACCTGCAGGCCACAAACCCCTCGGGGTGAAGTGGGTGTATAAGGTGAAGAAGAATAAAGATGAAGGCGTGGAGAAACACAAAGCAAGGCTTGTTGTGAAGGGCTGCCGCCAAGTCCAGGGTGTGAACTATGATGAGGTCTTCGTACCAGTGGCGCGGATAGACACCATCAGGTTGATCATCGCGCTAGCAGCACATCATGGGTGGAAGAAAATGCAGATGGACGTTGTCTCTGCTTACTTGAACGACTACCTGGAGGAGGATGTGTACATCGAGCAGCCTCCAGGGTATGCAGTGAAGGGGTAGGAGAGAAAAGTATGCAAGATGGACAAGGCTCTTTATGGGCTGAAGCAGGGAGCTAGAGCCTGGAATGAAAGGATAGATGCTTACCTACACAAGCATGGCTATCAGAAGAGTCCGCATGAATATGCACTCTACACCAAGGTGGATAAGGATGGCGGCATGATGATAGTGTGCCTATACGTGGATGATATGATCTTCACGGGGAACAACACTTCGATGTATGAGGATTTCAGAGGAATGATGAAGAGAGAGTTCGAGATGACGGACTTGGGAGAGCTAAGCTACTTCTTGGGGGTAGAAGTGCAGCAGAGAGAAGACGGGATCTTCATCTCTCATAAGAAGTACGCTGAGGAGATACTGAAGAAGTTCAGGATGAAGAGTAGCAAGCCTATCTCCACTCCTGCTGATCCAGGGCTGAAGCTAAGTAAGGAGTCGAAGGAAGGGGCGGTGGACTCCACCTTATTCAAAAGCTTGGTGGAGAGTCTACGCTACTTGACCTTCACCCGACCAGACATCATGTATGCGGTCGGGGTGGTGAGCAGACATATGGAAGAACCGAAGGAAGACCACTTCACGACGGCGAAGAGGATCCTGAGGTATATAAATGGGACAAGAGGCCACGGGCTGAAGTATTCAACAGGAGAAGAGCTGGAGCTGGTAGGTTACTCGGACAGTGACTACGGCGGGGATGTGAATGACCGGAAGAGCACTTCCGGGTATGCTTTCCACATGGGAACGGGAGCGTTCTCATGGAGCTCGAAGAAGCAAGCCACGATAGCTCTATCGTCATGCGAGGCCGAGTACATTGCGGTGGCGGCTTGTACCTGCCAAGCTATCTGGCTGAGGAATCTACTACAGAGTCTACACCATGGAGTGGATGGGCCAACGACCATGTTTGTGGATAACATGTCGGTCATCCAACTCGCAAAAAACCCAGTGCTACACGGGCGTAGCAAGCACATTGAAACGAGGTACCATTTCCTCCGCAAGCAGGTGAAGCTGAGGACGGTCGAGTGGTATATTTCCCCACCGGAGAGCAGGTTGCGGATATTTTCACCAAGGCACTGAAGGTGGAGACGTTCCTACGGCTTAAAGGCAAACTCGACATGTGCTGCCAAGTTTGAGGGGGAGTTTGTTGGAGTTTGACTACGTTGACCGGGTCAACTAGTCAAGGCAATTTTATGGGTATTATTTTTTATGTTATGTATGCATTTAATATGAGAGAGTTTTCTAGTTTTTCCTTTGCCTATATAAAGGCCCCCTTGTACATGTTTTTTATAAGCTGAATTGAGAGAAAAATTTCTCACCTCCAAGTTTTAGTGTGAGTTTGAGAAAGCGCCGTAGCGCTAGAAAAGGTGTCTGGCCGAGCGGACTGGACGTGTCTCCGGGCGAATAGGAGCTCCCGCCGGTATTGCTCCCGCCGTGCGTGAAGTGCAGTTTGTTGCAGCCCTGTAGAACTGGCCGGGGTTAGTAGCGTGAGAGTGTGGAGCTTATCCTTGCATGCGAGTAGGGTTGTCGCCTGAGAGTGGGCGTGCGAGAAAGTTTTCCGTTGTAGTGCTAGCCGGCAGTGCGGGTGCGAGTTGGAGCTGTGCCGAGCGAGAAGGTGCTCGCGGGTGTGCGAGCGAGAAGGTGCTCGCGAGTGGGTGTTGCCGAGTGAGGCTCTCGCCGGAGTGTACTCGCCGAGCTTGGCTGTTTGGCGAGAAGGCGGTTTCCCGCGAGTTGGGTGCTACTCGGCAGAGTGAGCTCGGCGGGAGAGCTCGCACTCACGTGTTGGAAGGGTGACTCGGCGGTTTGTTAGTCGCGCGGCTAGGCGGTCTCGCGTGGGTGTTCTCGGCCGACCATTTTGTGGTTGCTAGTTGAAGTGCAAAGGACCCATACTCATTTCCAACAAACTTAACAAGCTATATCAATGGTTCATAATTTTTAATAAAAAAAAGACTCTGAACACCTAGGATGGGCTATATCAGCCCCTTCTCTCATAGAAAGGTTTATTTTCAAAATGCAGATTTTACTTATTTTTTTCCATCAAGATACTGAACAAGACTTATTAGACTCCATTTGGCACGGTGGCGGCGGTCGAAAACACATGGATTAAACCGTCATTCCTTAAGTATCACCTAACAAACATCATCTGTTTGAACATAAAAGTTGATGAAGTTTCTTAGGTAGGTGTTAACGAATGACAATTTAACCCCATATTCATGACCGCCACCACCATGCCAAGTAAAGATTTAATCTGATCTACAACATAAAAAAGAGAACTCTACAACTAGTATGTGCTTACGGATTAAAAGGCATATAACTATAGATAAACCAAAAATAGTGTTCTCATATTTGTATACATTACCGGCATTATCTTCTTCAGAACAGAAATGCCTGAAGTCATATCGTAGTCATAAATAGATGGAGGTGTTATCATGGAAGTATAATAGAAGCGTAGAATGCTTGAAGAAAATTGTGATTCCTCAGGGTACACTGAGTATATAGGATCAACAAAATCTACTGCTCGACCATTTTGGAGTGGTCCAATTTCTTCACCCATTTGTGGAAGACTATATACAGTTACTTTTTGCAATCCTTTCTCCCTCTCATAAATAGCAACATGACGGCTAAAAAGCTGGAAATCTTCAATTTCCACGCTGAAAAAGAGATCAACTCATCAGTATCATGATGCAGCGTCAGTCAATCCAAAGAGAGGAAAAATTACAGCAAATGGCATATTCGTGAATTAAGTACAACTAAATGTTTTCCCAATGAGATGCATTTCAGTATTTAATACTGATATCTTAACAAGATCATGAGATGCTCATAAGTCATAAATGAGCATTCTCTCTATAATATCACTCAAGAGAAGACAAATCTTAAGGTAATACAGAGACATCTCATATTTCTAAGCATGAAACCAATTGTGCTTTTGAATGAAGAATAAATATAGTGTCCGAGATGAAACTCATCCAATCTAAGTTACCAAAAAAAAAACAGAGGAAGACTAGGAATTTTTCATTGTAACAAACCGTAAAGGTGAACCACTAGCCTAGCTAGTCTGCCACGTTGAAAATCAAACATGCCCATACATGAACTAAAAGAAGAAACTCAATTCATTCGGCAATTGTGAACTTGGTTCAGCCGAGCCAGCTTGGAAGCTTGTTAGTAACACAGACTATGATCCACTAGCATAGAAATACTCAAACAACTCGGTCGCACGTCGATTCAACTTATCGTTATTTGGTTAACAGAACTAATCATGCACCGAAGATTATTCAACGCACCAATTCGGTTCAATTCAACAAAGCTTTCTTAATCAATCCATAACTTGAATGAGACTTATCATGTATAACACAGCCCTGGCTGAATGAAGAATAATATTGTTGGAAACGTGAATGGGCTCCCGCGTACACAACACAACTAGATACCACTTCAAAACACACCACAATGTGTAGCCAGCGAGACTAACCCCGGCGAGATCCTCCAAGTTGCACTGCGGCTAGGAACCCTTCTCGCACGGCGAGTAAACTTCTCGGGCGACAACACTTCCCGGCTCCCGTCCAACACCCTCCGGCGAGATGGCCCCTACTTGCGAGCCGCACCACTTCTCGCGAGCTGCACCCAGGCGAGCTGGAACAGGCGAGAGCTACCCGACGAGTAGCAGCCTGGCGAGATGCTCAACCTGGCGAGACCACCAACTCGCAGCCTACTCACACGACGAGATCAACTTCCAACTCGGCGAGCTCTCTTTCTCGCTCGGCAACCTCACCTACCCGCTCGGAAAGCACACCAGCGGGCTGCGATTACCACTCCCAGCGCTGCAGCGCTCCTCTAAAACAAAAACCCGAAATGGGAAGTTTTTCACTATCTCAACAACCAAGAAAAGAACTTCAATATGCCTATATATTGGCTAACCCAACAAATAGTAAACGGACACATGACACCGCATTAAATGTCACTCCTAACCATTATCTACTTGCATTAAGTATAAAACCATACATAATAATTTCAATAAAAAACTTGTTGACCCGGTCAACAAACAAAGTCCAACAAAACTCCCCCTCAAACTTGACAGCACATGCCGAGTTTGCCTTTAAGCTTCAGGAACGTCTCCACCTTCAAAGCCTTTGTGAAGATATCTGTGATCTGCTCTTCGGTGGGACAATACACAACCTCAACCGTCTTCTGCTCCACGTGCTCACAAAGGAAATGATACCTTGTCTCGATATGTTTGCTACGCCCATGCAGCACCGGATTCTTTGCAAGCTGTATAGCGGACATGTTGTCAACAAACATGGTCATAGGCCCCTCCTGTTGATGATGTAACTCCTGCAAGAGGTTCCTCAACCAAACCGCTTGACAGGCACAGGCTGCTGCTGCGATATACTCAGCTTCACATGAGGACAAGGCAATCATTGTCTGCTTCTTCGAGCTCCATGAGAACACACTTGTTCCCACATGGAAAGCGTACCCGGAAGTGCTCTTCCAATCATTCACGTCTCCATCGTAATCACTGTCTGAGTACCCAACCAACTTCAACTCCTCTCATGTAGAGTACTTCAGGCCATGACTTCTCGTCTCATTCACATATCTCAGGATCCTCTTCGCTGCCGAGAAATGATCCTGCTTCGGCTCCTCCATGTACCTGCTCACCACTCCAACAACGTCCAAATATCAGGTCTGGTGAAGGTCAGGTAGCGTAGACTTCCGACAAAAGCTCTTGAACAACGTGGAGTCGACTGCTCCCTCCTTCGAGTCCTTCCTTAACTTCAATCCTGGGTCGGCGGGAGTGGAGATAGCCTTGCTATCCTCCATCCAAAACTTCTTCAAGATCTCCTCAGCGTACTTATTCTGCGAGATGAAGATACCATCTTCGCTCTGCTGCACCTCCACACCTAGGAAGTAGTTGAGCTCTCCCAGGTTGGTCATATCAAACTCCTTCTTCATCATTCTCTTGAAATCCTCAAACATGGTAGGGTTGTTGCCTGTGAATATCATATCGTCTACGTATAGGCATATGATCATCATATCTCCATTCTTCTCCACCTTCGTGTAGAGAGCATATTCATAAGGACACTTCATGTAGCCATGCTTCTGGAGGTATGCATCTATCCTCTCATTCCAAGCACGAGCACCTTGCTTCAGCCCATACAGTGCTTTGTCCAGTTTGCACACCTTCCTCTCCTGGCCCTTTACAACATATCCCGGGGGCTGCTCGATGTACACATCTTCCTCCAAGTAACCATTCAGGTAGGCGGACACCGCATCCATCTGCAAGATTTTCCACCCGTAGTGAGCTGCCAGTGCGATGATCAACCTGATGGTGTCAATCCGCGCCACTGGAGCAAAGACTTCGTCGTAGTCCACTCCTTGGACTTGCCTGTATCCTTTCACGACTAGTCTTGCATTGTGCTTCTCCACACCTCCATCCTTGTTCTTCTTCACTTTGTAGACATACTTCACCCCGAGGGGTTTGTGGTCAGCTGGTGGATCTACCAACTTCCAAGTATCGTTCTTCTTGATGGATGTTATCTCATCATCCATCGCCTTCATCGAAGTCTTTTCTTGGGCTGCTTCATCATATGAGTGCGGTTCGCAATCTACTAAGAGACAATATAGAGAAAAATTATTAAGGACCGGTGTCATCTCCTCGTAGATCTCCTCCAACCTCCTCATCCTAGGTTGAGGATGATCAGCTTTGCTCTCGCTGGTGCTAGCTCCACCAGAGTTGCCTCCACTTATTCTTGTTCCACTCGAGTAGGGGTTTAGAGCTCCCCCTGACTCTCCACTTGGTGGTGATGGTGGCTCGACTCCGCCGATCTCAGCTTCAGCTTCATGACCACCCTCCTCTTCATCATCATCGAAGAACATTCCCTTGATACTTCTTACCTTCTCATCCCAGCTCCAGCAATTATCCTCCTCGAACACAACGTCCCTTGAGATTATAGCCTTCTCCGTCACTGGGTTGTACAACTTGTAAGCCTTGCTCATCGGAGCATAGCCCACAAAGATGCACTTCTCACTCTTGTCATCAAGCTTTTTCCTCCTCTGGTTCGGGACATGAGCATAAACTACACACCCGAAGACCCTCAAGTGCTTCACACTCGGCTTCCATCCACTTCAAGCTTCAAATGGAGTCATAAACTTCACACTCTTCATTGGGCACCTGTTTAATAAGTACACCGCACACTGTACTGCTTCCGCCCAGAACTTCTTTGGCAACCCATTGCCCTTTACCATGCTTCTTGCCATATTCATGATGGTCAGATTCTTTCTCTCCGCGACCCCGTTCTGCTGAGGTGAGTACGCCGCTGTCAACTGATGAGAGATCTCACACTCTCTACAGAAATCATCAAACAGCCTAGAGGTGTACTCCCCACCTCTATCTGTCCTTAGAACCTTTAGTGGTTGACCACTATCCTTCTCCGTCATCGCCTTGAACTCCTTGAACCTGTCAAGGGCCTCAGACTTCTCTCTCAAGAAATACACCCAACATTTCTGACTGAAGTCATCAGTGAAGGTGATATAGTGCTTGCTTTCACCAACTGAGGTAGTCTCAAACGGACCAGCAATGTCCGAGTGAACTAGTTCAAGCTGAATTCTTGCCCTTCAGGACTTGCCACCTTCAAACGTCTGCCTCTTCTGCTTCCCCATCGTACATGCCTCACAGACCTTCTGCAGAGGTGAGATCATGGGCAGACCTTCCACCATCCTGGAATGAGATAAGAGCTTCAAGACAGTGAAGCCCAAGTGACCCATCCTGTGGTGCCACAACCATGCTTCCTCTTCTTCCTCAGTTCTTGCAAGGTACACCGTCTCCTTGGCATCCATCCTTAGCGTAAAGAGATGATTCGTTGTCATCTTCACCTTCAACACCTCTCTTCCTTCATGATCCTTCATGGTCAATGTGTCATCCTTCAACTGGACACAATAGCCCTTCTCTACCAGTTGTCCAAGGCTTAAGATGTTACTCTTCAAGCCTGACACATAGAACACATCATTGAGGTGCACCTTCTTGCCATTTAAGGTGACCACAATCACCCATCTGCCTTCCATCGAGATCTTCGAAGCATCTCCAAAACTAAACTCACTACCATTTGGTTCAAGGCTAGTGAACAACTCTTTCTCCCCACACATGTGGTTTCTCGCTCATGTATCCAAGTACCATACTTCATTCCTTCCTCCTTCAGCTCCTCTGTAAGTTAAGAACATCATCGGATCACCACCAGTGTTGCTTGCTTTTGCATAATGGTTGGCCTCTTCTCTCTTCCTCGGAGCCCAACAGTCATAGCTCATATGTCCAAACTTGTTACAGTTGTAACACTGTATTTGGGGCATATCGCCCCGGCCTCTTCCTTGACCTCTTCCTTGGCCTCTACCTCTTCCTCTTACTTCTTGCCTCCCACCTTGAGGTTGCTCCGCCTCTCTCTGATGGTAGTGATTTCTTCCTTGATCTCTCCCTCCTCTTCTTCCTCTACCTCTTCCTTGGTAGTCTCGGCCTCGCTGGCCTCCTCCTCTTCCGAAGCTCTCTCCAAAGTTCAACTGAGTCTGGAGTGCTTTACCCAAGCCACTTGACTCTTCTTCGTCTTGCAGCATACGGTACTTATGGGCTTGTAGGGAGCCAACAAGCTTATCCACGGACATCAAGGTGAGATCTTTTGACTCTTCAATCGCCACCACCACATGCCAGAACTTCTTTGACATGGAGCGCAAGAGCTTCTCCATGAAGCTTACGTCATCTATCGTCTCTCCATTCTGTTTCATCTAATTTGTGAGAGTTTGCAGACGGGTCACATAATCCCCAACCTTCTCTGAACTCTGGATCTTCATCACTTCATAGTGAGCTCGAAGGGATTGCAGCTTCACCTTCTTAGCCGTATCAACCCCTTGCATGGAGCGTTGCAAAACCTCCCATGCCTCCTTCGAACTTCTCGCGTTTGAGATTTTCTCAAAAGTCGCCTCATCGACACCTTGGTATAGCAAGAACAATGCCTTCTTATCTCTCTTCTTTGACTCTCTCAACGTCGTCCTTTGCGCGTTAGTCAACGCCGCCTCTGCTTCTGCAGTAAGCTCCTCATAGCCTTCCTCGACTATCTCTCATAACTCTTTTGAGGCGAGTAACGCTCTCATCTGGATACTCCAGTTCCCATAGTTGATCTTCGTCAACTTGGGGACTTGCCCCGGCATGGCACTTCCCATCTTCATCTCACTCTAGTCACTAAACCTTCCGAGAAACTTCCAGGGAATCCAACCTCCCTCTAATACCACTAGTTGGAAACGTGGATGGGCTCCCGCGTACACAACACAACTCAATACCACTTCAGAACACACCAAAATGTGTAGCCGGCGAGACTAACCCCGACGAGATCCTCCAAGTCGCACGGCTGCTAGGAACCCTTCTCGCACGACGAGTAAACTTCCCATGCGACAACACTTCCCGGCTCCCGGCCAACACCCTCCGGCGAGATGGCCCCTACTTGCGAGCGGCACCACTTCTCGCGAGTTGAACCTAGGCGAGCTGGAACAGGCAAAAGCTACCTAGCGAGTAGCGGCCTGGCGAGATGCTCAACCTGGCGAGACCACCAACTCGCAGCCTACTCAACCGGCGAGATCAACTTCCAACTCGGCGAGCTCTCTTGCTCGCTCGGCAACCTCACCTACCCGCTCGGCAAGCACACCAGCGGGCTGCGATTACCACTCTCAGCGCTGTTGCGCTCCTCTAAAACAAAAACCGGAAATGGGAAGTTTTTCACTATCTCAACAACAAAGAAAAGAACTACAATATGCCTATATATAGGCTAACCCAACAAATAGTAAATGGACACATGACACCGCATTAAATGTCACTCCTAACCACTATCTACTTGCATTAAGTATAAAACCATACATAATAATTTCAATAAAAAACTTGTTGACCCGGTCAACAAACAAAGTCCAACAAATATAGTGTTCATGTAAGTTACCTACCCAAAAAAAGAATCGTTCAAACCATACAGGTGAACCACTAGACGTACGAGAAGCAGCTTCAACCCGCCGCAAAACTCCATCATCCACTGCAGCAACTGACCCTCGGCAACCTCCAGGGTTGTTCGCCTCACCCATCTCACTCACCACTCGCCGGCGGCATTCCCTTTGCCGATCTTCCACCACGATAGATGTTAAAAATGTTGAAGTGTGAAGTTGGCGGTCTGGATGTGCAGACCGCACAGACCGCGGAGGTCGCGTGAATTGATGGATGCGAAGTGTGCGCAGTCTAGTTTTGGTAGTCCGCACACCTGTGCGGTCAAGTATTATTGACTGCTCTTTCTGTTGGCGGTGTCCCTATCGCCAATGGAGGTGATTGTACTATCCTCTTTCGCTTATAAATAGGGGTCCCGACTCCCTCATTTGTAAAGCGAGACCTGGAACGAGAACTAGGAGAACTGAAGGTTGAGGTTAGGACTTTCCAGACCGCGTGACAAGGAGAAGTATCTGCAAAGATGTGGTTGGAAAACTGTGCGGCTAGCACTGAGCGACTAGGTGACTAGTATTGGCGGTCTATTAGTGGAGTCTTAGTCTGGTACATCGGGCAGCAGTTGGCGGTCAAGCAACTGAGCCGTGGGCTGTGTGACTGGAGCAGTTCATCCTTGGGTGTAGTTTTCAGTTCTCAGGCAGGTAATTAAATACCAGATCGCGCGACTTGTACGATCTGTTCTCCAGCAAGTCCAAGTGTTCTGTTTGTGGCGACCTCTGCGGACTGACTTTTGTGGGTTGTGACACTTGCAAGTTGACTTTGTGGTTAGGCGACCTCTGCGGTCAGGCGACTAGAAGTCCATACAAGTGACAAGCAGCGTGGTGTGTCCAGGTGACCCGAGGTGCGAACAGGCGACCTTGGCGAACTCAGTTTTTCAGTTTGTCAGTTTGTCAGTTTGTACTTAGTAATTTTTTTTAATCTCCATCAAGTGCAATGCGAAATCACGTATGTCTCGCCTTGTAATGCAGTGAATAAAATACAAGTGTTGCTCTTATTTCTTCTATACTAGTGGTTCATTGCCCTTGGTTGGTTGAGAGTGGTCATGCGACCTCCCCTTCTTAAAATTTTACATGGTATCAGAGGGACAAATATTTTAACAGTCAACCGCTAACCATACTTTGCTAAGTACCTTTGAAAGAGGAGTAAATCAGACATCTAGTATGGAAGGTGGATACGCAAGAGGACTGGGTATTGAGCTGCTAACTCATACCAACTACAAGAAATTAAAGTCTTGTATGGAGAGTTACTAACTTGGAGAGGACCTCTGGGAGGTCATTGGTGGAGATGACAGACGGGAGGTGGTGGCTGCTGATGATAACGTGCAGGAAGTGCGGACATGGAGAAGAACTAATGCCAATGCAGAGTTTACTCTCTAGAGGACTATCTCATCTGAGTTGTTTGATCACATCATAGGATGCAGGACAATTTCTGAGATTTTGACCGCCCTGGATGGGTTGTTCAATAAGAAAAATGTAGTTAGACTATATTTCCTGGAGAATGAGTTGGCGAGAGCCACTTAAGGAGACTTGTTGATTTCCTCTTTCTTCCTGAAGATGATAAATTTGTGTGTTGAAATCTTAGCATTTGACTCAGATGAGCCCATTTCAGAGGTTAAGTTGAAGAGACGCATCATCCGCGGCTTGCGGAAGGAGTATGTGGCTTTCATTATCTCGGTACAGGGTTGAGCTAATCAGCCATCATTCCTGGAGCTAGCCTCTCAGGAGAGTTTAGCAAGGTAGATGTCTGAGTGTTCTATCTCAGGGAGAGATAGTGATGTTCTTTACTTTGGAAAGAAGAAGTGAGATAAGAAGAAGTCCTATGGTGGAGATGGTGCTTTTATCACATCACAGTAGGAGACGAGCATGACTCCTAAGCATGATGGAGGTAAGAAGGAGTGACTCACGTGTTTTCGGTGTAAGAAGCTTGGTCACATGAAGAAGGACTGCAAGGTAAATATCCAGCCAGGTCACGCTATTGAAAGAGAAGGTGGATCCAAGAAGGAAGGTGAGTGGTGGAACTGCTTCATGACATACATGACGACATCATCTATTCATGCCTTGACATCCAATAACTTCCAGGAGGATTGGATTATTGACTATGTGTGTGATCATCACCTTACCGAGGATGAGTCAAAGTTTTCTTCTCTTCAGGTGTGTCAGGGTAATGATGTTATCATTACAGCTGATTATACTGTACATACAGTGGGCAAGGAGGGAACAGCCTCCTTGGGTAGTGATAAGAGACTACTCACGATGAAAAATGTGTATCATGTGCCAGGGATGAAGAAAAATTTATTTTTCGTGACCAATGCGGTAGATACCGACTACCACGTGTTGTTTAGTCTAACAGAGGTGAAGTTCCTTCGGAACTTTTCATCAGTAAAGGCTGACATCACCCATGTTGGGAGATGGGTGAAGGACTTGTTCGTTCTATCGACTAGTTCTTCTGTTGAGAAGATGAGGGTAAACGACAGTGCTACTATATGGCATGAGAGGCTGGGGCATGTGGGGATGGACAAGCTGAAGGCTATGATGACAAAGAGCCTGGTGAAAGGCTTGCTTAGTCTTTCCTCCCTAGGCGACAGTCATGTGTGTGAAGGATGTCAATATGGAAAGGTATGCCATGTTCCATTTGACAATTCATTGTCCAGGTACAAAGTTCCTCTGGACTGCATTCACAACGGTTTGATGGGACCTTGCATCACCCTTTTTAGTTTAGGTAATAAGTATATGTTGGTTTTTATTGATGACTTCACTAGGTATACTTGAGTGTACTTTGTGAAAGAGAAGTCAGAAGTCTTCGAGAAGTTCTTGGAGTTCATGGAGCTCGTTGAAGGTATGAGGGGAGTTTACTTCCTCTGAGTTCTTCAACTTCTGCAAAAAGCATAGGATCAAGAGAGAGCTCTCTTGTGCACACACTACTTAACAGAACAGAGTTGCAAAGAGGAAAATCTGTCATCTGGTGGAAACATACAAGAGCTGGTTTCATGTCAAAGGTGTTCCCAGGCCTTTTGGGCAGAGGAAATGACCAGTATGCCATACGTCATCAACAGGATGCCCTTGAATCTTATCAACATAAAGTCTCCACATGAATTGATGTTCAAGGAAAAGCCCAGCGTGGCACACCTTTGGGTGTTCGGTTCTACCTACTACGTGCACATTCCAGATACTCTCAGGACAAAGATAGATGTTAAGGCAAGGAAGCTTGACTTCATTGGCTACGATGAGCAGAAGAAGGGATGGAAGTGCATAGATCCTGAGACAAGAAAATTTTTTGTCTCGAGAGATGTGATATTCGACGAGCTAACGTCATACCATGGTAATTCTTTTGTGGAACTACAAGAGAACAGGATGGGAAGGAAGAAGATAGGAAGCTGCTAAAGATCTTTTGGTGGAGCAGTTTGTGTCTCCGGGAGCTCCGGCTACATCAAGTTTGGGGGCAGGTGCTTCTAGTTCTGGAAGCAGGGGGAGCGATGCTCCTACTGTTTCTGTTAGAAGAACTGATGCAGAAGAGACAGCTGAAATGGTGGAGCATGGTCAAAGAGGATCATTATACCACCGGCTCGGTACAGAGATGGTCACATGGTGAGTTTGGTCTCATATTTCTTTGCTAGACCTCTGGACGAGCGGGAGCCATCATGCTTTGAGAACGTCATTGGAGTAAAGGAGTGGGAAGATGTCATAGATAAGGAGATGGCCGCCCTCAGAAAAAATGAAACTTGGGATCTGGTGCCCAAGGTGGATGGCATAACTCTGGTTACTTGCAAATGAGTTTGCAAGCTGAAGGAGAAAGTAGACGGCAGTATCGAGCGGTACAAGACTCGTCTTGTAGCTCGAGGGTTCTCGCAATAGTATGGAGAAGACTATGATGAGACATTTAGTCATGTGACCAAGATAACTTCAGTTCGGATAGAGATTGCTTTAACGGCTTACAGAGGATGGAAGATTTGACTGCTCGACGTGAAGAATACGTTTCTTTACGGGGAGATTGACAAAGATATTTTCATGGTGTGACCACCCGATTATGTTTCTGAAGATCATCCAGGATATGTCTACAAGCTCAAGAAGGTCCTTTATGGCTTGAAGCAGGTGCTTCGGGCCTGATATGGGAATATTGCAAAGTATCTACAGTTATGGGAGTATTTTTCATCTGACTCGGACTCGAGTCTGTTCATCAAGAAGAGAAGGGAGCTTCGAGTCTTGGTGTTGCAATACGCCGATAATATGATCATGACGGGGAACTCAGACGAAGAGATAGCAAAGCTAAGGGCGGGGCTATCTATTCGGTTTGAGATGAAGGATCTTGGTGAGCTACACCATTTCCTTGGTCTCGAAGTAGAGAGAAAAAAGAGCGGTGTGCTCGTCTCCAAGAAAGAATATGCGGAGTGGATCGTGAAGCGGTTCGGCATGAGGAAAGGAAAGAGTAGCTCTACTCCACTTAAAGTCGGGATAAAACTTCGGCGAGATGAAGGAAGGATTCTTCCAGATCCCTTGGTCCTTCAGGCTCTGGTCGGGGGCTTCATATACTTTACGATTAAAAAGCCGGATATTTCTTATGTTGTTGGTCGAGTAAGTCGGTATATGCAGGAGCCAAGGAAGCCTCATCTCGTGCCTGCAAAGGGGATTTTGAAGTATGTGAAGTCCACCTCGGATATGGGGATCTTTTATAAGAAGGTCGCGAGCTTAGACTTGCACGGGTACACGAATGTTGATTAGGATGGAGATACAGATGATCGGAAGTTGACGTCTGGGTATGTCTTTATGTGCGGATCAGCGGTAGTTTCGTGGTGCAGCAAGCAGGATTCCGTGTTTATTTCCACCATTGAGGTAGAGTGCAAGGCGTCGTCCTTGGCGGCCCAGGAGGTCATCTAGCTGCGCAAGTTGGTGGAAGATATCCATGAGGAGGTGTGAGGTCCTGCTCTGTTTCGCGGTGACAACGAGAGTGCTCTAAATTTGGCTACAAATCCAATGTATTTCATATTTTGCGTATTTCCTATTTTGTATATTTTCTTTTGTATTCGCTCATCGTCATTATAAGAGGGCAAGCAGACCATGTAATTCTTATCTTTGATGAATGTATGTCTTTCCCTTCCTCTAATCTCTAACCCTAATCCCCTCTTCCTTCTCTCTCGCCCTCTCTCCCTTCTCTCTCTCACACATCATTTTCCCCACCACCGCCTGCCCTCCCCCGACATCGCAACAAAATATTTAAAAAGTATATGTTCTTAATAGATAATAAATTTGCTTGTGGTTAATAAACTTATGTTAAGAACAACAAAATCATTGACTAATTATCCGTAGAATACTTTAATATTTGTTTAATATTAAATAATAAATATTTAATGTGAAACAAAAATACAAATTTTATTGTAAAACTAACATCTATGAAACATAATGTAAACTTAAGTTTAATTGAACAAAACGTATACAATAGAATACATAGAGGTGATTTAAACATATACATTGCTAATATAAACTACAATAAAATAGCAGACAATATTTTAAAAATCGTGTTGATTAATATAACAAAAAATAGATATGTTGACATGTTTTTTACTAAAGGACATAACTTATTTTTTTCAAGAAATTTTTGTTTTGCCCTCAAAACATATATGTTAGTGTTACGGATCCTCGTTGGGAAAAGACGTACAAGTGCCGCGAGCCTCGCGTAACAACTGCCTAGACCGCCGCGCCTTATCGTATTTCTATTTCAATTTAAGTATTTTGATCCTCATGTTTTAAGCCTTATGAGGAGGGCATTTCAGTACTTTGGGTGAACCGGTTTTGACCCACATTATAGGTGGGGGTTTGTGTTTTGGAATGCAAGGAAGAAGTTAAATCTTAATTCTCTCTCTCTCTCTCTCTTGAGTCTCTCTTTCTCTCGTGTCTTTCCCCAACCGTTCCACCCTGTCCGCAAACCCGCAACCCTAGCCGCGCTCGCAGCCCCCGTCGCGCCGCACCCCGATGACTCCGTCGCCCGTGAAGAGCTTCCGCCCCCGCATCTCCACCATTGCTCCCAAGGGATCGATGAGAGGCTCTTCCTCCCTCCTTCGGGACTTTCCTCTCCACCGGTCGTTTACTCGTTCGCAATCCCGGGAACATAACATCTTGGTATCAGAGCCACCGGTCCTATCACCGGCCAACGACATCGTCTCTCCGCCACCGCTCCATTCCACCTCCAGACCCCGCCCCGATCCGGACGACAGCGAACCGATCCGCACTTCTCCGACCTTCCCGCATCCGATTCGGATGGAAGCCGTGCCGCGCCGCCGAACCCCGGCTATTTTCAGCGGTCCGCCCCCAATTCTCCTTGGATCTTCGCTTAGCGGAGGTTCTCTACTCGCCTCCTCCACCGGTTTACTTCCCCTGCCAGCTTTTTCTCCACCAAAAATATCTCCCTCCATGGCTTATGACACCAACACCGGCCCAACATTGGCTCAGATTTTGGAATCGTTCAAGTCCATGATGGCAGACAACCACCAAACTCTCCTCGTCGCGATCCAACCAAACGGCATGTCGCCGCCTAGTGGGACGGCCTCCGCCTCCTCTCCATCGGTTCCCGCGCAACAACACCACCCTCTCCAGACCGAGCCTCAAGGTCGCTCCGACTATTCTACAGTGTCACGGTTTGTTAAGTTGGACTTTCCGATCTTCGAGGCCTGTGAAGATCCCCTTACTTGGTTGACTCGTTGTGAGCAGTTCTTTGTTGCACAGCATACACCCTGGAAAGATTGGTTGGACGTCGCCTCTTTCCACTTGATGGGCTCCACACAATTGTCGTTCTCCCAGCTTCACCGGGAGCATCCCCTACTTACTTGGGATGACTTCAAGACTCAGTGCAGCCTTCGCTTCGGGCCCCCACTCCGATCCAACCCCATAGGTGACTTGATTTCTCTGAAGCAGTTGGGTTCTATTGACGATTACTTGGAGCAGTTTCAGGTGCTCCTTGCTCACGCCCCTCTAGTTCCAGCAGCACACCAGGTGGCTTTCTTCACTGCAGGGTTACATGAGCGCCTTTGCATGGAGGTGGAGTTCCAGAACCCGCCAGATCTCACTACCGCTATGAGTCTCGCGCGTATCTGCGAACGTCACATATTGTTGGATCGTCCCCACCTGGGTCGTCGGACCAGCGATACCTCTTTCCGACACCCCAGTCATGCTCCGCCGCCATCAGGGGGGAGGGGCGACTCAGACTAAAGAAGGGCAGCGGTCGACACATATCCGCCGTTTGTCCAATCAGGAGATGGTTGAACGTCGTGCAAAAGGGCTATGTTTTAATTGTGATGAGCCCTACACTAAGGGACATAGATGTAAGCGTCTCTTTTGGCTAGAGGTCGACAACCCATCTGACAAGGATGTCGGGGATGACGAGCCAGGGCACCCCGTCATTGATAACTTCTCAAAAAGAAGTTATCTAGCCCAAGTTTCGGACTTTTTGATTGTTAATACGGGAGAAAAACCGTTTAGTTGAAGCCTATATACAAGTAAATTCACTTTTATTTTATTTATGACTAGAGTAGTCTTTTTCCTAAGTATTTGTGCAAGAGAAGTCAAAGAGAACGACTTGGAAGAAGGATTTTGTCAAATTTGTTGTCCTGGAGAAAAAGTTACAGAATACTGAAATAGGTTGCAACCTTTCCTGGACGAATTTCAGAATTTAAAACTCAAATCTGGCGTCGTTTTCAGATTTGGAAGAAGGCACCTTTTGGGCAAGGGATGGACGTTTTTATTGGAAGAATATTCTGGAATAAAAGAGGAGAGTGGAGAGAGAAAATTTCGGATGTTTAAGAAGGGGCATTTAGGGTTTCAAAGCATTATTCTAAATTTTTCATTCTTCTTGGAGAAAGTCTTCTTCTTCCTCATCCTTCAAGGGGGCGGCTAGATAAAAAGAGGAGATTTTTCAGGCTGATCGAGGGAGCGACCCCGGCGAAGGAATCCTACGTCGTTTAATCTTTAATTTCAACATGATTTGTAAGATCTCTCCAACCGTTAAGTGTGTTTTCTCCGCTGCCATGAACTAAACATTTTTAATCTTGTATTGTGAAAGTACCTTGTCTTTTGTGTTGATGGAATCTTAAACTTTTCTTTGTGAATGTTTGGTGTATGTCTTTATCGAATCTATAATCTTTACTTTGAAACTTTTGGTCAAAGTTTCGCCGTTTTACTATGCTTCATAATTCGAGAGAGGAGTTGTGTAAGTGTGTTATAGATCCGATATAGTATTTGAAGGGAGAAAGAGTTTTCCCCTTGGTATTAGCAACTTCGATTTTCGATCTTTATGCGGTACTTGTCACTCCCGAGGGGGAAATAGAGGCTAGGAATTTCTGATATCGAGTGGTATGAATCTTCTACCTTAAAATCGTTGCAATATGTGTCACCACTCACTATCACAAAGTCATCTTCAAAAGATTCAAGATTCATCACACTAGACTTCGGAAATCATAATAAAAGATTATTTCTTCGATAACCAAGTACTTTCTCTTAGCGAATCGTAGTCTATTTTCATTCGTAGTCTTTGTTATTCATAATCGTAGTATTTAACAAATCACTATTTTATCTGACTTGGATTTAAATAAAAGGAATAACTGGTAGTTGCGAGCACTAAATCCACCACCTCTCCGTGGAAACGAACTTTACTCACTCTTTATTACTTAATCCGGCACGTGCACTTGCGTGTAATATGTATACCTGTTTAGGGCGTATCAAGTTTTTGGTACCGTTGTCGGGGAGGTGCGAAAATTTAGCGTGTATTTCTTGCAATATTGTGAAGCTTTAGTATTTAGAGTTCAAGTCTGTTCCGTTGTTTGTTATCATTTTGATTGTTATTTTTGCTGCATTGCTTGATTGTTTTGTTTGTTTATTGTCAATTTTCGTTCTGCTTTTGTGCTTAGTTTATGTTCAAATATTGATCGCCTGAATTATTACCTCTGAACCTAGAAATTGAACGGACTTGCAGGCAGAATAGAAAAGCATCTCAATTAGAACATAATCAACCTGTAAAAATGAATCCAAATAATCAAAATGTTAATGTTAATAATAATCAGGAGGATTTAGGACAAGAGGGTGCAGTAGAACAGAATATACAACCCGCTGAGGTTAGGAGAACCTGTAGAGAATATAATATGCCTTTTAGTGGAGGGGTCCATCATAACATCATTAAGCCGGCTATCGAGGCGAACAACTTCAAAATTGATTCCATGGCTATGAACTTAGTCCAGCAAAAACAATTTAGTGCACTTAGTCATGAGGACCCGAATTCCCATATACGGACGTTCATGGATGTGTGTGATACATTCAAGATTAATGGTGCATCGGAAGAGGCAATTAGACTATGTTTGTTCCCGTTCTCCTTGGATGGTAGAGCAAAGGAGTGGCTTGATTCACAACATGGCCTCACCACTTGGTTACAAGTGGTAGAGAAATTCTTAGCCAAGTATTTCTCACCTGCTAAAACCACAAGATTAATGCGGGATATAACTAACTTTACTCAAGGGAATGGGGAAACACTCTATGATGCGGGGGAGAGATTTAAGGAGTTGTTGCGTAAGTGTCCTCACCACGGATTGGGCATACACCAACAAATATGGACCTTTTATAATGGCCTCCATACATCGACCATGATTCAGGTAGATGGAGCTGCGGAAGGATCTCTCATGGTCAAATACCCTGAGGATGCATATGCTATCTTAGAGGACTTATCCTTTAACAATTACCAATCGTTTGAGAGACAAGTTCCTTCCTCTTCCGCTAGTGGTTTGTACCAACTATCAAGTAGACCAACTACTCATTTGCTGCACAAATGACTGCCCAATTTAACACCATTAACAAGAGGTTGGACGTGTTAACTTTAAATCATAATCAGACGAACCCACAAGTGAATAGCGTTATCAGCCATCTCTGTCAATGCCATGTCAGGGCCACATTCGGGGGACACAGTTCAGATGCCCATTTTTGTGGCGGGCCACCAGCTCCTTGCCCTCATGGATACCGGCAGTACACACAGTTTCATCAGTAACCTCACTGCTCAGCGGCTTCAGCTCTTAGTTACTACTCGCAGTCGCTTGCGTGTTGTCGTGCCGAACGGCGCCGCGATGGTCTGCACTGGGGTTTGTCGGGATGTTCCGATCATTGTCGGTGAATTTCACTCTCGGGTGGACTTCTTTGTCATAACCCTGTGGGGGTTCGAGGCAGTTTTGGGGACCTGCTGGTTGCGTACTCTCGGACCGATTCTGTGGGATTTGGATGCCCTGACGATGACCTGGGGACATCGGCCTTCGTGGATAGTGTGGCACGACCATCCGAAGGGGGATGTTGGTCACGCCTTCTCCTTCCATCCTGATTATTCCGAGCAACCGGGCCTCTCTACTCTTCTTCGAGAGTACAGCGACACTATGGCTGCGCCGACTGAGCTTCCTCCCTTGCGCTGCCAGGATCACCGTATTTGCCTTCTTCCGAATACTGCCTCGATGGTCGTCCGCACATATCACTATCCCTTCCTCCAAAAGGATAAGATTGAGCGCCAGTGTACTGAGATGCTTCGGCAAGGGATCATCCGCCACAGTGTCTCCCCGTTCTCCTCGTCGGTCCTACTGGTCCATAAGAAGGACGACTCGTGGCGCTTCTGCGTGGATTATCGGGCCTTGAATGCGCAGACATTGAAAGACAAGTTTCCAATTCCAGTTGTTGAAGAGCTATTGGATGAGTTGCATGGGGCACATTATTTCTCCAAGTTAGAACGCTCGGGGTACCACCAGGTCCGCAGGTTTTCGGCGGACGTGGAGAAGACCGCCTTCCGCACCCACCATGGCCACTTCGAGTTTCTTGTGATGCCCTTTGGGCTCACCAACGCCCCGTCCACATTTCAGGCCCTCATGAATGAGGTATTTCACACTCTTCTTCGTCGTTGTGTCCTTGTTTTCTTCGATGATATCTTGATCTACAGCAAAACATGGGAGGCGCACCTCGACCATCTAAGACAGGCTCTCCAGCTCGTACGATCTCATCGGCTTTACCTGAAGGAGTCCAAGTGTTCTTTCGGCACCGAAAAAGTCGCCTACCTGGGGCATATCATTGATCACGCGGGCATCTCAGCTGATCCGGCTAAGATTCAAGGGGTCCTCGACTGGCCCGTTCCTCGGTCGCATCGTGAGCTGCGCGGCTTCCTGACTTGCTACTACAGGTGTTTCATTCAGGGCTACTCCGTCACTGCCACCCCCTTGTTATCTCTTCTACGATGCCAATACTTTATATGGGACGCCACCGCCTTGGAGGCATTTCGAGCACTACAGCAGACCTTGGTCTCGACCCAAGTCCTCCAGCTACCGGATTTTGGGATGGAGTTTCAGGTGGAATGCGATGCATATGAGTATGGTTGCGGCGCGGTACTTCAGCAGGGAGACCACCTGATTGCTTTTTTCAGCCGCAAGACGGCTCTCCACCATCTGAAGCTCCCCGCATATGAGCAGGAGCTTATCGGCCTGGCGAAGGCCGTCCATCACTGGCATCCCTATTTATGGGGTCATACCTTATTGATATGTACTAACCACATCAGTCTCAAGTACTTGTCGGAGCAGCGGTTGACGACAGCGCCACAGCAGCGCTGGGTAAGCCGACTTTTGGGCTATGATTTTAAGGTGGAATACAAGGCGGGCCACTTGAATCGTGTGGCTGACTCTCTTTCTCACCGCGAATCGCCGCGACTCGCGCGACTCGTCGGAGGCCTCTCTCTATGCTGTGTCCGGGCCGACCTCCTTAGTTCTTCCTCGCCTCCTTCAGGACATCGCTAACACACCCGCCCTTAGCGAGCTCCGACACCGCATCCAGGAGGGGCGCCTTCCAACATGTTGGATAGTTAGCGATGACCTCATTATCTACAGGCGACGCTTTTACTTGCCGGCCACTTCTCCGTTGATCGCCGACATTCTAGCAGCCGACCACGGCCGTACTCACGAAGGCGTCCACAAGACACTTCAGCGCCTGCGCACCGAGTTCTTCTGGTCGGGACTCAAGCACAATGCTCAGTCTCACATTTCATCATGCGTCATTTGCCAGTGCAACAAGACCAAGTCTCTCTCTCCAGCTGGTCTATTACAGCCCCTCCCAGTGCCGACACAGATATGGGCAGATATCTCCATGGATTTCATCGAGGGACTGTGTTGGGTACATTGGAAAATGTATACCTGATTTGGAGAAGCCTCACTTAGCTCAATGATATACATCAAGGTGTATTTGATGTTATTTTAAGTTTATATGTGCAGGTTAAGTATTTTCTAAAATGCAGAAAAAGTTTCTAAGTCCATGAGTCGACACTTAAGAAAGCCTGTGTCGACACTTGGAAAAGCTGTGTCGACACCTGAAGCAACTGTGTTGACACACAGTATTTATTAGTCGACATCAACTGTGTCGACACCGGGAGGCAGTGTCGACACACAGAAATATTAGTCGACATCGACTGTGTCGACACCGGGAGGCAGTGTCGACACACAGAAGTATTAGTCGACATCAACTGTGTCGACACCTGGAGGCAGTGTCGACACACAAATTCTGAGACTATATTAACTGTGTCGACACACAGGACTTGTGTCGACACTCAGCAGAGTTTCAACAATGTTGATTGCTGTGAAGTGAAGGAGTGTCTATGTCGACACAAAGAAGCTGTGTCGACACATTCTACAGATGCAGTGTCAAGAAGCTGTGTCGACACCATAGGAGCTGTGTCGACATCACCAAAGCTTGTGTCGACACTTAATCTACTTGTGTCGACACATAATGACAATCAGTCTCTATGCTTTGCTGACAAAGACAAAAGTTCAAGAACTGACTGGAGACTTGACAGCTGTGTATTCCAACAAGTTTGCTGACGCTGTCAGACCTGTCAGAAGTTGGTTAGAAATCGGATCAGCCGGTTACCATGGATGAAGTCTATATATATAGATGGATTCTGTCAAATCAAAAAACACAATAACAAGAAGAACAATAACAACCACACGAACAACTATTGAAGTATTGATCATTGATTAAGGAAGTGCACGTCACACAGAATAAGATTTTCGTGAGAAGATCTAAGGAGAATTCAAGCAAGAATTCTGAAGAAACTTCGGAAGTTCTTGAGAGAGAGAGAGATCTCCATCTATTGAAGTAAAGTAGGAAACATTTACCAGTCTCTTAATAAGAAGATCTTGAACTAATCTGCTAAGAAGGATTCAGATCTATTTCTGGATTCTAAGAAGGAAGCTGGCAGTCAGTCAACTTCAAAGGAGATCAACCCTACTGAGTTCAGATTCAAGAAGCTTTGAAGAAATCTAAGAACAGGTTGATTTCAGCCATCAGTTTTATCAAGAAGCTGATCAAGAAACTTTTTATCTCTTCTCTCTCAACAAGGGTAAGAGTCCATCTAAATCTCTTATCAAATTTTGTAGGATCTTTCAAGATCTGAGTTGTAAGCCTATTATATAAAGGCTGAGTGTAAGAGATATTGATCTCTGAGTGGGAGGGATTTTGAGCCTGAGTGTAGGAGAAATTTTTCTCTGAGTTGTAGGCCTTGTGGCAAGGCTGAGGAAGGGTTATTAGCCTGAGCTATAGGAGTGTGGTTACACTCTGAGTTGTAGGAACCTTATAGGGTTTTGAGTTGTAGGAACCTTTCAGGGTTCTGAGCTGTAAGATCTGTGGATCTGAGAAGAAGGAAGAAGTTAGGCCGAATCTAGCACACTGCTAGATAGGTGAAGGGGAAAAGTGGATGTACCCAGACCTTAGGGAACCACTATAAATCTGTGTGCAATCTGTGATGTGTGTGTGACTGTGATTTCTGTGTTGTGATTGCTTTAGAATAGTTAGATTCTATTTTTAGATCTGAAAAATTATTCTGCCTTAAATAAAAAAGAAAAGAACCTATTCACCCCCCCCCCCCCCACCCTCTAGGTGTTTGGGTTATCTTGAAATCAATTCTATCAGACTGCCTTCTTCCCGAGGAAATTCTGTCATTTTTGTGGTGGTCGACTGCTTCACCAAGGGGGCCCATTTCATTGCCATGAGCCGCCCCCATCACAGGAAATATCGTGGCCTGTGTTATCGTGTTTCACCGCCACGGGGTACCGGAGAGTATCGTTTCTGATCGAGACAAGGTTTTCACATCTCTATTTTGGCAGGAGTTGTTTGACCTTTGTGGCATAAAGCTGACACTTTCTTCAGCCTACCACCCGCAGTCAGAAGGTCAGACCGAGGTGGTCAACAGGACGCTCGAGATGTACTTGCGTTGCCTTACGGGGGACCGACCGAAGGACTGGGCCCACTGGTTACCATGGGTGGAGTACTGTTACAACACTTCCTACCACACCGCCCTCCAGACCACTCCTTTCCACCTGATATACGGCCGGGATCCACCTCGTCTCCTCACTTATGTTGCGGGCTCGGCTCACTCTACCTCCGTCGACACAGAGCTTCGCACGCGTTATGAGGTCTTGCGCCTCGCCCGGGCTCGTCTACTTCAGGTTCAAACACAAATGGAGACCACCTACAACAACAACCACCGCGAGTTATTCTTTGCTCCCAGGGATTGGGCTTGGCTTAAACACCGACCCTACCGTCAGGCCACCATCTCTAAGGGTTCATACCAGAAGCTGGGGACTAATTATTTGGACCCTTCGAGATTCTTCACCGCATCGGGGACGTGGCTTACCGTCTCCACCTCGACAACGACGCACATATCCACGATGTCTTTCACGTATCGCAACTGAAGCCGTTCGTGGGCGACCCTCCCGTAGCACCTTTGGTTCCATTACCACCACCACCACAACACCAGCTTGAGGACAAGCTCGATGTCGAGCAGGGAGGATATGTTACGGATCCTTGTTGGGGCAAGACGTATAAGCGTCGTGAGCCTCGCGTAACAACCGCCTAGACCGCCGCGCCTTATCATCGTATTTCTATTTCAATTTAAGTATTTTGATCCTCATGTTTTAAGCTTTATGAGGAGGGCATTTCAGTACATTGGGTGAACCGATTTTGACCCACATTATAGGTGGGGGTTTGTGCTTTGGAATGCAAGGAAGAAGTTAAATCTTAATTCTCTCTCTCTCTTTTAATTCTCTCTCTCTCTCTCTCTCTCTCTCTCTCTCTCTCGCTTTCTCCCGTGCCTTTCCCCTACCGTTCCGCCCGGTCCGCAAACCCGCAACCCTGGCCGCGCTCGCAGCCCCCGTCGCGCCGCACCCCGACGACTCCGTCGCCCGTGAAGAGCTTCTGCCCCCGCATCTCCACCATTGCTCCCAAGGGATCGAAGAAAGGCTCTTCCTCCCTCCTTCGGGACTTTCCTCTCCACCGGCCGTTTACTCGATTGCAATCCCGGGAACATAACAGTTAGCTGACATGCCCGGGGACATCTAAAACACCGGTCCTTGCAATAGAAGAAAAGTTGAAGATTCTGTAAAGGACTAAGAATAAATTCTTCTCACACGAGAAGAAGGGTCAAAACTTGTGTAACTATCATGACTTCAACATTTGTTGTTCAAATCATAGAAAACAACGCACTCAATGTTTTAAAAACCAGACAGAAAAAGGTTGTTCAACTGGTTGCAATCAAGAGAATCTTTATCTTCTTATAGTCATTCAAATTCACACTTCAAGCACTTCCTTGGATATATTATAAAAAACAATAAGACTGCTTTCCTAGCTAATTAAACCATGAAGAAGAGAGAATTATCACATAGCATACAAAAAAACAATCCAAAGGACCGGACCAGACAAGTTGAGGTTAATTTCTCAGCGTCGAAACACTTCAAATATCGAAGATATGCTCGCCTGGTTATATCTTCTAATCTTCTCGAGCAGATTTCGTATTGGAATTTCCTCTATCGAATCGTTAAATAAATCAAAATACCGAAAAGATGAAATGAACCAAAACCATATAAAAAAATCACCTTTCTCGATGTGGAATCAAAATGTGTGTGTCAGATGGATTGTCAATTGGACAATAAACCAAATCGGAATTAAAAAGCTCATCACTTGTCCTCTTGATAAAAAAATGATTTCCGCTGTGACTAGCTGATGTTTCAATCCCATAAGTACGTGGAGTTAAAGTCATCAACCCACCTTCTTGCTTGTAAACGTCAAGATACAATATAAACCGTGTATTTTTACTTTTTGATCCAACAAAAAGGTATTGTCTGCTCTCAGAAGCTTGGAGATCAACTGAAAACATATTATCCTTCTCATTGTAGAGACACAGATCACTTGATTGTTCTGACAATAATTTATGAGACCATACCTACATAAGTATAAAAACCAACATACTAATTAAATGACTAGTAATCTGAGAAATAGGGAAAGCATTTTAAATGGTTTAGGCTAAGTTTGGCTTGATTTTTTGCTCCAGTGAGTTTGGATAAAAACAGCACAATGATAGAATGTATGTTTGGCATGATAATGGTTAACTATGACCTCCACCAAGAAAAAAAACTTAGTTTTGAACATATAAATGGATGAGTTTCCTTAGGTGAGGTTGGGCGAGCAATAGTTCATAACCACCGCATTCATGGCTGTCACTGCCACGCCAAACAGAGCATTAATGTAGGGGAAGTGGTGTGGGAGTAATGGATGTGTCATAGAATGTCTCAAGAAAAAAAAATCCAATAGTGTTTAGAAAAACTACAGTTTGCATCCTAGCAGAGAGGCATAAGCATATTTGTACAAACTTCATCTAGGGAATTGCACAACAAATTTAAACTGCAAGATCATAACCTTATCAAGACGAAGGCTTTCATCCATTGTGATGTAAACTAGTGTATCATCTCCCGCCCATTCTATATATGAAGTTACTCCTTTCAAAGGATTACCAATGGCAGTGCCACTGTCAGCATCAATGACATAAACAGTATAGATCCCATTACCTTTAGTGTCCTCAGCATAGGCTATCAATTTATTATTGGGGCTTGGCTGTAAATAAGATCACAAAATTATGAAAAGGAAACAAAATTTTTAACCTAAATGCTTAAAAGACCAAGAATTACTGTGAAAGCATCAATGTTATAATAATCATGGGCTTGAGCTTTGATATTCTCATCTAGGATAACATGCTCAGCCGGTGCTTCGGGACCAGTGGGCATAACATCATACACAGAAGAAGAACAAGTATCATTGGTGATATGGCGCCTGCAATGTAAATCATAGTCCTTTCCCTCCAAAGTTCTCGTGTAATAGTAATATGAACCTCTCCTAATAGGTGCCGAAATATCATCTTCCTTGATTCTTGCTCTTATCTCAGCATACAGCTGATCCTCAAATTGTTTAACACCTACAATTAAATTTGAAATGTATAAATTAACATTTCCTAAAGAAAAAAAAATCAAATCAAGTTAATTGTTGGCTTGTTGCAGTAGTTGTTGAAGTTGGCAAATACTTTTGGTCCTCTTGTTTCTCACCTCAGGTTTGCCCACATGAACTTAGGGGAATCGAAGTATGAACCACTTGGAAATCGTAAGGTTTTTTTGGCCTGGATCATCTTGATTCCGGATTGGAGTCAAGGCCTCTTGTTGGGTCGAGTCAAGGCCACTAGTTGGGTCGGACTTGGTCTCTTGGGGTTTTTTGGCATGAAAAATCAGGATTTGGAGAGCAACCGCCAGAAGCAAGGGGGAGTTCGTCATTCTTGTATGAGCAAGGGAAGAGTTTCTTGTGAGATGGTGAGATGGGGTTCGATCTCACTGTAAGTCTTGCTGTCTGTAAACTCATATTTTCTTTGGTAACAATACAAGCGAAAGAGGAGAAGGAAGAGAGGACATAGCCCGAATTTGGGTTAATCTCTATAAATATAATTTTCCTTAGTGTGTTTGTGTGCTCTTGTGTTTTCAAAATTTGTTTAATTTTTGTTTGTTGTTCTTCTCTGTTGGTCTCGTTTCTCTGCAGTAGTGAAAGCATCGTGCCCAGCCCAATCAGAGAAGCGGCTATTGTAATAGTTTACAATTTCAGCATGTGATTCAAGTAGATCAGATTAATTGATTCACAAAAAGAGTGAATTTGTTAGTCAAAAACTTGAGGATCAATAGCAAAAAAACGACCTGATCCCCTGCTTCATCTCAAATAGGAATATAAAAAGAAAATGGCGGCGGGGGCTCACTGGACATGGATTGATTGGTGTAATCGTTTTCGGCCTTGAGATAGGAGAGGATCTCGGGATTGGAGCGGGTGTCGTCGCGGAGCCAGTAATAGTCGTCCACGCGGACGTCGCCGAACATCTCCATCTCGTGCCTCACCTTCTTCGCCACCGGCGGGATCGCCCTGGTGGAGATGAAGGATCGTGCAGCAGCAACAGCAGCGTCGATACGCCTAGCGTAAACGGCGGTGAGGAGTGGTGGCAGAGGAAAGATGAGAAGCCAGCTGGTAAGCAGAAGCAATGAGAAGAGCGTGGAACGACGGCTAAGGCCGGCCATTTTAGGGAGCTGTTGTTCTCCTTCTATTTTTCCAACGGCTGAGGCCGCCGGGCATTTTATACAGTTGCACTTCCATCTTCTCTTTTCCCAACAGCTAAGCCGGCGGCACACTTTTTCTTCTTCTTTTTTTATTGGGTTGACTTGAGGCCTGACAGTTTTTGTTTTTTTGGTTTTTGGAGGGTTAAAGTTAAACTGAGGCCGGGGGCCGCCGGGCATATATATTATATTTTTTTGCCAGGTTTATTTAATTATTTATATTTTGTTAGGCATTTTCTCCTTCGTTTTTAATTGGGTTAAGCTGAGAGAGGCCTGACATTTTTTTTGTTTTTTTTGGAGGCTTTAAAGTTAAATTGACTAATTGAGGCCGGGCATATTTATTTATTTTATTTTATTGAGAAGAAAAATGATGCGGGTTGTGTTATGTAGACGGTCAGCGTAAAATTTAGACATCCTTATTGTTGCGAACCTACTCGACATCCCGGTCGGGCCGGAATTCTTGGACCGTCTTAGGTCTCGAGACGGTCGAGCGCGCACACAGCCAAAATAGTAGGTTGATTGTACACGAGCAGTTTTAACGTGGAAAAACCCCTCAACTGGGTAAAAAATCACGTGATCGGATCTGTGCCAGTCAAAATCCACTATTTCCTAGGGGTTACAGTTGGTTTGTGAAGTCGAGGGTGACAGACCACCTCTCGTTACAACTATGGGGTGAGAACATTTTGCACGCTGCAGACGACAGACCGTCGCGTCGGGAGTTGTTACAGATTGCGCTTTGCGCTGGTGGTCTTCGGATAGCGATTTGCTGATTCCGGATGGGAGACGGGACACTAGTTCTTGCCGTTGCTGGAGTCGCTTGGGACTTGGATGATTTAGCTGTGCCGGGAGAGGGGGGCCGGGGCGGCCACCCCCTTGGCCACCGATGGCCAAGGCGGGGGGAGGCCAGATTCGCTGCCCCTCTCGGCCGCATGGGCGGCCGGGGTGGCCGCCCCTTTGGCCACCGGCGGCCAAGGAGGGGGGTGGCCCGGTCGGCTGCCCCCCTTGGCCGCATCGACGGTCGAGCAAGGGGGTGGCCCGGGCGGCCTCCCCCTGGGCCATTCGGGTGGTCGAGGAGGGGGCGGCCCTGGCGGCCACCCCCCCCCCCCCCCCCCCCCCCCCCCCCCCCCCCCCCGCCGGCGAGGCGTGGCGGTTTCCCCATCATGAGTAGTGGGATCGGCGTGCGGGGATCGGGTGCGGTGATCGCGTGCGCGGTCAAATCCATGATCCCATTAATTTTAGTGGAGATCATGGGGGAGGTGGCTATTTGCACACTCATCACATCTAAAATAGGGTTCATCCCCAACACTTGTGAATATGTTGTTGAGAAGAAAGAAATTTTATTCAACCAAGTCTCTCAAAAGAGATCAAATCGATTAAATGAGATGGTAGGGTAGGGATATCACAAAATGATGACACCACAATAGTATGTGCCAACCGATTTGCATCTTGACGAACAAAAGAAAAAGTCAACGACACCAACACCCAGAGGGAATCCAAAATGTCCTGAACAGTAGGCCGGCCAGTCCTCCTAGCTAGGCACCACCCCCGCCATAATGTATCAATAAGAGTGGTGTAGTCGCCCTCAAAAATTACTGCTCCCCAGCCACGTGAAATAGCAAGATCCACCGTGAGGCGTGCCGCCATAGATTTTACCACCATCGGGCAGTCCACATGCGAAGCGTAATCGACCCTCCAATCCAGCACATAACCCCCTGAATCTCAGGTAACAACTCCCATCCCCACTTTACAAGGATTTTGACGAATTGCACCATCAAAATTTATCTTTACACAGCCCGCCGCAGGGGGCTCCCACTTTGCAATCGCAGGTACCCCCGAATGCCCCCTCCCTGCATGACATCAACAAACGCCAAGAAATATGATTTGGCAAAAATCACAATCATCATAGTCGACTACATCACCCCATCCCAGACATCCTGTTCCGCCTCCACCAGATAGCCCAACACAAGACCGCGAAGAGGCCAAAAGTACCTCGCAAAAGAACCCGATAAGTCTCGTGGATCCAAGTCTCCGGGAGCCAGCGCGCCAACAAGAATGCAATCCCGGGATACCAATCCTGCTCCAAGCAGAGGCCACACAAGGACAACAAAAAAAGGAGTGTCGAGCATCCGCCTCAGGATCACCATAAAATGGTCAAGCCAACAAAATCACTGAGTGACGACGTTGCAGTGTCACCACCATAGGCAGGATATCCTTAGCAAATCTCCATAAAAAAGCCGAATCTGAGGCGAAACACCCACCTTCCAAACAAAATCCCAAGCAAATGTTGAGGCCGACGGAGACACCACGTCAACCTGGTTAATTAATGATATGCGCTCCGAACAAAGAATAACTCATTGTCAAAGAAATACCAAACCCACTTCTCCACCGAAGATCTCCGACCAACAGGCATCGAGAGAATCAACGATGCATCCTCCCGCGAACAAAGTGTCAATAAGAGATGAGTTCCACCCTTGACCATCTAGACCCCAACCCGCATCGGACAACACCCGAAAAACCTTTGAACATGGTGCCACCGATTGGTCCATATATGAATACTTCACCCCGAGCCCGCCGCGAGACAAGAACCCCCACCAGAACAACCAAGGATGAAAGAATACTAGAGCAACAAAGAGAGAGATGATGACCCATGCCAGCAATGAAGAAATCACCATCTGGAAAATAGCGAGCCCGAAAGACAGATCCCACCAATGAGTCCAGTTTGGTGACAATTCTCCATGCCTGCTTTGCCAGAAGGACCGAGTTGAAAGAGTCCAAACACCGGAAGCCCATCCCACCTCATGATTTTGGAAGACAAAGTGAGCGCTAAGACCTCCAATACAGACCCCGACATTGGGCTCCGCCACACCACCAAAAAGCACACAATAAGCGAATTAATTTCAGCAATAAGAGTATGTGCTAGCCTGAGATAGCAGTTTCACCGGCCAACCATTAATCCTCTGCCAAAAACGATCCCTGATATACTTAAAACACTAAATAACGACGCCGGCTCACGGATGCCGATACCCCAGGTGCATCTCATGATGGTCGCACATGGTAATGCCCAAAATAGCTTCAATATCTGTCATCGCCCCCTCTAGGACCGGGAACCAAACATAACCGATGAGTTCCCAAGATTAATCACCTACCCTGAAGCCAACACAAAAGTTCACAGGATATCCAAAACAGCATGTGCCTCCCTCCGGCTAGCACCACACAATATAAATGTATCATCTCCAAAGAGTAAGTGGGAAACCCGAGGAGCTACGAGGGACACCAAAACACTGGATATAGAACCATCCTGCTCAGCACGAGCAAACATCCATCTAAGGAACTCAGTGCATGTTGAATTTTCTCAAGTTGCTCAGCAAGGTAGTCCAAACACCAAATCAATATCTTCGGAGCTACCCAGATCACAACTTGAACTTGCGGAAAGCAGGAAGCAACTCAGATAACCAAAAACACAGACAGAAGCAAGCAGATCAAAATTTCAGTAATATTCTTTACAGGGCGAGGTATACATGGCGAGACATGATTTCGTCAGTACATGAAAAAATAAAAACACAAAACAACTCGGGCGGATAGACCACAGAGACCGCCGAGATCGCCGAGACCGCTGAGGTCGCCGAGACCGCCCGAGCCGAGCTGAAATCAAACAGAACACGGAGTCCGCCGAGACCGCGAGGTCGCGCGGACACGCCGTTATTCACCGAACTGCTGCTGAACAGAGGAACAAGCCTCCTACCCGCCAAGACCGCGAGGTCGCGCGGACAGGTTATTGAACTTGAGAGAAGATGCTAAAACAGGTAACCGCTGGAAGCAGTCCGCTAACTCCACTGAGGTCAGAACTAAACTCCTGGTTTCACAGTGTTAGCCGCGCCACCTGCACACAGCAACCGGTTAAGCAAGCAACCCGTGCGGATACAAAAAACCGAGTCCGCAGCCGAAACTCAAGCCCAACTTACTGTTCACTCTGTTGTAAATGACTTGTCGGGGGGTCCTATTTATAGGCCAGGTGAGGAGTGTGGTCACCACCCTATGAGATAAAGTCACCGCCCCTTGGTCGCAGCTAACAAAGTCAATCCGCTGAGTCCGCCCGCACGGGGCAAACCAACCCGCCAAGTCCAGGCGAGATGGCAAACTGCACAAAGCAGTCCGCCCAGTCCGCAGAAATAAGGCTACCCATATTCGCCAAGTAACAGGCGAGATGACAGATTGCACAAGGCAGTCCGCCCAGTCCGCAACAGCAACGCCGGACCAGCCATCCCGCAAGAGCGACCAGCTGAACACAAGGCCAGTCCGCACGCACTAGTCCACGACCACAGGCACAACACCGCCCGGTCATAGCGGACACTGTGGAAACCCTGAACTTCACAGAAGTGCAAGTCCAGAAAAGATAGCGCGAGCTCGGCGGATACCAAGCATGTCCGCCAACTCCAAGGCCATACCGCTGCTCACCGCAACTCCAAAGAAGATGCACGGACTCCAAGCCCAGTCCGCACAGGCCGTGCACACCACCTTGCAGAGCTCAGATCACTGCCGGACTAAACCAGTCCGCGCAGTCCGCAAAACCTGACCGCAGCAAACTACGCAGGTCGCCAACCACCAACCCGCCGGACTAGATACCAGTCCGCGCGGTCAGTCCGTCCAGCTCGCTCGGACTGCCCGACCACCCACTTCCACTTCACCAATTTCAACAGTGCATATAATGAATATGTAAAGTGAGATCGAGGGAATCACCATGACGGCGACTCCGCCTGGCCGAACATTACCAAAACGCTTCCCATTTAGCAGGAAGGAATATGATGATGTGTAAACACACACATGATAAGGGAAATAAAAGTCTGCCACAAAACATAGCCTCCTAAGAGCCTTGCGAGAAATAAACATTCCACCCTGTCATAAGCCTTAGCCATATCTATCTTGATCGCAAGCCCGCCATCATTTGTGCGAGAGCTCGGTTTGAGATAGTGATTAAGCTCAAAAGCAATAAGGATGTTGTCCGTGATAAGCCGCCCTGAATTGAAAGCCAATTGGAATGGGGATATGATGTCATCCATAAGCGGTTTGAGCCAGAGAGCAATACAATTAGCTGCAATGCGATAAACCACGTTGCAAAGACTAAAGAGGCGAAATTGGTTTAAAGAATTGAGATTATCGCATTTCGGAATAAACACAAGATCAATATCATGGAGGGAAGGAAAATAGACGCGTTTATTTAAGAAATTTTTTGGAAAAAAAGAGGAGGCATACCATCCGGACTTGGCGCCTTCAAAGGAGACATAAGAAAAAGGGCAGAGAAAACCTCAAGTGGGGAGAAGGATTGATGTAGCACAACATTCATTTCCTCTGATATCACCCGTCGATCGTGAAGCAAATCAGCCCCAAACTGGCGCCCAGTCGGACAACTAGATTGGAATAATCATCCTTTGTATACCCTCCTTGGACTCAATGCATCATCCCCCTTCATCATACAAGGTATCAAATTTGTTCTTCCATCGTCGTGCAGAGGTGCGTGGATGGAAATAAGCAGTATTCTTATCTCCCTTCTCAAGTCATACCGCACAACTGTGCTGGCGACACTTTGTGTCCTCCATCACCAGTAACGTCTCCAACTCCATCTGCAAAGCTAATATATAATTGCTCCCGGGGGGCGACAGAGATCAGACCAGTCGGTAATTGTTCAATCTCCACCTCAAGTTGCCGAATGCGGATAGACACCACTCCCACCGATTGATGGCAAAATGTATGCATGTTGGCAATACATCTTCCAACTGCCTGCTCCCATCCAATGTGAGGATTGTTCACCGGAATTGCATTCCACACATGGGAGATAATTTTGGTCACTTCCGGGATGCATTGCCACCAAGCCTCAAACCGCTTCCCCCTCTCCATGGGACCATAGCGACTCCTCCGAGGAACCTAAAGACAGAACAAGCGGGCGATGATCAAAATAAATGGATTGGAGATGATGAGCTTTCACCATTGGAAATAGCTGAAGCATATCCGGAGAAGCACAAACATGATCAAGACTCTTCAAAAACCACCATGGTCACATAGCCGCCTCCTCCTGTCGAGTTGCCAACTATCTCTCCATTCTCGTCTGCATCTGTCATCTCGCCTACTCGCAAAACGTTCTTCCTCGGCTACGATCCACGCTCACCGCATCAAAGTGTTGAAACTGGGAAAATTCCCTACAAAATTTGGATCAATGCAGTCTAAGGTTACTCGTCCAGTTGTCGGACTTGACGGCTTGACAGGCTAGGGCACAAAAACAGAGAGACAACTAAAAGGACCCTAGGTGCTACGGCAGGTAGGTCTCACCATGTACCCAGATGCTTGAAAGAAGCTTCTCATTCACAATTAAAGATGACAGAGTAAGGCACAAGATGAACACTAATTGGCGACTATTTGAGGATGACGACCAAGGGGATAATCACTGTTGCATGGTTAGAAGTCCATAAAAAATTCCAGTCGAGATCTTTTGTGAAATTCCGAGGTCCATCTCCTTGTACCATTGAGATCCTATTTCCAGGTAAATCCAAGGGGTGGGGGTCTTATTTTTAGCCCAACCCCCACCTGGGGACTATGCGACTTCCGGGGGTGCTCGCCCACTTGGGTGAGTAGATGTTCTAGTCGCCTACCCGGCGAGTATGCAAGAGGAGCTCGTCATACTCGCTCAAGCCTTCTGCTAACTCAAGTGCTGACTCTGATCTCCGTCTTGACTGTTTGACTTTGACTTCTTGTTGACCTGACTCTGAGTGAATCCACCCTCGACGACTATGGGTTGTACACTGATGTTAGGTTTTTAAGAGAGATCTTATGGAGTGTATTAGAAAAGAAAGATGTAATTGTATCATACATTGACATAATCAAAGAAAAGTATATAAATTCAATGACGGGGGTGAGGACATTTGGCGGATTAACACAAGAATTACCTATCACTGTTGACTTACATCAAACTTCAACTTTAAGTTCCTATCTTTATACCCTTATCTTAGGTGAGCTCATTGGACATCCCACAAGCAATACTTTGATGTTTGTCGATGAGACGTGTGAGAGTGTAAGCGCTAAACTTAAATTTTGGCGAGACACTTTAGAAAAGAAAGATTTTAGATTGAGCAAGGCAAAGACGGAGTATATGGAGCTTAAATTTAGTAATGCAAGAAGAATGAATGACTTCATTATTATGTTGAGTGATTAAGATATTTCCCACAGTGAGCGCTTTAAATATCTTAGATCCTTAGCTCAAAACGATGGGGGTGCTGATAAAGACGTGATACATAAAATCCAAACAGGTTGGTTGAAGTGGAGAGGCACGTCAGGGATCTTATATAGCCGTAAAATACCATTAAAACTTAAAAGCAAGTTTTACAGTATTACATTATACCAACGATGTTCTATGGGTCTGAGTATTGAGCAGTGAATTATGTACATGAGCAAAAAATGCGAGTTGCGAAAATAAGAGTGCTTAGGTGGATGTATGTGCACACTGGCAAACCCAGTTCTTAGACATGCCCGGGTGTAATTTTTGCAATATTCCGCCTTAAGACCAATGCCTTCGGGTGTAATTTTCGCGCAATTCCTCCTTAAGACAAAGGAAAGCTCCAATTTATTGGCCTCTTGTCGTTCCCCAAAAAATCTTTCGAAAGCCGAAGGTCCCACTACTTCTGCTCTCCGCCTCCGTCTGATTGCTTCATTTTTCTTCCCGTTGGGAGTGGTCGGCGCCGCGCCTGATCTTCAACCAAGAGACACTCTCCTGACTCCCATCCGTCTGCTTCTTCGCTTTTCTTCCCGTTGGCATTGGGAGTCAGCATGCGTCGCGTCTGCATCTTCTTCAACATTCTCTGGTAAATCCAGCATCATCTTCGTCATTCTCTAGAAACAAGCTTTTTCTTATGTGTTTAATTTGGAAGAAGCTGTAAAGAGCATGGGTATTGGCCTTCTGGGATTCCGGGTTCATGAAGGTTTGTCAATCGATGAGATGTAGTCCTCCGACTTCCACTCTCGTCTCTCCAGATTGCCATATTTCAGAAACCTCGAGTGGATGATGTAACATCCCTTTTTCTATTAGGCCCCTCAACTTAGATTTTGATAGGATATGTGGTGTAGGTGTGGGCTTAGGCTAGGTTTGACCCTTGGATATAGGGTATAACCATATGGGGCCCACTATGGGCCCAAGTCACTTAGGTCAAACTAGTCTAATTTGGAAACCTTTAATACACCTGGACCCCACCACTATTCCCTAACCCTAAAAAAACAATCTAAGTGAACCCTAAGACATGTCATTGGGTCTCCTATGGACTCAAGTTGACCCAAGTCAACCCTAACCCTAATTTGGGCAAATTCATACCTAAAGGCCCAATTAGCCCAAGTGGGGCAACACCTTGGCCCAACCCAAGTTGGATGGGGCCATTGGGTCCATGACCCTTAAGTGGGGTCAGCCCACTCACCATGTTGACCAAGTCAACCTAAAAAGTCAACTTAGTCAATATGTGGCCTAAAGAAGAAAAGGGGAGCTAAGCCCACTCTCCTTGGGCTAAGCCCACAAACTATGGCCCATGGCCAGCCCAAGTGGTCAAAGTCTACCCCTACCCCTCTGAATTAAGAGAGAGAGTGCATGTATGGGGGTAAAATGGGAATTTGGAGGAAAAGAGGAGAGAGAAGAGAGGGAAAGAGGGAATGAAGGCCATGTGGCCCTCCTTCCCTCTGCCCAAGCCTCTTGGCTGATCTCCCATGGTCATTTCCGCAGAGATGAGGGGCTGGTGGCCACTTGGCACCATGGGCGGAGCAACCTATGCTTGGTCGAACCCCCACCTTGGAATTATCTCCTTATGCACCCACTCCCAGCCAAAACTACCCCCACCATCAGCTTCAGAAGGAGGAAACGAGTGGAGTTCAAGTCCTGGAGCAGAGCTTTTGCTGGAGAAACAAGGAAATGGGAAGGAGTCGCCGGAGCAAAACTACCCCCACTCCCTTGATCCACCACGTGTCCCAGTCTGCATGCCACCTCAGGATGGATGAAATTGTGGGTACTCCCACTGTTAATCAAGATCGTCACGTTTTCCCTCCGGATCTTGCCTACCATGCGCATAGTGAGGGGGGTCGTGCAACCCTCCATCTCCTGTAGCGAAACTCCGAATTCGGTCACTACCAACTCCTCTGTCAGCTCCGGTTCAGGACCCTCGTCTATCTCCTCTTCCCCATCCTCATGTAGCATGAACACCTGAACCTTCTGACATTTTTGCCCAGGAATGAACTTCTCGTCACAGTTGAAACACAACCCTTTGTCATTCCGCGCCTGAAGTTCCGCCCAAGTCAGCCGAGTGACAACCGACTTGCTTGGACCTTGCGGTTCCTTCCTGACCATAGCCGTGGTGGTCGTGGTCATAGTACGTGCTGTGTTGAGGGTACGTTGCCTGTTGTAACGTTCTTCCTGTATACGAGAAAGACTGATCGCATGGTTTATGTTGCGTGGCATGCAGGACTGTATCTCATCCCACAAATAGTCCTTGAGACCCGACACAAAACAACTGAGCATCGTCTTTTCTTCCCACTGTACTCGGTTCGCCAACTTTTTAAACTCAGTACGGTACTCCATCACGGTACCCTTCTGACGAAGCTTCTGCAGGAGTGCCTCAAAGTCCTCATACTCCAACGGCCTAAAGCGAGCGGTAAACCCGTCCACAAAGTCCGTCCAGGGCACATAATCCCTGACCCTCAAAAACCACTGCACCCACTGGAAAGCATCATCTTCCAGATGGAACGATGCTAACTTCACCCACTGGCCTTCGGGAACCTCCTGATAACTGAAGAACAGTTCTGCCTTCTGCAACCACTCCAAAGCATCGCCGCCATGGAACTTCGGAAAATTCATGCGTGTCAACTTTGGCGGCATGTACGGTTGTTGGCCGACCTGTCCCCGCCATCCCGCCTCCTGTCCATATCCCGTCGGCCTCTTTGGTTCTTCGTGTTCAAAAGACATGCCCGGAAAGCCATGGCGAAACGGTCCTGCCACCGGAGCTCCACCCCCACTGCATGCCTCCTCTTGCCGGATCAGGTAGCAGGCCCTCCCCTCCTCCATATGGGGGAACCGGCCACCCACCACCTCTAGCGCCCAAACCGCCCGAGCCGGCCCCACCGGGACTGAAACCTGCTGTACCAAACCCACCGGAGCCACCCGCGCCTGCGCCGAACCCGCCCATGCCAAACCCGGCCGCTCCGACCCTATCGGGGCCACCCCCGAACGCGCAAACCCGCCGATGCCTCTTGTGCCCGATCCGACTCTGCTGAGGCCACCCCCGCTTGTGTCGAACCCGCTGATGCCTCCCGTGCCCGATCCTACCCCGCCGGTGCCTTCCGGCTCGATCTGCCCTCCTGCGTGATGCCCGCTGCCCGTATCGAGCCAGCCAGCCCTCCGTTGCCGCCGATCTGGTGCGGATCGACCCGTGCAGTGCAAGATCCATACAGATCGTCCTCCATCACGACGTTACCCTTCAAGTTTTGTGTCAATAACGCCATGATCTCCTCCATTCGTGTGTCGATCCATTCTTCTAGCCGTTTGGTGGAAGTTTTCATGTTTTCCTCGATTGCGGCCACCGAATCCGTCAATCCTACGAGATTTTCCTCTAGGGTTTCCAAGCGATCGATTTCCTCTTGCGTTCGAGTGGTTACCATGGTAGAGAAAAGAACCTCTGATACAAATTATTAGGAGAAGAAGGGGAGGGAGATAGAGATCTAGAGGAGATTTGAAAAACTAGGGTTGAGAAAGATAGAGAAGAGGGAAAACCTGAAATATTCTTGCTTTTCACCAAATAGGGGGTTTCGGGTATGTTTATACCCGGACCCAAGGCCGGTCGGCCCCAATGGGTACTGAACCGGGTTGATTCAGCCCCCGAGGGTCGGTTCAACCCCCGAGGGTCGGTTCTTCAAAGAGTGGGGGCTGAACCAGTTGGTTCAGCCCTGTTGTCGCCTCTGCGTCTCTCCCGCCGTCTCGTGTACCGACGCTCAAATAGCCGGGCTTCGTCCGGGGGTGTAAGAGTATGATTGTGTTTGTGTATGTTTGTGTGTGTGTTTGTGTATGTTATTGGTGTTTGTGTATGTTTGTATGTGTGTTTGTAAATGTTTGTGTGTGTGATTGTGTAAGTGTATGTTTGTGTGTGTGTGTGTGTGTGTGTGTTTTTTTAGGGTGTTTGTGTATGTTTATGAATTAATGTTAATTTTTCCCATAGATGGGTAAATCAAAGGAAGATGACATTTCTGTAAATTGGGAGACATCGGATTTTCTCCTATTTTGCAAATTGCAATGTTTAGGGTGTTTGTGTGTGTTTGTATGTTTGTTTGATTAAGATGTGCATTTATTTTCAATCCTCTTTTAATTTTCTTTGTAGATGATTCCGAATGCAAAAAAATTCCGTTTTGGTGAAATAGCGTCCGAGCTTGAGGAAAAACTAGACAAAATGTTTAGTTTGGTTATTGCGATAGGAGAAAATGACTGGATGCCTTCTTCTTGAGAACTTCCTACAATTTTTTCGCAGTCTAACACCTTATCTGAAGAAGCTGAAGATCACATCAATGAGAGCAATAATACACAGACTTTTGGTAATGAAGATCTTGACTCGGCTACACCTGAGCAAAGTTCGCAAAGTGGCGCAGCTTCAAAACGAAAAAGGAGGGGGAAGAGGCATGAAATGGGAACCAAACAGGTTTTGTTGACACGCATAGAGAAGTTAACACCGCACATCTGTTTTGCCAAACAGATTAAACAGCTTCTCCGTTTGAAACAGCTCTGCAAAAGCTGTTCATCCATACAGTTTCACAGATTCTGCCACCACTCTACAAAACAGTTGATTATTCCACCACTGCTTCTGCAGTCGCTGCAGCTGAGCCAAACAGAGCCTTAGAAACGACTCAGTGGGCTTCTATGCAATTCTTTGGTATCTGACTGGAGAACATTTTTAACAGAGAATATTGTTCTTTGTTCGGAACCGTAGGGTGCCCTCTCACGACCCCGTACGCTTCTTGTCGTATTCCCTTGTTTAGCCAGTAGAATGGACCTCCCCGGCCACAACACCACCGCTGAAGTTCCCATCTGAGGTTGGCGACCTCTCCTCCAGCGATTTTGTCCGCCAAAAACCATTTTTGTCATGTCCACGCTCAACCCAACAACTTTAGTGTTCTGACCCACCTTCAGTCCCCCTGCCTCTGTTCAACAACTGCCGATAATTATTCGACCACCATTTTGTTTAGAATCTGGACCTACCTGAGCCTACCCATCTTTCTCAGCCTTTACAGGAACCTATTCCTTTATCCAACCTGGTGCCAGCTTGTTTCTCCATAACAATCCACTAAAAATGGAAATTGAGAACAAGAGGACTTTACTAGCTCATGAATATTGTGCATTCAATTTTTTATCCACACAAGAACCTTACCTTCTAGCCGCAGCAATCTACATGGGTGTAGATCCAGTATTGTGCTCACAAACACGTGGTGTTCCACTCACCAAACTCTTGGTTGTCTACTGTTTTAATCATTTTATGCTTAATTTTAATGTTCACTAAAATCCGAGCTCGCCTCATTATCATGTTTCTTGTTTGCTGTTAATTTGATATGCTCGTTATTGTCTGATGTTATTTTTTGTCTGGGGATAAATCATTTTATGATAGTAAACGTGTTCGATTGTTTGGTACTATGTGTGAGCCATACGAACTCTAGATTGAATACAACAACAACAACAACACTCAAGCTTTTATTCCACTATAGTGGGGTCGGCTATATGGATTCTTTGTCGCCACTGTGCCCTATCTTTTGTCATAATCTCACTAATGCTTCAGTACATCATGTCTTTCTTTATAGTTTCATTCCAAGTCTTTATTGGTCTACCCCTCCCTCGTCAAACGTGCCTACTGACTAGACTCTCACAACGCCTAACATGTCCCTCTAATAGTCTCCTTTGTACGTGTCCAAACCATCTTAGACGAGCTTCTCGCATCTTCTCTGAAATTGGTGCTACTCATGTCTTATCCCTGATGCTTTCATTCCTAATTTTATCCAATCTCGTGTGTCCACACACCACCTAAGCATTCTCATCTCCGCAGAACCCTAGATTGAATGTCTCAATTTATTATTCATCAAGTTTGGATTTGTATTACAGACTTTAAATTTGTTTCAAATATAATTTAGTATCAAAATTCTTATTGTTGGATTAAAAGATTACATCACATGCCTTTCAGTTTGACGAACAGTCCTGCTACATTCCAAACAACAATGAATGGTGCATTTCTAGTGACTAGGGACGTCCAACGCGAAGGGAATTGGAGCAAAGGTGGAGTTTTACACAGAGGCAGGAGGCCTCAGCGAGCTTGGAATGACTGCACCGGGCTGATCGGCGGATGGAAACTAATTAAAGCAAGATTACAAGAATAGATAAAATAACAAAAATGTCAAAGCCAAAATAAAAATGAAATAACGAGATAAATGTTGTGCATCTACGCCTTCCCATCTTGGGATATCTTGTCATATACGTGCCCGCAAATCACCCATGATATATGAGTTAAAGAAGGACTCTCCGAGATAAGGGTTTCTCTTCTTTTTTAAACTTCCATGTATTTTTTTGGTATTCTTTTAAAGCTATACTTGACTTGATATTTTGTGTACGTTCCTGCATTGCACAATAATGTTTTACCCAAGATTTTCTTGTCTTTTAACGTATTTTTAGTGGAAAGATGGCATGGCAGTGCATGAGTAGGAATTTTAGTAGCGTGGATAATTTATTTACCCATTTGTCCGTTTATCCTTAGCCTTCATTTTGTTTCTGCTTCTAATCATATTATATTGAAAGCACGGTCAAATCTTGATTGGTTATAGGGGTTGAGAAAGCTGGTTATAGCGGTGCTTTACTCCTTTTGTAGAAGAAATGACGGCATTTGTTTGGCCCGCCCAGTTGCCAATTAACTGGCCCGGTTTCCGGTTAACCGGTCCAACCGTCCGGTTAACCGGTTCCTGGCCGGTTCTTGGCTCAGGCGGTTTACAAGATCAGACCGGACCGCCCGGTGAACCGGTCGGCGGTCCGACCGGTTGGACCGGCCGGTCCGGTCCGGTTTTTAAAACACTGTATATATATATAAATATAATTTTTTGATAATTAATTAAGGCGATTGGCAATCTAATATTGACTTGTTGCACCATATTGTTAACCTCAACCCGAAAAATCTAAAAAATTTATCCGCAACCCGATATTGGCTTGCCGCAACCCGATCCATCGCTTCCCTGTCGCCCGCTTACCAATCTTCCGCCACCCAGCGCTCTTCCATGCCGGTGATTACTGGCGTAGTTTCCTCACGCCAAATGCGGTCGTGTGATTATTGTGTAGCAGATGTTCAAACAAATGCCAAATCAAACACTGGTTAGTTGGAACTCTGATTACCGAATTCGCTTTCAATGAATTCTCTGTGAAAGCTCTCCTCCTCTTCTCTGAAATGCCTAAGACAAAATTTTAGCCCGACGATGTGAGCTTCATCGCCACACTCACCTCTTGCTGCCACGTCAGAATGGTTGACGAAGGTCTGCGACTGTTTCAGGTGCAGACAGATTTTAGGGTTGCCCGAACAAGAATCGTGCATTATGGATGCCTAGTGGATCTTCTGGGCCAAGCCTAGAGGAAGCGGTGAGCCTGGAAGAAAGCATGCCGATGAAGCCAAACGAGGTTTTGCTGGGGTCGCTAATGGCAACCTGTCGCTTCCATGGAGATGTTGAGTTGGCCGAGAGACTGATGGATCTTCTTCAGGTGAAGCTCGAAACTGACTCAAACTACGTTCTTCTCTCGAACATCTACACTGCCATGTGAAGGTGGGAAGGTGTCAGAAGGGTTCACAACTTGATGAAGTGTGTAAGAGTGAAGAAGAAGCCGGGTTTCAGTGCAATAGAGATCGATGGCAACGTTCATCAGTTTGTGGCTGGAGATGGTGTTTGAAATATCTTATGAATTGCTATTTTTTATGTAGAAGGGAAAACAGATTTTGCTTCTTTTTTATTTCAAGGGCTGGGTTTTATATAAGGCCCAAAACAGATATATGAGTCACAGCACAGTAATAGTATAATAAACTACTTTATTACAGTTTTGTCTTTAGCCCGAATTGCTTTAACTCTTATACCCTTCCTAAAGCGGTATTTGGCGTTACCCCCAATTTCATCCTGAGTTGCTGGAAGCGAACCCTAGCGAGAGGTTTCATTAGGATGTCTGCTACTTGATCTTCACCACTGCAATGGATGACTTTGATGTTTCCTCTTTCTGTATTTTCTCTGATGAAATGATAGTGCAGATCAATGTGTTTTGATTTGTGCTGGGTAAGAGGATTCTTTGCCAGTGCTATGGCGGATGTATTGTCGCATTTGATTTCTGTTCCTTCTTCTTCTTCTTTCCCTGCTATCGTTTTCATCATTTCTCTTAACCACAATGCTTCACATCCTGCGGCGCTTAGTGCCATGTATTCGGCTTCTGCTGTGGAAAGTGCGACCGACTGCTGCTTTCGAGAGCTCCAGGTAATAGGATTATTACCCAGCATGAATACATAGCCACTTGTGCTCTTTCTGTCGATTAAATCTCCTCCCCAATCTGCATCGCTGTATCCGTGAAGAGTAAACATATCAGCATGTTGATATAGAAGTCCATAATTCTCAGTCCCTTTGATATAGCGCAAGATTCGTTTCAAAGCTGCAAAGTGAGTTTTATTTGGGCAACTTACGAATCTAGATACTATATTTACTGCGTTTTCTATATCCGGTCTCGTATTACACAGGTAGATTAAAGATCCTACAATTGATCTGTATAATTTCTCTGCTGATGGTTCTCAGTGTCTGACTTTTCAAGTTTTTCACTTTTTTCCATGGGAGTGATGGAAGGGTTACATTCACTCATATTGTTTTTCTTTAACATTTCTTTTATATAGTTTGTTTGAGACAGGAAAATGCCGCTTGACATTTGGGTTACCTAAATTCCAAGGAAGTACCTCATTTCCCCCAAGTTGGTCATCTCGTACTTTGATTCCATCTCTTTTTGAAATTCTTCAAGAAGTTTTTGGGAATTTCCTGTCACGAGAAGATCATCTACGTACAAACCAATTTGAATAAACTTCTCATCTATCCTTCTAGTATATAAGGTGGGCTCACTTTGACATTTCTTGAAGTTATTTTGTTGCAAGTAGGCATCTATGTGAGCATTCTAGGCCCTTGGAGCCTGTTTCAGTCCATAGAGTGCCTTATGTAGCTTATACACTTTTTCTTTGCTTTCTTCTTTGATGAAACCTTGAGGCTGATCAACAAAAATGTCTTCAGTAATTGTCACATTTAGAAAGACAGACTTTACATCATAATGATATACTTTTAGTTTATATTGCGCTGCATAAGCTAAGAGTACTCGTATGGTGTTGAGTCGGACTACAGGTGCATAAGTTTCTTCATAGTCCTTGCCATATTTTTGTGTGTAGCCTTTAGCTACCAATCTTGCTTTTAGGCGAGATATTTCTCCTTTCTCATTATATTTTATCCTATAGATCCATTTCAGCCCCACTGTAGTTTTTCCAGCTGGTTTGCAAGTTTTGTTTTTGTTTATCATTCCAATTTCTTCAGTCATGGCTTTTGTTCATTCTGGAGATTCATGTGCCTCTTCAAAGCTTCTTGGAGTAATACAAGACAGAGCAAGGTCAGTTGATTGATATAAATCTTTCAAGGTTCTTGTTTTGCATGGTGATGAAGAGTCAGAGCTTGTATCCACTGCATCTTCATCAGCTGTTGGAATAAGATCTGGCACCTGAGATGTTTCAGGAGGTAATGTTGAATCAACTGTTCTTCTTTGTGTGTTGCATTCCATCTCTTCTGAATTCCATTTCCACCATCCTGCTTCATTGAAAATGACATCACGAGATATAATGAGTTTTTTGTCTGCAGGTTGATAAAGCCAATAAGCTTTGGATTGCTCACTATACCCGATGAAAATGCACTCTTTACTTTTCTTATCTAACTTTTCTTCTCTTTCTTTATGCAACAACATAAAACATGTGCAGCCAAAAGTTCTCATGTGCTGCATTGAGGGTTTAGACTTAAACAGCATTTCATAGGGTGTACTATCCTGCAGGGATTTTGTTGTTACCCTGTTTAGAATGTGTATAGCTGTGCTCACTGCTTCTCCCCAGTACTCTTTTGGTAAATTTTTATGCACTAGCATTGTTCTTCCCATTTCAGCTACTGTTCTATTTCTTCTTTTTGCAGATCCATTTTGCTGAGGGGTGTAGGGGGCCGTCAGTTGTCTTCTTATTCCATTTTGTTGGCAGAAAATCTGAAACTGATGGGAAGTGAACTCCCCACCCCTATCTGTTCTAAAGCATTTAATGGAGAGGTTGAATTGATTTTCAACTTCCCTCTTAAAGTTTTTGAACACCTCAAAAGCATCTGATTTCTGAGCTAGAAAGTAAATCCACATAAACTTACTATAGTCATCTACTAGGAGAAAGTAGTAGTTCTTACCTCCAAGTGACTTTGTAGTTGTTGGTCCCCATAGATCTCCATGAATTAGTTCCAAAGGACCTTTTGATGTTCTTTCTGTTTGCTGTGGAAATGGTAATCTGTGAGCTTTTCCCTGTGCACAGCTTGAGCAAAAATGGGTTTCATTTGATATACTTGGAAGGCCTGTTACTAGCTGCTTTTTCTTCATTTTATAGATAGCATCCAAATTCAAATGTCCCAGTTGATGATGCCATAGTTGGGGATCTGAGCTGCAACCCTGTTGACAGGTGAGGGCAGACCCATGCTTAAATATTGAGAGATCCAGAGGAAAAACTATGTTTTTTCCCATTACAGCTGAGACAATCAGGGATCCTGTTGCTTCATCACTTATGTTGCAAGAATTCTTTTCAAATGACACAGTATATCCTTTTTGCAGTAATTGTCCTACACTCAATAAGTTCTGAGCTAGGTTTGGTACATATTGGACATCCTGTATCATTTTGGTATGTCCTGATGGAGTAATTATTGTTATGCATCCCTTTCCCTCAATTTCTGATGCTTTTCCATCTCCTAGATAAACAAAAGCTTTGTGGGTTTCATCTAGTGTTGTAAATGCTTCCTTTTGGTATGTCATGTGAGATGAACACCCACTATCAATGTACCACATATTTGATAGTTTTACTTCAGTTTTTAAGCATGAGAAGAACAGGTTTCCACCCTCATATGTTTTGCCTTTCCCTGCAAATTGTGCTGCATCTTTGTGCCAGCAGTCCCTTTCCGAATGGTTTGGGATCTTGCATCTTTTGCACTTGTTGTAACAGTCCCTTGAGTTGTGTGTGGTTTTATTACATATTATGCCATAAAGGGTTTGGACTTCTGTATTTCTGCTTTGTGATGTTTTGGCTTCTTTTCCTTTGCCTTTCACTTCTCCAGTCCAGGTTTGTTTGCCTTTGAACTGTTTTTGTTGTTGATTCTTTTGATTATTTTCTCCCTTCAAACTCTCATATCCTGACCTACTGATTCTCATTTTCGTTTGTAAAGCTTGCTCCAGATTTTGTGAGTTTCTTCCCAAACGATCTTCATGAGATTTCAGTGATGCCATAAGCTCAGTTAAAGGCAACTTGTAGATGTCCTTTGACTCTTCAATTGCAGTAACTGCTGGATTAAAGGAGCTTGGGAGACTCCTTAAAAGCTTTGGAACTATCTGTCTATCTTCTACTGTATCACCATAGTTTCGAATTTGATTTATCTAATTAACAACCCTTGCAAGAAAGTCTTGAACAGGTTCACCTGCTTTCATGCTTACAAGATCCAGTTCTGCCCAGAGAGTTTGAAGTTTCATGGCTATTACCTTGGCAGAACCTTTATATTCTTCTTGAAGAATATCCCAAGCTTCCTTTGCGGTTTCTGCACTCATTATTCGTGGAAAAATTGCTTTAGCTACTCCTTGTTGAATCAACATCAAGGCTTTTGCATCCTTCATTTGAATTTCCTCAGTTGGAGTATATTCTGTTTCTTTATCTTTGCCTCCTGCAGGGTTTACTGGACCTTCTTGTACTAGCTGCCACAGTCCTTGGGACCTGAACACAGTTTGCATTTGAACTGCCCAGTTTTGATATTTTTCTCCATGAAAAACAGGGATAGATGTATGAGAAAAGCTTGCTGCTCCTGAGGTAGATGATGAGGCCATGGTTGATCCTCTTCAGAGGTTATTTTTCCGGCAAGAAAAGATTTTGCCCGCAGCCAACCTCTGATACCAGTGTTGGAAATATCTTATGAATTGCTATTTTTTATGTAGAAGGGAAAACAGATTTTGCTTCTTTTTTATTTCAAGGTCTGGGCTTTATATAAGGCCCAAAACAGATACATGAGTCACAGCACAGTAACAGTATAATAAACTACTTTATTACAGTTTTGTCTTTAGCCCGAATTGCTTTAACTCTTATAGATGGTTTAGATGAGATGGTTTCAATGCACGAGTATGTCTCCTTCTACCAAACGATGACAACTTCAATAGGTGTTTTTTGGGTTGCGGTTAAACACAAAAAAATTTGTGTTTTTTGAAATTTATAGCTAATATCGGGTTGCGGTTAACAATCGCCTTAATTAATTGCATTTCTCCTTACACCTGATGCATGAGGCGCCCAAACACAAATATTCGCTACAATGGCAAGCTGTGTTGGTAAATGATGGCAATACACAAAGAACAGCCAAAATAGTTCTTGAAAACCTCTCTTTATTTAGTACATCTGCAGTCTTATTTATACATCAGTTTTTACATAAGGATATGCTATAAAGAAGATAGGGATTGACAAAAAAAACAGCTGTCAGTAATCCTTTTACATAGAGTGTTATACAAGCAACATAATAGGTGATATTTGCTGCTAGTCCTAAGAGCCGTATGCTGTTTTTCTTCTTATGCAGTTATTCTTCACAGGTTTCTTCACAGGTTCTTTTCACAGGGTTTTATCACAGGTGCCGGTTTAAATATTTCTTACATTCCCCCTATTAAACCGGACCAGTGGTAAGCGCTAGGGTTTCACGATGTTTTATAAAGAGGTGCCGAGGGAGCGGCTTGGTAAGTAAATCTGCGAGTTGTTCTTCGATGCGACAAAATTCCACCTTGATTGTGTTGAGTTCCACTTGATCTCGTATGAAATGGAAGCGTATATCTATGTGTTTGCTGCGTTTCTGGGTAGCTGGATTGTTGGCTAGATGGATTGCAGATGAGTTATCACATTTGATAACAGTTGGTGAAATCCAGGCTTGCATCTCTTTTCTTTTTCTCTGTTCTGCTATTTCTTCATCTTCTCCTTCTTCTGTTCTTCTCTGCTTCATTTGGTGAGGAATAATACCTTGGATTTCCATTAGTAATTGTCTTAACCAGAGACAATCACAACTTGCGAAGCATAACGCCATATATTCTGCCTCTGTCGTAGAAAGTGCGACCGTAGGCTGTTTACGGGAAGTCCAGTTCACTGGATTTGAACCAAGGCGAAAGATAATGCCGGTTGTACTCTTGCGATCGTCAACATTAGAGCCCCAGTCTGCATCTGCATAGCCATTTAACTCTTGTATTTTCTCTCTTTTATAGAAAATACCTAGTTGTTTTGTGTCTTGTACATAACGCATGATGCGTTTTATGGCTAACCAGTGAATCTTAGTGGGATGATTTGTATATTTAGCTACTTGATTTACAGCATACTCAAGATCGGGCCTTGAATGAGTCAGATACATCAATGATCCAACTAGTGATCTATACCTTTCTTCGTCTATACTATCTTCTTGTTCTTCTTTCTTTAGACTGGTTTTAGTATCCATTGGGGTTAGGCTTGGATTACATTCTTCCATTTGATATTTTTGTAGTACTTCTGTTGCATACTTGCATTGTGATATAAAGATACTAGATGTGCTCTGTTTAATTTGTACTCCAAGGAAGTATTGAGCAAGGCCTAAGTCTGACATTTCAAACTTTAGATGCATTTGTGCTTTAAATTTTTTAATTTGCCTAGAAGAGTCACTTGCTATAAGTAAATCATCAACATATAAGCAAATGAGTAAATGATATTCTGGAGTATGTTTGGTGTATAATGATGGATCACTCTTACTTCTATAGAACCCTTGTGCGATGAAGTAGTGGTCTATTGTCATATTCCAAGCTTTGGGTGCTTGTTTTAATCCATAAAGGGTCCTTTTAAGTTTACATACTTTCAATTCTTCTCCTTTTTGTATATAGCCTGCAGGTTGTTCTGTAAATATATTTTCTGTGATGATCCCATTCAGAAAAGCCGATTTTACATCCATATGATGCAATTGATAACCTTTATGAGCAGCTAAGGCTAGAATAACTCTGACAGTATCCATTCGAGCCACGGGTGAGTACGTTTCCTCATAATCTCTACCATGGATTTGAGCATACCCTTTAGCAACTAATCTTGCCTTATATTTATCAACTGTACCATCTTCTTTTACTTTAATTCGGTACAACCATTTAAGGCCAAGAATAGATTCATTCTTAGGTCTTACCACTAGATCCCAAGTTTGTTTTTTCGTTATCATTGACATTTCTTGATTCATAACATCCTTCCACTTTTCTTCTTTAATAGCTTCTGTATATGATGTAGGAGTTGTACCTAATAAAGCTAAATTTGCTTGGTGATATATATTAGATAGTCTACGAGTTTTCCTTGGTGGTGATTGTGGTTCTTCTTCTTCTTTTATTTCTCTAACTTCACCTCTTCGAGGCTCTACTGGTTCTAGTCTTACAGTTACATCTTGCTCACCATCATTGTTAAAACTTGTCAGACTATCTGGCGGTATTAAAGGTTGAGTTTGTACAATGGGAGGTGATTGGTTCCAATCCCATGTTGCTTCCTCATTGAAGGTTACATTTCTTGATACACAAAGTTTTGGTCGATAGATTGAACAATCTATATGCTTTTGATTGTTCACTGTAGCCTACAAGAATATATTTTGTACTTTTTGCATCTAATTTATCTCTTAGATGTGCAGGAGTGTATGCATAGGCAAGACAACCAAATATGCGCATGTGATGAATAGAAGGTACTTTATGAAAGAGTACCTCATATGGAGTGGTGTTGATTGTTGCTTTTGTACAGGTTCTGTTGAGAATGTATACTGCAACATTTGCAGCTTCAGCCCAATAGGATTTGGGCATTTTGTTTGCTAGCATCATTGATCTTGCCATTTCCATGACTGTGCGATTTCGACGTTCCACAACCCCATTTTGTTGTGGAGAATAAGGGGCTGTCAAGTCTCTTCTTATTCCCATCTCTTTGCAGTATTTTTGGAATTCGTTTGACATGAATTCCCCTCCACGATCACTGCGAAATGCTTTGATAGACATATCTAGCATGTTTTCTACATAGGTCTTAAATTGTTTGAAGATTGTAAATGCTTCATCTTTTGTTTGTAGAAAATAGATCCACATAAAGCGGCTGTAGTCATCAACTAAAAGGAAATAATACTTGCTATTTCCATTTGACATGGTGGTAGATGGACCCCATAAGTCACCATGTATTACTTTCAAGGGTGAAGAACTCCTTTGACCGGATTTTGGAAATGCTTGTACATGAGCTTTACTACGTGCACAAGTCTCACAGAATTGAGTAGTGAACTTTATTTCAGGGAGACCATGAACTAATTGTTGTTTCTGCATTTTCTGAATTGCTTCCCAATGTATATGTCCTAGCCGATGATGCCAATTTTGAGCAAGCGATCTGCAACCTTGTTGTTTACAAGTGAGGGCAGAGTTATTGAGTCTTAACATGTCTAGGGTAAATACCCTATTGTTAGACATGATGGCTGAGGCAATATCAGCGCTGTTTCTGTCTTTAATAGAACATGTATTATTTGAAAATACAATTTTGTATCCTTTTTCCATTAATTGACCCACACTCAATAAATTTTGAGCAAGTTTAGGCACATAATAAACATCAGGAATTACCTTTATACCATTTTGTGTTTGAAAACTGATCTCACCTTTGCCTTCAATATTTTGTTTCGTCCATCACCCAGATATACTACAGATTTGTAGGTATCATCAAAAGAAGTAAAGTGTTCCCTTTTATTTGTCATATGAGAGGAGCACCCACTATCAATAAACCAAATATGCTCTTTGGTTTCAACTTGCTGTTGACATGTAAAAAACATTTCTTCTTTTTGATGTTTCACCTCTTCAGCTAGTTTCACCTCTTCATTTTGATTATGCCAACATCTATTAGCAGAATGATTTGGAATTCGACACTTACGACATCGAAAGAAACTGTCCTTTGGTTCATGATTTAGTTTCTTGCAAATAATGCATGGCACACCTTTCATGGAAGTGTTATAAGGAATCCGATGATCAGCTTTGCTAGGAAAGTTTGGCTGCTCTGGCTGTTTTCCTTTTGTTTGTTTTTCCAGAATGGGTTATTTTTCATACTTCCTTCACTTTTCTTCTCCTTTTTGACAAACGTTTTTACTTTAAAGGCTTGATCACCAACTTGGTGATACACTCTTTTAATTCTTTCTTCATGTGTCTTTAGTGAACCCATTAATTCTGTTAATGTAATATGTGATAGATCTCTGGCCTCTTCAATTGCAGTAACGGCCGGATCATAAGATGGAGGTAAACACCGTAATTTTTTTTTTTGCAACTGTATTATCATGTATCACATCACCATAATTGCGTATTTGATTAGTAAGATTTACCATCCGTGTGACGAAGGTATCTAGCGATTCACCAGATAGCATGCCAATGGTTTCAAAGTCTCTCCATAGTCTTTGTAGTTTTATACTAATCATTTTGGCGGATCCTTGATATTCTTCCTTTAGAGTATCCCACGCTTGCTTTGTCGTTGTAGCTCCCATGAGTCGTGGAAATATATCTTCAGAGATAGCTTGATAAATTAACATAAGTGCTCTTGCATCTTTAATAGTTAATTCCTCCTTAACCTTCTTTTGAGCATCCGTTAATTCTCCATCCTTACTTGAAGTGGGAAGTTGAGGCCCATTTTGTACCACGTCCCATAAGCTTTGTGAAATGAACACTGGTTTCATTTGAATACACCAGAATTCATATTTCTCTCCAGAAAATAAAGTTACTGACATATGTGAATATGCCATCGGATTGGAGCTTGAGGTTGAGGGATTCATATAACCGATGGGTTATAGATGAAAGACAAACCTATGCTCTGATACCACAATGTTGGTAAATGATGGCAATACACAAAGAACAGCCAAAATAGTTCTTAAAAACCTCTCTTTATTTAGTACATCTGCAGTCTTATTTATACATCAGTTTTTACATAAGGATATGCTATAAAGAAGATAGGGATTGACAAAAAAAACAGCTGTCAGTAATCCTTTTACATAGAGTGTTATACAAGCAACATAATAGGTGATATTTGCTGCTAGTCCTAAGAGCCGTATGCTGTTTTTCTTCTTATGCAGTTATTCTTCACAGGTTTCTTCACAGGTTCTTTTCACAGGGTTTTATCACAGGTGCCGGTTTAAATATTTCTTACAAGCTGCACCACCGCCATCCTCGCCATACTCGACAACATGATCACTACATGCAAACATAAACAACTGCTCGCTCATTTTCCTATCTTCGTTCCACATGCCTTTATTTTTTTAGTGGGAATCCACATGGCATATGCCTTCAATTTGTTCATACTTTGATTCTAATGATATTCATAACTTCATTTACCGATCCTTCATTTCAATTGGTTAATGTGCAACAGTGGGACCCCCATTACTCGGCAGCCTAAGAAGCAGTAAACCACTTGAGCTCTTTGGCAAATTTCAGGATATTACAAGTCCAGGATGGAATGGTCTCTTCTTTGAGGTTGTTTTCAAAAAAAAATTCATGATCTTCATACTTTTTTGCCTGCTTCAAGCCATTATTACCTCATAAACTTTTCTTTAATATAACCAAAACACACAAACAATCCGAGAATGGAGTATGAAAGCAGATAACTTTTTCTTAGATTGTTCACATTGCACTAATTGGTGAAGTGAAAGTGGGGGTGATCGGCAGTCCGGGCGACCTGGGCGGACTGACCGCGCGGACTGGGCTTAGTCCGGCGGGTTGTTTTCGGCGTCCTTTGTAGCTCGCTGTGGTCAGGATGCGGACTGAGCGGACTGGTTGAGTCCGGCAGTGGGCCGAGCTCTGGAGTTGGTATCCGCGGATTGTGCGGACTGAGGTTTGGAGTCCGCGTGATCTGTGGTTGTTCTGGAGTTACGATTTGCAGCTTCTTTTGGCGGTCTGGCCTAGGAGCTGGCGGACTGGCTTGGTTTCCGCAGTGTCCGTTGTGACCAGGCCTTGTGACTGTGGTCGTGGACAGTGCGAGATGGAGTGGTATCCGCTGTATCCGCTGTGACCGGGCGTGTTGCCTGTGGTCGTGGGTATTGCGAGCTGGGTTGGTGTCCGCGGAGTCCGCTGTGACCGGGCAGTTTGCCTGTGGTCGTGGACTGGTGGTTGCGGACAGGTGCTGGTTCGTCTCTTCGGCGAACTGGCTTTGTACTCGGCTTGTGGCTCTGGCGTCTCGGCTAGTCCTGCGTTGCTTCTGCGGACTGGGCGAACTGCCGTGAGCAGGTCGCTTCTCGCCTGGACTTGGCGGGTTGGTTGACCCTGAGTGGGCGGACTCGGCGAGATGGCATTGCTAGTTGCGACCAAGGGGCGGTGACTCTATCTCATAGGGTGGTGACCACACTCCTCACCCGGCCTATAAATAGCCCCCCCCCCCCCCGGCACCTCATTTGGTAGCAGAGTGAACAGTAAGTTGGGCTTGAGTGTTGGCTGCGGACTCGGTTTTTGTATTCGCGCGGGCTGTTTGCTTAACCGGTTACTGTGTGCAGGTGGCGCGGCTAGCAGTGTCAAACCAGGAGTTTGGTTCTGATCTCTGTGGAGTTAGCGGGCTGCATTCGGCGGTCTCCAGCATCAGCATCTTCTCAAGTTCAATAACCTGTCCACGCGACCTCGCGGTCTCGGCGGGTAGGCGGCCTGTTCCTCTGTTCAGCAGCAGTTCGTCGAATAACGGTGTGTCCGCGCGACCTCGCGGTCTTGGCGGACTCCGTGTTCTATTCGACTTTACTCAGATCGGGCGGGCTCTGCGGATAGGCGGTTTCGGCGGACTCCGTGGGCTATCCGCCCGAGTTGTTTTTTGTTATTCTTCTTGTTCATGTACTGGCGAAATCATGTCTCGCCATGTATACCTCGCCCTGTAAAGAGATTAATAAAAAGTTTGATCTGCTTGCTTCTGTCATTGTATTTGGTTATCTGAGTTTGTCTTCCTGATTTCCGTGGTTCAAGTTGTGATCTGGGTAGTGCCGAAGATATTGATTTGGTGTTTGGGCTACCTTGCTGATCAACTTGAGAAAATTCAACATGGTATCAGAGGGAGGTTCAGTTGCTTGAGCGGTGATCAACAAGTTTTGTTGTTGCTCTGTGTGCTTCTGAAGGATAACCAAGTTAGTACAATGGACGGTGGGTTTGTAAGAGGTCTTGGTATTGAGCTTCTGATGCCGACTAACTTCAAGAAGTGGAAGTCGTGCATGAAGAGCTATCTTCTAGGCGAGGAGTTATGGGAAGTCGTCGGTGGTGATGATCAAGTTGAAATAACTGCTGAGTTTGGAACTGCTGAGCAGGTGAGAGTGTGGAGGAAGACAAATGCCAAAGCTGAGTTTGCTCTCAAGAGGGCGGTGTCACCTGAACTCTTTGATCACATCTTAGGATGTGAGTCTGCTGCTGAGATATGGACTTCCCTTGATGGGTTGTTCAATAGAAAGAATGTAGCTAGGCTACAGTTCTTGGAGAATGAGTTGGCTAAGGCAACTCAGGAAGATCTTTCTATCTCAAAATTCTTCTTGAAGATGAAGAGCTTATGTGCTGAGCTCTCTGCTCTTGATCCTGATGAGCCGATCTCCGAGGCTAAGCTGAAGAGGCACATAATCCGCGGTCTGCGGAAGGAGTATGTGGCCTTCGTTACTTCTGTTCAAGGCTGGGCTACTCAACCCTCTCTTCTAGAGCTGGAAAATCTGCTTGCCTCGCAGGAGAGCTTGGCAAGGCAGATGGCCGGGGTGACGGTCTCTGAAGGAGCTAGTGATGCTTTCTTCACTGAGAAGAAGAAGAAGAAGAGATGGGAAGGGAAGAAGAAGCAGACTGTGGCTGGAGATGAATCTTCATCTTCTAAACAGTAGGAGGGGAGCCTTGCTCCTAAGAAGGATTGGAAGAAGAACCTGAAATGCTTCAGGTGTCATCAACCAGGCCACTTTAAGCGAGACTGCAAGGTCAAGCTGCAGCCTGGGCATGCTGCAGGAAAGGAGGAAGCCTCCTCTAGCAAGGAGGAAGCTGGCTGGGGTGGAGCTTTCATGACGGGCACTTGTGTCCGTGCTTTGTCCACCGGTGACATGGAGGACGACTGGATCGTTGACTCCGGGTGTGGTCATCACCTCACCGGAGATTTGTCAAAGTTTTCTTCGCTGCAGGCATACTCAGGTAACGAAGCTATTATTACTGCTGATAATACTATTCATACAGTAGAGAAGGAGGGTATAGTAACGGTGGGTAGTGATAAGGGGCCACTCACGTTAAGGAGTGTTTATCACGTACTGGGTATGAAGAAAAACCTCTTCTCTGTAACCAATGCGGTCGATGCTGGTTATCACGTTCTGTTTGGGCCAACAGAAGTGAAGTTCCTTCGCAACGTATTAGCGGTTAAGGCTGATGTTGCTCATGTTGGAAGGAGAGTGAAGGACTTGTTTGTCTTATCAACAAGCTCCTATGTTGATCGGATGAGGGCCAATGATAGCGCTGCTATGTGGCATGAGAGGTTGGGGCATGTTGGGATGGATAAGCTGAAGGCTATGTCAAGTAGGAGCCTGGTGAGAGGCTTGCCTAAGCTATCATCCTTCGGTGATGGTCACGTTTGTGCTGGATGTCAGTATGGGAAGTCTCACCGTCTTCCATTTGATAAGCCGCAAACAAGAAGCAAAGCACCATTGGAGGTTATCCATGGTAATCTGATGGGACCAACCGCAACTGCAAGCCTCGGTGGAAGCAGGTACATGCTAGTTGTGATTGATGACTACTCAAGATACACTTGGGTGTATTTCTTGAAGGAGAAGTCTGAAGCCTTCCGGTTGTTTGTGGAGTACAAGGAGCTAGTGGAGGGCCGGCTTAACCTGAGGATTAAAAAGCTTAGAACTGACAACGGCGGAGAGTTTGTCTCCTCCGAGTTTTCTAATTTTTGCAGGAAGCATGGAATCTAGAGGGAGCTCACTTGTGCTCATACTCCACAACAAAACAGAGTAGCGGAGCGGAAGATCCGTCATCTGACGGAGACTTGCGAATGTTGGCTTCATGCCAAGAGTATCCCAAGGTCCTTCTGGGCGGAGGGAATGTTTTGTGCTGCCTATGTCATCAATCGGATGCCTCTTAGCCCGATCAATATGAAGTCTCCCTTCGAGATGTTGCTAACGGAGAAGCCGAGCGTTGAACACCTTCGGGTGTTTGGATCAACTTGTTATGTGCATATTCCTGATGCTCTGAGGACTAAGCTTGATGCAAAGGCAAGGAAGCTTGTCTTTGTTGGCTATGATGAGCGGAAGAAGGGATGGAGATGCATGGATCCAGTGACGAAGAAGTTTGTGGTGTCAAGAGACGTTGTCTTTGACGAACTGACGTCGTATGGAGGAAGCTTGGTTGAGCTACCGGAGAGCAAGGATGATGAAGGTCAGGAGGTGGCTGAGGTTGCTGATCAAGTGGAGCTGGCTGTGTCACCAGCAGCTCCAGTTGCTTCAAGTTCTGGGGGAGAAGCTTCTGGGTCAGGAAGTAGGGGGAGCATTGCTCTAAGCTTGCCGGAGAACAGAGGTGAACCAAAAGAAGCAGCAGAGGTGATTAGCAAGGAGCTGCCTCTTCGGAGGTCAAAGAGGGTTATCAAGCCTCCAGCTCGCTACTGCGAAGGAAACACTATGAGCTATGTCTCATGTTTCTTTGCAGGTCCTCTTGATGAGCGAGAGCCTGCTAGCTTCAATGAGGCCACTGGTGTCAAGGAGTGGGAAGATGCCATGAGAGAGGAGATGGATGCTCTCAAGAAGAATGAAACTTGGGATCTTGTGCCCAAAGTTGATGGCATTACTCCGGTGACATGCAAGTGGGTGTTTAAGTTGAAGAAGAAGGCAGATGGGATCATTGAGAGATTCAAGGCTCGCCTGGTGGCTCGGGGATTCTCTCAACAGTATGGAGAAGACTATGAGGAGACGTTCAGCCCTGTTGCAAAGATGACTTCAGTACGGATGGTGATTGCATTGGCTGCTTGCCAAGGATGGAGGATGTGGCAGCTTGATGTAAAGAATGCTTTTCTTTACGGAGAAATTGACAAAGACATCTTCATGGATCAGCCACTTGGTTTCGTTTCTGAAGTTCATTTAGATTACGTCTGCAAGCTCAGGAAGGCTCTTTACGGGTTGAAGCAAGCTCCTAGAGCTTGGTATGGGAAGATAGCAGAATATCTGCAATTCTGTGAATACCTTGCTTCAAACTCAGACTCTAGCTTGTTTATCAAGAAGAAGGGGGAGCTTTCTGTCTTGGTCCTGCTGTATGTTGATGATATGATCATCACTGGGAATTCTGAAGAGGAGGTTGCTAGGCTCAGAGCTGAGCTAGCCATTCGCTTCGAGATGAAAGACCTGGGAGAGCTTCATCACTTTCTTGGTCTCGAAGTGGATAGGAAGGAGAGCGGGATCCTTATCTGCCAGAAGGGATATGCTGAGCGCATAGTGAACCGGTTTGACTTGATTGAAGGGAAGACTTGCTCTACTCCTATGGATCAAGGTCTGAAGCTTCGACGAGATGAAGGAAGAGTTCTTCCTGATCCTTTGGTGTTCAGAGCTCTTGTTGGGAACTTGATCTACCTGACGATTACGAGACCTGATATAGCTTATGTTGTTGGTCGAGTAAGTCGGTTCATGGCAGAGCCAAGGAAGTCTCATCTTGTAGCGGCAAAGAACATCCTGAAGTATGTCAAGGCAACTTCTGACATGGGACTTCTTTACAGAAGGGATGCGAGTTTCTCTCTGCTAGGTTACACGGATGCTGACTATGGTGGTGATTCGGATGACCGAAGGTCAACTTCTGGTTATGTGTTCACTTGTGGATCAGCGGGCATTTCGTGGTGTAGCAAGAAGCAGGACTCGGTATCCGTCTCTACTACGGAAGCTGAGTACAAGGCGTCTGCCTTGGCAGCTCGGGAAGCCATTTGGCTAAGGAGGCTAGTAGATGACGTTCATGAGGAAGTGCAAGGCCCTACTTTGCTCCGAGGGGATAATGAGAGTGCTCTCAAGCTGGTGAACAATCCAGTTTGTCATGCCAGGACTAAGCATATTGAGATCGATCACCACTTCATAAGGGAGAAGGTGTTGGAAGGATCTCTTGTGGTTGGTCATGTTCGGAGTGAAGATAACCTTGCTGACATCTTCACCAAGTCGCTGTTGAAGGGGCCTTTTCAGCGGCTACGAGGTCTGCTTGGCTTGATCACCACTTCTCACTTCAAGGGGGAGTGTTGAAATTGGTGAAGTGAAAGTGGGGGTCATCGGCAGTCCAGGCGACCTGGGCGGACTGACCGCGCGGACTGGGCTTAGTCCGGCGGGTTGTTTTCGGCGTCCTTTGTAGCTCGCTGTGGTTAGGATGCGGACTGCGCGAACTGGTTAAGTCCGGCAGTGGGCCGAGCTCTGGAGTTGGTATCCGCGGATTGTGCGGACTGAGGTTTGGAGTCTGCGTGATCTGTGGTTGTTCTGAAGTTGCGATTTGTAACTTCTTTTGGCGGTCTGGCCTAGGAACTGGCGGACTGGCTTGGTTTCCGCAGTGTCCGCTGTGACCAGGCCTTGTGCCTGTGGTCGTAGACAGTGCGAGATGGAGTGGTATCCGTTGTATCCGCTGTGACCGGGCGTGTTGCCTGTGGTCGTGGGTATTGCGAGCTGGGTTGGTGTCCGCGGAGTCCGCTGTGACCGGGCAGTTTGCATGTGGTCGGGGACTGGTGGTTGCGGACAGGTGCTGGTTCGTCTCTTCGGCGAACTGGCTTTGTACTCGTCTTGTGGCTCTGGCGTCTCGGCTAGTCCTGCGTTGCTTCTGCGGACTGGGCGGACTGCCGTGAGCAGGTCGCTTCTCGCCTGGACTTGGCGGGTTGGTTGACCCTGAGTGGGCGGACTCGACGAGATGGCATTGCTAGTTGCGACCAAGGGGCGGTGACTCTATCTCATAGGGTGGTGACCACACTCCTCACCCGGCCTATAAATAGGACCCCCCCCCCCCCCCCCGGCACCTCATTTGGTAGCAGAGTGAACAGTAAGTTGGGCTTGAGTGTTGGCTGCGGACTCGGTTTTTGTATTCGCGCGGGCTGTTTGCTTAACTGGTTACTGTGTGCAGGTGGCGCGGCTAGCAGTGTCAAACCAGGAGTTTGGTTCTGATCTCTGTGGAGTTAGCGGGCTGCATTCGGCGGTCTCCAGCATCAGCATCTTCTCAAGTTCAATAACCTGTTTGCGCGACCTCGCGGTCTCGGCGGGTAGGCGGCCTGTTCCTCTGTTCAGCAGCAGTTCGGCGAATAACGGTGTGTCCGCGCGACCTCGCGGTCTCGGCGGACTCCGTGTTCTGTTCGGCTTTACTCAGATCGGGCGGGCTCTGCGGATAGGCGGTTTCGGCGGACTCCGTGGGCTATCCGCCCGAGTTGTTTTTTGTTATTCTTCTTGTTCATGTACTAGCGAAATCATGTCTCGCCATGTATACCTCGCCCTGTAAAGAAGATTAATAAAAAGTTTGATCTGCTTGCTTCTGTCATTGTATTTGGTTATCTGAGTTTGTCTTCCTGATTTCCGCGGTTCAAGTTGTGATCTGGGTAGTGCCGAAGATATTGATTTGGTGTTTGGGCTACCTTGCTGATCAACTTGAGAAAATTCAACACTAATCTCTTGGCTGTTTTCTTATACTTTTGCAGCAGCTAAGAACATTCATACAGATGAGGACGAAGCTGAAAGTTGTGGATAACTCTGGTGCTAAGTGGGTTAGGTGCATACAAGCTTTGAAGGGGAGGAAGGGGGCGAGATTGGGAGACACGATAATTGCGTCGGTTCAGGAAGCGCAGCCTCGCGGTAAAGTAAAGAAAGGAGAGGTGGTATATGGTGTTGTTGTGCGCGCAGCCATGCAGCGAGGGCGCTGTGATGGCAGCGAGATTAGGTTTGACGACAATGCAGCAGTCCTTGTTAACAAGCAAGGAGAGCCAATAGGGAGTAGGGTTTTTGGTCCAGTGCCACATGAACTTAGAATGATGAAGCATCTCAAGATTCTAAGTCTTGCTGAACACATTGCTTAATAAGGTATGCAGCTCTGTCAGAGAGCTTTTTTTATTCTCTAAACTTTATAAAACTGTGAAGTGGAGTTCATATTTTATTTTTAGAGATTGAGCTATTTTCTCGACACGATTGTGGTTGCATAATTTCAGGTTTGTACTTTGATTACAATTATTTAAAGTAAAATGCTCCTTAATTTGTTTTCTCTGATGGTCTGTTCTTGAAAATTGCAACTTTGGTTGGTTTGATGAGCATGAGATTTCCCGGTTTTGTTGAAGTTCACAGCAGCATTTTTAACACTTTTTCAGTAAAGTGTTTGTAGTTTGTTTGCTTCCTTATGGTGTTAATTGTTTCTATCATAAATGAATGTGATTTGATATGTTGCGTAAAAAAAAGCTTTCCTAAGGGTTCGTTCGTTTGCACGGAATTGAGCCCATGGAATTGAAATTGAAGGTCTAATTCCAATTCCATCGTTCGTCTACAAGCTTGACATTGGAATTTAAATTTTAATGAATTCCGTAGAATTCATTTTGAACTAAGGACAATTCCTTTCAATCTATATAAGAATTGGACAATTTCGTTCGAGACACATTTTTAAGCCCGGACGCGAATTTTTTCTCTCAGACGCGATTTTTTCGCGCGGACGCGATTTTTTTCGCCTGGGCGTGTTTTTTTCGCCCGGACGAACGCAAATTTTTCGCCGGGGCGCGAATTTTTCGGCCCGGGCGCAATTTTTTCGCACGGGCGCGATTTTTTCGCGCCAGGGCGTGTTTTATTCGTCCGGGCGATTTTTTGGCACGGGCGCGTTTTTTTGGAACTGACACGTTTTTTCGCCCCGTCGCATTTTTTTCGATCAGGCGCGATTTTTTTCGCCCGCGCGCGATTTTTTTCGCTCGGGCGCATTTTTTTCGCCGAGTCGCGTTTTTTTCGCCCGGGCGCGATTTTTTTCCCCCGGGCGAGATTTTTCGCCCGGGCGCATTTTTTTCGCCCGGGCGCGATTTTTTCGCCCGGGCGCGATTTTTTCGCTCGGGCGCAATTTTTTCGCCCGGGCGCGTTTTCTTCGCCCGGGCGCGATTTTTGAGCTCGGGCACGATTTTTTAGCCCTTGCGCGATTTTTTAGCCCTTGCGCGATTTTTCGCCCGGGCAGAATTTTTTCGCCCGGGCGCGATTTTTTTCGCTCGAGCGCGATTTTTTCGCCCGGGCACGATTTTTTTCTACCGGACACATTTTTTTTGCTGGGCGCGATTTTTTCGCCCGGGCGAGATTTTTTTGCCCGGGCGCGTTTTTTCGCCCGGGCGCGATTTTTTCGCCCGAGGGCATTTTTTTCGCCCGGGCGCGTTTTTTGAGCACGAGCGCGATTTTTTCGCCCGGGCGCGATTTTTTTCGCCCGAGTGCTATTTTTTTGCCTGGTGCGATTTTTTCGCCCGGGCGCGACTTTTTCTCTTGGGCGCGCTTTTATCGCTCGTGCGTGAATTTTTCACCCGGGCGCGAGCGAGATTTTTTCGCTCGGGCAGGTTTTTTTTTCGCCCGAGCGCGATTTTTGCTCGGCCGCGTTTTTTGCCCCCAGCTGAAAAAAACACGCCCGGGCGACAAAAATGGTCCCGAGCGACATAATCGCGCCAGAGCGAAAAAAATCGCGGGCACGTGAAAACATCCCACCCGTGAGAAAAAATCACGACTAGGTGAAAAAATCTTGCCCGGACAAAAAAATCGCGTCCGGGCAAAAATTGCGTCCGGGCAAAAAAATCGAATTCTTATTCCACAATATTCACCAATATTCTTTATTAGACGAACATTGGAAATGGAATTCGTCACCAATATTTAATTCCACAATATTCATCAATATTCAATTCCAATATCGAATTTCAATTCCGTGCAAACGAACGGACCCAAAAAGTTTTTTGGATGCAGGTAAATTCTCACCGCTATATTTACTATCATAATTTCACACGGCACATGCACGCACACACACAAACAGATGCGTGCACATACACGCACGCACCCCCACACCCACAGGTACGCTTACAGGCCCGCCTGCCCGCCCATAGCACACACACACATATGTACATATGTACATAGACACGTTTTGATGAACTTGAGCGTCACTTGTCAGTGCTCATCTCTCACCAAACTCTTGTTGCCTCTCGAGCCATTCAGAGCTAAAGCTTTCAGAAATCTTGAATGTTCATTAATTATATGTCAACATTTTTTATTTTATAATCTCATATTAAGAACATTCTTTCACTGGACTGTGTAAACAAATGAAATGAAAAATTTTTTTTATAAAAAAAGTAAAGTTCAATTAACTTTGAAAAAGCGAAGCATTGATTGGGGCATTATATTCATGAAATTTTGAATATTAAAAGAATGGCAAATGATTATAATATTAATGCTAATAATTAAGTAATGAGATTAAAAATATATGCTAATTATAAATGAATTAATTTTGAGATAAGCAATTGCTTATTAGCTTTATGGAAAAGATTTATGATGCACTTCAGCTCCTCTTCCACTGTTTGTGATTCGGGTGCTGCTTCCGCCTCCTCTTCCCCTCTTCGCTATTCACGTGAATCCACTGCTAGGGTTTGTGAGTCGCGTGTGTCTTCGACCTCCTCTTCCCTTCTTCGCGAATCCGGCTCGTTTTCTGAAGCACTGAACCTCCATTCCGCCATTGTTGAAGCAGAGAACCTCCATTTTGCTAACAGATTCTCCCTTACTCTCCATTCCGCCATTGTTGTCAGTTGTGCTCATGGTATGATTTTTTAGATTTTTTCTTGTATTTTCTGCCGCCATTAGACCATTTTTTCATGTATTTTCTGATTTTGCCACCAGGGAATCTCCATTCACTTTCTTTGGATCTTCTCCAGTTCTTTTTCATTCGGCTTTTCTAAGGTATGGTTGTGCTTGGATCTTGGTAGATTTTCTCATTTCGCTTATTTCCGTGCAGGTTGCTATAACATGGATTTTTCAGTATTTTATGGAGCCTATTAGCTTATTTGATTTCTGCTATTGTTCTTCATTTTGTTAAGTTTTGATCATTTTGTGGAGCTGAGAAGTACTATTTTGATGGATTGGTCCGTCTACAGCCGGCACCAGTTTGATGGATCTGGTCGGCTATGCTAATTTTTTAAAAAAATTTAAATTTAAAATTTGCGGTGCTTATGTATCATTTTGTGGAGCTTCATTTGATCATTTTCAGCATTTTGATCATATTGCCGTGTTCTCAAATGAATGTCAAAAATTAATTTTTTGTGTGGCGGTGTGCTAATAGTAGGGGTGTGCATAAAAATCGGGCCCGAGGGGCCAGCCCGGGCCCGGCCCGGTAAAAGCCCGGCTAGACCCGGGCCCGGGCTAGGCCCGCCCCGGGCCCAGGCCGGGCTATGGGGCCTAACAAGGCCTCATAGCCGAGCATTTGCCCGGCCCGGTGCCCGGCCCGGGCCAGGCCGGGCAAAGCCCGGTTTCTAGGCCCGGGCTAAGCCCGGGGCTGGACCGGGCAAAGCCCGGCCCGGCTCCTACGTGCCTTTTAAAACTACGTCTTTTAGGGGCATTTTCAGGAGATGTGTTCAACATAAAAGTTGTAGATCTCGACGATATCTACAACTTTCATGTTGAACAGTACTTTTTGATTTGAAGCCGTTTAGGCCCCCGAAAAAAATCACGCGGAATATTTTAAATGTTTCGCGTGATTTTTTTCGGGAGCCACATCGGGACCTTAGCAGGCCCCCTCCCGGAGCCAGAAGCCCGGCCCGTCCCGGCCCGGCTGCAATCAGGGCCCGGGCCCGGGCCCGGTTCAGGAAAGCCCGGGCCTGGGAGGCTCGGGTTAGGCCCGGGCCTGGGAGGCTCGGGTTAGGCCCGGGCCCGGGGGGCTTTTTGAACACGACTAGCTAATAGCCGGAGTAAAAATGAGAGAATGCTACTATCATGGGTCTGCTAATAGCGAGATAAAGTGTACTATTAACAATGCTCTTAAAAAAGGCGAGCAAATGAAATATATAAAAGATTAGTTTTTTTTTTCCTTCTGAATATTGCCTCTTATATTTCATCATAATTACGTATATTAATAATAATAGTATTTATATCGTTATCATAATTCCTTTATGCATCTTTAATAATGAGTATATAAGATGAATAATAAAATAAAATAAAACTAGCTGGCGGCCATGTGCATACTAATTTTTTGGGCACAACCATCGTGCCACAACATGAATGAATTAAGGGCCCGTTTATTTGAACAGAATTAAGGCTTTAGAATTGAAATTGAAGTTCACTTACAATAAGATAGACTTCAATTCTAATTTCAAGGCTTCAAATCACAAGCTCAAATAATTAAACTTCCATTACAAATTTTAAACATAATTACAAAGATATTTGAATAAAATATACATCAACAAAGCACAAGCTCAAATGCTTGATAAACATGAAGACTCGCGGATAGAGCTTGGAAGAAAATGTGAATAAATAAAAATGATAGAACTTCCCTTGTTTCCCGAGTTCTAGGACTCTACGCGTTAAACTGCTATACATACTTCCACGCTCTTCTCATGACTATGTACAAACCTCTCAATCTTAATGGCTTTTCCATAGTTCACAAAATTATAAGTTGTACCCCTCTATCTTTTGAAATTACAAAAACCTCCCCCATAAACGTACATTTCATAACGTGCATGCAAAATTTCCCCAAGAAAAATGCCAGAGGGGAGATTTAGAGCATGCATGTTATAATATGCAAACTTACAGGCGAGACTTTGTAATTTGAAAACATAGCGGGGGTGCAACTTGCATATTAATGATGCAAGAAAATTTCTAAGTTGAAGTTGTTCCCAATGAGAAGCATTTTTTAGATGAAAGCTCAAAGAGCATTGCCAGAAATGAAATGATCCAAAAACAACTACATTAATCTCCCTGCTTAAGTGTTCACACATCTTACTAACATTAATCAAGGCTACAGATATCATAATTCAATTGGAATTGGATTTGCCATCACCACTACTGAAGCTCCCTGCAGCATTTCCATAGTTCTATTCACCATCACCAAAACCACGGCTGCTGCCGCCGCCACCATAACCTCCGCCTCCACCATATCCGCCACCGCCAAAGCCGCCGCCAAAGCTGCCGCCACCGCCGCCAAACCCGCTGCCACCGCCGCCAAACCCGCTAGGACGTTCCGTAGCAAAATTAACCCGGATACTGCGCCCATGAATTTCCTATTTCATGACAAATATAACCGAGTCAAAAGTGGAAAGTAACACTAACAAGTCTACAGATTTTCAACACTACATAAAAGGCATATCGTGCTTAAGTGCAGTCTAAAGGTGTTAGGAGACAAAAGTTGAAGAACATGTTTAGTAAGAAAATAAAAATGGAAATGAAATTCCCATTTAAAGGGTTTTGAAGATCATCTTTCTAAAGCTTAAAATCCATGCTAATTTCTAATTAATTCAACCAAATGGCGAAGGCTCAATTAGTTTGGGCATTTTCTCTCCGTTACCTTTTTCAAAAAACACGTGCTTTTTTCTGTTTGAATAACATCCATTTAGAACGCTGATCCCGCAAAACGACATTTATGTCTGATTTCAACTGCAGGGACGGAGCTCCATTCAAGAACAAATTTTATCTTCAACTCTAACCGCTCCAACTCCAACTATCACTACCCACCCAAACAAACAAGAAATCTAGCAAACAAATCGTTTTCAAACATGTTTTCTAGCTTCAAACAACCAAGTGAATCCTACATGCACGTTTCATTGCTCAACTGAAAACATGTTTTATAACATGATTCATTTTAACTCATTTTGGGTCAAGAAGGTATCGCAAATTGCTATGAAATTTTAAAGAGGCCGTGGAGTTTGAATTATATATTAGCTTTCTACAACATCCAACCAAATAGTGAAGTAACAAATTCTTGCATCATACACAAAATATTTTCTTAATTTCAAGAAACCAAATGATCCCTAGAAGAGACTTTTTACACACTAATGTGCACACATTTATGGGAGTGAAAGAAGCATTTCTCTTGCACACAAGGCAATAAATGTGGTTCAACAACAATATAGGCTCTAAGTTGATGAATCCAGAATCATAGTAAACTATTATTTTATAGAGAATTGTTCTTTACATGCACACAAGTCAACAAGGCAAATATCATCTTTATCTTTATATAAAAAGAAAAATATAGGATGGTGTCACTTCTCTATGAAATGTCATTTAAGGCATGTGCTGAAAATGCCGGCTTATTAGGTCTATGAAACATCTCATTTTATGATAAGACCATATGCTCTATATTCTGAGCAGCTACAAATAAACATAGCAATTTGCATGAAGCTGTAAAAAAAATTCTAGTGCATCAAGATAGGCCGTCACACCCAAACAAAAAAATAGTAAACTTACGAACTTAGGTGGCGTTTGGTTAAGCTTTTCCGCTGCTTTGCGGATGGACCGCACCGCTATTTTGACAATAAGCGGCGTTTGGTTGGACTTATTTTCAAACCCCCGTTTTTTTAACTCCGCTCTTTTCTTCCTGACCCAATCCGCAACTTTTAAATGCGGTGATCCGCAAAAGCCGAGCGGCCTTCTCTCGCTCCCTCCCCGACTTCTCTCTGTCTCCCCAACTTCTCTCGCTCTCCCCGACTTCTCTCTCTCTCCCCGAATGGGCTCGACCGCTCTTCTTCCGCACCTCTGCAGTTTTCCGACAGCAGCCCCTCTTCGTTCCTCCTTCATCTCCGCCGCAGGCAACTGAACCCGTCATCATCGCGCCCCTTCCGAGCTTCCCAACCCCTCAACTCACCATCAAGGAAAAAGAAGGAGTTGGCTTCTTATGCCCATAGCTTAGGTAAAAAGCTCAAAAGCCACCGGAGTGGATTCCGCGAGCTCACCAACGCGGTCTCTGGTACCGGGGAGGGTGGAGAAGGGAACCCCTGCAATGGATCCGCTTCATCTGGACTCGAGTTACAAAATCATAGCTTTACAGAATAATGCACATGCTTTCTCTCTAATTTGGGGGAATTTGATCCTAATTCTGTTGATAGTTTTGCAGGTACCCAATCTACAAAATACCGACCGGACGAACACTGAGGGACCTTGATACTTGTTTTCTCACATTTCATTGCCTTTCTACTTCCATGAAAGGTATCTTGTCCATGTAATGTAACACATAGCAATACCTGAGCAATGGGATTCCAAATTTCTTTTAATAGTATTGTTCAATGTCTGTGAGTTTGTGTGTGTATGTATATATATATGTGTGTGTATGAATGGAATTTTATTTGGCAAAAATGTACGAATGAAATTTTATTTTGTGTTATATTTGGAGAAAAAAAATTTATTCAAAACTCCATTTTGTATCCAAACAACTTTTTGAAAACTCCGTTTTGTAAACTCTGTTTCGCCCAAACAGTTTTTTAACAAAACTCTGTTTTCCAGAATCAGCACTTATTCTATCAGCAACAGTTCATCAGCAGCTTTTCATCAGCAACAGCCCAACCAAACAGAGCCTTAGACATTCGCGAAGAAGATGCAATAACAACATAAAATCAAATTGCATGCACAGCACATACTGTAAATTTTAGTGCTAAAAAAAGTTTTACTAAGAAAACCATATGCAAAGATCTAAAACAATGAATCAAATACTTTTGATTCAATTGATGGTCAAAGTTTTGTTCAATACGATAGAATCTAGTTAAACAAATAACAAACATTTTTAGCTCATTAACAGAGTTGAGTTTGTTCATGTTCATCTTGATTTTATTAAGAATGAAGGGGAACAAGAACCCAATTATCACAATGTATGGCTTGATTAAAATCCTTATTTAAAATTATATCAAATTTTTTGAAATTTCACTAACCTTTGCAATGATAACAATATGCCACAGAAAAAATAATCTACTGAAGAAAAACTCAGAAATATACAAAGTGCATGAAACTCTTCAATAGCAAACATTTTTACAACATTTTCCATGTTCTTTAAAAAAGCTTTTTCATGATACTCCTCAATAGCAAATATTTTCACAACATTTTCCTTGGTCTTTAAGAAACTTTTTTTATATTCATTAACTACAAATATACAAAGTGCATGAAATTGAGCTTTTTTATATTCACTAACTAGAAAATATACAAAGTGCATGATACTTCTCAATAGCAAATATTCTTACTACCTTTTCCTTGTTCTTTAAGAAGCTTTTTTATATTCATTAAACGGAGAACACGATCATACTTAATAGAATAATCAACATAACATGTTAAGCAAAATAACTAAAAAGACCTTTCCTTCCAAAGCTGTCGCAGCAGCAGAGGCATCTTCAGCGGATGCGAAGGATATAAAACCAAAACCCCTTGACCTCCCACATTCCCGATCCACGATAACCCTAGCTGAAAAGTACATTCAATTATCTTCAAATACACCCAAAAAAACAGCAATTCGACACCAACAAGGGACCCATTGTTTTGTCTAGAGTTAGAAAACATGTTTCTGTTGGACCTCTAGTTGGATTTGAGCTAGGTTCACTAATTTAGGCTGAGTCTGACCCATCTTGTATAGCCGGGGTCTAGTCAAGTAGTACTAGAATTTAGGTTAATTCCTTTTAGTTCAACCTTCTTGGATCAGCCAGCAGAGGACCTCAGAAGACTCAGATTTAGAATTTTTTCAGAAGACAGTTTGATCAGTTCGAAGTTCTTCGACCTCTGCTCGACGATCGTCGATCTCCGATCGACGAACTCAGAGTTAATTCTCTGAGCTGAGCTCTACGATATTCAAGCTCAGGTCGACGATCAGTTTTCTCCAGACGAATTCTCAGCTCGACGAACTCAGAGTGCAGTTTTGGCAAGTCCTTCTCAGACCGCAGTTCACAGAGCTCAGGTCGACGAACTGGAATTCTTAGGTCGACGATCTTGGATCTCAGCTCGACGATTTTCGTTCAGAGGTCGCCGATTTCTGTCCCGCTCCAGAATGAGAAGTTTCGTTTTCTTCCTTCTGTCCCTTACTTTCTATATCAATTAGCAATAATATTCCTGAGTAATTAATGCTCATATTCCTTTGAATATAGTCATTATTGGCAACATTAATTATGGTATTCATTTGGATATTCCCTTGCTTATTTTATTAGGGACAGTTGGGAAAACTCATTAAGACATTTTCCAGCCGTTTGGATTCTCCAGATCTACCAGAAATTAATGACAGGATTCAAAAATCAAAGGAGAATTTTTATTGACCGAGAATATATAAAAGAGATTTTTTTCCTCTTTTCAGAATGATAGAAATTATCAGAACTTACAGAGAAACATACAGCACAAGAATACTGAGATAAACAGACCTCTCAGAACATTCTCTTTCTCAGTGTAGAAAAACTCTCTGTGTTCACCTTGTCAACTCTGAAGACTGAAGAAGAACAAATTATCACAATCAAGAGTCTTCTTCAATCTTCTTCTCCAGGAACATTCAGGACAACAAATCCTCATTCACTCAGAAAAGTTCCAGGACTATTTTCAGACAAGGCTAAAGACCTACACCCTGAAGCAAAGCTCAAATCTTTTTGAACCTTCAACATCTCAGGGGGATCTTTGACAACATCAAAGATCCACTAAGTCTTCTCTGTTGAATAGAGAAAGAGAAGACACAATCACCTCCTCCCACTTCTTGTAAAAGGGTTTTAACTCCCTTCAAAAGTTATCTTTTGATTTTTGGGCACGTGATCAAAAGCCTAAAGGGTTGCAATATCTCCCTGCAAATAGATATTGTGGTGGAAGTCACCTGATCAAAACCTGCTAGTGGATTCCTACCAGAATGGTAGAAGAGTAGATGTACCCAAGTTTAGGGGAACCGCTATAAAATTTCTTGTGTTGTCTGGTTGCTCATTTTCTGTTTTGTTCTTTGCTGTGGTTGTGATAGTTAGAATAGTTTAGCTTATTTTTCCTTCTTATATTATTATACGGTATCACTTATTTTACTCTGATATAAATTCAAAAAATCAGCCAAGATTTTTAAATACTCTATTCCCCTCCCCCCCCCCCCCACCTCTAGAGTAAGTCAGATCTAACCCCTCCTTTCAGTTTCAAACCAAAATGAGTTTATCAGATTCCATCATTTTGTTAAAAGTTGAACATCAATATGTACTTTAAACTCATACAAATATCTTCAAAATCTCTAAAATTTGATGATTTCATTTCCACGCATAAAAAAAAGTGAGAAATGAATTAAAACTAAAAATCATACATTCAACAACTTCACCATAAGCAGAGAATGCTTCTCTCAGGCTCTGATCATCTGTGCTGTAAGATAGCCCTATAAGAGAACACATCACACATTTTAGAAGAAACAGTCACTTAACAATTGACTCTACCCAACCGTACCTCCAACGAAGAGCCTTGAAGATGGCATGCATCGCACTGCCTGGAAAAATGATGGTTTGGAGGAGACAGACTGCATGAAGAGACTCCCAATTTTACTGGTAAAAGCCATGGCTGAAATCTTAAGCAGAACAGAAAACTGAGTTCGTCGTAACCCCAAATCAAAAAAACAAATACAAATTTCTGATGACGAAGAAAGCTTGCTAATACGAAAGTCTATATTATTATGAATTAAACGAAAGTCACAGGATAAACCGCATAATTCATACTCAAGCACGATGGATATGGGAGGCTACAATGACGACTCTATTTTTTTTAAAAAAAATTCACATCAAATCACGAGTTGTGATGGCCACTATGATCAGAACGCACTAAATGGCGGATGATAGGCAGGAAAATAAGAAGAAGATGATCGTAAACCCTAGAAAAGATTGACGGATTGACGATATTTGGGATTTTAGGGTTCTGTTTCCTTACCCCTGTATTGCATTGCCTTCACTTCCCCGCTCAGCCCCTAAACCCTAAAAACCTTCTGTCGGAGCCCTCGTATAATTTCCATCCCCCAATCCTTGAAAATATAACCTAGAGCCAATCATGGCGGTTGTGCAAGCAAAGTTGATGTATCATATAATCACACGAATCTCATTGGCAGCTGAACATCTTTCAGTCTGCTTTGACTTATTGTCAGTTATCTGATTTAGACTTTGTGGGTGACCGATATACTTGGACAAACTGTCGGCTGGATCCTTTTACGGATCGGGCTCAGCTTGATCGCTTTTTTTGGTTCTGCTCCCTGGTCGGTCATGTTTCCTGCGGCCTCGGTGTGGCATTTGAAGACCGTGTACTTGGATCATCAGCCTATTCCGCTTACACTACTGGCTCGCTCGGTCTATACTCATGGTCGTCGCCCGGTGCGGTTTGAAGCTTGGTGGGGTCGTTACTCTGAGTCTGCGCGTCTGGTTTCAGATGCGTGGGCTGGTATTTCAAGTTCAGAACCGCATCTTGGTTGGATTCATGATGTGCGGGGGTGTGTCCTTTCTTGTTGGTTGGACTTGTGAGCTGTTTGGGTGTAGTCCTTGGGAGATTAAGCGGTTGGAGCAAGAAATTTGTGCTATTCACCGGCCCCCCCTTAAGGTGCCACTGTGGGATAAAATGATTTCATTGCGAGCTTCTCTAGAGGACCTTATTCAGTTGGAATATTTGAGGTGGAAACAGCGTGAGAAGGCAGCATGGCTACTAAAGGGTAACCGGAATACATCTTATTTCCATGCGCGGGCTTCGACCAGGCGAAAGAAGAATCACATCTCCTGACTTTCTGATGGCTTGGGAATAGAGTGGACTATCGGGAGGGCATTCAGTCTCTGATTCTGTCATACTTTGAGGAGCTTTTCACCGCTACTCCCCCCCCCCCCCCCGAATGATGCTTTTACATATGTTATCCTTGGTGGCGAGCGAATGTTTTCAGACGAGATGAATGCTGCTCTTTGCAAGCCTTTCACCCCAATTGAGGTACACTCTGCTCTCTTTTCTATGTCCCATCTCAAGTTCTCTGGGCCTGATGGCCTCCCTCCTGTCTTTTTTCAAAAAATTTGACCACTGGTGGTGTTAACCCCAAAATCGGCAATCCTCTCCAAGGTGCCTATTGTTTCTGCTTTTTCTCTTACAGGTTCCCATCCGCAAGGAGCGGGTTACCCCTGATGCCCACCATGTCCGCGCAAGGAGGACTGCCGGGTCTGAAAAGCGCTCAAGGACGGATGCTCCGTTAGCCGCCCGCCAGGGGCGGTCACCGTCAGCCGGGCGGACTCCCCCTGGAGTTCGCACAGGTCGCCCGCTAGGGGGCGACCTCCGCGGGCCGCCCGCCAGGGGAGGCCCCCGCCTGCCGGACGGACTCCCCCTGGAGTCCGCCCAGGTCGCCCGCTAGGGGGCGACCTCCGCGGGCCGCCTGCCAGGGGCGGCCCCCGCCTGCCGGGCGGACTCCCCCTGGAGTCCGCTCAAGTCGCCCGCTAGGGGGCGACCTCCGCGGGCCGCCCGCCAGGGGCGGCCACCGCCTGCCGGGCGGACTCCCCCTGGAGTCCGCCCAGGTCGCCCGCTAGGGGGCGACCTCCGCGGGCCGCCCGCCAGGGGCGGCCCCCGCCTGCCGGGCGGACTCCCCCTGGTGTCCGCCCAGGTCGCCCGCTAGGGGGCGACCTCCGCGGGCCGCCCGCCAGGGGCGGCCCACGCCTGCCGGGCGGACTCCCCTGGAGTCCGCCCAGGTCGCCCGCTAGGGGGCGACCTCCGCGGGCCGCCCGCCAGGGGCGGCCCCCGCCTGCCGGGCGGACTCCCCCTGGAGCCCGCCCAGGTCGCCCGCTAGGGGGCGACCTCCGCGGGCCGCCCGCCAAGGGCGGCCCCCGCCTGTCGGGCGGACTCCCCCAGGAGTCCGCCCAGGTCGCCCGCTAGGGGGCGACCTCGGCAGGTCGCCCGCCAGGGGCGACCCCCCCCGCCTGCCGGGTGGACTCCCCCAGGAGTCCGCCCAGGTCGCCCGCTAGGGGGCGACCTCGGCAGGTCGCCCGCCAGGGGCGACCTCCCGCCAGGGGCGACCTCCCACCTGCTGGGCGGATTCCCCCCGGAGTCCGCCCAGGTCGCCCGCTAGGGGGCGACCTCCTTAGGTCGCCCGCTAGGGGGCGACCTCCCCCCAGCCGGGCGGACTCCCCCCGGAGTCCGGAGTCCGCCCAGGTCGCCCGCTAGGGGGCGACCTCCGCTCTGTCTGCCTGCTCAGCATTCGTCTGCTTGCTCCTCAGGTCACTCAAGCCTCCCCTCGTCCGCTCAGTCCGTCGAGGTCGTCAAAGGTGACGTCACTGGGTCCCGCTTCTAGAAGATTCTCCTCAGGCCTATAAACAGCTCCCAAGGCCTCTCATTCTGGACGCGCGGGAGGAGAAATGCCACCTTGATCAAAGGCTGCAGACTCAGTTTTCTCAGTCCGTCAAGGTTGATCAGGCAAGGTCTGCGGCCTCCAAATCCTCAGTCCGCCCAGGTCGTCAAGGGCTGGGGACTTAGTTTTTTCTGCCCTCAGCAGGCAGCTTGGGCAGCATCTGCAGCTTCAGTTCTCCCGTCCTTTGCAACCACTTTTACTTAGTTTCTGGCACCTTCTTCCTTAGCCGTCAGCTTCCCCCATTGTACCTTTTACTGCTCTTATATGTAATGGTGCAATAGCAAGTTGTAACTCTTCTTGAATAAAGGAAAAGCCCGTCGCAAGAGTGGCATTCAAGCCGCGGCGGGCGAAGTCTGCTGTTGCCGCTGCTAGCGGCCTCCTCCCTTCTTCTCTCCTCTCTCGGCGTCAACCTGCAAAGCTAACCATTCAAGTAGCCGTCTGCTCGATAGTACCTGATCCAGCTCCCTCTCTGCTCGAGCAAGCTTCTCCTTTGCTCAAGCAAGCTCCCTCTCTGCTCGAGCAAGCTTCTCCTTTGCTCAAGCAAGCTCCCTCTCTGCTCGAGCAAGCTTCTCCTTTGCTCAAGCAAGTTCCCTCTCTGCTCGAGCAAGTTTCTCCCTTGCTCAAGCAAGCTTCCTCTCTGCTCGAGCAAGCCTTCTTCTCCTGTATCCCCGCAACCCTTCTTCCTTCACCCTTAGCTTGTGAGATCGAACACCCGTTAACTAGTCGGTGTCGCATTTCGCGCATCAACAGTTAACACACGACCTTCAGATCTCGATCAGATAGTGAAAGCAGTGGTTACTCATGTCAGACCATCAACCAGCCGAGAATCTTTCTCCAAGTCCCAGTGATGATCCTCTTTGGGAGGCCTTAGAGCAATCTCGCAGAGAAACTGCCCAACAGTTTCAAGCCATCAATCGTACTCTAGCAGCTCTCACTCAGCAATTGGTCGCTCAATCTTCAACAGTGCCAGTCCCTCCAATCAATCCAGCACCAACTTCGGAGACTCCTCAAGTCTATCCACCGGCTTATCCGCCAGTCTATCCTCCTCTTTATACTCCAACTTTTCCGCAAGGACCTGCAGCTCCTTTGCGATCTCAAGATGATGACTTTGCAGCTCGTCAAATCTTCTTCCGGGAAGCTGCCCGGGGAAGTCCAGCTAGATTTCTGAACTTTCAGGGAAGTCACTCCTTCTCTTCAGCTCCTGCCTTTGCTCCTCCCGCAGCAACCTTTTACTCTTATCCTCCTTCTCCTTTTGCAGCTACTGCTCATGCTCCTTACTTTCCTTATGCAGTAGAGCCAGAAGAGCCATCGCCGTTTACGAAGAGTGTTCGGTATGAGCCAACTCCAGTCAACTTCCGAGAGCCACGGTTGCCCATTTACATCGGGGAGACTGATCCTGTCAAGCATCTTCAAGCTTTTGAATCAACCATTGCTCTCAAGACCCTCTCCGATGCTACCAAGAGCAAGCTCCTCGTAACGACCTTTGATGGTCAAGTGAGAGACTGGTTCTATGGACTGCGACCTCAGTCAATCTCTTCCTTTATTGATTTGCGAAGGGAGTTCCTGCTCAGGTTTTCTACATCTTCAAAGAGGAAGGGCGGTCCAGAAGCCCTCTTTAAGATCAGGCAGCGAGATAATGAGACCTGGTCTCATTTTGTGGATCGATTTCAGAAAGAAATCTTGGACATTGAGATCGTCGATCAAGAAATGTACCGAGTAGCTCTTATTCACGGCCTGCGTGAAGGTCCACTAAAGTTTGAAGCTAACGTCCGAGCACCAAGAACTTATCAAGAGTTGATCGGCTTAGCCAACTCGTATATCCGCGGTGAAAAAAGCAACCCCAGCTTTGTCTCCAGGCTTGTATCAGAGAAAAATTATTCTTCTTACAAGCAGCCTCTGAGGTCTCCTCGAAAAGACTTTCCATCTCTCTCTAGGAAAGCAAGAAGATTTCAGCATCGTCAACCCCCCTTCCAAGGCCATGATCGTGCCCAGGAACGGCTGCTACCATTGTCAGCATCATCTCCGCTAACAGCTTCTATTCATCAGCAAGATGATGGCTCGCCTAACTCTGAACTAGATGAGTTCATGCAAGAAGTTTGCCAAATCATGAAGGATAGGGCATATTCCAAAAATCCCTACCAACCGGCGAATCAGAGATCAAGAAATTCAGACCCGTTCTGCGAATTCCACAAAGAGAAAGGTCATTTAACCGAAGATTGCAAGGCCCTTCGGCGATTGGTTGAAAGATTGCTCATCGAGGGCAAGATCAACGACCTGGTCAAGAAGATTGATTCTTCGAAACCTTCCACCTCCAAGGGCAAGGAGGTGGCTGAGGGTCAGCAGGAGTGCATAGAAATACATGACGAGGGCCGTCTGGGGCTCGTTGATATTCCAAGTGAGTGCATTGATGTCGTTGACGAAGGTGTCCTTGGAAGGCTATTTTGAAGCAAAGAGGACACATTTCTTGCATCATCAGCTATGACCAATTGCAGCTCCTCAAAGTCCCTCACGATCGTGACTGGTTGCCTTTACTTTACTCTTCAAACATTCTACTTTTCAGCACTTCTAAGTGTTTCATTTTTCATTCAATAAAGCTTACGTCAGAGATCTCATACTGACACAGTTCCCTTTTTGTGATGCTTCTCCTCCTCATTTTTTCTCTTTGCCAAAGAGATCACTAAACCAGCAAGATATCGCCAAGTCTTGCTCAGTGCCCCCTCGAGATTGTCCTCTGGCGTAAAACCACAATGACCGCATATGATGAGGAGTTTTCTCATATGTGTGTAGTGGGGGCCATTCAACTCTCGTGCGGAGGATGACGGGGCTTCGGATCCCAGCCGATGTCTAGAGCAGTGTGAGTGCCTAGGGGAGGCCTCCTGTGATAGTTCTATCGTGCTCCGTTAGGGATACGTTACAGTTACGATGATCTTTTCTTGACAAGCAATGGCGATCAAGTGTAGCCTTGTCTCCTCGATCATCTCACAACTGTGACGGCCGAACACTCTATGGTACTCTCAATCCGTGCCTCCGCGGGACTCACAACTCCGCTGATCAATCCGCAGACAAGCAATAGGCCACTTGGCGCAACTAGTCTAATTGATCAGCGTTGCTTGTAACCCGAGGCAAGAGAGCAGTGCATCTGTCGATCCTTCTTAGGATTGTTTCTTGTTTATTTATGCCCTTCTAAAGGATGCGCGGCCAGCCCGCTTTGGTTAGGACTATACCCAGGATGACTTTGGCAAGTGATGAATAATGCCCACAGGGAACACCTGTGGCAGCATTCAACCTTTTTAGTTCATCCTCGGGATATAGCTCCTCTTTTCTCTTTTTACCTTCTTACAGGTTAGCAGGTTGAATTCAACCTACTCTAAAGATCTGCAACATCTCGCTTGGCTTATGCTCATCTTATATGCGCTGCCTGCATAAGTTTTTATCAGATGATAATCAATAAGTTCTCTCATCAGATGTTAGCCACACATCATTTACTCAAGGCGTATGATTCTTCTTGATTAGCAAGTCATGTCATCATGAATCTAATTTCAGATTTTCTCACCTCGCTGATCTGGGTTTTCATGTCGACATTATACCTTGATCACGCAAGACTATCATTATCGCAGTTTTGATCTTTATTCAGTTGATAGCAGAGTGTGTCAGGTATCTGTTCTGTTATCCGATTATATCTTATCATACCAACAACCAACATTCGCAGATTCCACCCAGGCATTTGCGAACTTAGTTTTCTTGCCTATCATATCTGCTACTTACTTTCTTTTGCAGAGAATAACAGATATTAGCAAGTTCCTTTCAGGTACTTGCACCTTACTCTCCTATCATATCTGCTACTTACTTTCTTTTGCAGAGAATAGCAGATATTAGCAAGTTCCTTTCAGGTACTTGCACCTTACTCTCCTATCATATCTGTTACTTACTTTCTTTTGTAGAGAATAGCAGATATTAGCAAGTTCCTTTCAGGTACTTGCACCTTACTCTCCTGTCATATCTGCTACTTACTTTCTTTTGCAGAGAATAGCAAATATTAGCAAGTCCCTTTCAGGTACTTGCACCTTACTCCCCTATCATATCTGCTACTTACTTTCTTTTGCAGAGAATAGCAGATATTAGCAAGTTCCTTTCAGGTACTTGCACCTTACTCTCCTATCATATCTGCTACTTACTTTCTTTTGCAAAGAATAGCAGATATTAGCAAGTTCCTTTCAGGTACTTGCACCTTACTCTCCTATCATATTTTGTTGCTTACCTTTCTTTTTTGCAGAGATCAACAGATACCAGCAAGTCCTTTTCAACTCAGGTACACACAAGGTGTACCTCCTTTTACCTGTATTGACTTTTTCTTCGCAGGTAAAATATAGGCACTGACAGATCTTTCCTAGGAGAGAGATCAGGTTCTATCTCTCCTGATCTCTAAATTGTTTCTTTCCTGTTTCTCAAGGGGAGGATCACGATTTTCGTGGGTTTCCTACTTTTTCGATGTTCCCTGCGGAACTTAAAAAAAGTGCGGGGATTATGTTAACCCCAAAATCGGCAATCCTCTCCAAGGTGCCTATTGTTTCTGCTTTTTCTCATACAGGTTCCCATCCGCAAGGAGCGGGTTACCCCTGATGCCCACCATGTCCGCGTAAGGCAGACTGCCAGGTCTGAAAAGCGCTCAAGGACGGATGCTCCGTTAGCCGCCCGCCAGGGGCGGTCACCGTCAGCCGGGCGGACTCCCCCTGGAGTCCGCCTAGGTCGCCCGCTAAGGGGCGACCTCCGCGGGCCGCTCGCCAGGGGGGCCCCCGCCTGCCGGGCGGACTCCCCCTGGAGTCCGCCTAGGTCGCCCGCTAGGGGGCGACCTCCTCGGGCTGCCCGCCAGGGGGGGCCCCCGCCTGCCGGGCGGACTCCCCCTGGAGTCCGCCCAGGTCGCCCGCTAGGGGGCGACCTCCGCGGGCCGCCGGCCAGGGGCGGCGCTCGCCTGCCGGGCGGACTCCCCCTGGAGTCCGCCCAGGTCGCCCGCTAGAGGGCGACCTCCGCGGGCCGCCCGCCAGGGGCGGCCCCGGCCTGCCGGGCGGACTCCCCCTAGAGTCCGCCCAGGTCGCCCGCTAGGGGGCGACCTCCGCGGGCCGCCCGCCAGGGGCGGCCCTCGCCTGCCGGGCGGACTCCCCCTGGAGTCCGCCCAGGTCGCCCGCTAGGGGGCGACCTCCGCGGGCCGCCCGCCAGGGGCGGCCCCCGCCTGCCGGGCGGACTCCCCCTGGAGTTCGCCCAGGTCGCCCGCTAGGGGACGACCTCCGCGGGCCGCCCGCCAGGGGCGGCCCCCGCCTGCCGGGCAGACTCCCCCTGGAGCCCGCCCAGGTCGCCCGCTAGGGGGCGACCTCCACTGGCCGCCCGCCAGGGGCGGCCCCCGCCTGCCGGGCGGACTCCCCTAGGAGTCCGCCCAGGTCGCCCGCTAGGGGGCGACCTCGGCAGGTCGCCCGCCAGGGGCGACCCCCCGCCTGTCGGGCGGACTCCCCCAGGAGTCCGCCCAGGTCGCCCACTAGGGGGCGACCTCGGCAGGTCGCCCGCCAGGGGAGACCTCCCGCCTGCTGGGCGGACTCCCCCCGGAGTCCGCCCAGGTCGCCCGCTAGGGGGCGGCCTCCTTAGGTCGCCCGCTAGGGGGCGACCTCCCCCCAGCCGGGCGGACTCCCCCCAGAGTCCGCCCAGGTCGCCCGCTAGGGGGCGACCTCCGCTCTGTCTGCCTGCTCAGCATTCGTCTGCTTGCTCCTCAGGTCACTCAAGCCTCCCCTCGTCCGCTCAGTCCGCCGAGGTCGTCAATGGTGACGTCACTGGGTCCCGCTTCTAGAAGATTCTCCCCAGGCCTATAAATTGCCCCCAAGGCCTCTCATTCTGGACGCGCGGGAGGAGAACTGCCACCTCGATCAAAGGCTGCGGACTCAGTTTTCTCAGTTCGTCAAGGTTGATCAGGCAAGGTTTGCGGCCTCCAAATCCTCAGTCCGCTCAGGTCGTCAAGGGCTGGGGACTTAGTTTTTTCTGCCCTCAGCAGACAGCTTGGGCAGCATCTGCAGCTTCAGTTCTCCCGTCCTCTGCAACCTCTTTTACTTAGTTTCTGGCACCTTCTTCCTTAGCCGCCAGCTTCCCCCATTGTACCCTTTACTGCTCTTATATGTAATGGTGCAATAGCAAGTTGTAACTCTTCTTGAATAAAGAAAAAGCCCGTCGCAAGAGTGACATTCAAGCCGCGGCGGGCGAAGTCTGCTGTTGCCGCTGCTAGCGGCCTCCTCCCTTACGCACTGGTGGGGTCTAAGGTCACCACCTTAAAACTTTCTTAATCATGATATTTCCACTCGGGAGTTTCATGATACAAATATTGTTTTAATTCCTGAGTGTGATAGTCCAACCTCCCTCTTCCTCTTTTTCGACCCATAGCCTATGCAATGTTGTGTATCAGGTGGCTACTAAGTGCATAACTAATCAGTTGTAATCTTTCATGGACTCTATTATTTCTCCTAACCAATATGCTTTTATCCCTGACCAGCTAATTACGGATAATATTCTGGTGGCCTTTGAGATACACAATTTTCTCTCTACTGCAACAAGGGAGGCGGATACATGTTTCTCTTAAGCTCGATCTCTCCAAAGCGTATGATCGAGTAGAGTGGGCTTTTCTTTCTCGAGCTTTGGCCTGTTTTGGGTTGAATGATGCTTTTGTCTCCCTTATTATGTGGTGTGTCTCTTCTGCTTGCTACTCATTTCTCTTTAATGGGGAGAGCTTTGGGTCCCTCATTTCTAGTCGCGGCCTGCGCCAAGGTGACCCCCTCTTCCATACTTATTTCTGATGTGCTCAGAGTTTCTTAGTAGACTTTTGGAGCGCGCTAAACAGGCATGTTTGCTGGGGGAGTGGTAGTTTTGCCCTCTGACTCCGCGTGTTTCCCACCTCTTGTACGTTGATGACACTTATTTTCGCTCATGCGGAGAGACAGCGGAGGCGATTTTTGAGATCCTGCACTCTTTCTCCCTGGCCTCAGGACTAGTGATCAATAAACATAAGTTCAAAATTGTTTTTGGGCCGTCTACACCGCCTTTGGTTGCGGCGGAGTTATCTGCTATACTAGGGGTAGACCGTTGTTCCCAGCATGATCTCTATTTGCTCATGCTAACTACGGTTGGTCGATCATGCCATTTGAGCTTCACATATATCACAGATAGGATTTGGAAGTGGTTCCAGGGATGGAAGGTGAAGCTCTTGTCCCAGGACGGACGAGAAGTTTTAATTTAGGCGGTCCTGATGGCGATTCCAACCTTTATTATGAGCTGCTTCGGTTTACCGCGAAATCTTGTTGCGGAGTTGGACTCCTTACTTCCTTCATTTTGGTGGGATGGGAATGGCCATCATGGGTCCCATTGGAGATCATGGCGCTCTTTATGGGATATGAAGTCTATTGGCGGGATGAGCTTTCGTTGTGTGGAGGCATTCAATTCCACACTTTTGGCTAAGCAGGTTTAGCGGTTATTAACAGGACCTGAATCCTCTGTGGCTAGGATTTTTCGTGCGCGTTATTATCCAGAACGGACTATTCTCTTGGCCTCTTTGGGGACTTAACCGTCTTATTGATCGAGGGGATTTTTTCATGTTCGGGGCCTGATCATGGCAGGATCACAATTATCAATTGGGTCGGGGATCAATATTGACATATGGAATGACAGTTGGGTGCCCCGACCGACCTCTTTTAGGGCTCAGTCCACGCGACCTCCCAGCTCAGTGCAACAGTTGGTTTGTGGCATATTTATGCATGATCGACGTGAGTGGGATCTTGATGTTGATGAAGTTGTTGTTATTTCATTTATCCCTATTGGACGGTTCCCTCTTCCGGACGCTTGGGTGTGACATTACTTTCTGAATGATCTCTTTTCGGTCAAGATGCATACTGATTGGACCTTCGCTCCCTCGTCACTGGTGAGGCTTCAATATCCACCCATCCTCCTTCCTGGAATTTTATTTAGGGAGCCTGTGTTCAACCAAGATTTTGGGGCTTTCTTTGGCAACTTGCTTAGAAAATCCTTCTGACAGCCTCTACTCTTCACTGACGGCATTGCTTGAGTGTAGATGGTTGCTCGTTTTATGACTCCTTTGAAGAGGATTTTCGATATGTTATTGAGCGCTGCCCCTTGGTATCCTCGATCTAAGAATATCCAGGTATCCCTAATGTTGCTTTGCATGATGGTATAGGCTCCATATTTGATTGGCTTTGAGAGTTCCATGTGAAAGTCTTTACTAAGGGTAACTAAACACCTAGAGGGGGGAATAGGTTTGATTTAACTCTTTTTAAACAACCTTGAACTTATGAGCTTAGTGTGTGTTGATGTTAGTTGTTAGCTTTCAAGAATACACAACACACGAGATTTATAGTGACCATTCTCTTCTTTTTCTCCTATTTCGGGTAGAACTTACTCAATCCGCACCTGCTCCTGCAGCTGTACTGGGCCTCTTGCCCTTCTTAGCTCTATGCACTCTAGGAAGGCGGAAGTTGCATGTGCTTCCTCCTGATGGAAGTCACAATAGAGGAACTCCACCCCGTCCCTTCCTCTCCTTCTTGAGTGATTCCTTCTTTCTCTCCTCCCTTCTCGACCGATTGTCATAACTTGCTGCAGAGGGGATAGGAGTGGCCTAGGGCCCTGCCCCCACCCCTGGGTGAATCCTCTTCCTTGACCCTGAATGGGTCCTCCTTGCTCCTCCCAATCCAGCCAGTTGTTCGGCTCCTGACGACCCCATCTCCGTTGATATCCTTGGAAACCCTGTCCCCAAGGCTCGTCTCTCCTTCTTTCCTCCTGCATGCTTTTTCCCCACTCCTTTACTTCTTCCTCCGCCAACCTGGCCCACTTCTTGGCAAAGGCCGGGCTCACTGCCTCCCCTTTGATTTCCTTTGCTGCACTTTCCATCAGCCCTTCGAAGGGAAGAGGTTGCACCCACTTCAATTCCATCTTGAAGAATCCCTGATGAATTCTTGGTGTGAAGGCCATGATCAGGGTGTTTCCTGGACTTGAAGTACCTCCTCTTGGAATCTGTCCACATAACTCGCAAGAGTTCTTCCGGCCCCTGCTTGATCTCGAATAAGAATTCAGTCCCCATCTTCCTCTTCTTTGATGTTAAAAAGCGCATTAGGAATCCGCAGCGTAGATCCTCAAAGCTGTAGATGGTTCATGAGGGAATTTGGTGAAACTAGTCCCTCGCTTTTTCTCATAGAGTGATGACAAAAAGACGACACTTGAATGCGTCCGACATCGGCCAGATGAAAACCATGTTCTCGTACCACTGCAAGTGCTGTACGGGATCATCCCTTCCAATATAATAGGTCATTTATAGCTCTCTGAACCCTTCTGAAACCGGGGCCGAGACAACTAGCTCGCTAAAGGGACTTCCTCCCGCGAGATAAGTGGGTAGATCTCGCCCCAACAACTCGCTGGCCCGACCAGCACTTATCGAGCCAAGGAAGAGCTCTCACCTAGCGAGACCCTGCCCATTCTCCTCTCCCTCTTTTTCTCTTCCGGGTCGCCTGTCGGGAGCGTTCTCGCCCAGCGTCGGTGGCGCGATCACTGGGACGGAAGGCGTCGAATGCTTGATGTACAGTCTTCATGATTTCCTTCCTGAATTCCTCGAGAATTCTCATCGTGGCCACACTCGGTGGGGATGACGAGTCCACCCGCACAGCTCCGTGCCCTTATTCTCCAGCCATGGAACTTGCTTATGGTTTTCTTATGCTGGTTACTCTCCACGTTCACTGCACCAAAAATATTGAAACTAGACTTTGGCTTCTTGTGGAGTTCGGACCCGAAAGGGGTAACCTTGCACCTACTTCTCCTAAAGAAGTGCACAAGACCAAAGGCTTAGGACTAGAAATAAATCCCGGTATACAGCGAGGAGGTCACACCATACACCCGGAATATCTTAGAGCGCTTCACCCTCCCTAGCCAATGTTGAGTTGGGACACCTTGGAGAGCACTTCAAAGCTAACAAAAAACCAGAGGAGGATGAAGAAAGAGAAAAAGTCCTCCCCAAAGGTGCCCCATATAGATCTATTTATAGTTTTCCAAGTCTGGTCTGCAAATAACGTAACTCTGATAATCAGATCTACTATGCGCAACCCAACTAGTGTTGAAAGGGGGCCTACCCACTCATGTGAGTATCCCGGGCCGCCCCCAGCCAGCCCCAACCCGCTCTCCGCACAACCGCGTGCGATCAATCTCAAACAGGGCTGACCTCCCTTTAAATGGTTTGTGGAGGGTTGTTGAGGTCGGCGAGGCGTTGCACTTTTCCGACCTCGATCCCCTGACCTCCTTTCGATGAGAAGTAATCCAGTTAAGTGCCCCTACGAGTAATTCCCAGGAGGTCACCCATCCCAGGACTACTCTAGCCCGAGCACCCTTAACTATAGAGTTCTTTCACTTCCCATGCCCAATTGAGCTGCAGTCCGGCTTGGGGCGGCGAGGCGTTGCACTTGCCCGACCCTATTTCACTTCCCCGGAGGTCACCCATCCCAGGACTACTCCAGTCTGAGCACGCTTAACTAAAAAGTTTTCTTTCACTTCCCATCACTAATTGCTCAGGCCGACCACTTTCACTTCAAAAAATTCAACAGCTCAATTGGTGATGAGAAGTGAAAGAACTCTATAGTTAAGCGTGTTCGGGCGAGAGTAGTCCTGGGATGGGTGACCTCCTGGGAAGTCCTCGTAGGGTCGTTTAACTGGATCACTTTTCATCGAAAGGAGGTCGGGGGATCGAGACTGGGCAAGTGCAATGCCTCGCCGACCTAAACAACCCGTCACAAACCAGTTAAAGGGAGGTCAACCCGGTTTGGGAGATTGACCACACGCGGTTCTGTTGAGAGCAGTTTGGGGCTGGTGGACTGCAGTCCGGCTGGGGGCGGCCCGGGATACTCACATGAGTGTGCCCCCTTTCAACAACTGGGTCTGCTAACAGCGTAACTCTGCTATTTGGGAAGGATAAAAGAAGGCCAAAACATAACTCCACAAAGGTGTGGCGAATGCCCGACAAGAAGGCGAGCATCCACCCACTCCTGGTTGACGACGAGTGCCTGATTAAATTGGCACTCACCCACTACTCACTTGCTGCCCTGGGCGAGTGCGGACTGACCATCACACTCGCCTGCTACGCGCAATCCCCCAGGCCCTGGGCGAATGCAGACCTGTTGGCCTCATTCGCTGGGCCATGCGCAAGCCTTCGGTCCTGGGCGAGTGCGGGCCCTACTGCCCCACTCGCCTGCCCGGCCATCCTGGGCCATGAGGCTCTATATATCGCCCCTGGAACTTCTTGAGAGACCCACTCAGCGAACACGGGGTTGTACACCGGCATTCCAAAACTGATCCAGAATTGAGATGGAGTTGACTTCCAGCAAGTTGATTGTGGCCTTAGGCTTGTTGTGGCAGTGCCCTGTGCAGTTGATTCTACATGCAGACAATGCTTTGTGCATACAATACTTTTGATGGGCAAAACCTTTTTCTTATAATTAAGAATGTAATTAAGTTAAAAAATCCAAATGAAGTCCCCACGAAATTAATTTGCTCGTAAATAAATAAATCAAAGCTAATTTACATTTAGTTCATATATTTTAAAAAAATTCATCCTAAATATAATTGTATATAATTGTATTTGCGCCTAAACGTATGTGCATGCCTAGTTGCCTACTGCATTGGACCAGCCAGCCAGCCAGGTGACCACTAAATTCATTCCTCTGCAAATGGATACGTAATTTATGCACTGCTTTTAATTTAATTGGGACCATTTGTTGATATATATATATATATATATATATTATTAGCTATTGTGATTGCACGGTATAATATGATGGACTTTCAAATCAATTATGACCGTTCGTTTTTTATTATGTCTATTTTTTAAAAAAATAAAGGGTGATAGGTTTTGATCCCAGAATCTCAAGAAAAAGAAGAAGAAGCTCAACCAACCAAAGAAATATTTGTGTTTGATTTCAAAAACATTTATTATATATATAACATATTGTACTATGATTATTTATTACAAAATATATAATTCATTACTGCGAATACATATATATTATATTGCTAGAACTGAAAAAACTAGGGCACGCTTAGGGCGCAGCGGAAACGCAAGAAGATCTCGCATAGAGGAGCGGATTTGGTACCTCCGGTCATGGGGCCAAATGAGAGCAGGAAGGAGAATGGCTGCCGGGGTGGATGCCCGATTTGAGCCGCCGCCTGAAGGTCGCCGGACTGGATCCCGGTGAGCACCGCCTGGACGGGGAGGAGCAATGCCTCTGGACTGGATCCCGGTGAGCACTGCCTCACGAGGTCGGGAGGAGCGCCGCCTGGAGAAGTCGGGAAGAGGCAGCGTCGCCTGAAGCGGGATGGCTCAGGATCGGGGGAGATCGCCGCCTAGGGACGAAGGGGCGGCGGGAGAAGCGCCGCCGGACGGGGTCGGGAGAGCGGCGCCTGGACGGATGCCCAGCCGGAGTCGATCCCGCCTTCTGGATCGGGGAAGATCGGGGGGGGGGGGGGGGGCTAGGGCCGGCTGCTGCTTTTGGCTTCTTGATTTTGGGGAGAGAAAAATAACCTAATGGAGAGTTATTTTAGATGGGTTTTAACTCTCCTATATATACCCCAAATCTAGGGCCTCAAGCAAGCTTGATTAATCGTGGCCGTCCATCCTCCCATCTAGAGGATCTGACAAATAACCATGATTAGGCTTGATCCACTCGTCACAAAAGGGTTCGTCGAGTCACACCATTATACTATCACCCTACCGGACTTCTACGTGTCGAATCAAACAGGTAATCTAACATTCTCCCACTTGATTCAACACGGGGAAATCCAACCTATAATTTAGAAAATCATAATTTTGTTTTATAGGAGAAAACTAACACTAGACCCATAGGGTGATAGTGAACTTAAAACTTTTCGTATGGCCATACATATTAATTAAAAAATAACAGTGACTCTTGGCCCAAACTTTATGTGACGACTTTATACTTGCATAGGATGCCACCACCACATGGACTGCAGCGGTTGTACCTTAAGGAGCAGGTACTTCCCTTCCGCAATCACAATGTAGTTGTTAAATCCTATCAAGTGCTTTACGCGGCAATAATTCTTTATGAGTGGAAACTCCCACTCTTTAATGCAATATTAAATCTCTAATAATACTTTTATATGCGCATAAGAGATGATAAACAGGAAATATTGCATTAATCAATCAAAAAAAAACAGGAGAACAACATAAAATGTCATGATAATTTCAAACATCAAACGAGTCCATAAGTCTCATTCTTTCTACATGACTTTTATATAACTTAGGTGGGAGCCCTTTAGTCATGGGATCTGCGACCATAAGCAGTGTGTCTATGTGCTCGATGACGATTTTACCCTCCTGCACGTTCTCTCTAACCACCAAAAACTTTATATCAATGTGTTTGCTGCGGCTCCCACTTTTATTGTTCTTGGCAAAGAACACTGCTGCAGCATTATCACAAAGAAGCTTCATGGGCTTAGGAACTGTATCCATTATCCAAAGCCCTGAGGAGAAATTCCTCAACCACAATGCCTGTTTCGTTGCTTCATAGCATGCAATAAACTCTGCCTCCATAGTCGAGGATGCGATGAGGGTCTGTTTGACACTCTTCCATGCCACTGCACCACCGGCCAACATAAAGATGTAGCCCGATGTGGATTTTCTCGAGTCTTGGCAGCCTGCAAAGTCTGCATCTGTGTATCCAACTATGTCCAGATTGTCGGATTCTTTATATGTAAGCATGTAATCTTTCGTCCCCTGGAGATATCGTAATACTTTTTTGACAGCTGTCCAGTGCTCCATTCCAGGGTTACTTTGGTATCTCCCCAACATCCCTACAACGAATGCAATGTCTGGTCTAGTGCAAACATCTAAGTAGACCAAACTGCCAACCGCGGATGCATATGGAATATTCTTCATGGATTCCAATTCCAGAGAATTTTTGGGACATTGTGATAAACTGAATTTGTCACCCTTTACAATAGGAGCTATTGAACTGGAACAATTTTTTCATATTGAATCTCTCTAGAATTTTGTTGATATAGGCTTTCTGAGATAACCCCAAGATCTTTTTAGATCTATCTCTATGTATCTCAATTCCTATAACATAGGAAGCCTCCCCTAAATCTTTCATATCAAAATTCTTAGAGAGGAACTGTTTAGTCTCCCATATCATTCCCAAATCATTACTTGCTAGCAAAATGTCGTCAACGTATAGGACTAATAACATAAACTTGCTCCCACAGACCTTGATGTATATGCAATCATCCACAATGTTTTCCTCGAAACCGAATGAGATAATTACATTGTGAAATTTTATATACCATCGTCGTGCGGATTGTTTTAGCTCATATAGTGACCTTAATAATTTGCATACAAGATTATTGCCTTTCTCCGAAATGAATCCTTCAGGTTGGATCATGTATACTTCCTCCTCAAGTTCCCCATTTAAGAATGTCGTCTTGACATCCATCTGATGTAGCTCCAGATTGAAATGAGCTACGAGGGCCATGATTATCCTTAATGAATCCTTCTTAGAAACTGGAGAGAAGGTGTCGTGATAATCGATACCCTCCCTTTGAAGGAAACCTTTGGCTACAAGTCTCGCTTTATACCGTTCGATGTTACCAGAGGCGTCGACTTTGGTCTTATAGACCCATTTGCAACCTACCGCACGGAAGCCTTCTGGTAACTCTACTAGATCCCATACTTGATTTACTGCCATTGAGTTAATTTCTCCGTTCATAGCTTCATACCATTTATCAGAATCTGTACGGCCCATGACCTCTGAAAAGGTGAGGGGGTCTTAATTGAGTCCAAACAGATCGTCGGTCTCTTGTAAGTACACTACGTAATCCGATGGAATAGCCGACCTTTTGGCTCTTGAAGATCTCCTTAAATCTGGTTGATCAGGTGGTTGTGGCGCAGTCTCAACCATTGGTAGTGGTTCCTGGATGACTGCCTCACTAACCACTTCTTCATGAGAGAACTGGATAGGGGGATCATCGATCACGCCTTCATAAGTTGGGATCTGAATAGGTAGGTGTTGAACCATAACAGGTATGAGCCCACCAGGTTCAATACCACTACCAGAGTGTGCAGTCTCCTGCAACTCTTCTATCGCAACCTTATGAGAACTATTCTCACCAGTATAGAGTTCTTCAAGAAATTTGGCATTCCTTGCTTCAACTATTTTCAGCGTGTGAGAGGGACAATAAAATCTGTAACCCTTGGATTTTTCTGCATAGCCAATGAAAAAACCACTGATTGTCCTCGGGTCTAATTTCCTTTCATGTGGGTTGTACACCCTAACCTCTACTGGACAGCCCCATATGTGCACATGTTTTAAACTGGGCTTCCATCCATTCCATAACTCAAACGGTGTTTTAGGAACCGATTTGGATGGAACCCGGTTCAAGATGTACACGGCCATTTTCAAGGCTTCACTCCACTTGTTAGGAGGGAGAGATGAGACACTAGTCATGCTCCTCACCATGTCCATTAGGGTACGATTCCTCCTTTCAGCTACGCCATTTTGTTGTGGCGTGCCAGGAGTCGTATATTGAGCTATAATTCCATGCTCCTGAAGAAATTTAGCAAATGGACCAGGTTTTTGAGTTCCATCTATGAACCTACCATAATATTCACCGCCTCTGTCAGATCTTACAATTTTGATACTCAAACCAGATTGTTTCTCTACCTCTGCCTTATAGACTTTGAAAGCATCGAGTGCTTCAGACTTGTCATTCAGGAGGTAAAGATACATGTATCTTGTAAAATCGTCAATAAAGGTAATAAAATACTTTTGACCATTCATGCAGAGGGTGTTAAACGGTCCACAGATATCAGTGTGAATTATCGTTAATTTGACATCACTTCTTCTAGCTCCTTTACTGGACTTGCTTGTATGCTTTCCCTTTATGCATTGTATGCAAGTCCCAAAGTCAGCGAAGTCTAGTGCCTGAATGACACCTTCGTTCACTAACCTTTTAAGGCGCTCTATGGAGATATGACCTAATCTCCTATGCCATAAGCTAGATGAGCTGATGTTCTTCACACTTAGGCTACTACTGTTATCAGTCACTGTAGTGAATGATTGCATATAATTTAAATCTAAATCAAGACTATATAATCCATCAATCAATCTACCAGAGCCAATAGGGACTGAATCTTTAACAATCAGAATAGAAAATTCTTTAAACTGAAAATTAAAGCCCTTAGGCGTTAGTCTTGATACAGATAATAAATTTTTGGAAAAACTAGGAACGAAGAAGGTCTTCTCTAACTCCAAAATGTATCCGGTCTGAAGGACGAGCCTGTAAGTCCCCACACCTTCAACAGAAGACGGCGTCTTATTTCCTGAATAGACGCATAGTTCTCCATCACTAGGTTTCCTTAGGCTTTGAAACCCCTGCATAACAATAGAAACATGGATTGTAGAGCCTGAATCAATCCACCACGTGTTATGAAAATCATGAGAATTAACGAAATTTGATTCATAACACACTAATGACGTCATACCTTCCCTTTTCGCGAGCCAAGTTTTGTACTTGTTGCAATCCTTCTTCATGTGACCACTCTTTTTGCAGAAGAAACAAGTTGATAGCTTCATGTTCTCCGGTTTCTTTATGGGAACAGCTACCCCCTTGCCCTTGCCTTTTGGGTCACTCTTTGTCTTGCTGGATTGCCCTTTCTTATGGTGCACAAAGTTCACCGATTCCAGCTTCTCTTGCTTCAGTCTGCCTTGCTCTTGAACGCACATATTCAATAGCTCGTTCACTGACCATTTTTCCTTATGTGTCATATAAGACACCTTGAAGGCAGTGTAGTCGGCAGGCAGGGAAGTCAAGATAAAGTGGACCAGAAAAGACTCTGAAAAATCAACGTCCAATGTCTTTAGCTGAGCAGCTATGTCTCTCATCTCCATTATATGTCCTCGTACGCTTTCTGTCCCTTTGAGCTTCATGGAACAGAGCTTTGTCATCAGGGTGTTGGCCTGAGCTTTATCCGAGCTGACGAATTGTTCGTCAATGGCCCCCATCAGTTCTTTAGCAGTTTTGCACTCAGGGATAGATCCCCTAATGCTCTGACTGACGTGGGTCTTGATCACCATTATACTGAGACGATTGGATCTCTCCCATCGCTCGTATAAGGTACTGTCAGTTGGTGTACTCTCCGCCGTGCGGAGCGCAGGCTCATCCACGCGGAGTGCCAAATCAAGGTCCATACACCCTAAGGCTAGAAGCACCTTATCTTTCCATATTTTATAATTATCCCCCGAGAGAGTGGGGATGAACTGAGTTGGGTCGATTACCGTATTAAAAACTGCAGAAAAATAGAAAAAGATACACGCTTACAATTTATTTAAAGCAACACCATAAAAAGAAATTATACGAAGCGGCACAAAAACTTTGTTTAACAATTAACTCAGATTAATTGCTAATAATAAAAATCTAGTCTCCCTATGGGCAATGACCGCTATCGCATAGGATTTTTATTAATTTTTCTTTATTATTTTTATATAGCTAGTAAGACCGTGTATCAAAATCAATGGGAACTCGTACCTGTAGGCATGGATGCCCATTAATCAGGATATACTCTTACTACTATATACCAATTAAAAATTTTTGTTGTTATCAATTACTTCCCTGTGGGGCCGAGCAATTTTTAGCAACATTAAAATTTAATTGCAACGAGCAAAAATTAGATATTGGTGACTATGATTACGCACCCCACGGTGTGTTCCCTGAACAGTCACTATTACCGTGCTTATCAGGATGCTATGGCTACTCCTGATACTCGCGATAAACCAGTATTCTAATTTTATGCAACTAAACAGAAAGAAAAGTTGGAGCTCACACAAGCAAATGACCCGAATCCGATTTCCATAAACGCCTTTAACTGAAAAGCTTCATAAGAACTCTGGATCGTCCACCATCGCCAAGACTTGGACGTTTTGAAATGTTCCTTTACCACTGCGTCGGAGAGCCCCAAAGATCACCGGATTTGAAGCGCTTGATCTCCTCCATAAGGTGGTCATGAAAATCGGATTCGGGACAGGAGAGCGGGGTTGTCCATTGCCGTTACAATACATTTCAGATAAATAATTAAATAATTACAAGGCCTTGAAAAAATATTACACCATCACAGAACAACCGGCAATAGACAACCACGACGATCCCTGAACGCGTCAAACGCAAAAAACGAGCATCCAACCGGAAACTACGCGCATTTGGGAAGAAATCGCCACAGAATTTTTGATTGAAAAAACATCAAAATGAAAATTTTTTGGGAAGAAATCTTCACACAAAATTGCTTTAAAACCGTATTTGGACCTCTATAACCTCCCTCTGATACCAAAATGCTAGAACTGAAAAAACTAGGGCACGCCTAGGGCGCAGCGGAAACGCAAGAAGATCTCGCATAGAGGAGCGGATTTGGTACCTCCGGCCATGGGGCCAAATGAGAGCAGGAAGGAGAATGGCTGCCGGGGTGGATGCCCGATTTGAGCCGCCGCCTGAAGGTCGCCGGACCGGATCCCGGTGAGCACCGCCTGGACGGGGAGGAGCAATGCCTCTGGACTGGATCCCGGTGAGCACTGCCTCACGAGGTCGGGAGGAGCGCCGCCTGGAGAAGTCGGGAAGAGGCAGCGTCGCCTGAAGCGGGATGGCTCGGGATCGGGGGAGATCGCTGCCTGGGGACGAAGGGGCGGCGGGAGAAGCGCCGCCGGACGGGGACGGGAGAGCGGCGCCTGGACGGATGCCCAGCCGGAGTCGATCCCGCCTTCTGGATCGGGGAAGATCGGGGGGGCTAGGGCCGGCTGCTGCTTTTGGCTTCTTGATTTTGGGGAGAGAAAAATAACCTAATGGAGAGTTATTTTAGATGGGTTTTAACTCTCCTATATAAACCCCAAATCTAGGGCCTCAAGCAAGCTTGATTAATCGTGGCCGTCCATCCTCCCATCTAGAGGATCTGACAAATAACCATGATTAGGCTTGTTCCACTCGTCACAAAAGGGTTCGTCGAGTCACACCGTTATACTATCACCCTACCGGACTTCTACGTGTCGAATCAAACAGGTAATCTAACATATATATATTAATAACTTTCTATATTATTCATTATATATAATAATTATTCATTATAAATATTTAATGATTTTTTAAATTAAGTAATTAATTCGTCCCTCGGGGGCGGGCAAAGCCCGCCGTCACAAGCCGTGTACTGTCTCCCATGTCAAGCACATGGCTCCGTCCTTATGGCCAACCGCGACATTACCCTGATCATGACAGTGCACGGGGAGGGCCCTCAATGTCCCACACGACGGTACTTCGGCCACGGCATTGTCCGGTGTGACGGCGCTCCTGGCGCTCGCAAACCCCTCGAATGCTATACTCCGGTCATCACTCATTTTTTCTTGTGCATGAGGGTTCGTGAGCGACAATGCGAACACATTATTTATTGTAGGTAAGAAATTTTTCATATATGAGAGCATATATTTTAAAATTAAAAACACACGTACTAACCAGATTGAAACTTTTGTAATAAGAAATGATAAAATCGGAATTTATTGATATAAGAAATGATAAAATCATGACAGTGCATGGGGATATTGATATAATGAATATTTATTGCAGAACATTCATGTTTTATAATGAAACTGATATTCCCTTGTTTTAATTAAGGGTCTGTTTGGGACAGTTTTGGCGGATTGAAAAGCTGCTGTCCGGATAGAGCTGTTTTAAAATAGCTCTCTGGGGAGCAGTTTTGAAAAGCTGCAGTCTGTTTGGGTGAAAATTTCGGAGCCGAAGGCTTCACGGGAGAAGTCCGGATGCCGGAATTGAAGACGATGACCTCTTGAGGAACACGAGGAAGATGGGAAGCTCGGATGTCGCCGGAGTGGAGATGGACGACCGCCGGAGAGACGATGAAGGGCGCAAGCGGCGGTTAGGGCAGCAGGGGCCTGGAATCGCCGGAAATGGAGTTGGGGAAGTACCGACGGGAGCAGGGATGACGGGCGCAGCCGACGGGAGCAGGGATGACGGGCGCAGGCGGCGGTGCTTCCGATTGAGATGTCGATCGCCGGAGCAGATGATGGCACGGGAAATCGCCTCTCCTGCGGGTTTAGGGCAGACGTGATCGAAGGAAAAGCGCGGCTCCGATACGCAGGACGTGGGGATGAGCCGGCGAATTGAAAAGCGGATATTTAACGTTTTTAAAACCGCGATTTTCAATCCGTGGCACCAAACAAACGGCAAAAATCGCGGCTGCGGTTCAAAGAGCAGCTCTTTGAACCGCAGCCGCTGTCCCAAACAGACCCTAAGACATTCTGGTGCATCTCAGAGCTGCAATAAATCATGAATTTATAAATATATTATTAAATACCTTATGGACAAAAATGGAAGGGGAGGAGGTGTGGTCCTTCTGGTCACGTGCTAATTAGTGGCTGCATGACCAATATTGACCATCCATACCTTAAATTGATTATTTTTATATATGCATGGTCCCTATAGTCTATGACTATGATATAGCTTTCTACATATTATGCATGAAACATTTTAATTATACATCTTTAAAATTGTCACACACATTTTCAGATAGTTTTTTTAATAAATTAAGACAATATTAATCATTAACAATTACAAAGAATATTACATTCAAAAGATAAAACATTAATCAACATACAAAACAATTAGCAATCTGTCAAACCAAATTTTCATCTTCAACTGCTCCATCTCCAACCCCCATGACCCTCACAAACCGACTCTAATTCTATGATCTTGAGCAAGTAATTAAGGCCAACTTACTCTTTCAATAAAGTGGTGGTTGCGGCGACGACTACACCAAAATTGATGGGCATAAATGCGCACAAATTGTTCGCAAACGCCTAGCGACTTTTCCTCTCTTTTAGGGTTTCAGAAAATCCAGCGCTCCCTTTCCCCCTTCTTCTTTTCTTCTCTATGCTCAAAGGAGCTGCTTGGCTTGTATTCATTCAGCCCAAAATTATTCAAACTCAGCTTATGAGATATTGGCCTTACCAAGTGAGTTGATTTTGCTCTTCTTCTTACAGTAAAACAAGCAATTTTTTTTTAAAGAAACTTTAATTCACTGCATGTAGGAGCATGAATTTCATTCTTTTTTTCTTCATTTATGGAGCATATTGTCCTCCATCATATTGTCACAGATCCAGTTCTTTCTCACTGAGTTTTTTATGGCAAAGATTAGACATATTCATTTAGATGTATAAATCAACACTCTCCATCCATTTAGAACACATGTAATAGATTTTCTTGTATTTGTTCTTGACTTCCTTTTGCATAAATGAGAAATATTCTTATGTAATAGATTTTCTTATTTTTGTTCTTCACTTCTTTTTGCTTAAATGAGAAAAATCTTATGTAATAGAATTTCTTATATTTGTTCTTCACTTCTTTTTGCTTAAATGAGAAAATTCTTACATGACTCACCCAATATTTCTATACATAGTTGAACTATGGGTTTGATATGATTGCGCCTAATTAAAAACATTGCACAAGAATTTATATGGCGAATGCATGGTTTTGATAATGAGTTAGAACTTGCTATCTATTCATCGGTTTCTTCGATTGCGTGGGTCAAGTTTTGATGAAATTCTTAAGGCCGATGAGCAAATATTTGAACGAGAAGGAGTTGAAACAGAGAGGGGGAACAAAAAGTGATGCGAGAAAGCGAAGAACCTTCACAAGGATGTGGTCATCAGCGCCCAGAGATCGAAATCCAAGGATAGTGAGAGCCTCCAAAGCATTCGGGGGAAAAGATAGGCACAGTAAAGTGAGCACGGTTCGGGGTTTGAAGGACAGGCGCGTGCGGATAGGGCTGTGCATGGGTCGGTTCGGTTCGGTTCTGCCCAGAACCGAGAACCGAATCATATAGGTTCGGTTCTAAATATTTGGAACCAGAACCGAACCGAGTATTTCTCACCAAGAACAAGAACCGTATTCTCGGTTCCGGTTCGGTTCCGGTTCTAGTTTCGGTTCCTAAATATCATTTTTTACGTTTTGTTTTGTTTAAAAATGATTATAAGTTTAAGCGTTTAACCTTAGACGTAAATCCAATATTAGATGAAAATTAGAACCTGAGAAACTTTAACCATCATTGTCTAAAAACTCTTGTTCGGCACAAATAACTGTTACAATTTTAAAAAATAATTAAACCCTAAATATGCATAACATAAAATAATTAAATAAAAATATGAACTAATAATACCGAGAACCGGGTAGAACCGGGTAGAACCGACTTGTAACTCTTGTTCGGGTCGGTTCTGGGTAGAACCGGGTAGAACCGACACAAGAACCGAGAACCGACTTGTAACTCCGGTTCTTGGAAATTTAAGAACCGGAACCGAACCGGTAACCGATAGAACCGACCCAAATGGCACCGGTTCGGTTCGGTTCGGATCGGTTCTTCGGTTTTCGGGTATTTATGCACAGCCTTACGTGCGGATGTCGGCGCCCGCCGCGATTCAGCTCTACGATCTCCAGGAAAAACTCGGCCTCAGCCAGCCGAGCAAAGTCGTGGATTGGCTGATAGACGCCGCTCGGCCCGAAATCGACAAGCTGCCGCCCCTTCCCGCGATTCCCGGGAATTTGATTCAGCTTCCTCCTTCACACTACAATGTTCAGAATGTGAGCTGTGATGCGTTCAACTACAATGTTCAGCAGTATTATGAGAAATCATCTGCAAGCATTATTGCTTCAGCTGGAAAATGTCATGATGATGAAATAAATTGTGGCATGGCATACAACTACTGCATACAACTGGACCCAAATGTTAAAGCTCCAGGTTCTTACGGTCAGCCTATGCGGTTTCCATCAGCATTCTCTTCAGACGGAAATCGCGACACGGCCGGAAATTTCGAAATTCCGATCACATTTGCGCAGCTTCTGCCGTTAATTGCAGGTGAGCTATCATGCAGTTCAAGTTTAATCTTCAGTCATTACATATATTGATTTTGATTATTAATTGGTGTATTATTTTCATTAAAAAATAACCTTGATGTGCAGGTAGAGGGCATGGGAGGGAGCAGTAGAGGCCCTTTCCAAGGACTTCACTTTGGAAGGATTTTAAGATTTGGCTCTGTTTGTTTCGGCGTTTTTTCTCTTTATTTTTGGTGAGAAAAAAGTGTCACCGTTGAAAATATTTGTTTGGCAAGCCTTCGTTTTTCATTCTCGACGCTCCAAAACGTTGTTTTTGACCTTTAATGTCATTGCAACCCCGTCGCTCCATTCTCACCGCTCCAAAACAAAGCCTGCTAGTATATTTTTTCTTTGTAAGTTTATATCATGCGCGTCTTCCTCACAAAATAGTTATATACGCGGTAATTAAGACTCGAGAATTTAGTGATTATAATAATCACAATATGGCTTCATCAGCTTATATTTTACTTTGTGTAAGATTAAATAAATTTGTGACATATATATAGTGTCATTTATTGGGACCTAGCCTTTAAATTTCTAAATCACATATTGCACTCTTATTTTTAGAATTACAAAAACCTCTCATGTAACAATATATTTCATAACATTAATGCACAAACAAAAACACTGAAAATTTACTTATAGGGAATATTTAAAAATAAGAGTGCAGCATTTAATTATAGTTTTGGTAATTATTTCTAAATATGTAAAATAAATTGTTAAGATGTCTTGTATTTTATCTCCAAATAACTGGGCCCGAGGTAATCTTTGTTTTTAAAGTGAGATTGAAATTATTATATTATTGCTCGCATTTTTGTTAAAAAATATATCTTTTCTTTTTTAAAAGATTTAAAAGATTTATTTTAAAAAACATGTGGTGCAACCGTGTAAGTGTCATTTAGAAATGAGAAATTTTTCCGTGTGGCACTCGCAAGGGAAAATCCTGCTGCTTTAAATAGCGAATGTGCCCACTTTTTATTTTTTTGCAATTTTACCGGGGAGAAGAATACAAACCAGTGAAAGCCCTAACTCCAGCTCCGCTTCCATCCTCCTCCACGGCAAAGACTTTAGCTCTACGGCGAAAGCCCTAGCTCCCGCTCAAGCTTTCACCGTCATCTACCCCACTTTCAAGCTATTCGGTGTTCTAATGATCTTTTTGAGCTTCATCTACAGTTCCGCAGCCACGATTGTTCTCCGTCCCCGTCATTGAAGTGTAGCTTTTGAGGTAATACAACTGCTATTATTTCTTCAACAACAACATCATCCTCCTAATCCGAATGACTGCTAGCAAAAGTGTAAATGTCGATTCAATTCTCAAATGACAGGTACTTTAGGACTCTTCCACATGTCCACCTCCAACCCCCAAGGTGCTGACGAAAGAGTAAGTCCTGAAACTCCCCTGAGTTTTTAAACCTGTATGTAATAGCTAATCTTTCAACTGTATTTTTGTCGGTTTTTTATGACTGTATGCACGAACTATTTTTTCAACTGGATTTTGTCCTACATTTTTCTAGTTGTATGAATATACACCAATTACGACTGTATTTGTAATAATTTAAGTCGTGAAGCTCCCCTGACTTTTTAAAACTGTATTCAGTAGTTAATCTTTCAACTGTATTTCTAATGGTTTTTATGACTGTATGCACAAACTATTTTTTCAACTGGATTCTGATATCATTTTTTTCTTTGTTTTCGTAGGTGAAGAAGGAACCTGTTGTATTCCCGTCAGTCCTCTCCTGGGAGTTTAGGCAGCGCCGGCGACCAAAACCTGGTTCCTGAACAGCGACAGGAGCTAGGGCTTTCGTCGTGGAGGTCAGAAGAGGAGGATGGAAGCGGAGCTTGAGCTAGGGTTTTCGCTGGTTCGCAGTTGTCCCCGATGAAATCGTGAAAGAAAATAAAAAAAGTGGACCCCGTGCAGTATTTAAACCCGCAGCTTATTACCGTGAGGGTGCCGCATGGAAAAATTTCTGTTTAGAAATAGACCAAAGACAAACCGGTTCAGAGAGACCATAGGTTGTGATACTTGTGAAAATTTCTCGGAAATTGAGTAAGGTCGCAAGAACATTCAACCAAATCAAAGCCAAGTAATAATCAGTAACAACAAACTTCTTTACAGAATGAGATATGCATTGCGAGAGATGATTAAAAATGTTGGGCTAGAGAGCACGAAAGCCCGACCAGAGCACCTGCAAATTATTTCAAGCAAGTACCTGCACGGTCGCTTAGCAGTATGCTGATACACAAAAACACAGCACAAAATAACAGTAATAAAAGTAACACTGAGATTTAACGTGGAAACTCAATAGGGTGAAAACCACGGGACGATCGGAGTTCAACCCGGAAAGCCGCCACTAAAATGTATGAAACAATAGGCAATTATAAGGTTTTCCCTCTTCGATCCTTATAGGATCTTTACCAGCTTCACACTACACAATATAATAAATAGTAACAAAAAACTGCAAGTTACCGACAACAACGGACGAAACGGATTATACAAATCCTCTTCAAGATGTCTCTTCGAATCCATGCCCAAATCTGCTCCAAATCCAATCTATGTAGGCGAAGTACTTCTCGTCAACGCCGTACAACGACGTCTGAAAGCTCTCTCAAACTAAGATGATTGCCACAAAAGCCTCTCTAGAAATCTTTCAATGCTTGAGTTTGGAGAGAAGTGGATACCTTACCCCTCCTCCGTCATCCCTATTTATAGGGCCAAAATCAAAGAGGTAGGTGTGGTAGATGACATGAGGATGAAGCTTCCATGAAACTTCTCTCGGTCAAAAACACATGTCATTTGACATGAAGCTTTCTTTGTACAATTTCCTAAAAGCTTCATTTAAGAGCACATGTTGAATTACAAGTCAAAAACGGTTAATCCTTTTCATACTTGTCATAAAACATATGCTTGAAAGCATGATCAAAGTTGGCTAGCCTCTTTCACACTTAGGAGAAAATTATCAAACAAAAAATGCACCTGATGGAAGCAAAAAATACAAGCAAGAGGAAAACTAGCGGACTGATAACAGTAACCGCACAAGCTGCTAACTGCCAAGCCTATCCGCCAAGTCCGCCGAGTCTGCCAAGTCGCCAAATCGTAACTCAAGCGGCGCAGACTGTCTGTTATTGAAATGCTGAGAAAACAACTATGTCCACTACTTCAGGTCGCCTAACCGCGAGGTCGCTTGACCACAAAGCTAATGGTGAACAGAACTGCTGAATGAAGAAATAGTCTATCCGCTGATGAACCGGGCGAATTGGTTATTGAGCTTATCTGCAACTCTGAGGAAGAGGATTGCTGATCGCACTAGCCGTGACCTGTTGTATACCACAGATTACTATCCGCAAACTGTTCCATACTGAGCTTCCTAACTAGTTGCCTAGTCGCACAATCTGCACAACACAAGTCAACTTCAGTTAGCCGCCCGGTTAGAAAACTCTAACCGCAAGTACAATGATACCGCGTGTCAATATGCTTAGATCTCAAGTGGAAGGTAGGGTTCTTCCCCAAATGAAATGCACTTTGATTGTCGCATAGGAGTATATAGTGCTCCTGAGTGAAACTCAATTCCTTGATGAAACGCTTCATCCAAAGAAGCTCCTTTCCTGCCTTAGTGACTGCTATAAACTTTGTCTCCATAGTAGACAGTGTGACGCACTTCTGCAGTCTAGACTGTCACGACACAGCTCCCCCTGTAAATAGGATCAAGTACCCCAAAGTCGATCTTCTAGAGTCCAAATCTCCATCCATATCAGCATCAGTGTATCCCAGTAGCTCTGGTTCACTATCTCCGAATTTTAACATCAAATATGACATCACATGTAGGTACCTTAGAATCCACTTCACAGCGTTCCAGTGCTCTCTCCCGGGGTTGGAGAGAAACCTACTAACAGTGTCAACCGTATGTGCTATATCAGGGCGGGTGCACACCATCGCGTACATAAGACTGCCAACTATAGAAGCATAAGGGACCTTCTGCATCTCCTCTTTCTTCTCAGGTGTGCTTGGGCATTGGTAAACAGTAAGTCTGAAGTGAGTTGCTAGCGGCATGCTCACCTTCTTTGCTTGATCCATACTGAATCTCTGTATCACCTTCCTGATATATCTCTCTTGAGATAACTAAAGTAACTTGGAGCCTCCATCTCTCTGAATATTCATCCCTAGGATGGTCTTCATAGCTCTCAAGTCCTTCATCGCAAACGTGGAGCTCAACTCCCGCTTCAACTCGGCAATGCACGCAGTTCTCCTCCCGACTATTAGCATGTCGTAAACATAGAGGAGAAATATGATGAAATCCTCTGGAGCATACTGTTTTATAAACACATAATGATCAAGGGTGGTCCTCCTGAAGTCGATATCCCCCATAAAAGCATCGAATTTCTTATACCACTATCGTGGGGACTGTTTCAGGCCATACAAACTCTTCTTTAAGAGACAGACAAGGCTCGCCTTCCCTTTCACCCTAAAACCTTCAGGTTGCTCCATATAAAGCTCCTCCTTAAGATCACCATGCAAAAAGGTGGTCTTGACATCCATCTGTTCGATCTCCAATTCTAGCCTCGCAGCAATGCCAAGAACAATCCGAATAGACGACATCTTCATAACAGGAGAGAAGATCTCATCGAAATCAACTCCTTGTTTTTGACTAAAACCCTTCACCACTAATCTGGTCGTGTATCTGAGTGATGTTGAGGGATCTCCCTATTTTACTGTAAAAATCCACTGATTCTTCAGAGCCTTCTTGCCCTTAGGTAATTTCACCAAATCATAAGTGTGGTTCTCATGCAGAGACTGCATCTCCTCTTGCATAGCAACCATCCATTCTTTCTTCTCCGAGCTCTGCATCACCTCTTCAAAGTACTCGGGCTCCCCCACATTAGTCAACATAATATACTCATTAGTGGAGTGTCTCAAAGACGGGTGTCTAACTCTATTATACCTCCGTGGAGCAAGCTCAGCTGCTGGTATAGGCACATCATCAGTGATGTCCTCTGTAGGCTCGTCATCAATAACATACTCATGATATGGATGTGGCTCAATGCCCTGAATCAGCTCGGGCTCTATAGCCTCCTAAGTATCGTCACTTCCAATCATAAAAGACTTTGCATGAGAGTCGGCCGTCTCAGTTTTATTAGGATCAACTATAGTCTGATCCTCACAAAATATAGCATTGCGACTGCGTATAAGTTTATTCTCAACCGGATCAAAAAATCTGTAGCCAAACTCGCTGCTCCGACCATATCCCAAAAATATGCATTGTCAGGTCTTGGAATCCAACTTCAATCTTTCATCCCGAGGGACGTGCACAAAGACCTTGCATCAAAAACCCTCAAGTGTCTATATGAAGGGTCCTTCCCACACCAGACTATATCAAAAAACATCCTCCTGTAATGCATAGCTGTGAGAGAGGTTGATGACATGCGCAGTTATGTATAAAGCCTCACCCAAAAACATGTCAGGTAGCTTTGACTCAGACAGCATACACCTCATCCTCTCCATCAAGGTCCTATTCATTCTTTCAGCTACACTACTAAGCTGTGGTGTCTTGGGTGGAGTATTTTCATGTCTGATCTCTTGTTCACTACAGTACTCATCAAATGGACCAATATACTCTCACCTCGTTATCAGACCTGATGCACTTTAGCTTCCTCTCAGATTGTCTTTCCACTTCAACGTGGAATCTCCAAAAAGTGTCGAGAACCTCATCTTTGATCTTAATAGCATAGACCCAAAGTTTTCTCGAATGATCATCGATGAACGTCACAAAGTAAGACGCTCCTCCCCTCGTCTAGACCTTCAGTGGTCTGCAAACATCAGTATGCACGAGCTCTAGTAGCTCGGATCTCATAGTAGAAGTATGGCTCTGGAAGGAAACTCTATCCTGCTTCTAAACCATACAGTGGTTGCATCTCTCCAACTGATCCACATATAAATCGGATATCATCTTCTTCTTAGCGAGACATCCCAGGCTCTTCTGGCTAATGTGACTTAGTCTCCTATGTCATAGGGAAGTGGATACACCATCTCTGACAGTGTTGTCCTGAGCAGCTTCAAGCCTCCCCTCCATGTACTATAGACCAGTATCTCTATAACCTCTGTCTACTACTAGCGAACCTTTGATAAGCTTCCAAAAATCTCCACCAAAGAAACTTAAGTGTCCCTTATCACCTATTTTTCCAACTGAAACTTGGTTGAAGTGAATGTCAGATACATGTTGCACATCCTTCAGAATCAGTAAACCTTTCGTGCTTGTCTTCAGGTGCATGTCTGCCCTCCCGATGACTTTAGACGTATCACTGTTGCCCATTCTAAGCACTCCACAATCGTGAGTTGTGTAAATGGCAAATAACTCTCTATTGTGGAAGACATGTGCAGAAGCACCTGAGTCCACAATTCAGCTCCTATCATCGCACGAGAGTATAGCTGCGACGTCATCTCCAATAATGATGATATCGTCCTCCTCTGTAGAGACAGTGGCAGTCATATGCATATCTATCTTCTCGTTTGAGAACTCTCCCTTCTTCTTCTTGTCATCCTTCATAGTATAACAAAATTTCTTAATATGACCCTTCTTGTGGCAGTAGTGACACTCCACATTCTGGTAGCGGGACCTTGACTTCCCTCTGCTTTGGCTCCTCTCATTATTCCTTCCCCTACTCTTACTCCTGCCTCTCCCATAGGCTCAGTAAAGAGGATATCAGCTCGTGAAGAAGAACCTGATATTCCTTGAGACTTCCTTCTGACCTCTTTGTTCAGGATGCCACTCTTGGCAATCTCCATAGTAAAGATGCCTCCGGGAGAGGAGTTGATTAGAGAAACTCTAACCATCTCCCAAGAGTCTGGAAGAGACTTCAGCAGCCACAGTGCATTGACCTCGTCCTCGAAGGTCACCTTCGTAGTAGTAAGTTGGTCAATAATACCTTGAAATTCGTTCACATGATCCAAGATGGGTGAGCCATCTCTATACTTAAACTCTCCAAGCTTCTTTAGTATATATAGTGTAACATCCCATTTCCGGCTAGACCCCTAGGAGTCGGTTGGTCGAGTCAGAGCCCCAGGGAGCACAAAAAGTGAAAATAAATCGACCGAGTTTTCGGGTCAAGGGTTGGTCACGCCCGTGACCGACCCGTCACGCCCGTGACTTGGGCGTGACTACTTCGACGATCGTCGATCTCCACGAGACGATCGTCGAACGTGTTGTCTGGGCATGTCACGCCCGTGACCAAGGTGTCACGCCCGTGACTATGGGCGTGACCCCATCGACGATCGTCGATCGCCGTGAGACGATCGTCGATCTTGCGGCCCGGGCATGTCACGCCCGTGACATGAGTGTCACGCCCATGACTTAGGGCGTGACCAGCCTTCGACGATCGTCGATCTCAATTCGACGATCGTCGGCCTCGAAATATGCTGTTCGGGCATGTCACGCCCGTGACCTAGAGGTCACGCCCGTGACCTAGGGCGTGACCAGCCTTCGACGATCGTCGATCTCAATTCGACGATCGTCGACCCAATATCTGCCGTTCGGGCCTGTCACGCCCGTGACCCAAGGTGTCACGCCCGTGACCATCCATCGACGATCGTCGATCTCAGTTCGACGATCGTCGAACCCAGAATTGGCTATTCGGGCCTGTCACGCCCGTGACCTATGTGTCACGCCCGTGACATTGGCCAAAACGACGGTTCAGGCCCGAAATTATTCCAACACGCGTGGTAATAAATGTTGGTGTGGGAAGTTACACCAGGAGTAACTTCCGGCTGTTTTCCTTCTATAATTATATAATAAATGAGGAAAAGGTGGTCCAATAGAAAATCGCCAGCTGGACACACCTGTTCAGTTCCCACCGTTTCTTATCCCTTCACTGTAACCGAAACGTTAAGGGGGAGGAGCCTTCATGGCCATTAAGGATTTACCCATTCACCTTCCCACTGCTTGACTTTTAAAAGCCCACCTGGTGAAAGAGGAGAAGGTTACACGCTCAAGTAATCAGAACAGACCTTTGTTCTTGCTGTAGGAGAAGTTCAGCAAACGCCACCACCGCGCCATGGCACCCCGACGTTCTTCTCGCCTTCAAACCGCGAACAAGGTCCTCCTCTACTCCTTCTCTTTCATGGGTAGATCTTAGGATTCTTAGAAAGAAGGTTCGCGCTCAACGGAGCCGGACCCGTCTCTCGTTTTCATGGAAAAACCATGAAAAAGGTATTTTGAGTTCGCCGGAAACCGCCACCTCCGGCGGCCAAACCACCGCCGACCGATAGCCATCGCCTCAACGGAGGTGGTGGTGGTGGTGGCTGGCCAGGGAAGTGACCGAACGGCCGGCGAAGGATCACGGAATGCTTACAGGAAAAATGATTTTTCTGTGTCTGGTTTTCAGGTTCATGTAGAAGATGAACAGTAGAAATAATTTTATAATATATAGATTGTTATATAATACATATGGAAAAATAGATTATTTGGATATATGTTGAGGCTGCGAAACGAGGCACGTAGAGGCCGTTTTAGGAAAAATGACCAGACACAAAAGTTGTAGCCCTCGGGGTCTACTTTAATTTAAAATTGATTTTATTCAATTTGGGTGAGTGGTTTGAACACAGCACTCATTTTGGTGGGATCAAGACCTAGGCTAACCAGAAATTAAAATGGTCGCCCACGGTTCATAACATGTCCAAAAGACTTGAAATTTGGACTGGAGGTCTATAATATGTATATCGAGAGGCTATCCAAAAATGAGAATTTTTGGAGAACTTTTGCCTAAAGTTTTTGTAAAAATTTAATAAACAATATAAAATTAATTAGGAGACGAAATTAAGTCCAAACTCCCCCAAATTTTGGGTGGTGGTCCCTGGCATCAATATTAAGATCTGTACAAAATTTCAACTCGATTGGTCGAGTTTTGAATAGTGAAGTATCAAGTCCTAGATAGGTCTTGGTGAGGGGTACTTTGGGGAAAAGTACGATTGGAGATGGAGTGGACAAATCTCCTCCAAAGAGGCTGAAGTTGTCGTCCACTGATTTGTTGAGTCTATGTCTACCCTCTTGGGTAACATGGTGTGGCTTAGGGTGGATTTTACCCTAAAAGATTGGCTCAAATCCAACGGGTGGGAGTTTGAGGTTTGTGAAGGACATAGGAGCAAAAGCTCTTGTATGCCCTTGAAATTTGGAGGAGAGTGGCATGATATGCTGAAAACCCTCTGGTTGAAATGGTGAAGGAATTGGAGGTAGTTAGGTACCTCGAAAGTTGAGATGTCGGATTAGGATAAAAATGTAATTTAGTTATTTTAAGCACTAAATCTAATCCAAAAATTATGAAACTCGGGAAGAGGGAGTTTTAGGATGTTTTAGTCTTATGATAATTTTCCTGGAATTTTATGATTGATAAATATTATACCTCGTGTGTTAACGGATTAATTGCCCGATTTATTGTTTCAATTATTTGGAGGTTTTAAATTAATTATAATCAGTTGAAATTCTGGATTTAGATCTTGATTAGTAGCACATTGATCTCTGAATTTCCATAGAATTTTATGTTGAGTAAATCTAGTACCTTATTCACAGATGATAGAAAGGGCTTTTATGTTTAAAAATTAATTATGGATAAATTAATTGCTGGAAAATTATGAAATTCGGCCAGTGCTAATTTTAGACCTATATCTGCATGGCATAAATTATTTATAATTTTTGGAAGAATATTTTCTGTACTTGTTTCATAAACAACAGAAGTTAGAGATTATTTCTAATATAGTTTTCATGCCCTTTTAATGAAAGAAAAAATTATGATACTTAGGATTTAACCTATTGAGATAACCTAGTATTTATCATAAATTTGCTGGACATCTTGCATGAGAACTTAGGGTAGTTCATGTTCAAACCGGTAGCCCTTGGGGTTTTCGAGGAATTTAATTAAATGCCAAATAAATTAGGAAAATTTCCATTTTCTGGATTTAGGTCATTTATGTCATGGTAAGTCTCCAGTAAATAATTTAGGGCATTTGGATGAGTAATGGATCATTTCATAACCGGTTCGACAGGTAGTCTAGGTCGGTCTGCATTTAGTAAATTGTGAAATGCAATAGGACATGATCTGAGGAAGATATAAAGAGTAGAGAGTAGAGGTGATAGCTAGAGTTAAGAGGTGCTCGGGTTGGGCGAAAGATCGCTTTTCCCGAAGAGAGGAAGGTTAAAAAATCACCCTAGGATAGTCTATCGTAATATGAGAAGGGAATCGGGTTAAGGGAAAACCACCAATAACAATAAGTGCCTTGCGAAAGGGAACTTCGGGCCGTAATGCCGCCGTCTTGGTTCCTAGTGCCCCTTGAGAGCCCTTCACGGGGTATACCGGGGGCAGTCCTGGGCTAACGTAAATTGTAATAATAAACTAGCAAGAGTAACTTAGTAACTAGGTTTGCACTTTTCACAAACACTGTTGGCACAGGAAGAATGATGTGAGCTTCGGCTCGGGTGATTTGGAAACGGACGTTTGGGTCCGGGGAGCTTCGGCTCGGTTGGTTAAGTGACGGACGGGATGGTCCGGGGAGCTTCGGCTCGGTTGGTTGGAGACGGACGTTTGGTCCGGGGAGCTTCGGCTCGGTTCTGTGTGTTTGCGATTAAACTTGCATGTGCATAAAATAGGAAAAGTTAAGGTGGTGGGTTTTACGATATCGGGGAGTTCGATTGCACCGACACCGATATCGTTGACTCGGCGGGGTGATTAACACTCCGCCAACAGAAGTCCGGTGCGCCAGCCGGCAAGAGTACGCAGGCGTCCGCTTAGTGCACCAAGCGTTGAGGCGTACGATAGGTCAGACCAGTGGTGCTTTTACTGGTTTTGAGGTGGGCGAGGCCCAACCCACCGCTTCCGTCTGCCACTACGGAGGTATCCTGGGAGGTAACGGCTCCGAAAGGGGGAACTAAAGGTCTGTGTGCACAGAGTCGGGTGTGTGCGTTGCACTTGCATGTTTCATCATACCCACTAGCATGTCATAGCATAATCGATTCATTTAACCCTGACACCAAAAGTATAAGTGGTATGGGACGCTTATACATTAGGACCTGCAAAACGACCCCTTGGTCTATAAGCTTGTGTGGGCAAGTTTATAAATCAAAGGTTAATTTCAATATATAACAATCATTGCTGTTTGATAACCGACACCCCAACGTATAAGTGGTATGGGACACTCTATACGATGGGAGCCTTGCAAAAGATCCCTTTTGCTTATGTGTTCTCGCATAAGTGAAGGTTTAAATTCATATAATTGCTTTTCTTACTGCTAGACCTATTATAACAATTTATTAACTGCTCACCTAATACAACTTGCTAGATTAGTTTCCGTTGCCATCTGTTTCATGTTTAATCTCTACCATCATGTCCTTCCCTTTCTTCCTCCCCGCTCGGTACCTAGGAGCCATGGGGGAAGGGGTAGGGGATGATAGGACTTAGTCTTTATGACTAACGGTTTTCGGACCGCATCTTTTAGGGGATCGTGGAGCCCAGCATGGAGGAGCAGCCCCAGAGATCGGTGCGCCTAGAGATGGGGCAGTCTAGCTCCGGAGTTCACACAGCCGGGACCGTGAGTCTCGACCTTGAGTAGTTTCTGTTTTCGCTTCCGCATGAGAGACTTGTAGTGAGGACATTTTGTACCGGGCATAAGCCCGTATTTTTAGTACTCTGATGATTTCTGTGGACACTCCCTTCGTGGAGCTTTATTATATATATGTGATTTTATTAATGTGGACTGCATTGCTCTTACTGTTATAATTATGCTACTTTTCTGTGATCGAAACGGCCGGCGGAATCGGCGCCTTGTGGTGATGACCCTTCAGGACGTGAAGGTGTCACCGCAAAGCGGCGGTTCTGGGCCTAAGACCCCGGTGGTTGAAAAAGAAAAAAAAAAGGGGGTCTTACATATAGCTTGTTGATTCTAGTACTCTTGGCATACAACGTCTCAATAGTCTTCCAAAGGATCTTCGCATCAACGATGTTCGCAATGTGATTGTAGACGTTCGGCTCTACGAAACGTCTGACGAATCCACATAGCTTCTAGTGCTCCACCTTCCACTTATTTGGATCTGTCTTTAGGCATCTCCTCAAATATAGGAGCATGTCAGCCCTTCACATAGATAAGATCTTCTATCAGTAAGTGTCACTGGTGATAGTTTGCGCTGTTTAATTTAATCATTTGCTCGGAGCCTGAACTTGATGTAGACTCCATCATGCTCTATCACTGATCGGACTGACCTCGGTTCTCTGAGCCGACTATTTCAAAGAAAGGAATCAAAGATGATAGGGAGCGAACCAATGGTCGTCACCTACCGCACCCGATCACTAACCTGAAATATCTGATTGACTCGTCTCAAATCTCAGACAGGTCAGCCCGATAACTACTCTAATAATGAACTTGTCTGTGATACCACTTGTTGGGCTAGAGAGCACGCAAGCCCGACTAGAGCACCTGCAAATTAATTCGAGGAAGTACCTGCACTACCACTTAGCGGTATGCGGATACACATCCAAAATACAACATAAAATAACAGTAATAAAAGTGACACAGATTTAACGTGGAAACCCAATATAGTGAAAACAACGGGACGATCGGAGTTCAACCCGGAAAGTCATCACTAAAATATATGAAACAATAGACAATTACAAGATTTTGCCTCCTCGATCCTTATAGGATCTTCACCAGCTTCACACTAAACAATACAATAAATAGTAACAGAAAAACTGTAAGTTATCGACAGCGGCGGACGAGACGGATTATACAAATCCTCTTCAAGATGCATCTTCGAATCCTTACCCAAATCTGCTCTAGATCTAATCCGTGTAGGCGAAGTACTCTTAGTCAACGTCGTACAATGATGTCCGAAAGCTCTACTAAACTAAGACGATTTCAGCAAAGACCTCTCTAGAAATCTCTCAATGCTTGAGTTTGGAGAGAAGTGGATATCTTACCCCTCATCCTTCATCCATATTTATAGGGCCAAAATCAAGGAGGTAGTTGTGGTAGATGACATGAGGATGAAGCTTCCATGAAACTTCCCTCGGTCAAAAACACATGTCATTTGACATGAAACTTTCTTTGTACAATTTCATAGAAACTTCCGTTAAGAGCACATGTTGAATTCCAGGTCAAAAACGGTTAATACTTTTCATACTTGTCATGAAACATATGCTTGAAAGCATGGTTAAAGTTGGCTAGCCTCTTTCATACTTAGGAGAAAATTATCTTAACAAAAATGCACCTGATGGAAGCAAAAATACAAGCAAGAGGAAAACTAGCGGACTGATAACAGTAATCGCACAAGCTGCTAACTGCCAAGCCTATCCGCCAAGTCCGCCGAGTCTGCCAAGTCGTCAAACCGCAACTCAAGCAGCGCAGACTGCCTGTTACTAAAATGCTGAGAAAACAACTATGCCCGCTACTCCAGGTCGTCTAACCGCGAGGTCGCCTGACCGCAAAGCTAACCGCGAACAGAACTGCTGAATGAAGAAATAGTCTATCCGCTGATGAACCGGGCGAACTGGTTATTGAACTTATCTGCAACTCTGAGGAAGAGGATTGCTGACCGCACTAGCCGTGACCTGCTGTATACCACAGATTACTATCCGCGAACTGTTCCACACTGAGCTTCCCAACTAGTTGTCTAGTCGCACAATCTGCACAACACAAGTCAACTTCAGTTAGCCGTCCGGTTAGAAAACTCTAACTACAAGTTCAAAGAGTGAGCTAAGTTCTCAAAGTTCCCGTTATTTATGACGAGCCGGAGACCCCTATTTATAAGCGATAAGGGGAGTGCGGTCACCGCCCATAGCGATAGGGTTACCGCCCATCAACCTGTGGTTAGCACCACCTATCCGTGCATGAGTGCAGATACCAGAGTCAAACCGCGAATGGTAAACCACCTAACCGCTCATGCAAAAAAATCCACCAGTCCACATAGACATGCAGACAAAATCCTCAGTCCGCGTGGTTTTAAACAATTAAGCTGACAATCATGTGACCTGAGCCATGTCCGCGCTACACGATCTGCGAACTCCACATCCAAACAGCACAGCATAAGCAGTCGTCGCAAACTCCAGAAGCAGACTGTATAACTAGCGATCTCAGCAACTAAGCAACACCAAAGAGTTGGACACCACTGTGACTAAGTCAACATATTCAAGTGAACTCTGGCTTCAGACTGCGCGAGTAGATCACCTTGAACTATGTGGTTAGCCTCCATAATCTGCACTAACCGCCTGTCTCTATGCAAACCAGAGAACCTGCCAACTTCAAGAGGACTACGCGATCTCACAACCCAAACTACGACAACCACGATTAGCCAATGCTAACCGTCTGGTTACCTCCCAGGGTGCTTGCTGAACCAGACCGCAAAACAGAGAACAAATTCTAGAACTCGACTTTCTGCTAACATTTAGGCACCAAACCGGCAGCGAACTCTACGGTCTGTGTGGTCTCCCCAATCAGACCGCCTACTTCCACTTCAACAATTTCAACACTCCTCATTGAAGTGGGAAGTAGAAACCAACCAGAGCAAGTCCCGTAACCGTGCAAACGGTCCCTTCGATAGCGGCTTAATGAAGATGTCTGTGACATTGTTCTAACTCTTCACATTCTCAGCCATCAGAGACCCCTCCAACACCTTCTCGTGAATGCAGTGATGCTCGATCTCAATGTATTTTATCCGCACATGACAAACTGGATTATTAACCAGTTTGAGGACACTCTTATTGTCATCGCACAGCAGAGTAGGACCCCACACCTCTTCATGGATGTCCTCCACGAACCTCCTAAGCCAGATGACTTCCTGAGCTGCCAAGGTCGAAGCCTTGTATTCCGCTTCCATAGTGAAGACAGAAACTGAATCTTGCTTCTTTATGCACCACAAAATAGTCGTTGATCCACACATGAAGACATAACCAGATAATGACTTTCGATCGTCTGAATCTCCCCCATAAGCAGAATCCGTGTAACCATATAGACTGAAGCCCGTGCCCCTCTCATAAAAGAGGCCCATATTCGAAGTGGACTTCACGTACTTCAGGATACTCTTAGCCACCGCCAGATGAGGCTTCCGCGGCTCCTGCATATACTAACAAACTCGGCCCACAACATAAGCGATATCTGGCCTTGTAATCGTCAAGTATATGAGACTCCAAACCAGAGCCCGGAGCACCAAGGGTTCTGGAAGAACCCTTACCTCATCATGTCGAAGCTTGAGATTGACCTCCAGTGGAGTAGAGCTGCTCTTCCCCTCCCACATGGCAAACCGTTTAACAATCCGCTTCGCATAACTTTTTTGGGAAACGAGCACACCGCTCTTCTTTCACTCCACCTCCAGACTAAGGAAATGGTGGAGCTCACCCAAATCCTTCATCTTAAACTGGATAGCTAGCTCAACTCTAAGTGATAGTTTTACTTTCAAGACAACCTAAACACCTAGAGGGGGGAGTGAATAGGTTCTACTTATTTATAAAAACTTTTAGGCAGAATTCAATTCAATGGCTAACACAATAATCACAGCAATCACAGAAAATAAAACATCACAGATTGCACAATGATTTATAGTGGTTCCCCAAGGTCTGGGTACATCCACTTTCCCCCTTCACCTATCTAGCAGTATGCTAGATTCGGCCAAACTTCCACTAATCTCAGATCAACAGATCCTACAACTCAGAACCCAACTGGTTCCTACAACTCAGGCACAACTGCCCTACCTCAGCCTTGCCCCAAGGCCTACAACTCAGAGAAGATCCTTCTCCTACACTCAGGCAAACAGCCCTACCACTCAGAGTTCAACACTCCTACACTCAGCCTTTATAACACAGGCTTACAACTCAGATCTGTGTAAACAGATCCTACAGAAATATAGAAAAGATTATTTAACTGTCTTGCCTGAATTGAGAGAGAAAAGGCCAAGACAATTCTTGATCAGCTGATGCAATCAACTGTATCTGAGCCTTCTTCAAAGCTTCTTGAATATGAACTTAGCTGAGTTGATTTCCAAACAGCTTCTTGAGAATCCACTGCTGGATTCTTTCTTCTTCTTCAAATTCTGGCTTGATCTCTCTCTATCCAGCACTTTGAATGATTCTTCTGAATTCTGATTAGAACTCTTCTTTGATCTATCCTTAGATAGTCTTCTTTGATCTTCCGGAGAAGATCTTCTTAAGTGCCAAGCACTTTCTTGAAATGAATTGGATTGTAATCCTTCTCAACTTTTTGATTCTTATTAATGTTTTTTTAAAAGTTACTTTCTCCTTCTGAATCTGTCTATTTATAGACTTTCTTCATGGTAACCGGCTGATCTGGTTTCTAACCGTTTTCTGACAAGTCTGACAGCTTCAGTTAACCGGTGGCAACCCACAGCTGTCAAGTCTTCAAACAAGTCCTGTGCCTTAGTCTTGAACCATAATTTGTCGAGACAGTCTGTCAGAAAGTGTCGAGACCATCTGTCTATTTGTGTCGACACAATTGACTTTGGTGTCGACACAGTCTTCAGTGATGTCGACTAAGTTGCCTTTGAGTCGACACAGCTTCTTCTGAAAATAACTTGGTCTTGACTCTTCAGTGTGTCGACACAAGTCCTGTGTGTCGACACAGTTGTTGTAGAATCATAACTTAGTAAGTGTCGACTTAGCCTTCAGGTGTCGACACAGTCTTCTTCTAACACTGCTATAATGTGTCGACTCAATCACAATGTGTCGACACATTCTGCTGGTGTAGACAAACTTGAGGTCGACTATATTCTTCTGAGTCGACACATCCTGCTGGTGTCGACAAACCTGAGGTCGACTATATTCTTCTGTGTCGACACATTTTCCCAATGTTGAGGTCGACGCTTTTCTTCTGTGTCGACACAAATTCCCAGTGTTGTGTCGACTTACTTCTTCTGTGTCGACACTTTTTCCCAGTGTAGTTGTAGACTAACTGCTATGTGTCGACACTGCTTCCCAGTGTTGTGTCGACTATTTTCTTCTATGTGTCGACACTGCTTCCTCTGTGTCGACAATTGGACTTAGAATTTTTCTGCATACTTTATCAATTCTTCACCTGCACATGTCGACTTAAAACAACATCAAATACACCTTGATGTATATCATTGAGCTAGGTTGGGCTTCTTCAAATCAGGTACACATTTTCCAATGTACCCAACACTAAGCCTAGCTGCTTCCTTCTCCGAGTTCCCCGTAACGATCATATCGTCAACATACAACAACATCAAGACTTCAAGCTCCACTATATACTTGACAAACAAACTCGAGTCCGAGTCTGAGGCAAAGTATCCGCAGAACTGGAGGTATTCTGCGATCTTTTCATACCACGCCTGAGACATCTGCTTCAAGCCATAGAGGACCTTCTTGAGCTTACAGACGTTTCCTGGATGTTCTTCAGATACATAAATAGGTGACTGCACCATGAAGATGTCATTGTCAATTTCACTGTAAGAGAACACATTCTTCACGTCAAGTTTCCAATCCTCCACCCTTGGTAAGCCACTAAGGCAATCATCACCAGTATCAAATTCATATTGGTCATAGGATTGAACGTCTCTTTAGTCTTCTCTGCACTATTGTGAGAACCCTCTAGCTATAAGGTGAGCCTTGTACCGCTCGATGCTATCGTCAGCCTTCTTCTTGAGCTTATAAACCCACTTGCATGTCACAGGAGTGATGTCATCGACCTTGGGCACAAGATCTCATGTCTCGTTCTTTCTGAGGGCGATCATCTCCTCATCCATATCATCATCCCACTCCTTAATGACAGTGACGTTCTCAAAGAATGACGGCTCCTGCTCATCCAAGGGACCTACGAATAAACATGAGACGAAACTCACCATGTTCACATCCCTATATCGAGCCGGTGGAATGATGGTCCTTTGGACCTCCGTAGGGCTTGACCCTGATCCACCACTTCCGCTACTTCTTCTGAACTAGCTCTCCTCCCATGCATACTTGGAGCATCGCTCCCCCAACTTCTAGATCCAGAAGCCCCCACCGTAGAGCTAAATGTAACCGGAGTGCCTGGTGACACAGACAACTCCACTAGATGATTCCAGGCAGCTTTACCTTGCCTTTCGTCTCTCTTGCTCTCCTATAGTTCCACAGAGGAACTACTATGGTATGGCGTCAGCTTGTCAAATACCACGTCCCTAGAGACCACAAACTTTAGTGTATCGGGATCCATGCATTTCCAGCCTTTCTTCCTCTCATCATAACCGACAAAGACTAGCTTCATTGCTTTCACATCTAACTTCGTTCTGAGAGCATCTGGAACATGCACGTAGCAGGTAGACCCGAACAGCCGAAGATGTTCAACATTGGGCTTCTCCTTAAACATCAGCTCATGAGGAGACTTCAAGTTGTTGGGACTGAGGAGCATCTATTTCATGACATATGCCACACTTGTCATTCCCTCCACCCAGAAGGCCCTGGGAATGTCTTTGGCATGAAGCCAGCACTTGCAGGTCTCCATCAAATGACGGATCTTCCGCTCTGCAACTCCGTTCTGTTGTGGAGTGTGTGCACAAGAAAGCTCCCTTCAAATTCTATGCTTTCTGCAAAAGTTAAAGAACTCATTTGAGTTGAACTCTCCTCCATTGTCAGTTCACAATTTCTTGATCCGCAGATCGAGCCGGTCTTCAACGAGCTCCTCAAACTCCACGAACTTCTTGAACGCTTTTGACTTCTCTTTCACAAAATATACCCAAGTATATCTGGCGAAGTTATCAACCAAAACCAACATATACCTGCTACCTCCAAGACTGGGGGTGATAGTGGGTCCCATTAGATCATGGTGGATGCACTCCAACGATGCTTTGCATTTAGTCTGTGATTTGTCAAATGGAAGGTGATGAGCCTTACCTACTGAAACCCCGTACAGACATAATCATCTCCAAAGAATGAAAGACTAGGAAGGCCATGCACCAGGTCTCTCATCATCATAGCCTTCAGTTTATCCATTCTAACATGCCCCAGCCTCTCATGCCAGATAGCAAAACTGTCATTTATCCTCATCTTCTCAACATAGGAGCTTGTCGACAACACAAACAAGTCTCTTACTCTCCTCCCAGCATGAGTGACGTCAGCCTTCACAGCTGACACATTCCGGAGAAACTTCACTTTTGTCGGGCCGAACAGAACATGATACCCAACATCCACCGCATTGGTCACCAAGAAGAGGTTTTTCTTCATTCCCGGCACGTGATACACACTCCTTAATGTGAGTGGACCTTTATCACTGTTTAAAGAAACCGTCCCTTCCTTCTCGACTGCATGTACATTATCATCAACAATAATAATAATATCATTACCTTTGTAGGCTTGTAGAGAAGAGAACTTTGACTCATCCCTGGTGAGGTGATAACCACACCCTGAGTCAACGATCCAATCCTCCTTATAGTTGATGGAGGGCAGCGCACGAACACAAGTGTCCGTCATGAAAGCACCCCCCATCCACCTTCTTCAGCCCTGGATCAAGGCTCTTATTTTCCTACAGCATGCCCTGGCTGAAGATTGACCTTGCAGTCCTTCCAGATTTGACCAAGCTTATTGCACCTGTAGCACCGTGTTCCTCCTCTCTTCCTCCCTACATCCTGCTTAGGAGCCTTGATCCTTTCCTGCTGAAATGAAATAGATGAACCATCGACGACAGGTGGCTTCTTCTTCCTGTCTCATCTCTTCTTCTTGCTAGAGTAAAAAACCTCGCTCTCTCCCTATGAGATAGACACTCCAGCCATTTGTCTCGCCAAGATCTCCAGCTAAGCTAACAGGTTCTCCAACTTGAGCAAATATGGCTAATTGGCTCATCCTTGTACACAAGTTACGAAGAAAACATATTCCTTCCGCAAGCCGTAGATGATGTGCATTTTCAACTTCGTCTTTAAGATAAGCTCTTCCGGGTCTAATGCTGATATCTCAACGCATAGGTTCTTAATCTTCAAAAAGAAAAATGATATGAATAGATCACCCTGAGTGGTCTTCGCCAACCCATTCTCCAAGAACTGTAGTTGAGTTACGTTCTTCTTTTTGAACAGGTCATCCAAGGCAGTCCAGATCTTAGCAGCTGACCGACATCTAATGATGTGGTCAAACAACTCCGGTGAGATAGCCTTCTTTAAATTAAACTCCGCCTTACAATTCGTCTTCCTCCAAGCTCTCACCACCTCAGCACTCCTTGCAACAACTACCACCTCTTGCATGTTGTCTCTACAGACGATCACCCAAAAGTCATTGCCAAGAAGATAGCTCTTTATACAAGACCTCCACTTCTTAAAGTTGGTCTGTGATAAGAGCTCAATCCTCAGACCTCTTACATAACCGACTTCCATTGCTTTACCCTGATTCACTTGAACTTTCTAAGGATAGCAAACCTCTGATGTTGATCAACTGCTAACTCCTCAACACCTCTTTGATACTATGTAAAAATTTTTGAGAAACTGAGTAAGGTCGCAAGAACACTCAACCAAACCAAAGCTAAGTAATAATTAGTAACAACAGAAGAACAAGAGCCGCTATGGAATCAACAATCTTCTTTACAGAGCGAGGTTGATCTTCTTTTTGCCGTTAGATTATTTTTGAGGATCTGAAAATTAACTGCCTTGGACCGATTTTTCATAACAAGTGGTATCAGAGGGAGGTTCGATCAGCGACTAATAAAACGTTTTGTTACGACTTGGGTCAACGGTAGGTGATAACAACAGTCTGCCCCCAATCTTCCCAATTTTGATCCGTGAATTTATCAAGTTGCCTCGATCTCAGTGCAAATTTTTCAAATTGGTCCCTATGACTTATTCTATACCTAGTGCAAAGTTTGAAGTTGCGAAGTTTGATGAGAAACACAAATTTAGTCTGTGGCAAGTGAAGGTCAAAACACTACTAATCAAGGAAGGTTTACACTGTGTCCTATTGGGAAAGTCCCATAAGGATGTTGATGTTACTGATCGCATGTGGGAGAATTTGAATCTCAGAGCTCTGTCCATCATACAACTTTGATTACATGATGATGTCATATATGAAGCTCTTTCAGAGACGACTGCCTTTGGTCTTTGGGCAAAGCTGAAGAATATTTATATGATGAAGTCTCACTCCAATCGCATCTACACCTCAAGCAGCAGTTGTCCAATTTTAGCATGAAGGAGGATTCTTCTCTACATGACCACATAAACAGTTTCAATAAACTGTTATCTGAGTGTCTCAACATGGATATTTAGATGGAGGAAGAAGACAAGACAGTTATTCTTCTGAGCTCTCTTCCAAAGTCCTACGAGAGCATCATCACTATCCTTACCAACAATAAGGATATTTTGGATATGAACGAGGTCACTACAGCCTTACTCTCAGATGACATCCGAAAAAAGTCGTCAGACTCAGGTACTGCTAAAAGTTCAGCTTTATTCTCTCGGGATCAATCTGGTATAGGCAGAGGGGCAAGTTAAAGTCTAAAGGCATTTCAGATATTTACTGCAACAACTGCAAAAAAAAAGGTCATGGAATCAAGAATTGTTGAAATCTTAAGAACAAAGAGAAAGGAAAAATCCCTAGTGATGATAAGGAAAAGTCTGTCGCATCCCTATGCCTTGAGGATGCCCACTAGTGTTTTTTTTCACCTAACTTTCTCTTGTCTTTTTTGTGTTTTCTTTTTGAGTTTCTTTCATTTTTGGTTATTTCTTGTTTTGTTCCCATAGTCTTTATCCCTTCATTTGTTCATGTTTAATCCCCTTATTTATTTATTCATGTTATCTCTATACGTGTGTTTCTATAACTCTTATTTCGAGTTATTTTTCCTGATCAAAAATTTCATTTTTGAATGCAGTTTGGTCACTCTCTATTACCTAAGTTTTTCATTGTTACTCATCATTCTAAATGAGCTTAGAGTGTGTCTAATTAACTTTTTTTGATTAGTTCTCATAGAGGTTCATTTTTTCATGCTGAGCTCAGTTCGTTTGCATCCATAGTTGGTGTGTCTGCATATATCAATTTCTCTCCCGCACGCACATCACAGGCCAGAAGTCTTGACAGATTTATTTTCCTATAGGAGGTCACCACTGGAAGTGGAACAGTTAAAATAGGAATTTTTTATGATCTGTTCTCGACCGAAGTTCATTCATGAGTTCTTTTGTCTTTGGATCTTGGTGATCGTTGAGACATCTTAGAGTTATTTCAGCCAGGTGGAGCATGTCATGAAAGAGATCAATGTGGAGATTATTGCGGTAATAACGCATCTTCTCTTTCTTGGCCGGTGACTTTTTTAGAGACCGCTCAATTCGTGGTTTCTCCTTTTGGAATTCCCTAAATTCCGACAATTATGGAGGAGCATCGGTGACAGAATATATTTCTTTCCGCTGATGGAGGAGATTTTTTTCTCCTTTCTTGATTGGATCCAGCCGACACCACCTCTCTACCAGATTTTAGGGTTATTCTCAACTATAAAGGTGTGGCCGGTTTTCCCCCAAGTAGAGATTTTTGGCCAGCAGGAATACGCAGAGTGGTCAGCCAGTCTTGGCTGAATCAGGGGTTCTCTTCCTCGTTGCTTCCGCGTATGCGTTTCTTTGTGGTCGGCATCGCCTTCCTTATCGTTGAGCTTCTTTCTTGCCGAAGCTTTGTCGTCGGTCTTCTTTCTTACTACAGCGTGCTCGGCTCTCGGCCGCCGGCTCTTCTCTTGCCGCCGAATCTTTTTCTCGTCACAACGTGTACGATCGAATATTGGAAGATTCAAAATTATCATCCATCTCTCAGTTTATTTTTTCCTCCCTTTTAGCCATATTGTATGATTGACAAAAGAAAATAAAATATTTTACCTGCATAGTAGACGTATCCAATTTCGGAGAACCACTTTATATTTTAGTGTTCTTTATTTGTGGTGTTCCTTATTATTTCGTGTTTATCGTTCTTCGTAACCTCTTTTTTTGGCGTTAGATTATTTTTGAGAATTTGAAATTATCTGCCTAGGTCTGATTTTTCACAACAGCGACACCAGTGTTGTTGGTGTCGACATTGTCGTTCCCATCTTGTTCCCTATCATATGGAACCCTTGACGCCTCCTCTGACTTTGGAGATGATAGTCGCCGGTCTTGAAGGAGAGGGTCTTTGCCGGTCTTGGAGGACGTGTGTTGGTGGGAGTTGGTCCGCTTCACAGTCCGGACCTCTGGTTGCGGAGTTCAGAGAGCCGGATCCGGGCTTGGCATTGTTTGGCATAGTCGACGTTGGAGTCGATGCAGTGTGGGTGTAGCAACGAAGGTATGCGGGCGTGCAGTGACCTTGATGACATTTCTCTCCAGTGGTGTGACTTGGTGTCGATGATATCCGTGAGTGCAGTTAGCTTCGACAGTGCATCTCTGGTGGTGACAGGTGATTTGGTCGTCATCCGACAACGAAGTGAAAGAAATCGGGCGTGCCGAGAAAAGGCAAAGTCGAAAAACAGAAAACACAAAAAAGATGCAGAGCAATCACAAGCACAGAACACAACACCACAAATACAGAGGTTCACCCAAAACCGGGCTACGTCCTCTCTCCCCTTCTTCTCCTCCTTCTTGTATTCACCAAAAGATTACAGGTTACAAAGGTTACAAAGATCAAAGCCGACCCTACCTACACCTTCTTCTGGACAAGAAACTACCCGAAGAAAGAAAAAACTCCCCTGAACGACGCCTCCAACGATAAACCTCGTATACGTCTTCTTCAGGAAAATACGACGCCTCCAATGTCTCTGAATTGCTTTGCTTACCCTAATCCCCGAAAAACGGGATATAAATACTCAGGAGAAAAACAACTCAAAACGTCGAACGCAGAACCGAGCTCGACGATCGGGCGTCGACCGGAGGTCGACGATCTCACCCGAGGTCGACGCTCGACGATCCAGCTGAGGTCGACGCTCAAGCGTGAGCTCGACGATCCAGCTGAGGTCGACGCTCAAGCGTGAGCTCGACGATCCAGCTGAGGTCGACGCTCAAGCGTGAGCTCGACGATCCAGCTGAGGTCGACGCTCAAGCGTGAGCTCGACGATCCAGCTGAGGTCGACGCTCAAGCGTGAGCTCGACGATCGTCGACCTCTCCTCAAACAGAGGAACAAGAATGCATACAGGGGCTGATTCACACTCCCTTGCCTCTAAGCTCACTTGGGCTAACCCGGTGTGAGAAACAAGAGGCCCTGAAGTGATCCACCACCCCAACATTCTCCCACTTGGTGGAAACCTTCAGCACATGAGAGCAGCTCCTCCAGACTTCCTCTTCAAACCCACTGCTGTAGCACACCATTCAAACTTGGCAACAGGCACAGCCTTGGTTAAGAAATCAGAACTGTTCTCCTTAGTGTCAACCTTCTCCAGTTGCACTACCTGCTTCTCCACCTTCTCCCTGATGAAGTGAAACTGGATGTCAATGTGCTTGGTCCTAGCATGGAAAGCCGGATTCTTGGCTAACTGGATAGCCCCTTGGCTGTCACACCACAACTTCACAGGACCCTGCTCAAAACTGAGCTCCCAGCACAACCTCCTCAACCATATGGCTTCCTTACAGGCATGTGTAAGGGCCATATATTCAGCTTCTGTCGACGAGAGTGCAACCACTCCTTGCCGTCGACTCATCCAACTGACAGCACCACCAAACAGGGTAAAGACATACCCACTGGTGGACCTCCTGCTGTCCAGATCACCACCCCAGTCAGAGTCCACGTGTCCAACCATGTCCAGGACTCTCCCATCAACAACACCTTCAAAGCAAATAGAGTAGTTTGAAGTGCCGCGAAGATACCTGAACACCCGCTTCACAGCGTTCCAGTGCTCCTTCCCAGGTTTGGCCATGTACCTGCTCAACACTCCCACTGCCTGTGCGATGTCAGGACGAGTACAAACCATGGCATACATAAGGCTCCCCACAGCACTAGCATATGGAACCTTCTCCATGTCTTCCATCTCCTCATGTGTCTTGGGACACATCTCCGCAGATAATTTCTCCCCAACCGGCATAGGGGCACCAACAGGTTTACAGTCAGCCATGTTGAACTTCTTCAACACCTCTTCGACGTACCTTTGCTGCCCCAACCACAGCTTCTTCTTGCTTCGGTCTCTGGTAATCTGCATCCCCAAGATCACACTTGCTGGCCCCAAATCCTTCATTTCAAACTTGGCCGAGAGCAGCTTCTTCACTTGTTGGATCATCTTAACACTATTCCCTATGAGCAGCATGTCATCTACATAGAGTGTCAAGAAAGTGTAGTGCTCTCCCTTCCTTTGGATATAAATACAGTGGTCCGAGTTCGACCTTTCAAAACCTGATTCCAGCATGTAGGTGTCGAACTTCTGGTACCACATCCCCGGAGACTGCTTCAGTCCATAGAGGGACTTCTTCAACCTGCACACCTGATCCTCCTTGCCCTTGGCCTCGAATCCTTCAGGTTGCCGCATATAGATCTCCTCCTCCAAATCCCCGTGAAGGAATGCCGTCTTCACGTCCATTTGCTCAATCTCCAAATCATGCACAGCCGCAATGGAGAGAACCATCCTGATAGAAGTGAGCTTGGCCACCGACGAGAAAATCTCGTCGTAGTCCACACCTTCCACCTATGAGAAGCCCTTGGCAACCAACCTCGCCTTGTACTTCTCCACAGTGCCATCTGCCTTCACCTTCTGCTTGAAAACCCATCTACTCTCAATGGCCTTCCTCCCCTTTGGAAGCTTGCACAGACTCCAAGTCTGATTCTTCCTCTGGGAAACCATCTCATCCTCCATAGCAAGCTCCCACTGATTTGCATCAGCCCTCGACCTTGCATCCTTGGCTGAAATGGGATCTTCTCCAAGCATGTTCAGACAATATTGTGCTCCAACAGCACTAAGGGAGTACCGGAGTGGTGCCCTCCTCTCCCTTGTTGAGCGTCTCAGAAGTGGAACATCGGCAACTTCCTCTTCTGACTCATCACTAAAGTTCACTTCCTCCAAAACATCAGATTCAGAGTCAGAATCTGAACTAGCTGTAGTGGTTACCCGAGCATCCTCCAGAGGGGCCTCCTCCATGCTCCCTTCCACTACCAACCTCTCTGCAACTTTCCCTTTGGCCGCTTGTGTAGTGACTTGAGGACGGGCTTCATGAAAGACCACATCTTTGCTATACGTCACCGTCCTCGTCACCGGGTTCCAAAGCTTGTATCCCTTGATGCCTTCTTTGTAGCCCACAAAGATGCATCTCTCGGATTTCATGTTCAGCTTCCCCCTTTTCTCCTTTGGAATGTGCACGTAAGCATCACACCCAAACACACGAGCATAAGCCAAATTTGGCTTCTTCTTGAATATGGCCTCAAAGGGGGTACACCCCTTCACTGCAGATGTGGGGGACCTGTTCTTCAAATAATTAGCGGTAGCCGCCGCTTCAGCCCATAACTCCTTCCCCAAACCAGCCCAACTGAGCATGCACCTGGCTTTCTCCATCAATGTCCGATTGAGCCTTTCCGACACTCCATTCTGCTCTGGAGTATACGGCGTGGTCTTCTGTCGTGCAATCCCCTGCTCAGTACAGTACTGCTCGAAAGCGTCCGAACAATACTCCCCTCCGTTATCAGAACGGAGAACCTTCACATTTCTCTCCAACTGGTTCTCCACCAGGTTCTTAAACTCCTTGAACCTGTCTAGAACCTCCGCCTTGGACCTGAGAAAGTAAAGCCAAGAAAACCTGGAATAATCATCAATGAAAGATACATAATACCTAGCTCCACCAAGGGATGGAACTGAAGTAGGTCCGAATACATCAGAATGGATCAAATCAAGAGGGCCAGTGGCCCTAGTCCCTGCTCCCTGAAAGCTAACCCGGTTCTGCTTGCCGAGTAGGCAATGCTCGCAGAATCCAAAGCTCGAGGTGCACATGGGCACACCCTCCACCATCTGGCCAGATGCCACAGCCGACATCCCCTTCTCACTGATATGTCCAAGCCGCTGGTGCCACAGCCTGGACTGCTCCTCCTGGTCCTCCTCTTGGCCTTCAGAGATGAAGGCCCCACTAGGCACCACTGTATCAGCAAGTAGCTTGTACAGTGTTCCATGCCTAACACCTTTGGCGATCACCATCGCCCCTCTGGTCATCCTGCATGAGTGCATGTCACAGCTGAAGCAAACTCCCGCATCAGCCATAGATCCCACCGAGATCAGATTCCTGCTCATCCCAGGAATGTGCATCACCCCCGGAAGGGTCTTCGTAGTCCCGTCGGCCATCTTCAGTCTCACCTTGCCACGACCAATGATCTGCACTGCAGTATCATCCCCAAGCATGACATCACCACCCGCAAACTCCTCATACTCACAAAACCAGTGCTTGTGAGGGGTCATGTGGTAAGAGGCTCCAGTATCAACATACCACACATCCGCATCCTGATGAGCAACACATGCAGCTGCGATATACATGTCACCACCGTCAGCCTCCTTCTTGGCACCAGAAGTTGACCCTCCATCCTTCTGAATGGGCTTGTTGGGGCAATGGGATTTCACATGCCCAACCTGATTACACTTCCAGCACTTGATGGGCTTCTTTTCTTTCTCTCTTTCTCTGCTCTTGGATCTACCCCGAGATTTATCTCGAGATCCACCTTGCTTTGTGTCCCTCCATTGAGGGCGAGATCTGGATACGCTCAATGCACCCTTGTTGGTCTTCTCAGAACCTGCTCTCCTGGTCTCCTCAGAAAGAAGAGTAGCACACACCGACTCACAAGTGAGTGCCCTGTCTCCATTACCCCCAATGGCAACGATAACGTTGTCCCAAGAATCCGGCAATGAACAAAGTAGTGTGATCGCCCTGTCTTCATCCGAGATCTTCTTACCAATAGAGATCAACTGACCCACAACCGTGTTGAAATTGGTCAGGTGTTCCGAGAAGGAACCACCCTCCTGCATCTTCAGATTGTACCACTTCTTCCTCAATAACAGCTTGTTCACAAGGGACTTGCTCTGATATAGGGTTTCCAACTTCCGCCATAGACCTTGGCCGGAAGTCTCCTCCATCACATTTGTCAAAACAGAGTCTGTGAGAAAGAGTCTGATAAGACCTTTGGCTTTTCGATCTGTCTTTGTCCAGGCTGCAACCACATCCACAGCAGCCTTCTCGGTTGGTGGATCATCAGCTATTGCCCCCCACAAATCCCGATCCACCAGAAGATCCTCCATCTTCATCTTCCACAGATCAAATCTGCTTCCATCAAATTTCTCTATCTCGATCCGCACACCTCCTGAACTCATATCCGAGAATCGAGATAACCTCCCTCTGATACCAAATGAAAGAAATCGGGCGTGCCGAGAAGAGGCAAAGTCGAAAAACAGAAAACACAAAAAAGATGCAGAGCAATCACAAGCACAGAACACAACACCACAAATACAGAGGTTCACCCAAAACCGGGCTACGTCCTCTCTCCCCTTCTTCTCCTCCTTCTTGTATTCACCAAAAGATTACAGGTTACAAAGGTTACAAAGATCAAAGCCGACCCTACCTACACCTTCTTCTGGACAAGAAACTACCCGAAGAAAGAAAAAACTCCCCTGAACGACGCCTCCAACGATAAACCTCGTATACGTCTTCTTCAGGAAAATACGACGCCTCCAATGTCTCTGAATTGCTTTGCTTACCCTAATCCCCGAAAAACGGGATATAAATACTCAGGAGAAAAACAACTCAAAACGTCGAACGCAGAACCGAGCTCGACGATCGGGCGTCGACCGGAGGTCGACGATCTCACCCGAGGTCGACGCTCGACGATCCAGCTGAGGTCGACGCTCAAGCGTGAGCTCGACGATCCAGCTGAGGTCGACGCTCAAGCGTGAGCTCGACGATCCAGCTGAGGTCGACGCTCAAGCGTGAGCTCGACGATCCAGCTGAGGTCGACGCTCAAGCGTGAGCTCGACGATCCAGCTGAGGTCGACGCTCAAGCGTGAGCTCGACGATCCAGCTGAGGTCGACGCTCAAGCGTGAGCTCGACGATCGTCGACCTCTCCTCAAACAGAGGAACAAGAATGCATACAGGGGCTGATTCACACTCCCTTGCCTCTAAGCTCACTTGGGCTAACCCGGTGTGAGAAACAAGAGGCCCTGAAGTGATCCACCACCCCAACACGAAGGTTCCCGACGAACCTTGTGCGTCCGCTGTGCTAGCGGATTACAGTCCAGATTATTCTCTCTCGCGGATCGAGCGAGTACGGCTCCTTCGCAGTATATTCTGTAACAGATGTCGAAACATTTCTTCATATTTTGTATTGCATTTATATTATTCATTTATGCAGAATTTTGTTCAGATTTATGTGTTCTTGTATACTATGTATTTATTTAGTTGCACCTAGGGAATAGTTTCTGCATTATATCTCAACATTGAGCCCACCCCTATAAGTCTGCAATATTACAGGTTGCGCCCCTCCATCTTTTGAAATTAAAAACCTCCCTGTAAGCTTACTTTTCATAACATGCATGCACAAAAATATCCCCTACAAATTTGTTTACATGAGAGGTTTTTGTGATTTCAAAATATAGAGGGGGTGCAACCTGCAGTTATACTAACTCCCAAGAGAAGGTTGGGTAATTAATAGCTCTTTTCTTTTCTAATTGATAATATACCAGTCTTCAATGAACCATATGTGGCTGCCACACAACGAGAAGAGCCTACTGGAAGCAGAAATCTAAGGGATAAAATCATCCAAGAAAGGGGGAGACATGAACACATCTTATTTCCAGCAGGAGGAACAAACAAACTAGGAGGAAACAGGTGGAGCCAAGCCCAGCGCCTTCATTATGAAAGCATAAGTAAATGCAGCCTCTCGCAGCTGTTCAAATCTGCATCCATGGAAAAAGAGCTCAGTTACTCTTATGATGAACCTCAAAATGAGCCAAAAATAAGAGTGCGGATGGTTTAGCGAATCAATGTGGATGAAAGGTTAACAAAAGAATTGCTAACAGCATAAATGTGGAATTCATCTTAACGATTCGTTTTCACGCAAATCCGATCGTAGCTCAAGAACGGGTCAAAGTCATTTGATATGAATGAAGCAAATACATGCCGAGGAAAGAGATTACCTTCCTGACTTTGAAAAGTGCCCAGCAGCAAGCTCACATTTAAACAATAGCATATTATCATCAGTCTTTGTTGCCCTCAACTTGGCCACAAATTTAGCAGGTTCGGAGTACAAAACACGGGGATCTGTCACATTATTTCCAAATATTAAGATGAAGTCACAAAGATCAATGCAACATATACACATAATAAGATCTGAGCCCACCATTCAAACCAGCTGTAACAAGAATATTGGGGTATTTTTGCGCTCTTACCTGCAAAAAGCCCAAAAGATATTCATTCAGATACAAAAATAAGAACAATATAGCTCTAGAGAATCTACTAAGTTAGCACAGTCCTCAAAAAGGGATCCATTCATGTGTAATGTTGGTAAGCGAAAATGATGCAGGGTAGGGATGCGAGAGTGAGACTCTAGACGATGTAAATCCTAAGGTGTAGTGATGGGGAAAAATTATTCAAGTAAAGACTCAACACCAATACCACAATTAAATCACATAAGAATTAATATCAGTTTGCAAGATTTGAATCGCGCGCACGATAGCACAATTGAATATGCCCTGTAAGTTTAGGGACCACATCGATAACAAAGTTTTTCTAGTGTCAAATCAATACATCCTAAACCATTTGCCATTTCACTTGATATTACTAAAAATGATCACATAAACTTCCACGGGTATTAGGGGTCTATGAAGTTTCTCTATAAGAAGATTAGTCATGTGATATCAGACCAGCCTACAGATCAAGTGCCGCCACGTTGGGGCTTACACAAAATATCAAAAATTAATGATTAATAAATGAGATGAAATGCAAATAATTACAGTAAAATAGAAGAAGAATGGGAAACATTTGATGATGACTGTTGGAGTTTGTGCATTTAGTTTAGTTCTATATTTCAGGTTATGTATTATTATCTTAGGTATGAGTGTATTGTATTTAGTCTCACATTATCTACTAGAGTTTGTATGCCCTATGTAATAATTTAAATGCCCAATTTGAGGGAAGAATAAAACACACCATTGATGTCTCCCTAAATATTTCAACATAGCATCAAAGCAGAAATTTAATTCACCCTGAAATTTCTCACCCGAAAATGTTGGCGCCCTGAAACTTTTGGCCTGCGGCTTCGCTCCCGCTCCAAAACCCTTCTCCCGATATCCCGTGGCATCCACATCATCGATGGCTGCTCCTCTGCTCTAGTCGACAACTGATCTACTTCATAGCACACTGTGCTCGTCAGCTACTTCTGTCCCGACAACGATCACTTCTCTTGCGAGCCGCTCGGGTGCTTTCTCTCATAATTCGCTCCGCTTCCTTCGTCGAGCTCGTTCGCAGATCCTTCCGTTGCTCACTGACGAAGAAGACCCTCACTTCTGCGATGTGAATATTGCTACTGTTCTAGTTGACGCTTTCATGCGTCGATCCTGGCATCGCGCCACAGCATCGTCGACTTCAATTTGCCCTACATCGCCTACCGACATTACCTTTATCATTACATGATGTCCAAGCTGAAGGTTTCCCCTTCAGTTTGAGGGGGAGTGATGAAGTTTATACATTTAATTTAGTTTTAAATTTCAAGCACTAGTGTCTTAGGTATGAGTGTATTGTCTTTAGTCCCGCATTATCTACTAGAGTTTGTATGTCACGTATAATCCTTTAAATACCCATTTTGAGGGAAGAATAAAACACGCCTTCTATTTCTCCCTAAATATTTCAACAATGACGACTAGTAGTAAAGGTTTAGACAAAATACGTTAAATGATTGTAATAACAGCAATTAGTAACTATAATAATCATCAATAAAAAGTCAAATATGTAAATGGTCACATGAAATACAAAAAATCTTCGAATTAGTTTTCCAAAATCTATGCAGGTACTCACGTTATCAACTGGAGAATATGACTTCATATAGTAATAGTATTCTTTCTTCCGAGGGTCACCCCATTCCTATATCAAGAATTTGAAACAATAAGATAATTCAGGCGGAAACACGCTCAAACTAATAATTGAAGCAGCGGTGTTGAAAATTCTTGCATAATGTGAATTTTATGTATAAGAACAATAGGTTAGCGATGAGAATCTAAGCTCACATCTAGAAAATTGTATAAATTGTGCATTTAAAAACAAATGATCAGCCCCTACGCCTATAACCAACTGATTTCAAGCTGACATTCTTAGGTTGGCATTTACAAGAGATCTTTCCTTCTTAACTTGAGATAACTTAGGCTCCGTTTGGCACAGTGGCGGCAGTCGTAAACGCATGGGTTAAACCGTCATTCGTTAAGGATCACCTAACAAACGTTATCCGTTTGAACATAAAAGTGGATGAAGTTTCTTAGGTGGGTGTTAACGAATGACAATTTAACCCCCATGTTCATGACCGTCACCACCGTGCCAAACGGAGCCTTAACCAAGAAAAATGCAGTTGGCATTAGGAAAGCTAGAATGATGATTTGGAACCCCATCGGCTTGCAACAACTCAAAACTCTGGAGAAGTTTCTAACGGAGTTAACAACATAAACACCACTTAGAAATTAATAGATTTATGCATAAAACATTTGGAAGAAAATTGGTAGGAAATATGACCTCCCACTCTGATGTAGTCAATGGGATTGTTGGATCAAGCATGGTTGTAACCACATCAACAAAAGGAACCCCTGCAACAGCTGTTTTGAACAAATCCGGGCGCATATTTAAGACAGCGCCAATCAATAAGCCTCCAGCACTATACCCACTGATGCATAGCTTTTCTTTTGAGCCATATTTGTTTTCTATCAAGTATTCTGCACAAGCAATGAAATCAGTAAAAGTATTTCTTTTCTTCAGCAACTTCCCATCTTCATACCACTTTCTTCCCATTTCACCACCTCCTCGGATGTGAGCTATTGCATATATAAAACCCCTGTCCACCAATGAGAACACCGATGCCCCAAAACTAGGGTCTGCGGACACCTGACAATAGAAGGGTCAAAAAAGTTAAAACTGGGTAAAATAAGCTTAGAGTTCTTGCTAAATATATATTTCTTAAAAGACATGTTCATCTGGACAAAGAGGTGGCTAATTGGTGCATGCTAGTGAGAAAAAAAAACTTCTAAAAGAATGAAAAATAAATAAACGACCTGATATCATACATGATTATGGAAGACACAACCCTACACCTTCACTGTCATCAACGAACTCATGATCATAGATTCTAACGATGAAAAATGAGGAGAACAGTAAGCACAACTACAAGAGAAGTATTTTGTTAGTGTTAACTGTTAAAATACTTGATGACAACCATAAACCCAAGAATACATGAAAAATCTCAAACCAAAATCCCACATTCCCTTATAAATAGGATACAATACCCTAACCATGTGATCAAACTACTTAAATACACCAGATTGGTTGAGTCTCCTCCTGCCTTATATGATCATAACACATGATCAGGCGCTTCTCTTTTGTCTTTTGAAATACGAAACAGATTAACTTGAACTTAACTTTCTAATAAGCTATGGTCTTGTCCATCATGTTCGGTATCACCAGGGCATACCACCAACTGGACTCAGACGTGACTCTACAACTCTATAATCTTCATAATATAAACCTTGGAGAAACCAGTGTTGTGTATTATGCCTTCTTTTTCATTCCTCCCTGAATCGGCGGTTCACTTGTTGCATTCATTTTAAACCCTCACCCACTAGATTTCATAGGAAGTGTGGGATACACGATTCACTATTCCAATAGAGAGAGGGTTGGAAGTTTCCTATAGGAGAGGAGTGTGAGGGTTTTGGCCGATTGTCTTGGAGGAACTCTGTCTGGGAACTCGGCGTAGTGGAGAAACTCCGTTTAGGAGCGCCGGCGAGGTAGAGGGATTTCGTCTGGGTGAGTCTGCTAGTGGAGAGTAACGGTTCTCGCCGGATCTGTGTGGACGTCAGAACACTTTAGGTCGCCAATGAGGGAGAACACTGGCGACTCAAGGCTCGTTTCATCGCACAGGTTCTTGGACTTGATGCTGTAATTTTGCCCTTATCTCTGGTAGATCTTCACAGGTGCTCTCCCTGTGAATGTAGGAGTTTGACTCCAAATCACGTATATCTCTGTGTCACTTATTTCTCGTTTTCTTTTCTGCATTGATTCCAATTTTTTTGTTATTCTCTCGATTGCACTCTTGCTATCCCGCTGCACACTCCATGGTGCCAAGAGAATCGTTGCGTAGTTCACAACAATAATAAGAGACAATCAAAACCCCGACAAATTAGCCTTAGGAAGTAGCTAGAAGATTTTTCTACATATTAATTGTTAGAAGTACATTTAATTTCTAGCAAGTAATGGATAAATTCACATGTTACCCCATATGAACCATATCCATGCAGCGATAATGGATCAAATCCATCAAGCTTCACAAGGTTCTTTTTGTACAGAATTGAAATAGGCACCCTGGTGCCGTCTGTGCTGACAGCCCATTTCCTCTCAATCAAATAATCAGATGATTCAAAACCGCCGAGTACCTGTCATAAGATAAGAAATGTGATTATAGTTAATCTGGAAATCTGAGTTGCAAGAAACGGTATAAAGTAAAAAAATAGACACAACTAATGAAAAGTCAAGTATTTTGGTCTCTCAATTCCCCAAAATTGTGGCCTAATATAGATTTTTTTTATAAGTATGATTATAGATAATATAAAAGCTAAGATCTAAAATAATACTAATTATGTCAAACCTTTTGTTTTAACTATGAAGGACTTCTCCTGTAGCTAATATTTTAAAAACACAACAAATTCATCCATTAAGTCAAAATATTCAATCACAGGTGTACTTCAAAACATGCACCTTATTTAGTCATTGGGCTACACTGGGATTTCCTAATGTAGGATAACGCTGTAGGGGGACCAATTAACCTAAACACTATATGACAGTGCAAAAAAGGCATACAACATATGCTATTAAATAAACAATTACCCCAGACACTAGCGCAATGCATTTACATAAATCAATAGGCAATTATATCCAATACAATTAAATATTTAAGAAGATTTTAAAACGTAATCCAAACTTGATTACAAATAATCCAAATTAAATTCACAAACAATAATTGCTAGCTACTAAAGCGTCATAAAATAACCACACAGTGAAAAACATTGCAAATTTTGGGATGGAAATGGACAAAGCTATAAACTGACAATCACTAAAAAATACTGATAAATCCCTAAAATGTAAAAAAAAAAAAATAATGTAGAACTTACGGACCAATTGGCCTAGATGCAAAGAAGTGGGCAGTAGGAGCAAAGAGTAGATACTAATGTGTGGTTAGCGAAGGAGTATAGTGAAATTTTATGGTTGAGTGATTACGAATTTTCTAGTGAAATGGGGCCTCTGACGACTGAAAGTGGATACTGGCATTGGCGGAAGGTGGATGTTGTTAAGAGAATTAAGAGAGGGAGAGAGAGATCTAGAGAGAAGGGAGATAGAAACTAGGGTTTAGAGGATGGAGGAGAAGAATACCAGTTGGTTCAACCCCAACCCGTCGGTATCAGAGAGAGGGGGCTGAACCGGTTGGTTCATCCCCAACCCGTCGGTATCAGAGAGAGGGGGTTGAACCGGTTGGTTCAGCACCGTTGTCACTTGTCTTCTCTTTCCGCCTGCGCGTATATTGACGCCCAAATAGGCGGGCTCCACCCGGGGGCGTAACATTCCCTTCCCCATCAAGAACCAGCTTGTCCCCAAGGTGGTAGTCCGGGTAGAGCTCCCCGAACAACAAATCCACCAACGTGTTGTGAGCTGCGGATAAATGCTTCCATTTGACAAGTATCTCAGGACGGTACTCGGTGCCACGGTGCTTCCACTCGATCATCAGGATCTCCTCGAGAAGCGGACGTAATTCGCCTGCTACTATTGCCTCGAGCAGGAAAGGACTAGCCTGCACTGTGTTGCTGATATTTTGCTTTAATAAGGATACATGAAATGTCAGGTGAATCCGCGATCCCTCGAGCAATTCCAAGGTGTAAGCGACAGGACCCACACGATGGAGGATACTGAAAGTACCATAATAACGAGATGCCAACTTCTGGTTTGCTCGTCAGGCAGCGGACAACTTCCTGTAGGAATGGAGCTTGAAAAAAACTTCATCGCCAACCGCGAACTACCGGTCCTTGCGATGTTTGTCCGCTTGAGTCTTCATGCAGTCTTGTGTTGTCCGGAGATTCTCCCGTGAGGTGACTAGGGTGCGATCACGATCACGAAGCGCCCGATCAACGGCTGACAACGCGGTGCTGCCAGGTTCATAACTGCTCAGTGAGGGCGGAGGGCGACCGTACACGACCTCGAAGGGGGTCAACTTGCTGGCTGAGTGGTAAGAGGTGTTATAACAGTATTCGGCCCAATGCAACCAACCTATCCAAGTCCGAGGCCCGTCCATCACGAAGCAATGAAGGTATGTCTCGAGGCCCCGCTTGAGAACTTCTGCTAGGCCAACTGTCTGGGGGTTATGGGTAGTGCTGAAACGTAAGCAGGTCCCCTGTAAGCAAAAGATCTCCCTCTAGAAATTCCCCACAAACGTCGGGTCTCGGTCGGAAATGATGGGATGCGGTATGCCATGAAGGCTAACGATTTCTCGGGCGAAGAGAACGGTGAATGACTCGCAGGTGTAAGGGTGAATTAGTGCCAAGAAATGTCTGTATTTGGACAGCTTGTCCACCAACACCAAGATAACGGACTTGCCCAGAGATTTGGGCAGTCTGTCGATGAAAGTCATGGACATTGTGTCCCAAATGTGGTGCAGGATCTCCAATGGTGTAAGCAGGCCGGCTGGTGAAGTCTTCTCATATTTCTCGCGCTGACATATCTCGAACTGTTGCACAAACTGCTGTATGTCGCGTTGTAGCCCTTTCCAAAAAACGTCTTCCCGTGCCCGCTGGAGGGTGCGGAGTACGCCCGCGTGACCGCCGGGCGGAGAAGAGTGGAACTTGTGCATCATGACTATCTTCCAAGCTGACTGGGTGAGAATGACCACTCGGCCTTGATAGTACGGCTTATTATTCTGGAGGTGATAGCCGTTTGTCGTGTCTTGTCCCTATCTAAGGGCTTCCATAATGGTACGTAACTCTGAATCATGTATGACCTCCTCCTGTATGTCGTCGAAGGAGTCGAGGAGGGCCCCCAAAATTTGGGCGATGGTGCCTTCCGGTAAGCGAGACAAGGCGTCGGCAACCAGGTTCTCTTTGCCCTGCCTGTAGAGGATCTCATAATCATAGCCCAATAATTTTGTTACCCACTTCTGTTGGAGAGGAAAGGAGACTAGTTGTTCCAAAAGATGCTTCAGGCTCAGGTGATCTGTACAGATCTTGAAATGTCGCCCTAAATGGTACGGCCTCCACAGGGCCACCGCATGAATGAGGCCAACATTTCTTTTTCATACGTGGAGAGTCTCAACATGCGAGGTGTCAACGCCTTGTTGTAGAAAGCTAGTGGCCGACCCTCCTGCATTAATACGGCAACAATGCCCACGCCCGACGCATCGATCTCAAGCATAAACTCCTTGGTGAAATCCGGGAGAGCAAGAACTGGCGTGGATGTCATGGCCCCCTTGAGGGACTGAAAAGCCGCCTCTGCCTCGTCCTGCCAAATGAAGGCGTATATATGTAACAGCTGAGTGAGAGGCCTGGTGATTTTGTCATAGTCCTTCACGAATCGCCTATAGTAGACAGTAAGGCCCAGTAAGCCCCGCAGTGCTGCACAGTCTGGGGCCGCGGGCCGCGGCCACGATAGCATGCTTTTGATTTTTTGGGGGTCCGCCTTGACGCCATCCGCTGAAATCAAATGACCCAAGTACTCTACCTCCTCCTGTCCGAAAGAACACTTGGACTGCTTGGCGTAAAGTTGGTATTGGCGGAGGATGGTGAAGACTTGCTCCACATGAGTTAGGTGCTCCTCCCAGCTAGTACTGTAGATGAGAATATCATCAAAGAATATCATCACTGAATTGCAGAGAAGAGGTCGAAATATCTCATTCATGACTGCTTGAAATGTGGAGGGGCGTTGGTTAGCCCAAAAGGCATCACGAGGAACTCATAATGCTCATCATGTGTGTGAAATGTTGTCTTGTGTATGTCTTCCTCATGCATGTGAATCTGGTGGTAACCCAACCTGAGGTCGAGTTTGGTAAAAAGAGAGGCACCATGCAGTTCATCCAACAGTTCTTCGATTAGCGGTATGGGAAACTTGTACTTGATGATCGAGCTGTTTAAGCCGTGGTAGTCCACACAGAAACGTCATGATCCTTCCTTCTTCTTGACTAAGATGATGGGAGATGAGAAGGAACTAGTACTTGGACGGATGAGTCCGGCGGTGAGCATTTTCCGGACGTTGCGCTCAATCTCAGTCTTCTGAATGTAGGTATATCGGTAAGGTCGAATATTGGTGCCCCCCCCCCCCCCCCCACCCCCGTCTTGAGCTGGATCTGATGATCTCGGAATCTCAGGGATGGAAGGGTCTGAGGTGTCTGGAATATGTCAGCATACTGAGTCAGCAACGCCCGCATCTGCTAGGGCACTGCCGGGGTCGCTCTGGAAGCCATCATAATCTCCATAATCATTGACATCGTACTGCCCTGCTCTCCAAGTCGTTGTAGGCGGCGAGATGGTATCTCCTTTAGCGGAGACGATTTGAGTCCGCCTAGACAATACTGTCGTCCCTTGTAGAGGAACTCCATCGTCATCTGGTCCCAGTCGAAGGTCGCCCTTTGCAACTGTTGCAGCCACTGTACCCCAAACACCATGTTCGACCCTCTGATGGGTAGGAGATAGACGTTCGTGCGTCCTGATTACCCATGTATCCGCAACTCCACTCCTTTCATAACCCCTTCGCACTGATGTTTGCTCGCATCGACCACCATAACATGAAATGCAGCTGCTCGATCGATCTCATAACCCACCTTATGTGCCACATTCGGATGAATGAAGTTATGAGTACTCCCGCTATCCACCAGAATTGTCACCCTCTCCTAGCTGACTTTCCCTGCCATCCTCATTGTGAGAGGGGCGTTGCATCCCTCCATCGCTTGTAAGGACACGCCGAACTCTGTCAAGTCCAAGTCCTCGTCCCACTCCGATTCGGGAGGGCACCCGTCCCTTGTATCCTCATAAAGCATAAAGACTTGTATCTTCTGGCATTTATGTCCCAGTGTGAACTTGTCATCGCAGTTGAAACATAAGCCCTTCTCCTTTCTGGCCTGTAGTTCGTCCCATGAGAGCCGAGTCACAGTCGGTTTGCCACCCGTTGAAGTTTCCCTTTTTACGCCTGCTGAAGCCGTTGTCGGCCTCCCGGAGGTTGTCCCAGTGTGAACTTGTCGTCGCAGTTGAAACATAAGTCCTTCTCCTTTCTAGCCTGTAGTTCGGCCCATGAGAGCCGAGTCACAGTCGGTTTGCCACCCGTTCAAGTTTCCCTTTTTACGCCTGCTGGAGCCGCTGTCGGCCTCCCGGAGGTGCGAGTACGTTGCATGTTGAAGCATTCTTCCTGAATGCGGGTTAAGGTGATGGCATGATTTAGGTTGCGGGGCATGTGTGCTCGCACCTCATTGCAAAGATGCTCCTTGAGTCCCGAGACAAAGCAGCTAAGCAGCGTCCTTTCTTCCCAATGCACCCTATTCGCCAATTTTTCAAATTCCGTGCAATACTCCATCACCGTCCCCTTCTGCTGCAATTTCTAGAGGAGAGCCTCGAAATCCTCATACTCTAAGGGCCCGAATTGGGCCGTAAAAAGCCCTCCACAAATTCTGCCCACGGTACATAGTCCCGACCTCGCAAAAACCACAGCGTCCACAGAAAAACATGTCTTCCAGGTGGAACGATGCGAGCTGCACCCATTGCCCTTCCGTACATCTTGATAACTGAAGAAAAGCTTTACTTTATGCACCCACTCCAACATGTCCCCCCCATTGAATTTAGGAAAATTCATGCGAGTTAATTTCAGGGAGATGTATGCCCGCGAAGCGGCCTGTCCGTGCCACCCCTGCTCATGCCTATAGACTGCTGGTATCCTTTGCTCCCTAGGTTTGGGATAATCACCCACCTGTGTTGATGCATTACCCATAACGGGGGATGTTGGCCGCCCCACGAAACGCCGACCTCGAAGCCTCCTTGCGGCCCGTAACCTCGCGAATGAGGGAGAAGCCCTCCCATGCCCCCCGGTGGCAACACGGTCTGCCCTGGGGGTCGCCCGATCCCTACTTGCTCTTCCCCGACTCGCCTCCATGGGGCACGGCCCGCGAACGGGTCCCCGGCTCCGCCCTGGGACGATCCCGCTCCCAGCGGGTTCGGGCGGAACCGGTCGTCGACTGCTGCCGGCCAACCGCCCGTGTCGCGGCCCTGACCTACCGCGGACGCCGCCTGCCCTCCCGTTGGGACAGGAGGGTGAGATCCCGCCATTTCCGGTCCGGAATGCGGTGATCCACCAGTCTCTTCGCCCGCCGTTGCTTTCCCCTTCAGATTTTGCGCTAGCAACGCCCTGATTTCATCCATCCGAGCGTCGAACCGTTCTTCCAATCGCTGCGTCGACGCCCTCATGTTTTCCTCGATGGCGTCCACCGAGCCCGTCAATCCAACGTATTTTCTTCTAGGATTTCCAATCGGATGATTTCCTCTTGCGTGCGTGTGATAACCATGGCGGAGGAGCGATGCTATGATGCCAAATGTTAAGAGAACTAAGAGAGGGAGAGAGAGATCTAGGAGAAGGGAGATAGAAACTAGGGTTTAGAGGATGGAGGAGAAGAATACCTTGTACTATCATGATGAACCATGGGGAACCGCCCCGAGGATATTTATACCCGGGGCCAAGAGGGCCCCCCCCCCCCCACACACACACACACATATGGGGCTGAACCGAGTGGTTTAGCCCCAACCCACCGGTATCAGAGAAAGGGGGCTGAACCGGTACCCCGTTGTCACCTGTCTTCTCTTTCCGCCTGCGCGCGTATTGACACCCAAATAGGCGGGCTCTACCCGGGGGCATAGCAAATGCTGACACTAATATAGAACTTTGATGGCCCCTCTAGCAGGATGTGTATCAGAAAAAGAAATTCCTACCATCCTCCGTGAAATACATGAAGCGAATGTGGAAGTCATTTGAGATCTCGAACCCTGGAGAAGAAAACTTTGATGTAAGGATACTTCTGGTCAAACATCGCAAGATACACAACAATATGTGAAGAAATGCCCACAATGTCAAAGATTTGCAATTGGAAGTGCAAATTGGCATTGGCTGTAGGTGTTAGGCGGCTGATGGGAGTCGGTGGAGTTTTGAGGCTTAGTTGGATAGGGATAATAGATCATGAGCTGGCAAAGCTAGGTTACAGGGCATGGAAGGATATTGCCAGTGAACTGGAGGGAGAATGAAGATGGAGGGGGATGCGGTAGGTCCTTAGTGTCAGCAGCAAAGGAGGAAGAGGCGAAAATTTCCCCAAACAGTTGCATAATCTAAACTTCCCAAGATGCTCAAAGACCTTCACAGTTCCACCAAGCTACCTATTTAAAGAAATCTAAACTATGTAAAATGGAATGAATGAACCGAATTGCCCAATCATTGCATAAATCCAGAAAAAAACTGAGAAAGCACAACTTTAAAAATATTTAAAAATACAAAAAAATCATTAAAAAATGCTTTGAACACATCAGTGGACGGATGAAGATGCTATAATTGTCTACAATGAGAATAAACATTGAGAGGCCCCTGATGTGCATGTTTCGATCGATGCTCCTAATCTCAATTAACTCCCCCCAGTTTAGAAGTACTTATTTCTATTCCTAACACTAACCATATGCAATAAATGTAGCTCCTCAAATGTCACCCGGGTATCATCAGTGAATTCGCATCTTCTTTGATCACCTCAAGAAGTTGGCATGCCACTAAATGACGAAGGCTGCCAAGGAGGTGCAAGGTGTTGAACAGGAAGTTGAGACCGAGGCTGATGTGGGGGTATCAGACTGAATCCAAATAGCTCGGAAGCTCATAATATAGAGTCAATCTTCTAAATAAAATACATGATGGATATTCGTTTCTTTAGGAATATCAAACTCTTAAGCATTTGATTCAATCATTCTCAAGATTTTTCAAGGGCAATTTTGCCTAACATTCAACTTCTTAGTAGCTCCTGATGGGAACATTTAGGTCGAATGTGAAACATCGCTTGATCACCTACTTTGAAATCTTGCTCCCTCTTGTGATTATTTGTGCAAGCATGGTATGATTTATTACTTAATGCAATTTACATCATATAGTGACATACAAATCATGCAAGTGATAAGCAAATGACCCAACCGACTCACTAGGATGTGACTCTATAAGGAGGGTCCTAGATAAATAAATTTTCTACGCCCATGACCTATAGCTATATGAAATGCACTCAACTAAATAAAATTATTATAGAACTATTGTATGCAAACTCCACTTTAAAAAAATATAAAATCCCAATTTGACATGTGCTCACCAACAAGACAATGCAAAATTTCTCAAGACTCTAATTGACTACTTCAATTTGTCCATCAGTCTGTAGGTGATATACAGTGAAAAACTGAATGGATGTACAAGTCTTCTTCCATAGTGTATTCCAGAAACAACTCATAAATCTTAGGTCATAGTCATATAATCATAGGAGATTCATAAAATCTAAAAACATCTTTGATGAATAATGTCACAATGTGGGCGGAGTCGATAGTCTTATTGCAAGTAATGAAATTTTGCATTTTTGAAAACCTATCAACCACTCCCAAACCAAATGATCGAAAAGAGAAGTACGGGGAATGCATAAATGGGAGCATGAAAAAGATACTCATCAACTAACAAGAAATAATCAAGGGGCATAAATTTAGCCAAAATTTGGCCAAAATTTAGAATATGAAATAATCAATCAGTCATTCAAATCAATCTGCTCAAACACTTATGGTAGATAGATGGCTGACAAGATGACTCAAGGCATCGATAAATTTGTTCTCAACATCAGCTTAATGTTTTTGGACAATACTCAAGAACTCATGGTATTGTTAAGCATGCTTCAATGGGAGTAGTTCTAGGATAGGTGACCTGCTGGAAAGTACTCGTGGGTCACTAATGGAAAGGGACGAAACAGTGTGGTTCAGCTCAGTATAGGCTGGAATGAACTACTGAAAGCTTAACAAAATTTTACGGTCACTATAGAAAAGGACAACGACACCAATAGAAAATGACAAAATTTTACGGCTTAGTTCAGCATGAGCTGAGATGAACCAAAACAAACAATACTTCTAGTGTTATATTTATTATGGCTACTAACAACTATTTTCTTGTATTCTCTATATTGTTTGGTTCCAAGTGTTGTAGATCTGAATTTATTTTAGGCGATATGAATTTGTTTTAGATCTAAAAGTTCAGATATACATTTATTTTAGATCTACAAGTTTAAATTGAATGAATGAATGTAAAACTGAAATCGTTTTAGGTTATATGAATCTATTATAGATTTGGTGAACTAGTTTTCATTTATGAATCTTCCTATATAAATCCGTTATCAAATGGATAAAAATGAAGTGAAATTTATCAAAAAAAAAGGCTATATGTGTTTTTTTTGTGGTCTGTTGAGCATTGTTTTTAGAAATTAAGTAGTCGAAGAGTGAGAGGAATGTCCGTGTCATGGGATACGAATTATGTCGTGTTCATGACTGTACTGAAAACACAGTTTCTCCAAACAGCGCAACTGCGCTCATGACCACAATTCCCAATCACTGCGTTCAGGGCCACCACCGCCGCCCCAATCAAGGCCTATATGTAGAACCGCCGAGTAATCATTTCCAATGCAAAGATTGTGTAGTAGGTGAGTTAGAGAGGCAGCAGAAGCAAAAGCTTAGGTACTAATGTGCAGTAGTTATAGGATTGGGATGGTTTTAAATTTTTTGGTCAAATTGGGGTTTCCAACAAAGATGGATGCTGGTAAGGGTCGGTGGGAATTGTGTCTGGTGTGGATGGGTGGAATAGGTCACAGTAGAGTTGTTGGTCTTTATTTAGTGGTATGCGGTTAACATGCTTGTACTGATATAAATAGTAAAGAGAAATGAAAGAAGCCCTAGTCATCAGAGGGCTAGGTTACGATCGTTTCACCTCTTCCGCTCGTCCGTCGCTAGGTTGTCGGGACGACCATCGAAGGTCTCGTCTCCTCGTTGAAGAAGCAGGAAGCGGCTTGCGTCGATCGACTGAAGGAGACGCTCGCGATCGATCGACGGAAGAAGCTTGGTTGCGATCGATGAAAGGAGAAGCCTGTGATCGACGGCGAAAGGAGAAGCTTGCTATCGCTCGACAGAAGGAGTTGCTTGCAATTGATCGAGAAGACATTGCGATCGACAATGGGGTTCCCTTTGGATAAAGATCTTTTGGATCAACGACATTAAGTGAAGTTGCTTCCCTCTGGATCAGCGGGAAACCTTCTGGATCAGGTTGTGAAACCTTCTGAAAGTGAAGTTTCTTCCCTCTGGATTAGCGACATCAAGTCAACTACTCCTCTAGTTGACTACTCCTGTTGTGGGGTTATTGTAACTTCTAATGGAGGATATTCTCAAGAAGTTGGGTCCCGCGGAGGTGGCCACTTTGTTGAAACTATTGGGTTCATCGCCTTGACCGGTGAAGTTGGACCTTCTGTCGGTTGATCTGAAGCTCGATCGACCGACCATTATCTAGGGTGGTCACGTGGCGTGAAAAAAACACTTGCAGCATAGAAGGTTGGAGGTTTATTAACAGGGGAGTTGAAGAAGCTAGAGAACCCAATTGTTGGTGACTGAGACTCAACCCACATGACTGTTCATATGGCTTCTCAACTCGATAGTCATATTGATTGTTGTCACGATAGATGGCCTAGAGACAATCATGAAGGTTTGGGAAAAAGCTGAAAAGTACTTATGATGGAATGGGGAACACCCTCCGGGTCTTCCAGATGAAGGGAGAAATTGATAACACAGTTCAAGGTGAGAAGACTGTGTGCAGGAGTATACCTCCTAGTTAGAACGTCAATGGGTGGACTAGGACCATACTTCTTGTGGGGTGAGTTGCAGTGACCCACAGTGTAGGGCCTCCAAGATCATCGTGGAGGAGAGGACCATGAAGTTTTTGAAGGGGTTAGATGAAAGGTTTGATCAGAGGAGAGCCTTACTTCTGTCTAGTAAGAAGATTCCTACACTTAATGAAGCCAACTCGACCAAGATTCAGGAGGAGACCCGCCTCAAACATCAGGTAAGGACTGGAGGGTTTGCTGCAGTCAAGTCAGCACTAGCGGCTACTGGCTCGGGTATTCCAAGACCACGAGAGGAAACACGACAATGCTACAACTGTGGGGAGACGGGTCATCTCTGGTATGCTTTCCCTAAACCACCTAAGGCGGGGGATTTGGGTGGTGGTCGTGGACGTGGCATGGTCGTGGACGTGGCAGGGGTCATGGTGGTCGAGCTGGTTATTGGGCCAATATGGGTATTAACAGATGTGCTGAGGAAGCTGGTGTTATTTACACCAAGGAGGAACATACCCTACTGAGCATGATGGAGAGCCTTAAGAATAAGCAAGCGGGTGAAAACAGCAAGAGTGAAATTGGGGGAACATCAAACTCAGCTATGTATGCTCACCCCTCCAGGAAATCGGATTGGATCGTTGACTCTGGTGCATCACGACATGTGACGGGGGATGCGGGGGAGTTCTCCTCCTACACACGCCTAGCTACTGCAGATAACATCTAAACGACGGATGTGACTTTCCAGCCAGTGGTCAGTAAGGATACGGTTAATTGCACAGGTTTGGTAAAACTATCCAATGTCTTGCATGCTCTTTCTTTTCCAGTTAGCCTCATATTCATTAGTTTAATTATCTTTCAACTAAAATGTGTCATTTCTTTTGATATTCCCATGGTGACCTTCCAGGAGAAAAAGACAAGACAGATACTTGGGAATAAGATTTGACATTTCGCGCTATAGCAGAGAAGATAGGAGAAGCGACACAAAAGATGAGTTCAGAGGATATGTCACCACTCCATCACCAGTGTTTGGGGCATTCAGGTTTTGGTACCTTAGCTAGATTATTTCCTTTGTTGTTTGAAAAAGCAGATAAACACAAATTGGTATGTGATGCATGCGACTTGAGTAAGCTTACTAGAAGCTCTCATGTGAGCACGGGTCGGATGAGCTCTTTTGTTTTTGATATTGTGCACTCTGATGTATGGGGGCCTTATGTCATCAATTTTTTGAATGGTTATAAGTGTTTTGTGACATTTATTGATTGTGCTTCGTGTGTCACTTGGCTATATTTGATGATAACTAAGAGTGATGTCTAACTATTTTTGGGATTTCCATAAGCACATCCAAACGCAATATGTCACCGTGATAAAAGTATTAAGGTCGGATAATGAAACAGAGTACACTGATAGTGCATTGACAGTGTATCTTTTAGCTCATGAAATATTGCATCAGACCACTTATAACCTGCACAGAATGTGTGGCGAAGCGAAAAAATAGACATCTTATGGAGGTGGCAAAGAGTATGATGCTCAATATGAAGGTCCCCCAGAGTTTGTGGGGGCATGCAGTATTAAATGCAGCACAATTGATAAACAGAATGCCATCATAAATTCTAGGGTGCAAATCCCCGTGTCAGAAGTTGCAAGGACATAGTTGGGGGATGCTTCCATTAAAGTATTTGGATGTGTGTACTTCGTGAAGGACAACAAAAAGAGTGTCGGGAAACTTGATGCGAAGGCGCTCAAGTGTATTTTTGTGGGCTACTCTGGTACTCAGAATGGGTACGTGTGTTGGAGTCTAGTGGAGAAGAGAAGTTTTGTGAGCATGGATGTCCAGCAGTACTACCAACAAGAGGAGGCCTCACCTATGCTAGCTGCCAAATACCGAAAGCATGAGGCGAGTGAGGGAGATTTTGGTGACAGATTTGGAAGTATGGTATGAAGGATCCGTGGAGGAGGAGCAGGAGAGTGATGAGGAGCAGGAGGAGGAAGTGAGAGGTGTGAGGCCTACAGCTCAAGGGGAGCTACTTACATATCGTAGGAAAGGGAAGCGGCAGAACCAGTACCTGTGCCTCAAGTGTTAGTGTCTAGTCCCTTGTTTACGCCAGATTCTATTCCTGGAACACCTCTACCACCACTGTCACTTCCTAGTGAGATTATTCCTTCTACTCCATCCCTAACTGTTACGGTCTAGAGGACCACTCGCAGCAATGTGGGCAATCCTCCTGATAAATATGGTTGGGATCTTGGTTCTTTTTGTCTTCAATGATAATAAATCTTCTTCTCATGTAGCATTCATTGCATCTTTGGATAGTATTAATGTATTATTGTACTTAACAATTGGCTGGTTGTCAAAGCCGATCTAAAGTGGCAAGCAACAATGAAGGAGGAGATGAGAAATCTTGAGAAAAACAATACCCGAGAGCTAACACGACTACCAAATGACAAGAGGGTTGTCAGGTGCAAGTGGGTTTTCACCGTAAAATAGAATCTGAATAGACCGGTCGAGTGCTACAAAGCTCGATTGATCGCCAAGGGGTACAACAAGACATATCACATCAATTACGATGAGACCTTTTCACCTGTGGAAAAGATGAGCATCGTTCAGACTCTGGTCATCATGTCAGCGAATGTGGATGGAAGTTGCACCAACTAGATGCGAAGGATGCATTCATGGAGATCTGGCTAAGGAAGCGTATATGGAGATACCACCGGAGTTTAGCACGGCCAAGACAGAAGGCAGAGTCTGCAGATTGAAGAAGTCCCTCTATGGATTGAAGCAGTCTCCTCGTGCGGGGTTTTACCGATTCAGGAAGACTATGATTGGGATGAGATATCAGCAGATCAATGTTGATCACACAGTGTTCTTCAGGTAAAATGAAGGTCACCACATCACCATGCTTGCGATGTATGTGGATGACATGATCATCATAGGGGACGATGAACAGTAGATTGTTCACCTCAAGGAGGCGTTGGGCAAGGAGTTCGAGTTAAAGGATTTGGATTTACTTAGATACTTCTTTGAGATTGAGATTGCTTATGGTGCAAAGGGAATTATTCAGTCCTGGAGGAAGTATGCCCTGGATCTCCTCACACAGACAGGGATGTTGGGGTGCAAACCTGCTGCAACACCGATTAACCCGAAGTTTAAACTGAGTGTTGAGGCTGGTGAACCAGTCAATCGGGAGATGTATCAAAAACTAGTTGAGAAGCTGATTTACTTGAGCCACGCGCGTCCAAACATTTCTTTTGTCGTGAGCGTGGTGAGTCGCTACATGCATGACCCTAGAAGGGTCACATAGATATTGTGTACCAGATCCTTCGGTACTTGAAGACTACCCCCAGAAAGGGGCTGCTATTTAAGAACAACGAGCATGTGAATATTGAGAGTTACAGTGACTCTAATTGGGCTAGTTGTGCAGACGACAGGTGATCCACTTCGGGCTATTGCATATTTGTAGGAGGCAACCTGGTCTCCTAGAGGAACAAGAAGCAGTCGGTGGTGGCCAGATCGACGACAGAGGCAAAATATAGAGCTATGACATCGGGGGTTGTTGAACTTTTGTGACTGAAGGGAATGCTGATGGAGCTGAAATTAGATCGAGGAGATAAGATGAAGCTATGACGTGACAGTCAAACAGCCATCAGTGTTGCAAACAATCCAATCCACCATGATAGAACAAAGCATATCGAGATCGATAGGTTCTTCATAAAAGAGAAGTTAGATAGTGGGTTGCTGGAGTTTTGTCACGTCTCGACCAAAGATCAGACCGCAGATTGTTTGACCAAGGGTCATAGCTCGAAGGACATGATCAGAAATTGGGACAAGATTGGCTTAATGAATATCTTTCGCCTACCTTGAGGAGGAGTGCTGGTGTTTATTAAGTGGTGTGCAGTTAACATGCTTGTACAAAAATAAATAGTAAAGAGAAATGAAAGAAGCCATAATCATTCTTTTCTACAAGAGCATAACAAAATAATGTGTCAAGGAAAGATATTGCAGTGGAGTAGATAGAAAATGAAGATGGAATAGGATACGACAGGTTCTTGGCATTGGCACTAAGGGAGGAGAAGGTGGCGACTTTGGGTGCCTGGCGGAACTTCCTATAATTTGAGCGGTGTCCTTCGTGATTCCACATACATACCTATGTAAAGCAATCTAAAATCAGGTCAAATGAAATGAAGGACAAAGATTACATGATCATTGTATTGAGAAATAAAAATATGGCTACAAAATATTTTAAAAAATAGAAAATCATAAAAAATGCATTAAACACATAAATGGACTCCATTTGTCCTGCTGATGAACTTATACTTTGTCTGCAACGAGAATAGATCAAGAGAGGCCCTTGATGCGAATTCTGATTGATGCTCTAGATCCATATCACATTCCCTTCCAACCACCCATAAAACTCGTCCTTTTGTTGACCAGACCTCACGTTCATACTAACTTGGTGAAATGATGATTTTTGCTTTCTGATATTGCCTTCTAATAGACCTATCACCGAATACTAGCCGAGAGTTGATCTCATGATCTAGTGTTAAGTCATAACCACATCTAGCATTGCATGTATGACACCATAAAATACATCTAGATTATGCACAAACAATATATAAAACTGCTACAGTGGCTATTTAATTAAATATACTAAGGCTATGTTTGGCATAGCAGTGGCGGTCGTAAACGCATGAGTTAAATCGTCATTCGTTAACGGCCTGTAAAGTCGATAGAGGTCGCAGGAACACTCAACTACAACCAAAGCCAAGTAAAAATCAGCACAACAGAAGAACAAGATTCTCAAACTTGAAATTATCAATAACTTCTTTACAATGCGAGACATACATTGCGAGACATGATTTTGCAATGTACACAATGGAAGCAGAAAAATACAAGCAAGAAAAAATCGCGCGGTCTACAATGTGTAACCGCATAGACCGCTCAAGCCGCCGTTGTCCGCAAGCCCTGTCCGCCGAAACCGCCAGGTCGCCAAACCACAACCAAGTCGTGCGGACTGCCTTTATTGAATGCTCATGAACTTGAACAGAACCCGCTGATAGACCAGGTGAATTGCTCGACTTAACCGCAATCCCGAGGAAGAAACTTCAGGTTGCTGAGACCGCGACCTGTTGCATACTGCTGATTGTAAATCGCGAACTGTTGCACACCAAGCTTCTTACTAGTTGTCTAGTCATCTGATGCTAGCCGCACAGCCTGCACAGAGAGTCAACTTTGCTTAGTCGCGATGGTTAGAAAATCGTAACCGCAAGATCAAAATGCGAGTTAAGTTCTCACTGTTCTTGTTCTGGTTTTGGTTATTATATGACGAGCCGGAGACTCCTATTTATAGGCGCGAGGAGGAGTGACATCACCACCTATAGCGATAGGATAACTGTTCATCAATCCGCGACTAGCACTATCTGTCCGCATAATCGCGGACACCAGAGTCCGTGCAAACAACTCGTATAGCAAATGCGGACAACAACCTCAGTTCACATGAACTTGATCAATCTAGCCACGCGTCCTGAACACCATCGCGCAAATGCTGAATTGTCGGTCTCCGTATCCAGACTATGCAATTTAGCGAACTCTGCACCCAGACCGTGCAACCTGCGGTCTTCTCATTCAATCCACACACACTGCTTCCCGCGACTAAGGCCAAGTACTAGCCTAGTCGAACGGACGAACTTCGCGAACACTGGAACCAGACCGCACAATTTGACGGTCTCTGCTTCCAGATCGCACAACTACTTCCCGCGACTAAGTCCACAACACCAATGAACTCTGACTATCAACCCGCACGAGAATGCTCCAGTGAACTATGTGGTTAGCCCCTACAGACCGCGCTAACCGCCTGCCTTCTTGCCAGCCAGAGATTCTGAAAGTTCAAGCGGACTGTGCGGTCTCTTAATCTAGACCGCAATATCCGCGGTTAGATAAAGCTAACCGCTCGGTTACTCCTCAAGGGTGCTAGCTGAACCAGACCGCAGGAAGGAAGGATAAAAGCCAAAATCGGCTAACTGCCATCTCCTAGCCGCCAGACCGTTGCGGTCTCTGCAATCTGCCCAATCAGACCATCCACTCCACTACTCCCACCTCAATAATTTCAACGCTCCCCCTTGAAGTGGGAAGTGGAAACCAGCCTGAGCAAACCCTGCGACCAAATAAACGCTCCCTTTGACAACGGCTTCGTGAAGATAACCGCGATGTTGTCCTGACTCTGGACATAATCTACCATCAAAGACCCCTCCAGGACCTTCTTCTGAACGAATTGATGCTCGATCTCGATATACTTCGTTTGCGCGTGACAAACTGGATTATTAACCAGTTTGAGAGCACTCTCGTTGTCACCGCATAACAGAGTAGGACCCCGCACCTCCTCATGGATGTCCTCCACTAATCTCCTAAGTCTGATGGCCTCCTAAGCTATCAAGGCCGAAGACTTGTACTCCGCTTCCGTAGTGGAGACAGATATTGAATCCTGCTTCTTGCTACACCACGAAATAATTGTCGTTCCGCACATGAAGACATATCCTGACGTCGACTTCCAATCATCAAAATCTCCCCCACAATCAGCATCTGTATAGTCATGCAGTTTGAAGCTCGTGTACCTTTCGGTACTTTCGTAAAAGAGGCTCATGTCTAAGGTAGACTTCACGTACTTCAAAATGTTCTTAGCCACCGCTAGATGAGGCTTGCGAAGCTCCGTCATATATCGACTTACTCGGCCCACAGCATAGGCAATATTCAACCTTGTAATCGTTAAATATATGAGACTCCTCACGAGAGCCTGGAATACCAAGGGATCAGAAAGAACCCTCCTCTCATCACGCAGAAGTTTCAGACCAACCTCCAAATGAGTAGAACTGCTCTTCCCTTCTCGCATGCTGAATCACTTAACGATTCTCTTTGCATAGCCCTTTTAGGAAACGAGCACGTCGTTCTTCTTCCTCTCAGCCTCGAGTCCAAGGAAATGGTGGAGCTCCCCAAGATCCTTCATCTGAAACCTGATAGCAAGCTCAGCCCTGAGCCTTGCTACCTCTTCCTCCGAGTTCCCGGTGACGATCATGTCGTCAATACACAGCAGCACTAAGACCTGAAGCTCCTTCTTCTTCTTAACAAACAGACTTGAATCTGAGTCTGAAGCGAAGTATCTGCAGAATTGGAGGTATTTTATGATCTTCCCATACCACGCGCGAGACACCTGTTTTAGACCATAGAGGGTCTTCTTCAGCTTACAGACGTGTCCTGCATGCTCTTCAGATACATAACTAGGTGATTGCACCATGAAGATGTCCTTGTCAATCTCATCGTAAAGGAAAATATTCTTTATGTCGAGTTGTAAAACCATCTACCCATGGCAAGCCGCCAAAGAAATCACCACCCGAACTAAAGTCATCTTGACCACCGGACTAAACGTCTCTTCATAATCCTCCTCGTACTACTGTGAAAACCCCCGAGCTATATGGCGAGCCTTGCACTGCTTGATACTGTCATCAGCCTTCTTTTTTAGCTTATAAACCCACTTGCATGTCACAGGAGTGATGCCTTCGACCTTGGGCACAAGGTCCCAAGTCTCGTTCTTCCCGAGGGCGGTCATCTCCTCATCCATAGCATCTTCTCATTCTTTGATGTCAGTGGCGTTTTCAAAGCATGACGACTCCCACTCATCCAAGAGACCTGCGAAGAAACATGAGACGAAACTCATCATATTCTCGTCCCTATATCAAGCCGGTGAAATAATGGTCTTTTTGGACCTCTGCAGGGCTTGACCCTGATCCACCACTTCCGTACTTCTTCTGAACTAGCTCTCCTCTCGGGCATACCAGGAGCATCGCTCCCCCTGCTTCCAGATCCAGAAGCTTCTGCCCCAAAGCTAGATGAAACTGGAGCACCTGGTGATACAGACAACTCCACCAAAAGATCCAGAGCAGCTTGAACCTGCCCTCTGTCAGACCTGCTCTCTTGTAGCTTCACAGATGAGCTACCCTGGTATGACGTCAATTCGTCAAATACCACATCCCGGGAGACAACAAACTTTCATATCTCTGGATCCATGCATTTCCAGCTTTTCTTCCTCTCATCGTATCCAATGAATACTAGCTTCCTTGTTGTCGCATCTAGCTTCGTCCTAAGAGCGTTTGGAACATGCACGTAGCAGGTTGACCCGAAAATCTGAAGATGTTCCACAGTGGACTTCTCCTTGAACATCAGCTCATGTAGAGACTTCATGTTGTTCGGACTGAGGGGTATCTGATTGATGACATACGCCACATAGGTCATTCCCTCTGCCTAGAAAGCCATGTGAATGACTTTGGCGTGAAGCCAGAACTTGCAGGTCTTCGTCAAATGACGGATCTTCCGCTCTGCAACTCCGTTCTGTTGTGGAGTATGCGTACAAGTAATCCCCCTTCAGATTCCAAGCTTTCTGCTGAAGTTGGAAAACTCATTTGAGTTGAACTCTCCTCTATTGTCAGTTCTCAACTTCTTGATTCACAGACCAAGCCGGCCCTCCACAAGCTCCTTAAACTCCACGAACTTCCTGAACGCCTCTGACTTCTCCTTCATGAAGTATACACAGGTATACTTAGAAAATTCATCAACCAGAACTAGCATATATCTGCTACTGCCGAGACTGGGGTTGACGATAGGTCCTGTCAGATCACCGTGGATTCACTCCAACAGTGCTTTACATCTTGCATGTGATTTGTCAAATGGAAGGCGATGAGCCCTTCCATACTGACATCCCGCACGAACATGACTATCATCAAAGGATGAAAAACTAGACAGGTCATGCACCAGGCCCCTCACTGTCATAGTCTTCAGCTTATCCATCCCAACATGCTCCAGCCTTTCATGCCAGATAGCAGTGCTGTCATTTGCCCTCATCTTATCAACATAAGAACTTGTCGTCAACAAGAACAAGTCATTTACTCTCTTTCTGACATAAGTGACGTCAGCTTTCACAGCTGACACATTCCGGAGAAACTTCACTTATGTTGGGTCAAACAGAACATGATATCCAGCGTCAACAAGGTTGGTCACCGCGAATAAATTTTTCTTCATCCCCGGCATGTGATACACACTCCTCAAAGTGAGTGGCTCCCGATCACTGCCTAAAGAAACTGTCTCATCATTCTCTACAGCATGTACAGTATCATCAGCCGTAATAATAACATCATTACCTGTGTAGTCTTGTAGAGAAGAGAATTTGGGCTCGTCCCCGGTGAGTTGATGACCACACTCCGAGTTCGATCCAGTCCTCCTGATAGTTGATAGAGGAGAGTGCACTAACACAAGTGCCCGTCATGAAGACACTACTCTATCCTCCTTCCTTAGCTCTGGATTCAGCCTCCTCCTTCCTTGTATCATGCCCCGGCTGAAGATTAACTCTGCAGTCCTTCCGGATGTGATCAAGCTTATTACACTTGTAGCACTGAGGTCCTCCTCGCTTCTTCCCGTCATCTTGCTTAGGAGGCTTGTTCCTTTCTTGCTGTGATGAATAAGACGGACCATCACTAACATGTGTCTTATTCTTCCTGTCTCATCTCTTCTTCTTGCCAGAGAATAGAGCCTCTTCATCTCCCCCTGAGATCGAAATTCCAGCAATCTGTCTTGCCAAGCTCTCCTATGAAGCCAACATGTTCTCCAGCTCGAGTAAAGATAGCTGATTGGCCCAGCCCTGCACAGAAATAACAAAGATCACTTACTCCTTCCGCAACCCGCGAATGATGTGTTTTTTCAGTTTCGCCTCTGAGATAGGTTCTTTCAGTTTCGCCTCTGAGATAGGTTCTTCCGGGTCCAATGCCAAAATCTCAGCGTAGAGGTTCTTCATCTTCAAGAAGGAAAAAACAGACATATCACCTTGAGTGGATTTAGCTAACTTATTCTCCAAGAATTGTAAGTGAGCTACATTCTTCTTGTTAAACAGGTCATCCAGATTTCAGTTGCTAACCGACATTCAATGATGTGGTCAAATAGTTCCGATGAGATCGTCTGCTTAAGAGTAAACTCTGCCTTAGCATTTGTCTTCCTCCAAGCTTTTACTGCCTCAATATTCCCGGCAACAGCAATCACCTCTTGTGTGTCGTCTCCACCGACGACCTCTCAAAGGTCCTTTCCAATCAGATAACTCTCCATGCAAGACCGCACTTCTTGAAGTTGGTCTGTGTCAGGAACTTAATTCCAAGACATCTTGCATAACATGCTTTCATTGCTCAAAACTGACTTACTTGAACTTTACGAAGGAAAAAGAACTTCTGTGTTGATCAACTCCTTACTCATCAAAACCCCTCTGATACCATGTAAAACTTTATGAAGGAAGCCGAAAGAGGCCGCAGGAACACTCAACCACAACCAAAAGCAAATAGAAATCAGCATAAAAGTCTCAAACTTGGAATTATCAATAACTTCTTTATAAGGCAAGACATACATTGCGAGACATGATTTTACAATGTACCCGATGGAAGCAGAAAAATACAAGCAAGCGGAAATCGTACGGTCTGCAAAGTATAACCGTACAGACCGCTCAAGCCGCCTGTCTACAAGCCCTGTCCGCCGAAACCGACAGGTCGCCAAATCGCAATCAAGCCGCGCGGACTGCCTTTATTGAATGTTGATGAACTTGAACAGAACCCGCTGATAGACCGGGAGAACTGCTCGACTTAACCGCAATCTCGAGGAAGAGACTTCAGATCGCTGAGACCGCGATCTGCTGCATACCGCTGACTGTAAACCGCGAATTGTTTCACACCAAGCTTCCCACTAGTTGCCTAGCCGCTTGATGCTAGTCACACAGCCTGCACAGAGAGTCAACTTCGCTTAGTCGTGCCGGTTAGAAAATCGTAACCGCGGGATCAAAATGCGAGCTAAGTTCTCACTGTTCTTGTTCTGGTTCTAGTTATTATATGACGAGTCGGGGACTCCTATTTATAGGCGCAAGGAGGAGTGTCGTCACCACCCATAGCGATAGGATAACCATCCGTCAATCCACGACTAGTACCACCTGTCCGAATAACCGCGGACACCAGAATTCGCGCGAACAACTCGCATAGCAAATGCGGACAACAACCTCAGCCCGCATAAAGTTGATCAATCCAGCCACGCTTCCTGAACACCATCACGCCAATGCCGAACTGTCGGTCTCTAGATCCAGATCGCACAGTTCAGCGGACTCTGGACCCAGACCGCGCAACCTGCAGTCTCCGCATTCAGTCCGCGAACACTGCTTCCCGCGACTAAGGCCAAGTACTAGCCTAATCGAACATCCGAACTTCGCGAATACTGGAAGAAGATCGCACAATTCGGTGGTCTCTTCTTCCAGACTTCTCAACTGTAACTCGTGACTAGGCAACAAACCTGGACGTGTCACAGACCCGTGACCAAGTCCACAACACCAGCGAACTCTGGCTATGAACCGGCCAGAGAAGGCTCCAGCGAACTGTGCAGTTAGCCTTCACAGACCACGCTAACCGTCTGCCTTTTGCGAGCCAAAGATCCTGAAAGTTCAAGCGGACTGTGAGGTCTTACAATCCAGACTGCAACAGCCGCGGTTAGACAAAGCTAACCTCCCGATTACTCCTCCAGGGTGCTAGCAGAACCGGACCATATGAAGGAAGGATGGGAGTCGAAAACAGCTAACCGTCATCTCCTAGCCGCGAGACCGCGTCAGTCTCTGCGGTCTGTGCGGTCTGTCAATCAGACCGCCCACTCCACTACTCTCACTTCAACAATTTCAACACGGCCACCTAACAAACTTCATCCGTTTAAACATAAAAGTGGATGAAGTTCCTTAGGTGTGCATTAACAAATGACAGTTTGACCCCCCATATTCGTGACCGCCGCCACCGTGCTAAACAGAGCCTAAGACTTCCAAAAGCCTCCCAGTAAACTTTAATCCTATATGAAGCCCAGTCAAATTTGTGCAAGACGAGTACAAGGAGAGATAATTGTACAACAGCAAATTATCATTAAAAAAACCAAGAAAAAAATAGCTCTTAGAATTAACCAAATAAATGCATTAACAATATATACACACGGAAGAAAGAAAGAATTAGACATCTTATGAGTAACCAAACAAGTTTTAAAGGTGGTAAATTATATATATGAACCATTAGAGTTGATGGCTCCGTTTGGCACGATGGTGGCGGTCGTAAACGCATGGGTTAAACCGTCATTCGTTAAGGATCATCTAACAAACATCATCCGTTTGAACATAAAAGTGGATGAAGTTCCTTTGGTGGGCATTAACGAATGACAATTTAACCTCATGTTCATGACCGCCGCCACCATGCCAACGGAGCCTAAATCTTTAAATATGTGCACAAAGTCATGAAAATAAAATTGAATAATAAAATTAAATTGAAGAATTTTATATCAACTACTAGACATAAAGATAAGTAGCTCACAAATGATTATATTAGAGAGACATGAAAAAAATCTAGTCGAGAGACCGTACTCACTGACAAAACTAAGATAGTAGGAGAACATAAAAAGGAGTAGAAGCTGCGCCAAAAGAAATGGGTAGATAAAATTAATGAGAAATAACTGGGGTGGAAAAAATGCTGGCCAAAGGTTATATGATTAGAAGTGCAAAAAAATTGAGAGAATTTTGATTAACACTAAATGCAACACTGATTAGAAATGAATGGGAGTTCATAAAGTCAACCCTAAATGATTAAAGATAAGACTGACAATGAGGATTAATGATGATAAATTGATATGCATGCAACTTAGGAAACTAAATATAAACTTAACAAGCTATATCAATGGTTCATAATAATAAAAAACTCTGAACACCTAGGATGGGCTATCAGCCCCTATCTCATAGAAAGGTTTATTTTCAAAATACAGATTTTGCTTATTTTTTTCCATCAAGGTACTGAACAAGACTTAGGCTTCGTTTGGCACGGTGGTGGCGGTCATAAACACATGGGTTAAACCGTCATTCGTTAAGTATCACCTAACAAACATCATTCGTTTGAACATAAAAGTGGATGAAGTTTCTTAGGTGGGTGTTAACAAATGACAATTTAACCCCATATTCATGACCACCGCCACCATGTCAAACGAAGATTTAGGCTTCGTTTGTTTCGGCGTTTTCGCCGGCCGTTTGGAGGAACCGCCGCCGGACAGCGGCTAAACAAACGGATCGCGAGTTCCGTTTCCTCCCGCCAAACAGAGAAAAAGGCGACGAAACGGGACGTTTCGATCCCCGCCTCCGCCCCTCCGGTTCGATTCCTCCGTCTCCTCCCTCCATCTGCTCCCAGCCTCCCACCACCACCTAACCAAATAAACCCTTAATATGATTTTATTGCCACAGCATAAAAGAGAGAACTCTACAACTAGTAAGTGCTTACGGATTAAAAGGCATACAACTATAAATAAACAAAAGAATAGTGTTCTCATATTCGTATACTTTACCGGCATTATCTTCTTCAGAACAGAAATGCCTGAAGTCATATCATAGTCATAAACAGACGGAGGTGTTTTTAGCGAACTGTAAGAGAATCGTAAAATGCTTGAAGAAAACTGTGATTCCTCAGAGTTCACCGAGTATATAGGATCAACAAAATCGACTGCTCGACCATTTTGAAGTGGTCCAATTTCTTCACCTACTTGTGGAAGACTATATACAGTTACTTTTTGCAAGCCGTTCTCCCTCTCATAAATAGCAATATGACCGCTAAAAAGCTGGAAATCTTTAATTTCCACACTGAAAAAGAGATCAACTCATCAGTATCATGAGGCAAAGAGCGCCAGTTAATCCTACAAAAAAAGGCTCATCATCCAAGGGAAGTAGCGTAAAAATCATATAGTTGCCTGGAAATGCAAAGAGACTAAAAATTACAGCAAAAGACATTATCACGAATAAGTAGAACTAAATGTTTTCCAAATGAGATGCATTTTAGTATTTAATATTGATATCTTAACAAGATCATGAGCTTTTGAATGAAGAATAAATATAGTACTCAATAGAAGACACATCTTAAGATAGTGCAAAGACAACTCATATTTCTAAGCATGAAACTATTTGAGCTTTTGAATGAAGAATAAATATAGTTAGTGTCCAACATGACACTCATCCAATCTAAGTTAGCCACTAGTTTTAAATCCAAGGAAGACTAGGAATTTTCATTGTAACAAACCACTAGTTTGAAGATCAAACATGCTCATACATGTACTAAAAAAAGAAACTAAATTCATTCGGCAATTGTGAACTTGGTGTTAAAAATTTCATATAGCGGAAAACGGGAAAACAGGCGCAAGAACACTCAACACTCTTGAGTCAAGTAAACCAAAAACACAAAGCTAAAACAAGGATCTTGTACTATCAAAAAACTTCTTTACACAACAGGGCATACATGGCAAGACATGCTTGCCAAAGAATCTGAAGGAAGCAGAAAAATTACAAGTCCAATCAAACCACGCTGACTCAATGAGTAACCGCTGGATTTGTTGCTAAAGCTATGGAGTCCGCAGAGGCCGCCTAGTCGCAAGACCGTAACAAGCCGCGCGGACAACCCGTTATTCCAGTGCTGAAAAGAACTCAGTCCGCCAAACTGCAAACCGCCTGACCGCGAGGTCGCCTAGTCGCCAGAACGAGCAGACGCTGCCACCAACTGAAACAGGCCGCCCAGTGGCGGACAGCTTATTGAACAGAAGAACTAGTTGCAGAAGAGAAACCGTCTGGCCGCATGCGACCTGCTATTAACCGCTGGTTGAGACCATAGAGTTCGCACCAACCTTAGAACCAAAATCCTGGCTCTTCAGTGATGTCCGCACTACCTGCACAGCAAGAACCCGGTTAACTCCTTCAAACCGCGTGGATAGAAAAGTCCAGTCCGCAACAACTAATCGCGAGTAGGCTTACTGTTCATTCAGTTACTATTGATGTGATGGGGGATCCTATTTATAGGCACGGAGAGGAGTGTGGTCATTGTCCCAATAGGAACACTACCCTAGCTCGCGGCGAGCACAACGTATATCCGCACAACCTGCGGATACACATTGCAGTTCGCCGCGACAAGTCAGAAGCCAGCCCGTCAACAAACAACCAACTGGCCGGATAGAAAGTTCTATTCGCCAAGTCACCAAAGGACAATGCTAGACAAACTCAGCAGCAACCTCCGCGAGAACCACACCAGTCCACACATCTTGCGAACTCGGCTCCAGTCCGCTCAGCCCACGTCAAGAGATGGAGCTAGCCCAACCTGGCCATCAAAATAAGCCCGCTGGAATTAGCGAACTAAACCGCCAGTCCGCCCAATTTGCCCGATCAACCTCCCACTTTCACTTCAATAATTTCAACACTCCCCCTTGAAGTGAGAAGTGGTGACCAAACCCAGCAGTCCTCGTAATCGTGTAAACGGCCCCCTCGACAGCGGCTTCGTGAAAATATCCGCGATATTGTTCTCACTCCGAACATGTCCAACCATCAGAGATCCATCCAACACCTTCTCACGAATGAAGTGGTGTTCAATCTTGATATGCTTGGTCCGCGCGTGACAAACTGGATTATTAACTATTTCAGGACACTTTCTGTAACGTCCCAATTCGCGCTAGGCCCCTTGATTGCGTATTTGAGTCAAGGGGGCTGTGGTGAGCCCAATGGGGGATGTGGGTGAACAGGTGCGGACGTGCGGGAAATGAGGAAAACAAGGCAAAACAGCATTTTTGGCTGACACGGGTATGGACACGGCCGTGTCCATACCCGTGTGCCTCATAAAAATAGGTTTACCAGTCAGAGAGGTACACGGGCATTGGGACACGGGCGTGTCCCTAGCCGTGTGCCAAGGACACGGGTCGGGACACGGCCGTGTCCCTACCCGTGTGCCGCAACCCTGACCCGGCAGAAAGTGGTTCTGGGAGGAACACGGCCCTAGACACGGCATGCCACACGGCCGTGTCACCTGAACACGGGTAGGAACACGGCCGTGTGCCTACCCGTGTCTGCGATGTATAAAAAGGAAAAAGTTGGGAAACCCTAGCATTTCATCTCCTTTCTTCTGCCCCGAAATTCCTGAGAGGGTTCTTTGCTGGAGGAGGAGGAAGAGCTTGCCGGAGCCATCCTTGGAGGAATCAAAACGCCGCCACCGTCAAGGGAAAAACAATGCCGCCGCGAAGGAGTGCGAGGCTCATGGCCGGCCATGGTGGTACCGCTGGACTTGAGGTGAGCTTCCTCCCCTCTCCCTTGGTGCTAGATCTATAGTTATTATAGGAGAGACATCGACTCCATAGAGTCTTGATGGTGAGGAGGAGAGTTCTTAGGATAAGCCATGCCTAGGTTTTAGGCTTAGTCTCCCTCAACCTTCTCATCCTTCAAAGTGGAGATGAGAGGGGTTTTCGTTGGGGGTTTGGCTTTGAAAGGAGAAATAAGGTTGGGTGTGATTTCTGGAGAAGTTTATGCGAGGTCGTTGCAAGGAAGAAGATGAACGGATGCCGTTCATCTCGCCTTAAGATGCGTGCAGAAATCTGATTTCTGCACGCGGCGACCTTCGTGGCCAATTTCGGAGGTGTTCTGGCCAGATCTGGGTGATCGACTCAACACGAAAGTCGTAGCCCTTGAAATTACCTTTCCAACGAGGGGTTGCTCGTTTCCATGCGATACCTGTAGCCACGGGAAAGCTGGTTCGAGTCCGCTGCGTTCGGGAAAATTTCTGTACAGGAAACTGTTTCCTGTACGTATTCGAGTTGAATTTCTGGTATGTTGCGACTAGATCTGGGTGATCGACTCAACACGAAAGTCGTAGCCCTTGAAATTACCTTTCCAACGAGGGGTTGCTCGTTTCCATGCGATACCTGTAGCCACGGGAAAGCTGGTTCGAGTCCGCTGCGTTCGGGAAAATTCCTGTACAGGAAACTGTTTCCTGTACGTATTCGAGTTGAATTTCTGGTATGTTGCGACCAGATCTGGGCGATCGACTCAACACGAAAGTCGTAGCCCTCGCGAATACCTTTCCAACGAGGGGTTGTTCATTGTGATAGGATTCCTGTAGCTCCGGGAATCCCAGTTTTAGTATTGGACTATCCTATGTTAATGCACTTATTAAATTATAATGTTAGCACTCTTGCAATGATTGTGATTTGCTCATGTGATATCTTGCTCCCATATAACTATAATGTCGTTGTTACTATAATTTAGTATGGTTACTCATTTGGTTGTGTAATAAGGGATAACCATGCAATGGTAGAGAAATGGATTGGATGGGAAGGCTAGATATTAGGAGTTGCTATGGGTAAAGGATATATTTATACAAATTGGCGTTGAACATATCTAATGTACGTAGTGTTGAGGTGAAATCATTGAATAGGTGGGCGTGAACATGATGAACACTATGTGAAGAGTATTTTGTAACTGTAATCCGAGCCCAAGGGGTTTATTAACAACCGATGCTTAGAGTTGAAGTCTCCCTACGGGTAGCGTCGAGTGAGTTGTTTTGGGGCATGTGATGTGCGACGATTCATCGTGTCGCGGTGTTGAGATAATGATTGTGGCAGGTCTACGGGTTCGCCAGTCGTCACACCGATGGGAGCCAATGAGTAGACCTTGGGCGGTAGGGTTAGATACTTGGTGTCCATAACCCGAGATCTCCTCCGTGCCATGAGAACGGTTGGGCTTGCACCTCGTGCGTTTCCGAGGTTCCATCCGGTTCGAAATCAAGGCCAGGTTGGGCTGTGATCTTGGTGCACATTTACCCAAGACCCCTTCTGAGCCGTAGTACGCATGTGAGCTCCGCTGTTGTGTTCTTAGCGTTGAGGCGTACGGGGGCCTAGGATAGGTAGTGTGATACCACCTAGTAGTGGAGACGCCCGCTCCACTGTCGCCGTCTGGCCACGATGGACGACGCCTGAGAGGTTAGCTACCTGCTCGAAAAGTGGGAACTTCAAGTCTGTGTCGACATAGCAAGTTGCATGTGCGTGCGCATGAGTCGGTCATAACATAACATTCATAACATGTCATTCATTGCATACACAAGATCCTCATCGTATAAGTTTGTATGGCCATTCTTATACGATGAGTTACTTTACTGTTAAGCCGATCCTTAACTTATAAGTTTGTATGGGCACTCTTATAAGTTAAGTTACTATTCTGATTAATTATACCTGCTGTCATTTATATATTATTGATATTTGTAGAACTGCTAGTTGTGTAGCGTAGTTTATACTTCACCATACTTACTGTCACCTGCTTGTTTATGTGCTTATGTATATATATTGTACCTGTGTTCCTTTCTCCGCCCGGTGCCGAGGAGTCGCCGGGGGAGCGGATGTGAAGCCACTTAGTCTTATGACTAACGGTTGCTACGTCTTCCTTTTTAGGAGGAAACCCCGCAGGTAGAGCGGCAACGGACTACGCAGCAGGACAGCCAGGCCCGGATGATAGGACCTGAGGTGGTGGTGCCATCGGCACCGTCAGTGACAGTAGTGAGTGTTTTCATGTAGCCGTTTGGCAAAACATTTCTAGACTCTTGTTTATTTGTACAAGCCTGTTGTGCTTGTTATCTTCTGCTATTTTTGGACTTTAACTTAGCTGTGAACTGAACTGCTTTTAGCTTTACTTTTCTGTTATGGTTGGGTTGGCATAATTGTTGTGATATGGATTGTAGCCGGCGGAATAGGCGTCTTGTGGTAAAGGCTAACCCGTATGTTAGTGCTACCGCAAGGCGGCTATTTCGGGCATAAGACTCCCCTCGTGCCGTGTGTTGTGTTCCGGGAGGGGGGTCTTACAAATGGTATCAGACTAAGCCGATCTTCACCTACAGCAGTCAGGTAACAATGGGCCACTCCCGTTCGATTAGTCGGTTTGGGGACAAACCGACTTAGCGGAAGCAGTGGTGTGCCCATCTGTAATTCACACTAAGTTGTCCAACTTTGACATTAGTTTTAGCCAACCTGACCCTAGTTTGTACCTTGCGTATAGGTCCCAGCGCAGGTGGAGCCGGTTGGGGGCACTCCTACCCCTTCCGTCCCTTCACAATTCCAGCAGTCGGAACTGGGACAAACGCTGTCAGCCATATTGGATGCATTTAAAGCCCAGCAAGCTCCGGTGCAGCAACAAGCGCCAAGCTCCAACTGGTTGAGCACCTTCCGTGCCCTGTCCCCTCCTGCCTATCTTGGGACAGAATCGCCGGTGCGCACCGAGGAATGGCTTGATACCGTGCAGGAATTGATGGCTGGCATAAGATGTCCGAACAGCATGGCGGTGACATTGGTAGTGACGCTGCTAGAGCTGCACGCCAAAAGGTGGTGGAAGTCCCTCATGGGCTCCATCTTCCAAGGGCGGTTGTACACGGACATTGGTTGGAACGAGTTCACCGAGGCTTTTCTGGAGCACTTCATCCCTTCTTCTGCTCGGGATGGACTTGAAGAAAAATTTCTGCAGCTGAAGCAGGGATCGAATTCGGTAACGGAGTACCAGAGGGAGTTCCAACACCTCGCTAGGTTTGCCGATTCCTATGAGTTGGACGATAGAGGCTATGCGAAGCGCTTCTACAAAGGGTTAAGGGACCCCCTGAGGCAGGCCCTTTTGTTTATAGCCGATGGAAGCCTGGCAGAAATCATTGACATGGCAAAGAGACTGGAGGCGGACCACATGGGATGTGGCAAGAGACCTGCGGAAGGTGTAATTGAAGTCGGCCCTAGTAATAGAAGGCGGAATGATCATGGCAGAGGAAGGGGAAACCACAGAGGCGGTCGGTGGGTTAACCGGAACTATCGGGTGGAGTACCCAATTCCGCAACCACTACCTTTACCACCACCACCGCAGCAGCAATATTATCAACAACCTGGGGGCCGGCGTGAGATGATATGTTTTGAGTGCAACCAACCGGGGCATGTCCGACGAGTTTGCCCGCGACTGATCGGGGGTGCCCCTATTGCTCCCCCTCCAGTAGCTCCACGGGGACGAGGGCACATGCGTGGCCGAGGAAGAGGACCACCAGGGAGAAATCAAGGACATGCACGGGAGCATGTATTCGCATTGGATATGACTCAGGAGAGAAATCCGCAGGAAGTCATCACCGGTACGTGCAAAATTGTTTTAATATTATATGACTTGTTGGATTTATGATACAAATGATACGCGCTATTCTGAATAGTGATTACCCCTTTTGGAACCTAGGCACTGTCGTGGTTAGCGGGAGACCCGCCTATACGTTATTTGACACGGGTGCGTCTCACTCGTTCATTTCGGAGGACTTCGTGAAGGACTTGGAGGGAGTGCAACACTTCACGGGCATTACTCAAAGGGTGCGCCTTCCGGACGGCTCTGAGATGACGTCGTCAGCAAGTTGCGACTTCGACACCCTTATTGGAGGAAAGTTCTTTGAAACTCCGGCTACAGTGTTAAGAATCCCGGAGTTCGATCTCATCCTGGGCATGAAGTGGTTGGACTGGCACCACGCCAGGATCAATTGTGCGGAGAAGCAAGTTATGTTGAGGCATGGAGACTCGGAAGTCATCTTCCAAGGTATTAAATTCGCACCCCGTAAATTATTATCTTCAATCCAAGTTATGAAATCTCATATGGAAGGGGACGAGGTCTATGTAATTTGCTTCGAGTTGAAGAAATTGACATTAGAGGTCAAGGATGTGCGGGTGGTGCGAGAATTTCCCGAGGTATTTCCCGAGAAATTGCCAGGACTACCCCCGCATAGGGAAGTGGACTTCCAAATCAAGCTAATTCCGGGTGCCAAGCCCGTCTCGCGAGCTCCATACCGAATGGCTCCGAAGGAACTTGCAGAGTTTAGAGTCCAGCTTCAGGAATTGGTGGAAACAGGGTTCGTTCGCCCAAGCTCGTCGCCTTGGGGAGCGCCCGTTTTGTTCGTCAAAAAGAAGGATGGCACCTTGCGGTTATGTATTGATTATCGAGAGTTGAACCAGTTAACGGTGCGGAACACCTATCCCCTACCGCGCATTGATGAATTATTCGATCAATTGGTGGGATCGTATTGGTTCTCCAAGTTAGATCTGCGTTCGGGATATTATCAGCTGAGGATACAAGAAGATGACATTCAGAAGACGGCGTTCAGTTCGAGATATGGTTTGTATGAATTCACCGTGATGCCGTTTGGGCTCACAAACGCCCCTTCCGCCTTTATGAGCTTGATGAACAAGGTGTTCGGCCCTTATTTGGACATCTTTGTCATCGTGTTCATCGATGATATCCTAGTCTACTCCAAGACTGAAGCAGAACACGCCGAACATCTAACTTTAGTGCTGAGGAAACTAAAGGAGCACACTTTGTTTGCCAAGTTCAGCAAATGTGAGTTTTGGCTTCGAGAGGTCGCGTTCTTGGGCCATGTGATTAGTGGGGCGGGGCTAGCAGTAGATCCGGCCAAGGTGCGGGCCGTGAAGGAGTGGTCGCCATTGAAGTCAGCGGCCGACATACGAAGCTTTCTTGGACTTGCCGGGTACTATCGCAAGTTCGTGAAAGGCTTCTCGAAGATCGCCCTTCCCCTTACTACGCTGACCAAGAAGGGTGTGCCGTTTGAATGGACACCCCAGTGCGAAGCTGCATTCCAAGAGTTGAAAGACAGATTGACGACTGCACCCATCCTAGCTCTTCCATCTGGGAAGGAGGGCTTTCAAGTTTACACGGATGCGTCGTATCAAGGGATGGGAGCTGTGTTGATGCAGAATGGGCATGTGATCGCTTATGCTTCAAGACAGTTGAAGAAGCATGAAGCCAGCTACCCGGTGCATGATCTAGAGTTGGGAGCGGTGGTATTCGCCTTGAAGATGTGGAGGCATTATTTATACGGCGTCCACTGCGAGATCTACTCGGATCACAAAAATCTGAAGTACGTTCACACCCAAAAGGAGTTAAACTTGAGACAGCGGCGGTGGTTGGAGTTCTTGTGCGACTATGATTTCACCTTGAACTACCACCCCGGGAAGGTTAATTCCGTAGCTGATGCCTTGAGCCGGAAAGCGCCGGAAGCGAGCACGGAATCCCGCTTGATGAGGATGGAGTTAATCCAGACGCTGCAAGAGATGGAAATCACTTTGGTCTTTAAGAATCAACCGGAAGAGTATACCGAATATTTGGCCGCGATGAGTATAGTTTGCAACATACGAGACCGGATCCGTACGGAACAAAAGAAGGATGCGGCTTTAACCCCGGCTTTCAAGTCAATGGAGGATGGGACTACGGAAGAATACTCCCTAAAAGACGGCCTCGTCCATTTTCGTGGCCGGCTTTACATCCCCGAAGGTGACAACATTCGGGAGGATATTCTAAAGGAGGCCCATTGCTCCAAGTACTCGGTGCACCCGGGGATCGCGAAGATGTACACCGATTTGAGAAAGACGATGTGTTGGCCGGGCATGAAGAGGGATGTCAAGTACTTTGTTACTCATTGTGTGGCCTGCCAAATGGTGAAGGCAGAGTGCCGAAGCCCCGGTGGAATGCTACAGTCGTTGCCCATCCCCGAATGGAAATTTGAGGACATCTCCATGGACTTCGTCCACGGGTTACCTCGCTCGCGCTCGGGGAATGATTCTGTGTGGGTGATAGTTGACCGGTTGACCAAGGTAGCCCGATTTATCCCAATGAAGAAGGAGGCGCAAGTGGGCGTCTTAGTGCGTCTCTTTGTGGAACAATTTGTGCGGTACCATGGTGTGCCAAAGACGATCGTCTCCGACCGGGATGGTCGGTTTACTTCAAGAGAATGGAGGGCTGTACAGGCTTATTTGGGCTCGCGCCTCGCCTTTAGCACAGCCTTTCACCCACAAACGGACGGGCAATCTGAACGAACCATCCGAACATTGGAGGACCTATTGAGGTTGTGTGTGCTAGATAAAGGAGAACCATGGGAGAGACTCTTACCTCTCGTGGAGTTCTCTTATAATAACAGTCATCAAGCTAGTATTGGAATGGCACCTCATGAAGCTTTGTATGGAAGGAGGTGTAGAACACCCTTGTCCTGGGTGCAAGACGAAGATCCGAAGACATTGGGAAATGAGTATATTGATGACACGGACGCGGTGGTTAGGTTGATCCGGAATCGAATGCTAGAGGCTCAAAGCCGACAGGCGAAATATTACAACGCAAGGCACCGTATGGTAGAGTTTCAAGTGGGTGATAAGGTGTTCCTGAAGATTCGACCGATGCACGGAGTGTCACGAGTACGTGGAGTCAAGAAGCTCAGCCCAAGGTATGTTGGGCCCTATGTTGTAGTGGAAAGGATTGGCCCTCTGGCCTATCGATTGGAGTTACCACCGGAGCTGGAGAACCTTCACGACGTGTTCAATGTATCGTCGCTTCGGAAGGCTTTGTTGCGACCTGAACAGTATATCCCCACGGCGGATGGTGCCGTGGCGTCTGATAGGTCTGTGCGACTGGAGCCGGTGCGGATCGTTGATAACGAGACAAGGACCTTGCGCCGCAAAAGTGTTCCCTTGGTGAAGGTGCTATGGTCTAATCACGGGAAGGAAGAGTGCACATGGGAGCCAAGGGATTTGATGCAAGAGCGCTACCCGGAATTATTTACTCCAGGTAAAAATTTTATTTGAAAGCATAGTTCCCTTTTTATGTGTTTCACTCCCATAGCCTTACCCTGATTTCGGGGACGAAATCTTTTATTTTGTTTATAGGATTTGTAACGTCCCAATTCGCGCTAGGCCCCTTGATTGCGTATTTGAGTCAAGGGGGCTGTGGTGAGCCCAATGGGGGATGTGGGTGAACAGGTGCGGACGTGCGGGAAATGAGGAAAACAAGGCAAAACAGCATTTTTGGCTGACACGGGTATGGACACGGCCGTGTCCATACCCGTGTGCCTCATAAAAATAGGTTTACCAGTCAGAGAGGTACACGGGCATTGGGACACGGGCGTGTCCCTAGCCGTGTGCCAAGGACACGGGTCGGGACACGGCCGTGTCCCTACCCGTGTGCCGCAACCCTGACCCGGCAGAAAGTGGTTCTGGGAGGAACACGGCCCTAGACACGGCATGCCACACGGCCGTGTCACCTGAACACGGGTAGGAACACGGCCGTGTGCCTACCCGTGTCTGCGATGTATAAAAAGGAAAAAGTTGGGAAACCCTAGCATTTCATCTCCTTTCTTCTGCCCCGAAATTCCTGAGAGGGTTCTTGGCTGGAGGAGGAGGAAGAGCTTGCCGGAGCCATCCTTGGAGGAATCAAAACGCCGCCACCGTCAAGGGAAAAACAATGCCGCCGCGAAGGAGTGCGAGGCTCATGGCCGGCCATGGTGGTACCGCTGGACTTGAGGTGAGCTTCCTCCCCTCTCCCTTGGTGCTAGATCTATAGTTATTATAGGAGAGACATCGACTCCATAGAGTCTTGATGGTGAGGAGGAGAGTTCTTAGGATAAGCCATGCCTAGGTTTTAGGCTTAGTCTCCCTCAACCTTCTCATCCTTCAAAGTGGAGATGAGAGGGGTTTTCGTTGGGGGTTTGGCTTTGAAAGGAGAAATAAGGTTGGGTGTGATTTCTGGAGAAGTTTATGCGAGGTCGTTGCAAGGAAGAAGATGAACGGATGCCGTTCATCTCGCCTTAAGATGCGTGCAGAAATCTGATTTCTGCACGCGGCGACCTTCGTGGCCAATTTCGGAGGTGTTCTGGCCAGATCTGGGTGATCGACTCAACACGAAAGTCGTAGCCCTTGAAATTACCTTTCCAACGAGGGGTTGCTCGTTTCCATGCGATACCTGTAGCCACGGGAAAGCTGGTTCGAGTCCGCTGCGTTCGGGAAAATTCCTGTACAGGAAACTGTTTCCTGTACGTATTCGAGTTGAATTTCTGGTATGTTGCGACCAGATCTGGGTGATCGACTCAACACGAAAGTCGTAGCCCTTGAAATTACCTTTCCAACGAGGGGTTGCTCGTTTCCATGCGATACCTGTAGCCACGGGAAAGCTGGTTCGAGTCCGCTGCGTTCGGGAAAATTCCTGTACAGGAAACTGTTTCCTGTACGTATTCGAGTTGAATTTCTGGTATGTTGCGACCAGATCTGGGCGATCGACTCAACACGAAAGTCGTAGCCCTCGCGAATACCTTTCCAACGAGGGGTTGTTCATTGTGATAGGATTCCTGTAGCTCCGGGAATCCCAGTTTTAGTATTGGACTATCCTATGTTAATGCACTTATTAAATTATAATGTTAGCACTCTTGCAATGATTGTGATTTGCTCATGTGATATCTTGCTCCCATATAACTATAATGTCGTTGTTACTATAATTTAGTATGGTTACTCATTTGGTTGTGTAATAAGGGATAACCATGCAATGGTAGAGAAATGGATTGGATGGGAAGGCTAGATATTAGGAGTTGCTATGGGTAAAGGATATATTTATACAAATTGGCGTTGAACATATCTAATGTACGTAGTGTTGAGGTGAAATCATTGAATAGGTGGGCGTGAACATGATGAACACTATGTGAAGAGTATTTTGTAACTGTAATCCGAGCCCAAGGGGTTTATTAACAACCGATGCTTAGAGTTGAAGTCTCCCTACGGGTAGCGTCGAGTGAGTTGTTTTGGGGCATGTGATGTGCGACGATTCATCGTGTCGCGGTGTTGAGATAATGATTGTGCCAGGTCTACGGGTTCGCCAGTCGTCACACCGATGGGAGCCAATGAGTAGACCTTGGGCGGTAGGGTTAGATACTTGGTGTCCATAACCCGAGATCTCCTCCGTGCCATGAGAACGGTTGGGCTTGCACCTCGTGCGTTTCCGAGGTTCCATCCGGTTCGAAATCAAGGCCAGGTTGGGCTGTGATCTTGGTGCACATTTACCCAAGACCCCTTCTGAGCCGTAGTACGCATGTGAGCTCCGCTGTTGTGTTCTTAGCGTTGAGGCGTACGGGGGCCTAGGATAGGTAGTGTGATACCACCTAGTAGTGGAGACGCCCGCTCCACTGTCGCCGTCTGGCCACGATGGACGACGCCTGAGAGGTTAGCTACCTGCTCGAAAAGTGGGAACTTCAAGTCTGTGTCGACATAGCAAGTTGCATGTGCGTGCGCATGAGTCGGTCATAACATAACATTCATAACATGTCATTCATTGCATACACAAGATCCTCATCGTATAAGTTTGTATGGCCATTCTTATACGATGAGTTACTTTACTGTTAAGCCGATCCTTAACTTATAAGTTTGTATGGGCACTCTTATAAGTTAAGTTACTATTCTGATTAATTATACCTGCTGTCATTTATATATTATTGATATTTGTAGAACTGCTAGTTGTGTAGCGTAGTTTATACTTCACCATACTTACTGTCACCTGCTTGTTTATGTGCTTATGTATATATATTGTACCTGTGTTCCTTTCTCCGCCCGGTGCCGAGGAGTCGCCGGGGGAGCGGATGTGAAGCCACTTAGTCTTATGACTAACGGTTGCTACGTCTTCCTTTTTAGGAGGAAACCCCGCAGGTAGAGCGGCAACGGACTACGCAGCAGGACAGCCAGGCCCGGATGATAGGACCTGAGGTGGTGGTGCCATCGGCACCGTCAGTGACAGTAGTGAGTGTTTTCATGTAGCCGTTTGGCAAAACATTTCTAGACTCTTGTTTATTTGTACAAGCCTGTTGTGCTTGTTATCTTCCGCTATTTTTGGACTTTAACTTAGCTGTGAACTGAACTGCTTTTAGCTTTACTTTTCTGTTATGGTTGGGTTGGCATAATTGTTGTGATATGGATTGTAGCCGGCGGAATAGGCGTCTTGTGGTAAAGGCTAACCCGTATGTTAGTGCTACCGCAAGGCGGCTATTTCGGGCATAAGACTCCCCTCGTGCCGTGTGTTGTGTTCCGGGAGGGGGGTCTTACACTTTCGTTGTCACCGCGAAGCAGAGTTGGACCTCGCACTTCCTCATAGACGCCCTCTACTAGCCTCCTAAGCCAGATGGCTTCCCGAGCTGCCAAGGCCGAAGCCTTGTACTCAGCTTCTGTAGTAGAGACGGACACCGAGTCTTGCTTTTTGCTGCACCAAGAGATACCTGTTGAAATTTGTTAAGTGAAAGTGGATGGTAAGGCAGTCCGGGCGGCCTGGGCGACCTGGGCGGTCTGACCGCGCGGACTGGTGTGTCCGGCGGACTGGCGGTTGGCGACCTGCGTAGCTGTTGCGGTTTTGGTTTCTGCAGACTACGCGGACTGGTTGTGTCCGGCAGTGGCTGACGGCTCGAGTTTGGTGTCCGCGAATTGGGCGGACTAAGGCTTGGAGACCGCGCAATCTGCGGTTGGTCTGGAGTTGCGGTATGCCGCAATCTGTTGGTGATCTGGCTTTGGAGCTGGCGGAATAGCTTGGTGTCCGCCGAGCTCGCACATCGTGTCTGGACTTGGTTCTTCTGTGAAGTCCAGGGTGTCCTCTGTGACCGGGCGTTTTTGCCTGTGGTCGTGGACTTTGCGAGCTGGGTTGTTCCGCATAGTCCGCTGTGACCGGGCGATTTTGCCTGTGGTCGTGGACTAGTGCGTGCGGACTGGCTTTGTGTTCAGCTGGTCGCTCTTGCGGGTTGGCTGGTCCGGCGTTGCTGTTGCGGACTGGGCGGACTGCCTTGTGCAGACTGTCATCTCGCGTGGTACTTGGCGGATGTGGTTGGCCTTGTCCATGCGGACTTGGAGGACTGACATTGTTAGTTGCGATCAAGGGGCGGTGTCTTTATCTCATAGGGTGGTAACCACACTCCTCACCCCGCCTATAAATAGGACCCCCCCGGCACTTCATAAAACAATATAGTGAATAGTAAGTGGACTTGGGCTTAAGGCTGCAGACTCGATTTTTTGTATCCGTGCGGGTTGATTGTCTTAACCGGTTGTTGTGTGCAAGTGGCGCGGCTAACACTGTGAAACCAGGAGTTTGGTTTTGACCTCGGTCAGGCTCAGTGAAGTTAGCGGACTGCGTTCAGCGGTTACCAGTTTTCTACATCAACTTTCCCAGTTCAATAACCTGTCCGCGCGACCTCGCGGTCTTGGCGGGTAGGCGGTCTGTTCGTCTGTTCAGCAGCAGCAGTTCGGCGAATAACGGTGTGTCCGCGTGACCTCGCGGTCTCGGCGGACTCCGTGTTCAGTTCAGTTTCAGCTTAGTTTGGGCAGTCTCGGCGGTCTCATTGTTCTATCCGCCCGAATTGTTGTAGTTTCTGTTTTTCATGCACTGGCGAAATCATGTCTCACCGCGTATACCTCGCCCTGTAAAGAAGATTGATTATCTTTTGATCTGCTTGCTTGTGTCTATGCATTTTGGTTGATTGTGTCTTCTTCCCGTTTTTCGCGTGATCAAGTTGTGATCTGGGTAGCTCTGAAAATATTGATTTGGTGTTTGGACTACCTTGCTGAGCATCTTGAGAAAATTTAACATGGTATCAGAGGAAGGTTCAGTTGCTTGAGCGGTGATCAACAAGTTCTGTTGTTGCTCTGTGCTTCTGAAAGGTTAACCAGGATTGTGCAATGGACGGTGGTCTTGCAAGAGGTCTGGGTATTGAGCTTCTAACGCCGACTAACTTCAAAAAGTGAAAGTCGTGCATGAAGAGCTATCTTCTGTGCGAGGAGTTGTGGGAGGTCGTCGGTGGTGATGACCAAGTAGAAATTACTTCTGAGTTTGCAACAGCCGAGCAGGTGAGAGTGTGGAGGAAGACGAATTCCAAACCTGAGTTTGCTCTCAAGCGGGCGGTGTCACCTGAGCTCTTCGATCACATCTTAGGATGTGAGTCTGCTGCTGAGATTTGGACTTTCCTCGATGGGTTGTTCAACAGGAAGAATATAGCTAGGCTACAGTTCTTAGAGAATGAGTTGGCTAAGGCAACTTAAGGAGACCTTTCTATCTCCAAATTCTTCTTGAAGATGAAGAGTTTATGTGCTGAGCTTTCAGCACTTGATCCTGATGAGCCGATCTCCGAGGCCATGCTGAAGAGGCACATAATCCGCGGTCTACGAAAGGAGTATGTGGCTTTCATCACTTCAGTTCAAGGCTGGGCTACTCAACCTTCTCTTTTGGAACTTGAGAACCTGCTTACTTCGCAGGAGAGCTTGGCTAGGCAAATGGTCGGTGTGACTATCTCTGAAGGAGGTAGTGAAGCTCTTTTCACTGAGAAGAAGAAGAAGAAGAAGAAATGGGAAGGGAAGAAGAAGAAGACTTCGGTTGGAGATGAACCTTCATCTTCTAATCAGCAAGATGGGAGCTTTGCTCCTAAGAAGGATTGGAAGAAGAATCTGAAATGCTACAGGTGTCATCAGCCGGGTCACTTCAAGCGTGACTGCAAGGTCAAGCTGCAGCCTGGGCATGCTACAGGCAAGGAGGATGCTTCCTCTAGTAAGGAGGAGGCTGGTTGGGGTGGAGCTTTCTTGACGGACACTTGTGTCCGTGCTCTGTCCGCCATCGACGTTGAAGACGATTGGATCGTTGACTCCGGGTGTGGTCATCACCTCACCGGAGATATGTCAAAGTTCTCCATGTTGCAGGCATACTCAGGTAATGAAGCAATTATAACTGCTGATAATACTGTTCATGCAGTAGAGAAGGAGGGTATAGTAACGTTGGGTAGTGATAAGGGGCCACTCACGTTAAGGAATATTTATCACGTACCGGGCATGAAGAAGAACCTCATCCCTGTGACCAATGCTGTCGACGCCGGCTATCACGTTCTGTTTGGGCCAACAGAAGTGAAGTTCCTTGGCAACGTATCAGCGGTTAAGGCTGATGTTGCTCACATTGGAAGGAGAGTGAAGGACTTGTTTGTTTTATCAACAAGTTCCTACGTTGATTGGATGAGGGCCAATGATAGCGCTGCTATGTGGCATGAGAGGTTGGGGCATGTAGGGATGGATAAACTGAAAGCTATGGCAAATAGGAGCCTGGTGAGAGGCTTGACTAAGCTATCTTCCTTCGGTGATGGTCACGTTTGTGCGGGGTGTCAGTATGGCAAGTCTCACTGTCTTCCCTTTGATAAGTCACAAACGAGAAGCAAAGCACCATTGGAGGTTATCCATGGTGATCTGATAGGACCAACCGTTACTGCAAGCCTTGGCGGAAGTAGGTACATGCTAGTCTTGATTGATGACTACTCAAGATACACTTGGGTGTATTTCTTGAAGGAGAAGTCTGAAGCCTTCCAATTGTTTGTGGAGTTCAAGGAGCTGGTGGAGGGCCGGCTTAGCCTGAGAATCAAAAAGTTTAGTACTGACAACGACGGAGAGTTTGTCTCCTCCGAGTTTTCTACCTTTTCCAAGAAGCACGGGATCCAGAGAGAGCTTACTTATGATCACACTCCACAACAAAATAGAGTTGCAGAAAGGAAGATCCATCATCTGACGGAGACTTGCAAGTGTTGGCTTCATGACAAGAATATCTCAAGGTCCTTTTGGGCGGAGGGAATGTCTTATGCAGCTTATGTCATCAATCGGATGCCTCTCAGTCTGATCAACATGAAGTCTCCCTTTGAGATGTTGCTGAAGGAGAAGCCAAGTGTTGAACACCTTCGGGTGTTTGGATCAACTTGCTATGTGCATATCCCGGATGCTCTGAGGACAAAACTTAATGCAAAGGCAAAGAAGCTTGTCTTTGTTGGCTATGATGAGCGGAAGAAGGGATGGAGATGCATGGATTCGGTGATGAAGAAGTTCGTGGTGTCAAGAGATGTTGTCTTTGACGAACTGACGTCATATGGTGGAAGCTCGGTTGAGCTACCGGAAAGCAAGGTTGATGAAGGTCAAGAGGTGGCTGCAGTTGTTCATCAAGAGGAGCTGGCTGTAACACCAGCAGCTCCTGTTGCTTCAAGTTCTGGAGGAGAAGCTTCTAGGTCAGGAAGCAGGGGAGCATTGCTCTAAGTTTGCCTGAGAACAGAGTTGAGCCAGAAGAAGCAGCCGAGGTGGTGAGCAAGGAGCAGCATCTTCGAAGATCCAAGAGGACTATCAAGCCACTGGCTAGATATTGTGAAGGAAATACAGTGAGTTGTGTCTCCTGTTTCTTTGCAGGCCCTCTGGATGAACGAGAGCCTTCAAAGTTTGAAAATGTCACTGGAGTAGAGTGGGGCAATTTCATGGATGAGGAAATGGTTGCCCTCAGGAAGAATGAAACTTGGGACTTGGTGCCCAAGGTGAATGGCGTTACTCCTGTTACTTGTAAGTGGGTCTATAAGCTGAAGAAGAAGGCGGATGGAAGCATCGAGCGATACAAGGCTCGCCTTGTTGCTCGAGGATTTTCTCAACAGTATGGCGAGTACTATGAAGAAACGTTTAGTCCTGTGGTAAAGTTGACTTCAGTACGAGTGGTGATTGCTTTGGCAGCTTGTCAGGGCAAGAAGATGTGGCAGCTGGATGTAAAGAACGTCTTTCTTTACGGAGAGATCGACAATGACATCTTTATGGATCAGCCGCTCGGTTAAGTTTCTGAAGAACATCCGGACTATGTTTGCAAACTCCGGAAAGCTCTTTATGGCTTGAAGCAGGCTCATCAAGCCTGGTATGGGAAGATCGCAGAATATCTTCAATTCTATGGGTATTTAGCTTCAAACTCAGACTCGAGTCTGTTTGTCAAGAAGAAGGGGGAGCATCTAGTCCTGGTGCTGTTATACGTGGATGACATGATCATCACAGGGAATTCCAAAGAGGAGGTGGCTAGGCTCAGAGCTGAGCTAGCTATTCGCTTCGAGATGAAAGACTTGGGAGAGCTTCATCACTTTCTCGGTCTCGAAGTGGAGAGGAAGGAGAGCGGGATTCTCATCTGTCAGAAGGGATATGTTGATCGCATTGTGAACCGGTTTGGTTTGTGTGAATGGAAGTCTTGCTCTACTTCTCTGGATCAAGGGCTTAAGCTTCGACGAGATGAAGGAAGGATTCTTCCTGATCCCTTGGTGTTCCGAGCTCTTGTAGGGAGTTTGATCTACCTGACGATTACAAGACCAGACATAGCTTATGTTGTTGGTCGAGTAAGTCGGTTTATGACAGAGCCAAGGAAGCTTCATCTAGTAGCGGCTAAGAACATTTTGAAGTATGTCAAGACAACTTCTGATATGGGACTTCTTTATAGAAGGGACTCTGGTTTCTTGTTGCTCGGTTACACGGATGCTGATTATGGTGGTGATTCGGATGACCGAAGGTCAACTTCAAGTTATGTGTTCACTTGTAAATCAGCGGGCATCTCGTGGTATAGCAAGAAGCAGGACTCGGTGTCCGTCTCTACTACGGAATACAAGGCTTCGGCCTTGGAAGCTCGGGAAGCCATTTGGCTAAGGAGACTAGTAGAGGACGTCCATAAGGAAGTGCAAGGTCCTACTTTACTCCGAGAGGATAATGAAAGTGCTCTCAAGTTGGTGAACAATCCAGTTTGTCATGCAAGGACCAAGCATATTGAGATCGATCACCACTTCATAAGGGAGATGGTGTTGGAGGGATCTTTTGTGATCGGTCATGTTCGTAGTGAAGATAACCTTGCTGACATCTTCACAAAGCCGTTGTCGAAGGGGCCTTTCTAGCGACTTCGAGGTCTTCTGGGCTTGATCACCACTTCTCACTTCAAGGGGGAGTGTTGAAATTTGTGAAGTGAAAGTGGATGGTAAGGCAGTCCGGACGGCCTGGGCGACCTGGGCGGTCTGACCGTGCGGACTGGTGTTAGTCCGGCGGACTGGCGGTTGGCGACCTGCGTAGCTGTTGCGGTTTTGGTTTCTGCAGACTGCGCAGACTGGTTGTGTCTGGCAGTGGCTGACGGCTCGAGGTTGGTGTCCACGAATTGGGCGGACTAAGGCTTGGAGACTGTGCAATCCGCAGTTGGTCTGGAGTTGCAGTATGCCGCAATCTGTTGGCGATCTGGCTTTGGAGCTGGCGGAATAGCTTGGTGTCCGCCGAGCTCGCGCATCGTGTATGGACTTGGTTCTTCTGTGAAGTCCAGGGTGTCCGCTGTGACCGGGCGTTTTTGCCAGTGGTCGTGGACTTTGCGAGCTGGGTTGTGTCCGCATAGTCCGCTGTGACCGGGAGATTTTGCCTGTGGTCGTGGACTAGTGCGTGCGGACTGGCTTTGTGTTCAGCTGGTCGCTTATGCGGGTTGGCTGGTCCGGCATTACTGTTGCGGACTGGGCGGACTGCCTTGTGCAGACTGTCATCTCGCCTGGTACTTGGCGGATGTGGTTGGCCTTGTCCATGCGGACTTGGCGGGCTGACATTGTTAGTTGCGATCAAGGGGCGGTGTCTCTATCTCATAGGGTGGTGACCACACTCCTCACCCCCCCCCCCCGGGCACTTCATAAAACAACAGAGTGAATAGTAAGTGGACTTGGGCTTAAGGCTGCAGACTCGATTTTCTGTATCCGTGCGGGTTGATTGTCTTAACCGGTTGTTGTGTGCAGGTGGCGCGGCTAACACTGTGAAACCAGGAGTTTGGTTTTGACCTCGGTCAGACTCAGTGAAGTTAGCGGACTGCGTTCAGCGGTTACCAGTTTTTTGCATTAACTTTCACAGTTCAATAACCTGTCGCGCGACCTCGCGGTCTTGGAGGGTAGGTGGTCTGTTCGTCTGTTCAGCAGCAGCAGTTCGGCGAATAACGGTGTGTCCGCGCGACCTCGCGGTTTCGGCGGACTCCGTGTTCAGTTCAGTTTCAGCTTAGTTCGGGCGGTCTCGGCGATCTCGGTGGTCTCATTATTCTATCCGCCCGAATTGTTGTAGTTTCTGTTTTTCATGCACTGGCGAAATCATGTCTCGCCACGTATACCTCGCCCTGTAAAGAAGATTGATTATCTTTTAATCTGCTTGCTTGTGTCTATGCATTTTGGTTGATTATGTCTTCTTCCTATTTTCTGCGTGATCAAGTTGTGATCTGGGTAGCTCTGAAAATATTGATTTGGTATTTGGACTACCTTGCTGAGCATCTTGAGAAAATTTAACAATACCGGCTAATCCACATGTGAAGACATAACCGGATGTTGACTTCCGGTCGTCTGAATCTCCCGCATAATCAGTATCCGATTATCCTTGAAGAGTAAAGCCCGTGTCTCTCCCATAAAGGAGACTCATATCAAAGGTTGACTTGACATACTTCAGAATGTTCCTTGCCGCCATCAGATGAGGCTTCCGTAGTTCTTTCATATATCGACTTACTCGGCCAATAGCATAAGCTATGTCTGGTCTTGTAATCGTCAAGTAAATAAGACTTCCAACCAAAGCCCGGAACATAAGAGGATCTGGAAGAATCCTCCCCTCATCTCGCCGAAGTTTAATGTCAGCCTCAAAAGGTGTAGAGCTACTCTTCCCTTCCCGCATGCCGAATCGCTAAACGATACGTTCCGTATGGCCTTTTTGGGAAACAAGTATGTCGCTCTCTTTCCTCTCCACCTCGAGTCTAAGGAAGTGGTGGAGCTCACACAAGTCCTTCATCTCGAACCTTATAGATAGCTCAGCCCTGAGCCTGGCTACCTCCTCCTCGGAGTTGTCTGTGATAATCATATTATCCACATACAACAACACCAAGACCAAAAGCTCCCCCTTCTTCTTGATGAACAGGCTCGAGTCTGAGTTAGAAGCAAGATAACCGCAAAACTGGAGGTATTCTGTGATCTTCCCATACCAGGCTCGAGGAGCCTGCTTCAGACCGTAAAGGGCTTTCCAGAGCTTGCAGACGTAGTCCGGATGTTCTTCAGAGATGTATCCCAACGGCTAATCCATGAAGATGTTTTTGTCAATTTCTCCATAAAGAAAAGCATTTTTTACATCTAGCTGTCACATCTTTCATCCCTGGCAAGCCATCAAGGCCAACACCACCCGAAATGAAGTCATATTGGTCACGGGACTAAACGTCTCTTTATAGTCTTCACCGTACTATTGAGAGAACCCTCGAGTAACAAGACGAGTCTTGTACCTCTCGATGCTCCCATCCTCCTTCTTCAGCTTGTAGACTCACTTGCAAGTTACCGGAGTAATGTGATCAACCTTGGGCACAAGGTCTCAGGTCTCATTCTTCTTAAGAGCAGTCATCTCCTCATCCATGGCATCTTCTCACTCTTTGACTCCAGTGGCTTCATTGAAGCTAGAAGGCTCTCACTCGTCAAGAGGGTCTGCGAAGAAGCAAGAGACAAAGCTCACCGTGTTTCCTTCGTTGTAACGAGCTGGTGGTTTGATGGTCCTCTTCTATCTCCGAAGCATCTGACCCTTGCTCACCACCTCCGCTGCTTCTTCAAAATCAGCTCCATTCTCAGACACACTTGGAGCATCGTTCCCCCAGCTTCCTAAACCAGAAGTCTCTGCCCCAGAGCTTGAAACATATGGAGCTTCTGGTGACACAGGCATCTCCACCTGAAGATCTTCAGCAGCCTCCTTCTGCCTTTCATCAGGCCTGCTCTCTGGTAGCTCCACATATGAGCTCCCTTCATATGACGTCAGCTCATCGAAGACCACGTCCTTGGAGATGACGAATTTCCTCGTCACTGGATCCATATACTTCCATCTCTTCTTCCGCTCATCATAGCTTACAAAGACAAGCTTCTTCGCTTTTGCATCAAGTTTGGTCCTCAGAGCATCCGGGATGTGTACGTAGCAGGTTGAACCAAACACCCGAAGGTGTTCCACGCTAGGCTTCTCCTTGAACATCATCTCAACATGTGACTTCATGCTGATCGGACTAAGATACATCCGATTGATGACATAGGTAGCGCAAGTCATTCCTTCTGCCCAAAAAGGCCTCGGAATGCCTTTTGCATGAAGTTAGCATTTGCAGGTTTCCGTCAAATGACGGATCTTCCTCTTCGCTACTCCATTTTGTTGTGGAGTATGAGCACAAGTGAGCTCTCTCTGGATGTCGTGCTTCGTGCAGAAGTTAGAGAACTCGGATGAAACGAACTCACCTCCGTTGTATGTTCTAAACTTCTTTATCCGCAGGCCAAGTCGGCCCTCCACCAGCTCCTTGAACTCCACAAATAATTGGAAAGCATCTGACTTCTCCTTCATGAAATACACTCAAGTGTATCTCGAATAGTCATCAATCAGAACTAACATGTATCTGCTGCCTCCAAGACTAGCAGTGACGGTTGGCCCCATCAGGTCACCATGGATGCACTCCAATGGTGTTTTACTCCTTGTTTGCGACTTGTCAAACGGAAGATGATGAGTCTTACCATACTGACACCCCGCGCAAACGTGGTCATCGTTGAAGGATGACAGCTCAGGCAAGCCTTTCACAAGACTCTTATTTGTCATGCCTTTCAACTTATCCATCCTGGCATGTCCTAATCTTTCATGTCATATAGCAGTGCTATCGTTGGCCCTCATTATACAACCCCGTATCCAGCGAGTGGGCTAACAGGAGCCGATCCGGCCGGCCCAGACCGCCCCCGAGCCTCAGGTGAGTTCAGCAGGGTATGCCGAGCCCAGCATGCCGAGTACGTGCTCGGCAATCGTCGGGCCGAGCTCGAAGACCGTGGAGCTGAGCCCGACGAGAGGAGGCCGTTCATCGTGGGCCCGTCCGAGTACATGCTCGTCTAGAGCCACGGGGTCGGCGAGTACCAACATGACCGTCATCGGCGAGCAGGGGCTTCAGGCCCGACCTTCCCAGGCTTGAGGCGAGGCGAGTCAGGTCCGCGGCGCTGTGAGAGGCGAGTTCATCCGCCGCTCCTCACCTCGGCGCAGGGGGAGCCTTCTCGCGCCCGTACTCGCCGCCCCCACTCAGTGAGCTCTTCTCGGGGCCGGCTCGCCCTTCAGTTGTGGGATGTTTTTACCATGTTACCCCCTTTGGATTGCCTATAGTCCTCGAAAACAGTGAAGGTTGGGTATTTGCAGGCCATCTTTTCCTATAAATAGGACCCAAGGGGTACCTCAGAAGGCACGCTTTTTTGTGCCCGGTCTTCTAGCGCTTTCTGAGGTACCTTAGCTTCAGCACTTGGCTAAGGAGGGGAAGCGCTCTAAGATCTTCCGGGTGTGTGGTGGGACCTCCGTGCTGAAGCCTTGGGTCTGTTCCCGGTCCCTCTCCCTTGACCCTTGGGCTTGTGAGTAGAGAAGTAAGTGTGCGATCACCCCTTCCGCAAGGGTCGGACTCCACAGGGACCGATTTTTCGGTTTCAACACTTTGGTGCGCTGAGCGTGGAGCGTGGTCAGCACAGAAAATCTTCCACGGGACTGATGGCAAGAGACGAGGGGCAAGGTTCAGGCAGGGCGAACTCGCCACCCCCTCCCCCTCCCGCGATGGCGGGGATGTCCGCGGAGCTCAGGGAGGAGGTGCTCGGGCTCGTCAGGGTCACACTCGGCATGCGAGCCAAGAGCACGACGCCAGCGATTCCCATGGTCGCCGATCCAGCGCTAGGCAACGATGCGCCCCTCAGGCGCGCGGGGAAGGAGGTCGCGAGCGAGGGGGAGCGCGAGCCGATGGGGCGAGTCCTCTTCCCAGGCTCGGCAGGCGAGTACCTGTTCGGCGAGACGGTAGGGAGGGAGTTCCCAACTCGCCCAGCCGAAGGAGGAAGTCCCTTCAGCGAGTTCGTTTCGTCAGCCCCAGTTCCAGAAGGGTTCCGAGAGCCGGAGATGTCCTACTACTCAGGGAAGGGAGATCCGATCCAGCACGTCCAGTGGTTCGAAGACGTGGTGTCAATCCGACAGATGTCGGATGGCTTCAAGTGTAGGCTCTTTGCCATCACCCTCAGGGAGAAAGCGAGGGAGTGGTTTCATTAGCTCCCGGCCGGTTCCATCTACTGCTTCGAGGATTTGCGCAGGGGATTCATGTTGAGATTCACCACCTCAAAGAAGAGGAAGAGGGAGGTCGAGTCCCTGTTCCGTGTCAGGCAGAAAGTAGGGGAGACCCTGGGAAGTTACCTGGACAGGTTTCAGGAAGAACTGTCCCAGGTACAAGAGATGCCAGGGCACACCATGATGGTGGCCTTCACCCTGGGTCTCCAGCCCGGGTTCTTCGCCATGGAGTTAAAGAGGACGCCTCCGGTGTCTTTCGAAGTACTCTTGGAAAGGGCGGCAAGGGAGGCCGACATGGAGGCGGCACATCCAGAGTTCGCTCGGAGGTTGGCTAGGTGGGCCGTGGAGGAGGAGAAGCCAAGGGGAGGTCGGGCCCAGGAGGAGAGAAGGGTCGAGCCCCGACAGAGAGAACAGCAGCCGCAGCAGCACAGGTGGGGGCGTCAGGAGCCGAACAACCGATTGGGTTGGAGGCCGGAGTGGCAGGATCAAGGGCCACGGAGGGGCTATCAGGGGGGAGACAACCGCCAAGGTGGGCGTGACCAGTTTTACCCCCAGGGAGGGAGGCAGGGCCTGAGACCGCCTCTTCCAGACCAGGAGGAGGCCATGGCTATCGCCCTGGGGGGGCGAAGGAGAGGGCAACTAAGGAGGAGGAGGGAGGTCAGGATAGACCTGCCCTATTGCGACTACCATCAAGAGGAGGGTCACACGACGGTCACGTGTCCGGAGTTCCTCGAGGTGAGGGAGAACAGGGAGCAGTAGCGGCAGCAGCGGAATCATCAGGAGGTGCGGATTGAGGAAGTCCGGCCTCAGGTGGAGGGGGATCGTTGCGAAGACCGGGCCGATGTGGGGACCCGAGGAGGGATCGGAGTGATCCATGGGGGGGTGGGAGTCGAGGCTTCCCGGAAGGCAAGCCTCCACACCATGTACCGAAGGAGCATCGGCTCCACATCTCAGACTCCACCCCCGGAAGAGAGGATCACCTTCTCAAGGGAGGATATGTCGGGTCATGATGACCCCTTCTGCGATGCGCTGGTCATCCAGACAGTCATCGAAAATTTCACAGTCTCCCGGATCCTCATTGACAATGGGAGCTCCGTCAACATCATCTTCAAGAAGCCTTTCGATGTCATGCAGGTGGAAGCCAAGAGGGTGCTGGCCTCCGATGGGCCCCTCTTCGGTTTTTCAGGGGAGAGGAAAGTAGTAGAGGGGGGAGTGGGACTCCATGTCAGCTTGGGGGGAGAGTCCCGGAACTGTCGATTCGTCATAGTAGAGGCCCCCAACAGCTACAATGCCATTTTTGGGAGGCCCCTCATCAACGCCTTCCGATGTGTCCCCTCCTCCTTCAATCAATGTCTTAAGTTTAATGTGGACGGGATCCAGGTCCGGGTTCGTGGTGACCCCAAGGTGGCTCGGGAATGCTACGTGACCGCGGTGAATTCAATTTCTTGGCAGGAGAAGGCCGAGGGGATGGGGAGAAGGATGGAGGAGATGGAAGGGCAGGAGGCCGGAGAAGAAGGCGGGGAGGAAGGAGGGATGGAAGGGGAAGCACGCGAGGAGATACTCCCAGAGGGGTCAGTTGGGGCGATGATCCCAGGAGGAGGGGAGGTCCTTACGCCAAGAGGGGAGGACACCGCAGAGTGGGAGGAGCAGTCCCGATTGGAGGCCGCCGAGGAGGTAGTGGAGATGGAAGTCCTCACCCAGGATGGCAGGGTGGAGAAGGTCCGCATCAGCGGGGGGCTGACCCCGGAAGATCAAGGCAGGATGCTGGAGTGCATCCAAAAGAATGAAGATGTCTTCGCCTGGAGCGCAGCAGAGATGCCTGGGATTGATGCCGACGTCGTCTGCCACCGCCTCAATCTACACCCGGAGGCTCGCCCCATCCAGCAGAAGAGGAGGTCCGTCACGGACAAACTGGCCGAACCCATCAGGGAGGAAGTCGCCAAGCTCCTTAAGGCCGGCTTCGTTTCCGAAATTCAATACCCCGGCTGGGTCTCGAATGTTGTAATGGTGAAAAAAGGGGACGGTCGGTGGAGGATGTGTGTAGATTTTTCACTACTTAATAAATCATGTCCTAAGGATTGTTACCCCTTGCCTAGAATCGACGCGCTGGTAGATTCAGCCGTTGGTTTTTCTGTAATGAGTTTTTTAGATGCTTTTTCAGGTTATCATCAAATCAGGATGCACCCTCCTGACATAAAGAATGTCTCGTTCATTACGGGAGATGGGTGCTACTGCTACAAGATGATGCCTTTTGGGTTAAAGAATGCAGGGGCAACATATCAGAAGATGATGGACCGTGTATTCCAAGGGCAGAGGGGAAGGAACTTGGAAGTGTACGTGGACGACCTGATGGTAAAAAGCCGGGAGGTCGATTCTCACCTCCAGGATCTGGAGGAGACCTTCGGCACCTTGCGTAAATACAAGATGAGGTTGAATCCTCTGAAGTGCATCTTCGGGGCGAGCAAAGGCAAATTTCTGGGTCATCTCCTCACCCTAGCCGGAGTCGAACCCAACCCTGACAAAGTCCGGGCGATTATGGAGTTGGGGCCACCTCGGGATGCAAAGGAGGTACAACGGCTGACAGGGAAGCTGGCAGGACTGAGCAGGTTCCTCTCCCGGGCCGGGGAGAGGTGTTCTCCCTTCTTCAAGACCTTGAGGGGAGGTCGGAAGTTCGAATGGACCCCGGAGTGCGAGGAGGCATTCCAGGCCTTGAAGAGGCAGTTGACTCAGGCCCCCTTGCTCCAAGGGCCAAAGGAGGGGGAGGACTTGTTTTTGTATTTAGGGGTCGGGGCGGAGGCCGTAAGTTCTGTCTTAGTTCGGGAAGAGGGGAGAAAGCAGCTGCCCATCTACTATGTGAGTAGGGTTCTGAGGAAGGCGGAACTCCGCTACCCCATCTTGGAGAAGTTGGCCTTCGCTCTAATCATCTCGGCCCGGAGACTCAGGCCCTACTTCCAGGCACACTCCATCCAAGTGATAACCGACCACCCCCTCCGCAGCATCTTCGAGGGAGTGGAGCATTCAGGAAGACTCGCCAAGTGGTCGGTAGAGTTGAGCGAGTTTGACATCTCCTTTGTCCCTCGACTCGCAATTAAGGCGCAAGCAATGGCTGACTTCCTAGCTGACTATGTGGTCGAGGTAGCAGAAGATAAACTCACTTACCCCGTCCCTTGGAAGGTGATGGTGGATGGGGCTTCAGGGAAACACTCCTTGGGGGTCGGGGTCGTCTTGGAGAGTCCCCAAGGGACCCGGATCGAGCAAACGGTGGTGATACATTTCTCCATAACCAACAACCAGGCCGAGTACGAGGAGGTAATCGCAGGGCTACGCCTGGCCAAGGAATTGGGGGTGCATGATGTGAAGGTCTTCACTGACTCTATGGTAGTAGCCTCCCAGATCAACGGGGAGTTCGAGGCAAGGGAGCCCACCCTGCAACGATATCTGGCCAAGGTTAAGGGAATTATCGGGGGGTTCCAGACCTTCTCCATTCAGCATGTGCCACGGGAGGAAAATGAACAAGTCGACCACCTCGCCAAGCGCGGCCTTCGGGTGGGGGGCACTATCACGGACCTTTTCCACCCCTCCCTAAAGGAAGAAGAGTTAATGGAGATAGATCGGCGGTCCACATGGATGGACCCATTCACTACCTACCTGTCCACAGGAGAATACCCAGAAGGGATGGATAGAAAGAAGCTCAAGTACAAGTCAGCATATTACCTTTTGCGCGACGGGCAACTTTACCGCAAGACCCTTTCGGGATTACTAGCCCGTTGCGTGGCGGAGGGGGAGGTGTCGAGGATTTTGGAAGAAGTCCACTCCGGGGAATGTGGGAGTCATTCGGGAGGTCGGACCCTGGAGGAAAGGATCATCAGGCAGGGCTACTTCTGGCCTACCCTGGGGCATGATGCCTTAGAATTTGTCAAAAAATGCCATAAGTGTCAACTGTTTGCCCCCCTCCAACTGCAACCGGCTCAGCGACTCAGGAGTATCACGTCCCCTTGGCCTTTCGCAATTTGGGGAATGGACCTGGTAGGTCCCTTCCCCTAGGCAAGCGGGCAGAGGAGATTCTTGCTGGTAATGATCGATTATTTCTCCAAGTGGATGGAGATGAAGGCTTTGGCCAAGGTGCCTTGCAGATCATTCGAAATTTCTTATGGGGGGATATCATCTGCAGGCATGGGATGCCCCAAGCCATCGTCACCGACAACGGACCACAATTCGCCAGCAATGAGTTCATTAAGTTCTGTGGAGAGCTCGGGATCGATCTCAGGTTCGCCTCTGTCCACCACCCAAGGAGCAACGGGCAGGTAGAGGCGGCCAACAAGATTATCGTGAACCTTCTGAAAAAGAAGGTGGAGAATTTGAAGGGGAATTGGGTAGAGCAACTCCCCTCGGTCCTCTGGGCCCTGAGGACTACCCCCAACACCGCCACGGGGGAGACGCCCTTTAAACTATCTCACGGAAGCGAGGCGGTGCTCCCCATTGAACTCGAGGTCCGTACTCCCAGGGTCGCTGAGGCAGAAGCTGGAAGGGAGGAGTGGAGAGATGAGAATGAGGGAGAACAACGGCTCTCTTTGGACTTGATAGAGGAAGTGCGCGACCTCTCCGCGGTTCGGCAGGAGGAAGTCAAGCGGAGAATGGCTAAGTATTTCGACAAGCATGTCCGGGTCAAACAGTTCGTGGAAGGCGACCTGGTTCTAAAGAAGGTAGATGCGGCAGGAAGATCGGCGGTCGTGGGCAAGCTCCATCCAAACTGGGAGGGGCCCTACATCGTAAAGGAGACATTAAAATCGGGAGGATACCACCTCCAAAATGTGGAAGGCGAGACTTTGAGACACACCTGGAGCGGCGACGATCTGAAACGCTTCTATCCCTGAATGTTTGTACGTGCCTCAGCTTTTTTCAATGCAATGTATTTAACTCCTTTTTTACGATAATCGTAACAATGACATGCGATGTGGCGGAACTTCCATGGAAGAGCATCAAAAACACCCGGGAGAGGAAAATATTCTAAGTGTTCTCGCTCTGGGGTTAGGTCTCGATTCTCCCGCTGTCAGGCTCCCTCCAAGCTGGCAGGGCCGGGGTCTCGATGGACGTCGTCATGACCCTGGAGCTGAGCCCGGAGGATGTTCAACACCCGCCCTCAGGCTCCCATCTAGCTGACAGGCCTGGTGGTAGCACCCGGGAGAGGAAAATATTCTAAGTGTTCTCGCTCTGGGGTTAGATCTCGATTCTCCCGCTGCCAGGCTCCCTCCAAGCTGGCAGGGCCGGGGTCTCGATGGACGTCGTCATGACCCTGGAGCTGAGCCCGGAGGATGTTCAACACCCGCCCTCAGGCTCCCATCTAGCTGACAGGCCTGGTGGTAACACCCGGGAGAGGAAAATAATCTAAGTGTTCTCGCTCTGGGGTTAGGTCTCGATTCTCCCGCTGTCAGGCTCCCTCCAAGCTGGCAGGGCCGGGGTCTCGATGGACGTCGTCATGACCCTGGAGCTGAGCCCGGAGGATGTTCAACACCCGCCCTCAGGCTCCCATCTAGCTGACAGGCCTGGTGGTAGCACCCGGGAGAGGAAAATAATTTAAGTGTTCTCGCTCTGGGGTTAGGTCTCGATTCTCCCGCTGTCAGGCTCCCTCCAAGCTGGCAGGGCCGGGGTCTCGATGGACGTCGTCATGACCCTGGAGCTGAGCCCGGAGGATGTTCAACACCCGCCCTCAGGCTCCCATCTAGCTGACAGGCCTGGTGGTAGCACCCGGGAGAGGAAAATATTCTAAGTGTTCTCGCTCTGGGGTTAGGTCTCGATTCTCCCGCTGCCAGGCTCCCTCCAAGCTGGCAGGGTCGGGGTCTCGATGGACGTCGTCATGACCCTAGAGCTGAGCCCGGAGGATGTTCAACACCCGCCCTCAGGCTCCCATCTAGCTGACAGGCCTGGTGGTAACACCCGGGAGAGGAAAATAATCTAAGTGTTCTCGCTCTGGGGTTAGGTCTCGATTCTCCCGCTGCCAGGCTCCCTCCAAGCTGGCAGGGCCGGGGTCTCGATGGACGTCATCATGACCCTGGAGCTGAGCCCGGAGGATGTTCAACACCCGCCCTCAGGCTCCCATCTAGCTGACAGGCCTGGTGGTAGCACCCGGGAGAGGAAATAATCTAAGTGTTCTCGCTATGGGGTTAGGTCTCGATTCTCCCGCTGCCAGGCTTCTCGCGCCCGTACCCGGGAGAGGAAAATAATCTAAGTGTTCTCGCTCTGGGGTTAGGTCTCGACCCCGTCGGCGTTGGCTTCTCGCGCCCGTACTCGCCGCCCCCACTCAGTGAGCTCTTCTCGGGGCCGGCTCGCCCTTCAGTTGTGGGATGTTTTTACCATGTTACCCCCCTTTGGATTGCCTATAGTCCTCGAAAACAGTGAAGGTTGGGTATTTGCAGGCCATCTTTTCCTATAAATAGGACCCAAGGGGTACCTCAGAAGGCACGTTTTTTTTGTGCCCGGTCTTCTAGCGCTTTCTGAGGTACCTTAGCTTCAGCACTTGGCTAAGGAGGGGAAGCGCTCTAAGATCTTCCGGGTGTGTGGTGGGACCTCCGTGCTGAAGCCTTGGGTCTGTTCCCGGTCCCTCTCCCTTGACCCTTGGGCTTGTGAGTAGAGAAGTAAGTGTGCGATCACCCCTTCCGCAAGGGTCGAACTCCACAGGGACCGATTTTTCGGTTTCAACACTCATCCGATCAATATAGAAGCTTGTTAATAAAACAAACAAGTCCTTTACTTTTTTCCTAACATGAGCAACATCAGTCTTTACCGCTGATACGTTGCGGAGAAACTTCACTTCTGTTGGACTAAATAGAAATTGATAGCATGCGTCAACCGTATTGGTCACAGAGAAAAGGTTCTTCTTCATGCCCGGTACGTGATAGACACTCCTTAAGGTGAGTGGACCTCTATCACTACCCAAGGACACAATACCCTCCTTCTCTACAACATGAACAGTATTGTCAACTGTAATAATAGCTTCATTACCTGTGAATGTCTGCAGAGAGGAGAACTTTGACTCATCTCCGGTGAGATGATGACCACACCCAGAGTCCACGATCCAGTCATCTTGGTAGTAGATGGTGGACAAAGTACGGACACAAGTGCCCGTCATAAATGTTCCTCCCCATCCGGCTTCCTCAGCATTGGAATCAGCTCCCTCCTTGTCTGTAACATGCCCAGGCTGCAGCTTGACCTTGTAGTCCTTTTTGAAATGTCCTGGCTGGTTGCACCTGTAGCACTTAAGCCACTCCTTCCTCTTCCAATCTTGCTTAGGAGAAGCGCTCCCCTTTTATTGATAAGAAGTTGAAGGGTCATCACCAGGAACAGTCTTCTTCTTCTTCTCCTATCTCTTCTTCTTCCCTGTGAAGAGAGCATCACTACCTCTTTCAGAGATAGTAACTCCAGTCATTTGCTTAGCCAAGCTTTCCTACGAAACCAGTAGGTTCTCCGGCTCCAGCAATGATAGCTGAGTGGCCCAGCCTTGAACAGAAGTAACAAAGGCCACATATTCCTTCCAAAAACCGCGGATTATGTATTTCTTCAGCTTAGCTTCGGAAATTGGCTCATCAGGATCCAATGCTGAAATCTCAGCGCAGAGGTTCTTCATTTTCAGATATAAGGTAGAGATGGAGAGATTTCCCTGAGTTGCCCTAGTCAACTCAATTTCCAGGAACTGTAGCCTTGCTACGTTCTTCCTGTTGAACAACCAATCAAGGGAAGTTCATATCTCAGCAGCAGATCGACATCCTAAGATGTGATCAAAGAGTTCTGGTGATATAGCTTGCCTGAGAGCATACTCCGCTTTCGCGTTGATCTTTTTCCAAGCTCTCACCTCATCAGCACCAGCACCAGCAGCAGTAACCTCTTGCTTATCGTCACCATCGACGACATCCCACAGATCCTCACTAAGAAGATAGCACTTCATACACGACTTCCACTTTTTAAAGTTAATCAGTGGAGTAGCTCGATTCCAAGACCCCATGCATACCCAGCTTCCATTGCACTAACTCTGGTTACTTGCTCACAGAAGCAGAAAGCAAACTGAAGGTAATCACTGCTCAAGCCACTGTTCCCTTTGATACCATGTTAAAATTTTCATATAGCGAAAAACGGGAAACCAGGCGCAGGAACACTCAACAGTCTTGAGTCAAGTAAACCAAAAGCACAAAGCTAAAGCAAGGATCTTGTACTATCAAAAAACTTCTTTACACAGCAGGGCATACATGGCGAGACATGCTTGCCAAAGAATCTAAAGGAAGCAGAAAAATTACAAGTCCAATTAAACCGCGTGGACTCAATGAGTAACAAGGCCGCAGAGGCCGCCTAGTCGCAAGACCGTAACAAGCCGCGCGGACAACCCATTATTCCAGTGCTAAAAAGAACTCAGTCCTCCGAACTGCAAACTGCCTGACCGCGAGGTCGCCTAGTCGCCAGAACGAGCAGACGCTGCCACCAACTGAAACAGGCCGCCCAGTGGCGGACAGCTTATTGAACAGAAGAACTAGTTGAAAAGGAGAAACCGTCTGGCCGCATACGACCTGTTGTTAACCGCTGGTTGAGACAGTAGAGTTCGCACCAACCTTAGAACCAAATCCTGGCTCTTCAGTGCTGTCCGAACAACGTGCACAGCAAGAACCCGGTTAACTCCTTCAAACCGCACGGATAGAAAAGTCAAGTCTGCAGCAACTAATCGCGAGTAGGCTTACTGTTCATTCAGTTACTGTTGATGTGACGGGGGGGATCCTATTTATAGCACGGAGAGGAGTGTGGTCACCGCCCCACCGATAGGAACACCACCCTAGCTCGCGGCGAGCATAACGCGTGTCCGCACAACCTGCGGATACACACTGCAGTCCGTCGCGACAAGCCAGAAGCCAGCCCTTCAACAAACAACCAACTGGCCAGATAGAAAGTTCTATCCGCCAGGTCGCCAAAGGACAATGCTGGACAAACCCAACAGCAACCTCCACGAGAACCACCCCAGTCCGCACATCTTGCGAACTCGGCTCCAGTCCGCTCAGCCCGCGTCAAGAGACGGAGCTTGCCCAACCTGGCCATCAAAACAAGCCCGCTGGAATTAGCGAACTACACTGCCAGTCTGCCCAGTTTGCCCGATTAACCCCCCACTTTCACTTCAATAATTTCAACACTTCGTTCAGCCGAGCCCGCTTTAATTGCAGGACCAATAACTTGGGAGCTTGTTGCTAACACAGACTATGATCCGCTAGCATAGAAATACTCAAACTCGGTCGTTATTTGGTTGACAGAATTAATCATGCACCAAAGATGACTTGAATCACCAATTCGGTTCAATTCAACAAAGACTTCTTAATCAGTTCAACTATAGTGGTTATGAATCGAAGAAGAAAACAGTAGGCACTTGTCCATAACTTGAATGAGACTTATCATTTATTGTCGAGTGCACTAAGTGGAATGGACAGTGATGTCCGAGCGTGTGTCACGAATCGTTAAAGGGGTGGTTTAGTCCTACACCGCCTAGCGTGCTCCTTGGTCCTGAGTGTATAAGCGGGGTGGTCACTCCTCCCCTAACCACGTGGCTTTGGGAAGAGACGTCACAATGCTTTACATGGTATCAGAGCAGGGGGCATGTGGCGAGGGGGGTGTTGAGTGCGCCACGTGGAATGGACAGTGATGTCTGAGTGTGTGTCGCGACTCGTTAAAAGGGATGGTTTAGTCTCACACCGCCTAGCGTGCACCTTGGTCCTGGGTGTATAAGCGGGGTGACCACTCCTCCCCTAACCGTGTGGTTTTGGGGAGAGACACCGCAATGCTTTGCATGTATAACACACCTCTGGATTGAATGAAGAATAATGTAGTGTTCATGATGAATTTCATCCAATCTAAGTTACCCCCCCCCCCCCCCCCCCCCACAAAAAAGAATCGTGCAAACAGTACAGGCGAACCAGTAGACGCGCGAGAAGTACCTTCAACCCGCCGCAAAACACCATCAACGACTGCATCAATTGACCCTCGCTCTGCCGCTGGCCCTCGGCAACCTCCAGTGTCGCTCGCCGCACCCATGTCCCTCACCGCTCGCCGTCGGCGTTCCCTTCGCCGACCTTCCACCGCGATTGCTACCTATTCTGCTCCGGTCCACGCACATCGCCCTGCGTCCAGGTTCCCTCCGGAGCGACACCGTTCCCTCCCGAGCCACACTGTTCCCTCCCGAGCCACGCCGCCTCTCTGCTTCCTCGCCAGCAACTGCAGGTTTAAAACACCTAAGCTTGTTGGGATTGCTCCGGTCAAGTGATTAGAGAGAGCTTTCAGATTCTTCAAAAGACCCAACTGTGTTGGTACACTACTGTAACGATACCGGCGGTCAGGGACCCGTTGCTCACAGGGCCGTCTAACCGAGGATCCATAACGGCCCAACCAACCGGCCTTTACAGGGCTGCAGCCCAACGCACCCAACCACTTCACCGCTCAGTTGGTGATGAGAGCATGAGTTAAATGCTTCTTATCTAGGAGGTCTGGGTATCGAGCCCCAGCCTCAACAACCTACCGCGCGGGATACCCTATACGCGCGGTGAAGTGGTTGGGTGCGTTGGGCTGCAGCCCTGTAAAGGCCGGTTGGTTGGGCCGTTATGAATCCTCGGTTAGACGGCCCTGTGAGCAACGGGTCCCTGACCGCCGGTATCGTTACAACTACCCGTCAGTTGGTTATAATTCAATAGAAAAACTGCAGAAGATGAAAATGAAAGATTTATGCAGAAATGAGGGATAGGAACTTGAAGTGAGCAAGATGAAGATGCAAACAAACCAAGCTCAAGGAAATGTTGTAGTCGAACTAGCTTTGGAGATTGACTGTGCTGCTAATTTCCTTTGGGATGTGCCCAGATATGTTGTTAAGATTGAGGTAGATTTCAGAAAGTTGAGGGAAGGAAGGAGGCCGGATGCTTCAGCGGGAGGAAGGGGGCCATAGGTTGCAGCTAACCACGGTATTGTTTTTGAAATTTTGGGGTGCCGATGCTCAAAAATGGTTCGTGATTAACCTTTTTTTTATTATTATTATTTATTGCTTAATTTAATTTTGTAGTCACATTTGATACACTCCCGTAAAAATGATCTGGTTCCAGGTACCAAAACCGCCCACCTCCTTTAATGGAGGTAGTGGGGTTGACCCAATCAACCTCATTAGCATCAAAACAGCCATCATCGTCATCGTCATCCTGTCGGCCGTCGTCGTGCCAAGCAGCCACCCGCCGGCGACCGCGTTTCCGACAAGCCTCCCGGACGGTCGCCGTCACGCCACGCAGCCGCCCGCAAGCTGCCGCGAGGCATGCGGCCGGCCTTCAGGCCGACCGTTGTTCCTTCCTCCCTTGTAACCTCGCCGACCACCCTCCCCTTGCGGGAGGGGCAATTATTTTATTTTTCCGGTCAACCCAAAACCGTCCACTACCTCCATTAATCGTCCTGGGGCGATCTCGTCATTTCTATGAAATTGGTGATCCGTGTGTTCTAAACGGAGCATTCTTATTCGCCCGCCCGGTAATTATCTGGAGAAATTACTAGATTGCACCCTCTTGGAATCTATAAATACACGCATTCCCTTCTTCAATTGAATCGTCTTCTCCACCCGGAAAATCCTCATATGAATTTTCTCTCTCCTCCTCCTACGGATTTTCTTTCTCCTCCTCCTACGGATTTTCTCTCTCCTCCACTCTCCTCATTGCGCGCTCCCCGCGCGCGCCTCCTCCCCGCGCGCTCCCGCTCACGCCGCCTCCCCGCGCACTCCCGCGCGCGCCCCCTCCCCGTCGCGCCGCCTGCCCGCGCGCTCCCGCGCGCGCCCCCTCCCCGCGCGCGCCCCCTCCCCGTGCGTGCCCCCTCCCTGCGCGCCTCCTCCTCACTCGCTCCCGCGCGCCTCCTCCTCTCGCGCTCCCGCGCGCCTCCTACTCGCGCGCTCCCGAGCGCGCGCCTTCATTTGTGTGCTTCCACGTGCTCCGCTTCCTTGCGCCACCTCCTCGCACGCTCCCGCGCAAGCCGCCTACTTACGCACCTTCCCGTGAGCTACTTCCCCACGCGATTTGACAAGCGCCCCGCACACTCTCTTCTAAGCAAGCGTCCTGCACGCTCTCATTTAGCAAGCGCCCAACGCGCACTCCTCTACTGAGCGCTCTGCACACTCTCCTTAAGCAAGCTCCCCGCATGCTGTCCTAAAGCAAGCGCCCCGCGTGCTCTCCTGCAATAAGCGCCCCATGCATTCTCCTCTAGTGAATGTTTTGCACACTCTTCTCGAGCAAGCTCCTTGCGCGCTCTCCTCTGGTAAGTGCCCTGTGCGCTCAAGAACAAGCATTCCAACCATCAAAAGTGCAATCGCATCAGGCTTCTCCCAAAGATAATCAGAGATAAGTCGCAAAGGATAAGGCGCACAGAGTGTGCTACCTAAGCTTCCAGGCCCCAAACATCAGAACGAGTGCAACATGCCGCTCCCACCTCCAAGCAACCGTCAAAGACTCTAAAGCATCCACAGAGTGCAAAGCTCCCCGTCATTGCTTGAAAAAGAATTAGCTCTGTGAAAGGTGGTCTGCCACTCTCTGAGCCCAACATTCTCTCTCTCTCTCTCTCAAACTGTAACGAGAGGCAGCGTGTCCCCCTCGAGTTCTATAAGAAAGCATTGTAATCACAATAAAACTAGTGGAAGTTTGGTCGGCACAGATCCGACCACGTGGTTTTTCACTTCTTTCCGGGATTTTACACGTCAAAAAAATTACCTTGGCAGCTTTTATTTTCTATGAATGATTGCGCGCTTGACCGCACTCGAGCTAAGACGGTGAAATTTACTCCAGTCTACCAGGAGAGTTGAGTTTGGCCGCAACAAGGGTTGTCGAGTAGTTTTCCCGACACTTCACTTAGAATTCATTGCAATTTAGGCGCGCACTCACGTAGTCACACCCAACATCTTTTGGTTGAGCCGAGCCCGCTTGGTGCAAGGTAGGAATCCACCTGTCTGCCACCCTGGAGAGCAGGCCACCCTGCCTTAGGGGGGGCCACCATGGAATCCACCATGGTGGTTTAACCAAGGCTACAACCCGTACACATCAACCCATCCCCGGGCCCCATGGCAAGCCGGATGTTGAGGGCGGGAATCGAACACCCAAACTCCTTGATAAAGGACTTTCATGCAAGTAAGCGCTGATCACCAATTGAGATGCAGGACCAGTTACTTGGGAGCTTGTTGGTAACAGGCAATGATCCGCTAGCATAGAAATACTCAAAACAACTCTATCGCACCCCTATTGATCAACTCGATCGCTATTTGGTTGACAGAGCTAATCATGCGCCAAAGACGACTCGACGCACCAATTCGGCTCAATTCAACAAAGTTTTCTTAATCAATTCAGCTGGAGTGGCAATTGTCCATAATTTGAACGAGACTTATCACGTATACAATGCCCCTCGCATAAAATGTTACAAATATCTCTATAACATCCACAATCTATTCCCAAGTTCTATATTTACAATAGGTATGAAATAATATGTTATAAGTTATCATGCAAAACATCCAATTTGTACGTCTACGTGCTGCCACATACACACACAATCACAATCACTATGTTATAAGATATAGGCTTTGCCGCAACACAACATTCTCGAAGTAGAGCCATATCCCCTCAAAATTCTCGTGGTCTTCTTCACCTGTGAGAATCAATCTCGTGAACGCAAGGCCTCGCTGCTAATACTTCCGTGTGTGAACTGTCTCACTCCCACTTCTCTCCTTTTTCCCGTGTTTTCCTATTCTCGCAGATTTCCGTCGCTGTCACACTATTTTGATTGTGCATACGTCTAAAATAGAATGTACCGACTAAGTCTAGCAAACGAAATAATTCAACAAGTGCAATCAAACTTAGTTAGCCCTAAGAATTTACATGAGAGACTAGGACACGTGAAGTAAAGGAAAATGTTCTATTTACACCTGAAGTAAGAATTTACTAGAAAAATGGCTTTTAGTCACGATTTTTTTTTGCCACGAGGGAAAACCGTGGCTAATACTGAAGTATTAGCCACGGTTCCTACTCCGTGGCTAATAAGCTAGTATTAGCCACATATGACTAATCCGTGGAAAATAACCCGACTTTTTGCCACGATTTGCCTATTTCGTGGCTAATAATCTAGTATTAGCCACGAAAGTCTAATCCGTGGCAAAAAGTCAGGTTTTTTTTAGTCTCACACCGCCAACAAAAAGCTGAATTTGGGGTTTGTATAGCCCATTCAAAATTATTGTTTGAAATAAAATTGGAGCGGCGGCGGCGGCCGGCCGGCGGCAGCTGCAGGGCGGCGGCTGACGGCCGAATATTTTTTATGTTAGGTTTATTACAGGCGTTTTAGCCACGACAATTGAACCGTGACAAATGAAGAACTTTTAGCCACGGCAATTGAACCGTGGCTAATAACTTATTAGCTACGGATTCAGTGTGGCTAATACTATTAGCCACGCTCGCGTTGCCCACGCCCATTTTCCGTGGATAGTTCGTGGCTAATAGTTATTAGCCACGGTTTTGGACTTTTAGCCATGGTTTTTGACTTTTAGCCACGGAAATTTGGACTTTAGACTATAAATAGCTAGAACTTACTAGATCACATTAGACACTAAAAACAACTTGAGAAATGTGAAATGTACTCAGACTAAGATCACTAGAAAATCTTTTAGTGCGGTTACTAGGAGCGCAACACCCCTAGAGCTAATACATTCCGACATCTGTGACTTTAAAAGTTTTGTCACTAGAAGAGGTAGGAAGTATATGATCACATTTATAGATGACTGCTCTAGGTTCTGTCACATTTATTTTCTTAAAATTAAAGATGAAGCATTTGAAAAATTCTGTCTTTTCAAAATCATTGTAGAAAACCAACTTGACATGAAAATCAAAAGATTTAAAAGTGATATAAGAGGAGAATACATGTTCATTGAGTTCAAGTATTTTCTTGCCTCTCAAGGAATCATAGCTGAAACCACTACTCCCTACTCACCCCAATCAAATGATATAGCTGAGCGAAAGAATAGGACGGTAACAGAAATATTAAATTCTATGCTCCTGACAGTTGATATGCATACTGCTTATTTGGGAGAAGCAGTCTTAACTGCTAATAACATTCTAAATAAAGTCACTCATGCTAAGTTAAATGTTATACCCTACGAGCTTTGGTTTAAGAGATCCATGACCATTAGTAGATTTACGACTTGGGGTTGTATAATCTATGTTAGGGTTTCTGACCCAAGACGGTCTAAGATTGGACCTAGGACCAACACATGTGTCTACCTAAGTTGTGATGAAGATAGTGTTGCAGATAGATTCTTAGTTATTTCAAATAATATAATTATATAATCTAGAGATATGATATTTTTTGAAGATAAATTCCTCAAAGATAAAAATATATTACTCTCAGGTATGCAAACAACTATTACTGAAGAAGATCATTGAATAAGTACTGAACACCTCATATTCAATTCTAGTAGACAATAGTAATCTAGAGTTTAGGTTGACTTCTATGAGAGAGAAAACTCCTAGAACCTTCGGCAGAGACTTTTTCACTTACCACGTTGAAGTTGATACATTCAATTATAAGGAAGTGATGTGATCAAGAGATTCACTACTATGGAAAGAAGTCATTGATGAAGAGATGAATTATCTACTTCAGAAAAACACATGGACGTTGGTTGATAAATCAAAAGGGACTAAAACTATAGGGTGTAAGTGAGTTTTGAAATTTTTTTTGAATTTTGATGGTAGCGAAGCTAAGTATAAAGCACGCCTAGTAGGTAAAGATTCACACAAGTTAGCGAAATAGATTATTTTGATGTATACTCACTCATATGCCACCTAGCAACTATTAGAATCCTCATTGTTATTGCATATATAGCGAACTTTACTATTCATCAAATAGATGTAAGATTGTATTCTTGAACAGAGATTTGACCGAAGAGATATACATGAGCCAATCTGAAGATTTCATGGTAGAAAGTCACAAAAATAAGGTCTGTAAATTAATTAAGTCACTATATAGACTAAAACAAATACCAAAATTATGACATGAGAAATTTGGCCGTAGTATAAAAGACATGAGATTCATGTCGAGTCTCTTTGATAAATATTTTTACATACGTCATACATCAAATAAAGTCGTTATAATATACATGTATATAGATGATATGTTAATTCTAGGATCTGATCAATCTGAAGTAGATGACGTAAAGTCAAGTCTAATAAAAGAATATAACATTAAAGACATAAGTGTAGCTGAAACTATACTAGACATGCAAGTAAGCTTTGGAAAAAATGACATTTCTCTAAGTCAAAACCACTACATAAAATTCATGTTGGATACGTGGGGATATAGTGAAAGTAAAGAGGTAGAAACATCATATGACTATAATAACCGCTTAAAGCACAATGAAGGAGTTACGGTTAGATAGTTAAACTATGTTAAAATGATTGTTAGTCTCATCACTACTAGAAAACTGACTTTTAGCCACGGCAAATTGCCGTGGCTAAAAGTCCAAAACCGTGGCTAAAGACTTTTAGCCACGGTCTGCCCATGGAAAATGGGCGTGGGCAATACGAGCGTGACTAAAAGTCCAAACCGTGGCTAAAAGTCCAAAACCGTGGCTAATACCTGACTTTTAGCCACGGTTCATTGTCGTGGCTAATAGTGGACTTTTAGCCACGGTTTAATTGACGTGGTTAAAAGGCCACTCATAACATAAAAAATTCAGGCCGGCCACCGGGCGCCGCCGCCGGCCGCCGGCCGCCGCCGCCGCCATATTTATTTCAAAGGCTAATTGAAATAAATTCCTTATAAACCCAAAAATCTCATTTTGTTTTGGCGGTGTGGGACTAAACGATGCCACGACCTTTTGCCACGGTTCAGGCAAACCGTGGCTAATACTAGACTTTTAGCCACGGTTCAGGCAAACCGTGGCTAAAAGTCCAGTATTAGCCACGGAATAAAACCGTGGCTAATACTCACTATTAGCCACGATTTTTCCCCGTGGCAAAAGAAACCGTGGCTAAAAGCCATTTTTCTAGTAGTGCATGTATGCTATGGTCTGTACCAGACCTGACATAGGCTTTACGGTATGCATGTTAAACAGATTTACTAGTAATCTTATCCAAGACCATTAGAATGCTCTCGATAAACTAATGAGATACTTAAAGCACACCCAAAAGTATGTTTATGTTACAATGATTATCCTTCAGTTCTTGGAGGATATTCTGATACATCATGATGCTCAGAAAAAATGACAACAAGTCTACTAGTGGTTTCATATTTACATTAGGAGCATCAATTGTAGCTTGGAATTCCAAGAGGCAATCATGCATTACACTCTATTCTATGGAATCTGAACTCTATGCCCTAGCTTCAGTAAGAGAAGAAGCAAAGTGGATAAGAGATTTGGTGATGAACATTTCACTGACGAGCCTGAAACTGAGTTCTATTACAGTCTACTGCGATGATCAGGCTACTAAAATAATTACTACGAATACTTTATTCAATAGCAAAATAAGGTAACTAAAGATGAAACAAGCTTAGTTGACTCCTTCACAGTTCAATGGATTATGACCCTAATTGATGTGAGGTCAAATGATAATATTACAGACGTTTTAACAAAATGCTTAAATAGAGCTGTCACAATCAAAACATCAGGGGAGATGAGATTAAAATTCATAAAAATATGAAATTTTCCTCCTACGTTTATATTTTGATGGTAAGAACCTATAGTCATTCCTTGATGAAAATCCAAGATTTCTTAATGAAAATCCCAAATAATTGACTAAAAACCCTAAAATAGCAGACAATATTCAAGCATCTAATACCATATTGAAAACCTCAAATGATTTCCTAATGAAAACACAAAATGGTAAGATGCTAGTCATTTCACATTTGATGACTTAATATCTTTCTCATTGTAAGTTGATTCGAGATTATTCAACTGGTAATAAAAAGTCGTTGTAAAGGTTAATCTAACATTGATGATCATAACACATTATTTCACACTTTATAATACTACATGTGATGGTGTGTCATATCATTCCACATTTGATGATAAAGTACATAATGATCATCAATGAGTAAGATAACAATATTTGATGTATTAAAATTAAAACTTGACCGGTCCTAGTTAGATTGGATAAAAATGCTGACAGTGTTACTTCACTACTGCTACAAGTACTAAGCTCATTTACGTATAACTAGTTTACTTTAAAATGTCACTGCATATATTTATGAATTCATAGAGTCTAAGCTCATGAAATTCCTTGCAGATACTAGTGAAGATGAAGGAGAGAAAGTAGACCTTGACATGAATGATAATGATCTACTCTCTGAGTAGAATTGTTATATGTTAAATCCATTTTTTACTATGTTTACAGACTTTCATTCCTGAGATGCACTTTTATATTTGGATGTTTGTTTTTTCTGTTTATGCAAAACTCTTATTATGTACAATTGTGCTTTTTCTCTGGATAATGTTTAAAGTTTGAAACTTAGTACTTTCTACTTTCTTGCACTCTGAAACATAAATGTTATATACCATAAATATAGGAGGAGATTGTTAATGCATATTTGAGTACATAACGAGTTCAGAGGCTTAACGGGTCTGGTTCTGATACTGAGATATTTGATACCCGTATTAAACCTAGGATTTGCTTATAAAACCCAAGTTGGAGGCAACGGGGAGGTAGTTTCACTTTGACCACCACCCGGGATGCTTCGAGTGACATAACACTATTAACAAGTAAAGGTGCAAAAAAGGTCAGATCTTCTCGATAAGGCTTGGGCCAAGCCTAGGGACCTCATGAGGCAATCCCCCATATTTAGCTGCGCCCTACTATGCCAGACCCATTGCTAGGCCAAGCAGCTAGGCAGGTGTCCGAGGTTTAAAGCTGGATGTTGGCCTAGCATTAAATGCTAGGTGTAGCAAAAGTTGGGCCTATGTATAGGGCGAGTATTGAAGAATCCCGGACTGGACGTCTCAAATTTTTTGTTGCGCCAATACTAACAAGTATCTAAAACAAAAATAAATAAATAAATTATGAAATACATTTAATACTGTATAATAATTTTATTTATATAAAGCTATATTTTATTTAGCAACCAAAGAATATTTAAAAAGTAAATATTCTTAATAGATAATAAATTTGCTTGTGGTTAATAAAATTGTGTTGAAAATAACAAAATATTGACTAATATCCGTAAAATACTTTAATATTTGTTTAATATTAAATAATAAATGTTCAATGTGAAGTAATAATAAATATTTGATTGTAAGACTAACACCTATAAAACAATATTTTAAAAACCGTGTCAGCCGATATAACAAAAAAATAGATATGTTGCCCTGCATTTGGCTAAACGGCATAACTTATTTTTTCAAGAAATTAGTTGTAATGCTCTCAAAACATATATGTCAGTTGATATGCCGAAGGATATCTAAAACACCAGTCCTTGTAATCAAAGGAAAGTTGAAGATTCTATAAAGGACTAAGAATAAATTCTTCTAGCACGAGATGAAGGGTCTAAACTTGTGTAATTATCACAATTTCAACATTTGTTGTTCAAATCATAGAAAACATTTCACTCAAGGTTTTAAAAATTGGGCAAGAGAATCTTTATTTTCTTATAGTCATTCAAATTCACACTTCAAAGGCTTCCTTGGATAATAAAAAAATCATGCGGAAGAGAGAATTATTGCATAGCATACAAAACAACAATCCAAAGGACTGGAACCAGACAAGTTGAGCATTCTCAGCGTCGTCCAAACTCTTCTAATCTTTTCGGGCAGTTTTCGCATTGGAATTTCGTTTATTGAATCGTTAAATAAAACCACTTATATTCAAATTGCTGAAAAGGTGATATGAACAGAATTGTGCTTTAATGAAATATGAGTGTTATTCCATTATATATGAACCAACAAATCATGAAAATGAGCTTATACGAGCATGAAATATGTAATATAAAAACGATTCATCACCTTTCTCGATGTGGGATCAAAATGTGTGTGTCAGATGGGTTGTCAATGGGACAATAAACCAATTCAGAATTAAAAAGCTCATCACTTGTCCTTTTGAGAAAAAAATGATTTCCGCGGTGACTAGCTGATGTTTGAATCCCATAAGTTCGCGGAGTTAAAGTTTTCAGCCCACATTCTTGCTTGTAAACGTCAAGATATAGCATAAACCGTGTATTTTTACTCTCTGATCCAACAAAAATGTATTGTTTGCTTTCTGAAACTTGGAGATCAACTGAAAACATATCATCCTTCTCATGATAGAGACACAGATCGCTTGATTGTTCTGACAGCAATTTATGAGACCATACCTACACAACAAATATAAATAATATCAAGTGGGTAATCTGAGTAACAGGAAAACATTTTAAGTGGTTTAGGCTCTGTTTGGCGTGTTGGTGACGGTCGTCAACGCGATGGTTATCGATGGGGTCTCCCTAGAAGCGCTAGTCGCACCGCAATGCAGGGGGTGCGGTTATCCAAAGAGCCCCACCAACGACGTAATTATCCGAGGCGTGACCGCCGCCATCGCCACTGCAATGGTATTTCCGAGGGATCCTTGATTTTCACTATTTGCAGGAAATAAAAACCGGAAATAATGGAGTTTTCTGAAAGGGGTTCGTGAGTCCTTCCTGCTAATGAATGGCAAACCCAGATAATTTTTCTTCCTTTTAATGACCAGTACGGGGAGCCAATAATGTCCAATTAAGGGTCTGTTTGGCGCAGCTCTGGCGGCTGCAAAATCTCTATTCCAGCCGCCAGAGCTGCTTTCAGTCTGTTTGGGACAGCTCTCTGTGAAGAGATTTTCAAAAATCTGGAGCTGTTTTGCAGCTTTTCAGAAATCTCTTCCCCCCCAGCTTCTGCTTCCGCAAAATAGCTTTCTCTCTCACATGTTTTGGAAATCTAATGGTTTCTTCAGTTGGAACATGCTCAGAGGCCGGACGGCCTTCCTCCTGCAATTCCGAGCCCCGAACGGCTTTCCTCCGGCGATTACGAGCCCCCGACGTCCTTCCTCCGGCGATTCCGAGCGCACTTCTGCACAGAACACCCAAACAGTCTGCACCTTTTCAAAACTGCTCCCCAAAGATCTATTTTAAAACAGCTCTATCCGGGAAGCAGCTTTTCAATCCGCCAGAGCTGTCCCAAACAGACCCTAAGTCCACCATTCATGTTGATTTTCCTCACGAAACAGTGCATTGGAGAATCAGCCATGGTTTTGGCGGACGGAGACGGTTACCGCAAGCGACCTTCCGCCTTTGTTCGTGTCTGGATCACGCCTGGCCGGCCGCCGCTGCCACGCCACGCGGCCCTCTGGCCGCCCGACCTGGGCAGCCAGCTCCTTGCCAAAGGCGGGCGGCAACACAGCCGCCCGCCCCTTGCCGGCCCCCACAGCGGGGGCAAGGCTATCGGGGCCCACGCGCTCTCCTCCAACAAGCGCCTATTGCGCTCTCAACCAGCAAGCGCCCTGCGCGCTTTCCTATGGCAAGCGCCTCGCACACTCTCCTCCAGCAAGCGCCATACGCGCTCTCCTCTGGCAAGGGTCCTGCCCGCTCTCCTCTAACAAACGCCTCGCGCTCTCTCTGTCAGCGAGCACCACGAGGGCTCTCCGTCAACAAGCACCCCGCGCGCTCTCCTGCGGAAAGGTATTATTTTTTGGGGCTTGATTCAGATCCGTAAATCAAAAGAAAAAAAGGAAAAATAAATGTTTATATTTTGAGTTTATTTCTGAGAAAGGCAATAGAGGAATATGAATTAATTGATTCCTTTTTTGAGAGACTGTACAACAATGAACAGTCTTGTCATTATTTTCATTGGGTGGTGTATATATTAAAGAGCCAACCCACCGTGAGAATAGTAGGAACCGCCTGGAGTTTTGGAGAGCCGCATGTGAGAGGCAACGCGCCGCAGCTGTCTTCCTTTCTCTCTCTCTCGCTCGTGCACTCGGAGAGGTTGTTGGCCTTGGGTGTTATCGCCGGTCTTGGAGGATGTAGCCGTCGACATTGAGAGAGGGAGTTGCAGCCAGACTTGTTAGAGTTTGTTGCCGGCATTGCAGTGGACGTTCTTTGGAATGAAGAGGCAAGGTGTCGACTGCGTGCGTTGGTGCAGTAAGCCTCGATGGTGATTTCTCTCCGGTGGTGGCGTTGTTCTCCGGTGGCGGCATTGTTCTCCGGTGGTGGTGTGGTTGAATGTCGGACTAAGACATTGAAGGTTCGGTGAACCTTGTGTGTCCGCGAGGCGGATTGCAGTCCAGATCTCAGGTTATGGCCGCGAATCATGCGTGTTTGGTGCATCCACAGCACATTCACCGAACGATCATTTTTCTCCTATTTTCTTTGTATTTGAATTTATATTTTCATTATATAAATTGTGTGGTTATATTTTGTGTTCTTGTTTACTTGCAAAATTTATAGTTGTGTCTATTGTGTACCTGAATTTACAACAAGTGGTATCAGAGCCAGGTTTCGAGTAGGTGACTGATTGGACGTTCCGATTTTAGGTTTGGGTCAAAGGTAGGTGACGATATCGGTTTGCTCCCTATCTTCCCAGATTTGATCCGTGAATTAATCAGACCTTCTAGAGATACTATAGGCAGCTATGGCAGGGAAGAACACCGTGTTGGCCAGATATTCGGTAGAGAAATTTGACGGTAGCGGGAACTTTCGTCTATGGCAGATTCGGGTCAAGGATATGCTGGTTAAGCAGGGGTTGATCCAAGTACTCCGGGGGCGTGATTCTTTTCCCGCTCCGGTGAAGGATTCTGAGTGGACGAAGATAGATGAGCGCACCACTAGCGTTATCAGGATGTACGTAGACGACAAAGTGTTGTTCAATATTGGTATTGAAGAGTCTGATGTCACGCTGTGAGAGAAGCTGGAGGGGCTCTACATGAGCAAGTCGTTGACCATGAGGCTGTTACTGAAGTAGAGATTGTACGGTCTGAAAATGCAGGAAGGTAGTAACCTACAGAAATACTTCAACGTGTACAATGAACTTCTGAGCCAACTGCATGTGGTTGGTGTGAAGGTGGAGGAAAAAGACAAGGTCTTATTGCTTCTTAACTCACTCCTGGCATCGTATAAACACATGCAGACCACTCTGCTGTATGGGAAGGATACAGTAGACGTAGAGCAAATCACATCTGCGTTACTGTCCAGTCAGATGCTGTCAGACCCCGCTCCTGAATGTGAGCATGCTTTGGCAGTAGGAGGACGATGATGGATGCAATTCGAGAAGGGATCTGGGAGTGCACGGTCCAGATCCACATCGAGGAAGGCAGTGACGTGCTACCATTGCAGGCAGAGTGACCATATCAGGAGACATTGTACGCAACGTACGCAAATTTCTGGGGACGTCCAGGGTGCGGGTAAGGCGGCGGTAGCTACGACAGATGATAGTGATGTGTCTCTCCTCATCACTCAAAGTCCATGTGACTCGGATAGCTGAATATTAGATTCTGGTACTTCGCAGTACATTTGCTCAGATGTATGGATGTTCAGTTCACTAGAGGTGGCGACTGGGTCGGTCTTTCTGGGTGACGGCTCAGCATGTGAGGTCACGGGGATAGGGATGGTGGACATCAGGATGCATGATGGAGCAATGCGTAGGCTTGAGCGGGTACACCTGGAACCCAAGTTGCGCAGAAATTTGATATCGCTGGGCAGACTAGACTCCAGAGGATGCAGTTTTGCGGCGAGAGCTGGAGTTCTGACGGTGACGCGAGGGCGCACCGTGCTCATGCGAGCTATGCAGTGTGGTAGTATTTACATGCTGATGGGGACTACGATGCGAGGTGGTGTGCCCATGATTTATGCGGCTGACAGAGTTGATAGTCGAGGTGGTGCAGGGGATCGCCTCTCTGGTAGTCTGACTAGGCGAGTCAGATTCAACGATCCAGTTGCGTCGACATTCAGAGGTTGAGCTCGAACAGGGATGAGTCGACTAGAGCAGGTCGGCTGGCGCCTCAGGTCCTTGAGGTGGTGCTTCGTGCAGACTGGTGTTTTGTGCAGATCGTGCTACGTGCAATGTTCCACAGTGCAGATGGTTCTTTGTGCAGGGATGAGCACGCGGTTCTTCGTGCAGATCGTGCTACGTGCAATGTTCAGCTCTCTAAACCGCTGCAAGTGTTCAACGCCCACAACTCAGCAACGAGCCCACCAAGCATCAGCAAATCAGCAATTCTCGTCTCCTCTAAGTACAACAGGAGACAATCCACAGAGGACAGGACGTACCAAGTGCGTTACACGAGCTTCCAAGCTCCAGACATCAGAAAAAGTGCAACAAGCTGCTTCCGCCTACAAGAACTATGAGAGAACTCCAAAATACAATGAGCGCATTGCCCCCCGCAGCACACAAAAAAATAGTCAGCTCTGTGAACGGTGGCTTATTACCCTCCGAGCTCTTCTCTCTCTCCCCAATAATTGCAACGAGAGGTCGTCTATCGTCCTCGAGTTCTTGGAAAAGCCCTATAACAACGCTCATATCTAGTGGAGGTTGGTCGGCACAGATCCACTCATGTGGTTTCCACCCAGTTGACAGGTTTTTCACGTCAAAAAATTGTTTTGTCAGTCTTTCTTTCTCTGCAACTGTGCGCGCTCGACCGCTCCCTGGCTAAGATGGTCTAAGTTAATCCGATCTAACCGAGGCGTCGAGTTGGCCGCAACTGTTATGAACCGTCGTTCGTGACCGCCCGACCTCAGCTATGGAACTTCGTCCACTTTTATGTTCAAAACTAATTTTTTAGAAAAACTACATTTTGCATTTTAAGGCTTCGTTTGGTACGGCGGCAGCGACCATGAATATGAGTGTTAAATTGTCATTCGTTAACGCCCACCTAAGGAACTTCATCCACTTTTATGTTCAAGCGGATGATATTTGTTAGGTGATCCTTAACGAATGACAATTTAACCAATGCGTTTACGACCGCCACCACGTGCCAAACGGAGGCATAAGCATGTTTGTACAAACTTCGGCTTCGTTTGGTTCCACGTTTTGCCGCCTCCGTTTGGAGCAAATGCTGTCGGATGGCGGGTAAACAAACGGCTGCCGCCGGCGTTTGCACCCGCAGCAAGAAGAAAACGGCCCCGATCCACTCCGTTTCGACCCTCACCTCTTCCTCTCCAGTTTCAAAGTGGTGTTTTGACCCACTGGATGCACCCCCCACCACCGAACCAAATATAGCCTTCATCTAGGATAAACTGCAGAACAAATTTAAATTGAAAGTTCATAACCTTATCGGGACGAAGAGTTTCATCCATTGTGATGTAAACTAGTGCATCATCTCCCGCCCATTCTATATATGAAGTTACTGCTTTCAAAGGATTACCAATGGTAGTGCCACTGTCAGCATCAATGACATAAACAGTATAGATCTCATCACCTTTAGTGTCCACAGCATATGCTATCAATTTATTATTGGGGCTAGGCTGCAAATAAGATCACAAAAACATGTAAAGGAAACAAATTTTTTAACCTAACTACCTAAAAGACCAAAAATTACCTCAAAAGCCCCAATGCTATAGTATTCATGGGCTTGAGCCATGATATTCTCATCTAGAATAACATGCTCAGGCGGTGCTCCGGGACCCGTGGGCATAACATCATACACAGAAGAAGAAGAAGTATCATTGGTGATATGACGCCTGCAATGTAAATAATAGTCCTTTCCCTCCAAAGCTCTCGTGTAATAATAATATGAACCTTTCCTAATAGGTGTCGAAATACCATCTTCCTTGATTCTTGCTCTTATCTCAGCATACAGCTGATCCTCAAATTGTTTAACACCTACAATTAAATTTGAAATGTATAAATTAACATTTCCTAAAGAAAAAAAATCAAATCAAGTTAATTGTTGGCTTGTTGCAGTAGTTATTGAAGTTGGTAAATACTTTTAGTTCTCTTGTTTCTCACATCAGATTAGCCCACAAGAACTTAGGGGAATCGAAGTATGAATCACTTGGAAATCGTAAGTTTTTTTCCCTGGATCATCTTGATTCCGGATTAGAGTCAAGGCCTCTTGTTGGGTCGAGTCAAGGCCACTAGTTGGGTCGGACTTGGTCTCTTGGGGTTTTTTGGCATGAAAAATCAGGATTTGGAGAGCAACCGCCAGAAGCAAGGGAGAGTTCGTCATTCTTGTATGATCAAGGGAAGAGTTTCTTGTGAGATGGTGAGATGGGGTTCGATCTCACTGTAAGTCTTGCTGCCTGTAAACTTATATTTTCTTTGATAACAATACAAGTGGAAGAGGAGAAGGAAGAGAGGACATAGCCCGAATTCGGATTAATCTCTGTAAATCTAATTTTCCTTGGTGTGTTTGTGTGCTCTTGTGTTTTCAAAATTTGTTTAATTTTGGTTTGTTGTTGTTCTTCTCTGTTGGTCTCGTTTCTCTGCAGTAGTGAAAGCATCATGCCCAGCCCAATCAGAGAAGCGGCTATTAATTGTAATAGTTTACAATTTCAGCATGTGATTCAAGTAGATCAGATTAATCGATTCACAAAAAGAGTGAATTTGTTAGTCAAAAACTTGGGGATCTACAGCAAAAAAAACGGCCTGATCCCTGCTTCATCTCAAATAGGAATATAAAAAGAAAATGGCAGCGGGAGCTCACTGGACATGGACTGATTGGTGTAATCATTTTCGGCCTTGAGATAGGAGAGGATCTCGGGATTGGAGCGGGTGTCGTCACGGAGCCAGTAATAGTCGTCCACGCGGACGTCGCCGAACATCTCCATCTCGTGCCTCACCTTCTTCGCCACCGGCGGGATCGCCTTGGTGGAGATGAAGGATCGTGCACCAGCAGCAGCAGCAGCGTCGATACGCCTAGCGTAAACGGCGGTGAGGAGTGGTGGCAGAGGAAAGATGAGAAGCCAGCTGGTAAGCAGAAGCAATGAGAAGAGTGTGGAACGGCTAAGGCCGGCCATTTTAGGGAGCTGTTGTTCTGTTTTTCCAACGGCTGAGGCCGCCGGGCATTTTATACAGTTGCACACTTCTTCTCTTTTCCCAACCGCTAAGCCGGCGGCATACTTTTTCTTCTTTTTTTTATTGGGTCCAGACCTGAAGAGTGAGGCCTGGCAGTTTTTGTTTTTGTTTTTTTTGTTTTTGGGGGGGTTAAAGTTAAAGGTGAGGGCTGAGGCCGGGCATATATATTATATTTTTTTTGCCAGGTTTATTTAATTATTTATATTTTGTTAGGCATTTTTTCCTTCGTTTTTTGTTGGGTTAAGCTGAGAGAGGCCTGGCATTTTTTTTGTTTTTTTTGGAGGCTTTAAAGTTAAATTGACTAATTGAGGTCGGGCATATTTATTTATTTTATTTTATTGAGAAGAAAAATGATGCGGGTTGCGTTAGGTAGATGGTCAGCGTAAAATTTAGACATCCTTATTGTTGCGAACCAACTCGACGTCCCGGTCGGGCCGGAATTCTTGGACCGTCTTAGGTCTCGGGACGGTCGAGCGCGCACACAGCCAAAAGAGTAGGTTGATTGTACACGAGCAGTTTTAATGTGGAAAAACCCCTCAACTGGGTAAAAAATCACGTGATCGGATCTGTGCCAGTCAAAATCCACTATTTCCTGGGGGTTACAGTTGGTTTGTGAAGTCGAGGGTGACAGACCACCTCTCGTTACAATTATGGGGTGAGAGAACACTTTGCACGCAGCGGACGACAGGCCGTCGCGCCGGGAGTTGTTACAGATTGCGCTTTGCGCTGGTGGTCTTCGGATAGCGATTTGCTTATTCTGGATGGAAGACGGAACACTTGTTCTTGCCGTTGCTGGAGCTGCTTGGGACTTAGATGATTTAGCTTTGCTGGGTGGTTGCTGTTTAACCCCCTAGTGGCTCGAGTGTGGCTCAGAGGTGGCTAGAAGGCGGCTAGAAGGCGGCTCGAAGGTGGCTCGTATAAGAAAATTGGCAGAGCTCCGACCTGAGGAAGAAGAAGACTCCGAAGAGAAAGATCAAAAAAGATGAGAAATGAGGAGCCCTGAGACTCCTTTTATAGGCTCCGGGAGGTGGTTACGGTGGTTACGCGGCTACCCGCACAACGTAACCACCTTCATAAATGTTTCTACTATAGTTATTGATGCGCGTATCCCGCTATTAATAAATAATAAAATATTAATTACATTCTGCCCACTAACCTGGTGGTTAGTGGGTGGTTACGTGCAGATCGAACGGCCGAGAACGCTCCCCCTAATAGTACGGCGGGAGCGGGCCTCCGCGGGCGGCCGGCGAACTTGCCGCCAAGTTCGCCGGCGAGGGAGGGCCGCCGCAGACGACCGGGGAGAGGTGGTCGTTCCCTTTGGCCGCGCGCCGACGGCCGAGGGATGGGGCGGCTGGCCGCCCCTTTGGTCACCGGCGGCCAAGGCGAGGGGGCAGCCGGGGCGGCCTCCCCTTTGGCCACCGGCGGCCAAGGCGGGGGCGGCCCAGTTGGCCGCCCCACTTGTCCGCACGGGTGGCCAAGAGAGGGGGGCAGCTGGGGCGGCCACCCCCTTGGTCGCCGATGGCCAGGGCGAGGGGCGGCCCGATTGGCCGCACGGGCGTCCGGGCGTGGGGGCGGCCTGGGTGGCCGCCCCTTTCGACCTCACGGGCGGTCGGACGACGGGGCGACCGGGGTGGCCGCCCCTTTGGCCACCGGCGGCCAAGGAGGGGGGCGACCCGATCGGCCGCCCCCCTTAGCCGCATCGGCGACCGAGCAAGGGGGTGGCCCGGGCGGCCGCCCCCTCTGCCGTTCGGGCGCCCGAGGAGGGGGCGACCGCATGAACGGGGGCGGGCGACCGACGTCCGAGGAGGAGGCTAGCCGCCCGCCGCCGGCGAGGCGTGGCGGTTTCCCCATCATGAGTAGTGGGATCGGCGTGCGGAGATCGGGCGCGGTGATCGCGAGCGCGGTCAAACCCATGATCCCATTAATTTTAGTGGAGATCATGGGGGAGGTGGCTATGTGCACACCCATCACATATAAAATGGGGTTCATCCCCAACACTTATGAATATGTTGCTGAGAAGAAAGAAATTTTATTCAACCAAGTCTCTCAAAAGATATCAAATCGATTAAATGAGATGGTAGGCGTAGGGATATCACAAAACGATGACACCACAATAGTATGTACCAACAGATTTGCATCTTGACAAACAAAAGAAAAAGTGAACAACACCAACACCCGGAGAGAATCCAAAATTTCCTTAACAGTAGGCCGGCCAGTCCGCCTAGCTAGGCACCACCCCCGCATAATGTATCAATAAGAGTGGCGTAGTCGCCCTCAAAAATTACTGCTCCCCAGCCTCGTGAAATAGCAAGATCCATCACGAGGCGTGCTGCCATAGCTTCTGCTACCATCAGGGTGTCCACATGCGGAGCGTAATCCACCCTCTAATCCAACACATAACCCCCTGAATCTCGGGTAACAACCCCCATCCTCACCTTACAAGGATTTTGACGAATTGCACCATCAAAATTTATCTTTACACAGCCCGCCGCAGGGTGCTCCCACTTTGCAATCGCAGGTACCCCCGACTGCCCCCTCCCTGCATGACATCAACAAATGCCGGGAAATATGATTTGGCAAAAATTACAATCATCATAGTCGACTGCATCACCCCATCCCAAACCATCCTGTTCCGCCGCCACCAGATAGCCCAACACAAGACCGCGAAGAGGCCAAAAGTACCCCCGCAAAAGAACCCGATAAGTCTCGTGGATCCAAGTCTCCGGGAGCCAGCGCGCCAACAAGAATGCAATCCCGGGATACCAATCCTGCTCCAAGCAGAGACCACACAAGGACAACAAAAAAAGGAGTGTCGAGCATCCGCCTCAGGATCACCACAAAAAGGACAAGCCAACAAAGCTACTGCGTGACGACATTGCAGTGTCACCACCGTAGGCAAAATATCCTTAGCAAATCTTCATAAAAAAGCCGAATCTGAGGAGGAACACCCACCTTCCAAACAAAATCCCATGCAGATGTTGAGGCCGACGGAGAGACCACGTCAACATGGTTAATTAATGATATGCGCTCCGAACCAAGAATAACCCATTGTCAGAGAAATACCAAACCCACTTCTCCACCAAAGATCCCCGACCAACAGGCATCGAGAGAATCAACGATGCATCCTCCCGCGAGAACAAAGTGCCAATAAGAGATTAGTTCCACCCGCGACCATCTAGAAGGATAAGCTCCCCAACCCGCATCGGACATGCCGCACGAGGCCTAGTGGTCAACACCCGAAAATCCTTTGAACATGGTACCACCGATTGGTCCATATATGAATACTCCACCCCGAGCCCGCCGCGAGACAAGAACCCCCGCCAGAACAACGAGGGATGAAAGAATACTAGAGCAACAAAGAGAGGGACGATGACCCATGCCAGCGGTGAAGAAATCACCATCTGGAAAATAGCGAGCCTGAAAGACAGATCCCGCCAATGAGTCCAGTTTGGTGACAATTCTCCACGCGTGCTTTGCCAGAAGAGCCGAGTTGAAAGAGTCCAAACACCGGAAGCCCATCCCACCTCACGATCTTGGAAGACAAAGTGAGCGCTAAGACCTCCAATACAGACCCCCGACGTTGGGCTCCGCCACACCACCAAAAAGCACACAATAAGCGAATTAATTTCAGCAATAAGAGTACGACGGAGTCTGAAGCAGCTCATGACATATCTTAAGTTCACATTTGATGGAAATAAGCAGTATTCTTCCATCGCCGAGCAGAGGTGCGCGGATGGAAATAAGAAGTATTCTTCTCTCTTCTCAAGTCATGCCGCACAACTGTGTTGGCGCCACTCTGTGTCCTCCATCACCACTAACTTCTCCAACTCCATATGCAAAGCTACTATATAATTGCTCCCGGGGGGCGAAAGAGCTCAGACCATTCGATAATTGTTCAATCTCCACCTCAAGTTACCAAATGCGGTTAGACACCACTCCCACGGATTGATGGCAAAATGTATGCGTATTGACAATACATCTCCCAACTGCCTGCTCCCATCCAATGTGAGGATTGTTCTCCCAACTTCCGGGACGCATTGCCACCAAGCCTCAAACCGCTTCCCCCTCTCCATGGACCACACCGACTCCTCCGAGGAATCTAAAACGATGATCAAAATAAATGGATTGGAGATGATGAGCCTTCACCATTGGAAATAGCTGAAGCATATCCGGAGAAGCACAAACATGATCATGACTCTTCAAAAACCGCCATGGTCACATAGCCGCCGCCTCCTGTAGAGTTGCCGACTATCTCTCCATTCTCGTCCGCATCTGTCATCTCGCCTACTCGCAAAACTTTCTTTTTCGGCTACGATCCACGCTCGCCGCATCAAAGTGTTGAAGCTGGGAAAATTTCCTACAAAATTCGGATCAATGCAGTATAAGGTTACTGGTCCAGTTGTCGGACTTGACGGCTTGACAGGCTCGGGCACAAAAACAGAGAGACAACTAAATGGACCTCAGGTGCTATGGCAGGTAGGTCTCACCACGTACCCGGAAGCTTGAAAGAAGCTTCTCATCCACAATTAAACATGACCGAGCAAGGTACAAGATGAACACTAATTGACGACTATTTGAGGATGACGACCAAGGGGATAATCACTGTTGCACGGTTAGAAGTCCAAAAAAAAAGTCCAGTCGAGATCTTTTGCGAAATTCCGAGGTCCATCTCCTTGTGCCCCTGAGGTCCTATTTATAGGCAAATCCAAGGAGTGGGGTAGGGTGGTGGTGGGGGTGGGGGTGGAGGGGTCTTATTTATAACCCAACCCCTACCCGGGGACTATGCGACTTCCGGGGGTGCTCGCCCACTTAGGTGAGTAGCTGTTCTAATCGCCTACCTGGCGAGTATGCGAGGGGAGCTCGTCATACTCTCCCAGGCCTTCTGCTAACTCAAGTACCGACTGTGCTCTCCGCCTTGACTGTTTGACTTTGACTTCTTGTTGACCTGGCTCTAAGTGAATTCACCCTCGACGACTATGAGTTGTACACTTATGTTAGGGTTTTAAGAGAGATCTTATTGAGAGTATTAGAAAAGAAAGATGTAATTGTATCATACATTGACATAATCAAAGAAAGGTATATAAATTCATTGACGAGGGTGAGGATATCTCGAGGATTAACACAAGAATTACCTATCACTGTTGACTTACATTAAACTTCAACTTTAAGTTCCTATCTTTATACCCTTATCTTTGGTGAGCTCATTGGACATATCCCACAAACAATACTTTGATGTTTGTCGATGAGACGCGCGAGAGTGTAATCGCTAAACTTAAATTTTGGCGAGACACTTTAGAAAAGAAAGATTTTAGATTGAGCAAGGCAAAGACGGAGTATATGGAGCTTAAATTTAGCAATGCAAGAAGGATGAATGACTTCATTTTTATGTTGAGTGATCAAGATATTTCCCACAGTGAGCGCTTTAAATATCTTAGATCCATAGCTCAAAACGATGGGGGTGCTGATAAAGACGTGATACATAAAATCCAAACAAGTTGGTTGAAGTGGAGAGGCACATCATGAATCTTATATAGTCGTAAAGTACCATTAAAACTTAAAGGCAAGTTTTACAGTATTATAATTATACCAACGATGTTCTATGGGTTTGAGTATTGAGCAGTGAATTGCGTACATGAGCAAAAAATGCGAGTTGCAGAGATAAAAATGCTTAGGTGGATGTACGTGCACATTGGCAAACCCGGGTGTAATTTTTGCGATATTCCGCCTTAAGACCAATGCCTCCGAGTATAATTTTCGCGCAATTCCGCCTTAAGACAAAGGAAAGCTCCAATTTATCGGCCTCTTACCGTTCCCCAAAAAAGCTTTCGAAAGCCGAAGGTCCCACTGCTTCTGCTCTCCGCCTCCGTCTGATTGCTTCATTCCCGTTGGGAGTCGCCGACGCCGCGTCTGAACTTCAACCAAGAGACACTCTCCCGACTCCTGTCTGTCTGCTTCTTCGCTTTTCTCCCCGTTGGCATTGGGAGTCAGCTTGCGCCGCGTCTGCATCTTCTTCGTCATTCTCTGGTAAATCCAGCATCTTCTTCGTAATTCTCTAGAAACAAGCTTTTTCTTATGTTTTTAATTGGGAAACAGCTGTAAAGAGCTTGGGTTTTGTCCTTTTGGGATTCCGGGTTCATCAAGGTTTGTCAATCGATGAGATGTAGCCCTCCGACTTCCACTCTCGTCTCTCCAGATTGCCATATTTTCAGAAACCTCGAGTGGATGAACCCTTCTCATCCATTGACTGAATATGTAAATCATGTTAGGATATTTAGTTATATGTCCGCGCGTGTCAGGACCGACTCGGAACGACCCAATGGGTTTCGTGTCACTATGGTGTAACGGCTCTACGCTGGAGATACTATATAAGGCCATTCCACATTTGATGAGATTTAGTGGACTATCTTGAACGGAGCCACAACATTCTCAAGATATTCTCTTAGGTTTCCGCTCCGGCACTCCCGTCCGCTCCCGTACTCGCGAATTTGTTCTCAGCACCGCTCCTGTGCTCGCTATCTGGAAGGAGATCGCATCTTGCCGCTTCTTGCCGATCGCTATCCATTCTTGCGCCTCTTGCCGATTGCTGGAAGGAACGCATAACCGTTCCTGTGCAGATCTAGGTCACCGCCGCTCGCGAATTTCTGAACAATCGATCAGAAAATTTCTCGCCGTTTCAGAAATTTTTGGGCCTCGTTGCTCCTTCTCCTGCTGGATTTTCGTGTAGATCAGAAGAAGTTGCTCCAGATCTATATTTTCCTGTAGATCGGAAGAAGTCACTCCAGATCTAGATTTTCCTGTTGCTTTTCCGATCTTGCTTGTTGTTGCGTTTGATGTTCTTCATCCCTGTCGCCATCAAGGATCGTGAATCCTTTTTCCGTCGCCGTTCTTGATCGGGAAGAGGAACAAATCTGAGTTTGTCTCCAGATCTGACTTTCCAGATCTGATTTTCCAGATCTACAGTCAAATTGTCTTTGGAGATGCAAATCCAAATCTGGTGTTAATTCTTCTCTGGATTTCATATCAAATAAAAGGTGGGAGGAGCTCAATTCCAAATCGACGTGGATTTCCTCAGATCCCTGTTGGTGGAATCTGTTTATAATCTTCTGGATCGCATGATAGTGGTGATATTCAGATCTGTGTTTTCTGCATTCTTTGGGTTGAATCCAGTAGGAGAAAGGCTTGTGATGCTTCTACGCATTTGTGGGTTTTCTGCTGCTGCTCAGATCTAGTCATCCGTGATCATATTCAGCCGGAGAGCAGGATCACTTTTTTTTTTTTTGGATTGGATACGAAGTCTTGAACTCGCCTTCGCACGGCTCAGGTGACCCCGTTCTAGCATTTTGTTTATTTTTGTTTAAATCTAGAACGATGTCGAAGAAAAGCGCGCTCGACACCGTTAAGCTGCAATCGTTCGACGCCTCCGATTTTCTCAGTTGGAAAATTCAAGTCCAATTAGGAATGAAGGAACGCGAGATTTTCTATACTGTTCAGAGTGACTTCGCTTCTACCGTCGAGGACGTGGATGAGTACCAGTGGAACAAGGATGAGGATTTCTGCAGGGATTACCTGTTGAATTCCCTGAATCCTCGCCTAGCGTTGACCTACCACGCCTACAAAACTGCAAAGGAAATTTGGGATCGACTGAACGCGCACTTTCAGAAGGAGGAAGGATTGTCCAAGTCGCTAATTGGAGAGAAGTTCTTCAACTTCAAATTCAAGGCGAACGTGTCTATAACTTCTCAACTCTTGGAGCTGGTCAACCTGCGTCAGAAGCTGGATGATGATCATTCGAAGATGGATGATAGCCTCTTTGTGTACATGATTCTGAGTAAGCTGCCTCCTGAGTGGCTCTTTTTCAAGACCGAGATGCACCGACTGAAAGAGAAGATAAGTTTGGATGAACTCAAAAGGTTCATCCATATTGAGGACCAAAACATCGTTGGGAAAAGCATAGAGCAGGTTGCGCAGCCCTCACAGGCTGTCAACTTCGTTTCACGTCCTAGCAAGTCTTCTAGGAAGCTCCCGGCACCTAAGGGTGATACTCACGCACCGTTGGCGGTCAAAAAGCCTTCTCTCAAAAGGAAGAAGGGCAAGTGCCACAACTGCGGCAAATGGGGTCACTGGGCCGCTGAATGCAAGGGTCCGAAAAGACAAAAGGAGGAAGCCCCACAAAATACAGCGAACATGGTGGTCGACATCTTTGATCCCAAGTCCTTCGTGGTTATGATTGAGAGTAGTCACCGTAGTGCGTCGTCTGAGTGGTGGCTGGACAGTGGTGCTACCTGTCACGTCACAAATGATAGGGGTCTTCTCTCGAAGGTTACAGCGGTCAAGGATAGAGTCGAGAATTGCAATGGAGGAGTAACAGATGTTACTCATGCTGGGACTGCAGAGCTAGTCCTCTCTTTAGGTAAAACTTTAATTTTACATCATGTTAAAGTAGTTCCTAATTTAACTAAGAATTTGATTTCTATGAGTCTGCTTGATAAAGCCGGAATGTCTTTCACAACCATGAACGGTAGAATGACGTTAACTGTTAATTCTCACTACTTTGGTTGCGCTTACCTGATCAATGGTATATATAGACTTATCCTAGATAACGAGTGCATAAACCAAGTGAGTTCCACTCTGATAGATCCAAAGTTATTACATAATAGACTTGGACATATTCACTATAAGAAAATGCGAGATTTAGCTAAAAGTCAAAACATTCCATTAGATCTGTCTATTCGATTTGATAGGTGTGAGGTTTGTGCTCAGACTAAGATCACTAGAAACCCTTTCAAGACCGTTTCTAGGAGCACACAACTTCTGGAGTTGATACATTCTGACCTTTGTGATTTTCGTAGTCACGCCACAAGAGGGGGAAGGAAATATCTAATTACATTCATCGACGATTTTTCTAGATATTGTCATGTTTACCTATTGAAATCGAAAGATGAGACATTCGAGACCTTTAAGATCTTCAAATCTCGGGTAGAAAATCAATTAAACTTAAAGATTAAGCGATTTAGAAGTGATCGAGGAGGAGAGTACACTGCAACTGGGTTTAGGGACTTTTGTGCCTCTGAGGGCATAATCCTAGAAACCACAGCTCCTTACTCACCCCAATCAAACGGCATCGCTGAGCGTAAGAATAGAACTTTAGCAGAGATGTTGAATTCTATGCTCCTCACAGCTGGCATGCCTAATTCCTTTTGGGGGGAAGCAGTCCTAACTGCAAATCACATTTTAAATAGAGTGCCTCATTCAAAGCTCAACTCTACTCCGTATGAGTTGTGGCATGGGCATCCCTGTAGATATGACACTCTAAAGACTTGGGGCTGTATTGCTTATGTGAGAATACAAGACCTTAAGAGACCTAAGGTTGGACCTAGAACAACGACCTGCGTTTATCTAGGTAGTGCAGAAGATAGTGCAGCTGACAGGTTTCTGGATCTATCCACTAATACAGTGATAGAGTCTAGAGATGCTATTTTCTTTGAACATAAATTTATCAAAGATCATGGCTTGACCGTCTCCGGGTCTACTGACATGGTTTCAGAATCTACTGTAGAACCTGAAGCTGGCCCCTCTGGCACTTCTCCCCAACCTATAGAGGTGGAACCTGTTCCTCTTAGAGTATCTACAATAGATAGAATCCCTAAGGATTTTGGTGAGAATTTTGTCACCTATCACTTAGAGGATGATCCATTCTCCTATCAGGAAGCAATGCGATCTTGAGATGCGTTAATGTGGGCAGAAGCCATCGATGATGAGATGAACTCGCTGCTACAAAACAATACTTGGCATCTAGTTGACCTGTCGAAAGGAGCTAAAGTCCTAGGATGCAAGTGGGTACTGAAGAAGAAGTTGCACAGTGATGGGTCTATAGCCAGATATAAAGCACGTCTAGTAGCTAAGGGTTATAAACAACAGAGGGGAATTGACTATTTTGACGTCTATTCACCTGTATGTCACTTATCCACTATTAGTATACTTCTTGCCTTAGCTTCTATCGAGAACCTTATAGTTCATCAGATGGATGTAAAGACAGCCTTCTTAAATGGAGAGCTTGATGAGGAGATCTACATGGCACAACCTGAAGGTTATGTACATAAGGATCTAAGAGATAAAGTGTGCAAACTCGATAAATCGATCTATGGTCTTAAACAAGCACCTAAGATGTGGCATATTAAATTTGATCAAGTGGTAAAGAGCGTTGGATTTCAGTCCAGTCTCTCAGACAAGTGCCTCTACTACCGCTCGATGTCAAATCAAACAGTCATCATATGTCTATATGTGGATGACATGTTGATTCTGGGTTCAGACCTTGCCGCAGTGAGGGATACTAAATCCTCTCTCGCGAAAGCATTTGACATGAAGGACCTTGGTCTTGTGGATACCCTGTTAGGTATGAAAGTTAGAGTAGACAAGGGACGTGTCACTCTAAGTCAAGCTCATTACATTGAGCAGATCCTCACTACCTGGGGTTATAAAGATTGTAGGCCTGTTGAAATACCAATTGATCCAACTGTCAAGTTGAGTCTGAATGAAGGGACCGGCGTTGATCAAGTAAAGTACTCAAAGATCATTGGTAGTCTCATGTATACCACAAGTTGTACAAGACCAGACATTGCCTTCTCGGTTGGCATGCTGAGTCGCTTTACCAGTAGTCCAGGCAAAGAGCATTGGGATGCCTTAGATCGGCTGATGAGGTACTTGAAAGGTACTAAAGATCACGCTCTATACTACACTGGTTACCCTCCTACTTTGGAAGGATACTCTGATGCCTCCTGGTGTTCAGAAGTTGGGAACAGCAAGTCCACCAGTGGATTTATTTTCACTTTGGGTGGCGCTGCAGTCACTTGAAAATCCAAAAGACAGACTTGTATAGCTTTGTAGTCTATGGAAGTCGAGTTGTTTTCCTTAGCTTCAGTTGGTGAAGAGGCAGATTGGATCAGGAATTTGATTTTAGACATTCCCTTGTCTAGACTTCAAGTCAATTCTTTGAGCCTGTACTGTGATAATCAAGCAGCAGTTCAAGTCGTGAAGAATGTCCTTTTTAATACTAAAAGGCGACATGTACGACTGAGACACGCTCTACTGAATTATCTGAAAGAACAAGGCATTATCACTTTGATCGATGTGCGATCGAAGGATAATCTGGCTGATCCATTGATGAAAGGAATGCCTAAAGACCGATCAATCAAAACAGTTGGGGAAATGGGACTCAAGGCGATTTAAGTTCAGCCTTAGTTTCAAGGTTAGGCGATTCAGTTCCGCCTTAGTCCAAATGTTTTGATTTTTTTCCACTTTCCTTTGTCAAAGCAAGCGTGTTGTGCTCCGCTGATGTTCGGGGTTGCTGAGTACGAATCTGGTGAGTTGTTTCATTCCACATTTGATGTTAACAACTTCATCTGGTTTCGTCTTCCCTATCTAGGAGGAGAGTGTTATTCCATATTTGATAACACAATCTGACTAGATTTGACTCTTCTTCTGTTTATTGGTTCCATTCCACATTTGATGAGTTCCAATTAACTTTAGAAGAACAGTAACCGTGACATTCCACATAGGAACACCGATACAGCTGCGGTGTCCAGAAGTCCATAACATCGTTTCTTTAAAATAGATAATGGATTCTGAGGTAGAACCTAAATGCTCTACATATGCTTTCTCATACTGTACTACGTTCATATAAGTAGAACTAGATACTTGTACATTTTCCAAGGTTGAATTCATTCTGAATGAACTTCTCTGTTGGAAATTACAGGGGCTGCTGCCGATGGAGGAGCACTTGCAGGTTGGGATCCAGAGGAGGATGACCTGCTGGACGATGACGTCTAGAGTGTTTGTCTGGTTTCCTTTCTCTTCTGCTTAGAGCACTGTTTAGCTCTCTTTTCTTTCACTTGTTGTTTGGACTTTCTTGCTCTTTAGTTGGTCATGAGACACTAGGTGTTCTGGTACCTGTGCTGTGATTGTACTTTTGACTTTGTTATGATGCTGCTGAGTTTTTTCTGTTTATTCTTATGCATGCATACAACTGCTCTGTTTAACGTCCAATATGTTCTGACAAGTGTATCGGACACGGTTGTGTAGTGAGTCGAATTCTTGTTGAACATTACACACACCACCCCTTTTTCCGACGCCGGTCTCACCACGGACATAGGAGGAGATTGTTAGGATATTTAGTTATATGTCCGCGCGTGTCAGGACCGACTCGGAACGACCCAATATGTTTCGTGTCACTAGGGTGTAACGGCTCTACGCTGGAGATACTATATAAGACCATTCCACATTTGATGAGCCTTAGTGGACTATCTTGAGCGGAGCCACAACAAATCAATTATTACAGATTTATAGAACATAGAGAGTGGAGGTTTTTTGTAATTTCAAGAGATTGAGGGGTACCAGAGAATGCCAGAAATATGAAAATTGGAGAAGTAAAGAACATCTAGCAATTGTGATTTGTGAATTTGTGGCTTTAGCTGCCCCGATTATGTGGTTTTACAAGGAAGGATTTTGTTTTATGTGGTTTTTTTTTGGAGAAACAATTGAGAAGCTCTAACAGTTAGTTTAGTTTCCCCAAAATTAGATTTCTCCTTTTTCTGTCATCTTCTGATGTGAATCAATGTTTATGTAATGATGCAATCTTATTTTTTTCCATTGCTGTTTGTTCTGATTTGCAGATCGTGTTCGTGTTCGATGTTCTTTCTTGAATTCTTGGTATCAAAAATCTACTGAAGGCTCATTCACAACACCAAGTATATTCATTCTACACCTTAATTGCAGCAACCTTTGCAGGTATAAACTGCTCTAAGCCTCTCTCTTAGATTAGCAATTATTGATTTAATTTGTGCTTGAGTTTCGATTCTTCCTTGGATTACTTGTGCCCTAAAATTTTCAATTTTGATTTATATTTGCTTGTTTTTCATATTTGATTTATTAACTTGTTTGAAGTGTAATTGTTTATGCAATGGATAAGTTTTTTCAAAAATTAGGGTCACGTCAAAGTTTTGTGAATTTACAGGAGTTGCTTATAGTGGGTAAAAGATGTTGAGTATAACAGTTTAAAGTAGAAGATTTACCTTCAGATTCTGTTTTAAGGCACTCTATAAACTCCTATGATGTAAATCTTCAAGACTTAATAATTGTGTTTTCAATAACAAATGGTATAATGACTTTATTGACTGGTTAGAGACTTAGGTTCCGTTTGGGGGGACTTATTTTCACCGGTTACAACCGCATGAATTGGACCATAATTAAGGTCCGATTCATGCAGTCGTAACCGCTTGACCGGTGAAAATAAGTCCCCCCCCCCCCAAACGAAGCCTTAAAGTGTAGTTTAAGTAAAAACAACGCATTTTGCCTTTATTGTTATATTTATCCTCAAAGAGGATGCGAGCCTACTTTTGTTAGTAGAGGTTTTAGATATTTAAAAGATAAGACGATACTTGACAAACATATTGGAAATCTCATGACTCCACATAATACTTCTAGAAAGATGTGCGAGGCTTTGATGAATCAAAATAAGGCATTCAAATTACATTTGCTAGGCAAGAAGAACAACAAAGTATAAAATATTGTGCTCGTTTATGTGCGTCTATTGATTGTGTTAGATTTCTTTTACGACAAGAATTTTCCTTTCGTGGTCATGATGAGACTAAAGAGTCTATCAATTGAGACAATTTTCTCAAGCTTTTGGATTTCCTTGCATCACATAATAATGACATCAAGTCAGTTGTATTACAAAACGCTCCTTAAAATTGTTAGATTATATTGTCAAAGATTCAAAATGAAATAGTATCAACAATTGCAACAAAGACAACAAAACAAATTGTTCATGATATTGAAGAAGATTGCTTTATAGTTTTAGTGGATGAATCTTGTGATGTATCTGCAAAAGAGCAGATTTTTGTTGTTTTACGGTATGAGGATTCCAATGATTTGATCATGGAGCATCTTCTTGGTTTTGTTCATGTAGCTGATACTACAGCATTATCTTTAAAAAAATATTATTGATAATTTATTTATGAAATATAATCTTAGTATTTCTAAATTGCGTGGACAAAAATATGATGATGCTAGCAACATGAAATATGAGTTTAGAGGGTTAAAGACTTTAATTTTGAATTAAAATAATTGTTCTTTTTATGTTCATTATTTTGCATATCAACTATAATTGGTGTTAGTAGTTGTGGCTGAAGGAAATTTTGATATTGTCGAGCTTTTCACATTTATTAGCACAGTATTAATATTGTTGGTGGCTCTTGTAAGTGTCGTGATTCTCTTCAAGCAATATTGGAAGTTGATCGAGTTGCTAGAGAGCCTGGTTGCGAAAAGTTGGAAGGTGGACAAGGGTTGAATTAACTTTTAGAGCTTAAACGAGCTGGAGACACAAGATGGAGTTCACATTATGGTAAAGTTTTAAATTTTATTCGTATGTTTTCGTCTATTGCTGATGTACTTGAGATTGTCATAGTTGATGAGACAGATGAAAACCAAAGAAAAATGACAAGCGCACAACTAGAAGTTATATTGACTTTTAAATTTACATTTGTGTTTCATTTATTAAAAAATATTTTGGTAAAAACACAACTTACCACAAGCATTGCAAGAAAAGATCAAGTTATTATTAATGTAATGCATTTTGTGAAATTTTCAAAATCATTGATATTAAAGATGAGAAATGATGAAGTCGAGTGACAATCCTTCATGGTTGAAGTCTCCTCTTTTTTAATAAGCATAATATAAAAGTTCCTGATGGGTTCCCCCTTTTTATTTATGGAAAGTCATGGGTGGGCCCCACCCCCCCATGATCTCTCATGGAGATGATGGGGGCGGACCCCCACTCCCTCCCCTCATGGGGAAACCGCCGCCATAGGAACCGCCGCCGGCAAGAGGCCGAGCCACCACCGGCGGCCGGCCCTCCCACGGCCACCACGACCGTGGCCGGCCTCGGCCATGGCCGCCCCGGCCATGGCCGACCGGGGCCAGGGCCGCCCCGGCCGTGGCCGCCCCGGCCACGGCCGCCCGGCCACGGCCGCCCGGCCCGCCCGGCCCGCCCGGCCGTGGCCGCCCGTGTCCCTGGCCGCCCCGACCATGGCCGCCCCGACCATGGCCGGCCGTGGCCATGGCCGGCCGTGACTATAGCCGCCCCGGCCATGGCCGGCCGTGGCTATGGCCGCCCCGGCCATGGCCGCACCGAGCCATGGCCGGCCGTGACCTTGGCCGCTTCGGCCGCCGCCGGCCTCCCTCGCCGGCCGCCCGGCCGCCGCCGCCGTCATGACGGCCCGCCATCATGGGAAGCCCCCCCCCCCCCCCCGGCCGTCTGATCAAGAGGAAGGCCCTCCCTGCCGTCCGATCAAGGGGATAACCACCCATTTCCCCACCACTTTAGTGGTGGGGCCTGCCATAACCAACCCCTGAAGGCTATAAAAGGACCCCCAGGGGTCTCCTATTTGGTATCTAATTCTCTCCTCCTATTCTTCTCCTTCTTCTTCCTCAGGTGAGAGAACTCCCGCATCCTCCACCGAGTCGGCCGCCGCTCGCCACCAACCACTAGCGGCCATAAACTGCCACCGGCGGCCGCCAACAACCTCCAGCGGCCACCATCGGCCATCAACACCTGTCATCGTTTATTGGCACTCCACCAATGCGCAATTAGGAAGGAGGCGCCCAAAGTGAGAGGAAGCCGAGCGAAGGAGACAGTCGAAGCCCGTAAGCGCGCCGCCCCCAGGCGCACGCGTCAGAAGCATCCCGCGCATTCCACTGTCCAAGTCCCGTTGGCAGGGCAGTCTGTTGCCCACCAACGGTTGTGTACACTCTCTCTCTCTCTCTCTCTTCAAGATTGTAACGGGAGCGGCCTGTCGCCCTGATTCCCCCATCAAAGTGTAACCTCCAGCAATCTAGTGGATTTTGACCGGCACCGACCCGGTCACGTGGTTTTTCACCCGGTTGAAGGGTTTTCCACGCTAAAACTCCTTGTGTTCATTTCTCTTCTTCAACTGACTGTGTGCGCGCTCGACCGCTCCGCGAGCTAAGGCGGTCCAAGATTATCCGGTCCGACCGGGGCCTCGAGTTAGTCCGCAACAGTTTGGCGCCGTCTGTGGGAAACATTCCCAGTATCCTTCGCAAAGCAAGTCCATCGTCCCTACTACTACAATGTCAAAGAGGAGTGCTCGCACTGCCGAAGGATCCGCACTTGGTGGACACACTGAGCCTGCACGGTCTCAGTCTCTGGTGGATGTACCACTGACCGCTGAAGCCACATTTGCCCCTGTCGCCGCCATGGAGGAACGTGTTCGCCAAATGGAAGAACAACAAACTGAAATGCTCACCCTGCTGTGGAACCTTGGAGCGCCTCCAGCTCCCCCACTGCAACCAGCTCGTGTGGATCCATTACCACAACCAAATCAGGGCGGAGCCCAAGAGGTTCCTCCAAGACATGAAATGTCCGAGGAATATTCTGAGGCTGCAAGTTCTGCTCATCCCATCCCAAGGAGGGCAAGGGCGGATCATCAGCATGAGCCCGCAAATGATATACGCCTACCCCCTCCAGAAAGGTTTACTCGAGAAGAAATTCGAGAAGTTATCGCCGAAGAATACCGCCAGGCTGGAGCAAGAGATGTTCGTGCCCTCCGACCGTTATGCCAAGGTTCCCCTCTGATACCGCAGATTCTGGAACATTCGATTCCAAACGGATTTAAACTCCCAAGCATCGAAACATTTGATGGAACCGATGATCCGCTGGAGCATGTCAACCATTTCACTACCATCATGAGAATTTACAATGCTCCAGACCAACTCCTCTGTCAGGTGTTCCCAGCTACTCTTAAAGGACAAGCTCGAACATGGTTCCATTCGCTAAGAGCTAGTACCATCGCTAGCTTTGCAGAGCTAACAAGGCAGTTTGTCGATCAGTTCATAGCAAATCGGAGGATCGTCCGCGACCCTTCCCACTTATCAGGAATCCGCCAGAATGAAGGGGAGTCTTTGAAGGACTTCTTCCGCAGGTTCTCCGCAGAAGCCCGCCAAATCCCAGGGGTCGACCAAGAACTGTTAAGAGGAGTGTTCCTTGGGGGTCTCCGTCCTGGTGGTTTCTATTCAGCATTAATGAGGGAAACCGTCGCTAGCTACCCCGACCTCGTGTACCGCGTAGAGGCGCAGATCACAGCCGACGAGGCTATTGAAGCTCATCGTCAACAGTTTGGCGACAACCAGAAGCGAAAAAGGGAAAAAGAACCGTCCCCTCAACACCAAGAAGGAAGATCCCGACAAGAACATCAGAACGAAAAACACTGACGTGACCATCAGAGAAATCAGCCGCCCCGAGATTACACACCCCTAAACACCTCCATGACAAATGTGTTTCATGCGATCCAAGGAAACGAGGCGCTCCGCAGACCCAGACCTCTCGCTAAAAATACCGGGGACCAGACAAAGTACTGCGAGTTTCACCGTGGACAAGGACACGACACAGAAGATTGCTCAAAGCTCAAGGAGGAGATCGAGTATCTCGTCAAACAAGGCCTCCTGGGGAGATTCTTACGGGGATAAACACCAAGTCCGCTGAAAGGAAATCGGCCCACCATTTGTTAGACTGGACTGGGGGGCAACCCCTTAGACGACCAACCCAAGAGAGGGCTTCGCACATCAGAAGGGTTCTATCTATTATAGTGTTTATTAATTTTACTTCCCTACGAATTATGTATTCCCGCAAGAACAGTTTCACGACTGAAACTCTAGAAAAGTTAACATTTTCTCATTTTAGGCATGTTGATGGCGAGCGTCATCTGTGCAGTTTGAAATGCGTACTCACCTCGCCCAAGTGGAAGACGTCCATTTACCCTCACAGCAACTGCCTCCGTGCAGCGCGCTCCTCACAGCAACTGCCTCCGTGCAGCGCGCTCCTCACAGCAACTGCCTCCGTGCAGCGCGCTCCTCACAGCAACTGCCTCCGTGCAGCGCGCTCCTCACAGCAACTGCCTCCGTGCAGCGCGCTCCTCACAGCAACTGTCTCCGTGCAGCGCGCTCCTCACAGCAACTGCCTCCGTGCAGCGCGCTCCTCACAGCAACTGCCTCCGTGCAGCGCGCTCCTCACAGCAACTGCCTCCGCGCAGCGCGCTCCTCACAGCAACTGCCTCCGCGCAGCGCGCTCCTCACAGCAACTGCCTCCGCGCAGCGCGCTCCTCACAGCAACTGCCTCCGCGCAGCGCGCTCCTCACAGCAACTGCCTCCGCGCAGCGCGCTCCTCACAGCAACTGCCTCCGCGCAGCGCGCTCCTCACAGCAACTGCCTCCGCGCAGCGCGCTCCTCACAGCAACTGCCTCCGTGCAGCGCGCTCCTCACAGCACCTGCCTCCGTGCAGCGCGCTCCACACAGAAACTGCCTTCGAGCAGCGCGCTCCTCACAGCAACTGCCTCCGGGCAGCGCGCTCCTCACAGCAACTGCATCCGCGCGGCGCGCTCCTCACAGCAACTGCCTCCGCGCAGCGCGCACCTCACAGCAACTGCCTCCGCGCGGCGCGCTCCTCACAGCAACTGCCTTCGCGCGGCGCGCTCCTCACAGCAACTGCCTCCGCGCAGCGCGCTCCTCACAGCAACTGCCTCCGGGTAGCGCGCTCCTCACAGCAACTGCCTCCGGGCAGCGCGCACCTCACAACAACTGCCTCCGTGCAGCGCGCTCCTCACAGCAACTGCCTCCGCGCAGCGCGCTCCTCACAGCAACTGCCTCCGTGCAGCGCGCTCCTCACAGCAACTGCCTCCGTGCAGCGCGCTCCTCACAGCAACTGCCTCCGTGCAGCGCGCTCCTCACAGCAACTGCCTCCGTGCAGCGCGCTCCTCACAGCAACTGCCTCCGTGCAGCGCACTCCACACAGCAACTGCCTCCGGGCACCGCGCTCCTCATAGCAACTGCCTCCGGGCAGCGCGCTCCTCACAGCAACTGCCTCCGCGCAGCGCGCTCCTCACAGCAACTGCCTCCGCGCAGCGTGCTCCTCACAGCAACTGCCTCCGCGCGGCGCGCTCCTCACAGCAACTGCCTCCGCGCGGCGCGCTCCTCACAGCAACTGCCTCCGCGCGGCGCGCTCCTCACAGCAACTGCCTCCGCGCAGCGCGCTCCTCACAGCAACTGCCTCCGCGCAGCGCGCTCCACACAGCAACTGCCTCCGGGCAGCGCGCTCCTCACAGCAACTGCCTCCGGGCAGCGCGCTCCTCACAGCAACTGCCTCCGGGCAGCGCGCTCCTCACAGCAACTGCCTCCATACAACGCGCAACTCAAACCGCGAGCAGCCCTCACACAATCTAAGTCGCGTGCAATTCTCATGCAAACTAAGCCGCGGTCGCAAACCGCGCAAATAAAGTCGGAAGCCAGCCTCGTGCAAGCGAAGCCGCGAGCCTGCCTCGTGCAAACTAAGACGCGGTCCCAAACCGCGCAAGGCAAATTCACAAGCAAGTCTTGTGCAAGCAAAAGTCACAAGTCAAGCACGTGCAAGCAATAGTCGCGAATCAGTCTCGCGCAAAACAACGTTACACGTCAAACTCACGCGAAACAACATGAACTTTGCCAACTGAGGTACCATTCTGAAAGCACCGTCTTCACATCCGGGAACCTCACTGGAGCAAGTTTCCCCGTCCGACCTTGTATAAGAAGTACTCGATGATGTACTCGGGGGGCAAATGAAACCCCACCTCATTAATCTCTTCCCTTGGGTGCTTAGTTCGCCATGCATGTTACACCTTGCGCGCATCGCGTATGCAGCATGCATCACGCACGCGTCACTCACTATCCATCGTACACATTACATATAGTGTGCATCGTACCTCGTGAACACGCCACTCACCTTGCGCATATCGCGCGCAAGCTGCACGCAAATCTTGCGCATGCGGCCAGCACGGACGCGCGCGGCCTGCCCGCTCGCGCGGCCTGCCCGCGCGGCCAGCGCAAGCAACCGGCCTGCGCGCGCGGCCTACCTGCGCGCGCGGCCTGCGCGCGCGCGGCCGGCACGCAAGTGGCATGCGCGCAAGCGGTCTGCGCGCGCGCAAAGCCCACGCGCGCGACCAGCCCGCGCGCTGCCTGCGCGCGCGACCAGCACTCGCCCCTTCCTCGCGCGCGCCATTTTGACACTCGTGTACCGCACCGGCCCCCGTCCGCAGGCATCCAGGCGCCCGTTCGCCAAGCCTCTACGCGACATAATACCTTAGAACCACGATCCATCGCCGCCGCCTCGGATCTCTCGCTGGCACCCACCATGACAACAAAGAATTCCAGAAATCTCTCCTCACGCTCGCTTCGTTCCCGGCCAAGTAGAGATTTGGGCGGCATTTGATGGGTTCCCCCTTTTTATTTATGGAAAGTCATGGGTGGGCCCCACCCCCCCACCCCCCCATGATCTCTCATGGAGATGATGGGGGCGGACCCCCACTCCCTCGCCTCATGGGGAAACCGCCGCCATAGGAACCACCGCCGGCAAGAGGCCAAGCCACCACCGGCGGCCGGCCCTCCCACGGCCACCACGACCGTGGCCGGCCTCGGCCATGGCCGTCCCGGCCATGGTCGACCAGGGCCATGGCTGCCCCGGCCATGGCCGCCCCGGCCATAGCCGCCCCGGCCATGGCCGCCCGGCCATGGCCGGCCGTGGCCATGGCCGCCCCGGCCATGGCCGCCCCGGCCATGGCCTGCCGGGGCCATGGCCGCCCCGGCCATGGCCGGCCGGGGCCATGGCCGCCCCGGCCGTGGCCGCCCCGGCCGTGGCCGCCCCGGCCGTGGCCGCCCCGGCCGTGGCCGCCCGACCGTGGCCGCCCGACCGTGGCCGGCCGTGGCCATGGCCGGCCGTGGCCATGGCCGCCCCGGCCATGGCCGGCCGTGGCCATGGCCGCCCCGGCCATGGCCGCACCGAGCCATGGCCGGCCGTGACCTTGGCCGCTTCGGCCACCGCCGGCCTCCCTCGTCGGCCGCCGCCACCGTCATGACGGCCCGCCATCATGGGAAGCCCCCCCCGGCCGTCCGATCAAGAGGAAGGCCCTCCCTGCCGTCCGATCAAGGGGATAACCACCCATTTCCCCACCACTTTAGTGGTGGGGCCTGCCATAACCAACCCCTGGAGGCTATAAAAGGACCCCCAGGGGTCTCCTATTTGGTATCTAATTCTCTCCTCCTATTCTTTTCCTTCTTCTTCCTTAGGTGAGAGAACTCCCGCATCCTCCACCGAGTCGGCCGCCGCTCGCCACCAACCACCAGCGGCCATAAACTGCAACCAGCGGCCGCCAACAACCTCCAGCGGCCACCATCGGCCATCAACACCTGCCATCGGTTATTGGCACTCCACCAATGCGCAATTAGGAAGGAGGCGCCCAAAGTGAGAGGAAGCCGAGCGAAGGAGACAGTCGAAGCCCGTAAGCGCGCCGCCCCCAGGCGCACGCGTCAGAAGCATCCCGTGCATTCCACTGTCCAAGTCCCGTTGGCAGGGCAGTTTGTTGCCCACCAACGGTTGTGTACACACTCTCTCTCTCTCTCTTCAAGATTGTAACGGGAGCGGCCTGTCGTCCCGATTCCCCCATCAAAGTGTAACCTCCAGCAATCTAGTGGATTTTGACCGGCACCGACCCGGTCACGTGGTTTTTCACCCGGTTGAAGGGTTTTCCACGCTAAAACTCCTTGTGTTCATTTCTCTTCTTCAACTGACTGTGTGCGCGCTCGACCGCTCCGCGAGCTAAGGCGGTCCAAGATTATCCGGTCCGATCGGGGCCTCGAGTTAGTCCGCAACAGTTCCAAATATGGATGAGATGTTCGTTCAACCAGGTAGATGAAGACACAACACACGTGAAATTACAAATTACATTATTTTAAGTTGAAATTTTTAATGCAGTGCTTGATTGAATTCTAAATAAGCTAAATGATCATTTTGATGAAGTAAGCACATAATTGTTGTTATGCATTGCATGTCTTTGCTCAAAAATCAATTTGGTGTTTATGATAAACAAAAAATAATTTATCTTGCCAAATTATATTCATATGATTTTACTCCAATAAAGGTACAATTACTGGAAGAACAACTTGACATATACAATTTTGTCATATGATCTGTATCAACGGACATATTTTCAGAAGTTAAGGGAATCAATGAGTTTCTTAAAAAAATAATGGAATTAAAAAGCAAGATAATTATCAACTAGTTTTTAGATTTTTGAAGTTGACTTCCCTCTTACCAGTTGTAATAGCTAGTATTGAAAGAATATTTTCTGAAATGAAGATAATAAGTAATCATTTGCAAAACAGAATAATGGATGAATGGTTGTTTGATTGCTTACATTGAAAAATACGTTGCAGATTTAATTACAACTGAAGCAATTATTTCAAGTTTTCAGAGCATGTGTCGCGTAAAGTATCTTGTTGAATTGTAAATTTTTTGTGATGCTTTGTTTCGATAAATAACATAGTTTTGCATGATATTTGCTTAAATGGTAGAAGATTTATATTGTATGTTGTAATTTAATGTTGCAAAAATAGCCAAAAAAATTCAGTAATATTTTCAACAATGATGTGTGTTGAAATTTATTATGCCAGACAACTTCAAAATCCTAGTTCCTCCACTGAACAGCTCCCCTCCTACTTTTAATAGTACGAAAACCTCCTCTGTAAGGTTGCGTTAACATCCATGCCCAAAAGACATCCCTACATATTTACCTTGCAGGGGTATTTTTGTGTATGAATATTATGAGATGTAAACTTCATGGAAGATTTTGTATTTCCAAAAGAGGACGCAGCCTGTAATTATGCTAACTTCTAGAGGAAGTTTTGGTAATTATTCCTATATATTTATATAATATTGAGATGTCTTGTATTTTAATTTCTCCAAATTTGTTTAATTCATACCTTTAGCAAATGCATGTCATTGTTGATGAAATTGCATAAAACAATTGTATTCTTGTGTGTGGGATACAAATATTGCTCTTATTTGCTGTATTTACTCCTAGCACGTTGCTATAGTTTCTAACCACTTATGATGATACTATTTATGATTTTTTTTGTTAATTATACGCCTTAAATATCCTCCGACATGTCATTTTAAAGGTAAAACGATATGTTTTTCTAAAAAAAATATGAAAATATTTAATATATTTATTAGTTGACTGTTTACAAATTTTTAATAAAATTTATAAATTTGAAACGACTTATAATTAACCAAGAATTTTTAACTTTTAAATCTTCTTTATTTATAATAAATTTATTGTTATTAAAATAAAATTATTATATATTATTAAATATATTTTATAATATATCATTTAATATATATTAATAATATTTTATCTTAGATACTATTTTATTTTATTTTGTAATATAGATGAAAATTTTTTTAATCTACTTGATATATTATTTTCTATTTTTATAATATATAATTATAATTAGCCTACATAAAAATAAAAAATTTACTTATAAGACATGAAAATCCGATATTTTAAAATATCTCCGACATATCTCCGACATCCGACATTTAAAAACTCAATTTGATATGTCGCCAACATCCGATATTTACAACATTGATTATGACATATTTTGAAAATCAATATTTTTTTGCAATATTTTGGTATTACAATTTTGCAAACGGGGTGAAATAAATCCCTCCAACCGTGTAAAAAATAATTGCTTTGCAAAGTTAAGAGATCAAATAATGAAAAAAATGGTTGTCATTCCTGTCATTACCCCTGAGTGGAGGCTGAAGAACATCAAATCCATCCTGAGAATATGGAACAAGGTCTATGAGATTGTATATGGTAACTTCAATCTTGCTTAGCTAAATGCTGCCAAAGCTGAAAAGCACTATGATCAAAACCCAACTCTTTCAAATGCATAATATATCAGCCTTCAATGAGGAAAAATGAAGGGGCAAAATTCTCCAAGAGAGAGATATGAACATATCTTATTTCCAGGCCACTGTTAAGAATAAAGGAGGAACAAATCTTATCCCCCAGATCAAAGTTAAATACAGTGCATGTTGACAATGCTGACAAATCAGAAAGATATCAGATTGGAAGCTGCTACACAGTTTTAAGAAGCCCACACAGATTAACCTCTCAGTACTAAAAGAATCTTCTTCAGGTCACCTCCAAACTCATCTCTCAAGGTCAATGCTGCTCCCTAATTGTACCTCCTCCAGAGGAAGAGGTATATCATTGGGTAGCACTTCTCAGTGCCCCACAAATTATAGATCATTAGCTTCTAACAATGCCCCCATGAAATGATGAGGTCCTATCTCCGCTCGGGTGCAAGATTAACTTCTTCATACCAAACTTGCAGTTCCACGGGACATAACATGATGAACAAGCTGCCCGCATGTTACTATTACAACATCAGAAAACCAACTCCAAAAACATTTTCTAAAACAAGCATGAATCTTAGGGTACCGTGTCTTTCTAGAGACAGACCATCTTAAACATTTGGGATTGTCTAAACAAATAGTTAGAATATGTAAATGTAAGGATAATGTAAATTAATTCCACCTAAATGGGTGCGTGCAATACAAAAAGGACACAAACTACTAAGAAAAAAGAACATGCAACAGAACAATGATTTCTGTTATTATGGAATTTCAGGTTTTGATTCCTAATAGAGGGACTCAGCTAAAGAATAAAGGTAACAACTCAGCCAAATTTTCCTCAATGCCTTGTAATTTCTTCTTCAACGGCTTAAGGATGAATTTATCGGGCACCTCCACTTGGCCATTATTCCCAAAATAACTGGAATTAAATGTTCTGAGTGAGAATACCATGCATCAGGAACAAACAAACTAGGAGGAAGCAGGTGGAGCCATGTCCAGCGCCTTCAATATGAAAGCATAAGTAAATGCATCCTCTTGCAGCTTCTCAAATCTACATCCACCAAAAAAGAGCTCAATTATTCTTAAGATAAGCCTCAATAGCTGCCAAAATAAGAGTAAAAGCTCCGTTTGGCACGTCAGTGGTGGATGTGAGCACGGTGGTCAGGAACGTCGTTTGTGAAAGCCCAACCTCATCCAAGGAACTTCATTCACTTTTGTGTTCAAAATTAGTTTTTTTTTCTTGGTGGCAGTCATAACCATTGCCTTCCCAAACATACATTCTATGATGGTGGCGTTTTTTTATCAAACTCACCGGAGAAAAAAAGTCATGCCAAACAAAGCCCAAGCATCTTTTTTTCCTTCTTTTCTTTACTTCTTAGAGAATCGATGTGAACGAAAGGTTAACAAAAGAATTGCTAACAACATAAAGTGGAATTCATCTTAACGATTCGTGCTCACACAAATACGATCATAGCTCAAGATCGAGTTGAAGTCATTTGATATGAATGAGGCAAATACATGCCTAGGAGAGTAATTACCTTCCTGACTTTGAAAAGTGCCCAGCACCAAGTTCACATTTAAACAATAGTATATTACCATCAGTTTTCGTTGCCCTCAACTTGGCCACAAATTTAGCAGGTTCAGAGTACAAAACACGGGGATCTGTCACATTATTAACAAATATTAAGATGAAGCTACAAAGAACAATGCAACCTATACTCATAATTAAGATCTGAGCCTACCATTCAAACCAGCTGTAACAAGAATATTGGGGTAATTTTGCGCTCTTACCTGCAAAAAGCCCAAAAGATATTCATTCAGATATAAAAAGAGCATTGTTACGTGCACACCATTTTTGGCTTTGTTCACACCATGATTACAAAATAAACATCATTATTTTTATTTCCCAACCTCACCCATCATAAACCTATGTGCGCACCCAGCCCACACTCTCGCCTCTATTCCTCACAATCTCCTACTCCCGCTGTCGCTACCCGCCGTGTCTGAGCGTTCCACGACTCTCCTCCCTCCGGAAGCCACCTCTGTCGAACGCAATCATCTCCTTGATGTTGTTGCTACTCTCCCTGTTCGCCAGAGACGACGAGGGCATGTAATGGCTACCTGCAAGTGAATCTTATCTGCTTTCTCATACAGGAGAAAACAGCTTATTTTAATTGTCATCTGGTTCGCAAATTTATTGCAGCATTTTGAGAGAGGAGATGCATAATCTCTCATCACATATGGTTTTCAGTATGTAAATGAAATAACTTATGAACTCTCAAAGACCAAAAGTGACCAGCAAATCACATGAAAAATAAAAATTGTGATGTCGTATCTCATCTCATATCTTTAATCTAACTGTACACATAACCTAGAATCAATTAACAATATGAATTTTATTAAAAAAATTAACAGGTAGAGTGCTTCAAAGAAAAATCAGGGAGAAGCAGAGCTCAGTACTTGTAGTTCTCTGCAGCTCTCCTCCTAGTGATACTTATGTAGACGGCAACCGCCACACGATGGCGGCAGCGAAACCGCTGGCTATGAATCTTGCCGCAACGAGCTCCACCTTTGATCCATGCCTCCTTGGAAGTTGAGCGGTCTCTGACGCCGAGCTGGGAAACGACAAATCATGATGATGCAAGTGTGGTGAGTCTACCGCTTCCGGTTCGACGCCCAGCTCGAGCAGGTCAAACCACGGGTCCACGATGGAGCAGGAACCGGGCGGGCCATGGTGAGAGTTGATAGAATTCCACTAAATGCCAAGATGGGCAGAAGGCGAGCCATGACTATGGAGGTGAGAAGAAGAAGGCCGCTGCCCTGAGTTTTTTCTCGCTGGAAAAAAGTCCATCTCGCCGAAGGCGGCAGCGGATGGTTGTTTCTCCTCCTGGGGTGACGGGGGGTGGCGCGGCCAACAACAAGAAATAAGTGGAGCGCATGGGCGGATTTGATCCTTCTATTTTAGAAAAATAGAGGACCAGACCTCTTTCTTGATAAATTTTAGAAGTGATGTGCACGTAAGATTTAGGATGTGCACAAATCCAGAAGTGGGGTGCACGAACAGCGCCCTATAAAAATCAGAACAATATAGCTCTAGAGAGTTATGGGTCTCGAGCACCGAGCCTTTTATCTTTATTATTATGTTTTATGTCTTGTTTTTAATTATGCTAATTAGGTGAGTGTTAAGAGTTGTCATTTTTATCTTGTAGCCTATATAAAGGCAGGAGCATTGCATGCATGAGGGGGAGAATGGAAAGTCTAGTTTCTTGTCTCTTATTGTGAGACATTGATAGCTCTCTCCTCTAATGAGCAAGCCCTGCATAGGCAGCCGCGGTTCTGACTCTACGGTATCGTCCACCATCGCCATCTTCTCCGACTCTGGCCACTACTCCAGCAAGTTACCGTTGTTACGAAAGTAGGGCCATAACAACGAGCCCCCGCCGCCAGCCATCACGCACCCCGATGCCGCTATTGTTCCATGCTACACCAGGTTGGATTTTCCAACCTATGATGGGAAAAGTGATCCTTTGGGTTGGCTCACCAAGTGTGAGCACTTCTTCGGCCACCAACAAACTCCGACAACAGACCATCTGCATTTAGCATCCTTCCACATGTTCGATTCCGCTCTTTTGTGGGCTTCTCGACTCCTCATCGACCGACCGAATCTGATTTGGGACGACTTCAAATGGCTATACAACTTACGTTTCGGACCTCCTATCCGCAACAACCCCTTTGGCGAACTCCAATCTCTACGACAAACAGGGTCAGTGGACGAGTATCTGGAACACTTTCAGCTTCTTTTGGTGAATGTCATTCTTGCCCCGGATATGCAGGTCGACATTTTCACCGCTGGACTTCGCGACCTCCTGCGACTGGATGCCAAATTTGAGGCCCCTTCAGACTTAGTGATAGTGACTGTTATGAGTCTAGCCCAGCTCGGCGATCGTCGCCTCCAGCTTGCACAGGAGGCCCACCCACCTACCACCAGCATTGTTCAACAAGTCCGTATCAAGGGCCCTCCAGCCCCACCGGTCCGCCGATTATCTCAGGCTGAGATGTTGCAACGTCGCGCCCAGAGATGATTTTTAACTGCGACGAGCAGTTTACTCGCGGCCACAGATGCACCAGGCTTTTCTACACGCGTGTTAAGGACTCTGACGACGAGGGCATCAGATGAAGTAGCTCCATCGAGGACCCACCTCGAGCTTGAGGTCAAGCTCTTTTTGGATAGCGGGAGTGATGCTATGGGTCTTGAGCACCGAGTCTTTTATCTTTATTAATATGTTTTATGTCTTGTTTTTAATTATGTTAATTAGGTGAGTGTTAGGAGTTGTGTCATTATTATCTTGTAACCTATATAAAGGAAGGAGCATTGTATGCATGAAGGGGAGAATGAAAAGTCTAGTTTCTTGTCTCTTATTGTGAGATATTGGTAGCTCTCTCTTCTAACGTGCAGGTCCCGCATAGGCAACCGTGGTTCCAGCTCCACGGTATCCTCCACCATCGTCATCTTCTCCGACTCCGGACACTACTCTGACGAGTTACCGCTGTTATGGAAGAAGGCCCGTAACAAGAGTCTACTAAATTGGCATAGCCCTGAAAAAAACATCCAATTATGCGGAGTTTTAGCGGTTTAAGGAGATAGATATCCCTAGCAAAAGTCTATGTCAGTGGCCTTAAAAATCGCACATTGTAGATTCAATGGCGCGAAGATAGTTAACTTATAATTATCGTTCGTCATCCATGAGGGTAGATCATACGATGGTGGAATTATTTAATTATATTAGAAGCTGGTTGGGCTGGATGAGAACGAGATTCGGTATAGAAACGAACCTTAAGGTTTATTTCTGTCATGAGCGAGATTCGACATGGAGATGAACACACCCTAAAACCCTAAACACCTTCTGCCACGAACGAGATTCGACATGGAGATGAACACACACCTCCTTCCATGAACAAGATTCGACATGGAGATGATCCTACAACTCCCATCAAGATGAGATTTGGTGTGAATTGTGCTCGTAGAGGGTAAACCTTCAGTCAAGATTCTACATAGTAAGTGAAGAGAGCCCGAGAGAAGGGTGTGTATTATAATGTAGGGTGTTCGGTTCAATGATTTAGTGATTCACATTGGGTGGCTGTGAGTACTTATGATCTATGTGATGATTATATGATTGATGTTATGCTAGAAACATACGCTCATGTGATAGAGGTTGTGGTAAGTCTTTGGACAAACAGAACTATCATGATACATGCATACATATGCTCTCCTTTATTTATTGCTGAACGTAGAAGATTATTTGGTGTCTGAGCCTTTGCATATAGAGCATAAATTTTGTATATTATGTTTTGATATACATATTGCATGTTGCTTCGTGATACGCATCTCGCTCCGGAGCGTGTTCGAATGGTTGGGGAAAAAAGTCGTTACGCGGTTTGTAGTTAACTCATAACTGACACTCATTTTCCCTGACCCGTCTTTGATTGTAGGTAGCGTAGCACACGGACATGCCTAGCGGGCCAAAACCCAAAGCTGCCTAAGAAAATAAAAGCATTGCCACCTTATTTCTCTTTTCTTGCTAGTTATTGCTATTCCGGTCTGTGTGCTGATGAAGTTGAATGTAATGATTATTTTCATTTATGAACATTTTGATGCCAAATACTTTGTTCCTTAGTGGATTAGACGTGGACATTCTCCTTTTATATAGTTCTTATTATGCTTCCATTAGATGTATGCTCTGAGAGAGTTTTGTTTTTTATTTATCTCTTTCTAACGTTTAATTTGTGAATGTTGTGTGTTGTGGGGCTCGACCGGACCCATATTATATGACATCTATAGGTGTTGAAGCCGGAAAAATCCCTACTCCAAATGTTCGAACCTAGCTGTAACCTATGGTTACTGATTCTACGATCGAACGCCACAATTTTAATGGTTGGAGCAGGAGAGAGAAAAGTATACAAGCACCTCAGCAGGGAGGTCCCACCATGTACCCGAAAATTTGGGAAAAACTTCCCCTCTGCAACCAAACGGCTGGGCGAGGTACGGGGAAGACGCGAACTCGGCGAGTATCAGACTTGGGGATCTCAACCTCTTCCAACGTGCCCTTCTTGGTACCCATGAGGGTCTATTTATAGACAAATCCTAAGGGGTAGGGTATGCGAGAATACCTCTAGGAGCTTTGGATACTCGCCCGTACTAGCAAGTTACGAGAGCTGCTCGCCCATGTTGGCCTGGTGAGGTCTGTGAATAGGCATCTCCTTAGGCTTTTCTGATCTTGATGAATTACGGGTTATACACAATCCCTGTTTTCTTCAAGCTCGACACAAGCTTGGAAAAACAATGTAAGACCCGTAGTAAAGAAAAGTCTACAAGCACACCCCAGGTTCCTCAGCAGGGAGGTCTCACCACGTACCCAGAAATTTGGGAGAAACTTCCCCCCCCCCCCCCCCCCCCCCCCCCCCGCAACCAAACAGCTGGGCGAGGTACGGGGAAGACACGAACTCGGCGAGTATCCAACTTGGGGATCTCAACCTCTTTCAACGTGCCCTTCTTAGTACCCATGAGGGTCTATTTATAGACAAATCCTAAGGGGTGGGGTATGCGAGAATACCTCTGGGAGCTTTGGATACTCGCCCGTACTAGCGAGTTACGAGAGCTACTCGCCCATATTGTCCTGGTGAGGTCTGTGAATAGGCATCTCCTTAGGTTTTTCTGATCTCGACGAATTACGGGTTATACAGAATCCCCGCTTTTTTCGAGCTCGACACAAGCTTGGAAAAACAATGTAAGGCCCGTAGTTCGGAGAGATGGACGCGAGGTCTTTCCCAAGAGCGGAGCTCGACTGTAGGAGGAAAATGAGACAATGCTTCCTAGGAGAGGAGCTCAACTGGAGGAGGTAAAGAGTCGACACCTCCCATGTCATTCGCTAGATGAGCGAGCTCAACTGGAAGAAATGGAGAAGAGTCGACACCTCACAGGTGCTTAGCTCAACTGGAGGTGGAGAGGAGATTGACACCTCACAGGAGTCGAGCTCAACTGGAGGTGGAGAAAGCTCGACATCTCACAGGAGACGAGCTAAACTGGAGGTGGAGAAAAGCTCGACATCTCACAGGAGCCGAGCTCGACACCTCACAGGAGTCGAGCTCGATATCTCATAGGAGTCAAGCTCAACTAGAGGTGGAGAAAAGGTCGACATCTCACATGAGCCGAGCTCAAATGGAGGTGGAGAGAATTTCAACACCTCACAGAAGCCGAGCTCAACTAGAGGTGGAGAGAAGGTCGACACCTCATAGAAACTGAGCTCAACTGGAGGTGGAGAGAATGTCGACACCTCACAAAAGTCGAGCTCAACTGGAGGTAGAGAAAAGATCGACACCTCACAGGAACAAAGCTCAACTGGAGGTGGAGAAAACGTCGACACCTCACAGGAGCCGAGCTCAACTAGAGGTGGAGAGAAGGTCAACACCTCACAGGAGCTGAGCTCAACTGGAGGTGGAGAGAAAGTCGGCACCTCACAGAGGCTGAGCTCAACTGGAGGTGGAGAAGACTCGACACCTCCCAGAAGCCGAACTCAACTGGAGGTGGAGAAGAGTCAACACCTCCCAGGAGCCGAGCTCAACTGGAGGTGGAGAAGACTTGACACCCCCCAAGAGCCGAGCTCAATTGGAGGTGGAGAAGACTCGATACTTCCCAAGAGTCAAGCTCAACTGGAGGTGGAGAAGACTTGATACCTCCAAGGAGCCGAGCTCAAGTGAAGATGGAGAAAAATCGGCACCTCCCAGGAGCCGAGCTTAACTGGAGATAAAGAGAAGGTCGATACCCCACATGAGCTGAGCTCAACTAGAGGTGGATAGTAGTCACACTCAGGAGGCAAGTAGTCGGCATGCAAGAGGGAAGATTGTACAGGGGCCCGAACTACGGTAACAACACACTCAAGGACTTCAATTCACTCGAGGGGGTAAGTAGCCAGTGTGCTGGAGAGGAGCTCGAGCAGAGGCCTGGACTACGACAACAACACACTCGAGGACTTCAATTCACCTGGGGGGCAAGTAGCCAGTGTGCTGGAGATGAGCTCGAGCAGAGGCCTGGACTACGATAACAACACACTTGGGGACTTCAATTCACCCGATGGGGCAAGTAGCCAGCATGTTGGAGAGGAGCTCCAGCAGAGGCTGGACTACGACAACAACACACTCGAGAACTTCAATTCACCCGAGGGGGCAATTAGCCAGCGTGATGGAGAGGAGCTCGAGCAGAGGCATGGACTACGACAACAACACACTCGAGAACTTCAATTCACCCGAGGGGGCAAATAGCCAGCATGCTAGAGAGGAGCTCGAGCAGAGACCTGGACTACGACAACAACACACTCGAGGACTTCAATTCACCCAAGGGGGCAAGTAGTCAGCGTGTTTAAGAGGAGCTCGAGCAGAAACCTGTACTACGATAATAACACACTCAAGGAATTGATGGAGAGCGGCTCGAGCAGAGGCCTAGACTATGACAACAATACACTCGAGAACTTCAATTCACCCGGGGGGCAAGTAGCCAGCGTGTTGGAGAGGAGCTTGAGTAGAGGACTGGACACGACAACAACATACTCGAGGACTTCAATTCACCCGAGGGCCGAGGGAACAACTAGTCAGCGTGCTGGAGAGGAGATTGAGCAGAGGATTGGACTACGACAACAACACACTCGAGGACTTCAATTCACCAAAGGGGGCAAGTAGCCAGCGTGATGGAGAGAAGCTCGAGCATAGGCCTGGACTATGACAACAACACACTCGAGGACTTCTTACTAGTGTGGAGATTGCCCACCATGTTACTTAAGAAATCGACAAAGAGTTAACTGCACCGACTTCCTTGATGACGAAAGATCTTTTCTCAAGGGAAGAACGATCTTCTGCTCGTCAAGTTGGAATGTCGGCCCCAGATTCTCTTCTAATAACATCTACAGTCGGATAAGAAGTGTCATCGGGGGATCATCGACCAACATGTAAAGGGAGAGCTGATCTCAGTCGTTAATACAGAGGCTTGGACTTAGGAGGAGGCAAGTCCCGATACACGATCCCATCATCTGCTCTGAGCGTTACGAGAGTCAAGTCGAAGGCTTGTTTCCCAACTCGATCGTGAGGACCGTCTTTTTACCTTTACTAATTCTCGCTCTACTACCTTGCTACGAAGGTCGAGGTATCTGCAAAGGGAAATGACTCTCAGGAGGTCCAATAGGACGCACACGCTCGAGGCCTCCATCCTTTCGCGGGTCGAGGAGTAAAAGAAACCTGGACAGGGAGTGACACTCGGGAGGTCCTTTTGGACGCACACACCCGAGACCTTCATCCTGACTCTGGCTTACTCTATTCGGGGAGGTTCGTTGCCCCGTCACTCAATCACAGTAAGGGTCAGCCACACTTGCCATCATAAAACCCAAGTGATGATGAGTTTTAGATTTTTAAGACAGTTTCTAATCTTGCCGAGCCTATAGCTCTTTAGCAGCCTCAACGATTAATGGCGGGGGACCCTTCCTCAAGGCACAATGACCTTCTTTCCATCGGGTTGGAAGGTCGGTTCCAGACTCCTTCCTGATAACCTCTACAGTCGGATTAGAAGTGTGATCGGGGGGATCGTCGACCAACATGCAAAGGGTGAGTTGATCTCAACCGTCAATGTAGAGTCTTGAACTTAAGAGGATGCATTAAATTACCCGACACACCGTCTCATCATCCGTTCTGATTGTTATGAGAGTCAGATCGGTGGCTCGTTTCCCAACCCGATCGTGGAGATTGACTTTAACTCCGCATACAGTTTATCTCTTGAAAGACAATTTAGAGTATGATTTTGAACCCCCTTCCAATAACTTCGCAGGTGGATGAGAAGTGTACTGGAGGGATCATCGATCAACATGCAAGTGGGGATCTGATCTCGAACGTCAATGCAGAGGCTTGGTATTAGAATAATGCGTTATTATCCCGAGTCACCGTTCCATCACCCAACCTGGGATTTACAAGAATCGAGTCAGAGACTCGCATTCTAAAATGCTTGCGAAAATGGGCTTCCCCCATGATATGACCACGAGCTCCATTAATTTTTAAGAAAGAATGCAAGTGTAATTTTATTAGTTGAACAACATAATCTATTGAGCGTTTGCTCTTCTTGCATCGCTTATAAGGGTGGAGTGCACTCAAATCGTCTCTATTCTAAGTGTTATTGTTGAGTTCTTCATCACAGGCTCGAACGAGTTAAGAGCTTGTTATGTTCCTAGATCATGTGGTATATTGGGATGTTCGCCTAGCTCGATGAATCGTACGAGTAAGGCGCTTACTTGCCTGTCAGCACTCGCAAATTCTTGCCTATTTGCCATGTTGTAAAGGTGCAGATACCTGGGGAGGGGAATGACACCGGGGGGTCCTGTCGAACTCACACACTCGAGGCATCCATCCTACTTTTTTCTCATTCCATTTCTGAAGATCATTCACTCTGTCACTCACTAATCAAAAAGACAGTTATCTGCACCAACTCTTATGAAATACATGAATGACTATAAGCTTAAAAAACTTTAAAAGCAGCTTGACTCCCCATCGAGCTTTCAGCTCTTACGAGGCCAATGCCACCTTCTTGCAAGGGAAATCGGTTTTCTCTTTGTCGAGTTGAGAGGTCGGTTCCATACTCTCTCCTGATAACATCTACAACCGAATGAGAAGTGCAATCGGGGGATCATCGGCCAATATGCAAGGGGTGAGCTGATCTTGGCCGTCAATGCAAAGACTTGGACTTAGGAGAAAACAAGTCTCGATCCACCGTCCCGTCACCCGCTCTGAGTTTTATGAGGTCAAGTCGGAAGCTCGCTTCTCAACCCGATCATGGAGATTGATTTTACCTACTATGTACACTCGAGACGCTTTTAATGAAGAGAGACTTAAGTTCCCATATTTTAGGGTGCCAGAGAAATACCTTGCATGTATAAGTGTAAACGAGTGTACCCTTCCCTTCTAAGGGTAGAACATTTTAAGGTCATCACCGCTCCACGTGCTTCCGAGCAGTTCCTCATCTGCGTCCTTGGGAGGAATCACTCACGAGTAAGAACTCTCGTGGGATGTCAGATGTTGGAGAGGATCATCGCGAGCAAGAGCTCGTGAAATGTATGCGGACACCTTACGAACCTGAATTGGGGTATATGGTTTCTCGTCGAGGTGTACTCATCACGAACAACCCATTGAATGTAAGTTGCTTATGGAGAACATCGCGGGTAGGAACTCGCGGAATACATGTTGGAAGACCTCACGAGTAAGATGTCTCATGAAATGTAATCCCTTGATGAAGATCATCACAAGTGGAAGCTCACGAAATACATGAAGTTGTCAAGAGTAGGCATTCTCGTGGAAACTAAGCCCTTGATGAAGGTCCCCGTGAGTAGGAGCTCGCTTAATACCAGCTTGAAGACGTCAAGAGTAAGCATTCTCGTGGAATGTAAGTTGTTGAAGGAGATCATTGCAAGTAGAAGCTCGCGAAACAGTTCATATGTTCCCCCTAGCGGTGAACTCGTCATGAATCACTCTGTTTGTTAGTCATACAAAAGCATTGACGGGCTTTACCAAAGCACCCGTAAGTATGAACATGTATGAAAAACATTATTATTAAAGAAGAAGAAAACTAGGCGGGGGTTAGTGTCCCTTTTTACATTAGAACCCCATACACAGAGTTTTTGGGTGTTCCGCTGCTCAGTCAGCAGACAGGGGTCAAGGGGGCAGCGCCTGAATTTGAGCTTGCCAAGCGTTAAACTCGCTTCTCATTGAGTAGATTTCTCCTCACGCCTGCGAGTAGAACTCGCCTATGGGCAAGTATGTAACTCGCCTATGGGCAAGTATGGAACTTGCCTCATTGAATTCGCCATTTTTGATGTCGTGATCGGGAACTCGCCAACTAAGGTCGTTATCTGGAACTCACTTGAGGATGTCACCATCTGGAACTCGCTTATGAGAGAGTAATTAGAATCTCGCCTCATGAAGCCGCCTACCTTGAATGTCGTCTACATGAATTCGCATATGAACTAGTAGGAAAGGATGCTCGACTTTATGAAGTCACCTACATGAACTCGCCTGCTTTAACTCGCCTATGTGCGAGTAATAAAGAATCTCGCCTACATGAAGCCACCTGGCTTGATGTCGCCAACATGAAGTCGCCAATGGGCGAGTAAGAAAGAAACTCGCCCATCATGCCTGAGTAGTCGCGAGTTGTCGCATTTGGTCTCTTCCTCGTCATCTTACGCTATGAAGTCTTCTCGCAAAAATTTCTTCCTCGGCTACAGTCCATTACACGCTCACCGCACCAAGTGTTGAAGCCGGGAAAATCCCTTCTCCAAATGTTCGGACTTAGTTGTAGCCTAAAGTTACTGATTTTGCGGTCAAAGGACACAATTCTGATGGCTAGAGCAGAAGAGAGAAAAGTCTACAGACACACCTCAGGTGCCTCAGTAGGGAGGTCTCACCATGTACCGGGAAGTTTGAGAAAAACTTCCCCTCCACAACCAAAAGGTTTGACGAGGTATGAGGAAGGCACGGACTCGACGAGTATCAGACTTGGGGATCTCAACCTCTTCCAGCGTGCCCTTCTCGGTACCCCTGAGGGTCTATTTATAGACAAATCCTAAAGGAGGGGAGGGTGGGGGTATGCGAGAATACCTCTGGGAGCTTTGAATACTCGCTCATACTAGCGAGTTACGAGAGTTAATTGCCCATGCTCGCCCATGCTCGCCTGGTAAGGTCTGCGAATAGGCATCTCCTTAGGTATTTCTGATCTCAACGAATTACGGGTTATACAATAGGTATAATGTCGTGAAAAAAAATCCAATGATAATTGTAATAGCAACTACTGACGCTTGGGGGCATATGCAAAATATAAAAAAATAATGATAAATAAAGAAGATTGTTGAAAATGGTGAAGGGAAAGTGGCGGACTGGGCGACCTGTCCGTGCGGTCTATGCGGACAGGAGTGGCGGTTAGCCAGGTCGGCAGAGGCGGTGCAGTCGGTTTGTTTTCTGGCGGCCAGGGCGGTCTGTGCGGACAGAAGCAGCGGCTAGTCAGGCCAGCTTGTGCTCAGCGGGCAGTTTGTTCCCAGAAGGTAACCGGGCGGTTAGCTTGCCAAACCGCGGAGTTCGCCAAGACCAGAGTGGGGAAGGCTGGTGCCAAAGTTCGCCAGGTTGAGCGGACTGGTGCCGGAGTTCGTCGGGATGAGCGAACTGGTACTGGAGCTCGCTGGATAGAGCGAACTGGCCGGGGGCGTGGACTTGGTTTGGATCTAAACCAAGTCCAGGATTGCTCAGTCCGAGAGGTCGCGCGGGTTGCGCGGACAGGTTCTTTGTTCGCTGAGCTCGGCAACAATCAGCCTTATGATGTGACTGCGAGCTCAGGGTAAGCAGACTGAAGCTGTGTCCGCAAGGGCGTGCGGACTGGAGTTGTGTCCGCTGGCTTGCGGACAGGTGGTGTTGCCATAGGGTCTGCTGGTGGCGGCTTGTCTGGTTTGGCCTTTGGCGACAAGGCGGATAGGTTGTTATCCGACCTTGGTGAAGCTATTGGCGATCTGGCTATCCTACACAGGTCGCGGCAGACTGAGTGTGTATCCGCGGCTTGCGATACACTTGGTGATTACCGCGAGATGGGGCGATTATCCTATCGTCTAAGGCGGTGATCACACTCCTCTCCGCGTCTATAAATAGGACCCCTCCTATCACATCAAAGATATCCAACTGAACAGTAAGTGAACTCGCGGATAGTTGTTGCGGTTAGGAGGTTGACTGGTTTATGTTGTGCAGCCCGTGCAGGTTGTGCGGATAGCAACCAGCGGTTAACAGCAGGTCGCGGCTTGCGACTAGGCAGTCTCTCTTCTGCAACTAGTTTCCCAGTTCAATAAGTTGTCCGCATCTGGAGGCTTGGTTCAGTTCAGCAGTAGCTCGCACGATCTGGCAGCTAGGCGACCTCGCAATTAGGCGGCTTGCAGATCGGCGGTTAGAGTTCAGCATTGGAATGACGGGCAGTCCGCGCGGTTTGGTTGCGGTTTGGCGACTAGGCGGTTTGAGCGGACTCCCTAGCGGTTAGCAGCAGGGTCGGCGGTTACTTTTTGAGTCAGCATGGCTTGTTTTTTCTGCCTTGTATTTGCTTCCATCGGGTACATCGGCGAACCATATCTCGTCATGTATATATCTCCTTGTAAAGATTCAATTGTAGAAGATACTTGCTCTTCTGTTTTGCATCTGGTTTATTTTGGCCTAGTTTGGTTGAGTGTTCCTGCGCCTAGTTTCCCGTTTTCCGCTATATCAAATTTTTTAACATGGTATCAGAGGGAACAGAGACTGAGCAGTGATCAAGCGACAGTTTGCTTCATTGCTTCTGTGGGTCGAAGTGAACCAGGGTTAGTGCAATAGAAGGTGATATGGCAAGTGATCTTGGAATGGTGCTTCGTACATTGACTAACTTTAAAGAATGGAAGTCATGTATGGAAGAATATCTTCTCGCCGAGGACCTTTGGGAGATCGTCTGCGGAGACGATAGGCGAGAGGTTACTGCTAGTGCTGGTGCTGAAGCGATGAGAGCTTGGAGGAAGACAAACGCAAAAGCGGAATTTGCTCTCAAGCTGACCATCTCATCGGAACTCTTTGAGCGCATCCTCGGATGTCGGTCAGCTGCGGAGATTTGAACTTCCCTCGATGGGTTGTTCAACAAGGAGGTGAAGTTGGTTGTTGAGGTTGGTCTCTCTACTTCTGATCAGCAAGAGAGGAGTGTTTCTCCTAGGCGTGATGGGAAGAGGAAGGAAGAACCAAGGTATTATAGATGCAAGAAGCCTGGCCACTTCAAGAACGAGTGTAAGGTTGTCCTACACTCGGTGAACGCTGCTCATGTTGGGAGTAAGGAGAAGGATTTGGTTGGGTTATCAAAAAGTTCTGATGCGGATCGGATTAAGGCCAATGATAGTGCAGCTATTTGGCATGAAAGGCTGGGGCATGTGGGGATGGACAAACTGAAAGCAATGACAGTGAGAAGCCTTGTGAGAGGCTTGCCTAAGTTGTCATCCTTCAGGGATGATCGTGTTTGCACGGGATGCCAACACGGAGAAGCTTATCGCTTTACGTCAGATAAGGCACAGTCCAGATATAAGGCACCATTGGAGTGTATCCATGGTGATCTGGTGGGGCCGACCGTCACCGTCAGTCTTGGAGGAAGCAGGTACATGCTGATATTGGTTGATGACTACTTGAGGTATACATGGGTGTACTTCATGAAGAAGAAGTCGAACACGTTCCGTTTGTTTGTGGAGTTCAAGAAGCTTGTGGAGGGCCAGCTTGACCTGCGGATCAAGAAGTTGAGAATGGGCAACGGAGGTGAGTTCGGCTCAACCATGTTCTCTAACTTCTGCAGGAAGCATGAAATCCGAAGGGAGCTCTCTTGTGGACATACTCCAAAACAAAGTGGAGTGGCATATCGGAAGATCCGTCTTTTGACAAAGACCTGCAAGTGTTGGCTTCAGTGCAAAGGCATTCCTAAGGCATTTTGGGCGGAAGGGATGTCCTGCGCGGCACATGTCATCAATCAGATGCCTCTGAGTCCGATCAACATGAAGACTCCGTAGGAGCTGATGGTCAGGGTGAAGCCCAGTGTGAAGCACCTTCGGGTGTTTAGTTCTACCTGCTATGTTCACGCTCCGGATGCTCTCAAAACGAAGTTAGTCTTCGTCGGGTATGATGAGCAGAAGAGGAGATGGAGGTGTATGGATCATGCGATGAAAAAGTTCATTGTTTCCAGATACGTGGTCTTCGATGAACTGACGTCGTATAGAGGTAGCTCATTTGTAGAGCTACAGGTGAGCAGGTCGGATTCTGGGAAGGAGGAGGCTGCTGCTAAGGATCTTCTGGTGAAGCTGCCTGTGTCATCAGGAGCTTCAGGTTGTTCTAGCTCCGGGGCAGATGCTTTTTGTTCAGGAAGTAATGGGAGCGATGTTCCAGGCGACTCTAGTTAAAGAGCGGAGGCTTCTGGTTCAGGAAGCAGGGGGAGCGTTGCTCCAGGTGCTTCTAGTTCCAGTGTGGTGGCTTCTTGTTCAGGAAGCAAGGGGAGCATTGTTCCGGGTTTCCCACGAAGCTGGTTCAAAAGGAGCAGCAAATGTGGTTAGCCGTGATCGAGCTCTTCGGAGGTCGAAGGGGGTCACCAACCCATCAGCTCAATATTATGAAGGAAACGCGGTGAGCTCGGTCTCATGTTTCTTCGCAGGCCCTCAGATCGAGCAGGTGCCTTCTAACTGTGATGACTCCACTGGTGTCAAAGAGGTGGTTAAGGTCAAGGTCATTGGTGTTACTCCTGCGATGTATAAGTGGAGGTCGAAGCTGAAGAAGAAGGCAGAGGGAAGCATGACTCCTTTCGGGAGATGCTGGAGGGATCCCTTATGGTCCAGGATATGCGGGGCGTCTTCTTGACGGCGCTATCGGAGGGACCATGTGCATGGTTACGGGAACTGTTGGGGTTCACCACTTCTCACTTCAAGGGGGAGTATTGAAAATGGTGAAGTGAAAGTAGCGGACTGGGCGACCTGTCCGCACGGTCTATGTGGACAGGAGTGGCGGTTAGCCAGGTCAGAAGAGGCGCTGCAGTCGATTTGTTTTCGGGCGGCTTAGGCGGTCTGTTCGCGCGGTCTGTGCGGACAGAAGCAGCAGCTAGTCAGGCCGGCTTGTGCTCAGCAGGCAGTTTGTTGCCAGAAGGTAACCGGGCGGTTAGCTTGCCAAACCGTGGAGTTCGCTGTTCGCCAAGACCAGAGTAGGGCAGACTGGTGTCGAAGTTCGCCAGGTTGAGCGGACTGGTGTCGGAGTTCGCCGGGATGAGCGAACTGGTACTGGAGCTCGCTGGATAGAGCAAACTGGTCGGGGGCGTGGACTTGGTTTGGATCTAAACCAAGTCCAGGATTGCTCAGTCTGGGAGGTCACGCAGACAGGTTCTTTGTCCGCTGAGCTCGACAACAATCGGCCTTATGATGTGACTGCAAGCTCGAAGTAAGCGGACTGAAGCTGTGTCCGCAGGGGCGTGCGGACTGGAGCTGTGTCCGCTGGCTTGCGGACAAGTGGTGTTGTCGCAGGGTCTGCTGGTGGCGGCTTGTCTAGTTTGGCCTCTGGCGACAAGGCGGATAAATTGCTATCTGGCCTTGGTGAAGCTATTGGCGATCTGGCTATCCTGCACAGGTCGCGGTGGACTGAGTGTGTATCCGTGGCTTGCGGATACACTTGGTGATTGTCGTGAGATGGAGCGATTATCCTATCGTCTAGGGCGGTGATCACACTCCTTTTCGCGCCTATAAATAGGATCCCCCTGTCACATCAAAGATATCCAACTGAACAGTAAGTGAACTCGCGGATAGTTGCTGCGGTTAGGATTTCTATCCGCGCGGGTTGAGAGGAGGTTGACTGGTTTATGTTGTGCAGGTTGTGCGGATAGCAACCAGCGGTTAACAGCAGGTCGCGGCTTGCGACTAGGCGGTCTCTCTTCTGCAACTAGTTTCCATGCTCACTAAGCTGTCCGCATCTGGCGGCTTGGTTCAGTTCGGCAGCAGCTCGCGCGATCTGGAAGCTAGGTGACCTCGCGGTTAGGCGGCTTGCAGATCGGCGGTTAGAGTTCAGCATTGGAATAACGGGCAGTCCGCACGGCTTGGTTGCGGTTTGGCGACTAGGCGGTTTGAGCGGACTCCCTGACAGTTAGCAGCAGGGTCGACGGTTACTCTTTGAGTCCGCGCGGCTTGTTTTTTCTGCCTTGTATTTGTTTCCATCGGGTACATCGGCGAACCATGTCTCGCCATGTATACATCGCCTTGTAAAGATTTGATTGTACAAGATACTTGCTCTTCTATTTTGCATCTGGTTTATTTTGGCTTAATTTGGTTAAGTGTTCCTGCGCCTGGTATCCCGTTTTCTGCTATATCAAATTTTTTTACAAAGATGAAATGCAAATAATTACAGAAAAATAGACAAGGATCGGAAAACATTTAAACAGTAAGTAGCAGCAATAGTAAAATTTTATACACAATACATTAAATGATTGTAATAGCAACGGTTTACTATAATAATCATTAAAAAGGACAAATATGTAAATGGTCACATGAAATACAAAAAATTCTTTGAATTAGTTTTCTAAAATCTATGCAGGTACTCACATTATCAACGGGAGAATATGACTTCATATAGTAATAGTATTCTTCCTTGCGAGGGTCGCCCCATTCCTATATCAAGAATTTGAAACAAGAAGATAATGAAGACGGAATCTCATTCAAAATAATAATTGAAGTAGTGATGTTGAAAATTCTTGCATAATATGAAATTTATGCATGAGAACAATAAATTAGCGCTGATAATTTAGCCTCACATCTAGATAATTGTATAAATTGTGCACTAAAAATTAAATGATTAGTCCCTACACCAATAACCAATTGATTTCAGGTTGAAGTTCTTAGGCTCTAACAATTAACATTTACACGAGATTTTTCCTTCTTAACTTTAAATTAACCAAGAAAAATGCTGTTGGCATCAGGAAAGCTAGAATGATGATTTGGAACTCCATCCGTTTGCAACAAATCAAAAACTCTGAAGTTTCTAATGGAGTTAATAGTCACAACATAAATATCACTTAGAAAGTAATATATTTATGTATGAAATAAATTGGAAGAAATTTGGTAGGAAATATGACCTCCCACTCTGATGTAGTCAATGGGATTGTTGGATCAAGCATGGTTGTAACCACATCAACAAAAGGAACCCCTGCAACAGCTGCTTTGAACAAATCCGGGCGCATATTTAAGACGGCGCCAATCAATAAGCCTCCAGCACTTCTCCCATTGATGCATAGCTTTTCTTTTGAGCCATATTTGTTTTCTATCAAGTATTCTGCACAAGCAATGAAATCAGTAAAAGTATTTCTTTTGTTCAGCAACTTCCCATCCTCATACCACTTTCTTCCCATTTCACCACCTCCTCGGATGTGAGCTATTGCATATATAAAACCCCTGTCCACCAACGAGAACATCGATGCCTTGAAACTAGGATCTATGCATACCTGACAATAGAAGAGTAAAAAAAGTTAAACTGGACAAAATAAGCTTAGGTTTCTTGTTAAGTATATGTTTCTTAAAAGACATGTTCATCTGCACAAAGAGGTGGCTAAGTGGAGAATGCTAGTGAGAGAAAAAAATCTTTTAAAAGAGTGAAAATTGAATAAACGACCTGATATCATACATGATTATGACAGACAGAACCCTACACTTTCACTGTCATTAACGAACTCGTGATCATAGATTCTAAAGATGAAAAATGAAGAGAACAGTATAAACAACTACAAGAGAAAAGAGAAGTATTTTGTTAGTGTTAACTGTTAGTATACTTGTTGACAACCATAAACCCCAAATACATGAAAAATCTCAAAACAAAATCCCACATTCCCTAACCATATGATCAAATTACTTAAATGCTCCAGATTGGTTGAGTCTCTTCTTTGTCTGCCTTATATGAATACAACACATGATCAGGCCCTCCTCTTTTGTCTTTTGAAATACAATGAAGATTAATTTGAATTTAACTTTCTAACAAGCTATGGTCTGTGTCCATCATGTTTGGTATCACCGGGGCATATCACCAATCGGACCAGGGCGTGACTCAACAACTCTATAATCTTCAGAATATAAAACTTGGAGAAACCAGCACAGCCTTGATATGATAAAAGTGCTAACCACAATACAAATAAGTCAACAAGCTTCTCACTTAAGAATTACCAAATTTAATCTAAGGGTTAAGTTCTGCGACCTCCCCTGGGATTCACATGATTACATGGGCCTCCCCTCTATATTTAGATAAGAATCCCCCCACCCCCCTCCAAGTTTATTAGGTTTGCATTCCATTATAATTTTGGAAGGAAAGTAATAAAATCAGCTAAAATATTTTCTAATTTTCCAACTTTAACATTTATAGTAACTTGATTTTTCAAGTTTACCCTTTGAATGCCCATCCTTAGCAAATGGAGTTATTCTAAAGGATTAACTTAACAAATCAAAAATATTTTAGCCGATTTAATTGCTTTCCATTCAGATTTTAACGAAAGGATTTATGTAAATGAAGAACATTTATAGGAGAGACTTTTGTAATTTCAAAACATAGTGGGGAAGATTCTGTAATTACACAAAATCCTGTAAGAATGAATAAGACAATCAAAATCGAGAGATTAGCATTAGAAGTAGCTGGGAGATTCTGTCTACATATTAATTGTTAGAAGTACCGATGGAGATTGGCACCAGACTACAGGACACCAGTGGGCGGGGCACACGTTCGTATATTCACGCAGGAGGCACGAATCAGATCGGCGATCCGAGACCGCGAGCGCGTCCAAATCGTCGTTTTATTATCACGTGCATTTTTTTTTATTTTTTTGAGCGCGTATTTAATGATTTAGGACATTAAGCGTAATGATCAATCATAGCCTTTCACACCAGGTGCCCAACCGCCCCCTCCTGTTATAAATAAGGGTGGATGCTTCTTTTCTCGAATACCAGCCCTATCATTCGCAACCAACTGATTCTCCACTTCCGCTTCTCCTTCCGCGGTCTGTTATCCTTGTTACTTCTACCCTTCCACCTCTCCTTCGCACGTCAATCCCACCCAAACCACCTCTCATTCGTATGTATACTTGTCGTCCACCTTCGTCTACTACCCTACGGGAGCTTCCCTCCTCTGGTGATATTTTGCAGCCTGCAGATCTGGCAACTATTTCTACTGCTCACTGGAACTCTGACATTTTGCCCTTTCTTTATATTCTATTACCACCGCTACTTCTGTGCAGGAAGCTCTCCAACATCCGGGATGGCGGACAGCTATGAAAGAGGAAATGTCCGCTCTTTGGGCAAATCACACATGAGATCTTGTCCCCCTTCCCCTTGGACAGACTTGTGTGGGTTGTAAGTGGGTGTTTGCCATCAAACATGGTCCGGATGGGATGGTTCAAGGGTTGAAAGCTCGTCTAGTTGCTCGTGGTTTTACTCAGCAACAAGGTCTAGATTATGATGAGATCTTTTCTCCAGTCGTCAAACTCAACACTGTTCGTGTTTTAATCTCCCTTGTTGTTCATCAACACTGGTCATTGCATCAATTGGATGTCAAAAATGCTTTTTTCAATGATGATTTGCAGGAGGTCGTCTATATGCAACAACCTCCTGAATTTGAGACCATGAGGGAGTCTCGTATCTCGTATAAAGAAATCACTTTATGGTCTCAAAACTCCTCGGGCATGCTTTGACAAGTTCAGTCTGACGGTTAGTGCAGTTGGGTTCACTCGGAGTTCAGTCGATTTTTCTTTATTCACTCGTCATCGTCAAACAGACTCAGTGATTGTGTTGGTATATGTTGATGATATTTTGATTACGGGAGATGATCTCACAGGGATACATATGATCAAACACCATTTGGCGACTGTGTTTCAGACAAAAGACCTGGGAAATCTTCAATATTTTCTTGGTCTTGAGGTGGCTCGGCGACCTGATGGGCTTGTGTTATGTCAAAGAAAGCACTGCCTTGACTTGCTTCATGATGTGGGCTACTCTGGATGCAAGCTTGTCAACAGGATTATTGCTTGTTTTGTGAGAAATTCTAGACCGACAATCACTCGTGGTGCAACGCTGTGAGACCCCGGGGTGCGGGGTGCAACGTCCCAACTATATTAGTTATTCTTTTCACTGTGTCCGAAAGGCCTCAGTTTCAGCCCACGTTTCTCCCAAAATTTCCTATTTTTCAGTCGCGGAACCACCGTAACTGCAAAAATAAACCGCGGGGTGCACAATTCCAGTCCTATTCATCAACGCTCTCCCTTCTTCCTCTGAAGCTGCAAGCCTCGACACCACCTCTCCCCTCCCAATCCCGCTTCCCACCTCCCTGGGACTTGACGACTCCTACCCATCAGCCGCCCAGACAGTTGCCTCCGCGCCGTCGAGCCAATCCCACAATTTCCCTCCCCCCTGAAAGACAATGACTCCCCTTCAGCCGGACATCCCATTCTCGATCTCGTCCCAGTCAAGAGAGACTCCATCCAGGTTCGTTTCAGCCAGGGAATACTTCCTCCATTTCAGTTGCCCCCTGCCTCACTCCCGCACATCCCCTCTTCTTCCAAACGACAACATTGCCAATGTCAACCATCGCTCTTCTCCTTTCCCGTCTCCAGTCTTCCACCCATTCCATCAACAGTTCAATGCATTATTCATCACCTTCCTCCTGCTCACTTCCAGCCATGCACTGAATATCCTATTGAGTTTATTTGTGGAGGTTCATAGTTGAAAGCGCCTCGTGGATAATAGAATATAATATTGCTCGCTCACTGAAGCTTCAAGTTCACCTTGCGATTAATTTTTCCGTACTTGTATAAGTATAACTGCTAAGTTTTATTTCCGGATTAAAATGAAATTGTCATACATCATTTTGGTTAAAGTCATCGAGTCCATCTTGCATTTTCACTTGGTCTTACATTAGCGTCGGCACGCCTATGGTTGTTCACAAATAGTATAGTTTGTGAATAATTCGGGATTCGATTCGATTAAAATTCGAATTTTCCGAATTCGAATCCGAATTCAGATTCAAATAGTTTTCAAATCTGAATAATTTTATTCTTGTTTGAAGAATTCACGAATAGTTCCGAATTATATGTAATATAATTACATATAATTATATTTGAACAATATAATTAAATATTATAAAACTCAAATTCGAATCCAACATTATATGACGAATCCTAATCCGACGAACGAATCCGAATCTCTGCAGTCTATGTCAAATTTGGATTCGATTGAATAGTTATTCGCTTCGATTCAATTCGTGAACACCCCTAGGCACTCCCACGTCACACGACCTATCCTGCGTCAAGTGCATTTAATTTCTAGCAATTAATGGATAAATTCACATATTACCTCATATGAACCATATCCATACAGCAATAATGGATCAAATCCATCAAGCTTCACAAGGTTCTTTTTGTACAGAATTGAAATAGGCACCTTGGTACCGTCTGAGCTGACAGCCCATTTCCTCTCAGTCAAATAATCAAATGATTCAAAACCGCCGAGTACCTGTCATAAGATAGGAAATGCGATTATAGTTAATCTAGAAATCTATGAGTTACAACAAACATCATATCTTAAAAAATTTGACACAAATAATGTAAAGTCAAGTATTTTTGTCTCTCAATTCCCCAAAAACGTGGCTTAATATAAATTTTTCTTCATAAATTATAGATAGTACAAAAGCTACGAGCAAAAAGAATACTAATGTCAACCTTTGTTTTAAATATGAAGGACTTCTCCTGCTAATATTTTAATGACACAACAGACTCATCCATTAAGTCAAAATATTCAATTACAGGTATACTCCAATACCTGCACCTTGTTTAGTAATTAGGTTACACTGGATTTCCTAATGCAGGATAAGGGGGGGCAATTAACCTAGACACTATATGACAATGCAAAAAAAGGCATACATCATATTCTATTAAATAAAAAATTACCCTAATCACAATACCATTAAATATTATAAAAAAAGGCTGCCCGGTGAACAAAGCGTCCCACCACAAGGGTGAAATATAGACAAACCTTACCCTGCATTTTAGCAAGAGGTCCAATACAATTAAATAATTAAGAAGATTTTAAGAAGTAGGCAAATAATCACATTTGATAACAAAAAATCCAAATTAAATTCACAAACGACAATTGCATGCTACTAAAAGTGCCATAAAATAACCACGCAGTGAATAAATATTGTAAGTTTTCTGATGGAAATACACAAAGCTATAAACTGACAATCACTAAAAATACAGATAAATCCCTAAAATGTTAAAAAAAAATGAAACAAATGTAGAACTGATGGCAATTGGCCTAGATGCAAAGATGTTGTGGGCAGTAGGAGCAAAGCGTAGATACTAATGTGTAGTTTGCGGCGGAGTATAAGTGAAGTTTTATGGTTTCGAGTGATTACAGATTTTCTAGTAAAATGGGGGTTCCGTAGACTGAAAGTGGATATTGGCATTAGCGGAAGGTCGATGCTAACACTTATATAGAATTTGTTGGCCCCTCTAGCAAGAAGCGTATCAGAAAAAAAATTCCTACCATCCTCCGTGAAATTCATTCAAGAGAATGTGGAAGTCATTTGAGATCTCGAACCTTGGAGAAGAGAACTTTGAGGCAAGGATATTTCTGGTCAAACATCGCAAAGATACACAACAATATGTGAAGAAATGTCCACAATATCAAATATTTGTGACTAAAAGTGGATACTATAATTGGCAGAAGGTGGTTGGAAGTTGATGGGGGTCGATGGGGTTTTGCGGCTTAGTTGGATAGGCAGAATAGATCACGAGCTGACACGGCTAGGTTACAGGCCATGGAAGGATATTGCAGTGGGCTGGAGGGCGAATGAATATGAAGGAGGATGCGACAGGTCCTTAGTGTCATCCTTAGTTTCAGCACCAAAGGAGGAAGAGGCAGCATTTCTCCAAGCAATTGCAGAATCTAAACTTCCCAAAATGCTCGAACTCTTTCACAGTTTCACCTACCTACCTATTTAAAGTAGTTTAAACTATGTAAAGTGGAACGAATGAGCTGATTTGCTCGATCATTGCACAAATCTGGAAAATTTCAAAAGTACAACTTTAAAAATCTTATATATATATATTAAAAAAATTCTTTGAACACATCAGCGGACTGATGAAGATGCTATAACTGTTTGCAATAAGAATAGACATTGAGAGGCCCCAGATGTGCACGTTTTGATCGATGCTCCTAATCTCAATTAACTCCCCCCGGTTTAGAAGTAGTGATCTCTGATATATAGAGATGATCATAACCAAATGCAAATAAATGTAGCTCCTCAAATGCCACCCAAGTATCATCAGAGAATGAGCATCTTCTACGATGTCCTCAAGAAGTTGGCATGCCACTAAGATGATGAAGGCTGCGAAGGAGGTGTAAGTAGTGGTCAAAAGGGAGGTTGAGACAAGGCCGATGTGGGCGTATCAAACTAAGAATCCAAATAGTAAGGAAGCTCATAATGTAGAGTCAAATTTTTTGCATTGAATACATAAATGATCCTCGTATCCTTAAGAATATCAAGCTCTTAAACATTTGACTCAATCTTTCTTAAGATTTTGCAAGGGCAATTGCCTAACATTCAATTTCTTGACAACTCCTGATGAGAACACTTTAGATCGGATGCGAAACATCACTTGATCACCTTCTTTGAAATATTGCTCCCTCTTGTGATTATTTGTGCAAGCATTGTATGGTTTATTACTTAATGCAATTTACATCGGATAGTTGCATACAAATCATGCAAATGATGAGCAAATTACCTAACTAACTCACTAGAATGTGACTCTATAAGGAGGGTCCTAGATCAATAACTTTTCCACGCTCATGACCTATAGCTATATGAAATGTACTCAATAAACTTATTACATAACTATTATATGCAAATTTTACTTTAAACAGTATAAAATTCCAACTTGGCACGTGCTCACCAATACGACAACGCAAAATTTCTCAAGTCTCTGACTGACTAATTCAGTTTGTCCATCAATCTATAGGTGATATGTGGTGGAAAACTAATGGATGTACCAATCTTCTTCCATAGTGTATTCCAGAAACAACTCATAATCTCAGGTCACAGTCAAAAAATATAGTCATAGAAGATCCATGAAGTCTAAAAACATTTATGATGAATAATGTTGCAATGTGAGCGGAGTCGATAGTCTTGCTGCAAGCAATGAAATTAGACATTTTCAAAAACCTATCAACCAGGCCCAGACAAAATGATCACAAAGAGAAGTACGAGGAATGCATAAATGGGAGCATGAAAAAGATACTCGTCAATTAAAAAGAAATCATATGTGTGCTTGGATGATATCGAGTCAAAGATGCATGATTTAGCCAAAAATTTAGACATGTGAAATATTTCTCAAGCAGTCGTTCAAATCAGTTTACTCAAGAACTCATGGTATGCAAATGGCTAACAAGACGACTCAAGGCATCAACAATTTGTTCTCAACACCACCTCAATGTTTGTGGACAGTACTCAAGAACTCATGGTATTGTTAAGCGTGCTTTGGTAGTAGTCCTAGAATGAGTGACCTCTTGGAAAATACTCGTAGGTCACCTATGGAAAAGGTAAAAACGGTTTGGTTCAGCTCAGTATGATTTGAGATAAACCAAAACATACCATATTTCTAATATTGTGAGGGTTTGGTCGTTACAAATAGTATCAAAGCTTGACTTTCTACAGTACGATATGTAGTTCAAGACCGAACCATGTGGAAGTTGGAAGACCTGCAACATCATAAATCCGATGAGGGGGGTGTCTTTGGGGGGTAGTGAAGCCCATGCAAAAGAAATTCCAGGCAGCTGGCAGGCTTCTAGGATGGCAGAATTCTAGGTTAACAGAGGTGCAGTAATAGCTTGGCCCCTCAAATATTAGAGAGGATTTTTTGGAGTAAGTAAACTTATGTTGGAAACTTTGTAGTTAAGCATGCTCCGGTGAGAATAATTCTAGGTTGGGTGACCTAGAAAGTGCTCATAAGCCACAAGGACAAAATTGTATGGTTTAGCTCAATATGGGCTAGGATGAACCAAAGCAAAACAATACTTCCGATTAGGGGTGTTACATTTATTACGGCTACTCTACTATTTTCCATTATTCTTTTTTTTGTTCGGATTCAAGTGTTGTAGATCTGAATTTCTTTTAGGTTATATGAATTTCTTTTAGATCTAAAAATTCAGATCTACATTTGTTTTAGATCTACAAGTTTAGATTGAATGAATGAATGTATATGTGAATTTGTTTTAGGTTATATGAATCTATTATAGATTTGGTGAGCTAATTTACATTTATGAATGTTCCTATATAAATCCATTATCAAATAGATAAAACTGAAGTGATATTTTTTTTAAAAAAATAGAGCTCGTAGAATTAATCAAATTAATGCATTAGGAATATACAACACGGAAGAAAGAAAGAATTAGCATCTTATAAGTGAACCAAACAAATTTTAAAGGTGGTAAATTATATAGATGAGCAGTTAGAGTTGATCAAATATTTAAATATGTGCACAAGGTTATAAAAATAAAACTGAAAAAAATTGAAGAATTTTATATCAACTATTAGGCATAAAGATATGTAACTGAGAAATGATTATATTAGAGAAACATGAAAAGAATCTAGTCGAGAGACCGTACTCAATGAAAAAATTAAGATAGTTGGAGAACATAAAAAGGAGTAGAAGCTGCACCAAAATAAATGGGTAGATAAAATTAATGAGAAACAATTAGGAAGGAAAACGTGTTGGTCGAAGGTCATATGACTAATAGTGCAAAATATTTGAGAGAAACTTTCACCAGATGCAACACTGATTAGAAATGAATGAAAAATGAGAGATTGAGAGTTCATAAAATCAACCCTAAATGATTGAAGATAAGACTAACAATGAGGATTAATGATGATAAATCAGTATGCATGCAACTTAGGAAACTAAATATCAACTTAACAAGCTAATAGCAATGGTTCAAACTTTTAAATAAAAAAGACTAACACAGGATGGACTATCAGCCCCTTATCTCACACAAAGGTTTATTTTCAAAATGCAGATTTTACTTATTTTTTCCCTCAATATACTGAATTGTACTTAATCTGATTTTATTGCCACTGCATAAAAGAGAGAACTCTATAACTACTAAGTACTCATGGATTAAAAGGCATATAATTATAATAAACAAAAGAATAGTGTTCCCATATTCGTATACTTTACCGGCTTAATCTTCTTCAGAACACAAATGCCTGAATTCATATCATAGTCATAAACAGATGGAGGTGTTTTCATTGAACTATAAGAGAAGCGTAAAATGCTTGAAGAAAATTGTGATTCCTCAGGGTCCACTGAGTATATAGGATCAACGAAATCTACTCCTCGACCATTTTGGAGTGGTCCAATTTCTTCATCAATTTGTGGAAGACTATATAGAGTTACTTTTGGCAAGCCGTTCTCCCTCTCATAAATAGCAATGTGACCATTAAAAAGCTGGAAATCTTGAATTTTCACTCTGAAAAAGAGATCAATTTGTCATTATCATGATGCAAAGAGTGTCGGTCCATCCTACAAAAAAAGGCGCATCATCCAAGGGAAGTAGCATAAAAATCATACAGTTGCAAGGAAATGCAAAGAGATGAAAAATTACAGCAAATGGCATTATTATGAATAAGTGCAACTAAATGTTTTCCCAATGGGATGCATTTCAATATTTAATACTAATATCTTAACAAGATCATGAGAAGCTCATAAGTCATAAATGAGCATGTTAGAAGAAATATTTGTAAAGGTTCAAAGCAAGGCCCATCTAGGGCCCTTTTTCTCCTTATGTTTTAGTCTCACGTCTTAGATTGGGATTATCTCTCTTTCTCTTCCTATATTAATGTACAAATACATATATGTTTACACAATTTTAGGAGATATAAATAAAATTATATTTTTTTCTCTCAAGTTTTTTGTATTATTCTACATGGTATCATAGTCAAAAATCGGTCCTAACTGTGCTTTGGCATGTCCTGCTCCGGCGGTTAGATTTTATCTAACCGCAAGTTTGCTTCTATTCTTTATCTGACTTCTCTGACGCCCTTCGATCCCCTCCCCTCTCTCTTTTTATACTATTTCTCTGGGGCCCACTGGGCTCCCACTTCTCTTATCTTGATCACCAAGCCGGCCTGCCCTTGGCACAACTTATCGCTGCTCCCTCGACCATTGCTTCCAGCCGCACCTTGCTTCTACCTCCAGTCGCTCCTGTCGACAATCCTTGCCTCATGTCGTTGCCTCCTTGCTGCAGCAGTTGCCTCCTTGCCGCAGATTCTAGTCGCAGCTAGTCGCAAATTCTAGTCGCAGATTCTAGCCGCAGATTCTAGCCGCAGGCCCGCAGCTAATTGCAGCTCTTGTCGTAGCTCCTAAACCGCAGCTCTTGCCGCAGTTCCTTATAATTGCTCGCCTAGCTCTGCCTTGCCACAGCTCCTAGCCATCGCTTCCTGACTCGTTGTTTTCTTTTGTCGCAGCTACCCGCTTTGTCTAGCCGCAACTACCTTCTTTGTCTAGCTGCCTGAAGAAAAGAAAGCTTCACGGCATCGACTGATGCTTCGTCCCTTCCTGCTCGAGCTGCGACACCTCCTCTCGAAGTTCGTGATGAGATTTGGATCACCACTATTTATCTTAGTGGAAAGAATAATTTTATTGAGTGGGTGCACTCAGTTCGTCGTGTTATTCAGATAAAGGGGCTTTTGGATCATCTAACTAAGGACACCCCTTCTACACCCACTAATGATTGACTTCAAGATGATGGTCGTGTTCAGACATGAATCCTCAACTCTCTGAATGGTGAACCTTATCGTATGGTCATGTATCATGAGCCAACCAAGACTATGTAGTAGGAACTGCATTCCCTCTATTCCGGCAAGGACAACCTTCAACATCTGTTTGACATCATTACAGACCTTCAATATCTCGACTCAGGAGGTGCTGACGACTTAACCTCCTTTGTTGCGCGGTCCAAAACCTTAGTTGAGTCCTGGAATCAACATCATCCTCCTTCTACTGATCTGGTTGCGCAATGTGCTCAAAAAAAGTTGTTGGTATTGCCATGATGATGACTCGTGTTCCGCCTCATCTCCACAGTGTCTGGGCTCAAATACTCTCCTCCTTAACTATTCCCTCTCTCTCCAATATTTGCCCAATGTTGTTGAAGGTCACACCACCCCGAGATGCTTCCGGACCTCCCTCTCCGGCCCTCCATCACTCATTTGTCTCTCACAGTCTCACCCTCCTCCTCCATCTACCCGAGGAGGCTGCTCCGGCTACCGAGGGAGAGGTCGCAACGACCGGCCTAGATTCAATCATACTCACTGTGGCAGGGATGGACATCTTAGGGCAACTTGTTATCATAAACATGGTCTGTCTCCTCCGCCTAATATCTCCGTTGTTGTTGACACATCTTTTGCTACTCACGCCGATATTGGCGTCATACGCCTCCAGCTCCAGCATCTCCAATGGTTACTCAATCGCCTGTTTAGCTCTGTTGTCTCTATATCCAATGAAGGTATCGCGTGTCTCTCCCATAATCCACATTGGATTGTGAACTCTGGTGTCACCCATCATATCACTCTGCAGAAACCACCTCAGTACTTGGCATCTCCGCATCACAAGTTTATGACAGTGGTCATTGGTGACACCGTTTCTGTCTCCGGCTCTGCTAATATGCCTCCCCGCCCCTCTATCTCTCTTCACTCGGTTCTTTGTGTCCTGGGCTCTCCTTTCAATCTTCTTTCTGTTAGTCGCCTTACTGAAGATCTTGACTGCTCTGTGACTTTCACGTCTTCTTCTTTTGTGGTGCAGGATCGACAGACGCAAAATATCGTTAGTAAAGGACGACTGTGCAACGAGCTTTACCTTCTGGATGTTTCTCCCACCATTCTCTCATTGGTCACCTCTGTGAATTGGCATAGGCGTCTTGGGCATGCTACTCTTCCAATTCTCAAGAAAACTCTTCTTGATTTACCTCTTCCTGCCTTTACCTGTGAATCATGTATATTTGGCAAACAACATCGTTCTTTTATTCCTCCTCATTGTACTCGAAGTGAAGCTCCTTTTGATTTAGTACATTTTGATGTTTGGGACCCGTATACATTTGCTAATATTTCTGGTTATTATTATTTCATTACTTTTACTGATGATTATTCTCGTATGACGTGGTTATATTTACTCCGTGATCGATCAAATCTAACTCGCGTGTTTCGGGTCTTATTAATGATACTCGTACTCAATTTTCCCGAACAATTAAATTATCCGTACAGGAGATGCTCGTGAATGCACCAATCATGTGTTTGATGATCTCTGTATTGAGTTTGGGATCATCCATCATACCTCTTGTGCTTATACACCCCAACAGAATGGTGTGGCTGAGCGCAAGAATAGACATCTTCTTGATGTTGAGCGCTCACTTATGTTTCAAATGTAGGTTCCCAAGGCCTATTGGCTTTTTGCAGTATCTACGGCATGGTATCACATCAATCGTCTGCCCTCCTCCAATCTCAACTATGTCACTCCATTTGGTCTTCTTTTTCCCTCAACACCGCTTTTCTCCATCACACCTCGGGTATTTGGCTGTACCTGTTATGTCCATAACTCTGGTCCTTCCACTGACAAACTTGCTCCTCGGGCTGCCAATTATATGTTCGTTAGTTACTCTCATACTCAGAAAAGATATGTGTGTTACTCCCCCACTGATCGCAAGGTTGTTGTGTTTGCTCATTCTACTGATGTTAACTTTCTGGAAGATAAACCTTTTTACTCTCCTCATTCATCTCCTCTTCCACCGTTGTTATGGCCACGTCCTGCCGTCCTTGTTACTTCTCTCTCACTCTCCTTCCAACCCCGGTTTTCGTATTTAACAAGCCACCTTGTCTTCGTGTCTATACTCGTCGTCCTCGCTCTGACGTCCCTCAACAATCGCCTTCTACCTCTGGTACCTCGCGGCCTGATGATCCGGCTCCTATCTCCACGGCTCATCCCCTGGCGAATTATATATCCTTGCATCGCCTCTCCCGACACTTCTCAAATTTGCAACTTCTTTATCCTCGATTTATATACCTAACTCTGCACATGAGGCTCTCCGACATCCGGGGTTGTGTGCGGGCATAGATGAGAAAATGACTGCTCTCTAGGATAATCAGACATGAGATCTGGTCTCTCTTCCTTTGGGGTAGACTTTTGTTGGATGTAAATGGGTCTTCGCGATCAAACATGCTCCAGATGGGATCGTTGACCGTCTGAAGGCTCGTCTTGAGGCTCGCGGGTTTACTCAGCAACAAGGTCTCGATTATGATGAGAGCTTCTCTCCCGTTGCCAAGTTAAACACCGTTCGTGTCCTAATTTCTTTGGTTGTGCATTGCTAGTGACCATTACATCAACTAGACACCAAGAAAGCCTTTCTTAATGACGACCTTCAAGAAACTGTCTACATGCATCAGCCTCCCGGGTTTGAGACTATGAGAAGTCACTTGTCTATCATCTCAAGAAATTTATTCATGGTCCCAAACAGTCTCTGCGTTCATGGTTTGACAAGTTCAGTAAGGTTGTCCGTGATGTTGGATTCACTGGAGATCGGCGGACTTCTCTCTCTTTACTCATCATCAAACAACAGAAATAATGATTCTCTTAGTTTACACTACAAAAAAACAGGCTTTTAGTGACGAAATATCTGTGACGGATTTTTTTTCGTCACAAAAAGTATACTATTTGTGACGAAACTAGAGGTTGGTCACTTAATATTGACTTTTAATTAATTAGTGATTAAATAAATATTTGGTCACTAATTTTTTTTTTCAGTGACCAAAATAATATTATGTCACTAAAAATTAGTTTTTTAGTAACCAAATTATATTCCTTCACTAAATAATTTTATTTAGTGACCAAATATAATGGTCACAAAAAAAGACCAATTATAATTAAACATTTCACATCCCTCCTTGAATCGCACACGTGTTTTATTTCAGAATCACTCTTAACCTCCTCCGTGCACGCTCGAGCCCTAAATATGCGATTTCTTCCGCTATCATTTATCGCCGCCTCTCGACGATAGTGAGCCCTCTCCCTTAAATTCCTCTGTCGATCCAATACCCTCTCGACGACGACGAGCCCTCTCGATGATGGTGATCCCTCTCCCTTTAGAGCCCTATGGCTTTGGACGACCCCAATATCGACTCGATCATAGGGGTAAATAGATTTCTTCTTCCGCTGCTTCGACGTTTACTTGGATTTTTTTCGATATTTGCTTGTATTTTTTTATTTATGCTTGTGTTGCTAGAATGATAAATAATCTGTCCGGATTGAGCAAATATTCATCAAATCTTATAGGAAGCAAAAAAACTCGTTGTGACCATTAGGTCCATTATGATATTTGATCGATAAATAAATAAGATCAATTAATTCATGACTAAATGTTAAACTTAGCCACTAATAATATTATAATTAGTGATAAAATAAATTTTTTTCGCGTTACTAATTATTATTCATCAAACAATACTCTCCTCACAAAATATTTCAGGTGACTAGAATATTTAATCATTAATTTTTTCACTCCTAAATAAAAATATATTCCCTCCCCAAAAAAAAAATTCCCCCAAACTTTCAAAAAAGATTACTCCTTAAAAACCTAAAAATTTCTTCGACAACTCCCCTCTCGCCCCAAATCTCGACTCTGTTTAATTACAAGCTCCTGGAGCCGTAGCAGCCGAACGAGTCTCCTAGGCCGAACGCCTCTCTCGTGCCGAACGCCTCTCCCATGGCGAATGCCTCTTCTCTTTTGCAAAAACGGTGCCCTAGCTACCCGTGTCGAACACCGACGAAACCCTAGAATGACGCGACGAGGACTCCCATTTGCGACGACCTCTTCACCCAAGGTGCGCTCATATTTTGAATATCACTTCTGCATCCGTCGGTGGGCCACCAATCACCCTCTTGCGTCAAACTCCATCTCACCTAAATCGTCATCTTAGCATAGCATTTTGGCTATCTTGCCCAGGTCTCAATACAGAATCAACAAAGCCGGAGAAACCCCGCTCCAGGTATGCTACTCTCCTCGATAAAAAAATTTAGCCCGATGTCTCGATTCTAAATTTAGCACCTCTTCTAAAGCCTTTACTAACTCCACTAATGCTAGGCCTGGTAACTCCTCTTTTCTTAAACCTGAATTCCCTTGCAATGGTATCGGTTGGCAGGGGAAAGGTAGAGAAATGCGGCAATATCTTTCATTCACAAAGGTATAGTTATATTCCAGGCTTTATAATGACATCAACTTTTTTATTCAGTTATTACATCAACGGCATTATAAATGTCTGAATGCCATTTGGTTGTTTCAGATGCCCATATTGAGGAAAACGACTTTGTTTATTCAGAAGAGGATCACAAGGAGCAGTATGTTGATATCGAGAATCAATACTACAACTCCAAAGGTAAATCTAGGGTTTATGAAAACCTTGATGGTTCCTTTTGTTTATTGGTGGAAGTTGATCTATGCATTTCTCATCATGTTATTTTGGTTGTTGGAATGCCATTTGTATTCTTCCAGTGCTGTACTATATTAGATATGATCATTGATTATGATCAATTGATCATTTAGAATAACTGTTCTAGATCGGAGTTGTGCTCGTACTATCTTCAATTCTCCATTGTTACCATAGGTCTATTGCATTAGCGGAGAATTGTGGGTGTAGCACTTTTGAGTTTGAAGCCTAAAGTAACTCTATTTTACTTTATCATGTGACAATTTGCATGGTTGGGTGTAGCACTAATTGTTACTTTGCTTGAATGATTGCATTCTCTACATGCAAGATTGAAATGTGCTTTTCCACTGCCAGTTTGCCTTCAGTTATTACGATTTACGCATATGATTGCGATCCAACATATAAATCAGAATATGATTATCCATTTTCTTCTTTTTCTGCAATTTTTAAACTAACTGTTGTTTATTATTAAGAGATATTGGATGGTAATACACCCCTTTGGATCTGGATGATGGTCCTGTACTATATTATGCTTACGATTTTTAAACTATTGTTTAAGTTAACTGTTGTTTATTATTAATTTTTAAACTAACTGTTGTTTATTATTAAGGATCAAGTTTCACCTGCTAGTCCTATACAAAAGGTTCAAGAACCCATCAATTTTGGCTGGGTGTGATCATGGGTTTAGTTTGAAAACCAATTGTTGTTTGTAATCCGACTATAAACTAAACTGAGCCAAACTAATCCGACTGTAAATGCCATTTCCGGTTTGACATTGATTCGGTTTAATAAAGATCGATGATATAATAGAATCAGGAGCTGGCAAGCAATGCAAGAAGAAAAGAATTGCAAAATATAGGGTTCTGCATGCCCTCAAGTTGATGAACGGGATTTGATGCTAAAGAAGCTGGGAGACTTGAAATGTCATCTTCTCGAGCTGCAGAAAGAGAAGTTACTTTTTTGTACGCATTATTTGAGTTGATAAGCTTAAACTATAATGATAATGTTTTCTGCTTTCTTACAGAATACAATAGTACAAAAGGCTAGTGCAAATATTAAAACGATAAATGAGCTATATAGCGTCTTATCTCTCGATTTCGGTAAGATGCTTCATGAAGTTCATCCCAGTTTTGCTGATGCTGGAAACATCCAGCTGAGGAGTATAAGCAATGAGACACTTGCTAGACTGTCAGGAACCATTCATTCATTGAAGCAAGAGAAAGCAATTAGGCTGCAAAAGGTCAATCCACTCACCTCTTTTTATACTTCATTCTTTTACTAAGATGATTTCACCTGCTAGTCCTGTACAAAAGGTTCAAGAACCCTTCAATTTTGGCTCAAAATACCTTCAGGTGCACCATAATGTCAAAATTTTAACTGTTATCTAATGATTATTGCCTAAGTAATACCCTCAAATAATACTTTTTTTTTTGTTTTGAAATCTGAAGTTTTGAGGTCTATCTTTGGGATTACATGATGTGTTATTCTGTTATGATTCCGAACAAGGTGGTGTCTGTTGTAAATGGCAATGTGTCTTCTATTCTTCTTGAGACTTGATATGGATAACTGATAATGTGGGAGCTTTATTTTGGTTTTCATTTTATAACAAAGCTTAATAATCTGTTATATCCTCTCGACCTGCATCACTAGATGACATTATCTTGTTCTCCAGAAATTCTAGAAATTTTTCCATAAGTTTCCTTTAATAGGGAGCCATAATTTATCAGTTGTCACATGACATTGTTGTCACCAAATCTTTAAATTTTATGGGTTATTATGTTGTTCTGAAGTGTTTTAAGTTATGTTGTTCAGTAACATTTGTTGTCATCAAATCATGATAATAGTTTATGGCAATTTAATCAGGAAGTTATGGAATAGAACTTCCTGAACAAAACTCCCCCCCCCCGTCTCCTTCTGGCAGCAACCAACTCTGTAATATTTCATTGATGTTTTTTTGGTTACTATGGATGTGTTGTTTAGACTGTTCTTCTCCATTGGTAACTCACGAGGCATTTACCTCAAACACATGGCAGTAGGCAAGGGAGGGTCCTGCAGCTAGCTGTTAAGGATGTCTAATAAATACACAGCTAGCACTGTTACTGCAGTAAAGTTCAGCATTCATTCTTTTAATGTATGATGGTATATGAATAATAGATTTGAATATAGTACATGAAAGCATGTGACCAGTTGATATATGCATGATGCCTCCAATTAACTGTACAATAATTCATTTGTATCTGAATTTATGGCAATATGAGTATCATTCTTTTAATTCATTTGTCTCAAGTACAGGATATCGGTATGCTAAATAGATGAAGTTTTCAAACCATGCTCAACCCCACCATGCAATTCTAAGTTTAGCACATTTTAAGTATCTTATTCTTATTTCGAATACGAGGTATATTTTAGTTCATGGAGCTCATTAAAACTCATGGTGCAGGGAACAAGTCATCGAGCTTATCTGGCGGTGTTTCATGCAAGATATTATATTGAAGGAGAATCAAATACAGGCAATTGTCCCCAAGTGGCCGAAAAAAAGAAAGAGCCCAAGAATGAGGCACCAAATTAAGGAGGCACTAAAGAAAGAAGAAGGCAAGATGGACGAGCTTATGAAGTTGAAACAGAATAATTTTCATGAACAGATTGTTTATTATACATTTTTTTCATGTAATGAGTGTAATAAAGTTAAGTGTTCTATTAATTTGTATTGAGAGACTTGGGCTATCTCCCACCTTTTTTAGTATTAATAAAAAAAAATCATTGAGATTCTCTTACAAAATAGATATTATATCTATTATTGTATTTTATCTTATATATATTTGTATTCAATTTAATATCAAATAAATAAATTCATTTAAAATCAATTCAGTCATGAATAATTATAAAATATTAGTGATAAATATTTTGTCACTAAATGTTACATTTAGTGACTAAACAAACAGTCACTATTGTAATGAATAATGAGTGATTAAAATAATTTGGTCACAAAAGCTGCTTTTAGTGACAAAACTATGGTCACTATTGCATTAAACAATTAGTAACAAAATTAATTTGGTCACAGAAAGTGCATTTTTAGTGACAAATAGTATAGTTGCTAACAACAATTAGCAATGAAGAATTGTTTCGTCACTAAGAGAATACATTTAGTGACGAAAAATAATTTGGTTATTAAATACATTTAGTAACGGACATTTTGCAACCACCTTGTGACAGATTACTTTTAGTCACTAAATGATTTTAGTGACCAACCCGCAATATTTAGTGATCAAAATTTTCATCACTAAAAGCATATTTTCTTGTAGTGTTATGTCGATGTCATTCTAATTACTAGCATAAAAATACTTAAACAACTCGGCCGCACTCCTATTCAAATCATAATTATTTGGCTGACAGAACTAATCATCAGAGATGACCCTGTTTATCCAGATGTTCGAATTACCTCCAAGGCGACCACTCCAGGTGCCCACCTCAACCTAAGCTGTTTTCCTTGGCGTGTTCGCAATACCTCCCCTTCAAAAGTGGTCGCGGACACGTTCTGGTGTCTGTCGACACCTCCCCACTGAGAGTGGTCGCGGACACGTTCTGGCGTTCGCTGACACCTCCGCGAGTGTTAGTGGACCTGTTCTAGTATCCGTCGACACCTTCCCTTCGGGAGTGTTCGTGGACACATCCTAGTCTCCGCCGACACCTCCCCTCCGGGAGTGGTCGCCAACACGTTCTGGTGTCCGTCGAGACAACGCGACCTCCTATCTAGAAGTTCGTGCAGACTCGCTTTTAATGACAACTCGGCCTCCCTTCCGGGCATCCCGAGATTCCTGAGCTTGCCCGTCTGGGAAGCCTCTGATTTTTATAAATAGTGGCCAATTCCAAACCAGAAGAGGGGGCAGCGAACTCTACTCAAGAGTGGCGACGAACACTGAAGTGTAGGCGAACTCTCAAGAGTAATAGCGAACGCTGAAGTGTGGCCGAACACTCAATAGTACGGGCAAACACCCCTTTAAGGTCGCAATAAGCAATTTGGGCGACCGTTCTATGTGACTGCGAACTCTCCTCAATAGGCTACTTTTTACTGTTTTCTACATGTAACCGGATGTAATCCGAACTTGATGTAATATGAGCATTAAATCAATAAACTCACCCGCAACAACGAGTTGCAGTTGCGGGAAGTCTTGGTCTCGCCGTCTGCTACACCCCCACTCCCGTTTGTTCATTCGTGATATGAAGTAACCGTCCACTCAACAATTACTCCCTACCCTTCAGTTTAAGCGATGTGGACATTTTTGGCATCAACAAACTCAACACGCCAATTTGATTCAATTCAACAAAGCCTTCTTAATCAATTCAGCTGGAGTGGTTATGAAATAAAGAAGAAAACAGCTAGTACTTATAAATTTGAACAAGACTTATTGTTGTTATTAGTTGTAATTGGGTTTTAGTTGTAAGGCTGTATATAGCCATAATTGAAATCCTAAGAATAATCAAGTCATTATTCTCAACTTGGTATCAGAAGGACGGAACCGAAACCCAACGTTGTGCGCCCCTTCGGTCGCTCCCGCACGCCGCGCATTTCATGGATCCTGTGTCGCTGCTACTGACACCTCATCCCCCTCCGGCTACTACCATCGGTGATCCCTCTCTTGTCGTCGCTGCCCTAGGCAGCCTTTCCATCATCTCTCGTCGACTTTGGCTGCAACCAAGGAAGCCGCGGCAGGTCTCCGCCACAACCGCACGTTGCGGTTGTTTCCCTCTGCTCGGGGGTGCGATGATCTCGTGTTGCGCACACCTGCGGTACATCCCACGCGTTCCGGGAACAGGATGTGATGATCGGATCTAGACAAGGAGGCATTGCTTGTTTCGGTAGGATGATGTGGTGATCCATGCAGAAGTCGATCCATGACGGCGAAGGAAGGTACGATGAAGGATGTCTTCAAGCTGTTGGAGTCTGTTGAGATGGTCACATTGTTGAGCGTGTTGGGTTCATCGCACAGAGCGACGAATTTGGAACAAACACCAGTTGATCTGAAGCTCGATGGACCGACCACCTACCTAGGTTGGTCACGCCGCGTGAAGAAGACCTTTTCAGCGAAGCAAGTTGGGGGTTTCTTGATAGGGGAGTTGAATAAACCAGAGAACACGAGAGGAGGAGATGAGTGAGAGTAAACCTACATGACGGTGTTCATGTGGCTTCTCAGCTCGATTGTCCCATTGATCGCCGCCACAGTAGATGGCATGTAGACGGTCATGGAGGTTTGACACAAGTTGTTGAGTACATATGATGGAGTGGGTAACACTTTGTCGGCCTCCTAGGTGAAAGGAGACATTGATGATACTGTTCAAGAAGAGAATATGGTGCAGCAGTACGCCTCAGAGTATAGAGCCATGACATTTGGGGTTGCATAGCACCTGTAATTAAAGGGGATGCTGGTGGAGTTAAAGTTAGATCGAGGAGATAAGATGAAGTTGTGATGTGAAAGTTAGTTATCCATCAGTATTGCAAATAATCCAGTCCAACGCTATAGAATCAAGCATATCGAGATCGATAGGTTCTTCATAAAGGAGAAGTTGTATTGTGAGCTACTCGAGCTGAGTCACTTCTCGACCAAGGGTCAGGTAACAGATTACTTGACCAAGGGACTCAACTCAGAAGATATGATTAAAGGGTGTGACAAATGGGCTTAGTGAATATCTTTCATCAATCTTGAGAATGAGTGTTATTATATTGTCGTGATTAGTTGTAATTGGGTTTATAGTTGTAGGCTATATATAGCCATAATTGTAATACTAAGAATAATCAAGTCATTATTCACAACTCTTATCATGTATAACACACCCCTGGCTTAAAATGTTGCAAATATCTGTAATGTCCATAATCTTTTGTCAAGTTATATTTATAGTAAATATGAAATAATATGTTATAATTTATCACGCAAAACATCAAATTTGTATGCCTACTACCACACTCACTTTATATGGAAAATAATACACTCTTGTGCGCATTGGCATGCGGCCTGTAACTAATGTAGTAATTGAAAATAAGAGGACTTTTTTCAAACTTGAGTGAACTTTGGTAGGGGGCTTATCTACCTATCACATACCTGCCCAGATATCTCTTATGATATTGGGATTATCAGTCAATACATGCATTATCCTAGGTCTCACCACTTAGATGCCTCTCACCGGATTTTATAATATCTCAAATCCTCTCTGGGGAGAAGTATCTTGTTCACCCCAAGTAAAGCGTTAACCGTTGAAGTTTTAACAGATGCTGACTGGGTGAGATGTGTTGATAACCGAAGATTCACTTCTGGATATTGCTCCCTAGTTAGAGGCAATCTAGAAAAGCAAAAAACATGTGGTTGTCGGGTCTAGTGTTGAAGTGGAATTCAGAGCTATGGCTCATGGGATATGTGCACTGTGCAGGAATGTGGATTCGGCCATTATGTATGAACTTGGGATTCAAAGTAGGAGTCATATCAGGCTTTATTGCGACAACAAGGTGGCTATCAGCATTGCACGCAATCCTATTCAGCTTGACCGCACTAAACATGCTGAAGTTGATAAATATTTTCTCAAGAAAAACATAGTAAGGGGAGTTGTGAGCACTCCATTTGTCCCCTCTGATCAATAGTTGGCTGATGTTCTTACTAAATGGGTTGAGCCAAAGGGCCTTTGAGAATATTATGCATTAGTTGGGTTTGACAGACATCACAAGCTCAACTTGAGGGGAAGTGTTGGAGTTTATGAATTATTTTGTTATGTCTCTTGTATTTTCTGATTTCCAACACAATTCAATGAACTTGACATCAAGCTAAAAAAATTCGCACAATTATTTCTACGACAGTTGAACCTCAACTATTGCCTTCATACTACAATTAGAATCGCGTGAAAAACAACTGTGGATGTGTCTACTCTACTTGCTCATCTTGTACTCTCTAGTACTTGTCAAGATTATAAATATAAGGTGTCGGCAACATGTTGGATTTTGGCGACACATTGGATGTCAGAGACATGTTGGGGATATTTTAAAATATCAAATATTTATATCTTATAAATAAACAAATTTATTAAATATACCTATATGTTCTAAATGTAAAACAAATAATAATAGTAGGCAAATAATAAGTCATATATATCCCAAAATAAAGTCGAAGAGTATTCAAAACTAAAATATTAGTAGCACAGTACAACTATTATTAACAAGTAAGGGTGCAAAAAAGGATAGGTCCGAGGTTTAAAGTTGGGTGTTGGCCCAGTGCTAAATGTTAGGTGGTCCCATTGACTTGGCCAGCCAGGCCCCCTTTCAAAGGGGGAACCTGTGTCTAGCAAAAGTCGGGCCTATGCCTAGGGCCAGCATTGAAGAAGCCATGGCCCAATCGTGGCTTCTCAGGACTTTTTTTGCATCAACACAAGTATCTAAAACAAGAACAAATAGACAAATTGTGAAATATATTTGGCATTGTATAATAATTTTATTTATATAACACTACATTTTATAGCAAGAATATTTAAGAGATAAATGTTCTTAATTGATAATAAGCTTTCTTGTGGTTAATAACATTGTGTTAAAACAACAAAATCATTGACTAATCTGTAGAATACTTCAATATTTGTTTAATATTAAATAATAAATGTTCAACGTGAAATAACAATACAAATTTGACAGTAAGACTAACACCTATGAAACACAATGCAACATAAAGTTAATCAAACAAAACGTATATAACACAATACATAGAGGTGATTTGAGCATATACATTGTTAACATAAACTAAAATAAAATAACTGACAATATTTTAGAAACCGTGTCAGTCAATATAACAAAAAAAATAGATATGTTGATATGTACTTTACAAAAGGACAACCTTTTTTCAAGAAAAATATTGTTTTTTCCAAAACATATATGTTAGCTGATATGTCAGAGGACAAAGAAGGGTCAAACTTGCGTAATTATCACGACTTCAACATTTGTTGTTCAAATCATAGAAAACAATCCACTCATAGTTTTAAAAATTGGACAAAAAAGGTTGTTCAACCGGTTGCAAGCAACAAAATCTTTATTTTCTTGTAGTCATTCAAATTCACACTTCAAGCGCTTCCTAGGATTATAAAAAACCATAAGATTGTTTTCCTAATTAAACCATGTTGAAAAGAGAAATATCACATAGCATGCAAAACAGTGATCCAAAGGACCGGCCAGACAAGTTGAGCAGTTTCAGCATCCAAACTCTTCAAATACAGAAGATTTGCTTGCTCTGTTATATCTTCTAATCTTCACGGGCAGTTTTCGCATTGGAATTTCCATTATCAAATCGTTAAATAAAATCATTTATATTATGAAAAGATGATATGAACCAAAACTATAAAGAAAATCACCTTTCACGATGTGGAATCAAAATGTGTGTGTCAGATAGATTGTCAATTGGACAATAAATCAATTCAGAATTAAAAAACTCCTCACTTCTCCTCTTGATGAAAAAATGATTTCCGCGGTGACTAGCTGACGTATCAATCCCATAAGTACGTGGAGTTAAAGTCATCAGCCCAGCTTCTTGCTTGTAAACGTCAAGATACAGTATAAACCGTGTATTTTTACTCTCTGATCCAACAAAAAGGTATTGTTTGCTTTCAGAAGCTTGGAGATCAAGTGAAAACATATCATCCTTCTCATGGTAGAGACACAGATCGCTTGATTGTTCTGACAACAATATATGAGACCATACCTAGACAAGTATAAAAACCAACATACTTAAATGACAAGTAATCAGAGAAATAGGGAAAGCATTCTAAATGATTTAGGCTTCGTTTGGCATGAATTTTTGCTCCAGGGAGTTTGGATAAAAACACTACAATTATAGAATGTATGTTTGGCATGACAATAATTATGACTGCCACCGCTACGCTAAACGAAGCCTTAGGCTCCGTTTGGGGGAACTTATTTTCACCGGTCAAGCGGTTACGACCGCATGAACCGGACCTTAATGTCACTGAATGTCTTAAGAAAAAAAATCCAATGGTGTTTAGAAAAACTACAATTTGCATTAGCAGAGAGGAATAGGCATGTATGTACAAACTTCATCTACAAAATTGCAGAATAAATTTAAACTGTAAGATCGTAACCTTATCGGGACGAAGGGTTTCATCCATTGTGATGTAAACTAGTGCATCATCTCCCGCCCATTCTATATTTGAAGTTACTCCTTTCAAAGGATTACCAATTGGAGTTCCTTTGGCAGCATCAATGACATAAATAGTATATATCTCATCACCTTTAGTGTCCTCAGCATATGCTATCAATTTATTACTGGGGCTGGGCTGTAAATAAGATCACAAAAATATGAAAAGGAAACAATTTTTTTAACCTAAATGCTTACAAGACCAAGAATTACTTTGAAAGCCCCAATGCTATAATAATCATGGGCTTGAGCTTTGATATTCTCATCTAGGATAACATGCTCCGTCGGTGCTTCGGGACCAGTGGGCATAACATCATACACAGAAGAAGAAGAAGTATCATTGGTGATAAGGCGCCTGCAATGTAAAACATATTCCTTTCCCTCCAAAGTTTTCTCGTAATAGTAATATGAACCTTTCCTAATAGGTGCCGATATATCATCTTCCTTGATTCTTGCTCTTATCTCAGCATACAACTGATCCTCAAATTGCTTAACACCTACAATTAAATTTGAAAAGTATAAGTTAACATTTCCTAAAGAAAAAAATGTCAAATCAAGTTGTTGGCTTGTTGCAGTAGTGAAAGCAAAAGCACCATGCCCAGCCCAGTCAGAGAAGCCGCAATTGTAAATAGTTTACAATTTCAGCATCTGATTCAAGTAGATCAGATTAATATTTCAAACATAAATGAATAGTTTCTAATAAAACGCAGCTTTTAAGTACCGGAATAATTAACTAGTGTAGAATGAATCATAGATTTCAGTAACAAAGGAATCCAGAAAAGAGTGAATTTGTTAGGCATGGAAAAGAACAGATTTCACAAAACAGCAATTCAGAAACTTGAGGATCTACAGCAAAAACGACCTGATCCCTGCTTCATCTCAAATAGGAATATACAAAGAAAATGGCGGCGGGAGCTCACTGGACATGGATTGATTGGTGTAATCGTTTTCGGCCTTGAGATAGGAGAGAATCTCGGGATTCGAGCGGGTGTCGTCGCGGAGCCAGTAATAGTCGTCCACGCGGACGTCGCCGAACATCTCCATCTCGTGCCTCACCTTCTTCGCCACCGGCGGTATCGCCATGGAGCTGAAGGATCGTGCAGCAGTGGCAGCGCTTCGCCTAGCGTAAATGGAAGACAACGCAGCGAGGTCGACGGCGGTGAGGGGCGGCGGAGGAAATATGAGAAGCCGGCTGGTTTGAAGCAATGGGAACAGCGTCCATCCGCTAAGTCTGAGCATTTTATAGAGCTGTACTTGTCCCCTTTTCCTATTGTCGGCTCTCATTTTGATTTTCTTTTCTTTTTTTATTTTCCTGAGAAAAAATAAAATAAAATAAAATGTCTCATTGTTAACCCAAAATATTTCCCTCTTCAATCCTTTTGAATTTTGTTTGGCCAACAGTGAACCATTTCCCTCTTCAATCATTTCTGGTACTCACTATACACTCCTTGGCAGAAATGGGGAGCTTTTCTATTCTCAAAACCAATCAAAACAGAACTCTCTAGATTTGTTTTGAGAGGGGTGTTTAATGAATGAGTGAAAACGGTAGGATTTTGGGTCAAAACCAAAACAAAGGCAAACGAACAGTGACATTGGCACTGCGAAAACTCAAAACAAAAATCGAGTGTGAAAACGGTGCAAACGAATGGGACCTTACACTTCAAAAGATCTTGCGCTTGCAGAATGGTGATGAAGATATGTTGTAATGGATGAAAAGTTTAGGCCATGTGTTGAGGCTTTCAACATTGCGTTGTTTGAAAATTATAAAACAGTAAGTTAGCTGAATAATTTTGCTTTCTATAGTCTTCCCCGTCGTCCAGCAAGAAAGCCACCAGTGCCCGCCAGTGAGCTTCGCCAGAAATTCACATTTGACACTGAATCTCAAACTTTACTACTCAGTGGATATATAAAAACATAATACATACAAAAATATAATCCTTTGTTAATGAACCAATTCATGGCTTGTTTCATTCAAACAAGTAGTTCTTCCCAGGGAACTCCCTCCCATTAATCATAAACAAATCACCATTCTACCTCAACAAACTGGACATGGCGGATGATTGAGGCAGTTTCTATCGGCAACCGCCTCCGCTCTGGATTCAAAGGAAAGAGAGCGACAAACTCGTACAAATGTATTAAACATAAAGGCATGCTCAATCAGTCTTGATCAGACATGCCTGGCAGAGGAGTTCCAAGGCCTTGTTTGCCTGGATGATTTTCCTGGCACAGGTCAAGTAGGGGGTGGAAAAATTTATAAAGGGGAGATCGCAGGACCACTCTCAACTAACCAAATGAAGTAAACCGTTAGCAAATAGAAGTGCAAAAAGAGCAGTTGTATTATTTATTTCTTTACAAGGCGAGACATACATTGCGAGACATGATTTCACAATGCACCCGATGAAGATCAAAAAATAGACAAGTACAAAAAATTGGCGGACTGAAGACTGAGACCGCCTAACCGTCAGACCGCACCTCTAATCGCGAGGTCGCACGAACAACTTTATTGGAAACTATTGGAAAACCACATGTTCGCACTTCTGGTCGTCTGACCGCTTAAGTCGCTTAACCTCAGAAGCCGTGTAAACAAACTGAACTAATCGAACTGATTCAATCCGCAAGGAACGAGCGAACTAACTTATGGAACTGGAAAAACTGCCAAGGAAGAAGACTGTTTGTCGCACAATCCGCGACCTGCTGCTTAATCACGAACTGCTGTCTACTGATCCACACTGAGCCTCCATTGACTAACCTCCAGAACTAGTCGTTTAGTGCTAGTCACACAACCAGCAACACAACAATACAGGTTACTTCTCCTTGTCATGCGGTTAAAGAAAATCTAATCACAAGCTTAACCCAAGCTACAGTTCTCTAACCGCACAACTAAACGTTCTGCCAGAAACCAAACCGTGCGGGCGGTTAGCAGCAGTAGTTCGCATAACTGTACAGACTGCCAAACCATACCGCGCAAACTCAGCCAAAACAATCAGATCGTCGCTGACTCCGCGGTCTGTGCGGCCTTCGCAGTTTGAGCGGTGTGTACATCTAGACCGCCAACTTCTCATTCAAACAAGTAGTTCTTCGCAGGGAACTCCCTCCCATTAACCATAAACAAACCACAATTCTGCCTCAACAAACTGGACATGGCGGATGATTGAGGCAACTTCTATCGACAACCGGAATGAGGGAGGCTAGGCCTTCGCTCTGGATTCAAAGGAAAGAGAGCGACAAACTCAAATAGATGTATTAAACATATCGACATGCTCAATCAGGCTGATCAGGCATGCCTAGCAGAGGAGTTCCAAGGCCTTGTTTGCCTGAAAGATTGCCCTTACCCAGGTCGGCCCCTATAATAGGAGCCCATTCAATACTTCAAAGTCTATTTCGACTAGGTCATACCTTGCTCGAGCCCAGACAAAATTAGACCTTTTATCAGGCAGAACTGTACATGCTTTCCAGGCCCAACCGAGACTTACGTGCACCCCCTCGTTGGGATTCAAAGGCTAATGGCGGCGCGTTCATATATGCTAAGGAACAGTGTATACAGGATCAGTTGAGAAGGGACTAGCATGTATTGGGCGGCTCACCCATAAGTGCCCTCAAAATGACGAAAGATTTTTGTGTCCGGGGCCCGAATGCCAGCTTACATCCGGGACCAATGAGAACACAACAAATACCCCATAAAGTAAGTCCCGCCGTGTAAAATGGGGTGTGAGCAATGCACTTTGCACGAGACTCACTGAATGGAGATTTCTCATTGGTCCCGGACCATAGAAAAAAGTCCAAAATGACAAAGTAATTGTTTGAATATTTTATTTATATTATGAAATAATGTATAACTTTTTTTTTTTTTGAAATGCAGTAGATAATAATAACAATACAATGTCTTGAAAAACAAGATTATAAATACTCGTAAAACATGATTATAAATACTTGTAAAACAGAGAGATGAGAAATAAAGGAAATAAAAAAAGTATATAGTTTAGAATCGAGCATGGGTAAGGTGTGCGAACATTGCCCTATAGAAGTTGCACCACCATCGGACAGGGCTTTCAATTGATGTTCACTCATCCAAGGTACAACACTCTGCTAGATCCTGAAAACTCTGTCGTGCAAACTGCACGAACACTAAAGAAGCACAGAACGCCTAGACTCCGCTTGATGAAACAAACATACGATGAATATCGCAAGAAAAATGAAAACAGCAAGCAAGAACGAAAGAGAGAGTGGAGGAAAGTAATTATTCGTTCTAAGAAAACTCCTATATAAGAGACTCATCAAAACCGCAAAGAGTAATCACGTATTCAATGTACAACAGTTATAACAAGTAAATATATTTTGTTATATTTCAAATGCAAAATAATTAAGGAAGAATCAATCAAATCGTGTAGAGAAACGCGTGCAATAATTTACGTCGTGGCCTGCAAATAACACAAAAAGCGACACAGAGAAGTCAACGCAGCGTCGAGTTCTACTAAAAAGAAATCGATGTAAAAGAAGGTCGACATTGCGCCATAGAAATTGACGCAACTATGTAAGGAACATAAATCGACACGACGTCGAATAGAAATCGACGCATGTAGTGCAAAATAGAAATTCGACACTATGGGAAGAGAAATTGACGCAATGTCAAAATCTCTAACAAAACTAGCTATTTTGTAGAAAAAATACAATTCATTTATTCCCCCAACCCCAAATCCCAAACCCCAAACCCCAAATTCCAAATCCCAAATCTCAAATCCCGGATCCAGTACGTGCACGCGCGCGCGTGTTGTTCATAGTTTCTCCTTATGTTCTTTTGAACAAATAAGAATGAGTGAATTCATTTATTATTATGAGTGGAGATAAGCATGACATGACTAAATGTTTTATCCTTTCCTTCATAAAAAGCTTCCCACCAAACATTTGGAGTTCCCTACATTTAATGATGTGGAGGTCAAACACCAAATATCATACAAGCTTCACTAAATATTATGAAATAAATATTTTTTAAATAAAATTTCTTACAGTAACCATGATTACGTAGACAGATATTGGTGATGGTTGCACGACATGTCGCACATATACAATGAGGAAAAACGTGCACACACGATTGTTTGTGAAGGGGGCAATCATGTATCGTGCGGCCTCGCCCACCAGCACGCTCAATGATCAAGTCGTCATGCTCGTGTAGATATTGGTAATTTCAACAACCATTGTTAGTTTCGTATAGGAATTGATCTTATTTCTCGAAATCAATTCCAATTTTTCCCAAATGGGCGAGCCCTAAATGATTTTGATAGTGCATAGACCCTTAAAATGAGGCTTGGAATTAAGGTTTGGGGGATTTGAGACAAATTTCCCTTCTTCTCCTCACTTCGCATTCATCAAAGAGGAAATATATAGATGAATAGAGATTGAAGGAGTCGAGCGAAGTCAATAATAATCAAAATGAAGATCTTAGAGAGGGCCAATGAGAGTAATAAGTTAAATGTTTTAAAGCTTTTAGCAAGTCAACCCATAGAATCCTACAAGAAATATATTTTCTGCCATTAAATTGTTTTTTCTTTGACCAAAAGTTGTTTTGAGATGTTATTTTCCTTATCTTTCTTAAAATTATGCCTGGTCTATGAACTAAAATTGGTTCCCATCATTTAAAGCATTTTAGCCAGTGCCATTTTATTGTATACTTCATTAAAATATATGTTTGACACCAAGTTGTTCCTAATAATGCCAATGAGACATTACTTGTCACCATAAATTTTGAACCGAGAAATGAACGAAACACATGAAGATTGTAACTGCTAAAGATGGTGATGGGTCATGCGCTTACGTATTTTGTCATGCTGCTCAATATAAATTGATTGTGATGAAAAACTCTTTGATTAGTTAGATAACTGTGATAACTATTTGGTTGCAATGTAAATGTTGGCAAATGATTTATCTTATTTGTAGTAAAGATCCCATTAAGAAGAATTTTCATTATGAACACTCACATTTAAAAGGAAAAAAACAAATTACTTCAAATATAATATTTTGATTTTTGAAGTAACTTTTTTTATTCACAATAAAATGATATAAAATTAGGATTAATGATTTAAAATATCATTAGTATTCATATCAATAATATATAAACCAAAATTAATATAAAGATGGGTAAAATAAACCAGCATAACAGCCCAAAATCATGAAATCCTACATTAAGCAAACAGCTGTCTTATATGCCTCTCCTTCCTTTCCAAAACAACTGCACTCAAACTGCTTACAATCTCATCAATAAGATCAGCAAAAATTAACCTTTCAGTCTCTAAAACTACAACCGGCACTTCACTCTCAAATCTGTCCCATGCTTTCGATCGCCGGAGCAAATCCGCAGTAAATATGGGATCTTTATCCTGCGGATTTCCATCCCTGGAACTCTGGAGACATTTTATCTCCGAGCGGAGTTCTTTGAGAAGATGCGGCGAGCTGAATTTATCACGTTTAATCAAACCAGAGCTGAATGCCTCTCTTTTTCTTGCCAGAATCTCATTCACCACATCATAAACAAGCTGTCTGTGAAACCTTTGAGTGCTGTTCTTCTGACCAGCTTCGGATGGCTGAACCGGGTTTGTTTTCTCGAGCATGGAAGGTGTGTGCGGGTTTTTACTAAGAAGGCCAGATTCCAGGAGCAACTCATCCACATACTTATGGTCTGGATCATCATTGGTTAATGGAAGTTCATCAGTTGTTGATCCAGGGACTATGAATTGGTCAACAATGGTGCCCATGGTTTCTGACTTTTGAGAATCAGCTCCAAAGCATAAATTTGAATGAAGGGTGAGAGGAAGTTCCTTGAATTTCAAGTTGTGATCTGCAGAAAAGAATGAAAATTTGACCTCACAAAAGATAAGAAGGGATGTTCATAGGGACTTTCTCTGTACATTTGCAAAATTACAGGTTGAACTCTTCTATCTTTTGAAATTGCAAAAACCACCCCACAAAGTTGACTTTTCAAGTCATACATGCACAAAAATACTCTCTGGAGGAGAGCACCAAAGAGGTATTTTTGTGCATGCGTGTCATGAAATATAAACTCGGAGGGGAGACTTTTGTAATTTCAAAAGATAGAGAAATGCGACCTGTAATTATGCTAATTAAGAGGTGATGCTTGGGTAATTAATAAGAGATGACAATAATACATTGACATTTTGATAATACTAACAAATTATGTACATGATTTGGTCAACAATTAAAACTGCAGGAAAGATATGATTTGGTTAAGAACTACTCACCGTTGGAAATGCTTGAGACAGACAAAGGAGACAGAGACAAGTCATCCGAGTATAGCGATGCATCGAGCACAGAATTGGGACTTGGCAGGGGCGGAGCAACCTTCTCGAGCTCTTTTGTGCGAAGAACTTCTCTGGGACCTCGGCCGGCAGCCTCCTTGTGGCCGGCGGCCGGCCGCCTCCTTGCATGCCGGCCGCCCCCTTGCGGCCGGCCGTCTGGGACAGGCCGCCTCCTTGCGGCCGACGGCCGCGGCCGGCCGTCCGTGGCCAACCACCCCCCTTGCGGCCGGCCGCCGCGGCCGATCAGTCGTGGTCGGCCGCCTCCTCGCGGCCGGCCGCCTCCTCCCTCGGGTGGCCATCGGGCAGCCATCGGCCGGCGTGCCTCCTCTGACCACCGCCGTGGGTCGGCCTTTTCTCCACCGTCCGATCATGGCGGGCCATCACAGCCCTCCGATCGCCACAAGCGATCGTGGCCCTCCGATCTGCGATTAACCACCGTAACCACCCTAACCACCTCGGAAACCCTATATAAGCACCCCTGATAGTTCATTTCAAGGGATCCGGCTTCATTCTCTCCTTCGCTTTCTCTCTCTTCGTTCCTACTTTTCCCCAGAGCTTCTCTCTCTACTCGCCTCCTCCTCTCCTCTTTCACTCACTAACTTGGCAGGTTCTCCCGCGAACGCCGCCCAGAGAAGGAAGGAAGCGAAGTGTCAGTGAAGGCAGCCCTCCTCAGTACGAGGCATAAAGCGAGGGCATCCTGCGGCGCGCGAGCCAGAAGAGCAAGCGCTCAAGAAAGACGCACGTCCAAGTGCACGGACTCCTAAGCGGTGACATGTCACCCAAGGAGAGCTCTCTCAACTCCCCAGTATTTGTAACGAGGCGCGGCCTGTCGCCCTCGCTTTCTCTTTACAAGAGCGTTGTAACAGAGACAGATAGTGGAGTTTGGCTGGCACAGACCCGACCACGTGATTTTTTCGCCTTTCCGGGGTTTTCCACATCAAAGTTGTGTGTGTACATTTTCTCTGTTTCTACTGTGACTGTGTGCGTACTCAATCGCCCGGGACTAAGACGGACCGATCTGAAACCGGTCTACCAGGGGCATTGAGCGAACCGTAACAAACACCACAACTTGAGAGGAGCAAAAAACTTTTATATTATATCAACTAAATGATACAAAAGTTACAAATTTGACTTCACAAGTACAACTCCACTATGAGATACAACTCATTAGTGACTATTTTTGCTTGACTAGAGATGATTGATATACAAAAATTCATGTTCAAATTAAAAATTCAAGCAAATCTTTTGTTGATCAGAAATGTATGTGATGTTGGTGTGATTAATATCTCTTGCAAGGCAATAGAGAAATCAACTCCATGAGTCTCTCTTTTCTACCTCAACAGCTGCATATGTAATTGGTAGCATTTTATCATTAGGAATTCTACCTATCGCAGTTAATAATTGGCCAATGTATTGTCCGTTCAAGAAGCATACATCTAATCCAATAATAGACCTTCATACTTTAAATGATTATGACAACCTGTGAAGCACATGTACAATCTTTGAAAGCGAGGAACTATAGCTCTTGATTGTGTTAGAAATTCATTGAAAATTTCTGAGGGCTAAGTAAACTTCAAAAAACCGAGTTGCTGTCTTGATTTGATTTTAAAATCTCTGCACAATATCAATTTAGCATATTGTATTGCTCTCCAAACTACCTTCAAGCGAAGTATTTGCATGCATTTAGCTCTATATATATGCTTTATCTTTGGAGATCCCAGTAACCTGCTTTTCTTTTGTCTTCACAACTATTTGTTTGAGTTGAATATTGAGATTTTCTCTCACTTTAGATTCAATTCTTTTACGTAATCATTTTGCACTTAATATATAGTCTATTGTCGAACTCTCTACTACATGTGTGCTTATCAATAATAGTTCTCTCTTCCCATTTATCTTGATTCTTTACTGGCACTGCATAGATTTCTCAATCACATTCTTCTATACATTTAAACCTAACTCTTGACTTGTCGTTCTTCGTCAATTTTAAACCAACTCCTGTATGCATCGCATATGTATTGTTAAGCGTGCTTTGGTAGTAGTCCTAGAATGAGTGACCTCTTGGAAAATACTCGTAGGTCACCTATGGAAAAGGTAAAAACGGTTTGGTTCAGCTCAGTATGATTTGAGATAAACCAAAACATACCATATTTCTAATATTGTGAGGGTTTGGTCGTTACAAATAGTATCAAAGCTTGACTTTCTACAGTACGATATGTAGTTCAAGACCGAACCATGTGGAAGTTGGAAGACCTGCAACATCATAAATCCGATGAGGGGGGTGTCTTTGGGGGGTAGTGAAGCCCATGCAAAAGAAATTCCAGGCAGCTGGCAGGCTTCTAGGATGGCAGAATTCTAGGTTAACAGAGGTGCAGTAATAGCTTGGCCCCTCAAATATTAGAGAGGATTTTTTGGAGTAAGTAAACTTATGTTGGAAACTTTGTAGTTAAGCATGCTCCGGTGAGAATAATTCTAGGTTGGGTGACCTAGAAAGTGCTCATAAGCCACAAGGACAAAATTGTATGGTTTAGCTCAATATGGGCTAGGATGAACCAAAGCAAAACAATACTTCCGATTAGGGGTGTTACATTTATTACGGCTACTCTACTATTTTCCATTATTCTTTTTTTTGTTCGGATTCAAGTGTTGTAGATCTGAATTTCTTTTAGGTTATATGAATTTCTTTTAGATCTAAAAATTCAGATCTACATTTGTTTTAGATCTACAAGTTTAGATTGAATGAATGAATGTATATGTGAATTTGTTTTAGGTTATATGAATCTATTATAGATTTGGTGAGCTAATTTACATTTATGAATGTTCCTATATAAATCCATTATCAAATAGATAAAACTGAAGTGATATTTTTTTTAAAAAAATAGAGCTCGTAGAATTAATCAAATTAATGCATTAGGAATATACAACACGGAAGAAAGAAAGAATTAGCATCTTATAAGTGAACCAAACAAATTTTAAAGGTGGTAAATTATATAGATGAGCAGTTAGAGTTGATCAAATATTTAAATATGTGCACAAGGTTATAAAAATAAAACTGAAAAAAATTGAAGAATTTTATATCAACTATTAGGCATAAAGATATGTAACTGAGAAATGATTATATTAGAGAAACATGAAAAGAATCTAGTCGAGAGACCGTACTCAATGAAAAAATTAAGATAGTTGGAGAACATAAAAAGGAGTAGAAGCTGCACCAAAATAAATGGGTAGATAAAATTAATGAGAAACAATTAGGAAGGAAAACGTGTTGGTCGAAGGTCATATGACTAATAGTGCAAAATATTTGAGAGAAACTTTCACCAGATGCAACACTGATTAGAAATGAATGAAAAATGAGAGATTGAGAGTTCATAAAATCAACCCTAAATGATTGAAGATAAGACTAACAATGAGGATTAATGATGATAAATCAGTATGCATGCAACTTAGGAAACTAAATATCAACTTAACAAGCTAATAGCAATGGTTCAAACTTTTAAATAAAAAAGACTAACACAGGATGGACTATCAGCCCCTTATCTCACACAAAGGTTTATTTTCAAAATGCAGATTTTACTTATTTTTTCCCTCAATATACTGAATTGTACTTAATCTGATTTTATTGCCACTGCATAAAAGAGAGAACTCTATAACTACTAAGTACTCATGGATTAAAAGGCATATAATTATAATAAACAAAAGAATAGTGTTCCCATATTCGTATACTTTACCGGCTTAATCTTCTTCAGAACACAAATGCCTGAATTCATATCATAGTCATAAACAGATGGAGGTGTTTTCATTGAACTATAAGAGAAGCGTAAAATGCTTGAAGAAAATTGTGATTCCTCAGGGTCCACTGAGTATATAGGATCAACGAAATCTACTCCTCGACCATTTTGGAGTGGTCCAATTTCTTCATCAATTTGTGGAAGACTATATAGAGTTACTTTTGGCAAGCCGTTCTCCCTCTCATAAATAGCAATGTGACCATTAAAAAGCTGGAAATCTTGAATTTTCACTCTGAAAAAGAGATCAATTTGTCATTATCATGATGCAAAGAGTGTCGGTCCATCCTACAAAAAAAGGCGCATCATCCAAGGGAAGTAGCATAAAAATCATACAGTTGCAAGGAAATGCAAAGAGATGAAAAATTACAGCAAATGGCATTATTATGAATAAGTGCAACTAAATGTTTTCCCAATGGGATGCATTTCAATATTTAATACTAATATCTTAACAAGATCATGAGAAGCTCATAAGTCATAAATGAGCATGTTAGAAGAAATATTTGTAAAGGTTCAAAGCAAGGCCCATCTAGGGCCCTTTTTCTCCTTATGTTTTAGTCTCACGTCTTAGATTGGGATTATCTCTCTTTCTCTTCCTATATTAATGTACAAATACATATATGTTTACACAATTTTAGGAGATATAAATAAAATTATATTTTTTTCTCTCAAGTTTTTTGTATTATTCTACATGGTATCATAGTCAAAAATCGGTCCTAACTGTGCTTTGGCATGTCCTGCTCCGGCGGTTAGATTTTATCTAACCGCAAGTTTGCTTCTATTCTTTATCTGACTTCTCTGACGCCCTTCGATCCCCTCCCCTCTCTCTTTTTATACTATTTCTCTGGGGCCCACTGGGCTCCCACTTCTCTTATCTTGATCACCAAGCCGGCCTGCCCTTGGCACAACTTATCGCTGCTCCCTCGACCATTGCTTCCAGCCGCACCTTGCTTCTACCTCCAGTCGCTCCTGTCGACAATCCTTGCCTCATGTCGTTGCCTCCTTGCTGCAGCAGTTGCCTCCTTGCCGCAGATTCTAGTCGCAGCTAGTCGCAAATTCTAGTCGCAGATTCTAGCCGCAGATTCTAGCCGCAGGCCCGCAGCTAATTGCAGCTCTTGTCGTAGCTCCTAAACCGCAGCTCTTGCCGCAGTTCCTTATAATTGCTCGCCTAGCTCTGCCTTGCCACAGCTCCTAGCCATCGCTTCCTGACTCGTTGTTTTCTTTTGTCGCAGCTACCCGCTTTGTCTAGCCGCAACTACCTTCTTTGTCTAGCTGCCTGAAGAAAAGAAAGCTTCACGGCATCGACTGATGCTTCGTCCCTTCCTGCTCGAGCTGCGACACCTCCTCTCGAAGTTCGTGATGAGATTTGGATCACCACTATTTATCTTAGTGGAAAGAATAATTTTATTGAGTGGGTGCACTCAGTTCGTCGTGTTATTCAGATAAAGGGGCTTTTGGATCATCTAACTAAGGACACCCCTTCTACACCCACTAATGATTGACTTCAAGATGATGGTCGTGTTCAGACATGAATCCTCAACTCTCTGAATGGTGAACCTTATCGTATGGTCATGTATCATGAGCCAACCAAGACTATGTAGTAGGAACTGCATTCCCTCTATTCCGGCAAGGACAACCTTCAACATCTGTTTGACATCATTACAGACCTTCAATATCTCGACTCAGGAGGTGCTGACGACTTAACCTCCTTTGTTGCGCGGTCCAAAACCTTAGTTGAGTCCTGGAATCAACATCATCCTCCTTCTACTGATCTGGTTGCGCAATGTGCTCAAAAAAAGTTGTTGGTATTGCCATGATGATGACTCGTGTTCCGCCTCATCTCCACAGTGTCTGGGCTCAAATACTCTCCTCCTTAACTATTCCCTCTCTCTCCAATATTTGCCCAATGTTGTTGAAGGTCACACCACCCCGAGATGCTTCCGGACCTCCCTCTCCGGCCCTCCATCACTCATTTGTCTCTCACAGTCTCACCCTCCTCCTCCATCTACCCGAGGAGGCTGCTCCGGCTACCGAGGGAGAGGTCGCAACGACCGGCCTAGATTCAATCATACTCACTGTGGCAGGGATGGACATCTTAGGGCAACTTGTTATCATAAACATGGTCTGTCTCCTCCGCCTAATATCTCCGTTGTTGTTGACACATCTTTTGCTACTCACGCCGATATTGGCGTCATACGCCTCCAGCTCCAGCATCTCCAATGGTTACTCAATCGCCTGTTTAGCTCTGTTGTCTCTATATCCAATGAAGGTATCGCGTGTCTCTCCCATAATCCACATTGGATTGTGAACTCTGGTGTCACCCATCATATCACTCTGCAGAAACCACCTCAGTACTTGGCATCTCCGCATCACAAGTTTATGACAGTGGTCATTGGTGACACCGTTTCTGTCTCCGGCTCTGCTAATATGCCTCCCCGCCCCTCTATCTCTCTTCACTCGGTTCTTTGTGTCCTGGGCTCTCCTTTCAATCTTCTTTCTGTTAGTCGCCTTACTGAAGATCTTGACTGCTCTGTGACTTTCACGTCTTCTTCTTTTGTGGTGCAGGATCGACAGACGCAAAATATCGTTAGTAAAGGACGACTGTGCAACGAGCTTTACCTTCTGGATGTTTCTCCCACCATTCTCTCATTGGTCACCTCTGTGAATTGGCATAGGCGTCTTGGGCATGCTACTCTTCCAATTCTCAAGAAAACTCTTCTTGATTTACCTCTTCCTGCCTTTACCTGTGAATCATGTATATTTGGCAAACAACATCGTTCTTTTATTCCTCCTCATTGTACTCGAAGTGAAGCTCCTTTTGATTTAGTACATTTTGATGTTTGGGACCCGTATACATTTGCTAATATTTCTGGTTATTATTATTTCATTACTTTTACTGATGATTATTCTCGTATGACGTGGTTATATTTACTCCGTGATCGATCAAATCTAACTCGCGTGTTTCGGGTCTTATTAATGATACTCGTACTCAATTTTCCCGAACAATTAAATTATCCGTACAGGAGATGCTCGTGAATGCACCAATCATGTGTTTGATGATCTCTGTATTGAGTTTGGGATCATCCATCATACCTCTTGTGCTTATACACCCCAACAGAATGGTGTGGCTGAGCGCAAGAATAGACATCTTCTTGATGTTGAGCGCTCACTTATGTTTCAAATGTAGGTTCCCAAGGCCTATTGGCTTTTTGCAGTATCTACGGCATGGTATCACATCAATCGTCTGCCCTCCTCCAATCTCAACTATGTCACTCCATTTGGTCTTCTTTTTCCCTCAACACCGCTTTTCTCCATCACACCTCGGGTATTTGGCTGTACCTGTTATGTCCATAACTCTGGTCCTTCCACTGACAAACTTGCTCCTCGGGCTGCCAATTATATGTTCGTTAGTTACTCTCATACTCAGAAAAGATATGTGTGTTACTCCCCCACTGATCGCAAGGTTGTTGTGTTTGCTCATTCTACTGATGTTAACTTTCTGGAAGATAAACCTTTTTACTCTCCTCATTCATCTCCTCTTCCACCGTTGTTATGGCCACGTCCTGCCGTCCTTGTTACTTCTCTCTCACTCTCCTTCCAACCCCGGTTTTCGTATTTAACAAGCCACCTTGTCTTCGTGTCTATACTCGTCGTCCTCGCTCTGACGTCCCTCAACAATCGCCTTCTACCTCTGGTACCTCGCGGCCTGATGATCCGGCTCCTATCTCCACGGCTCATCCCCTGGCGAATTATATATCCTTGCATCGCCTCTCCCGACACTTCTCAAATTTGCAACTTCTTTATCCTCGATTTATATACCTAACTCTGCACATGAGGCTCTCCGACATCCGGGGTTGTGTGCGGGCATAGATGAGAAAATGACTGCTCTCTAGGATAATCAGACATGAGATCTGGTCTCTCTTCCTTTGGGGTAGACTTTTGTTGGATGTAAATGGGTCTTCGCGATCAAACATGCTCCAGATGGGATCGTTGACCGTCTGAAGGCTCGTCTTGAGGCTCGCGGGTTTACTCAGCAACAAGGTCTCGATTATGATGAGAGCTTCTCTCCCGTTGCCAAGTTAAACACCGTTCGTGTCCTAATTTCTTTGGTTGTGCATTGCTAGTGACCATTACATCAACTAGACACCAAGAAAGCCTTTCTTAATGACGACCTTCAAGAAACTGTCTACATGCATCAGCCTCCCGGGTTTGAGACTATGAGAAGTCACTTGTCTATCATCTCAAGAAATTTATTCATGGTCCCAAACAGTCTCTGCGTTCATGGTTTGACAAGTTCAGTAAGGTTGTCCGTGATGTTGGATTCACTGGAGATCGGCGGACTTCTCTCTCTTTACTCATCATCAAACAACAGAAATAATGATTCTCTTAGTTTACACTACAAAAAAACAGGCTTTTAGTGACGAAATATCTGTGACGGATTTTTTTTCGTCACAAAAAGTATACTATTTGTGACGAAACTAGAGGTTGGTCACTTAATATTGACTTTTAATTAATTAGTGATTAAATAAATATTTGGTCACTAATTTTTTTTTTCAGTGACCAAAATAATATTATGTCACTAAAAATTAGTTTTTTAGTAACCAAATTATATTCCTTCACTAAATAATTTTATTTAGTGACCAAATATAATGGTCACAAAAAAAGACCAATTATAATTAAACATTTCACATCCCTCCTTGAATCGCACACGTGTTTTATTTCAGAATCACTCTTAACCTCCTCCGTGCACGCTCGAGCCCTAAATATGCGATTTCTTCCGCTATCATTTATCGCCGCCTCTCGACGATAGTGAGCCCTCTCCCTTAAATTCCTCTGTCGATCCAATACCCTCTCGACGACGACGAGCCCTCTCGATGATGGTGATCCCTCTCCCTTTAGAGCCCTATGGCTTTGGACGACCCCAATATCGACTCGATCATAGGGGTAAATAGATTTCTTCTTCCGCTGCTTCGACGTTTACTTGGATTTTTTTCGATATTTGCTTGTATTTTTTTATTTATGCTTGTGTTGCTAGAATGATAAATAATCTGTCCGGATTGAGCAAATATTCATCAAATCTTATAGGAAGCAAAAAAACTCGTTGTGACCATTAGGTCCATTATGATATTTGATCGATAAATAAATAAGATCAATTAATTCATGACTAAATGTTAAACTTAGCCACTAATAATATTATAATTAGTGATAAAATAAATTTTTTTCGCGTTACTAATTATTATTCATCAAACAATACTCTCCTCACAAAATATTTCAGGTGACTAGAATATTTAATCATTAATTTTTTCACTCCTAAATAAAAATATATTCCCTCCCCAAAAAAAAAATTCCCCCAAACTTTCAAAAAAGATTACTCCTTAAAAACCTAAAAATTTCTTCGACAACTCCCCTCTCGCCCCAAATCTCGACTCTGTTTAATTACAAGCTCCTGGAGCCGTAGCAGCCGAACGAGTCTCCTAGGCCGAACGCCTCTCTCGTGCCGAACGCCTCTCCCATGGCGAATGCCTCTTCTCTTTTGCAAAAACGGTGCCCTAGCTACCCGTGTCGAACACCGACGAAACCCTAGAATGACGCGACGAGGACTCCCATTTGCGACGACCTCTTCACCCAAGGTGCGCTCATATTTTGAATATCACTTCTGCATCCGTCGGTGGGCCACCAATCACCCTCTTGCGTCAAACTCCATCTCACCTAAATCGTCATCTTAGCATAGCATTTTGGCTATCTTGCCCAGGTCTCAATACAGAATCAACAAAGCCGGAGAAACCCCGCTCCAGGTATGCTACTCTCCTCGATAAAAAAATTTAGCCCGATGTCTCGATTCTAAATTTAGCACCTCTTCTAAAGCCTTTACTAACTCCACTAATGCTAGGCCTGGTAACTCCTCTTTTCTTAAACCTGAATTCCCTTGCAATGGTATCGGTTGGCAGGGGAAAGGTAGAGAAATGCGGCAATATCTTTCATTCACAAAGGTATAGTTATATTCCAGGCTTTATAATGACATCAACTTTTTTATTCAGTTATTACATCAACGGCATTATAAATGTCTGAATGCCATTTGGTTGTTTCAGATGCCCATATTGAGGAAAACGACTTTGTTTATTCAGAAGAGGATCACAAGGAGCAGTATGTTGATATCGAGAATCAATACTACAACTCCAAAGGTAAATCTAGGGTTTATGAAAACCTTGATGGTTCCTTTTGTTTATTGGTGGAAGTTGATCTATGCATTTCTCATCATGTTATTTTGGTTGTTGGAATGCCATTTGTATTCTTCCAGTGCTGTACTATATTAGATATGATCATTGATTATGATCAATTGATCATTTAGAATAACTGTTCTAGATCGGAGTTGTGCTCGTACTATCTTCAATTCTCCATTGTTACCATAGGTCTATTGCATTAGCGGAGAATTGTGGGTGTAGCACTTTTGAGTTTGAAGCCTAAAGTAACTCTATTTTACTTTATCATGTGACAATTTGCATGGTTGGGTGTAGCACTAATTGTTACTTTGCTTGAATGATTGCATTCTCTACATGCAAGATTGAAATGTGCTTTTCCACTGCCAGTTTGCCTTCAGTTATTACGATTTACGCATATGATTGCGATCCAACATATAAATCAGAATATGATTATCCATTTTCTTCTTTTTCTGCAATTTTTAAACTAACTGTTGTTTATTATTAAGAGATATTGGATGGTAATACACCCCTTTGGATCTGGATGATGGTCCTGTACTATATTATGCTTACGATTTTTAAACTATTGTTTAAGTTAACTGTTGTTTATTATTAATTTTTAAACTAACTGTTGTTTATTATTAAGGATCAAGTTTCACCTGCTAGTCCTATACAAAAGGTTCAAGAACCCATCAATTTTGGCTGGGTGTGATCATGGGTTTAGTTTGAAAACCAATTGTTGTTTGTAATCCGACTATAAACTAAACTGAGCCAAACTAATCCGACTGTAAATGCCATTTCCGGTTTGACATTGATTCGGTTTAATAAAGATCGATGATATAATAGAATCAGGAGCTGGCAAGCAATGCAAGAAGAAAAGAATTGCAAAATATAGGGTTCTGCATGCCCTCAAGTTGATGAACGGGATTTGATGCTAAAGAAGCTGGGAGACTTGAAATGTCATCTTCTCGAGCTGCAGAAAGAGAAGTTACTTTTTTGTACGCATTATTTGAGTTGATAAGCTTAAACTATAATGATAATGTTTTCTGCTTTCTTACAGAATACAATAGTACAAAAGGCTAGTGCAAATATTAAAACGATAAATGAGCTATATAGCGTCTTATCTCTCGATTTCGGTAAGATGCTTCATGAAGTTCATCCCAGTTTTGCTGATGCTGGAAACATCCAGCTGAGGAGTATAAGCAATGAGACACTTGCTAGACTGTCAGGAACCATTCATTCATTGAAGCAAGAGAAAGCAATTAGGCTGCAAAAGGTCAATCCACTCACCTCTTTTTATACTTCATTCTTTTACTAAGATGATTTCACCTGCTAGTCCTGTACAAAAGGTTCAAGAACCCTTCAATTTTGGCTCAAAATACCTTCAGGTGCACCATAATGTCAAAATTTTAACTGTTATCTAATGATTATTGCCTAAGTAATACCCTCAAATAATACTTTTTTTTTTGTTTTGAAATCTGAAGTTTTGAGGTCTATCTTTGGGATTACATGATGTGTTATTCTGTTATGATTCCGAACAAGGTGGTGTCTGTTGTAAATGGCAATGTGTCTTCTATTCTTCTTGAGACTTGATATGGATAACTGATAATGTGGGAGCTTTATTTTGGTTTTCATTTTATAACAAAGCTTAATAATCTGTTATATCCTCTCGACCTGCATCACTAGATGACATTATCTTGTTCTCCAGAAATTCTAGAAATTTTTCCATAAGTTTCCTTTAATAGGGAGCCATAATTTATCAGTTGTCACATGACATTGTTGTCACCAAATCTTTAAATTTTATGGGTTATTATGTTGTTCTGAAGTGTTTTAAGTTATGTTGTTCAGTAACATTTGTTGTCATCAAATCATGATAATAGTTTATGGCAATTTAATCAGGAAGTTATGGAATAGAACTTCCTGAACAAAACTCCCCCCCCCCCCCCCCCCCGTCTCCTTCTGGCAGCAACCAACTCTGTAATATTTCATTGATGTTTTTTTGGTTACTATGGATGTGTTGTTTAGACTGTTCTTCTCCATTGGTAACTCACGAGGCATTTACCTCAAACACATGGCAGTAGGCAAGGGAGGGTCCTGCAGCTAGCTGTTAAGGATGTCTAATAAATACACAGCTAGCACTGTTACTGCAGTAAAGTTCAGCATTCATTCTTTTAATGTATGATGGTATATGAATAATAGATTTGAATATAGTACATGAAAGCATGTGACCAGTTGATATATGCATGATGCCTCCAATTAACTGTACAATAATTCATTTGTATCTGAATTTATGGCAATATGAGTATCATTCTTTTAATTCATTTGTCTCAAGTACAGGATATCGGTATGCTAAATAGATGAAGTTTTCAAACCATGCTCAACCCCACCATGCAATTCTAAGTTTAGCACATTTTAAGTATCTTATTCTTATTTCGAATACGAGGTATATTTTAGTTCATGGAGCTCATTAAAACTCATGGTGCAGGGAACAAGTCATCGAGCTTATCTGGCGGTGTTTCATGCAAGATATTATATTGAAGGAGAATCAAATACAGGCAATTGTCCCCAAGTGGCCGAAAAAAAGAAAGAGCCCAAGAATGAGGCACCAAATTAAGGAGGCACTAAAGAAAGAAGAAGGCAAGATGGACGAGCTTATGAAGTTGAAACAGAATAATTTTCATGAACAGATTGTTTATTATACATTTTTTTCATGTAATGAGTGTAATAAAGTTAAGTGTTCTATTAATTTGTATTGAGAGACTTGGGCTATCTCCCACCTTTTTTAGTATTAATAAAAAAAAATCATTGAGATTCTCTTACAAAATAGATATTATATCTATTATTGTATTTTATCTTATATATATTTGTATTCAATTTAATATCAAATAAATAAATTCATTTAAAATCAATTCAGTCATGAATAATTATAAAATATTAGTGATAAATATTTTGTCACTAAATGTTACATTTAGTGACTAAACAAACAGTCACTATTGTAATGAATAATGAGTGATTAAAATAATTTGGTCACAAAAGCTGCTTTTAGTGACAAAACTATGGTCACTATTGCATTAAACAATTAGTAACAAAATTAATTTGGTCACAGAAAGTGCATTTTTAGTGACAAATAGTATAGTTGCTAACAACAATTAGCAATGAAGAATTGTTTCGTCACTAAGAGAATACATTTAGTGACGAAAAATAATTTGGTTATTAAATACATTTAGTAACGGACATTTTGCAACCACCTTGTGACAGATTACTTTTAGTCACTAAATGATTTTAGTGACCAACCCGCAATATTTAGTGATCAAAATTTTCATCACTAAAAGCATATTTTCTTGTAGTGTTATGTCGATGTCATTCTAATTACTAGCATAAAAATACTTAAACAACTCGGCCGCACTCCTATTCAAATCATAATTATTTGGCTGACAGAACTAATCATCAGAGATGACCCTGTTTATCCAGATGTTCGAATTACCTCCAAGGCGACCACTCCAGGTGCCCACCTCAACCTAAGCTGTTTTCCTTGGCGTGTTCGCAATACCTCCCCTTCAAAAGTGGTCGCGGACACGTTCTGGTGTCTGTCGACACCTCCCCACTGAGAGTGGTCGCGGACACGTTCTGGCGTTCGCTGACACCTCCGCGAGTGTTAGTGGACCTGTTCTAGTATCCGTCGACACCTTCCCTTCGGGAGTGTTCGTGGACACATCCTAGTCTCCGCCGACACCTCCCCTCCGGGAGTGGTCGCCAACACGTTCTGGTGTCCGTCGAGACAACGCGACCTCCTATCTAGAAGTTCGTGCAGACTCGCTTTTAATGACAACTCGGCCTCCCTTCCGGGCATCCCGAGATTCCTGAGCTTGCCCGTCTGGGAAGCCTCTGATTTTTATAAATAGTGGCCAATTCCAAACCAGAAGAGGGGGCAGCGAACTCTACTCAAGAGTGGCGACGAACACTGAAGTGTAGGCGAACTCTCAAGAGTAATAGCGAACGCTGAAGTGTGGCCGAACACTCAATAGTACGGGCAAACACCCCTTTAAGGTCGCAATAAGCAATTTGGGCGACCGTTCTATGTGACTGCGAACTCTCCTCAATAGGCTACTTTTTACTGTTTTCTACATGTAACCGGATGTAATCCGAACTTGATGTAATATGAGCATTAAATCAATAAACTCACCCGCAACAACGAGTTGCAGTTGCGGGAAGTCTTGGTCTCGCCGTCTGCTACACCCCCACTCCCGTTTGTTCATTCGTGATATGAAGTAACCGTCCACTCAACAATTACTCCCTACCCTTCAGTTTAAGCGATGTGGACATTTTTGGCATCAACAAACTCAACACGCCAATTTGATTCAATTCAACAAAGCCTTCTTAATCAATTCAGCTGGAGTGGTTATGAAATAAAGAAGAAAACAGCTAGTACTTATAAATTTGAACAAGACTTATTGTTGTTATTAGTTGTAATTGGGTTTTAGTTGTAAGGCTGTATATAGCCATAATTGAAATCCTAAGAATAATCAAGTCATTATTCTCAACTTGGTATCAGAAGGACGGAACCGAAACCCAACGTTGTGCGCCCCTTCGGTCGCTCCCGCACGCCGCGCATTTCATGGATCCTGTGTCGCTGCTACTGACACCTCATCCCCCTCCGGCTACTACCATCGGTGATCCCTCTCTTGTCGTCGCTGCCCTAGGCAGCCTTTCCATCATCTCTCGTCGACTTTGGCTGCAACCAAGGAAGCCGCGGCAGGTCTCCGCCACAACCGCACGTTGCGGTTGTTTCCCTCTGCTCGGGGGTGCGATGATCTCGTGTTGCGCACACCTGCGGTACATCCCACGCGTTCCGGGAACAGGATGTGATGATCGGATCTAGACAAGGAGGCATTGCTTGTTTCGGTAGGATGATGTGGTGATCCATGCAGAAGTCGATCCATGACGGCGAAGGAAGGTACGATGAAGGATGTCTTCAAGCTGTTGGAGTCTGTTGAGATGGTCACATTGTTGAGCGTGTTGGGTTCATCGCACAGAGCGACGAATTTGGAACAAACACCAGTTGATCTGAAGCTCGATGGACCGACCACCTACCTAGGTTGGTCACGCCGCGTGAAGAAGACCTTTTCAGCGAAGCAAGTTGGGGGTTTCTTGATAGGGGAGTTGAATAAACCAGAGAACACGAGAGGAGGAGATGAGTGAGAGTAAACCTACATGACGGTGTTCATGTGGCTTCTCAGCTCGATTGTCCCATTGATCGCCGCCACAGTAGATGGCATGTAGACGGTCATGGAGGTTTGACACAAGTTGTTGAGTACATATGATGGAGTGGGTAACACTTTGTCGGCCTCCTAGGTGAAAGGAGACATTGATGATACTGTTCAAGAAGAGAATATGGTGCAGCAGTACGCCTCAGAGTATAGAGCCATGACATTTGGGGTTGCATAGCACCTGTAATTAAAGGGGATGCTGGTGGAGTTAAAGTTAGATCGAGGAGATAAGATGAAGTTGTGATGTGAAAGTTAGTTATCCATCAGTATTGCAAATAATCCAGTCCAACGCTATAGAATCAAGCATATCGAGATCGATAGGTTCTTCATAAAGGAGAAGTTGTATTGTGAGCTACTCGAGCTGAGTCACTTCTCGACCAAGGGTCAGGTAACAGATTACTTGACCAAGGGACTCAACTCAGAAGATATGATTAAAGGGTGTGACAAATGGGCTTAGTGAATATCTTTCATCAATCTTGAGAATGAGTGTTATTATATTGTCGTGATTAGTTGTAATTGGGTTTATAGTTGTAGGCTATATATAGCCATAATTGTAATACTAAGAATAATCAAGTCATTATTCACAACTCTTATCATGTATAACACACCCCTGGCTTAAAATGTTGCAAATATCTGTAATGTCCATAATCTTTTGTCAAGTTATATTTATAGTAAATATGAAATAATATGTTATAATTTATCACGCAAAACATCAAATTTGTATGCCTACTACCACACTCACTTTATATGGAAAATAATACACTCTTGTGCGCATTGGCATGCGGCCTGTAACTAATGTAGTAATTGAAAATAAGAGGACTTTTTTCAAACTTGAGTGAACTTTGGTAGGGGGCTTATCTACCTATCACATACCTGCCCAGATATCTCTTATGATATTGGGATTATCAGTCAATACATGCATTATCCTAGGTCTCACCACTTAGATGCCTCTCACCGGATTTTATAATATCTCAAATCCTCTCTGGGGAGAAGTATCTTGTTCACCCCAAGTAAAGCGTTAACCGTTGAAGTTTTAACAGATGCTGACTGGGTGAGATGTGTTGATAACCGAAGATTCACTTCTGGATATTGCTCCCTAGTTAGAGGCAATCTAGAAAAGCAAAAAACATGTGGTTGTCGGGTCTAGTGTTGAAGTGGAATTCAGAGCTATGGCTCATGGGATATGTGCACTGTGCAGGAATGTGGATTCGGCCATTATGTATGAACTTGGGATTCAAAGTAGGAGTCATATCAGGCTTTATTGCGACAACAAGGTGGCTATCAGCATTGCACGCAATCCTATTCAGCTTGACCGCACTAAACATGCTGAAGTTGATAAATATTTTCTCAAGAAAAACATAGTAAGGGGAGTTGTGAGCACTCCATTTGTCCCCTCTGATCAATAGTTGGCTGATGTTCTTACTAAATGGGTTGAGCCAAAGGGCCTTTGAGAATATTATGCATTAGTTGGGTTTGACAGACATCACAAGCTCAACTTGAGGGGAAGTGTTGGAGTTTATGAATTATTTTGTTATGTCTCTTGTATTTTCTGATTTCCAACACAATTCAATGAACTTGACATCAAGCTAAAAAAATTCGCACAATTATTTCTACGACAGTTGAACCTCAACTATTGCCTTCATACTACAATTAGAATCGCGTGAAAAACAACTGTGGATGTGTCTACTCTACTTGCTCATCTTGTACTCTCTAGTACTTGTCAAGATTATAAATATAAGGTGTCGGCAACATGTTGGATTTTGGCGACACATTGGATGTCAGAGACATGTTGGGGATATTTTAAAATATCAAATATTTATATCTTATAAATAAACAAATTTATTAAATATACCTATATGTTCTAAATGTAAAACAAATAATAATAGTAGGCAAATAATAAGTCATATATATCCCAAAATAAAGTCGAAGAGTATTCAAAACTAAAATATTAGTAGCACAGTACAACTATTATTAACAAGTAAGGGTGCAAAAAAGGATAGGTCCGAGGTTTAAAGTTGGGTGTTGGCCCAGTGCTAAATGTTAGGTGGTCCCATTGACTTGGCCAGCCAGGCCCCCTTTCAAAGGGGGAACCTGTGTCTAGCAAAAGTCGGGCCTATGCCTAGGGCCAGCATTGAAGAAGCCATGGCCCAATCGTGGCTTCTCAGGACTTTTTTTGCATCAACACAAGTATCTAAAACAAGAACAAATAGACAAATTGTGAAATATATTTGGCATTGTATAATAATTTTATTTATATAACACTACATTTTATAGCAAGAATATTTAAGAGATAAATGTTCTTAATTGATAATAAGCTTTCTTGTGGTTAATAACATTGTGTTAAAACAACAAAATCATTGACTAATCTGTAGAATACTTCAATATTTGTTTAATATTAAATAATAAATGTTCAACGTGAAATAACAATACAAATTTGACAGTAAGACTAACACCTATGAAACACAATGCAACATAAAGTTAATCAAACAAAACGTATATAACACAATACATAGAGGTGATTTGAGCATATACATTGTTAACATAAACTAAAATAAAATAACTGACAATATTTTAGAAACCGTGTCAGTCAATATAACAAAAAAAATAGATATGTTGATATGTACTTTACAAAAGGACAACCTTTTTTCAAGAAAAATATTGTTTTTTCCAAAACATATATGTTAGCTGATATGTCAGAGGACAAAGAAGGGTCAAACTTGCGTAATTATCACGACTTCAACATTTGTTGTTCAAATCATAGAAAACAATCCACTCATAGTTTTAAAAATTGGACAAAAAAGGTTGTTCAACCGGTTGCAAGCAACAAAATCTTTATTTTCTTGTAGTCATTCAAATTCACACTTCAAGCGCTTCCTAGGATTATAAAAAACCATAAGATTGTTTTCCTAATTAAACCATGTTGAAAAGAGAAATATCACATAGCATGCAAAACAGTGATCCAAAGGACCGGCCAGACAAGTTGAGCAGTTTCAGCATCCAAACTCTTCAAATACAGAAGATTTGCTTGCTCTGTTATATCTTCTAATCTTCACGGGCAGTTTTCGCATTGGAATTTCCATTATCAAATCGTTAAATAAAATCATTTATATTATGAAAAGATGATATGAACCAAAACTATAAAGAAAATCACCTTTCACGATGTGGAATCAAAATGTGTGTGTCAGATAGATTGTCAATTGGACAATAAATCAATTCAGAATTAAAAAACTCCTCACTTCTCCTCTTGATGAAAAAATGATTTCCGCGGTGACTAGCTGACGTATCAATCCCATAAGTACGTGGAGTTAAAGTCATCAGCCCAGCTTCTTGCTTGTAAACGTCAAGATACAGTATAAACCGTGTATTTTTACTCTCTGATCCAACAAAAAGGTATTGTTTGCTTTCAGAAGCTTGGAGATCAAGTGAAAACATATCATCCTTCTCATGGTAGAGACACAGATCGCTTGATTGTTCTGACAACAATATATGAGACCATACCTAGACAAGTATAAAAACCAACATACTTAAATGACAAGTAATCAGAGAAATAGGGAAAGCATTCTAAATGATTTAGGCTTCGTTTGGCATGAATTTTTGCTCCAGGGAGTTTGGATAAAAACACTACAATTATAGAATGTATGTTTGGCATGACAATAATTATGACTGCCACCGCTACGCTAAACGAAGCCTTAGGCTCCGTTTGGGGGAACTTATTTTCACCGGTCAAGCGGTTACGACCGCATGAACCGGACCTTAATGTCACTGAATGTCTTAAGAAAAAAAATCCAATGGTGTTTAGAAAAACTACAATTTGCATTAGCAGAGAGGAATAGGCATGTATGTACAAACTTCATCTACAAAATTGCAGAATAAATTTAAACTGTAAGATCGTAACCTTATCGGGACGAAGGGTTTCATCCATTGTGATGTAAACTAGTGCATCATCTCCCGCCCATTCTATATTTGAAGTTACTCCTTTCAAAGGATTACCAATTGGAGTTCCTTTGGCAGCATCAATGACATAAATAGTATATATCTCATCACCTTTAGTGTCCTCAGCATATGCTATCAATTTATTACTGGGGCTGGGCTGTAAATAAGATCACAAAAATATGAAAAGGAAACAATTTTTTTAACCTAAATGCTTACAAGACCAAGAATTACTTTGAAAGCCCCAATGCTATAATAATCATGGGCTTGAGCTTTGATATTCTCATCTAGGATAACATGCTCCGTCGGTGCTTCGGGACCAGTGGGCATAACATCATACACAGAAGAAGAAGAAGTATCATTGGTGATAAGGCGCCTGCAATGTAAAACATATTCCTTTCCCTCCAAAGTTTTCTCGTAATAGTAATATGAACCTTTCCTAATAGGTGCCGATATATCATCTTCCTTGATTCTTGCTCTTATCTCAGCATACAACTGATCCTCAAATTGCTTAACACCTACAATTAAATTTGAAAAGTATAAGTTAACATTTCCTAAAGAAAAAAATGTCAAATCAAGTTGTTGGCTTGTTGCAGTAGTGAAAGCAAAAGCACCATGCCCAGCCCAGTCAGAGAAGCCGCAATTGTAAATAGTTTACAATTTCAGCATCTGATTCAAGTAGATCAGATTAATATTTCAAACATAAATGAATAGTTTCTAATAAAACGCAGCTTTTAAGTACCGGAATAATTAACTAGTGTAGAATGAATCATAGATTTCAGTAACAAAGGAATCCAGAAAAGAGTGAATTTGTTAGGCATGGAAAAGAACAGATTTCACAAAACAGCAATTCAGAAACTTGAGGATCTACAGCAAAAACGACCTGATCCCTGCTTCATCTCAAATAGGAATATACAAAGAAAATGGCGGCGGGAGCTCACTGGACATGGATTGATTGGTGTAATCGTTTTCGGCCTTGAGATAGGAGAGAATCTCGGGATTCGAGCGGGTGTCGTCGCGGAGCCAGTAATAGTCGTCCACGCGGACGTCGCCGAACATCTCCATCTCGTGCCTCACCTTCTTCGCCACCGGCGGTATCGCCATGGAGCTGAAGGATCGTGCAGCAGTGGCAGCGCTTCGCCTAGCGTAAATGGAAGACAACGCAGCGAGGTCGACGGCGGTGAGGGGCGGCGGAGGAAATATGAGAAGCCGGCTGGTTTGAAGCAATGGGAACAGCGTCCATCCGCTAAGTCTGAGCATTTTATAGAGCTGTACTTGTCCCCTTTTCCTATTGTCGGCTCTCATTTTGATTTTCTTTTCTTTTTTTATTTTCCTGAGAAAAAATAAAATAAAATAAAATGTCTCATTGTTAACCCAAAATATTTCCCTCTTCAATCCTTTTGAATTTTGTTTGGCCAACAGTGAACCATTTCCCTCTTCAATCATTTCTGGTACTCACTATACACTCCTTGGCAGAAATGGGGAGCTTTTCTATTCTCAAAACCAATCAAAACAGAACTCTCTAGATTTGTTTTGAGAGGGGTGTTTAATGAATGAGTGAAAACGGTAGGATTTTGGGTCAAAACCAAAACAAAGGCAAACGAACAGTGACATTGGCACTGCGAAAACTCAAAACAAAAATCGAGTGTGAAAACGGTGCAAACGAATGGGACCTTACACTTCAAAAGATCTTGCGCTTGCAGAATGGTGATGAAGATATGTTGTAATGGATGAAAAGTTTAGGCCATGTGTTGAGGCTTTCAACATTGCGTTGTTTGAAAATTATAAAACAGTAAGTTAGCTGAATAATTTTGCTTTCTATAGTCTTCCCCGTCGTCCAGCAAGAAAGCCACCAGTGCCCGCCAGTGAGCTTCGCCAGAAATTCACATTTGACACTGAATCTCAAACTTTACTACTCAGTGGATATATAAAAACATAATACATACAAAAATATAATCCTTTGTTAATGAACCAATTCATGGCTTGTTTCATTCAAACAAGTAGTTCTTCCCAGGGAACTCCCTCCCATTAATCATAAACAAATCACCATTCTACCTCAACAAACTGGACATGGCGGATGATTGAGGCAGTTTCTATCGGCAACCGCCTCCGCTCTGGATTCAAAGGAAAGAGAGCGACAAACTCGTACAAATGTATTAAACATAAAGGCATGCTCAATCAGTCTTGATCAGACATGCCTGGCAGAGGAGTTCCAAGGCCTTGTTTGCCTGGATGATTTTCCTGGCACAGGTCAAGTAGGGGGTGGAAAAATTTATAAAGGGGAGATCGCAGGACCACTCTCAACTAACCAAATGAAGTAAACCGTTAGCAAATAGAAGTGCAAAAAGAGCAGTTGTATTATTTATTTCTTTACAAGGCGAGACATACATTGCGAGACATGATTTCACAATGCACCCGATGAAGATCAAAAAATAGACAAGTACAAAAAATTGGCGGACTGAAGACTGAGACCGCCTAACCGTCAGACCGCACCTCTAATCGCGAGGTCGCACGAACAACTTTATTGGAAACTATTGGAAAACCACATGTTCGCACTTCTGGTCGTCTGACCGCTTAAGTCGCTTAACCTCAGAAGCCGTGTAAACAAACTGAACTAATCGAACTGATTCAATCCGCAAGGAACGAGCGAACTAACTTATGGAACTGGAAAAACTGCCAAGGAAGAAGACTGTTTGTCGCACAATCCGCGACCTGCTGCTTAATCACGAACTGCTGTCTACTGATCCACACTGAGCCTCCATTGACTAACCTCCAGAACTAGTCGTTTAGTGCTAGTCACACAACCAGCAACACAACAATACAGGTTACTTCTCCTTGTCATGCGGTTAAAGAAAATCTAATCACAAGCTTAACCCAAGCTACAGTTCTCTAACCGCACAACTAAACGTTCTGCCAGAAACCAAACCGTGCGGGCGGTTAGCAGCAGTAGTTCGCATAACTGTACAGACTGCCAAACCATACCGCGCAAACTCAGCCAAAACAATCAGATCGTCGCTGACTCCGCGGTCTGTGCGGCCTTCGCAGTTTGAGCGGTGTGTACATCTAGACCGCCAACTTCTCATTCAAACAAGTAGTTCTTCGCAGGGAACTCCCTCCCATTAACCATAAACAAACCACAATTCTGCCTCAACAAACTGGACATGGCGGATGATTGAGGCAACTTCTATCGACAACCGGAATGAGGGAGGCTAGGCCTTCGCTCTGGATTCAAAGGAAAGAGAGCGACAAACTCAAATAGATGTATTAAACATATCGACATGCTCAATCAGGCTGATCAGGCATGCCTAGCAGAGGAGTTCCAAGGCCTTGTTTGCCTGAAAGATTGCCCTTACCCAGGTCGGCCCCTATAATAGGAGCCCATTCAATACTTCAAAGTCTATTTCGACTAGGTCATACCTTGCTCGAGCCCAGACAAAATTAGACCTTTTATCAGGCAGAACTGTACATGCTTTCCAGGCCCAACCGAGACTTACGTGCACCCCCTCGTTGGGATTCAAAGGCTAATGGCGGCGCGTTCATATATGCTAAGGAACAGTGTATACAGGATCAGTTGAGAAGGGACTAGCATGTATTGGGCGGCTCACCCATAAGTGCCCTCAAAATGACGAAAGATTTTTGTGTCCGGGGCCCGAATGCCAGCTTACATCCGGGACCAATGAGAACACAACAAATACCCCATAAAGTAAGTCCCGCCGTGTAAAATGGGGTGTGAGCAATGCACTTTGCACGAGACTCACTGAATGGAGATTTCTCATTGGTCCCGGACCATAGAAAAAAGTCCAAAATGACAAAGTAATTGTTTGAATATTTTATTTATATTATGAAATAATGTATAACTTTTTTTTTTTTTTGAAATGCAGTAGATAATAATAACAATACAATGTCTTGAAAAACAAGATTATAAATACTCGTAAAACATGATTATAAATACTTGTAAAACAGAGAGATGAGAAATAAAGGAAATAAAAAAAGTATATAGTTTAGAATCGAGCATGGGTAAGGTGTGCGAACATTGCCCTATAGAAGTTGCACCACCATCGGACAGGGCTTTCAATTGATGTTCACTCATCCAAGGTACAACACTCTGCTAGATCCTGAAAACTCTGTCGTGCAAACTGCACGAACACTAAAGAAGCACAGAACGCCTAGACTCCGCTTGATGAAACAAACATACGATGAATATCGCAAGAAAAATGAAAACAGCAAGCAAGAACGAAAGAGAGAGTGGAGGAAAGTAATTATTCGTTCTAAGAAAACTCCTATATAAGAGACTCATCAAAACCGCAAAGAGTAATCACGTATTCAATGTACAACAGTTATAACAAGTAAATATATTTTGTTATATTTCAAATGCAAAATAATTAAGGAAGAATCAATCAAATCGTGTAGAGAAACGCGTGCAATAATTTACGTCGTGGCCTGCAAATAACACAAAAAGCGACACAGAGAAGTCAACGCAGCGTCGAGTTCTACTAAAAAGAAATCGATGTAAAAGAAGGTCGACATTGCGCCATAGAAATTGACGCAACTATGTAAGGAACATAAATCGACACGACGTCGAATAGAAATCGACGCATGTAGTGCAAAATAGAAATTCGACACTATGGGAAGAGAAATTGACGCAATGTCAAAATCTCTAACAAAACTAGCTATTTTGTAGAAAAAATACAATTCATTTATTCCCCCAACCCCAAATCCCAAACCCCAAACCCCAAATTCCAAATCCCAAATCTCAAATCCCGGATCCAGTACGTGCACGCGCGCGCGTGTTGTTCATAGTTTCTCCTTATGTTCTTTTGAACAAATAAGAATGAGTGAATTCATTTATTATTATGAGTGGAGATAAGCATGACATGACTAAATGTTTTATCCTTTCCTTCATAAAAAGCTTCCCACCAAACATTTGGAGTTCCCTACATTTAATGATGTGGAGGTCAAACACCAAATATCATACAAGCTTCACTAAATATTATGAAATAAATATTTTTTAAATAAAATTTCTTACAGTAACCATGATTACGTAGACAGATATTGGTGATGGTTGCACGACATGTCGCACATATACAATGAGGAAAAACGTGCACACACGATTGTTTGTGAAGGGGGCAATCATGTATCGTGCGGCCTCGCCCACCAGCACGCTCAATGATCAAGTCGTCATGCTCGTGTAGATATTGGTAATTTCAACAACCATTGTTAGTTTCGTATAGGAATTGATCTTATTTCTCGAAATCAATTCCAATTTTTCCCAAATGGGCGAGCCCTAAATGATTTTGATAGTGCATAGACCCTTAAAATGAGGCTTGGAATTAAGGTTTGGGGGATTTGAGACAAATTTCCCTTCTTCTCCTCACTTCGCATTCATCAAAGAGGAAATATATAGATGAATAGAGATTGAAGGAGTCGAGCGAAGTCAATAATAATCAAAATGAAGATCTTAGAGAGGGCCAATGAGAGTAATAAGTTAAATGTTTTAAAGCTTTTAGCAAGTCAACCCATAGAATCCTACAAGAAATATATTTTCTGCCATTAAATTGTTTTTTCTTTGACCAAAAGTTGTTTTGAGATGTTATTTTCCTTATCTTTCTTAAAATTATGCCTGGTCTATGAACTAAAATTGGTTCCCATCATTTAAAGCATTTTAGCCAGTGCCATTTTATTGTATACTTCATTAAAATATATGTTTGACACCAAGTTGTTCCTAATAATGCCAATGAGACATTACTTGTCACCATAAATTTTGAACCGAGAAATGAACGAAACACATGAAGATTGTAACTGCTAAAGATGGTGATGGGTCATGCGCTTACGTATTTTGTCATGCTGCTCAATATAAATTGATTGTGATGAAAAACTCTTTGATTAGTTAGATAACTGTGATAACTATTTGGTTGCAATGTAAATGTTGGCAAATGATTTATCTTATTTGTAGTAAAGATCCCATTAAGAAGAATTTTCATTATGAACACTCACATTTAAAAGGAAAAAAACAAATTACTTCAAATATAATATTTTGATTTTTGAAGTAACTTTTTTTATTCACAATAAAATGATATAAAATTAGGATTAATGATTTAAAATATCATTAGTATTCATATCAATAATATATAAACCAAAATTAATATAAAGATGGGTAAAATAAACCAGCATAACAGCCCAAAATCATGAAATCCTACATTAAGCAAACAGCTGTCTTATATGCCTCTCCTTCCTTTCCAAAACAACTGCACTCAAACTGCTTACAATCTCATCAATAAGATCAGCAAAAATTAACCTTTCAGTCTCTAAAACTACAACCGGCACTTCACTCTCAAATCTGTCCCATGCTTTCGATCGCCGGAGCAAATCCGCAGTAAATATGGGATCTTTATCCTGCGGATTTCCATCCCTGGAACTCTGGAGACATTTTATCTCCGAGCGGAGTTCTTTGAGAAGATGCGGCGAGCTGAATTTATCACGTTTAATCAAACCAGAGCTGAATGCCTCTCTTTTTCTTGCCAGAATCTCATTCACCACATCATAAACAAGCTGTCTGTGAAACCTTTGAGTGCTGTTCTTCTGACCAGCTTCGGATGGCTGAACCGGGTTTGTTTTCTCGAGCATGGAAGGTGTGTGCGGGTTTTTACTAAGAAGGCCAGATTCCAGGAGCAACTCATCCACATACTTATGGTCTGGATCATCATTGGTTAATGGAAGTTCATCAGTTGTTGATCCAGGGACTATGAATTGGTCAACAATGGTGCCCATGGTTTCTGACTTTTGAGAATCAGCTCCAAAGCATAAATTTGAATGAAGGGTGAGAGGAAGTTCCTTGAATTTCAAGTTGTGATCTGCAGAAAAGAATGAAAATTTGACCTCACAAAAGATAAGAAGGGATGTTCATAGGGACTTTCTCTGTACATTTGCAAAATTACAGGTTGAACTCTTCTATCTTTTGAAATTGCAAAAACCACCCCACAAAGTTGACTTTTCAAGTCATACATGCACAAAAATACTCTCTGGAGGAGAGCACCAAAGAGGTATTTTTGTGCATGCGTGTCATGAAATATAAACTCGGAGGGGAGACTTTTGTAATTTCAAAAGATAGAGAAATGCGACCTGTAATTATGCTAATTAAGAGGTGATGCTTGGGTAATTAATAAGAGATGACAATAATACATTGACATTTTGATAATACTAACAAATTATGTACATGATTTGGTCAACAATTAAAACTGCAGGAAAGATATGATTTGGTTAAGAACTACTCACCGTTGGAAATGCTTGAGACAGACAAAGGAGACAGAGACAAGTCATCCGAGTATAGCGATGCATCGAGCACAGAATTGGGACTTGGCAGGGGCGGAGCAACCTTCTCGAGCTCTTTTGTGCGAAGAACTTCTCTGGGAATCATTTGATGCTGCTAAAATCAAGAAAAATGAAGTTTTGAACGAAGATATAACAATTGTAGAATAGAAGTTCCTAAAATCAATAAATATATATGAATTATCTATCTATTATCATCAACAGCAGTTTGTCCTAAATTAAAAGCACAGCCGTTTGTTTTTTCTTGAATTGTCTTCTTCTCCTAGTGTAGATCTATCAGCAGCATTTTGGATACATTAAGGATGTGCTCATTTTGAATACATTTTGAGCTTAAGTGTGGTGGGAACTGGGAAGAGCCAAAATCTAAATGGAGCCTAAGTTAATGATGAATTGTGTGAGGTTTGAACACATGCAATGATGAATATTAGATATTTGGAACTATGCAGAAAAACTAAGAGGAACTTGAGATCCAAACATAGAATTCAGGATAAGACGCAAAATTTACCTTATGTTTTGCAGATGAAGCTGTCGTGGTCGCCGTATTTCCCTTTGTTTGCTGAAATAAATGAGAGTTGACTTCATTATCTTGTGTCTCACTCGGTTTCTGTTTGATTCTACCAATTGGAGACACTGGGTCCGATTGTTGCCTATTCCTAAATTGCCTTTGGGTATTTTTCAAGTCACAAGAAGGAATCACGGGACTGGGTTTCTTCTCATGATCAGGTTTCCTGTTCTGAAATCTGGGGCTTACAGAACTGTTTCCAGCTCTTTTACTTGTTTCTTTGGATGATGATTTCAAGAAACTGTTTGCTGTGTTTCTACTGGGAGTCTGCTCTCCATCAACAATGAAACATGCTTTCTTCGTATTAGTCGAATCACTTGTTCTAATCTTGCTGAGTCCCAAGGGCCCAACAGGTTTAGCAAATTTGGGGGAAGAAGTGTAAGCGGATTTGCTTGCAGGTTTCGACAATAAATCTCTTTCGGAGATGCTTGTCTTTTCTGATTTGGATTCCGCATGTCTGAAGTTCCAATCACCACTTGATTTTCTGCTTATTTCCTTGCTGTTATGCTGGAATTGAAGTTTCTGCAGCATCTTCTGTTTCACACTGTGGACTGAGTTCTGCTTCATACGGCCTTCTTCAACCACTAATCCTGTATTGGACTTGAATTTCATGTCGTGATTAATCCTCCTCTGTGATTTTGGGGAAGCAGGTGGAAATTGTGATGAGTTTCCTTGTTTGTTTTTGTGATCAGAAGGTTTAATGGTATTCTTTTTAGCTGGACTTATTGGCTCCAATCCCATGAGTTTTGCAACAATGTTAGGATAAATTTCATTTGCTTCGAGATCTTGAAGCAGATTTGAAGATTCAGATATTCTATGGTTGGTGTTCCTTTTTAATTCCTCCACAAGTGAATTGAATTTGGAGTTGAAGTCACGTCTTTTTGAATCTTCCATGCTGTCTAATGATAATCTTCCATGCTCTTTCTGTTTAACCGCGTGTTTAATACCTTTCTGTTCCCATAATATTTCCCTTCCATCACAAGAAAACCGGGGTGAATTGCCCACTTCATGAAAATCCTTAGGCAACTCTTTAAGTTTGATTAGAATTCTTAGTGATTCTTCAAGGTCCTTCAATTTGGAAAGATCAAAAACAGGTCTTGGAGAGTCGATCGGTTTCAAGAGCTTGTTGCTTTTGAAACTAGGGGACGTGATTGTTGGCGGACTTCTAGGCAAAAGCGATTGTTCAGAACATCTTAGTTTGACTCCTGGTGACTTATGCTCAAGTGAAGAAAATGATTTGGATGATGAAGAGAAAGAAGCTGGTGATGATGATTCCATGGAAGATCTGGAGTTCTCTTGATAACTCCTGCTGAGATTTTTCTCCTGAGAAATACATATCAAATTGATGAATCTCTTATAGACAGACATCAACATATTATTGTTTTTCAACTTCATATTGAATCATACCAAATAGGCTAAATCCCTGTGATTAGCTTCCTGTTTTGTAAGGCTTAACAGGGCCTGACCTGCAATTGATTCAGAAAAATTTAAGTTGTGTAAATGTGACCAAAAAAACTCAGCAAAATTGGCTGGAATGAGAACAATACCTGAAGGATCCTTCTCATCCTCCCGCCCATTGAGCTGCCTGCGGCTAAGAAGATGCTGGCGATCAAATAGTTGAAAAATACCATCCAGGCAACCAGCTGGTTTCATTGACGTTTTATCTTTTTTGCCTAGCCAATTGGAAAACTTCGTTGACATTTTTTAAAAAAATTTTATTATCACTTTTGCCACCCCAAAGAGACAAAACTAGCGCCAAAGTGATGATGAAATCATCAGCAATAGATTCCAAAATTGGTGGGTGCATTACTGAGCTTTTCTATCTTCCTGAAGCGGCAGGTCTTCATCTACACTTTCCATGGTACTCTTTCTTCCTCTTTTATTTTTGGACTATAAAACTTCCACTTCATTGAAAATCATCCCCTCAGTGGGTAACAGACAATACATTTATGCTAATAAAACACCAAACTGAGTCAAAAACTTTCCAACTAAGGAAAAAAAAAACTTCAGTATCTAAATAAGGTGGAAAAAGAAAGGCTGCCACAAGAAAAGAACCAGTTTTGAGGGAGGGGAGAAAAAAAAACAAACACAGGCTCTACTCTTAAGCAGAATATGAAGAAGAGAAAGAGTGTGATGATCCAAGAGGAATGAGAGGTGCTGAGGTTTTTATTATGGCAAGTGAAGTAATGAGTGGGCCATCTACAGTTTGGCCAGGTTTGATTACCACTGTAATGTGGGTCTGACCCAGTCTGATTTGGCATGTGATGGCTGTCAGGAGAGATCCAACCTGAGTATTTGGACACACAAAATACACAGGGAAAACATTTCACTTAAATTATTATTTCATCAATACAAATTTAATCTTGCTGAAAATTTATCTTAAATCATGATTTTTCTCTCTAACTTTTTTAAAACCCTGAAACACTTGATAAGAAAGATTATTTTTTCCATTTGCACATTAACTGTTATTTTACTGCTGGAGAACGTATTTGACCGTCGGTATATCGTCGATTCCTACTCCGTACCAAATGATATCGGAGCCGATGACTTGAATGTAATTGGGCGGTTCATGCAGGCTGTTGTAGAAACGAGAGTAGAGCGATCAAACAAATAGAAAATGAAAACATATAAGATATAGATTTACGTGATTGACCACAAGTTGGGCTACGTTCACAGGCAATAGCAATCCGTTTTTCACTAGATCAAGAATAGAGGTTTCAGATTTCTAAAAATACTTAAACCCTAGAATGACAAGGAATTTATATAACACTCCGTACATTTACAAAACATTCAAAAATATCCTTGAAGAGCGAGCTCTCAGGTGATGCCGCATGAAAGTATTAGGATTAGTCCCACATTTAGGCTCCGTTTGGCACGGTGGTGGCGGTCACAAACGCACGGGTTAAAATGTCATTCGTTAAGGATCACCTTACAAACATCATTCGTTTGAACATAAAAGTGAATGAAGTTTATTAGGTGGGCGTTAACAAATAATTAACAATTCAACCCCGTGTTCATAACTTTTGCAAAATGTTGGTATTTTCGATCCTACATGAAAGACAACGGACTATCATAAAAAATGATCATTCTTCAAAAAGAAAAAAAAATAGATATTGAAACTTTTTGACGGTAAATTGTGTTTTTGGTTTCATTAATTTCATTACTGCTTGAATTGCCATAAAACACAGACATTAATGTAAAATATTTTAATATATAACCTACTAACAGAAAACATTATTGTAAAATATTTTAATATATAGCCTACTAACAGAAAAACCAAACATGTGGTAGGCCCCTTTCAGCAGCAACCAGGCCAGATCAGACTGCAGATGTTTATAATAAAATAGCGCAAACAAGTTACATATAAATATCTTATCTGCTTTAATTCAAAACCAGCTTTAGCCTAAACCAAAACAAACACGGTCTGAAATACCACGGCCAAACAATTTACATCCTTTTTCTATGTGCTGCTATACAAAATGTAGTCCCACACGGATAAATCAAAAAAGACTACTGGCATGCTTACTATGGTCCCCTTGACAGGCAGCACGTGTAGGGCTGGGAACATGCCATGTTCTCTGTGAAGTTGATGAGGATGACCAAGAGCAGATAACTATGAACTGTACTGTTTCTGTACAGCAACTGCAATGGAATGAAACATGGAAATTGATAATTGAGTATGGGCATGAAGAATTGGGCTGGAAAATAACAGACATGCTGTCATTCATTTGCCTCTTTGTCTAGTTTACTTAAGAAAAACAGGCATGTGAGGTGTTTGATGTCTTATTGTGGGAAATGACTGCTTCCTTGCTGGTTCTAACTAATGAAGGTCCCATGAGATTATTAGCTACATGCCCATATAATTTAGGAATAATTACCAAAAGTGTCAATGTTATGAATTGTAAACATCAGGGGAAGTTTTTGTAATTTCAACAGGAGGGGTGCAATTTGTAATTCAGGAAACTTAGAGGGGAGGTCCCCATAAATGGACCTATAATTTATGACAATTATTTGCCATTTTCCTCCCCATCTAGCTTCAATTTTTGCAAACAAAAGATGACAATCTTTTTTTTGGCAAGCTTTGAAGAGGAAAATGGCAAATATTTGTCATAAATTATAGGTGCATTTACCAGTGGGAGAAGGTTTACAAGCATAGGAAAGATGTTGGTTTACAATTAATAGGATGCTGTTGGCCTGTAATTAAGTGGAAGGGTGTGGATAGTGTGGAGGGGAAAAAATATGGATAACTTTTGCAGATTGCAATTATTGTAATAGTATCACCTATGAAGTGTGAAGTTTCAAAATGTTCTCATATTTAAAAATTACAAGTAATTCATAGTAAAGATAAATAACAAATGTAAATAAAAGAGAAGCCTTATACAGTCCAAAAAACAAGTTGAATGATTGTTATGTCATTTGATTAGCCTTCTCAGCATGCTAGTGAGAATAAGCTTCCCCTTCAGCTTGGAGCTTCTGCCACTGAATGAATTTTGGTGAACTGCTCGGCACGGTTCTTCACCAAACCGCTCTTGCCTGGTCTTTGGAAAATCGCGCAACGAGGTTCTTTGCCAAACTGCTTTGTCGGGCTATTCCTTGGGTCCTCTCGGATGGTCTCCTTCCCAAATTAGAAACAAGAAAATATTGCTTTAGAAGTCCTAACCAGCTGCATCTGTGCCGAGCTACAAATAACAGGCTTACACCCGCATAAACTCGGGGGCGCTTAAGACTATCTTTTGTATCACTGTGTTAAGATGCCTAAGACAGCATTTACTCAATTGAAAAGGGTTCTTTCGGCGAAAATAAATCCTTCGATTCGCAATAAAATCAAAGACAAAGGCTCTTCATCACTATAAGGATAATATCCTCATTTCAAACTATCCATTGGGAACTTGGTTGATGAGATCCAACAAATATAGAGCTGCAAATGAAATTGTAAGAGCATGCAGCTGACAAACAACAATGCACTTACAAGAACTCCGGAATGATTTAAGAAGATGAACAACAATGCAATCACCCCCAATCAGTAAACAATTTAATACTTCAAACGAGAACGATGTATCTTTAATCACAAAAAAATCATCACAACTAATTTAATACAATCAAGTAAAAGTCGATCCTAAGAGGAAGTAGTCCTACAGATCAACAACACTGCAGTTTAGCAGAGCTAGAGTTCAAAAGGTAGAAACAAATCAACTAAATTCAGCAGACACGCGCTGCTCGACAGCTGCCACGTGCCAAATGGGCCACATGGTCATTTGATGTACATTAATGTCTATCAATAATGGTGTAAAAACCATGATTAAGTTACATTTATATAGTCACTGTGATGATGAATGGGTAGATGTGTTTTTGATATGATCAATAGATTGACCACGTCTTTTGGTTGATATATGGCTCTGTTTAGTGTGGTGTTTATGCTCCGGTGTGTTTGGACAAAGACACCACTGTCATAGAACGTATGTATGGCATGCCATCGGTTATGACCGCCACCAAGAAAATAAAACTCGTTTTGAATATAATAGTGACTAAAGTTCCTTAGGTGGGATCGGACATCCACGAACGATGTCTCATAATCACCGCAGTCACGACCGCTATCGCCGTGCCAAACGGAGCCGAAGTATTGGTAGAGTGCTTTGTTACAATTTAGGTGCCCTTGCACTTGGTCTGAGTTTGTTTGGGCAGTGTAGGTCTATTGGGACCCTGATATAGTTATCAAGGGTCCATTAGAGGATAAATTTGTCCACTATGTGGGTATCATGAGTCTAATAGGCTCTATGCCCATGAGATCTAGGTCGTCCAATAATGTAAATGATGGGTTGTTTTGAGGTGGAAGCTCGAGAATAAGCATCTGTTGTTCAAATGAGTTTGTTTATGATTGCAGGATGAGCCAAATGTGATTCACTTTCTCTTGAAATCTAAACCCTAAAATTACTAAATATTTACACACGTTGTTGTGCTTTGGATCGAGGAACTGCGGAGCCGTATGAAAGGATATTTTTACGACGAGAATTTCAGAGATGACAATCGGGTTTTGATGTCAAGAGTTGTAGTACTTTGGAAATGCATCTTAATATTAATTTAGAATTTAGAATTAAAGAATGTGAATTGGGTTATGAATTTATTTGATTTTTGCATGCATTTTAATGGAAAGCATGTTATTGATGAAAATAAAATTTTTATGAATATTGATCTTTGGATGACTCAATATTTAATAATGTAATGGTTCATATTCTATGTTGAATCATCGCAAGGAAATATATGATAAATTTATATTCGTTCTGATATTACTTCCATAATGCCATGATGATAGTTTTGTTGATTGGATGATGATTTCATGCACCAATAATGTTAGCTTCCTTTATTATTATTTTCATATATTTGTTTGAGTTATGGCTTGTGCAATTCTGTATTTCCATTATTTGAAGGCTACTGCCATGTGGCTTTTTATGTTTTTTTGTGTGTGTGTGTGCTAATGGTTGTTTCAATCCGCTTAGGTTGGTAGCGCGGGTTGTGCTCTTCTTGGTGGACAAAAGGGTTAGCATTGTTTTTGAATTGGGTTTTAATGGCGAACTACTTCAAGTGAGATCACCGGACACGGCAGATGGGAGAAGGGCGGCGGGAGTACCGCCGTGCGGGGCACGGGTAAAATGATAAATAAAATGAACCCATTAGCACCAAAGAAAAACAATGGACACCAATGATCCCATATTCAGACTCCAGCATCTTTACCAGCATTCATAATATTCTTATTTAAAGGTGTCCCCAAACAGCTCTTTTGAGAGCTCCTTAATTGTGAGGATAGCTCATCAACCTCGGCCAGAAGAACAAAAAAATACAGACGAAAATAGAGAACCATCATCATCAATGAAACTTCAAATATTAAAAATCAACTACAATATACAAGCAAAAAAAAAGAAGCAAATACAGCTCCATATACCTCTCATTTCTAGTGGAAGTTTCAAACTTTCAATATCTCAAAAAGCCATCACATAGTAATATATAGTTTCAGGCACAACCTTTACAGTCAAGTTTAACAAAGTTTTTTTTAAAAGATTCTTAAACAGCCCCATTGATTCGCCCTTGAGAGCCCTCAGTTGTGAGGATACTGCCCTTTGGCAAAGAAGCATTTCTGTTAGATTATAATGTATATTATGTACGGTCAAGTTAACTTAGGCTTACCTTGAGTGTTGTGGGCACCCTCTCTTGCACCTGTATATATATTATTGTGGGTTATGTGTGTTGAATTTGGTGAAGTGGAAGTGGGGGTGATCGGCAGTCCGGGCGACCTGGGCGGTCTGACCGCGCGGACTGGCTCTTGTCCGGCGGGTAGCTGGGTGGCGACCTGGGTTGCTAGCTGCGGGCTGGCTTTGCGGACTGCGCGGACTGGTTGAGTCCGGCAGTGGGCCGAGCTCTGCAAGGAAGTGTGCGCGGCCCGTGCGGACTGGGCTTGGAGTCCGCTCGTTCTCTTTGAAGGGTGGTAGCCGCGGTCTGGGCTTGGAGCTGGCGGACTGGACTTTGTATCCACCGAGCTCGCGCCTTCTTGTCTTGCTCTTGTGGAGTTGGTTTCCGCAGTTCCGCTGTGACTGCTTGTGCCAGTGGTCGCGGACTGCGCGAGATGAATTCGGTTTCCGCAGTTTCCGCTGTGACCGGGCGGGTTGCCTGTAGATGCAGTCTTGTGCTTGCGGGTTGGCGGATTGTTTGAGCTTTATCGAGCGGACTCGGCGAGATGGCGTTGCTAGTCGCGACCAAGGGGCAGTGTCTCTATCTCATAGGGTGGTGACCGCACTCCTCACCCGGCCTATAAATAGGACCCCCCGGGCACCTCATTTGGTAGCAGAGTGAACAGTAAGTTGGGCTTGAGTGAGAGGCTGCGGACTCGTTTTTTTTGTATCCGCGCGGGTTGTTGCTTAACCGGTTTCTGTGTGCAGGTGGCGCGGCTAGCAGTGTCAAACCAGGAGTTTGGTTCTGACCGCTGGAGTTAGCAGGCTGCATTGGCGGTTATCAACATCAGTTTTATCTCAAGTTTCTTCTCTGTCCGCGCGACCTCGCGGTCTCGGCGGATAGGCGGCTTGTTCCTCTGTTCAGCAGCAGTTAGGCGAATAACGGGTTGTCCGCGCGACCTCGCGGTCTAAGCGGACTCCTTGTTATTGTTCGGCTTCAGCAGTTTGGCGGTGTGCGGACTCGGCGAGCTCGGCGGTCTCGGCCGACTTGGCGGTCTCAGTGTTCTATCCGCCGGGTCTGTTTTTCTGTTTTTTCATACTGGCGAAATCATGTCTCGCCACGTATGCCTCGCCTTGTAAAGAAGTTGAATAAAAGTTTGATCTGCTTGTTTCTGTCTGTGTGTTTGGTTATCTAAGTTGCTTCCTACTTTCCGTGGTTCAAGTTGTGATCTGGGTAGTGCCGAAGATATTAATTTGGTGTTTGGGCTACCTTGTTGATCAACTTGAGAAAATTTAACATGGTATCAGAGGAAGGTTCAGTTGCTTGAGCGGTGATCAACAGGCTTTGTTGTTGCTCTGTGTGCTTCTGAAGGATAACCAAGTTAGCGCCATGGACGGTGGTATTGCAAGAGGTCTTGGTATTGAGCTTTTGACGCCGACTAACTTCAAAAAGTGGAAGTCGTGCATGAAGAGCTATCTTCTGGGTGAGGAGTTATGGGAGGTCGTCGGTGGAGATGATCAAGTAGAAATAACTGCTGAGTTTGGTACAGCCGAGCAGGTGAGAGTGTGGAGGAAGACAAATGCCAAGGCTGAGTTTGCTCTCAAGCGGGCGGTGTCACCTGAACTCTTTGATCACATCTTAGGATGTGAGTCTGCTGCTGAGATTTGGACTTCCCTTGATGGGTTGTTCAATAGGAAGAATGTAGCAAGGCTACAGTTCTTAGAGAATGAGTTGGCTAAGGCAACTCAGGGAGATCTTTCTATCTCCAAATTCTTCTTAAAGATGAAGAGCTTGTGTGCTGAGCTCTCTGCTCTTGATCCTGATGAGCCGATCTCCGAGACTAAGCTGAAGAGACACATAATCCGCGGTTTGCGGAAGGAGTATGTGGCCTTCGTTACTTCTGTTCAAGGCTGGGCTACTCAACCCTCTCTTCTGGAGCTGGAGAATCTGCTTGCCTCGCAGGAGAGCTTGGCAAGACAGATGGCCGGGGTGACGGTCTCTGAAGGAGCTAGTGATACTCTCTTCACTGAGAAGAAGAAGAAGAGATGGGAAGGGAAGAAGAAGCAGTCTACGGCTGGAGATGAATCTTCATCTTTTAAACAGCAGGAGGGGAGCCTTGCTCCTAAGAAGGATTGGAAGAAGAACCTGAAGTGCTTCAGGTGTCATCAACCAGGCCACTTCAAGCGAGACTGCAAGGTCAAGCTGCAGCCTGGGCATGCTGCAGGCAAGGAGGAAGCCTCCTCAAGCAAGGAGGAAGCTGGCTGGGGTGGAGCGTTCATGACGGGCACTTGTGTCCGTGCTTTGTCCACCAGTGACATGGAGGACGACTGGATCGTTGACTCCGGGTGTGGTCATCACCTCACCGGAGATCTGTCAAAGTTCTCTTCGCTGCAGGGATACTCAGGTAACGAAGCTATCATAACTGCTGATAACACTATTCATGCAGTAGAGAATGAGGGTATAGTAACGGTGGGCAGTGATAAGGGGCCACTCACGTTAAGGAGTGTTTATCACGTACCGGGTATGAAGAAAAACCTCTTCTCTGTGACTAATGCGGTTGATGCTGGTTATCACGTTCTGTTTGGGCCAACAGAAGTGAAGTTCTTTCGCAACGTATCAACGGTTAAGGCTGATGTTGCTCATGTAGGAAGGAGAGTAGAGGACTTGTTTGTCTTATCAACAAGCTCCTATGTTGATCGTATGAGGGCCAATGATAGCGCTGCTATGTGGCATGAGAGGCTGGGGCATGTCGGGATGGATAAGCTGAAGGCTATGTCAAGTAGGAGCCTGGTGAGAGGCTTGCCTAAGCTATCATCTTTCGGTGAGGGTCATGTTTGTGCTGGATGTCAATATGGGAAGTTTCATCGTCTTCCATTTGATAAGTCGCAAACAAGAAGCAAAGCACCATTGGAGGTTATCCATGGTGATCTGATGGGACCAACCGCGACTGCTAGCCTTGGTGGAAGCAGGTATATGCTAGTCTTGATTGATGACTATTCAAGATACACTTGGGTGTATTTCTTGAAGGAGAAGTCTGAAGCCTTCCGATTGTTTGTGGAGTTCAAGGAGCTGGTGGAGGGAAGGCTTAACCTGAAGATCAAAAAGCTTAGAACTGATAACGGCGGAGAGTTTGTCTCCTCCGAGTTTTCTATCTTTTACAGGAAGCATGGAATCCAGAGGGAGCTCACTTGTGCTCATACTCCACAACAAAATGGAGTAGCGGAGCGGAAGATCCGTCATCTGACGGAGACTTGCAAATGTTGGCTTCATGCCAAGAGTATCCCAAGGTCCTTCTGGGCGGAGGGAATGTCTTGTGCTGCCTATGTCATCAATCGGATGCCTTTGAGTCCGATCAACATGAAGTCTCCCTTTGAGATGTTGCTGAAGGAGAAGCCTAGTGTGGCACATCTTCGGGTGTTTGGGTCAACTTGCTATGTGCATATCCCTGATGCGCTAAGGACTAAGCTTGATGCAAAGGCAAGGAAGCTTGTCTTTGTTGGCTATGATGAGCGGAAGAAGGGATGGAGATGCATGGATCCGGTGAAGAAGAAGTTTGTGGTGTCAAGAGACGTTGTCTTTGACGAACTGACGTCATATGGAGGAAGCTCGGTTGAGCTGCCAGATAGCAAGGTTGATGAAGGTCAGGAGGTGGCTGAGGTAGCTGATCAAGTGGAGATGGCTGTGTCACCAGCAGCTCCAGTTGCTTCAAGTTCTGGAGGAGAAGTTTCTGAGTCAGGAAGCAGGGGGAGTTTTGCTCCAAGCTTGCTAGAGAGCAGAGGTGAACCAGAAGAAGCAGCGGAGGTGATTAGCAAGGAGCAGCCTCTTCGGAGGTCAAAGAGGGTTATCAAGCCTCCAGCTCGCTACTGCGAAGGAAACACTGTGAGCTATGTCTCATGCTTCTTTGCAGGTCCTCTGGATGAGCGAGAGCCTGCTAGCTTCAATGAGGCCACTAATGTCAAAGAGTGGGAAGATGCCATGAGAGAGGAGATGGATGCTCTCAAGAAGAATGAAACTTGGGATCTTGTTCCCAAAGTTGATGGCATTACTCCGGTGACATGCAAGTGGGTGTTTAAGTTGAAGAAGAAGGCAGATGAGAGCATTGAGAGATTCAAGGCTCGCCTGGTGGCTCGGGGGTTCTCTCAACAGTATGGAGAAGACTATGAGGAGACGTTCAGCCCTGTTGCAAAGATGACTTCAGTTCGGATGGTGATTGCTTTGGCTGCATGCCAAGGATGGAGGATGTGGCAGCTTGATGTAAAGAATGCTTTTCTTTATGGAGAGATTGACAAAGACATCTTTATGGATCAGCCACTTGGTTTCGTTTCTGAAGTTTATCCTGATTACGTCTGCAAGCTCAGGAAGGCACTCTACGGGTTGAAGCAAGCTCCTAGAGCTTGGTATGGGAAGATAGCAGAATATCTGCAATTCTGTGGATACCTTGCTTCAAACTCGGATTCTAGCTTGTTCATCAAGAAGAAGGGGGAGCTTTCTGTCTTGGTCCTGCTGTATGTTGATGATATGATCATCACAGGGAATTCTGAGGAGGAGGTTGATAGGCTCAGAGCTGAGCTAGCCATTCGCTTCGAGATGAAAGACCTGGGAGAGCTTCATCACTTTCTTGGTCTCGAAGTGGAGAGGAAGGAGAGCGGGATCCTTATCTGCCAGAAGGGATATGCTGAGCGCATTGTGAACCGGTTTGGCTTGATTGAAGGGAAGACTTGCTCTACTCCTATGGATCAAGGGCTGAAGCTTCGACGAGATGAAGGAAGGGTTCTTCCTGATCCTTTGGTGTTCAGGGCCCTTATTGGAAGCTTGATCTACCTGACGATTACTAGACCTGATATAGCTTATACTGTTGGTCGAGTAAGTCGGTTCATGGCAGAGCCAAGGAAGTCTCATCTTGTAGCGGCAAAGAACATTCTGAAGTATGTCAAGGCAACTTCTGACATGGGACTTCTTTACAGAAGGGATGCGAGTTTTTCTCTGCTAGGTTACACGGATGCTGACTATGGTGGTGATTCGGATGACCGAAGGTCAACTTCTGGTTATATGTTCACTTGTGGATCAGCGGGCATTTCGTGGTGTAGTAAGAAGCAGGACTCGGTATCTGTCTCTACTACGGAAGCTGAGTACAAGGCGTCTGCCTTGGCAGCTTGGGAAGCCATTTGGCTAAGGCGGCTAGTAGATGATGTCCATGAGGAAGTGCAAGGCCCTACTTTGCTCCGAGGGGATAATGAGAGTGCTCTCAAGCTGGTGAACAATCCAGTTTGTCATGCCAGGACTAAGCATATTGAGATCGATCACCACTTCATAAGGGAGAAGGTGTTGGAAGGATCTCTTGTGGTTGGTCATGTTCGGAGTGAAGATAACCTTGCTGACATCTTCACCAAGTCGCTGTCGAAGGGGCCTTTTCAGCGGCTTCGAGGTCTGCTTGGGTTGATCACCACTTCTCACTTCAAGGGGGAGTGTTGAATTTGGTGAAGTGGAAGTGGGGGTGATCGGCAGTCCGGGCGACCTGGGCGGTCTGACCGCGCGGACTGGCTCTTGTCCGGCGGGTAGCTGGGTGGCGACCTGGGTTGCTAGCTGCGGGCTGGCTTTGCGGACTGCGCGGACTGGTTGAGTCCGGCAGTGGGCCGAGCTCTGCAAGGAAGTGTGCGCGGCCCGTGCGGACTGGGCTTGGAGTCCGCTCGTTCTCTTTGAAGGGTGGTAGCCGCGGTCTGGGCTTGGAGCTGGCGGACTGGACTTTGTATCCACCGAGCTCGCGCCTTCTTGTCTTGCTCTTGTGGAGTTGGTTTCCGCAGTTCCGCTGTGACTGCTTGTGCCAGTGGTCGCGGACTGCGCGAGATGAATTCGGTTTCCGCAGTTTTCGCTGTGACCGGGCGGGTTGCCTGTAGATGCAGTCTTGTGCTTGCGGGTTGGCGGATTGTTTGAGCTTTATCGAGCGGACTCGGCGAGATGGCGTTGCTAGTCGCGACCAAGGGGCGGTGTCTCTATCTCATAGGGTGGTGACCGCACTCCTCACCCGGCCTATAAATAGGACCCCCCGAGCACCTCATTTGGTAGCAGAGTGAACAGTAAGTTGGGCTTGAGTGAGAGGCTGCAGACTCGTTTTTTTGTATCCGCGTGGGCTGTTGCTTAACCGGTTTCTGTGTGCAGGTGGCGCGGCTAGCAGTGTCAAACCAGGAGTTTGGTTCTGACCGCTGGAGTTAGCGGGCTGCATTGGCGGTTATCAACATCAGTTTTATCTCAAGTTTCTTCTCTGTCCGCGCGACCTCGCGGTCTCGGCGGATAGGCGGCTTGTTCCTCTGTTCAGCAGCAGTTAGGCGAATAACGGGTTGTCCGCACGACCTCGCGATCTAAGCGGACTCCTTGTTATTGTTCGGCTTCAGCAGTTTGGCGGTGTGCGGACTCGGCGAGCTCGGCGGTCTCGGCCGACTTGGCGGTCTCAGTGTTCTATCCGCCCGGTCTGTTTTTCTGTTTTTTCATACTGGCGAAATCATGTCTCGCCACGTATGCCTCGCCTTGTAAAGAAGTTGAATAAAAGTTTGATCTGCTTGTTTCTGTCTGTGTGTTTGGTTATCTAAGTTGCTTCCTACTTTCCGCCGTTCAAGTTGTGATCTGGGTAGTGCCGAAGATATTAATTTGGTGTTTGAGCTACCTTGTTGATCAACTTGAGAAAATTTAACAATGTGAATAGAATCAATCGATTCCTTTTCTCCTATCATGGTATCAAAGCCCATCTAGGGTTTCCGCCGCTCGGTTCTCCTTTCCACGACTCCCTGCTCTGCCGCCCCTTTCCGCGACTTCCTTCTCGTGCGTTTTCCGCGGTTCTAGAGCCGACGCCGGTCAAAGACGAAGTAATCTACGGCGTCCCTGGCGGTGGATTGTTGTCTGTTCGAAGTCGTCGATCAAAGAAGAAGCCTCGGCACCAGTCAAAGACAAAGTAATTTGCGGCCTCCGTTTTGTATCCCTAGGGCCCGTCACTTCTCTACCGACCAGCATCGGTCCTCGCAAGTGTGCTTCCATTCCTTTCCTGCTAACCCCTCCGGCCACGCGGTTCTGGGCTGCCAAACCCCGTCGGCCCTCCTCTGTCGTTTCTGTGACTTCTTTCGTCTCATCTGTGTTGTTCCGCGACATCTTTCGTTGTTATGCACCTGTCTCTGTCTCTATCACCTGCAACCCACTATTCTTCGCTGTCTAACCCCGCCGACCTCCTCCGCTGCTTCCTGCAGCCAGCGACTGATCTGCCACTTTTGTCTCTTCCGTCGATACTCTTCTGGCTGATCTTGCAGGCCCGATGACCTCGTCTTATTCCTCTGCTTTCCTCCAGAAGGCGGATGTCATCATCGATGGATGAAACTACAAGGCATGGTCCGCCACTGTCGGCGTGATCATCCGTAGCTAGATCTATGGGGGCACATTGACGGCTCTGAGCCTGCTCCGCCTCCACCAGCTTCCCATCCCGTAGACGATTTCTCAACCGTTAGCACTGTTGCTTCCATCCAGCGCTCCGGCATGGCGAAATGGCACTCAGACGACTTTTGTGCGATAGCCGTCATCTGTCAGTCCTACGAGCTCCTCATTCGCATGACCGTCTACGACTACCTACGGCTAATGCGATGTGCGATCACTTGCGTCTTCTCTACCTGCCATCTAGTCAGGCCTCAGTCTCTCAGTCGGTTGCCTCCGCACCTATAGGTATCTCTTCCTCCGACTGGTTGTTTGATTCTGGAGCCTCTTTTCACATAACCCATGATGTCACCCACCTCTTGTCCTGTCAGCCCATTTCGTCTACCCTTAGTGTCATGCCCTTAATGTCATGGTAGCAGATGACACTATTCTCCCCATCACCAGTCGTGATCTCCTTCATACCACCCATTTTCATATTCCTGATATGACATACATACCCAAGTTATCCATGAACCTTATATCCTCCAGTCAACTCACATCTCACAGTTGTCTTATTATTGTTGATGAGTTTACTTGTCGTGTGCATGATCGTTTAATAGGGACATTCCTTGGAGCTGGCTGTCGCCGTAGCGGGGTATTCGTCCTTGATCGTCTCCATCTTGCATCCACTCAATCGTCACCAGCGACCTCATCATTTTGTATTCCTTCAGTGTGCTTCTCTCAGTGACATCAGTGACTTGGTCATCCCAGTGGTTCGCGTCATTCCTCCCTCATCAGTACTGGTCTGCTTGGTCGTATTTTTGCTGATCGGTCTTACTCTTGTACGAGTTGTAAGCTTGGTAAACAGTTACAACTCCCCTATCAGTTTAGTGAGTCTAGGTCTCAGCGTACTTTTTATTTAGCTCATTAAGATGTATGAGGTCCCACACCTTTTGTATCAAAGTGCATACATCAGTACTGTGTTATATTTATTGATGATCACTCTCGTTATTGTTGAATTTATTTTATGCACTCTCATTTTTAATTCTTCCAAATTTATATTACTTTTTTCGCTATGGTGCGCACCCAATTTTCTGATTCGATACGTATTTTTTGTTCCGACTTAGGGGGAGTACCTCTCACATTCTTTTTGTGATCTGCTAGCTACCCACGATACTCACCCTCAGCTTACATGTCCCGATGCCCATGCTCAAAATGGCACCGCTGAAAGGAAGCATCGCCATATCATTGAGACAACCCGTACCCTTCTCATCTCCTCCCACGTTCCTCCTAATTTTTGGGTTGAGGCAATCTCCACTGTTGTTTACCTTATTAACATGCAACCCTCCACTTTTCTTCAGAATCAGTGCCTTAGTGAGTGTTTGTACTCTTGAACCTCACGTTATACTCATCTGCGTGTTTTTGGTTGTTGATGTTATGTTCTACTTCCTCCACGTGAGCGTACAAAGCTCTCTGCTCAATCTGTATCTTGTGTCTTTCTTGGATACAATACTAAGCACAATGACTATCAATGTTATAATCCTGTTGCACGTCGACTTCGTATCTCACGTGAAGATACCTTTGACGAGTCTCATCCTTTCTTTGTGTCCTCCGTCCCCTAGACCGCATACTCATCTGTGACCCCCTCTAATGTGCATTTTATCACTCTTCGCATGATCACATCCCACTGCTGCATGCCTCCTCCTCTCTACTGGTATGTTCACTCCACCCCCTTGTTGTTGTCTACATTATCTCAGACCTCTCTAGTCTCACCTTCTCATTTCTCCTCTTCGCCTTCCACTTCTCCCTCTAATGCGCAAGTCATCCTCCTTCCATATCACTATACTTGTCGTTCTCCTCCGGTTCCCTCGCCTTTAGTGCCCAAGACTCGGCGCCTACCTCCGCCAGCGAGTGCCCCGTGGATGATCCTCCAGTGCATCACAACCCACCTCGTAAGCGATGTCCTCTCGACCGCCTTAGCCTTGCTACACTACCGTTGGAACTGTCACAACCCGTATTTTTCACCGCCTTTAAAGATATATCAGAGTAAGGGAAAATGTGCGTCATGATGTCACGTCAGCAGGGGATAACTGCGGACGCTCAGACAAAACTCCTACTTGACACATAAGGAAAGATTTTTAAGTTATTTAGAGAAAAATCCAGTTTAAGTTAAACAGTTAGCCGTATCTCTCGGCTTAGTGGCTCATCTAGTGCACAGGGGAAAATAGTTATACGCTGCGAAAAATACTTCTTTTATGAGATTAAACATCCTACATGAGTGTAAACGTCCCCGATGGACAGCTCATGCTATGCAAGATCCTAGATTTATAATAAGTATAGCTAAAAGTCTTTACGCTAACCAAAAAGTAGTGACTTAATTTTGAAAGAGATGGCATGTATGATATACTAATAATATGGTTTTATAAGTTAAAAATATCTAACATACAGTCCTAGCATAAAACATCCCAGAGAGCAAGTAATCCAATTCATCACAAAGAAAACAACTAACAGCTAGCAAGGTATCCAAAATCAACTATCATATGGGCGTCAACAATCTGACACGAACCCGCATCAAGTAAAAGTATGTCTAAACTAGGTAAAGCAACTAAAACAACAATTACCTCGCAACGGCGAGGTGAAAACCACAGCCAACACTGCTGCTCAGGAATTCCAAAACCAGTTCCACTACCTGATAAAGCTCCGAACCTGAGGCATTCCAAATACAGAACACCTCAACAAGAGGATACAAGCGGTGACAGAAAAGTAAGCTAAAAAGTAAACAAAGGTCAAAAGGGATACCAATCCAAGACCAAAAGTACCGAAGTAAAGTACCAAAATCAGAAAAATAGAACTTACGTGAATCATCACGTACAACAAATCACACCAGATGCACAAGACTAAAAAGGTGGAAAGCATGATTAAATCATAAGAAAGAATTCTCAAAAACTTTATTAGTCACATGTGGTCAACTCTACCCAAAAATACCGGCGAGGTGGTCGCTCATCCGGACACACCCTCACAGATATAATATCTGTCTAACTGCGGGGGAGACTCATACACTTCACCGTTCACCGCAGATGCCCAAACACCCGGTAGAGTTTCACAAGGTACTAATAAAGGGAACAAACCTTGCGGCGGTAGTTTCGTCCACTAACACCCGTAATAAAGAAAAACCATGATATAAATCTCAAGACTTGACACATCGGATTCTACTAGATATTTCTAGATTAAGAAACGGTTGATCAACCTTCGGGAAGGATTCACAATCTTAGATAAAACTCTAACACGTCCTACATAATAGTTAAGGGACGGCTAAAAGAGCAAAATTCAATCACATCATCAAAACATATACTACTTTACAAGATTAGATTAGCAAAATCAAGAACATGATAATACAATTGGATTTGAACAAAAATTTAAGACAACACTATAATCAGCAAGTTATTAAAGATAACGACAAAAGAAGTTAGAAATTTCAGCAGATCAGGAGAAAGAAGGGAAGAAGAGAGTAAAACCACCACTTGCCTTGGTTTTGCCGGAAAAACTCTCCAAATCGCTCCTTGTCGTAGATCGGGGCTAGAGAAGATGAGGAAAGTCGAAATCTAATAAGAATAGCCAAAAGAAGAGGTTAGCGCCAAAAACCCTAACGAGAAAAACTCAAGAAATGAGGAAGATTTTACCACGATGACGAAGCTCTCGCTGAGAGCTTTCAGGATCTATGATCGGTTCCAAGATTTCGAGCACCGGAGCACCGTCGGCGGCCACCGGAAGAATCACGAAAAAACTTTCTCTCTCTAGCTCATGCCGCTCTGGTTCGGGAGGTGAACAGGAATTCGATCTAAATGAAGGCGGAAGAAGAAGTAGGTATATATATACTAAGTGTAATATTAGAATAACTGTACTTAAGAAAACGAACCGGGATCGGCTGAACCGGGATTCTCGAGAAGAAGGTAAGGATTTCTAGAGAACAACCAGACATTTCTCGAGAACAAGACGAGGCCTTCTCGAGAACAGGGCAGATTTTGAGTACTAGAAGAGACTTCTCGAGTACAGAGGAAGGAGAGTTCTCGGGAACTAAGATTTCTCGAGAACTAAAAGGACCTCTCGAGAACAAGACTGCACTTCCCGAGAACAACAGTAAAGTTCTTCTCGAGAACTACAAATGGATTTCTCGAGAACTAGCAAGGGCTTCTCGAGAGCAGCAAGACAGGACTTCTCGAGTACTATAAGGCTTCTCGAGAGCTAGAGGAGGATTTCTCGAGAACTAGCAAGAGTTTCTCGAGAACTAAAGGGAAGATTTCTCGAGAACTACAGGTCTTCTCGAGAACAACTCTCGGGCCTCTCGAGAAACGAAGCTGGCCATCTCGAGTACTAAGCAAGCTTTCCGAGAACAAGCAAGGGCTTCTCGAGAACTGAGCAGGGCAAAAAATTTAGAAAAATTCAGATTGTCTAATATTTCGGGAAAAAATGCCGACTCCACGAATTTGGCAGCGTAAACAAACCCTAGAATCCGACGCACTATTCTTGAGACACTAACATCAACGGCTTACTATAAGCAAAATCATCACAAAGATCCAAACACGTGCCGAGACTCCAAAATGCTCGGATCGCAATGAAACTGGATAAGTCCAAAACCTCAAAGCTTCATCCTTTCAATCAAGGAAAACATTCAGTCCAATCAAAATCCCAAAATCTGGTCAAACAGACCCAACGAATGTGAAAACGCATTAACGGTGCAACGCCGTCAGCATGACGTTAAAAGTAACACCCTGACGTCATAAATATGATGATACAAAAACAAATAATATTATCGAAAAATCGGGGGCGTTACAAGACCTACCTGCCCTTCCTGATACTGCTTGTAGTACTCCAGAGCCGACTTCCTATCATGAAGCTACCCTGATACCTGAGTGACAAACTGCTATGTCTGCTGAGTTGGTGGAGTTTGATCACACTCGTACATAAGATCTTGTTCCTCTTCCACATGGTGTTGTTCCTATTACTTGCAAGTGAATCTTCAAGGTAAATACTCACTTTAGTGGTTCTGTAGAGAGGTACAAAACTCGGCTAGTTGCTTGTGGTTTTCAACAGAAGCAGGGGAGAGATTATGATAAGACCTTTGCTCCAGTCGCTCATATGACTACGGTTCAGACACTTATTGCAGTTCCAGTTGTTCACCACTGGTCTCTGTCTCAGTTCGACATAAAGAATGTCTTTCTTCACGACGATCTTTAGCAGGAAGTATACATGCTTCCTCCTATCGGTCTATCCTCTCCTCCAGGCCTTATTTGCTAATTGAGGCGAGCTCTTTATGAGCTTAAGCAGGCGTCCCGCGCGTGGTTTGCACGTTTCAGCTCAACCATTATAGTCATTGGTTTCCAGACAAATCCACATGATCCAGCTCTGTTCGTGCACTTTTCCTCTCGTGGTCAGACTTATTTGTTACTTTATGTGGATGATATGATCATTACTGGCGATGATCCTTCTCATGTAGACATCGTCAAGCATCACCTTCAGTAGCAGTTTCAGATGTCTGACCTTGGACAACCGAGCTACTTCTTGAGCCTTGAGGTCAGTTCTACGAATCGCGATTTTCAACTTTCAGCAGCGCTACACATCAGGTCTCCTAGCTCGGACTGCTCTCTCTAGATCTCGCACAGTGGACACCCCTACGGAGCTTCACCTTCGGCTACATCCGGATGATAGGGTTCCACTCTTTGATCCTACTCGTTACCGCCACCTCATTGGAAGTCTTGTCTACCTCACCATTACTCGGCCCGACATTGTCCATATTGTTCATGTGTTGAGCCAGTTTGTTAGTGCACGCACCTCTGTGCATTACGGTCACCTACTGCGGCTCATGAGCTATCTCCGGGCGACTTCTCGTTTTCTCTTCTTCTCCAACAGTAGTTCTCTACAGCTCCGTACTTACTCGGAAACTATCTGGGCTAGTGATCATATTGACCGACACTCTGTCACTGGTTTCTGTCTGTTCTTGGGTTCTTCACTTATTGTATGAAAGTCCAAGAAATAGATGGTGTTTCTTGTTCCAGCACTGAGGTTGAGTTTCGGGGCATGACTACCACCGTTGATGATATTATTTGGCTCTGTTGGTTTCTTGAGGACTTTGGTGTCTCTTCAGCAGATCTCATTCCACTCTATTGTGATAACACCGGTGACATTCAGATTACTCTAAACCCGGTGAAACACTCACTCTCCAAGCATATCGGGGTGGATGCTTTCTTCCTACGTGAACATTATGGTCGCGACACTCTAGCTCCTTCCGAGATGCAGATTTGATGACTAAGTCACGTACGAGGACCCAACATGCCTATCTATTGTCCAAACTCTCTGTGTGTAATCCCCCGTGAGTTTGTGGGAGGGGGGTATTAGATATAATGTATATTATGTACGATAAAGTTATCTTAAGCTCACCTTAGGTGTTATGGACACCATCTCTTGAGTCTGTATATATATCATTGTGGTTCATGTGAATAGAATCAATCAATTCCTTTTCTCCTATCAATTTCAAGTAGGATTACCACTGTCTCAAATAGCTAAAATATAATAAGATGCAGTTAGCACCAGTTTTTATAACACCTTAGAATATGGAATATCTGAAACAAATTTCATTCAACCATGAAGTACTAATTTTCCTTAGCATCTCCCTATTTAATTAAAGATCTTATTCACGCCATTAGTGTGCCCTAATCAAGAGATTTTTGAAACCACCTGTCAAAATCATATATTTCAGTGATATAACTTGAAAGTCAAATAGTAAATCCAACCAAACTTCATCCAACTGCAACTATGACCACGGAATGGGAGTCAGCCAAAGGTCATTACAATTTTGGATCGATAGTAATTGTTAAATGGAATTAGAAAAAGCAGTTTTAAATAGCAAAAAAGTATCAGTTTAAGCAGAAAAGATTTTTGTAGCTAGTCAATATGTATGACATTTGTGGCTTAGTACTTTCTCTAATCTGGAAAGCCAAGAAGCCCTACAAAAGTAATTGAAGTAGAAGAAATGGCTAAGAAAACTCAAAAATCAATCAAAGATTGACGGACATCTGTTAGAGCTTCTTGAAGTATCATGCTGTCCTCTGCAGAACAACGTTAGAAACACCCTAAAATTGGAAAATTTTACTTCAGGAAATACCAGTTAAACTTTTTCAAAAATGGGGGAACCTCTATTTATGTATCAGCTGATGCATAATGGTCCATGGATACCTGTTTTCATATACAGATACCTAATTTATATGCATCAATTTAACTATCCCTTTTTGTATATAGACAGATACATGTTTAAACTCTTAATAGGTATGTCTTCAAGCACTATAAGATTAAACACTCGAATTTCTATAAACAGGTATCTTTTATACTCTTATTTATTTAAATAGGCATCAGTAAGCAGGTATCTTTGATATTGACATAATTATTAAGCAAATTTGGGAAACTTTGTTTGATAAAATTTGTAAATCATGAAAACTAAGTGTGGACCAATATGTGTTTACTGCAAGACAATGTATGGATCCCTTTTTGTTTGACTTTCTCCTGTGTAAAACATTCCAACTTCTTATAATAGATGTATATGGGGAGAAACAAAAAAAACATTTAAAGCACTGAAGGAAAGAAAGAGTTGTTAGTGTAGGAGAGGGTGAAGAGCTGGACATGGCAGGGGGGCGTAGTTGCAACTTGAACTACAATTTCCACTCCTTTTTTTCTGAAGTAACAAAATTACATCATTCCCAATCTGTTTCTATAACTGATCCAGCTCAAACACAATATTAAGCTCTAGTTCATTGACGACCTCCAGAATCTGATAGTAATAACAGAAATTAGAACTGATCAATAGGTGAAACTGTACATCGATCAAAATGCCCTTTGAACTTACGTTGTTATGATAACTTACTAAGGTTGGTGTATTTTCTTTAAAGAGTATAAATAGGTGAAATTGTAAAAAGACGGAGGTATTGATAAAGATGTGACACATAGAATTCAAGCGGGTTGGTTGAAGTCGAGAGACGTGTTAGAGATCTTACGTGATCGTAAAGTACCATTAAAACATAAGGGCAAGTTTTACCACACTGCAATTAAACCAGCGATGCTCTATCGTTCTGAGTGTTGGGCAATGAATTGTGTAGATGAGCATAAAATGGGAGTTGCGGAGATGAGAATACTTAGGTGGATGTGTTCTAACGACTAAGATGGTTTGAACGCGTACAAAGGAGAGCATTAGAGACACCTGTTAGGCATTGTGAGAGTTTAGTCACTAGATCGACATGTTAAACGAGGGAGGGGTAGACCAATAAAGACTTGGAATGAAACTATAAGGAAAGACATGATGTACTTAGGCATTAGTGAGATTATGACAAAAGATAGGGTACAATGGCGACATAAGATCCATATAGCCGACCCCAGTACCCCACTATAGTGAGATAAAGGCTTGAGTGTTGTTGTTGCAGTATAAATAAGTGAAAAAAAGGAATATTTCAGCCACTAATAAAAAAATTATGATTTCGCAATGCAAAGGTAATACGGATTACTGAAAGGCAAAGACTAAATAGCATATCTTGTATAGAAGTATAGAACTAATGCCTAATAATTTTCTTTTTTTAAAAAAAATCAAAGCTTTATTTTGAACAATTTATGTTGAAATTGTACATCAGCTGACATTAAAGTACCAATTCGTGTGTAGTTGTACGAAGGAAGAAGTTCATGGGAGGACCGAACTGGAGCAGATATCGGTAAGTTGGAGTCCGGATTAAGTAGAAGTCAATTGAGAATTAGGGGGGGAAGAACGCACATAGCAGAGGATTGGGAGAAGGTTTTGGTGTGGTGTTTAGGGTTTACCACTGAACTAAGAAGGGTTACCTCTGGACCATGAACGCGTCCATCTGTTAAAGGATTGGGAGAAGGTTTCTCTATGGTGGAGATGACATCCGAAGTGTTGCATTCGTTCGGCGCCGGAGCTCCAACGTTTCACCTGGCCGTCTGAGAGCAACTCCAACCGTTCAGCATTTTTTATGAATGTCGAAAGGTTTCCCTCCAATGCTTCGGCATTTCCGCCTCTAAATATAGAGGCGGCTGCATTTTTCCTCTCTCCTTCTCTAAATTTAGAGGAGGAAGAGCCCACTTGCATTTTTTTTTATGTTTTATTTGTTTTAAAAAAAATTTAATTAGTTAATTTAAGAAACTTTGATAGTAAATTATAATCCCTATAATCATTAAAATAATTTTTCAATTATAACATATAATATATCAATAAAATCGTCTTTTTGAGACCTATAAAACGAGACTAATATTGAATACATTCTAATTATTATTTGTCATACAAAAAGAAGGAGAAGACATTTTTACTGATTAAACTCCTCTAAATTTAGAGGAGGGGAGAGGAAATGTCGGGCCTCCATTTTTACTTTTTGTATTTTTTGTATTTTAATTATTTAATTATTATATATGAGAAAAAATTGTATTACACAATAACTTGCGTAGCCGCTAAAATATTTTTCCAATTTTGACATATAATATACCAATAAATTAGTTTTTTGGGACCTACAAAACGAGACTAATATTGCATACTTTATAATTATTATTGATCATACAAAGAGGAAGAGAACACGATTTACTAAATAAAATTGCGCATAAATCCAAATACATTCAAATTAAAATGCATATAATTTTTCAAATTACATTCAAATACATAAATCCAAATACATTCAAATTACATTGTTTCATTATCATGTCGTGCCCACAAATGTTCAATCAGTGCATCTCGAAGAGCGAAATGTGTCTCTTTGTCTCTGATTTTTTTATGCCAATTTAGGAACTGCCGAAATCTTTCGACTTTACTTGTATCCATCTCTTCAACATTCTGAGTTGGCGGCTGTGGAAAAATAACAACATCTTCATTTTCATCTCGCTCGTCTTCGATAATCATATTGTGCATTATAATGCAAACAGTCATGATATTGTGTAACACATGTTTATCCCAAAAACGACATGACCCCTTAATAATTGCAAAGCGTGATTGAAGAACTTCAATGTTCGTTCTACATCTTTTCGGCATGCCTCTTGCATCATTGCGAAGTGTTTTTTTTATCTTGTGTATGAGAAATTGTTTGAACTAGTGTTGACCATTTCGGATAGATATCATCGGTTAAATAATAACCAACATCATAATTTTTACCCAATATTGTATAATTATTAGGAGGCGTAATACCTTGTGTTAAGTTTGCAAATAAATTAGATGACTGCAAGACATTAATATCATTGTTAGAGCCAGGTCAGCCAAAAAATGTATGGCATATCCACAAGTCATATGATGCTACTGCCTCGAGAATGATTGTAGGGTCACCATGGCGTCCTGAATATTGGTCTGCCCATGCCGTTGGGCAATTCTTCCATTGCCAATACATACAATCTAAGCTTCCCAACATCCCTGGAAACCATCGTTCTTCACCTTTCTGTAGTAATCTTGTTACATCATTTGCATTGGGATACCTCAAATATTCATCTTTGTACAATTATACAATTGCCCTACAAAATCTTTTCAAACATTGAATCACAGTTGACTTGTCATTTGCAATGTATTCATCGCAATTATCAGCTGATGTTCCGTATGCTAACATAAGAAATGCTGTTGTAATTTTTTGTATTGTTGATAGTTCAGGCTTACCAACATTATCCTTCTTTTGAACGAAGAAATTGTCGTGCTCCTGCACTGCAGTGACAATGCGAAGGAAAAGATTCTTTCGCATGCGAAATCTTCGTCGAAAAAAAGTTTCCCCATGTGTGGGGTGCTCAGAGAAGTAATCATTCCAAAGTTTAGTGTTGCATTCAATCCTCCCCCGATTGATTACCACGTGGCCAGGTATTGAACCTCTGCGTCGCGGATGTCCATCTTCTTGAAGTTGAGCTGCGATTATGGCATTATTGGAGGCATACATGTGAGCTAAAACTTCATCTTCTTTCTCCCATTTATTAAGGTCTTCTTCCCACTTGAGAAGTGTTTGATCATATTCATCATCATCTGAAGATGATGAAGATCGCAAATGGGATGACCCTTCTCCATAGTTCATTTTTTTAAGGAAGGAAGTATTGTTTTGAAAGTATGATTGTCTATCTTAAAGTGGCGTTTATATAAATCGACAACATTGGATCCCCAAGCATTGGATTCCCTCTCCACTCAAGCCTCTCTTTTGTCTCATCAATCCTGTCAACATCAAATCCGGAGCCTTGTTTTTTCCCAGCATTGGATGCCTTCTCCCAATCATTGGATTCCCTCTCCACTCAAGCCTCTCTTTTGTCTCATCAATCCTATCAACATCAAATCTGGAGCCTTGTTTTTTCCCAGCATTGGATGCCTTCTCCCAAGCATTGTATTCCCTCTCCACTCAAGCCTCTCTTTTGTCTCATCAATCCTGTCAATATTAAATCCGGAGCTTTGTTTTTTCCCAGCATTGGATGTCTTCTCCAAAGCATTGAATTCCCTCTCCACTCAAGCCTCTCTTTTGTCTCATCAATCCTGTCAACATCAAATCCGGAGCCTTGTTTTTTCCCAACATTGGATGCCTTCTCCCAAGCATTGGATTCCCTCTCCACTCAAGCCTCTCTTTTGTCTCATCAATCCTGTCAACATCAAATCCGGAGCCTTGTTATGAAGGAAGTCAGTATGAAGGCCGCCCACACGGCGGACCTCAATTTGGAGGGCCGCAATTCGGAGGACCTGAATTTGAAGGAAGTCAGTACCGAGAAAGTCAGTACCGAGACAGCTACTACCGAGAAATTTAGTATGGGGGAAACCAATTTGGAGGACCTCAATTCGGAGGAAACCTGTTGGTACCCTAGTTTGATTTGAGTTTAGTCCTCTCCTTTGTACTCCTTGACCCAAGAATTATCTATGGTCAATGGTTTGTAGTCTAGCTATAGAGTCCTCACTTTTCCAGATTGAGAATTTGGTTAAGTAGTTTTTCGTTCGACTATAGTCGAACGCCACTCGACTATCGTCTATCGGTTGATCGACGATCGTCTATCAGTTGGTCGACGCTCTGTCTGCGTTGATAGTTCGACTATCTGTTGATAGGTCGACTATCTGCTTGGCGTGATAGATCGACTATCTGTTCTGATAGATCGACTATCTGATAGTTCGACTATCTGTTGATAGGTCGACTATCTGTTCCGCTTTGATAGGTCGACTATCTGTTGATAGGTCGACTATCTGTCGTCTTTGATAGTTCGACTATCTGTCCTGATAGTTCAACTATCTGATAGTTCGACTATCTGTTGATAGATCGACTATTTGGTCTGTTTTGATAGGTCGACTATCTGTTGATAGGTCGACTATCTGTTTTCTGAGGTAGGCCGACTATCTGCTTGATAGGTCGACTATCTGTTTGCGCTTGATAGTTCGACTATCTGTCCTGATAGATCGACTATCTGATAGTTCGACTATCTGTTCTGATAGGTCGACTATCTGCCGAGGTAGTTCGACTATCTTCTTCGATAGATCGACTATCTGGATCGTTCGACTATCTGCCCAATAGTTCGACGATCTCCGTGCGTCGGTCGACGATCTCCCAAGGTCGTTCGACGCTTTCTGCCTGCCTTTATATTTTGTATTTATTTATTATATTTAATTAATTAATACATTTTATGGCAAGTTGTTTCAGCTGTATGATAAAATTACCAGGCAATATTTGCTCTATTCTTTTTGCCTGAGTCAAATCTGTTTAGATAAAGTTGTTTGTCTTATTAGCTGTCATTATAAATTACTTTATCTGTTGTCAGCCCTTTATAGCCGTTAGACTGAAAAGTCTTCTTTTTGCTATAAAGAGATTATTTCTGATGTGACTTTATTTAGTCCTTCTGTTATTTGATTTGGTCCTGCAGCTTCTTAGAAAAAGGGTTATTCCTTTTATAGAATGTTTTGCTGCAGAGATTGCTTTGTCTTCTTGATATTTACAGCCCAGGTCTCAAGACTCAGAAGAAGACAAATAATTCAAATGGAAGAGAGCCGTTGCTTGCTGCTGTTATATAAAGAACCCTTTGAAGAAGGATTCAAGCTAGTCAATAGTTGAGAGCTAATAGCTAACAAGTTGTTCATTCAAGCTTTCAAGCCTTCAAGCTTTCTGCTCTCAGCAATTTTCCATTTAACTGAGAAGTGTTAAGATCTTCGACTCTTCTTCAACCTGAGTTCTCCTGCTTTCAGGAAGTTCAAACTCAGAGATCCTTTGAAGAAGAAGAAGAAGAAGATAGCTGCTTGAAGAGATTTGATTTTGTTATTTACTTTCTTCCTGTAGCTTTTCCTTCAGAACTTTCTGAAGAGTTTTTTCTGCACTGAAGCAAGACTTCACCTGGACATCTTTGAGCCAGGGGGAGCCTTGATTCTTTAGAGCTTTCTAGCTCAGTGCAAGTTTTTGTGCTTCTCTAATCTATTGTAAAATAGAGAAGACATCTTAACCTTCTTCCCCCTCCTGTACAGGGTTATTACTCCCTTCAAAAGTATCCCTTGGTGGCAGGGCACCTGATCAAAAACCTGTGCTTGGTTTTTAGACACCTGATCAAAAGTCTAAAGGGTTTCTGGATCTACCTGAAGCAGATCCTGTTGGTGGCAGGGCACCTGATCAAAAACCTGAGTGGATTCCTACCGTGTGGGTAGAAGAGTGGACGTACCCAAGTTGTTTGGGGAACCACTATAAATTTCCTTGTGTCGTCTGGATTCCATTGTTTAATTCCTGTATTGTGGCTGTGATTAGATATAACTAGGTTGCTAGTTGCTGGTTAGGTTTTCCAAGCCTTAACTGTAATTACATTTAGCTTGAGTTTGTGCACATCACTTGTGTTAGGCTCTAGGGTTAAAATCTATATCTATAATCTTTCATTCCGCACTTCACTCCAAGGGAGTTGGGTAGACCATTAAGTTTTGTCTTGTGCAAAATTTGATAACTCTATTCACCCCCCCCCTTTAGAGTAGTATCTATCCCTTCACTTTCAAAACCAATAAGGAGGAAGCCAATATGGAGGAAGCGTCTATGGAATACCCGGGTATGGAGAAGAACGACAAGGGGAATGCGCGCATGAAATTCGGATAGAACCCAATGATGACTTCCAGAATTTTAGTTTAAATTCTAAATGTAATATTTTCATTTAAATTAAGTAATGCTTAATGTAATATTTTTATTACAGTAATGTAATGTTTATTGTATTTTAGATACTAATCAAATTTAAAATTTAAAAAAAATTTAAAACCTTAATAACATGTAAAAAAAAAAAATACCGTCAGGCCGCCTCCCGCAATTTTTAATCCTATCACTGTTTAATCCCGCCCCTGTTATGGGGCTTTGAGTGCACTCAAAGCCGCAGAACTGGGGCTTTGAGTGCACTCAAAGCCGCAGAACTGGGGCTTTGAGTGCACTCAAAGCTGCAGAACTTTGAGTGCACTCAAAGCCTCAGTTCTGCGGCTTTGAGTGCACTCAGCTCCCCTCCCGGCTTTCTATCAATCAAATCATTCGCTGCTCTCGTCGGACGATGAGATCAACGACGCTCTTCCAGTTACTTCGAGACCAATAAAATTTAAAATTAAATTTTTTTTAATAAACCTTAATTACATGTAAAAAAAATAAAATAATACATATTATATATTATATAAATCTAAAATATATTTTATATAAATCTAAAATACATGTATACATATTATAAAAACCTAAAATATATTTTATATAAACCTAAAATAAAAAAAAATACATCATGTTCTCTAAATATAGAGAACATGGTTGGAGTTGCTCTAACCATGTTCTCTATATTTAGAGAACATGGTACAATAAAGATATCTAAATATAGAGATCCCCATTGGAGATGCTCTGAGAGAAGCATGCAGGTTTTCCGGCGAAGAGTCGGTGGAAGATGGAGTCGGGGTGGAGTGCTTGGCGGAAGAATCAGTGCGGTAGGTGCAACAAAAAAGCCCCGTGCGTGGGCCCAGATCGGGCCCACTCAGACCCCCAAATAAGCCCAAGAGGCTTATGCTGGGCTGCCAGCATTTCCTAGTGGGCTTTAATTCCAGGGCATGCCCGGGCCCGGCCCGAGCCAGTTGTCAAGCCAGACCTGGTCAAAAAAGGGGGTTCAGACCCAGGCCGCACAACCGGGCCCGAGTCAAATTTGCATCTATAGGATGAGTTGTCTTTGCATTAGGTGTTAGAGTTGGGGAGGCCGGGCATAGTGCTGGAGGGCCGTGTGAATTAAAGAAGAGCGGTTGAGATTGATTGTCTTAAATAGGTTGTCAGTCAATTTAGGTGCGAATAACCTTACTGCACTTCTCCGGAAATTTAGTTGGCTGAGATTTTTCATTATTTGAAATAAAACATTTGCAATCAAAGATTTTAAAATAAATAACTATTGATTTTCTGCCCTTCAACAGTTCATAGAGAGTTTTCTGATGTACCTTGTTGATAGAGGCTCTGTTCAGAACAAAACAGACTGTGTTGACTGCTTCAGCCCATAAATATTCTAGCAGTGTGGAGTCACTCAGCAATGTCCTAACAACCTCTATAAGGGTCATGTTATTTCCCTCAGCCACTCCATCCTATTCTTTTTAAATAATAAAAAAATCTCAGCCCCTAGTGCGAACATGCGAAGAGTGAAATTCAGTCGTTCCGCAATCCACTATAGTGATCCAGCCGTTCATCTTTTTTGCGGGCGCGATCCAGTGCGAATCCAACAACGGCGGCGGTGGTTGCGAGGCCTGGGTTCGCTGGCGAACCCTGGGAGGCCGGTGGCCGGCGAGGCCACAACTACCGCCACCATTGCAAAAAATTTTCCCAACAAAAGTGGCCGGCAATGAACTCAGGGCGGCCGGTGGCCGGCGAGCCCGCCGGCGAATAGCAGTAGGGGCGCCGACGAACTCAGGGCGCCCGGTGGCCGGCAAGCCCGCATCCGCCGGCAGCCGCACTGGAATGCCAATGAGATGTATTCATGATCGCGCACCTCTTTGCTGGACAGCGGAGATTTGTTCTTGGTAGGTGATCAAATGCGAATATATTCGCATTTGATCACTATTCTAGGTGTATATATACATTTGTATTTATGTATTAAAGTTTATAAAAAAAGTTCCTCGCTATTTTTAGTATTTCTAAGACAATTGGAACTCTCTTAGCTGTTTTATTATCTAAAGATTAACATTATTTAATTAAAGTTAGTAAAATAAGAGTTAAGGTTCGCTTGGCGCGGCCTGCACGGCGTAGCGGTCATGAATGTGATGATTATGAACTGTTATTCCTGAATGTCTCGATCTTACCTAAGAAATTTCATTCATTTTTATGCTCAATATCATTCACGACGACGGTCTAATTATTGTCATGTCAAACATACGTTATATAATGAGAATGTTTTGTTCATTCTCAATTGAGTTAAAAAGCCACGCCAAACGAGCCTTAAAGCACCACTGCTGCGCCTGAATTCAACGCCGTTCAGCAAATGAATAATTTAAAGGTTTTAATTAGTTTATTATTATTCAAGTAGTTGGCTGCAACTACATGCAGTTTTAGTTTTGTCCAGAGTCAAAATATAAATTTTTGACGACATTTGGGTTAATTACACCCGTATTTGCCCAAGTCAAACCGCTAATTATCTATAAAATATGATGGGTCCCGTGCAATTTTCAAGTTAAGACGTTTCAAGTAAAAGTGAGCTCAATCGGTGCAGGGACGCTTAGAGAACCGTGAGCATCCGGGAAACCAAGCAAACGCACCAGGCCCGCGCCCGGGCACGCACGGCCAGCACGCGTGTGGCTAGCGCGCGCTCTCATGCGGCCTGCGTGCACGCAATCCGTGCGCGTGCGAGGCGCGCGCGCGGCCCCCAGGCCACATCCCCGGGTGGCCGCTCCCCGCGCCGCCGCCGCCGGGCACCTTGCCCGGGCCGCCCGAACTGCCTGGGGGGAAGGGGGGATACTGTCATTTCGACAAAAATGATGATCCGCGTAATCGAAACGGAGCGATGTCATTCGCAAATACAAATCACTCCCCGACGCAATTACTGACGCGTCCGTCCAGAAAACTATAAATAGCCCCCCCCCCCCCCCCAGACCTTCATTTCAAGCCAAACAACTCCAGAGGCAAGAGAGAGAGAGCTTTGAGATTTTCCGGCAAGATCGTGGATTTAGGCCGATTCTCGGCTTAGGAATTCGCTATGTTCTTCTCCTTGCGCTACGGTTTCCTCGCGGCTCAAGTGACGTCAACCACCTCGGCGAAAACACTCCCCTCTAGGTTCTGCATCAACAAGTGCGCTACCACCAGACTTCTCTTTGTATTATGGTTCCCTCACGTCTCAAGTGATGTCAATTGTCTCCACGAGAGCGCGCTCATGCAGACTCCGCGTCAACGAAAGCGCAATCGTCAGAAACTCTGTGGACTTAGAATATTTTTCAGGCGGAACGCTCCCACCAAGATTTCGCGAGCCCAGTGTCGTTTCAAGGTTGTAGCTCTTTCATCGAGGCTCCAAAGACTTAATTATTTTTCCTCATTTACTATACTTGTAATGAAGTAGCGGTCTGTCGCCCTCCGAGATAAAACCAATATTTGTAACACTCCAAGAAACTAGTGGATTTTGGCCCAGCACAGTTTCAGCCACGTGGTTTTTCACTCTTTTTAGATTTTCACGTCAAAAACGTCATTTATTCATCGCTACGATTTTCTTTAACTGATTGCGCGCCCGGCTCGACTCCGAGCTAAGGCGGTCTGATTCTCCGGACTGAGGAAAAAACTGGGTGACCCACAACAATACCTAAACTGTATGTTGCGTACTAACTCGACATCCCGGTCGGACCGGAATAAACTGGACCGCTTTAGCTCTCGGGACAGTCGAGCGCGCACATAGTCAATGAAAAGAGGGAGTTGACACAAGAGGTTTTAACATGAAAAAACCCCTAAACTGGGAAAAAAACCACGTGACCGGATCAGTGCCGGTCAAACTCCACTATCAGGTTGTGGTTATAATGTGTTCAGAGAATCGAGGACGACAGACCGCTCCTCTTTTCAACTTGGAGGTGAGAGAGAATTTCTGGCTCGCAACGAGCAACATGCTGCGTCGAGGGAGTGCTAGATGCTAACTTGATGGTTGGCGTGTTTGCGCGCTAGCGGTGGTTGTCTTCTTCCCTTCTCCGCGCACTTGGGTACTTGGCTCGTAGGCGACTTGAAGATGACCCGAGAGAGGAGTTCGACAGAGCTCTGGCTTGAGGAAGAAGAAGACTCCGGAAGCGAAAAAATGAGAAATGATGAGGCCTGATGCTTCTTTTATAGCCTTCAGGAGGTGGTTATTGCGGCCCCCACTAACTTGGTGGTTTAGTGGATGGTTATATGTAGATCGGACGACGACAGATGCTCAGTAGTGATCGAACGGTGGCCAACCTGCAAGCGGCGACGGCGGTTGGCGGCGGCGGCACAACGCACACAGCGCGCGCCGGTTGCGGGTGTGTCGTATTGTGTGTGTGCTGCTGGTAGTGATCGAACGGGCGGCGGCGGTTGGCGGTTGGCGGTTGGCGGCGGCGGCGGTTTGCGCGCGCATAGGGCGTACTGTACGCCCAGCGCACACAGCGCGCACGCAGTGTTGCGTGCGCTGCTACACGCGTAGTGTTGCGTGCCCTGCTGTGCGTAGTGTTATGCGTGCTATTGCACGCAGAGTGTGCGCGCAGTAGCATTGTTGCGTGCGCAGATTGCGCGCTGCGCACTGTGCGCGCACGCTGCGTACCGGGCCGCGTGCGCATTGCTGGATGCGGACGTTTGTGCGTGCATCGGGTGGCACGCGTGCGGGTGTGCCGTATTGTGCACGTGCTAATATGCTTGCAGGCGCATACTATGCTGTACGGGGGCGCCCCTTGGCTTGCTCCGCGGGGGCCTATTCTTCAGTTTTACCGTGCGAGGTGTGTTTAATGCGCGCAATGTGTACTGATTGTGTGTAAGAGTGCAGTGTGCACATAATGGTAAGATACACCTGCAAGACTGGAGATAAAGATCCTGCACTTGTTGATGCCCCTGCATTGATATGCGTGGTGAGCGCAGTGTGCGCGAGATGTACATTTTGGCATTGTGCGCGCATGGAGTGATATGCACAATCGTGCCTCGTGTGCGCGCAAGACGCAAAATGTGTAACGTGTACAGGAAGTGCTATGTGCGCAGTATATAAGGTGCATGATGCATTACGGGTTTCGCGTGCTCGATGCGCGCTGCATACGCAATGTGCGCAAGGTGTAATATGTAAGGTTCATTGAGCGCTTATCCATAAAAGGGAAGAGGTCGCTGAGATGTGGAGTTTTGGGTGCCCCCGAGTGTATCACCGGGTACCTCTTGTACAAGGTCGGAAGGAGAAACTTTTTGCGGCGAGGTGCATGAATGCAGACACGGTGCCTCCAGAATGATACCTCAGTTGGCGAGGTTCAAGTTGTTTTGCGTAAGTTTGGCATGCAACGTCGTTTTGTGCGAGACTAGCTCACGACTTTTGTACGCACGTGACTGGCTCACGACTTTTGCTCGCATGAGATTGGCTCGCTACTTTTGCTCGCACGAGCCTAGCTCGCGAGTTTTGCTCGCACGAGACTGACTCGTGACTTTTGCTCATATGAGACTAGCTCGTGACGTTTGCGCGGGTTTTCATTGCGACTTAGGGCGCACGAGGCTTGCTCGCAGCGGAGATTACATGAGACTGGTTTGCGGCTTGGCGCACATGAGGCTGGCTTGCGGCGAAGTTTGCACGAGTCTGACTCGCGGCTCTAGCGCGCACAAGGCTGGCTTGTGGGGAAGTTTGCATGAGTCTAGCTCGCGGCTTTGGCGCGCACAAGGCTAGCTTGCGGGGAAGTTTGCACGAGACTGGCTCGCGGCTTAGTTTGCACGGTTCCATCCTGCGACTTAGTTTGCACGGTTCTAGCCCGCGGCTTTGTTTGCACGGTTCTAGCCCACGGCTTTGTTTGCTCGGTTCTGGCCCGCGGCTTTGTTTGTGTGGGTTGTAATTACGGATTTTCCGTGAGGGGAGTCGGCCCCCCACGAGGAGTTTGCGCGAGGGTTGCTCGCGGCTTAGTTTGCACGAGGGTTGCTCGTGGCTTGGCCGTGAGGGGGCAGACCCCCACGGGGAGTTTGTGTGAGGGTTGCTCGTGGATTGGCCGTGAGGGGGGCAGGCCCCCACTGGGAGTTTGCGCGAGTCAGGCTCGCGGCTTAGTTTGCACGAGGGTTGCTCGTGGCTTGGCCGTGAGGGGGGCAGGGTGTTAGTTTACAGTACCGGTGGAGAATGCAAGTACTCAATCCGACCGCTGGAGAATGTAGGTACTCAATCCGGTTGCGCACCTTAACCCGGCTAAACAATTTCTCAATTAGGCATTAATAAAGCAAATAACAAAAAGATAATTTTCACAAGCCCGAGCTTGCGGTTTTTACAATAGCAAATAAGTAAATGAGCGGAAAGTAAAACAGCTCAAGGATGAAAGCGGCGGGAGCGGGATTGGAAAACATCCAGGAGTGATTGTTGGAGTATTGCGGTGTAGTCAGAATCAGCTTGGATGACGACGAACTGTACGTTTTAGGGTGCTTGCCCAGGTAATTCTTCAAGAGTGATCGGGAGAGTAATGGTGCCTATAACTGGTACTAGGGCGTTCCATGAAACACGTTCGCTGACAGATGTTAGCTCGAGGTTGTCAGTGATTAGTTTGAGTTGAATTAGTGTTAATAAAAACAACACATTAACGGTAATCTCTCCGTCCACTAGAACTTGGTTCAACCTGGTGGATGGCTCGCCAATTCTGATGGTTGTACATCTCATGCTCTGACTAGGAGGCTTCCTCTTTCTTGATAGGAATTGATCAACCACCCCAGACTTGTCAGTCGCTGGATCTCTTCTTTTAGTCGATTGCACCCGTCGGTGCTGTGACCATGACCCCGGTGATGCTCGCAATACTTTGACAAATCTCCTCGGCTAGAGACGAGCGCCCTGGGCCTGCACAAGGCCGAGTGGTTACGAATTGCTTCGAAGATCTTGCCTTGGGGGCGTTGAGCTCCACAAACTAACGCGACTCTCGCCCTTTGTACGTACTTGTGCGTTGGTTGCAATTTATCATATGCTCGGGGTACACACTGTTTTCTAGTTTCCTTTTCTGTACTTTATACGGGCTTGGACTTTAAGGTACGAGCTTTCTGACCGTCATGAATCTTTTGATAAAAAGAGCTGCGAGTTCAATGTAGTTGTTCATCCTCTCTTCTTGCAGAGAATGAAACCAAGCTCGAGCTTTCCCTTTTAGTGTTGTCGGAAATGTCTGGACCATGAGTTGATCTGAAGCGTTGTGAGCGTGCATGATAGATTCAAAACATTCCACGTGTGCCAGCGGGTTGTCGGTTTTGCTGAAACTATGGATTTCAAAGCAATCTTCTGAACCCGGGCCTGCCCCGGAGTCAGGTGAGTTGTAGTTGGGTAGACGTTCACTTAGTCCCGGCTTCGTGGTTGAGGCGTCGGGACCCATCATGTTTCTAAAGGTCTCTTCATAATGATGATTGTCGACAGTGGCGAAACTAGGATTTTGAAGTCGCACGGGCACAATCTAAGTACTGTCAATTTGGGGGGTTCGGGGGCAGCGTCGTTGTTTTTTTTGCACTAACTAAAACGCTGCATAAAATTGACGAGACATTCCCGTTAGTGCGACTAGAACTAATCGATATGCACATCACAAACATCACCGATCCGGGCTTAACGCCAGAGGTAGGCTTCACACAGCATGTCAAAATCCAGACTCGCATGTCGGATTACTAATGCAAAAAATATGTCGGGGAGGGACACAATCGACCTGGAGGTTCGCAATGAACCGAGGGAGACACACACCGCGTCCAATTGAAGGCGAGTGACCCTCCTAAGCAAACTAAAACAGAAAACCGGGGAACAAGAGTAATTACCAATGGTGTGTTCCAGTAACACAAGACGATTGGAGCTCCAAATCAACCCTTCACGATAGATTCCAGCAACATAATGATGTGTACCTAACATTAAAATGCTCGAAGATTAGTATGGATGAAATCAGTCCAGAAATTCTGAAATCTCCTGATTTCTGTCCAGAAATCTCCAGATTTCTGTACTGAAAAATCATGGATGATTTCTGGATTGATTGTCAGTCCAGAAATTTGGAGATTTCTTGGCTTATTTCAGTTCAGAAATCTCCAGATTTTTGGGCTGATTTCAGTCCAGAAATCTCCAGATTTCTGGGCTGATTAATCTCCAGATTTCTGGACAGATTTCAGTCCAGAAATGAATGATTTTAAGTGGTTTTAAGCATGAAAGAAGGAAGAAGAAGATTCATTTTAAGTAGGAAAGAAGAAGAAGAAGAAGTTACCAGCAGCCGAGCAGCGATTTGCATGGGAGCAGTCGAGCAGCGATTTGCACGGGAGCAGCAGTCGTCGACGCCTGGTGGGCTAGGGCACGGGAGCAGCCGAGCGGCGATCTGTATCGGTGCGAATATGCGATCATCGTCGACGTCTGGCGCCTGGCAGGCTAGGGCACGAGAGCAGCGACGGGCTAGGGCACGGGAGCAGCAGGCTTAGCGACGAGATTTCTTCTCCCCCGGTGAAAATCGCGGAAAAAACCGGTCGGGCACGTGCCCTACCGTGCCCAGTGCTAGTTCCGCCCATGATTGGCGAGGTGGTGATCATGCATCTCTTGGAGTAATGCTGCGGGCGTGGGGGAGCTACTTGTACTTGAGAATTCCTTCTCTATGTCGTATTCCTTGTGCATGCAATGTCTGGTTGAGGCGGAGAGTTCTCCTGATGGCGATGAATCAGCTTGCATGAATGACTGAGGAATTCTTGACAGGTGGAATGCCGGATCATTTTGAATTGCGTTCATCACGTTAGTGCGGTTGGTAATTCAGAGGGGAGTATTCTTGAAGTGGATGTTGCCCCCCATTCCTTGGAGGGTCACATCGACGGTTGTCACTACGACGCTCAGCCTGACGCTGTTCTTCCTATCCTGTGAGAGTTTGTTCTTCTCTTTATAGAAATTCTTGCTTCGGGCCATAATTTGGCAGATGCAGGGGAATGACAGATGCTGGTGGCAGAGAAGGAGCGGGGGTACTGCTAAATTTCTGAGCAGAGTGAGCATTCTGGTCTGCCGCTCCTCCATCTGGCGAACACGCCTCTCGAGGGCGGTAACAAGTGCAAATGCAGCGTCTGCCTCCAACGGTACGCTCACAAGTGAGCGGGTGCGTGCCAGTTCAGTGCGTCCACCGGGGACGGATCCTTTAGCAGCGCGGGCGCTTCATTTCGCCATTGAAGCGGAACTTGAACGTTGCAAGGATCGAAGTCTTGGCTTCTGAAGGATGTTGGGGATCGTGGTTCCCACAGACGGCGTCAAACTGTTGCGGACTAACTCGGCGTCCCAGTAGGACCGGAATAAACTGGATCGTCTTAGCTCTCGGGACAGTCGAGCGTGCACACAGTCAATGGAAAGAGAGAGTTGACACAAGAGATTTTAACGTGAAAAAACCCCTAAACTGGGTAAAAAATCACGTGACCGGATCTGTGCCGGTCAAAGTCCACTATCAGATTATTGTTACAATGTGTTCAGAGAATCGAGGGCGACAAGCCGCTCCTCGTTACAACTTGGAGGTGAGAGAGAATTTCTGACTCGCAACGGGCAACTGGCTGCGCCGAGGGAGTGCTAGATGCTAACTTGGTGGCTGACGTGTGCGCGCTGGCCGTGGTTGTCTTCTTCCCTTCTCCGTGCACTTGGGGTACTTGGCTCGTAGGCGACTTGAAGATGACTCGAGGGAGGAGTTCGACAGAGCTCTGGCTTGAGGAAGAAGAAGACTCCGGGAGCGAAAAGGTGAGAAATGAGGAGCCCTGAGACTCCTTTTATAGCCTTCAGGAGGTGGTTATGAAGGGCCCCCACTAACTTGGTGGTTTAGTGGGTGGTTACCTGTAGATCGGACCGCGACGGATGCTCAGTAGTGATCGGACGGTGACCAACCTGCAAGCGGCGGCCGGCGGTTGGCGGCGGCGGCCGGAGGCGGCCGGCGGCAGTGGTAGGCTGGTGCTGTAATAAAACCAAACTTTGGGGCTATTCATGTAGTGGTTCAATGTGATTGGGATTGGAAAAGGATGCAAAAAAACAGGGTGCTTAGCTCATTCTTTATAGATATGTATAGATAACTAAGGTATTAACAATTTAATTTAATTTCCTTAAACCTATTCATGGCTTGGAGAGAAATTTGCGATGAAAAAATTTCATACTAAGGGATGATGTACCAATGAATAACAAAAAATATGGTGAAAAATAAAATTGAAAGTGAAGAAACTGAGGTCTCAAGCTCAAGAGGCTTGCGTCGAGATGGTGTACTCCTACGAGGACCTTAACGAATCACGGTGTAACCCACATGTTTATGACCGCCACCACCGTGCCAAACTGAGCCTGTATCTACACATAGTTAGAGGGAAAATTTTTAGGTGCACTAAATGCACGGTTCTACCGTGCCCATATAAAAACCCTCTTTCATGTGGGGCCCACCTCATTATTCCTCTTTTCCTGAAAAAAAAAAGACCCGCCTATCTTCTTCCTCGCGGAGCCGACGGAGCCTAGGGTTTCAGCGGTCCTCGACTCCTTACTCGCCGCATTTCTCGCCGCCATACTTCTCGGGCCTCCGCCATCGCCGCATTTCTCCGGTCTCCTCGTCTACGCAATCTAGTTGGCTTCAGGATCTTTGAAGGTAAGCAAACTAGACTTTAAGCCTGCCTCAAAATCCAGCTGTAAGTTGGGCCAGACGGAATGACATTGACGCGGCCTTTTACACCATTCCAGTTGTTAGTTGTCTATTTTTTTTGAATGAGCACACTAGTTTAAAATCTGGCACATTCTAGTTGTAAAGATATTTTTTCACCGTAAAAAACTGGCACAGTCCAGTTGTTATGTGTGTATTCCAGTTGTAATATTTGTATTACAGTTGTAAAACATTCAAGTTGGTTTTCCGTGTGTAATAGTTTAGTTTTTTGAATTTCTTTCTAGCCTAAAAGAGGGTTCATTCCAGTTGTAAAGATGTTTTTCCCACCGTAAAAACGGGCACATTCCAGTTGTTTTGTGTGTATTCCAGTTGTAATATTTGTAATCCAGTTGTAAAACATTCAAGTTTGTTTTCATTCACATGTATTCCATCCTTTCCAGTTGTAACCTGTAGTGCAAGTATTTTAGTCCAGTTATATTTTTAAGTTTTCCAGCCATAACCTAGTATATTGCTAGTTTTAAGTGACTTTATTATTGTTTATTGTCTGTAGATGCCAGGTTCTAGCTATTTGTATAGCCGGTGCGCTGTAAAATCCTTCAAAGCCAATGCTAAACCTTTATTGGATGTACTAAGCGATGAATCGATCGAGTCTATTCGAGAATTTAGGATTTTAGATTTGTTCAAGATGCCGGTTATTCAGCAAAATATCCCACTATTATATTACCTTATGAAGTCCTACTCTGTTAGGAGAAATGCTTTTCTTCTGGGTAAATGTTATGTTAAATTTTCCGTGAATGAAGTTGCATGCATTTTGGGTCTGCCAAACCGCGGAAGGGAATTCCATTTTCAGCGATCACCTCTATCCAAGTACAAGCATAATGATTTGGTGCAGGAGATAGATTCCCTCACTATTGAGGAGGCCTCCCCAACCCTAGAGCTTAGGAGAGTGAATGCTCTTGTTAGATATGTTTTGGCAGTACTGCTCTTCCCACTTAAAGGGCTTAAAGTACCAACTTGCATTTTAGAGATTCAAGGATTGGATGATTTTGGAGCAGTTAACTGGCCGATGGCCATATATAGTTTCCTCCACTCGCATTTTGCTCGTATGAGTGATGTTGCTGCTAGGGAGGAGATGACAAATCTAGGCTACCTCGAGGGATGTAGTGTCATCTTGGTGGTAAGGAAGAACACAAACTTCCTTTTTTTCCTTTTCTTAACAATTTAATTTTAGGAATTATTTCTGTTGATCGCATCTCCGTTTGTAGGTTTGGTTTTTTGAACATACCAAGTTAGCAGCGCCAATTTCTGAAATGGCCGTACCTAGATTGCACCGATGGTCCCCCAAGATTTCCATCAGTGCCACACAATGTTCAGAACTACAAGTTAAACTGTCAAAGCCCGACAATGTAAGCAAGACATTTTTTTTTGAATTAATTGATTCATAGATATATAACACGAGTTATTAGTTGCATTCAGGTTAGAAGAGCTTTGGTTTATATATCAGTTGAGGAACAAGACTTACTAGGAGAAGAGGAAGAGGTAGATTCATCAGATTTTGAGGAGGAGAATCGAAGGCTAAAGAAGGAGATTAAGGAGAGAGAGGAGGCAAAGGAGATTAAGGAGAAGAGGGATAGGGTTAAGAAGCTGAAGGAGAAGAGGGTTAGGGAAAAGAAGAAAATGGAAGAAGAGGAGAGGAAGAGGGAGGTGGTGAAGGAGATGAAGGAGGAGAAGAGGGTTAGGGAAAAGAAGAAAAGGGAAGAGGAGGAGAAGAAGAGGGAGGAGCGATTTAAAGGCTATGTAGACGATCTTAAACACTTTATTCAAGGGAAATTTGATGCCTTGGCAGCCCTGTTTCGTGAAGGGAGACCAAGTGCAAGTCTTCTACAAACACCACCGTCATCGCCACCAAGATCATCACCAAAAGAGGAGGCTTTAAAGGAGGAGGAGGATGAGAAAGCCCTCATTACTTATCTTACCAAAACACAAACAAAAAAATTTACACCGGTAAAGGGAAGACAAAAGAAGAGGAAGGGGGATAACCTAGGTCACCACAGTCAAGCGATAACAAAGTATCCCGGGAGGGATCATCTTTCTCCCCAACATAGAGATGTAATTGACTTCGTGTTGAGTCGATACCCTGATCGGTACGTAAATTTGCATTTTCGTTAGTATTTTGTTAGAGATTTTTATTATTTACTCATTTCACTTTATACGCAGAGATTCTATTGTTATTGAGCGTGGAAATATTTTTATTTCTCGAGTGAGTCTTCTTGACATTTTAGGGACTGAGTGGGTGTGCTCCTCCCATATAGATGCATATGCCTACGTTTTGAATTCACTCATAGAGAGGGATGGCAATAACATGCTCAGATTCTTGTTTGTATCTTCCAACCACGCGGTAATGAATAAAAACTTTTAAGTTATACTAATTATTGCTTATTATTTATTGTCTGTATTTTTCTCTCTATTTATCTACAGTACTATAAAAGATGCGGGAAAATAAGCCGTAGGTTGGTAGATCATATAACCCATGACTCATTTGGAGGTGCCGAGGCTATCATGATCCCATGTCATGTTGCAAGCCACTGGGTCCTCCTGGTGGGAAATTTGAAGGGCAAGTATTGGGATTTCTATGATTCACTTCCGAATCCCATGCATAGGTCATCCCTCCAAGAAAATGTACGTTACTATATTTTGCATGTAGTAACTGTAACTTTATTAGTTTTCATGCCTGATTGCATCGTATTTTTATGTGCAGATAAGATTTCTTCACGAGGACAGAGCAGAGGTGCTACCGGGAGATATTATTGATTGGCCAATACACACCGTCGAGGGGCTTCCCACACAGGACAACGGCAACGATTGCGGCATCTTCGTGATGAAGTATATGGAGGCGAGCTTGGGAAAGGATCGGGTGGATTGGACAAGGCATACTAGCTGGGCGAAGGAAATGCCGAGAATTAGAGCAGAAATTGTGGCAACACTACTACAAACATTCCAAACCTCGTTGCTAACTGAAAATGGTTTTTGTGTATAAAATTAATGCTTTGTTTAGAGCCGAAATTGTGGCAGCACTTGAATATTGACCAACAAATATGAATTTTGTTGTTAACAGATATTATTTAGAGCCGAAAATGGTTTTTTGTTTTAAATTTATGATTGGATTTGAGACGACAATGAACTGCTGCAGTTCTGTTTTGGTACCTGTACTATGAAGATGCATTATGAATGTTGATACCTGCATATATGAATGTTGATATGCCTTTCTGTTTTGGCAGCAGTTCTGTTTTGGTTGTGTTATAAATTAATGAATATTGACCAACATATAAGATAGGCACAGAAACTGCAGATATGAATGAATATTGTGGCAACAATACTTATGTGATTTGACATCACCATTTAAATACATCAGGAATTGCAGAAAATTTTAAATGGATGTCGTCCGCCGAAACTTCATTGTTCAGATTCGGGCATGGAATCGTATCACCCCCAGCCGAGTTTCGATCAAGAGACAAATTTCCCATGAAGTCGTACTCCTTGGGTGATATCTTGACATTTTCCACCTTTTGATCTTCTCCCTTTGACTCCTTTTTGTTCTCTAATAAAAATAAAAATGTAATATTAGTAATTGTTAGTAAAAAAACTATTTGAAAACAAGTTTCTTACTTTTTCTTTGCGTTGGTTTCTCCCAATGACTCTTAGGCCGGTTGTTTGATCGCCCCTTACGTCGCATTGCCGGTGGATCTCGAACATTACCCTTGTCTGTTTGATTATCAGGAAATAAACCATTTTTGACCTTCTCATCATGCTCTAATATCTCATCTGATTTCTTAGCAATGTCATTCATGGCACTTAGAACATACTCTCTGGCAATCTTGCAATCTTCTACCCGACGAGTGAGATCATAGGTAAACCTCATCATATGACTTCTGAACACTAAATTGGAGTCAAAGTCATCCTGACTAGCAGTCTTGAAACGATACACATCATTCTTCGCCGAAACGGTGAATCTTCTGAGTATGTATTTCTCAGGTAATTGCGTCACATTTTTATGATTATACACCCTTAATATATGTTTGCATAAAATTCCCCTTGTTTGAAACCCTCTGCATGAACAATCAGCATCATAATTGGTTGGATGAAAGGACACGAACCATTGTTTAACATTATTGGCAATGTCAGAATGTTGTAAAACATACAAGATACGCTCGTCAGTTAGTCTTGATTCCTCTACAATACAAACACCAACAGCACCGTCCATAAATGATTGCTCAAACAATGAATAACACTTTCGAGTGTAAATCTTTGATACTTTTTTGAGTAGTAGGCAATCACTGTACTTTAATGTTACACTACCATGTTTGCATCGAAAGTCTTCCTCGTGTTCGGATCGACGCCAACTTGAGGTTAATTTGTCCAAACCAAGATAACATTCAACAAGTGAACTTGTAGCTTTAGAACAACCATGTAAAACATTATTAGCTGATTCACTCCTTTGGGTCGATAATATACCGAGATCCAATCTCTCTTTATTGAAAGCGGTTGACCATTTCATTCTAACCTTAAATAGGTCCTGCAACCACCTGTTTTCACCCAGGTTTCCTCTTCTTATCATATCACTCCAAGAATTTTCAAATTCAACTTCACTATCACATTTACTCATACAGTTGTAGAAAAGAGATCTAATACATCTATCATGATTGAAAGCAGGTACCTTTGACGGTGCTTTCTTTGAGATGTGCCACTGACACAAACGATGTCGAGTATTGGAAAAAACTCTCTCAATAGAAACAGCCATTGCCTGGTCTTGATCCGTAAATATCGTGATGGGTTGTTTTCCCCCAACAAACCTCAAGAAGGTCTCGAACACCCAACAAAAAGATTCAATGGTCTCCGTTGCTATGAAGGCCCCGCCGACAAAAACATTCTGCATATGGTGGTTAACAGCAATAAAGGGGGCACATGCCAAGTTGTACTTGTTTAATCGATATGTCGTATCAAATATGATAACAGCACCGAAGCAATCGTAATCAATTTTGCTACGCCCGTCGATCCAAAAGAAACTAATCAGTCGATTCATTTCGTCCGTTTGAATATCATAGGAAAACATATTATCCTCTGATTGTCGTTCCCGCAATATGTTTGACAGGCTCATGGCGTCCCCACTATCTATTAGAGCTTTTCTTTCTCGTTGGACAAAATTATAGGCATCGGTCTTAGAAAATCCTACATTTTCAACACCACCTACTTCATCGACAAGGAAATTGTATGCATCGGTTGTTCTAATACCCACACCTGTCATATTCTTTAGAAGACTGGCTTGGGCATTAGATATACTGCGCTGAGACCGCAACAAATGCTTGTCATTTTCTGATGCTAGAGGATGGTTATGTTCTTCGACAAATTTGGTAACCTCCCAATTCTTCTCTTCTTTATCTGCATTGAAATATATGCAAGCTAAACAACCTGTGCGAGTATCCAACTTGCGGTACCTTTTTTGATCGTCAATCGTCGGCTTAGATACCTTTACACCAGACTTGGAGCAACAATACCCTCGGCCCTTATAATCATCGTATGTGTCCAGTAGGCAATATTTTGTTTCCTAACACTAAAGCCTGTTCTATGAGCATAGTCGCAGTAGGCACCATATGCTTCCTCCTCACTGTGCACAATAGAGAATGCTACAGTTCCTCTCTGTAAATTAAAAAATAATTACAGTTATAATAAAGAAATTCCAGTTGTAATTAAAAAAATACAGTTGTATTTGAGAGTTGGCAAATATAATTCCAACTGTAATATTACGATTCATCTTGGAAATGAGGACAAATCTTGCCCGTTCTCTGTTCTAGTGGTTGAATGAAGGTGGGAATTACAGAGCAGGAAGCTTAAAGACTTACATTGCCATAACTATCAAATACTGGTTTCTTGTCCGTTTGCTCCATCAATGTATATGGAGCTTTTCCGATTTTTCAAAAACTCAGCAGCACCTGCATTCTAAAAAAAATCCGTATAAGTAATAGAGCATGAAGTTATATTTTGAGGCAGGCTTGAAGTCTAGTTTGCTTACCTTCAAAGATCCTGGAGCCAACTAGATTGCGTAGACGAGGAGACCGGAGTAATGCGGCGTTGGCGGAGGCCCGAGAAGTACGGCGGCGAGAAATGCGGCGAGTAAGGAGTCGAAGACCGCTGAAACCCTAGGCTCCGTCGGCTCCGCGAGGAAGAAGATAGGTGGGTCTTTTGATTTTTTTTCAGATAATGAGGTGGGCCCCACATAAAAGAGGGTTTTTATATGGGCACGGTAGAACCGTGCATTTAGTGCACCTAAAAATTTTCCTAGTTGGAGGGCGTTCTAATATGCACGAGTGATAGTATATGAGAGCCTCAGTGCAATCATGACAGAAACCCAGACTACAACAGTACCTCTACTCGAATTCATCATTACACTATGGTGCGCGGGCAAAAAGTACTGTTGTGATTTTTGAGAAAAAAAAAGAGCACTAATAATGCTCATTAAATGAATAATCTGTTTTTTTTAGAATAGTCTGTTCCGATTTAAAATGACGGCCATTTTAGGAGGAAGGCATCAGCATCATTTCTTTAGACAGTTCTTATTCGCAAATCATGAGCGTCTTTCTGCAAATTAAATTTTTCATGTTTATAAATTACTATATGCAGATCATATTTAAACTTTAGCAATTAATGTCTTCTGCTCGTGAACAATGTCCGACAATGAATGAACTTTTCCGACAATTTTTGGAGCTTATATTGACAACTCCTTTCCAACAATTTGACGTGAATTTCATTTTTTTTATCTCTGATATTGCCTCACAAGTTTGACAAAAATATGCCTTCCTTATCTGACATTATTAAAGTATAAATTTGATCTCAATATAATAAAAAAAATTATAGGATATTACTCGTGAAAAAAATATTGATTATTAAAGTTTAAATTTCATGTCAAGATAATAATTTATAAAATTAAAAAAAAAATGATCGATTTACGAATAACCAATTTCCTTTTCTTTAGAACAGAGAATGGGAGGATCTTTTTGTTTTGTTTCGAGCTCTAGAAATCACAAGTCTCCGCCTTGGCTTCCTCTGCCTCTCATGCGAAGAAATGGGAGCAAAACTGTCGTGCTACCCTTCCTGTGGTAATGCGCCGGAGGAGTCGGTGGTTGGGTCGAGCAGGAGGTGGGTGAAGGCGTTGACTGGCAAGCCCTGGGAAGAATCGCTTCTCCAGGGCGGCACATTTCTACTTCCTAAGAATCCGGGGGACAAAGGCGGAGGAATGTCGCCTGATCTCCACCGTCCGTCTTCTTTGAAGACGCCGCTGATGGGGAAGAAGCGCCCGCAGGGGCTGCCCAGGAGCTCCAGCACCAGAGCTAATTCGCTCACCGGCCCTGTTGTCTCGCCACAGAATCATGTGAGTTATTGAAGTCGATTAGAAAGTTAATGTTTTTCCCATAGCCTATGATCTAAGTTGAGAAAGGTGGAATACCGTTGTTAATAGATAGATGACTACAACTCAAAAACACAATCTTGTCGTAAAAAATGACTTTTTTTTGCCATTTTTTCCTGCATCAGAAGTCTGGGGGCTGTGGCGGAGGGATAGAACTTGAGCTGGACCTCCCATCGTCGTTGTTGATGGGGCAGAAGAAACCACTGGGGATGCCGAGGAGCTCGAGCACTAGAGCTCGGCCAGTCGTTGACCCTGCCATCTCGCAACAGGAGCTTGTCAATCAAGTGAGTTCTTGAAACATGATTCAGAAGAGGATTTTTTTCCAACATGTTCTATGTGTGCATAAAGAAATGATCATTTTAAAGGATATGGAAGGTGTTCCAAGAGTTTAAAACCGCTGTTTGGCGCCGCGTTTTTAGTGTTGTTAATTTGGTTGGAAACATCAGGATCATTAAATATGTGCTTGACATAACAATGATTCTGACTGCTATCCTATCATGCAAAAATTTAATTTTGAACATAAAAATGGATGTTCCTTAGGTTAGATTGGGTGTTCATGAGCGACAGTTTGCAACCACTGTGTTCACGACTGCCATTATCGTGCCAAACGGACCCTTGGTATAATTATCATGCAATTCCTTATTTTAGCCCATTAGAGGCAGCTGTATATGAGATTTGGTTTCCTTTCTTAGATCTAGGGTGTCAACCATTAGTTGATTTTTACCTTGAAAATTATCTTGTCCACATCAGATACAATCTACAGTGCATACCCCATATACTTCTAGGGATTGGTATTCCTTGACAATGCCTTCTACTTAGGATTTGAAAGCTTCAGTCTTGTCACTTTGGTCGAAGCCATCCTAGTGCGGCCAAGCAACATTACTGGGTAAGTTGGGTGGAGATGGGGTTCATATCTTTGTAAGACACATTTCTTATATCAACTCATAGGAAAATTTGTGATTCCAGGCAGCAATGTACCTATTGGAAAAGCCTTGTATTTAGGCTCAGTGTATTTAGGCCCATTAGTTTTGTTTTTATCCCACATCTTTAGTTTGAGATTCTTCTCCTCTCTCTCTTCCTATATATATGTGTATTCTCTCCATTTGTAAGTACAATTTTCGGATTAATAAAATTCTAGAGTTCCACTTTCTACATGGTATCAGAGGCCTTGCGGTTTGCTCTTTTCTAACCGCCGGCTTTGCTTCTCTCCTGTTATCCGCACAAGGGTGTGGTCTCCTTTCTTGCTAACTGCCGGTCTTGGTCTCCCGACTGTGGTCTGCGGTCTCCTTGTGTTAACTGCGTTTACCTCTGTTCCCCCTGCCCCTCCTTTCCCCTCTCTCTCCCTCTCCCTTTTATAACCCTTTGCTGAGTCCCGCCTCTGCGCTAGAAGGTCTTGCAGTCTCTGTCTTGCCGCTGCAAGTCATCTTCCTTACCGCTACTTCTACCTTCTCTCTGGTCTGCGGTCTTCTTGTCTCCAGACCGCAGTGACTTCTCTGGTCGCTAGCTCTCCTTGCCGCGCAGATTGCTGCTTCCCTTCTCTCCTAGCCGCGCGGTTTGGACGCCAACTGCTTTCTTTGCCTTGCCGTTCTCTTTGCCGCGCAGGTCGCTGCCTGTGCAGTCCGCCGTCTGCGCGAGCTTTCTTGATACTCGCGGCTTCTTCTCGCAGCCCTTCTGCCTTAGCCACAGCTGTTTGCCGCTAAGTCCGTTGTTTGCCGCTGGATTGCCTATCCGCCGCTATTGGCTGCAGTTTTGCAGCCTCTTATTGCTAACCGCTGCTTGTCGTCGTTTGCCGCTAGCCCGCCCCAGATGTTTGTTGCTAGCTCGCCGCAGCTGTTTACTGTTGTTTGTCGCTAGCTCGCCGCAGCTGTTTGTCGCTGCTTGCCGCTACCTCGCCACAGCTGTTTGTCACTAGCTCGTCGTTTGCCGCAGCTTGTCGCTAGCTCGCCGCAGCTGTTTACCGCTGTTTGTCGCTAGCTCGCCTCTGTTGTTTGTCGCTTTCTTGTTGTCAGCCCGCTCGCTTCTTAACCGGCCTCTTTGCGTTGTTGCTTTCATGGATTTCACTGTTGTTTCCTCAGATTTGACTGCGTCTTCCTCTCTTCCTGGACGGGCTGCTCCTGTTCCCCTTGAGCTTCATGATGTGCTTCGAATCACGACCATCTCTCTTCGTGGAAAACAAAACTTTGTTGAATGAGTTCACTCAGTTCGCCGTGTTCTGCAGACTAAAGGCCTTCTCCATCACCTGACACGGAATCCTACCACTGGCCCTACTGAGGACTGGATACGCGATGATGGTCGTGTCCAATCCTGGATTCTCAATTCCCTAAACACTGAGCCGTATCAGATGATCATGTATCATGAGACGGCCCATGCTATGTGGGCGGATCTTCACTCCCTCTATTCCGGAAAGGACAGTCTTCAGCATCTGTTCGGCATAGTCAGTGATCTTCAATCTTTTGACCCTGGAGCTACTGGTGACTTGACTTACTGTGTTGCTCGTGCTAAAACTCTTGCGGAAGCATGACTACAACATCAGCCTCCCACCACGGATTTGGATACACAACGTGTGCAGAAAGAAGCAGTTGATATTGCAATGATGATGGCTCGTGTTCCACCACATCTTCATAGTATTCGAGCTCAGATCTTGTCTTCCGCTGTTACTCTGTCCCTCTCGGACGTTTGCTTGATTCTCCTGAAAGTTACTCCACCAGAGGCTCTGAATCTTACTCCGACTCTCATCCAGCAGTCCGTGGCTACTCCTGCTTCTTTTGCCCGTGGTCCATCGGCTCGTGGTGGTCGCCAATCTTGGGGACGGCCGGACGGGGCCGCGGTGGCCGTACCCTCTTTAAATGTTCTCACCGCGGCAGGGGCGGTCCATCTGGAGGCCACCTGCTACCGCAAGCATGGAATGCTTTTTCACCTTACTGCTTCTGTTACTACAACTTCTCCCTCCACCATCAGTGACGGCATTGCAGCTCTCCGTGCTCAACTCCAACAGTTACAAGGGGTTGTTAGTCGATCTTCTGGATCCGTGACCTCAATCTCCAACGAAGGTATATCTCGTCTCTCTCACAACTCTCACTGGATTGTGGACTCGGGTGTCACACATCATCTCTCTCCGCAAAAGCCACCTCAATACTTGGATTCTGCTTATCCTAAGTTCATTACTGTGGTTAATGGTGACACGACCACGGTTGCTGGCGCTGCTCATATGCCTCTTACTCCTCTTTGTTAGCCATCTTACTCAGGACCTTGATTGTTGTGTAACATTCTCACGCTCTTCCTTTGTTGTGAAGGATCGACTAACGCAGAATATACTTGGTAGAGGGCAGCTGTCCAACGAGCTGTATCTTTTGGATGTTCCACCTACTGTTCTTTCAACTGCCTCTTCCACTGATTGACATCGTTATCTTAGGCATGTTCCTCTCCAGATTCTCAAGAAAGCTCTACCCGATGTTCCTCTTCAAGACTTTTCTTGTGCATCTTGTATCTTTGGCAAACAACATTGTGTGTCTTTTACTTCCCCCTATATCCGGAGCAATGCTCCTTTTTCATTAGTTCATTCAGATATTTGTGGACCGTACAACATCCTCAATATTTTTGGTTATCGTTATTTTGTAACTTTTATTGATAATTACTCGCGTGTTACTTCATTGTACTTACTTCGTGATCGTGTCAAACTCTCATCGACCTTCCACACATTTCTTACAGAGACTCGCACTTAATTTTCTACATCCTTAAAAATTATCCATACTGATAACGCACGTATACCCCTCAACAGAATGACGTAGCAGAGTGAAAAATCTGTTATCTTTTTGATGTTGCCAGATCTTTAATGTTTCAAATGCAGGTTCCCCCTCTCTATTGGAACTTTGCGGTCTCTACTGCCTGCCATCTCATCAACCGCATGCCCTCGTATATTCTCAATTTTGTGGCCTAGGTCACTCTCCTTTACCCATCCAAAGCTCTCTTCTCTCTTACACATCGCGTATTTGGGTGTACTTGTTATGTCCATAACCTTGGTCCACCAAATGACAAATTTGCCTCACGTGCTACAAAAGCTATGTTTGTTGGATACTCTCGCACCCAGAAAGGGGTATGTCTGCTAGTCTCCTACCAATGGGAAGTTGGTTGTCTCTACTGATGTCACTTTTTAAGAAGACCAACCATATCACACCATCCCTACTGATCCTCTTCTTCCTCTACCTCGACCCACGGTTCCAGTCACGTCTCAACTTCCACCCCTTCTTCCCACACCTCCTCCACCACCAGTCCGTTCAAAACCACATATCATTCAGGTTTACATTCGTCATCCTCCTCCATCTGATGCCCTGCAGGCTGCAGCAGCTTCCCTCTACAGGTGTGCTCTTGCGGCTTGTTGATTCGGCATCATCATCTACGGCCCATCCCCTGACAAATTATGTCTCTTTACATCGCCTTTCTCCACCTCTTCGTAAATTTGTGCTCTCTCTCTCCTCCATTTCTATACCTAACTCTTTACAGGAGGCTCTCCAGTATCCGGGGTGGCGTGCTGCTATGGATGAGAAAATGACTTCTCTCTGGGCCAATCGGACTTGGGATCTTGTCTCTCTACCTCATTGACATAGTTATGTTGGTTGTAAGTGGATCTTTACAATCAAGCAAGCAGCAGATGAGATAGTTGATCGTCTAAAAGCTCGACTTGTGGCCAGAGGGTTTACTCAACAATATAGACTTGATTATAATGAAACGTTCTCCCCAGTTGCCAAGTTAGACTCTGTTCGGGTTCTGCTCTCCTTGGCAGTTCATCGCCAGTAGCCCCTACATCAACTCAATATCAAAAATATTTTTCTGAATGACGATCTTCTTGAAACTATTTATATGCACCAACCACCCATGTTTGAGACCACGGAGGAGTCTCATGTGTGTTTGCTCTAGAAATCTATCTATGGTCTCAAACAGTCTTCTCGGGCGTGATTTGAAAAAGTTCAGTAAAGCTGTTCGTGAGATTGACTTCAAAAGAAGCTCGACAAACTTCTCCCTTTTCACTCGTTATCAATCAATCGGGATTGTCATTCTCCTGTCTATGTGGATGACATTTTGCTTACTGGCAATGACTCCGCAGGGATACAACAAGTCAAACAACACTTAAACTCTGTCTTTCAAATCAAAGATCTAGGAAGTCTCTGATATTTTCTTGGCCTTGAGGTAGCAAGGTGGCCTGATGGCCTTATCTTATCCCAAAGAAAGTATTGCATTGATCTTCTGCAAGATGCTGGTCTCTCGGGGTGCAAACCCGCGGAAACCCCGATGGAGGTCAACCACAAGTTGAGTGCTCATGAATTTTAATCTAATTTATTGCTTCCAAATCCAGAGTACTATCGGCGCCTGGTAGGAAAACTGATATATCTAATAGTTACGAGACCTGATATCTCATTTGCGTTTGGAGTGGTCAGTCGATTTATGCATATTCCTCGAATCTCTCATCTTTAGACAGTCGAACGCATCCTCAGGTATTTGAAGACTGCTCTTGGAAAAGGACTCGTGTATAAGTCATCATCCTCTCTTTCTCTCATCGCTTACTCTGATGCGGACTCGTCGGATGATCGACGGTCCACTACTGGTTTTTGTACCTAATTTGGAGGAAACCTTATTACGTGGCGTAGTAAGTAGTCTGTTGTTGCTCGTTCATCTGCTGAAGCTGAGTACCGTGCAATGACGGTTGTTGTATCAGAACTTATCTGGCTTGAGAGTCTTTTTCGGGATTTGGGAGTTAAATTATCCTCACTAACAACACTATTCTGTGACAGTCAGGCTGCCATTCATATGGCTAAGAATCCAGTGTTCCATGAACGAACAAAACACATTGAAGTTGACTGTCGCGTAGTTCGAGAGAAGGTTCAGTTAAAGAAGCTAGAGTTAGAACATGTTCTTGCTTCTGGGCAAGTTGTAGATATTCTTACCAAGGCTCTACCACGACCATTATATCATCAGTTTTTATCCAAGCTTGGTGCCTACGACTTGTACGCTCCAGCTTACGGGGGAGTGTTGGAAAAGCCTTGTATTTAGGCCTTTTAGTTTTGTTTTTATCCCACATCTTTATTTTGGAATTCTTCTCCTCTCTCTCTTCCTATATATATGCGTATTCTCTCAATTTGTAAGTACAATTTTCGGATTAAAAAATTTTTGGAGTTCCACTTTCTACAGTACCAAAATATCTTATGCTGTTTAAGTATTCAATCTGCAATCTCTGAGACTCTAAGATTATTTTCTCTTTCTTATATTTCTCTCAAAGGAATAGCTTTAGTCATTCTTACAAGCTTCTTGTAAACTGATCATGTACAGCAGAGAGAAATAGATGGTTTAGAAACGAAAAAAGTTGCTCTGGTTCACGGAGGCGGTTTCGGTGCATGGTGTTGGTATAAAACAATAGCACTTCTGGCTGATGCTGGCTTTGAAGTCACTGCAGTAAACCTTACTGGATCAGGAATTCATTCTTTTGACACCAACAGCATTACAAATCTTCCCCAATACATAAAGCCGTTGACTAATTTCCTTGAAAAGCTTGGTGATACTGAGAAGGTCAACAATATTCTTCCTTCTAAATTAAGATCGAATATCTTGCATGATTTCTTTGTATGTAAAGATGTTTCAGAGAGTTTCTACAAAAAAAAAAACTATTTAGAAGAGCATAATGTTGTAATTTTTCACATCTCGCAGGTGATACTGGTTGGGCATGACTTTGGTGGTGCCTGCATCTCATATGCCATGGAAGCATTTCCGACAAAGATCGCCAAATCTGTTTTCCTTGCTGCAACTATGCTGAAAAACGGGCAAAGTACTCTCGAAACGCTCTCTCAGAAGGTTTCGGTTCATTTTTCTAAATCTTTCAATTCAATGTTTGTCTTTGAACTCGTGAACCTGCAATTTATATTTGTCGTATTTATGTAAAACACAATTGCACTTGCAAAATATGAAATATCTTCATAATTTTCGCTGAAAGCAATAGGTTAAAAATGCAGATACTGTGATCTACTTTCCATTTTTCTGACAATAGGAAACTACCAACAATTTGATGCAACAAGCTCAAATCTTTTTGTATGCAAATGGAAAAGACCAAACTCCTACAGCTATCGACTTTGATCAATCATCATTACAAGATCTGATATTCAATCGAAGCCCTATGAAGGTATGTCTCATTCTTCAAATTAATTTCAATCTTTAAATTGATAACATCACGGTGACTTCAAAAATCATTTGCCAAGAAAGCTCTTTAAATTTATTCTATTTTCTTCTATATAGCATCATTACCTTTACAAATATGAAAAAAATCAACTTCCATTTTGGCATTATAAACATTGGTTTTCTCCTTTTATTTGTGGTTAAAGCTAAATATTTTGGCAATAGCATGACTTCTCAGTTGTATAGTTTTTTTTGGTTCTTTTCTATAGGATATCTCTCTGGCTTCAGTTTCTATGAGGCCCATTCCTTTTGCACCGGTAGTGGAGAAACTCATGCTCTCCGACGGTAACTATGGTTCAGTCAGGAGATTTTATATAGAGACTACTGAGGACAATATGATACCTCTTCCCTTGCAGCAAAGCATGTGCAAATCCGACCCTCCCGAGATGGTTTTTCGGCTAAAGGGCTCTGATCACTCCCCATTCTTTTCGAAGCCTCAGGCTCTCCACAAGATATTGGTAGAGATTGCCAGGATTCCTCCTAAACAAAGACTAAAAAACCATGATCATAACATCTGATTTACTGTTGCTATAACTGTAGCCGTGCATACAAATTTGAACCAGTGATGCTCAAATTGCACATCAAACACAGCTATGCTACTGATGGAATCATCCATGGCCAGCACAACTCTACTCTTCTTTATAATTTACTGCTAGGTTCATTAGAAATTTCAGGTAAATAATGAGTATACAGCTTTAAAGTGTAAGAGGCTTATGTATTGAAAACATAGCCAATTGAAGCTTGTGTGGTGCTGGTATGTTTCGACTGCCAAACGTGTGCTGAAGAACAGAGGTTTCTTTACATTCTTCTTTAGGTTTTCGAAAGAAGATTTCCTCTTACTGTATTTTCTATTCAAGCTATAAACTAAATATCATACTTAAAGATTAATTACCAGAATGTGAAAGATTAGATCCTTCAAATAGGGGAATTCATTCCTCCCTCCTCACAGAAATTGAACAATTGTAGATTTTTAGTTACCAAAATTGTATTTTACATTCCAAATATAGCTAGTCTAATGATTCAAAACTGTGATTTGTGAATTTTCATTCAAAATTTTCATCAGTTTTTGCCATGATATCATGCTTTTGATGCAATTAGAGTTCACTTATCCTAGAAAATGCATGTTCAGTACAGAACTGTTTGTTTGCTATTATATTGTAAACTAGAGTCTAGGATTATATCATGGGGAAGGCCCATGAGCTTAGGCTAGGATTATGCACTGGTGGAAGGAGATCAAATAGGTAAGAATTATTACCTCGATTCGAGGAAGCTTGATAAGTGGGTCTTAGTACTCAGTGCAAGGAGGTCAAATTGGTGCAAGGAGGTCAAATTGGTGAGACTTACTACCTTGATACATGGAGGTTTGTAAGGGTGAGAATTGTGAACTTGATAAGGAAACTCATTTAGGTAAGACTTCTTATCTTGATGCAAAAAGGACCGGTGGATGAGACTTAGGATCCGTTCGGTGCGGCATTTTTGCTCCGTTTGTTTGGACAAAAATGCCACTGTCGTAGAATGTATGTTTGATATGACATCGGTTATGACCGCCACCAAGAAAAGAAAACTAGTTTTGAACATAAAAGTGGATGAAGTTCCTTAGGTGAGGTCAAACGTTCGAGTTGACGGTTCATAACCACCGCGTTCATGATCACTACCGCCGTGCCAAACGGAGCCTCACTACCTTAATGCAAGGATGTCCGATTGATGAGACTTACTATCTTGATGCAGGGAACATAGATGAGTCGGTCATACTATATTGATGTATGGAATTCCAATAGGCGAGACTTTCTACCTTATGTAATGAAGCCTAATAAGTTGAACTTACCATCTCCACCCAATGTTGAGGACTTATAGACATTCTGTCCTAAATGGCTTATCAGAGGCTCTATAAGCCACCTCGACATTGTTATTTGTCAAAGGTTTTGTTATAGGCTTTGCGCCACGTTATTAGGTTATTTTTAATCGAGTCAGTTGAGCTTTATTATGTGTCATTCATTAGGTTTTATTATTATTTGTCGGAGACTTAATTACGTGTTAAGACTTATCGAGTAGATCCCAATGAAACATCAAGCAAGAACAACTGAAAAGTAATCTATATTATTTTTGATCCATTACAGAGCAGGGTAGGGTCCTCTATTTATAGAGAACTAAGAGAAAGAAAAGAAAGGTGTAAAAGAAATAAAGAAACAACTAACACACGGTTATAACAGAAAAATAGAAAACAAGAATATATTGTTTTTAACAGCCCACTCAAGTTGGTATGCAGTGACAAGCATAAATGCCCAACTTGCCAAGAAATGTTTGCAATGCAATCTTCCAAATGGCCTTTGTGAAGAAATCAGCAAGCTGCTGTTTGGATGGAAGATAACATGGAGCGATTATGCCTGCCTGTAGCCGTTCTCGAACCAAATGGCAGTCTAAATCTATGTGTTTCGTTCTTTCATGGCAAACTGGATTGGATGCGATGTGGATGGCGGTCTGAGTGTCATAATGTAATGGTATAGGTGTCAATTTGGTAAATTGAAGATCACCTAGAAGATTGATGAGACGGCTAAGTTCACAGCAGACATCAACCATGGATTGGTATTCAGATTCAGCTGAGCTTTTAGAGACAGTATGCTGCTTTTTAGTCTTCCATGAGATTAAAACACCACCAAGTTTAACACAAAAACCGGTAATAGAACGACGGGACATAGGGCAAGCTGCCCAATCTGCATCATAAAACGCCTCCATTGTTAGAGTGATGTTCTGGGAAGAGCAGCCCCTGTCCAATGGAGCCTTTTATATACCTCAGAACTTTATGAACCGCATGCATATGTGGAATTCTAGGTTTAGTAATGAATTGGCTAAGTATATGGACAACATAGATTAGATCAGGGCGAGATATAGTGAAATATATGAGTTTGCCAACAAGTTTGCGATATAGACCAGGGTCATCAAACAATTCTCTATCCCGATCATTTAATCTGTGATTTTGCTCCATTGGAAGATCACTCAGACGACAGTCAGTCATACCAGCATCTTGGAGAATGGAGTGAGCATAGTGTTGTTGACTCAAATGAATACCAGATTCATTCCTTATGGTTTGTAGACCCAGAAAGAAATGCAATTCACCTAGATCTTTAGTCTTCAACCGTGTGTTGAGAAAGGCTTTAAAATGTCAATTGCAGTAAGGCTGGTACTAGTGAGGATAATATCATCGACATACACTGATAGCACCGTGAAATCAGTGGCAGTTTTTCTGGTAAATAAGGAGTGATCACATTGGCACTGAACAAAGACCATTTCTTCAATTGTGGAGGAGAACTTAGAAAACCATTGCCTGGATACCTGTTTAAAGACATAAAGGGATTTATTTAGGCGACAGATCGATCTTGAGTAGGTTCCTTGAATCACAAATCCTGGAGGAATATCCATAAATTTCTTCAAGTAAATCCTCATGTAAAAAGGCATTGTCTGCATCAAGTTAAGTAATAGACCAGCCTTTGGAAGCTGCCACAGCAAGAAGAGTTTGGACAGTGGTCATTTTGACAACTGGAGCAAAGGTATCATGATAGTCAAGGCCTTCCACCTGTGTGAAGCCTTTTGCAACGAAACGTGCCTTTAATCTTTCCACAGATTCGTCAGACCTGTGTTTAATCTTCTATATCCACTCGCAACGTATAGGTTTTTTACCTGCTGGTAGATCAGTGATGTACCAGGTGTTATTGTCTTGTAAGGCTGTGATCTCCTTTGACATAACATCACACACACCATCTGGGATCTTGGTAGGCCTGACTGTATGTCCGAGGTTCATTAGTGAGGGCTGAAGAATTAGCAGAATTTAGAGAACAAAAGTAATCATTCTTCCAATGAGGTGGTTTTGTTGATCTTTTAGATCGTCTTAAACCATTGTGAATAGAGGGTCATCAATTCTGTATAAGTTTAGGTGATAGAGGTTGTTAGCTAACATTTTCATTGGGAATTGAGATATCTGGAGTATGTGGAGTGATGACATCAACAGATTCAGAGTCGGTGTAGTCAGAAGGAAGAGGTAAACATTGTTCAATAGGATGACCAGTGTTCAGAAGAGGAAAAACATGTTCAAAGAATCTAACATTCCTGCTAATGAAAATTTATGAGTGAGCAGATCATAAACCTTGTAACCCTTCTGACCATGAGGGTAGCCAAGAAAAAGACATTGTCGAGCTCTGGGCTCAAATTTATCATGAGTTGGTGGAAGCAAAACACAGACAACCAAACACTCGCAACACATAATAGTTTGGTTTTTTGCTAAAGAGAACTTAATAAGGTGATTTGTGATTGAGAACAGTTGATGGTGTTTTATTAATCAAGTAGTTGTGAGCACACATTCTCCCCAGAAGCGAATTGGTAGACTAGCTTGGAACCTTAAAGCTATGGCAACATCCAGAACGTGTCTGTGTTTGCGTTCAGCGATGCCGTTCTGCTGAGGAGTGTAGGGACAACTTCGTTGATGGACTATCCCTTTTTCCAGAAAATAAGATTTTAAGGTGTGGTTAAGAAATTCCGAACCATTGTCTATGCAACATATTTTTACACCAGCATTAAACTGTGTAGGAATCATTTGTATAAAAGAGGTCAATAGAGAAGTGACCTCAACTTTAGATCTCGTTAAGAAGGTCTAGGTGTTCCTGGTGAAATCATCTACAATTGTTAAGAAATGTGTATAACCATGATGTGTTGGTGTCTTATAGGGCCCCCATGTGTCACAATGAATTAATTTTAATGCTTGCAAAGAGAAATCATTACTTTTATTGAGAGGAACTTTTGATTGCTTTGCCAAAGGACATAGATGACAATGATGATGCCTAACTATATGTAAGTCTGGAATTACATTTATTAAATGTCGGAGCTTGGGATTCGAAATATGACCCAATCTACGGTGCCACAAAATGGCTTTATCCAAACTGAAGGTATGAGCTGCTGAAGAGATGAGTTCTGCTGCAGGTTGCTTCAATTGTTGCTGAAGTAGTAGTATAAGCCACAACGCTGCCAACCAAGCTCATTAAAGCCCTTCTTCGAATGGTCCTGAATGAGGCAAGAGTGTGATTCAAAACAAATTGATTTGTTGGAGTCGGTACTAAGCTTACTCACAGAAATCAAATTGTGCTTAAACGTGGGAACAAATAGGACATCTTTTAAAGTGATGTCGTTGGTAAGAAAGACTGTTCCCGTACGAGTTATAGATGCAGCAGAGCCATCTGGTAAATACACTGGCGCCGACTGAGACAGTTGTTGCGGGTCACAGAGAAGATGAAACAGGTGTGTGATATGATCAGTTGCACCACTATCAAGAATCGAGTCATTAGTCGTTGGAGAAAAAGAAAGACAATGACTAATACCTGCCATACGTTGAGTGACATCTGCGCAAAATTGCTTTGGTTGGTTCGCAAGCTCAAGCAGTTTGGCAATCTGATATGGAGTGAATTTCACGGAAGAGGCAGATTCAACAGGAGGATCAGAGGATGAAGTAGGTGTGCCATGTTTGCCGACAGAGGGGCCAAAAAATCTGATCAGACTTGGTGATTTCCACAAAATTTCCTTCAGCCCGTTGCGAAGATCTACCCGTGGTTTTCTTGAAATTGTTCTTATAATTGCTAGGATAACCATGTATCTTGAAGCATTTGGCCTTGGTATGACCGACCATCGGACAATGCTCACGCCATAATGAATGTTTGTTGTCAGTCATTGGATTCCAGTTTTGACGAGGAAGAGGGGTTGAGGAATGACCTGTATAAAAGGCAGACACTATATCGTCCATAAGAAGAATCGGAGTGATGTTCATTTGCTTCTCTTCTTGTTGGATCATGGAATAAGCATCATTGATAGACGGTAGAGTTTTCATTAGGAGCAATTGACCACAAAGGGGTTTGAAATTATCATTCAGGTCCATTAGAAATTGCACGAGCTTTTGTTCCTCCAACTGATTGATCCAAGCAGCAGCGACGTCGCTGTTACTGTTAGAGAATCGCCGGTGGAGGTTGGACCACATAATGGCAACGGTATTGTTGTGAATAATCGATTGACCAATATCTTTAGACATTGCATTGATCAGCCAAGAAATGACCATATTATTAGCTTGCTCCCATTGAGGAAATGTCGGATCAGGCTTAGGCGTGGAACCATTGACAAACGCTAGTTTGGTTTTGCAAGAAAGAGCGATTTTCATGAGATGTAGTTCACAGTGCCGAGAAGAACCTGATTGACAAGAATCATGCCTGGCGAATCAGAATTGTTCAAGGAAAAGGTCGTTGCAGAGCTTCGATCTTGTCCTGGCGGAAGAGAATTTGTGTCTGTATAATCATCCATGGAGGAGGAAGAAAGAAGATCTAGGGTATCGCGAGCCCTGATACCATGTTAAGACCTATCGAGTAGATCCCAGAGAAACATCAAGCAAGAAAAACTGAAAAGTAATCTATATTATTTCTGATCTATTATAGAGCAGAAGTCCTCTATTTATAGAGAACCAAAAGAAAGAAAACAAAGGTCTAGCAGAAATAAAGAAACAACTAAGACGGTTATAACAGAAAAATAGAAAACAGGAATATATTGTTTTTAACATTACGTTTATGTGCCATATATCTTTTATTTAAATGTCCCTTGAGCTAGTTGAATTGACATGCACGAAATTAACTTTATTCCTTTTTCTTCAAGAGATTGTGGTAGCTCTTCTCTCCCACTATGAGCACGTCCTACCTGGATAGCCGCCGTTCTGGCTCCATAGTATCTTTCGCTACTTTCATCCCCACCTCTGGCCATTGATTCTATCTACATAATGGGCGAGGCCAATAATAGGTTCCTTTCATTCATGGCACCTCAGTGCAAGCCTCTTGAGCATAAGACCTCTTCAAGGATATTACTCATAGGTTTCATGTGTGATGTTGTCGTTTATACTCATGAGTTCGTCCTACAATCACCCACATAATTCACATTCATTTTTGGGAGAACTCAACCTCGACTTACGCCAGCGGTCGTTGCTCGGGCGCTCATATTCATTGGCCCCTCACGCATGCGAAGAATTCAACCATGTGTTCGATGGGGTCTTCCTCCATGCCTAGTACAACACCTAGAGAAGGCAATGTTTGCGATTTCTCCCTAGTAGTTTCTATGGACGGTTGACGATTCTTTAGGTGTCGGCCCGCCCATTGTATTCCCTATGTACATTGGGCTACTACCACCTTGCACGTGTCTTGAAATTTCATGAGAGGGTTCAACTATTTCTCTTATGGACAACATGTTATTCTAGGATGGCATGCCCAATTCTTCCCATGAATTTTGTGTCAACCACACGTATTGTAGAGGCAAGTTGTGGGAATACAAGTTGAGTTTGCTTCAATACTACTTCATCATGGAGGTATTAAACTAGGTTTTCTACAGCACCATTTTTGAACTTCATAATGCTTTTCCCCTTATTTTTGAGACTGTTTTGTAGAGGCAAGTTGATGGACTCGGTTTTAGGGGTGTAAGTTGAGCTGAGCCGGCTCAAAAATAGATCAGACTCAAGTTAAATTTCGATTGGTTCGTTCACTTCTTACTACAATGGGTATTTACTGTAAAATTATGGAGTTGCCATATCATACATGTATTTAATTAAAAATAACACTTTACAGGTCTATCTCACGACAATTTGTGTCGTACGAAACAAAATTCCTTGGTCTCATCACGACTGAAGTACTCAATCCAAAGCCTCAACAAAGTTTCTTTCTAGCAGACCCTCGCGCTCTATGTAGACAGAGTCGACCAACAAAGCTGCTCAATAAAGTCATAGGAGTACACCATCTCGGCGCAAGCCTCTTGAGCTCGAGACCTCAGTTTCTTCACTTTCAATTTTATTTTTCACCATATTTTTTGTTATTCATTGGTACATCATCCTTTAGTATGAAATTTTTTCATGGCAAATTTCTCTCCAAGCCATGAATAGGTTTAGGGAAATTAAATTAAATTGTTAATACCTTAGTTATCTATACATATCTATAAAGAATGAGCTAAACACCCAATTTTTTTGGAAAAAAATTGTAGGTGGGTTACTCTCATGTATCTCTAGGTGAAAGATACGGCCGAGATCTGCACTTAAATAAGGATTAATGGCCGAGATACGGCCGCATCGATGCGCGGTACATACGGTTGTATCTCCAACAGATACGACCGTATCTCGACCGTTGAATGCTCGATTCTACAGTAAATACACATCTTCCACCTAGAAATACATGAGAGTAACCCACCTACAATTTTCTCGTTTTTTTGCATCCTTATCCAATCCCAATCACATTGAACCACTACATGAATAGCCCCAAAGTTTGGTTTTATTACAGCACCAGCCACTGTACATTGACAATTTCCATGCAGGTCAATGTGTAATTCCCCGAGAAGAAAATGGAGAAACAATTAATACTCTTTCTGGAGAAAACAAACATCAGCTTTAAATGCAGAAGACCATTTTTGAAAATAATCAAAACCCGACATGTCTACATGCTCTCTCTACATCTCCCTCCCTCTCTCTTCCATTTCACAAACAACTGATATTTCTACACCAGCAGATTTGAATTGTATAAATCGTAACTGAAATCATCATCTGCGCTTCCCAGTTGTAGAGGCCCCTCCTCAAATGACAAATAGTTCGCAAAAATTCAATCTTTACTGATTCCGACACTCAGATCCTGTAAATGTTCAGTTGTTTTGCTTTTCTTCGCAGAGATTAGGCTGCCGATTACCCCATGAACCATCAATTACACCTGGTGCATCAAGGAAAAAAAGAAAGGATAATTAAATGAATTGGTTAAGAAAGGCATTCGTAAACAAGAGCATAAAATTTTCATCATTGCGGGTCCAGGACGGATTTAATATGCAGTCTAACGATCGATATTTCCATGACTCAAACCCACCGTCTAACAAATGACTCCAACGTAGAGGATGTATGATGAGCAGTTGGTCATATCTACATATGGCTCGTCAGCACATAGATGATAGTTGAAGCCCTCGGCTCTCCTGGAGTTCCCTCATTTGGAAACCATAGGCAAGAAGATCAAGGTGGCCATGACTCAATTAAAGCAAATGCTATTTACAAACCCTCATATAAAATCTTTAGAACATGTGTTCATGTTGTCATAAAATAAACTTGCTCATCCCTATGTGATTACTCTCTTATAAGAATCATGTTTGATCGATCCTACTTGCCACACTACTTTATATGTCATATAAAAGTTGGATTCATATGGGGTTTAACTATAGAAGGATGCGAGTAGCATTGCTCATCATGACAAGTGGTATGTTAGTACCTTAATTATCTATAAAGAATGAATGAGGATGTTGAAATGATGTTTACTCAATCGGCATGAGAATCCCAAAATGGAAGGATTTAATCAACTTTCATATAAATCATATAGATTGTTGGTATTTGGTGTGTATATAGTGCAAATTGATGTGCAGATGGCGGTTTCCTCCTTTCTGTATTTAGTCCCACGCCGTCAGTTAGAGGTTGTAGTTCTCCTTGTATGTGTATATATATGGGCAAGATGTAAAGGGTTGAGTACTGAAATAAAAGTTTCTTTATTTCCCACTTGGTATCAAAGTCAGGATTGGAAATAAATAAAAACATGTCCGGAGAAATTCTTGTAATCCCGTGATTTTAGTCCGCAGTTTTCCTCCTTTCATGGGGGATACCTGGGCAGGTGCGGGGAAAGGAACATCGTGCTGCTCAGCGGCGGGACTCAGAAGAGCGCGCGACAGAAAGCTTCTTCGCGTGCGCAGAGAGAGTTCCTGCGCGCTGTTTGCGGGAGTTGTTGAGCGCACAGAAGGAGTCCTGCGCGCAGATCGATTGCGACAAAGAGTGCACGCAGAGGGTGCGAAGAAGGATCGTCAAGCGCGCACAACGGGGAGAAGGTTTCCTGCGTTCGTCTTACTCCGAGGGCTTTTGGTGCAGTGGAGGCGTGCTCAACAGGAGTAACACGGCTGCCGCAGGAGGAGGCGCACACATAAGAAGTGACGCGGACACGCGTGACACCGGAGAATTTCCGCAGGAGCACACCGCGCATCCGGGGTCACGACAGGGAGAAGGATCGAGGCGCGGGAGGATGGCAGCGGAAGCGTGGTTCCATGCAGGGAGGATCAGAGTAGGCCTTCAACATGCTCTGCTGCAGGGCTTAGACATCGCGGTTCAGAGGCTCTTTGGAGGAGCGCAAAATCAACAAGAGAAGGAGCTTTTGCGCTTCCATCAAAAAGGGGTAACAAGGAGCGCAACATCAAAAATCAGCAGGAGGGCGCTGCAAGAATGCACCATAAAATCTGTTCTGAGGCCGATCTTCAGCAGATTGGTAGAAGAGGCGTGCGGGATATCACCAACTGATGCAAAGGAAGCAGAAGGTGTGATGGATGACACACCCATTCCAACTACGTCTAGGGGTAACATTGCCTCTTTTGCTCACTCCGTCATAGGTACTTGTGATACATGTGCCCTTACATCTATGTCTATCACTAAATCACCAGAGTGGATAGTCGATTCAGGCGCCTCTCAACATGTTACTGGGAATGCTGATGAATTTCTTTCGTATACTCCCCTAGTAGTCCCAGAACTCATTCAAACTGTCGGTGACACGACTCAACCCGTGGTTGGTAAGAGTACCGTACAGTATACCAACACTTTGACTATGTCCAATGTTTGCATGCTCCTTCCTTTCCCGTTAATCTCTTATCCATTAGTGTCATTATATCTCAACTAAAGCGTGTTGTCTTGTTTGATATCCCAAGGTGATCTCTAGGAGGAGACTGACAGGAAACTTGGGACTGACGCATAGCGTAGAGGCTTGTGGTACCTGGATAGGAAAAGTCTGGACTCGGCCCTTTCCGCTCTGATAGAGGATACTGCAGGAGCTGGAAGGAACATAGAGGACCAGCTTGTTCTTCATCATAGGCACCTGGGTCATCCTTCATTTTCTATTTTAAGTCAAATGTATCCACTTTTATTTGAGAAAGTCAATTAAGAAAAACTTGTATGCATATGAACTGGGAAAGCATACCAGAAACTTCTACTCGAGTTCCAGTAGTAGGAGTTCCAATCCATTCGATCTAGTTCATTCTGATGTATGGCGACCATGTCCCACACAAACTGTGAATATATTTTGATATTTTGTGTCCTTTATTGATTGTTTCTCACGTACTACTTGACTCTACCTAATGAAAAACAAAAGTGATGTGTTTGCTCGTTTTAAGGATTTTCATAAAGGGATTCGTACACAATACATGTGAAGGTGTTGAGGTCAAATAATAGGACAAAGTATACCAACAGGGCATTTGAGGAGTACCTGTCCTCACATGAAATCCAACACCAAATCACTTGTTCATACACACCAGAGCAGAATGGAGTAGCTGAACGGAAGAACCAATATCTTCTTGAAGTGACTTAGAGAATGATGATTTTGATGAATGTGTCGAAGTATCTGTGAGGGCAGGCTTTTCTAACAACGACCTATTTGATCAATCGAATGCCCTTGCGAGTCTTGAATTGGAAATCTCTGATTGAGATGCTGCAAGGAAAAAATGAAGATACTCTTCCCCTTAAAAGCTTTGGTTGTGTATGCTTTGTGCAAGATAATAGACCCAATGTGGGAAAGTTGGGTCCAAGGTCTCTGAAGTGTATTTTGTTGGCTATTCAGCTACCCAAAAGGGGTATGTATGTTAGAGCCCAGTGGAGAGGAGATTATTTGTTAGTATGGATGTCAAATTTCGCGAGCATGAGGCATATTACTCCTCTACAGTTTATTCGCCTTTTGGGGACTTACTCACTACAAACAGTACGAGACACCAATTATATAATAAGTATCCCTTATTCCCCATTGCCAAGCATAAATTCAAGTGTGATACCGGTGCATGAGCAAAATGACGCATGTATGGAAAGTGGACCTCACACTAGGGGGAGCCGAGAGTATATATATAAGAAGAAGGCAGCAGAGTGAGACTACAATACATACAGAGCCACTCGTTCTAAGTCCTTTGCCACTGCCTACTCCGTCTCCTGCGACACCAATTCTATCCACCTCATTCTCTGCTCAATCCACCTCAACATCTGAATCCACAGTTGATATAATTCCTCATCCCATTACTTCTACTCCAATACCGGTAAGGAAGAGTACCCGCAAGAATGCGGGAGTCTCACCTGATCGATATGGCTTTCCTCATGGCATTGCTAAGTTTGTTTCATATTCTCATATATCACATGTGCATGAGGGATTTATTGCATCTTTGGACACAGTCTCTATTCCTAAGTGTTGGCAGGTGGCTAAGGAGGATCCAAAATGGAAAACTGCAATGTTAGAAGAACTTGGAGCATTAAAAAAGAATAAAACTTGGGATTTTGTATCGTTACCACATGGAAAAAAAGCAGTTGGGTGTAAGTGGATTTTCACCGTAAAACAAAACCCGGAGGGACAGATTGAGCGCTACAAAGCCCGATTTGTAGCAAAGGGTTACAGCCAGACTTATGACATTGACTACGATAAGATCTTTGCACCTGTCACCAAAATGAGCACGGTACAGACACTAATATCCTTGAAGGCAAATGAGGGATAAAAACTACACCAGCTCGACGTAAAGAATGTCTTTCTTTATAGAAATTTGTTGGAAGAAGCATACATGGAGGTTCCACCAGGCTTTGACACAAAACAAATGGTAAGCAAAGTGTGAAGACTCAAGAAATCCTTGTATGGGACTAAAGCAATCTCCTCGAGCCTAGTTTGACGAGTTTAGGAAAGCAATGGTTAACATGATATATCGACAAACCAATGCTGATCATATCGTGTTCTTTAGGCGGAGTGGAGATCAGACTACGATACTTGCTATGTAAACCAATGATTTGAGGCAAACCAATGATTTGAGACAGCTAAAATACTCCCTTGGGATTGAAGTATCTCACATTGTAGAAGGAATCGTTCTATCTCAACGGAAATGTGCTAGATCTACTCAAAAAGACGGGTATGCTGGGGTGTAGGCCCGCAGTTACTCCATTTGATCAGAAGTTCAAGCCAAGAGAGTTATCAAAGGCTTGTAGGTCGCCTGATCTACTTGAGCCACACCCGTCCCGACATATCTTTCGTTGTGAGTGTAGTAGCCTGTTATATACACGATCCTAGGGAGGGGCACTTGGATGCAGTGTATCAGATTTTTAGATACTTAAAGAGTGCACCAGGAAAGGGATTGATCTTCCGAAAGAATAGACATCTAAATATCGAGGGCTATTGCGACTCTAACTGAGCTAGCTGCGCAGATGACAGGAGATCCACATCGGGATATTGCATGTTTGTGGGGGGTAATCTTGTCTCCTGGAAAACCAAGAAGCAGATTGTAGTTGCGAGACCTACAACTGAGGCAGAATACAGGGCCATGGCCTCAGGTGTAGGGGAACTGTTATGGTTGAAAGCCCTGCTGAGTGAACTCAAGATAGATCAGAGCGGACATATGATATTGTGGTATGATAGCAAGTTAGCTATTAGCATCGCAAATAATTTTGTCCAACATGATAAAACCAAGCATATAGAGATCGACAGATTCTTTATCAAAGAAAAGCTGGATGATGAAGCACTAAAGCTGGGACATGTTGCTACAAAAGAGCAAGTGACTGATTGTCTAACCAAAGAATTTTGCTCACTGGACTTATGTAGATTGAGTGACAAGACAGTATTTAGTCACACACCGCTAGTTAGAGGTCATAGTTCTCCTTGTATGTGTATATATAAGGGCAAGTTGTAAAGGGTTGAGTACTGAAATAAAAGTTTCTTTATTTTTCACTTAGATCAAACTGTCGAATTGCAAAACTTCAGTGAAGTATCAAGTAAGTTCGCAGATTGGAGATAAGCGGACTCAAACCACTGGAGTCTTCCACAGGGTCAACCATTGTCCCTCAAGTCTCTCCAACTAGAACTCATATATTAGTCAGTAAGCTTGGCACAGGTGATTATAGCGCGCGCACACACACACATATATATAATTTTTTATGTAATGTAATTCACCATTTTTTGACTCATCTGTTCGGTTGAAGTTGGAAAAACATTTTTAAAAGTGGTAAAATTCCTTATCCATTTAAAGTTTTAAACTAGCATATTGTTTTCACTCTCTGCAAACATCCATAAAACTATATCAAATCTAATGGCTTCAGTTTGATATAAAGTGAAAAAATTATCATTTTCTGAAACATATTTTCAATCTATAAGCAACTGATATGGGCTTCGGACTGAGATCTCGTGCGCTGACGAGATCGAAAGTTCAGGTAGTTTGCATGGAATGTTTCAACAGTTTTTGACTAATACCAGTCTATGCGACACTTAGGGTTCTACCAAAGCAGAATATATTTTGTAATAGTTTATACCTTCAACTGAATGGGGTGTTACCACATCCTTTCTTGCATATGCCGGCTCATTTTCATGGACCTGTAGAATAGCATGGTAGTCAAAATTCGTGTTGCAAGGAATTTCTTTTTGCAACTTACAGTTATATTGGAAGATAAATCTTCACAAGGAACATGAAAACAATCACATAAGATTAAAAATAAGAGTATGCACATGACTAACCTAGGCTCCGTTTGGCACGACACTTTTGCTCCGGTGAGTTCGGACAAAAACACCGCCACAATAGAATGTATGTTTCGCATGAGAAGGATTATGAACGCCATCAAAAAAAGAAAACTAGTTTTGAATATAAAAGTGAATGTAATTCCTTAGGTGAGGTTGGGCATTCACGGATGACAGTTCATAACCACCGCGTTCACGACCCCTGCCGTCGTGCCAAATGGAGCCCTAGTCTTGTGAGTTTCTTATGGTCTAAATTTCTATCTAATTTTCTTCGCTTTTCCGTTGTTGCATAATATTCTAGTACATGAATTTGACGCACCAACTCTTTTTCATTCCCATGCCATTATTAGTGGTGCAGTATGAAGTGCTGATACTTCCTTGAGGGTCACGCACCCATACCAACAAGGGCAGATCTAAGGGGGGCTACACTTGTTATTAGTCTAAATACACTTGAACTTGACAGATTGTTCTGTATATTTTGATAGGAGTATGTTTTTTCTAAAATAAACAAAGATTTTTGCGTGTCTTTTAGAAAAGAAAAAAATGTGAATCATAAATACAACTAGCGATGTTTATTTAATATATAGTAACAAAATGTGCTTCCAATTTTAGTATCTTTTTTTCGTTAAAACTATAAAGAATTTGAGTTAAATTTATTATTTATTATTATATACTTGTACATATATATAGACAAATGAGCATGCATATACATGCATATGTGCATGTATGCACATGAACATATTGCATGTGTATTTATATAAGTCAATTTTAATTACGTTGTACCTCAAACATACTCGTATCTTTTTTTCCTGTACCACCGTACTGGATACATATCGTACCCGACACTCCAGGGGCGGACCCATGTCTAGACACACCCGGGCACGTGCCCGGGTGTGTTTTCACAAGATTTTCTACAGGTGCGGGCTGTATAAGCATTCGCTGCTGCCTGCTAGGGTTTCCCCCGCCCCCCCCCCCCCCCAATTTTTGGGCGTCTGTGAGCGGCGAAACGCAGAGGCAGGGTGGCAAAACGCAAAGGCTTCCCGTCTTCCGTCTTCAGATGCACCCCGGACAAGCCACTTTGATGTCGACGCCTGGCACCTCCACAGTTTTTCTTCGCGAAGGGAGCAGAGCTCGAGTCTTGAGAGCAGATATGTCTTCCACTTCCATTTTGAGTTTTTTTTTCCTTTTACTTTTCCATTTTGATTTTGATGATTTTCAATTCTTTTCCATTCATTCTTATAGAGGCGCAGAGGCAACAATTTTTTCCTTTCCCATTTTGATTTCCAGCTCTTTTCTATCTCAAATCTGAGGCGAGTTGAGCAGCAGAGGTGCTAAGGCATCATGTACCTTTTCCATTTCCAGTTCTATAGTCGGTAATTGTACTGGCAATTCCTTCATCCCCTTGGAATGTACTGTTTTCATTCTTGACATCTAATTGTATGACAACTCTAATTATTGTGAGGTTCCGCAGTTTATTCTGGTGTAAAATCAACTACAAGCAATTGTCTCCAATTACTATCTTCAAGCTTAACTTAGGAATTGTTGTTCGTTTTCTAACCTAGTCATGTTTAGATCTGCAAGCTAACAAATTGTTGTTCGTTTTCTAAAAATAATGGTCATTATCTTCACATAAAGTTACTTCGCTTCACATTTTTTCATTTGTTTTGTTTCATGATCCAGCTTCATGATTATTACTCAGAAAGTCATATTTTATTATAAAAATGTCATCCTTTTATAGTGAGTAAATCATTTCCTTTTGCAAAAAACTCATGAAAGAATCAAACCTAGTTTCGTTCTTTCAAGACAACTCGACTCTAGCAGAGAAATATACGAATATTGTAGACATACCTACCAACTTTTGATCTATACTGCTATCAATTGTTTGATTCCAATTTATGACTTCCAACTCAATTTGCTTCTGCAATATCAAAATTTTGGATTTCAATTTATATGCAGATTAGGCATTATGTACGTTGTTATTTTGATGAATTCTAAGTTTAAATTAATTGTGTCCAGGCTTCGTAAAATTCCTAGTTCCGCCACTGCCGGTACTCGTACCCATATCGGTGCTTCATAGGTGGTGCACATATTTCTCACCTTTTTAAAAATCTCTTTCTTGTTATAAAGATATGTTAAATTAAACAACTCAAACTAAAACAAATCTAGATAATATTCTAGACTGACCAAAACACTCTAAACCAATTTATTAAATTTTAGATATAAATAAAAAGACCAAGAAAAACAATTTATATTACCAGAACCATTAAAATTTGAAAAAGCTTTTGATGGAAATCGACGGCCCACACACGTTTATTCCCACAGGAGGTTGTGATCGGCGACCCATTTGGGCGATTCGAGTCCGCGGATGCGCCCGAATGGTTGCTCTGAATCTTTTTACTATATTACTTTAGTTATTTTTTGTTGTATTTGGCTCCCGATCGGCCGGTTCATTATGAGCCATCCATCGGGATGCCCTAGCCATTTTTTCCTCTATATATACTCATACTTGTGGACTTCTGAGGGATCGATGGTTGCTCCTTGGCAGCCGGCTGGTCCAATTCGAGGATCCCGACTGTGCTCCGCTTTTCCCCGGCTTCCGTCCGCCGCTCGATATCTCCAAGCCCCAGTATAGCTCCCGCTCATCCCTCTCACTCTCCCGATCTTCCTGCAGCGCCATCTCCCATCCCGGTAAAGCTCCTGCACCCCCTCTACGCCCCTCTCACTCTCCCGATCAGCCTGCTGCCCCTTCTCCAGCCCTCTTGCGACCCGTCCACCCTTCCCCGCACCCGTTTCCCTCCACCATCCCTTTTCTCCGGCCGGAAAACATCTTCCCCCGCCCGGAACACCTTGCCAGCGCCTTCCTGTACTCCCTTACCCCTCCTGACCCCTTCCCCTCCTCCTGAACCTGCACACCCCACCCTTTGCCCCAACAACGTCTGATCCATTACTACTAGCCATGTAGCCTCCAGATCTACCTAACACTTCCCAACTCAGTCGTTCATGGAGCCACTAGCGTATCGTGGTCAAGTTCCAGCGCCGTTTTCACCATACCTAAGCTAGTCGCCACAAGCACGAGTGGATCTAGGTATGGATGTTTTAACTTTTCAATGATTACTTTGGTTTAAACTCTTGCTATGGGATTTAATTATCATAAGTATTTGTTTTTGTTAATTGTGGTGTAATTTGCGGAGTGCATTCGGCGCACTTGAACGGAATTGCGCCTCACTTCGTTGGTTGGTTTTAAATTGTTCTTTATTCGTTTTGGCTTGTTAAACAATCGTGCAATTGGTATTTAAATCGTTTATAATTTTAATTACTCGTTGGTGGATCTTAATTTGGGACGGTTGTCTCATGTCACACGTGCACTGCATTCAGACTGCATTGTCATTTAGCGTAATTACTGTTCGGCTACCACTGCATCATTTTGGTATCAGAGGTAGGTTCGAGTCACTTTGCATGTTACGTAGTGGTAGGTTGTTTCGAACCCCAATGTCTGTTCAGAACGTCACCGATGATCAGTCCGCCAGTTCGAATTCGGACATGACCGCAGAGTTTTAACGCTTAGTCCTTGAGCAATTCGCCACCATTAAGAATGACATAGCTAGAGTTAACATTAGAGTTGGCCAGATAAGAGCCCATAGAGGTGCAACCCTAGCACCACGTGATGAGGAGCCCCTGGAAGATCCACGGGACGTCCCATCCTTGCATGATCGACGAATTAGGGACCCACAATGTTGGGACCCCGCTCCACGGAGACGGGTCCCCGAGCCTGCGCATGATTATCGACGCGACCCCGCCGCGAGGGGTAACCCCCAGCCGCCTTACGAGACGCGTATGCCACCGGCCCGACGAGATCGTGGCCCACCTACACGACACGATTACGATTCTGGTGAGCCATATGATGATTATGTGGCGCCTCGCCGAGAGAATACCCCGGCCGAGGACGACCTCATTCGGCGGCTTCGAATTGACCCCTCCTTCGAGGTCACCTGAACCCGAAGGCTTTTAGCGACTGGCTCCTGGATATAGGCCACTTCTTTGATTGGTACGAAATGAACGATGAGTGGCGAGTTCGGTTCGCCAAAATGAAGCTTCTGGGCCAGACAAAGATGTTCTGGATTAGCGTGGAGAGAACGCTGGAGAGAGATGAGTACTATCCTGTCACTCGTTGGACTGAAATGAAACGACTAAGGGATAAATACCTCCTCGCGTCCTATCGGGATCAGCTTCTCAACCAACTCTATTCGCTGCGGCAGGGATCACTCTCTGTTGTCGAGTACATGACCCGATTTGACGAGTTGGTAGTGAGGAGTGACATCCTGCAAGAACCCATTGCGACTGCGTCCAGATTTAGAGCCATACTGAAGGCTGAGAAAAGACAAGAGCTTATTCCACACCACATGGAGACGATTGAGCAGGTGTTCCAACTCGCACTAGAGTATGAGAAATACCTACGCCTCGTTGGACCGAGGCCGACTGCACATTGATCTGACTCCCCTCCCCACATTCCATCAGATGCTAAGGGCAAATCTATTGTCCCGGGAGTCCCTAGACCCGGGCCAGGCCAGTACTTTTGATGCTCGGGCAGAGGACACATTGCTGCTCAATGCCCCACGAGGAATCTGCTGATCGGGGACGAAGGCGAGGCAAGTACTGAGATAGACGGCGCGGTGGTGGGGGAGATCACTGCTGAGGTTGAGGATGGTTGGGAGAGTGACGCTGAGAGATCATTAGAGTTGGGAGTCATCCGTCGCCTCCTACACACCCCGTGTGTCGAAGAGGATTGACGCCGCACATCGATTTTCTACACGTATTTTCAGAGTGCAAGAGGCCCCTGCAAACTCGTCATCGATAGTGGCAACTGCGTGAATATCGTGGCGAAGAGAGGCTTAGAGGCAATGCAGCTATCTGCCGAGCCTCATCCACATCCTTATCGCGTCCTCTGGGTGGACAAGTCTATCATTCAAGTTACGCAGAGGTGTCTTGTGCCGATCCGACTGGCGTCTGTTGAGGACAAGGTTTGGTGCGACGTCATCCCGATGGACGTTACACGTGTTCTTCTGGGTCGCCCATGGCTTTACGATCGCGACGCCACATGTTATGGTTGTTCCAACACGTGTGTCTTATTTGATAAGGGACGGAAGATCACCCTCGCCCCGACCCAGCCCCGGGATCCCCCAAGGGCAAGGTCGAGTCGTCCATTAATGCCCCCAAGGGCAAGGTCGAGTCGTCCATTAATGTCGGGTCAGCCAGGCCTCTGCACATCCTGAGGAGGGGTGATTTCCTGCGTGAGAGCTTAGATTCGGGAGTCATGTACGTGGTGGTCGCCGCCTTGGCTTCTGACACCACCATCGAGTTGGAGAGTGTGGATCCTGACATTCAACGCCTGCTGGCCGAGTATACTGACATCATACCCGAGGAGCTCCCTCCTATGAGGCATATCCAGCACGCCATCAATTTAGTCCCGGGGGCATCTTTGCCCAACCTTCCCCACTATCGCCTGAACCCGACGGAGCATGCCGAGCTGAAATGGCTTGTTGACAATCTTCTTCGGAAGAACTTCATTTGGGAGAGCTTGAATCTGTGTGTCGTTCCTGCCCTTCTTACCCTGAAGAAGGATGAGAGTTGGCGCATGTGTATCGACAGTTGTGTCATCAACAAAATTACGGTGAAGTATCGTTTTTCAATTCCCCGTCTCGACGACCTCCTCGATGTGATGTCTGGTGCTCAGATCTTCACGAAAATCGACCTGAGGAGCGTTACCATCAGATTAGGGTTTGAGAGGGTGACGAATGGAAGACGGATTTCAAAACAAAAGATGGCTTGTACGAGCGGTTGGCTATGCCGTTCGGATTATCGAACGCGCCGAGCACATTCATGAGAGTGATGACGCAGATTTTTCGGCCCTACATGGGCAAGTTCCTAGTGGTCTATTATGACGATATCCTGCTTTAAAGCTGAGATCGCACAAAGCACTTGGGCTACATTCGATCGGTATTCGACCTCCTTCGGAGGGAGCACTTTTATATCAACTTGAAGAAGTGCTCATTCTTGACTTCATCGGTACATTTCTTGGGGTATATCATTTCGCAGTCTGGTATTTTGGTTGACCCCGATAAGGTCAAATTGATTCGCGAGTGGCCCGTCAAAGCCAATATCCACGAGGCCCGGAGCTTCCACGGACTCGCCACCTTTTACAGGAGGTTTGTTCGAGGGTTTAGTTCGATCATGACCCCTATTACGAGCTGTCTCCGCAAGGGGGAATTTTCTTGGACCACAGCGGCCACTCGAGCATTTGAGGAAATTAAGGAGAGGTTATCGACTGCTCCGATATTGCGCCTTCTGGATTTCTTGAAGTCTTTCGAGGTAGCGTGTGACGCGTCTGAAGTGGGCATCAGAGGAGTACTGATCCAGGAGGGTCATCCAGTTGCTTACTTCAGTGAGAAACTGAATGAAACCCGACAGAAATACTCCAATTATGATCGAGAGTTCTATGCAGTCGTACAGACACTCTGATACTGGCGTCACTATCTCCTATACAAGGAGTTTGTCCTGAATTCTGATCATCAGACCCTACGATATCTGGACTCGCAGAAAAAGTTAGGCCACCGCCACGCGAAATGCGTGGAGTTCATGCAGGAGTATCACTCGTTCTCAAGCACCAAGCTGGTGTTGAGAACAAGTCGGCTGATGCATTGAGTCGCCGGGTCATCATTCTCAAGACCATAATCGCGCGAGCGGAGGGAATTGAGCATGTTCGATATGACTACCCTGAGTGCCCAGATTTTGGTGAGATCTACTATGACTTATCGAGGGATCCTCCGGAGCCTCACGAGGGTTTTATCATTTCAGAGAGCTATCTATTCTATGGGTCTCGCCTCTGTGTCACAGACCTCCCTTCGTGACTTCCTCGTCTGGGAGCTGCACGCGGGTGGGGCAGCAGGACATTTTGGGCGCGACAAGACGATTGCGTTAGTGGAGGACCGTTTCTTCTGGCCTGGCTTGAAGAAGGATGTTACTCGGGTCGTCCGTCATTGTTGTGTCTGCCAGACGGCAAAGGGTTCCCGACATCCAACGAGCCTATATACTCCATTGTCCATTCCCTATAGGCCCTGGGCAGATATTAGCTTGGATTTTGTACTTGGGCTCCCTCGCACGCTGAGGAAGTTTGACTTGATTTTCGTTGTCGCGGACCGCTTCTCTAAGATGGCCAACTTTATCCCATGTCACAGGGCGTACGATGCCCCCCGCGTGGCTGCTCTATTTTTCAGGGAAGTATTCAAGTATCATGTGCTACCCACTTCTATTGTTTCTGACCACGACGTTCGTTTTATGAGTTATTTTTGGAAGACGTTATGAAAGAAGACTGGGACGACACTCTAGTTATCCACCGCCCATCACCCACAGACGGATGGACAAACAAAAGTTGTCAACCATAGTCTTGGGACACTATTGCGTTGTCTCGTTCGGGATAGCCCATCCACCTGGGATTCCGTCCTGCCTGTCAATAGGACCACCGGTCTTAGTCCATTTCATGTCATTTTAGGTTACGAGCCTAGGAAACCCGTCGACCTGGTAGACGTCCTGCTAGAGGCCCAACATAGTGAGTCAGCCGAGTTATTCATTCAGCATATACACGCACTACATGAGACAGTCCGGAGAAAGATCACCGCCAGTAATGAAATTTATAAAGCTCAGGTTGATCTGCACAGGAGGGAACACGTTTTTGACGTTGAAGACCAAGTTATGATCCACCTTCGACCTGAGAGGCTCCCACAAGAGGCACCGAAGAAGTTAAGTGCCCATCGAATGGGCCCCTATATAGTTACTCGACGATTTGGTACAAATGCTTATGAGGTTGATATCCCACCAGCAATGGGAATTCACCGGGTGTTCAATGTGGAGGATTTAACTCCTTACTTTGAGGAGCGAGTGTATGTGGACCCATTGTCTCCGGCTACCCCTGAGCCACAGCTTGCCCCACCCCCTTCTAGCTCCTTGGTACCCACCTTGCCCAGGCCGTCACAGACGTTTGAGCACCGCTCAGAGGACCACACCACCCAGCTGGCAGTCTCGCCAGCACCAGTCCTAAGACAGAGATACATCACTTCGACAGTCGCCTACACCCACCGGATATGTTTTACAGATCGTTGGTCACGACTTTACGACGATGGGCGGTCGGATGGTTCTGCGTTACCTGATTCATTGGCTCGCCCGCCAGGTTTCTGACAACACTTGGATTTCTGCTGAGGAGCTCGAGAGACTCGTCCCGGATTTACGCCGAGAGTACGATCATCTTCACTCACCAGAGATGAGTGCTTTAAGGTCGGGGGAGTTGATGATGATCGACGGCCCACACGCGTTTATTCCCGCAGGAGGCGGTGATCGACAACCCATTTGGGCTATCCGAGTCCGCAGATGAGCCCGAATGGTCACTCTGAATATTTTTACTATATTACTAATTTACTTTAGTTATTTTTTTTTGTTTTATTTGGCTCCCGATCGGCCCGTTCATTATGAGCCGTCCATCGGGATGCCCTAACCCTTTTTTCCTCTATATATACTCATGCTTGCGGACTTCTGAGGGATCGGTGGTTGCTCCTTGACAGCCGGCTGGTCCAATTCGAGGATCCCGACTGTGCTCCGCTTTTCCCGACATCTCCCAGCCCCAGTATAGCTCCTGCTCATCCCTCTCACTCTCCCGATCTTCCTGCAACGCCGTCTCCCAGCCCGGTAAAGCTCTCGCACCCCCTCTCCGCCCCTCTCACTCTCCCGATAAGCCTGCTGCCCCTTCTCTAGCCCCCCTGCGACCCGTCCACTCTTCCCTGCACCTGTTTCCCTCCACCATCCCTTTTCCCCAGCCGGACATCTTCCCCCGCCCGGAACACCATGTCGGCGCCTTCCATGTACTCCCTTACCCCTCCTGACCCCTTCCCCTCCTCCCGAACTCGCACACCCCACCCTTTGCCCCAACAACATCCGATCCATTACTACTAGCCCTGTAGCCTCCAGATCTACCTAACACTTCCTCACTCAGGCGTTCGTGGAACCACTACCGTATCACGGTCAAGTTCCGGCGCCGTTTTCCCCATCCCTAAGCTAGTCGCCACAAGCACAAGTGAATCTAGGTATGGATGTTGTAACTTTTCATTGATTGCTTTGGTTTAAACTCTTGCTATGAGATTTAATTATCATAAGTATTTGTTTTTGTTAATTGTGATGTAATTTGTGAAGTGCATTCGGCACACTTGAACGGAATTGTGCCTCACTTTGTTAGTTGGTTTTAAATTGTTCTTTATTCGTCCTGGCTTGTTAAACAATCGTGCAATTGGTATTTAGATGCTTTATAATTTTAATTACTCGCTGGTGGATCTTAATTTGGGACGGTTGTCTCATGTCGCACGTGCACTGCATTTAGACTGCATTGTCATTTAGCGTAATTCCTGTTCGGCTACCACTGCATCAGCTTTGATTGCCAAGAAAAAAAAGAACGGGAAATTAAATGTCGCGAGTGTAACTTGGAGCAAATCCGCTTCCGTTTAATTAGTGTTGGTGCACTTAAACTATTTCCTAAAGTATTGTTTTGTCCAGTTAAGTACGTGAAAAATGACATATTCAGGACAAAGAACTGAAGTAAAAAAAAAACTAACCATATTTTCTGATTCTTTTGCATCATGTATTGACATAACCAAGTTTGAATCCGGAGTTTTTAGCAACTCTTGAACCCGTGCTTCGTTCCTGAGAGCACTAGCAATTATCCTTGGATCTGTCTCTCTTTCCTGAGGAATGGCTGTGGCAGTAGTACATATTTGCATACTAGAGATCAATTTACTGTCAGTGTCTCCTCTCATTCTCCTGGTATCATCCGATAGAATGGAAAGGAAAACATGTTAATAATAAATTTGAAGAATCTGGCAAGATGAGAAGTTCCTCACTTGTTTATCCATGGTTTAATATCTTCATCAGAGCGCGAGGTGCAAGAGAAAAGCACGCCTCGAAGTAATTTTCCTTTAATAGTCGTCTCAATTGCATATCCATGTTGATGTGCGCCTGTAACTCTAGCTTCAAATACTATCTCCTCATCAGAATGAGACTCGCTTGTCTTGGTCTCTGCATTTTTATAGCGTGGTTATATATATGCAAGCAGTTATGCAGGGGGGCCGCCGCGATAGTACATCCGGCCACGAATATGCCAAGTGTTACACACGGAGAATACATCTAAACCAATCATACATTGTTTATTACCTCAATAATAGACTGATTTGGAATTACTATTGAAGGCAAGTGTAAAAATGGGATGCCCAAATATTACACCAAATATAAGGCTTCCCTTATAATAGTAGATATATATAAATATAAGCATAAACAAAAGTCAGTATACTTTCTATTCAAGACTGAGGGCCTGTTTGGGAAGGCTTTTCAGAAAGGAGAAAGAGTGGTGACAAAAGGATGGTAGGAAAAGAAGCTTTTGGAAAATGTCTATTAGAAAAGGAGAACTGTTTGGGTGAACTTCTTTTGCAGAGCTTTTCAAAAAGTAAAAGCACTTTATTAACCGTTTGACAAATCTCCGTTGCGATAACTTTTTTTAGTAAAAATGCGCGTCATGGGGAAAATGCGCAATTATTTCGCCGGGGCAGGTTTTTTTCGCCCGGGAGCGAATTTTTCGTCGGGACGCGGTTTTTTTGCCCGGGCGCGATTTTTTCGCCCGTGCGCGGTTTTTTCGCCCGGGCGCAAATTTTTCGTCCGGGCGCGAATTTTTTGCCCGGGCGCGAATTTTTCGTCCGGGCGCGAATTTTTCGCCTGGACGCGATATTTTTGCCTGGGCGCCAATTTTTCAGTCGGGCCCTATATTTTCGCCCGACCCCCAATCTTTCGTCCGGGTGCGAATTTTTAGGACGGGGGCAAATTTTTCGAACGGGCGCGAATGTTCCGGACATGCACAAATTTTTCGGACGGACACGAATTGTTTGACTGGTCGAAAAAATCGCGCCCGGGCGAAAAAATCGCGGTCAGGCGAAAAAAAGCGGTCGGGCGAAAAAAAAGCGCCCGGGCGAAAAAACACGCCCGGGCGGAAAAACGCGCCCGGGCGAAAAAATCGCGTTCGGGCGAAAAAATCGCGCCCGGGCGAAAAAATCGCGCCCGGGCGAAAAAAACGCGCCCGGGCGAAAAAAACGCGCCCGGGCGAAAAAATCGCCCCCGAGCGAAAATAACGCCCCTGGGCGAAAAACGCGCGCGGGGGCAAAAATCGCCCGTGGTCTAAAAAATCGCGACCGTGCAAAAAAATCGCGCCCGGGCGAAAAAATCGTGTCGGTGCAAAAAAATCGCGTCCGGGCAAAAAAAAACGTGCTTGGGCGAAAAAATCGTACCCAGGCAAAAAAATCGGCTCGGGTGAAAAAAAATAATGCACCGGCAAAAAAATCGCATATGGATTAAAAAAACGCACCCGGGCGAAAAAATCACGTCTGTACGAAAAATCGGTCCGAGCGAAAAAAAACACGCTCGGGCGAAAAAAAATCATGCACGGGCAAAAAAACCGCATTCGGCGAAAAAAACTCACCCGGGCAAAAAACCCCGCAGCCGGGCGAAAAATGCTAGTTCGGGCGAAAAATTTGCGTCGGGCAAAAAAAAACTTGTTCGGGCAAAAAAAATACGCCCGAGAAAAAAATCGCGTCAAGATAAAAAAAATCAAGTTTTAGATTTTTTTAAGAGATAAGTATTTTTGGATGAGAAAGTGCTTTTCGAAAAGGTTGAAAAGTAGGTGACAAATGACTTTTCCAAAAGATGAGATAATGGAGTTTTTCACGGTAGCTTTTCCCATCAATAGACAATCCAAACGGTCTATTAAGTATGGTAGCGTTTTCCAGAAAACGAAAAGAAGCTAAAAAGCCCTCCCAAACAGACCCTGAAACAACATTATTTATGAAACATCCCTGTGATCTCATCTACATAACTGTAACAGTAATATATTTCACAAGAATATGATGAATTTAATGAAAATTTAAAAATGGGAGAAAAGGAAAGTAATACTCGTTCAAATTATGAACTCAGTTTGAACTACAAAATAGATACATCTATCAGATGCGGGGATTAGTGCTTTGAAAAAGAAAAAAATTGTATCACATGATCAATAGATGACGACATATGAGAAGGAAAGATGATGCAGGACGGCGCGTAGGGTTTGGGCGTCTGTCGGCTTTTTCTAGGAAATCATAAATGCATGCAATGAAGAATTGTGATTTGAGCGAACGTTGCACGAACTTAAAAAAAATGAAGCAACTAGATTTTTTGTAAAACACAAAATTACTATTTTGTTTAAAATGAATTTTCTTGAAAAAAATGATTTAATTCTAAATTCGGGAAAGAAGTTCGCAACTTTCGTTCGGTTCCCCTTGTCGTAGCAAAACGGAAATCGTGAACTCCAAATACGTTTCCGTTTGAAGTTTTTGACGTAGCGTTTGCTGATAAAATTCGGGCGAAAACCCAACAATGAATCTAGTATCCTACGAGAAAATATAGACACACAAAGGAGGACAAAGAACAAGTTACCCACGGAAAGAGACGTCTTTCCGTATTCGAAATCGATGACAATCATGTGAAGAATTTTCTCGTCACCTTCGATCTCCTGCTCTGAGGTCGATCGCACACGGATATCACGGAAAAATTTCATTCACTCTCACACAAAAGTGGTTCCACGGAATCTCTCCAAACAAGAAGCCCTCGTCACATAAACAATTCTCTATGCACTATACTTCACAAACAACTCCAAGCAATGCTCCACTCATCCACTGCTCAAGGATTCAGCAAGCTAACGCTCCCTATTTTCTCCCTCAAGGTGGCTCCAACGGGAATCAACTAACAGCAAACCTAAATCACTCTTAATCTACTAACTCAAATCGAAAACAGCAATCAGCATAGTAAAACTTCTCACATTCAACAACTTTTCACCTCCCTCACAATAGAAGACAAGCAGCAAATACGCAATATTACATTTACAGCAACAGTAACATCAAATTTTCCTCTCTATACTCACGGAAACAACAAATATCATTCCCCAATAATCGACTACAGGGCTTAAAGGAGCAAGCACACTCAATTCGAAACACCTGTCATTCAAAACCTTCTCTTTTTATAGAGCAGCAGCGGCCGGGAATGGCAGAGAACGTGGCAAGGTGGCTGCTGGAGCTTGTGTAAGACTCGAACGTAGATATATATAAATATTTTGTATAAAAACTATGTAAATATCCCCGATGATGAAAAAATGATTTCAGTGCTGAATTGACGTCGCACTTTAATTTTTGATGTTCGGATTTCCCGTTTGATATTAATTATTTTTATTATTTATTGGCGACAACCGCTTCGTTTTCATTTAAATCGACTAACTTGAGTTGGTCGGCTTTGATTTGAGTCTAATTACACTTGGGTTTGGTTGGAATTGGATTTATTTGTGGCTGTGCACAATGTTGAACCGGTGTGTGTTGGCTTGGCTGAATTGTGGCTATGCACAATGTTGAAACAGTGTGTATTGGCTTGGTTGAATTGTGGCTGTGCATTAAATTGAAACCGGCTGGACCGGTAGGGGTGACCGGTTGCCTGGGTTCAGCTGTGGAATTATCCCGTGATATAATATCGAGCCTTGTTCGTTCTTCTTCATCACATCGACGGAACGAACCGCCAGAGCCGCACCTGCACCGATTGCTCTAGCCGCCTCCCATCTCATCCGTTTCGCACGATTTCTTCTTCTTTGGGAAGGTAATATCTTTTTCTTCAATCCTCTTTCTTCTTGTATGAAGTTTGTGTATTGATTGGTGATGGATGAAAATCCTAGGGTTTGGGGTTTTGGTTTCGATTCACTTCTTTTTAAATTAAAAGTTTTTTTATAGTTTTCCAAGCCCTAAACCTTGAATATGAACTAATTTTGGGAGAGATGAAGTTAGGGTTTCATTAAGGGTTTTGTTTTAACCCCTTTGCAATTTTGTTGCCGGCTGTGTTGTTGAGGGCTGCCGGTTGTGCTTTTGGGCTGCTTTGTGTTGCTGTCCGGCTGTTTTAGAGGGGATTTACGCCTTGCTTTGAGCTGTAATTCGCAGCCCTTGGTGTTGCCATCGTGACAACCCTTGAGGCTGTGCATTGGAGCAATTTGGATCCACTATCGTGGGCATTTGAAACCTGTTGTGGGCTGTTGGTACTCCTTTTTGAATCACCCACGCTCGTCCTTCCCTAGACAACTCCTAGAGGTCGTAGTTGTGACCGTCGTAGGAGTCCGCTCGTAACTATTTATGAAGCAACCCTAAAGTAAATGATATTTTGATACTGCAGAGGATGGCGTCCGGCGATAGACGCGACGTGAACCCATCGAAGGACAAGGGCAAAGGAAAAGTTGGGGTGAGTCCTTACTGCTTTTTCTTCCTCATTTGTGAACTTGTTAAGCTAGTTACTTTTCAGTTGTTTGATATCACTGAATATATGAATCGCCGAAAACACTAACGTGGCCTAGCGAGCGATAGAATTCTGAGGGGAACCAAATACAAATAAATCCTATTTTTGAAATAAACTGAATGAATCGAAATGATTGAAATTGAATTGAAATTGAGAACGCATTGACACATCGAAATGCTAAGGGTCGGCCTAGTAGGGGGGATGATTCAGACTCCTACACCTTGTGAGGGGGGTAGAACTCTCACACCTCGTAGGGGGGGGGGGTCGAACTCCTACAGATTATGATATGAATCCGATTAGGAGGCGTTGAAGCCTATTGCGCGTAGAAGCGCCCTAAAGTGGATAATGATATGAGGGGTCGACGGACCCGGATAAATGCGATACTCGAATGACCCTACGCATTTTGAGAAACGAATTATGAATAACAGGAAATTGATAAATGCAGTACAACGGAAATATGAAAGATTTTACCTGTTCCCAGCTTAGTAACATGTTCATATGAATTTCATTGTTGCTGACTTTCTTGTCTGCTTGCAGTGCGAAGTTACAGGTAAGGGTAAGGATTCACTTAGTTTCAAAAGTAATTGGTTCCTAATTTCTTTTAGGAACCGAGCACCAGCGTACCCGACCCCGCTAGACGGGCCCAGGCAGAGGCAGATCGAAGACCAGTTGAAGACGTGGCTCGTCCACGGATTAGCATGAGTTTATTCCTTGTACTTTTGATACTGTAATAAATGAAAATACTTTTGTACCTGACAGTTAGACTATGTGAATATATTCTGTATATTATTGAATTGTGATGTTATGTTTCCACTGGTACACTTCTTTTATTAACTGCTGCGTATAATTATGTGAAAAACCCACTCAGAAAGAATGATTTTAAATTGTGGCGGATTTTGGGCCGTGACAGCTTGTGGCAAGCGGCGATGTGGGGCACGATGGCCGGGTGCTGCGTCAAAATCGGGGTGGAGTGGTTGTGAGCTATTGGGTGGCTGCTTCCCCTGGTGCAGCGCAAAAGACGGAGACGGATCGGGAGTGCGACTGAAGACCTAGCTCTGGCGCAGTGATGAACCGGAAGCTGTTGGCAAGGATGAACTGTGCTGGGCCGGCTGCAGATTCTTTTCTTTCCGCCTCTTGAACCGGCTTCACTTCTTCAGGAAGGGGTTAACAATTGAATATATATGTATATATATTTATAGGTATATATATATATTCCTAAAAATAAAATTGCAAATTTACACAAATGACAAATTGCAAAATTACAAAAATAACAAATGCCCAAAAACATAAATAAAAAGATGCACGACTCAGGGTTGATAGCGGTCTGGTCGGGTGCGACGTCGGGCACTTTTGCGTCGATCTGAACGGGTCTGGTCTCCACCAAAAGAATAACAACATTATTAGCTATGAAATAGTACTGCAAAAAAGTAATGTTAGAGATTAGGTCAACTTGGTAAATGCACTGCTCCTTTGCCGCAAAAAAACAATTTTCAAGGTCTTCAGACTTGCAATTCCATCTCTCTTACGCCACAATGTCAATAGATTACTATCACGATCTCTCCTTGCTCCAAAGGCCTGCTCAGTACCATCACATAAACTCTACCAAACTCATATCCACAACCAATTATCCTCCCGCTCACTAGGTCCTCAAAAATACAATGAAAAATAAAAAAAGTGATAAAACAATAAAGTGCATAGTTAAACTGCTCTGTCCTCCGGCCGCAAGAACCACAAGAACACACCAATACATTCAACATACCCTAATCATAACTAAGCCCCACTATTAATAGGAGCCAAAGATGGGTAAATTACAAAACTACCCCTAATATAAAATAAGAACGCACCACATACTAAGGGAAATATTTGAAGAGACATGCATAATCCCATTGTAATTGAAGTAGAAGATATAGTAACAAGTCTAACACTGCCACAAGGAGCGAGTGATATGACCCCACTAGAAGATCCTGTCATTTCATCAGATGCTTCCGATTCAATAATCCAAGGAGTATGTGACCTTCTAGCTAGTAAGGTGAAATCGTCAGCCTGCCCAGCAGTACTTGAAATATCTTTCATAGGGGGGCGGCAAAAAGTGGCTCTCAAGGACGATAACTCTTTAGTCAGGCTCCCATTTTCGATAGCAAGATTTTCCCCATTGTCCAAAGTACCATACAAAGTTGTTTGATGTCTGATACACCTCCCATCTATACCCTCATCTATCCTGTTGGTACCAGGTTGGGGAGTCCCGGCATTTTTCTTTCTCATGCTCCTTCCAACAACAAAGACAATTCATCTTACACTTAATCTCATGTCTATTGGACTCCGAAGGGCTATGAATGTTGAAGTTTTTTTGTATTTCATTCCCCATGTTCAACGAAGACAAAATTTGTCATATCCTACGCTCCCACCCGTCGGACAGAACTTATATGGAATGCCTTCCCATGAAAATAGTGTGCAGTAGTGTTACGCCCCCGGACGGATCCGAAGGCGACAACGGGACTGAACCAACTGGTTCAGCCCCCACTCTATAGATGGCGGCCCTCGGGGGGGCTGAACCCACCCGGTTCAGCCCCAATTGGGTCCGGCCGGCCCCCTTGGCCGGCCGGCCTTGGTCCGGGTATAAATATACCCGGATCCTCCTTGGGGGGAGCAAGCAAGATATTTACAAGGTATTCCTTTCTCCTCTTAACCCTAGCCGTCTTCCTCTCTAGATCTCCCTTCTCTCTAGTAGATTCATAACATTTGGTATCAGAGGATTCTTCCTCCCAAAATTTTTTCGATCCCGACCGATTTCGCATCCAGCCGTCGCTGCTGCTTCCGCTCGACGACTCCAGCACGCCCGGCGCTCGACGGCTTCCGCCTCCCGCGTCGATCCTTCCGCGTCGAGCCCCGCTCGCCTTCCGCGTCGATTCGTGCGTCGACCCCTCGCGCCGACCGCTCGGACGCATCCCGCTGCCGCATCGCCCCAGGCGTCGAGCCCGCTGCTGCGGCCTCTGCCGCATCCTGCTGCTGCGGCCTCCGCCGCATCCTTCTGCTGCGGCCTCCGCCGGATCCTGCTGCATCCCGCTTCATCGACGACTCCCGCGGTTGCTGCCTCTGCCGCATCCTGCTCGCATTCCGTCAGCCGCTGCTTCTAGTGTTGCATCCGATTGAGCCTCCAATTGTTGCAACTTCACGCACGCTCCCACCATGGTGACTCGCACCCAAGAAGACTCAAATCGGCTCGGACATCTCGAAGAAAAATACACCGGTCTGACTGACACCGTGGCAGCCCTCGCCGATAAGTTCACGACATCGGAGAAACGTCTCGAAGAGAAATTGGATACCCGTATGGACGAGCTTAAAAATATGTTGACTCAACACCTTAAAGGAAAAGGTGTGGTGGGCGAGACCAACACAGTACAGTTTCCTACTCCAGCCTCCGAGCACGACGACCGAGCCTCTAGCCTCAATGGGGGGCTTGGAATTGACGGTGAAAGGGGAGGAGGCTCACGCCGACCACCGGTATGGTCCGGGGCCACCCCGTTGGGTGGAATCGCCGCATCTGCTTTGGATTTCGCTCCTCACCGCGAAGACCGCCAGGAGGACCAACGACCCCACGGGCTGGGGTACACACCCCGTGATGGGCTCCTCCCTATTCCAGGAGCACCGGGACACGCCTCGGGCGGACGGGGAGGAGGCGGATGGGAGTTTAGACCGCCTTTCTTGGGAAACCCCTATGGAGAGGATTGGGGGTACCCACATGTGGCCGCTGATCAACGGCTACCGCGTCGACACTGCCAAGAGTACGGAGGACTTGGGCCACAACTACCACGCGCTTATATGCCGCCGAAGATTGCCCGCATGAACTACCCCAAGTTCAAGGGAGGTGATGCACTCGAATGGGTCCAAAAGGCAGAGTTATTTTACAGCTATCAGGAGATACCAGAAACGCAGTGGGTAAAGTTGGCGTCCTTCCACCTTGAAGAGGACGCATACCAGTGGACCCAATGGTTCCTCAGGGGACGAGATCACGCGCCATGGCACGAGTTTGTCGACGGATTCACCGCCCGCTTTGGTCCCCTTGAGTATGAAGACTTCGAGGCTCTTCTTCAGAAGTTGCGTCAGAAAGGGACGGTGATGGAGTACCGAACCGAGTTTGAACGGTTGGCCAACAGGGTGCAGTGGAGCGAGAGGACATTAACAAGTTGTTTTATTTCTGGCCTAAAGGAAGACATCAGAGATGAGGTGCATGCTTATATGCCGCGCAGCTTGACACACGCTATCAGCTTGGCCCAGATTCAGGAAGAGCGTCTCAATCGACAAAAGTTCAGGGGGACACTTCGAGGAACACTACACACCTGCCCGACACAAAGAGGGCTCCAGCAGCTGCCGATAGGGCCACAATGAAGAAATTGACGTGGGCAGAGCTACAAGCTAGGAAGGAGCAAGGATTGTGCTTCAACTGCGATGAAAAGTTTACCCCAGGCCACAAATGTCAGAGGACCCAGGTTTACATGTTACAGGAAGATCCGATGTCGGATGGTGATGGAGGGGAACAGGGGCACATTCTGGATACAGTCGAGTACGGGGTATCTTCCTTGACCATGGCGGGAGACTCCGCTCCACCCACTATGAGTATTGCGGGGAGGATTGGCCAACAGCAGGTGACCATTCTGCTTGACAGTGGGAGTACACATAACTTTATTAGCCCGGCAGTGGCACAGAAGCTGGGGCTAGAGGTCATCACGGATGTCGCGTCGCCGGTCGTGGTGGCCGGTGGACACGAGCTGCATTGTGAAGGCGTGCTTCCGAATGTGGAACTCAGTGTGCAAAGGTACACCGACAACATGGATGTCTACTTGTTGCCCATCCAGGGGCCAGATATGATTCTGGGGGCCCAATGGTTGCGACAGCTGGGCAGGGTGACTCTGGATTGGGAAAGGCTGACTATGGAATTTGCTAGAGCTGGGAGAGAATACTGTCTGCAGGGAATCCACATCTCACCAGTGCCAGGGGGCTCTTTTTGCTGTTTGGAGCGGCTACTAGATTCCCACCTTGAGGACAAGCTGGGTCTTGATGGGGTGGGGAATGTTACGCCCCCGGACGGATCCGAAGGCGACAACGGGGCTGAACCAACTGGTTCAGCCCCCACTCTATAGATGGCGGCCCTCGGGGGGGCTGAACCCACCCGGTTCAGCCCCAATTGGGTCCGGCCGGCCCCCTTGGCCGGCCGGCCTTGGTCCGGGTATAAATATACCCGGATCCTCCTTGGGGGGAGCAAGCAAGATATTTACAAGGTATTCCTTTCTCCTCTTAACCCTAGCCGTCTTCCTCTCTAGATCTCCCTTCTCTCTAGTAGATTCATAACAAGTAGCCTCCAAGTCAGGAACAAATATAGCCCTAGAAGCTAACTCCTCTCAAATTCAAGTTCAATAAGAAATCCAGAGAGTAACTCAAAAGCCCTTATGGGTCAACTATAGTACCCCCAAAATCAGCAATAGAAGAATGCCCAACATATAATTTAGAAAAATTACAAAGACCTTTCAATATACCCTTTAATGTATCACCCATAACGAAGAAGAGTAGGCCAACAAAGAGAACAAGCAAGCATTCTTCACCTCAACCAAAAAGTTTGTATCATCCATAATGAAGAAGAGGAGGCCAACAAATAGAACAATCAAGTGTTCTTCACCTCTAGGAAAAAATTCAGTATCAGTAGATGGCGAGTTTACATGAGTGACAATTGAAGACTAAACAAGAAAATCTGCAAAGAGGGAAAATGGAAAGATCTTCTGGTGTATGCTAGTAGGCAGAGTTCGGATGACGAGGTATGCAATTGACAAAAAATACTATATAGGTGGCTTAGGCGGTGAATGAGAGTGTTGGGATTGAATTGGGGGAAGCAGGAGGAAATGGAGTGTTACGGGTTAACAAGTTGGATGCCGATATCTCATCGGAGAGGATGGCGATAGGTGGAAATGACATCAGGAGGACTATGGAGATGAAATTGTGGCTGCCTAGAAAGGTTGTGCTAGAGAGAGAGAGGGAGCTACAATAATCCATTCAAGGGACAATAAATAGATTTAACCTCTTAATCACTAATCATTTAATACATAAAATACAATTGACATAATCATAAAGATAAAGACAATTGCCATAATCATAAATAACTTAAAGATAACTAGATATGAAGACCATAACATCACGCTCACCTTCCAAAATGAGTTTATCCTCAAATACAGAGGTGGATCGAATTCTTTTGCCAGATTCACCAAATTTCCTCTTCGTCAGAGTCCTCTACGTTCAAAAAGAATATTTATTTGCAGTGATGACCGCGAGCATAGTGCACATCGCACTTAAAACATAACCCTTTTGTGCGTCATTCAGATATTTCTGCATGAGATAAATGTCAGCTTTTGGGGGGTTTGTTACCCTTAGTTCTTTCGGTCTGATTCCCTGAAATGGCGCTTGTGGTTGTATAGTCACCCTGTTCCATATGTAGTCGACGTTCGCATAACCTGACCAAACTCAAAGTCGTAACTAAATTCTGTAGCACCTCAAATTTGATGTAGTCACAGTAGTTCGACCATAAAGATGGTCATCTGCTACTCAGGTTGTACCGACGTAACATGAGGTAGGAAGACTTGAAATTGTTCCAGATATGCGTCTACATATCTTGTTTGTCGTAAGGTGGTAGTGCACTGAGAGGACTACTTCGGGGAAAGAGGGGGGAGGGGTCTCATGTTGCAGAACCCTTTAAATTCTTTCCAAGACATCACTGATTCACTGGTTTTTTGATTGCAAACAGGCAAACCAAAGTTGTGTGCTATACCTAGAAGGTGGAAGGATGCCAAACTAATCCATTCTGCTATTGGTGTCTATTAATGACTGAAAAATTGCTCGCACCTGGTAAGCCAACCCAATAGACCTACCATCTCGTCGTGTAGATTGAAAATTCCAACTTAGTGTAGCGGGGGACAATATTAGTTTCATGACACATATAGGCCGGGTGAGTAGTGTGTATAAGGGGTGGCAGAAATTTCAGGTTGTTACTAGCTTGGTCATGTGCTAAAACAATAATGACTTGGATAGCTAGCGTGAGTCCATCGACAAACTTGGAAAGTGCGCCAAGAGTGGTCTAATGTCGCGCTTCAACTTCTTGGCGTTGTACCTCAGCGGCGGCTTGAGGTGTCATGAAAGTGTGCATCAAGTTCATAAGCTACTCAGCTGGCCTGTGGAATCCACCATATTGTTGATACTTGTAGGAAGCACAACGGGGAATATAAGATGAGGCTCAGGTTACTGGATCACTCAATTTTCCAGAAGTGGACAATGACGGGGTGCCCCGAGATCTGCAACATTTCTCTGTGATGAAAATAATAATAAGACAGAACACGGCCTCTTTTTAATAAATAAATAATTAATTACAATAATAAGTAATTAAATAATTATATTTTCAATCTTAAATAAAATTAATTCATCAAGTGATTACAAAATAATCAATCAATTACTTAATTTTGTTTATTATCATTAATCACACTTGAGTAAGTAATTAATAATAACTGGAGAAGAAAAGGGGCGGTACTTAGACGAAAAGGAGGCGTGGGGCTCGTTATGGAACAAAGACGTGGGGTAAAAAAAGACGTGTAGTTCAAAAGAAGAGGCATGCGACTGGACGGAGGACTTACGGGGCTCGAAAAGGACCGGGGCACATTCGATGGAGGGAGGAAAACAGACATTGAAGTGATGCAGGGCGGCGCATAGGGTTTGCGCGTCAGTCGGTTATTTCTAAGAAACCCTAAATGGGTGCAATCAAATATGGATTTTGCAAAAAAATAATTTGAGCGGGCGTTGCGCAGATTTTATGAAATTAAGCAACGTTTGTTTTTTTGTAAATCACAAAACACTATTTTGTTAAAAAATGGATTTTCTTGAATTAATGGTTCAATTCTGAATCCGGGGAAGGAAGCTCGCAACTTTCGTTCTGTTCTTTGTCGTAGCAAAATGAAAATCGTGAACTCCAAATATGTTTCCGTTTGGAGTTTTCTACGTAGCGTTCGCTGACAAAATTTGGGCGAAAACCCAACAATGAATCTATTATCCTACGAGAAAATATAAAGACACACACAAAGGAGGAGAAAGAACAAGTTACCCACGGAAAGAGGCGACTTTCCGTATTCGAAGTCGATGGCGATCACGCGAGGAACTCCTCATCAACTTCGATCTCCCGCTCCGAGGTCGGTCGCTATCGCACACAGGCACCAAGGAGAAATTTCACTTACTTTCACATGAAAGTGATTCCACGGAATCTCAAACACTCAATAGTGTAAGGAAGGCACAAACTAAATAACCTAAAATTCACTCACTCTTACACAAGTGACTCCACGAAATTAATTCACTCTCTACCTCACATGCAAGAGGGTCCACGAAATCTCAATCGCTCCAGAAGCACAAAGAACCTAACTTCTCTATTACTGTCTACTGTTTATGGGGACACAGCCGGAACACCGCTTTCCTCTTCCTAGAGAACTGTTCACGGCAACATCAAGTGCTCTTCTTCACAGCAACATCAAGTTCTCCACATTCAACTAAATCCTACAACAACCGCACATTAATTGATTCCACTGTTTATTTTCTTCCCCTAAACTAAACTCCTACAGCTACAGGAAGTTCTCAAAACTTCATCAATGGGACTCACACAGAGCACCTCACACGCACATCTAATAACCGAACAGTATCAACGGAATCAGCTTTCACACAACTGTTCACAAACACTCAAAAAAAATATCACAGCAAATCAATTCATCAATATTTTTCACCAACAATTACAGAATTTTGGAGCCCTTTTATAGGGTTACAAATAACTGAAAATGAAAAGAAAACAGGTACTGGCCATGGCTGAGCTCGGTCTTGGATGTGGAGCAGCAACCGCCGGGAGTGGGCTTCGTGGCTGCGAAATGGGAGTTGGGGCCGTGTGACGTGTGGAGCGGTGGAAGACACCACTACTTCATGGAGCAGCGCCATTGAAGGGGTTTTGTCTGATCGAGCCCTAACACGAGTCCAGCAATCGGCTGAACCGGGAAGACGAACAATACTCTACCGCTCTGGATCGGGAGAAGTGGATCACAGCTGGACTGGCCAAGGAGGAATGATATGAACCGGCTCTGTTTTAACCTTTAACACAACTTTATATATACATATATACCAATTAACAAAGTACACTAAAAATGCAAATAATCATGCAGTATACTGACACATAAAATGCACAAATAACACAAATTTAAAATATGTTGAGCTCAAGGCCGATAGTGGTCGGGTCGAGCGTGACGTCGGACATTTTTTCGTCGGCTTGATCTGGGCTGGTCTCCACCAACTCTCCCCCTCTCGAAATCACTCATCTCTGGTGAGTGCTCCGAGCGGTAGTGTTGTAGAAGATTAGCATCCATGTGATGTAACTCCTCGGCCAAGACTCAGTTGCTCTCGGTCACCAGTCTAACATGTCAACGAACCAAATATCTCTGAAAATCACGATCAGTAGTGGCACTATCTCGTCATCCAATATCTGAAAACTGTCAGTGGAAACAGGAGAAACTGCAGGTGATGTGTCAATAGTGGAATGAATGTCGGTATGTCCTGAATTTAGCTCCCCAATAACACTCACCAACCCAAATGAATCAAATGGAGGAGAAGACAATGGAAAACCTAACGACTCATGCGGATAATCGTGGAATAAAGTCAGATCGACTTTAAAAACCGGATTTGCTCCCCAAACGGAAGACATCTCAAGTTCATACGCTTTTTGCCCAATCCGCATTACTACTTGAAAGGGTCAAGTTCTACGATGAGCTAACTTTTTACGATACCAGAAGGTAACCGTTCCAGATTTAGTCGAACCATCACCAAGTCATCCATTTTGAAACTAGTAGCTCTTTTATGCTTGTTTGCTTGAGTTGGGTAATAATCAATAATACTATGCAATTTTTCGCTCAAATATTTTTTATGCAAATCATGCAAATACAATAAATGAACTACTAACACGACTAACTCACAACCGGTGGTTTCAGATATTAAACACAAATCCCGAGATAGGTACATGATCAGGAGGCTCAGAGGATGGATCATAAAAGAATTCATCGCGGGGGCGATGAACACTCAAGTGCAAATCAGAGACATCAGTGATCAGATGTGTCAACATGATGTGCGAACTGTCTCTGCAAGTACGAGTGATAAGTATCAATGAATCAACGAGTGCACCCTCAAACTCGAAGGTGATACTAAGGATAGATACATCTCAAATGTGCGGTGAACCCATATGTGGTTCAACTGGGGGTTCGCCGGGAGGGGTATAATAAAATTCGTCGCAAATGTGATGAGTACAGACGTAAGCTCCATAAACATATGGAGTGCTCTCATATAAATGACAATGCACGTTAAGTGTGTCAATCGTGATAAACTTACTAAGGGAAGGTGAGACATCAGGTGGCTCGCCAGATGGGACATCTAAAAACTCATCTAGAGGGAGAGTCACCAGATGGCTACGATCAAGCCCTTCTATATGGATGTCACACCCAAAATCATCTCTCTCAAGCACTATCGACATCAAAGGCGAAAATGGAGCAGGTATCCATGTCTTAAAATTCATAAGGGTGTTACTCGCAGGAATCTCATCCACACGTGGACGAGACGACTCATCTGGAGGCTCAATAGGAGGGTCGTCAAAGAACCCATCAGTAGAGTGATGGTCCTCCAGTAGCAAACCATCAGAAGGGGTCGTACTTCTGGAAAGGGTAGGGGTGACTACCTCGAGATCACTACTAAACTCTTGGCTCCCGATCGTAATGTGACTCGGTGTGTCATCGGGTGAAGTGATGTGACTTGGTGCGCCACCGGGTGAAGTGATGTGACTTGGTGCGCCACCGGGTGAAGTGATGTGACTTGGTGCGCCACCGGGTGAAGTGTGTGAAGAATCTATACTCAATAGAGAGCTAGTAGATATAGAATCAAGGGTAGGTTCTCTAAGTGAAGTAGACTCTTATGGGGGTTGACTCCACACATCCTGTATTAGAACATCAGACAGAGTGGGTGAAGTTTCCCTGCTTTGGGAAGGGGAATGCTCTCGCTGACCCTTAATGGTTACCATCATGTTCGTTTTTGGAACACTAGGAGGGTTACAAGGTGTGATGTAATCTTGATGAGAGTGACCTCTATAGAAATCCTGAGGGTAATCATGATGATTGTTGATGAGTAGCAAAATATACATATTTTTACTTTATATTTTTGTTTTGATTTCATAATAAATATAATTATATTATGTAAATACCTAAATAAATCATTTCTTTTTTATTTTCAGTTCTAACTTAACCTGTTTTTGTACCCTATAGGTATTTTTGTACATTTGGGGAAATTCGGCAAAAATTCAATGTCACGCCCCTAGGTGACTAGGTCACGTCCGTGACCTAGGGCGTGTAACTTCAAAGCCACCAATTTCAACGTTTCGGCAGATTTCGTCCAGCGAGCGAAGTCACTCCCGGGTTACACGCCCGTGTGCCAGTTGTCACGCCCGTGACATCACCCGCGACTAAGCAATCAACCCGCTGTCGCGTCGTGCCGAAGTCCTCAAGCCAGCAAGCTCGAGTCACACCCCGATACATGCCCGTGTGCCAGCTGTCACGCCTGTGACCAAGCAGAATTGCAACTGTCATGCCCCGAAGAAGCCAATCAGTCATGACTTGCAGACACGCCCATGCGACACGCCCGTGACTCTCAAGTCACGCCTATGTACTCTTCAAATTCAATCCAGAAGCCTCTGAAGTTTTATCCAGAGATGTCACGTCAGCAACACGCCCCGGCGACACGCCCTATACTTCAAAATTTTCGGCTATAAATAGATGGTCAAGGCAGAGGTTTAGAGAAGAACTGGTAGAGTTTCACATAGTTGTACATAGTAGTTAGGAGTAGTTTCTGAGTGATATTTTCCTAACCTTAGTTTGGGTTTCCTAGTGTGTAACACTTTTAGGTAATAAATTTCATTTTTCAGTAATTTTTCATCTCTTATTGCTTTTAACTTAGCTTTCATTTCTGTTGAGAAAGAGTGTGTGCGTAAGTACTTTCTTTTTTTACTGCCACCCCCATCCCGGATGAGAGGCTAAGAACTTTTTAGTGCTTGATTAAGATGGTTAGGACGGACATTATTTCTGCACTTTTATAAGTCTTTTAATTTATTACTACCATCTTTATCCCGATTGAGAGGCTAAGAACTTGCTAGCATCAACCGAGATACTTGGGACGGATATTATTTCTGCACCTTTATATGTCTTTAAATTTTCTACTATCACCACATCCCGATGAGAGGCTAAGAACTTTTTAGCACTCGATTGAGATGAACTTTGAGAAGGATATTAATTCTGCATTTTAAAAATCTTATTTTCTAAATTAATAAAAACTTAAGATTTACCACGAATTGATCTCTCGCAGATAAAGAGAAATTGTGCCTCATTCTCGAAAGAGATGAACGTAAGCCTCCCGGGTTGAACCTTCGAATCGCAGTAGGAGTTCAATAGCGGGGTTCACCACGTAAAATGTTTTTAAAATATTTTTGATTAGATACGAAAGTTCAGTCAAAGTACGTAATCTCAGGTGGATGTATCCTCGATAGAGGTGCACTCATATTTATGGAACCTCCACGGTCAAGTAAATTAATAGAAAAGTAGAGTTTTTCTTGTTTAAAAATTATTTCTCAAAGTCAAAATCGAGGGCTCTCTACCTCATCTATTTTCAAAACCATAAATATTACTTTTATTTTAGCTTTTAAAAATCATCAATTCTTTTTCATAAAATAATAGTTTCATGCCTTAAAGTAGAGTACTCGACACAGATCCGTGGAAAAATACGACTTTGATATTTTAAAATAATATACTATTACGCGATAGGTACGCTTGCCTTAATCGAAGTATATAAGTAAAAAAAGAAATAGAACATACAGAACGCCTAATTTATAAATTCAACTTAATATTCAATTCAAACTATCTCCAAAGTTAGTTTTTACTTATCAAATTTTTGGCGTCGTTGTCGGGGATCAAACTCCATATAACACTTACCTCGTTTTTGGCGTCGTGTCCCGAATCTATCTCAACTCAATTTTTACTTATCAATTGTCCAGAACATAATCATGACGTGCTTGTGGGTGGTCGTGAGTCTTATGAACGTGTGGTGGTGGTCGCGCATATACAGACTCTGATTCCTCATATAGAGGAGACGTGTAGTATCGATGACTGGAGTGATACTGAACTATATCATCATAATATGGTATCGAAGGACCTATATGATCCACTCAAGTACGAAGATAAGGACGACGACATTTATCATACTGATCGTCTCTAGCATAATGAGAACATATTGGTGGATCAACACGTTCTCTGTAAGTAATGTACTGTGATCGAGTATAATCAACATAGTATCGTAAAGATCTCATATATGATGTTCTATAAGAATGGGTGTAAGTGGATTCGTAATCCTCAAATAGTGGATTCGTAATCCTCAAATAGTGGATTCCTCCTAAATGCAATTCTGTCTACATAGTGTGGTGGGTCATCATAATGTGGATGGACAGGATGCTCATCTCGAATTGGAGGTGACATTAAAGCTCGAGGGGAAACTTTTAGGGTCCATTCGGCGCGCATGTATTGACTTTCTGGAATTGGCTTTGATCAGAAAACCAATATCAACAGGAATTGGTTTTGTGCAGAAAACCAATTCTGTTGTTCGGCTGCAGTATGAAATTCAGTGAACAGAATTGGTATTAATACATAAAAACTGTTCAGCTGCACGATGAAATTGACTTTCTGAAACTAATTTTTTTAAAACTAAAGCATAAAATCAAATTATTAATAAAAATTGAAGTTCAAAAACATTGCAATCGAATTAATCCAAAAGTATTGTCCATAAATGAAAGTAACTGGTTGAAGCAATATATTTCTTTTTCAGCATATAAGCGTGTTAATAAAATATTATGGAGGGCATCTCTGTCTGCAACGTATGTTGGATGTTTAGGAATGAAATTCAATACAACTAGAGCTGCCCCAAGAGTCGTGGCAAATGACGACGATATGATGATATATCTCCTACGTTTTTTCTGCAACTTATTGTTATTCAATGAACCTAAAGTCGAAATAAATGAATATGAAGTTATGAGGCTAAAACTAATGGGAATAACCTAGATCTAGATCTGCAACTAAATCTACAACTGGATCTACAACTAAATAAAGAAAATCAAATAAATAAAGTTGATAAATAATTCATAGGAATAACCTAGATCTACAACTGGATCTACAGGGCAAAATAAAATCTCCATGGGAATAACCAAGATCCACAACTACCGCAAGTTGGGAAGAAGCAGGGCGTATTGTGGATCGAAAAAAAGAGGAATCAAAGGAAGAGAATAATAACTAATCTGAGGAGCAGCGCCTACTATGGAGCCGGAGTGAGAAATACCTGCAAAAAATGGTGAGGAAGATGAAGTCGAAGAAGAGGAAGATAAAACAAATGGTGAGGAAGAGGAAGATAAAAATGGTGAGGAAGAGGAAGATGAAGCCGGAGAAGAGGAAGATTAAAATCGTGAGGAAGAGGAAGCCGGAGAAGAGGAGGATAAAAAAACGGACGGAAGACCTACCGTGGATCGAACGCCGGGATGCGCCGCGCGGGATAAGGCAGAAAGCGGAAGCGCGGGTTTAGGAGGAAGCGTGAAATGCATAGGAAAACCTAAGCGGCATAGGAAAACCTAAGCGCTGGGTAATGTTTTCACGGGCCGATTTTTTAGGGTGAGAGGAATATCCGTGGTTTTGGGGTGAAAATCAAAGCCGTTCTAATTCTTGCGCGTCAAACAGGAGAATTGGCTTTCTGGAAGCCAATACCAATTCCAGAAAGCCAATTCCGGCGTGCCGAATGGACTGTTAGACTATTCACCCTAACACTAAGGTTTTCGAACACGTATCGCATTTGGTGTATACATTCGCTAACGCTGTCAATTGGTGGGCTTAAGGTAGAAACCACGGGGGTGGTTCATTCCCTTCGTTTCTACGACTCGGTTGATCTCGTTAAACTCGACGCATCTCACTAATCTATCACTACGCAGATGCATGCAAGACAGGTAATAAAACACAAATGTACGATGATGCTAAAAAAACTCTTTTTTTTTAAAAAAATTCTATGTGGGTTCCTATTCTATACAGGGCGGATCTCGAAACTTAAAAAAAATTCGAAACCTCCCTCTGATACCAAATTGATGTAGGACGGCGCGTAGGGTTTGCGCGTCTGTCGGTTATTTCTAGGAAACCCTAAATGCGTGCAATGAAATATAGATTTTGCAAAAAAATAATTTGAGCGGGCGTTGCGCAGATTTTATGAAATTAAGCAACGTTTGTCTTTTTGCAAAGCACAAAACATTATTTTGTTAAAAAATGAATTTTCTTCAATTAATGGTTCAATTCTGAATCCGGGGAAGGAAGCTCGCAACTTTCGTTTCGTTCCCCTTGTCGTAGCAAAACGGAAATCGTGAACTCCAAATACGTTTCCGTTTGAAGTTTTCTACGTAGCGTTCGCTGACAAAATTCGGGCAAAAACTCAACAATGAATTTATTATCCTACGAGAAAATATAGACACACACAAAGGAGGAGAAAGAACAAGTTACCCACGAAAAGAGGCGTCTTTCCATATTCGAAGTCGATGGCAATCACGCGAGTAACTCCTCGTCACCTTCGATCTCCCGCTCCGAGGTCGGCCGCTATCGCACACGGGCACCAAGGAGAAATTTCACTCACTTTCACACGAAAGTGGTTCCACGAAATCTCAAACACAACAGTATAAGGAAGCCACAAACTAAACAACCTAAAATTCACTCACTCTTACACAAGCGGCTCCACCGAATTAATTCACTCTCTACCTCACATGCAAGAGGGTCCACGAAATCTCAATCGCTCCAGAAACACAAAGAACCTAATTTCTCTATTACTGTCTACTATTTACGGGGACATAGCCGGAACACCGCTTTCCTCTTCCTAGAGAAGAGTTCACAGCAGATAAATAATCTAACGCCTAACTTTACTCTTCAGGAAGCAGCAAGAAACATCAAGTGCTCTCTTCACAGCAACATCAAGTTCTCCACATTCAACCAAATCCTACAACATCCACACATTAATAGATTCCACTGTTTATCTTCTTCCCCTAAACTAAACTCCTACAGCTACAGGAAGTTCTCAAAACATCATCAATGGGACTCACATAGAGTACCTCACACGCATATCTAATAACCTAACAGTATCAACGGAAGCAACTTTCACATAACTGTTCACGAACACTCAAAAAAAATCTCACAGCAAATCAATTCATCAATATTTTTCAATAACAATTACAGAACTCTGGAGCCCTTTTATAGGGTTACAAATAACTAAAAACGAAAAAAATAGGTACCGGCCATGGCTAAGCTCGGTCTTGGACATGAAGCAGCAACCGCTGGGAGTGGGCTTCGTGGCCGCGAAACGGGAGTTGGGGGCCTGGGGTCGTGCAATGTGTAGAGCGGTGGAAGACACGACTACTTCATGGCGCAACGCCATTGAAGGGGTTTGTCTTGATCGAGCCCTAACATGCGTCCAGCAGTCGGCTGAACCGGGAAGACGAACAGTGCTCTGCCGCTCTGGATCGGGAGAAGTGGATCACAGCTGGACCGGCCAAGGAGGAATGATATGAACCGACTTTGTTTTAACCTTTAACACAATTTTATATCTTTATTATATAAACCAATAGCCATATTTGGAAGCACACTGTTAAACGAATCTGGACCGTCCGATCTCCAGAAAATCGTTTAAGGCCATTGGATATAAAAAACGGGGCCTGCAAATATTCAGATCTCCAAAACATGCACTGTTCCCTGCTTCGGAAATCCCGATACCGCTCCGTCCCTTCACGGGCTCACCCCGCAGCCGACGGCCTGCCCGACGCCCACCATAGGGTTCGCCGGCCTCCGACGAACCCGCCGGGGGTTGTCTGGCGGCGAGCGGGCAGGGCCACCCCCGGCGGGTTCGTCGGAGGCCGGCGAACCCCCCGGTGGGTGCCGGGCAGGCCTCCGGCGGCGGCATCGGCGGGCAGCGAGGCGGAGGCGGAAGGGGCACGGGAATTTCTTTTTTATTTTTTATTTGGTTTTTTATTAAATAAATTATTATTAAATTATAATTATATAATTTGGTTTTTTATAATTTGGCCAGCGGAAGGGCGGGCTTCGCGGCGGCGGGCGAAGCCCGCCTGAATGTCAAGAGGGCGAAACCCGCTTGGTTGCGGGCGAAGCCCGCCTTAATGCCAAGCGGGCGAAGCCCGCAGCGACGCATCAAGAACAGGCGAAGCCCGTTCGAAGATGCTAGTATATATATATCTTATATATATAAGGGAATATAGATATTTGGAGGCACACCATAGATTGAATATTGGCCATTGGATCATGAGAGAGAGCATGAGAGGGGGCAGATTTGGGAGAGAGAGTGGAGGGAGAGGGAGAGAGAGGGGATGGGAGAGAGAAGGAGAGATAGATAGAGGGCAGAGTGATAAAGAGAGAGAGAGATTAATTAATTTTTATAGATTAAAATTTGCAAAATTGTATAAAATAAAAATAGGAATAGTATTTCATTTTTTTTTGCGGTCATTTTAAGTACTCACATGTATATATTTTGAAAAAAAAAGATTTTGGGTGTGTGCGCAACTCGCTCATAGGTGGGCGCAGCCCGCTGCGACACATCGAGCACGGGCGAAGCCCGTGCACAGGCGGGCGAAGCCTGCCTGGATGCGGCCGAAGGCCACCCGAGAGCATCGAGCACGGGCGTAGCCCGTGCGAAAATGCTCGTGTGTGTGTGTATATATATATATATATAATTTATATTTATATGTATATATATACCAATTAACAAAGTACACTAAAAATGCAAATAATCATGCAGTATACTGACATATAAAATGCACAAATAACACAAATAAAATATGCCGAGCTCACGGCCGACAGTGGTTCGTTCGGGCGCGACGTAGGCCATTTTTTTGTCGACTTGATCTGGGCTGGTCTCCGCCAACTCTCCCCCTCTCGAAATCACTCATCTTTGGTGAGTGCTCCGAGCGGTAGTGTTGTAGAAGATTAGCATCCATGTGATGTAACTCCTCGGCCAAGACTCAGCTGGTCTCGGTCACCAGTCTAACATGTCAACGAACCAAATATCTCTGAAAAATCACGATCAGTAGTGGCACTGTCTCGCCATCCAATATCTGAAAACTGTCAGTGGAAACAGGAGAAACTGCAGGTGATGTGTCAGTAGCAGAATGAATGTCGGTATATCCTGAATGTAGCTCCTCATTAACACTCACCAACCCAGATAAATCAAATGGAGGAGAAGACAATGGAAAATCTAACGACTCATGCGGATAATCGTGGAATAAAGTCAGATCGACTACGTTAAAAACCGGATTTGCTTCCCAAACGGAAGGCATCTCAAGTTCATACGCTTTTTACTCAATCCGCTTGACTACTTGAAAGCGTCCAGTTCTACGGCTAGCTAACTTTATACGGTACCAGAGGTAACCTTTCTGGATTCAGAATTGAACCATTAATTCAAGAAAATTCATTTTTTTTAACAAAATAGTGTTTTTATGCTTATAAAAAAACAAACGTTGCTTAATTTCATAAAATCTACGCAACGCCTGCTCAAATTATTTTTTGCAAAATCCATATTTCATTGCACGCATTTACGGTTTCCTAGAAATAGCCGACAGCCGCGCAAACCCTACGCACCGTCCTGCATCAGATAGACTTTGCCTGCGGTGTAGGATTCAAGCATGGAGAACACCTTACTGCAAGAATTGTGTTGGGCCCATTTCAACGAGGAAAATGACTTCTACACAGGATGCATACATCGATGGAGCGAAAGTCGATATTGAAGATGATGGGCAAGTGTGTCTAGGTTTTATCGGCAAAGGTCAGTCGGCTGAACTTGAAGATGGTGAAGATGCATTGACAAAGACGTTGGTCGACATGGACGACGAAGTTAAGGGAACACTTTGACGAGTGATTATGTTACGGTCCCGCCTTGGTCCCGCCTTGGTCGCGCATGTCATGGACCTTTTTATCTAGTTCTATTTTATATTTTATTTTGCGTATTTGATCCTCCATGTCTAAGCCCAAAGAGGGAAAATTTTGATATGGCTATTTATACTTGGTTGGGAGCTAAGACTAGTAGGCAAGCAAAGTTTATTTTATTTTTCTATTCCTCTCTCTAGTTCTCTCTCTCTAAGCCTTTTCTCTCATCTCACGGAAAACACGCACCCAGAACCCTAGCCGTCAACTCCCGATCGCAATTTTTGCGATCCCGATCCGCCGTCTCCGAAAGTTCGCAGGCTGAACGCCGCTGCCGCCACCAGAACTCCTCCCTCAAGGACTTCCTCTTCCCCCGTGCACGCGCTCTCGATCTAGGGCATGTAACAATTTGGTATCAGAGGGAACTCTCCTCCCCGTCGCCGAAACTCCGGATCTATCGTCCCCCCCCCCCCCGTCCACTTCGCACTACCAGCTCCGCCCCGATCTGCTTCGGCCCGAACCACACCACTCCGCCCAAGCGCCAACAGTGAAGGGGGCTCCGCACCGCACTGCTCCGGGACAATCGGCCTTGTCCTGACCTGCTCCACCCCTAAAAAAACTGCCCCGCCTCCGCTGCCCCGATCGACTTCGCCCAGGCCGCTCTCCGCCAGCCTACTCCCTAACACATCCTTCTCGGCTCCTCCATCGACGGGGGCCCCTTGCTAGCTGCCTCTACCGGGCTACTTCCGTCGCTGATCCCTCTTTCCTCCATTCCCTCCGACGCCAACAACCCACAAATTTTGTCCCACGCAATGGCCTAAAAGCCCTCTCTCTCGCAAATTTTTTGAGTCTCTTGCCAAGCTCCTAGCGGATAACCACAACACCCTCATTGTCGTCGTCACTACCCAACTAGCGGCTAACAAAATGGCCCAACCGACAACAGGCTCCTCCAGTGAGGCGCCGATTCCGCCAACTCTGCCGGAGTTTTCCCTCCCCCGGCAAAAGGGCAACAGGGTGCCACGATACATGCGGCTGGACTTTCCAATATTCGACGGTTACTAAGACCCTTAACTTGGCTCTCTCATTGCGAGCAGTTCTTTACCCACCAGCGCACCCCTTGGGAAGAGTGGCTTAATATTGATGCCTTCCACCTGATGGACCCCGCGCAACTTTGGTTTTCCCAACTGCAACGGGATAAACCACTCCTATCTTGGGAAGATTTCAAGGTGAACCGCACCCTCCGCTTTGGCCCACCTCTCCACAGCAATACCTTGGGGGATCTCATTTCCCTCCGGCAGATCGGCCCGATCGACGAGTACCTCGAACAGTTCCAAGTCCACCTGGCACACACTACCTCCGTTCTTCTGACACAGCAGGTGTCCATCTTCACAGCAGGACTCCATGAGCGCCTTCACATGGACGTGGAATTTCAGGCACCCGCAGATCTGACCACTGCAATGAATTTGGCTCGCATCTGCGAGAAGCGTATGCTTTTGGATCGCCCTCATCTACATCACCAGGACACCGAGGGGTCCATTCATACTTCGCGCCCTCTGCCATCGGGCACAGTCAGTCTCCTCGCCCCTGACCGCGATACCGACCGCCCTGCTACCATTTGTCGACTGTCGCCACAGGAGATGACTGACCGACGTACCAAGGGCCTCTGTTACAACTGCGACGAGCCATTTTTCTTGTGGACACCGCTGCAAGCGCCTCTTCTGGTTGGAGGTAGACGACCCAGCTGCTGAACGGGATGCTGACACTGATACGAGGGATCCGACGCCGTCCGTCACCACAGACCAAGCTTGAGGGCAAGTTTGTCGTCGGGCTGGGTGGAGATGTTACGGTCCCGCCTTGGTCCCGCCTTGGTCCCGCCTTGGTCACGCATGTCGCGGACCTTTTTATCTAGTTCTATTTTATATTTTACTATGTGTATTTGATCCTCCCTGTCTAAGCCCAAGGAGGGGGCATTTTGATTTGGCTATTTATACTTGGTTGGGAGCCAAGACTAGTAGGCAAGCAAAGTTTATTTTATTTCTCTATTCCTCTCTCTAGTTCTCTCTCTCATCTCAGGGAAAACCTGCACCCCGAACCCTAACCGCCAACTCCCGATCGCGATTTCCGCGATCCCGCTCCACCGTCTCCGCCAGTTCGCAGGTCGAACGTCGCCGCCGCCACCATAGCTTGCCGGAACTCCTCCTCCGTCAAGGACTTCTCTCCTCTTCCCCCGTGCACGTGCTCTTGATCTAGGGCACGTAACAGATTCAATGAGGAATTTGGGCAGCCCGTTGAGGTTTTCCAAATTCCAACTAAGGGTTATGTTTGAAGGTAAAGGAAAGGTGTTGGACTGTCGTGGAGTGGGAGGAGCAGCTTCGACTGAGGTCTCCAGCTGGTAGAAGTTGTTGAATTTGAAGGAGGCAGAATCCGGTTAAGGTCATGATGTTTGGAAAAGGGAGAGAATTTTCAACTGATTTCAACTGACTGTTGTGTGGGAAAATGATAAAGAGTTGAAATCAACGAGCGAAGAGGCTTTTGGTGGGCAATGGAATGTGGATGAACCTATCTATGATACCAAGTTGTTACAGGTTAACTCGTAGCATGCCGATATCTCGTCGGAGATAATTGGAGGTGGAGATGATGTTGGGAGGATACTATGATCCAGAACCGCGATTGCCTAAGCAGGTTGTGCTCGGGAGAGATAGAGAACTACAACAATCTCATTCAAGGGGCAAGAAATATATCTATTACTTCCTTATCTTCATTCAAACATCATATGCCTTTAAATAGACCTTAGTGCCTTACATGATGATATTAATGATTCCTAACAACTCTTAACAATTAATAACCTCTCATTGATTAATTGTTTAATACATAAAAGACAATTGACATAATCAAAAATATCATGAAGATAACTAAGCATGAAACTCATAACAAGGAGCTAGAGAAGGTGGATGAGCGTGTGGAGTGACAATACTATTAACAAGATGTATAGGATGGGGTCTATAAGAAGGAGAAAATGTGGAAATAGAGAAGAATGATAAATCCTCGATGGAACGTATCATCAGAGAATTGATGTCATTGAAGATGAGTAATTAGAGGAGTTGGCGAGTGTCTGTAGTAGCTTGAATGGATGGGAAATCCATCGAGAGGGTGTCGAAGGGTATACTGATGAGACGGAGGGGGGTGTGGAGAGAAAAAGGTCGGTATTGCTTTGGTTCTTGAGCATGGTGGTATTCATAGAGCCCGCAAATAAGGTCATGAGACGAGTTCATTCGGACAATGAATTTGGAAACAAATTTCTCCACAACATCCAACCATGCTTAGGTAGTGGAAGATTGATCAAATCTATGAAGGCCCTAGCTCTGACAGAGAATTCTGGTTTGGATTAGTTATCGGAGCCTGATCAGATTGATTGAGGTCCCGGTTAGGACAAGGTGATCGCCTGGTATATAAGACCCAAGATAGGTGAATCGATGTTGTGATTGGGTATGATAAGTGGGCACATGAGCGATTCTGAAGGGTGTTGGCAAGGTGTTCAGTGCTAGAGTGGGCACCATAGAAATGAAGGGGGTCACATAAGGGATTAGAGCGAGCAGAATTAGGGAACATGAGTCCGAAGGTTACAATAGCAATAGGAGGAGATGGCAGGTGAGACCAACGTCACACTTATGGTACTAGTATTGGAGATGGAAATGAGTGGGAGGTGATAAGAAATCCACTGGGGAGAAGCTCCAGTGGTAAACTCTATGCTTTATGAATTAGACTTCTAAGATATTAAAATACTCATAAAGAAAGATATATTAGGCGACCCCTTCAGAAAGAAAATATTATTCTTCCATGTGCTTGTACACCTTCTGGACTCAAGTGCATGTGTCGCTCGAGAGTTCTTACCAAACTAATGATCAACATGGTGGTTTGAGGCTATGTCAATTGAGGGAAGCCATTAAAAAGCTACAGCAGTATCATTGAGCAATAATGAGTAAAATAATATATATTGAAAATCAACATAACATTTTGGGAATTGTACGAGTACCATGGAAATTGAACTGCTGAAGCTCCCACCATGTTTTAGTGGGATCCCACATCAATCATATGTTAAAGCAAACATTCATAAAAGAATGGATCCATTATTTAAAAGAAAGAAGTAATAACAGGTCTCTATCTAAATCAATAACTTAACAATAGAGAACTTTTCATTCAACATTCAAGATACTTACATACCTGCGTGTTCATATTCATGTAAATCCATGGGCTGGGACAAACCAGATGCCTCTGATGTTAAAGGCCCGCTACTGCATTTCTCCAGTTTGCTATCAGTAATACTCAATTTCAACTCTTTCCCTATAAATAACTCTTGCCTTGGTTGAGGTAGCCAATTATTAACTGGCATATCTATAATATCAGATCATAGTTAAAAAGCAGTCCAACTTAATTTTGATTTGTAGCAATGATGACCAGGATTCTGCAGAAATAGAAAAGTCAAGGAAAGACCTGTATATAAATAATACATATCATCAAGGGCTTCGAGGGATTTATTACATCCTCCTAGGAAAACCAGAATGCCCTTCTGCTCATCCAAGCAGTCCCCGGCCCCTGAAAAACGGGCAGAGGGCCCTTTGTTGATATTTGATACTCTGCTCCATTTACCAGTTTCTGCATAGACATTCAGATTATATCAGAATAACAACCATATAAAATAAGAACAAATTAAAATTTTCTGGCACTGATATGGCTAATTTTATTACGAAATACTGGCAAAATAAATTTTTTGATCCCATGCTTTTTCTCCTCTCATGGCCCTTAACCTAGCTGATAGATACACAAGTTTCATATCTCAAACTAGGTCCACTCTTGGTAAGTCACTTAAACAAAAATGTAAATTAGCAAGGTTGTGGCTGTTAGGTGGGCCGAGGGGCTGGCTGAAGAAAACTGCAGAAGTAAGCTAGAATAGTAGAGTTAGATATGAAGTAATAGATTTTTACAAGGGTATAGGAATATCCACTAGTTAAGACTAAAAAAATGAAACATATTACTCTAGAAAACCACAAAAGCGACAGAAGTCTGATGACACCTTAAAAAGAAATTTGATAAATGGTAAAACTACTTACCAACATTCAACACATGGAGGTCATCATATAAATTCCTAGCATCCGTGAAACCACCAAAAACAAATAAATTATTGCCAAGGGAAACAGTAGTGTGCCCTGCACGAGGAGCAAGCATCTGACCGGAGGTAGTTATTTGCCTCCATGTTAGGGTGTCTGTCACAAAAGAGATCAGATGTATTAACTAATACAGCAATTAATCCAACTGAAATAAACTAAAAGATTTGTAGCTCTGCATGCAGTTTTAAGAATAGATGTCGGGATAGGCATAATTCCCAGGTAAAATCTATATACAGGATTTTAATAAGAAATTTTTTTCCCACAATGTCGCTAAAAAGGTTGTTACTTTCTTCAATTCAATGTAGACCAACAGTATTGAACAATGAGTTTATTCATAAAAGTTATCAAGACATGCTTAATGCACCGATGTTCTCCTCACGCACAAACATATAACCAGCTTGAACAAGCCATCGGAATGTTTAGACATCACCAACAGATAAATGCCAAAAATATGAAAAGTGATGATGTAATAAAACAACAACCATGTTTAAATGCACCTAAAGACAATATCAACAAATATCATGGAGATTTCTAATATAAATAAGCATATTGGTGGAATGTGTTTTAGTCATCAAGTGAATAATGGGTACCTGCATCCAGCATATGAACATCAGATAAATAACAATCAGATGCATCTTCACCGCCAAGAACAATAAGTTTATTCTTCCATGATGAGCACGTATGACTATCACGTGGGACAGGTGGAATACCGGACGTTACAGCGCACTTCCAAACTAAGGTATCTGTATTACAGAAAACATCATCATCATCAATAGAAAAAATAACAAAGATAAATGTTTAACTTTTCAGAAATCTAAAGGGTTTCTATTATGACAAAGTACTAAACTTTTTTTTTCCAAATAACCGCTTAATGCATTGAGTATAGATCTGAGGCTCCGAACTTTTATATGCATTTGACCTGTAGTAGATCCATTGATGTAGGGTAGGCTACGAGGGTGCACAAAACCAAGACTACTAGAAGTGGAATGTAAATGTGACACACTAACCCAAATCTAAATGCAATGATACCGTCGGCGACGACGACAAATTAATTCGAGCAAATGAAATTTCAACCCACACAAATATTTAAAGAACAGAATTAGCATTCAATAAGCAATTAATAAATGACTTTTCTCCGCTCGGAGGGGCAAGACTAAGACTGCGTTTGGCGCGGCTTACCGTGACTTATTTGCTCCGGTGAGGTTGGACAAAAATGTCATTGTTATACCAAAATCTTATGACTCAAACTAGTCTCTTTTTTGTAACATTTGTGATACTAAACATACATTCTATGACAATGACGTTTTTGTCCAACCTCACCGGAGCAAATAAGCTGCAATAAGCCGCGCCAAATGCAGCCTAAGCGCGCGGCGAATAAATCTTACCTGCAAATTATAAGCGTATCGAGACGAATTTCTACAAACAAGATTCCAAACAAATGCAGTGTCCAATCCAATAAAAATGCTGAATAAAATAATCCAATACAACAAGTGACTCACCAAAGTAGTGGGCTGACCGAGACACTAAAGATTACGGAACCGAATGTGTTTTGACGACGATCTAATGTGGAGCTGGTGGCGTGGAAATAGCGTAGGTGGCTGTCCTCGACGGTGGAAGGTAGAATCAGACCGGAAATGGATAGATCCGGCCGCATGGGTATAGATCCGGGCGTGGAAGGATAGATTCGACAATATGAGATCAGATACGGGATGAAAAATTCAGATCTGGGCTGATCCGGAATGGGGGAGGCTATGGAAGGTGGCTCCACGGGAAGATGGCTGGCGGCAAGGGATTATTAGGGTGAGAAGGGGGCGGTGGCTGCAAGGGCTAGAGGGGAAGGCGGCGGCGGTTTTGGGGGGAAAAGAGGTGGTCAGGGTTGGGAGGTAGGGGATTTGGGGTTGCGGACGTCGGAGGGGGTTCAGCTGGGGGTGGCGGCTTAGGGAGAGAGGTTGTTGGGCCGGCGGCTGCAAGGAAATAGGAGGCAGCAGGCTGCCGGTTTGGTGGAGGAGTTTTTGGGGGGTTGGGAGGCGGCGACAGTGGATTTGGAGGGGGGAAATATGGCTTAGGGTTACAAACCTTTGGGAGGAAGTAAACCACTTAGGAGTCATCACCTAGGGTTCCATGGAGTCGGCACTGTGGGGTGTTCGCGGGATTCCGGGAATACTTTCACCAAAATATGCAATGTCTCAAAACCAGCCACTACTTGTATATTTATAACAAAAGAAAAGCTAGGGCATCCCACCATCGACAACTATGATTGGCCGAAGGTGGGGCCACTCAAATACAATAAAAATAAACCAAAAAATAAAGTAATATATGAGTTTGACTCGCGACACAGATCCGGACACATCCACGGAGTCGGATCGGCGATCCGATTAAGCCTTCCTGCGTGAATACTCGAACGTGGGACCCGCCTTGCGGCGAACCCCTCTTGGTGCATGATCTAATGGATCCTCATCACCCATTACATCAAAATATATAATTTGGGGAATTCTGTAATGTTAACCTTAGCATACATGAAAATTTTGCACTTGTTGCAATTCACTTTTGTCTACCACTTTGTTTTCAGTTCCTTGCACAATAACTTTTATGCCCCCACATTAACATTAGTCTCAGTTTAAAAAGGACTCTATAAAGGAGAAATAATCATTTATTTACCTTAAATTTTTAATGCATTCAGAAACAGAGATCAGTCATATTCATAACCACCTACATGTCAAAGCATAATAATATAACCTAAATACAAAATTAAATTCGTGTAATAATATAGGGAAAAGTTCATAGAGGTTGAAAAAGTTGCCTGTGTCCAATATGTAAAGATCATTATAATACACTTCTTCATGACCGCTGCCTGATTTCCCACAGCCTCCAAAAATAAAAAGTCGATTGCCTACAAGTGCAGCACTGTGTCCCTCACGTGCATCAGGTCCATTGCGATCGAAGATTGGTGATGTCCATGTATTTGTTGCTGTAGACATGATTTCAGAGATTAGCCAAACGTAAAAAGACAAGAATATATTAAAATGATCAGATAGAATTGCAACATACAAAGTAATCAAATTTACTCATATCAGGACAGTAGAATATGAACAACAAAGTATAAAGGTTCGCTCCTGTCTTCTGGACAGAAAGATGTGTTGTGTGGGACTCCATACCCTGGCCAGGTGGTGACAAGATAAAAGCAGGTATACATTACTCTCATCAGGAAGGAAGCCCAGGCGACCGAGAGAATGAATCAGGATAATCTATCGGAAAATGGTATCAGAGTGAGAAATAATTCGTAGTTCTCCACTTTTGTCTTCTCCTCTACATATCCCTTTGTCGAAAATTGAAGTTCTGAGGAAAGCAGATCGAAGCCGACGAGGCTTCCTAGTTCATTGGCTTTGATCAAAGCCGTAGGACCTATAGATCTCAGCTCCTCCTATCCATCGAAAATGCACCTGCAGATCGAACTTGACAAGCCTATATGTTCTACCGAGGCTTCTCTAAAGTTGTTGAACCTGCGGATCAAAGCCGACGAAGTATTGATCGCTTCCATCTCTTTCGAGCCAACAAACATGAAGTCGGTGATCATGCAGGTCAAATCCGACGAACCTGGAGTCATTTAAAAGATCTCTTTTAGAACTTCGTTCAAGGCTTTGCATTCCCCAAAAATAAGATTATGCTACGGATTTTGGATGTCAACTTCCTCGTAATAACCTTTAGCAAACCTCTCCCTATTGAAGCTATTAGCTTGGTCCATTTGAGAAGACTACAACAACAACACTCAAGCCTTTATCCCACTATAGTGGGGTCGGCTATATGGATCCTTTGTCGCCATCGTGCCCTATCTTTAGTCATAATCTCACTAATGCCTAAGTACATCATGTCTTTCCTTATAGTTTCATTCCAAGTCTTTATTGGTCTACCCCTCCCTCGTTTAACATGCCTAGTGACTAGATTCTCACAATGTCTAACAGATGCCTCTAATGGTCTCCTTTGTACGTGTCCAAACCATCTTAGTTGAGCTTCTCGCATCTTCTCTGCAATTGGTGCTACTCATGTCTTATCCCTGATACATTCATTCCAAATTTTATCCAGTCTCGTGTGTCCACACATGGACCTAAGCATTCTCATCTCCGCAACTCCCATTTTTTGCTCATGTAGACAATTCACTGCCCACCACTCAGAACCATAGAGCATCGTTGGTCTAATTGCATTACAGTAAAACTTGCCCTTAAGTTTTAATGGTTCTTTACGATCACATAAGATCCCTAACGTGCCTCTCTACTTAAACCAACCCGCTTGGATTCTGTGTCACATCTTTATCAATACCTCCGTCTTTTTGAACTATCGATCCAAGATATTTAAAACACTCACTAAGGGAAATATCTCGATCACCAACCTTAATAACGAAGTCATCCGTCCTTCTTGCACTGCTAAATTTAAGCTCCTTATTGATGCGGGACAGGCGTCACACTTGCCCTCCACCCTGGAGTCCCACCAGGGGGCCCACCTGTAGTCAGCACCAGGCGGCTTTCATCAGGGTCGCGACCCGTACACCCCAACCAGCTCTCTGTCATGGAGTCACCACCATGCAGCAAGTTGTTGAGGCCGAGGCTCGATCCCCAGACCTCCTAGATAAGAGGCCTTCACCAGCACTCTCATCACCAACTGAGCCGCGGCTCAGTTGGTGATGAGAGTGCTGGTGAAGGCCTCTTATCTAGGAGGTCTGGGGATCGAGCCCCGACCTCAACAACCTGCGGCTCAGTTGGTGATGAGAGCGTTGGTGAAGACATCTTATCTAGGAGGTCTGGGGAACGAGCCCCGACCTCAACAACCTGCCGAATGGTGGTGAATCCATGACGGAGAGTTGGTTGGGGTGTACGGGTCGCGGCCCTGATGAAAGCCGCCTGGTGCTGACTCCAGGTGGGTCCCCTGGTGGGACTCCAGGGTGGCGGGCAGGTGTGACGATTGTCCCGCATCATAAAAATGTGAAACTGACTCTCAAGATCTCTCTCGGAACGACTATCCTCATAATAATCATTCCTAAGGTAACCGAGTCGTGTCGAAGAATCAACACGATCTGCTTGCGTGTACGGATAAGAACGGCGACAATCATCATATTGATCGTCTCTAGCATAGTGGGGTCGTGTCGGTGGGTCAACACGATCTCTGAAAGTGGTGTACTGCAATCGAGAATGATCGTCGTAATAATGTGAGGATCTCCCTGACGAGGTTCTGTGAGAGCGGGTGCAAGTGGGCTCGAGACCTTTAAATTGAGGAGGGGAATAATTGTGACACCTAGACATAATAAAAAACCTATAGACTCTACGACTGCGTATCGAAAAGTGCGCGCAACCTGCCTCTGATACCAATTGACGCAGGGCGAATCTATAGGCGGCGGGTAATTTGCGACCTAACCCTACATGTTATGCAAAAGTCAAAAGGTTAGATCACAATTAGATAATAAATAAAATCATCCCACGCAAATCATTCAAAAGCAAGACAGAATAATTTCTTTGGGCAAAAGCAAGCTTAGGCTTTCCTCCGCGTGGAGGGCCAAAGCACGAGCGCGCGGCGAATAAATCCTGCAAATCAAAATAATAAACTAACAAGCAACTACCATACAAGAGATCCAAAACCAGTACAAGATCCAATACAATATAAATATGCTGAAAATAATTATCCGATACAACAAGTACTCACAAAGTAGTGGGCTGGCCAAGACACTAAAGATTCCGGAGCCGAAAATGCGTGTACGACGATCCAAGGTGGAACCAGCGGCGTGGAAATAACGTTGGTGGCTGTCCTTGGCAGTGGAGGGTGGGATCGGGATGGAAATGGAGAGATCCGATCACGTATGGGTAGATCCGGGCGGGGAGAAGTAGATCTGATATTTTGGAATCGGATCCGGGCAAGGGGCAAGTGGCCTTGGTGGCTGCTGGAGGAGGGCTGTCGGACTGGGCAGAGGAAGCAGGAGGGTTTGCTGGTTTGCTGTTGAAGGAAGTGGCAGCGGTTGAGTTTTCAAGAGGGAGGAGGAGTAGGCGGCGGTTTGCGTGAAAGCAGCGGGTTGGCGGAGAAATAGGAGAGGAGAAAAAAACTATAGGTTTTAAATAGTAAATTTCATTATTGCATAGTGAAATGAAAACAAACAAGAATTGAAAACGGTGGGGTTTGGGGGCTGAGAGAGGGGGCGTGAGAGGTGGAAATTGAGGGCTAGGGGTAGGGGAAGGGTTAGGGGAGGAGAAACCAACCTAGGAGTCGTCACCTAGGACTCCACGGCGTCGGCACCGAGGGGTGATCACTGGAATCCGGGAATGCTTTCTCCAAAATTCTGTGATGCCTTCAACCAGCCCACAAACCATCTATTTATAATAAAAGGAGGATTAGGGCATCCCACCATCGATGGCTATGATTGGCCGAAGGTGGGACCACCTAAATACATCAAAATAAAATGCAAAATAGTGAAATAATATATCAAATCGATTCGCAATGCGAATCCGAACACATCTGCGGAGTCCAATCGTCGATCCGGGCATGTCATATATGGAAAGTCGCAAAGTCTGTCCCGAACGGTCACAAAACTCGTCTTCCACTGCAAGTCCTCGTCTCTGCTCCGCATCACTCTCCCCGACTTGAAAGAATTCATCTTTTGATGAATAGGGATCAGAATTCTCTCGATGTAGGCCAGGTAAGAATCGAAGAGGTCCACCAGAGGTCGTTCAAGTGTCGTCGATGGAAGAATCTCCTAGCCAATCAACTCCTCCTGACAGAAAAATTGTCATCTCCGGTGAATGGAGACGGTCGTACTGAAGTCGAAGTCTAGGGGAGAGTCGATCGAGCTCTGCTGCAAGTACCCAGGTGTCACCAACGTCTGTACCAGGAATGCACTGGTGGAGTCTGGTCTCCATGAAGCTCTCAACGCTCAACTCACGAGTGGTGGAACCCGGTGCGATCGGCGGCGCCGTAGGTAGAACCAAAGAAAACGAGTCCCCAGGTGGGTGGGTGTCAGAAGTGGGTGAGTAGTGGTGGCCAACAGACGTGCGTGGGCTATGAAGGTGGCAAGGCAATGGGAATGGAGGCGTGGGAGGCTGGAAGTCCATACTGCTTGTGTCCACATACTCACGAGGCTCATAGTACGGCGTCATATCTTCAACACTAAATACCAGGTGGATACTCATACTTGCAGGGATATCAAGATCGTAGGTGTTTGCTTCGATCCGTCTCATGATTATATATGAATCCATTCGCCTAACGCTCAAGTTTTTATCAAGCCTCGCACAGAGCCTCACAACGCAGATTCTTACCATCATCTGTTTGTCTTCATAAAGTATCTGCTCTTGCCAGTGAACATCTGCATGTGATTTATAAAATTTATTATCATTATGGATTTCCCGTCGGACCGACTCATGTGACACATGCAAATGAGGAACACATAAATCAACCGACTCATGCAGATAATGCAAATGACGGACGAATGACTCAACAAACTCATGCAGATAACGCAAATGATGTGAATATAACACAACTACACAACATGTTCTCTATGGGTAAATCTAATAATGATCTGAAAATATAACAAAGGAGGTGACCTATCAAGAGGCTCTCTCGGTGGAGTGTAGAAAAACTCATCCCGCATGAGACGAATGCTCAGATGACCGTGAGAGACAACAATACTCAGATACGAGCTCGTAAAGAGTCAAATGTCTCTCGGAAAACATAGCACATCAGGGGGCTCACCAAGAGGTGTGTAAGAAAAGTCATCGCGAATGCGACAACCACCTGAATGAAAATCGTAAGCACCAACTATAATACATAACTCTCGAGTGCGGTGCATGCCCCCGAAAAGAAAGAACTCGTCTGGTGGCTCAGCAGGCGGTGCGTCCCAAAACTCATCTAGAGTGTGGTGCGTCAACCGGTGGTGCCCTAGACACTCAATGCTCCGCACGATATTCATTCTCTGGGGCAAGGCAAGGGACGATATTGGAACAGACGCCAATAACTCAGAACTCGTAAACAAGCGGCTCACCTGAATAACATCCTCACCCGGATGTGGCGGATCATCCGGGGGCTCAACTGGGGGCTCGTGATAGAACTCGTCACTAGGGTCGTGGTTAGAGCTGTTAACAAATAGTATAGCTCGTGAATAATTCGGGATTCGATTCGTGAAGATCCGATAAATATTCGTAATTTTCGAATTCGAATCCGGATTCGAATCCAAATTCGGATTTGAATAATTTTTGAATCCAAATCCGAATAAGTTTATCCCTATTCGAAGTATTCGCGAATAGTTCGCGAACAGTAAAATTACTTAAATAAAATTATATATATTTAATAAAATTATATATTTAATTATTCTTATTAGAAAAATTCGAATTCGAATCTTAATTCGAACCCGAATTCGAACCCAACATTTAATGTCGAATCCGAATCTATGCTTTCTATGTGAAATTTGGATTTGATTGAAGATATATTCGATTCGGTTCGTGAACAGCCCTAGTCGTGGTCCTCCAGATGAGTACCATCGTGAGGGGTAGTGTCCCCGTGAATGGGTGACATAGCCACTATGAGATCAGTACCAGGCTCTGGGCTCTCGGTCGTGATGTGCCTCAGGGTAACGACCATGACAGAGCGACATATGCCTACACTCAAAAATGGATCCGTGGGTGGGGTGCTAACTAACTCGGTGCATGGAAGTGGAAGAGGTGTGGGTGAGGAATACAACACTACAAATTCAATAGGCCGCTCCGGCTCACTCTCAGTCGGGGTCACAAGAGACGGGCCAGAAACAAGAGATAGGTTACTCACTGGGCTAAGCACCTCACTGGGATGAGGGTAATCCGCATCAGGCATCACTTCTGTCGTGGCTGACAGGACAGTGGTAGGCATCGTGGTGACCTCAGTATGGGAGGGACACGTACTGTGGGGGTCAATGTGAGAGTCTCATCGACTAGCTCTTGCAGATCTCAAAGACTGTTCGTAACGAAGGGCGATTAAAATATGTCGATTCGAGGGACTTCGAGTTATGATAAATCACCTTAGTACGAATGTCAGGTCGAAGCCCAGACCGATATCGGGAAGTGGTCATGGTTGGGTCCTCTCGTATATCACTCCTCACAACTAACTCATCGAAGCAATCTCTATACTCAGCGACTGATATGGATCCTTGTTGTAGGGAAAATAATTGGTCGAGCAAGCGACTCCGATACGATGAATGCAGATACCTCTGACACAAAGTACGCTTTATGTCAACCAATTGGTGATGCGATGTAGACGGTTTCGCTAGCGAGTCCTCTCAACGCTAGCCCAATATGTCCTCGCATGATCTAAAGTCTAAGTTTCGCAAACTTGACGCGACGCTCACCAAATATCTCAAAATGAGCAAGATAATACTCCATATCCACGAGCCAATAACTGTAAGACTCGGGACTCGATGAGCCGTCAAAGGAAGGGGCAGCAGTACGAAACTGACTCTCAAGATCTCTCTCGAAACGACTATCCTCATAATAATCATTCCTAAGGTAACCGAGCCGTGTCGAAGGATCAACACGATCCGCTAGCGTGTACAGATAAGAACGACGACAATCATCATACTGATCGTCTCTAGCATAGTGGGGACGTATCGGTGGGTCAACACGATCTCTGAAAGTGGTGTACTGCGATCGAGAATGATCGTCATAATAATGTGAGGATCTATCTCCCTGACGGGGTTCTGTGAGAGCGGGTGCAAGTGGGCTCGAGACCTTTAAATTGAGAAGGGGAATAATTGTGATACCTAGACATAATGAAAAACCTATAGACTCTACGACTACGTATCGAAAAGTGCGCGCAACCTGCCTCTAATACCAATTGACGCAGGGCGAATCTATAGGCGGCGGGAAATCTGTGACATAATCCTACATGTTTTGCAAAAGTCTGACGATTAGATCACAATTGGATAATAAATAAAATCATTTCACGTAAATAATTCAAAAGCAAGACAGAATAATTTATTTGGGCAAAAGCAAGCTTAGGCTTTCCTCCGCGTGGAGGGTCAAAGCACGAGTGCGCGGCGAATAAATCCTGCAAATCATAATAATAAACTAATAAGCAACTACCATACAAGAGATACAAAATCAGTACAAGATCCAATCCAATATAAATATGCTGAAAATAATTATCTAATACAACAATTACTCACCAAGTAGTGGGCTGACCAAGGCACTGAAAATTCCGGAGCCGGAAATGCGTGTACGACGATCCGAGGTGGAACCAGCGGCATGGAAATAATGTTGGTGGCTGTCCTTAGCGGTGGAGGGTGGGATCGGGCCGGAAATGGAGAGATCCGACCACATATGGGTAGATCCGGGCGGGGAGGAGTAGATCCGATATTTTGGAACCGGATCCAGGCAAGGGGCCTTGGTGGCTGCTGGAGGAGGGCTGCTGGACTGGGCAGATGCAGCAGGAGGGTTTGCTGGTTTGCTGTTGAAGGAAGGGGCGGCGGTTGAGTTTTCAGGAGGGGGAGTAGGCGGCGGGTTGCAGGAAAGCAGGGGCTGGCGGAGAAATAGGAGAGGAGAAAAAAACTATAGGTTTTAAATAGTAAATTTCATTATTGCATAGTGAAATTAAAACAAACAAGAATTGAAAACGGTGGAGTTTGGGGGCTGTGGAGGCTGAGAGAGGGGGCATGAGAGGTGGAAATTGAGGGCTAGGGGTAGGGGAAGGGTTAGGGGAGGAGAAACAAACCTAAGAGTCGTCACCTAGGGCTCCACGGCGTCGGCACCGAGGGGTGATCGCTGGAATCCGGGAATACCTTCTCCAAAATTCTGCAATGCCTTCAACCAGCCAACAAACCATCTATTTATAATAAAAGGAGGATTAGGGCATCCCACCATCGATGGCTATGATTGGCCGAAGGTGGGGCCACCTAAATACATAAAAATAAAATGCAAAATAGTGAAATAATATATCAAATCGATTCGCAATGCGAATCCGAACACATCTGCGGATTCCGATCATCGATTCGGGCACGTCATATATGGAAAGTCGCCAAATCAGTCCCGAACGGGCACAAAACTCGTCCTCCACTACAAGTGCTCGTCTCTGCTCTGCATCACTTATACTCTGTCTTTGCCCTGCTCAACCTAAAACCCTACTTTTCTAAAGTGTATCGCCAAGATTCAAGTTTTGTGTTTACACCCTCGCGCGACTCATCGACCAAAACGATATCATCCGCAAACAATAAACACCAAGGTATTGCTTATTGGATATGTCTGGTGAGCTCATCTAAGATAAGGGTAAAGAGATAAGGGCTTAAAGTTGAACCTTGATGTAAGCCAACAGTGATAAGGAATTCCTATGTTAATCCTCCAGATGTCCTCACCCCTGTCACTAAATTTGTATACATATCTTTGATTATGTCAATGCATGATATATTTACACCTTTCTTTTCTAAGATTCTCCATAAGATCTCTCTTGGAAGACTAAGGAGGCAAATTAGATTGTTGTTAATACAAAAACATGTTGGTCCTCTTGCTTCTCTTTCGATCCAATATCATGGGTACAAAATCATCATCACATCAAGTAGCAAATCAACAAGGATGTCATCTCTTTGAGGCATTTACCATTTCATTACAATTGAGAAACTCAATGGTAGAAAGTATACCACTTCGTCTGCCTCCATTCAGATCTGGTTTGTTTATGGGACAAGGAAGAACACATGGAGACATTGATTGATGATCATCGCTACTAATAGACATGTTCAGAAAAGGATGCTTAGCTTCTTCCCTTGCTATGACCACCTGCCACAAAATATGGACTCAGGAGAAGAGTTTGTATATGGGAGGGATCACTCGAGCCTATGATGTCATCGACAATGTTCCAACTCTAGTAGCCAATGAGGCTTCCATGAAGTCGTCGAACTTGTAGATCAAAGCCAACAAACCTAAAATCGACGATCCAATAGGTCAACACCGACAAATTTGAAGTCATCCATAAGACGATCTCTTCCATAAAACCATTCAAGATCGTGTGTTGGGACACGACTGATGTTGGTGCTCTAATCTCAGCAGGTTGTGTTGTGTGGGACCGTGTCGTGCGGGACTATGTCGTGTAGGACCGACCTTTTTGTGGATTATCCCTGGTTGCCCGGTTGATGATTTGCTCCACATCTTTCATTCTCTTTTGCATGTTGTTGTGTAGGTGATGTTGATTGACCTGATTCCAGCGAGTCCACGTCGTGTGTGGATCTTGCGTCATGTGTGAGTCTGCATTGTGTGTGTGGCTATGTCCCCAACTTGATTCCCCGACTTGGAATTTCCCTCGGTGGCTCGTCTGATATTTTGTCCCGCTTCGCCTACCTCCATCGATGTTTTTTTATGTGTCCAAGCTGAAGGGTCCTCCTTCATCTAGAGGGGGAGTGTTGGGATTTATGAGTCTGATATTATTATGTTGGTCTTTAATAGTAGTTGGGTTTAGTCTCACACCGCCTCTCGATGTTATGTGCCTTATTGTAACTCCTATATAATGCCCCTAAATGGATGAATAATAGTATCAAACATTTCTTTTCTCTACTATCCAACAATAATGATGATGATGAAAGTTGAATCAATCAACTCAAAGGTCATTTGCATCAACAATATCAGACAAAGGATCTAGGAAAGCTAAAGTATTTTTTCAACGTTGAAGTGGCTAAAACAAAACAATACATTTTATCTTGCAAAGAAAGTACGTCCATGAAATGTTAAAGAAACCGGTATGCTGATTGACCTGATTCCAGCGAGTCCACGTCGTGTGTGGATCTTGCGTCATGTGTGAGTCTGCATTGTGTGTGGCTATGTCCCCAGCTTGATTCCCCGGCTTGGAATTTCCCCCGGTAGCTCGTCTGATATTTTGTCCCGCTTCGCCTACCTCCATCGATATTTTTTGATGTGTCCAAGCTGAAGGGTCCCCCTTCATCTAGAGGGGGAGTGTTGGGATTTATGAGTCTTATATTATTATGTCGGTCTTTAATAGTAGTTGGGTTTAGTCCCACACCGCCTATCGATGTTATGTGCCTTATTGTAACTCCTATATAATGCCCCTAAGTTGATGAATAATAGTATCAAACATTTCTTTTCTCTACTATCCAACAATAATGATGATGATGAAAGCTGAATCAATCAACTCAAAGGTCATTTGCATCAACAATATCAGACAGAGGATCTGGGAAAGCTAAAGTATTTTTCAACGTTGAAGTGGCTAAAACAAAACAATACATCTTATCTTGCAAAGAAAGTACGTCCATGAAATGTTAAAGAAACCAGGTATGCTTGCATCCTAGACACTATGCACCTATGAATCTGGCATTTAAACTTGTACACATGAACCATGTAGATACCGCCGATTAATTGGGAAGTTGAACCATCTATCACACAACCAAATATTTTGTTTGTTGTTAGAGTAAGTCAAATTTTCAATTCTCCGTGTGAAGAGCATTATGAAGTAGTTGTTAGTATTTTTTGATTTTTTTTAAAAAAGGTGCCCTTAACATAGGAGTATGTTGGATACTCTTATTTTGATGGGCGGGCTCTCCTTTGGCTAGAAGATCCACATTAACATATTGCATTCTTCTTGGAGGAATAAGAAGCAAATTGTGGTTGCTAGGCCAATTGCCAAAGTAAAATACAAGGTCATTGTCGTAGCCAAATATGAGTTGATATGACATAAGCAACTACTAACTAAATTGAGTATTTTTCAAAATGAAACCACAAAACTATTATGTGATAATCAAAAGCCTTGAATCAAAACTTGTATTTCATGAAAGGATATCATATTGAGATTGATTGTAACCTGCTAGAGCATCGAGCCTAAAAAGATTCATACATCTTTTGTAAGCTCGAATGTTCAACTGGTTTGAAAAGTCTAGGAATTCATTATATATGCAACGAGCTTAATTTGGATGACATATATTCACCAAATTGAAGGAGAGGGATATGTGAGCCTGATATTCAACAGATGGTAAGCGGATTAAAGTAGGGGATATTAATCAAAGAAGGAAGCCCTAGCAACTGAGAGAATGTATAACCTATGAAGCACGAATGCTTAAAAATGCTTTGTGTATCGGCTCGAACGCGTGTCAGATACGAGAAACGTCCGGAAAAACAGGGAAACGCGTTTCCAAAATGCTATAAATATTACTTTTAATTAAAATTAAATAAATATTACGGAGTCGCGTATCCCACATGCGGGAGTCGCGGATACGCGACTCACTCCTTTTGAAGTCTCGCAGTCACGTGGACACTTGTTTAGGTTTACAAAAGTCTCGCGCGGTCCTCATTTCTTTTTCACGCAGCAGCTGCGCTCCTCCCTCTACGTCGTACTGTGCTCGCTCATGCTTCTTCTTTGTGGTCGTGCTTCTTCTTTGTAGCCCTTCTTCTTCTTTGTGGTCATGCCTCTTCTCAGTGGAAGACCTCTCACGTGAACGCCATCTCAGGTGAGCCGTCAGCCCTCTTCCCTCGCTGTCGACCTCTCTCTTCTTCTTCGTATTTTTTCCATAGGACTCGGTATTTTGGAAGCCCTCTTACGTATGCTATTTTCTCAGCGATTTCAATCAAAGTCCAATGGATAATCTCAATCATTTCCATGATGGTTCAAATTTAAAATCTAGACCATCATTTTGTAGATTGTGTTTGGACAGCCAACGATAAGACTAAAAGTGGCCAACCTGGTTTAGTTTGATTTTTAGAATAATTTGCAACTTTTACTAGCTTTATTTTGATACCAAATAGGTGTATACAATGCAATTTTCTTGTTTATGCCTTCACCTCATTTACCCCTAATCAGAGTAAAGGTAAAAATAAGTTATTAAAGGGCTTCTCAGAGAAGTTAAATTCTTGAAATTGAATCTTTATAGCTTAGACAGCTTAGTAATATTATAATTCATTGATATTTTGTGTGGATTGTACCTGCAGTTTATTATTTTGTGTGGATCATGTTGGTATTTCGTCTTACACTTCTTCAAGATGCTTATTAATATTATAATTCATGTTATCAGACTAACAATTTGAAGCACCTTCATCATTTTTGCATGCACATTACTTAATAATTATATTTAAATAATTAATTTAAAAAATATATGTTTCCTGTATTCATTTCGTATCGTATCCCGTTTCTGTGCTACATAGTGTGTCACATAATCCATCATGATAAGATGCTATTGAGAATGAATATTTCAAATGGCAGTGAAAATTTGGAGGTTACGAGCTACAAATAGCAATAAGTGTAATTAATATGCATAACATAAATAGTGCAGAAACATATATACATACAAGTATCCAGGATGTGCAAATCATTGAGCGGGTTAGTTCCATCAGTACCACCAAATACAAAAAGCCTATTTCCAACTGTAGTACAACTATGGCTGTCCCTGGGAGATGGTGGGTCACCCTTCATCACTGGTTTACTCCATGTTTGTTTAACTGCAAAATAAAAAAAAATGCATGAAAGTTTTATTAACCTGAAAAATAATCTTAACATAGAGAGTAGGAAAGATAATATTTAAGTTGAATTCTGAATATTGTCTTACAAATGAATCCAATAAAAACATAGAAGTCAACAAAAATAAGCCTGAGGTTAAAAGTGTGACACAAGATTAGTAGCACCAAAACATATTTGCATCCAATTGGAGATTATTGTATTAAAAGAAATAGTGGAAAATAAAACAGATAATGTTAACAATATGCGCATATGTACATACTAGTTTCACTTTTTTGCTAGTTTATATCCAGCACAAATATAATCTAAATTAAGCCAATATTCAAGGAAATATATGTCCAGAGAGATAATAAGTTTGACAAAGTTCACAGGTAAACTATAATAAATATACAATAGAACCAGTGTTCAAATGGAATTAATTAATGTTAACATGAGATATAGAACACTATGATAAACGAAACGAAAAAGGGCAAATTTAAAAGCTTTAAAGTACAATATATACAAGTCAATTTGAGATGCAGAAGCCTTTAATAGCTTGAGATTTTCCCTCCGAGATGAGGTTGAAAGTTAAAACTTAAAAGGGAAAATTATCCTCTGAGTGGTGGTTCACAAAAGTTTACAATGAATAACACAGTATTCATCATCTCCATTATCTAATGTCTCTGAACTACTGCTCCAATATTTCCCTCTCCGTATTCCTAAATTTATCCCACGAAAGAACATATTTCCTCACTCACAAAATGTTAACGTGAATAAACTTCGTTGTAGAGTTTTGAACTTGTCAAGAATCATCAACTCCCTTTTCTTTCAAGTAATGACCCTCCCAACTTTTTTCTTCGATTTCATATGGATATGTGATTTATTTAAAATTACTAATATTCTAGGTGAAAGCTGATTTGTATGCTTTATAGACAATTGCACCAAAAGCACATGACTTTTCTTAAGAATAAAAATCCAAAGCCGGTTCTGTTTTCTCAGCCTTCCACAAAATGATCAAAACCAATTTTGGGATATTTTCTCAACATACTACAAAATGATTATAATTTTGGATGTAATTTAAATAAAAAAGGAGTGATAATTTAGGATATAATTTTTAAACCGTCATCGAACCAAAGGTTTCCCAAACAGAACCTCAATTTTGAAAATCCAGTTTTGAAAATACAGTTTTGACTCTCCCTTTTAAACCTCCCTCTTTTAAAACGGCACCGGTTTCCCAAACAGAGCCTCAGTGTGCTTTGTGCATCAGGCATAGCGGCCAAACATAGTTGTTCATGCTGGGTGCCTTAGCCTCTCTTTCGCTATAAATAAGGGTGAGGGTTGTCAATTTGAGGCACTGTTAGCCTTGTGAGCGAATCTAGAGCTTGCAATCAAATTGTGATGTGATGCTGCGATATCCCGGGGTGCGGCGTCCTAATTCTTTTTTTGTTTTCCCATTTTTTCCTCTCTTGTAACCCTACTATCGTGAAAACCTCACGCCACTTCATCTCTTCCACGATCTAATCCAAAAGAACCACCTCTGTTTCCTTTCCTCCCACAATCGACGACGCATGTTCCGTCGATACAGTCTCCCGCCTGCATCCCTAACGATCACTCTACTGTTACGTGTGTTCCCTACCTCCAAGCGAACCATCCGCCTCCTATCTCTTTCGCAAGCAACCGCTCCCCTCCTTCCCTTCCAGTGCCGATAATCTTGCCTCCCAATCTACCACCTACCGCCCGTTCTCCATCTACAACCGCCCCCTTGATGGAGAGCATCCCGCCCGACCCGTTCGATTGTACCTGTGTCGACCTTGATATGGTCGGGACCGCTCAACATAAGCGGATCGCCGATCTTAGCATTAGTTGTTCTTTATGTTTTTTATTTTGATTTGTATTTTGGCGATCACAACGATTCACAAATCATGAACGTTCGTTGTCCCACCTAATATCTATATATTGAGGGCGAGGGTTCTCATTTATGGGTATTGAAGATTTGAGTGTAGAAGCCTAATCTTTGGTAAATTATGTGCCGAAGTCGAGCCCGATCGTGAAGCCTGGATTCCCCTCCTCCCCCCCCCCCCTCCTTGTCATGAGCCTATCTTCCCCTCCCCATCCCATTTCAGACCCCCATTTCCCATTCCAACAACCCTCCAGGCAAACGCCCCCCTCTATTCTCCCCTCCCCATCCCACTACCGACCCCATTTCCCTCTTCCAGCACCATTCCAAAAAGCCTCCCCCTCCTTTCTACCCTCTCATCCCACCGCCAACCTCCCACCTTCCTTTTTTCATGGAATGACCTCTCTAACAGGCCCTCCCACTAAAATTCCAAAACAACCTCCTCTATCCACATCCGGTGATCACCGAAAACCTTATCTGATCCCCTCTGGTGATTCCCCTCCATTCACCGTTCCATTTCTTCCATTGTCAGTTTTTCGGCGATCGTCAGAAAACAACTCTGGCCACCACCACCTCCGTCGGGCGTCGGTAACCATCTCCGGCGGACACCTCCGATCAGCCACCACCCCACTACCACATAACTACCATAACCTCCACCCTAATACCCATATAACTTCCCTAACCTCCTCCCTCCACTACCCCACTACCTCCTTAACTTCCCCGCTACACTAATCACATCCTTTCCCTCTAACGTGAAACCAAGTCATTCCCTTGTTGCAGCCGGTTCTCTCCCCCCCACCCCCTCCCACTAATCACAACAGCAGGTCAGCCACTACTTCCCCTTCCCCTTCATGTGGTGCCACTCACACCACTAGCGGAGCCTCTCCCACCCCCCTTACAGCCTACCACACTTGGATATATCACTTTCCAAGTTCCTGTACCACCCCAACAGCCATCATCCCTCAAGGAGGTATTGCCAGTTGCCAAACTGCAGCCCCGCAAATTCCAGATTGCTGTCCTGGATCCAGGATAGCCATCTTCAGCAGCTCCTGGCTGAATCCAGTCCTCCCTCTCCAGTTTCCAAGAACCATGAGTGCTGCTCAGCAGCTAGGCCTTCTCCCGGAGGTTAAAAACCACTCCCGGATTATGATTTTGGCTTCCCTACAGCTCTACAAATACACCACCGGCCCTTTCCTTTCTGTATTATGTGAATCCAAGGTGTGTTTGTTATTTCTTTACAGTTGAATCTTGTGTTTAATCTCTACTTGAGGAGATATTAGATTGTAAGCTTTGATTTCAGTTAAATAAGTCTTTGAATTTTCTCATTTAATTAGTCATTTGCTTTCACGCATTCTAACGTTTGTACACTTCTCTTGTTCCCTTAATTTAAATGTTTTTTCCAATGGCAAATCAAAAGAAAGTGGTTTTAAAAGTATTTTATTGCAACTTAACTTTCGTAGGATATTGTGTCTGCATCTATCCCTAGTTCCCATAGAACCTTACCGTCACCACTCTACAGTAGCCCCATCCGCCACCTCCATCTACAACAGCCAGCTTCATCCTCCTTCCATTGTTTGGTCTTGTGCTTGTGAGTATATCACTATAGTGTGTTTCTTTTTCTTTATTGAATATGTGGATGATCATTCTATAGTGCTTGGAGTTCGTGATTCATTTTATTTTCTGCTGCAGATTTCTATTTCCTATAATTCGTATTTGTGCAAGTGTGGTTTGGAACCCTTCATGCAAAAGAAAACGTATTTGCTCGCCTGTTTGAAATTGTGGTGGACGTTGTGTTAATTTGCTAAACTTCTATAATTTTATTTGCTAAAATTTAATTCAGAATTGAAACGAATCAAACACGCATCATATAGTCCAGGTTTGTTTGAGTCAACCTGACACCACTCACAAAGGCTTGCATTAGTGTCGGCACACAATCTCACATCCTACCTTGCGTCAATTATTCCAAAGAAAAGGATTACATATGAAGCTTCATGTGCCCATACACCTCAGAAAATAGTAATTATTGAGGGGAAATTTTTGAGATTTTGCTTAATGTTTCTAGGGCATTCAATTTTTCAAGGAAATTGCCCAAAATACTTAACGGGGAAAAGCACTTCTTAAGTATGCATATTTGATAAATTGATTTCCTTCCAACATCCATAGAAAATAGAACACTTATTCAATTCTTATTTGAGCTTCAACCCGCCTTTCACTCTTTTATTAACTTACCACCTCATGTATTCATGTTCATCTCAAACATGCGCATTCACTCACAACATAGATGGAAACTTGGTCTTTATAACCCATAAGATTTGTATCCATGGATGCCACCTTCTATGAGAACAGGATTTACTTCTCTTCCAAGCAATTATATCTTCAAGGGGAAGATAATGAAGGTGTGAATTGGACTCCCCCCCCCCCCCCCGCCCCCTTAGCCTTTGAATATCGACTTTGTAAGCCCAGCTCCAATTGTTGACTATTGGTTCTATTGAAGTTATTAATATTATGTATTTAAGCATGTTTGAGGTTTAGTCTCACATCGTAGATTTAGGTTTGTGTTTTTTGTAGTCCTTTAAATTACCTCCTTGAGGGATGAATAAATTACACTTTTTGTTTTCTTTTCGTTATTTTAACATGGTATTAGTTCCGCTTTCGCTCCCGTCGATGAGATCGCCTTTCTTGATTTCATCAACGGGAATGGCGCCTGTTCCTTGTATTCATTTCTTATGCTGCTTCTTCCACTGCATTCTTGTCGTTGTTTGTCATGGACATCTCTGTCCGGCTTCATTCTCGTCTGTGCTTCTCGTCTTCGATCGTCATCGTGCTTCTCCCGCTGCATCTCGTTGGAACTTCTCCCGTCGAGCCTCTGCTAATCTGCCGATCCTGTGGAGCTTCTTCTCCCATTGGATCCAAATCTGCTCTAATTTCTCCTTGCTCGTGATAATGGCTCCTCTCGTGCTGAGCTCCTCTCATTCTTGTCTGGTTCCCTCTTCTGCTCTCCGCTGCTTGAGCCCTTTGCTCGCCGCAGTTGGTAATTTTGTGGTGTACCCTGGGCCCCTGGCTGTCTTCTATAAATAGCTGGGAGGGATTGGGATGAGTGTGTGTGTTTTTTTTTGTGTTGTGTGGAGTGGTTGGAAGGTTGTCCCGCCCAGAGCGTGCTCTTAGTGCATCTTCTTCTTCCCAATTTCATGTGTGTTAACTGCTCTGTTTTTCTCATAAATCAATACAGATTCATCGAATTACTCCTTTCTTCATTTCTTAATTGTGTTGTGAGCTCTTCGGAATTAAGAGCTCATCATTCGGTAATATGGATTTTTGTCGCCACCTATCTTTAGTCATAAACTTGATAATGTTCAAGTACATCATGTCTTTTCTTATAGTTTTATTTCAAGGCTTTATTGGTCTACCCCTCCCCCATTTAACATGCCTAACATGTAACTAATTAACAAAAATATCAAAGAAACTGCAACCAGGAATCCAAAACACAAAATAAAGCTATCTTCTTTTGCATGTTCCAAAAACCCAATTTCTTCAAACAAAAAAACAGAAAAGGAACGGGCAAGCATTCATCCCTACAGATATAAATGACACGGAAAAGAAGCACTGGTTAATAGCCCTCACCGGTGTCGTAGACGTGTACGTCATTGGTCTGGCAAGTGTCGCCGCCGTAGCCGCCGAAGACGTAGACGTACCTGCCGCCACTGACGGAGTTACAGGAGTGACCCCACCGCTTCCCGGGTCCCCAAATCGCACCTGCCCTGCCCGAGGATTTTTTGCCCTCCGGTGTTTCCCTCGCCCTCGCCGGAACCTGAACGCTCTCCCACCTCATCCCCCGTCCCGCAAGATCGAATCGATCAGCCCGAAGAGAACCGAGGAGAGAATTGGATGCCTCTTGCGGAGGAATTACTGTTGAGAAAATGGGAAGAGTAGATTTGGAAAGTGTGAAACTTGTTCTCAGGGGATTGAGACCATGGCCATCGAGGGATCGAGTTTCAGGCTTTCTTCCAGTTTTGCGTGCACAATTTCTCGCACGAGAGCCCGGTAGGAGAGTACTGGTTCATCTACTTGCAAAACTAATAAACCGCAGGATCTCATAATTTTTTGGTCCTTTTATTTATTTATTTATTTAGGCTTTTTATCACTCTGCATCTCCCAAATATAGGATTTTGCACTTTGCATTTTGATTCTTTAAAATTGATGTTTTGCATCCCAAATTATCCATTTCTGATTTAGGTTTGGGCGGCACCAATAATCCGGAATGCAATGTGTCAAAATGAGCATTTTTAGTGATGCTCGGACCTAAATTCCCTTGAAATTTTGATACGGGAGCAAAGTGCCAAAAATTGGTATTTTGAGGGGGTACAAAGTGTCAAATTTAAAGATTTAGAGTGCAAAGTACCAAAATCTCATATTATGGGGTTCAAAGTGCCAAAACCTCATATTCTGAAGGTGCAAAGTGCCAACAGAGACATTTATTTATGGGAGTTGTTAAGGGCATCATAGTTTTGACTAGTCGCACCATTTTGTTGAATGCATCGTACTTTTTTAATGATTAAAGGCACCCATATTTGTTAATTGCACTGTATTTTTGTTAAAAGCACAACTTTTAGTAGAGATAGAAGGTTGAGTTATTATTGTTCCTCTTAAAGAAACAAGGTGTTTGTGGAAATGCCTCATCAATCGATCCGACTGGTGCTCAAAAATTCTCTTTTGTTCTTAACGTTGTTCAAAGAATTCGGGGTCATTACCTAGATTTTGAAACAATAACTCCTACAACAATGCACGGTTTATCGGAGGGATTGAAAATCCCTAATTCCAGCAAATCAACTGAAATTAAAAAGAAAAAACAGAAGAAAATAAAGATTATGTATAACGGAGAAACTGAGACGATGGACGATTATATTTTATTGCGGACTAACTCGATGCCCCGGTCGGACCGGATAATCTTGGACCGTCTCAGCTCACGGAGCGGTCGAGCGCGCACACAGTCGATGAAAATGAAACAGTGAACACGAGTCTTGATGACGTGGAAAAACCCCTTAAATGGGTAAAAAACCACGTGACTGGGTCTGTGCCGGTCAAATTCCACTAGCTTCCGGAGGTTATAATATGCTTGGTGAATTGGGGCAACAGGCCGCTCCCGTTACAACTTGAGGGGAGAGAGAAAAACTGTAGCTTCCAGCGGGAACCAGGCTGCTCCGCGGAAGTGACTTAAACGGTGGAATGTGCAGGATGCTTCTGACGTGTGCATTCGAGGTGGCGCACGCTTGCTGGCCTCGACTGTCTTCTTTGTTCGGCTCCCTCGCGGTCTTGGACGTCTCCTTGCCAACTGCGCGCTGGTGGGGGTGCCTGTAGCCGACGGTGGAAGCTGGTGGCCGTCGGTGGTTGCTGGTGGCTGGCGGTGGTTGCTGGTGGCTGGCGGTGAGCGAAGGCCGACTTGGTGGAGGAGGCGGAGGAGCTCTCACCTAAGGAAGAAGAAGAAGAACCGGAGAAGAAAAAAAAGTCTCAAATGAAGAGCCCCTGGGGTCCTTTTATAGGCTCCAGGGGGAGATCATGATGGGCCCCACCACTAACGTAGTGGGTTAGTGGGTGGTTTCCCCTTGATCGGACGGCCGTGGTAGCGCGCCATGATCGGATAGTGGAGGTTCGGGCGGCGAGCCACCGGCTGGCGGTGGTTAGAGGGAGCGGTCGGCCGGTGGCGGTCGACAGGTGGAGGTGGTCGGCGAAGGCCGGCGGGGGCCGGTCGGCGACGGCCGTTGGCGACCGGCGGTGGCCGACGGCGGGTGGCCGGCGGGCGCCGGCCGGCGTTGGCCGGCGGCGGGCGGCGGCGGCCGGCGGTGGTCGGTTGCGGCGGCGGTGTTCTCTCTCCCCTCTTTCCCCTTTTTGTGGATCTCTTTTTTGATGGGAGAGAAAGAGTGGGGAATCAGATGGAGGAGATAAAAGATGAGAGAAAGTGGGTCCTCCACTTCTCCCATCATGAAGGGAATCATGAGCTTGACTAGTTAAATTAAATTAATTAGTATTATTAAATTTAATTCATAATGTGGTCCAAATGCTATTATTAGAATTAACTTAATATACAATTTAATTAAGTGAACGATCAAAGAGATGTTATGGAAACAACCACTGCTTGGAGTGGATGGTAGTTATCTTGTAATGGAAGTATTAGTCCATTGTCTAACACCAAAATATAAGGAGCAAAAACTGATTTTTCGGATTAGTGAATTGAAAGTGGCAAAAAGGTTCTTGGTGAATAGACCAGAAGATCAAGATTTTTCCCCTCTAAAACATCTGTTTCCACTTATGTATCAAGGTATGATCATTTTTCTTCTGTTTTAAGCGATTTTAAAGTCCTACACAGCCAGGATATGGAATTCAAAACTCTGCTAGCGTTCAAATAATTGTTGGCATTATGAAGGTCATCCATCACTTGAAGCCTAAGGCTCCGTTTGGGGGGACTTATTTTCACCGGTCAAACTGTTACGATCGCATGAACCAGACCTTAATTAACTGCTTGACCGGTGAAAATAAGTCCCCCCCCCCCAAACGGAGCCTAAAAGCACATTAGAACTGAAAATTTTGGTTTGATATATTGTCAATTTACCCGACACATAAATAATTATGACTCGAAAATGCTTATAAGATTTAAAAAATATATTATTTTCATATATGATCATACATGATTTTTTTGCACAAATTTTATTTTTGTATATGTTACTTTATGTTCAACAATAAATCTATAGAGTATTGCTATAAATGTAATTAAATTAGATTACAATTATTCGACTAATATGTATGCGATAAGTATCAGATATTTAGTTCTCGTGTACCCGACCTCAATGACTGAGAACTGGCTCAAAAGGATAGTTCGTAATTTTTCCATAATCTTACTCCAAAACCATCACAACTGACTCGAATTGAATGGTTCAGTCCAGTTTCAAATCAATTCTCAGTTTTTCGGTTCTTTTTGCACATCCCTAGTTGAAAGAGTTGCAGGGTAAAGTTGCAACTGCATTTTAAGTTGTAAGTGCATTCGATCATGAGCAATAAACCGTCCATATGCTCTTAATTAGTCGGATGTGGGATCACCATAAAATTCAATCATCAATTGTTAGATCGTATCAGTCATTTGTTCATCGTCGTCCCCTAAATGGTGGGCCAACATCTTTTTTCACGAGGATCCTCTTCATTTTGAGTGAAGTGAATAAGACGTGTAGGACCATCAAACTCGTCCACTTTGCCACTTTGGTGCGTCGCAAAACACTGTGAACTGTTGTAAAGCGATTTGAAACCACGTGATCCCAATTCCTTGAGCTTGCTAGCACCAATGCGAGCTAAATGATTGGAAATACTAAAGAGTGTTGTGCAGCAAAAAAACAGTAGAGCTGCCATGTTACTATTAATAAATAAACTAAAACAATATGTTATTAATATGATATTTGGGTTAAAAAAATGATTTCATGATTGGATGAATGTTTTGAATTCGTCGGGCGATAATCATGATAAAACTTAGGCTTCATTTGGCACGAGGGTGACGGTCATAAACACATGGATTAAAACGTCATTCGTTAAAGATCACCTAACAAACATCATCCGTTTGAACATAAAAGTGGATGAAGTTCTGTAGGTGGGCGTTAACAAATGACAATTTAACCACCGTGTTTATGACCGTCACCACTATGCCAAACAGAGCCTTAATGACCATAATATTTCCCGTTTACCATCAGGGTTTTGACACAAAAATTGCTCATGTTTGGGAAGTCGGCGGCTTTCGGGCTAGGCCTGTAACTGTTTGGTTTGGTTCGATTTTTTATCAAAACCGCTAACTGAATCAAAATTTAAAACTAAACCGAACCACTTACATCATTAGAATCGAACTGAACCGAACCGTATGATTCGATTTGAGTGATATAGAAAATATTAAACAAATGGGATAAGAAGGAAAACAAAGTATTATTGTTTATTTGTATGTAACTAATATTAGCATAACCCTAACATGCAACATTTAATATTGAACGGGGCTGGAAGTATTAACAAAACATGCAACATTTAAATTATTGTCACTAGTAACCTATTATGAACCAGAAAACAATGACTTCTATGTAAGTTCTGTTGTGCGAACGATGCAGAAAAACTAAAATCACACAATCACAAACAAAGAACATGATGTGATTTACGTGGTTCGACGAGAAGCGCCTACGTCCACGAGGAGGGATTATTCACTATCACCGGTGGGAGAGAAAAGAGATAGGTCATTATAAAATACAACTCCACACACTCAACTCTAAATAAGAACTCTAAATAAGAATATATTTATAAGAAAAATTAGGACAAACCAAAATGACAAAAATACCCTTTCAAACCAACAAGTCTTCTCTTATTTGAAACAAAATAGATATGAGATGACACAGTCAACATCAACACAAAATCGATCGCAACAAGGTCGCTGCCTACGTACCCCCCCCCCTATGCGTAGTTCTTCAAAAGTGCCCCTCAAGGCACTCACCTCTGAGCTCAAATGTTCACAAACTTTTGCAATATGTGAACTTCTGGACTGGGAGCACCTTCATGAGCATGTCAGCTAGATTCTCCTTGGTATCAATTTTCTTCAAAAGGACCCCGCCTGTCTCGATCAAGTCTCGAACAAAATGGTACATTGCATCAATATGTTTGGTACAAGCATGATGCACTTGATTGGATGCCAAGAAAATCGCACTTTGACTATCACAAAAGATAGTTAAAGCCTTATGTTCTACACCCAAATCATCCAATAGGCATTGCATCCAGATGACCTCCTTCATAGCTTTTGTCACTGTCATGCATTCAACCTCTGTTGTAGACAAAGCCACTGTCGACTGCAGAGTCGACCTCCGACTAGGCCTGCAAACAAGTCGAGCTCAACAAAAAGAGCTGGCTCGAGCTCGAGCTTCTTTTTTTAAGCTCGAGCTCGGCGAGCCTATTTTAAAAGGCTCGTGCTCGAGCTCGAGCTCGAGCTCGAGCCTGAGCCCGAGCTTGAGCTTTCCCAGAAGTGTTTCTGTGGAAATTTCAGAAATACTTCTAGCATCTTTGATAGGCCAGATTCTTGTGTCCCAAGAACTGGGAAAACACATCAATATTTTATCATTGATCTCTGTCAGTGAAATGTCTTTGTCCAATGTTCTTAGTTCACTGATAATGGCACTCAGTCTGCCATACATCTCTTCAGCTGATTCAGCATCTTCCTTTCTGAAGTTCTCATACTTAGAGATAAGAAGGGATCTTCTGTCTTTTCTTTCTTCCACTGAACCTGCCACCATTTGGTTCAAATAATTCCAGATGGCCTTTGCTGATGTACAGTCAACAACCTTTTGGAAAATGTCATCTGACATAGTCTGAGCCAGTATGTTCATGGCCATGGCATCTGCAATTTTTGCTTTCTTTTGAGCATAAGTCCAAGTTGGTGGTGGTACTGTATGAGTGTCAGTAGATGTAGAAGCAGCTTCAGTTTGTTGAGGGAGACCTGTCAAAATTGAGTTAAAAATATCTTCATCAATTGAGCTCATGTAAAGTCTTATTCTTGCCTTCCAGATACTGAACTTATTTAAGTTACAGACTGGAGGTCTGGTGCTTGCATAATCCTTTTTCTGTGTCATGTGATAAACGAATAGCTAGGGAAAAGAAAATCTAAATAAGCAGGGATTTTGATTCAAGTGTTAGCTTGTACAACCAAAGTACCAAACCTCTGATACCAATTGAAAGGAGGGAGTTATTCAGATCTACTCTAGAGGAGGGGGGGTGAATAGAGTGTTTAAAAAAACTTTAGGTTGTTTTAATCTATTCTATCAGAGTACAAAAATAGGTGATACCAATAAATATTTAAGCAGAAGGAAAACTAGAGAACTATTCTAAATATCACAGGAATTAGCAAGAGCAATCAGAAAAGGTGCAACCAGACGACACAAGAAATTATAGTGGTTCCCCAAATCTGGGTACATCCACTCTTCTACCACCCTGGTAGGAATCACTCTCAGGTTTTTGATCAGGTGACTGTCACCAAATAATATCTATTTCAAGGGAGATATTGCAACCCTTCTGGCTTTTGATCAGGTGTCAGAAAACCAACTTGAATTCTTTTGATCAGGTGACCTCACAACCAGGAATTACTTTTGAAGGGAGTAAAAACTCTTTACACAGAGGGGGGAAGGAAAAAGTTGAGTTGTCTTCTCTTTTCTCAAGCAAAATGAGAGAAGACTTGAGAGTGATCCTGATGGAGTCAAGGCTTGTCCTGTGATTTGAATAGTTCAGGAGATCGGAGCCTTGTACAGGGTGTAGGACTTGAAATCCAGAAAGCTGGGTCTGATTGAGGATGATTGTCTCCACAAGCTTCCTGAATGAATTCTTGTTTTTGAAACTGAGAGCTGTTCTTCTTCTTTTTCTTTCAGCATTGAGATTACTTTTTAAAAGTCTGTCGACTGCATCAAGAAGTAATCCTGAATAATAATTCTCTGGTACTTTTATTCTCTGAGTCTCTTTCCTTTGAATAATTCCAAATTGAATTTGAAATGGTCCACATTGATTGACTGTCAGAATCACGGGAACTTGTGCAACGGCTATAAGAGAATTAATTCATTTCCTTAACTGTCCCGAGAAAAGCTGTATAATAATTCTGTGAAAACCAGTAATTAATGCTTGCCAAGGAACGACTATATTCAGAGAATATATGCATTAATTACTCAGAGTCATATAAGCAAAAGAATAAACAATCAATAAGGAAAATAATAACTGCAGGGAATAAAATGTTGATCTGGAAGAAATCATCAATCTGGTCCTGAGATCGCCGAGCTCAAAAATTCTCTATCGTTGAGCTGAGCCCTGTGATCGTTGACCTGAAAATCTGCTTTCCAAACTGGGCTTCACGATCGTCGAACTGACATGGTTGAACGTCGATCTCAATCCTGAAAGTAGATCAAAGATCGTCGACCTGAGTTCAGCAATCGTCGATCTCAGCATTTAGAGATTTAACTCTGAGATCGTCGAGCACAGAATGAAGATCGTCGAGCTCTCTTCAGAGATCGTCGAATGAATTTTTACTTAGAAAAATTTCTGCCTCTTTCACTCTCAGTTGTCTTCTAAGTTTCCGATGTATTGGTCTTGCCTCACTGAGTTGATGACCTGGCTGACACCTAAGACACTAGACTAGACCCCGGCTATACAATGTGGATCTAACTTAGCCTAGATTAGTGAACCTAGCCTAAATCCAAACTAGGGATCCAACACAACTGCTGAGCCAGGAACAGAACCCGCTGATAGACCGGGCGAACTGCTGCACTTATCCGCAACTATCCGAGGAAGAGACCAAGTCGCAAGACTGCGACCTGCACTAACTACTGACTATATCCGCGAACTATTCCACACCAACGTTCCCGATAGTCTCCTAGCCGCTAGGTGTTAGCCGCACAGCCTGCACAGAACCAACTTCCTTAGTCGCGGTTGTTAGAAAACCGTAACCGCAAAATCAAGCGCGAGCTCGTTCTTACTGTTCACTACTTATTAATGATGAGTCCAGAGGTCCTATTTATAGATAGGAGGAGTGCCGTCACCACCTACATCGATAGGATAACCGCACATCAGACCTGTCAGCTAACACCCTGTATCCGCACAGAGCGAACACCAAACCAGTTTGCCAAGTTGCGCCAAAAAACCATTGTCGGATAGGCGACCAGTCCGCCCAACCCCGCGGACACTGGTACAAGTCCGTGTATTTGCAGCCCGTGACTTAGACAATCTGTCCAGCCAATACTGTCGAACTCGGCGAATACAAGAGCAGTCCGCACTAGGTGAACTCGGCGAACACTGACCAGTCCGCACCTAGGCAAACTCTACGAACTAGGCAACTAACTGGACTTAATCTCACCCAGACCAAGTCCTCCAAACTCCACGATCACCAATCTTAACCGCGCCACCTGATACCAAGATCGTGCCCTACTGAATAACTCCAGACTGCCACCATGCGGACTGATCCATCAGTCCGCGTGACCTCCAGGCAACCTGTCCGTGCAACTGTGCTTATACCACGATCCAACATCCAGACCGCAAACACAGATCCATGTCGGACACCTGCGAGCTCCAAAATGAGTCCGCAATACCAACCAACAATCTCTGATCTACTTCGCCCGAGAAAGCCCCTGGGACCTGGCGATAAGCAACCCAATCCGCAATATTTGGCTGCCTTCTTGCGAATCAGAGAACCTGCCGAACTTGGCGACTTCCAAAGAAGTCCGCCACTAACCCCGCAGATAACAATCCTATTCGTCCGGTTACACTACCAGAGTGCTTGCTGGTCTAGACCGCCAGAGAAGAACTACAGCCAAGACCGGCTGCCCGACTAGACTATCCGCCAATGCTATCCGTCTAGTTTGTGCGGTCTGTGCGGGCTGCCCAATCAATTCGCCCGACTTCCCCAAATATATATTTATATATATATATATATATATATATATCATGTAAGAGTTAGGAGAAATGTAATCGGCGAATATAATAAAGCCAAATCTAAACACTGATGTATGCATGTCAATAAATACAAGAATATGATTATTTGCACGACAATTAGTTGAAGGCGAGTAATTGAAAGGATCACCAAGCCTACAAACGTCTTTGATAAGGCAGGTGATCATGTGCTTTATTATAAATTTATGTGGACAAAGATTGTTGTGTTTTAATTTTACTGCTCATATTTACATGCAAGTTATTTAGATACTTGAACAATAATGTGCACAGTTTTGACATTTTATTTGAATCGCATCGCATGCTATTCATGAAAGAATTTATGATATATGATTCAACTCCCTAGTTTGCTTTGTTGTGAAGGGCTAAATAGAGGCGCTAGGATTATTCCATGGCGGAAGCATGGAAAACTCATGGTGGAAGCGTAAGGTTATCCTCGCATCCTATGGCGAAAGCGTAGGAGGCTCCATGACGGAAGCATGGAGTTGCCCAGTGTGAATCCATGGCGAAAGCATGGATGGTTCCATGGCGAAAGCATGGATGGTTTCATGGCGGAAGCGTGGGATTGCCCTATGATCTTCGTAGCGGAAGCGTAAAATGAGTGAAAGAGAGAGGTAAACTTAAAGCTGAATTAAGATGTTATTGACAATCTAGAAATGTCGTGAATAATTAAAAGAGCTCATTTTAATTCAGGACTTCTTAGTGCACAACTGTTATATACTGCTTCTGAATCTAGTACAGCTTAATAATTGCGCAGATATATCTTTAATTTATCTTATGGTCTATTGGTGGGTTAGATTACTCACTCCTGCAATTTTATCTTGTTAGGTACACTGAATGAGCATTCCCGGGATGAGTTGTGGCGAGGACATTCTCCATTGTGTTTTGTGTACTTTATCATGTAGTGCAGATGTGGACTTTTGGGTTTTGTACGAAAAAAAACTTTTATGTAGTTCTGATAGACCGTAGTCATCTATATGTATATGCGTATATGATATTTTGTGTATTAGTCATAGCTTATCGTAGAATTAGTGATCAGCTGTTTCTTTTTTTATTTTTTTTCTGATTCCTAAATCTCACCTTTGTTCTTGCCTCGTTAATTCAAGTTTTCCGGGCTTGGGGTGTGACACGCTCTCCTCGCTAAGGGCCGGGGCTCAGAGACTCCTAAGTCCCCGGGGGCACGCACCACTCCCACGAGCCAACGTTCGCTTTCCCCCAGCCACCGCTCGCTAGGCAAAGTTTCTCGTGCCGCACGTAGCGCATGGACTCGGGTTGGGGAGGGGGCGGGGGGGGCAAATAAATTGTGGCATCCCACGCGAGGGAGCACTTCTCCAACGAGAGTCAAGAAACAAAGAAAGAAATGGGCAAAGTCTGAGCCCTACACTCGAAGAAAGAAGCAGGCGCTTCAATAGAACCCTAAGAGCTAGGGGACGGCCACACGACCCATGCCTCGCTCCACTCAATGCTCCTCATGTGAAAGCCCGCGTCCCAACTTCATTCTTCGATATATTACGCCGTGAGAAGAGATTCGCGAGCACATGTATCTTCCCTTTCAACAATAAAGAATCTGCTTTCCCTTTCACAGTGGATGGATCACTCAGACGAGATCGGCGGAAGCCCTTCTACACTAGGCGAGATTGGCGAAAGCCTTTTTTGCACCTCCCAAGCGAGATAGGCGAAAGTATTTTTGCACCTCAGGCGAGATCGGCGGAAGCCCTTCTGCACCTCACAAGCGAGATTGATTGCTTAGCCTTTCTGAACCTCCCAAGTGAGATTGACGAAAGTCTTTTTGCACCTCTTAGGCGAGATCGACAAAAGCCTTTCTGCACCTCCCAGACGAGATTGACGAAAGCCTTTCTACACCTAAGGCGAGATCGGCGAAAGTCCTTCTGTACCTTATGCGAGGAGGACAAAGGTCTGTCTGCACCTCCCAGGCGAGATGGACAAAGGTTCATCTGCATCTTCACTTAGACGAACCTCGGTTCTTTTGAGACGTGAATGAACAAAAGTTATTTGTCACATCCACCCGGATGGACCCTGAACCTCCTGAGGCACGAACAAACAAAGTTTTTCGCCACCTCCACCCGGACGGACCCCGGTCTTCCTGAGCTGCGAACGAACAAAGGTTCTTCGTCACCTATACCCGGACGGACCCCAGTCTTCCTGAGGCGCAAACGAACAAAGGTTATTCACTACCTCCACTTGGACAAACCTTGGTTCTCCTGAGGCGCGAACGAACAAAGGTTCTTCGCTACCTCGACCCGAACGGACCCCGGTCCTCCCTACGCACAAATAGGGGTGCAAACGAGTCGAGCTTGACAAAATTTCCGAGCTCGAGCTCGAGCTTTTCATTTCGAGCTCGACGAGCTCATTTATCCCAGCTCGAGCTCCAGCTCATTGCCAACTTATCAAACTCGAGCTCGACGAGCTCATTTATCCCAGCTCGAGCTCAAGCTCATTGCCAAATTATCAAACTCGAGCTGCTCGCGAGCTCGAGCTGCTCGCGAGCTTTTTAGCTCATGTTATTTTCTGCAACCATGGGCGGGTAGGAGAATATGAGAGCCACAAATTAAATCCGGGTCAATTAATAGCTCTTCTCTCTCTTGCTTGTAAAAGGAATCATTACCTTTATGATATTTATTTATTCTCCTGTAATATTGCCTGAGTGTGATACTATTTGTTATGAAAATCGGATCTGAGTGTAGATGAATAATTTTGTTTTTAATTTTTATGTTTATCGCTTTTCGTCGCTTGGCTATTAGAGAAAAAAATTTATTTAAAACATGATTATTTATCTGCACACGGATCCGATTTTCATAACATTCTTACGCCTTCCGTCCCAATCCAAGGTTTTGTTTGCCTCCGAAACAGAGTGTTACAGTTCAACTGGAAGAGGAAACTACAACAGCTGGAAACTACATGCAACGATCCAGGCCCAACCCCTCATGGGTGAAGTGTGCTGAGATCATTCGGGCTGCAGCCCAAGTACCCCAAAGCCTCTCCGCGTCTGTTTTTCGATCGCGGCGCGTTATTGAGGAGGTGTCTCGAACCCGCAACCTCCTTGATAAAAAGTCTTCAAACCACTCTTCATCACCAATCGAGCTGCAGGTGATGAAAAGTGATTTAAGACGTACTCTTTATCAAGGAGGTTGCGGGTTCGAGACCCCTCCTTAACAACGCGCCGCGATCGAGAAACAGACATGAAGAGGCTTTGGAGTGCTTAGACTGCAGCCCGGATGATCTCAGAGCACTTCGTCCATGAGAAGCCGGGCCTGGATCGTTACACTATACCATCTGGAAACTACAGTTCAACAAGAACATCATTCCCGAAACATACAACAGTAAGTAGCATTCATTGGAAAAGATCTCTTTGCATCTTAATGCGATAATTTTAGGGCGCTGCTATCCGCACTGCGGATTTGGCTATTCGCACCGCACTCTCCTAATTTTTCGTGTCTTTTGATAATATGCTTTGTACATGTATTTTTAGGAAAAGTGTTCAACACAAAAGTTGTAGATCTCGTCGAGATCTACAACTTTCGTGTTGAACACTTTTCCTAAAAATTCATGTACAAGGCGTATTTCAAAAAGGCGTGAAACCTAGGCGTATTTCCAAAGTACGCATTGTACATGCATTTTAAGGAAAAATGTTCAACACGAAAATTGTAGATCTCGAGTACAAGGCATATTTTCAAAAAACATGAAAAATTAGGAGAAAATACGGTGCAAATAGTCAAAACTGCGGTGCGGATAATAGTGCCCTAATTTTAAAAGTCCATCATCTCCTCAAATGCGATTATTGCCGGAGCAGGGAGTCCCAGAACTACCACCGTACCGCTGCCCCCCTTCCCCGGTGGGAGAAACAGTGCCACCTCCGGGAATGGAAGCCCCGCCGGCCCGGTCCGAGAAGCCCACCCCCAGCCGAAATCTGTTGCTCCGAACCCAAGCCGGGTCCAATCACTGACCACAACCGTCCCGGCCAGAGAAACCCGGGGCCGCGTCACCTCAAAATGGTCAATGCCCGACCGAATGAACCGGTCCGTGGTGCTCCCGACCGCAGATTGGACCATCTGAACAGCCTGAGCCAGCGGCCCGTTAACCAACTCACCGGCCGTGGAGACGCAGCCCACAACTTTGATGCCGTTTCCGAAGAAACCGCTCGGAAGCGGCGGTTCGAGCCGCTTCCGACAATCCACCGCTAATAGAATCTTGACCGGGTCAGTTGGGAGGGCTTTCAGGGCTTTGGTCCGTGCTCGCCAGACCAGGCCGGCGAGCGCTGCAAAGGTGCTCGGCGGTGCGCCGGAGTCGGCGGCGAGAACTTTGAGGCGAGAGAGTTTAGCGAGGTCGAAGTAGAAGCGTCGTTGGAGGATGGGAAGGGAGGAGAATGCGGAAGCAGCTGTAATATTGAGGGCGCCGGTGAGGTCTGTGAACTCCGGATGGGAGAACTCGACAATGGGAGGACAACGGGCAGCCAGGAGGGAGCGGTTGAGAACCGGAGGGAGAGAGATCGTGAGGCCACGAGCAGTCTTGGCCCATGCGTGGAGGAAATCGACGGCGGAAATGCCGTCGGCCAGGGCATGGTTCATGGCCACGCCTACAACTATGCCGCCGCATTTAAATCTGGTCACCTACACAGCATATTTTTTTTAAAATAAAAGAAAAACATATAAATTTTATAAAGAAGAGTAAAATGTAAACTTAAATATTTAACCAAATGATGTTTAATCACCAGGTTAATAATGAGTGCATTAACTTTTTTGGGAGTATTCAAATGTTTGTGAACTTCAATTTTTTTTTTTGCAAGCGGCAAGATCAGTTTCCGACTCATTAATGTGAGTACTTTGGGCCCGCCCACATTCGGACTGCATTCCGCTTGCCCCATTCACTCTCCACAACCGCGTGCAGCCCGTACCTTTCCCGGGCTTACCTTAACACTGTCTTATAAAAGAGATCGGTGGTTCGATGCCCGACCTCAATAACCCGCCACAAGCCAATTTAAGATAAGCCTGAGGAGGGTATGGGCTGCATACGGTTGTGGTGAGGGGTTAGGCCAAGTGGATTGCAGTTTGGATGTGGGTCAGCCCGGGATACTCACACAGTGAGCCGGGCCCACTTTCAACACGATCCCCCGAGCGTGCTACATCGGTTGTCCAATTTTCTAACATGCATGCTCGGGGGCAACCAGCCACGGGAGTGTCTATCGCGCGGGGCACCGGGGCCATGCACCATCATATCACTAGTATTATAAATAATCAATAAGCCTTTACTTGGATCGTTAGAAGGGGAACTTCAAACAAACTGTCTGCAGGAGGACAATAAACCAGCCCGCCGGACTCCTCCGACTCCAGGCATCTGTAGACTTCGCCCAGCTCGAAATCCGCCGTAGCCTCCATGAACGGCACGCCGCCTCCATTCATTCTAACAATGAGTTTTTCTTCGCCGTCGAGCGAGAAGCGGCCGTCCAACGGATAGAAGTCAACAAGCACCTTCTCCAGTGATGTCCTGAGGATCTCCCCGACCTTATCGGTGCTCCGGCGATCCGCTGCAGGATAGCAGCATATGATTTTCATCGTCATCCGCAAGTTTTGGTCGAGATTTGATAGGAAATACGTGGCCGAGCCATCTGCCTGAAATTCTCCCGCCGGATGCACGATTACCGGCGGCGACCGGGATACCCTGCCGCCGATTAATAAATTTGGCTTGGCGTTGCTGTTTTCCCCCTCCATTGCGCCGTTTGCTAAAAAAAATGCAAATTTATTTATATAGGGAAAGCACATGGAGGCGCTGCTACAACTACTGCCAATAATAATTAATAAAAATAATAAATAATGATTATTATTAATTGTTAAACTAATTATTTTTATTTAATTGTACATTAAGGAGGACTTATTTTCACCGGTCAACCGGTTACGATCGCATGAATCAGACCTTAATTATGCTCTGATTTACACGATCGTAACTGCCTGACCGGTGAAAATAAATCCCCCAAACGAATCCTAAATGTTTTACACATTTACTTGGTCGATTGTTATTTAATTAATTAGTCGATCTGGATGAGGCACCTTCGGAAAATGCCCAAATTGTGCAATCGGAATATCGTTTGACCAGGATACCTTAAGTCAAGGCACCTTTGGGCATGGTGTGTTAGCCTCTTGTGGATTCCGGCCCCATTTGGAGGGTAATATTTTCCTTCTTTTCGTTTTTTAGAAAACATCGTTATTCATAATATTGTAAAGGGTGACCATTGACAAACAACGGAAAAGAGAAAAAAAATCTCCCAAAAGAAGCATCATTCTTCGATCAGACAGTCCCAAAATTCATTAAAAAAATATGGGCGCCTTGCTGGATAGGACGGCTGGCAGCCAGATGAAGCTGGACCTAAATTTTTTATCTAGAACAGGCCTGTCTAGCTGGAGCAGAGGCGTTCCATGAACCGATGGTAGTAGTTTTGACTCTGTAGTTATTTTTTGGGTTAAACTAATCTAACAGCTTTGTGAGAGCGTCATATATAAACTAATATAGCAAATGCTTCTCAATTAGGGCGTAAAAGGGAATATTCGGTAATGTACGGCAAGATACTCAAAAATAGCAATGTTTCAGATCTTAATATCTTATTGGTATAAACTAATTATTAAATTAAAATACCTTATTTTGGGCCTTGTCGCGGCCAAACTCGGCGCTCCGGTCGATCCGGATTAACTTGGACCGCCTTAGCTCGCGGAGCGGTCGAGCGCCACACAGTCAGTTGAAAAAAAGAAAATGTACACCAAGAGTTTTAACGTGGAAAACCCTTCAACCGGGTGAAAAACCACGTGACCGGTTCGGTGCCAGTCAAAATCCACTAGCTCTGGATGATTACAATACACTGAGTGAATCGGGGCGACAGACCGCTCCCGTTACAACTTGCGGGGAGAGAGGATGACTATAGCTTCCGGCGGGCAACAGGCTGCTCCGCGTAAGTGACTTAAACGGTGGAATGAGCGGGATGCTTCTGGCGCGTGTGCTTGTTGGGAATGAGAGCGAGCATTCCCGACCAGGACACCTGTTGCAATTCGAGCAAGCGCAATACCACAAGAACAATGCAGAAAATAATAAAGCACACAGAGAATTTTTACGTGGAAAACCCAACTTGGGCGAAAAACCACGGGACGATCGGAGTCCAACCCGGAAAGCCTCCACTAAAAATGTGTGAAAAACACACGCACGGAATACAGGCTCTCCCTCCACCGATCCACACAGGATCTCCACTCCTCCACCACAAACACGATCCACAACGGATCTATACCACTTCTCTTCCAAACACACAATCACTAGTTTGACAAAAGAGAAATGTTAGGATATTTGGTTAATATGTCCGCGCGTGTCAGGACCGACTCGGAACGACCCAATGGGTTTCGTGTCACTAGGGTGTAACGGCTCTACGCTGGAGATACTATATAAGACCATTCCACATTTGATGAGCCTTAGTGGACTATCTTGAGCGGAGCCTCAACATTCTCAAGATATTTTTTAGGGTTTTTCCGCTCTCCCGTCCGTGCACTCCCCCGTTCGCCCGGAAAGTTTCGCGTGGCCGCCAAGTCCGCATCAACGCTCCTGTTCGCGATTCTCCTCCGGCCGCTGCAATTTCCCGATCGGAAAATCTGTCGCTGTTCAACCTGAAGATCGTAAATCCTTTTGGTTTCGTCACCGCAGCTGCATCGGAGAAGAGCTCCCTGTCTCTGTTCACGCTGCACTTGATCAGGAAAAGGATTGTGGATCCTGTTAAGTAGGAGGTTTCCACTGCGATCCGTGAACGCCGGTTTTCGCCGATCGGGAAGAAGGGTGCCACTGCGTTTCGCCGTTTTCCAGATCCAGATCACGATCCTAGTTTGCAGTCGGTGCAAGCACTTTCCGCTGTAGGAAGAACTCGCTCTTCCTGTCGATCCATAGATCTGATCTGGTTTCCACCGATCTACAGTTATAAAGATCCGATCGGCTCTTTCCACCGCTACTCGTATTCCTGTCTCCGTCCAAGATCACAGGATTTGGACTCTCCATCTGAACTGGTTTCCGCCGCTCGTTTTGCTGCTGAGAAAAGTTTTTTTTTCTCTCTGGTTATATTCCAGATCTGGCTGTAAGGAAGACAATCTACAGGCTTCTCAAAAGGTGCTATCTGGTCATATCAACAACAGATCCAAGTCAGAGCATTCATTTTCAGGCCATCTCCAATTCTTTGGTAATGCTGTCAGGGTGTTTTGCTTCTATCTGTGAGATGTGAAATACACCCCATTTCACACCTGCTGTTGGAAGATCTTGTGGAGGAGGGCAAATCATATTCCAGGTCAGAGTTCCAATTTATGTGACTTCAGATCTAAGTTTAGCAATCAGATCTAGTCATCAACGATTGCACTCGGCTGGAGAGAAGGACAAAATAATTTCTTGGATTGGATCCGAAGATTTTCTCTCGTCTTCATACGGCTCAGGTGATCTCGTTCCAGCATTTTATTTCTGTTAAAATTTAGAAATATGTCGAAGAAGAGCGCTCTCGACACCATAAAATTGCAATGGTTCGACGCCTCCGACTTTCTTAGTTGGAAAATTCTAGTCCAACTCGGGATGAAGGAACGCGAGATATTTTATACTGTTCAGAGCGATTTCGCTTCTACTGTCGAGGACGTGGACGAGTACCAATGGAACAAGGATGAGGATTTCTGCATGGATTACCTGTTGAATTCGCTAAATCCTCGCCTGGCGTTGACCTACCACGCCTACAAAACTGCAAAAGAAATTTGGGATCGGCTCAACGCGCATTTTCAGAAGGAGGAAGGATTGTCAAAATCGCTTATTGGAGAGAAGTTTTTCAACTTCAGATTCAAGGCGAACGTGCCCATCACAACTCAACTCTTGGAGCTGGTCAACCTGCGTCAGAAGCTGGATGATGATCAGTCGAAGATGGACGACAGTCTCTTTGTGTACATGATACTGAGCAAGCTGCCTCCTGAGTGGCTCTTTTTCAAGACTGAGATGCATCGACTGAAAGAGAAGATAAGTCTTGATGAACTTAAAAGGTTCATCCACATTGAGGACCAGAACATCGCTGGGAAAAACTTGGAGCAGGTTGCGCAGCCCTCACAGGCTGTCAATTTCGTTTCACGGCCTAGTAAGCCTTCTCGGAAGCCCCCGGCACCTAAGGGTGACTCCCACGCACCTTTGGCGGTCAAAAAGCCTTCTCTCAAAAGGAAGAAGGGCAAGTGCCACAACTGCGGCAAATGGGGTCATTGGGCCGCTGAATGCAAGGGTCCGAAAAGACAAAAAGAGGAAACCCCACAAAATGCGGCAAACATGGTGGTCGACAACTCTGATCCCAAGTACTTCGTGGCTATGATTGGGAGTAGTCACCGCAGTGCGTCGTCTGAGTGGTGGCTGGACAGTGGTGCTACCTGTCACGTCACAAATGACAGGAATCTTCTCTCAAAGGTCACAACGGTCAAGGATAGAGTCGAGAACTGCAATGGAGGAGCGACAGATGTTACTCATGCTGGGACTGCAGAGCTAGTCCTCTCTTCAGGTAAAACTTTAATTTTACAGCACGTTAAATTAGTTCCTAATTTAACTAAGAATTTGATTTCTATGAGTTTGCTTGATAGAGCTGGAATGTCCTTCACAACCATGAACGGTAGAATGACTTTATCTGTCAATTCTCATTACTTTGGTTGTGCTTACCTAATCAATGGGATGTATAGGCTTAGTCTAGATAACGATCGCATAAACCAAGTGAGTTCCACTCTGATAGATCCAAAGTTATTACATAATAGACTTGGATATATTCACTATAAGAAAATGCGAGACTTAGCCAAAAGCCAAAACATTTCTTTAGATCTGTCTATTCGATTTGATAGGTGTGAGGTTTGTGCCCAGACTAAGATCACTAGAAACCCTTTCAAGACCGTTTCTAGGAGTACACAACTTCTGGAGTTGATACATTCCGACCTCTGTGATTTCCGAAGTCACGCCACAAGAGCGGGAAGGAAATATCTAATTACATTCATCGACGATTTTTCTAGATATTGTCATGTTTACCTATTGAAATCGAAAGACGAGACATTCGAGACCTTTAAGATCTTCAAATCTCGGGTAGAAAATCAATTAAATCTAAAGATTAAGAGATTTAGAAGTGATCGAGGAGGAGAGTACACTGCAACTGGGTTTAGGGACTTTTGTGCCTCTGAGGGCATAATCCTAGAAACCACAGCTCCTTACTCACCCCAGTCTAACGGCATAACTGAGCGTAAGAATAGAACTTTAACAGAGATGTTGAATTCTATGCTCCTCACAGCTGGCATGCCTAACTCCTTTTGGGGGGAAGCAGTCTTAACTGCAAATCACATTCTAAATAGAGTGCCTCATTCAAAGCTCAACTCCACTCCGTATGAGTTGTGGTATGGGCATCCTTGTAGATATGACACTCTAAAGACTTAGGGTTGTATCGCCTATGTAAGGATACAAGACCTCAAGAGACCTAAGGTGGGACCTAGAACAACGACCTGCGTTTATCTAGGTAGTGCAGAAGATAGTGCAGCTGACCGGTTTCTGGATCTATCTACTAATACAGTGATAGAGTCTAGAGATGCTATTTTCTTTGAACATAAATTTATCAAAGATCATAGCTTGACCGTCTCTGGGTCTACTGACATGATTTCAGAATCTACGGTAGAACCTGAAGCTGGCCCCTCTGGCACTGCTCCCCAACCTCTAGAGGTGGAACCTGTTCCTCTTAGAGTATCTACAAGAGACAGAATCCCTAAGGATTTTGGTGAGAATTTCGTCACCTACCACTTAGAGGATGATCCATTCTCCTATCAGGAAGCAATGCGATCTAGAGATGCGTTAATGTGGGCAGAAGCCATCAATGATTAGATGAACTCGCTGCTACAAAACAACACTTGGCATCTAGTTGACCTGCCAAAAGGAGCTAAAGTCCTAGGATGCAAGTGGGTATTAAAGAAGAAGTTACACAGTGATGGGTCTATAGCCAGATATAAAGCACGTCTAGTAGCTAAGGGTTATAAACAACAGGGGGGAATTGACTATTTTGACGTCTATTCACCTGTATGTCACCTATCCACTATCAGGATTCTTCTTGCTTTAGCCTCTATCGAGAACTTTATAGTTCATCAGATGGATGTAAAGACAGCTTCTTAAATGGAGAGCTTGATGAGGAGATCTACATGGCATAACCTGAAGGTTATGTACATAAGGATCTAAGAGATAAAGTGTGCAAACTCGATAAATCGATCTATGGTCTTAAACAAGCACCTAAGATATGGCACATTAAATTTGATCAAGTGGTAAAGAGCGTTGGATTTCAGTCCAGTCTCTCAGACAAGTGCCTCTACTACCGCTCGATGTCAAATCAAACAGTCATCACATGCCTGTATGTGGATGATATGTTGATTCTGGGGTCAGACCTTGCCGCAGTGAGGGATATTAAATCCGCTCTCGCGAAAGCATTTGACATGAAGGACCTTGGTCCTGTAGATACCTTGTTAGGTATGAAAGTTAGAATAGACAAAGGACGTGTCACTCTAAGTCAAGCTCACTATATTGAGCAGATCCTCACTACCTGGGGTTATAAAGATTGTAGGCCTGTTGAAACACCAATTGATCCAAATGTCAAGTTGAGTCCGAATGAAGGGACCAACGTTGATCAAGTAAAGTACTCGAAGATCATTGGTAGTCTCATGTATGCCACAAGTTGTACACGACCAGACATTGCCTTCTCTGTTGGCATGCTGAGTCGCTTTACCAGTAGTCCAGGCAAAGAGCATTGGGATGCCTTAGATCGGCTGATGAGGTATCTGAAAGGTACTAAAGATCACGCTCTGTGCTACACTGGTTACCCTCCTACTTTGGAAGGATACTCTGATGCCTCCTGGTGTTCAGAAGTTGGGAACAGCAAGTCCACCAGTGGATTTATTTTCACTTTAGGTGGCGCTGCAGTCACTTGAAAATCCAAAAGACAGACTTGTATAGCTTTGTCGTCTATGGAAGCCGAGTTGTTTGCCTTAGCTTCAACTGGCGAAGAGGCAGATTGGATCAGGAATTTGATTCTAGACATTCCCTTGTCCAGACTTCAAGTCAATTCTTTGAGCCTGTACTGTGATAATCTAGCAGCAGTCCAAATCGTGAAGAATGTCCTTTTTAATACTAAGAGGCGACATGTACGACTGAGACACGCTCTACTGAATTATCTGAAAGAACAGGGCATTATCACTTTGATCGATGTGCGATCGAAGGATAATCTGGCTGATCCACTGACGAAAGGAATGCCTAAAGACCGATCAATCAAAACAGTGGGGGAAATGAGACTCAAGGCGTTGTAAGTTCAGCCTTAGTTTCAAGGTTAGGCGATTCAGTTCCGCCTTTTGTCCAAATGTTTTGATTTTTCCACTTTCCTTTGTCAAAGCAAGCGTGTTGTGCTCCGCTGATGTTCGGGGTTGCTGAGTACGAATTTGGTGAGTTGTTTCATTCCACAATTGATGTTAACAACTTCATCTGGTTTCGTCTTCCTTATCTAGAAGGAGAGTGCTATTCAACATTTGATAACACAATCTGACTAGGTTTGGCTCTTCTTCTGTTTATTGGTTCCATTCCAAATTTGATGAGTTCCAATTAACTTTAGAAGAACAGTAACCGTGACATTCCACATAGGAACACAGATACAGCTGCGGTGTCCAGAAGTCCATAACATCGTTTCTTTGAAAACAGATAATGGATTCTGAGGTAGAACCTAAATACTCTACACATGCTTTCTCATTCTGTACTACGTTCATATGAGTAGAACTAGATACTTGTACATTTTCCAAGGTTGAATTCATTCTGAATGAACTTCTCTGTTGGAAATTACAGGGGCTGTTGCCGATGGAGGAGCAATTGCAGGTTGGGATCCAGAGGAGGATGACCTGCTGGACGATGATGTCTAGAGTGTTTGTTTGGTTTCTTTTTCTTCTGCTTAGAGCACTATTTAGCTCTCATTTTCTTTCACTTGTTGTTTGGACTTTCTTGCTCTTTAGTTGGTCATGAGACACTAGGTGTTCTGGTACCTGTGCTGTGATTGTACTTTTGACTTTGTTATGATGCTGCTGAGTTTTTCTGTTTATTCTTATGCATGCATACAACTGCTCTGTTTAACGTCCAATATGTTCTGACAAGTGTTTCGGACACGGTTGTGTATTGATTCGAATTTTAGTTGAACATTACACACACCACACCTTTTTCCGACGTCGGTTTCACCGCGGACATAGGAGGAGATTGTTAGGATATTTGGTTAATATGTCCGCGCGTGTCAGGACCGACTCGGAACGACCCAATGGGTTTTGTGTCACTATGGTGTAACGGCTCTACGCTGGAGATACTATATAAGGCCATTCCACATTTGATGAGCCTTAATGGACTATCTTGAGCGGAGCCTCAACAAGAAATACAAGAACAAGTTGAGGAGTCATTACCCGGACGGATTGAACAATCCGTCCCAACGTCAAGAATGACGTTCACCAAAACACGAAGGAGGACGGCTAAACAAAGCCCCTTCCAACTTCGCCTTCAACCTCCAAGCCACGAACGAGTCCGGCAACAAAACCGGCCGGCAACAAAATCTGGACAGCGGCGACGGCAACGTCGTCACACGACGGCGGCGGCGGCGTCTTCACACGACGGCGGCGGCGGCCCTTCACAGAACGGCGGCGACGGCTCTTCTCCAAAGCAGCGACGGCGGCGTCTCCAAAGCACAGCAGCGGCGGCGGCGTCTCCAAAGCACAGCAGCGGCGGCGGCGTCTCCAAAGCACAGCAGCGGCGACAGTTTCACAAGGTGCAGCCAAAAATGAAAGGAGGAGGAAAAACTATTTGCCGCTCTGCAAATTAAATTCAATCCCTATTCCTGAATATTTCTATATTAAGGAAATAGGAAGAGTTGCCAACTGTAACTGCTGCGCCTCCAATAAAAACAATTTGACATTAAATAGCACCTATTCATTCACGCCACCCAAAATAAAAAAGAATCCGGTTCAGATTTCTGAAAGGACAAGTCAGAAAATGGGAAGTTGCAACCTACTTTTCCGAGGTTGCAACCTTTCTGCAGGAAATTAATAATTGCAGGAATTCATCCTTATAAATTCCTTGCGCGCCCGGAGGAAGAATCACGAGCCGCACCTAGCGCGCCCGGTGGTTTTTACCGACTCGGATGGGAACCACTCCCAACAGTGCTCATGGCGGCGCGCGCTTGCTGGCCTCGACTGTCTTCTTTGCTCGACTTCCTCCGATCTTGAGCGTCTCCTTGCTAACTGCGCGCTGATGGGGTGCATATATCCAATGACGGGCGCTGGTGGCCGCTGGCGGCCGCTGGAGGTCGCTGGTGGCCGCTGGTGGCTGGCGGCGAGCGGAGGCCGACTTGGTAGAGGAGGCAGGAGAGCTCTCACCTGAGGAAGAAGAAGAAGAATCGTAGGAGGAAAAAGATGAGAAATGAAGAGCCCCTGGGGTCCTTTTATAGGCACCAGGGGGAGATCATGGTGGGCCCCACCACTAACGTAGTGGGTTAGTGGGTGGTTTCCCCTTGATTGGACGGTCGTGGTAGCGCGCCATGATCGGACGGTGGAGGTTAGGGCGGCGAGCCACCGACTGGCGGTGGACAGGTGGAGGTGGCCGGCGGTGGTGGTCGAGCGGCGGCGGCTGGGCGGCGGCGGGCGGCGGCGGGCGGCGGCGGGCGGCGGCGGGCGGCGGGCGGCGGCGGCCGGGCGGCGGCGGGCGGTTGCGGCGGCGGTGCTCTCTCCCCCCTCTTTCCCCTTTTTGTGGATCTCTTTTTTGGTGGGAGAGAAAGATGGGGGAATTGGATGGAGGAGATGAAAGATGAGAGAAAGTGGGCCCTCCACTTCTCCTATCATGAAGGGAATCATGGGGTTGACTAGTCAACCCCATGATCTCATTTTGGGGATTTCTATGTGCACCCCTAAAGCTCTAAAATGGAGCCAATCCCTATCAATTGTCCCCCAAATCCTTTGTTGCTGGTGAGCCGTGTGAGAGACAACTTAGGATTTTTAATCATCTTCTTCTCCGCTTCCATGTCTTCCTCGGGAGAGAAGGCCGAGAAGGCGAAGGATGGTGCTTCGAATGTATGCTCGTACTTATACGATTGGCGATGGTGGCATTTCATCAAATTGAAGGAGCGGCGACGGGGGCTTCGGGCAATGTGACGGCGAATCCAATCGCGAGGGGGTCCGCGCGCTTGACGGTGCAAAGGCGTGCCGGTGTAACGACGAGCGAGTGCAAAGGCGCACCCGGAATTACGCAAGCGCGCGCGGGGGTGCGCTTGTGCAAACTCGGGGCGCGGGTGAGCGCGCGCGACCTTTCCCGCAGGTGTGTGCGCGCGCGAGCCCGCGCGAGGGTGAGCGCGGGCGCGCGCGCGCGACCCGGCGTGAGAGCGAGTGCACGCGCGCGACCCTGCGCGCGGGCGCGGGCGCGCGCGACCCTGCGCGCGGGCGCGCGCGGACGCGTGCGTGCGTGCGTGTGGGTGCGCGCGCGGGCGTGCGTGCGCGACTTCGAACGCGGGTGTGCGCGTGAGCGACCGTGCATGTGGATGCGTGCGGGCAACCTGGGTGCACGTGTTGTGCGTGCAGGCTCTTGCTCGCCTTGCGCTTCTAGAAGCGCCGTTATGGGCCTTTTCGTACTTGCTGTGATATGCACAACTGCGCCTTGTGTGCGCAAGGCGTCTGTGACGTGTGCACAAGGTACGATGTGCACGGTATGTAATGTGCACGATGGGTGAGTGATGCGTGCGCGATACACGCTGCATATGCGATGTGCGCAAGGTGTAACATGCATGGCGGACTAAGCGCCCAAGGGAAGAGATTGCCGAGATGTGGAGTTTCTGTTGCCCCCCGAGTGTATCACCGAGTACTTGTACAAGGTCGGAAGGGGAAACTTGCTGCGGCGAGATTCCCAGATGTAGAGACGGTTTTTTCAGAATGGTACTCCAGTTGACAAAGTTCATGTTGTTTCGCGTGAGTTTGACGTGTAATGTTGTTTTGCGCGAGACTGACTCGCTACTATTGCTCGCACGAGCTTGACTCGTGACTTTTGCTCACACAAGACTTGCTTGTGACTTTGCCTTACGCGGTTTGTGACCGCGTCTTAGTTTGCACGAGGCTGGCTCGCGGCTTCGCTCGCACGAGACTGCCTCACTGCTTGATTTGCGCGGTTGCGACCACGGCTTAGTTTGCGTGAGAATTGCACGGGGCTTAGTTTGCATGAGGGCTGCTTGCGGCTTCATCGTGAGGAGGGCAAGCCCCTACGAGGAATTTGCGTGAGGGTTGTTGTTGTAAGGAGCGTGCTGTATGGAGGCGGTTGCTGTGATGAGCGCACTGTACGGAGGCAGTTGCTGTGAGGAGCGCGCTGCACGGAGGCAGTGGCTGTGCACAGAGACAAGTGCTGTGAGGAGCGCGCTGTACGGAGGCAGTTGCTGTGAGGAGCGCGCTGCACGGAGGCAGTTGCTGTGAGGAGCGCGCTGCACGGAGGCAGTTGCTGTGAGGAGCGCGCTGCACGGAGGCAGTTGCTGTGAGGAGCGCCCTGCACGGAGGCAGTTGCTGTGAGGAGCGCGCTGCACGGAGGCAGTTGCTGTGAGGAGCGCGCTGCACGGAGGCAGTTGCTGTGAGGAGCGCGCTGCACGGAGGCAGTTGCTGTGAGGAGCGCGCTGCACGGAGGCAGTTGCTGTGAGGAGCACGCTGCACGGAGGCAGTTGCTGTGAGGAGCGCGCTGCACGGAGGCAGTTGCTGTGAGGGTAAATGAACGTCTTCGTACTTGGGCGAAATGAGTACGCATTTTAAACTGCACGGATGACGCTTGCCATCAACAGGCCTAAAATGAGAAAATGTTAACTTCTTTAGAGTTACAGTCGTGAAGCTGTTCTTATGGGAATACAGAATTCATAGTAAAGTAAAATTGATAAACACTATATTAGATAGAACCCTTCTGAGGTGCGAAGCCTTCTCTTGGGTTGGTCGTCTAAGGGGTTGCCCCCCAGTCCGGTCTAGCAAACGGTGGGTTGCGTTCCTTTCCGTGGAATTGGTTCCTATCCCCGTAAGAATCTCCCCAGGAGGCCTTGTTTGATGAGATACTCGATCTCCTCTTTGAGCTTTGAGCAGTCTTCCGTGTCGTGTCCTTGTCCATGGTGAAATTCACAGTACTTTGTCTGGTCCCCAGTATTTTTAGCGAGAGGTCTGGGCTTGCGGAGCGCCTCTTTGCCTTGGATTGCATAAAATACATTTGTCCTGGAGGTGTTGAGGGGTGTGTACTCCCGGGGCCGCTGATCTCTCTGATGGTTACGTCGGAATCTTCCTTCTTGGTGTTGAGGGGTCGGCTCATTTTCCCTTTTTCGCTTCTGGTTATCGTTAAACTGTTGACGATGAGCTTCAATAGCCTCGTCGGCAGCGATCTGAGCCTCGACTCTGTGTACAAGATCTGGATAGCTGGGGATGGTTTCTCTCATAAGTGCTGAGTATAAGCCGCTAGGATGGAGACCTCCCAGGAACACTCCCCGTAGGAGCTCGGGGTCGACTTCTGGGATCTGGCGGGCTTCGTTAGTGAATCGTCGGAAGAATTCTTTGAGGGTTTCCCCTTCATTTTGGCGGATTCCAGAGAGATGTGATGGATCGCGAACGATCCTTCGATTAGCAATGAATTGGTCGGAGAACTGTCTGGTCAGTTCGGCGAAGCTGGTAATGGTGCCCGCTCTTAAAAAGTGAAACCACGTTCGAGCTTGCCCTTTAAGGGTGGTTGGGAATACTTGACATAGCAGCGGATCAGAGGCGTTGAAAATCCTCATGATAGTGGTAAAATGATTGACATGTTCGAGCGGATCATCGGTTCCATCGAATGTCTCGATGCTTGGGAGTTTGAATCCTTGCGGGATCGGATGGTCGAGGATTTGTGGGGCTAAGGGGGAGCCTTGGCAAAGCGGCCGATGAGGGTGAAAATCTCTCCTCGCGGCTTGGCGGTATTATTCAGCAACGACCTCCCTGATTTCTTTGCAAGTGAGGAGAGGGTGGATGCGAGCATCGTTAACTAGATTGTGGCGGGGGTGATCCGCCTTTGCTCCCCTTGGAGGGGGATGAGTCGAACTGGCGGCATCAGAGTAGTCTTCAAGTTCTTCTTGCCCCGCAGGGGCTTCCTGGTTCCTTGCTGTATTAAGTGGTGGAGGATTGTTAGCTGGCGGAGGTGACCTTGGTGGAGCTGGAGGTGCTCCCAGGTTCCGAAGTAGTGCGAGCATCTCTGTCTGCTGCTCTTCCATTTGGCGGACACGCCCTTCCAAGGCGGGGACGGGGGAGAAAGCTGCTTCGGCGGTCAGTGGCACGTCTACCAGAGAGTGAGATCGTACTGGTTCAGTGTGTCCGCCAAGTGCGGATCCTTCGGCAGTGCTGACACTTCTCTTTGCCATCGCGGTGGTAGGGATGATGAACTTGTTCTGCGAAGGATGTTGGGAATGTTTCTCACAGACGGCGCCAAATTGTTGCTGCCAAACTCGGCGCTCTGGTCGATCCGGACTAACTTGGACCGCCTTAGCTCGCGGAGCGGTCGAGCGCGCACACAGTCAGTTGAAAAAAATGGAAATGTATACCAAGAGTTTTAACGTGGAAAACCCTTCAACCGAGTGAAAAATCACGTGACCGGTTCGATGCCAGTCAAAATCCACTAGCTTTGGATGATTACAATACACTGAGTGAATCAGGGCGACAGGCCGCTCCCGTTACAACTTGCGGGGAGAGAGGATGACTATAGCTTCCAGCGGGCAATAGGCTGCTCCGTGGAAGTGACTTAAACGGTGGAATGAGCGGGATGCTTCTAGCGCGTGTGCTCAGGGCGGCGCGTGCTTGCTGGTCTCGATTGTCTTCTTTGCTCGACTTCCTCCGATCTTGGGCGTCTCCTTGCTAACTGCGTGCTGATGGGGTGTATATAGCCAATGGCGGGCGCTGGCGGGCGCTGGCGGGCGCTGAAGGTCGTTGGTGGCCGCTGGTGGCTAGCGGAGGCCGACTTGGTAGAGGAGGCGGGAGAGCTCCCACCTGAGGAGGAAGAAGAAGAATCGTAGTAGGAAAAAGATGAGAAATGAAGAGCCCCTGGGGTCCTTTTATAGGCACCAGGGGGAGATTATGGTGGGCCCCACCACTAACGTAGTGGGTTAGTGGGTGGTTTCCCCTTGATCGGACGGCCGTGGTAGCGCGCCATGATCGGACGGTGGAGGTTCGGGCGGCGAGCCACCGGCTGGCGGTGGACAGGTGGAGGTGGCCGACGGTGGTGGCCGGGCAGCGGCGGAGGCCGGCGGCCGGGCGGCGGTGCTCTCTCTCTCCCCTCTTTCCCCTTTTTGTGGATCTCTTTTTTGGTGGGAGAGAAAGAGGGGGGAATTGGATGGAGGAGATGAAAGATGAGAGATGGTGGGCCCTCCACTTCTCCTATCATGAAGGTAATCATGAGGTTGACTAGTCAACCCCATGATCTCATCTTAAGTGAATCCCTATCAGGTCTAATTATCAGATCTTGTTCAAAGATCTGATAATTAAATTGAAATATTTATTTTCTATAAAATAGTTGTCTTTTTCTGTAAGTTTATTTACCGAATTTTTTTCTGTGCAACTTGTTAGAGTATTTGTGATATATTCTCAAAATAATATATATTTTTTATTAAAAAAATATTATGCAATTATATATCGATTTTGAAAAAAAAAAGATAAATGTGTATGTAAATATTTTTTAAAAAATTTACACAAAAAATGTCTATTTCAGTGCCTCTTTTCTTGATTTAGTGAAAAAACACTGATATTATCAGCAGATTTATCTCATCTTAAGTGAACTTTATAAATCTGTCGTATGTGTTTCATTTTTATTTTAGGTGATTGTTATTAGCAATATAGTTTTGGCTAGTCGCACTACGTTTTCTCCTAATTTTTTATGCCTTTTAAAAATACGTCTTGTACATGCATTTTTAGGAAAAGTATTCAACACAAAAGTTGTAGAATTCGACGAGATCTGCAACTTTCGTGTTGAACACTTTTCCTAAAAATGCATGTACAAGACGTACTTTGAAAATACACCCAGATTTCGCGTCTTTTAGAAATACGTCTTGTGCATGCTTTTTTAGGAAAAGTGTTCAACACGAAAGTTGCATATCTCGTCGAGATCTACAACTTTCGTGTTGATCACTTTTTCTGAAAATGCATGTACAATGCGTATTTTCAAAAGACGTGAGAAATTAGGAGAAAACGTAGTGCGACTAGCCAAAACTGTAGTGCTAATAACAATCACCTTATTTTATTTGATTGCTTATTCTCATTTTGGCAACCGATCTTTTTATAAGGTTTTTCTAAATAAGAATCTTTCTCAAATTTTGTATCTTCATTCAATGCTACTACATAAATGAAGGAATGACAATTTCTTACAAAATTCAATTTTGTGGTGTTTCTGTACTATCATGTATTTGGTTAAACATTGAGCTTCCCTATTTTACCTCTTTAGATATAACAACCTAGACCATCAGATATAACAACCTAGACCATCCGATGTGCTTAAATCATAGCATCTTAACTGTTCGATCATACAAACGAATCATGACCATCCATAAAAATTTGTATAGGGCCCCTAAACCTAGTGTAGTGGGTGTCCTAAACCTAACAATTTTATAGGGCTTCTATCCTACAATGAGAAATTATCATTTTACCCTTCAGTTAATGAAAAAAGCCAAGACTCGACAATATAATACACCCGGTCTGAACCACCCTCGTTGAATATAGCCAACCCGTTGTACCCCAACTCGCAATGCATAGCCCGTCCACTATCGAATTTCATAAAATACTTTCCTTTCTTATGATTTAAAACAAAAAAACCTTAAATCCATGATGTAAGACTAAATAATAGATAGAATAGAAAAATGCAAAACAAATTAAAATAAAAGCTCAAGTGGAATCGACCTGCCAACTCCCAATTTCAAAGTCAAATGCCTATCCATTATGTCATCTGCGCTTTAGCCTTTTTTATACAACTTTATTTACATATACTTTAATATTGACGTTTTTTAATAACTTTTAAAAGAGTCAAAAACAAAATTAATAATTGAATAAGTTACAAAAAAAAATTTAATACATATATAAATATATATATTAAGAACCGTCGGGGGCGGGTAAAGCCAGCCGCACGGGTTGAGGTACTGTCGCGATTGGTCGTAAGGATCAGGTACTGTCGCGCAGAGCACGAGGGTCAGAGTCTCAGAGGTCCGTGCCTGTCACTCGTAATTCAAAACATGTGAAATGCATAAATTAAGTTTTTCCTATTGAATTTGTTTATTGCAGAAGCTTAAGAGCCGCATAAATAGTGGCGGACCCAGAATGATTTCCCAGTGTGAGCGTTCATTAATATAATAATAAATTATTTTTTAGCAAATTTAAGGAAAATGATAATAATGTTACAAACTTACAATAGCAAATTGGGACTTTTGAATTAACAAAAAAACTAAATAAAGTTGCTTGCTTACTGTATAACTCGTAATTTGTCATGGTCAGAAATGCCTAAGTAGACGTCTATTCACAGACCTAGCCATGAGTAGAGACGAGCTTAGACGAGCAGCGGCGAGCTTAGGCGAGCAGAGACGAGCAAATGTGAGCTTGGGTGAGTAGAGGCAAGTACCTCGCGTGTATGTTGTGAGTACCTCACGAGTATGTTGCGAGTATGGGCGAATATCCCTTGTAGCTCGCTAGCAGAGGTTGGATACTCGCCAACATACCCCTCCCCCCCAGGATTTGTTTATAAATAGACACCCAAAGATACCAGGAACGATACTTTTAGAAGATGTTGAGATCCCCCAAGTTGGATACTCGCCAAACCCGTTTCTTCCTCGTACCTCGCCTAGCCTTTTAGTTGTGGAGAGGGAGTTTCTCTCAAACATTCGGGTATGTGGTGGGACCTCCCTGCTGAGGTACTGATACGCGTAAAATAGAGTTGAAAACGCAAGTATACGTGTCGTACAAGTAATACAGAGTGAGTGAGATCGTTCCCACGGAGAAGTGATGAGTTTAGTGCTTACAATTACTAGCTACACCGTTTCTATGAATCTAAGTAAAACGGTTAATTGATTTTCTGAAAATAGCTTGAAACTTTTAGATAAATACTAAAACTAATTTAACTAGACTTTAGAGTAACTTTTTAGCAATTAGAGAAAATAGCCTTGCATTTCTGATTTCATATGTATAACATGATGATGATAAAATAAATATTTCATTTGGTTTAGCTTTGAATTATCTTGCGATGATTTTTAAAGAAGAAATCTTTATCTCTCGATACAAGAAGTCTTAATATCTACGCAACCCTAGTTATCTCTAACTTAGGCGAAACGAAAAATATTATGAAGCGCAAAAATCAAATTCGCTAGCATGAAAAGGAAATCTCTTTCACTTTTCAAAACTCAAGAGATCTTGTGATGCACGCACGTTTCTCCTCTCTCGATTCTTGAAACGTCGTAAAAATAAAGAATTTTTTGGTTAATGATTCACACTGCTCATCTCTCGATTCTCGCACTGCGATAAACTAGCCCTTAAATTAACGTTACGACGCTCATCTCTCGATTCTCGCAGCGCAATATAATAAAAAGACATGATCCAACAATTTCACCATAAAAATCACAAGATCTATAAAGATAATCACAAAACAAACTCAAAATCAAAGATGTTCATCATCAAAATACACATACTACTCTCATCATGCAAGACTAGAGAGTTTTAGTTCATGACTGCGGGAAAATAACACAAAACTGAAGAGATCTTACTAAACATTTCGAAAGAAATGCGAATCTTCCCTTCTCCAGTGACGTGGAAGTGTTTACTTCAGCCCGAATGCCGAGAACTGGACTGGTTTCCCCCTTGACAACAATTCTTCACAGGTTTTTCTCCTCCTCTCTTAATGGACGAATCCTCCAAAAGATCCCCCCTTGATGGCCGAATAAATCCTCTTTTAAACTCTCCTTAATCCTCCTCCTAGTGGGGCCCACTATTTTGTAATATTTTTATGTTGAACGGGTGCTTTAATTTCAAGTGCAACGGTTGAAAATGGCTGAAATTCGAGATTCAGTTTCCTGTAACTGCTCATAATGTTGTAACATTCCAGAGCGGTGTTGTAACCTTTCAATTTCTGGATTTCTGCACTGTTTGACCTGTCAGGAATGTTATAACATCCAAATTATGTTACAACATTTTCCAGTTTCTCAACAACTTGTAGCCTTCGATCATCAACTCAATTTCTTCACAAATCCTATCGTAAAATCATGCCAAAATAACCGTATTAATCATTTCAACTACAATTAATAATGTATTTGAATGTTTAAACTTTTCATTCATAATTATGATATAAAATCAATAGATATGGTTAAAATAGGGAGCAAGATAACTTCTTTTTGCAAAGTTATCATACCCCCATACTTGAATCCTTGCTAGTCCCTAGCAAAGGTACATCCTATAAAAATGACAAATGTTTATGATTGCATAAATTCGATCCATCCTACTCTTCATTATAAGTCAAACAAAATAGATTCAAGTAATTCACATTAACTGATGTTAGACTTGCGAATCCATAAGAGTTCAAAACTTTTCAAATTCATCAGTTAGATATAGGATAAAGCTCAATTAGAAATTCGAGTGTTAGGTGTAATGTTCTTAAAAATTATCGACTTCCCTTATAATTCATTATTGATAAACTTCGTCACCAATACGATAGATCAAGAGCGGACTAAGACTCTGATATGACCTCTACATGAGTTTAGTAGAAACTGACGCCAAATAAAATGAATTGATGAATTTGGAATGGTGGGCAGCTATTTCCCGAATTATACATCTTAGTAGCTTTCCAAATTATGGGGTCAACTTTCAATAACACACACATTTTTATTTTTTTTATTTTTTTATTTTCATAGTTGGGATCGTTCCTAGTATGCGTAAACATCCTTGGGCCACATATCACTATGATACATATATATACTTTTTATTTTTCACCATAGTTGGGATCATTCTAAGTACGCGGGAGCACACTTAGGCCTCATGTCACTATGGTATAAATATTTTTTAACACCCATAACTGGTCAGTCTACTAGATACAAAGGCAAGGAACATAGGGAAATAAAGAACCATTGCTTTACGCTCAGAAGTAATAGGGATGGCAACAAATGTAAGGATTTATGTGGAAGCGAAGTTACTACGTTCACTCAATATGTTGGCTACTATCATCGAATTAGATCATACTCGATCTATTCACATTAAGATCCGAAGTTAATTAAATAAATTTAAAGGTCATAAATTCATTTTAAGAACTATAGTGCATAATTGTGAGACAGACTTTTTAATAGAGCTTTAACAAATCTTTCTGATTACAATTTTAAAATCCAAACTCGCTGGATTGACTCGTCTATCCTTCAAGTTAAATTGGAAGACTTGAATAACTTTATTACTAAAAAAAAATAAGAGTAGAATTTCGCGCATTACACTTTATAAAACATTTGTCTTGTAAGTGACAGAGGGACGTGCCATTTGAGGGACGTGCCACCCCAATACCTGTACCTTTACTAGTCCCTAGTAAAAAGAAATTACCAGGTAAAGTGATGCAGGTGGCACCATGATAATACTAATAGGTGAAAAGCCCATATATGTGGTATATAAGAAGAATGACAACTATGAAGAATCACAAAAAATTTGAGCATGAGCTCTCAAGGTCACAGTATAAATAAATGAGTCATTCATCACCACCAACATGTTATGTAAACATAGCAACACCATAAAAGATCAATATGGAGAAATAAATAAAAGCTCCTTATCGTCAACATTTAAAAAGATTATAATCAGGATGTTGTTAAACTAATCAGTATAGATTTTAATTCAAGTAAGACCAACATAACAGAGCATAGTCATGATAAGTTTGAAATGAGAACATTAGCATATTGTTCGTAGATAACCAATATAAGTTTCACAAAAAACAACTAGCACTACCATTGAGAGGAGCCATCAAAAAGAAGCCAAAACACAAAAAATGTTCATGCATCACTATCACTTGCACTAACTTTGTAGAAGTTAGGATCCGCACGTTTGCCATTGCGATGTAATAAGAACCCTTCCACATCGAACCTTGATTAAGATTGAAAAACTGGCGCGGGAATTTGAATCTTTGCTTTTTTCATTAACTTGGCTTGGTTTTGAGTCAAATAGTCCAAACGAGAAATGAGGTGAACATGTTGATACCTTAGGTAATCTTTGACGTATTCATTGCTGCCCTGGTTTGACTCCTTGTCTTGATGTAGCGAGGGCACTTCCGGGTTGGTAGTAATAGGCGGATTGGCCGCAGTAGACGAAGAGGGCTGATGTGGTACGGCAAAATCGGTAGTCTCCGTAGAATGATCTCCCTTTTTAAAAACGTCGACGGACTCCTTAATGTTAGTCATGATAACTGTTTGGGTGATGTGATGTCCGACTACGGTGATGAGATCACCTTCCCCTGCGCTAACACCGGCGTTCCGACATAATTCAGTTATTAGTGTAGGGAACCATAATGGTCGGATTTTATCTTGGGATGCTTTCTTCAACATTTGTAGGGAAATGATACGCCCTACATTAATAGGGACATCACTAAGAATTCCAAAGACTAGAAGGGCCCTTTCGAAGGAGATTTTGTTGGAGTGACGCGTAGGCATGAGACTCGCATTTACAAATAATAACCAAGCTTTGGCCTCTCTTGAGAATTTTGAAGATTCCAAAAATTTTATTTCTTGGCCAGCCCAATTAGGATCGGGCGAATGATAAAGAAGAGTTCCAATCTCTATTGGAGAGAAACTGGAATGAGCCAACTCATCTACCAGAGGTGCATTGATTTCAAACAAATCATTGATTGCCTCAGCCGAAAAGTGGACTTCTCTGCCCCGCACTAAGACGATGTTGTCCTTCTGAAACTTAAGGTTCGCGTAAAACTCATGGACCCATGATACAATAGCTTCTTTACGTGGATGACAAAATCTCTCCCAACCGAATAAATTGATCCTCCTAACATAATTAGCACTCCAGCCCCTGTGTTCCATCTCGAATCCTCGTTCAAAAATACAGGGTGCTAATTTGATAGTTTCATATCGCACTTGAGCCTCTTTGTTGGCAAATCTGATGTCCTTATGTGCTACAGTCTTGTGTTTGCTTTTATGCGGAGCCATTCCTAATGACCAATGTGGAGAAAGCTAAATCGAAAATGAAATCGAATTGAGGAGTAAAAATGAGAGAAGGGGAGCTTACCGGGTTAGCCTGTGTAAACTAAACATAGTTTGCAAGTGACAGAGGAAAAGGAAATCACCGCCTGGAGAGCATGGACTCACGCCCGGAAAGAGAGGATGAGGAAATCACCGCCTGGAGAGCATGGAATCACCGCCTGTGGGAAAGGGAATCACCGCCTGGATCGTCGCCCTAGCCCTCTCCGCCGCTCTTGTGTCGCCAAATAGTTGAAGAAGGGTCGACTAAATATATATATAAATATATATATATATTTTTATTAAAATAACGAGCCGGTTTAACTGAACCGGCTCAGTACTTTTTAATCAACATCGAATAGGAGGAAAAGGCAGAGAAAAGAAGGTTATGACATGCTGCGCAAGTGTTATGACATTTTCGAGATTTTCAATACACTCATTTTAAGTCCCGATTTCAGAACAGTGCTTTGATAACGAAACACACATGCGTTTGAACAAATATTACAACTAAGGATTGAGACCAAAAAAATAAAAATAAAAATAAAACTAATAGAAATGGCGATTGGGTTGCCTCCCAAGTAGCGCCTAATTTAGCGTCCCGGCAGGACGGGCGGTAGCTCGAAAATTTTATTTCAAGTGTATGAACGATATGACTCGTTCATTTTCGTTTCCTAAATAAGCCTTAAGACGTCCACCATTGACCTTAAACTCTGAATGGTCCTTTTCATTGATGATAGTAACGACGCCATGAGGAATCACTTCCTTGACCCGAAACGGGCCCGACCACCTAGATTTTAATTTACTAGGAAAAATTTTTAGTCGCGAATTGAATAATAGAACTAATTGCCCTGATTGCAAATGTTTTTCCGTAAGATGGCGGTCATGCCACATTTTAGTACGGTCCTTATAAACCTTTGCACTTTCATACGCCTGCATCCGGATCTCCTCCAATTCATTTAACAGTAGTAGTCTAGATTTTCCGAATTCTTGAAAGTCAAAGTTTATTTTCTTAATGGCCCAATATGCCCGATATTACAACTCTAACGATAAGTGACAAGCCTTGCTGTAAACTAAACGATACGGGGTAACACCAATCGGGGTCTTGAAAGCAGTTCTATATGCCCACAAAGCATCGTTGAGCTTTTGAGACCAATCCTTGCAATTTACACTAACTGTTTTAGCCAAGATTTTCTTGATCTCTCTATTAGATACTTCTGCTAACCCATTTGTTTGGGGGTGGTAAGCCAATGCTACCTTATGCCTAACCCCGTACTTTTTCAACAATGCAGCAAATTGGTGATTACAAAAGTGACTTCCTCCGTCGCTTATAATAGCTTTGGGTGTTCCAAATCGACTAAATATGAAGTTTTTCAGGAAGTATAGCACCACCTTAGCATCATTTTTGGTCGTGGCTATAGCTTCGACCCATTTCGATACATAGTCTACGGCTAAGAGGATAAATAAATTACCATTCGAATTAACGAATGGTCTCATGAAGTCTATACCCCAGACATCAAAAAGCTCAACTTCTAGAATTGGGTTCATAGGCATAGCTTCGTTCTTCTTAATATTTTCTTCTTTTTGACATCGGTCACACCTTTTCACATGTTCTCTAGAATCATGAAATAATGTAGGCCAATAGAATCCGGCCTCCAGGACTTTTATAGCTGTCCTATTTCCCTTGAAGTGTCCTCCATAGGGAGAACTATGGCAATTTTCTAAAATAGGATGCATTTCTACTTCTGGGATACATCTCCTCACTACTCCGTCAGCACCAATTTTAAACAAATAAGGTAGGTCCCAAAGATAAGACCGCACTTGGTGTAAGAACCTCTTTCGTTGTTGGTAGTTTAAATCAGAAGGTAAGATGTTACTAACGAGGTAATTGACGTAATCGGCGTACCATGGCACTAACCCCTCTGATATAGCTAAGATTTGCTCATCTGAAAATCTCTCCTCAATCTCTGAATGATAATAAGATTCCTCTGGTTCGATCCTAGAAAGATGGTCTGCTACAGGGTTATCTACGCCCTTTCTATCCTTAATCTCCAAATCGAATTCCTGCAATAATAGTACCCAACGAATCAATCTCGGCTTTGTATCTTTCCTTTCCATCAAATAACGGATGGCCGCATGATCAGTAAAAACGGTAACTCGAGTGCATAAAAGATAAGATCGAAACTTTTCGAAGGCGTAGACTACTGCCAACAACTCCTTCTCAGTCGTGGTGTAATTGATTTGAGCTTCGATCAAAGTTTTGCTCGCGTAAGCTACAGTGTGAAAAAGTTTCTCTCTAACTTGACCTAGCACTACACCAACGGCATAGTCACTCGCATCACACATAAGGACAAATGGTTCACTCCAGTCGGGTGCCACCATAATTGGTGTCGTGGTTAATTGCTTCTTCAATTTATTAAATACACTCAAACAGTCTTCATCAAATTGAAATTTCGTATCCTTTTCCAACAATCCACTAAGAGGTTTTGCAATCCTCGCAAAATCTTTGATAAACCTTCGGTAAAATCCCGCATGCCCTAGGAAACTCCTTAACTCTTTCACATTCCTAGGAGGGGGTAATTTCTCAATGACCTCAATTTTGGCCTTATCTACTTCTAACCCCTTGCTTGACACATGATGACCTAGCACGATGCCTTCGCGTACCATGAAATGGCATTTTTCCCAATTCAGCATAAGGTTAGTTTCGATACATCGCACAAGCACTCTTTCTAAGCACTCCAAACACTCTCCAAATGATTTTCCGAAGATGGAGAAATCATCCATGAAGATCTCTATACCATGATCCATAATTTCTGAAAATATAGCAATCATACACCGTTGGAACGTGGCGGGTGCGTTGCATAGACCAAATGGCATTCTCCTAAAGGCGAATGTTCTGTAAGGGCACATGAAGGTAGTTTTCTCTTGATCTTCCGGGTTAACCGTGATTTGGTTATACCCGGAATAGCCGTCTAAGAAGCAGAAGAAATCATTACCGGACAACTTATCTAGAACTTGATCGATGAAAGGCAATGGAAAGTGGTCTTTTCTAGTAGCCTTGTTAAGCTTGCGATAATCCATACAAATGCGCCATCCGGTAATAGTTCTAGTCGATATTAATTCGTTCTTATCATTTTTTATTACTGTCATCCCTCCTTTCTTCGGAACACATTGAACCGGAGAGACCCAAGAACTATCGGAGATAGGGTATATTATCCCTGCATCTAACCATTTTATTATTTCTTTCTTTACGACCTCTTTCATAGGTGGACTGAGGCGGCGTTGAGGCTCAATTGAACTGTTGTAAGATTCTTCTAAGAGAATCTTGTGCATGCATACCGAAGGACTAATCCCTCTAATGTCCGCAATCGTCCAACCTATGGCTAATTTAAATTGCTTCAGCAAATCTACCAGTTGTTGATGTTGATCTGGTGATAATTTTGAGTTGACAATGACCGGTAATGTATCATTGTCTCCTAGATATGCATAGGCCAGATGTTCAGGTAATGGTTTCAACTCAAGTGTGGGTGGACTAATGATGAAAGGTTTATTTGCACATGTCTTATCTGTCATATCTAAAATCTCCGGCTTACGAGTGAATGTCGGTGAACGTGTACTTATTTCAAAGCATTCTTGAATTTCGTTCTCAAAGTTTTTTATTTAATATATCTTTCATGAACTTTACGTAACTCGGCATCTGTTCTAATGCTTCGGCAAAGGGTATATTAATTTGCAACTTCTTAAATATTTCTAAGAATTTCTGAAATTGTTGGTCTAATTTGCTCTTTTTTAGCCTTTGGGGAAAAGGTGGTGGTGGATAGGTTTGTGGGCTCTCCTTCCTTCTTTTCTCTTTTTCTCTTTCTATTTCCTTTTCATTTCTTCCTGTTATTACTCCTTCCTCCTCACTCTTATCGCCCTCATTTCTTTCTATTATTACTTGCTCACTAGGGCCCTTGACTTCTTCTTGGTCTTGATTTTTATTTTGTTCATGTGGATTAGTGTCTTGACCAACTATTAACTCACGCCCGCTTCGTAATGTGATGGCCTTACAATGATGATTATCTCCCTTGGGATTGGGTGTGGTATCCGTAGGGAGTGTGCCTTGCGGTCGCATACTTAAAGTGGTGGTGATTTGTCCTAGTTGCGATTCAATCATTCTCATTGACCCTTCCAAACTAGAAAAACGGGCTTCATTCTTTTGCATTGATTCTATGATGAAGTCATCCGTTACCTTTCTAGATGGTCCCGCTTGGTTGGAATGATTGTTTTGATGTTGAGGATTAGCATTAGAATTAAATAAGTGTGGTGGAGTAGGACCGGAGTTGTTCTTCCAAGAAAAGTTAGGATGGTTTCTCCATTCAGGATTATAGTGGGTTGGATAAGGGTTTGTATTTTGCTTATAATACCCTCCTACATAATTAACTTCTTCATTACCCCCTACGAGTTGTTCAATTGTTAAGGTGGGGTTAGGAGAAACCATGGGAGTAATAATGCTATTGACTTGAGGATTCATTTGATTTTGGTTCAACGTCAAAGCATCTAACCTCTTGTTAATGCTATTAAATTGGGACGTCATTTGGGCTACAAATGACGTTAATTGGTCAACTTGATACAATCCTGCCGCAGTGGGAGGATGTACTTGACGCTCAATCGTGTGGTAATTATTGGAAGATAGATCTTCCAAAATACCGTAGGCATCTTCAGGATACTTGTTCATCAGCGAACCTCCTGCAGCTCCATCTACTTGGATCATTGTAGATGTCTGAAGGCCGTTATAAAACGTCCATACTTGTTGGTGAATAGCTAGCCCATGGTGGGGGCATCTGCGTAATAATTCCTTAAATCATTCCCACGCATCATATAGGGTTTCTCCATTCGCTTGCATGAATGTAGAGATATCCCGCATTAACTTAGTAGTCTTAGATGGAGGGAAATATTTGGATAAAATTTTTTCAGTTAACATAGCCCAAGTAGTAATGGACTCATGAGGCAATGAGTTCAACCAGTCCTTAGCTTTCCCTTCTAAGGAGAAAGGAAACAAGCGTAACTTAATGGCTTCATCAGATGCACCATTAATCTTAAACGTATCACATATCTCTATGAAAGTTATAAGGTGAGAGTTAAGGTCTTCATGATTAAGACCCCCAAACTTGTTGTTTTGAACAAGTTGCATTGCCATGGAATCTATCTTAAAGTTATTGGCCTCTATCGCGGGTCTAGCGATACTAAAATGTACCCCTCCCCTAAAAGGCATGTTATAATCACGACAAGTTCATCTTGGTTCATTTGGGTGTTCATTATGTTCTACTTGACCACCAAAATCCTGCCCGTTCTGGTGAGGCTCATCGTCTGGATTGGGATTATCCATTGCTAGTTGATTAAGTTGTTCTAGCCTAGTTGACCTTCGATTTCGTCTACAGGTTCGTTCGATTTCAGAATTTAGAGGAATTAATTCAACGGATCGATACCTGGACATACACTATAAGATAACAAAGATGATAACACAAATACAATAAACTAACAAGTGAAAATAAAACTTGACCTCCACGTACTAAGGCTCACTAATATTGTAAGAAAAAAAACACTAAATCCGTTGCACCTCCCCGGCAACGGCGCCAAAAACTTGATACGAGCAAAATAGAGCTGAAAACGCAAGTATACGTGCCGTACAAGTAATATAGAGTGAGTGAGATCGTTCCCACGGAGAAGTGATGAGTTTAGTGCTTACAATTACTAGCTACACCGTTTCTATGAATCCAAGTAAAACGGTTAATTGATTTTCTGAAAATAGCTTGAAACTTTTAGATAAATATTAAAACTAATTTAACTAGATTTTAGAGTAACTTTTTAGCAATTAGAGAAAATAGCCTTGCATTTCTGATTTCATATGTATAACATGATGATGATAAAATAAATATTTCATTTGGTTTAGCTTTGAATTATCTTGCGATAATTTTTAAAGAAGAAATCTTTATCTCTCGATACAAGAAGTCTTAATATCTACGCAACCCTAGTTATCTCTAACTTAGGCGAAACGAAAAATATTATGAAGCGCAAAAATCAAATTCGCTAGCATGAAAAGGAAATCTCTTTCACTTTTCAAAACTCAAGAGATCTTGTGATGCACGCACGTTTCTCCTCTCTCGATTCTTGAAACGCCGTAAAAATAAAGAATTTTTTGGTTAATGATTCACACTGCTCATCTCTCGATTCTCGCACTGCGATAAACTAGCCCTTAAATTAACGTTACGACGCTCATCTCTCGATTCTCGCGGCGCAATATAATAAAAAGACATGATCCAATAATTTCACCATAAAAATCACAAGATCTATAAAGATAATCACAAAACAAACTCAAAATCAAAGATGTTCATCATCAAAATACACATACTACTCTCATCATGCAAGACTAGAGAGTTTTAGTTCATGACTGCGGGAAAATAACACAAAACTGAAGAGATCTTACTAAACATTTCGAAAGAAATGCGAATCTTCCCTTCTCCAGTGACGTGGAAGTGTTTCCTTCAGCCCAAATGTCGAGAACTGGACTGGTTTCCCCCTTGACAGCAATTCTTCACAGGTTTTTCTCCTCCTCTCTTAATGGTTGAATCCTCCAAAAGATCCCCCCTTGATGGCCGAATAAATCCTCTTTTAAACTCTCCTTAATCCTCCTCCCAGTGGGGCCCACTATTTTGTAATATTTTTATGTTGAACGGGTGCTTTAATTTCAAGTGCAACGGTTGAAAATGGCTGAAATTCGAGATTCAGTTTCCTGTAACTGCTCATAATGTTGTAACATTCCAGAGCGGTGTTATAACCTTTCAATTTCTGGATTTCTGCACTGTTTGACCTGTCAGGAATGTTATAACATCCAAATTATGTTACAACATTTTCCAGTTTCTCAACAACTTGTAGCCTTCGGTCCTCAACTCAATTTCTTCACAAATCCTATCGTAAAATCATGCCAAAATAACCGTATTAATCATTTCAACTACAATTAATAATGTATTTGAATGTTTAAACTTTTCATTCATAATTATGATATAAAATCAATAGATATGGTTAAAATAGGGAGCAAGATAACTTCTTTTTGCAAAGTTATCAGGTACATAGGGTGTGAATATAGACATTTTTCTCTCCTGCTTTTGTGTTGTCTAAGCAGTGGCGTTCGACTGCAGAATCAGTAACCTCATGCTGCATTGATCCGAATATTTGGAGTCGGAATTTTTATGGATTCAACACTCTGGTGCAGTGAACGTGTATCGTAGCTGTGGAAGAAATTTTTATGAGAAAACTTCATAACGCAAGACAACAAATAAGAGACCAAAGACGGCAACTCGCGACTACTCGGCAAGTTGGGCGAGCTTCTTTCTTGCCAATACACGTGTTGAAACCGCTATCCGCTCTCAGAGAGTGTTCGAACCCAAGGGGGTGTAATCTGCACTTACTTATCTCGAACCAAACCTCGGGCCACAGACTTAGAATCAGGGACAGACCCTGGGCTACAGTGAGCAGATCCCGCCACACACCCGGAAGATCTGAGAGAGCTTCCCCTCCCAAGCTAAAGCTAAGTTGGGCACCTTGGAAGGCTCCTGGAACCAATCATAGAAAACTAGAGGAGGAAGAAAGCCAAAGACCGATCCCCTCCAAAGGTGCCCTTAAGGGTCTATTTATAAATTTTTAAGCCTGGTCTGTCAATAGCGCAATCTCGCCTTTTGATTTTACTAAACGCAGCACAAATTGGTCTGTCAACAATGAAACTCTGTTGTTTAAAGTGGCTATTAGTAGTCCAATAGGGACATTCTGGTAAAAAACTGTTGGGCGAGTGGTTCATGCGGCTACCACTCGCCCGATGCGGTGAGTGCCTGATGTGGCTGACACTCGCTACTTCTCTGAGGCTGAGGGCGGGTGCTGGCTCGGATACCCTACTCGCCCACCCTTGGGGGTGAGTGCGGGCCTGGATACCCCACTCACCCTCCCTTGACAAGACCCTGGGGCGAGTGAGAGCCTGCGTGCTCCGTGCGACTGATGGCCTAACCCCACACGAGATGCGAAGTTCCTTGCCTACTCGCCTATCCGACTTATCGCATCCTTACAACTGTTCTCTTTATCTTGGTCCACCTCAGGGGGGATCCACTCGGTGAATACAGGATTGTACACAATCCCCGCTCTTTGCGAGATTGTTCCAAGCTCGGAAAGAAATGTTCAATCTCGAGTGGTGGCTAATCCCGAGGAAATCTAATGGTGGGCTCCACAAGACGCCATATATACATGCCATTCCTAGGGGAATAGGGCATACCCTTACCCTCTCCTCTCCTTTTCTTGATCACGTCATGCCTCTCTCTAAGGAATTCCAAGATCGTCTTGCTAAGGTCAGGGAGCTTCATACAAATAACATAGCTAAACTCAAGCCTTAGCTCACCCACCGATCCCCTAGCAAGTTGATGCACAAGTATTCGAAGAAGGCAAGGCCTGACTTAGGGGCTAGCGAGACCCATCTCAATGTTTCGCCTTCCATGGACGGCCCTGGGCACGCGCCCACCTCTTCAACTCAAGTTCGAATAATTCCACTCGCTCCTGTAACGCTGAATGGTTAGATATAAATTGATCATCATTAATATGCTTGCAGGGTGGCCATTCTGGAGGAGGTGACGCCATGATTCCATTCGATCCGGATGCGAGTCTCTTACTACTCAAGGGCAACCCCCTCCTATCCAGCGTGCCTCCTAGAACCACCACCGATGGTCCCGCTAGAATCCCCGGTAATCCCTCTCTCTTCTTGTTCCATTTTGCCATCTAACTCACTTGTGTCGCATTGTCACAACTTCCCCGTTCGAAACTATCGGCCTAGGCTCGCCGTTGCTGAGGTCACCGGTATGCGATCCTGCACTCGATCTTTTTTCCAACCCTGCTCCATCGATGGATGCCTCAGACCTCCCAATTCCCTCTTCGTTATGCTCCCTGCTCCCAGCCCCGTCCAACTAGGTCATGGGAAGCCACTCACCTTCCCTCACGGCCAACCCTTCCAAGGGCAAGCAAGATCATCCTGCCATCTCCACCACCCGCGAGCCTCCTCCTTGCATGGTAAGTTTTAACACTCGCTTCCCTTCCATGCTTGATTTGTCTTCCAACATTTCAACTACATCAGGTCTTCCGGGGAGCTCTGAGGCCGAAGCATCTTCTGAGCAAGAGTTCTTCTTGCCGCCCCCTTCCCCCAACATGCTCGAAGATTTCCTAGGCGACTCTAGCAACCCCGTCGAAATGAAGGGGCGGGTGGTAGAGGTCCTCAGGAAGTATTGGCTCATGCTGCGAGAACTTCAGGAGTAGAGGGTCGCCGGTGGGCAGCGACTGCGCGAGCTCAAACAGGGTTATGTGATGCTGACCGACGAGGTGAGGCAAGGAACATGAGGCAAGTTGACCTCCCCCGGGTCTCTCATCGACCGCATTGAGGAGAACATGCGCCTCGTGCATCGGGACCTCGAGACAGCCCGCGAGTTCAAAAATTTTTACCGACCATCGGGGATGGGGGCGCGAGGCCGAGGAAGGTGGAAATGACTCCCATTCTGAGCCTACCGGTGCTCGCCTTTCAGTCCCACGCAGGCCGGCCCCTGCTTCTGTTAATTCATTTTCCTTTCTGCTCTCGAGAATATTCCCCGAACTTGCTCATGTAATTATTTAACTTTAACTAACGTAATAATTATTTATGTCATTGGGTGCCAGATCTTTGAATCGTTGTGTTGATATTTTGTGATATAAATTCTTGCTCGGCTCGCTCAGTGGTAGGATAGGTTTAGGACGGTCAACGATGAAGTTGGTGAGTGGTTATGAGTGAATGAATCACGTCGCCCTGGACCCCTCACATACTTTCTCTATAAATAGGACAACTCACCTACCCTTCCCTACCACATTTATTATCTGTGCAACTCCTTTGACCTCTGAGTACTCGCCTTTAGCACTCGCCGAGTATCCCTTCTTTGACGGGAACTTGACGCAGGAGGAGCACCTCGCCTTCGTGGCTGACTACATGACTCTTGGATTTGTCGTTCGCCGACCGAAAAGGGGAGAGGCGATAAATACGTTTCTCGCAGATGAGCTGTAACATCCCATTTCAAACTAGACCCCTAAGAGTGGTTTTTCCATAACTAGGTCATAACAAAACCCTAGGAAGCCCAAGAAGACCAAGTGAGCTTAGACATAAAGGTGGAAACCACTATGGTCTGCAAATAGTAGAATTCCAATTACTAGCTCAGGGTTGACCTTAGGGTTTCACCATGACTCCATGACCCCACCAAAACATCACTAACCTATTGGAAGGTCTATTAGAGCCCTAAGATTCCATTGGAGTCAACCTAGGGTGGCCAAGTTGACCTAGGATCATCCTAGGCCTAAATTGGGCAAGACGCACTAACTAAGGGCAATGTGCCCCTAATGTGCCCAACCAACCATACCTAGGTCTTCCCAGACATAGGGTGAAGTCAATGGGTCACCAAAGACCCATTGGGGTCAACTTTAGAGGCTAAGTTGACCCAAGTCAATCCTAGCCCTAAAGTGGTCAAAGTGCCCTAACTAAGGGGCAAGTGACCACCAAGGTGCCAAGTCAACCCTACCCAAGCCTTTCTAGACTTTAGGGGAGGCCAATTGGTCACCAAGGACATATTGGGGTCAACCCAAATGGTCAATTTGACCAAGGTCAACTCAATTCTTGAAATATGTCAAATTAGCCCAAATGGGCTAACCCAAGCTCAAACACATTTCACCCACTTGGGCTAACCTCATTATTATTATTCATATGGGTTAGTGGGGTGCCAATAGGCTGGAGGAGAGATCAAAATTCGGCCATGGTGAGTAGGAGAGAGAAAGCTCCATTTTTCCCTTTAATGGAGGAGAGAGAAAGTGAGAAAAAGGAGGCCATTCATGGCCAAGGGAGACCAAGGGCCTCTCCAATTGATTCCAAAGGCTGAATACATTCCCCCTCATCAGTTTTGAGGAGTTGAATAGCCATGGCCAGCCACCCTAGGTGGCTGAAATTAATTTCTTCAATAAGGAGGAGAGAGAAAGAGGGGTCAATAATGGCATGGAAGGTGAAACTCCCACAAATCCCCCCATTGATGGCTGAATTCAACTCCTCGGGAGTAGGGGAGGAGTTTTCAGTATTTTCAGGTCACCAAGGGGTTGAATTCATTGAGAATTCAGTTTCCCAAAATTCCCCATTAATGGTGGAAATGGGAATTCAAGCTATGACCCTCCCTATCCCCCATTTGGCTCTTTTAAAAGCTTCCATAGGCCAAGAGCAATCGTTTCCACCATCCCACTGAAGGAGCTTAGGTAGTTGGTTGTACAGTTGTAGAGCACGAAAAGCTCCACCGCCGGAATTGGCGACGCGACGGCCGACAAGGAAACAACCCCCCCACTCAGGTCCTCCTCTACTCCTCTCACTACTAGAAAACAGACTTTTGGCCAGGGCAAATTGCCCTGGAAAACAGACTATATAATAGTATTTGTTTAGCCACGATTTCATCAAGGCCATGGCTAATGGTTTAGATTTTTGCCACGAATTTGTTATCCGTGGCTAATACTTAATTATTAGCCACGAAATATGAATCGTGGATAATACTTAACTATTAGCCACAATTTTTGTTCCCTGGCCAAATAAAGTGTAGCCAATACTCACTTTTCTAGTAGTGTCTCTTCGTGGGCTAAATATTTAGATCGTTTAGGAGAGAAATCGAGCTCAATTGAGCCCAATTGGGTGAGCAAAATTTCTGAAATTTCATGAATTTTACACCTTGTGAGTTTGCCGGAAACTGCCCTCTAGCGGCCGTGCCACCGCTCGGCGATAGCCCCCACCCACCTCAACAAAGGTGGTGGTGGTGGTGGCCGACCAGGAAGGCGGCCTGATGGCCGGTAAATGGTCTTGGAATAAGATCCAGGTTCGGCCAATCATGGCCCTTGGCTGGAGGAAGAAGATGACCAGGAGCCACTGGATATCATTTAAGATTCGTGCTGGATCTGGATTTATTTAATTCTTGTTTTATCAATTTCTATCATATTTACTGGGTTATTTTAAATATTAAAAATACCTAGGGCCCCTTACAGAAAAAATGGCCAACATAAAAATTGTAGCCCTTGAAGTCTTGTTTAATTTAAAATTTATTTCAACTAATTTGGGTAACTGGTTTGACCACAACACTCCTTTTGGTGAGATCTATACCTAGGCTAGACCAGAGATTATTTTGGGTGCCCCTATCAATCAAGCCATCCAAATGACTTGAAGTTTTGGATGGGGGTCACCCTTACCTATATCTAGGACATATCAAAAAATGGGAATTTTTGGAAAACAGTTTCCTAAAGTTTTTGTAGAAATTTAATAATGTAAGACCCCAACCTCGGAGATGATCGCGGGGCGATCAAAGCAGCACTTTTGGAGGTCTGAACAGGGGCACACGGCCAGGCACATGGCCGTGTGCCTACCCGTGTTCAGTGGTCTATTGTGGTTTTGTGCAGTCTCGAGTCAGAGAAGGACACGGCCTGAGACACACGGTCGTGTCTCAAGCCGTGTGTGGGGCACACGGCCTCGAACACGGCCGTGTTCGAAGCCGTGTTCAGGAAGCCCGACGATCGTTCCTGAAGCTCCAGGTAACACGGCCCGTGGCACACGGCCGTGTCAGGACCCGTGTCGATCGGCGTAACTGATATTTTGGGTTGAATCCGGGCCGTCCGGATCTTTTATGTTGGATCTAACGGCTGTGGGTTAACCAAGGGGGTATTAGGGTTGAGTTTGGGGCTGAATTCCCTCATTTCAACCCTACCTTTCTCTTTCTAAACTCTTAGAGAGAGGTGAGAGCCAAGAGGAGGAGGAGCAAAGTTCCGGCCGCCGGCAGAGCACCGGAGCACCGACTCGCGATCCGAGTCCGGATCCTCGAAGGCAAGGGCGAGGCGAAGCTTTCCATCCGTCTACATCTTCATGGCGGGCACGCGGAAATCTACGAGGGTAACGATCCTCTTCATAGGGCATGTGTAGTCACCCTTCTTTCTATGCATGGGGAAATCCCCCTCTCGTGAGTGAGCGTTGAGGCGCGGAATCCCTTCGGGTAGATATGTAAAGTCCCCGTTGTTAGAGCCCGGAATCGGAGTACGGGCGTAGGCATTGTGTGTGAAGCCTATTCGGGTTTAACCCGGATCGGTGATGTTTGCATTGCATGGCCGGAGAAGACCCCGCGCCGATGATTTTAGTTTTCCGAAATTTCTACGCGGTAGATTGCATACAGGGATCCTTGGGGGTTAACCTCGAGGCGCACCCGGAAAGCTTGGGCGGAATCGCATTGCCGCCACGATGTTGCCTTGGAGGGCAAATCGGTACATAACGAGGTTATGTGCGTGTTTTGATCGATTGTGGGAATGAGGAGAAACTTGGCCCGCACCGATGGCTAAATGGCCGTGGTGAAGTGAGCAATGGGCGGGTGGAACTCTACCCATTCCAAGTGGTCTCGGTAGAAGCGACCTAAAGTACATGGGACTTCCCGGGGGGCTGGAAACGGGCCTAGGCTTCGGCTGAAAGGGCTAAATGCTCACGAGAGTTGCCGTCCGAGGGATGGTGGTGGAATCGCGGTGTCGGACTGGGTCCGGACCGGGTTCACCGGTTAGTGCCCTGAGAGCACGGAGTGTGCGGCCGTGCGTGCCGACACTTGTGGCGAATAGAATACTTTATAGAATTGCTATGGTAGTTTTATATGCAGGGAAGGAGCACCGCCGTCCCGAGAAACGGGACGGGGTCATTATAATTTGGTCAGCTTTGCTGACCGTTGCCCTTTTGTATTGCCACCTCTTGGGTGGATTGCTTTCTACAGGTGTTGCTGCGGAGCAAAGCGGCAAATAGCGGGCTAAAGCCCAAGTTGCAGCGCCAGCCCTCGAAGGCTTAGTTATTAGCTTTTTCATATTCATGTATGGCCGGCCTGCGCGCCGATGTATGAAAGACGCTATCTTGTTAAGCGAACACTTTTGTAAGGCCTTAAGGCCGTGAACTATTTTGTGTATTTTCATGTTCGTCATTCCTTTGTGGTATTTTATTACTAGTGGACATTCATGCCTATATGGGTTCTTTGTTTAACTTTAAAATGCTTCCGTTAGAATGCGTTGTGTAGGACGTTGTTGTTAAATTGGTTGGAATGGTTGTCCATATTCGTAACCTTCCGGTCTGTCCGTAGTATATGGCGTCGGGCCCCGGCCGGACCTACTGCTATATGCTATGCGACGGATAGGGGTGTTACAAATTGGTATCAGACTACCGGTTTCGGTCTAGCTTATTGGAATTCGCGGACGAATTCTTTTAAGGGGTGGTGAGCACGGTCACGTGCGTCATCGTTATAACATGAAAAAGAACCCATGAATGTCCACTTAGGAATGAAAATACACTTGTTGAGGAACCTGCGTGTTCCTTTAATTGCTGTTTGCAGTAGTGTTTGGTCGCTTATCGGTGTTTTTGCACGAATATAGGTGACCAGAAGTGGCGCTGGGCCGTCTGAACGGCCAGGTTCTGAGGCGAGCAGTGCGCCAAGCGATACGCCTGCAACACCTTTGTCTGCCGAGACCATTAGGTTGGTGGCGGAAGCGGTCATGGCAATGATTAATGCGCAGTCTGCAAGGCAGGTGCAGCAGCCTGCTCCTGCTGTGGAGCAAGTACCGCTTCAGACGGCAGAGCAAAGGAGGGTTGAGCAAGTCGTGTTGGAGCCAGAGTTGCCGCGGAGAGCAACTGAAAGACAACTGAAGCACGTCATGGGCTTTCATCCACCGGTGTTCACGGGGGCAGAAACCCCGACCCAAGCAGAGGATTGGCTCTCAAGGGTCAACAGGGTGATGACTGCGACGGAAACTGAAGAGTGGCAGAAGACCACTATAGCGACGTTCCTTTTGGATGGGGACGCAAGACTGTGGTGGGAGGGCCTAGAGCTGCATCAGTTGAGGGGAAGGCCATTGGCCGAAGTCCCGATGAAGGAGTTTGCGAGACTATTTATGGCTCGATACCTCCCCTTGGCGCAGAGGATCGCGCTAGAGAGCGAATTCCAGAAGTTGGTGCAGGGTGATAGCACCGTTGATGAATACCTCCACGAGTTTACTCGGTTGGGGAGATATGCCGGCGCTACCTTCGCAGACGAGGAGCGCAAGACGAGCCGCTTTTATGAAGGGCTAAGGGATGATTTGAGGTTGCTACTGTCGGGGCCCAAGGCGCAGGGTTTCATGACCCTGGTCAGTTCGGCCCGGTCCTTGGAGAAGGATATGAGAAACGTGCAAGCGAAGAAGGAGAGGGAATCTGGTGGCAAGAGATCAGAGTTCAAGGCGCCGACTACGTCGAAGTCGGGCTACCGCAGATTCTCCAAGAAGTCTAGGACATCGGGTCCAGCTCCTTCTGCAGGTGCCTCGGGGGCAACTACCAATCGAACCCCGGGCGCTTGTTTCACGTGTGGAAAGCCGGGGCACTTTGCCCGTGACTGCTGGAGTGGACGCTCAAAGTCCGAAAGGAAACAAGGAGCTACCTACGAGGAAAAGGGCAAAGCGGTGGAGTCGACCGCATCCCACTATGCTCCGACTCAGCCTAGAGTCTACAACTTGGGCCAGCAGGAGGCCCTCAAGCAAGCGGATGTGGTGACAGGCTTTGTGGTGATTAGCGATAGTCCGGCACGGGCACTGTTCGACACTGGTGCTTCGCATTCTTTCTTGTCTGAATAGTTTATATCGCGCATCGGAGTCCCTTCTTCGATGGCGAAGGACAAGTTAGTTGTGTTGCTACCGAATGGGTGCTCGATGCGTGCGGACAGAGTGTGCGCCGTGAAGGTTCACATAGGGAGCCAAGAGTTCGACTTGCTAGCGTCATTATTGCCGTTAGTAGAGTTCGATGTTATCTTTGGAATGGATTGGCTGTCAGAGCAGAAGGCTTGGATCGATTGCGACCGTAAGGAGGTCAAGCTGGGTGTAGGGCGGGAGACTACTTTCGAGGGGCTTAAGGGGTCGAGCAAGACACTGATGTCTGCTCTTCAGGTGGTGAAGGCAGTTCGTGTTGGTGCAGAGCTGTTCTTCGCATTAGTGGAGACGCAAAGCCGAAGTCCACTTTGGATGAGATCCCCGTGGTATGCGAGTACCCAGATGTGTTCCCAGATAGCCTTCCTGGAGCCCCACCGCAGCGAGAGATTGATTTTACGATCGAGCTCGTGCCGGGTGCCAAACCCGTGTCACGTGCTCCTTATAGGTTGGCGCCAAAGGAGATGGCGGAGTTGAAGGTTCAGCTGGAGGAGCTGATGGAGCAAGGTTATGTGCATCCAAGTTTGTCGCCTTGGAGCGCACCGGTCCTCTTCGTTAAAAAGAAGGACGGTAGTTTGCGGCTGTGCATCGACTACAGAGAATTGAACAAGTTGACGGAGAAGAACAAGTACCCGATCCCGAGGATTGATGATCTCTTTGATCAGTTAGTCGGATCGTCTGTATACTCCAAGTTGGACTTGAAGTCGGGGTACTATCAGCTGAGGATCAGGGAATGTGATATCCCAAAGACGGCGTTCAGTACGAGGTACAGGCATTTCGAGTTCACGGTCATGCCGTTTGGACTGACGAATGCGCCATCGGTATTTATGGATCTGATGAACCGGACGTTCAGAGATTACCTGGATCACTTTGTGATTGTCTTCATCGATGACATTCTAGTGTACTCGCAGTGTGAGGAAGATCACTTTAAGCACTTGCACCTGGTATTGGAGACCCTGAGGAGGAATGAGCTTTATGCGAAGTTTTCCAAGTGCGAGTTCTGGCTACCCTCAGTAGCATTCCTTGGTCATATTGTTAGTGGAGAAGGTATAGCGGTGGATCCAGCGAAGATAGTTGCGATACGGGAGTGGCCTGTGTTGTCTTCGGTAGCGGAAGTCCGTAGTTTCCTTGGGCTTGCCGGCTATTACAGGCGCTTCGTAGAGAACTTCTCGCGGATAGCGTTACCTCTCACAAAGTTGACCAGGAAGGATCAGAGATTTTTGTGGACGCAGGAGTGCATGCAGGCTTTCGAGGAGCTGAAGAGACGGTTGACCACGGCGCCAGTGCTCAGTTCGCCGAGTGGAACCGAGGGCTTTGAGGTGTATAGCGATGCTTCGGGTTGTGGTTTGGGCTGCGTGTTGTTGCAGCATGGTAGCGTGATAGCGTATGGATCGCGTCAGCTAAAGGTGCATGAAAGAAATTATCCGGTGCACGACTTGGAGTTGGCGGCCGTGATATTTGCACTCAAGTTGTGGAGGCACTACCTATACGGAGTAAGGGTCGACATATACACCGATCACAAGAGCCTAAAATACTTGTTGGATCAAAAGGATCTCAATATGAGGCAGAGGAGGTGGATGGAGTTCCTGGGGGACTACACTTTCAAGATACATTATGTACCCGGGAAGGGCAACGCAGTTGCGGATGCGCTGAGCCGCAGGGCTCCCGCCCAAGCCAACTGGTTGTCGGTGCATGATGAGCGGCTAGTACGGGAGTTGGAGAAGCTTGAGATCTGTTGCGTTGACAAGCAGTCGAGCGCCAAGGCAATGTTAAACTGGACAGAGGTGCAGTATGACCTGGCTGACCGGGTTCGGCAGGCATTGGAGTTGGATGACTCCATGAAGGAGCTTTTGGAGGCCGCTCTGGATGGGTCAAATTCCCAGTTCTCGGTAGACGATGGGTTATTAAGGAAGGATCATCGTTTGTGCGTCCTAAGTGGGGGCAACCTCCGGGCGGAGTTGATGTACGAGGCTCATCATACCAAGTACTCAATCCACCCAGGGAGCACGAAGATGTATCGTGATCTTAAAAAGTTGTTTTGGTGGCCGGGACTTAAGAAAGATGTGGCGTTGTATGTGGCCAAATGTCAAGCGTGCGCCTTGGTGAAGGCGGAGTGCCAAAAGCCGGGCGGATTTCTGAAGTCCTTGCCTATACCGGAGTGGAAATTCGACGACATATCCATGGATTTTGTGCATGGATTGCCAAGATCGCAGAAGGGAAACGACGCCATTTGGGTGATCGTTGACAGATTGACGAAAGTGTCGCATTTCTTACCAATGAGGAAGGATGATCCAGTAGAGAAGTTGGCAAAGCTCTATGTGGATAGCATTGTGCGCTTGCACGGGGTGCCCCGCAGTATTGTGAGTGATCGCGATGGGCGTTTCACGTCCAACGACTGGAGGCTAGTGCATCAAATGTTGGGCTCCAAACTGAAGTTTAGCACGGCGTTTCATCCGCAGACGGATGGCCAGACCGAGAGAGTCAACAGAACCTTGGAAGACATGCTCCGCATGTGTACGTTGGACTTCGGAAAGAGGTGGGAGGACCACCTATACTTGGTCGAATTTGCTTATAACAATAGTTATCAAGCAAGCATTCAGATGGCGCCGTTCGAAGCTCTTTACGGAAGAAAATGTCGCACGCCGTTGTCGTGGTTAGAAACGGGTGAGTCCAAGCTTTATCAGCGTCAAGACATTGAAGATGCCACTTCTTTAGTGCATACTATACGGGAGCGGTTGCGGATTGCCCAGGATAGGCAAGCCAAGTATTATAATGCCAAGCATAGGAATGTGGAATTCAGTGTTGGCGATTGGGTGTACTTGAAGATCAAGCCGTTCAAGGGTGTCTCACGGATTCGACGCTTGAAAAAGTTGAGTCCGAGATACCTTGGGCCATTTGAGATTCTGGAGCGGATCGGAGAAGCAGCTTATAGGTTGAGGTTATCAACAGAGTTAAGTGCTTTGCACGATGTATTCCACATCTCGGTTTTGCGGAAGGCAGTGCAAGAGCCTTTGCAGGTGTTAGTGGCCGACCAAGTACCCGTTGAGGAAGGGTTGACAACGAAAGTCAAGCCCATATCTATTGAGGATTTCGAAGTCAAGCGGCTTCGGAACAAGGAAATCAGAATGGTGAAGGTCTGTTGGGATAACTGCGGACGCGAGGAGCTCTCTTGGGAGCGAGAGCAGTCAATGCGCGAGGAGTACCCCGAGTTGTTCCCCTCAGGTACTCGTTATGTTTATTTTTTTTGTGTAGTCTCTGTTCTTAATTTCGGGACGAAATTCTCTTAAGGGGGAGGGAGTTGTAAGACCCCAACCTCGGAGATGATCGCGAGGCGATCAAAGCAGCACTTTTGGAGGTCTGAACAGGGGCACATGGCCAGGCACACGGCCGTGTGCCTACCCGTGTTCAGTGGTCTATTGTGGTTTTGTGCAGTCTCGAGTCAGAGAAGGACACGGCCTGAGACACACGGTCGTGTCTCAAGCCGTGTGTGGGGCACACGGCCTCGAACACGGCCGTGTTCGAAGCCGTGTTCAGGAAGCCCGACGATCGTTCCTGAAGCTCCAGGTAACACGGCCCGTGGCACACGGCCGTGTCAGGACCCGTGTCGATCGGCGTAACTGATATTTTGGGTTGAATCCGGGCCGTCCGGATCTTTTATGTTGGATCTAACGGCTGTGGGTTAACCAAGGGGGTATTAGGGTTGAGTTTGGGGCTGAATTCCCTCATTTCAACCCTACCTTTCTCTTTCTAAACTCTTAGAGAGAGGTGAGAGCCAAGAGGAGGAGGAGCAAAGTTCCGGCCGCCGGCGGAGCACCGGAGCACCGACTCGCGATCCGAGTCCGGATCCTCGAAGGCAAGGGCGATGCGAAGCTTTCCATCCGTCTACATCTTCATGGCGGGCACGCGGAAATCTACGAGGGTAACGATCCTCTTCATAGGGCATGTGTAGTCGCCCTTCTTTCTATGCATGGGGAAATCCCCCTCTCGCGAGTGAGCGTTGAGGCGCGGAATCCCTTCGGGTAGATATGTAAAGTCCCCGTTGTTAGAGCCCGGAATCGGAGTACGGGCGTAGGCATTGTGTGTGAAGCCTATTCGGGTTTAACCCGGATCGGTGATGTTTGCATTGCATGGCCGGAGAAGACCCCGCGCCGATGATTTTAGTTTTCCGAAATTTCTATGCGGTAGATTGCATACAGGGATCCTTGGGGGTTAACCTCGAGGCGCACCCGGAAAGCTTGGGCGGAATCGCATTGCCGCCACGATGTTGCCTTGGAGGGCAAATCGGTACATAACGGGGTTATGTGCGTGTTTTGATCGATTGTGGGAATGAGGAGAAACTTGGCCCGCACCGATGGCTAAATGGCCGTGGTGAAGTGAGCAACGGGCGGGTGGAACTCTACCCATTCCAAGTGGTCTCGGTAGAAGCGACCTAAAGTACATGGGACTTCCCGGGGGGCTGGAAACGGGCCTAGGCTTCGGCTGAAAGGGCTAAATGCTCACGAGAGTTGCCGTCCGAGGGATGGTGGTGGAATCGCGGTGTCGGACTGGGTCCGGACCGGGTTCACCGGTTAGTGCCCTGAGAGCACGGAGTGTGCGGCCGTGCGTGCCGACACTTGTGGCGAATAGAATACTTTATAGAATTGCTATGGTAGTTTTATATACAGGGAAGGAGCACCGCCGTCCCGAGAAACGGGACGGGGTCGTATAATTTGGTCAGCTTTGCTGACCGTTGCCCTTTTGTATTGCCACCTCTTGGGTGGATTGCTTTCTACAGGTGCTGCTGCGGAGCCAAGCGGCAAATAGCGGGCTAAAGCCCAAGTTGCAGCGCCAGCCCTCGAAGGCTTAGTTATTAGCTTTTTCATATTCATGTATGGCCGGCCTGCGCGCCGATGTATGAAAGACGCTATCTTGTTAAGCGAACACTTTTGTAAGGCCTTAAGGCCGTGAACTCTTTTGTGTATTTTTATGTTCGTCATTCCTTTATGGTATTTTATTACTAGTGGACATTCATGCCTATATGGGTTCTTTGTTTAACTTTAAAATGCTTCCGTTAGAATGCGTTGTGTAGGACGTTGTTGTTAAATTGTTTGGAATGGTTGTCCATATTCGTAACCTTCCGGTCTGTCCGTAGTATATGGCGTCGGGCCCCGGCCGGACCTACTGCTATATGTTATGCGACGGATATGGGTGTTACAAATAATCCATGAATGAATTATTTAAGAGGCCTAATGACCTCCAAATCCTCCCAAATTTTGGTGAGTGGTCCTTAAGGTTTTGATAAGGCTCTGTATAAATTTTCATCTCATTTGGAGATGATTTAGCTTGAAAATAAGCAAACCGTAAGTTGGACCAACAAGGGGTAATTAGGTCAAGTGCCCCTTGTGGATTTAAGGTGGCCAAATCACCTCAACAGAGGTTGAAACTCGGGTCACTGATTTGTTATGTTATTTAACTCCCTCACAAGGAGTATGAGATAGATTAGGGTAGATTTGCCCTAGGAACCAAATTCAAACTCTAAGGTTGAACTTTGGGAATTTGTGAAGGACATAAGGTGTTATGTCCTTGGATGGAGTACTTGTTGATTAGTCCATGTGGTCCTAGGGAGGTGAAATGCCCTAGAAAGGGATTTGGTGGACCTTGGACACATGCAACCCACTTAAACCACTTAGTAAATTTTTAGATCTATACACCTTAGAGAATATTTAATGGGTCATATGAATTTGGATCTTTATGATGTTTTGGTAGGGGTAATGTTATAGTACTATTAATGTAAGACCCCCCTCCCGGAATGCAAAATAGGGCTCGAGGGGACTCTTATACCCAGAACAGCCGCCTTGCGGTAACGTTAGCACTCGGGCTAGCCTGTACTACAATACGTCTATTCTGTCGGCATTTACCAATATCAATCATGCCAACCCAACAAGAATAAAATCAGAAGTCAAAATCCACATAAAACATATAATTAGTCCAAAGGTACAACAAATAAAGAAGCTTCGTCAAGCTTCCAAAGTATCAGAGTACGAGTAAATGATGACTACTTTTAGTCATCGGTTTTTGGGGTAGTTTAGTATGCAAAATGCCTAAGTTTATTTATATTTTATGCTTGTTATGTTTTTATTTCATATTTTAATGTCTTTTTTTATAATATATTAATTCCTAATTTTATTATAGTTTTTTTTGCTAGATATGTTGCAATTTTATTTTGTTATGTTTTGATATAAAAATCTATAGTTTTAGTACATGTTTTATGTTTACTTATGTTTTATTATATAATTAATTAATTAATAGTATGATATGTTATTGTAATGTTTAGTTTTATTTGTATTAACTAATGTTTTATTTTGTTTTTTTTGTAGGTTCAAAGCAGGTACAACCCACATGCAACCCGAGCCCACATGGTGCAGCCCACCTATCCTACCCGAGCCCTCTTCAAAGCCCATAAAAAAATAGCCCATTTATCCAAGGCATGGCCGGCCACCTCATGCTCTCCCCCCCTCTCTCTCTCTCCTCCTCCATAACTTTCACATGCAAGCACCTTGCCACCCTTGCATGGCCGGCCACTCCTCTCTCCCTTCTTTATTTCTCATTCATCCCTCTTTTCCCCTCTTTCATTCTCATTTAAACCCATCCATCCCGCCTTTTATATTTATTTTATTTCTTTTTATTTTCTAAAATGAAATGCATGCATTTAGTCCCTTCTCTCTCTCCCTCATTAAATATCACGCATGAACCCTCTTCTCTTTACATGGCTGGCCACCCCCTTGTCTCCTCCTCTTCTTTTCATTCTAGATCCTTCTCATTCTCCTATAAAAGGAAGCCCATGCCTCATGTTGAAGGGAGAAGCTTGAAGAGTTAGAAAGTATTTTTGAAGTGAAGTTTTTGCTGTAGAAAATAGAGTGCTAATGTAGAGAGTTAGAGAGCAGGCTTTCATTTCAAGTATTTGTATTTTCTTGTAATTTTTCCATTTCTCTAAGAAATAGTTTAGTATTTTTCATCTTGTTATGTACTCTTATTCCTAGTTTAATGAAAATGCAATTTTCTTTTCTTTTGTTTTCTTCCTCTATTTTGCTTAGCTAATTACATTTTGTGTCCGATCGCGATGAGCTTTGCGATAAAATAACGCATCTTTAATTTTATGTTTTCATTTGTATTTTTCATATTTTTGACCCTTCTTTGATTTTTATCGTGTCGACTCCGTATTCCGGTATACGGTAGTAGGCAATTGATCTCATTTCATAGAAGTCGAGAGACTCATTGATTTGAAAGATCACTCAAGGAAGGAAGGAGTTGCACGCAATTCTAGAGATAGGACGACGTAAATCCTCCAGATTGGAGTCAAATCCAATAGTGCGGGTCACTTCAGTAATGCGACTTTAGGCCATTTTGACTTGTAAAGAGATTTCGGTCAAAACGTCTATAAGTTAGGGGATTTAATGCTCTAGCGAGATTACTTCATAATATCAGATTTGTCACGGTCTTAATAGTATTGCAAATGCTAAACTAATTTATTTTGTTATTTTATTTCAAAGTGAATCGTCGATCGAGCACTCTTTTGTAATAGTTTAATTTTCTTTTAATTAAACTTAGTTCATTTTAATTTTCAAACTCATCAATCGTTCGATAGGATAATATAATCGTTGCGAGTAATAGTACTTGCCTGCCCCAAATTTTTATTCGACCTTGATTTATTTATATCACTATACTATAAAACGATATGTACACTTACCTATTCGGATTGTAGTCCGTGAGACGATTTTTACGCATCAAGTTTTTGGCGCCGTTGCCGGGGATATTTTTGGCAATATTACGAAAGCACCGAGTTTATTACTTCTAATAAATTTTTTTTAAAAAAATATTTTTAATTTTTCTACTTTCTAAAAAAAAAATCAATCAAAAAAATTAATTTTTCTTTTTCTTTTTGGTAACAGTTTTTTTTTATGGAATCATCATCTTTTTGCGCTTTTTACGGGTCGCTCGACCATTTTAATTTTGCATGTCTTTCGGGAACTCCTCCCTCTTTTGATTTCAATTTTTCTGGAGCAGGTCAAAGTGGTCAATTTGACTCTTACTCCAATTTTTCTCCTACTTGGGAGATGGGGAACCCGTCTTATTTTTCTTATGATTTTGCCCCGCAAAGCATCGCGCCTCCAAATTTTAATTCTATCGATAATGTGTATCTTGAATTGCAAACTTCTATTGATAATATTGATTCGCATTTCAAGACCATTCTCAATTATTTTTCTCGTGAGGCCGCGTCGTTTTCTTCGTCTTCTTCTCCGTCTCCTCCAATTTCATCTTGTAATGAGTCACCGGATATCCCGGCTTGTTTTTTTTCCTCTCGAGGAGGATAACTATTCGGATATTCCGGATTGTTTCCTTCCTCCTTTGGATGACACCCCTATGGTTATTCCGGTGTGCTTCTTACCTCTCGAGGATGACGAGACGTCTCATCATTCTCTTTCTTTTTCTAAAGCGTTTGTGATTCCATTTCGCTTCAAACTTTAACTGTTCCAAATTTTTCTAGTTTTAGCGAGTCTTTTTCTTTTTCTTCTTTTATTTTAAATGACTCTCCTTTAGTCCTTTCTACCCCTTCTTCCACCGAAATTTCACAAGTCTCTCCTTCTCCTTATGAAATTTCCATTGATGAAATTTTTATTTCTACTTCTTTTATTCCTCTTTCTATTTCTTCTTCTTTTTTTCTTCTTCTTTTGACGACCCCTTCTTTCCCGTTTTACATACGGCGGAGTTCTTCTATAACTCCGTCCGTTCATTTTCGGGCGTCATTCTCTTGAAGATTCCACCGCATGTCGGTGCGATTCTTCAAATTTTCTTTTTTTTGATTTACTCCCCTAAGCGCATACTTAGGGAGTTACCTTTTCATTTCAGTTTTTATTTTCCATTTAGCTAACCATTAATGTCGGGCTCAGACGACGTTAAATAAAGAGCGCTCTTGAAAGGCACCCCTTGCTTATCACCTTTTTTTGTTTTTTGTTTTTGTTTGCTTATTTTATTTTGTAGGAATAAAACCTCCGGCGGTTCGTTTGGCTCCATCCTTTCCTCTCTTCCTTAGGCCTGAGTCGGTGTCCAGCTCAAGCATGGGGGAGCGCCATCTGCATTCGGCCTTACGAATCCGGGAAAGTCGTTTTCTTTTTTATTTACTTTATTGCATCCCACATCCCCTTCCTTCTTCCTTTTTCTTTCTTGTTTTTATTTTTCATTGAGGATAATGCAAAATTCAAGTATGTGGGAGTGTTTTCCCTTTCTTTTTAAGTCTTTCAAAAAAAAAATACAAAAAATGAAAAAACCAAAACCAAAAAAAATTATTATTATAGTACTATCTTTTTCTTTAGCTTTATTTAAAATAAAAAAAATTGAAAATGCAAAACCCAAAAAAAATTAGAAAAATAAAAAATTCCAAAAAAAGATCATATTTCAAAACAAAAAAAAAACTGAAAATGTCAGAAAAATCAAAAAAATATAATAACCTCATGCTTAGCTTTTTATTATTTTCAGAAACTTAGTTTGAGTTTGTTTATAAGCATTTTTTTTATTTGCTAATCTTTTATTTCATCATATTTAGTTAAATCTAGTATTTAGTGATTTATTTTTGAGGATAATCTTATGATTTTAATTTGCTTAGAGTAATTTATTTAGCACTTTTTCTCTTTTATTTTAAATAGTTTCAATTTTGTAGTAATTTTGCTTAACAATTTTGGATTCTAATGATTATTACCTCATGCTTTTAGATTTTTAGGAAATCTCAATCTACTAGTAGTTGCTCTCTAGTGTTTTAGTTTATTTTCTAAAATTTTGTTTAACCTCATCCTTTTTTCTTTTATTATTAGATCATATGTCATGTGAATTAGGAGATGTTAGTTCCTTATTATCTGGTACACATATGCAACCCTGATGAAGAGAGGAATTAAAAGTTCATATATATCGTGGGAAGTGATAGGATGTTAGTCTATCATTTTCTAGTATTACATATATATTTTAATTTAAAAAATTATGTGGGTGTGAAAAAAAATTTAATGATGATCACCTCCAATCAAAGACCTCTTCATGATGATTTCCTCCCTAAACCCCTTAGCCAATATTATTGTCTTAGTTTTTAAATTAAAATATTGGGAGAGCATAAGTAGTAGGTTGCATTTTTTTTCCCTTAAGTTTCTTTTAAGTTATGGTTTTTATAATTTCAATCTAACCTTGTTTGCACTTTACTCAATTTTGAGTGCTAGTTAATTTATTAGAGAATTTTTGGCTAAATATTTCTCTCTTTTCACTTTAATTTCATAATTTAGGACTTAATTCGTAAATTTTTAAATTTTATTTTTGGCTAGATTTTGGTGTAAATAAATTTTTAAGTTTAATTGAAAATTTTATAATTGTCTTATAAATATTTCTCATACTTTTGCTATGGAATAGCAAAAGCCTAAGCATGAGGGAATTTGATGACTACTTTTAGTCATCGATTTTTGGGGTAGTTTAGTATGCAAAATGCCTAAGTTTATTTATATTTTAAGCTTGTTATGTTTTTATTTCATGTTTTAATGCCTTTTTTTTATAATATATTAATTCCTTGTTTTATTATAGTTTTATTTGCTTGTTATGTTGCAATTTTATTTTGTTATGTTTTGATATAAAAATCTTTAGTTTTAGTACATGTTTTATGTTTACTTATGTTTTGTTATATAATTAATTAATTAATAGTATGATATGTTATTGTAATGTTTAGTTTTATTTGTATTAACTAATGTTTTATTTTGTTTTATTTGTAGGTTCAAAGCAGCTGCAGCCCACATGCAACCCGAGCCCACATGGTGCAGCCCACCTATCCTACCCGAGCCCTCTTCAAAGCCCATAAAAAATAGCCCATTTATCCAAGGCATGGTCGGCTACCTCATGCTCTCCCCCCTCTCTCTCTTCTCCTCCATAACTTTCACATGCATGCACCTTGCCACCCTTGCATGGCCGGCCACTCCTCTCTCCCTTCTTTATTTCTCATTCATCCCTCTTTTCCCCTCTTTCATTCTCATTTAAACCCATCCATCCCCCCTTTTATATTTATTTTATTTCTTTTTATTTTCCAAAATGAAATGCATGCATTTAGTCCCTTCTCTCTCTCCCTCATTAAATATCATACATGAACCCTCTCCTCTTTACATGGCCGACCACCCCCTTGTCTCCTCCTCTTCTTTTCATTCTAGATCCTTCTCCTTCTCCTATAAAAGGAAGTCCATGCCTCATGTTGAAGGGAGAAGCTTGAAGAGTTAGAAAGTATTTTTGAAGTGAAGTTTTTGTTGTAGAAAATAGAGTGCTAATGTAGAGAGTTAGAGAGTAAGCTTCCATTTCAAGTATTTGTATTTTCTTGTTACTTTTCCATTTCTCCAAGCAATAGTTTAGTATTTTTCATCTTGTTATGTACTCTTATTCCTAGTTTAATGAAAATGCAATTTTCTTTTCTTTTGTTTTCTTCCTCTATTATGCTTAACTAATTGTATTTTGTTCCCGATCGCGATGAGCTTTGCGATAAAATAACGCATCTTTAAATTTATGTTTGCATTTGTATTTTTCCTATTTTTGATCCTTCTTTGATTTTTATCGTGTCGACTCCGTATTCCGGTATACGGTAGTAGGCAATTGATCTCATTTCATAGAAGTCGAGAGACTCATTAATTTGAAAGATCGCTCAAGGAAGGAAGGAGTTGCACGCAATTCTAGAGATAGGACGACGTAAATCCTCCGGATTGGAGTCAAATCCAATAGTGCGAGTTACTTCAGTAATGCGACTTTAGGCCATTTTGACTTGTAAAGAGATTTCTGTCAAAACGTCTATAAGTTAGGAGATTTAATGCTCTAGCGAGATTACTTCCTAATATTGGATCTGTCACGGTCTTAATAGTATTGCAAATGCTAAACTAATTTATTTTGTTATTTTATTTCAAAGTGAATCGTCGATCGAGCACTCTTTTGCAATAGTTTATTTCTCTTTTAATTAAGCTTAGTTCATTTTAATTTTCAAACTCATCAATCGTTCGGTAGGATAATAGAATCGTTGTGAGTAATAGTACTTGCCTGCCCCGAATTTTTATACGACCTTGATTTATTTATATCACTATTCTATAAAACGATAGGTACACTTGCCTATTTGGATTGTAGTACGTGAGACGATTTTTACGCATCAATTAACTTGCCCAAAAGGGGCTACATCAAAAGTCTCTCAAAAACTCACACTTGTTACCGATGGTAAGGACCGTACCGTCCCTTCAGGCCCCGTCGTCCTGGCCTGACTGTCTTACAGCAAAACCTATTGCTGCTCCGTCTGCGGGGTTTCCTCCTAAAAAGGAAGACGTAGCATCCGTTAGTCATAACGACTAAGTGGCTATCACATCCGCTCCCCCGACGACTCCTCGGCACCGGATGAAGAAAGGAACAGGGTACCATATATGTATATAAAGCAATAGTACAAACGTGTAGTATAGAGTGATCAGTAAACAATGTATGTATATAGCAGCACAATAAATGAGCAAATCAATTGCCCTAGCAGTTCTATCATCTACAGCAGAGTGTGAAAGAGTAAGCTACAACAGAAAGTAACTCAACTTATATGAATGTCCATACAGACATATAAGTTGAGGATCAGCTCATCAATAAAGTAACTCATCGTATAAGAGTGCCCATACAAACTTATACGATGAAGATCTTGCGTATGCGATGTAATGCAATGTCATGAATGTTATACAATGACTCACCAATGATCACGCACAAGCAATTATTGTGTCGACACAGACTCTTAGTTCTCACTTTTCGAGCAGGTAGCTAACCTCTCAGGCGTCAACCGTCGTGGCCAAACAGTGACAGTAGAGCGGGCATCTCCACTACTATGATGACATCCACACTACCTGGCCTAGACATCCGTACGCCTCAACGCTAAGAATACAGCAACGGAGCTCACACATGTACTACAACTTAGCGAGACTCTCGGGTAGATGTGCACCGAGAACTAAGCCCCGTACTGACCTATGATGTGATCCAGAAGGAGCCTCGGAAAAGCACGAGGACCAAGCCCAATCGTTCACTTGGCACGGAAGGAGCTCCGGGAATGAGCACTGAAGACCAAGCCCAATCGCCCAAGGTCTAACCATCAACTCCCATCGATGTGACGACTGGAGAGCCCGTAGACCTGCCACACTACCCTTAACCCAGGATTATGACGCAACGTGTCGACTCACACCACATGCAATCTCACATTTCGAGCTCAACAGCTCACAAGGGCTCCTCACCGAGTCCCTTATCAATACAATTGATCAAGTGCGGCAAACACTCACACACTATCAACCCTTCCACATTTTCATGCACTAACCTTATTCAATCCACTTCTACACAATATTCATCGTATTGCTAATATCAAGCTCATCTTACCGGTTCACATAACTTGTTTGTCTATACAATCCAGCTTATCTACCCACTAGTTCACTTAAGGATCTATCAACCAAATCATTTCGTTCAAGTACGTTTCACTTCGTCATTTGATTACAAAGGATCTATCCAACAACTCACAACAAACCCTCTACCAACTCCTATCAGGGATTTACTTAAACCTGAGAACAAAATGTGCAAGAAAGGAGTAAAGTACAGAACTTCAAACGGAGATTTTGGGTGCTACAGGAATCCAGTGAAAATGTTTAACCCTTCGTTGGAAAGGTATTTACAAGGGCTTTGAATTTTGTGTTTAGTCGAAAGCCCAGATCTAGCAGTATCACACTTGTAATTGGCTTCAAAGTTTGTTGCGTGTATAATACAGATTCTGCACACTTAGCTTGGCAACCATCCTTTTCGATCAGACTTTTTCGTGGCTATAAACTTTGCATGAAGACGTGTAACAACTCGTTGGAAAGGTATTTCCATGGGCTACGACTTTTGTGTTTAGTTGAAAGCCCATATCTTGCCGTTTCATATCTGAAAACGGCCATGAAGATCGCTACGCGCAGAAAGCAGATTTCTGCGCGCATCTGAAGGCGGAACGAACGACATCGATTCGTCTTCCTCCTCTAGCCGATCTTCCCAAATCACAATCAGAACTTCCTCCTCCCTTATTCACCCTCATAAATCCATTTCTCTTCACAAGACCATGCCCCATCATCACATTGAAGGAAGGAGAGATTAAAGATGACTAAACCCTAGAACACAAGTCCTAGTATGGGCTCTTCCTAGAAATCTTCATCTCACACATCAAGACTCTTTTGATTCAATATCTTGCCGAGGAATAACTAGAGATCTAGCACCAAGGGAGAGGGGAGGAAGATCACCTCGTTTCTGGTATTTCCACCATTTCCGGCCATGGATCTCGTCACCCTTCGCGGCGGCATCTTCTTCTCCTCGGCGGTGGTGGTTCTTCACGGGATGAAGATTGCTCCAGCACCAGTCTCTCCACAGAAAAGGCTTGGGAAGAGGATGAAAAATGGCCAAAGTTTCAGAAATCCTATATATATAGGACCAACACGGGTAGGGACATGCCCGTGTCCCTACCCGTGTCCTGCTTGGGTGAAGCATCGTCGACGGTTAGAGTGTCATTTGGACACCAATACGGGTAGGGACACGCCCGTGTCCACTACCCATGTCACGCGACACGGTTATGTTCATTCCCGTGTTCTACCCATGTCCTGCTCGGGAGACACGACCGGCTTCCTGGAGATATGCAACGGGTAGGGACACGCCCGTGTCTCTACCCGTGTCCTGCTCGGGAAACTCTTGGATACATTGTATACGGGTAGGGACACACTCGTGTCTCTACCCGTGTCCTGCTCGTGACATACAATCGACAATGTCAGTTACACACACGAGTAGTGGACATGCTAGTGCCTCTACCCGTGTCCACATACACACGGGTAGGGACACGCCCATGTCACTACCTATGTCCTTCTATGGAAGCTCCACGAATTTCCAACCCAGGTACCATAGCACCACACGGGTATCGACACGCCCGTGTCACTACCCGTATCCTTTTCTATACTGACTTTTCTTCCCTTACACAAGTGTAAGCCTAGCTGCCAGCACTCCCTGAGCCCAAATCGTCTCTCCTGACTCAAAAGCGCACACGAGGGCCCTATCGCGAATTGGGACGTTACAAATCCTATAAACAAAATAAAAGATTTCGTCCCCAAAATAAGGCTAAGGCTATGGGGAGAGGAAAGCGTGAAAAATAAATTAAAACATGCTTTTAAATTTTTACCTGAAGGAAATAACTCCGGGTAGCGCTTTTGCATCAAGTCCACCGGCTCCCATGTATACTTCTCCTTCCCATGATTAGACCACATCACCTTTACCAAAGGAACCCTCTTGCGGCGTAAAATCCTTGTCTCGTTGTCTACTATCCGCACCAGCTCTAGTTGTACAGATCTATCGGTCGCTACTGCTCCATCAATGGTGGGAATATGTTGATCGGGCCACAATAGTGCCTTCCGGAGAGACGACACATGGAATACGTCATGAAGATTCTCCAGCTCTGGTGGTAACTCCAACCGGTAGGCCAAAGGGCCAATCTTTTCCAATATAGTGTAAGACCCAACATACCTTGGGCTGAGCTTCTTCATACCATGTACCCGTGACACTTCATGCATCGGCCAGATCTTCAGGAACACTTTATCACCCACTTGAAATTCTACCACCCGGTGCTTTGCATTATAGTATTTAGCCTGCCGACTTTGAGCCTCAAGCATGCGGTCCCGTATTAGCTTAACCACCGCATCGGTATCATCGATGTATTCAATACCCAAAACCTTCGGTTCCTCATCTTGTACCCATAACAAGGGGGTTCTACACCTCTTTCCGTAAAGGGCTTCATGGGGAGCCATCCCGATACTGTCCCGGTGACTGTTGTTATATGAAAATTCTACCAGGGGTAAGAGCCTTTCCCACGGCTCTCCTTTATCCAATACACACAGTCTCAATAGGTCCTCCAATGTTTTGATGCTTCTCTCAAACTTCTCATCCGTCTGAGGATGAAATGTTGTGCTAAAGGTAAGACGTGAACCCAGGTATGCCTGTACGGCCCGCCATTCCTTAGAGGTAAACCGACCATCCCGGTCAGAAATAATTATCTTTGGCACACCATGATACCGTACGAATTGCTCCACAAAGAGGCGTACCAAAACATCCACATGAGCTTCTTTCTTCATAGGAATAAACCGGGCTACCTTCGTCAGGCGGTCAACAATCACCCATACTGAATTATTCCCTGAGCGTGAGCGGGGCAAACCGTGGACGAAGTCCATGGAGACATCCTCGAACTTCCACTCGGGGATGGGCAATGACTGTACTAATTCACCGGGCTCCTGCACTCTGCCTTCACCCTTTGATAGGCCTCGTAGTGCGTAATAAAATATCGGATGTCCCTCTTCATTCCCGGCCAACACATGATCTTCCGCTGGTCGGCGTACATCTTGGCAATCCCAGGATGCATAGAATATTGAGTGTAGTGTGCCTCTCTCAGGATGTCTTCCCGAATTTTACCGACTTTGGGAATGTAAAGCCGGCCACAGAGATGAACGAGGCCGTCTTTTAAAGAATACTCGTTAGTAGTCCCATATTTAATTGACTTGATTGTCGGGGCCAGAGCCGCATCCTTTCCTTGCTCCGCCCGGATTCGGTCTCGAATATCACAAACTATGCTCATCACAGTTAAGTACTCTGTATACCCTTCCGATTGGTCTTTATATACCAGGGTGATCTTCATCTCTTCGAGCATCCGGGCTAACTCCATTCTCATCAATCGGGACTCCGAGTTTAATTCTGGTAACTTTCTGCTCAAAGCATCAGTCACGGAATTTACTTTTCCGGGGTGGTAGTTCAAAGTGAATTCATAGTCGTATAAAAAATCTAGCCACCACCGCTGTCTCAAATTCAATTCCTTTTGTATATGGACGTACTTTAGATTCTTGTGATCTGAAAAGATTTCGCAGTGGACGTCGTATAGATAGTGTCTCCAAATATTTAAGGCAAACACCACCGCTCCCAATTCTAGATCATGTACCGGGTAGTTGATTTCATGCTTCTTCAGCTGTCTTGAAGCATATGCAATCACATGCCCATGCTGCATCAATACCGCTCCCATTTCTTGATACGACACGTCAGTATAAACTTGAAATCCTTTCTTCCCAAATGGAAGGGCTAGGATGGGTGCGGATGTACGTCGGTCCTTCAGTTCCTGAAATGCAGCTTCACACTGGGGCGTCCACTCATACGACACACCTTTCTTTGTCAGCGTAGTAAGAGGAAGAACGATCTTTGAGAAACCTTTTACAAACTTGCGATAATACCCAGCAAGTCCAAGGAAGCTCCGCACATCGGCCGCTGACTTCAAGGGCAGCCACTCTTTCACGACACGCACTTTGGCCGGATCCACAGCTAACCCAATCCCACTGATCACATGGCCCAAGAAGGCAACCTCTTGGAGCCAAAATTTACACTTGCTGAACTTGGCAAACAAGGCGTGCTCTTTTAGCTTCTTTAGTACCAAGGTCAGATGCTCGACATGCTCTTCCTCCGTCTTAGAGTAGACCAAAATGTCATCGATGAAAATGATGACGAAGACATCTAGATAAGGCTCGAAAACTTTGTTCATCAAGCTCATGAAAGCTGAAGGGGCATTTGTGAGCCCAAATGACATCACCGTGAACTCATATAAGCCGTACCTTGAGCTAAAGGCCGTTTTCTGAATGTCCTCCTCTTGTATTCTCAACTGATAATACCCCGAGCGCAAATCCAATTTGGAAAACCAATGTGATCCTACAAATTGGTCGAACAACTCATCGATCCGAGGTAGCGGATAGGTGTTCCGTACCGTCAGTCGGTTGAGCTCCCGATAGTCTATACATAATCGCAAGGTTCCATCCTTCTTCTTAACGAACAGAACAGGGGATCCCCAAGGTGATGAGCTGGGGCGAACAAACCCTAATTACACAAGTTCTTGCAACTGAACCCTAAACTCTACGAGTTCCTACGGGGCCATTCGGTAAGGGGTCCTGGAGACGGGCTTAGCTCCTGGTACTAGCTTAATTTGAAAATCCACTTCTCTATGCGGGGGTAATCCTGACAATTTCTCAGGAAATACCTCGAGAAAATCTCGCACCACTTGCACGTCCTTCATATCTATTTTCATCTCTTTCAGTTCAAAACATATCATGTACACTTCATCCCCTCTCATGTGAGCCTTCAAGGCCTGAATTGAAGATGATAATAAACGAGGCGCTAATTTTATACCTTGAAAGATGACATCAGTGTCTCTGTCTTAAGTAAATTCGGTTCTCCGTGCAGTCAATTCTTGCGTAGTGCTAATCTAGCCATGCCATGCTCAGAATGAGATCGAATTATAGTATTCTCAAAACTGTGGCAGGGGTATCAAAGGTCTTTCCCCCAATGAGTATCTCCAATTTGCACTTGGCGGTTGCAGTCATCTCAGAGCCGTCTAGGAGGCGTACTCTTCTAGCAATACCAGTGAAGTATTGCACTCCTTCTAGGTCTTTAATGAAAAACGCGTGTGAGGCACCGATATCGAATAACGTATAGGCCGGTTTCCCGCCGACCACCATGGTGCCTAAGTACCAATAGCAATACTCAAGGCTAGATATCTAGTATGACTTAAGAAAGTTTAAGATTAATAATGAAAATATGATAACTAAATGCAACATACCTGCAATCACCTCCTGAGGGTTCCGCTCCTGTGTCATGTCCAACGCGTACACCTGATTCCGAGCAGGTCCGGGGTTTACTCCTTGTGGTCCTCGTCCTCGACCACGCATATGCCCCCGTCCTCGAGGAGCTGTCAGAGGGAGAGCAAGAGGCTCATTTCCAAACAGTTGTGGGCAGTAGCGTCGAATGTGGCCCGGTTGGTTGCATTCGAAGCACACTCGCTCCTGCTGCCCACCGGGTTGCTGAAATTATTGAGGCTGTGGTGGTGGAGGCAATACTGGCGGCTGTGGAACCGGGTGCTCCACTCTATAATTTCGGTGGAAACTCCTGCCACCTATCTGATGTCCTCTTCCTCCTGCGAAGTCGTGTCTCCTTCAGTTGCTAGGGCCAACTTCCATCACACCCTCAGCAGGTCTTTTACCACTTCCCAAGTGGTCTGCTTCTAGCCTCTTTGCCATGTCAATAATTTCCGCCAGGATGGAGTCCGCTATAAACAAAAGGGCTTGCCTCAGGGGGTCTCGCAAGCCTTTGTAGAACCTTTTTGCATATCCTCTGTCGTCCAACTCATAGGAGTCAACAAATCTAGCCAGATGCTGAAACTCCAGCTGGTACTCTGTCACTGACTTGGATCCTTGCTTTAGCTGTAAGAATCTCTCTTCGAGTTCATCTCGAGCAGACGAGGGAATGAAGTGATCTAAAAAGGCTCCCGAGAACTCGTTCCAACTGATCTTCGTATACACTCGCCCTTGAAAGGTGGATCCTATGAGGGAATTCCACCAACTCACGGCGTGCAGTTCTAGGAGGGTCACTACTAGGGTCACAACCATGTTTGCTTGGACATCTAATTCCTGCCAGTAGTTCTTTCACGGTGTCGAGCCATTCCTCCGTACGCACTGCCGACTCTGTCCCAAGGTAGGCAGGATGGGAGAGAGCTCAGAAAGTGCTCACCCAATTAGAGCCCGGAGACTATTGTTGTACGGGGGCTTGTTGGGATCTAAAGGCATCCAGGATAGCTGTGAGCATCTGCCCTAGCTCCGATTGATGAAATTGTGTGGGTACGAATGGGGTGGGGGTGCCCACAACTGGCTCAACGTACACTGGGATCTACACGTAGAATACAAACCTACAGTCAGGTTGGCTAATCTTAAGGTCAAATTTGGACATACTTAGTGTGAATTACATATGGGCACACCACTGCTTCCGCTAAGTCAGTTTGTCCCCAAACTGACTAATCGAATTGGAGTGACACCAATGTTAAATGACTTATATAATTCAGGATCGTAGCAAGCTGATACCATTTGTAAGATCCCCCCTTCCGGAACGCAAAACAAGGCTCGAGGGGAGTCTTATGACCAGAACAGCCGCCTTGCGGTAGCGCTAGCACTCAGGCTATCCTGTACTACAAGATGCCTATTCTGCCGGCCTTTACCAATATCAATCATGTCAACCCAACCAGAATAAAATCAGAAGTCAAAATCCACATAAAGCATATAATTAGTCTAAAGGTATAATAAATAAAGAAGCTTCATCAAGCTTCCAAAGTATCAGAGTATGAGTAAACTTGCCCAAAAGGGGCTACATAAAAAGTCTCTCAAAAACTCACTTCTATAACCGACGTTAACGACCGTACCGTTCCTTCAGGCCCTATCGTCCTGGCCTGACTGTCTTGCTGTAAAACCTGCTGCTGCTCCGTCTGCGGGGTTTCCTCTTAAAAAGGAGGACGTAGTATCCATTAGTCATAACGACTAAGTGGCTATCACATACGCTCCCCCGGTGACTCCTCGGCACCGGGAGGAGAAAGGAACAGGGTACAATACATGTATATAAAGCAATAGTACAAACAGGTGGTATAGAGTGATTAGTAAACAATGTATGTATATAGCAGTACAATAAATGAGCAAACCAATTGCCCTAACAGTTCTATCATCTATAGCAGAGTGTGAAAGAGTAAGCTATAACAAAAGTAACTCAACTTATATGAATGCCCATACAGACATATAAGTTGAGGATCGGCTCATCACTAAAGTAACTCATCGTATAAGAGTGCCCATACAAACTTATACGATGAGGATCTTGTGTATGCGATGTAATGCAATGCCATGAATGCTATGCAATGACTCACCCAAGATCACGCACAAGCAATTGCTGTGTCGACACAGACTCTTAGTTCCCACTTTTCGAGCAGGTAGATAACCTCTCAGGTGTCAACCGTCGTGGCCAGACGATGACAATAGAGCGGGAATCTCCACTACTAGGCTGGCATCCACACTACCTGGCCTAGGCCTCCGTACGCCTCAATGCTAAGAACACAACAGCAGAGATCACACGCGTACTACGACTCATCGGGAATCTCGGGTAGATGTGCACAGAGAACCAAGCCCAGTACTGGCCTATGATGTGACCCGGAAGGAGCCTCAGAAAAGCACGAGGACCAAGCCCAACCGTTCACTTGGCACGGAAGGAGCTTCGGGAATGAGCACCGAGGTCCAAGCCTAATCGCCCAAGGTCTAACCGTCAACTCCCGTCAGTGTGATGACTGGGGAGCCCGTAGACCTGCCACACTATCCTTAACCCAGGATTACGATGCCACGTGTCGACTCACACCGCATACAATCTCACATTTCGAGCTCAACAGCTCACAAGGGCTACTCACCGAGTCCCTTATCAACACAATCAATCAAGTGCAGCAAACACTCACGAACTATCAACCCTTCTACATTTTCATGCACTAACCTTATTCAATCCTCTTCTACACAATATTCATCGCATTGCTAGTATCAAGGTCATCTTACCGGTTCACATAACTTGTTTGTCTATACAATCCAACTTGTCTACCCACTAGTTCACTTAAGGATCTATCAACCAAATTATTTCTTTCAAGTAAATTTCACTTCGCCAATTGATTATAAAGGATCTATCCAATAACTCACAACAAACCCTCTCCCAACACTTATTAGGGATTTACTTAAACCTGAGAACAAAATGTGCAAGAAATGAGTAAAGTACAGAACTTCAAACGGAGATTTCGGGTGCTATAGAAATCCGGTGAAAACGTTTAACCCTTCGTTGGAAAGGTATTTCCATGGGCTATGACTTTCGTGTTTAGTCTAAAGCCCAGATCTGGCCGTATCACACTTGTAATTGGCTTCAAAGTTTGTTGCGTGTAGAATACAGATTTTGCACACTTAGCTTGACAACCATCCCTTTCGATCAGGCTTTTCTGTGGCTACAGACTTCGCACAAATACGTGTAACCACTTGTTGGAAAGGTATTTCCATGGGCTATGACTTTTGTGTTTAGTCAAAAGTCCAAATTTGACCGTTTCAAAAAATGACCAAGAAGATCGCTGTGCGCAGAAAGCAGATTTCTGCGCGCATCTTAAGGCGGAACGAACGGCATCGATTCATCTTCCTCCTCTAGCCGATCTTCCCAAATCATAACCAGAAATTCCTCCTCCCTTATTCACCCTCATAAGGCCATTTCTCTTCACGAAACCATCCCCCATCATCACATTGAAGGAAGGAGAGGTTGAAGATGACTAAACCCTAGAACACAAGTCCTAGTATGGGCTCTTCCTAGAAATCTTCATCTCACACATCAAGACTCTTTTGAGTCGATATCTCGCCAAGGAATAACTAGAGATCTAGCAGCAAGGGAGAGGGGAGGAAGCTCACCTCGTTTCTGGCATTTCCACCAATTCCGGTCATGGATCTCGTCACCCTTCGCGACGACATCTTCTTCTCCTCGGCGGCGGTGGTTCTTCACGGGATGAAGAATTCTCCAACACCAGTCTCTCCACAGAAAAGTCTTGGGAAGAGGATGAAAAACGACCAAAGTTTTAGAAATCCTATATATATATAGGACCAACACGGGTAGGGACACGCCCGTGTCTCTACCCGTATCCTACTCGGGTGAAGAGTCATCGACGGTTAGAGTGTTATTTGGACACCAACACGGGTAGGGACACGCCCATGTACACTACCCGTGTCATGCAACACGGCCGTGTTCATGCCCGTATTCTACCCGTGTCCTGCTCGGGAGAGACGACCGGCTTCCTAGAGATATGCACACGGGTAGGGACACGCCCGTATCACTACCCGTGTCCTGCTTGGGAAACTCTTAGACACATTATACACGGGTAGGGACACACCCGTGTCTCTACCCATATCCTGCTCGGGACACACGATCGACGATGTCAGTTATACATACGGGTAGGGGACACGCCCGTGCCTCTACGCGTGTCCACATACACACGGGTAGGGACACGCCTGTGTCACTACCCGTGTCCTTCTCTGGAAACTCCACGAATTTCCAACCCAGGTACCAGAGCACTACACGGGAATGGATACGCCCGTGTCACTACCCATGTCCTTTTCTGGACTGAATTCTCTTCCCTTACGCAAGTGTAAGCCTAGCTGCCAGAACTCCCTGAGCCCAAATCGTCTCTCCTGACTCAAAGCTCGCACGAGGGGCCTAGCGCGAATTGGGACGTTACAATTAACCTCTGGAATTTATGATAGGGTGTTTAGATAACAGTAGCTCATCCTTGTAGCTATAACCTTCATCTTGCCTTTTTTGATGATATTGATGTAACTATGGTTTAAATGTCTTAGAATGATTTGAAATTCTGGAAAAGCTAATCAAATATCATTTAGGTGCACTAGTAAATTAATTGGAATAGTTGAACATTTCTTCTTAATACATCATGTGAAAAGTAAACCAGTGCACCTTACTTTGATAAATAGAAGATAAATACTATAGCTTGCTGGAAAATTGTGTTACTTAGCTAGAGAACCTTTTAGGGCATATAAAAGCTTGTAAAATTATTTCATATTGTTTAGTTGAGATTATAATGATGTTTCTTCACAAACTGCACCATGATGGATTTTATTGAGGCATTTTTTTATATAGTTTACTGACCTTAGAATTGCATGAAATTTAGTCAGTAAGGTTTTGTGATCATAATAAAGCTCTGTTAACTTTTGTATAATTTTTGGACTAGTATTTATGGTACTTCCTTCGTTACCCCTAATTAGTTGAATTACCTTTGCTTAATTATTTAGAGACTAATTCCTTTATGAAATTCTATGAAACGTGGAATTCACTGATATCTTGCAGTCCTATAGTGTTCAAAATATTTGTATGGACAGAACTTAAGTAAATTTAGTACTTCATGTTCAAATCACCCATGGACCAATTTTTGGAAAAAATTAATTAAATGCCAAATTGTTTAGGAAAATTCCAAGTTTCTGGATTTAGGTTAAATGTGTCATGATAGACCCCCATTAAATATCTTAAGGCTTGTGGATGAAAATTTGGAGTACCTCCTATCATGTACAACATATAGTATAGGTTGGTCTGCATATAGTAAAACTGCAGAAAATGTCATAACATTTGATTTGGGCATATAGCTTGGAGTTAATAGTTTGCTGGTTTGGCTAGAGTGAAATTGAGTACATCAATTGAAGTTGGGATGAGTAGAAGGTTGATTTGACTAGGATTAGGTGGTGTTTGGGATCGATGAAAGATCGTCTTTCCTGTGGAGGGAGAGAGAGAGAGAGGATCATAACACACTAGGGTTAGATCTAAAGTAATATTAAAAGGGATCGGGGATCGGGTATTAACCAATAACAGTAAGTGTCTCGTGAAATGGAGCTTTGAGCTTCAGCCCATCGTAGTTCCTAGTGCCCTCGAGAGTCCTTCATGGGGTATGCATTGGGCAGTCCTAGGCTAACCTAAACTGTAGGAATAATAAACTTCAAGAGTAACTAGTACAACTAGGGGTTCACTTTCACACACCCCGGTGTCTCGGGAAGTTAGGTTGGGTTTCACGAGCGGTAGACTCGTGGTTTTGGTGATGGGCAGGTTAGCCCGGCAAGCCGATGGCTTGGTAGATAATTGTGACAGACAAGATAGTCCGGGGAGCTTTGGCTCGACTGTTGGTTGTGACGGACGGGTTAGTCCGGGGAGCTTTGGATCGGTGGTTGATACATCAAGGTTGCATGTACATAAATTATAAGGTGGTGGGTGTATAACCCGTAATTCGTTGAGATCAGAAGTACACAAGTAGATGACTATTCACAGACCCTTGGGCGAGCTGTGGCGAGCAGAGGCGAGCTTGGGCGAGCTGTGGCGAGCTTGGGCGAGCTGTGGCAAGCAGAGGCGAGTTTGGGCGAGTATGGGCGAGTATCTCGCGAGTTTGGGCGAGTAGCCCTTGGAACTCGCTGCCAGTATCTGGATACTCGCCTATACCCCCCCAGGATTTCTCTATAAATAGACCCCCAGGGGTACTGGAAATGGAACCTTTTGGAAGAGACGAGGTCCCCCCAAGTAGATACTCGCCAAGTCCATGCCAGCCTAGTACCTAGCCCAGCCTTTTGGTTGTAGAGGAGAAGCTTCTTCCAAGCTTCCGGGTACGTGGTGGGACCTCCCTGCTGGAGCACTCGGGGTGTGCTTATAGATAGTTTCCTTTCTCTCTCTCGCTAGCCACTTGATTGTGACGTCAGATCGTAGAATCAGTAACCTTAGGCTGCCATGATCCTATTTCTGAGGTCGGGAATTTTCCTGGCTTCAACAGTGGGTCTTTAGTGTTGGAGGGTCGATGCACCGACGCCAATACGTTGACTCGGCAAGTGTGATTTAGCACTTCGCCAAATTAAGTCCGGTGGACCAGCCGGCAAAGAGTACGTAGGAGCTCCGCTTAGTGCACCAGCGTCGAGGTGTTCGATAAGTCTGACTGGTAGTGCAATTACCGGTTTAGAGGTGGGCGAGGCCCAACCCACCGCTTACGTTTGCCACTACGGAAGTATCCAGGGAGGTTAGGCTCCAGAAAAAAGGACCTAAAGGTCTATGTGCACATAGTCGGATGAGTGTGTTGCTTTTGCATGATTCACATCATAACAAACTTGCATGACATAGCATAACCATTGCATATAACCCTTGACACCTATTGAATAAATTGATATGAGACTCTTTATATAATAGGTTGTGCAATACGACCCCTTGGTTTATAAGCTTGCGCGAACGTGCTTATAAGCCGAGGTTATTATTCTATGGATATTATATATGCTTGCTTGAAAACCGACACCCTATCGTATAAATTGGTATGAGACTCTTTATACGATAGGAGCCTTGCAGAAGATCCCTTAGCTTATGTGTATGTGTGGGCACTCATATAAGTTAAGGTTACATATTTTCTTGTTTACCATTTTTATGCTTACTCAACATACTTTTGATATTGCTACCTCGTTACATAGATCTGCTAGATTAGTTCCGCCGCCACCTGCTACCTTTATTATTCTCCACCTTCATTACCTTTCCTTTCCTCCTCCTCGCTCGGTGTCTTGGAGCCATGGGGGAGGGGTGGGGGATGATAGGACTTAGTCTTTTAGACTAACGGTTTTCAGACCAAATCATTTTAGGGGATCGTGGAGCCCAGCTTGGAGGTGCAGCCCCGGAGGTCGGCACGCTTGGAGACGGGATAGTCTAGTACCGGAGTACAGACCGTTGGGACAGTGAGTCCCGTTCGCTAGTAGTTGTTATAGATTTGCTTCCGCAATGAGTGACTTGTAGTCATGACTTTGTTGTATCGGGCATGAGCCCTATTTCCAGTACCTTTATTATTATTTATGCGGACTATCCCTTCGTGGAGAATTATTATTATATATGTGATTATTGTGTACATGTGTTAGAGTTCTAATTTCATGTACTCTCATACTTTTGCTACTAATCTGTGATCGATATGGCCGACAAGATCGACGTTTTGTAGTGACGACCTTCCCGGGCGTCATGGTGTCACCGCAAAGCGGTGGTTCTGGGCCTAAGACTCCGTGGTTTTAAAAGAAAAAAAGAGGGTCTTACAAGTGGTATCAGAGGTAGACCTCGATCGAAAAAGTAGCAGTCCACTAACCCTGGGTCACCCCCGCACGAGTTTAGTTTGGGGACAAACTAAGCAGCGGAAGCAGTGGTGTGCCCATAAGGGGAATCACATGTAAAGTCCACCTTTCTTTGGTTCCACGTGTATATCAAAAAACAATTGGAATTCTTCTTTGTAGCTTGCGGCAAATCCTGCCCCCAACAGGGAGCACATTCGGCTGTGAAGATCTCATCTTATAATTCTCTAGTCGACGAGTTAGACTCAATCCACTAGGACACGTGACTAACCACGACAACTTATAGTATGCCCTAGTTCGAAATAGATGTTGGGTATGGACTTGGTTAAGGTAAGGATATACCCAAATAGAATAAGAAGGAGTTTAACACGAGAATGGATACCTAAGCCATAAACTCAGGTGTCCCTACATTCCCTATCAAGGATTACACGAACCGGTAGGAATTCCTTAAAGAGAATTGAGGCCAATAATCTATTAGTAGAATGGTATAAGATACTTAGTCTCAATCCTTGTACCAGTAAAAGGATTACTTGGAGACAACCACCAAGACAAACATCGAGGGTCCATATAGGAATTAAAGTTCGGAAGAGAACCATTTGGGGTTGGGAACATTTTGACCCTGATAAGGTTGTCGTAAATGTGACTCAGAGGGTTTAAAGTGTGGAGTATATCAACAAGTTTCAGGTTGGAACCCCAAATATAGGGCTGATGTCCTAGGGATTGTGCACCTAACAAGGACAGATATAATCTGGTAATATCAAAGATACTTAGCCCAAGGTAAGTAGGGGCTTATCATTTGTTTATTATGGGCTTGCCTTTTGTTTATTGGGCAAAGTAGTTTCTGATTTTGGTTTCCCTTAGACCTCATCTAGAAAACATTGCGTCGTGAACATATTGAAATTGAAGTAAACCGTATTCTATGTTACTCGGGCGTACTAGAAAGAATAAGAACAAGAACTCAATTTACCAGAAGAAAGTTGCGTTTACCAGAACTTGTCTTTCCCCGGAATAAGAAAGACGTCATGGAATTTGTGATGCACTGTGAGGCCCGTCAGTTAATGAAAGCTAAGTACAAGAGTTTTGGGGAACTATTACAGCTACTGCCCGAGTTAGAGTGGAAGTTCGAGGGTATAATTAGGGGTTTTCATACACAGGATTCCTCGTCCCCACTCCAGGCACAATCATAAAGGAAACATCGAGGATATATTGACCGAGGTAGCTGGGGTCACCCCAACCCGGAAGAAAACTCTCGTGGGTGTTTCATAGGATTTGTGAGTAGTTGTCCGTTATCACGGTGTGCTCAAGATAATCGTGTCAAATCAGGATGGATAGTGTATGTCCAAGGAGAGAAGATTAGTCCAGGCTTATCTGGACTCTTGACCGACTTTCAACACAACTCTCCACCTTGGTACGGAGGTGTAGGTTTCCACTTTCATGGATCTAGGACGAGGATCCAAAGACACTCAACTCAAAATTTGTGGAGAACCCAGATACCCAGGTGTGACTAATTCGAGATAGGATGTTGGAGGCCCAGGGCAGATCGACCAAATGTTACGATGCGCGACATTGCCAAGTAGAGTTCCACTGCCGGAAATGGCGACGCGGCGGCCGGTAAGGAAACAACCCCCTACATAGGTCCTCCTCTACTCCTCTCTTCGTTGGCTAGATCTTTAGATCGATTAGGAGAGAAATCGGGCTCAATTGAGCCAAATTGGGTGAGCAAAATTTCTGAAATTTCATGGATTTTACACCTTGTGAGTTCGTCGGAAACTGCCCCTCCGGTGATCGTGCCGCCGCCCGACGATAGCCCCCACCTCAACAAAGGTTGTGGTGGTGGTGGCCGGCCAGGGAGGTGGCCGGGTGGCCGGGAAATGGTCATGGAATAAGCTCCAAGCTCGGCCAATCATGGCCCTTGGGGTTTGCGCCGCGGCCGAGAAACAGGCGCGGAGAGGCTTTGGGATGCATGCTCTGTAGACCTTGTTAGGCTGAACGCTTTCGAGCATGGTGATGAGGGTGCCGGCGGTAGTCCTTTCGAGCCGTGGGCTGGGGAGACCATTACAAAAAAGTGCACTTTTTGTAACGGCCTCCCCAGCACACTGCTCGAAAGGACGGCCGTCGGCACTGCCAGCACCACGCTCGAAGGGGTTCAGCCTAACCAAGTCTGCAGACCATGCACCCCAACCCCTCTCCATCCACAGACAGGTTGTTGAGGCTGGGGATCGAACTCGAGACCTCCTTAATAAGGAGTTTTCAAACCACTCCTCATCACCAACTGAGCTGCAGCTCTAAAAGAACCAATCCCCAAGCCATGAATAGACCAAGAATCCACCATATCTAATTCAAAATCCTCCTCCTTGTTGGTCGCCGGAACTCCGATGCTCTCCGCCCTTTATTGTATGATCCAAAATTACTCCGTTCACTCAGAGTTCCATGGTTTTGCAGTAAGAATCTGCAAGCAAGATATGGAGTTTGAATTTGCAGATTCAGTGATACATGTCTCCTTTGCTATGAGGCGACTGCAATCAATTTGGTGGAGTCTCACGATTCCAGCGATCTCAGTACAAATCTTAGGATCATACTGTCCTTCTCTTCATTCTAGCAGCGACGATGGCAGAAGAACGAGCATCCAGTGGGTTCCTTCTCCTTTCTTCAGGATGCGGAACGGGGGACGGATGGGGAAAGCCTTCTCTCCAGGCGGCCGGACACAAAACGCCACGAGGGGTGATGGGAAAATTTTTACCTATTCCCGATTGATTTAGCGGCGGATGGGCCTCCTTCTTCACCGGTGCAGGAGAAGACTGGGCCGCGAAGTCTTTGACGGTGGCGGGACTGGGGAAAATAAAACTGAGACTGATAGGGCTTCTTCCCTTTTTTTCTTTTGCAGATCCCGACTCCAGCGACGTGCGGCGGTGAGAAAACCTTTTCCTATCCCGACGAGATTTTCCTTTCTCCATTCCAAGCAGCGTTATACAGGTGGCAGACTTTTCCCCTTTCTTCAGGCGGCGGATGCTTTTCTTGTCCCAATGAACACAACGACACACAAAGGAAATTGCAGAAAACGGGAACACCGGGAGCGAGCGGCTAGGGATTTCAACTTCGAGAATGTTAAGTCGCTCGAAGCATCCCGTGTGATGGCCAAAGTGGAACTATCTCCCAGCTGCCCCCAACTTGGGTTTTATAGGCAAACCCTAAGTTTAGTACGGGTATCAGATATCTCGGTATCCAAACCAAACCCATTAAGCCTCCAAACATGTTATGTACCCAAATATATATTAAGAAAAACAAGTAGAAACTAAAGGAGATGGGGAGAAGATAGGCCGCACTAGCATTTCTTCATTGCAAAACAAGTAAATGTTGAGGCTCCGCTCAAAGTATTCTACGAATACACCATCAAGTTTGGAATGGGTATTTATAGTACTTCCAGCGTAGAGCCTAACCCTAGAACGACACGAACCCGTAACCTATTCCGAGTCGGGCTAACACGCTTGCGGACATATAATTAAATATCTAACAATCTCCTCCTATGTCCGCCGTGTACCCAAACTTCGGATAGAGGGTGGTTTATGCAAAGTTCAACCAAACCGTGAATCACACACAACCGTGTCCTGCACCTGTTTCAAACAAGATTAGACTTGAACACAAAATTAGTATGCACGCCTAAGTAAAACAAAAAACTCAGCTGCAACATAGAAATAGTCTCAGGTACAACAAGACACAAACCTTATACGCCTGATGTCACAAATCAATAGAGAGATATATAAAGTCCAAACAAAAGTGCAAAAGTAGAAGAGCTAAACAATGCTCTGAACAGAAGTAGCAAAAGATAAACTCATAACACTCTAAATTTCATCATCCAAAAGATCATCCTGATCAGGATTCCAGTCAACCAGTGCTCCTCCTATCCCAGCAACTCTTGCAATTTCAACAGAGAATTTCATTTCAGAATGAATTCTATTTTTTGCAAATTTACAAAATATCTAATTCTACCAAAAGAACTTAGTATTGATCATTTTAATTGGCTGGGAGGACATGTTCACAGAGTATTATAGTTTACCTCAGAACCTGATATCCGTTTCAATTGAAACGATTTCAGATTTCTGGACACCGCAGCTATATCTATGATCCAATATGGAATGTCACGGTTACTGCCCTTCTAAAGTTAATTGGAACTCATCAAGTTTGGAATGGAACCAACCTCCAGAAGAAGAGTCAAGGCCAAGTTAGATTGTGTTATCAAGTTTGGAATAACACTCTCCTCCAAGGCAAAAGCCGAAACCAGGTGAAGTTATTAGCATCAAGTTTGGAATGAAACAACTTATCAGATCCGAACTCAGCAACCAAGAACATCAATGGATCACGACAAGCTTGCTTGGCAAAGGAAATCATAATAATCAAAATGTTCGGACAAAGGCTGAACTGAATTGCCTGAAGCTGAACTAAGGCCGAACTAAATCGCCTTTAGTCCCATTTCCCCCACTGTTTTGATTAATCGGTCTTTTATCATTCCTTTCGTCAGTGGATCAGCCAGGTTATCCTTTGAACGTACATCAATCAAAGTGATAATTCTTTGTTCCTTCAGGTAATTCAGTAAAGCATGTCTCAGTCGTACATGTCTCCTCTTAGTATTATAGAAGGCATTCTTAACGACTTGAACTGTTGCTTGATTATCACAATACAAGCTCAACGAGTTGACTTGTAGCTTAGACAAAGGAATGTCTAGAATCAAGTTCCTGATCCAATCTGCCTCTTCACCGGCCAAAGCTAAGGCAAACAGCTTGGCTTCCATAGACGACAGTGCTATACATGTCTGTCTTTTGGATTTCCAAGTTATAACAGCTCCTCCCAAGGTGAATATATATCCACTGGTGGACTTGCTGTTCCCGGCTTCTGAACACCACGAGGCATCAGAATGCCCTTCCACAGTAGGTGGGTAACCAGTGTAGCACAGAGCATGATCTTTAGTACCTCTCAGGTATCTTAACAGCCTGTCTAGGGCTTCCCAATGCTCTTTGCCTGGATTACTAGTAAAACGGCTCAGCATGCTAACCGAAAAAGCAATGTCTGGTCTAGTACAACTTGTGGCGTACATGAGACTACCAATTATTTTGGAATATTTAACTTGATCAATGCTGGTCTCTTCATTAGGACTCAACTTGACATTATGATCAAATGGTGTCTCAGCCGGCCTACAGTTATCATATCCCCAGGTAGAAAGAAGTTGCTCAATATAATGAGCCTGACTAAGGGTAACTCGACCCTTGTCAACTCTGACCTTCATACCTAATAGGGTATCTACAGGACCAAGGTCCTTCATGTCAAAGCTTCTGCCAGAGTGGATTTAATATCCCTAACTGCAGCAAGATTAGACCCCAAAATCAATATGTCATCTACATATAGACATATGATGATTGTCTGATTCGACAGAGAGCGGTGATAAAGGCATTTATCTGAGAGACTGGACTGAAATCCGAGGCTCTTTACCACCTGGTCAAACTTCATGTGCCACACCTTAGGCGTTTGTTTAAGCCCAAAGATTGATTTATCCAGTTTGCACACTTTATCTTTTTGATCTTTCTGCACATAACCTTCAGGTTGTGTCATGTAGATCTCTACGTCAAGCTCTCCATTTAAGAAGGCTGTCTTCACATCCATCTGATGAACTATAAAGTTCTCGATAGATGCTAAGGCTAAAAGAATCCTAATAGTCGATAGGCGACACACAGGTGAATAAACATCAAAGTAGTCTATTCCCCCTTGTTGTTTATAACCTTTAGCTACGAGACGTGCTTTATACCTGACAATAGACCCATCACTATGAAGTTTCTTCTTCAACACCCACTTGTATCCTAGGACTTTAGCGCCTTTCGGCAAGTCAACTAGATGCCAAGTATTGTTATGTAGCAGCGAGTCCATCTCATCATCAATACCTTCTGCCCACATTAACAAATCTCTAGATCTCATTGCTTCCTGGTAGGAGAATAGATCATCCTCTAAGTGATAGGTGATGAAATTCTCACCAAAGTTCTTAGGGATCCTCTCTCTTGTAGATGCTCTAAGTGGAACAGGTTCCACCTCTAATGGTTGAGGAGCAGTGCCAGAGGGGCCAGCTTCAGGTTCTACGATAGATTCTGAAATCATATCATTAGACCCAGAGACAGATAAACCATGATCCTTGACAAATTTATCTTCAAAGAATATAACATCTCTAGACTCTATCACGGTATTCGTGGATAGATCGAGAAATCTGTCTGCTGCACTGTCTTCTGCACTACCTAGATAGACACACGTCGTTGTTCTAGGTCCCACCATAGGCCTCTTAAGGTCTTGTATGCGCACATAGGCAATACAACCCCAAGTCTTTAGAGTATCATATCTACAAGGATGACCGTGCCATAGCTCATACGGGGTAGACGTGAGCTGAGAATGAGGCACTCTATTCAGAATGTGATTTGCAGTACGAACTGCTTCTCCCCAAAAAGAATTAGGCATGCCAGCTGTTAGGAGTATAGAGTTCAACATCTCTGTTAAAGTTCTATTCTTACGCTCGGTGACACCATTCGAATGGGGTGAGTAAGGAGCTGTTGTTTCCAGGATTATTCCCTCAGAGGCACAGAATTCCTTGAACCCAGTAACAGTGTATTCTCCTCCTCGATCACTTCTAAATCTCTTAATTTTCATATTTAACTGATTTTTCACACGAGACTTGAAGGTCTTAAACGTCTCAAAGGCTTCATCTTTCGATTTCAACAGATATACATGACAAAATCTTGAAAAATCGTCTATGAACGTAATCAGATACTTCCTTCCCCCTCTAGTGACGTGACTACGAAAATCACAGAGGTCTGAATGTATCAATTCAAGAAGTTTCATGCTCCTAGAAACCGATCTAAAAGGCTTTCTAGTGATTTTGGTCTGAGCACACACCTCACACTTGTCAAATCGAATCGACTGATCTAAGGGGATGTTATGACTCTTAGCTAACTCTAGCATTTTCCTATAGTTTATGCGTCCAAGTCTGTTGTGTAACAACTTAGGATCAATAAGCTTTGAACTAATTTGGTGAATGTTATCATTGTTTAAGCTAAGTCTATACATTCTGTTGATCAGGTACGCACACCCAAAATAATGTGAATTGACCGCTATGATCATTCTATCGTTTTGAGTTGTGAAGGTCATCCCAGCCTTATCTAATAGACTAATGGAAATCAAGTTCTTAGTTAGGTTAGGAACTACTTTTACATTATGCAAAAATAAAGTTTTACCTGATGAGAGGACCAGCTCGGCTGTCCCTGCATGGGTCACCTCGGGCTCTCCTCCGTTGCAGTTCTCCACCTTTTCCCGGACCGCCTTAACCTCAGCCAGTAATCCTCTGTCATTTGTCACATGACAGGTAGCACTGCTATCAAGCCACCACTCTGCGGACGAACTGCGGTGACTGCTCCCGATCATAGCCACAAAGGACTTGGGGTCAGAAGCATCAGCGAGCATGTTCGCCACATTTTGAGGGGCTTCCTCCTTTTTCTTTGAGGCATTGCAATCAGCCGCCCAGTGTCCCCACTTACCACAGTTATGCCACTTGCCCCTCTTCTTTTTGAAAGAGGGCTTTTTAGGCAATCGTTGTGTGGTGGCCTCACTCTTGGGCGCTGGTGGCTTCCTACGAGGCTTGCTAGGTCGAGACACAAAGTTGAGAGTCTGTGAGGACTGCCCACCTTGTTCCTGTCTCTTCCCTGCAATATTCTGATCCTCAATATGAATGAACCTTTTGAGTTCATCCAATGCGATCTTTTCCTTCAGTCTGTGCATTTCAGTCTTGAAGATCAACCATTCAGGAGGTAGCTTGCTAAGAATAAGACACACAAAGAGATTATCCGAGATGTCGGACTTATCGTCCGCCAGCTTGAGACACAGACTCTCCAGTTCAATAATTTGAGAGGTGATTGACGAGTTCAAATTAAATTTTGAAGTAAAGAGTCTCTCCCCAAGGAGAGTCCTCGACAACCCCTCTTCCTTATGGAAGTGCGCATTCAAGCGGTCTCAAATCTCCTTTGCAGTCTTATGACTGCTGTAGGTCAGGGCGAGCTTAGGGTTCAGTGAGTTAAGGAGGTAGTCCCTACAGAAATCTTCGTCCTTTCTCCACTGTAATTCGTTCACGTCCTCTTCGGTAGTGGCAAAGTCACTCAGGACCGTGTAGAAAATCTCACGTTCCTTCATACCAAGTTGGACGTACAGCTTCCAAGCGTGGAACTCGGAGAGGTCGAACGACTGAAGCTTGACGATGTCGTAGGAGGTAACCTTCGACATCTCGCTAAAGCTAGAACAGTAACAACTAGAAAGAAGTCACCTGAATCACGCGGAGACGAGACGTGGGTCTTCGGATCCAATCCAAAGATAAATAATTTGCTCCTCTCCGGATGAATGCAGTCTCCAAAGATTATACTCGATCAGATCCTCCTAAGAGAATAGCCAATAAGCCAGAGAATAAGTCTCCACTGAACCAGTTCTCCAATCAAAGGAAAGAACATCAATCTCAGCTTCTTCAGATCTGGATTAGAATTGTCTGAATCTGGCCAATCAAATAACCTTGATTATCTTGTCAAGCATAAACCAATTGGCTTTGACTGAAGAGAAATAAGGACCACAACTTCCTTCCAGATCTTGACAGAATTTCTATAAAATTAATTCGAGAGCAAGATTCTAAGAGGTGGAGGCTGTCATAGAAGATTTGTGATCCTTGTTTTGACGATCAGCAACAACGGAAGCCGACTCCTTGCAGAACAATGACAGGATCCAGTCGGCACACAGATCCGGTGACAGGACGAATTCCTTCTTCCTCACTGCAGCAGGGCGGCGTTTCCTTGCTCACAGAAACAAAATAAATTCGAAGAACACCGGGAGCAGGAGATGATCGATCCTTGCCCAGATCAACAATGGCGAAGGAGTCCAAGGACGGGATTTGACCAATCCGGCCGCAGCAGAAAAGAGAGATCCAGACTGCGATCTCTGGATCAAGCGAGACAGCCGGATCGGGATGACCTACCTCCTGATCTGCAACGGAAAACTGCTTCCCGATCTTGATCGGAACAGGATCTAGACAGCGGCCAGATCTATAGATCAACCGGTCGTCGTTCCCGATCTACGAGAAACTTTCTCCTTCTCGATCAAAGATCTGCGTAGGCGGCCTTCCTTCCCTCGTGATGGAGATCGACGACGGAATCGAACAGGAGCGCCAGGAGCGGCGGATCGGAAACGGGAAAAACGCAGAACGAACACGGAGAGTGGAAATCCTAGCCCTTACTTTGAGAATGTTGAGGCTCCGCTCAAAGTATTCTACGAATACACCATCAAGTTTGGAATGGGTATTTATAGTACTTCCAGCGTAGAGCCTAACCCTAAAACGACACGAACCCGTAACCTATTCCGAGTCGGACTAACACGCTTGCGGACATATAATTAAATATCTAACAGTAAACAACATAAACAAGTTTTAAGGGGGACTTTTCTCCTTACAACATTCATATTTTTTCCTTACTTGACGCAACAGGACTCTCCAAAATGTTATAAGATACATGGAAGGATAAAACATGGATTAAACAAAACCAGGTACATTTATAAACGATAAACAACATTAGCGACGGCTTTTGAAAGAGGCTCAGGGCTTGATATTTTCTTCAGCTTTCTTTTCTTTCCTGTTGCTGCGGTGCGTTTGATGTGATGCGAGCTTTCTTCATTTTGCAGGGTTTCTGGATAGCTGATGTCTAGAGAAGGCATAGCCCTCTGACTGTAGGGATTACCTTCTCTATAATCTCCTGGAATGTGGCCATAGCGGGGTCAGTGAGTCCAAGAACAACCGTAATACCGGTTTTGCCATTCCACTGCGGTAGAAATACCGCCGCCTCCATGCCAGGGAGCTCGGCCAGCCCGGTCTGAGCCGCGCAGCCCCAACCAAAGTCCGCTGCTCCGAGCCCCAACCGGGTACAGTCCGTAAGAATGAGCGTCCCGGCCTTAGAAGGTATTGCCCGCGTCACTTCATAGTAGTCTATGGTTGACCGAATTGCCTCGTCGCTGACTTCCCAAATCGCCGATTGGACCATCCGAGCCACGTGAGCCAGCGGTCTGTCGACAAGCTCGCCCGCAGGGCAGAGGCAGCACGCGAATTTGATGCCGTTTCCGAAGAAGCCGCCCGGGAGCGGCGGTTTGAGCCGCTTCCGACAGTCTACCGCAAAGAGAAGCTTGGTCGGGTCGGCTGGAGGAGTGTTGAGGGCCTTTGTCCGGCTGCGCCAGACCAAGCCGGCGAGCGCGGCAAAGGTGCTTGGCGGCGGCGGGCGGTCGTCGCCGGCATTGGTCGCTAGAAGTTTGAGGCGGGAGAGTTTAGCGGGGTTGAAGCTGAAGCTTCTGTGAAGGATGGGGAGGGAGGAGAACGGCGAGGTAGCGGCAACACTACTGAGGGAGCTCGAGAGGTCCGTGAACGCCGGATTGAGGAATCGGGCCACGGGCGGGCGGCGGGCGGCGAGGAGAGAGCGGTCGAGAAATGGAGGAAGAGAGATCGGGAGGCCGCGAGCTGTCTCGGCCCATGCATGGAGGAACTCGACGATGGAGAGGCCATCTGCTAGGGTATGGCTCAGGGCCATGCCTACAACGAAGCCCCCACATTTGAATTTGGTTACCTACCAGATACAATATTAATCGTTATGTTAATAATGTCTGCGGGTAAAACAAAGAGTGTTCTCAAGTTTCTTTTAAGCCAATGTTATTAGATATCCGCTATCTGCAGTCCTAAGAACATCTAAAATGACTTTTCTCAGTGCTAGAAATACTTAAATTCATTTGATTGTGAATATTAATGTATTGGACAGTACAACATAAACAAACAAAAAAAACATGTCAAGATTAGTCCGGCATCGCCTGCCCAGACGGTTCACTCATTTTTATAATAGACCCCACCTCTTCTATCTCATACGCATATTTTGAAATTGAAAATGAATGCGCTGGTTTAACATTGCCCTTTCTTTATGGCTGCTATCTTCTTTTTTGGCTATGACAAATTAAGGTAGTTTTGTCTTGTTACTCATACCTGCACCATGAGAAGTGGCATTTCAAATATACTCTGTGCCTGAGGACAATATAGGAGCCGGCCGAGCTTCTCCGGCCGGGGGATAGAGACATCACCCAGCAATTCCAGCTCGCAATCCGCCGTGGCCTCAACGAAGGGCACACCACCTCCGTTTAGTCTCACAACGAGCTTCTTTTGGTCGTCAACTGCCAAACGTCCATCGAACGGGTAGAAGTGCACGAGAACCTTTTCAAGGGATGCCCTGAGGATCTCACCCACCTTGTCCGTGCTCCGGACATCCGTTGCTGGAAAGCTATGTAAGGTCTTAATGTTGAACGGGAGGCTTTGGTCGAGGTTTGATAGAAAATATGTGCCGGCCGTCTTAATTTCTCCGGCAGGGTGCACAATTATCGCCGGCGAGCGGAATACTTTGAAGCTGTTGCAGATATTTTGCTTGGCATTGCCCCTCTCTTCACCCATTTTATCTGATTTATCATTGTGATTTTAATGTCAGGCAATAATTCTTTATTTTTTTTTTTAAAAAAATTATTATTTGACATTAACTTCCCAAAAATTTAATAATAAAATCTTTACAAAAGAAAACATGCGTTTTTTGTGCTGTCGGGCTAGCTGTTCGTCTGTCGGGGCTGAAGGAATGCTAGCTGGCGAGGAATGATTTTTTAATTAATTTTAGATGGTTATCTGATTTGTGTATAATTAAAAAGTGTTAGTGTATATTTGGTCAAATTAACGTGTTCGGAGGCATAACGGGTCGTGTCGGGTACACGGTTAACCCGTACCCGTAGAAACTCCTTGGGTTCCTCTATTTATACCCACCTAGGGGCAACGGGTAGGGGATTCCACCTAGATCCCCATCCGGATGCTTCGAGCAACTTCCACAAACTCGAATCAACGCCCCTGTTGTTCGTGCATCCCGTAACCGCTCCTTCCCATCGCTCGTTTTTTTCGCACAGGAGAAAAACGCCGCTGGAATCGCGAGGCGAAATCTAGCCCCCGCTGCTTCATCGCTCTTGCCGCCTGGTGCGTTCGTGCACTCCGCCGCTGGAATCGCCTGGCTGCTCTGTACTGGCCGATCGGGAGAAGAGGACGGGGAAGCACGGGATTTTTCGCACCCATCGCCCGCTTTGATCGGAGAGAGCAAAACTCTGAATCGTGAATAGTCGCTTGCGGTTACTGTGCTTCTTCTCTAAAGTCACGAACCTCTCCTCTCTGATAGAAGCTCTAGTGAAATCGTTCACAAGTTTAGGCGATTTTCAACCGCTGTTTTGCTCGGTTCGCGAAGGAGACGAAGCCATCTCCGGCGTCGCTGCTTGCTAAAATCGGGAATAAGAAAGGAAGCCATCTGGTTTTGTGTCCCGCCATCTGTAGAGAGAACGCCATCCTGCTGGCTTGTTCTGTGTCCCGCCGCCATTGCTGTTTTCTGATCTGAAAAAAGGAGAAAAATTTCTAAGTTCAGATTTTTTGCTGTCCGGCGCCGCTGCTTGCTAAAGTTCAGATTTTTGTGTCCCGCCGCCATCCTGCTGCTGCTCTAAATCAGAAGGAGGAAAGGATCGGCCTGCAGATTTTTTTTTGTTTTGTACAAAAGTGAATTCATTTTGTGGCCGCCCGTAATTTGGAAAGAATTAAGTTGCGATCCAGATTTCTATTTTGGATTTCTACAAGGAGAATTCCTGCTCCTATTTCAAGAGATCAAGTTGCGATCCAGATTCTAAGTTCCTGAAAAAAAAAAGGAAAGTCATAAACGATGATGAAGGGAAATTTCTCGTCCCCAGTTCCGATGAACAAACTGGAAAAATTTACGGCGACAGAGTTCAACGACTGGAAGCTGAATACCCAGTTCGGAATGAAGTACCTGAACGTGTTCTACACAGTTCAGTCAGATCGTGCTGCCGTTATGGGGACCGAAGAGGAGGCTCAGTGGATTGCTGATGAGGACTTCTGCCGCGATTACCTGCTGAACTGCCTGTCCTCCAGCCTGGCGAAGACGTACATCAAGATGAAGACCGCCAAGGAAATCTGGGACGCACTGGAGGAGCACTTCAGGCAAGAGGAGGATCTGTCCAAGGCGCACCTGGTGGACAAATTTCATTCCTTCATGTTCGACGAGGAGAAGGCGATTCTCCCTCAGGTATCGGATTTTGAAGCATTAGTAGATTCTTTACATAGTGAGAATATTTCCCTGCCAGACAGCTTTGTTGCTGGCACGATTATTTTTAAACTGCCCTCTACGTGGTACAATTTCAAAACTGAAATGTACCGCAAGAAGATGCAGGTCGGTCTCAATGACCTCAAGCGATTTATTCGCATTGAGGATGAGAATAGGACTCGACACGCTTTAGAAACTGTTAGCAAGCAGAAGGCTGCGGCTAACATGGTTCTCAGTTCTAAACGCGTGCCGAACCCTAAGAGGACCAGATCCTCTCATGGTAGCTCCCAGGTTGCAGGCCCTAGCAAACGCACCAAAAAGTTCAAGGGCAAGTGTTTTAACTGCAACAAGTGGGGGCACAGCGCATCTGATTGCAGGCTCCCTAAACGGGAAAGAATCAAAGCACCACAGGATAGCAACCAAGCCAATATGGTTAGCCTAGCTGAGTCTTCCGATTTTGTTGGGATGGTCGGAAACGCTAAGGCCAGCACGGAGTGGTACTTGGATTCGGGGGCGACGTGCCACGTTTGCAACAATGCTGATCTTATGACAGGGCTCACTGCTGTAAAAGAGTCTGTTACAGTTGCAAATGGCGAGACAGCTGACGTCTTGAAGGTGGGGAATGCAACTCTGCTGCTATCCTCAGGTAAGACTTTAACTCTCATAAATGTTAAATTTATTCCTTCTCTAGCTGCTAACTTAGTGTCTATAAGTTTATTATGTGATGCTGGTATGTCTTTTACTTTTTGTAGCGGTAGAGTAACACTGTCAGTTAACTCACACTATTTTGGATGTGCATACGTCCAAAATAGGATGTACCGACTAAGTCTAGCAAACGAATTAGTTCAACAAGTTCAAACAAACTTAGTTAGCCCTAAGACTCTACATGAGAGACTAGGACACGTGAACTATAGGAAGATGTTCCAAATAGCTAGAACTAACCAGATCACATTAGACACTAAGTCACCGCCTGAGAAATGTGACGTGTGTGCTCAGACTAAGATCACTAGGAAACCTTTTAGTGCGGTTACTAGGAGCACAACACCGCTAGAGCTTATACATTCCGATATATGTGACTTTAAAAGTTTTGTCACCAGAGGAGGAAGGAAGTATATGATCACATTTATAGATGACTGCTCTAGGTTCTGTCACATCTATCTTCTTAAAACTAAAGATGAAGCGTTTGAAAAATTCTGTCTTTTCAAAACCAGGGTAGAGAACCAACTAGACATGAGAATTAAGAGGTTTAGAAGTGATAGAGGAGGAGAATACATGTCCAGTGAGTTCCGGGGTTTCCTTGCCTCTCAAGAGATCATAGCAGAAACCACTGCTCCTTACTCACCCCAATCGAATGGTATAGCCGAGAGAAAGAATAGAACGTTAACAGAGATGTTGAATTCTATGCTCCTCACTGCTGGCATGCCTATTGCCTATTGGGGAGAAGCAGTTTTAACTGCAAATAACATTCTAAACAAAGTTCCTCATGCTAAATTAGATGTCACACCCTACGAGCTTTGGTTTAAGAGACTCCCGTCTTTAACTAGACTTAAGACCTGAGGCTGTATAGCCTATGTCAGGGTCTCTGACCCTAGACGGTCTAAACTTGGACCTAGGACTAACACGTGTGTCTACTTAGGTTGTGCTGAAGATAGTGCTGCAGATAGATTCTTAGACCTGTCTAATAATATAATTATTGAATCTAGGGATGCTGTGTTCTTTGAGGATAAGTTCCTTAAGGATAAGAACCTAACAATCCCAGGTATGCAAGCAACTATTACTGAGGAAGAACCTGAATCAGTACCGAGCACCTCCTATTCAGTCCCGGTAGACAGTAATGTCCTAGAGTCTAGAAGGACTTCGGTGAGAGAGCGAACTCCCAGAACCTTTGGTAGTGACTTTGTCACTTACCACGTTGAGGCCGATCCATCCACCTATAAGGACGCGATGAGATCAAGGGATTCCCTACTCTGGAAAGAAGCCATTGATGAAGAGATGAACTCTTTGCTTCAGAACAACACCTGGACGTTGGTTGATAAGCCAAGAGGAGCTAAAACTATAGGGTGTAAGTGGGTTCTGAAAAAGAAGCTCAATCCTGATGGTAGCGTAGCTAAGTATAAAGCGCGCCTGGTGGCTAAAGGTTTCACACAAGTTAGTGGGGTGGATTACTTTGATGTATATTCACCAGTGTGTCACTTAGCAACCATTAGAATCCTACTTGCTATTGCGTCTATTGAGAATTTTATTGTTCATCAAATGGATGTTAAGACTGCGTTTTTGAACGGAGATCTGACCGAAGAAATATACATGAGCCAACCTGAAGGCTTCATAGTAGAAGGTCACGAAAATAAGGTCTGTAAGTTGGTCAAGTCACTATACGGACTAAAACAAGCACCAAAATTATGGCATGAGAAGTTTGACTATAGTGTAAGGAACATGGGATTCATATCGAGTCTCTCGGACAAATGTCTTTACATACGTCATAGATCGAACAAAGTCGCTATAATATGCTTGTATGTGGATGATATGCTGATACTTGGTTCTGATCAATCCGTAGTGGATGACGTTAAGACAGAACTAACGAAGGAGTTTAGCATTAAAGACCTAGGTGTAGCTGAGACTATCCTAGGCATGCAGGTGAGTTTTGGGAAAAATGGCATTTCCCTAAGTCAAAGCCACTATATAAAGTCCATGTTGGACACGTGGGGATACAGTGAACGTAGAGCAGTGGAGACACCTTATGATTATAATAATCGCTTGAAGCCCAATGATGGAGCTGCGATTCGACAGTCAGATTATGCTAAACTGATTGGTAGTCTCATGTATGCTATGGTCTGCACAAGACCTGACATAGCCTTTACGGTCGGCATGTTAAGCAGATTCACTAGTAATCCTAGCCAAGACCATTGGGATGCCCTTGATAGGCTGATGCGATACCTAAAGCACACCCAAACGTATGCTTTATGTTACCATGGTCATCCTCCAGTTTTGGAAGGATATTCTGATGCATCATGGTGCTCAGAATTAAACGACAGTAAGCCCACTAGTGGATTTATATTCACACTAGGAGGAGCAGCTGTAGCCTGGAAGTCCAAGAGGCAATCATGTATTGCGCTATCTTCTATGGAATCCGAACTCTACGCTCTAGCTTCAGCGGGAGAAGAAGCAGAGTGGATAAGAGATTTGGTGATGGACATTCCATTGACGAGCCTGAAGTTGAGTTCTGTTGCAGTTTACTGCGATAATCAGGCTACTAAAACGATTGCTACGAACACTTTGTTCAATAGCAAAAGAAGGCAACTACGGATGAAACAAGCCTGGTTGACCTCCCTTACGAGTCAAGGGATTGTAAACCTCGTTGATGTGAGGTCAAAAGATAATGTTGCAGACGCCTTGACAAAGGGCTTAAATAGAGTTCTCACAATAAAAACATCGGGGGAGATGAGATTAAAGTTCATAGAAATATGAAACTTCCTCCAATGTTTATGTTTTCATAGCGAGAACCTATAGTCGCAACATTCAAGCATCTAATAACAGACTGAAAACCCCAAATAATTTCTTGATGAAAGCCCAAGATGGTCAGATGTTAGTCATTCCACACCTGATGACTTAACGTCTTTCTCATTGTAAGCTGATTTGAGAATTATTCAACTGGGAATAGAAAGTCGTTGCATGAGTTAATCTAACATTAGTGATCATAGCACATTATTCCACATTTGATAATGTTGCAAATAACGGTGTGCCAAGTCATATGACAAGGCACATAGTGGTCACTAATGAGTAAGATAACAACGTTTGATTTATTAAAATCAAAACTTGACTGGTCCTAGCTAGACTGGATAGAGATGCTGACAGTGTTACTTCACTACTGCTACAAGTACTAAGCTCATTTAGGTAGAGCTAGCTTACTTTGATACGTCACTGCATATGTTTATGAATTCATAGAGTCTGACTCATGAAATTCCTTGCAGGCACTGGTGAAGATGGAGGAGAGAAAGTGGATTTTGACATAGATGATGATGATCTACTCTCAGAGTAGAATTGTTACACGTGTATCTGTAGTCATTTTACTGTTTTTCCAGACTTATTTATTGTTGAGTAGCACATGTGTCTTTTGATATACTATGTTGTTTTAAAATTCATGTTTATGTTTTCTTTAAAAAATTGTGCTAACTCTTATGAAAAATGTGTTAAGTCGGAAATTTATTTTAATATTCTCCATTTTCTGCACTCCGAAACGTATACGTTATTTGTCACAAATATAGGAGGAGATTGTTAGTGTATATTTGGTCAAATTAACGTGTTCGGAGGCATAACGGGTCGTGTCGGGTACACGGTTAACCCGTACCCGTAGAAACTCCTTGGGTTCCTCTATTTATACCCACCTAGGGGCAACGGGTAGGGGATTCCACCTAGATCCCCATCCGGATGCTTCGAGCAACTTCCACAAAAAGCACTAAATTTTGGTTTGTATATAATCAAATTTGATTTGTCTATAACAACTTCCTTATTTTATTTCATCATAAAACAAATATTTATTATATATTATACGAGTGACAGGCACGGGGATTCGCTCCTACGGCCAACCACGACAGTATCACAATTGCGATAGTGCACGTGAGCCCTCTATTGCCTGCGAGACATTATTCCGGTCATGACATTGCCCCGACGCTTCCGTTGCTTCCGCCGCTCGCAAACCCCCAAGCATTATATTTCGCTCGTCGCTCGTTTTTGTCATGTGCACGGTAATTTGCGAGTGATGAAAAGAGTACATTTTTATTGTATGCAAGAGACTTTGCCTATATGATAACACATTTTTTAAAAATAATAAATAAATATATACAATTTAAAAGTGAAATTTTTTTAATAAAGAGGGATAAAATTGAAAAGTAAATGTTTAATCAAAGGTGTTTTTTCCCTTTTTAGTATAATAATAGTATAGATGACACAAAAAATATTTATGTACGTGTAACTCATGATGATATATCATAGTAGATCATCGTGCGGGAGCAAATTCTGCCGCATAATCTATGATTTCAACTACTTTGCGAAAAGAAGTGATGGTATTTTAGAACAATCAACCGCAAAAATTTGTGTTGATGAATGCTCGTACGTCATGAGCAAGAAGGCAGTAAATTTAACCATACAGGATTGAAAACAGAAGAATAATTAATATTTTAAGAATGGATTAAGAGATAATTAATATATCGCACTCACTGTTAACTGAGCAGAGAGCTTGCCCGAAACTCTGCCCGTGTTTACGATTGTCTGCGATAAATATATAAGAAAATTGAAAATAGAAAAGCAGAGGCTTAAGTATGAGGTGAGACCGGCTTGGGGCTTGATTTATATAAGAAGGAAGTTGATCTCCACTGTCTGTTAATTAGGCTCCGTTTGGGGGTGAAAATAAGTCCCCCAAACAGAGCCTTAGTGAGAGCTAGGAAGGCCCAAAACAGTTACTTTCTTCCTCCTGGCAATCGTGGCGGACGGAGGAAGAAAGTACGTTGAATTTTATTAACGACTGTTTAATTTGTAATTAAAAGAGGCAGTACAAACAAAATAATATATACACAAATAAAGATATTTATTACTTTATTTCGTTTTCTTCATGTTGATCTCTCTTTTATCTCAGCAGAAACAGTTGGGTAATGGAGACAGGCGGAGCTATGATATTGCCGCCGGCCGGCCGGGGGAAGAAGAAAACACAGGCGAGTAAAAAGATAGGGAAGCCAAGCCAAAAACTTCCGCGTTCGTGAGAGGCAAAATTAATGGGAGAACAGTTTTGGCCCCGTTTGGGGGATCCGGATTCTATTTGAACTCCAGGGGGAGGAGTTCCGATTTTGCGAATAAATGGGGCGGAATCAAGAAAATTGGTTAACATGAAAGTTGTACATATCCTCGAGACGAATAACTTTCATGTTGAACACTTTTTGATTTGAGGTCGTTTAGACCCCCGATTTGGGCCCCGAAAAATTTCTGTCCGAAAATAATTAATTTAATTATTTTCGGACAGAAATTTTTCGGGGCCCAAATCGGGGGTCTAAACGACCTCAAATCAAAAAGTGTTCAACATGAAAGTTATTCGTCTCGGGGATATGTACAACTTTCATGTTAACCAATTTTCTTGATTCCGCCCCATTTATTCGCAAAATCGAAACTCCTCCCCCTGGAGTTCAAAAAAGAAATCCAGGGGATCCGGATCCTTTGGGGGGACTTATTTTTACCGGTCAAGCGGTTACGACCGCATGAACCGGACCATAAATTATGGTCCGGTTCATGCGGTCGTAATTGCTTGACCGATAAAAATAAGTCCTCCCAAACAGAGCCTTTGTGTGTGTCTGTCTGCTCAACAAAAGTGCTCAGTAATTCACTTTTATATTTCATAATACTTATGCACAAATTAAAATACACTTTTAGGCTTTTAGTTAGAGTAAATATTTAGGGTTGCGGGGGTCTTAATTTTTTGAAAAACATATGCATGCCTTAAACATAATTAGGGCACTGATCTTAGCACCGCACTTTTGCAGCTATCGGCACTAACGGCTAATCACAAGCATAATTTTAAAAGGTTTGTTATACGCAAATCGTTTTCTATTAGTAAGCGTTCTTTGGGAAGTTGACTACCCGCAATCATTTTGTCATTCTTTATAAGACTTAGAAATATTGAAAGATCGCCAACCTCATGTTCTTTTTTTCTACATTTTTTTTGAAAACATAAAGATCGAACCCACCTTCCTTACTTTCGAAAGTTTTTACTAACAAAATTTAACTAAAACATGTTTTTTTTAATACATGGGAAGGGGGAAAGATGATTTTTTGGGATTAGAGGAGCAACAATGGTTTAGAGAGAGTGAGAGAGAGAGATTGGGCGCTACCGCATTAAGGAAGATAATATGCAAGAGGGGTGTTGCGGACTAACTCGATGCCCCGGTCAGACCGGATTAACTTGAACCGTCTTAGCTCACGGAGCGGTCGAGCGCGCACACAGTCAATGAAGATGAACAGTAGACACAAGTCTTGCTGACGTGGAAAACTCCCCTAAATGGGTAAAAAACCACGTGACCGGGTCTGTGCCGGTCAAATTCCACTAGCTTCCGGTGATTACAGTATGCTTGGTGAATCGGGGCGACAAGCCGCTCCCGTTACAGTTTGAGGAGAGAGAGAGAGACTGTAGTTTTCTACAGGCAACAGGCTGCAGCGCGAAAGTGACTTGGACGAGAGAACGTGCGCGATGCTTCTGGCGCGCGCACTCGGGGCGGCGCGCGCTTGCTGGCTTCGGATGTCTTTTTCCTTCGGTTTCCTCGAGATCTTTGGTGTCCCTTTTCTGACAACGCGCTGGTGGGGTGCTTATAGCCGCTGGTAGCTGCCGGTGGCCGCCGGTGGCTGGTGGTGGTTGGTTGTGGTTCACGGCGAGCGGAGGCCGACTTGGTGGAGGAGGCTGGAGGGCTATCACCTGAGGAAGAAGAAGAAGAGCCCGAGGAGAGAAAAAGTGAAGAATGAAGAGGCCTTAGGGTCTCTTTTATAGCCTCCAGGGGAGGATCATGGCGGGCCCCACCACTAAAGTGGTGGGGAAGTGGGTGGTTACCCTCTTGATCGAACGGCGAGGAAGGCCTTGTAGCGATCGGACGGCGGCTAGGCGGGGAGATGACGACGGCTAGGCCGGCTAGGCGGCGGCCTGGCGAGGCAGCCAGGAGGCGGCGGCTAGGCGGGGAGATGACGGCGGCTAGGCCGGCTAGGCGGCGGCCTGGCGAGGCGGTCAGGCGGCGGCGATGAGGTCGGATAGGCGGCGCAAGGCCAGGCGACCAGGCGGCGACGGCTAGGTCGGCGAGGCGGCGGCCTGGCCAGGCAACAAGGCGGCAGCCTGGCCAGGCAACCAGGCGGCGACGGCTAGGTCGGCCAGGCGGCCAGGCGGCGGCGGCTAGGTCAGCCAGGCGGCGGCTAGGTCGGCCAGGCGACGGTCTGGCCAGGCGGCGGCGGCTAACGACGACGACGGCGGCGAACAATGACGACGGCGGCGGCCGCGGGAGAAACGGACGACGACGACGACGGCCGTGGAGCCGGGCAATAACGGCAGCGACGACCGCGACGTTGGGATACGGCGGCGACTGCGACGTTGGGAGACGACGACGGTGGTGGTCGTGGGAGAAATGAACGACGACGGCGGTCGTGGAGTCGGGAAATAACGGCGGCGGCGGCCACGACGTGTGGAGACGGCGGCGACGGCGGTGGCGAGAGAAACGAACGACGACAGTGGTCGTGGAATTGGGAAATAACGGCGACGGCGGGCGCGGCGTTGGGAGACGACGGCAGCGGCAGCCACGAGAGAAACGAACGACGACGACGGTCGTGGAATTGGGAAATAACGACGACGGCGGCCGCGGCGTTGGGAGACGGCGGCGACGGCGGCCACGAGAGAAACGAACGACGGCGACAGTCGTGGAATTGGGAAATAACGGCGACGGTGACCGCGGCGTTGGGAGACGGTGGCGGCGGCCACGAGAGAAACGAACAACGACTGCGGTCATGGAGTCGGTATATAACGGCGGCCGCGGCTGCCAGTGATGGACGGCGGGCGGCGGGCGGCGGTAGTTGTTGAGTATGAGGCTACCATGATCTCTTTTATTGCGGTGGAGATCATGGGGGAGTGGGTTGACTTGTCAAACTCATGATCCCCACAATAGTAGGGATCATGGTGGAGATGGTTAAGTGCACACCCAAGCCTATAAAATGAGGTTTCATTCTCATCAAGAGGGTATAAAAGTCGGGGAAGTTCTGAGCTTTCCGTGATGAAAGATTCAGCAGTTCGGTGCGGCTAAGGCTCTGTTTGGCGCGGCTGCAGCGACTGGAGAAGCAGTGGTTGGAAGCAGTGGTGGAATAATCAGCTGTTTTGCAGAGTGGTGGCAGAATCTGTGAATCTGTTTGGAAGAACAGCGTTTGCAGTGCTGTTTCAAACATATAAGACACATTCACATGAAACCAAAATTTTCTAAAAATCAATCAAACTTATAATCACATTATTATATTGTTTATAAATTATAATATAAATTATAATATAAATTATAATATATATTATAATATAAAATATAATATAAATAATAATATAAAATATATTATATAAATAATATAAAAAAGGAGGGGGGGGGGCAGCAGCGCTGCAGCCAAGGCTGCAGGCCTGCAGCGCTGCTGCTGTTTTTGAGTCGCGGAAAAATTTCACGACTCAAAAACAGCGGCCCCCCGCTAAAAACCACGGTGGCTGATGCCACCGTGGTACTCTTAATTTATGTTTGGCGCGGCGTTTGAAAAATCCGCGGTCCACCGCTGTCAAAACGCCGCGCCAAACAGAGCCTAAGTGAGTGTGGTGCTAATATGAATATATATATATATATATATACGAGCATCTTCGCACGGGCTACGCCCGTGCTCGATGCTCTCGGGCGGCCTTCGGCCGCATCAGGCGGGCTTCGCCCGCCTGCGCACAGGCTTCGCCCGTACTTGATGGTTCATGTGGTCTTTGACTGCATAGAAGCGGGCTTCTCCAGAAACTGGCGGGCTTCGCCCGCCCGCCCCGACGGGTCACTGCGGGCATATACATATGAGAGCACAAAAAGACCGCAAAAAAATTTACATCAATACTATTATTTTAATTTTTGTAAAAAAATATGCGTTTGTGAGTAAAAACATTTCCATCTACCTCTTGTTTTTCTTCTCTCTCCCTCTCTATTATATAAAATATAATATAATTATATATAAATAAAACTCACGACTCTCTCCCGCTTTCTCTCTCTCTTCACCGCTCTCTCTCTCCATCTGTTTCTCTCTCTCACCGCCCCCTATATAAGGTATAATATATATTATATATATAATAATATACCCACCCCACTGTCAGTTGCCATCTCTCTATCTCTCTATATATATTATATAATATATACAATATCAATTATATACCCACCGCCCCTCCCCCCAACTCAGCCGCCATTTCTCTCTCCCTCTTCCTCTCTTGTCCATCACCGGGTATAACTTTAGGAGGTCTATTTTTTTTTTATTTTTTTAATGATAAAGTGATCCAACGGTTGATGAATTATGAAGCTAGAGATCGACGGTTATGCGAATTTCGAACTCATTCATTGATACTTCTTTTATAGTAGTAGGGATATATATATATATATATATATATATATATATATATATATATATATATATATATATATATATATATATATATACAAGTGACGGACACGGGCCTTCGACCCTGGGGTGATTCGGCGGGGGTGCGACAATCGGCGGGGTGCGACATTCGGCGGGGTGCGACATTCGCCTGGATGCGACATTCGCCGGTGGTGCGACATTCGCCGGTAGTGCGACATTTGTCGTGGGGACGACATTTGTCGTGGATAGTACCCGCCCATATGGCCTCGCGCGACAGTACCGACCGACGACGACGGGCTTTGCCCTCTCCTGGCGGGCTCCACCCGCTCCCAGCGGGCTCTGCCCGACCCGCAACATATACATATGAGTACTCAAAATGACCGTAAAAAAATATAAATCAAGAATACAATTTTTATTTTGTAAAACAAATTATATTTTAACGTTAAAACATTAATTTTTTTTTTGTCATTCTTATCTAGAGACAATAGGTTTAGGGTATCTAGTGTTTTTATTTTTTGTATTTTAATATTGTAAAGTTGTGTAATTAACTAAAAAGATATTGTCTTTATAATATACTAATGTAAAGTTTGGTATAATTATGTAATTATGAATACAACTATAAAGGCAATAAAGGGACATCAAACAATGTTTCACCAAAAAATAGTTTTCGTATATTAGTAGACAAGCGACAGGTATGGGCCTTCGGCCCTGGGGGCATTCGGCGGGGGTGCGACAATCGGCGGGGCGCGACAATCGGCGGGGCGCGACATTCGGCGGGATGCGACATTCGTCGGTGGTGCGACATTTGTCGTGGGGACGACAGTTGTCGTGGGCGGCGACATTTATCGTGGGCGGCGACATTTGTCGTGAGCGATGACATTTGTCGTGGGCGGCGACATTGTCATGAACAGTATCCGCCCGCAACATATACATATGAGTACTCAAAATGACCGTAATAAAATATAAATCAAGAATATAATTTTTATTTTGTAAAACAAATTATATTTTAACGTTAAAACATTAATTTTTTTTTGTCATTTCTAGCTATAGGCCATAGGTTTAGGATATATAGTATTTTTATTTTTTGTATTTAAATATTGTAAAGTTATGTAATTACTTAAAAAGATATTGTCTTTATAATATAATAATATAAAGTTTGATATAATTGTGTAATTATGAATACAACTATAAGGGCAATATAGGAAGATCAGACAATGTTTCACCAAAAAATAGTTTTTGCATAATAGTATATATATATATATATATATATATATATATATATATATATATATATAAATAAATAAATATATAATGCAGTAGCCTAAAATGCGGTGCTAATATCAGCGCCTCAAATTTATCAAAAATATCAAATTAAGTGGTAAGTCCTCTTAATGTATATTTGGGTATATAACGAGCTTAGAGGCTTAATGGATTTGGTTCGGATACCGGATATTCGATACCCGTATTAAAACTAGGGTTAATTATGAAGTGAAAGTGGCGACCTGGGCGGCCTGAGCGACCTGTTCGCGCGGCCTGTGCGGACAAGACTAGCGACTAGCTAGGTCGGCAAAGGTGTTGCAACCAACTTGTTCTCTGGCGGTCTAGGCGGTTTGTTCGGGCGGTCTATGCGGACAGAAGTGACGGCTAGCCAGGTCGGCTTGTGGTCAGCAGGCAGGTTGTTCCCAGATGGTAATCGGGCGGATAGCTTGTCTATCCGCAGAGCTCGCCAAGACCGACGTGTTGCGGACTCGTATGGAGTTCGCTGAGTCTGGGTTGCAGACTGGACTGGAGCTCGGGAGATCGGCATGGTGTGTTCCTTGGTCTTGCTCTGGTGGCGCGGTTGGTGGTAACCGCGGAGTTCGCCGATTAGTGCGGACTGGTGTTGGTGTATGCAGGTTTGTGCGGACTGGACCCTATATCCGCTGGTGCTGGGTTCGCACCAGGGATGGTCGGTGGTGTGGACTTGGTCTGGATCAGCACCAAATCCAGGATTGTTCAGTCCGGGAGATCATGCGGGTTACGCAGATTGGTTCTTTTCTGCCGAGTTTGGCAGCAATCGGCCTTGTGCTCTGGTTGCGAGCTCGGGGTGTGCGGACAGAAGCAGTGCCCGCAGTGGCGTACGGACTTGGGAGGAATCTGTAGTGTCCGCATATATGGAGACCAGGCCTAGTCGCGGCGACAAGGCGGGCTGTCCTTGTGTCCGCGGACTGGCGGTTTCTCTCAGTGCTCGCCGCGAGATAGGGTGGTCATTTTATCGGCTAGGGCGGTGATTACATTCCTCTCCATGTCTATAAATAGAACCCCATGTCACATCAATTAAGACATCCGAATGAACAGTAAGTGAGCTCGGGTAGTTGTTGCGGACAAGATTTTCTATTCACGCGGTTTGAAGAGTTGACTGGTTTGTGTCGTGCAGGTTGCGCGGATAGCGCTGGAAAGTCAGGGATTTGGTTCTGACTTCAGTCAGGGACAGTGCGGACTCTGCGGTTAGCAGCAGGACGCTACTTGCGACCAGACGGTTTTTTCTTCTGCAACTCTTTTCCAGTTCAATAAGTTGCCCGCTTCTGGCGGCTTGTTCAGTTCGATAGTAGTGTTTGTGGCCTTCTGATGGCTAGGAGACCTTATGGTCAAGCGTCTTGCAGATCAGCAGACAAAGTTCTTTTTTAGCATTGGAATAACAGGTTGTTCGCATTGCTAGGTTGCGGTCTGGTGACTTGGCGGCTTAAGCGGACTCCGTAGGCAACTCGACGACTTCTCATTGATACCGCGTGGCTTGTTTGCTACTTGTTCTTTTTACTTCCATCGGGTATATCGACGAATCATGTCTCGCCATGTATGCCTTGCCTTGTAAAGAATTTTTTGATAGTACATGATTCTTGCTATTCTATTTACATCTGGTTTATTTAGTTTCAGATAGGTTGAGTGTTCCTGCTCCTGGTTTCCTGTTTTCTGCAATTCACAAATTTTTACATGGTATCGGAGGGAACAGAGACTTGAGCAGCGATCAACTGACAGTTTGCTTTATTGCTTCTGGAAGTCTAAGTGAACCTGGGATAATGCAATGGAAGGAGGATTCTCAAGGGGTCTTGGAATTGAGCTTCTTACATTGACTAACTTCAAGAAGTGAAAGTCATGCATAGAAAGCTATCTTCTGTGCGAGGACCTTTGGGAGGTCGTCTACAGAGACAACCAGTAAGAGGTGATTTTTGCTGCTATAAATGCTGAAGCGGTGAGAGCTTGGAGGAAGACAAAAACGAAGACTAAGTTTACTCTCAAGTGGGCTATCTCACTGGAAGTCTTCGACCACATCATCGGATGCCAGTCAGCTGCGGAGATTTGGACTTCCCTTGATTGGTTGTTCAATAGGAAGAATGTAGCCCGACTACAATTCCTAGATAATGAGTTGGAGGGTTCCACTCAAGGAGATTTGTCCATCTCAACGTTCTTCCTGAAGATAAAGAATTTGTGCGCTAAGATTTCAATGTTGAACCCTGATGAGTCGATTTCAGAAGCAAAGATGAGGAGGCACATAATCCGCAGTTTGTAGAAGGAATATGTGGCATTTGTTACTTTTGTTCAAGGCTGGGCCACTCAGCCGTCTTTGCTGAAGCTGGAGAACCTGTTGGCTTCGTAGGAGTGCTTAGCAAGTCAGATGGCTGGAGTCACTATCTCTAGAGGAGATGATGAGGCGTTCTTCTCAGGGAAGAAAAGGAGATGTGACAAGAAGAAGAAGTCAGCTGCTGGTGATGGTCCTTCTACTTCATAATAACAAGAGAGGAGTGCATCTCCTAAGCATGATTGGAAGAGGAAGGAAGGGGCCAAGGTGCTATAAATGCAACCAGCCTGGCCACTTCAAGAAGAACTTTAAGGTTAAACTTCAGTTGGTGAACGTTGCTCATATAGGGAGTAAGCTAGGATGAGGACTTGGTTGGGTTATCAAAAAGTTCCTATGTTGATCGGATGAGAGCCAATGATAGTGCAGCTATCTGGCATGAAAGACTGGGATACATCAGGATGGACAAGTTGAAAGCGATGGCGGTAAGAAGCCTTATGAAAGGCTTGCCTAGGTTGTCATCTTATGACAACGGTCATGTTTGCGCGGGATGTCAATACGGTGAGGCTCATCGCTTTACGTTTGATAAGTCGTAGACCAGGTGTAAAGCACCATTGAAGTGTATCCATGGTGAGGTGTTGGGACCATCCGTCATCATCAGTCTTAGAGCAGTAGATACATCCTGGTGTTGATTGATGACTACACAAGGTACACGTGAGTATACTTCATGAAGGAGAAGTCAGATGCGTTTCAGTTATTTATGGAGTTTAAGGAGCTAATGGAGGGCCAACTTGGCCTACGGATCAAAAAGTTGAGAACGAACAACGGAAGTGAATTCGTTTCAACCGTGTTCTCTAACTTTTGCAGGAAGCATGAAATCCAAAGAGAGCTCACTTGTGCGCATACTCCACAATAAAATGGAGTAACAGAGCAGAAGATCCATCATCTGACGGAGATTTGCAAGTGTTGACTTCATGCCAAAGACATTCCTAGGGTCTTATGGGCGGAGGGGATGACCTGTGCGGCTTACGTCATCAATAAGATGCCTCTGAGTCCGATCAACATGAAGTCTCCTCATGAGATGATGTTCAAGGAGAAGCGCAACGTGGAACACCTTCGGGTGCTTGTGTCTACCTACTACGTACATGTCTCGGATGCTCTCAGGATAAAGCCGGATGTAAAAGCGAGGAAGCTTATTTTCATGGGCTATGATGAGTGGAAGAAATGATGGAAGTGTATGGATCCTGCGACGAAAAAGTTCGTCATGTCCAGAGACATCGCCTTCGACGAACTGAAGTCGTATGGAGGTAGCTCATCCGTGGAGCTAAAGGATAGTAGGTTTGATAATGGGCAGGAGGAGGCTGCTGAAGATCTTTTGTTGGAGCTTCCTATATCACCAGGAGCTCCAGATTATTCTAGCTCCGGGGCGGAGGCTTCTGGTTCAGGAAGCAGGGGAGCGATGCTCCAGGTGCTTTTAATTCCATGGCAGAGGCTTCTGGTTCAGGAAGCAGAGGGAGCGATGCTCTAGGTGCTTCTAGCTTCGGGGCAGAGGCTTATAGTTCAGAAAGTAGGGAGAGCGATGCTCCAGGTGATTCTAGTTCCAGGGCAGAGGCTTCTGGTTCAAGAAGCAGGTGGAGCGATGCCTCGGGTGCTTCTAGCTCCGGGGTGAAGGCTTCTGGTTCAGGAAGCAGGGGGAGCGATGCTCCAGGTACTTCTAGTTCTACGACGGAGGCTTCTTGTTCAGGAAGCAAGGGGAGCGATGCTCCAGGTTTTCTTGAGAACGGAGCTAGTTTAGAAGGAGTAGCAAGGTGGTTAGCTGTGATCAAGCTCTTTAGAGGTCGCAGAGGATCATCAACCCACCAACTTGATATAGCGAAGGAAATACGATGAGCTCGGTCTCTTGTTTCTTCGCAAGCCCTTTTGTCGAGTGAGTACCTTCTAGCTGTGAAGACACCACTGGAGTAAAGGAGGTGGATAACGCCAAGGGTGAGGAGGTGACTGCCCTCAGAGGAAACAAGGCTTGGGACCTTGTGCCCAAGGTCGTTAGTGTTACTCCTGTGACATACAAGTGGAGGTTGAAGCTAAAGAAGAAGGCGTAGGGAAGCATTACTCCTTTCGGGAGGTGCTGGAGGGAGCCCTTATGATCTTTGATATATTGAGCCAGGACTATGTCACAAACATCTTCTCGAAGGCACTATCAGTGGGGCCATGTACACGGTTATGGGGACGGCTGGAGCTGGTCTTCACTTTTCACTTCAAGGGGGAGTGTTGAAAATTATGAAGTGAAAGTGGCAACCTAGGCAGCCTGGGTGACCTGTTCGTACGGCCTGTACGGACAGGACTGGTGGCTAGCCAGGTCGGCAAAGGTGTTGCAGTCAGCTTGCTCTCTGGCGGACTAGGCGGTCTGTTAGGGCGGTCTGTGTGGGCAGAAGTGGCGGCTAGACAGGTTGGCTTGTGGTCAGCAGGTAGGTTGTTCCCAGATGGTAACCAGGAGGATAGCTTGTCCATCTATGGAGCTCGCCAAGACCAGCATTTTGCGGACTCATATGGAGTTCGCTGAGTCCGAGTTGCGGAATGGACTGGAGCTCGGGAGATTGGCATAGCGTGTGCCTTGGTCTTTCTCTGGTGGCGCGGTTGGTGATAACAACGGAGTTTGCCGGTTAGTGCGGACTGGTGTTGGTATCCGCCAGTTTGTGCGGACTGTCCCTTGCTTCCGCTTGTGCTGGGTTCGCACCAGGGATGGCCGGTGGTGTAGACTTGGTCTAGATCAGCACAAAGTCCAGGATTGCTCAGTCCGGGAGATTGCGCTGGTTGCGCGGACTAGTTTTTTGTCCGTCGAGTTCGGAAGCAATCGGCCTTGTGCTCTGGTTGCGAGCTCGGGGTCTGCGAACTGAAGCAGTGTCCGCAGTGGCGTGCAGACTGGGGCGGTATCCACACTGTCTGCATATATGACGACCAGGCCTAGTCGCGGTGACAAGGCGGACTGTCCTTGTGTCCGCAGACGGGCGGTTTCTCTCAGTGCTCGTTGCGAGATAGGGTGGTGATTCTATCAGCTAGGGCGGTGATTACACTTATATCTGTACCTATAAATAGGGGATCCGGATCCCCTGGAGTTCCTGCGGGAACTCCAGGGGTGGATTTCAATCATTCACAGCCCTTGGATTAATCAAAGGCTGAGATTGAAGTCCTATCCAACAAATCACCCGCATACATATTTCCTGCCCGATTCATGCGGTCTCCTTCCTATATTCCTCTCAACGCCTCTTTTCCCCTTTCCTCCTATCTCAGTAGAAGTCGGCGAAGGAACCCGATCAGCAAAGCAGCCATCGTCCAGGCGATCCGGCGTCCACCAGGCTTGTCATTTCTTGCTTACATTTAGGTTTTTGATTTTGTAGTTTCTTTCGATCCTCTTCCTGCTTCTTGGACGCTTTCGTCCGGCCGGATATTTATGCATTCATGGACACAGGGGTATTTTCGTCGGCCAGAAGCTTCCTCGCCGACCATGGCCGCAGGGATGGACCTACGCCTACACAACCGAGTGCTCAACTTGCTCGGCCTAAGCCTCCGTCGTGCTCAGAGAAGATAATCCTCGATCTAGGATACCTCGCCCGAAGCTGCCAGTGTCGTGGATGTCTACACAACAGAGTGCTCAGCTTGATGGTGGATTTCTCCTCGCTAGCAATCGCTCAATGACTACATATTAGTATTTTCGATTTTGTAATTTCAGTATTTAGTGTTATATGTGGATTTCAAATCACTTATGGTAAGAGCTGAGCTTGAGTTAATATTGAATGGTAAGAGCTGAGCTGAGCTTGAGTTAATATTTAGTGTTGTTGTTGTTTTTGAGACGTAAATGTACTGAGATTAGTTAGCAATAATTTGGTACTGAGCCCAGTTAGCAATAATATGTGGCTTATAAGGATGAGTGTTGTTGTTGTTGTTGTTTTAGATTGCTCCTGCATATCCTCTATGGTCTTTGTTTATTTGGTACTGCACTAATTTCAAACAGATCATCAAAAGCAGATCGAACATGAAATTGATAGTTAGATTCATCACAGAGCAGTATTTGGTACTGCACTAATTTCAAACAGATCATCAAAAGCCACCAAGCAGATCGAACATGAAATTAGACATGAACAAAAGAACAATTGTCCTAGTTAGATTAATCGCAGAGCATCAAAAGCAGATAAAAGCCCAGCATCTTCCTACAAAAATTAATAGCCTTGGCCATTGCATAAATAAGATGGATCGGCTTGCTCTAATCGACGACATTATAATTTCAGAAAATTGATTTCTTCATCTCCAATTGTGTCATCTTGAAATTTATATCATGTTTGAGAAATAGACAAATCCACTTCTTCATGTTGGCTTGACTCATTTAGAAATTCAATAAATTCATCATTACCAAACATTCTTTGAGATGATAGTGCTTGATCCAAATTATTGACATTTGAAACTTGAAAAAAAGAAAATTAAATTAAAACTATTAGATATGATAACATACACTCAAATTATTAAATAAGGAGTGGCATACCTCTTGAAAAACTTTATTTTTTGATGTTTGTTTGTTTTTCTTTGGGGTTGTTTTTCAACCCAATTTTTCAAACGCTTTCCTCTTTTGGTTTCCCTTTTCTTATTTAAACCACTTGCGTTTGATAAATGATTTTCCATCAAACTATTTGACCCAAAAGCACAAGTCGGCGAACTTGAATTTAATTGAGCCACATTAGTAACACTCCCTTGAGAGTCTTTAAAGTGCTTATTAATTTTTTTAATCTCCTCTAATAAGTAAGTATATCTCTCTTGACTTTCAGATGCTTTTGAAGCAATTTTAATTAATTTAGGGCATACTTCTCTGTAGCGGTCCACCATATCCATTTTTACGGACCCCTGAAATAACACAAAAAATCATTTAAATATAGGTTATAAACCAAAAAAACATATAATTTAAAGAAACTAGCTAAAGCTTCACCTGTAAGTTTTGAACGGTCTTCTCCAAAATTTCATCTCTCGCGACGCGCATCCATCTCTTCAATAAGTATTTGTTTGGAATTAATTTAACATTGTTCACATCTAGGACCTTCAAAGCATGTGAGCATAGAATTCCAAATGTCTCAAACTTCAAACATTGACATGATATTGTTTCCTTAAAAATATTAGATATGCAAATGTACTCATGAGTCTCATTGTACGATGCCATTAAATACTTGTTCATCCCATTTAATTCTTTTTGTTCTTTTATAAAGCACAAAAAACTCTTTTCCCATTCATATTGGAACCTTTCAAATATAAGAGGAGAATACTCTTTTCCAGCTTGTATCAAAAGTGGTAGAGTCTTTACCTTGAGCTTTGGTAGTTTCTCTCTAGCATCATATTTAGCTTGTAACTCTTTATATCTTTTGTCACTGACCACTCTCTCAAAATGCTTGAAAAAATTATTTAAGTCAAAATTTGACTTCAAATAATCCTTTAAATCACCATTCAAACTTCCACTCAATTGAGTGCTCCGCATACCTAAAGTTATTGAGCTTTTCATATAGCATTTGACCCATTTCTCTTTCAACTTATAAATTGACTTTAACCAATTATTTTCTTCCACTGAATATGATGATAACATTTCTTTCCAACATTCTTCAAAGATTTGTTCATCCTCATATTCAAACATTGCCTTTTTAAATTCACTCAACAAATAAGAACCTTCTTTCAGTAGATTTCCAAGATGTTTGATGCTGTTTTGCATTATATGCCAAGTACAAAGTCCATGCCTGGTTTCTGGAATCACCTCAAATATAGCCTTGGCCATTGCAGCATCCTGGTCTGTGAAAATAGTTTTAGGTTTTTTTAGGTCATGTGATTCCAAAAAAGTATTAAATAACCATATAAATGACTCGAACGTTTCATCATACAGAAGAGCAGCAGCGAAAATTGTAAGTCCTCTAAATTGATTGAAACCTACAAAAACACCACATGGTCTGTACTCCTTGTTTGTGGAAAAAGTAGTATCAAATGTAATGACATCTCCAAAAAGTTCATAATCAATGCGCATCCTTGCATCTGCCCAAAAAATATTAGTAACTTGCTCTGTATTATCCAGCTGCACTGCATAAAAAAGGATGAATCCTCTACGGTTTTATTTTTAAAATATCTTAATAAACAACCGACTTCTCCATATGCCATCTCCCTTTGTCGCTTACTTCTGAGATAATTTTTTTGATCCAACTGAAGAAATCCAAGGTTAGCCCTTCCTCCAGATTGTCTTCCCAAAAATTCAAATGAATTTTTTTGTTTAAGACTAGAGTCGTCTGCCAATTGCACTTCAATAGCTTGAACGTATGCAATCTTTCTTTGTGAGCCCATCATATGAGCACATTCTGCAAAGTGTAGAATATGATTGTGCTCTGAGATAAACTCATGAACATAAAACTGACCAGTGCTTCTATTCAACATGATTCCCATTCGTACTGGACAACCTGTTCTTGTTTCTGATCTATGCTCTATAAACAAATGATCACGTTTATCTACTCCTCTGTATCCTTCTTTACTGCATAAGAATCTTGTAGAAGTTATGGCATTATCTTTTTTACTTTTATTTGCATAATGTTTGCAAACATTGAATCCAACTCTTCTTCCATAATTCTTCCAAAAGTCCCATGCATTATCTAATGTATTAAAATTCATACCCTCTCTAGGTACCCAATCAAGTTCAATATTATCCATGTCTGTAACAAGTAAATAAAAAATCATAAATACAAAAAAAAATTAGAATATATATAAGTAACATTTCAATCAGAGTTCCTTAGTATACTCTTACATCTTTCTTAATAATGGCCGGGGTCGGAGAAGAACAGGGCGGAGCCGGAGTCGGAGAGGGCGGAGCTGCCGTCGGAGAAGAACAGGGCGGAGCCGGCGTCGGAGAAGGACAGGGCGGAGCCGGCGTCGGAGAAGTACAGTGTAACACCCCAAAAAGACTCAAAAGTGGATTTGAGGTTCAGGTTGCTTAACACGGCCTGGGACACGGGCGTGTCCCAGGGCGTGTCGGGGTACACGGCCTGGGACACGGGCATGTCCCAGGGCGTGTTCAAGATAGTCGACGATCGGAGGTCGACGAGAGTCGAGTCTGGGACACGGCCTTCGACACGGGCGTGTCCCAGGGCGTGTCACTCAATAAAATGCCGTATCGAGTCAGAAGTGTACACGGCCCGGAACCAAGGCTTGAACACGGCCGTGTCAGCTTTGACACGGGCGTGTCAGTGGGCGTGTGCCTACCCGTGTACTGCTCTGACTGGATTTAACGCTCGATGAGTACCGTGTAACAGGTGTGACACGGGCGTGTCAAGTGACCGACACGGGCGTGTCAGGTTCGACACGGGCGTGTCGATGCCCGTGTTCTGGTAATTTTTAGGCGGTGCGAGCGCCGCGTGTACCGCTTAAGGGTACACGGCCTGTGACACGGGCGTGTCACAGGCCGTGTCGGCCAAAAAGTTCAATATTTTGGGGCAGATCGTGGCCGTTCATTTTCCTTAAAGAGGATCCTGTGGCTGGGGATCATTCCTGGGCTGATAAGGCCGGGAAAGAAGGAGGAAAGGCTCATTTTGAGTTTCATCTTCTCTTTCTAACTTTAAGAGAGAGGTGAGAGCAAGGTGAGGAAGAAGAAGTGGAGTCCGGCTGCCGGTGGAGCTACGGTGGTCCAAATCGCGAGCCGAGTTCGGATCTGCGAAGGCAACGCTGCTGCGAAGGCTTTCATCCGTCTCAAATTTCTCTCCATGGCTCCGAAGCGAACTCCTAGGGTAACGATTTCCTGCTTGGACATGTGAAGTCCTTAATTCCTGCATTGCATAGGGAAAACCCTTCCCCGCGAGTGTGCGGTGGGTTGTGGCGTCCCTTGGGGTAGATATGTGAAGTCCCCCTTGTTAGAGTCCGGAATTGGAGTACGGATCTAGGCATGCTGTGTGAAGCCCATCTGGACATGATCTGGATTGGTGATGCTTGTTTGCATATCGGAGAAGACTCCGTGATTTCTTGCTTGTAGGCATGATGGATAAAGTACTGGAGGAAGTCCATGAAATTAAGAGAGCTGGACTCTCCTGTAGCCGTGAGTTGCTACTTTATGTGGGGTTGAGCCGTTGAGCCGTGGGGCTGCAACTGGGCAATGCCTTGGTAGTGGAACAGGCAAGGTGAAGCTGTACCCGCATCAGTCCAGACATGAGTCTGACGATGTGAGCAACGTGAAAGGTGGATCTGTACCCGCGTTATGGTTGTCTAACCTTGGGTGCTTAAGACCCTGTTAGGATCACATAGCGAGAGTCGACGGCCTGTGAGCCGATCAGACTAGAATGCTCATATGGAACCGTTATGTCTGGGACCTCTGAACGGTGGTGTGGCCGTGGAAATACGGAACACCGATAATGTGCCCTGAGTGCACGGAGCGTCGGGTCGTCGTGCTGGTGTTTGTGATATGTGACTGTGCGGGCGTGCACGTCTTGCTTAAATTGCTATATATATCATATTGGAAGATTGCTATGCAGGGACGGAATTCCGCTGCCCCGTGCCAGGGGCAGGGTCGTTATAATTGGTCAGCTGAATGCTGACCGTTGCCCTGTTTGCCACCTCTTGGTGGATTGGTTATTACAGGTACTGGAGGTGCTGGTCCGAGCGGGACTTAGCGGGCTGAAGCCCAAAGCTGCGCTGCTGCCCTCGAAGGCATTATTTTGTTTCTTTTGTTCATGTGTGACCGGCCTGCGTGCCGATGTCTGTAATCCACACGCTTGTTAAGAGAAACTGTTGTAAGGCCTTAAGGCCAGACTCTTGTAATGTTTATATATATTCCTAAGTTTGAGTGGACAGTGTTTATTATCTTGAGTTCATTTATTCAACCGTGAAGCTTCCGCTAGAATGCTCTGTGTTAGGATGCGTGGTTTTGATATTATTTCGTAGCGTCTCCACCTGTTTGTGGAATATAGTGTGGGGCCCCGGCCGGACCCTCTATTATATTCTTCTTGACGGGTAGAGGTGTTACAATTTGGTATCAGCTTGTTGGTCGATCTCTTCCGAATTCGCGGACGAATTCTTTTGAGAGGTGGCGTGCACGTGTCAGTGTCGTCGTTATAACACTTAATTTGAACTCAAGATTGTCCACTTAGGAATTCAAATACACTTGTTTGTTGAACTTGTGTATTTTTTTATATGGTTGCCATTTTCATTGGTCGTTAACCTGTGTATTTTACACATATAGGTGACCAGAAGTGTTGCGGGTCAATCCGAACCACAACGTTCTGTTGAGAGTGCGGCACCAGCCGAGGTGCCCACAACTCCTCCATCCGCTGAAACAGTCCGTCTCATCACGGAAACGGTACTTGCGGTGATGAATGCTCAGTAAGCGGGGCAGGCACGTCCTGTAGTGGTGCCAGCGCAAGCTGGGGTACGGCAAGAACCGGTAGAAGCCGAAGTTGATCCGCGGGTAGTAGATCAACAATGGAAGCAATTCTTGAGCTTCAACCCTCCGCAGTTTCATGGGGCAGGTACACCGGCCCAAGCAGAGGATTGGCTTGCAAGAATCAAGAGGATTATGAGGGCTATCAGGGTTGAGGAGGAACAGAAAGTTATGTTAGCCACTTTCCTACTTGAAGGAGAGGCGCGATTGTGGTGGGATGAGATTGAAATGCATCACTTGGCTGGTAGGCAATTGGCAGAGATTACAATGGACGAATTTTCTCGATTGTTCTTAGCACAACATCTGCCGGTGCAGCAAAGGATATCGATGGAAATGGAATTTCAACGGTTGGCGCAGGGAGATCGAAGTGTGGATGACTACCTGCATGAGTTCACCCGTTTGGGAAGATATGCGGGCACGATCTTCGCCGAAGAAGAGCGTAAGACTAGTCGGTTTTATGCGGGACTGCGAGATGAGCTGCGGTATTTGCTCTCGAGTTCTGTGAGTCAGGGATTCCAAGCCTTAGTCTGTACGGCTCGTTCTTTGGAGCTGGACATGAAATGGGGGCAAGCAAAGGGAAACTTGGCGGTTGTGAAGCCGGAGTTTAAGCCGCCGCGTCCGGACAAGTTTGGCTACCGAAAGAGGTGGAATAAGAAGTCTAAGTCTTCTGGACAAGCTCCTTCTGCGACTGTGACGGACACATCTGGGTATGGATCTCGTGCTTGTTTTACGTGCGGGAAGGTTGGACACTTCGCACGTGAATGCCGATTTGGTCCTCCAAAGGGTGATAAGAAGACGGGAGCGTCTTATGCGGAGAAGGGAAAGGCTGTGGTGGAGTCTTCTGCCTCGCACGCGCAGCCCAGGGTCTTCAACCTTGGACAACAGGAGGCCATTAAGCAGGCGGATGTCGTCACAGGTGCGCGTAGATTTTAATGTTCTTGTTTTGTTGTGCTGTGCTTGTTTTAATTGTAATGTTATAGAGTTTGTCCTTATAAGAGAGTATCCGGCGCGAGCACTGTTCGACACAGGTGCTTCACATTCGTTTCTATCTAAGAACTTTGTCGTTCGTATCGGGGTGCCTATTCGGACCACGACAGACAGTGTAAAGGTGTTGTTGCCTAATGGATGTTTGATGTGCGCGGATCGATCTTGCGGTCTTGAGGTCAAGATAGGAAGTCGGGAGTTCAAGGTGGAAACACTAGTATTGCCGATCAAAGAGTTTGATATAATCTTTGGTATGGACTGGCTTTCAGAGCAGCGTGCCTGTATAGATTGCACTTCAAAAGAGGTCACACTTGGGCAAAATACCGAACAAGAGACCAAGTTCATTGGTATGCAAGGGATGAGTGGGATGTTGTTATCCGCTCTCCAAGTTGTTAAGGCAGTTCGGAAGGGTGCGGAGTTGTTCTTCACACTCATAGAGGCGGTGGCGCCGAAGGCCAGTGTGAGTGAAGTGCCGATTGTGTCGGAATATGCGGATGTGTTTCCAAAGGACCTTCCGGGGTTACCTCCCCAAAGGGAAATCGACTTCGCTATCGAGCTGGTGCCGGGTGCGAAACCTGTGGCCCGTTCGCCGTATCGGGTAGCGCCAAAAGAAATGGCCGAACTGAAAGTTCAGTTGCAAGAATTGTTGGAGCAGGGTTATATACGCCCAAGTATGTCACCTTGGAGCGCGCCTGTTCTTTTTGTGAAAAAGAAAGACGGTGGTTTGCGACTATGTATTGATTATCGTGAACTGAACAAGCTGACGGAGAAAAACAAGTATCCAATTCCACGGATCGATGACTTGTTCGATCAGTTAGCGGGCTCAACCGTCTATTCGAAGTTGGATTTGAAGTCCGGGTATTACCAGTTGCAGATTAGGGAAGGTGACATTCCCAAGACAGCGTTTGGCACACGCTATGGTCATTATGAGTTCACAGTGATGCCGTTCGGCTTATGTAATGCGCCTTCGGTATTCATGGATCTCATGCATCGAACGTTCCGCGAATACCTGGATCTGTTTGTGATTGTGTTTATTGATGATATTCTGGTATATTCACAATCGGAGGAAGATCATGCAAACCATTTGCGATTAGTATTACATACCTTGCGAAGGAATAAGCTGTATGCCAAGTTCTCAAAGTGTGAGTTTTGGCTCTCGTCGGTGGCTTTTCTAGGCCATGTGGTAAGTGGAGAGGGCATAGCGGTGGATCCGGCAAAGATAAGTGCCATTCGTGATTGGCCAGTGTTGTCTTCGGTGGCCGAAGTCAGGAGTTTCCTTGGACTGGCGGGCTACTATAGAAGGTTCGTGGAGAACTTCTCCCGGATTGCTTTGCCTCTGACTACGTTGACGAGAAAGGATCAGAAGTTCGTTTGGACGCCGGAGTGCGCACGAGCTTTTGATGAGCTGAAGAATCGTTTGACCACGGCGCCCGTGTTGACGTCGCTATGTGGTACAAATGGATTTGAAATATACAGCGATGCGTCAGGAAGCAGCTTAGGCTGCGTTCTCCTGCAGTTTGGCAAGGTGATCGCTTATGGCTCACGTCAATTGAAAGTGCATGAGCGTAATTACCCCGTCCATGATTTGGAGTTGGCGGCGGTGATCTTTTCGCTAAAGTTGTGGCGGCATTATCTGTATGGAGTGAAAGTGGATATTTATACATATCATAAAAGCTTAAAGTATCTGCTTGATCAAAAAGAATTGAATATGCGACAAAGGAGGTGGATGGAATTCCTTGGGAATTTTACCTTCGACATTCACTATGTTCCCGGAAAGGGAAATGTGGTCGCTGATACCTTGAGTCGTCGGGCTCCGGTGCAGGCAAATTGGTTGCGGATGCATGATGAGCGGTTAATCCAGGAGTTGGAAGCTTTGGAGATATCTTGTATGGAAAGAGATTCTTCAACTGTTGCATGCGTGAGCTGGTTGGAGGTTCAATGTGACCTTGCTGACAGGGTTCGGCGGGCAACGGAGTTGGATGAAAGTATCCAACGCTATGCAAAGGAGGGGTCTGGTGATCAATTCTCCTGGGATGATGGGTTGTTACGGAAGGATGGCCGATTGTGCGTCCCTAGTGCGGGTAAATTGCGAGAAGGGCTGCTATATGAAGCACACTTTACAAAGTATTCAATTCACCCTGGGAGCACAAAAATGTACAAGGACATGAAAAAACTGTTCTGGTGGCCTGGTTTAAAGAAGGACATAGCCGCGTATGTGGCTAAATGTCGCACTTGTGCTTTGGTAAAGGCAGAATGTCAACGGCCGAGTGGTTTCCTGAAGTCATTGCCGGTTCCGCAATGGAAGTTTGAGGATATTTCTATGGATTTCGTGCACGGATTGCCGAGATCTCAGCGTGGCCATGACTCAATCTGGGTGATTGTAGACCGGTTGACAAAGGTGGCTCACTTTATACCGAACAAGCGGGACGATTCAGTGGAAACGTTGGCAAAGCTTTATGTGGAGCAGATTGTTCGATTGCACGGTGTTCCCCGGAGCATCGTAAGTGACCGAGATGGGCGCTTTACCTCGAAAGATTGGAGATTAATTCATCAGATGTTGGGCACGAAGTTAGCATTCAGTACAGCTTTTCACCCGCAAACGGATGGCCAAATTGAACGAACCAACAGAACGATGGAGGATATGCTCCGTATGTGCGCCCTAGACTTCGGTAAGAATTGGGAAGAACATCTTGTTATGGTGGAGTTTGCCTATAATAATAGCCATCAAGCAAGTATAGGCATGGCCCCGTTTGAAGCGTTGTATGGTCGGAAGTGTCGTACACCGCTAGCTTGGGCAGAAACTGGCGAGACTAAACTTTTAGGCAAAAAGGAAGTCGAGGATGCTACCTCAATAATACGCTCTATTCGAGAGAGGATCCTAATAGCCCAGGATCGGCAAGCCAAATATTACAATGCTAAGCACCGGAACGTGGAGTTCGCGGTGGCTGACTGGGTCTATTTAAAGATTAAGCCCTTCAAAGGCGTATCTCGGATTCGGCGGTTGAAAAAGCTAAGTCTGCGATACCTTGGTCTGTTTGAAGTGGTGGAGCGAGTTGGGGAAGCCGCCTATCGGCTAGCTCTTTCATCGGAATTGAGTGGATTGCATGATGTGTTTCACATCTCGGTGCTACGTAAAGCAGTCAAGGATCCAGCTCAAGTAATTGACAATGATCGAGTGTCGGTTGAGTATGGGCTAACAACAAAGGTGAAGCCTATACGGATTGAGGATCGAGCCGAGAAACAATTACGGAACAAAGTGATCGAGATGGTCAAAGTCCGGTGGGACAATTGTGGCCGAGAAGAGCTAACATGGGAGCGTGAGCAGACCATACAAGCCGAGTTTCCCGAATTATTTTCGTAACTTGTTTGCTCGTTATATATGTAATAGAAACATATAAATGTTTTGTTAATTTCTCCCTACTGTCTTCAAATTTCGGGACGAAATTTTATTAAGGGGGGGAGGATTGTAACACCCCAAAAAGACTCAAAAGTGGATTTGAGGTTCAGGTTGCTTAACACGGCCTGGGACATGGGCGTGTCCCAGGGCGTGTCGGGGTACACGGTCTGGGACACGGGCATGTCCCAGGGCGTGTTCAAGATAGTCGACGATCGGAGGTCGACGAGAGTCGAGTCTGGGACACGGCCTTCGACACGGGCGTGTCCCAGGGCGTGTCACTCAATAAAATGCCGTATCGAGTCAGAAGTGTACACGGCCCGGAACCAAGGCTTGAACACGGCTGTGTCAGCTTTGACACGGGCGTGTCAGTGGGCGTGTGCCTACCCGTGTACTGCTCTGACTGTATTTAACGCTCGATGAGTACCGTGTAACAGGTGTGACACGGGCGTGTCAAGTGACCAACACGGGCGTGTCAGGTTCGACACGGGCGTGTCGATGCCCGTGTTCTGGTAATTTTTAGGCGGTGCGAGCGCTGCGTGTACCGCTTAAGGGTATACGGCCTGTGACACAGGCGTGTCACAGGCCGTGTCGGCCAAAAAGTTCAATATTTTGGGGCAGATCGTGGCCGTTCATTTTCCTTAAAGAGGATCCTGTGGCTGGGGATCATTCCTGGGCTGATAAGGCCGGGAAAGAAGGAGGAAAGGCTCATTTTGAGTTTCATCTTCTCTTTCTAACTTTTAAGAGAGAGGTGAGAGCAAGGTGAGGAAGAAGAAGTGGAGTCCGGCTGCCGGTGGAGCTACGGTGGTCCAAATCGCGAGCCGAGTTCGGATCTGCGAAGGCAACGCTGCTGCGAAGGCTTTCATCCGTCTCAAATTTCTCTCCATGGCTCCGAAGCGAACTCCTAGGGTAACGATTTCCTGCTTGGACATGTGAAGTCCTTAATTCCTGCATTGCATAGGGAAAACCCTTCCCCGCGAGTGTGCGGTGGGTTGTGGCGTCCCTTGGGGTAGATATGTGAAGTCCCCCTTGTTAGAGTCCGGAATTGGAGTACGGATCTAGGCATGCTGTGTGAAGCCCATCTGGACATGATCTGGATTGGTGATGCTTGTTTGCATATCGGAGAAGACTCCGTGATTTCTTGCTTGTAGGCATGATGGATAAAGTACTGGAGGAAGTCCAGGAAATTAAGAGAGTTGGACTCTCCTGTAGCCGTGAGTTGCTACTTTATGTGGGGTTGAGCCGTTGAGCCGTGGGGCTGCAACTGGGCAATGCCTTGGTAGTGGAACGGGCAAGGTGAAGCTGTACCCGCGTCAGTCCAGGCATGAGTCTGACGATGTGAGCAACGGGAAAGGTGGATCTGTACCCGCGTTATGGTTGTCTAACCTTGGGTGCTTAAGACCCTGTTAGGATCACATAGCAAGAGTCGAGGGCCTGTGAGCCGATCAGACTAGAATGCTCATATGGAACCATTATGTCTGGGACCTTTGAACGGTGGTGTGGTCGTGGAAATACGGAACACCGATAATGTGCCCTGAGTGCACGGAGCGTCGGGCCGTCGTGCCGGCGTTTGTGATATGTGACTGTGCGGGCGTGCACGTCTTGCTTAAATTGCTATATATATCATATTGGAAGATTGCTATGCAGGGACGGAATTCCGCTGCCCCGTGCCAGGGGCAGGGTCGTTATAATTGGTCAGCTGAATGCTGACCGTTGCCCTGTTTGCCACCTCTTGGTGGATTGGTTATTACAGGTACTGGAGGTGCTGGTCCGAGCGGGACTTAGCGGGCTGAAGCCCAAAGCTGCGCTGCTGCCCTCGAAGGCATTATTTTGTTTCTTTTGTTCATGTGTGGCCGGCCTGCGTGCCGATGTCTGTAATCCACACGCTTATTAAGAGAAACTGTTGTAAGGCCTTAAGGCCAGACTCTTGTAATGTTTATATATATTCCTAAGTTTGAGTGGACAGTGTTTATTATCTTGAGTTCATTTATTCAACCGTGAAGCTTCCGCTAGAATGCTCTGTGTTAGGATGCGTGGTTTTGATATTATTTCGTAGCGTCTCCACCTGTTTGTGGAATATGGTGTGGGGCCCCGGCCGGACCCTCTATTATATTCTTCTTGACGGGTAGAGGTGTTACATATAGGGCGGAGCCCAAACACACCGGGCGGGATATGTACAAGAGGCGTCGGAGCTCAGAATTTTTGTTGCGGGAAAGAGTTACTGGCGGGAAAAAGTAATACTGGTGGGGGCGGAGCTGGCGTTGGAGAAGAAGAGGGCGGAGGCCAAACATGATATTTACGGGAGGCGAAGCAACTCAGATTTTTTATTTTTTGTGGGAAAAGTCTCAAGGCGGGAGGTTATTTTCTTGGACTTCAATCTCAGCCATTGGATTAATCCAAGTGCTGTGAATGATTGAAATCCACCCCTGGAGTTCCCGCAGGAACTCCAGGGGATCCGGATTCATAAATAGGACCCCCTGTCACATCAATTAGGACATCTGAATGAACAGTAAGTGAGCTCGGGTAGTTGCTGCGGACATGAATTTTTATTTTCGCAGTTTGAAGAGTTGACCGGTTTGTGCTGTTCAAGTTGTGCGGATAGCAGTGGAAAGGCAGGGATTTGGTTCTGACTTCGGCCAGGGACAGTGCGAACTCTGCGGTTAGCAACCAACGGTTAGTAGCAGGTTGCGGCTTGTGACCAGACGGTTTTTTCTTCTGCAACTCTTTCCAGTTCAATAATCTGTCCGCTTCTTGCGGCTTGTTCAGTTCGATAGTAGTGTTCACAGCGGTCAGGCGGCTAGGAGACCTTGCGATCAGGCGTCTTGCAGATTAGCGGACAGAGTTCTTTTTCAACATTGGAATAACGGGTTGTCCGCGCAGCTAGGTTGCAGTCTGGCAACTTGGCAGCTTAAGCGGACTCCGTAGGCTGCTCGGCAGGGTCGGCGACTTCTCATTGAGACCGCTCAATTGGTTTGTTACTTGTTCTTTTTTGCTTCCATCGGATACATCGGCGAATTTGTCTCATCATGTATGTCTTGCCTTTTAAAGAATTTTTAATAGTACAAGATTCTTGCTCTTCTATTTGCATTAGGTTTATTTGATTTCGGATAGGTTGAGTGTTCCTGCGCTTGTTTCCCATTTTTTGCGGTTCACAAATTTTTACAAACCCGAGCTGAGGGCAACGGGGGGGGGGGGGGGGGTAGTTTCACTTTGACCACCACCCGGGATGCTTAGAGCGACACAATATTCTCAAAGTTAAGCCCTAATCGCTCGTTTCCCTGTGTGCTGGTTCTTTGGTTTTCAGCCGCCTGGAAACTTTCAGCCAGCCTCCATTCTCGATCAAAATAGAAAAAAGAAATTTTCGATGTTGTCACTGTGATCAGGGGAAGGGTGATCTCGTCGTCCGTGCTCGCGATTTTCCGCCGCTGCTGTTTCGATCGGGAATGAAAAATCTTGATCGGAAAAGAACCCTCACGCCGCTAGAATCGGAAAAAAATTACCCCGCTCTCGCGCTCGATCGATCGAGAAGGAAGAAAAATCCTGCTCTCGGTATCGTTCACCGCTCGCGATTTTTCGGCTCTCATTTTTCGCGATTCCGTCGCCATCCTGGAGAGATTATCGTCTCCTTTGACTGCAGAGAGAAGAAATTATTTTCTACGCCGCCACTAAACGCGATCGTAAGGGACAAAATAAGAATTCATCAAATGAATGTTAAGATCGCGTTCTTGAACGAAGATATGACTGAAGAGATCTACATGAGTCAACCCGAAGTTTTCATTGTAAGTCACAAAAGTAAGGTATGCACGTTATTAAAATAACTATACGGACTAAAACAAGCACCTGAATTATGGCATAAGTAATTTGACTATATTATAAAAAATATGTGATTCATGTCGAGTCTCTCTGATAAATATTTTTACATACGTCATAGATCAAATAAAGTCTCTATAATATGCTTATATGTAGACGATATGTTAATTCTAGGATCTGATCAATCCGAAGTGAATGATGTAAAGTCAGGTCTAATAAAAGAATATGACACTAAATATCTATGTGTAGCTGAAACTATACTAGGCATCCAAGCGAGTTTTGGAAAAAAATAACATTTCCCTAAGTCAAAGCCACTATATAAAATCCATGTTGGATACATGAGAATATATTGAAAGTAAATAGTAGAGATACTATACGAATACAATAACCGCTTAAAGCCTAATGAAAGACATACAGTTAGATAGTTAGATTATTCTAAGCTGATTGGTAATCTAATGTATATTATAGTCTGCACCAGACCTGACATAATCTTTACGGTAGACATATTAAGCAGATTCACTAGTAATCTTATCCAAGGCCATTGGAATACCCTTGATAAGCTAATGAGATACTTAAAACACACTCAAAAGTTTGTTTTATGTTACAATGGTCATCCTTTAATTTTTGAAAGATATCCTGATGCATCATGGTGCTCAAAAATAAACGACAACATATCCACTAGTTGATTTATTTTCACACTAGGAGGAACAACTGTTGCTTGGAATCCTAAGAGGCAATCATGCATTGCACTCTCTTCTATGGAATTCGAACTCTATGTTCTAACTTCAACATGAGAAGAAGCATAGTGGACAAGAGATTTTGTGATGGACATTCCACTAACGATCCTGAAACTGAGTTATGTTGAAATTTACTACGACAATCAGGCTATAAAAATGATTGCTACGAACACTTTGCTCAACGTCAAAATAAGATAATTAAGGATGAAACAAGCCTGATTGACCTCCCTCACAAGTCAAGGGATTATGACCATAATCAACGTGAGGTCAAATGATAATATTACAGGCATCTTGACAAAAAGATTAACTAGAGTTCTTACAATAAAAATATAGGGGGAGATAAGAATAAAATTTATAGAAATATGAAATTTTCCTCCTATGTTTATGTTTTGATGGTAAGAACCTATAGCTGCAATATTTATGCATCTAATAATAGACTTAAAACCCTAAATATTCTATTAATGAAAACCAAAGATGGTTGGATGCTAGTCATTCCATATTTGATGACTTAACATATTTCTCATTATAAGTTGATTCGAGGATTATTCAATTGGAAATAAAAAGTCATTATAATAATTAATATAACATTAATGATCATAGCACATTATTTCACACTTGATAATGTTGCAAATGATGTTGTGTCAAATCATTTCATATTTGATGATGAGATACATAGTGATCATTAATGAGTAAGATAATAATGTTTGATTTATTAAAAACAAAACTTGATTGATTCTAATTAGACTGAATAGAGATGCTGACAGTGTTACTTTACAACTATTACAAGTACTAAGCTCACTTAGGTAGAGCTAGTTTACTTTAAAATATCACTACATATATTTATGAATTCATAGAGTCTAAACTCATGAAATTCCTTGCAGGCACTAGTGAAGGTGGGGGAGGGAAAGTAGAATTTTACATGGATGTTGATGATCTACTCTCTGAGTAGAATCGTTACTTGTTGATTCATTTTATATGTTTCAGAATTTTACTTATGTATTGCATTTTATGTGTGGTGTTTGTTTTATGTAAACCTCATATATATATGCTATTTTAGTAGTGTTATCTTTTATGGATAACAAGTCAAGTCTGAAATTTGATACTCTCTACTCTCCAACACTTCGAAACGTAAACATTATTCACAAATGTAGGAGGAGATTATTAATGTATATTTGAGTATATAACGTATAAGACCGCCCCCACCCGGAACACAAGACACGACTCAGGTGAGTCTTATGCCTAGAACAGCCGTCTTGCGGTAGCGTTAGCATACGGACTAACTTGTACCACAAGATGCCTATCCTGCCGGCCATAATCAATATTATACTGCAAACCCATCAATAAAATAAAAGCAGGTCCAAGATCCATAATCAGTATATAAAAGTTCACAATAATATAAAATAGTAGGACATCAAACGATCATGTAATAACATTTAAGTATAGCAAATTGTTGCCCGTAGGCTATATCACAACTCCCTCACCCACATCTGTCACTAACGATAACGAAGGCAACATATCATCAGGCCCTGTCTCCTTGGCCTGGCTGCCCTCCTACACGTGGTGTTGCTACTGCTCCTTCTATGGGGTATCCTCCTAAAAAAGTGTGTGTAGAAACCATTAGTCATAAAGACTAAGTAGCTTCACATTCTCTCATCCCGACGACTCTTAAGCACCAGGCAGAAGGAAAGAAAAAGAGGGCACAATATAATTAGTAAGTACAAGTATAACATATGGTAAACACTAAGCTAGCAATTAATAATGACTTCAATAGTTATTGAAGCACATGTAAGAATAAATACCAGCAACATGTGAGTAAGAGCATAAAAGACTAGCAATATAATATCATAAGTACAAAATTGAACATAATTTATAAGAATGCTTATACAAATTTATAAGTTAAGGATCATGTACAATAGAAAGTAACTAATCATATAAAAGTGCTCATACAAATTTATATGATGAGGATCTTTTGCGGTGCAATGCAATGCAATACAATGAATGTGTTATGATAACTCACCCATGCTTACACACACACTCTAATTTGTTATGTCGACATAGACTTTTAGTTTCAACTTTTCAGAGGTAGCTAACCTCTCAGGCATCACCCGTCGTGGTCAAACGATGACAGTGGAGCGGGCTTCTTCACTACAGGCAGACATACTCACTACCAGACCTAGGCTTCCATACGCCTCAATATTAACAAAACAAAACAGCAGAGACCCTGCGTACTACAACACAAAAGGTGTCTTGGGAAGTAAACACCAAGAGCACAGCCTAACTGACCCAAAAAGGCACAAAAGGGGTCTTTGGGAAGTATGCACCAAAGAGCTCTGCCCAACCAGCCTAAGTCTATCTACAAACTTCTGTCGGTGTGATGACTGGCAAGCCCCTAAACCCGTCACAAGTAATCATCTCACTAGGATCATCATACAATCATGTATCTATCATACACACTCATGTAAATTTCCATGATCAATATGTGTTAATAAGCACCCAAGGACTCCAACCCAGTCCTTAATATAACACATTATTTATAAGTGTGATCGGTTCTAATGGGCACCCAAGGACCGTGTCCTTACACTCAAGCCCTAGGATATAAATATATCATATAGTCTACATCAAGTCATCACTGCTACCTATACTGAGTCATCGTAACTCCAGTGTAGTGGTACGTGCAAGTCACGAGGAAAACTTATCGAGATTATATAGGACTACTTGCGTGTCTAGTAATGTAATAGGGCCACATGATATGTTTCATCACAAATTTCATAACAACCCACCATGAGGTTTACCATGATATATATGTATATATATATGTATATATATATATGTATATATATATATATGTAATATATAAGCTCGTGTTTTTTTAAGTCTAAAAAATTTTGAGCTGGTTCTCCCATAATACATGTCGGAATTAGACAAATAATATATTGATTTTATAGCTAAGAACGAGATCTACAATTTTCATGTTGAACATCTTTCCAAAATTTGCACAGTTTAGCCGGAATCTGGCCCGAAAGGTTGCTGACTCGAATTTGGAAATTTATTATTGATGGGTTCCACCATCATTTATAGGAGAGAAAGCCCCCCCATGATCTCCTCCCAAAGTGGATCATGGGTGGGACATCCCCCCCAATGAACTCTCATAATGAGAGAATCATGGGGGGGGGGGGGGGGGCAGGACCCACTCCATCTCCCCATGGAGGATGGCCACCGCCCCCGTGAAGACCCCCACTGTCGGGTGGCCTGACCACCACCGGCGGGCATCCCCCTTCAGGGACTCGCCGCGGCCGGACCGTCGACCTCGTCGGCGAGATGGTCGCGGCAGGCCGCTGGTCTGGTCACGGCAGGCCGCTGGTCTGGCCGCGGCTGGCCAAGGTCGGCCTAGCCGCGCCCGGCCACAGCCGGCCTGGACGCGGCCGACCACGACCGGCCTAGCTGCGAACTTGCCCTAGATGGCCATGTCGCGGCCAGCCACAGCTGCCCTAGTCGCGGCTGGCCATGACCGCCTTAGCCGCGGCCAGCCGTGGCCGGCATAGCTGCGGCCGACTACCTAGCCGTCGTCGGCCTGGCTGCGGCCGGCCCCTGGCCGGCCACCTAGCCGCCGTCGGCCCGACCATGGCAGGTCGCCGGCCTAGCCGCGGCAGGCCGCCGGCCTAGCCACGGACGGCCCCCTGCCGGCCGCCGTCACCGGCCACCAGGCTGGCCGCCGACCGCCCTGCCAGCCACCACCACCGTCGTGGCGGCCCGTCGTCGTGGACGACCTCCCCACCATCCGATTGAGGGGAGGCTCTCCTCACCGTCCGATCAAGTGGGTAACCACCCACTAACCCACTACTTTAGTGGTGGGGCCCGCAATGATCCTCCCCCGGAGGCTATAAAAGGGACCCCAGGGCCTCTTCATTCTTGTACTTTTTCTCTTCTCCGGGTTGTCTTCTTCTTCCTTAGGTGAGAGCTCTCCTGCCTCCTCCCACGTGTCGGCCTCCTGTCGCCGTAAACCACCGGCGGCCACCAGCGGCCACCTGAGGCCACCATTGCTCCACCAACACATTGCCTGCAGAAAAACGCCCAAGTCCCCGAGGAAGCCAAAGGAAGAAGACATTCGCCGCTAGCAAGCGTACGCGACCTCAAGCACCATAGCACCAGGATCACCCCACGCATTGCAACATCCAAGTTACTCTCGCGACGCAGTCTGTTTCCCGTCAGGAGCCGCAGTCTCTCTCTCTCCCAAGTTGTAACGGGAGCGGCATGTCGTCCCGATTCTCCAACACACTGTAATCACTGGAAGCTAGTGGAATTTAATCGGCACAGACCCGGTCACGTGGTATTTTACCCATTTAAGAGGTTTTCCACGTCATCACATCTTGTGTCAACCTTCTACTTTCATTGACTGTGTGCGCGCTCGACCGCTCCGCAGGCTAAGGCAGTCCAAATAAATCCGGTCCGGCCGGGGCGTCGAGTTAGACCGCAACAGTTTGGCGCCGTTTGTAGGAAACATTCTGAACATCCTTCAGAAGACAAGTCCCTCATCTTTACTGCTTCCAAACCTCAGATTCAATTACGAACAAAAGTACCCACACCACTAAAGGATCCATACTTGGCGGACACATCAAACCAGCACGATCCCACTCACTAGTGGACGTGCCACTAACTGCCGAAGTAGCTTTCTCCCCCGTCACTGCCCTGGAGGGGCGCTCCCGCCAAATGGAAGAACAATAAACGGAAATGCTTGCATTGCTCCGAAACATGGGAGCACCTTTTTCTCCCCCGATGCCGCTGGCCCCAGCAAATCCTCCGCTGCAACCAAACCGAGAAAGGGTCCAAGAAGAGCCCAAGGATTATTCTGACGCCGCCAGCTCCACTCACCCAGATCAAAGAGGAGTAACAACAGATCATCTTCATCACCATCCCGCCAACGACGTTCGCCCCCCTCCAAGAGAAAGGTTTACTCGGGAGGAAATTCGGGAAGTTATAACTGATAACTTCTCAAATAGAAGTTATTTCATCATTTTATTTACAAGCTTTCATTCTATTTAAGTAGTAAATCATCATGAAATCAAGTGAAATAAGGTTTTAATTATATTCTGATATAATTCAGGCTTTAAATATAAGATTATGATTTTTCTTTGAAAAAAATATAAAAAATGAATCAAGTTGAAAGAGTAATAAAATATAATCAACTCCAGTACTCAGAAATATTATTGCAACAAGTCGGTTACTGCCAAATTATGTTCATTTATCCAGAGACAAAGTTGTTACGAACAGATTATTTATTACTTAATTATTTCTATTTTTCCAGAGACAGAGTTGTTGCAACAAATTGCTGACGGAAATCTGGAATTTTGAAATTCAAATTGGCGACGGTAACAAAACCGGAAGGAGACGTTTCTTCTGCGAATTAAAGGCTCTTTTAAGACAAAATTGCTACAACAAATGCAGACGGAAATCTGGGATTTTGAATTCAAATTGGTGGCGGTTACAAGATTGAAAGGAGGCAATTCTTCATCAAATTAAAGGCTCATTATGAGGCAATTTACTATATATACAAGCAAGGATCACCGGAGAGAAGAAAAAGAGATAGTGAAGGGAGAGGAGATCGGAGAGAGGATATTTGAAGGCGAAGTACAGTGGCTTGGGCAACGGAATTCTACAGGCTATCTCGGCGACTCTTTGGTTTGGGTATCATAATTCTTTTTGTTACCATGGCTGTTCAATTCCTATTGCAAAATCATGTATTTCTGACTACGAGGAACTAATCCTCTAACGAGTTTTGTATGTTGTGAATTTTCTGAAGTTTGCCTATATGCTTTCATGAGCAAATGAATTATATTAGTTTTTATCTTAAATTATATTATCTTTTTTAGTGATGACGATAAGAGATTACTATCTTGTGCTTTTTACTGTGATCTATATGCAAGAGCTGCGATCGCAAGTCTCGAGAATTTAATTTGGCGACATATGATTTAGCGTATCGCTATCATTCTAGTTGTGGAGTTAAGATCCTCGCTTTTATACGTATGTTTACTTATGTAACTTTTATTTAAAGCTACTCACTAAATATATATAATGCAAAAATGAAATCGAGAGATGCTCTTCGCAAGTTTAGGATTTCCACAAGATAATAATTAATTTAAGTTCATTTGTATTTTCACACAAAGACAAACTAAGGATAAGGATCAATATATAAAGCTCGTATTTCTCATCAGTATCTAATCTCAGAAACCTGAATTTACAAGTTAGTTTTATTCCATTCTCCTACAAAATTGATATTTTACCTAAGTTAGTTTTATATTCATCTCTCTACAAAAATTAATATTTTGCTTGACTTAGTAGAAAAGAATATTATTAGTACTCATAAGCTTAAATAAAAATATTGTCCCTATGGATTTGACACTCTACTTTCTACTTTATTACTTGACGTGACACGTATACTTGTGTTGCATTTTATATTTCTAATTTTCGCGCATCAAGTTTTTGACGCCGTTGCCGGGGATAATTTTTCTTGTTTAAGTATTATCTTGTGATATTATTAATTCTTAGTAATTTAAGTTCAAGTGTTGTTTTTAGTTTTATTTTCCAATTTAAGTGCATCGTTGTATGTCCAGATATCGAGACACAGAAATAGTGCCTTTAAATTCAGAAATCGAAAGAACTTGTAGGCAAAACAGGAGACTTTTTAGGAATCAATATTACACATCTTGAGATGGGTGATAACATACAAAACAATAGACATGACAATGAGGGTCATGTAGATCCTAATGGGCAAGTGGACCAAAATGGCCAACAGATTGCGCATAGAATGACTTGCCGTGATTATAATACACCTTTACGGGGAGGGTTGCACTTTAGCATAGCTCGGCCTACTATAGCGGCTAATAACTTCAAAATAGATTCAACTACTATGCAATTAGTTCAACATAATAAGTTTGGAGGTCTAAACAATGAAGATGCAAATTCTCATCTAAGGACATTTTTAGAAATATGTGACATGTTTAAAGTAAATGGGGCTACTGATGAAGCAATCTAGTTAAAGTTATTTCCATTTTCGTTAGAAGGAAAAGCTAAAGATTGGCTTAATTCGTTACCACATGGTTCTATAACCACATGAGAGCAATTGGTAGAGAAATTTTTAAATAAATATTTTCCTCCTTCTAAAACCGCAAAGTTAATAAGAGACATCACCATTTTTATGCAAAATCATGGGAAAACTCTTTACGATGCATGAGAGCATTTTAAAAAGTTATTGAGACGATGTCCACATCACGGGTTAGAACAATATAAGCAGGTATCTGCATTTTATAATGGATTACAAACAGCTACCATGATCTTAGTTGATGGAGCTGCGGGGGGATCTTTGATGAAAAAGTACCCGGAGGACGCTTATGCTATTATAGAAGACCTTACCTCTAATAATTATCAATCATTTGAAAGGCAAGGGAATAATAATCCAATGGGTGTCCATCATGTTGATCAATTCACTTCATTAGCTGCAGAAATGAAAACACAATTTAACACGATAAATAAATGACTAGATTCGTTGAGTCAAAATATTGTAATGCCATCCATTAGTAGTATTCATTTACCTAACCCCAATACTTCTCTCACCATAGAACAATTGAATCAAGTTCCGAAAGCAATTAATTATGTAGGTGGCCAAAGATAAAATGTTTTTTCAAATCAATATAATCTTGAGTGGAGTAATCACCCTAATTTTTCATGGGGAAACAATCAAAATGTTAATCATTCACCAGAATTTAATCATATTCCTACCAACAATCAAGAAAATTCAAGGAAATTATCGGATGAATTAATCTTAGAAATGTTTCAGAAAAATGATGCAAGAGTGTTAGGGATAGAATCATCTCTTAGATCCTTAGAAACTTCCATAAGACATGTTGGAACATCCTATTACTGATTTGGGTAAGGATCACTATGTCCATAGGATTGTGTCTTGACCTAATTGTATAGATTTAAAGGTCAACTAGAATAGGCCTAAAACTTAGAACTTAGGTTTGAAAGTTGCCCCCAAGACCTCCTAGTACAAATTACAAGTGCAGAAGACTAAGGCAATTATCGTCGAGCTCAGTTCAATGAGTCGTCGAACTCGGTTCGACGATCTCCTAGCTCAGATCTACGTTTCTGTCTCAAGTTAAAATCCAGATCTCTGAGCTCAGTTCGACGATAATTGAGCTCAGATCGGCGTTTCTGTCTCAAGTTAAAATCCAGTCTCTGAGCTCAAGTCGACGATAGTCGAGCTCAGATCAATGATTTTCTTGAGAGATCGATGATGTCAGGATTTCAAATTCAGTCAGTTATGGAATTCAAATTTCTTCATATCCAGCATTTAATGCAAAGGATTTTGTAGCCATTTCAATCAATCTGGAGCAAGTTTTAAGGAGACTAAAAGGGAATGTTTCTTAGGACTTTCCTCCAGAGACAGTTATCAATTAAGGAAGTCATTTATGACTGGCCAAGGACTATCTAGAAGATGAATTTCAATATATCATTTTCAGATAATAGAGACAGAGAACAATAACAAGAGAAAACTAAGAATAATATCTGAGATCTGTGAGACACACACAAGAACTACATGATTACAGTATCTCATCTCTGATTCAAGTTTTTCAAGGCTTTATCAATCAAGACTCCAGACACATCACATTTCAGTCATTGCTGAAATTATCTTTTGCTGGAGATCTCATCTTCTGAAGGCCTATCACCCTGTGCAAAGCTTCTTCTCCTGAACAACTGTAAATCTCAGGGGGAGCTTTGACATCATCAATCCACTAGTCTTCTCTTTGACTGTTGACAGAGAAGAACAACTTCACCTCCTTTTTCTTTTCTTTTACTGTGAAAGGGTTATTCAAAACTCCCTTCAAAAGTTTTGTGTTTGGTTTCTGAGACCTTGTCAAAACTCAGTGGTGGCAAGACACCTGATCAAAAAATCTGTTTTGGTTTTTGAGCACCTTATCAAAAGCTCATTGGTGCCCAGGACACCTGATCAACTCATCCTGCAGTGAATTCCTACCTAGGGTGGTAGAAGAGTGGATGTACCCAGGTTGATTGGGGAACCACTATAGCTCCTTGTGTCTTCTGGTTGTTTGTGTTTTATTTGCTGTGTGCTGTGAATTAGTGTAACACCCCAGAAATCTCAAAATATGTTTGTAAACAGTTTTGGGTTGGAGGCTGTTAGACACGGCCTGGGACACGGGCGTGTCCCAGGGCGTGTCGGGGGTACACGGCCTGGGACACGGGCGTGTCCCAGGGCGTGTCACTCAATAAAATCGGAAAATGGCCTGTTTGAGTCAGGGAGGTACACGGCCTTGAACACGGCCGTAAACACGGCCTTGAACACGGCCGTGTCAGGTTTGACACGGGCGTGTCAAATCCCGTGTTCTGGTATCTTTCGAGTCGGTTGCTAACCGACTGGGGAACACGGCCTGTGACACGGGCGTGTCACAGGGCGTGTCAGGCCTGTTGAAATGTTTTTCAGAGCAGATCTCGGCCGTTCGTTTCCCTCTATTTGGATCTTGTGGTCCAAAGCCTTTCCAGCTGCTATAAGGCTGTGGATTGAGATAAACTCTCATTCTCACTTAGCCTTTAAGAGAGGAGAGCTTGGAGGAGGAGGAGGAGGAGCTTTCCGGCCGCCGGTGGAGCTTCGTCGATCCGAATCGTGAGCCGTGTTCAGCGTTGCGGAGGCAAGGCCGCTGCGGTGATTTCCATCCGGCTAGTTCTTCCATGGCGCCGAAGCGATCGTCAAGGGTAACGATCTTTCTTCCTTGGGCAGGTGAAGCCCTTTGTTTTGCATGTGCATGGGATCCTCCATCAAGAGATGGAACTGCGTAAGTGATTCCAGCAGTTGAGTTTGCATCTAGAGCCGGAAATATGTAGTACGGCATAGGCATGCTGTGTGAAGCCCATCCAGACGTATGTCGGGATTGGTGATGTTTATATTGCGAACCGGAGAAGACTCCGTGTATTCATCGTTTAGCCTGCGGAGATGGTGAGGACGATGTGCTTGGTGTACAGGATGCTTTGCATAGCTCCTTTGGTTGTATGTTTGCTAAGAGCTGGTTGATGGAGTGCGGACACCTCTGAGTGGGTGGGCGCGAGAGGTCTTCAACAGGGTTTGGAGACTTATGCCCATTCCACCAAGTGGCGATGTTAAGATCGGATGAGCGGTCGATTGGTAGCAAAGCAGCAGGGCGAATTCCCTAGGCTTGTTACACTACGTGGGTAGGTCGACTGGTAGTGCTCACGGGTTTTGGTGTGGTGCGTATCTCTGAGTGAGACGGGTGCGTGAGGTCTTCAACAGGGGTTTGGAGGCTTATGCCCGCCTACCAAGTACAAACCATAAAGGTGCCCTGAGTGCACGGAGCGCCTGGCATTGAGGCCGGCGTTTGTGATGTTGTGTGTATGTTGTGTATATGTTGAAATTGCTATACATGCAGGGAAGGAACCACTGCCCCGGGTAAGGGGTAGGGTCGTTATAATTGGTCAGCTGAATGCTGACCGTTGCTTTGTTTATCACCCATGGGGTGGACATCCATATGCAGGTGTTGCGGGCTGATTGGATTGAGCGGGCAGAAGCCTATGCTGCTGGTAGGCCCTTGAAGGCCGTGCGAAGTGTTGGATTTCATGTGTGGCCGGCCTGCGTGCCGATGTATGAAATTATATGTGTTGTAAAGAGTAACTTGTAAGGCCTTAAGGCCGTGTGCGGTGTGGTCTTGTAAACATTCCTGGTCTTATATATAAATGTGATATTTATATAGTCGTGGACATTCATTGTTATGAGTTCTTGCACTTAATAAATTTCCGCTAGAATGCTCTGAGTTAGGATGCGTATAGAAGGTTTTTGATACTCTCAAGTGACTCCGTCGTTTGTCTGTGATATATGGCGTGGGGCCCCGGCCGGACCCTCGGTTATATTCCACGTGATGAATGGGGGCATTACAATTTGGTATCAGAGGTTAGGGTTGAGTTGGGAGCGCATAAAGTGAACTCAAGAATGTCCACTAGGAATGTGTGTGTGTGTCTATTCGGTGAGTTTGCCGTATTCGCATGGAAAGTAATGCTATCTTGTTCACCTATAGGTGACGAGGAGTGGAGCTGGGCAGTCGGAGCCCCAGCGTTCGGATGAGAGTGCGGCACCACCTGAGGTGCCTACACCTCCTCCTTCTGCGGAAACGATGCGCTTAGTTGCGGAGGTGATCTTTGCCATGCTTCAGGCACAACCTTTTGGGCAAGCGAGGCCTGCTGTGGCGCCAGTGCAGGTTGGTGCGAGGCAAGAGCATGTTGAGGTTCCGGTTGCTGTGCAAGCAGCGGACGAACAACTTAAGCACTTTATGGAGTTTAACCCGCCTACGTTTGTTGGGGCAACGTCTCCAACAGAGGCCGAGGATTGGCTCTCTAGAGTGAAAAGAATCCTGGCTGCGCTCCGGATTAGTGAGGAGCAGAAAGTCCCATTAGCCACTTTCCTCCTGGAAGGAGAGGCGAGGCTTTGGTGGGATGAGATCGAGTTGCACCAGTTGGGAGGTAGAAACCTGGGCGACATATCGATGGACGAATTCTCCAGATTATTTTGGGCGAAATACTTGCCAATGGCGCAGAGAATTGCAATGGAAAATGAATTTCAACGTCTGGTACAGGGTGATAAGACCGTGGACGATTACCTGCATGAGTTTACCAGGCTCGGTCGGTATGCGGGATCGACGTTTGCGGAAGAGGCGCGAAAGACGAATAGGTTCTATGAAGGACTGCGTGATGAGCTGAGGTTGGCTCTCCCGAGTTCAGTGAACCAAGGCTTCCAAGCATTGGTGCATACCGCTAGTGCGCTGGAAAAGGATTTGAAGCGGGTACGGGAGAAGAAGAACTTAGCAATAGAAAAGTCCGACTTCAAAGTTCCGCAATCAGAGCAATCAGATTTCAGGAAACGTGATAAGAAGCGGTTCAGACCTGCTGAACAAACTTCTTCGGATGTTGCGTCAGGAGCAACGTTTGGGCAAGAACGGGTTGAGCCGCGTACATGTTTCATTTGTGGGAAGCCAGGGCATATCGCGCGATTTTGCTGGAATGGTGCGTCAAAGGGTGAAAGAAAGACAGGTGCGTCCTATGACAAGAAGGGCAAAGCTGTGGCAGAGTCGTCTGCATCGCGGGCGCAACCGCGAATATACACTCTTGAGATGCAGGAGCCGCAAAGCTCAAATCAAGCAGAACAGCAAATCCGTGCTTTGGACTTAATGGAGGCCGCTAAACGGATTCTGCGAGATGCGGAGAAGCCGAAATAAAGTGGAATGTGCACTTTATTATGTTGTCTATTGTATGTATGTATGTATTTCTGTTTGTGACAAACAGTTGTGGTGGTACGATTCCATGGGGTGAGACAAGCTGCGGCCTCTGAGCTCTAAACCTGGATCGTTTTGGTTTGTATCGCAACAGCGTGGTTGTGGTGATCCTTGTGCGTTGCGCTAAATTTCGGGACGAAATTTCTATAAGGAGGGGAGGATTGTAACACCCCAGAAATCTCAAAATATGTTTGTAAACAGTTTTGGGTTGGAGGCTGTTAGACACGGCCTGGGACACGGGCGTGTCCCAGGGCGTGTCGGGGGTACACGGCCTGGGACACGGGCGTGTCCCAGGGCGTGTCACTCAATAAAATCGGAAAATGGCCTGTTTGAGTCAGGGAGGTACACGGCCTTGAACACGGCCGTGAACACGGCCTTGAATACGGCCGTGTCAGGTTTGACACGGGCGTGTCAAATCCCGTGTTCTGGTATCTTTCGAGTCGGTTGCTAACCGACTGGGGAACACGGCCTGTGACACGGGCGTGTCACAGGGCATGTCAGGCCTGTTGAAATGTTTTTCAGAGCAGATCTCGGCCGTTCGTTTCCCTCTATTTGGATCTTGTGGTCCAAAGCCTTTCCAGCTGCTATAAGGCCGTGGATTGAGATAAACTCTCATTCTCACTTAGCCTTTAAGAGAGGAGAGCTTGGAGGAGGAGGAGGAGGAGCTTTCCGGCCGCCGGTGGAGCTTCGTCGATCCGAATCGTGAGCCGTGTTCAGCGTTGCGGAGGCAAGGCCGCTGCGGTGATTTCCATCCGGCTAGTTCTTCCATGGCGCCGAAGCGATCGTCAAGGGTAACGATCTTTCTTCCTTGGGCAGGTGAAGCCCTTTGTTTTGCATGTGCATGGGATCCTCCATCAAGAGATGGAACTGCGTAAGTGATTCCAGCAGTTGAGTTTGCATCTAGAGCCGGAAATATGTAGTACGACATAGGCATGCTGTGTGAAGCCCATCCAGACGTATGCCGGGATTGGTGATGTTTATATTGCGAACCGGAGAAGACTCCGTGTATTCATCGTTTAGCCTGCGGAGATGGTGAGGACGATGTGCTTGGTGTACAGGATGCTTTGCATAGCTCCTTTGGTTGTATGTTTGCTAAGAGCTGGTTGATGGAGTGCGAACACCTCTGAGTGGGTGGGCGCGAGAGGTCTTCAACAGGGGTTTGGAGGCTTATGCCCATTCCACCAAGTGGCGATGTTAAGATCGGATGAGCGGTCGATTGGTAGCAAAGCAGCAGGGCGAATTCCCTAGGCTTGTTACACTACGTGGGTAGGTCGACTGGTAGTGCTCACGGGTTTTGGTGTGGTGCGTACCTCTGAGTGAGACGGGTGCGTGAGGTCTTCAACAGGGGTTTGGAGGCTTATGCCCGCCTACCAAGTACAAACCATAAAGGTGCCCTGAGTGCACGGAGCGCCTGGCATTGAGGTCGGCGTTTGTGATGTTGTGTGTATGTTGTGTATATGTTGAAATTGCTATACATGCAGGGAAGGAACCACTGCCCCGGGTAAGGGGTAGGTTCGTTATAATTGGTCAGCTGAATGCTGACCGTTGCTTTGTTTATCACCCATGGGGTGGACGTCCATATGCAGGTGTTGCGGGCTGATTGGATTGAGCGGGCAGAAGCCCATGCTGCTGGTAGGCCCTTGAAGGCCGTGCGAAGTGTTGGATTTCATGTGTGGTCGGCCTGCGTGCCGATGTATGAAATTATATGTGTTGTAAAGAGTAACTTGTAAGGCCTTAAGGCCGTGTGCGGTGTGGTCTTGTAAACATTCCTGGTCTTATATATAAATGTGATATTTATATAGTCGTGGACATTCATTGTTATGAGTTCTTGCACTTAATAAATTTCCGCTAGAATGCTCTGAGTTAGGATGCGTATAGAAGGTTTTTGATACTCTCAAGTGACTCCGTCGTTTGTCTGTGACATATGGCGTGGGGCCCCGGCCGGACCCTCAGTTATATTCCACGTGACGAATGGGGGCGTTACAATTAGTTTCTTGCTTTACTTTATTTTGTTTACTGCAAGCACAATACACTATAATTAAATTAAGTCTTCTACTGCCAATTAGTTTTTAATTTGTAAAATTATTTTAAAATACTCTATTCACCCCCCTCTAGAGTAAAGATGGATCTTACCCTCACTTTCAGGACAGATTGCCAATGCATTAAATCTAAGGCAAGTTGGAACATTGCCAGCTGAAACAACACCAAATTCAAAGAGAGATGACACAACTCATTAATGTAAATCTGTTACCCTAAGAAGTGGAAATAAAATTTCGGGCGGGGATTTATTATTTGAAAAATTCAAGGAAGATAAAAAAAAAAAAAAAAAAAAGAGGACGAGAATTCTAACATAGAAAAAGGGGTAAAAATTATAGATCTAGAAGAAAGAAAAATTTACCCACCTCCACTTTTTCCGTCTAGACTCACTAAATCTAAGTTTGATAAACAATTCCAGAAGTTTATGGAAGTTTTTAAAAAACTGACCATAAATATCCCCTTTGCCGAGGCTTTGGAGCAGATGCCTAACTATGTAAAATTCATGAAGGATATTCTCTCCAAAAAGAGAAAATTCGCTGAAAAAGAAATTGTGGTTTAAACTAAAGAATGTAGTGCTATACTACAAAAGAAACTACCCCATAATTTAAAAGATCCAGGACGCTTCACCATACCATGTTCTATAGGAGTTAAATTTCAGGTAGGGCTTTGTGTGACCTAGGGGCTAGTATTAATCTCATGTCACTTTCTATTTATAAAACACTAGGCCTTGGAGAAATAACTCCTACCTCTCTTACTCTTCAACTAACTGACCGAACTTTAGCATTTCCTAAAGGTATTGTGGAAGACGTATTTGTAAAGGTAGAGAAGTTCATTTTCCCTACTGACTTTGTAGTATTGGACATGGAAGAAGATAGGGATGTGCCCATTATTCTTAGAAGACCCTTTCTAGCTACAGGAAGGACTCTTATTGACGTCCAAAAAGGAGAACTTACAATGAGAGTTAATGAGGAAGAGGTAACTTTCAATATATTAAAAGTAATTAAATATCCTAATGATAAAGAAGAATGCCATTCTATTAATAAATTAGAAATTCCAACTAAAGCTTACCAAAAGAATGACATTTGGGAGAAAGCAAAAAAATGGCATGACTCAAGATTAAAGAAGAAAGAATTTATGCCAGGGCAATTGGTTTTGTTATTTAACTCGAGATTGAGATTGTTTCCCGATAAATTGAAATCTAGATGGTCCAGACCATTTTTAATTAAAGAAGCTCACCCTTACGACGCTGTTATGATCCGTAATGAAGTAGATGGATCAGAATTCAAGGTGAACATGCAAAGACTAAAAATTTATATGAGCAATAAGGATGGTTTAATGAAATCATCGTTCACCTTCAAAAACTGACAAGGAAGACAAGTCCTGTCGGGACTAAAACTCAGGCGCTTATTGGGAGGCAACCCAAATCTCTCTTTTAATTTTTAGTTCAAGTCGTTTTTTCATTTTATTTTTATGTTCGCTGATTAGTGCGAGTTTATTTACTAGAATAAAATTTCTCTATTTTTGCCGATGACTCGTCATACTGTTTTCGTTTTTTTATATTATGCTAACTGTCGAATTTTGTTGAAATTCATGGATATTCATGTTTCTCTGATATTGCTATGGTTGATTTTTATTCATTATGATTTAACCTTTCATATAAAATACGTATATGAAGCATGACACATTTGAGCTCACAGGGCAATATAGTCAAGGAGGCCAATCTAAGGCCACGGAGAAGGCAATACAGCTGTGTCAATGATTCAGAGAATGACCCCAGGGGAGTATTAAATTCTATTTTACCTTGTGCACTTGATTTCACACTCATTTGATTTTTTGTTTGTTTGAATGCTTCCTCTGAGTTGATAAAAAGGTTGCTTGATTGCTTTCTATAGTTGAACAAATTGCTAGGGTCTAGCAAAGTTTAAGTGTGGGGGTGGGTTCACCTCTATTAATTGGGACAGAGAATAACTCATCATCCTGTTAGATTGAGTATCCTTATGCCTAATGTTAATCAATTTTGCTATTAAAAATTTCATATTTAATTGATTGGTGTTTTATCAATCTTAAAGATTTTAAAACTTGAAACTTAAAATTAACAAGATATGTTAAAGCTCTTTTATGTATTTCTATCCATTCACAATATTCCTTTAAAGAGTTTACCTCTTATCAACATATTTTTGCTGATTTTTCTAAATAATGGTGAATGGTGAAACAAGAATTAAGGTGATGATGGACGCTGAGACAAGGGATTTTGGTAAGTAAGTGGGGGAAAGAAATAAGACAACCTTTTATATCATCCACCAACCCTCTTGAGATTGTCTTGTCATTTTTTGATACCTACTATTCCACGCATAAAGTTCCCTATCTTGGTTTATTTCTCATTTTTGGGTGTGTAAAGTATTGTGGCATAGTGATGTGGGCCTAAGTGTGTTTTCACACTCTTGAAATGATCCCTACTATGACAAATACCTTAAAAATAAAAATTGAATTTTGGCATAGTGATATGGGCCTAAGTGTGTTTTCATACTCTTGGAATGATCCCTACTATGACAAATAGCTCAAAAATAAAAAAAAAATTTGAATTTTGACATAATGATATGGGCCTAAGTGTGTTTACACACTCTTGGAATGATCCCTACTATGACAAGTAGCAAAGAAAAGATATTTTTGTTGTTAGCAAAAGTACACCCCATAATTTGGAAAGTCTCTTTGATAAAAAAATGTCCAGGGAAATACATATCCACTATCCAAATTCCATTCGTACAATCCTAGTCAAAGCCAAAAGCCTCTAATTTGTTGGCTCTTATGACTTTCTCTCCTTTGAACTCCAAAGTTTTGTGGAAGCTAAGTCACAACTTTAGTTTTTGTTTCTACCTTAGCCTAATGTTGTGGAAGGCCAGTGAGAAGAAGTTGCAAGAAAGTAAATGATTCTGCGGAATAACACACACTCACCAGAAATCATAATTGAGCTTTATCGTATATCAAGCTAATTGATGAGTGATTGATTGAAATCTTAATTGACTGATGTGTTTACCAATTGGTTGAATTGAAATTCTCGAATTATCATTTTTTTTGAATAAATTGAAATGAAGGGTCATTTAAATTAATATCTTGATGGTTATTCTTTTCTCTAATTTGGGTCTTTAATTTATCTTTGCTAGGGACTAGCAAAAGTTCAAGTATGAGGGTGTGATAACTTCTCAAATAGAAGTTATTTCATCATTTTATTTACAAGCTTTCATCCTATTTAAGTAGTAAATCATCATGAAATCAAGTGAAATAAAGTTTTAATTATATTCTGATATAATTCAGGCTTTAAACATAATATTATGATTTTTTTTGAAAAAATATAAAAAATGAATCAAGTTGGAAGAATAAAATATAATCAACTCCAGTACTCAGAAATATTGTTGCAACAAGTCGGTTACTGCCAAGTTATGTCCATTTATCCAGAGACAAAGTTGTTACGAACAGATTATTTATTACTTAATTATTTCTATTTTTCCAGAGACAGAGTTGTTACAACAAATTGCTGACGGAAATCTGGAATTTTGAAATTCAAATTGGCGACGGTTACAAAATCGAAAGGAAGCATTTCTTCTGCGAATTAAAGGCTCTTTTAAGACAAAATTGCTACAACAAATGCTGACGAAAATCTGGGATTTTGAATTCAAATTTGTGGCGGTTACAAGATTAAAAGGAGATAATTTTTCATCAAATTATAGGCTCTTTATGAGGCAAATTACTATATATAGAAGCAAGGATCACCGGAGAGAAGAGAAAGAGATAGTGAAGGGAGAGGAGATCAGAGAGAGGAGAATTGAAGGTGAAGTACAGTGGCTTGGGCAACGGAATTCTACAGGCTATCTCGGCGACTCTTTGGTTTGCATTTCATAATTCTTTTTGTTACCATAGCTGTTCAATTCCTATTGCAAAATCATGTATTTCCGACTATGAGGAACTAATCCTTTAACGAGTTTTGTATGTTGTGAATTTTCTGAAGTTTGCCTACATGCTTTCATGAGCAAATGAATTATATTAGTTTTTATCTTAAATTATATTCTCTTCTTTAATGATGTCGATAAGAGATTACCATCTTGTGCTTTTTACTGTGATCTATATGCGAGAGCTGCGATCGCAAGTCTCGAGAATTTAATTTGGCTACATATGATTTAGCGTATCGCTATCATTCTAGCTGTGGAGTTAAGATCCTCACTTTTATACGTATGTTTACTTGTGTAACTTTTATTTAAAGCTACTCACTAAATGTATATAGCGCGAAGATGAAATCGAGAGATGCTCTTCGCAAGTTTAGGATTTCCACAAGATAATGATTAATTTAAGTTCATTTGTATTTTCACACAAAGGCAAGCTAAGGATAAGGATCAATATACAAAGCTCGTATTTATCATCAATATCTAATCTCAGAAACTTGAATTCGCAAGTTAGTTTTATTTCATTCTCCTACAAAATTGATATTTTACCTAAGTTAGTTTTATTTTCATCTCTCTACAAAAATTAATATTTTGCTTGACTTAGTAGAAAAGAATATTACTAGTACTCATAAGCTTAAATAAAAATATTGTCCCTGTGAATTTGACACTCTACTTTCTACTTTATTACTTGACGCGACACGTATACTTGCGTTGCATTTTATATTTCTAATTTTCGCGCATCAATAGCCGAAGAATACCGCCAGGCTGGATGAAGAGACTTTCATGCTCACCGACCGCTCTGCCAAGGCTCCCCCTTGACACCACAAATCCTCGACAATCGCATTCCACATGGATTCAAGCTTCCAAACATCGAGACGTTTGACGGGACCGATGATCCACTAGAACACATCAACCACTTCACCACCATCATGAGGATTTACAACGCTCCAGACCAGTTGCTCCGCCAAGTGTTCCTAGCAACACTCAAAGGACATGCCCATACATGGTTCCATTCCCTGAGAACTAGCACCATTACCAACTTCGCAGAGCTGACCAGGCAGTTTGCTTACCAGTTTATCGCAAATCGGAGAATTGTTCGCGATCCTTCACACCTTTTAGGTATTCGACAAAATGAAGGAGAATCCCTCAAGAACTTCTTTCGCCGCTTCACCTTTGAGGCACGTCAAATTCCGGGCGTCGACCCCGAACTTCTCAAAGGCATCTTCCTTGGCAGACTCCGCCCTAGTGGTTTCTATTCAACACTCATGAGGGAGACCGTGCCCAGTTATCTAGATCTCGTTCACTGGGTCGAGGTCCAGATAGCAGCCGACGAGGCTATTGAAGCGCACTGCCAGCAGTTTGAAGGAAGACAGAAAAGGAAGAAAGAAGAGGAACCAACTCTCACAAGACAAGGAGAACGATGTCGGAGTGAGGTCGTCGTGATAGCCGTCAACGTGACCTTCCTAGGAATGGGGGGCAACATCTACTCCAGGAATACACCCCTCTAAATACCACCCGCACTAATGTGATGTATGCAATTTAAAATGATCCAGCATTCCAATGACCAAGAGCACCGCGGCCAAACCCCAAGGCTGACCAGACAAGATACTACGAGTTCCACCGCGTAACGGGTTATAACACCGAAGAGTGTGCCGGGCTAAAAGATGAAATTAAACGTCTTGTCCGCTAGGGGCTCATCGGGAGATTTTTGCAAGGGCAAGCACAGATCCCAACACAAGAAAACGGAGGAGGAAGGCAGATGGTGGGCAACATAGAGACCATCGTCGGACCCTCGACAATGGATACCTAAGATGGGCGCTCTCCCCGACGCAGGATGACCCTCTACAGTACACCCGCAGCCTGGAATTTTTGTCTCATCCATCCCTCAGCATTTTTATCTTTTATTAATGTTTTATCATCTGCATTTTCCATCATCTTGTTTTCGTCACTTTAGAATAGTAAAAGTCACGAGCTCCTGATCGTGCAAACCATGTTCATTTCTAAGTACAATATCATATTTGTTTTAAGGTAAAGTTGTGCTTACAAACCGAACAAGTAGGTTCTTCACCAACTTTCCCCCTCAACGTTGTGTCATCACCAGGGTCTGCCCCCCTCGCGATTGCAACCGGATTGAGCACATACGTTCTCCGACGCCCGGATTGAGCACCTACGTTCTCCGACAGTCGGATTGAGTACTTACATTCTCCGACGTCACTCTTCATGCCATCGTCAGGGCCTGCCCACCTCACGATTGCACCCGGATTGAGCACTTACGTTCTCCGGTACCCGGATTGAGCACCTACGTTCTCCGGCACCCGGATTGAGCACTTACATTCTCCGGCGCCCGTATTGAACACCTACGTTCTCCGACAATCGAATTGAGTACTTACATTCTCCGACATCACTCTTCATGCCATCGTCAGGGCCTTCCCCCCTCACGATTGCACCCGGATTGAGCACTTACATTCTCCGGCACCCAGATTGAGCACCTACGTTCTCTGGTGCCCGGATTGAGCACCTACGTTCTTCGACGGTCGGATTGAGTACTTACATTCTCTGACGTCACTCTTCATGCCAACGCCAGGGCCTGCCCCCCTCATGAAGAAGCCACGAGCATCCCTCGTGCAAATCAAGTCGCGTACATCCCTCGCGCAAGCTAAGCCGCGAGTAACTCTCGCACAAACAAAGTTGCGAGCATCCCTCGCTCAATCTAAGTCGCGGACCCCAAGCAGCGAGCCGACGCAGACAAGCAACGAAGATAACATAAAAAGCAACAACAATGGAATGACAAAATGATACAAGTACAATCAGCGCCTAAAGGCAACAACAGTAAATACTAAACAAAGGGCAAAATACAATACACCCAACTGAACAACAAAGCATAAACGTACAACAACAAGTGTATATGTGCCGCTACTCGTCCTCCGCATCTGAGTCGGAGCGCTCATCCTCAGAAACATCTGCAAAGCTGAAACAGGATGTGTCGCATCCAAGGATCTTGCTAACAAAGCGAAAAGCCTTCGAAACACCGTGTCGGAGCCCTAACTCGCGTATGTCATCCATTTAAGGCTCCACCTCCTTAGACCAGATATCGTCACGAACTCCTCCGCGATCAGGCTACGGTCTCGCATGTAGTCCAATGACTCCAAGTACTCCGCAAGCCCTACAGCCTTCAGCTCTGACACATGATCATCAGAGGACAGCATTTCCACCTGCACCTTCGCCGCTCGAAGCTGAGTCTCAAGGCCTGAGACCTCCTCCTGCGCCGTCTGTAACTGGGTTTCCAAGCCTGAAGTCTCCTCCTTCGAATGCTTTAACATCTGGGAGGTCCTATCCACCAAAGTCTTCTCCACTTCCAAAGCCGAACGTGCATCTTCTAGCTCAGACTTCAGCTCCAAACCAATCCGGCAGAACCGCGCGATGTCCCGGTCGTGTTCCTCCCTCAAGGAGGCAAGCGAACTCATCGTCGACCAAATCTTCTCTTGAAGAGTAAGGTACCCATCCTTCAGACTCACGTAATGTTCATTCTAGGTCACTGAAATCTGCTCATGGGTCTCTATCTGCACAAAGAAGAAATCGAAGTTAGTCTCTATCAGCAAGAAAAAGCAAGGGAAAAAGCCTTGGGAACAAGTCGAACCCTTACCGCATCGCTCATCGCCCTGAATGAAGAGGACATCCACGGAGCTACTGTACCAGCAAACACCCGAGGAACTGGGGAAGCAAGTATCTGCACCTCAGGAGTCGAATTATGACAAATCTCAGAAGTTACCGCTGTCACCACCACATCAAGGTCGCCAGAAAAGGCCGCCACCGCTTTCCTCTTACGACCCCCTCCTTGATAATTCTCCGCTGGTCGAACTGAATCCGCCGAGATACCACATCGCACCAACCGTTTTCCTCCACATAAACATAAATGTTGAAAAGACGGTTGGCCAACTCGCGAGGCTTAGAAAATCCAAGCACCGGAGAAAAGTCCCGCTCCTTCCCCCTCACGCGGCGACAGCGATCGGGAAACGTATCCTACACCTCAGGAAGACCCCATGAATTCTTGACATATCCAAACAAAGTGCTGCCATGACGACGGTCCTTACGGGGTTCGAATTCCAACCAACTCTTATTGTTGCATACCTCCATCCGCTCACTACCATCAGAACGTACATCGCACAAATCTCGGAACTGGTCTAAAGAAAATCGGCCCTCATGCTCGCAGAAGAAGGCAACTAAGCCCATGATTCGGGAAATTCCAGCAGGAAAAAACTGGGAGATAGACACTCCACAAAACTTTAAGATCTCAATCGCCTCCTCGCAGGATGGAAAACAGAAGCCGAATCTCAGGGAGACTTCGCAAATCGTTAACCAACCACAAGGAGGATTCTAAACCCGCTCCTCGGGACGCGGGATCCTCACTTTCAAATCAGTAGGAAGCTCGTACTTCGCCCTCCAGATATCAACACCATCATCGGTCAAAGAGGAGCGCAGGCACATCGGGCCAGAAGAGCGATTCGAAACCTGCGCACGACAAAAAGTAAAAGGTCAGCCCAAAAATAAAGACTCGGATCCGCATGTCCGAGCGCACATGGCACCAATAGCACGCAAGAGAGGATGCCCACGCAAGCATGCAAATAGCAGGGGCATGCACAACCAATCCGCACGACCTGCGCGTGCGAGCGGCGTGCACACGCCCAGCCTTCCTGCATCGGTGCGTCATCGTCGTTCGTCAAACCTTCCTCTGAATACCTTTGAAGCACTGGCCGCCGCCACCGCCTTCTCATCGAAAACCGTCATGACAGCATGAAGCAAGGGAAATCTCTCCTCTCTCGCTCACTTCGCTCTCGGGCAGCAGAGATTTGGGGGGATGGGTTCCACCATCATTTATAGGAGAGAAATCCCCCCCATGATCTCTTCCCAAAGTTGATCTTGGCTTTGCCATCCCCCCCGAAGAACTCTCATGATGAGAGAATCATGGGGGTGGCGGGACCCACTCCCTCTCCCTATGGAGGAGGGCCACCGCCGCCGGGAAGACCCCCGCCATCGGGTGGCCTGACCACCACTAGCGGTCGGCCCCCTTCTGGGACTCCCTGCGGCCGGACCGCCAGCCTCGCCGGCGGGGTGGCAGCGGCAAGCCGCCGGTCTGGCCGCGGCCAACCTGGCCCTGACTGGTCATGCCGCGGCCGCGGCCAGCCGTGGCTGGCCTAGCCACAGCCGGCCTAGCCGCGGCCGGCCACCTAGCCGCTGACGTCCTGGCCATGGCAGGCCGTCGACCGAGCCACGGTAGGGCGTCGGCCTAGCCGCGCCCGGCCCGCCGCCGGCCAAGACACCACCACCACCGGCGGCTTGCCCCCTTCCGGGACTCCCCGCGGCCGGACCGCCGGCCTCGCTGGCGGGATGGCAGCGGTAAGACGCTGGTCTAGTCGTGGCCGGCCAGGCCCTGGCTGGCCATGCCGCTGCCGACCGCGGCCGCCCTATCCGCGGCCAGCCTAGCCGCGGTCGGCAAGGCTGGCCTAGCCGCGGTCGGCTAGGCTGGCCTAGCCGCGGTCGGCTAGGCTGGCCTAGCCGCGGTCGGCTTGGCTGACCTAGCCAAGGCCGGCCTAGCCGCGGCCCGCCTAGCCAAGGCCGGCCAACTAGCCGGCGGCGGCCCGGCCACGACAGGCCGCCGGCCGAGCCGCAGTAGGGCGCCGACCCCCGGCTGGCCACGTAGCTGCCGGCCGCCGAGCCACCACCACCACCTAGCCGCCGCCGGCCGGTCACCTAGCCGCCAGCCTAGCCGCGGCCGGCCCCCGGTCGGCAACCTAGCCCTCGGTCGGCCGCCGGCCGCCCGGCCGGCCACCACAACCACCGTGGCGCTCCGTCGTCGTGGACGACCTCCCCACCGTCCGATCGACGGGAGGCTCTGCTCGCCGTCCGATCAAGTGGGTAACCACCCACTAACCCACTACTTTAGTGGTGGAGCCCGCCATTATCCTCCCCCCTGAGGCTATAAAAGGGACCCCAGTGGCTCTTCATTCTTGACCTTTTTTCTCTTCTTCGGGTTGTCTTCTTCTTCCTTAGGTGAGAGCTCTCTTGTCTCCTCCCCCGAGTCGGCCTCCTATCGTCGTGAACCACCGGCGGCCACCTGCGGCCACCAGCGCTCCACCAGCACGTTGCCAGCAGAAAAACGCCCAAGTCCCCGAGGAAGCCAAAGGAAGAAGGCATCCGCCGCCAGCAAGCGTGCACGACCACAAACACCAGAGCACCAGGATCACCCCACGCATTGCAACATCCAAGTTACTCCCGCGGCGCAGTCTGTTGCCTGTCGGGAGCCGTAGTCTCTCTCTCCCAAGTTATAACGGGAGCGACCTGTCACCCCGATTCTCCAACACATTGTAATCACCGGAAGTTAGTGGAATTTGATCGGCACAGACCCGGTCACGTAGTTTTTTACCCATTTAAGAAGTTTTTCCACGTCATCACATCTTGTGTCAACCTTCTACTTTCATTGACTGTGTGCGCGCTCGACCGCTCCGCGGGCTAAGACGGTCCAATTAAATCCGGTCCGACCTGGGCGTCGAGTTAGACCGCAACAATTATTATTATATTCATTTCGAGCCAACAACCTTTCGGGCGAGATTCCAACCAAACCGTTTAAATTTTGAAAGATTGTTCAACATGAAAGTTTTAGATCACGTTCTTGGCTACAAAATGCATATATTATTTGTCTAATTCTGACATGTATTGTGAAAGAACCAACTCAAATTTTTTTAATCTTAAAAAAGCTTGAGCTTTTATATATATATATATATATATATATATATATATATATATATATATATATATATATATATATATATATATATATATATATATATACTGAAGGCGACGAAGAACAATAGGGACGAGCGGAGCGAAGTTGACGAGTACCTATCTTGGACGTTGGTATCGGCCTACCATATATAAAGATATATGATATGGTTTTTTAAACCATGCTTTTAAAAGCCGTTGAACAAATATCAACCGTCCGATTTTGCTTTATTAATCAGTATCGTCCGATCTGTCTCTCCAAATTTTCGTAGGTATCCTAAACCTACTAGGGTCGGGTGTCCTAAACCTATGAAATGACCATTTTAACCATCTAGATGAACAAATCAAAAACTAGCCAGCCCGCAAGGGGCCAGCCCATAAAAGAATGAAAGCCCGCCAGCTTGCAAGGGGCCAGCCCATGAAAGCAAGCAAGCCCGCCAGCCCGCTTAAGCAATATCTTCAACAATATTATGCACACAACTGTATTTAAATCCCAAAATTAATTTTTTCCAGGCAATGTGGGACTAAACAGGCGGGTGAGCACTGTTCACCCGACTATTTATAAATTAATTCTATTATAATATTAATAATATTTTATAATTTAAATATTCATAATATTTTATACAACAGGCGGGTGAACAGTTCCAACGCAACTGTTCACCCGCCTGTATGTTTTATTATATATATAATATATAATATATCATTTATATTATATAATTTATATATATAATAATTTATATATATAAGTAATATATAATAATTTATATATAGATAAGTAAAATCACCGCCGTCGGGGAGGGCGAAGCCCGCCGTCGGCGTCCGGGAACTGTGGCGCGTGTCCATCGGGCCGTAGGCCCGTGCCTCCGGTCCGATGGCTACGCGCCACAGTACCCGCCCGGCAATGGCGGGCTTCGCCCTCCGCCCCCCACGGCGAGTACTCGACACGGGGCTCCGCCCCTACGGCCAAACACGACAGTACCTTCCCGTCAACGGCGGGCTTCGCCCGCTCCCAGCGGTCATGCCCACAACATATACATATGAGTACTCAAAATGACCGTAAAAAAATATCAATCACGATTGCAATTTTTATTTTGTAAAACAACGTGCGTTTTGACTTACAACAACTAATCTCTCTCCCTTTCTCCTCTCTTTCTCTCTCTCTCTCTCCCTACCTCTCTCTAGCTTTAGGAGCCCTACAGTTTTTATTTTTTTAATAATAAAACGATCCGACGGCTGATAAATTATCAAACCATGATCAGATGATGTTTTGAATTTTGAACTCATGAGTTTATATTTTCTTTATAGTTGTAAAGATATATATATATATATATATATATATATATATATATATATATATATATATATATATATATATATATATATATATATATATATATATATATATATATATATATATATATATATATATGAGCTAGCTTAGGTGCTGGTGTACGGACATGAGAATTTGGGGGTCAAGAAGGCTTTAAATCAAAAAGTGATCAATATAAAATTTGTTCGGATCGCCGAGATCTACAACTTTCATGTTGACCACTTTTTGATTTGCTCCTTGACCCCCGATTTGGGACCCGAAAACTGGAAAATTTTAGTCTTACTGTAGCAGTCTCGCCGCCCAGACTTTTCGAGTCCCAAATCGAAGGTCACGGAGGCTACAAATCAAAAAGTGATCAACATGAAAGTTGTTCGGATCGCCGAGATATACAACTTTCATGTTGATCACTTTTCGATTTGGAGCCTCCTTGTCCCTTGTCCGTACGCCCGTACGCCCGCACAGATACATCCATATATATATATATATATATTCAAGCCAAATTAATTATATATAACTTAATATTGTCAATATATGAATCTTTAATATTTGGCAATTAATTAATTAGAAGTCCATAATCTCCTGGAATGTGCTCATAGCAGGAGGAGAGAGTCCAAGAACAACAGTAGTACCGGTTTTGGCGCCTTTCGCCGGCGGCAGAAATAGGGCCACCTCCATGCCGGGGAGCTCCGCCGGCCCGGTCTGAGCGGCGCAGCCCCAACCAAAGTCCGTTGCTCCGAACCCCAACCGGGTCCAGTCCGTAAGCACGAGCGTCCCGGCCAGAGAAGGCATTGCCCGCGTGACCTCATAGTAGTCTATGGTTGACCGAATGGACTCATCGCTAACTTCCCAAATCGCCGATTGGACCATCCGAACAGTGTGAGCTAGCGGCCTGTCGATAATCTCACCGGCGGGGCAGAGGCAGCACGCGAAATTGATGCCGTTTCCGAAGAAGCCGCCTGGGAGCGGCGGTTTGAGCTTCTTCCGGCCGTCTACCGCGAAGAGAAGCTTGGCCGGGTCGGCTGAAGGGGTGTTGAGGGCAATGGTCCGGCTGCGCCAGACCAAGCCGGCGAGCGCTGCAAAGGTGCTCGGCAGTGGTCGGTCGTCGCCGGCATCGGTCGCTAGAAGTTTGAGGCGGGAGAGTTTAGCGGGGTCGAAGCTGAAGCTTCTGTGAAGGATGGGGAGGGAGGGGAACGGCGAGGCGGCGACACTGCTGAGGGAGCCGGAGAGGTCGGCGAACGCCGGATTGGGGAATTGGGGCTTGGGCGGGCAGCGGGCGGTGAGGATAGAGCGGTCAAGAAATGGAGAGAGAGAGATCGGGAGGCCGCGGGCTGTCTCGGCCCAGGCGTGGAGGAACTCGACGGTGGAGAGGCCATCTGCTAGGGAATGGCTCATGGCCATGCCTACAATAAAGCCGCCACATTTGAATTTGGTTACCTACCAGAAACAATATTAATTAATCATCATGTTAATAATATATGCATTTAAATGTTATTAATGTATTATAAATTAATTCGATGATTTTCATTGATGAAGTATATGAGTAAAATTAATTTAAAAAAGAGTCTCTTTTATAGTCCTTAGTTCTTTTTATTTAGAACATGTAGTTAAATATTTTTTTCCCCTTGGAAGGTTCGTTTGGGGGAAAATTTTTAGGTCAGGACTCCTGACCTAAAGAAAGGTCAGGACAACCAATGAAGAGATAGAAATTGCATGGGTCCCGCGCAAAAGTGTATGACACAAGTCACAAGTGTGTGGGCCCCACCTCCATTGCAAGCTCCTCATTGGTGGAGGACCATGAGCATCGTCAGGAGTCCTGACCTAAATATTCCTCTCGTTTGGGAGGGCGACAGTCATTTCGGTGAGGCTGTCAAAGCCACCGGTGAGAGGGAGTTGATTTCAGAGACGAACAGATTCCTCAAATTGTCAGAGCAAATGCCACCGAAGGCGGAAAACAAACGCCCCAGGGTGCGCTGCACGCGATATTTGCTCTCCCAACACACGATATATGTCGGAATTAGACAAGTAATAAAGTTGCAGATCTCGTTCTTGATTACAAAATGCATATATTAGAATATATACAGTAATTTGTCCTTATTTATTTATGCTTCAGATTTTAAAATATTGTACTCATGTGGCTCATTCGTGATGCTCTAGCGTTAGCTCGGTCGATCCCTATAATTGAGTTTGTTTCTGCTCGATGATCTTGTAATCGTGTGGCTCATGCGATAGCGTCGGCTTCCTTTCTTGGACCCCGATCATTACCGGATTCTGTATTGGATTTAATCCAAAAGGACCTTCCTAATGAATGAATTTTCAGTTCTGATTTCAAAAAAAAAAATTTATTGTACTATAAATGAAAAATAAATTTTTTTGAGGAAAATGAAAATTCCTTCTATTATTAACTATAAATATATACACAGCTACTCAACATATCTAAAAAATAATATTAGATATAAGCTGATTGTAATATTCATTATTGTGTGGACAAGATAAGTCCAAAAGTTATTCAATGGACATGATTTTTTTGACTAAAAAAATATTAAAAAATGGGAAATACTGAATCCGTCGGATCAAAAAGAACTCCATCATAACCGTTAAATGAATCCCCTCCATTCACGAAATGGAGGGAATCCTGATATGGGGGGGGTGGGGGGGGGGGGGGGGGGGGGGGGAAGTATTTCACAAAAGCGGTGTTTTTGCATATAATATAGACACGTATACTTACATACACACACATATATACCTGGACCATCAGAAGTGGCATTTCAAATATACTCTCTCTTTGAGGACAATATACGAGCATGCCGAGCTTCTCCGGTTGGGGGATAGAGACATCTCCCAGCAATTCCAGCTCGCAATCTGCCGTGGCCTCTACGAACGGCACACCGCCTCCATTTAGTCTCACGACGAGCTTCTTTTCATCGTTCACTGCCAAACGACCATCGAACGGGTAGAAGTGCACAAGAACCTTCTCAAGGGATGTCCTGAGGATCTCACCGACGACCTTGTCGACGGCCCGGCGATCCGTTGCCGGAAAACAATATATGGTTTTCATGATGACCGGAAGATTTTGGTCGAGGTTTGATAGAAAATAAGTGCCGCCTGCCTTGATGTCTCCGGCAGGGTGTACAATTATCGGCGGCGAGCGGCGTACATTCATCTTGAACAAGTTTTGTTCATTGGCATTGCTCTTCCCATCAGCCATTTTATCTGATTTATCAATACAATTTTCATGTCACACAATAATTCCATCTCTAAATAATTAATAATGAGTTAATATTAATAACTTGATGAAAACTTTATAAAATCTTGAAAAAAAAAAAGGAAAACATGCAAAGTATTTAAAGCTCAAGTGCTTATTATATATCATAATTTAAAGCTATTTAATTTGAATATAAGAATTAATATGCCTATTTTATTTCATGATCATGCATCATATAACAACCTTAAGAGCATATGTGTGTGAGATTATGTTTTTTTTATTAAGAGAATTAAGAATATTTATATATTATGACGAATATAATTAAATGGAAGAGCAAATTATTGAATATTAATTATGACCTGATTCCTGGAAAACATGCAATTGCAGAGTATAAACTGGATCTAACTCCTGTTAAGCTTTTTGCCTTCTTCTGACGCTGGAGTCAATACTCAATACTATTGTGCTGGCCTGTGAGAATTATATTATCAGCTGTTGGTACTGTTGCTCCGGCTGCTGCTGCCGCCAGATATTTATAAAGTCTATAATAAAGAATATATATATATATATATATATATATATATTTAAATATTAATAATTATATGAGTTAATTAAATGAATATTCAGTACTAATTAATCAATATTCAGTTTGTTGAGAAGTCTTTAATTTTAATGAATGTGTCTGTTTCAATGGTAGTTGCCGATTATTAATAGCCTTCAAGTCAATGCCCGCATATATATAATTTCTCATATATTTTTTATTAATCTCGAGGAGATCATCCATTTCAAGACTATTTTTCCCTGAGCTTTCTTAATTATAGAGTTCTTTCACTCTCATCACCAATTTAGCTGTTCATTCCTGAGAAATTTTCGTGCATGCTGTCCACTTAACTGTCGAGTTTCGCTCATCTAAGAGAGACTGCGTCGTCCAACAACCCGCCGGTGGACATAAGACGAATTGGGATGTACGGTCTGCAAACCTGTTGAGATTGAACCCTTTCGAGGTGCGTGTTGAAAATGTCGACAGCCTTCCTTTCGTGCTGCGTGGTGAGGATGTAACGTTCATCCTTTGGAGTTGTATGGTGAGCAGGCCCTAATATTAGATATGCCATATGTAGTGGTTATATTAAATATATATGACTGTGTCTATATTTTCATATGCTTAGTTTTGCACGCAACTTAATTACGTGAATATAAAATAATTAAGGGAATGTTATATATATGAACGATCCTGCATTGAGAGAAACGTGGATCACTCAAGCTCCATTTGTTAATTTGAATGGCCATAATTTAAATGCTATGTTTTTTTTTTCGTCTCTTTAATTGGAATCGGGGATTTGAAATTTTTTTTTAAAACACTACTTTTTGTTTGTTCTTTTGTTTTAGGAAAGCTTAATTTCGTTAATTAGAAGACTCCAAGTGGAGGAACTCTCAAGTAAACAGGTGAAGAAGATGGGGGCAGAAGAGTGATAATTAAAGAGATAGGGTGTACATACAATTGCTTCGTTTCATGCCCGACCAGTTCGCGGCGAACAAAAAGAGTGATGTTTCGTGAACATTACAATCGGCTATGTGCACACCCATATAAAAATCAAAACCAATAAATATGCCTTGTTATGTGCACGCCATGCGATTTACCCTAAGGCCAACTCCTGCAACTGGCGACACACATCATGTAACAGCGGCTTTTCCCAGCATCCAGCTCGAAAGGGTTTAGACTGAACAGGTCTGCAGACCATGCACCCCAACCCATCTCTGATCCACTGGTGGGTCATTGGAGGACACAACCTCGCTTAGATGAGCAAAACTCGATAGTTAGGTAGACAACATGAGAATTTTCCAGGAGGTCATCCATCCCGAGACTAATCCCACCCGAGCACGCTTAACTTTTGAGTTCTTCCACATCTCATCACCAACTGAGCTTAACAAGTTCATTGATACGTCAGTCCTTTTAAGAGTGAACTACACTTTCACGTTCATCTTTTTCCCTGTCTTGACTTCCCAAGAATTCATCCCGGTTGGCACTAACTCTATATGTACCAACGTCACTCCCCAAATCTTTTCCCAACAAGTAACTCTTAAAGCATGAAATCCATTTCTTGAAGTTTACGTTAATCCCTAAGTGACGGGAACTAGCTATACCACTGCCTTTCATTGACGAGAAGTCTAGATAATTGCAAACCAAAATTACTTAGCCTTGCTAAAACTTATGTTGCATCAATATTCCAATCAAAAAAATTCATGTTTTATCAAAATCATATGTTTTGATTCTTTACACCCTGTTTTTCAAATAGTATTGTTTTGATTAAAGTGAAAAAATTGCTTGTCTTTTTTCATTTCACTGATCAGGTTACAAGTTACAAGTTGTTTCTCATCCCTTTGACTCTTGTGTTGATCTTAATTCTGCATCGCCCGGCCCTTACACACAAGGGATTATTGGGACCAGAATCCGGACGCTGGCTGAACTGCCCCGTGTTGTGTTGGCCCCCGAGCAGGCATTCGGCTCCCGACGGTCCGTCCCGGACGATGTCCGGCTCAAGGTCAAAGGCAGATAGAGAAGGTCATACACGTCAATGAATGCTGGGCGCTGCTATTAGTAATTTGGTTAGAGGTTGGCTGCTTGTCCTCTGTTTTTTAGGGGATACATCAATTATACTAATGTTACATCAATTAATATGAGCTATTAATAATGTTAGTAGTGGTCCTTGTGGATGTAAATTAAGGGGCGGTGGAATGTCTTTAATTTGCATTCACAGTCACCGGTCATGGGATAATTAAAGCTAATAGGCACTTATGTTCTTCATGCATTACAAATTTAAATAAAGGCAAAACATCTGTTTCAAGTAGCCTTAGAAGGCGGTCTTCTAAGGTGAAAAAGAACTTCAAGGGATGAAGGAGATCTTCAAGTCATTTTCGAATGATCTTTAAAGGCCGAAAGAGATCTTCAAAGGGAACTTCGAACGTCGAGGGAGAACTTTGTAGAAGCTCTCTCGGGGGCGGAATCAAAGGTCCGTCGAAATGAAGACTTTATGCTCCTTTTACAGCTTTTGACGGGGGCAGTTCAGTAATTGTGTCGTTGTAACCACTGTAACTACCAGACAGATGAATCATATTTCTCGATTTGAAGTTAAGGCTGAGCATATTATTCGAAACACGAATATTTAGTCTAATCACTTAACTCAATTTGAGTCGATTCAATTTGACTCGAATATGATTTCGAGTCGATTTCGACCCAGCTTCAATCACTCAAAATATAATTTGAATCAGCTTGAATTGATGAAATATGTTATATATTTATTAATATAATTTTTTTAAAATTAAAAATACTGAAATTTTAATCTAAATTGAAAGAGCGAAGATTTTAACTATTTCATTTGCTAAATTTTGAGGTTGCCCAATTTAATTTCAAGCCAACTAAAAATGAAGATAAAAATTGATAATTTTTTAGCCAACTCAGAATAAAGCCATTTTGAGTCAAGTCTACTTGATTAGCCCAAATTGCTCGAACTCGACTCGATATCAACCCTAATCTGGAGGATATGAATCGTCATTTTTGCAAATATGGTGATTTTGCACCCCAAGCGGTTCAGGCAGGACCGGCAGTGTCAGTGACATTAACGAACTGCGAACTACGAACTGTGAACATCCTCGTAGTCCTTGCAAAAGAAGGTAAATTGCAACGCGCCCGAAAGGGAATTTGTGCGCTCATGTGTGCATAAGGATATGTGGGTGCATCGTGAGCGTGTACATAATCGTGCGGCGAGAGGAGGTGTACAAACGAGGCGCACGACTAAGGAAGTCATGGCCATGGGTGTGCGTTCACCCGTGCTGTCGTGCAGTACAACTCAGTTAGTAATGGAGGTCGGGGTCAATCCCCTCTATCTAGGAGGTCGCGGGTTCACGACAGCACCTCAACAACCCACCGCACATGAATTACGTTCCGTGTACGGAGATGGGTTTGGGTTTACGACCTACATGCCTATAAAAAAATGGAGCAATGCATGGTCTATAACTTAAAGTGCACTTTTTATGTAATACCTCGATCTACCGTAAGTGCGCTACAGGTCTGCAGACCAGTGACCCCAACCCCTCTCCACAAATCTGATTAGTCGTGTTGTGGGTCATCCGATTTTTCCCCGATCAGGGGAATTGGACCGCCTTACCTCGGAGTTGGACCGGATGCGCAACAGTCAATGAAAATATAGCAGAAATGACAAAAGACTTTTTTTACTGAGGAAAATCCAAAAATGGCGAAAAACCACGTGACCCGATCTGTACCGGGCCAAAATCCACTATTTCTCTTTAGGTTATAAGTTTTGAGAGTTTTCTAAGAGGGTGAAAGAACACATCTCTGTTACAAGTTTTGAATACAAAAGCAACAGAAAATGAACCAAGTCCCCGAAGCCTTGAAGAGAGCGCTCCGGTGGAAAAAGTACTAAATTCTCGGAGGCTTGATGGGAGCGGTCCCGCAAAGTCAGAGCCTTGACGGGAGCGCTCCTGCAGAAAAAATGTCAAGTCCTTGAAGTCTTGTGATGGCTTCACACAACATCCGTTGAAGCGAATCTCAATGCCTTCTCCCGGGCTCACAAAAGTGTTCAAGTGAGCGTCAGACGTTATGCACGCTGGAGAGGGAGCGGAGTAAATTCCAAGCGAAGTAACGATCTAAGTCTTACGTTCTTGCCCATAAAAACTCAGAGTTCTCTCTAGTTGCTAGAGTTGCTTGTCTTCAAATGAGGACTTGAGGGTCTTTCTATAGTTTTCTAGAAGAATTCTGGTAATTGCGCCAAGACGGATTTTGAGGTGACGAATGACGTCGCTCTGCTTCGGTCATTTGGATTACCAATTCTCATGAAATGACGGAAGTATCCCCCCTGATAGAATTAATTTCAAGATAACCCAAATACCTAGAGGGGGGGATGAATAAGTTCTTTTTCTTTTTTACTTAAGGCAGAATAATTATTCAGATCTTAAAATAGAATCTAACTATTCTACATCAATCACAACATAGAAAACAGGATCACACACACATCACAGATTGCACACAGGTTTATAGTGGTTCCCCAAGGTCTAGGTACATCCACTTTCCCCCTTCACCTATCTAGCAGTGTGCTAGATTCGACCTAACTTCTTCCTTCTTCTCAGATCCACAGATCTTACAACTCAGAACCTTGAAAGATTCCTACAACTCAGAGTGTAACAACACTCCTACAACTCAGATCTATGAAAAGATCCTATAAAATTCGATAAGTGTTTAGATAGACTCTTACCCTTGTTGAGAGAGAAGGGATAAGAGGTTTCTTGATCAGCTTCTTGATAAAGCTGATGGCTGAAATCAACATGTTCTTAGCTTTCTTCAAAGCTTCTTGAATCTGAACTCAGTAGGGTTGATCTCCTTTGAAGTCGACTGACTGCCAGCTTCCTTCTTAAAATCCAGAAATAAATCTGAATCCTTCTTAGCAGATTAGTTCAAGATCTGCTTCTTAAGAGACTTGTAAATGTCTCCTTCTTTACTTCAATAGTTGGAGATCTCTCTCTCTCTCCAGAACTTCTGAAGTTTCTTCAGAATTTTTGCTTGAATTCTCCTTAGATCTTCTCACGAAATTCTTCTTCAGTGTGACGTGCACTTTCTTGATCAATGATCAATACTTCAATAGTTGTGTCTGTTGTTGTTGTTCATCTTGTTTGATTTGACAGAATCCATATATAAATATAGACTTAATCCATGGTAATCGGTTAATCCGGTTTCTAACCAACTTCTGACAAGTCTGACAGCTTCAGTAAACTTGTTGGAATGCACAGCTGTCAAGTCTCCAGTCAGTTCTTGAATCTTTATCTTTGTCAGCAAAGCGTCGAGACTGATTGTCATTATGTGTCGACACAAGTAGATAAAGTGTCGGCACAAGCTTTGGTGATGTCGACATAACTCCTTTGGTGTCGACACAACTTCTTGACACTGCATCTGTAGAATGTGTCGACACTGCCTCTTTGTGTCGACATAGACACTTCTTCACTACACAACAATCAATATTGTTGAAACTCTGCTGAGTGTCGACACAAGTCCTGTGTGTCGACACAGTTGATATAGTCTCAGAATTTGTGTATCGACACTGCTTCCAGGTGTCGACACAGTTGATGTCGACTAATACTCCTGTGTGTCGACACTGCCTCCAGGTGTCGACACAGTTGATGTCGACTAATACTCCTGTGTGTCGACACTGCCTCCCGGTGTCGACACAGTTGATGTGGACTAATATTTTTGTGTGTCGACACTACCTCCCGGTATCGACACACTGACTTCCTTAAGTGTCGACACATGGACTTAGAAATTTTTTCTGCATTTTAGCAAATACTTAACCTGCACATATAAACTCAAAATAACATCAAATACACCTTGATGTATATCATTGAGCTAAGTGAGGTTTCTCCAAATCATGTACACTTTTTTCAATGTACCCAACACCACCCCCCCCCCCCCCCCGCGGGCGGTCCAGACATCCCAGGCAAGGTGTCATGCAGGTGGTGGAGGTGGTTGGTAGTGGCTGAAGGCGGCGGAGGCGGCCACCGTTGTGCATTTACAAGGAAGGAGCACGCTAGCCCGCACGCCGGGGCGTGCAAGGGAGGGTGCACCCGCCGGTGCGTGCAAGCGCCCCCCCCCCCCCCCCACCGCCCGGGCTCCCTGCATGCGCCCATGCACAAGCTGTACGTTCCCATGCGCGGGAATGACCCACACACACTAACGTGTGAGCGCGGTCTGTGTGTGCATGTGTGTCGTGCTTGATTTGGTCCCACTATCAGGGTGTTTTTGGGGCCTTTGGGGCAGGCGCAGCTTGGTGCGCGCTATTGATTTGGCCTTATTGGTTCGGATCCGGACCCGTTAAGAACTTAGGTTTTCAATTATTATAAAACTTAGATCTTCTAATTCCCTGGATGCACAGCCCGTGGAAAAATTGGGAACCGCCGGCCTCTTGCTTTTGTGGAGGAGGAGAAGACAAACGCATGTAGCAATTCGGAGAAGCCGCCTGTGAGAGGTCTCCGCCCCTCTCTCTCCCTTTCGCTCACTCTCGCTCGTGCACTCGAAGTGTCCGCCGGCCTTGAGTGTTTGTTGCCGGCTTTGGAGGAGATATCCGCCGACGTTGAGAGGGTATTGCCGCCGGGCTTGGTGGAGTTTGTCTCCGGCGTTTCAGTGAACGTTCTTTGGAGGGAGAGGCGTGGTGTTGACGGCGTGCATTGGTGCAGTTAGCCTCGACGGTGTTTTCTCTCCGGTGGTGGCGTTGTTCTCCGGTGGCGGCGTTGTTCTCCGGTGGTGGTGCGGTTGAACGTCGGACTTCGACGTTGAAGGTTCGGTGAACCTTGTACGTCCGCAAGGCGAATTGCAGTCCATATCTCAAATTTTCGCCGCAGATCGTACGTGTCCGGTGCGCCCTCGGCGTATTCACCGGACGGTCATTGTTCTCCTATTTGTATTGTATTTGAATTTATATTTTGATTTATAAAATCTGTGGCAATTTTGTGTTCTTGTTTACCTGCATTATTTTATAGCTTGTGCATGTGTGTGTACCCGATTTTACAACACGTGCGGCTTGCTTTACCGGGTTTGCTCGCCTCCATGCTTTTGGATGAAATCTTCCTAGTTGTACTTAGAAAAATCCGGGGGAACCCCCATCAAGCTACAACTATTAATTCCAATGGCCGGTTGTTGAGGCTGGAGCTTGAACCCCAAACCTCCTAGATAAGTGAGCTCTAATTTGAACTTCATCACCGGTTCAACTCCGTTAGTGATGGAGGTCGATGCCAAACCCCTTTATCTAGGAGGTCACAAATTCAAGACCCCACCTCAACAACCCATTGCACAAGAACCACACTCCTAACTCTTATTTTTATGATCATATATAAAACAAGATATCAAACATTATGGAGTTGTCTCCACTTGCGAAGAAGAATGCAACTTCTATGTAGTCATCTCCCATTGTGAATGTGAAGAAGAATGCAACCTCGGTGGAGTTGTCTCCCGTTGAGGAGAAGCCACTAAGGCAGGTTGGCAGCAAGGAGCAGAATTGATACCTATGTGTTTTTCGCAAATTTCATGCTTGGACTTGTGCTCGGTGTGTTAATATAATAATGTGGGTCTGCTCATATGTCCGTGCAAGCACGCGCCTGTGTGTTCATGTATTTCGAAATATTTGATGAATTAGGCTCCGTTTGGGGGGCCTTATTTTCACCGGTCAAGCGGTTACGAAGATCCGATTCATGCGGTTGTAACCGCTTGACCGGTGAAAATAAGTCCCCCCCCAAACGGAGCCTTCGAGTTGTGGAACATTTTGTTTATGAGCATTGTTATTTATAGATCATGTTTTGCTATATACAAATCATTGTTATATACAAACCATATTAATTCAAAACCGGCTATATATAGACCAAATTATTATATGCAGACTAATATAAATTTTTTTTTAAAAAAAATTCATAAATAATCAATTACTATCACAATAGAAGAACATGTAAAACATATGATATTAACAAACATTACAAAAAAGAGATAATTCAAGACATACAAGTTTTAATTCCTTCAAAAATTCTTGTCGTTCATCATCTTCGCCAAGTGAAATGAGCCTGCAAGTGCTAATGATTGATCCTACTAAAATATGCAAAAAATAAATATTAAAACACTTGAGATATGCACAAGTAATAACTGTGCAAGGTGTGATATTGCTTAGATTGACAAATGTGAGTGAGAAGAAGCACTACTAATTCACTAATCAGATTTGCACAAGTAATAATTGCAACGTGTGATTGACAAATGTGAGTGATAAATGAGAGAAGAAGAAACATTGCAGGAACAACTAGATATATGCAGAGAGGAGCAGAGACGGTTCATGGAGAAGATGAGGATGAGGGTTTTGATTATCTCATTTTGGGAGGAGAGATCCTGAGAAAGAGGGGCGGATTCTAGGTCGCAGTCCTCCCTGAGAAGTTTTTTGTCACCATCGTTGGAAAAGAGCTAGTCGCCGGCCTTGAAGAAGGTGCCTGGAGTGAACGCCGGATACTTTCCAGGCGACATTTGGCCGTCGGCGACGAGGAGCGTGATCATCGGAGACGGGATCGGGAGGGTTTCCGCGAGAACAGCGAACAAGAGCAGCTAGGGTTGAAATCACAAATGATTTTTTTTGAGCGAGGCGAAGGTAAATATTGGTTTGTACATAGTAGAAAAAAGATTTTAAAAAAACTCAAGTTTTGAATTTGTGTACACCCAAGCATGATCTATACATAGCAATACCCGTGTTTATATATTTAGGCAAAATTATCAAATTGGCCCCTAAACTTTGGGACATTTTTCAAATCAGTTCTCAAACTTTCAAATGATTCAAATAGGTCTCTAAGCTATTAAAATCACTTCAAAGTAATCCCAGAGTGATTTTTCGTTTCTTTTTTTTTCTTATTTAATTAAATTTTCATTTCACTGCAATATTACTAATATTAGATAATTCTAAAAAAAATATTATAAAATTATAAAAAATAAAGCATTTTAATTTACTCAAACAGCCTAGTATAAGCTGTCACAAAACAATTTTCACATTAACTGCATCTGTTTTAGAGCGAAATATGTCTTGTAAGCAAAATCCTAAAACAAAAGCCTAAAACAAAATCCGGCGAGCAGAACAAAATACCCTAAAATACCGGCCGGGGAAATAGAAGTCAGCGAGAGAAATGAAGGAAACTTACCATTTCAATAATGTCATCGGCAGGGAGGATGGATGAGCTCCGGCGAGCAGAACTGCGAGGCCTTGTACAGGGTTAGGAAGATCGGCGAGCAGGACCGTCTTTTCACAGCAGCTGGTATCGGGCGGAGGAAATGAAAAGTGGGGGGAGGTGTAAATAATATATTGAAAAAAATAAGATATTATAATAATTAAAACCCCTTTGACATTACTTTGAAGTGATTTTAATAGTTTAGGGACCTATTTGAATCATTTAAAAGTTTGAGACTGATCTGAATATAGGCCCAAAATTTAGGAACTGATAGGGATTGGATCCATTTTTAGCTTTAGGGGTGCAAATAGCAATCCCCAAAATGAAATCATGGGGTTGACTAGTCAACCCCATGATTCCCTTCATGATGGGAGAAGTGGAGGGCCCACTTTCTCTCATCTTTCATCTCCTCCATCCAATTCCCCCCTCTTTCTCTCCCACCAAAAATGAGATCCATAAAAAAGGGAAAGAGGGGGAGAGAGGGAACCGCCGCCGCAACCAACCGTCGCCGCCCGCCACCGCTCGGCCGCTCGGCCGCCGCCGCCCGGCCGCCGCCCAGCCGCCCGGCCGCCGCCCGGGCGCCCGGGCGCGGCCGCCGCCCGGCCGCCCGGCCGCCGCCGCCGCCCGGCCGCCCGGCCGCCCGGCCGCCGCCGCCCGGCCGCCCGGCCGCCGCCGCCCGGCCGCCCGGCCGCCGCCGTCTGTCCACCGCCAGCCGGTGGCTCGCCGCCCGAACCTCCACCATCCGATCATGGCGCGCTACCACGGCCGTCCGATCAAGGGGAAACCACCCACTAACCCACTACGTTAGTGGTGGGGCCCACCATGATCTCCCCTTGGAGCCTATAAAAGGACCCAAGGGGCTCTTCATTTCTCATCTTTTCCTCCTCCTATTCTTCTCCCTCTTCCTCAGGTGAGAGCTCTCCCGCCTCCTCCACCGTGTCGGCCACCTCTCGCCACCAGCGGCCACCAGCGACCTCCAGCGGCCACCAGCGACCACCAGCGGCCACCAGCGACCTCCAGCGGCCATCAGCACCCGCCATCGGCTATTGGCACCCCATCAACGTGCAGTTAGGAAGGAGGCACCCAAAGGAAAAGGAAGCCGAGCAAAGGAGACAGTCGAAGCCCGCAAGCGCGCCGCCCCCAGGCGCACACCTCAGAAGTATCCCGCACATTCCACCGTCCAAGTCCCGTTGGCGAGGCAGTCTGTTGCCCACCAACGGTTGCATACACTCTCTCTCTCCTCAAGATTGTAACGGGAGCGGTCTGTCGTCCCGATTCCCTCATCAAATTGTAACCTCCAGCAATCTAGTGGATTTTGACCGGCAGCGACCCGGTCACGTGGTTTTTCACCCGGTTGAAGGGTTTTCCACGCTAAAACTCTCTGTGTTCATTCCTCCTTTTCAACTGACTGTGTGCGTGCTCGACCGCTCCGCGAGCTAAGGCGGTCCAAGAATATCCGGCCCGACCGGAGCATCGAGTTAGTCCGCAACAGGAACCAATTTGATAATTTAGGAATCCATATACTTTATAACAATTAAAATTTCTACATCTTATGTATAATGATTAGTATTTTGTGCTGCATGCCTCACATGTTTTACAATATCATTTATTAAAAATACAACTCCTTTTGCTTAGAAAAATATGTCTTAATTATGATTTATACATGTTTTAAATCATTTTAAACTTTATCATCATCACGATAATTATATATTATATTATTCTGAATTTAAACTTTATATTCGAAACTATTAAAAAAATAGCTCAATGAAATCAAGCAAAGTATATGGCAAATTAATAGTATATAATAGTGTGAGTACAATTGTTCCTCTCGGAATACTAGGCTAGCCCACTTAAGAGCTAGCCCCAAATGGGCCTTAATTATTAGCTTTACATCTTCGAAAACTAAAGCCAATAATCAATGGGCTTGAGTAGCCCATTAAAGCTAGCCCCAATAGAAGTGCTAGTATTAACACTGCCCTTTTATGTTTTCATATTTTAAAGTTACTATAAATATATAAATAGCAGACAATTAAAATTTGATCTGATAGGTAAATTTTTTATTATAGAAGAATATTATTTGTCATGATTTGAAAGGTTAAACACATAATACAGAATAAGTTTAATAATAATAATAAGATAAAAGTATGACATAAATTGAGATTATTGAACATTTGAATATAAAATGCACAAATATAGGGTTTGAAAAGTTTTAGGCAAATACAACCAAGAAATTTGATAAAATAATTGTTAGTTTTGATGCCACCAAATTCGACGTTTCGGTCGGACCGGATTAACTTACACCGTTTTGGCTCATGGAGCGGTCGACCGCGCACACAGTCAATGAGAGGGAATTTGTACACACTATATCAGGGGCGGAACTAAGTGGAGACACGCTCGGGCACGTGCCCGAGCGTAATTTCTGAAAAAAAATTACGGTCTAGTAAGTCTGTCCCTACTCCCTAGGCATAAAGCAAGTTTCATAAAAAAGTCCAATGTACCTAGCCTAGCTCTGCCCTCTCTTGTCTTTTCCGCTTCCAAATCTGTCATGATTGTTGTTCATCAGCTTTTAATATGCTTTTCCAATGCTTTTACAAGATGACTCCCCCATCGTGACCTACCAATTAACGGTGATGCACAGATGACCTCAAGGAATCGACGGTCAGTATAAGCCAACGGAGTTCAACGGCAATATAAGCCGATGGAGATTCTTCCGCGGCGCCGGAGACGGCGGAGACAGCGCGTGATATTCTACAGGAGTTGCAGGTTCTTTCATCTTCTTTAAGAATAATTTTTGTTTCATCTTCTACAAGAATAATGTTTATTTCTTCCAGTGTTTTCCGTTCTTCTGCTAATGGATTAAGGTTCCGTTTTTTTTTATAATTTTCGGACGTCATTCTTGTCCTGTGAAGAAATTTACTTTGAATGCTGTGTAGTCCTAGGGTTTTCACGCCTCATTTCTCCGAATTTGAGTCGGGATGTTACATTTACTTTAACATTATGCATCTTTGTTCTTTATAATTGCATTGTCACTGTCAATATTTCATTTTAATGTAGTTTACAGTGAAAGCGCAAGAGGTTTCAAAATTTTGTGACCTAGCGTAGTGAAAATTCTAGTTCCGCCACTGATTTTGACGTGGAAAAACCTCTCAACCGGGTAAAAAAGCACGCGACCGGATCTATACCGGTCGAACTCCACTATCTGCTCTTCCGTTACAGATTTTTTGGAGAATCGAGGGCGACAGATCACTCCTTGTTACATTTTGGAGGTGAGAGAGAGAATTACTTAGGCACTTGGCGGGCAACAAGCTGCTCCTCACGAGACTATTTGATGGGGGATTACGATCGAACAGACACTTGCTGCAGCAGAAATTTCATCTTCGTCGGTTGTTTGTGGACTTAAACAGATTTTGGTGGAGAGGGGGTGACTTACCAGCGGCTCGAAGGAGGCTTGAAGATGGCTTGAAGGTGGCTCGTAGGAAGAACCGGTAGAGCTCTGGTCTGAGGAGAAAGAAAGCTGAGAAGCCAAAAGATGATAAATGAGGAGGCCTGAAGACCTTTTTACAACCTCCAGGAGATGGTTACGGTGGTTATACGGCTATCCGCACAGCGTAACCACCAATATCATAATTATGAGTATGGTTATGGGGGAGCATTAATCATATATTTATTTTACTAAATGCAGTCACCCACTAAAACGTGTTCCCCCATCACTGGAGGTGGTTACGCGGGTGGTTACCCGCGCATCGGACGACCACGATCGTGGCAGAATGATTGAACGACAAGGACGACGCCAGAGGAGGGAAAGAGAGGAGGCCGGCCACCGCCCAATGGGTGGCCGGCCCCGGCAAAGTCGGTAGGCCGCCGACGCGGCACTGACTGGGGGTGCGGCCGGCGGCCGGCAAGGACCGATTTGCCGCACCCGAGCTACCACCAGGCGTTGCGCCGGCTGTAAGGCTCGGTACCAGCCGGCCGCAAGAAGCAGCCGGCCGGAGCTGGCTTGAGTAGGGGGCCGACCAAGCCTTCCCCGACGAGGGGAAGGATGTGGCTGGCCGCGCCCGACCCCTCCCGCGGCGGCCGCGGAAGAGTAGGGCCTCTACCAGCCGTGGTTGTCAGCAGGAGCACCGCGCCTTGCGGCCGCGGGAGCGCGGTCGCACAGTGCTACTTCCGACCAGCCGACAACCGGGCCAACATGAGCCGACCCACCAATGGCGGGAGAGATGGGCCATCCCCGATGATCGGCCCCTGGACAGTTCGGGGAAGACGATCCCGCGCGTGTTGATCGCACGTGATTACGCGCGTGGCGGTTCCCCCTTGATCCCCATTTGGATAGTGGGATCATGGGGGATTTTGCTAATCGTACCTCAAATGTATTATAAAATGGATTTGACCCCATCAATTGTCCCCCAAAATCCTCGGTATTAGAAACAATTTTTGTGAGAAGAGTACGTGATGATTTCTTTTCCTCTTACGAAGGATTTAATCAGCGGCAGTGATTGTGATGGCGAATAGGGAGGTGCCAGAGAAGGCAGATGACAACGCTTCGTGAGCGAAGGTAAATATTAAAGAAGAGAGGGACCCACAGAGGTAGGAATAGGTCCACTGGAGGGGGCACCCGCTAGCGTGTAATACCTCTCCTATAATGACCATATAATATGGGTCCGGACGGGGCCCCACAACATATTGACGCCACAACTTGAGCATTATAAGTGATATAAAAACTACACATCTCAAAAACAGACAACACAACAGTGGAAACACACAATCAGCCCAAAAGTTATCCACAATCATAGAAGTCCAACATGGTCTTAAGGCCTTACAACAATCAAATGTCAAAAACTGTATCAACAACAAACAAAGCAATGCGCCTTAGCATTCCTAGGAAACCTCGGCGTGCAAGCTAGATTACAGTTCACGGAACAAAACATTCAACACTTCATAAACTAATAGAAGAGAGAACACTTCATGAGGCTTAGACCTTTTTGGCCGACGAGCTTGCTCCAGCTTGCGATCCTTGCCCTGTAAAAATTGGTTGTAACGTGGGTCATCCAATGCTGACCTCAACTGTGTAACCAACACATCTCCTCTCGGTCATCCCTAGCAGACCCCGGGGCACTCCATCACCCTGCAGGTCAGCACTTCATATGCAAAAGTATATAAACATAAAAGTATCAGGTTTGGATGCCACATACATCAATCACATTTCTAGGTTGAGCATTTAATAAAAGGGGCCTATAATACAACATGCATGTATTCAAACCTGGGTTTCACCCAAGATACCCTATAGCGCGAATGAATCTAACACATCATCACGCATAACACTCCACAATCATCCATAAGGGTACTTCAATTTTCCACTTACGGCATTTAAGTCGCAACACAGAACTCTTGCCTAGGCCCCACCCGCTCATGGGTCTCAAAACCCGGGCTTGTCTGCAAGCTCTGACTCACATGTTAGTTCTGTCACACAAACAAATCGATGCTAAGAAACCATGCTTGACCTCGCCCGCTCGTGGGCTTCATCGCCCGGGCTTGTCCAAATCTTGGCGTTCTCATCAGTTTCACAGAAGGGGACTTGTCTCGTCGGGACACTCTCCACATATGACTTGTAACGTCACGGGCTAGCCAGCCGACCACAGAGACAAAGTCAAGCCTTCCCAATCAACTATATCAATTCCGCCCTAAATCACCATTCGTTCTCACACGAAAAAGAGGGCGAACATCACAAACCGCATCTTCGCCGCAATCAGATTTCTAGTAGAATCCCTAGTGTTCGTCATGCAACATCATCGCATCGGACAACCGACCGTGATTATGGCTTCACCCACAATGCCTAATCCACTAACGGAGCGGATTTTTAGTGCAACAACATGTCGGGAATGGACTCAATCGATCTGGTGGCTCATCTTTAACCTTGGCGACCCGAATCCCCCTCATTTGAGAGATATGATGCCCAAATGCTTGAAAGAAAACAAAAATACAACGGATGTCATGCACGCATCCTAAAAATTGAGAGTAGAAATGTCGTTACCTTACGAATCCTCTTCCTAGCCATGGAGACCTTGATTTGCATGGATGAAACTGTGCACCTTCAAGCTCTCTCCGTGAATCCGGCCTCGAATCGACGAATGGAGCTCCGAAGCTTCGTCAATGGCGGAAGATACTCTTCTTCTTCTTCCTCCAAACGTTTCCTAAAAACCCTAACAATAAGAAAAAAAATGGGGAAGATTAACCCTTCAGTCCTACTTAAGGCTTAGGGACGGAGGATTCTGGTCCATAAGATCGAACTCTAAGAAGATTAGACGACCTAAAATAAGAACTTATGAAACTTCTCCCGCCTACTATCGCCGAGCGGTAGCTACCTACCGCACTGCGGTAGCTCACAGACAGGATATCCGCTGTAGAACTCCCCACTACCGCCAACGGTATAAATATCGCTGCGTGGTAGCCTCACAATGCTTTCATCCCGACACTTCATGTCGACGAAATGGGCTACCGCTGGGCGGTAACTACCTAACGCCATGCGCTACCACTCGATGTCTCGTCTCTACGCTCTCATCTTGACGAAAAAGGGTTTCCGCCGGGCGGTAGCTACCTACCGCCGGGCGGTAGCTACCTACCGCCGGGCGGTAGCTACCTACCGCCGGGCGGTAGCTACCTACCGCCGGGCGGTAGCTACCTACCGCCGGGCGGTAGCTACCTACCGCCGCGCGGTAGCTACCTACCGCCGCGCGGTAGCTACCTACCGCCGCGCGGTAGCTACTAGAGTCTTAAGAGGGGAAAACAGGGGTGTTACACGGCGCTTGCGTCCCGTGATGCGGGGACGAGAGTGCTCCCGGGCGCGAGCACCTCCCCCGGAGGCTGTGTCTGGGCGCACCCGGGGAGGGTGCGTGGGTGTGCACCCTGGGACTCCTAAGTACATCCCAAAATCCTTAGTTTGACTAATCCCCAGTATGCTACTCATGAGAAAAGCATTATTGCGATCAGCCTTCGGGGAGACAAACAATTTGCTTTCTCAAGGCTAACCTTCGACTCGAGGTAGCGCAAAAATAGTTCAAAACTTCACTCATAATACAAGCCTGGTTCACCGTAGATTTCCCAAAGAAGAAGAAATCAATGACAAAGAACAAGTGAGAGATGCCCGGGCCTCCACGCCACACCCAACTTGAATGGGTAACCACCGACCATTCTCCACTTCCATAGAAGGAAAGTGGCCCAACTTCTCCATATATAAAACAAAGAGATATGGATAAATTGGGTAACCTTGCAGAAGGCCCGCCCAGTTGAGGCAAGAAACTATCTGAACGCACCCCATTCCATAATACTGACTTTTTAGCAGATTGCACCCAAAGCATGATGTTGTTCACCCACTTAGGAGATAACCCAAAAGCTTCCAAAGTCTCACGAAAAAAAACTCCAACTAATCCCATCATAAGCCTTTTCCATGTCAATTTTCACCGCCATCCCGCGCACCCAGGGTGTGCGTGGGTGCGAGCACTAGAGGTGCGTGGGTGCGCATTAGCGCACGCTTGTCTCTGTGTGCGCGCGCTACATGTGCGCTCTTGCGCGCGCGGGATGCTAAGCATGTGCTGCATACCAATTTGCTTGCAAGGGAGATCGCGCCCGTCTCTTGGGTAGGCGAGTCGTTGGTTGCGTATGTTTTGCGCATGGATAACGCACGTGTTGGCGCACACATACTTGCACGCTACTTGTGCAGTTTCTGGACTCCCGTATCGGGATTGGAGATGCAGGGTGCTCAATTGAACACCTGACACTTAATTGACTTTGTCTAACCTTTAATTGTTATTTTCAGGTTTCAGGGCGTCCTATAAGGCCCATGCGGTTGCGCTATACGTTTACTATTGAGAAAGTCACAGTTTGGAGGAAAAGGTACGGGTTACCTGCTGATCATGATGTGAAGATACCTCATCCGAAAGAGAGAGTCAAGAACCCTCCTAGGGGTTGGTTGATAATTTGCTGGACGACTCTAAAGTTTGGGTTCTGCTTTCCACCGTGTGAGGAGGTAATTGATATTCTGAAGTTCTATGGAGTCCCGATATCCCAGTTCACTCTGCTAGGAATGACTCACATTATGGGGTTGGTGACTTTCTTCAGGGAGCATGGCTCAAAATTAACTTTGGAGTTGTTTAGGGACCGGTGTGATGTTCGTGTCAACGATCGCAACCGTGGCGAGATTCGCAGCAAAAAATGTTGGCTTGATTTTGAGTCCTGGACAGATCGTCGTCACGAGAACACCTTGTTTGGATATGCCAGTAATTCTTGAGGCTTGCCTGAGCTGTGGAATTTCTTGTCCGATCGTTGCCAACATCAGAGAGGAAGAGAGTGAGATTTCACGCCGATTCTGGGATTCTCAGATTCTCAAGAGCTGACGAACCGCTTGTTTAGTATTTCTTTGTCTGTTGAAGAGAAGCACATGTCCCAGTGTGGCCTTTCAGTTGAGGTCGAGCGTGCTGCACCATCAGCTCGTAATAGGAAGCTTGCTTTGAAGAGAAGTTGTGATGCAGTTGTGGGATTGCAATCTTTGTCAAGCCGAAGAGAGGACTAGTTAAGGAGGCCCCGTGCGACGAGCTTGCTTCAGCCGATTCTGATCTTGAGGTGATAGAGACGTCTGCCCCCCCCCCCGAGTCCCTCGTACAGAGACTTCTGCCCCCCAAATGTCTTCATCTTTGAAGGTAATGCGTGACGCGGTAAGTGAATCGTTCATGTTTCCTTATTTGAGCTGATTACTTTGTACAACATTAACTCTTTGTTTGTTGTTTACAGATCGAAACTCTGGCGCATATAGCGTTCATGTAGAAAGATCATTATATGAGCTTGAAAAATGAATATCTGGCACTCCAGGAGAAATTTTGGGCAATAAATTCTTCAGTTACTGTCACTAGAGAGGAGCTAGATCGAGAAGTATCCCATTTTCGGCGGATCGGGTCGGAGCTGAAGTCAGAGATGGAGGAAGCCCGAGCATCGTTGAAGACAGAGAAGTCCATGAAGGAGAAGATTGTGCGGACTTTGAAGACTGGTCAGGAGAAGAGCTCCAGCTTGAGGGTGGAGTTGGAGGCTTCCAAAGCCGAGATAGCACGTCTTTCTTCAGAAGAGCGGATACTTAAGATGAATGCGGCTGGACTTGAAGAATCCCGAGATTCTTTGGACTATATGAACGATCATGATTTACTTGCCGAAGAGGTTCGTGAGGATTTTTGGTCCCAAAAGGTTGAGCCTCAAATAGAGGATGTCTGCGAGGTTGCGCGCGGATGCAGTGTGTCGAAAGCTTTTCGCCTAGTAGCCAAGCGTCTAAAGTGTTGAATCTCAAGGCTTAGTTTTGACGACATTTCTGATGACGAAAGCTGTGCGCCCTGAGCTTGGCGTAGATGTGACCAGAGAGTAGCAGCTTGTACTTTTATTTCTATATGCTTGGATACATTTGTTTTTTTGCTTTGTTACGTCTGATGTATGTTATTCATCACCCTCTGGTGATTTTATGCAGCACATTTGTGCCTATGTTGTTATAATAACATTGTTTTCGTTCCCTTTGCTTTTGTTGTACAGATCCCGATAGCTAGCGGAATGTAAGCTTGTGATAGTGTCAGAGAGTGCGACGACTCAATCCATTGGTAGGAGAATGTAAGGATTCGATCCGACTGTTGGGTCGAGCCTGGCCAAGAGAGAATGTCGGAGAATGTAAGTACTAGATCCAGGTGTCGGAGAATGTAAGGATTCAATCCGACCGCACGATCGCGAGGGGGGAAGGCCCTGACGATGGCGAGGCATTGTCCTGCAGTAAAGACGGAGAATGTAATGATTCGATCCAACCGCTAGAGAATATAAGTATTCGATCTGGTTGCACGACATAGCCTGGCTATGATTCGATTGCCGAAGAATGTAAGTATTCGATCCAGGTATTGGAGAATGTAAGGATTCGATCTGACAGTGCGACCGCGATGGGGGCAGACCCCCGTCATGGCGGGGCGTCGGACTACAGTAACGACGAAGAATGTAACGATTCGATCCAACCGCTGGAGAATGTAAGTATTCGATCCGAGGAGTGGCCTAGCCTGGCTGAGGAATTAGCTTTCGGAGAATGTAAAGATTTGATCCGGAAGTGTCCGAGCCAGGTCAGAAATGGTCGGAAATGTAAAGATTCAATCTGGAGAGTGGCCTAGCCTGACCGAGGAATTAGCCTCCGGAGAATGTAAAGATTCGATCCAGAAGTATCCGAGCCTGGTCGGAAATGGCTCGCTAGAGAATGTAAGTATTCGATCTGGGGAGTGGCCTAACCTGGCCGAGGAAGTCTCGAGACGAGAATAAGGAAAACACAATGCAATATAATTAAATCAAAGATAGTTTGTGCAAGTCATGTCTCGCGGTTGTTTCATCATACAAAGTTTAAGACAGCAAATAAAAATACAAGGAAAACAATAAATGAATATAGAAAAATAAGGATAAAGATGGTTTTGTGTTCTCAAGTGGCTGGGGGGGATGTGAGAACCCCATTTTAGACCCCACATAATTCTGTATCTAAGCTACTTTCAAGACATTCGTCCCAGGATGAAGTAAGGCTAGTGAGTAGAAAAAAAACACATAATAAGACGTACCTCACAAATTGTAGAATTCCATGAGTCTTTTCGGTCTTTCCACGATCAACTTCACTTTTCTTTGCGTACCCAAAGTCATGTCACGTACCTGAACAACAATGGCGACGGGCTGTCATAAAAATATGACTAAGTGAGGTGAATACCTCTTTAGTTGATGTACACATAAGCAAACGTAAAAGATTTAGCAATGGTATAATCATATATCTCTGTTAATCATTTTTTATACCTGTACTGAAACTGTGTATCAACATTATATCTGTAATGTTAGTAGTCATAGAACCATATAAGTAATTATCGGACAATATTATTCAGTAGCTTTATACTAGTATCAGTGTAAGAATATAAGCCACGAGACAATGAACTCTTGAAAATAATGTACTGTAAAATCATATCCGTTTGCATGTTCATTAGCTATGTTTCGATGTAACTGTATAATCGTATGTTCTTATGTTATCTTTTACGTTAGGTAATGTTAAGGGTAACTTTAACAGTATCAGTATCCATATTTCAGTATTTCAGTATTTGAGCCCGACCCCTCAGGGTCTACAGTGTCCAAATCAGTATGTTCAACACACATCTATGCCTTTCAGCCGACTGATTTGGCAAACCATCAGTATTTTATATGCGCATTCAAGTTCAGTTATACTCTTATCATTACCATGCATCGATGCATTCTTATTTATGTTTGTTGTACAATTCATTAATATACTTAGGGTTCGTTTATTTCTTAATCCCCTCATAAGCTAATCGCATGTTTGCCTTTGTACAAGACCATAAATAATAACGATAATCATTATCAGTGATATAAATTTATTTTATACAAACATATACGAGTAACCATGAAATCTAATAATAAGAGTGCATGTAATGAAATAGAGGGCAATAAAACATAAACTTAAACAAGTAGCTCTCACCGTCAGTTTTTCTTTCTTTTATACCATTTCATGTCATCCTCGCACCTATTTGGAGAAGCCATCCTTCGCGTTATCTGTATAAAAATCGTATCACTTAGGGTCTTTTATACCGGGGTTGCTCTTCGTTAGAGTTATGACATTGACTATTCTGATAACATCATTTGACAGCTACTTATCCAACCATTTAGTTTACATACCCATAACGACATAAAACCAAAGTAACAACAAAACGCAATCGGCTCTCCACTGAAGAGCATGCAAAGAAAGGCATAAGCACTGAACCAATTGGTTCAGCCATCTATATTTCACACAATTTTTTCATGTTATTATTTCCCCCAATATATAAAGAGAAAGAGTGGTAGCAGGTACTAAACCAGCCGACCAAACTCCACTTATATAATAGCTCAAGTCAATCTGAACAATATATCAAAATAGCCGGCCTACAAGAGAAAATCCCCCAAAATCCCTTGCAAAATTAGGCCAAATTAAACCAATCGGCTACTCAAAGGCTTTCAAAACAACCAGTAAACCAACCACTACCAACAAAATAACCAAACTATCGAAACCATATAATGATTTAAAAATAGAAAAGCCCACATCCGACCTCCACAAATCATAATAAGAGCTGTGTAACCATAGCCGGCCAACAACAGTTTATAGAACATAAAACCCCAATGCAGCTGGCCGGCCAAGAGAGGGCAAGAAGAACTCCCCCAATACATTAGCAAACCAAGAGAGGGCAAGAAGAACTCCCCCAATACATTAGCAAACCAAATCTGAACGAAATAGTAACAACAATCGGCAGTTAAATCAAAGTGACGCTAACCACAAGTTACTCCTTTAACCGACCAATCCACAGATAACGTTTACAAAGATGAAAAATCCTAACTCACCATGTACTTAAATCAAACCCATCTAAGGGGAAAATAAGAGGAATGAAAGTAGAAATAATGCTTACAGTGAAATTAGGATGATCTGGGCGATTCAATACGAAACACATAAGCACGACTACCTCCAACGAAAACGAAACCTTGCCAATCTTTGATTCCAGCAGCAGGGAAGAACTTCACATTCGAAACCGTGAGCTTACGAGAGGGAGAGAAGGAAGAAGATGACTGCTCCATGAACCCTATCGCCAACTTCGCCCGTCTCCCCTCCAAGCGGCGTATAAATGAACTGAATATGAGTATCGACAATTAAACAGAGCTCGGGAATACATACAGGCATCACCGTTTAACTCTTTTGAATAAATACCACTCGTTTATGCTAATTCAAATTTAGGCTCGATTGCGTCATGAACACCGGGGTTAACTTATGCATTCACGACCATCACCACCGTGCCAAAGGAACAATTTTTTGGTACGGTTATCGCACCGTATGAGTGCCCATCCCGCCGTCATCTCGCAAATCAAAAATTGTGCTCGCGCATCATCGATTGCGCGAGTGCAATCGAACGGCTCGCACAGCTACTCACACGGCACTGTAGCTGTGCGATAACCGTACCAAAAAATTAGCCGTGCCAAAGGGGGCCTAAACCTAGAATTCTTGATAGCGTAAATCATGATACTATTTGACCCGCAAATGAATGAGGCCGAGGGAGGCAAAATTTAATAAAAAATTAACTAGATCTTTTTTTTTAAGAAAAAACAAGAAATTTCAGAGACTATTTCAATCATTTTGATCTTTATGCACCTATTTCAACTCTCACCTAAAATTTAGAGGACAACATTGATTGCATGAGTCAAGCCGACTCCGAATAAATAAAATTAAACCTACATAGTATATATTCAGTAATTTAGGTTCTACCTTAATTATACTCGTAGGCTCCGTTTGAAACAGTGATGGCAATCGTTATTCGTCAAGGATCATCTAACAAATATCATTCATTTGAGCATAAAAGTGGATGAGATTTCTAAGGCGGGGGTTAACGAATGACAACCGCTGTGCTAGATGGAGCCGTATACGTGACATAATTTCATTTAATTTTAACCCCAAAAATATTAGTTGTTATTTTTTAAAAAAACTATAAATAATTAAATATCATCGCTAATACTAATAGGAAGTCATCATAATTATCAAAAAGATCAATAAAAAAATGATATTTTTTTTGGCGATTGTTATCCGCACTAAAGTTTTGGTTATTCGCACATATTTTTTTTCCTAATTTTTCGCGTTTTTTGAAAATACGTCTTGTACATGCATTTTTAAGAAAAGTGTTCAACATCAAAGTTGTAGATCTCATCGAGATCTACAACTTTCGTGTTGAACACTTTTCCTGAAAATGCATGTACAAGACGTACTTTGGAAATACACCCAGATTTCACGCCTTTTAGAAATACGTCTTGTACATGCATTTTCAGGAAAAGTGTTCAACAAAAAAGTTGTAGATCAAAGTTGTAGATCTAGAACTTTGGTGTTGAACACTTTTTGTAAAAATGCATGTACAAGAAGTATTTCTAAAATGCGCGAAAAATTAGAAAAAAATATGTGCAAATAATCAAAACTACAGTGCGGATAACAATCACCTTTTTTTTTTTTTTTCTATGTACAATTATCGAGGACGAGTTAACTAACCTCCAATGGAAAAGCCGTTATGCAAGCGTTGCCATTAAAAAGAACCTTTTTGTGTGGCAATAAAAGAAAAGATAGTGCATCACTGCTCCTCACTAATGTCCGCCAGCAGAGACGACGCAGCCAGCGTTTGATTCGCTGGGAAACGCCAACTCGCGCGATACACGGCGGAGCGGAGCAGGGCAAAGGAGAGGCGGCCGGAGACGGCAAGGAGACAGAATCCATGTTCTTCCTTTCACCGGATGAGGCGCAGGCTTTTGAGTAGGTGAAGGACCGGCGTTCTGCTTCGTTGATGGCGGCCGATTCCTTGCGGATGATGGGTGGGTCTTTCATACTCTGTTATTCTGCTGGATTTTTGTTTTCCCTGGTTCGATGCAGGGATTTCTCACTATTGCCCCGTGTTTTCTTAATGAAGGATGGGAGTTGCTATTATTATTAGGGCTTTTTCATCGTCTTCGTTTCCCGTCTGTGTTTCAAACGGATTTGATGCTGCAAATTTCTTTAGGATTCGATTGGTTTTAGGGTTCTTATTATGGGTTTCTAGGGTTCTTCCGCCTGTCTGCAATCTGGAATGCTCTCTGATTGACATTAGCTCTGCGCGCAGAGGTAGATTTGATGTATCCTCCGTTCGATTCATGGGATAGTGATGGCGAATACGAGAGGTTTATTCAGAGGATGAATCCTCCTAGGTATCGCATCGACGCCAAACTTACTTTTTTATCCCGTGAATCTGGTTTCCCTAAAATTTTAATTCTTCATCTGTTGATCTATCTATTCAGAGTCGTCATCGACAACGAATCCTGCATTAATGCTACAGTCGTTCGGGTAATCTTTCGATTTCCCCCATTTGGATCTCGATTCTCATCAGTCTATTATTTCTGATTTGTTCATGCGGTTGTTGTGGTAGGTTGACAGCGCAAACAGGTATGGGATCCTTTTGGAAGTTGTTCAGGTTCTCACAGATCTGAATCTTATCATCGTTAAAGCTTACATATCCTCTGATGGCGGCTGGTTCATGGACGGTAAAAAATATCTCAGATTTTTTTGCTTCTTTAGATAAACCTGGGGATCCTTTTCTTCCTCTTTCCCTCATTCAGAATTCATGTTTGTTTTCCCCCTTTCAGTTTTCAATGTGACGGATCAAGAGGGGAAGAAGATTAGAGATGAAGCTACAATCACAGGAATAGTTGATTATATTCGAAAGGTAGATTACAGATGGGTTGCTCTGCTGATTTCTCCTAATTTTCCATCCAAACTCGTGATTCCTTCCATTTCTTACAGTCTCTGGGAGCGGATTCGTCCTTCGTTCCTTCGAGGAGAAGATCGGTCGACTTCACCCCCTCCTACGACTACACGTCGATTGAGCTAACTGGGACCGATCGGCCCGGTCTGCTGTCTGAAGTAAGCGCCGTGCTCACAGACCTGAAATGCAATGTGGTCACTGCGGAGATATGGACCCACAACACCCGGGCGGCGGCGGTGATGCAGGTGACTGATGAATTGACCGGGGGAGCCGTCGCCGATCCGGAGAAGCTCTCGAGAATCAAGGATCTCCTGCACAATGTTCTGAGAGGAAACAACAAGACCAGAGGAGCGAAGACGGCCATTTCAGTGGGGGGCACGCACAGAGAGAGAAGGCTCCACCAGTTGATGTTTGCCGATCGGGACTACGTGAGGTCCGGCCAGGATTCCGTGGATGACAGCACTAGGAGGCCGAATGTCTCCGCGGTGCACTGCTATGATAAGGACTATTCGGTGGTCACGATCCGGTGTCGGGACCGGCCGAAGCTTCTCTTTGACACGGTTTGCACGCTGACGGACATGCAATATGTCGTCTTTCACGCGAACGTGGATGCGGGGGGACCGGAAGCTTATCAGGTATCGTTGTGCTCGTGCAAGTTGCGATCTTTTACGATCTCATTGGAAAGCTCGTGTTTTGAGTGCAATCTCTTTGCAACTTGTAGGAATACTACATCAGGCACATAGATGGGCATCCTGCGAAATCCGAAGCCGAGAGGGAGAGGATTATTCAATGCCTTGAAGCTGCAATAGAGAGGAGGGTATCAGAGGTACTGAAATGTGTTTCTTTGTCATGACCAAGATTAGGATTTGTATGTTTTGCTGGGTTCTCAAACACTGGGTTCTCAAACAGAGCCTTAGGCTCTAGTTGGTACTCTTCATTTTTCATCCACCATGCATTTTTGATTCACCTGACCGGAGAAATGCAAGTGTTTTGGAACCCCCTGGTGGAACCAAACACTTCTTTTTTACCCTCATTTATCACCGGATCTTCATTTCTCATTTTGGAGCTCATATTCTTATGCATGTCTGTTAGGGTTTGAAGCTGGAGTTGTGCACGACTGATAGAGTTGGATTGCTCTCGGATGTCACTCGCATTTTCCGCGAGAACAGCCTCACGGTCACGAGAGCTGAAGTTTCGACCATAGGGGGGAAAGCGGTCAACACTTTCTATGTCCGCGATGTCGCCGGGAACCAAGTGGATGCGAAGATATTAGACGCCATGCGGCAATCCATCGGACAGACGGTGCTCCAAGTGAGGGAAGTCTCAAGATCTCCTCCTCAGGAGTCTCCTTCCAGATTCCTCTTTGGCGGCCTTTTCAAATCCCGGTCTTTTTACAATTTCGGCCTCGCCAAATCTTACTCTTAGATGCATCATCTCGCCCTCTATGTACATAAATCTCATAGTTTCTATCAGATGCATCACATACACAGCCACTGCCAATGTCAGCAAAAGTATTTGAAAACCTCAATTGAATCTGGAGCATGCAAGGGTGGAGTCATGCACAGAAAGTTCCACATTGTATCTCTGTAATAACTTGTTTGGGTTACTAAAGTGTTGTGCATATGGATGTAATACTTTCCAAAGATTGAAGATTGATGCCATTATTTAAGCAACTATGAGGATACTTCTCTGGATATGCAACTAGCATCCTTGGATGTCGAGCGCTCGCCGGCGAATCCCGTCCAGCATGGCAAGTGATAGTGTTTAACGCTTTCATTGTGGATCCGCTTATGCAGCGTCATTGTCTGGGAAAGTTGTTATTTTGGCGATGCTAATCTGAAGTTCATGGTGTCTTATTAAAGTTTTAGGGTTTAGGTTTTTTTTTTGATTTATGAAATTGGCCCGGTTTATCATTTTCGTCCAACTTTCGGGCCATGGGATTCATGAGATGGCCCTTTGCCTCTCCCAATCTTCGCTCTCTTTTTCTCTTCGTTCAAGCACAAGAACATCAATCTTCGCTCTCGCAATCTTCGCTCTCTTTTGGTGATGTTACTATGCTTTGAGCCTTTCATGCATTGATTTCTCCTCGTTCAAGCACAAGAACATCTGAGAGACGGGAAAAGAACCCACCTCACCCTGCAATGGAGTTGAAGCAGGAAAGCAGAAGCAGAGAACAAAGCAATTATGCAGGAGCCGAACTCCTTTGCTTTCGTGCACGGATCTCTCCTTTTGTCTCTACTTTTGGTTCTAGATTCGTGCTTCTGTTTCCTAAAATTTCGTCGAAACAATGATAGCTTACTCTCTACTCCTCATGACCACTAATATAGTTTTTTCAAATGTAATGTAAAGATTGAAGTATTCATTTCCAATGAAGAGAAAGAGAAAATTGCGGCACATAAAAGAAATATTTATATAATATAGGATAAGATTTGAAGAAAAGAGGCTGGGAGTGTGTGTGGTTTTCGTATGTGCCCTTGAATAGGAACCGTGCCCATGAAACCTAACGTAAATGACGTTTATACTGCTACAGTGCTACTCCATCTTTTTTTCTTATAAATTGTATATATATAAAATCATAGTTAATATAGTATTAAGAACTTAATGTAAAATTTTATAGAACGGAGATCGTAGGATCACACTCAACCAACCAAGTAAAGTAAATCACTAATGTTGAAATTGGTGAAGTGGAAGTGGGTGATCGGGCAGTCCGGGCGACCTGGGCGGACTGACCGCGCGGACTGGTAGTTAGTCTGGCGGGCTGGTGGTTGGCGACCTGCGTAGTTTGCTGCGGTCAGGTTTTGCGGATTGCGCGGACTGGTTTAGTCCGGCAGTGAGCCGAGCTCTGCAAGGTGGTGTGCGCGGCCTGTGCGGACTGGGCTTGGAGTCCGCGCATCTTCTTTGGAGTTGCGGTGAGCAGCGGTCTGACCTTGGAGCTGGCGGACTGGCTTGGTATCCGCCGAGCTCGCGCTTTCTTTTCTGGACTTGCACTTCTGTGAAGTTCAGGGTTTCCGCAGTGTCCGCTGTGACAGGGCGGTGTTGTGCCTGTGGTCGTGGACTAGTGCGTGCGGACTGGCTTTGTGTTCAGCTGGTCGCTCTTGCGGGATGGCTGGTCCGGCGTTGCTGTTGCGGACTGGGCGGACTGCCTTGTGCAGTCTGTCATCTCGCCTGTTACTTGGCGAATATGGGTAGCCTTGTTTCTGCGGACTGGGCGAACTACCTTGTGCAGTCTGTCATCTCTCCTGTTACTTGGCGAATATGGGTAGCCTTGTTTCTGCGGACTGGGCGTACTGCTTTGTGCAGTTCGCCATCTCGCCTGGACTTGGCGGGTTGGTTTGCCCCGTGCGGGCGGACTCAGCAACCTGGCTTTGTTAGCTGCGACCAAGGGGCGGTGACTTTATCTCATAGGGTGGTGACCACACTCCTCACCTGGCCTATAAATAGGACCCCCCGGCAAGTCATTTACAACATAGTGAACAGTATGTTGGGCTTGAGTTTCGCCTGCGGACTCAGTTTTTTGTATCCGCACGGGTTGCTTGCTTAACTGGTTGCTGTGTGCAGGTGGCGCGGCTAACACTGTGAAACCAGGAGTTTGGTTCTGACCTCAGTGGAGTTAGCAGACTGTTTCCAACGGTTACCTGTTTTAGCATCTTCTCTCAAGTTCAATAACCTGTCCGCGCGACCTCGCGGTCTTGGCGGGTAGGCGGCTTGTTCCTCTGTTCAGCAGCAGTTCGGCGAATAACGGCGTGTCTGCGCGACCTCGCGGTCTCGGCGGACTCCGTGTTCTGTTTGGTTTCAGCTCGGTTCGGGCGGTCTCGGCGACCTCAGCGGTCTCGGCGATCTCGGCGGTCTCTGTGGTCTATCCGCCCGAGTTGTTTTGTGTTTCTATTTTTTTCATGTACTGGCGAAATCATGTCTCGCCATGTATACCTCGCCCTGTAAAAAAGATTAATGAAATTTTGATCTGCTTGCTTCTGTCTATGTTTTTGGTTATCTGAGTTGCTTCCTGCTTTCCGCAAGTTCAAGTTGTGATCTGGGTAGCTCCGAAGATATTGATTTGGTGTTTGGACTACCTTGCTAATCAACTTGAGAAAATTCAACATGGTATCAGAGGAAGGTTCAGTTGCTTGAGCGGTGATCAACAAGCCTTGTTGTTGCTCTGTGTGCTTCTGAAAAGATAACCAAGTTAGTGCAATGGACGTTCGGTTTGCAAGAGGTCTGTGAATTGAGCTTCTGACGCCGACTAACTTCAAGAAGTGGAAGTCGTGCATGAAGAGCTATCTTCTGGGCGAGGAGCTATGGGAGCTTGTCGGTGGCGATGATCAAGTAGAAATCACTACTGAGTTTGGAACAGCCGAGCAGGTGAGAGTGTGAAGGAAGACAAATGTCAAGGCTGAGTTTGCTCTCAAGCGGGCGGTGTCACCTGAGCTCTTTGATCACATCTTAGGATGTGAATCTGCTGCTGAGATATAGACTTCCCTTGATGGGTTGTTCAATAGGAAGAATGTAACAATGCTACAGTTCATGGAGAATGAATTGGCTAAGGCAACTCAGGGAGACCTTTCTATCTCCAAATAATTCTTGAAGATGAAAAGCTTGTGTGCTGAGCTTTCAGCACTTGATCCTGATGAGCCGATCTCCGAGGCCAAGCTGAAGAGGCACATAATCCGCGGTCTGCGGAAGGAGTATGTGGCCTTCGTTACTTCTGTTCAAGGCTGGGCTATTCAGCCCTCTCTTCTGGAGCTGGAAAATCTGCTTGCCTCGCAAGAGAGCCTAGCAAGGCAGATGGCTGGGATGACTGTCTCTGAAGGAGCTAGTGAAGTTCTTTTCACTGAGAAGAAGATGAAGAAGAGATGAGAAGGGAAGAAAAAGCAGACTGCAGCTGGAGATGAACTTTCATCTTCTAAACAGCAGGAGGGGAGCTTTGCTCCTAAGAAGGACTGGAAGAAGAACCTGAAATGCTACAGGTGTCATCAACCAGGCCACTTCAAGCGAGACTGCAAGGTCAAGCTGCAGCCTGGGCATGCTGCAGGCAAGGAGAAAGCTTCCTCTAGCAAGGAGGAGGTCGGTTGGGGTGGAGCATTCATGACGGGCACTTATGTCCGAGCTTTGTCCACCGTTGACATGGAGGACGATTGGATCGTTGACTCTGGGTATGGTCATCACCTCACTGGAGATATGTCAAAGTTCTCCAAGCTGCATGCATACTCAGGTAACGAAGCTATTATAACTGCTGATAATACTGTTCATGCAGTAGAGAAGGAGGGTATAGTAACGTTGGGTAGTGATAAGGGGCCGCTCACGTTAAGGAGTGTTTATCACGTACCGAGCATGAAGAGGAACCTCTTCTCTGTGACCAATGCTGTCGACGCCGGCTATCACGTTCTGTTTGGGCCAACAGAAGTGAAGTTCCTTCGCAACGTATCAGCGGTTAAGGCTGATGTTGCTCACATTGGAAGGAGAGTGAATGACTTGTTTGTTTTATCAACTAGTTCCATGTTGATCGGATGAGGGCCAATGATAGCGCTGCTATGTGGCATGAGAGGTTGGGGCATGTAGGGATGGATAAGCTGAAGGCTATGGCAAATAAGAGCCTGGTGAGAGGCTTACCTAAACTATCTTCCTTCGGTGATGGTCACGTTTGTGCTGGATGTCAGTATGACAAGTCTCACCGTCTTCCATTTGATAAGTCGTAAACGAGAAGCAAAGCACCACTGGAGGTTATCTATGGTGATCTAATAGGACCAACCGTTACTGCTAGCCTTGGCGGGAGCAGGTACATGCTAGTCTTGATTGATGACTACTCAAGATACACTTGGGTGTATTTCTTGAAGGAGAAGTCTGAAGCCTTCAGATTATTTGTGGAGTTCAAGGAGCTGGTGGAGGGTCGGCTTAACCTGAGGATCAAAAAGCTTAGAATTGACAACGTCGGAGAATTTGTCACCTCCGAGTTTTCTAATTTTTGCAGGAAGCATGGAATCCAGAGGGAGCTCACTTGTTCTCATACTCCACAACAAAACGGAGTAGTGGAGCGGAAGATCCGTCATCTGACGGAGACCTGCAAATGCTTGCTTCATTCCAAGAGTATCCCAAGGTCCTTCTGGGCGGAGGGAATGTCTTGTGCAGCTTATGTCATCAATCAGATGTCTCTCAGTCCGATCAACATGAAGTATCCCTTCGAGATGTTGCTGAAGGAGAAGTCGAGCGTTGAACACCTTCGGGTATTTTGATCAACTTGCTATGTGCATATTCCTGATGCTCTGAGGACTAAGCTTGATGCAAAGGCAAGGAAGCTTGTCTTTGTTGGCTATGATGAGCAAAAGAAAGGATGGAGATGCATGGATCCGGTGACGAAGAAGTTCGTGGTGTCAATAGATGTTGTCTTTGACGAACTGACGTCATATGGAGGAAGCTTGGTTGAGCTACCGGAGAGCAAGGTTGATGAAGATCAGGAGGTGGCTGAGGTTGTTGATCAAGAGGAGCTAGCTGTGTCACCAGCAGCTCCAGTTGCTTCAAGTTCTTGGGGAGAAGCTTCTGGGTCAGGAAGCAGGGGGAGCATTGCTCCAAGCTTGCCGGAGAACAGAGGTGAACCAGAAGAAGTAGCGGAGGTGGTCAGCAAGGAGCAGCCTCTTCGGAGATCAAAGAGGGTTATCAAGCCTCCAGCTCGCTACTGCGAAGGAAACACTGTGAGCTATGTCTCATGTTTCATTGCAGGTCCTCTTGATGAGCGGGAGCCTGCTAGCTTCAATGAGGTCACTGGAGTCAAGGAGTGGGAAGATGCTATGAGAGAGGAGATGAATGCTCTCAAGAAGAATGAAACTTGGGATCTTGTGCCCAAAGTTGATGGCATTACTCCGGTAACTTGCAAGTGAGTGTTTAAATTGAAGAAGAAGGCTGATGGGAGCATTGAGAGATACAAGGCTCGCCTGGTTGCTCGGGGATTCTCTTAGCAGTATGGAGAAGACTATGATGAGACGTTTATTCCAGTTGCAAAGATGACTTCAGTTCGGATAGTGATTGCTTTGGCTGTTTGCCAAGGATGGAGGATGTGACAGCTTGATGTAAAGAACGTCTTTCTCTACGGAGAGATTGACAAGGACATCTTCATGGATCAGCCACTTGGATTCGTTTCTGAAGTTCATCCGGACTACGTCTGCAAGCTCAGGAAAGCTCTCTACGGGTTGAAGCAAGCTCCTAAAGCTTGGTATGGGAAGATAGCAGAATATCTGCAATTCTGTGGATACCTTTCTTATAAATTGTATATATATAAAATCATAGTTAATATAGTATTAAGAACTTAATGTAAAATTTTATAGAACAGAGATCGTAGGATCACACTCAATCAACCAAGTAAAGTAAATCACTAATGTTGAAATTGGTGAAGTGGAAGTGGGTGGTCGGGCAGTCCGGGCGACCTGGGCGGACTGACCGCGCGGACTGGTAGTTAGTCCGGCGGGCTGGTGGTTGGCGACCTGCGTAGTTTGCTGCGGTCAGGTTTTGCGGACTGCGCAGACTGGTTTTGTCCGGCAGTGAGCTGAGCTCTGCAAGGTGATGTGCGCGGCCTGTGCCGACTGGGCTTGGAGTCCGCGCATCTTCTTTGGAGTTGCGGTGAGCAGCGGTCTGACCTTGGAGCTGGCGGACTGGCTTGGTATTCGCCGAGCTCGCGCTTTCTTTTATGGACTTGCACTTCTGTGAAGTTCAGGGTTTCCGCAGTGTCCGCTGTGACAGGGCGGTGTTGTGCCTGTGGTCGTGGACTAGTGCGTGCGGACTGGCTTTGTGTTCAGCTGGTCGCTCTTGCGGGATGGCTGGTCCGGCATTGCTGTTGCGGACTGGGTGGACTGCCTTGTGCAGTCTGTCATCTCGCCTGTTACTTGGCGAATATGGGTAGCCTTGTTTCTGCGGACTGGGCGAACTACCTTGTGTAGTCTGTCATCTCGCCTGTTACTTGGCGAATATGGGTAGCCTTGTTTCTGCGGACTGGGCGTACTGCTTTGTGCAGTTCGCCATCTCGCCTGGACTTGGCGGGTTGGTTTGCCCCGTGCGGGCGGACTCAGCGGACTGGCTTTATTAGCTGCGACCAAGGGGCGGTGACTTTATCTCATAGGGTGGTGACCACACTCCTCACCTAGCCTATAAATAGGACCCCCCGGCAAGTCATTTACAACAGAGTGAACAGTAAGTTGGGCTTGAGTTTCGCCTGCGGACTCAGTTTTTTGTATCCGCACGGGTTGCTTGCTTAACTAGTTGCTGTGTGCAGGTGGCGCGACTAACACTGTGAAACCAGGAGTTTGATTCTGACCTCAGTGGAGTTAGCGGACTGTTTCCAGCGGTTACCTGTTTTAGCATCTTCTCTCAAGTTCAATAACCTGTCCGCGCGACCTCGCGGTCTTGGCGGGTAGGCGGCTTGTTCCTCTGTTCAGCAGCAGTTCGGCGAATAACGGCGTGTCTGCGCGACCTCGCGGTCTCGGCGGACTCCGTGTTCTGTTTGGTTTCAGCTCGGCTCGGGCGGTCTCGGCGACCTCAGCGGTCTCGGCGATCTCGGCGGTCTCTGTGGTCTATCTGCCCGAGTTGTTTTGTGTTTCTATTTTTTCATGTACTGGCGAAATCATGTCTCGCCATGTATACCTCGCCCTGTAAAAAAGATTAATGAAATTTTGATCTGCTTGCTTCTGTCTATGTTTTTGTTTATCTGAGTTGCTTCCTGCTTTCCGCAAGTTCAAGTTATGATCTGGGTAGCTCCGAAGATATTGATTTGGTGTTTGGACTACCTTGCTGATCAACTTGAGAAAATTATACATGGTATCAGAGGAAGGTTCAGTTGCTTGAGCGGTGATCAACAAGCCTTGTTGTTGCTCTGTGTGCTTCTGAAAAGATAACCAAGTTAGTGCAATGGACGGTCGGTTTGCAAGAGGTCTGTGAATTGAGCTTCTGACGCCGACTAACTTCAAGAAGTGGAAATCGTGCATGAAGAGCTATCTTCTGGGCGAGGAGCTATGGGAGCTTGTCGGTGGCGATGATCAAGTAGAAATCACTACTGAGTTTGGAACAGCCGAGCAGGTGAGAGTGTGAAGGAAGACAAATGCCAAGGCTGAGTTTGCTCTCAAGCGGGCGGTGTCACCTGAGCTCTTTGATCACATCTTAGGATGTGAATCTGCTGCTGAGATATAGACTTCCCTTGATGGGTTGTTCAATAGGAAAAATGTAACAATGCTACAGTTCTTGGAGAATGAATTGGCTAAGGAAACTCAGGGAGACCTTTCTATCTCCAAATACTTCTTGAAGATGAAAAGCTTGTGTGCTGAGCTTTCAGCACTTGATCCTGATGAGCCGATCTCCGAGGCCAAGCTGAAGAGGCACATAATCCGCGGTCTGCGGAAGGAGTATGTGGCCTTCGTTACTTCTGTTCAAGGCTGGGCTATTCAGCCCTCTCTTCTGGAGCTGGAAAATCTGCTTGCCTCGCAAGAGAGCCTGGCAAGGCAGATGGCTGGGATGACTGTCTCTGAAGGAATTAGTGAAGCTCTTTTCACTGAGAAGAAGAAGAAGAAGAGATGAGAAGGGAAGAAAAAGCAGACTGCGGCTGGAGATGAACTTTCATCTTCTAAACAGCAGGAGGGGAGCTTTGCTTCTAAGAAGGACTGGAAGAAGAACCTGAAATGCTACAGGTGTCATCAACCAGGCCACTTCAAGCGAGACTGCAAGGTCAAGCTGCAGCCTGGGCATGCTGCAGGCAAGGAGGAAGCTTCCTCTAGCAAGGAGGAGATCGGTTGGGGTGGAGCATTCATGACGGGCACTTGTGTCCGAGCTTTGTCCACCGTTGACATGGAGGACGATTGGATCGTTGACTCTGGGTGTGGTCATCACCTCACTGGAGATATGTCAAAGTTCTCCAAGCTGCATGCATACTCAGGTAACGAAGCTATTATAACTGCTGATAATACTGTTTATGCAGTAGAGAAGGAGGGTATAGTAACGTTGGGTAGTGATAAGGGGCCGCTCACGTTAAGGAGTGTTTATCATGTACCGAGCATGAAGAGGAACCTCTTCTCTGTGACCAATGCTGTCGACGCCGGCTATCACGTTCTGTTTGGGCCAACAGAAGTGAAGTTCCTTCGCAACGTATCAGCGGTTAAGGCTGATGTTGCTCACATTGGAAGGAGAGTGAATGACTTGTTTGTTTTATCAACTAGTTTCATGTTGATCGGATGAGGGCCAATGATAGCGCTGCTATGTGGCATGAGAGGTTGGGGCATGTAGGGATGGATAAGCTGAAGGCTATGGCAAATAAGAGCCTGGTGAGAGGCTTGCCTAAACTATCTTCCTTCGGTGATGGTCACGTTTGTGCTGGATGTCAGTATGACAAGTCTCACCGTCTTCCATTTGATAAGTCGTAAACGAGAAGCAAAGCACCACTGGAGGTTATCTATGATGATCTAATGGGACCAACTGTTACTGCTAGCCTTGGCGGGAGCAGGTACATGTTAGTCTTGATTGATGACTACTCAAGATACACTTGGGTGTATTTCTTGAAGGAGAAGTCTGAAGCCTTCAGATTATTTGTGGAGTTCAAGGAGCTGGTGGAGGGTCGGCTTAACCTGAGAATCAAAAAGCTTAGAATTGACAACGTCGGAGAATTTGTCACCTCCGAGTTTTCTAATTTTTGCAGGAAGCATGGAATCCAGTGGGAGCTCACTTGTTCTCATACTCCACAACAAAACGGAGTAGCGGAGCGGAAGATCCGTCATCTGACGGAGACCTGTAAATGCTGGCTTCATTCCAAGAGTATCCCAAGGTCCTTCTGGGCGGAGGGAATGTCTTGTGCAGCTTATGTCATCAATCAGATGTCTCTCAGTCCGATCAACATGAAGTATCCATTCGAGATATTGCTGAAGGAGAAGTCGAGCGTTGAACACCTTCGGGTGTTTTGATCAACTTTCTATGTGCATATTCCTGATGCTCTGAGGACTAAGCTTGATGCAAAGGCAAGGAAGCTTGTCTTTGTTGGCTATGATGAGCAAAAGAAAGGATGGAGATGCATGGATCCGGTGACGAAGAAGTTCGTGGTGTCAATAGATGTTGTCTTTGACGAACTGACGTCATATGGAGGAAGCTTGGTTGAGCTACCGGAGAGCAAGGTTGATGAAGATCAGGAGGTGGCTGAGGTTGTTGATCAAGAGGAGCTAGCTGTGTCACCAAAAGCTCCAGTTGCTTCAAGTTCTTGGGGAGAAGCTTCTGGGTCAGGAAGCAGGGGGAGCATTGCTCCAAGCTTGCCGGAGAACAGAGGTGAACCAGAAGAAGTAGCGGAGGTGGTCAGCAAGGAGCAGCCTCTTCGGAGATCAAAGAGGGTTATCAAGCCTCCAGCTCGCTACTACAAAGGAAACACTGTGAGCTATGTCTCATGTTTCATTGCAGGTCCTCTTGATGAGCGGGAGCCTGCTAGCTTCAATGAGGTCACTGGAGTCAAGGAGTGGGAAGATGCTATGAGAGAGGAGATGAATGCTCTCAAGAAGAATGAAACTTGGGATCTTGTGCCCAAAGTTGATGGCATTACTCCGATAACTTGCAAGTGAGTGTTTAAATTGAAGAAGAAGGCTGATGGGAGCATTGAGAGATACAAGGCTCGCCTGGTTGCTCTGGGATTCTCTTAGCAGTATGGAGAAGACTATGATGAGACGTTTATTCCAGTTGCAAAGATGACTTCAGTTCGGATAGTGATTGCTTTGGCTGCTTGCCAAGGATGGAGGATGTGACAGCTTGATGTAAAGAACGTCTTTCTCTACGGAGAGATTGACAAGGACATCTTCATGGATCAGCCACTTGGATTCGTTTCTGAAGTTCATCCGGACTACGTCTGCAAGCTCAGGAAGGCTCTCTACGGGTTGAAGCAAGCTCCTAAAGCTTAGTATGGGAAGATAGCAGAATATCTGCAATTCTGTGGATACCTTGATTTAAACTCAGACTCAAGCTTGTTTATCAAGAAGAAGGGGGAGCTTCGAGTCTTGGTCCTACTGTATGTTGATGATATAATCATCACTGAGAATTCGTAGGAAGAGGTAACTAGTCTCAGAGCTGAGCTAGCCATTCGCTTCGAGATGAAAGACCTGGGAGAGCTTCATCACTTTCTTGGTCTCGAAGTGGAGAGGAAGGAGAGTTGGATACTCATTTGCCAGAAGGGATATGCTGAATGCATTGTGAACCGATTTGGCTTGATTGAAGGGAAGACTTGCTCTACTCCTCTGGATCAAGGACTACAGCTTCGACGAGATGAAGGAAGGATTCTTCCTGATCCTTTGGTGTTCAGAGCTCTTGTTGGGAGCTTGATCTACCTGACGATTACTAGACCAGATATAGCTTATGTTGTTGGTCGAGTAAGTCGGTTTATGGCAGAGCCAAGGAAGTCTCATCTTGTAGCGGCAAAGAACATTCTGAAGTATGTCAAGGCAACTTCTGACATGGGACTTCTTTATAGAAGGAATGCGAGTTTCTCTTTGCTAGGGTACACGGATGTTTATTATGGTGGTGACTCGGATGACCGAAGGTCAACTTCTGGTTATGTGTTCACTTGTGGATCAGCGGGCATTTCGTGGTGTAGCAAGAAGTAGGACTCGGTATTTGTCTCTACTGCGGAAGCTGAGTACAAGGCTTCGGCCTTGGCAGCTCGGGAAGCCGTTTGGCTAAGGAGACTGGTAGAGGACGTCCATGAGGAAGTACAAGGTACAACTTTACTCCGAGGGGATAATGAAAGTGCTCTCAAGCTGGTAAACAATCCAGTTTGTCATGCCAAGACCAAGCATATTGAGATCGATCACCACTTCATAAGGGAGAAGGTGTTGGAAGGATCTCTTGTGGTCGGTCATGTTCGAAGTGAAGATAACCTTGCGAACATCTTCACTAAGCCGCTGTCGAAGGGGCCTTTTCAGCGGCTACGAGGTCTACTTGGCTTGATCACCACTTCTCACTTCAAGGGGGAGTGTTGAAATTGGTGAAGTGGAAGTGGGTGGTCGGGCAGTCCGGGCGACCTGAGCAGACTGACCGCGCGGACTGGTAGTTAGTCCGGCGGGCTGGTGGTTGGCGACCTACGTAGTTTGCTGCGGTCAGGTTTTGCGGACTGCGCGGACTGGTTTAGTCCGGCAATGAGCTGAGCTCTGCAAGGTGGTGTGCGCGGCCTGTGCGGACTGGGCTTGGAGTCCGCGCATCTTCTTTGGAGTTGCGGTGAGCAGCGGTCTGGCCTTGGAGCTAGCGGACTGGCATGGTATCCGCCGAGCTCGCGCTTTCTTTTCTGGACTTGCACTTCTGTGAAGTTCAGGGTTTCCGCAGTGTCCGCTGTGACCGGGCGGTGTTGTGCCTGTGGTCGTGGACTAGTGCGTGCGGACTGGCTTTGTGTTCAGCTGGTCGCTCTTGCGGGATGGCTGGTCCGGCGTTGCTGTTGCGGACTGGGCGCACTTCCTTGTGCAGTCTGTCATCTCGCCTATTACTTGGCGAATATGGGTAGCCTTATTTCTGCGGACTGGGCGGACTTCCTTGTGCAGTCTGTCATCTTGCTTGTTACTTGGCGAATATGGGTAGCCTTGTTTCTGCGGACTAGGCGGACTGCTTTGTGCAGTTCGCCATCTCGTCTGGACTTGGCGGGTTGGTTTGCCCCGTGCAGGCAGACTCAGCGGACTGGCTTTGTTAGCTGCGACCAAGAGGCGGTGACTTTATCTCATAGGGTGGTGACCACACTCCTCACCTTGCCTATAAATAGGACCCCCCCGGCAAGTCATTTACAACAGAGTGAACAGTAAGTTGGGCTTGATTTTCGGCTGCGGACTCAGTTTTTTGTATCTGCACAGGTTGCTTGCTTAACTGGTTGCTGTGTGCAGGTGGCGCGGCTAACACTGTGAAACCAGGAGTTTGGTTCTGACCTCAGTGGAGTTAGCGGACTGTTTCCAGCGGTTACCTGTTTTCGCATCTTCTCTCAAGTTCAATAACCTGTCTCCGCGACCTCGCGGTCTTGGCGGGTAGACGGCTTGTTCCTCTGTTCAGCAGCAGTTCGGCGAATAACGGCGTGTCCGCGCGACCTCGCGGTCTCGGCGGACTCCGTGTTCTGTTTGGTTTCAGCTCGGCTCGGGCGGTCTCGACGACCTCAGCGGTTTCGGCGATCTCGGCGGTCTATCCGTCCGAGTTGTTTTGTGTTTCTATTTTTTCATGTACTGGCGAAATCATGTCTCGCCATGTATACCTCGCTCTGTAAAGAAGATTAATGAAATTTTGATCTGCTTTCTTCTGTCTGTGTTTTTGGTTATCTGAGTTGCTTCCTGCTTTCCGCAAATTCAAGTTGTGATCTGAGTAGCTCCGAAGATATTGATTTGGTGTTTGGACTACCTTGCTGATCAACTTGAGAAAATTCAACAACTAACAATTAGAAGAACCAAGAACAACACTTGTATTATTTTTGGTTTTACAAGGCTAGACATATATTGCAAGACATGATTTTGCAATGCACCCGATGAAGATCAAAGAAAAATAGATAAGTACAAAACTGGCGGACCGAAGACTGAGACCGCCTAGCCGCCTGTCTGCACCTCTAACCACGAGATAGCCCGAACTGCCTTATTGGAAACTATTGGATAACCACTTGTCCGCACTTCTGATCGCCTGACCGCTGAAGTCGCCTAACCGTAGAAGCTGCACGAATAGACACTGCTCTACTGAACTGGAAAACAGTCAACCCGTAAGGAACGGGCGGACTGACTTATTGTACTGCTTGTGAACTGCAAAGGAAGAAGATACTGAAGTTGTCGCTTAGCCTGCGACCTAGCCGCTTAACCGCCGACTGCCACCCGCTTTCCACACTGAGACTTCATTGACAAACCGCTAGAACTAGTCTCCTAGTTGTCCAGTGCTAGCTGCACAGCCTGCAACACAGTTACACAGGTTACTTTTTCTTGCTGCACGGTTATAAAATTTTAACCGCAAATTTAACTCAAGCTATAGTTCTCACACTTTCAATTATAAATAACGGGGCTAGGGCCCCTATTTATTGGCGGATAGGGGGATGCAGTCATCATTGAAGAGGATGTGAAAATTGCCAACAGAAAGTTGGATAGAATACTCTAACCACAAATTAGTGGTCTGCCAGAAACCAGACTGTGGTCGGTTAGCAACATCAAGCCGCACAACTGTGCGGACACCCGAGTCAGACCGCACGAACTCTAGATAGCCAAAGAACAAACCCCAAAGACTGAGAATCAATTTGTGTGACCTGCACGATCTCCCGCGGTATTCACATTCAGACTGCTCTCTTCACACTTCAACATTTTTAACACTTAATTATAGTATTACATGCTCATCGGCATCATAATATCATTGATCTGAAACTATATGTACTGAAATAATATCTCACCATATCCCAAATCTCGCTCACGTGCTGCTTTAATGGTCAAACAACACGACTGTTTGAACGTACTACGTCCTCTCTGCAGTTAACCTTTATCCTATAAAGGCTAGGATGAAATCTCCATCCACCCGACTAAATTTTTGCTTCTCTTAGACTCTGTTTGGGACAGCTTAGGATGATGAATAAGCCGCTAATTAAAAATTGATGGTTGAATAGAGATTTTATATAATCAATGATGAATAAGCAGTCGACTGTTTGGATAGTTTGTCCAAAAATGCTTATCTAAAATTTCATTCATTCATAAGGATTTGTTTGTTTGTACGCGTTTTTTTTATCCGTGCACGATTTTTTTGCCTGTGGACGATTTTTCGCTCGGACGTGTTTTTTCGCCCGTCACGATTTTTTTCGTCCAGTCAAGATTGTTTTCGCCCAAGCTGGTTTATTTTCGCCCGGGCGTGATTTTTTCGCCAGGTTGCGTTTTTTCGCTCGATCGCGTTCTTTCGCCCGCTCGATTTTTTTCAACCGGGTGCTTTTTTTTTATGCGGGCGCAATTTTTTCGCCCGACCGCGGTTTTTTTCGCCCGGGCGCGTTTTTTTCGCTCGAGCGCGTTTTTTTCTGCCCGATCACGGTTTTTTTCGCTCGGTCGCGGTTTTTTCGTCCGGGCTCGTTTTTTTCGCCGAGGCTCATTTTTTTGTCGGGGCGCGTTTTTTTCGCCCGAGCGCGATTTTTTCGACCGACCGTGTTTTTTTTCCCGGGCGCAATTTTTTCTCACAGGTGTGATTTTTTCCCCAGCAAAATTTTTTCAACCCGAAACACTTTTTTCGCCGGGAGAAAAACGAAAAAACGCGTCCGGATGAAAAAATCATGCCCGAGCGAAAAAAAGACGCCCAGGCAAAAAAATACGCGTCCGAGCGAAAAAATCGCTTCTTAGTGCATCTGGGTGAAAAAATCATTTTCGTGCGAAAAAATCGCTTCCGGGCGAAAAAATCGCCTCCAGGCGAAAAAATCGCGTTCGGGCGAAAAAATCGCGCCCGAGCGAAAAAATCGCGTCCGGGCGAAAAATTTGTGCCCGGGCGAAAAAATCACGCCAGGGCAAATTAATCGCGCCCGGGCGAAAAAATCGCGCACGGGCGAAAAAACGCATCCGGGCGAAAAAACGCGTCCGGGCGAAAAAACGCGGTCGGGCGAAAAAAATGCGCCCGGGCGAAAAAAACGCGCCCGGGCGAAAATAACGCGCCCGGGCGAAAATAACGCGCCCGGGCGAAAAATAACGCGCCCGGGCGAAAAAATAACGCGCCCGGGCGAAAAAATAACGCGCCCGGACGAAAAAATAACGCGCCCGGACGAAAAAATAATGTGCCCGGGCGAAAAAATAACGCGCCCTGGCGAAAAAACGCGACCGGGCGAAAAAAATGCTCCCGGACGAACAAATGCGCCCAGACGAAAAAATGCGCCCGGACGAAAAATTCGCGCCCGGGCGAAAAATTTGCGCCCGGGCGAAAAATTCGAGTCTGAGCGAAAAATTCGAGCTCGAGCGAAAAATTCGCGTCTAAACGAAAAAATCACATCCGGAGAAAAAAATCACTCATATGACTTTTTTTAAGAAATAAGCGCTTATGAGTAATCGTAAGCTGGACCCGGATAGCTTATAAAAAATCAACTTATAATCTGGTTTAAAATAAGTGATTTTATATAAGCTGCACAAACAAACAGCTATAAAACAACTTTTGCGTTTTAAGTAGAGATTATAGATCAGCATAAGTTGTCCCAAACAGAGCCTTAGTCACCTTTTGGAAGACCCTTGCCTTATAGAAATGAGAGTAGAGCGGCCAAACAAATAGAAAATGAAAAAACAGAAAACACAAATTTGTGTGGTTCACTCCAAGATGGGCTACGTGTTGAGTGCGGCACATGGAATGGACGGTGATGTCCGAGCATGTGTCGTGTCTCGTTAAAAGGGGTGGTTCAGTCCCACATCGCCCAACATGCTCCTTGGTCCTGGGTGTATAAACGGCTGGCCACTCCTCCTTTAACCCTGCATGATTAACAGTTCTAATACCTTGTTTGTAGGTCTGCTCAAATTATGGTCAAATTGGGTGTGCTTGTTGAAAAATGTGATGGTAATCAAAGAAAAAAAATGGGGGGACTGAAATATCAAATGAAATCAAAGAGATAGCAACATCTGAGCCGCTTTGAAAGGGAGAAGATGCCCTTAATTTGGAATATCAAGCAAACAGGATTTGCCTTCCAAAGATTCCAATCTTCTCGACAATGAAAGAAAGTTGCCTTTTTCTCAATCCATAATATTATTATTATTTTATATTCCTATTGTTTGGGGGGCTTATTTTTACCGGTCAAACGGTTACTATCGCATGAATCAGATTATAATTAAGGTCCAATTCATGCAGTCGTAACCGTTTGACTGGTGAAAATTAGTCCCCCCAAACGGAGCCTAAGACTCGATTTGGCACGGTTCAATATGCTCATGTGAATTTTCACAAAAACATATCATCATAGGATGCATGTTTAGCACCAAGCTGCCCTTTAAATCGTCCCAACTTTAAAATCATACAATAATGCTGCACATTTATGAAATTAACCATTCTTTTGACTCCTTGACAGTTGACATATATTTATCGTTAATCCTTCAATCTTAACTCTATGCATTAATATAGTATAAAATCATTATTTTATTAGATATTATTGATGAGTCTTCCTCAATTTATAGGAATTTTGGCCTGCAAATAACCGATATTTTCATGTCCCCCACTCATTTAATTGGGAGTTATGAGAAAGACCGTCTCGTGTGCGATCCGCACGCCCGATCCATGTGTAATCCACTCGCTAAGCACCATGCGCGCGATCCCTCCGCCGCGCTAACCACCACCCACGTACCAAAAAGCCTGCGACCGGCCAAACGGCCGGCTGACGCCGCTCCCACCCGGATGCGACCTCGACGATTGCGGCCGGCCTCCCAAACGCATGCCCGCAGCTGTTGGGTGCGGCCCGCCCCCCGACCGGCGAGCCCACGGTCGTCGGGTGTGGTTGACCCCTCATTGGCCAGCGCAAAAGCGGTCATGTCTCGCGGTTGCGAGGTAAGGCTAGCGTCACTGCCGGCCTCCCAGCCGGCATCCCCGCGACCAGCCGATGTTCTCTCCTCCCCGAACAACCTCTCTCTGCTGGAAGCTCACCACCAACCGCCGCCATTGGTCGTGCCCTCTCCGACGTTGGCCGATCCTTCGCTGTCCGATCATCCTCACACGATCTCTACCATCCGATGTACGGGTAATCACTGGCATAACCCCCTACATAATCACTCATTATGGGTGAATGTACATATCTGAAATTATATTGGTCTGCACATAAAGAAAATATTATAAAAATATGTGTCATAATTTATAAAGTAATGACAAGGTGATTACGGTTTGCGAATAGCCGCTTAACTACCATAATCACTCATAGGGTCTATAAATAGGATCCTAATCACTCCTTCATTTTCACCTTTCTCCTCGTCCACTTCTACTACGTGCTTGAGAACCCCCCCCCCCCCCCCCCTCCCGGAACCTCCTTTGCTCGTCGGAGACCTTTGTCTACCTTCAACCACCTTCGTTCGTATCCTCGCGTTCTGCTTCACGCACATGCCTCCAACAGCAACAATCAATCTGCGCGCAACACTCCCGGCACTTAGCGCCCGCCAGTCAACCGCAAGACTTCTCCGCTCCTTCCTCCGAGCACAAGTAGAAGACTGACAAGTCTCTATAACGCGTGTTCTCCACCACATTTAAAGACAAATACTTAGCTTCATGAGTGGTGGTCTATTACCGTCCAAACTTCCCTCTCTCCCTCTCCCCGCAAGTTGTAACGAGGAGCAGCATGTCGCCCTCGTCCCTCCATAAAAACTTGTAAAAGCAACAACTGATAGTAGAAGTTTGGTTTGCACTGATCTGGCCACATTTTTTCACCCATTTTCGGGATTTTCCACGTTAAAAAACATTCTTGCATATCTTTTTTTCCTGTGACTGTTTGCGTGCTCGACCGCTCATGAGCTAAGACGTTCTAACGATCTACCAAGAGCCTAAATTGACCCCAACAAATATATACATATTATTTAACTATAAGCTCTCATTAGGCTTTATTTGATTCGGCCGGCAGGAGGAAACAACGGGAGGAACCACAACATTTGAACTGGTGGGAGGGAGAGTGAGATCGAAACAGAGCTTTTCGTTCTGTTTCTTATGGCGTGGCAGGGCCAAATGCTCCAAACGCTCACCGCTAACGCCACACCAAAGGGAGCCTAAATTACAAATAATATATTTAAATTGACTTATTTGTCGGCCTATATTATATATTTTTAAAAAATATAATATCTTCGCCAGTGGCGGAACTAGGATTTCTGTTGGACCCGGGCATCATACAAAAATAACTAATTATACAAATTTTTTTAATGCAACATTTTAAAAAAATGCTAGTTAATTAAAATAAAAGTCAAATTACATACCGATTAACAAACTACTTTTCGGGGACACATATTTTGATAGCGAGCGATGATTGTGTCATTAGTTATGGTTGTCACAATATCCTTCTCAATATAAGCAATTAAGCAATCGTTTATCCATTCATCTCTCATTCTGTTCCGCAAACGACTTTTTATTATCTTCATTGCCGAGAACATTCTTTCAACAGAAGCAGTTGCAACAGGTAAAAGACATGCTAACTTCAAAAGCCGATAAATAAGTTGAAAATGATAATGTTTTTTAGTCTCCACCATTTTTTGAACAAGTCCGCTAATTCCTTTTATATGAGGAAATGCGTTAGTTGATCGCATATCCAGAATGTACACATCTAGTTGACCTTCAAGTAATTGCAAATCTATTGGGCTGAAATCATAAGGATAGAATTCTGCTAGATGAATCAAGTTTTGCTTATTAAAAGAAGCAAACTGGTCATTCGGGTCAAGATATGAAACACAAATAAGCAGCTCAGTATTTATTTCATTGAAACGGTCATTTAACTCATTCAATACCCAATCAATTATGGTATTAAATAGCTCAACCCGAAAATGATGGAAATTTGTGATATCTCTTGTTTTACGCCTTGATCTCCCAGGTTGAACAAACGTATTATCCATATTAGGAACATCAATCATATGTTTACCACAAAATTTAGTTACTTCGGTGATAAATAACTCTCATTCAAGCTCAATGTTTCTCAAATTAAATAACAGCTGCTTTGTTAATTTCACGAAATTCATTGCATTGATAATATCTTGATCTTTCCTTTGTAGTGTCTGTGATAACTCATTTGTCTTTGCTAGAATAATTTTCATTAAGTGTAGTAAAAATACGAATTCAAATGTTGATATACTCTTGATAAGATTGCTAGCAGTTCCTCTTTGATTACCATCAACTCCATCTTCTGTAATGATTTCAAGAACATCTACAATTGATGAGAACATACATATGAAATTCAACACGGTGCCATAATGAGAACCCCACCGTGTGTCTCCGGCTCTCTTTACTTCTAACGGTTGATTTAAGCCCCGACCAGTTTCTAACTCTCCGCAGCCAAGTTCTTGGGCAACTCTATCAACTTCTAATGCTCTGATATTATCACGACGCTTACAAGAGCCACCTACAACATTCAGTACACTATTAATAAAAGAGAACATTCCTGCAACTTCAGAATGACCTTCTGCAACGGCAACTAATATCAACTGTAACTGATGAGCAAAACAATAAATATAATAAGCAGAAGGATTCTCTTTCATAATCAATATTTTAAGACCCTTAAACTCGCCTCTCATGTTACTAGCCCCAGCATAGCCCTGCCCGCGCAATTTTGATATGTGAATTCTATGCTTCATAAAAATATTATCAATAACAGCTTTGAGTGATAAGACAACTGTGTCTTGTACATGAACAAAACCAATGAGGCGTTCAATAATGAAACTCTTAGCATCAATGTATCGTAAAACAACTGCCATTTGCTCTTTTGTTGAAATATCTCGAGATTCATCAACTAAAATAACAAAACATTCTTCGCCAATATCTGCAATAATTTTGTATGTTGTCTCACTTGCAATTGCCGAAACAATTTCTTTCTGAATTTTCGGTGATGTTAGTTGACAATTACTTGGAGCGTTTTCAAATACAACTGTCTTTGCATCATTATTGTGTGTAGCAAGGAAGTCTAACAATGCAAGAAAATTTCCTCTATTCGTTGATTCCTTTTATTCATCATGCCCACGAAAAGACAATCCTTGACACAAAAGAAAACGGATGCAATCAATGGACGCACATAAACGTGCACGATATTCTATAATTTGTGTTGCTTCTTGTCTAGCAAGTGCATTTTGAATGCTTTGCTTTTGATTCATCAAAGCTTCACACATCCTTTTAGATGCATTATGTGCACTATTATGTTTACCAACATGTTTTTCAAGTATTGTTCTGTCTTTCCAATATCTGAATCCACGGGTTACAAAAGTTGGATCACAACTTGCTTGAGGAAAGACGTAACAAAACAAGCAAAATGCAACATCCTTATGTTGACTGTACTCCAACCAACCCTTGTATTCACCAAACCACTCTTTGTTGAATCTTCGAGATTTTTGACCCATCAATGTTTGCGGAAAATTAAATAAATGTGGCTGACAAAGACCATTTTGTAAGTAATATCTTCGTATTGAATCTTGAACATTCACTTCATAACTTGTTATTGATTGTCTCAATCCCGGATCAACGGGTAAGTCCACTAATTTAAACTCTAATCGAGGTCTCTTCTAATTCAACGAATATTTTCCTTCAGAGTTGCTTTTGTGAGAAATTTATCCATGAAAAGAGAATACAGACACAGTAGACAATGCTTACAACTACAATTTAAAGATATAAAAATAAATATGCTAGCTAATTATGTTCAAATTTATGTGTTGTCCAAAAAAATTGCTAAATATGAAATTTAATCAAAAAGTGACCTTCAATACCTGATTGGATTATTCCTAGATTAGAGTCTTAGGAGCTTAGATTCAGAATAAGTGATTCCTGAAAAAAAAAGTAAAAGGAATTAATATCCTTATCAACTCCAAGCTAGGGCAACGTGATATTATTGAGATAAGATCTGAATGCATTATGCATTCACCAAATAGTAAAAAATAGGTCATCTATATGACATTGAAAACTAAATGATTCAAAAGATACCTGAAGGTCAGCATGAGCCATCGTCTACTGCATTGAGAGCAGATTTCAGAACTCACCCTAAACAGCTCAAAAACCCTAAACAATAAAAAAATCGAAAAAACTACATAAAACATGGTGAATACCCATAAAACGAAATTAAAAAACTTTAATCTTTTAAAGAAAAATCATCACTCACCAAATCTAAGCAAACGAGGGTCGAAATTTTCGCAAGAAAATCGCCAAGAATTTTTCCGGAAAACAGCAGCCGTAAAAACTCTTGGTGAAAAGGTAAATCGCGACTTTTTCGATTTAAGTAGGGTATAGACTGCGGTTTTATGATAAAACCGCAGTCTATACTGATAAATCTTCGGCCTTCATTGATTAAAGTCACGTTTTAAATGAAAAAAAATTATAATACTTTAGACTGCGGTTTTATAAAAAACCGCAGTCTAAAGTATTATAAATTTTTTTCATTTAAAACGTAATTTTTAAAAATAGACCTATTATATGACATTTTAGGAAAAATGTTCAACATAAAAATTGTAGATCTCGAAGAGATCTACAACTTTTATGTTGAACACTTTTCCTAAAAATGTCATATAATAGGTCTAATTTCAAAAAGGACGGAACCCGGGCCGAACAATGCGATCCGCATAGTTCCGCCCGGGTTCCGCCTTTTTTAAAAATAGACTTACTATATGATATTTTCAGGAAAAGTGTTCAACATGAAAGTTGTATATCTCGACGAGATCTACAACTTTCATGTTGAACACTTTTCTTAAAAAATGTCATATAGTAGCTCTATTTTCAAAAATACGTTTTAAATGAGAAAATTATAATACTTGTAGATCTCGTCGAGATCTACAACTTTCATGTTGAACATTTTTCCTAAAAATGCCATATAATAGGTCTAATTTCAAAAAGAACGGAACCCAGGCCGAACAATGCAATTCGCATAGTTCAGCCTGGGTTCCGCTTTTTTTAAAAATAGCCTTACTATATGACATTTTTAGGAAAAGTGTTCAACATAAAAGTTGTAGATCTCGTCGAGATCTACAACTTTTATGTTGAACACTTTTTCTAAAAATATCATATAGTAGCTCTATTTTGGAAACAAAGTTTTAAATGAAAAAAAAACAATACTTTAGATTGCGGTTTTTTATAAAACCGCGGTTTAAAGTCTGTCTAAAATATTAAAAAAAAATTATCTTTTTAAATTAAGAAAAATACTGTTTTAAATAAAAAAAATTATAATACTGAGGGGAATAGACTGCAGTTTGTACAAAAACCGCAGTCTAATCCCTATTTTCCTTAAATTTTCAAGACGCCCGGCGCCGTGTACATTATCAGACGTCAGAACGCCTATTTTCCTTAAATTTGCTGAAATCTCCAGTGCTTCTCACGCGATTCATTATAAAAGTAGTAAAAATAGTTGCGACTCGCGATATTGACGTGATGAATATTGGCTGGCCTGGGTTGAAATAGAATCCGATTTGTGTCCGTATGTGTCTAAATCAAACCTAAATTGTATTTAGTTGAACCCAAATTAACACCTTTATTTTTTTCCCCGAAATTTTTGATCCGGGCACGTGCTCGGGTGTGCCGGTGAACAGTTCCGCCTTTGCTCTTCCTTGAAGGGTGAGAAGACTTGGATCTCAAGATTCCAAATCATAACCTCACGTGGGTCCGGAAGGATGAGGAGGACGGCACGTGGGGTAGGAGAGGTGGCGCACGTGCTCTATTTTGGAGTTGAAGTATCGTTGAAGGAAGAGGGGAGAATAATAATAATAATAATAATGTCTTAAAAGGGGTGGTGGGGTCCTGGGGGGAGTTGGAGAGAGAATCGGGAATAGAATATAAGCGAGTTCACACGCAGTGATCGGTTTCAATGTTCTTAAGATGATCATCACCGTCCGTTTCAGGCCCCTCTATTGCTATCACTATCAACTTCAAAATAATTAAGAAAAAATTGTTAATGATTTTTCCTAGTCTTTATTAGTAAAAACAATTCACAGCCAAATTTTGGCTCGCAAAAGCTCTAGCAGTTGGAAAAGCTATTTTCTAATTACTGGAATTATTTTTTTACTGTTTGGTGCTTTTGGCTCTGTTTTGGGGGACTTATTTTCACCGGTCAAGAGGTCACGATCGCATGTACCGGAACTTAATTAAGTATCGATTCATGCGGTTTTGACCCCTTGACCGATGAAAATAAGTCCCCCCAAATGGAGCCTTTGTTTTTTGAAAAACACTTCTCAAAATATGGCCTTTTGCCCTATTTTCTGAAATCTGTTTAGCCCTCACGGCTAGCTCTCCTAAAATCATTTTTTCGTTTTCTTTTTCCATTCCCGCCTCCTTCCAGATTCGGATTTTTGGCACTTAACACCCTCCAATTGAGGGTGTTTGGCACATTGCACCCTCAAATTGAATCCTTGACACTTTGCACCCTCTAAAACCTCAAATGCACCCTCCTTTCATTTAAAACATTTATTCTAATTTAATAAAGCAACTGAATATTCACAGGAGGGGTATTTTAGTCTCGATTTAATAAAATCCCAAATGCACTCTCATCTTCTTAAAATTCCTTGGAAATAGAGCCACTCCCGGTCTTTCTTTCTTCTTCCTCCACCACCACTGTAGGTTTGAAACAGAGGCATCCCTGTTTTAGGCGAGGTCGGGTGTTCACGAACTACGAACTATGGTTCATGAAAACAAAGCTAATATCAGATTTCCAAATTTCTTTTTTATTTATCTACAGTAACTGTTTCTTCTGATGTCAGAAAATTTTTTTGTGTGATTTTGAATGCTACCATAATAGGCACGGATTAGCTTGTGCCCAATTTTTAGGCTCGGTTTGGCACGGTGGCAGCGGTCATAAACGCATGAGTTAAACCGTCATTCGCTAACGATCATCTAACAAACATCATCCGTTTGAACATAAAAGTGGATGTTGTTCCTTAGTGAGCTTTAACGAATGACAATTTAACCTCCATGTTCATGACCGCCGCCACCGTGCCAAATGAAGAGGCTCCATGTGGCATGGCGGTGGCGGTCGTAGACGCATGGGTTAAGGGATCACTAACAAACATCATCTGTTTGAATATAAAACTGGATGAAGTTTTTTAGGGGTGATTGTTAACAAATGACAATATAACTCCCGTGTTCATGACCGCCATCACTATGCCAAATTGAGCATTAGGTTACATTTGGGGGGACTTATTTTCAGCGGTCAAGCAGTTACAACCGCATGAACCGTCTGTAATGACTTATTTTCAACGGTCAAGCTGCTTAAACGGTGAAAATAAGTCCTTCAAACGGAGCCTTAGTCTGTAATGACATTACTCTCTAGCTGTCATGGACATTCTCAATGCACACAATTGTCTCTGATGGGATTTTTAAACTTTTTTTTAACCATTCTTTACTTTGCTATTTATTTTTATTTTATGTTTAAATTTTCATATTATACTTTATATATTATATATATTTTTACTTAATGTTTTGCACATCTAATTTGTATGTTATTTTGTTTTACTATAGTTTTTTCTCTACCACTATAATAGAAGTATGAAATGGATGAATTTTAAATTCATTGGAGTGATTTTGGCCGTCTGATTTGGATGCATTATTCAGCAGCCGTCCGATCAACCGCACCCCTCTCTCCACTTTTTTGTAGGGGTCCTAAACCTACTAAAGGGGTCCTAAAATTAAGTAGGTTACTTCAAAAAAAACTCACCAAGCCTACCCAGTAAAGCCCGCGATTTAAGAAGCACAGCCCGCAAGCCAGCCCAGACAGTTCAGGAATTTTAAGCACAGTCCACCACAGCCCACAAGCAGGCCAGCCCATTAGCCCGCCTGATTTCAAACCATTCATGCGGAAAACTATATTTAAACCAGAAAAAATTAATTGTACAGACGGTGTGGGACTATAACAGGCGGGTGAACAGTGCTCACGCCACTGTTCACCCGCCTGTTATATTTTAAATTAAAAATTTGTTTTATTTTTTAAAATTTGTTTAAAATTTGTTTATTAGAATTAAACTTTTAAAAAGCAGGCGGGTGAACAGTGCTCACGCCAATGTTCACCCGCCTGCTTTGTAATGTTTTGTTTTTTATTTTTACTTGATTATTATAAATATCAATTTTATTTTTTAATTAATTATAAAAAGCAGGTGATTAGGTACTGTTGCGAAGCCCGTCGAGGGACGGGCGAAGCCCACTATCGCCGGCCGGGTACTGTGGCGCGTGGTCATCGGGCCGGAGGCCCAAAATTGAAAGCTGGTGGCACTGATGTGGGCATTGAGAAAACTATATATCGAAGTGAATTATAGTAAGTTCCGGTAATGTGTTGTGCTACAGTGCTAGTCACCAGTAATTCGACAGCTACGGCTTCTGAGCATGATTATTATATCTTAAAAAATTAAGTGAAGGTAAATCTGGGGATCGATCAATGGATGCAATAGCTAGTGGAGCATCCTCTTCAGTACCATATCACAACCTCATAGACCAACCCCTCTCACTGGTTACTCCACTGCAGCAAATACTCCAGCGCTGTCAGCGCCATTGTTTCGGGGCGAGTTCCCCCTGGCGACAAGTCCCTCCATTGTTCTCCACGTTCTAACCTCGTGCGACTTGAATCCTAATGATCTCGCTCGCCTGGAGGCAAGTAACAACTTTCATAAAATTTCAATCAGGGAATTGAGACTGACACTCATGTGCATCGGTGATCGTGACAGGCAACATGCATTTGGGGTGGTGGTGGACGAAGAAGAAAGACCGGGAGTGTGACTCTGTTTTCAAGGAATTTTAAGAATATGAGAGTACATTTGGGGTTTTATTAAATCGAGACCAAAATATCCCTCATGTGAATATTCAGTTGCTTTATTAAATTAGAATAAATTTTTTAAATGAAAGAAGGGTGCATTTGAAGTTTTAGAGGGTGCAAAGTGCCAATGATTCAATTTGAGGATGCAATGTGCCAAACACCCTCAATTGAAGGGTGTTAAGTGCCAAAAATCCTCCAGATTCCTGAGCGACGCCTGCTGAACCCGATCTCCTTCCGATTTCCTCCGATCTCCTCTGATCTCCTACCGATCATTCGTCCACCTTCGCCGGCGAGCTTTCCATCCTCTTCGGAGAGCCCTATTTCCGGTTTGCACTTGTCGGCGAGCCTTCCTCCTGCGATCCCTTCGCCTTTTTTAAGCTTCTTCCAGATCTGCACTTCGTCGGCTGGTTTCCTCCATCCTCTTCCAGATCTGCACTCCCTTATGTGATTTTTCCTCCATTCAACTTCCAGATCTTTGTACTGAGGTTATTTCTTTGAGTTCATTAGTGGGTTATTTCTTCTTCTTCTTCATTGCAATGCGTCTGGTATGAAATCCTCTCAAAAAGATATTCTATCAAAAATTACCACCAAATAATTTTCAGCTTCTCAAAATTATTTTTCTAAAAACTCCGTTTGAGGAGCTCTATTCAACATGCAACTTTTCAATCCGCAACAACTCTCTCAAACAGTACTTTTAACAACTTAGACATAACACCGATTCTTGGAAGAAGATGATCGTGGAGAAAAGACTTTTTCGCGGAATGCACCCCAAAAAATCATGTGATTGACATAATGCACCTCAAATATTTAAATTTGGCGGAATGCACCCCCGAATATCTTTTCATTGGTGTAATGCACCCCGACTATTTTTTAGAAATTTGTTGGCGGACAATCTGATGTTGGAATCGCGAGAATTACATCATAAAACCTTTTATGATCGAAAATCTGATGTTGGACCCGCGAGAATTACTTCACGAAACATTTTTTTGGTCGAAAAACTGATGTTGAATCGCGAAAATTACTGCATAAAACGTCTTTACATTGCCACAATTACATTGCACAAGCATCCACAAGTAGCAGAATAAAAAAACAGAAATCCAAAACTAACTTACACGAATCTAGCATTTCACAAAAAGTATAACAAACATTCAAACACTTGAGCATAAGACCACATAAAATCACATAATTTGTTCAAAATTAAAAAATTTGAACTAATTAATAGCTATGTGAAGCCAAAAATGAGGATCAGAAGAAGGTATACCTCTGCAGATGAAAGGCACTGTGAGGTTGGAAGCAACAGAGGATCTAGGAGAAGGTTCGAATAGCGGTCCTGGAGGTGCGTCTCTCAGTGTCCGGGGGAGGGGAAGAATAGGGTGTTCACGAGAGGGGAAGGTGTCGGCGATCTGGCGTTCGGAGGAGGCGAAAAGCTCGATCAGGGAGAAGAAACATCTCGTCGGGGAGAAGCAGCGCCATAAGCTGAGCGATTTCAGAAAATCGGGAGGGGGTTGTAGAAATGAGGAGACCTAAACCCCCAAAATCAAAGGAAATGACCAAAACACCCTAGCTGGGGGTGCATTCTGCCAATAAACAGATATTCGGGGATACATTCCGCCAAATTTAAAAATTTGAGGTGCATTCTGCCAATCACATGATTTTTGGGGATGCATTCCGCCAAAAAGCCGTGGAGAAAAACAATGATTGGTGATGTTTTCATTAAAAGAAGAGTATATAATACAACAAGAGACTTAACAGAAAAATAGCTAACTCAATTAAAGACTAAAATAAAACTCAGTTAACTAGCTCTGTTGTAAAACTAGCTCCCCCTCAAGATGGGGAGTAAACATCGGATAAAACTCTCATCTTGGATAATAGAAATTCATATTGATGTTTTGGCAAAGCCATGATCAATAAATCTGCAAGCAGATATTGGGTTTTAATCTGAATTAGTGTCAGGCCACCGGATTGAATTAGCTCACGTATGAAATGGCAGTCTATGTCAGTGTGCTTAGATCTCTCATGCAATGTCAATGTGCTTAGATCTCTCATGAAATGATAGTCTATTCTTGAGCTTTTCGTAGATCTACCACCTTCGGACGAATAGATTACTAGAGCCTCACACAACCGCCCAAATGTCCGTGTGTATCCCTCTGAACCTATTGCGCAAACATCATCTTTGGGTGAATGATTGCGTGTTAGTCTCAGAGAACTCCCTAAAACATGTGAAACCGTAATCTTATAGACTGATTCGAAAAAGCCACTTTGTCGGCTACAGGTCTTATCAACTTATAAGAGGCTTTCACACCGAGATATATGAATATTGCTCTAAACATAATGTTGTGTCTCTTTTAGTTAATGATGTGCGGGCACTGAATCGTCTAAAGAGGACACAAAGTCTGTTTTGGACTTATGTGATGAATGCACTTTATAATTTGTCATGATATATGTTTCTCTCAAGTATAAGAATGAGTTTTCTAATTTTGGTGTTCTTTATGATGTTAATTAGAAATACTATCACTCCAAATAATTAATGAGACTAATAGATTTGAAATAAGTTCGTTCTGATACCAATTGTTGGAAACATTGTATTATCAAAGCTTTAGGATAATTACAAAACACTGAATGTAGCGACGACGGATGCATGATCTTCTTATTCAAAATCTACCATTCTCTATTGATGCATAATTATATTTCTAAGTTAAGGGCACACACAATGAAAATTTGATCAAATGGAAATACGGCTGAAGTGCAAAAATTAATGTATACCATTTACTCAGCGTTGAGATAGTGTATAAAAGCTTTGACAAAATATAAAAGCTTAAGTAATATTATATTCAAAACTATTATAACACTCAATGGTTGTGTTTGTGGCACAGGAATGAGAGAAAATAAAGAGCAGTGACAGATATCACATTAAAATAAGACTTTGTCTTTTTCATACATAAACAACTGTGCCCAAACGGGACTTTAAATAAGCATAAAACGATTGGGGATTTCTTCTTCCTCACGCATCAGCGCCGCGCCTTTTTGCTTGTCCTTGCATCTCTTCTGAAACGCCTCCATCTCTTTCTCTGCAGGTCCGCTGCTTCTTGTCACATGAGGATTTCTTCATCACCACGCCATCCTGCTGAGCTTCTTCGACTAGCTTTATTTGTATGTTATTGCTGTGAGCTGAGTTGTCTCTTGAGCTTAACTGAGCTCCTTGTATTTTAACACCCCCTCGTAAGCTCGAGAGATCTTCTACTCCGATCTTCATTCTGAGAGATTCAAAACGTGGCTTGGGCAAAGGCTTGGTAAGAATATCTGCTATTTGAAGTTCCGTGGATATGTGGCGTAAGCAAACTTCTCCCTTCTCTATATTCTCCCTTATATGATGATATCTTATTTCGATATGTTTACTTCGATTGTGAAAAACTGGATTTTTTGCGAGGGCTATTGCTGAAGAACTATCGGAATAAATTAGGGTTTCTTTCTCCTTTTCCCTAAAAATTTCTTCAACTAGGCGTCTAAGCCAAATGGCTTCACTTGTTGCTTTACTTAACGCCATATATTCTGCTTCTGCTAAACTAAGTGCGACCGATTATTGTTTTCTGGAGGACCAACTAATCGGATTTTGTCCTAAGAAAAACACATATCCGCTGATGCTTCTTCTGTCTTCTACACTTCTTCCCCATTTTGAATCAGTATATCCTGTTAAGTGGCTGTGATGATGCTTGCGATATATTAGTCCTAATTCTTTTGTTCCTTGCACATACCTCAGTATTCTTTTTGCAGCCTCATGATGAAGTTTGGTTGGATTGCTCATAAATCTAGAAATGGAATTTACTGAATACTCCAGATCTGGTCGTGTATTTGTTAGATATATCAATGATCCAACCAGACTTCTAAATATCGTTGGATCTGCCATTGGTTCATTGTTAATTGCAAGAAACAACATATCATGTGGAGACATTGGCAGTTTTACTGAATTACATTCTTCCATGTTGAATTTTTTTAATATATCATAAGCATATTTTTCTTGAGAAATTAGAATACAGTTTGGGCTTTGTATAAACTGTAATCCCAGGAAATAATGTAGTAGTCCCATGTCAGTCATTTCATACTTCTGCTCTATGTCTCTTTTGAAGTTATTCAGGAAGTTTAGATTATTGCCTGTGTAGATTAGGTCATCTACATAAAGACACACAAACATCCTCATCCCATCTTCTTCCTTCCAGTAAAGTGATGAATATATTTTGTTTTTGTGAAAATCAATTGAATGCAGGTATCTATCAATATTGGCATTCCATGCCCTTGGTGCTTGTTTAAGGCCATAGAGGGATTTAATTAGTTTATAGACTTTATATTCTTCTCCTTTTACCTCATAACCTCTCGGCTGCTCTACATAAATTTCTTCATCTATTTCACCATTCAAGAATGCTGATTTTACATCTAATTGATATATTGGAAAGTTGTATTGGGCTACATAAGCAATAAGAGTTCTCACAGTCTCCATTCTGACAACTGGTGCAAACATTTCATTATAGTCAATTCCTGGAATTTGTGAGTAGCCTTTGCTACTATCCGGGCTTTATATTTGAGTACTGACCCATCTTCTTTTTTCTTTTAGCTTGTAGATCCATTTCAGACCTATTACATCAACTTGAGGTGGTTTTGGTACTAATATCCATGTATTATTTTTGACAATCATTTTAATCTCATTCATAGCTTGTCTCCAGGCTTGACTCTTATAAGCTTCTTCAAAACTAGTTGGAGTGGAAATATTAAGAACTACCTCTCCTTGTCTATAAATGTCTTCTACAGATCTCATCCTTCTTGGGGGTGATGAGGAATCTGGATAAAAAGTAGAGCTGGAAGAGGCTTGTGAGGGGTCATATAACTGAGTACTTTCAGTATTTGAGATTAATGGAGTTTGTGGTTCAACCATCTGAAATTCATTAGGAAGAATTTCATTGATTTGGAAGGTATCACAATCTTCAGTATATGACCAGCTCTTTGAATTTTGCTCCAAATCTGAGCCCCCCCATTCCCAGCTTTTATCTTCATCAAACAATACATCTCTAGAAATAATTAATCTTTGTTGTACAGGTTGATATAATCTGAAGGCTTTTGACTCATTACTGTAACCAATAAAGATACACCTCTCACTCTTCTTGTCTAACTTACCTCTATCTTCTTTCTGAATCAAAACATATGCAATGCACCCAAATATTTTGAAATGTGTAACTTTGGGTTTTCTTTTATATATTACCTCATATGGGGTTTGTTTTATGAGGGCTTTGGTAGGTGAGCTATTCAAAATGTATACTGCAGTGTGGGCTGCCTCAGCCCAAAACTCCTTTGGCATACTTTTGCATAATAACATAGTTCTTGCCATTTCTATTATGGTTCTATTTCTCCTCTCAACTACACCGTTCTGTTGAGGTGATCTACTTGCAGTTAACTCTCTTCGTATACCCTCTTTACTGCAGTAGGAGGTAAACTCATTTGAAGTGAATTCACCTCCTCTATCGGTCCTTAGAGTTTTAATTGATCTTTCAAATTATTTTTCAACAAGTGCCTTAAAGATTTGGAATGTATCAAAACTATCACTCTTGTGTTTGAGGAAGTAGATCCACATGAAGCGGCTGCAATCATCCACAAATAGAAGAAAGTAACTTTTACCACTTAATGATGGAGTTGTGGATGGTCCCCATAGATCTGAATGAATCAGGTCAAGTGGCATTAAACTTCTTCTATATGATGTCTTTGGAAATGGTAATCTGTGATTTTTTCCTTTTGCATATTTTTCACAAACTGTATTATCTGTAGTTATTGGAGGTAAACCTTCTACCATATGTTGTGTACTTAGTTTCTTCATATCTTGTCCGTTCAGGTGACCAAATCTTTGGTGCCATAACTTAGTTTGTTGCTGTATTTGTGCTGTGTTGGTAAGAACTATTTCATTGACCGGATATAAATTCAAGGAGAAAATTCTATTGCTTGTCATTTTTGCAATGATTTCAGTCTCTCCTGACTTGTTGATAATAGTGCAGGAATCACTTGTGAAGTGGACTTCATAGCCTTTATGAAGAAGTTGTCCCACACTTAAGAGATTGGTTGTCAGTGTTGGGACATAGCTTACATCATATATATATCTAGTTTGTTTCCAAACAGTTTTCACTTTTATAGTTCCTATTCCTTGAATTTTTTGCACATTTCCATCCCCTAGCACAACATCAACAATAAAACTTCCATCTATATAAACAAAGAGATTTTTGTTCCCTGTCACTTCTTCAGTATTTTTTGATATTGTTTTATCTTTGAACCAACAATCTTTATCCATGTGTGTTGGCTTCTTACACCTTTTACATTTGTAGAAACAATCATGAGCTTCATGATTTGTTCTATTACACAGAGAACATGACAGACTGCCATTTTTATTGTAGGTAGATCTTCCTTGGGGAGAAAACCTTCTTCTTCCCTTACCTCTGTTATTTGTTAACAGAAGTTTCTTGTTGACTGTGTAGTCTGTTTTTTCTGATTTTTGTTTCTGTGTAAGATTTTTGATGGGTAGTGAATTTAAATGCAAGGCTTGATCCATTGAAGTGGGTTGTAGATTTAACCTATCTTCATGGGCTTGCAGAGAACCCAGTAACTCTGGTACACTTAAGACATTGAGGTCTTTAGATTCTTCGATTGCAGCAACAATATGATTAAATAGTGGAGTTAGACTCCTAAGAAGTTTTGGGACTACCCGTTTATCCTCTATGGTGTCACCTAACATCCTTATCTGATTTATTGATTGTGTGGCTCTTGCTATAAAGTCTTGTACTTTCTCATTTTCTTTCATAAGTAAAGTATCAAAAACTTTCCAGGCCGTTTGAAGTTTAATTGAGATTACCTGAGGTGAACCCTTATATTCAACTTGGAGAGTTTCCCAGGCTTCTTGGGATGTGGTTGCAGCCATAATTCTTGGGAAAATGGTGTTGGTGACACCTTGTTGGATATACACAAGTGCCCTTGCATCTTTTCTATGATTTTCTGCTGCCGTTTTTAGTTCTTCTGCAGTAGGTCCAGTCTCTGATGTAGTTTCCATTTATGGAATTCCATTTTGCACGATCTCCCACAGTCCTTGTGACAGAAAAAGTGTCCTCATTTGAATAGCCCAGTATTCATAGTGATCACCATTGAATACTGGCATATTCGAGGCCAACATTGCTCCAGTTCCTTTGAAAGCCATCGGCTCTGATACCACTGATAGTGTATAAAAGCTTTGACAGAAAATAAAAGCTTAAGTAATATTATATTCAAAACTATTATAACACTCAATGGTTGTGTTTGTAACACAGGAATTGGAGAAAATAAAGAGCAGTGACAGATATCACATTAAAATAAGACTGTCTTTTTCATACATAAACAACTGTGCCCAAACGGGACTTTAAATAAGCATAAAACGATTGGGGCTTTCTTCTTCCTCACGCATCAGCGCCGCGCCTTTTTGCTTGTCCTTGCATCTCTTCTGAAACGCCTCCATCTCTTTCTCTGCAGGTGCGCTGCTTCTTGTCACATGAGGATTTCTTCATCACCACGCCATCCTGCTGAGCTTCTTCGACTAGCTTTATCTGTATGTTATTGCTGTGAGCTGAGTTGTCTCTTGAGCTTAACTGAGCTCCTTGTATTTTAACACGGTTCGCCCCAACTGGAGAGGATCCGCATCATATACATATACACAACAAGAGACTTAACTGAAAAATAATTAACTCCGTAAAAGACTAAAATAAAACGCCGTTAACTAGCATGTGTAAATTATGCAAGTGATGGAGGAGTTCGAGTAGGTTAGGCGATATTACTATTTTAAGTAAATTCATGCTCTTCTAATATCGGCATTTTAATAACTAAAGTGCTGTTTCTAATTTAATTGTGTGAAAACAAAACTGGTTCATTTTTATTCCTGGGCTGGTCTGATATTGTTTTTGAGTTTAATGCTGCTATCAGATTTGGAGAATACATTTGTGAGCCCATTTCCATCCTCATTATTGGGCTTTACTCAGCATTGAAATGTGAAGAGGCCCAAATATTCATTTATTTTCCCACCAGGTTTCATTCAGATTTAAATATGCTTACCATAGAAATAATGTTAAATCTTCTTTCATCTCTTCAAAGCCAACCCACATTGCTTGAATGACATCCTCCACCCTAGAAAGATACTCTTCCAACATTGGGAGTTCTTGAGGACTAATCAGGGTCGACTCCTTAATAGCTTCAAATTCTTTAAGAACGCGACTTTCAAGAGTTTCAGAGCTACCTTCTGTTGAATTTTCTCAAGATGCTCAGCAAGGTTGTCCAAACACCAAATCAATATTTTCGGAGCTACCCAGATCACAACTTGATCACATGGAAAACATGAAGAATACTCAGGTAACCAAAGTGCATAGACAGAAACAAGCAGATCAACAATTTATCAATCTTCTTTACAAGGCGAGGTATACATGGCGAGACATGATTTCGCCAGTACATGAAAAAATAGAAACTACAATCAATTCGGGCGGTCAGAAAACAGAGACCGCCGAGACCGCCTGCCCGCAGAGACCGCCCGAACTGACCTGAAGCCGAACTGACCACGGAGTCAGCCGAGAACGCGAGGTCGCGCGGACACACCGTTATTCGCCGAACTGCTGTTGCTTCCGAACAGAGGAACAACCGCCTACCCGCCGAGGCTGCGAGGTCGCGCAGACAGGTTATTGAACTGGGAAAGTTGATGCAGAAAACTGGTAACCGCTGAACGCAGTCCGCTAACTTCACTGAGCCTGACCGAGGTCAAAACCAAACTCCTGGTTTCACAGTATTAGCCGCGCAACCTGCACACAACAACCGGTTAAGACAATCAACCCGCGCGGATACAGAAACTGAGTCCGCAGTCTTAAAACCAAGTCCAACTTACTGTTCACTCTGATGCAATTGAAGTGTCGGGGGGGGGGGTCCTATTTATAGGCGGGGTAAGGAGTGTGGTCACCACCCTATGAGATAGAATCACCGTCCATTGATCGGAGCTAACACTACCAGTCCGCCGAGTCCGCACGGACAAGGCCAAACTATAGCCGCCAAGTATAGGCGAGATGACGGTCTGCACAAGGCAGTCTGCCCAGTACGGAACGATAGAGCCGGACCAGCCTCACCGCAAGAGACATCAGCTGAGCACAAAGCCAGTCCGCATGGAGAGAGGACACATCATCTATCCGCACGCACCAGTCCACGACCACAGGCAAACCGCCCGGTCACAGCGGACTATGCGGACACCAAGCCAGCTCGCAATGTCCACGACCACAGGCAAACCGCCCGGTCACAGCGGACTTTGCAGACACCAATTCAGCTCGCAATGTCCACGACCACAGGCAAACCGCCCGGTCACAGCGAACTATGCGAACATCAAGTCAGCTCGCAATGTCCACGACCACAGGCAAATCACCCGGTCACAGTGGACAATGCGGAAACCCTGGACTTCTCAGAAGTGCAAGTCCAGACAAGAAGATCGCGCAAGCTCGGCGAACACCAAGCTAATCCGCCAGCTCCAAGGCCAGATTGCAACCAGATTGCGGCTCACCACAACTCCAGACCAAACGCGGATTAGGCGGTCTCCAAGAATCAGTCCGCACAAACTGCGGACACCGAACTCCAGAGCTCAGCCAGCCACTGTCAGACACAGTCAGTCCGCGCAGTCCGCAGAAACCAATCCGTAACAGCCACGCAGGTCGCCAACCACCAGCCCGCCGGACTAACACCAGTCCGTGTGGTCAGTCCGCCCAGGCCGCCCGGACTGCCTGATCACCCACTTTCACTTCACAAATTTCAACACTCCCCCTTGAAGTGAGAAGTGGAGATCAAGCCCAGTAATCCTCGAAGTCGCTGGAAAGGCCCCTTCGACAGCGGCTTTGTGAAGATGTCAGCAAGGTTATCTTCACTCCGAACATGACCGACCACAAGAGATCCCTCCAATACCTTCTCCCTTATGAAGTGGTGATCGATCTCGATATGCTTGGTCCTAGCATAACAAATAGGATTGTTCAACAGCTTGAGAGCACTCTCATTGTCACCTCGGAGCAGAGTGGGTCCTTGCACTTCCTTATGAACGTCTTCTACTAGTCTCCTTAGCCAAATGGCTTCCCGAGCTGTCAAGGTCGAAGCATTGTATTTTGCTTCCGTAGTAGAGACGGACACCGAGTCCTGCTTCTTGCTACACCACGAGATGCCCGCTGATCCACAGGTGAACACATAACCTGAAGTAGACCTTCGGTCATCCGAATCACCACCATAATCAGCATCTGTGTAACCTAGCAACAAAAAACCCGAGTCCCTCCTATAAAGGAGTCCCATATCAGAAGTCGTCATCACATACTTCAAAATACTCTTTGCCGCCATCAGATGAGGCTTCCTTGGCTCCGCCATAAACCGAATTACTCGGTAACCAGCATAAGCAATGCCTGGCCTTGTAATCGTCAGGTAGATCAAGCTCCCTACCAGAGCTCAGAACACCAAAGGATCAGGAAGAATCCTTCCCTCATCTCGTCAAAGCTTCAAACCACAATCCAAAGGAGTAGAGCAACTCTTTCCCCTTTCCATGCCGAATCATTTCATAATCCGATCCGCATAACCTTTCTGGGAAATAAGAATCCCGCTTTCCTTCTTATCCACTTCGAGACCAAGGAAGTGATGAAGCTCTCCCAAGTCTTTCATCTCGAAGCGAATAGCAAACTCTCCTCTGAGTCTAGCTACCTCCTCCTTGAAATTATCCGTGATGATCATGTCATCCACGTACAACAGCACCAGGACTAGATGCTCCCCCTTCTTCTTGACAAACAGGCTCGAGTCTGAATTTGAAGCCAGATATCCGCAGAACTGGAGGTATTCTGCAATCTTTCCATACCAGGCTCGAGGAGCCTACTTCAAGCCATAAAAGGCCTTTCTGAGCTTGTAGACGTAGTCCGGATGTTATTCAGATACATAACCGAGTGGCTGATCCATAAAGATGTCCTTGTCGATCTCTCCGTAAAGAAAAGCGTTCTTTACGTCCAGCTGTCACATCTTCCAGCCCTGGCAAGTTGCCAAAACTATCACCACTCGAACTGAAGTCATCTTTGCCACAGGACTAAACGTCTCTTCATAATCCTCGCCGTACTGTTGAGAGAATCCTCGAGCAACAAGGCGAGCCTTGTACCGATCGATTCTTCCATCCGTCTTCTTCTTCAGCTTGTAGACCCACTTGCAAGTAACAAGAGTAACGCCATCCACCTTGGGCACCAAGTCCCAAGTTTCATTCTTCTTGAGGGCAGCCATCTCCTCATCCATGGCATTGTCCCACTCCTTCAATCTAGTGGCATCTTCAAACTTTATAGGCTCTCGCTCATCCAGAGGGCCTGCAAAGAAATAAGAGACAAAGCTCACTGTACTCCCTTCACAATATCTAGCCGGCGACTTGATAGTCCTCTTAGATCTCCGAAGAGGCCGCTCCTTGCTCACCACCTCTGCTGCTTCTTCTGGCTCAACTCTGTTCTCAGGCAAGCTTAGAGCAATGCTCCCCCTACTTCCTGACCCAGAAGCTTCTCCTCTAGAACTTGAAGCAACAGGAGCTGCTGGTGAAACAGCTAGCTCCTCTTGATGAACTACTGCTGCACCCTCCTGATCTTCATCATCCTTGCTTTCCGGTAGCTCAACTGAGCTTCCTCCATATGACGTCAGTTCGTCAAAGATAACATCTCTTGACACCACAAATTTCTTCGTCACCGGATCCATATATCTCCATCCCTTCTTCTGCTCATCATAGCCAACAAAGACAAGCTTCCTTGCCTTCACATCAAGCTTAGTCCTCAGAGCATCCGGGATATGCACATAGCAAGTTGATCCAAACACCCGAAGGTGTTCAACGCTTGGCTTCTCCTTCAGCAATATCTCGAAGGGAGACTTCATGTTGATCGGACTGAGAGGCATCCGATTGATGACATAAGCTGCACAAGACATTCCCTCCACCCAAAAAGACCTTGGGATGCTCCTAGCATGAAGCCAACATTTGCAAGTCTCCATTAGATGACGGATCTTCCGCTCCGCCACTCCGTTTTGTTGTGGAGTATGAGCACAAGTGAGCTCTCTTTGGATCCCGTGCTTCCTGCAAAAATTAGAAAACTCGGAGGAGACAAACTCTCCGCCGTTGTCAGTTCTAAACTTTTTGATCCTCAGGCTAAGCCGACCCTCCACCAGCTCCTTGAACTCCACAAACAATCGGAAGGCTTCTGATTTCTCCTTCAAGAAATACACCCAAGTGTATCTTGAGTAGTCATCAATCAAGACTAGCATGTACCTGCTCCCACCAAGGCTAGCAGTAACGGTTGGTCCTATTAGATCACCATGGATAACCTCCAATGGTATTTTGCTTCTCGTTTGTGACTTATCAAAAGGAAGACGGTGAGACTTGCCATACTGACACCCCGCACAAACGTGACCATCACCTAAGGATGATAGCTTAGGCAAGCCTCTCACCAGGCTCCTATTTGCCATAGCTTTTAGCTTATCCATCCCCACATGCCCCAACCTCTCAAGCCACATAGCAGCGCTATTGTTGGCCCTCGTGCGATCAACATAGGAACTTGTTGATAAAACAAACAAGTCCTTCACTCTCCTTCCAACGCGAGCAACATCATCCTTAACCGCTGATACGTTGCAGAGAAACTTCACTTCTATTGGCCCAAACAGAACGTGATAGTCGGCGTCGACATCATTGGTCACAGAGAAGAGGTTCTTCTTCATGCCCGGTACGTGATAAATACTCCTTAACGTGAGTGACCCCTTATCACTACCCAACGTCACTACACCCTCCTTCTCTACTGCATGAACAGTATTATCAGCAGTTATAATAGCTTCGTTATCTGAGTATGCCTGCAGCGAGGAGAACTTCGACATATCTCCGGTGAGGTGATGACCACACCCAGAGTCAACGATCCAGTCATCCTCAACGTCGATGGCGGACAATGCACGGACACAAGTGCCTGTCATGAAGGCTCCACCCCAACCAGCTTCCTCATTGCTAAAGGAAGCTTCCTCCTTGCCTACAGCATGCCCAGGCTGTAGCTTGACCTTTCAGTCATGCTTGAAGTGACCCGGCTGATGACACCTGTAACATTTCAAGTTCTTCTTCCAATCCTTCTTAGGAGCAAAAATCCCCTCTTGCTGATTAGAAGTTGAAGGTTCATTTCCAGCCGCAGTCTTCTTCTTCTTCCCTTCCCATCTCTTCTTCTTCTTCTCAGTGAAGAGAGCTTCACTACCTGCTTCAGAAACAGTCACTCCGGCCATCTGTCTAGCCAAGCTCTCCTGCGAAGCAAGCAGGTTTTCCAGCTCCAAAAGAGAAGGTTGAGTCGCCCAGCCTTGCACTGAAGTGACGAATGCCACATACTCCTTCCGCAGACCGCGGATTATGTGCATCTTCAGTTTAGCCTCGGAGATCGGCTCATCAGGATCAAGTGCTGAAAGCTCAGCACACAAGCTCTTCATCTTCAAGAAGTATTTAGAGATAGAAAGGTCTCCTTGAGTTGCCTTAGCCAACTCATTCTCCAAGAATTGTAGCCTAGCTACATTCTTTCTGTTGAACAACCCATCGAGGGAAGTCCATATCTCAGAAGCAGACTCACATCCTAAGATGTGATCAAAGAGCTGAGGTGACACCGCCCGCTTGAGAGCAAAATCAGCCTTGACATTTGCCTTCCTCCACACTCTCACCTACTCTGCAGTTCAAAACTCAGATGTAATTTCTACTTGGTCATCACCACCGACGACCTCCCACAGCTTCTCACCCAGAAGATAGCTTTTCATGCACGACTTCCACTTTTTGAAGTTAGTCGGCATTAGAAGCTCAATTCCCAGACCTCTTGCAAAACCTCCGTCCATATCCCTAACCTGGTCAACCTATCAGAAGCACAGAGCAACAATAAAACTTGTTGATCACCGCTCAAGCAACTGAACCTTGCTCTGATACCATGTTGAATTTTCTCAAGATGCTCAGCAAGATAGTCCAAACACCAAATCAATATTTTCGGAGCTACCCAGATCACAACTTGACCACGCGGAAAACAGGAAGAATACTCAGGTAACCAAAGTGCATAGACAGGAACAAGCAGATCAACAATTTATCAATCTTCCTTACAAGACGAGGTATACGTGGCGAGACATGATTTCACTAGTACATGAAAAATAGAAACTACAATCAATTCGGGCGAACAGAAAATAGAGACCGCCGAGACCGCCTGCCCGCAGAGACCGCCCGAACTGAGCTGAAGCCGAACAGAACACGGAGTCCGCCGAGACCGCGAGGTCGCGCGGACACACCGTTATTCGCCGAACTACTGCTGCTTCTGAACAGAGGAACAACCGCCTACCTGGCGAGACCGCGAGGTCGCGCGGACAGGTTATTGAACTGGGAAAGTTGATGCAAAAAACTGGTAACCGCTGAACGCAGTCCGCTAACTTTATTGAGCATGACCGAGATCAAAACCAAACTCCTGGTTTCACAGTGTTAGCCGCGCCACCTACACACAACAACCAATTAAGACAATCAACCCATGCGGATACAGAAACTGAGTCTGCAGCCTTAAACCCAAGTCCAACTTACTGTTCACTCTGATGCAATTGAAGTGCCGGGGGGGTCCTATTTATAGGCGGGGTGAGTAGTGTGGTCACCACCCTATGAGATAGAATCACCGCCCCTTGATCGTAGCAAACACTACCAGTCCGCCGAGTATAGGCGAGATGGCGGTCTGCATAAGGCAGTCCGCCTAGTCCGCAATGACAGAGCCAGACTAGCCTCACCGCAAGAGCCATCAGCTGAGCACAAAGCCAGTCCGCATGGAGAGAGGACACAACATCTGTCTGCACGCACAAGTCCACGACCACAGGCAAACCGCCCGGTCACAACGGACTATGCGGACACCAAGCCAGCTCGCAATGTCCACGACCACAGGTAAATCGCCCGGTCACAGCGGACTATGCGGACACCAAGTCAGCTCGTAATGTCCACGACCACAGGCAAACCGCCCGGTCACAACGGACTATGCGGACATCAAGTCAGCTCGCAATGTACACGACCACGAGCAAATCGCCCGGTCACAGCGGACAATGCGTAAACCCTAGACTTCTCAGAAGTGCAAGTCCAGACAAGAAGATCGCGCGAGCTCGGTGAACACCAAGCTAATCCGCCAGCTCCAAGGCCAGATCGCAACAAAATTGCGGCTCACCGCAACTCAAGAACAAACGCGGATTGCGCGGTCTCCAAGCCTCAGTCCGCACAAACTGCGGACACCGAACTCCAGAGCGCAGCCAGCCACTGTCGGACTCAACCAGTCCGCACAGTCCGCAGAAACCAAACCGCAATAGCCACGCAGGTCGCCAACCACCAGCCCGCCAGGCTAACACCAGTCTGTGCGGTCAGTCCGCCCAGGCCGCCCAGGCCGCCTGATCACCCACTTTCACTTCACAAATTTCAACACCTTCTACTAGCTTTTCAACTAGATCGAGCAATTAGCCCCAATAAAAAATGATCCAAGCGAATTTTTTCACGAGTCATGATATGATCCTTCTTCTTGGCATGTTGATCTATGAAGTGCCCATCAGGCTCATCAACAATGTCTGAGTTGATCACCTCATTGTAAAAATTTGTGATTCACAAAAAACGGGAAATTAGGCGCAACAAACCTCAACCTATCCGAGCCCAAATAACCGAATGCAAACAGAAGAGCAAGTATCTTGAACTATATACAAAAATCTTTACAGGGCAAAACATACATGGCGAGATATGATTCGCCAATATACCCGATGGAAGCAGAAAGAAAATAAGGTAAAGAACAAGCCGCGTGGTCTCAAGGAGAAGCCGCTGACACTGCCGAGCTGCCTAGGGTGTCCGCTGAAGCCGCCTAGTTGCAAGACCGCAACCAAGCCGCGCGGACAACCCGTTATTCCAATGCTGACAAAGAACTCTGTACGCTGATTTGTAAGCCGCCAGACTGCGAGTTCACCTAGCCACCAGATCCCGCGAACTGCTGCTGCCGAACTGAACAAGTCGCCAGAACCAGACGACTAAATCTAGAGAAGTTGTCTATAAAAGTTATCAGATACTTCTGACCTGCTCTTGTGACAAAATTTTTTAGTCACATATATCAGAATATATTAACTCGAGCAATTGCGTGCTCTTAAAAATTTGACTAAAAGATTTTTTAGTTATCTTAATCTTAGCACAAACTTCACATCTATCAAACTTGGTTGTTGTGTCTAAGGAAATATTGTGAATTTTAGCTAGCAGAAATAGTTTTCTATAGTTTACATGTCATAGTCTTGCATGTAAAGTCTTATAATCTATCAGATTTAAACTAATTTGGTTTACTACTTCATTTGCTAGACTTAACATATACATCTCATTTACGATATATGCACAATCAAAGTAATGTGAGCTAACCATTAAAATTATTCTACCACCACTATTATTAAAAGACATACTGACATCGCATAACCGGCTAATTGAAACTTAATTAGCAGCTAATGTGGGTATATATTTAACATTTTTCAAAATTAAATGCGTACCTGAAGAGAATAACAAATCTGCAATCCTAATCTGGTGTACCTGAGCATGTTGAAGTCAAAAATGACCTCTGTGAAGTTCGGGATCCCTAAAGAGGGGTGACCTCACACCTACTACACTCGGGGGAACGTCACGGACCGAAGACTTAGGAAACTATGAACTGACCCTCTGCTCTAGCGTGGAGGTCCCACCTCACACCCAGAAGACCTTTGAGGTCTCCCCCTCCCTAGACAATGCTTGAGATAGGTGCCTTGGAGGAAGAAAGCCAAGGGGATTTAAGTGGCTAAGAAGTCATGCTCTCCAAGGCACCCTCACGGGTCTATTTATAGATTTTCCGAGTCCTGGGGGTAAAATGACAAAAATGCCCTTAGGACAAAATGAACATCTAGCCAATAGAAAAACTCCATATCGGGTGGGGGGGGGGGGGGTAGAGAGATAATTCCCTCCCAAGGGCATAACGGTAAAAACATGGTCCGGAGAGAGGTCCAAGGGTGGGAGGAGCCACACCCCTTATCTCCCTGGGAGCTGTCCCGCCGAGACCCTGGGAGCTGTCCCGCCGAGACCCTGAGAGCTGTCCCGCCGAGACCCTGGGAGCTGTCCCGCCGAGACCCTGGGAGCTGTCCCGCCGAGACCCTAGGAGCTGTCCCGCCGAGACCCTGGGATCTGTCCCGCCGAGACCCTGGGATCTGTCCCGCCGATACCTTGGGAGCTGTCCTGCCGAGACCTTGGGAGCTGTCCCGCCGAGACCCTGGGAGATGTCCCGCCAAGACTCTGGGAGCTGTCCTGCCGAGACCCTGGGAGCTGTCCCGCTGAGACCCTTGGAGCTGTCCCGCCAAGACCCCTGGAATCTGTCCCTCCGAGACCCCTGGAATATGTCCCGCCGAGACCCTGGGATCTATCCCGCCAAGACCCTGGGAGCTGTCCCGCCGAGACCCTGGGAGCTGTCCCGCCGAGACACTTAGAGATGTCCCGCCGAGACCCTGGGAGCTTTCCCACCGAGACCCTGGGAGATGTCCCGCCGAGACCCTGGGAGCTGTCCCGCCGAGACCCTAGGAGCTGTCTCGCCGAGACCCTGGGAGCTGTCCCGCCGAGACCCTGGGAGCTGTCCCGCTGAGACCCTGGGAGCTATCCCGCCGAGACCTTGGGAGCTGTCCCGCCGAGACCCTGGGAGCTGTCCCGCCGAGACCCTGGGAGCTGTCCCGCCGAGACCCTGGAAGCTGTCCCGCCGAGACCCTGGGAGCTGTCCTGCCGAGACCCTCAGAGCTGTCCCGCCGAGACCCTGGAAGCTGTCCCGCCGAGACCCCTTGAATCTGCCCCGCCGAGACCCTGGGAGCTGTCCCACCGAGACCCTGGGAGCTGTCCCGCCGAGACCCATAGCGCTGTCCCGCCGAGATCCCTGGGAGCTATCCCGCCGAGACCCTCGAAGCTGTCCCGCTGAGACCCTGGAAGCTGTCCCACCGAGACCCCTGGAATCTATCCCGCCGAGACCCTGGGAGCTGTCCGACCGAGAACCTGGGAGCTGTCCCGCAGAGACCCTGGGAGCTGTCACGCCGAGATCCCTGGGAGCTTGCCCGCCGAGACCCTGGGAGCTGTCCCGCAGAGACCCTGGGAGCTGTCCCGCCAAGACCCTGGGAGCTGTCCCGCCGAGACCCTGGGAGCTGTCCCGCCGAGACCCTGGGAGCTGTCCCGCCGAGACCCTGGGAGCTGTCCCACCAAGACCCCTGAAATTGGTCCCACCGATACCCTGGGAGCTGTCCCACCGAGACCCTGTGAGCTGTCCCGCCGAGACCCTGGGAGCTGTCCCGACGAGATCCCTGGGAGCTGTCCCGCCGAGACCCTGGGAGCTGTCTCGCCGAGACCCCTTGGAGCTGTCCAGACGAGACCCTAGGAGCTGTCCCGCCGAGACCCTTGGCGCTGTCCTGCCGAGACACTGAGAGCTGTCCCGCCGAGACCCTGGGAGCTGTCCCGCCGAGACTCTGGGAGCTGTCCCGCCGAGACCCTGGGAGCTGTCCCGCCGAGACCCTCAGAGCTGTCCCGCCGATACCCTCGGAGCTGTCCCGCTGAGACCCCTGGGAGCTGTTCCTCCGAGACCCCTGGGAGTTGTCCCGCCGAGACACCTGGGAGCAGTCCCGCCGAGACCCTGGGAGATTTCCCGCCGAGACCCAGGGAGCTGTCCCACCGAGACCCTGGGACCTGTCCCGCCGAGACCCTGGGAGCTGTCCCGCCGAGACCCTGGGAGCTGTCCCGCCGAGACCCCTAGGACCTGTCCCGCCGAGACCCTGGGATCTGTCCCGCCGAGACCCTGGGAGCTGTCCCGCCGAGACCCTGGGATCTATCCCGCCGAGACCCTGGGAGCTGTCCCCCCGAGACCCTTGGAAACTTATTGTTGGGGCGAATACGGGGTTGTACACAATCCCCGCTCTTTTCAAGCGAGTCCCACGCTCGGAAAAAAACATCCAACCCAACGTATTCGTTGAGTGGCCTCTTCTCACGGTTTGAAAGATTATAAGGTCTCTCTGAGGGGTCAACCTACCATGCCAGCTTGATGGGAGCCTGGGTGGCAAGACCTCCTCTGGGAAAAGAACACTTAACCTCCCGGAGGGGTCAACCTGTCATGCCAGCTTGATGGGAGCCTGGGTAGCGAGACGTCCTCCGGACAAACAACACTTAACTTCCCGGAGGGGTCAACCTGTCATGCCAGCTTGATAGGAGCCTGGGTGGCGAGACCTCCTCCAGACAAACAACACTTAACCTCCCGGAGGGGTCAACCTGTCATGCCAGCTTGATGGGAGCCTGGGTGGCGAGACCTCCTCCGGGAAAAGAACACTTAACCTCCCAGAGGGGTCAACCTGCCATGCCAGCTCGATGGGAGCCTGGGTGGCGAGACCTCCTCCGGGCAAAGAACACTTAACTCCCGGAGGGGTCAACCTGTCATGCCAGCTTGATGGGAGCCTGGGTGGCGAGACCTCCTCCGGGCAAAGAACACTTAACCTCCCGGAGGGGTCAACCTGCCATGCCAGCTTGATGGGAGCCTGGGTGGCGAGACCTCCTACGGGCAAAGAACACTTTACCTCCCGGAGGGGTCAACCTGCCATGCCAGCTTGATGGGAGCCTGGGTGGCGAGACCTCCTCCGGGCAAAGAACACTTAACCTCCCGGAGGGGTCAACCTGCCATGCCAGCTTGATGGGAGCCTGGGTGGCGAGACCTCCTCCGGACAAAGAATACTTAACCTTTCGGAGGGGTCAACCTGCCATGCCAGCTTGATCTGAGCCTGGGTGGCGAGACCTCCTCTGGGCAAAGAACACTTAACTTCCAAGAGGGGTCAACTTGCCATGCCAGCTTGATGGGAGTCTGGGTGGCGAGACCTCCTCCGGGCAAAGAACACTTAACCTCCCGGAGGGGTCAACCTGTCATGCCAGCTTGATGGGAGCCTGGGTGGCGAGACCTCCTCCGGGCAAAGAACACTTAACCTCCCGGAGGCTTCAACCTGCCATGCCAGCTTGATGGGAGCCTGAGTGGCGAGACCTCCTCCGGACAAAGAACAATTAACCTCCCGGAGGGGTCAACCTGTCATGCCAACTTGATGGGAGCCTGGGTGGCGAGACCTCCTCCGGACAAAGAACACTTAACCTCCCGGAGGAGTCAACCTGCCATGCCAGCTTGATGGGAGTCTGGGTTGCGAGACCTCCTCCGGGCAAAGAACACTTAACCTCCCGGAGGGGTCAACTTGTCATGCCAGCTTGATGGGAGCCTGGGTGGCGAGACCTCCTCCGGGCAAAGAACACTTAACCTCCCGGAGGGGTCAACCTGCCATGCCAGCTTGATGGGAGCCTGGGTGGAGAGACCTCCTCCAGGCAAAGAACACTTAGCCTCCCGGAGGGGTCAACCTGCCATGCCAGCCCAATGGGAGCCTGGGTGGCGAGACCTCCTACAGACAAAGAACACTTAACCTTTCGGAGGGGTCAACCTGCCATGCCAGCTTGATGGGAGCCTGGGTGGCGAGACCTCCTCTGGGCAAAGAACACTTAACCTCCAAGAGGGGTCAACCTGCCATGCCAGCTTGATGGGAGCCTGGGTGGCGAGACCTCCTCCGGGCAAAGAACACTTAACCTCCCGGAGGGGTCAACTTGCCATGCCAGCTTGATGGGAGCCTGGGTGGCGAGACCTCCTCCGGGCAAAGAACACTTAACCTCCCGGAGGCGTCAACCTGCCATGCCAGCTTGATGGGAGCCTGAGTGGCGAGACCTCCTCCGGACAAAGAACAATTAACCTCCCGGAGGGGTCAACCTGCCATGCCAGCTTGATGGGAGCCTGGGTGGCGAGACCTCCTCTGGACAAAGAACACTTAACCTCCCGGAGGAGTCAACCTGCCATGCCAGCTTGATGGGAGTCTGGGTTGCGAGACCTCCTCCGGGCAAAGAACACTTAACCTCCCGGAGGGGTCAACTTGTCATGCCAGCTTGATGGGAGCCTGGGTGGCGAGACCTCCTCCGGGCAAAGAACACTTAACCTCCCGGAGGAGTCAACCTGCCATGCCAGCTTGATGGGAGCCTGGGTGGAGAGACCTCCTCCGGGTAAAGAACACTTAGCCTCCCGGAGGGGTCAACCTGCCATGCCAGCTTGATGGGAGCCTGGGTTGCGAGACCTCCTCCGGACAATAAACACTTAACCTCCCGGAGGGGTCAACCTGCCATGCCAGCTTGATTGGAGCCTGGATGGCGAGACCTCCTCCGAACAAAGAACACTTAACTTCCCGGAGGGGTCAAACTGCCATGTCAGCTTGATGGGAGCCTGGGTGGCGAGACCTCCTCCGGGCAAAGAACACTTAACCTCTCGGAGGGGTCAACCTGCCATGCCAGCTTGATGGGAGCCTGGGTGGCGAGACCTCCTCCGGGCAAAGAACACTTAACCTCCCGGAGCGGTCAACCTGCCATGCCAGCTTGATGGGAGCCTGGGTGGCGAGACCTCCTCCGGGCAAAGAACACTTAACCTCCCGGAGGGGTCAGCCTGCCATGCTAGCTTGATGGGAGCCTGGGTGGCGAGACCTCCTCCGGACAAAGAACACTTAACCTCCCGGAGGGGTTAACCTGTATTCGCCCCAACAATAAGTTTCCAAGGGTCTCGGCGGGACAGCTCCCAGGGTCTCGGTGGGACAGCTCTTAGGATCTCGGCGGGACAGATTCCAGGGGTCTCGGCGGGACAACTTCCAGGGTTTCGGCGGGACAGCTCCCAGAGTGTCGGCGGGACAGCTCCCAGGGTCTCGGCGGGACAGCTCCCTGGGTCTCGGCGAGACAGCTCCCAGGGTCTCGGCGGGACATCTCCCAGGGTCTCGGCGGGACAGCTCCCAGGGGTCTCGGCGGGACAGCTCCCAGGGTCTCGGCGGGACAGCTCCCAGGGTCTCGGCGGGACAGCTCCCAGGGTCTCGGCGGGACAGCTTCTAGGGTCTCGGCGGGAAAGCTCCCAGGGTCTCAGCGGGACAGCTTCAAGGGTCTCGGCAGGACAGCTCCTAGTGTCTCGACAGGACAGCTCCCAAGGAGATAAGGGGTGTGGCTCCTCCCACCCTTGGACCTCTCTCAAGACCATGTTTTTACCGTTATGCCCTTGGGATGGAATTACGTCTCTACCCCCCCGATGTGGAATTTTTCTATTGGCTAGAGGTTTATTTTGTCCTAAGGGCATTTTGGTCATTTTACCCCCAGGACTCGGAAAATCTATAAATAGACCCTTGAGGGTGCCTTGGAGAGCATGACTTCTTATCCACTTAAATTCCTTTGGCTTTCTTCCTCTAAGGACCTAGCTCAAGCATTGGCTAGGGAGGGGGAGACCTCAAAGGTCTTCCGGGTGTGAGGTGGGACCTCCACGCTAGAGCCGAGGGTCAGTTCATAGTTTCCTAAGTCTTCGTCCCGTGACGTTCCCCCGAGTGTAGTAGGTGTGAGGTCACCCCTCTTTAGGGACCCCGAACTCCACAGATGTCATTTTTGGCTTCAATAGAGCAGTGTATCCATTCACAACAGTATTAGTCTCTTCAACTACAGTGACATCTTTCAGAAACGTAGAATTGTTGCAGACGTGACAAGTAGCACATGCATCTAGCCACCATTTTCCAATCATGGCAACAAAGTTGGCAGGCGCAGTCTGATAAAGTATGTTTGTTTTTTTATCGGTCTTAGGTGCGCTGGATTCACCCCTTTTGGATTGCTTGCATTTGGAAGCACAGTGACCCCACTTGTTCAAGTTGTAGCACTTGCCTTTAAATTTCTTTATCTTCCTGCTAGTGTCAGCAACTGCGGATGCACTGTTGGGTGATTTAGTCTTCCCTGGCTTAAGCTTACGCTTAGGAAGCGTGACCAAGTTAGCAGTAGAGTTTTGCTTACTGTCTCTAAGTCGAGTCTAGTACGGTTCTCGTTATCAATGCAAACGAAACGTTTAAGGTCTTCCAAACTAACTTGTGTCTTCTTTTGATACATTTCAGTCTTGAAGGAGTACCATGTCGATGGGAGCTTAAAAATGACAGCTCCTGCAACAAACCTATCTGACAAATAAATATTCTCACTGTTGAGCTTGTTCACGATAGTCTCAAAATCTGCAACCTGTGAAAGAATCTCTCTGTTTTCAGCGAAGGTAAAAGTCATGAATTTGTCCACTAGATGCGTCTTTGGCATGTTCTCTTCCTCTCTGAACTGTTCCTCCAGAACATCTCGGATCTCCTTCATAGTTTTTCGTTTTGTTATAGGTCTTTGTCAGTCTGTTAGAGACAATTAAGGAGATAATCATGACAAGTCTTTGTCGTTGATCCACTATTTCTCATTATCTCCTCCTACAAAAGACACAAAGTTGGACTGCACGGTGTAGAATATATTTAAATATTTCACACTGAACTGGTTGTTCCGCTTTCAGGCACTAAACTCTGAGTTGGAGAATTTCTCCAGCTTGATCATTGGAGTAGGAGAGGAGAGATTGTCAGATTGCTTCCTTTTCACTTTGTATGATCCTTTCTATATCTTACAAATGGCTGCAACAGCACCAAATCAGAAATGAATCTAAGCAGGGTTGTCTTTACTAGAAACTGAAATCGCATGCGGAGCTCAATTAGAAAAAGTTTGCTTCACCAAGTAGCACAGAGGAAATAAAATTAATGGTCTGCTTCCTCAATCCACAGAGATCAGCTTCCTCAATCCACAAAGATCGACTTCCTCAGCCACTTCTATATCCAACAACGATGGAGTTACAATCCAAAGACCATGATCAATCAATAGGAGTGATACCCAATCAAAACCCTCCTTCTCTAAATCTGGAGTTGCAGGAACTTCCTCCAAAAGGCCTTAGTCAGAGAGTGTGTTAGGATGCCGACACCTCAGCTCAGCAATTGGAAGGGACCGCCAGGATTGCAATGCGTGGCGCACAACCATCGAACTGGATTTCATCATTTGGCTTTTGGATTTCGACACATGGCATTGGCAGCAAATCAGCAACAAAGGCAGTTTTCGCGGGCCAGGATCTCCTTACAAGTGTCTGCATCATCGCCGTTCGTTCATCCTAACAGCAGCCGTAGATTTACTCCCGTTTATGTTTTTGACCGTTGTAATTAGCATACCTCTATATAAAGAGGAGTTAGGTTGTAATTTTTTTTATGCATGGATTAATAAAGAATAGTTTTTCTACCTGTGTCCTCTCTCTCTCTCTCTCACACGTTCTCCTTCCTCCTTTTCCCTGCCGGAATAGCTTTCCGGCGAAACTCATTTTGTAAGGGCCCAACATTTGGTGCTCTCATACCTTGAACTCCACCTCATTCAATCCATGCCGAGCGGGAAGCCAGAACATCACAATTGGCCGACCTGCGCGAAGATATTCAGACGAAAGAAGCATTTCTCGTCCAACAGATTGTCGAAAGACGAACCGATGCAGCCGACAAAATCACCACATTACACAACGATATGATGGCACAATTCAAACATATGCAGACCTCCCTCGATCTTCTGCATACCAGAACAATTCCGGATTTCGGCCAGGCCTCTGCTGGAGTTATTAAGTTGACCGGGTCAACGTTGCATTAGTTTTTTTTATATGTATTTTTGGTAGAAGAGAGAGATGTGTGTGGTTGGCATTTATTGTGTGCGTCACCTGTCAGTTTTTCATTGGCTTGTATTGCTTATATATAGGCTGATTTCTTTCAAATAAAACGTTTTTGTTTTGGTTGGCATTCGAAAAGAGAGTGGCAGAGAGAATTAAGAGAGAGGCAGAGAGATAGAGAGAGAATTAAAAGGGCCTCCCGCATCGTATTTCCCACACAAATACTCTGTTTTTTCTCTCGCCGCCAACCTCGCCGAAAGGTCTCGCCCACTGCTCTCGCACTGTTGCTAGCCGCCAATCTCGCCGGAAGGATCTCGCACGATAGGAGTGCTCGCTGAAGGGTCTCGCCGGAGTAGGCTCTCGCCATTGTTGCTCTCGCCGGAGAGCTTTGACGCAGAGGAGGAACTCGCCCGGTGTACTACTCGTGCGAGTAGGGCGATCTCGCTGCAGTTCGCAAGAAGGGGGGGTGGCCATGCAGCTGGACTGTTGATCTCGCTGAGAGGTTCTTCCCGCCTAGAGATCACGCTGGTGTTGTCTGGTGCACTCGCCGGGAAGCTACACGCAGCCAAGGAGGGGAGTTCCCTACGGGTTAAAGCTTGCTGGCAGTATAGTGTTGTGAGTGGGTGAAGTGGGTGTGTATTTTTGAGTTATAGTTTTAGTTGGGTTGAAAGTAGGAAGGTTGAGAGTGTCCTTCACGCTTCCAACAACTAGTATCAGAGGGAGGTTCCGACCCTTGGAGTAGTTCAGAAACGAGGTGACAAGTCGAGATGGAATTTTGAAGTGCCATGTCGGGGCAAGTCCCAAAGTTGACGAAGACGAACTATGGAAATTGGAGCATCCAAATGAAAGTGTTGCTCACCTCAAAGGAGTTATGGGAAGTCATCGAGGATGGCTATGAAGAGATTACTGCTGAAGCAGAAGCGGCCTTGACGAACGCTCAGAGGACGGCATTGAGAGAGTTGAAGAAGCGAGATAAGAAGGCATTGTTCTTATTATACCAAGGGGTCGATGAGGCGACTTTTGAGAAGATCTCGGATGCGAGAAGTTCGAAGGAGGCATGGGAAGTGTTGCAACGCTCCATGCAAGGAGTCGACAAGGCAAAGAAGGTGAAGCTCCAGTCTCTTCGTCCGGAGTATGAAGTAATGAAGATGCAGAGCACCGAGAAGGTAGGAGATTATGTGACCCGTCTGCGGACGCTCACAAACGAGATGAAGAGAAACAGAGAGACGATAGATGATGTGAGCCTCATGGAGAAGCTGCTGAGATCGATGTCGCGGAAGTTCCGTCATGTGGTGGTGGCGATCGAAGAATCGAAGGACCTCACCTTGATGACTATTGACGAGCTTGTAGGCTCATTGCAAGCTCATGAGTACAGGATGCTGCAGGATGATGAAAAAGCGAGTGGCTTGGGAAAAGCACTCCAGAACTAGTTGAACTTCGGAGAGAGTTCTGGAAGAGGAGGCGGCCAGCGTGGCCGAGGTCAACAAGGCAGAGGAAGAGGAAGAAGAGGAGGAAGAGATCAGGGAAGAAATCAATACCACCAGAGAGAGGCGGAGCAATCTCAAGGAGGAAGGTGGCAAGAAGGAAGAGGTAGAGGAAGGGGCCGAGGAGGAAGAGCCCAAGTTCAGTGTTACAACTGCAACAAGTTTGGGCACATGAGCTATGACTGTTGGGCTCCGATAAAGACAAGAGAAGCCAACCATTATGCGGAGGCTAGGAACAAGGGGAACGATGCTAGGGGTGGATACCCAATGACGTTTCTAACCTACCGAGGTGCAGAAGAAGGAAGGAATGAAGTGTAGTACCTGGACATAGGGGCGAGCAACCACATGTGTGGAGATAAGGAGATGTTCTCTAACCTTGAACCCAGTGGGGGTGAGGTTAGCTTCGGGGATGCTTCAAAGATTTCCTTGGAAGGAAAGGGCCTGGTTGTCGTAAAACTGAACGGGGAGAGAGTACACTTGAATAATGTGTACTACGTACCAGGGTTGAAGACCAACATCTTGAGCATTGGGCAGTTAGTGGAGAGAGGCTACTGCGTGCAGATGAAGGATGGGTCTCTGGCAATGAAGAATGATCAAGGGAAGGAGGTAGTGAAGGTGAAGATGAGGGCGAACCGTCATCTTCACGCTGAAGATGGATGCTCAAGAGACGGCTTGTCTCGCGAGAACAGAAGAAGAGGAAGAAGCATGGCTATGACACCATAGGATGGGGCATTTGGGCTTCACAGGGTTGAAGCTGTTATCCCACTCCAAGATGGTGGCGGATCTGCCTATGATCTCCCCTCCACAAAAGGTTTGTGAGGCGTGCACGAAGGGGAAGCTGAAGAGACAGAAATTCGAAGGAGGGAAGTCCTGGAGAGCAAGGTAGCAACTTGAAATGGTTCACTCGGACATCGCGGGCCCATTTGAGACCACCTCAATAGGCGGAAGCAAGTACTATATCACCTTCACGAATGACTATAGTCGGAAGTGTTGGGTGTATTTTCTGAGAGAGAAGTCTAAGGCCCTTAAAAAGTTCAGGGAGTTCAAGGTGATGACCGAGAAGGAGAGTGGGCAACCATTGAAGGTGCTAAGGACAGATCGAGGTGGGGAGTACACCTCAAAGATGTTTGATAATTTCTGCAAGGAGAATAGAATATCACACCAACTGACAACGGCATACTCACCACAACAGAACGGAGTGGCAGAGAGGAAGAACCTCACCATCATGAACATGGCGAGGAGCATGGTGAAGGAGAAGGGGCTATTAAAGATGTTATGGGCTGAAGGAGTGCAATGTGCGGTGTATCTACTGAACATATGCCCCACAAAGAGTGTGAAGTTCATGACGCTGTTTGAAGCATGGAGCGGCTGGAAGCCGAGTGTGAAGCACCTAAGGGTCTTCGGGTGTGTAGCTCATGCTCACATCCCGGACCAGAAAAGGAAGAAGCTCGATGATAAGAGCGAGAAGTGCATTTTTGTTGGCTACGCTCCGGAGAGCAAGGCATACAAATTTTACAACCCGGTGACGGTAAAGGCCATAGTCTCGAGGGACGTGGTGTTTGAAGAAGGAAGCAGCTGGAGTTGGGATGAGGAGACAAGAAGTATGAAGGGCACGTTCTTCGAAGATGAGGAAGAGGGTGTTCATGAGGCTGGAGCCGAGAATGGTGGAGCTGAGCCGCCATCACCACCGAGTAGAAATTCAGGGGGAGCTTCCATCTCCTATTCAAGAGGGGAAAGCTCAAGTGGAGGCAATTCTGGAGGAGGAAGCGGGAGCCGGAGTGACTTCGAGAGTCCACCACCCAGGATGAAGAGGTTGGGGGAGCTCTATGAGGAGACGGTCCCAATTCATGCTAACTATTCATTATATTGTCTCTTAGCAGATTGCGAGCCGCGGTCCTATAAAGAAGCTGCCCAGGAGAAATCTTGGAGGATGGCGATGGATGCCGAGATGGCTTCCATAAAGAAGAACGATACATGGGAGCTAGTTGACCCACCAGCGGGCCACAAACCCCTCGGCGTGAAATGGGTTTACAAGGTGAAGAAAAACAAAGATGGAGCTGTGGAGAAGCACAAGGCAAGGCTGGTGATGAAAGGGTATAGACAAGTCCAAGGGGTGGACTATGATGATGTCTACGCCCCAGTGGCGCGGCTCGATACTATAAGGCTGATCATCGCACTAGCGGCACACTACGGATGGACTATCATGCAAATGGATGCTGTGGCGGCGTATCTGAATGGGTACCTGGAGGAGGATGTGTACATCGAGCAGCCTCCAGAGTACGTGGTGAAAGGCAAGGAGAGAAAAGTCTGCAAGCTGGGCAGAGCCTTGTACGGACTAAAGCAGGGAGCTCGAGCTTGGAATGGGAGGATAGACAAATTCCTTCAGGAGCATGGGTATATCAAGTGCCCATATGAGTATGTTTTCTACATGAAGGTGGAGAAGAGCGGGGATATCATGATCCTATGTCTATACATGGATGACATGATATTCACCGGGAGCAACCCTGCGATATTCGAAGAATTCAAGAGGCTGATGATGGAGGAGTTCGAGATGACAGACTTGGGAGAGCTGAGCTACTTCTTGGGAGTTGAGGTGCAGCAGAGAGAAGATTGGATCTTCATCTCCCAGAAGAAGTATGCCGAGGAGATTCTGAAGAAGTTCAGGATGGAGGGTAGTAAGGCAATCTCCACTCCTGCGGACCCTGGAAAGAAGCTGAGGAAGGATTCCGAAGAGGAAGGAGTGGACCCAACTATGTTCAAGAGCCTGATCGGAAGTCTAAGGTACTTGACTTTCACTAGGCCGGACATCATGTATGCGGTCGGGGTAGTAAGCAGGCACATGGAGGAGCCCAAGCAGGACCACTTCACAGCAGCGAAGAGGATCCTGAGGTATGTGAACGGGACTCGGGACCATGGCCTGAAGTACTCATCTGGAGGAGAGTTGAAGCTAGTCGGCTACTCGGATAGCGACTATGGAGGAGATGTGAACGACCGGAAGAGCACTTCCGGGTATGCGTTCAACATAGGAACCGCGGCGTTCTCATGGAGTTCTAAGAAGCAGGCTACTATAGCCTTATCATCTTGCGAGGCGGAGTACATCGCGGTGGCATGCGCCTGCCAAGCCATTTGGATACAGAACCTTCTGGGGGAATTGCATCATGCGCAGGTAGGGCCAATGACAGTATTAGTGGATAACATGTCTGTCATCCAGCTCGCAAAGAACCCAGTGTTGCATGGGAGGAGCAAGCATATCGAGACCCGATATTACTTCCTCCGTGAACAAGTGGAGCAGAAGACAGTAGAGGTGGTGTATTGCCCAACCGGAGAGCAGGTTGCGGACATCTTCACTAAGTCATTGAAAGTAGAGACATTTCTGAAGCTAAAGAGCAAACTCGGCATGGTCTGCCAAGTTTGAGGGATAGTTTGCTGGAGTTATTAAGTTGACCGGGTCAACGTTGCATTAGTTTTTTTTTATATGTATTTTTGGTAGAAGAGAGAGATGTGTGTGTGGTTGGCATTTATTGTGTGCGCCACCTGTCAGTTTTTCATTGGCTTGTATTGCCTATATATAGGCTGGTTTCTTTCAAATAAAACATGTTTGTTTTGGTTGGCATTCGAAAAGAGAGTGGCAGAGAGAGGCAGAGAGAGGCAGAGAGATAGAGAGAGAATTAAAAGGGCCTCCCGCATCGTATTTCCCGCAGAAATACTCTGTTTTTTCTCTCGCCGCCAACCTCGCCGAAAGGTCTCGCCCACTGCTCTCGCACTGTTGATGGCCGTCAATCTCGCCAGAAGGATCTCGCACGATAGGAGTGCTCGCTGAAGGGTCTCGCCGGAGTAGGCTCTCGCCATTGTTGCTCTCACCGGAGAGCTTTGACGCAGAGGAAGAACTCGCCCGGTGTACTACTCGTACGAGTAGGGCGATCTCGCTGCAGTTCACAAGAAGGGGGGGGGGGGTGGCCATGCAGCTAGACTGTTGATCTCGCCGAGAGGTTCTTCCCGCCTAGAGATCACTCCGGTGTTGTCTGGTGCACTCATCGGGAAGCTACACGCAGTCAGGGAGGGGAGTTCCCGCCGGGTTAAAGCTTGCTGGCAGTATAGTGTTGTGAGTGGGTGAAGTGGGTGTGTATTTTTGAGTTATAGTTTGAGTTGGGTTGAAAGTAGGAAGGTTGAGAGTGTCCTTCACGCTTCCAACAGCCTCAACGTCCCAGGACATTCTTGGCCATTCACCAACAATGCATCAGGTCGTTTCGTCACTTTCTGAATATAAATTTTCTTGTTCTCGTTTTAGTGAAGGCGACCCTACAGATTGGCTTTACAATTTACAACTCTATTTTCAATACCATCAAACAAATCAACATGATTATTTGCTAATCGCGGCCTGTCACCTTGACCGCCCAGCATCACGCTGGTATCAAGCGACGTTACGCGATATCCCCAATATTACATTTACTTCGTTTGTAGAAGCAATTATGAAATGTTTTGGCCCCTCCGATTACGCTGACCTAGCCAGATCTTTAAAATAACTACAACAGACAACCTCTGTTATCGAATATAAAAATAGTTTTGAAGAACTTTTAACCCAAGTACCCGGTCTCATCCCTGGGTTTATCACCAGTATTTTTTTATTTCAGGGCTTAAACCAAGTATCCGTAGCGTTGTTAAAATGCAACGTCCACCAAACTTACATGACCCGTATGCGCTAGCACAAATGGTAGAGGATCAGGAAATAGAATCAACCTCCTTCCCTCACTCACGGCCACGTATTGAATATCAACAACCACAACCTAAAACTGACTATACTACCCGACCTCCACCTCCCAGAATACAATGGCACACCCTGACCAATCCTCCGAACCTACCAAAACAGCAGTATCCACCCAAATATCCCATTCGCCGATTATCCGCGGCCGAACGCCAATGACGACGTGACTTAGGCTTATGTTATAGCTGTAACGAAAAATATACTTACGGACATCATTGTAAGGGGTCAAGCTCCTTATTATATTTTCAAGGTAGTGACGAACTCGACTCACCGGCCGACACACCCGATGAACCGGTCCAAGAGGCTGTGGACTCAGACGGTTCCGTTTACCTTTACGCCCTCACAGGAGAACCCTCAGGCACTTGTTTACGACTGACATCACACATAGGAAATAACCCTTTACAAACGTTTATTGATAGCGACAGCTCACATGATTTCATTTCGGATCAGATGACCAAGTTTTTACAATTACCCAAACTCGCAATACAACCTTTTAAAGTTTTTATGAGCAACGGGATGTCGGTGTTATGCACAGGGAAATGTGAGGACATCATCCTGCTCATTCAAACTAATATTTACAAAATTTCTTTGTACGTCCTGGACCTTCACGACACGGATATCGTTTTGGGAGTACGATGGCTTAGGTCTTTGGGACCTGTGACCACCGACTACTCAAACCTCACGATATCATATATCACTAAAACGGGTCCAATCACGTTACAGGGTCAACCGCTAATCCCTGATAGAGCTGTTTCATCATCGCAGGTAGGACATCTAATGTCCCTCCATTCATCGACACTGTGCATATTAACCACGGACTTATCCAAAGCTGGCACCAATGTCCTTTCAAACCCAACCATTGATCCATCATTGCCACCACATTTTCAAAAATTGCTCCTGGATTATAAAATTTTATTTCACGAAAAACCAGGCCTTCCTCCCAAACGTTCTATTGACCACACAATTCCTCTATTACCCAACTCCCAACCAGTAAACGTCAAACCTTACCGGTATCCTCATTATCAGAAGAATGAGATAGAGAAAATGGTGATAGAAATGTTGGAGTCCGGTCTAATTCTGTAGAAAAATAGAGGGGAAGGGAAGGCAAAGCACCACAACACACTTTTATTTCAACACAAATGAACTACAGCTTACACACAGAAGATGAAAAAACTTACAAGCACCTCTCCTTTAGATGCAGAGCAAGCATAGATACTTAAAGGAGTTCAAGTTACAAAAAAACAGAAATAAAAAAAAAAGAACTTCTGACCGAAGCCCATAACAGGTATGGACCACACAAATCAATATTGCGGCTGCTTATCTTGGTTATCTTTCCTATGCAGGTTGGCAAAGGTTGACTCAACATTCTCACCATCAGTTGACCTCTCTGGAGCGCTCACACCTTCCAGTAAGTGGGGGAGGTACATGTTGCTTGGAGTATGCTTCAATACCCCCCCCCCCCATAGTCCACGCAACATGTCATCTTCATCTTGTTCCTTAGTTCTGTGAAAGTTGGTGCGGATAGGGGTTTTGTGAGAACATCAGCTACCTGGTTCTATGATTTACAATGTTTTACTTCAATTTCTCCTTTAGTAACTAAATCCCGGGTATAATGGAGCTTAATCTCCAAGTGTTTGGTTATATTGTGGAATACAGGGTTTTTAGCTAGGGCAATGGCGGAGGTATTATCCACAAGGATCTTAACCGGGTTATCTTCTCCCTCTAGAACTTCTGCAACTAACTGCTTTAACCACATTACTTCTCTCACAGCCTCACTTAGGGCTGTGTATTCTGCCTCAGTAGAGGATAGAGAAATTGTCTTCTGTTTTCTTGAGCACCAAGACACTGGATTGGTCCCAATGAAAAACATGAACCCAGTTGTGCTCCTCCTGTCGTCGGAGCACCCAGCCCAGTCGCTGTCAGAGTATCCTGTGAGACGGCAGTCATTCCCTTTTTCATACCTTAGTCCAAGCGATCTTGTGCCATCTACATACCTTAATATCCTCTTGGCTGCAGTCATGTGCTTAATACTTGGTGCTTGCATGAAACGTGAAACAGTGCTCACAGCATGCTCGATGTCTGGTCTGGTATTTGTTAAGTAGATTAGGGATCCGACTAAGCTTCGATATTGTTCTGCAGCTGTTCTGTCTTCTCCATCTTCCTTAATTAACTTCTCTCTGGTGCTCATTGGGGTGGATGCTGGTTTGGAATCAGACATGCCAAATCTGGACAACAAATCTTCTGCATACTTGCATTGTGATATATATATGACATTGGTCAGTTGCGTAATCTGCAGTCCAAGAAAATATCTGGTAAGACCTAGATCAGTCATCTCAAATTTGGAGTGCATATAGTTGCGGAAGTTGTTTATGTTGTCTATGTTGGACCCAGAAATTAAGAGATCGTCTACATACAAACATATAATGAGAACATCACCATTTGGTTCCTTTTTAACATACATTCCTGGTTCACTCACTGTCTTGTGAAAGCCATTTTCTGTTAGATTGATGTCTATCTTGGTGTTCCAGGCGCGTGGGGCTTGCTTTAGACCGTATAGAGCCTTATGCAACCTGAGAACTTTATCTTCCTTGCCTTTAATCTCATATCCTGGTGGTTGTCTTACATATATTTCTTCATTTATTTCACGATTTAGAAATGCGGACATAACATCCATTTGGTATATGGGGTACTGGTGAAAAGTGGTTATGCAAGCAAGGTCCTGATTGACTCAAATCTAGCCACAGGGGAGAATGTTTCAAAGTAGTCCACTCCTTCTCTTTGGGCATACCCCTTGGCAACAAGTCTTGCCTTGTACTTCTGTATTTTTCCTTCTTCATTGTATTTTACTTTGTATAGCCACTTGAGGCCAATAGCTGATTTAGATGGTGGCAGATCAGCAAGTTCCCATGTATGGTTCTTCTCTATCATATGGAGTTCTTTATCCATAGCTTGCACCCAATTTGGATCAGTTGCGGCTTCAAAAGGACTTGTCAGTTCCTTGACAAATAAAGCAAGATTACACTGAGTATATATATCAGTGAGAGAGCGATACCTGAGTGGTGATGATGGATATGATGAGGTTGACGTGTCTTCAATGCTCTCATTAGCATTAGACAGAATAGGAATATCAATGTCTGTTGCTGCAGCTGGAATGGATGGCTGAGGACTTTCCTGAGAGTGGGGTGATTCTGGTATAGACTCAGGTGTGTCATCAGCAACCGTCGGCTTCCTCCTCTGATCCTGAGCCACAATACTCTCCCATACTTCATCTTCATCTATTATGACATTTCTGGTGATAAGAAACTGCTTGGTGTTGGGATTATACACTCGATATGCTTTTGAGGTGAGACTGTATCCCAGAAGTATACCTTTTACAGCTTTCTCAGATAACTTGTCTTGGTTGTGTTTTTGATTTAGGCTGTAAACCACACTCCCAAACTTCCTGAGTGTGAAACATTTGGAACACGACCAGTCCAAGCTTCATAAGGGGTGTTGTTAGTCAGGGCTCTACATGGTGCTCTGTTGAGTATGTACACAGCAGTGTTCACAGCTTCCCCCCAAAATTGCTTTGGGAGATTAGAGCTTGTTAGCATGCATCTGACCATTTCAACTATGGTCATGTTCCTTCTTTCTACAATATCATTTTGTTCTGGAGTACTTGTGACAGTAAGTTCACGTTTTATCCCCTCTTCTTCACAAAAATTGGAGAATAATTTGCTCATGAACTCACCCCCCTTGTCTGTTCTTAGCGTTTTCAATTTGCTATCTGCCTCATTTTCTACATGAGCTTTGAACACCTTGAACTTACTGAGTGCCTCAGATTTGTTCTCAAGGATGTACACCCACATCATTCGTGTAAAATCGTCTACTATCAGAAGATAATAGTGTTTTCCCGAGATGGAGGGAGTCCGGGTAGGCCCCCATATGTCTGCATACACCAGTTCCAGGGGTTTTAAAGTTCTCCTGGATGAGCTGTGAGGGTGGGGTAGTTTGTGAATCTTACTCATAGCACACTGATGGCATATTCTTCCTAGATCTTGTATTCTTGGTAACCCACTCACCAAATTTTTCTGCTGAAGTTTTTGGAGATCTCTCAGATTGAGGTGTCCATATCTTGTATGCCATGTGACTGTCTCTGAGTTGGATTTGGTTATCATGCTCCTGTCTTCATAAGGAAGGGTCAAGGGAAAAACTTTATTGGTTGTCATGAAGATATTAGCAATTTTCTGATTTGTTGCACGGTCAATAATGGTACAGCTAGTGTCTTCAAAGATCAACTTGTATCCATTTTGAATTAGTTGTCCCACACTTCGAATATTTTGAGCTAAGTCAGGAACATATTGAACATTGGATATGTGTTTGTACTTTCTTGACCTGGATCGAACAGCTATAATACCCTTGCCCTTAATTAACTTGACAGACCCGTCTCCCAGCACTACTTGAGATACACACGATTCATCCAACTGTGTGAACACTCCCTTGTTATTAGTCATATGATTTGAACATCCGCTGTCGAGATTCCACACATTGTCCATTGCTGCACTACTTTTGTTACAAGTGTAGAAGACATAGTCTTCATCACCTTCTTGTTCACCATACTTGGCTTCTTCTAATGGTTGCTGGGTATTGCTTCTCTGCCGGAAAGGACAATCCTTAGGAAAGTGTGTTGGTTTGGGACAGTGTTTGCACTTGTAAAAGCAATCAATGGTGTCATGGTTGTTACGCTTACAAAGGTTGCAGAACAGGGGGTGTTGAGGTATAACTTTAGAATTTTCTATTTTCTTATTATCACTATACTGTTTTTATCTGGCTGAATCAACAGTTTGCTCTGGAAGGCTTGTTCCATGTTCTGATGCTCAAATCTCCTCATCCTTTCTTCATGAGCTTGAAGAGAACCCATGAGATCATTAATGGTGAGAGTATTGACATCCTTTGCTTCTTCAATAGCAGTCACCACAAATGCATATTTATGGGTGAGAGTTTTGAGTATTTTTTGGATGACTTTCTTTTCTTCTACTGAATCTCCATAGCTCTTGATTTGGTTAGTAAGAGATGTAACTCTAGTAAAATATGAATGAGCATTGTCACACTCTCTCATGCTCAGAGTATCAAACTCCTGCCAGAGATTTTGTAATTTAAATGAAATCACCTTGGATGACCCTTGATAATCATTCTTGAGGATGTCCCATGCTTATTTGGCGGTAGAGGCACCCATAATCCTTAGGAAGATGCTTCGTCCTATCCCTTGTTGGATGTGGAGGAGAGCTTTAGCATCCCTTTTTAGATTTTCTGAGTACTCCTTTCTCTTAGCTCCATCCCAAGATGAAAGAGGGTCTTCATTGGTTGGCTCGGTATACCCATCTTGAATCATGTCCCAGAGGTCTTGGGAAAGAAACAATGTGCGCATTTGCACATTCCAGAAGTCGTAAGCATCCCCCTCAAATATAGGAACTCCACTTGAAGAATAAACGAAGTTTTGGCTTGGGTTGTTGGAGGAAGCCATATGAGGACCTCACGAGGAAGAAAACAGGCTAGCTGGAAGAGAGAAACGAAAAACAAACAGAGGAAAGCTTGATGCTGATGCCACACACCTCAAGTTACTGATGGCAGACAGCACCCAAGCACGTAACATGCCTCTGATACCATGTAGAAAAATAGAGGGGAAGGGAAGGCAAAGCACCACAACACACTTTTATTTCAACACAAATGAACTACAGCTTATACAAAGAAGATGAAAAAACTTACAAGCACCTCTCCTTTAGATGCAGAGCAAGCATAGATACTTAAAGGAGTTCAAGTTACAAAAAATAGAAATAAAAAAACAGAACTTCTGACCGAAGCCCATAACAAGTATGGACCACACAAATCAATATTGTGGTTGCTTATCTTGGTTATCTTTCCTATGCAGGTTGGCAAAGTTTGACTCCAAAAAAAAACAGAAATAAAAAACAGAACTTCTGACCGAAGCCCATAACAGGTATGGACCACACAAATCAATATTACGGCTGCTTATCTTGGTTATCTTTCCTATGCAGGTTGGCAAAGGTTGACTCAACATTCTCACCATCAGTTGACCTCTCTGGAGCGCTCACACCTTCCAGCAAGTGGGGGAGGTACATGTTGCTTGGAGTATGCTTCAATAAATTCGACCCAGCACGTCAAATTTTAGTTCACCAGTGATTTTGGTAAAAAAAAAAAGGACGGTTGCTGAAGATTTTGCGTAGATTACCGAATTTTAAACAACATTACAATAAAAGACCGTTTTCCCATTCCAACTATAGACGAATTATTAGACGAGTTATACCACGCCCGTTTTTTCACTAAACTGGATCTCCGATCCGGGTATCATCAAATTTGGATGGCCGAAAATGATATACATAAAACATCATTTCGCACACATCACGGGCACTTCGAATTTACGGTCATGCCATTTGGCTTGACCAATGCGCCATCAACTTTTCAATCATTAATGAATTCAATCTTTCGACCTTATTTACGCAAGTTTATGGTCGTTTTTTTTGAATTTCAGCACCACACAAGAGGACCATTACGATCATTTACAAACAGTACTCCAAGTTCTGTATAATAACGTCTTGCACATCAAGTTTTCAAAATGTTTTTTTTAAAAAGAAGACATTGAATTTTTGGGCCACTGTATAACAAAAGGGACAGTTTTTCCAAATCACACCAACACAATGGCAATCACACAATACTCCACCCCGAAAACCCAAAAAGAGGTGCGAGCTTTCCTCGGGTTAGCGGGATTTTATCGCAAATTTATTCAGAACTTTTCAATCATTGCGGCACCCTTATCCGATTTGTTAAAAAAATAATTTTGATTGGAATGATCAAACAGAAATAGCTTTCCAATCCCTGAAAAAACATTTGACTTCAAAACCCATTTTATCTCTACCAAACTTTCAAGACCAATTTACCATCGAGACAGATGCCTCAGGCATCGGAATAGGGGCAGCATTACTTCAACACAATAAGCCAGTCGCCTATTACAGTAAAAAATTAACGCCACTTATGCAACGCAAATCCACTTACGTACGTGAAATGTACGCAGTGACTTCTGCAGTAGCTAAATGGCGGCAATATTTACTGGGCCACCATTTTCAAATACTTATTGACCATCAAAGTTTACACAACCTACTCACACAGGATCTACACACGCCTGAACAACAAATATTCCTGACAAAACAGATTGCCTTTGACTACACCATAAAATATAAGCCGGGGAAAAATAACTTAGTCGCAGATGCACTATCCCGATCGTGCTCGGCACATCCCGACTTACCTCCAGTTAACGCAAACAACACACACACACACCCGGCACAACTACTACACCTAAATTTATCAACACCAACCTCGTCCTTATTGGACGGCTTACAGGAAGATTATGCCGCTGATCCATTCACCCAACAATTGCTGAGTGACTTACACGAAAATCCTCAAGCCCGCCCAGAATGAGCACACTCGGGCGGCAAAATTTATTACAAGCACCGCTTATTCATTCCACAAAATTCCCCAATTATCAAAAAAATTATTACTAACTCTCATAGTACTCCTTATGGAGGGAATTCAGGAGTTAGAGCTACTCAACACAGAATTCAGAACAATTTTCATTGGCTTAACATGAAGAAAAACATAACCGAATTAATCGACCAGTGTGACCTATGCCAAAAAGCTAAACCATCAAACCATCTACCCTATGGATTGCTCCAACCCTTACCAGTCCCTAGCTCCAACCCTTACCAGTCCCTACCCAACTATGGTCAGATTTGACAATGGATTTCATCACCCAATTACCTAAGTCTAACAATTTTACGGTAATCATGGTAATCGTAGATCGTTTATCTAGAGCAACGCATTTTGCGGCCTTGGTTCCCCCTTTAACTGGGCCAAATGTCGCAGCAGTTTTCTGGGAAACTCCACGGAATCCCAACGTCCATTGTTTCCGATCGGGACACCATTTTCTTAAGTAACTTTTGAACAGACCTATTTTCACTACAAGGGACAAAATTACTTTATAGCTCAGCATATCACCCACAAACCGATGGGTTGACGGAACGAACCAACCGAAGTCTACAACAATATTTACGAATGTTTACTCATGAACACCCAAAAAAATGGTCTAATTACCTAAGTTTAGCAGAGTTTAATTTTAACACAACACTGAATACGTCGACCGGCATGACCCCTTTTGAGGCCATGTTCGGTCGTCATCCCCCTGGGCTTCTATCCTACTGTGCAGGTACCAGTCAGAATGAAGCAGTAGACATCACTCTTCGCACAAGGGACACTCTCATCCATCAACTCAGAGAACATCTACAGCAGTCTCAAAACCGGATGAAGACTTTTGCGGACACTAAACGACTCGAGAAATACTTCAAAATACATGACTGAGTTCTGTTAAAGCTACATCCATACAACCAACTATCTCTCAAGCGAACAAACTGCCGAAAGCTAGCTCTCCGTTATTACGGACCCTTCCAAATCCTGAAAGTCGTAGGAGAGACAGCTTACCGACTACAACTTCCACCAGATTGCAAAATACACCCGGTTTTTCACGTCTCGCTTTTTGAAGGCTTACAAAAGTGCTGATCTACAGGAGAGGGGGTTAGGGCACTCAAACGAAAATATTTGAGAATGTTAGAGTGTTTGAATCATCCCGTGTGACCGTCAAGTTTGAAACGACATCCACGTTGTCCATAGCAGGAATATTTATAAGTGTAACCCTAAATCGTCAACGAATTATTGGATTCTTACCGAATCCTAACTAAACCCAACAAAAATCTGTTTTTAATTATATTAATATATCTCAACACATTCACAAATTTTGAACGGAGCCACGGCATTCTCAAATCTTAGGAATAATTTGAGACATAACAATACATAGAAAGCATAAACTACATTCTGTTTCACCTGTGGTATATTGTTTCTTGCAGAATTTGAAGCAAACGGAAATAAGTCGATAACAAATAACTAGAAATTGCATAATAAAAAGAAGGCAAAACTCATAAATCAGTCCCTTAACTTTGATTGTTTTATGAAAAAGGTCCCTAAACTTTATTTCACATGAAAAAGATCCCTAAACTTTACTTGCTTTTTGAAATTGGTCCCTTTAACCATTTTCATCCATTTTTTAACGGTTTTTCGAAGAAAACTAACGGAGGAAGGAACAAGTACAGCAGAAATATCACCGCAAGTGCTTTGTTCTTCTTATTCCTCTTCCATTTCATCTTAAAACACTGCAAGTGTGCCAGAAACTCTCATATTATCTGACAATTGCCGTCTGCAATCTTATACAGAACAGATACAAGAAAAAGATAGTCGCCCAGAGAAGAAGACGACGAAGAAGAACTGGGTGGTTCCGTTAATTTTGTAGAAGCACCGTTAAAAATGGATGAAAATGATTAAAGGGACCTATTTCAAAAAGCAAGTAAAGTTTAGGGATCTTTTTCATGTGAAATAAAGTTTAGGGACCTTTTTCATAAAGCAACCAAAGTTAAGAGACTGATTTATGAGTTTTGCCTAAAAAGAAAACATTCATGGGATGGTTCTCGGTGCGGAGGCGGCTGGCGGCGGGTTACCTGGGAAAATAGGAGGAAATGGTGATGGAGGGAGCACTGGTGGAAACGGTAATGGAGGGAATAAACCCGGCGGTGGCGGAGGCGGCGGGGGAACCAAATATGGAAGCGGTGGAATGTTCGGAAGTGGGGGTATATTAGGAAGTGGGGGAATGCCGAGAAATGGCGGCGGCGGTGGCTGAAAGGGAAGTGGTGGCAAGATTGACGGCGGTGGCTGAAGTGGGTTGGGTGGCAGCGGGATCCCGCCAACGTTCGGGGGTGAGGGAAGAAATGGAATTGACGGCGGAGGAAGAAATGGAATCGATGGCGGTGGAAGGAATGGAATTGGCGGTGGAAAAAACAATGCCGGCCTAACTCTCTTCCGACGAAGAAGAGAGTATTTTGCGGCGGTTGAAAGTATTGGAGCATGGTTGCAGGCGTCGGGCTGTTTCAGAGGCTTGAAGGCGAAAAAACCAGCGGAAAAAACACGAACACCATGTCTGCTTGATTTCAGCCGGAGAGCCCATGAAGATGTTTCAGAAGAAGAAGAAGCCTTTGAGCAGCTGAATGACTGCCCCAATTTCACCGAGCAGGTTTTCAAGGCTTCTAAGTTTCTGCTTAGTTCCAGGGGAAGGCGAAACCTGAACACGCCGTGCTCGTTTGTCTTCACTTTTGTCTGAAATTTAAGCTTATTCTCGCCAATTTCTTCAACACATTTCACTGTAATTAAAGCGCCTGCAAGAGATGAGAGCATAATGAATCTGTATGTGGCGTTGAACCTGAGTTAGTGAATGAAGGAACCTGGAATGAAATGGCCCAACTTGGGGAAATCCTGCTGAAAGCATGAGTTGCAGTAGACGCAACCCTCCACCATTGCTGATGGAAAATGCTTCTGATGGAAAGCATGAGTTGCAGCAGGGGATGATTCGAGAATATTGAAACATATGGTTAAAATTAGCGAGAAGAGGAAAATGTTTCTGAAGCAAGCGCCCATTCCCTCAATCTATGAAGCCTCTGATTTCTCCTTTTCGGCGCTATCTTGTTTACGTGAGAATTGGGGAATGGTGGAAGAAGATGCGCGGTTGTACAGTATTGGCCTGCCAAGCACACAAGTCTCTGTAACTCCATTATTAGATTTTCTGAATTATGTGTCTGCAATTATAATAATTTGTTTTGGCAGCTACTGGTTCACGGGTTTTTGGATTATAGCTGCTATCGTGATAAGTTGCTTTTCCTGAAATTTACTAGAGATTTTATGAATTGTTTGTTGTAGACATGAGTTTGGCCGTCGAAATTGAGTGTCACTTTTGGGGCTAATTTTTAGGGTAGGAGTCCTGACTATGAGAAAGGTCAGGACAATCAATCAGGAGCTAGAAACTGCATGGGTCCCGCGCAAAAATGTATGACACAAGCCATTAGTGCGTGGGCCCCACCTCCATTGCAAGCTCCTCATTGGTGGAGGACCATGAGCATGATCAGGAGTCCTGACCTAAATATTGCTCCACTTTTGGGGGCGGCATCAAGCTTCCGGTTTGATTGGAGTTTGTTTGTTTCGCTTTCCTTCACCGTGTCTAATCGCCGCCCCCTACGAACCGGAGAAATGGTACCATCTCAGACCCAGACCCTTTTCCTCCGGTCAAAAACTAGAACAAGTTTGCTCCCACGCCGGAGCTCCGAACAGACCCTGAGTGTTGAATGAGGCTGCAGGGGAGGGGAAGAGGAAAAAGAAGAACTGCATTAGTTGACATAGAATCATGTCATTCGTGCTGAATCCATTTTTCCTAAAGCATGCATCCGTTGGGAAATTAGAGATTATATTAATTTTCTAGTGTTAAATATCTCTAAATTCCCCGAATCAAATAGTTGAATAAACAAACTTTATGGTTTTGTAATTTCAAAGAGCCGAATGAGTTCTAAAGTTTATCTTCATTTACTTTAAACTTCAATATGTTTATGCACTAGAACAGCTCAAAATACAATATATATTTCGGAATTAATTATTGTTTTCCAAAGTTTATTTTATTTTGAAATAAATTAAACTTTGTTGATCACAAAAATCCGGAGTAATATATCTGCCTCCTCTGGCAATATGTAATGGAAGATTAATCATATATTAGCTAATTATTCTTAAATAATAATTATACATCTTTCCAGTTGAAGTTATTTTTGTTTTAAATAAAATGTCCATACGATAAACAACAAAGTCGTTGTAGTATAGTGGTGAGTATTCCCGCCTGTCACGCGGGTGACCCGGGTTCGATCCCCGGCAACGGCGCTATTTTTTCAATAACGTTTATATTATTTTTTAAAAAGTAGTCTACGTTATATTATTTTTTAAATTTTATCAATATAACGTTTATATATATATTTTTAAAAGAAGTGTTTGGCATGAATTACTGCTTAATAATAATTTACTAAATAATAAATTAAAACTGGCCTAAATACACCATCTCTATGGAGGAAGGTAAAGATAATAATAATTACTTTATTATTTAACGTTAAATCATTATTTTTATCAAGGTTTTGAGAATCGGACCGAAGATCAAATCGGTGAGTTCAAAGGTTCAAGGTCGGACCGGGGTCGAACCGTTTGTCCGTTATTTGTATATATATATATATATAACAATATTAGAAAATAAAAAAAATTAATATTATAATGAATATTTGTTATATATTGTTATTTATCATCATTATATTTTGCTAATATATGAATAATGTTAGATATATTTTACTAATAAATATTAATAGATATATTATATATATAATATAGTTCTTGTGTTTTTCAACAAAGTCAATTTGACCTAGTGAATGAGGCTTTTAGAATCTTTATTAAAAGGTTCTGGTTTCGAATCCTAGCAGCTTCAAATTTAAATTTGGATTTTTAACGGGCTTAAATTGTGATTTTTACCCGCCCGGTTTCGGGAAACCGCCCACGGTTTCCGGGTTCCAGGTCGGCCTCCCGGTTCCCCGTTTTTCGGGCGGTTCAAGGCTATTCTGATTCTTGTACATGGACCAGACCGGATAGGCGTCCGGTTGGCCGTCCGACCGACCGGTCCGGTCCGATTTTCAAAAGCCTACTAAGTTCCAGTTGGGACCCGACGTCATATACTACGAACAGTTAAAGAAGCTATTAATTGAAACCATAATCTAATTTCACGCATCCTAACCAGAGTGCATTCTAGCGGAATAATTTAAAGGTTTATAAGAATCCAACAAATTGAATGTCCATTAACACAAAAATAGGAATGATAAATAAAATACACAAATAGCATTGACCTTAAGGTGTTACAATGTTCAACTTAGAATAAATTGTCTTGCATCATCAGCACGCACGCCGGCCACACATGAACGATAAAATAAACAGGTAATTCGTTTTGGCCTTCAAGGGTCAGCTTAACAATCCTAGGCTCCAACCCGCTATTTTCCACTTGGCTCTGCTGCACCTGCATGAAACATTTCATCGCAACGGTGTCAAACAACAACAACGATCAACATTAGCTGACCAAATTATAACAATCTCACCTCTCACTCGGGATGGCGATGTTCCTTCCCTGCAGGCATTAGCATATATAAATCTTGGCAATCGGAACGTGCAAATTAAGCACCATTTGCCACAGACGTTGGCATAACGCCCAACGTCTCGTGCTATCAGGGTACATTCTTGGTGCACAGAACCTCATGGGTCACACCTCCATTCTTTCTGACGGTCAGCATTGTTTGAGCTTTTAGTCTTTCAGAATCAAAGCCGAAGACAACGCCCCTAGCCTCCGACAAAGTCATGTTGACTTACAAATTCACTCTTTTGACTCATTCCAAGGCAAACGACTAGGGTTGGGTACAGTTCAGCTATTTCCCGTGCTCAAATCATCAGGCGCGTCAGCCACGACGTGGGTTAGCATCCCCTTTCCCATTCTGCATGATCCATTACCCCGTTATGATCCTCAGCAGCACTCACGGCCGCCTCAGCTGGGCCACAAAGGCTCTCAGAACCACAAATACTCCACCAAATTGTTTTTTCGGTCCAGACTGCCAGAGAAGAACCACAGCCGAAATCGGCTGCCTGGCTAGGCTATTCACCTAGTCCGCGCGGTCTTCTGCGGTATATGCGGACTGTCCAATCTGTCCGCCCGATTTTCACCACTTCACACTTCAATCATTTCAACAAAAAATGCACTATGATGAAATTATAGGTGGAATGTGTTATCCCAATAAATTTTTATGTGAGATTTTACATGTCTTAACTAGTTGAGAGTACTATTCATGATCCAAAATAATAATAATAATAATTTGTGGTGCATTAGAAAAGATATAATTGCTGGCAAATTTTGTATACGCTTCAATCTAGGAAAGCCTCGTTTTAATGCAATTGATGTTTTTGATGCCTTTTCCGTAATTAGAACAGTCAACACTATTTTGGTCAAATATTTTTTGTTTGTGACATTCCCAAACCCTAAGACTTCGTTTGGAGGGACTTATTTTCACCGGTCAAGCGGTTACAACCGCTAGAACCGGGTCTTAAATTAAGGTCCGGTTCATACGGTCGTAACCGCTTGACCGGTGAAAATAAGCCCTTCCAAACGGAGCCTAAGTTTCTCCAAACAACAAAATTATGTTCTTGATCGTAATTTTCAACCGCTGCTGCGTTCACAAACTGACCAAAATTATACACATCTATATATGTAATTTTACCAAACTTATTTTTATTACGCAGCAGCTAGCATGCAGCGACTGTGGGCCTACGGCATAAATGAATCTAAAGCCCATGGAATATAACGGGCCTTTCTAACTTTATTTTTCACAGCTGCTACTCTTGAGTGCGAATATGAACTGAATTCTCCGGGTTGGTTTGAATAATCAAAGATTATGACTAATTAGAGTCTTGATTAAAGATTTTAAATATGCATAAAGTCTTCAACTACTATTTTCTTTCTCAGAGCCACATGTACATTAACAAACAAACAAAAACTTCTTAAAAGGGTAATAAGATTAAGCACGAGAATTGCTTGTAAAAATAGATGAATGAATGAAGGTTTGTATCACTACCACAAAGGAGAGAGGTCAGATATGCTTCTAAGAGACTTCTAAGAGACTGGATGAGAAAAGAGATGTTTTTAGGGAGCGATTTTTGTAGCCGATGTGACTGTTTATGTAATTTCAAAACATAGAGGCATGCATGCTGTAATTTTGCAAATCTACAAGGCAAGTCCATGTAAATCTCTTATTTGTTGTGATGTTGGCACTTTCAAGCTCAACGTATTCTTCCGGTTTTACACATTGCAATGATTGAAAGACTCTATCAACGATGGTCTCTGCCTTATATAAATAACTAATTAACAATGTTAATAAAAGAGAACAACGTTAGTGACTTAGAGAGTATCATCATGAGCGTCCAAATGAGTCCTACGACACTTGCTTGGCTTTTAAAATCATATTATGGAACCTACAAGAAAATATGAAAAAGCTAAACACTTTGTGGATTTCTAATGCTTTGGGCGGCTACATTCACCTCAACATCAATTTTCCTGCTAGCACACAATTCAGATTAAATTGGGGTCAGCAAAATATGACTGCTCATAACACTGCTCTGAAATTCATAATAGTCGACAATGCATCACTCTGAATGCAAGCCAACACTCTTCGCAAGGAAGTGCTTGCCCCAACCTTAATTTGTCTTCCTTTGTGCCATCCTGACCTGGTGTGAGGTTGACCCTGTAATCACACTTGTAGTGTCCAACCTTTTTGCACCGGTAGCGTTTGACATTCTTCTTTCCTCCATCATTCTTGGGAGAAAAATTAGAACCGCCTCCCTAGATGAGGTAGAAGGACCTTCTCCATCATTTTTTTTTATTCCAGTGTTTTTTCTTCCTATTGTATAGGAATTCACCACCTTCATTAGAGATAGACACATCTGTCATTTGTCTAACAAAACTCTCTTGAGACGCTAAGAGATTCTCCAACTCCATCACAGACAGTTTAGTAGCTCATCTCTGCACTACTCTGACAAAAGATAGATACTCCTTCTGCAACCCCCTGATAATATGACTCTTCAACTTTGCCTCAGAAATTGGCTCTTTCGGATTCAATGCGGTGTGTTGAAACCAAAAGCTTGGTCTCTCGTGGAGTTCGGGGTCCCAAGAAAGGGGTGACCTCACACCTACTACACTCAGGAGAACGTCACGGGCCAAATGCTCAAGAAACTAGGAACATACCCTCAGCTCTAGCGTGGAGGTCCCACCTCACACCCGAAATACCTTTGAGGTATCCCCCTCCCTAGCCAATGCTGAGCTAGGTGCCTTGGAGGAAGAAAACAAGATGATTGAAGTGATGAAGAAGTGATGCCCTCCAAGGAACCCTCAAGAGCCTATTTATAGTCTTTTGGGGATGGCCTGCCAATAACCACATTCTGCTGTTCTGAAACGACCAAAATGCCTCCAGATTGGTCTGCCAACAACCAAATCTCGATGTTCTAAGCAGCTAATTGCAGTCCACCGGGGGCAGTCCCTCAAGCCGGGCGAGCAAGCGACAAGGCGAGCTGAGGCCGGGCGAGTAGGCCGCCTGCGAGCGTCGACCTGGCGGCTGGGACGAGCTGGGCGAGCTCGAGGCTGGGTGAGTAGGCGGCTAGGCGAGATGGGGCGGCCTGGGCGAACTGGCGGCCTGGGGCGAGGGCGGCTGGGACGGCCTGCGAGAGCGACCTGGCGTGAGTAGGCGAGCAGGCGAGAGCGGCGGTCTGGCGAGACGGCGGTCTAGGCAAGAACGGTCTGGCGAGACGGCGGTCTAGGCGAGAACGGTCTGGCGAGACGGCGGCCTGGGCGAGTGCGCGGCAAGGCGAGTACGGTATAGCGAGACGGCGGCCTGAGCGAGTGCGCGGCAAGGCGAGTGCGGTCTGGCGATTAGGACGGCCTGCGAGAGCGACCTGGCGAGCTGGCGGCCTAAGGCGAGGGCTGCGAGGTGGCGAGCTCAGCCGCCTGGGACGAGCTGGGCGAGCTCGAGGCTGGGTGACCCCCCCGAGGGGGCCGGGGAGAGAAAAATATTTTATCCCCCATACTAGTATAAAACACAGATTCATACTAAATTGGCCTCCAAGAGTGCAAAACCCTCAAAAAAGCTTAAAACTGCACAACAAGCCTTGCGCCTGCCTTTGGACCCCCACTTCGCGAATACGGGGTTGTACACGGTAATTTTGGTACAAATATTTTTCAGCTTCAGAAAGTAAGACGAGATGGAAAGCTCTCCTTGATTTGCTTTCGTCAACTCATTCTCTAAGACTTGAAGTCTTGATTTCCATTGAACAAGCCATCAAGGTCTGCCCAAATCTGTGCCGCTGATTTGTACCCTATGATGTGATCGAACAAGTCCCGTGAGACAGTTTTTTAAAGAGTGAACTTCACTTTTGCGTTCATCTTCTTCCATACATGTCTTGGCTTCCCGAGCATTCGTCCCAGTCAACACTACCACTTCTTGTGCATCTGAACCAATGACTTCCCACAAATCTTCTCCCAACAAATAACTCTCAAAGCATGACTTCTATTTCTTAAAATTTGTATGCGTAAGCATATTGATCCCCAAACCATGAGAACTACTAATGCTTTCCATTGATGAGAAATCCAGACAATTGTAATTCCAAAAAACTTAGTCTTGCTAAAACTTTTCTAGCTCTTGATACCATGTAAAAATTCAGGAGCCCAAGAACACTTCGCCTCCTTTGCACAAAATCCATTCTCAATCGCAATGAACACAAACAATAGTTTTTTACTAGATCAAATTAATTGCAAGATTTACAGCTGTATGCTTACAACCAGAGAAATACAACATAAAAAATTTGAGAGAAATTTATCGCACAGCTAGACATGCTTCCATTGCTTTCGCTTTTCTCTCACAAGTAATGACAAGTGCAGCGATAATTCCTGAAACTTTAAAAGCAGACCATGCCTTTTTCTCACCAATTTATCAAAGAATTTACTTTCACCCAAAAAAAAAAAACTATTTTTCTGGAATATATGAAGATGGCAACCAGTAGGGCACTGCTGTATTTCTTCTTCCGTTGAATCCCTTGAGGAGATTGCTGAAAATAGGGCGATGAGGTGTGTGGCTAGGAATAGGCGGATAATAATTATTATTATTCGGATAATGACCGAAAAAAACTTTATCTTGAATTTTAATAATAATGAGGCGTCTTTTCAGAGCTAAAAAAAATATTTCACCGACTCGCTGTGTGAAGGAGGGCGTTACACATATCTTCAGACTTGTATTTAATTCTCATTATATAGCTAGAAGGGTTTATAACAGTTGGGCTTTGAAGCAGATTACATTTACTAGCCTCACAAATCTAAGCACATTTGGCTTCATTTGTTTAGGCGTTTTCACGCTGGCGTTTGGAGCAAACGCTGCCGGACAGCGGCAAAACAAACGGCGTACGGCCGCGTTTGCCGCGTGTCCTCCCACTGAAAGGAGGAAAAGCCTCCTAAATCTCCGTTTCGATCCCCGCGTCCCCCCTCCAGTCCCAAAACAGCATCTCCACCCGTCGTCTCCGCCTGCCACCGCAGCGCCAAATCCAGGAATCCTTTTCACCAGCTGTTGTGAGTGTAACGAAATGGACAAAATTAATAGAACATATCGACTGCAAGTTGGGATAGCTTGAATGTGGTCCTTTTTCTTAACTTCAAGTATGCGACAGTGACTTGAATATATTTCTGCCCCCTCCCAGACCGCCCATAGTTAGCACGGATAGGAGTGGCGAATAGCCAGGTTCTTGGCTATGGTTGCGGTTTGACTTAGCAGATTCCCTGGAGTATTAATTGCTAACCGCGGACCGTACGATCTGGAATAGGAGACCGCGGAGACTGACAGACCGCCGCTTGTTGTGGTTAGTCCACACGTACTGAGGGTGTTGTCAGCATAGCTGTGCGGACTGGTGAAGTTTACTGCGTGCAGTCCGGGTTGGCAGTTCGTATAGTGACAGTACTGGTGCTAATAGCTGCCACGTCACTGACGGTTACTCTATCCCCCGGGGCGGTGACGATATCCATCTGTCCACCTATAAATAAGGGTGTTGATCTCGTCATAAATAACAGGAATTGCAAGAAATGAATCTCGGGTTAAATTCGGCGGTTAAGATTTTCTAACCGCGCGGCCAAGTGAAGTTGTTGAAATTGGTGAAGTGAAAGTGGGTGGTCGGGCAGTCCGGGCGGATTAGGCAGACTGATCGCGCGGACTGGTTCTTAGTCCGGCGGGTTGGTGGTTGGCGACCTGCGTTGCTGTTGCGGGCTGTGTTGCGGGCTGAGCGGACTGCGCGGACTGGATTGTGTCCGGCAGTGTTCTGTGTTCTGCAGGTGATGCGCGCGGCCTGTGCGGACTGGCCTTGGAGTCCGCTCTTCTTCTTTGAAGTTGCGGTAAGCGCGGTCTGGGCTTGGAGTTGGCGGACTGGTTTGGTATCCGCCGAGCTCGTTATCCTTTCTGGACTTGCTCTTGTGGAGTTCAGGGTTTCCGCAGTGTCCGCTGTGACCGGGCCTTTGTGCCAGTGGTCGCGGACTGCGCGAGATGAAGTTGGTTTCCGCAGTGTCCGCAGTGACCGGGCGGTGTGCCTGTGGTCTGGACATTGCGAGCTGGGCTGTTGTCTGCAGTGTCCGCTGTGACCAGGCAGGTTGCCTGTGGATGCGGACTGGTGCTTGCGGACAGGCGTGTTGTCTTGCCTTCGGCGGACTGGCTTTGTTCTCAGCTAGTGGCTCTTGCGTCCCGGCTAGTCCTGCAGTTTTCTGCGGACTAAGCGGACTGCCCTGAGCTTCTCGTCATCTCGCCCGGACTTGGCTGTTTTGATTCGTCCCATGCGGGCGGACTCGGCGGGATAGCATTGCTAGCTGCGACCTTGGGGAGGTGACTTTATCTCATAGGGTGGTGACTACACTCCTCACTCGGCCTATAAATAGGACCCCTCCCCCCCCCCCCCGACACGTTATTTGATAACAGAGTGAACAGTAAGTGAGCTTGAGCATAGGCTGCGGACTGTGTTTGCTTATCCGCGCGGGCTGTTTGCTTAACCGATTTCTGTGTGCAGGTGGCGCGGCTAGCAGTGTTGAACAAGGAGTTTGGTTCTGACCTCTGTGGAGTTTGCGGGCTGCATTCGGCGGTTTCCAGCATCAGCTTTATCTCAAGTTCTTTTCTGTCCGCGCGACCTCGCGGTCTCTGCGAGTAGGCGGCGGGTTCCTCTGTTCAGCAGTAGTTCGGCGAATAACGGCGAGTCTGCGTGACCTGCGGTCTCAAGCGGACTCAGTGTTCAGATTGGTTCAGCTCAGTTCGGGCGGTCTCAGCGACCTGTGCGGCTTCGGCGGTCTCGGCAGTTTCTGGAGTCTGTCTGCCCGAGTTGTTTTGTTGTTTCTATTGTTTCTTGTACTGGCGAAATCATGTCTCTCCATATATGCCTCGCCCTGTAAAGAAGATTAATAAAATTTTGATCTGCTTGCTTCTGTCTATGCCTTTGGTTATTTGAGTTGCTTCCTGCTTTCCGCGGTTCAAGTGGTGATCTGGGTAGTGCCGAAAATATTGATTTGGTGTTTGGGGTACCTTGCTGATCAACTTGAGAAAATTCAACATGGTATCAGAGGAAGGTTCAGTTGCTTGAGCAGTGATCAACAAGCTTTGTCTTTGCTCTGTGTGCTTCTGAAGGATAACCAAGTTTGTACCATGGACGGTGGTTTTGCAAGAGGTCTTGGTATTGAGCTTCTGACGCCGACTAACTTCAAGAAGTGGAAGTCGTGCATGAAGAGCTATCTTCTGGGCGAGGAGTTATGGGAGGTAGTCGGTGGGGATGATCAAGTAGAAATCACTGCTGAGTTTGGAACAGCCGAGCAGGTGAGAGTGTGGAGGAAGACAAATGCTAAGGCTGAGTTTGCTCTCAAGCGGACCGTGTCACCTGAACTCTTTGATCACATTTTAGTATGTGAGTCTGCTGCTGAGATATGGACTTCCCTTGATGGGTTGTTCAATAGGAAGAATGTAGCAAGGCTACAGTTCTTGGAGAATGAGTTGGCTAAGGCAACTCAGGGAGATCTTTCTATCTCCAAATTCTTCCTGAAGATGAAGAGCTTGTGTGCTGAGCTCTCTGCTCTTGATCCTAATGAGCCGATCTCCGAGGCTAAGCTGAAGAGGCACATAATCCGCGGTCTGCGGAAGGAGTATGTGGCCTTCGTTACTTCTGTTCAAGGCTGGGCTACTCAGCCCTCTCTTCTGGAGCTGGAAAATCTGTTTGCCTCGCAGGAGAGCTTGGCAAGGCAGATGGCCGGGGTGACGGTCTCTGAAGGAGCTAGTGATGCTCTCTTCACTGAGAAGAAGAAGAAGAGATGTGAAGGGAAGAAGAAGCAGACTGCGGCTGGAGATGAATCTTCATCCTCTAAACAGCAGGAGGGGAGCTTTGCTCCTAAGAAGGACTGGAAGAAGAATCTGAAGTGCTACAGATATCATCAACCAGGTCACTTCAAGCGAGACTGTAAGGTCAAGCTGCAGCCTGGGCATGCTGCAGGCAAGGAGGAAGACTCCTCTAGCAAGGAGGAAGCTGGCTGGGGTGGAGCATTCATGACGGGCAATTGTGTCCGTGCTTTGTCCACTGTTGACATGGAGGACGACTGGATCGTTGACTCCGGGTGTGGTCATCACCTCACCGGAGATATGTCAAAGTTTTCTTCGTTGCAGGCCTACTCAGGTAACGAAGCTATTATAACTGCTGATAATACTATTCATGCAGTAGAAAAGGAGGGTATAGTAACAGTGGGTAGTGATAAGGGGCCTCTCACGTTAAGGAGTGTTTATCACGTACCGGGGATGAAGAAGAACCTCTTCTCTATGACCAATGCGGTTGATGCTGGCTATCACGTTCTGTTTGGGCCAACAGAAGTGAAGTTCCTTCGCAACGTATCAGCGGTTAAGGCTGATGTTGCTCATATTGGAAGGAGAGTTAAGGACTTGTTTGTTTTATCAACAAGCTCCTATGTTGATCGCATGAGGGCCAATGATAGCGCTACTATGTGGCATGAGAGGTTGGGGCATGTAGGGATGGATAAGCTGAAAGCTATGTCAAATAGGAGCCTGGTGAGAGGCTTGCCTAAGCTATCATCCTTCGGTGATGGTCATGTTTGTGCTGGATGTCAGTATGGAAAGTCTCATCGTCTTCCATTTGATAAGTCACAAACAAGAAGCAAAGCACCACTGGAGGTTATCCATGGTGATCTGATGGGACCAACCGCGACTGCTAGCCTCGGTGGGAGCAGGTACATGCTAGTATTGATTGATGACTATTCAAGATACACTTGGGTGTATTTCTTGAAGAAGAATTCTGAAGCCTTCCGGTTGTTTGTGGAGTTCAAGGAGCTGGTGGAGGGTCAGCTTAACCTGAGGATTAAAAAGCTTAGAACTGACAACGGCGGAGAATTCGTCTCCTCCGAGTTTTCTAACTTTTGCAGGAAGCATGGAATCCAGAGGGAGCTCACTTGTGCTCATACTCAACAACAAAACGGAGTAGCGGAGCGGAAGATCCGTCATCTGACGGAGACTTGCAAATGTTGGCTTCATGCCAAGAGTATCCCAAGGTCCTTCTGGGCGAAGGGAATATCTTGTGCTGCCTATGTCATCAATCGGATGCCTCTAAGTCCGATCAACATGAAGTCTCCCTTCGAGATGTTGCTGAAGGAGAAGCCAAGTGTTGAACACCTTCGGGTGTTTGGATCAACTTGCTATGTGCATATTCCTGATGCTCTAAGGATTAAGCTTGATGCAAAGGTAAGGAAGGTTGTCTTTATTGGCTATGATGAGCGGAAGAAGGGATGGAGATGCATGGATCCGGTGACGAAGAAGTTCGTAGTGTCAAGAGACGTTATCTTTGACGAACTGACGTCATATGGAGGAAGCTCGGTTGAGCTACCGGAGAGCAAGGTTGATGAAGGTCAGGAGATGGCTGAGGTTGCTGATCAAGTGGAGCTGGCTGTGTCACCAGCAGCTCCAGTTGCTTCAAGTTCTGGAGGAGAAGCTTCTGGGTCAGGAAGCAGGGGGAGCATTGCTCCAAGCTTGCCGGAGAGCAGAGGTGAACCAGAAGAAGCAACGGAGGTGGTGAGCAAGGAGCAGCCTCTTCGGAGATCAAAGAGGGTGATCAAGCCTCCAGCTCGCTACTGTGAAGGAAACACCGTGAGCTATGTCTCATGTTTCTTTGCAGGTCCTCTTGATGAGCGAGAGCCTGTTAGCTTCAATGAGGCCACTGGAGTCAAGGAGTGGGAAGATTCCATGAGAGAGGAGATGGATGCTCTCAAGAAGAATGAAACTTGGGATCTTGTGCCCAGAGTTGATGGCATTACTCCGGTGACTTACAAGTGGGTGTTTAAGTTGAAGAAGAAGGCGGATGGGAGCATTGAGAGATACAAGGCTCGCCTGGTGGCTCGGGGATTCTCTCAATAGTATGGAGAAGACTATGAGGAGACGTTCAGTCCTGTTGCAAAGATGACTTCAGTTCGGATGGTGATTGCTTTGGCTGCTTGCCAAGGATGGAGGGTGTGGCAGCTTGATGTAAAGAATGCCTTTCTTTACGGAGAGATTGACAAGGACATCTTCATGGATCAGCCTCTTGGATTCGTTTCTAAAGTTCATCCGGATTACGTCTACAAGCTCAGGAAGGCTCTCTACGGGTTGAAGCAAGCTCCTAGAGCTTGGTATGGGAAGATAGTAGAGTATTTGCAATTCTGCGGATACCTGGCTTCAAACTCGGACTCTAGCTTGTTTATCAAGAAGAAGGGGGAGCTTCGAGTCTTGGTCCTGCTGTACGTTGATGATATGATCATCACGGGGAATTCTGAGGAAGAGGTATCTAGGCTCAGAGCTGAGCTAGCTATTCGCTTTGAGATGAAAGACCTGGGAGAGGTTCATCACTTTCTTGGTCTCGAAGTGGAGAGGAAGGAGAGTGGGTTACTCATCTGCCAGAAGGGATATGTTGAACGCATAGTGAACCGGTTTGGTTTGACTGAAGGGAAGACTTGCTCTACTTTTCTGGATCAAGGCCTAAAGCTTCGTCGAGATGAAGGAAGGATTCTTCCTGATCCTTTGGTGTTTAGAGCTCTTGTTGGGAGCTTGATCTACCTAACGATTACGAGACCTGATATAGCTTATGCTGTTGGTCGTGTAAGTCGGTTCATGGCAGAGCCAAGGAAGTCTCATCTTGTAGCGTCAAAGAACATTCTGAAGTATGTCAAGGCAACTTTTGACATGGGACTTCTTTACAGAAGGGATGCGAGGTTCTCCTTGCTTGGGTACACGGATGCTGATTATGGTGGTGACTCGGATGACCGAAGGTTAACTTCTGGTTATGTGTTCACTTGTGGATCAGCGGGCATTTCATGGTGCAGCAAGAAGCAGGACTCGGTATCCGTCTCTACTATAGAAGCAGAGTACAAGGCTTCGGCCTTGGCAGCTCGGGAAGCCATTTGGCTAAGGAGGCTAGTAGAGGACGTCCATGAGGAAGTGCAAGGTCCTACCTTGCTCCGAGGGGATAATGAAAGTGCTCTCAAGCTGGTAACCAATCCAGTTTGTCATGCCAGGACCAAGCATATTGAGATCGATCACCACTTCATAAGGGAGAAGGTGCTAGAAGGATCTCTTGTGGTCGGTCATGTTCGGAGTGAAGATAACCTTGCTGACATCTTCACCAAGTCGCTAGCGAAGGGGCCTTTTCAGCGGCTTCATGGTCTACTCGGCCTGATCACCACTTCTCACTTCAAGGGGGAGTGTTGAAATTAGTGAAGTGAAAGTGGGTGGTCGGGCAGTCCGAGCGGATTAGGCGGACTGACCGTGCGGACTGGTTCTTAGTCCGGCGGGTTGGTGGTTGGCGACCTGCGTTGCTGCTGTGGGCTGTGTTGCGGACTGAGCGGACTGCGCGGACTGGATTATGTCCGACAGTGTTATGTGTTCTACAGGTGATGCGCGCGGCCTGTGCGGACTGGGCTTGGAGTCCGTTCTTCTTTTTTGAAGTTGCGGTAAGCGTGGTCTGGGCTTGGAGCTGGCGGACTGGTTTGGTATCCGCCGAGCTCGTTATCCTTTCTGGACATGCTCTTGTGGAGTTCAGGGTTTCTGCAGTGTCCCTGTGACCGGGCCTTTGTGCCAGTGGTCGCGGACTGCGCGAGATGAAGTTGGTTTCCGCAGTGTCCGCAGTGACCGGGCGGTGTGCCTGTGGTCTGGACATTGCGAGCTGGGATGTTGTCTGCAGTGTCCGCTGTGACCAGGCGGGTTGTCTGTGGATGCGGACTGGTGCTTGCGGACAGGCATGTTGTCTTGCCTTCAGCGGACTGGCTTTGTTCTCAGCTAGTGGCTCTTGCGTCCCGGCTAGTCCTGTAGTTTTCTGCGGACTGAGCGGACTGCCCTGAGCTTCTCGTCATCTCGCCCGGACTTGGCTGTTTTGATTCGTCCCATGCGGGCGGACTCGGCGGGATAGCATTGCTAGCTACGACCTTGGGGAGGTGACTCTATCTCATAGGGTGGTGACTACACTCCTCACTCGGCCTATAAATAGGACCCCCCGACACGTTATTTGATAACAGAGTGAACAGTAAGTGAGCTTGAGCATAGGCTACAGACTGTGTTTGCTTATCCGCGCGGGCTGTTTGCTTAACCGGTTTCTGTGTGCAGGTGGCGCGGCTAGCAATGTTGAACCAGGAGTTTGGTTATGACCTCTGTGGAGTTTGCGGGCTGCATTCGGCGGTTTCCAGCATCTGCTTTATCTCAAGTTCTTTTCTGTCCGCGCGACCTCGCGGTCTCTGCGAGTAGGCGGCGGGTTCCTCTGTTCAGCAACAGTTCGGCGAATAACGGCGAGTCCGCGTGACCTGCGGTCTCAAGAGGACTCAGTGTTCAGATTGGTTCCAGCTCAGTTCGGGCGGTCTCAGCGACCTGTGCGGCTTCGGCGGTCTCGGCGGTTTCTGGAGTTTGTCCGCCCGAGTTGTTTTGTTGTTTCTATTGTTTCTTGTACTGGAGAAATCATGTCTCGCCATGTATGCCTCGCCTTGTAAAGAAGATTAATAAAATTTTGATCTACTTGCTTCTGTCTATGCCTTTGGTTATTTGAGTTGATTCCTGCTTTCCGCAGTTCATGTTGTGATCTGGGTAGTGCCGAAAATATTGATTTGGTGTTTGGGCTACCTTGCTGATCAACTTGAGAAAATTCAACAGAAGTGACCAAATTTATTGTTGTGTTTGTAGATTGTGCGGCTAGCACTTGGCAGTCAGGAGACTGATTCTAAAGACAGTGCGGATAGTTGGTTGTAGTCGGCGGCAGTTAGCAGCAGGTCGCGGATAGGCGACTAGGTGGTCTTCTTCCGTGGCAGTTCCCCAACTTAGATAAGTCAGTTTGCCTTTAACGGACTGAGTAGCAGTTCAATAAGCTATTCGTGGTCAGACGACCAGAAGTTGCAGATGTTAATGTATATTTGGACAAATATCGGGTTCGGAGGTTTAACAGGTCGGTTCGGATACACAGATATCTGATACCCGTAGTTACTCCTTGGGTTTGCCTATTTATACTAACCTATGGGCAGCGGGTAGGCTATTCCACTTTGATCATCATCCGGATGCTTCGAGCGACACTATCATTCTCGAAGAAACCACCCCCGGCACTCGAAATTGTCGGCTCTCCGGTAACCGACTTTTTCAGTTCTCTTTTTTTCTGATCGTGACCACCGGTGATTGGATCGGGAAGGAAGAAGGAAAAAACCCGCCTGCAAGAGATCGATCGGCTGTCGTCTGGATCTGCAAAAGTTGTCCAGCACCGCCGCTTGGAGAAAAGAAATCTCATCTCGCCGCAGTTTCGCGTGAAACCGCCGCATCGCTTCTCCCGTGAAATTTTTTCCGTCGCTGGTAGTGATCGGGAATAGGATTCGTGGAGCGCGAACTGGAGAAAAGGGGGAAACAAATTCGTGTGCTTCGGCTGCTGATCGCGGATGAGGATTTGTCTACAGTCGCAAATCTAGGGCCCCGCCACGCATCTGTAACACAGATCCGCCGTCGCAATTATGTCGCGCTGCTAGGAGGCCGATCCACCGCCTCCAAAGAGATCGGGAAAATTTTTCCCGACGTCGTCTCTTCGCCTGTAGGTTTTTCCCGTCAAACTCATTGCCGCCGCCTGGATCGGGAAGATTGCCACTGTTTGTTTTGAGGCTTGATAGCAGCGGCCCTTCTTCTCTTCTTTGTTTTCCTGGGTGAGTTTTGTGGGAGAAGTCCAGGAAGACCCGTTTCTCTCATTGTCCAGCCATAGAGCTTATTGCTGAAGCTTTAGATCCAAGCAGATCATGGCCAAATTTTGAGGGCATTGCAGTGAAGTTATAGAAGGTTTACTCTTGGATTGTTAGACCTCTTGGTTGATCTTTGTGGCAAAGACGTCTTGCCAAGGAAATTAGAAATTTAGAAAGAGGTTTTGCCAAGGAGTTTTTGCATATCATTGGAAAGAGTGTGACCCACAATGATGAAGGGGAATAATTTCTCCTCTTCTATTCCAATGATAAAACTGGAGAAATTCACGGCGACTGAATTCAACGACTGGAAGTTGAATACCCAGTTTGGGATGAAATACCTGAACAGTTCAGTATGAACGTGCTGATGTTATGGGGACTGACGATGAGGCACAGTGGATTGCTGGCGAAGACTTCTGCAGAGGTTATTTTCTGAACTGTCTGTCCTCCAGCCTAGCAAATACGTACCTCAAGATGAAGACAGTCAAGGAGATCTGGGAGGCACTGGAGGAACACTTCAGGCAAGAGGAGGACCTGTCAAAAGCACACCTGGTGGATAAGTTTCATTCTTTCATGTTCGACAAGGAGAAAGTCATTCTCCCTCAAGTATCAGAATCTGAAAACTTAGTTGATTCCTTACACAGTGAAAATATTAGTTTACCAGATAGTTTTGTTGTGGGCATGATTGTTTATAAATTATCTTCCACATAATATAATTTCAAAACTAAAATGTACCGCAAGAAGATGCAGGTTAGTCTAACTGACCTCAAGCACTTCATACGTATTGAGGATGAAAATAGGACCAGACACGCGTTAGAAGCTGTTAGCAAGCAAAAATCTGCGGCTAACATGATTAGTAGCTCTAAACGCGCATCCAATCCTAAAAAGACCAAACCGTCCCAGGTTATAGACCCAAATAAACAGATTAAAAAGTTTAAGAGCAAGTGTTTTAACTGCAACAAGTGAGGACACAATGCATCTGATTGCAGACTTCCTAAAAAGGAAAAGACCAGAGCACTACAAGAAGGCAACCAGACCAATATGGTTAGCCTTGCTGAGCCATCCGACTTTGTTGTTATGGTTGGAAATACGACAGCCAGCACTGAGTGGTACCTGGATTCGGGGGCAATGTGCCACGTTTGCAATAATCCTAATCTGATGTCAGGGCTCACTACTACAAGAGAGCTTGTGAAGGTGACGAATGACGAGACAATCAACGTACTGAAGGTGGGGAACATAACTCTGCTATTATCCTCAGGTAAGACTTTAACTATAAAGAACGTTAAATTCATTTCTTCATTAGTTGCTAATTTAGTGTCTATAAGTTTGTTATGTGATGCTGACATGTCTTTTACTCTTTGTAGCGGTAGTGTAACACTGTCAGTTAACTCTCACTATTTTGGATGTGCATACGTCCAAAATAAAATGTACCGACTAAGTCTAACAAACGAAATAGTTCAACAAGTCAAACAAACTTACTTAACCCTAAGACTGTACATGAGATACTAGGACACGTGAACTATAAGAAAATATTCCAAATAGCTCGAACTCACCAGATCACATTAGACACTAAAAATCAACCTGAGAAATGTGAAGTGTGTGTTCAAACTAAGATCACTATGAAACTTTTTAGTGCGGTTACTAGGAGCACAACACCTCTAGAGCTTATACATTCCGATATCTGTGACTTTAAAAATTTTATTACTAGAGGAGGAAGGAAGTATATGATCACATTTATAGATGACTGCTCTAGGTTCTATCACATTTATCTTCTTAAAACTAAAGATGAAGCGTTTGAAAAGTTCTGTCTTTTCAAAATCATGGTAGAAAACCAATTAGACATGAAGATAAATAGGTTTAGAAGTGATAGAGGAGGAGAATACGTGTCCAGGGAGTTCAAATATTTCCTTGCCTCTCAAGAAATCATAGCAGAAACCACTGCTCCTTACTCACCCCCAATCGAATGATATAGCCGATAGAAAGAATATAACGTTAACAAAGATGTTGAATTCTATGCTCCTCACTGCTGGTATTTCTACTACTTATTGGGGAGACGCATTTTTAACTACAAACCACATTCTGAACAAAGTCCTTCATGTTAAGTTAGATGTCATACCCTACGAGTTTTGGTTTAAGAGACCTCCGACAATAACTAGACTTAAGACCCGTGGTTGTATAGCATATGTTAGGGTTTCCGACCCTAGAAGGTCTAACCTTAGACCTAGGACCAATATACGTCTCTACTTAGGTTGTGCTGAGGATATTACTGTAGATAGATTCTTAGATATTTCTAATAACATCATTATAAAATCTAGGGATGCGGTGTTCTTTGAGAATAAATTTCTTAAAGAAAAAAACCTGTCACTACTAGGTATGTAAGCAACTATTACTGAGGAAAATCCTAAATAAGTAGATTATAGTTGCCTAGAGTCTAGAAAGACTTCGGTGAGAGAGAGAACTCTCAGAACCTTCAACAGTGATTTTGTCACTTACCACGTTGAGGATGATCCATCTACCTATAAGGAAGCGATGAGATCAAGGGATTCACTAGTTTAAAAAGAAGTCATAGATGAAGAGATGAACTTTCTACTTCAGAAAAACACCTGGACGTTAGTTGACAAGTCAAAAGGAGCTAAAACTATAGGGTGTAAGTGAGTTCTAAAAAAAGAAGCTTAATCCGGATAGTAGGGTAGCTAAATATAAAACACGCCTGGTGGATAAAGGTTTCACACAAGTTAGTGGGGTGGATTACTTTGATGTATATTCACCAATGTGTCACTTAGCAATCATTAGGATCCTCCTTATTATTGTGTCTATTGAGAACTTTATTGTTCATAAAATGGATATTAAGATTACGCTCTTGAATGAAAATCTGACCGAAGAGATATACATGAGCCAACCTAAAGGCTTCATAGTAGCATGACACAAAAATAAAGTCTGTAAGTTAATCAAGTCACTATAAGGACTAAAACAAGCACCAAAATTATGGCATGAGAAGTTTGACTATAGTGTAAAAATATGAGATTCTTGTCGAGTCTCTCTGATAAAAGTCTTTACATACGTCATATATCAAATAAAGTCGTTATAATATGCTTGTATGTGGATGATATCCTGATTCTTGGTTCTGATCAAACCAAAGTGGAAGACGTTAAGTCAGGACTAATGAAAGAGTTTATCATTAAAGACCTCGGTGTAACTGAGACTATACTAGCCATGCAAATGAGTTTTGGAAAAAAATGACATTTCCCTAAGTAAAAGTCACTACATAAAATCCATGTTGGATACACTACTAAAAAAATGACTTTTAGCCACGATTTTTTTTGTCACGGGATAAAATCGTGGCTAATACTGCAGTATTAGCCACGGTTTCTATTCCGTGGCTAATAAGCTAGTATTAGCCACGGATGAATAATCCGTGGCAAATAACCTGACTTTTTGCCACGGTTTGCCTGTTTTGTGGCTAATAATCAAGTATTAGCCACGAAGGCCAAATCTGTGGCAAAAAGTCGGATTTTTTTAGTCCCACACCGCCAACTAAAAAATCAATTTGAGGTTTATATTGTCGAAGCTCAATTAATGTTTCAAATAAAATTGGCTCGTAGGCGGCGGTGGCCGGCGGCGGCGGCCGGGCGACGGCGACGGCGGCGGTGGCCGGCGGCGGCGGCGGCCGGGCGACGGCGACGGCGGCGGCGGCGGCCGGCCGAATATTTTTTATATTATGAGATAACATTTGTTACAAGCCCTTTAGCCACGACAATTGAATCGTGACAAATAAGGAACTTTTAGCCACGATAATTAAACCGTGGCAAAAAACAACTCAACCAAACCGCGCGGACTCAATGAGAAACCGCCAGAGCTACTGCTAACTGCAGAAGGTGTCCGCTCAAGTCGCCAGGTCGCGAGACCGCAACAAACCGTGCAGACTACCCGTTATTCCAGTGCTGAAAAGAACTCTATCCGTCGAACTGCAACTGCCTGACCGCGAGGTCTCCTAGTCGCCAGAACAAGCGGACTGCTGCCACCAACTAAACTAACCGCCCAGAGGCGGATAACTTATTGAACAGAAGAAAAAGTTGTAGAAGAGTAAGCACAGCTGGTCGCACCGACCTGCTGTAAACCGCCTGTTGTAGCCGCAGAGTCCGCACTAGCCTCAGAACCAAGTCCCCGAGCCTTTAGTGCTGTCTGCACAACATGCACAGCAAGAAACGGTTAAACTCTTCAACCCGCGCAGATACCAAAAATCAGTCCGCAGCAACTTAAACGCGAGTTGGCTTACTGTTCATCCAGTTAACAAATGAAGTGTCGAGGGTCCTATTTATAGGCGCGGAAAGGAGTGTGGTCACCGCCCTAAAGATAGAGACACCACCCGAGCTCGCGGCGAGCACAACTCCATCCACACAGTCCGCATAGACAAGGGCGGACAACAACTTAATCGCCTGCTACCAAAAAGGTCGGACAGAAAACCAGCCCGCATCCCAGCGGACAACCTGGAGAACATCTGGCGCGAGCTTGGCGAATACTAACATCAGTCCACCCAGACCTCCCGCTCCATAACAGCGCCTAACCGCAAACAAAAGCCAAAGCAGAACTCTAAAACAGACCGCAAGAAAGGCGGACTCCGCGTGATCATCATGAGTCCGCCTTTCCCAGAAAACACCCCTATCCGCAAGGAACTTCAGGGAACTAGCCAACCTAGCTAGTCGCCACCAACAGGTCGCAATCACCAGACCGCCCAGACCGCTACCACCAAACCGCAAGGGTTGTCCGCTCAAGCCGCACGGTCTGCCTGATCAACCGTCATTTTCACTTCACAATTTTCAACACCTATGGGCAACGGGTGGACTATTCCAATTTGATCACCATCCGGATGCTTCGAGCGACACTATCAGCAGACAGGGTTGTTCAACATGCAATAATCAGTTGTTCGCGTGCCTTGGAGGTTAGCGGAAGCGGACAGGCGGCTAGGCAGTTACAGTGTGTTGTCCGACGGTTTCTTGCTCTTGTTATTTTTTGTGATCTCCATCGGATGTATTGCGAAATCACGTCTCGCAATGCATGTCTCGCATTGTAAAGAAAATTATTAATTCCATTGTGGTTCTTGTTCTTCTACTTGCTACTGATTTTCTTGACTTGATTGGTTGAGTGTTCCTGCGACTTTTCCCGCTTCACAAAATTTTACAGAGGGCAGCCGAAAAACACTAAATATACTGCTAAATTTTGATTCAGGGGCGCACGAATCCTCCAGCAAACTCAACACTGAGTTGGATCCATGAAAGCTGCGGATTAATTTTTATCCGTACGATCAAACTCCAAACTGAATCTCGAGAAAACTCCCAACCTCAAATAAGGAACTTAATCCACTAACATGTTAAAAACTAGTTTTCTTCTCTTGATGGCTGTCATAATCATTGTCATGTCAAACATGCATTCTATGACGTGATATTTTTGTCCAAATTCAACGGAACAAAAAAACCGAGCGAAACAGAGCCATAATCACAGCTCTTGGTTGAACCATTTCTTTTCTTAACTCCACAAACTACAGACATCAATTGCAAGTGCCTACTTATTGTAGCTTAATCTAAATTTGCAGGTACTGAGGTAGTTGGTGGTCAATTTGAACAGAAAATTATTTTTCAATTAAAAATATATCCATTAAAGCTTCACAACTTCAATCTATGGGAGCATATACAACACTGCATCATATGTGAAGCAATTCTAAATAGAAGACTGGTTGCCCTAAACGTACCCTACATTAGGATATCTCCAATAACTGCATGTACCTTTGGGGATCTTTCCAAACTGGGAAAGACGGTGACTTATGCTCTTCTTCCTTCAACCTTTGAAGCAATTTTAGCCAAGTAGAACTCCATATTATCTAATCACATTTATAGGCCAGCTTGAGGATAAGAACCGGGAAGAAAGGCTCCGTTTGGCGCGGCGGCGGAGGTCGTGAACATCATGGTCATGAACCGACGTTCGTGAACGCCCTACTGTAGAGAAATAATCGTAGAAAGAGAATCAATAACAAACACAGAAAACGAAGATTTACAGAGGTTCGCTCAAATCCGGGCTGCGTCCTCTCTCCCCTTCACCTCCACCACTAGCTTGTATTGCCAAAGAAAGTTCTGAGTTTACAAAAGGATTATAGTGAGAACTCCTCTCACAATCTCAATCAAGAAACTCTCATTTTTCTCTTACAAGATCGGTGAATCCCTTTCTGTGCTCCCTTGCAGCTTCTACAAGCGTAACTTACTTCATGCGACAGTTCTCCCAAGCGACGGTTCCTGCGTGCTCTTCTGACTGCTGCTTCTGATCGGAATAAATACCCCAACCGCATTAGGCCAAAAGGGAGAGCAGATCCGAACCCTCAGATCAAGCTCCAAAAGAATCTAACAACCACAATCCTGAATTTAACGAAATTGGGCCTAAGAGCTACCGCACGCCGGTAGGGGTTATCGCGCCGCAGTAGCTCTAGCCGACAAGCCCAATATCAAGGATAGCTCTTGTCGACACATGCCAGGTCCAGTCGATACAGCCAGGCGACACAGGCCAGGTCCAATCAATATCGATTAGATCTCTAGTCGATATAGAGTAGACCTCTAGTCAATATTGACTAGACCACTCCCCCCCCCCCCCCCCTTCCCCCCTCCCACCCCACCCCCACCCACACACCACCACCACCACCACCCGAGCCCCCACCGGGGACACTATCCCCCTAGACCCCCGCTGATATCAACTCTGGAGATTTCCAAGTGATTCGGACTTTGATTCCCCTAAGCACACATAGGCTAATCCGGTGTGAAAAAGAAGAGGGCGGAAAGTGTTCACCAATTTCAACGCGGACCACACTTAAGGAACTTCATCCACTTTCATGTCCAAAACTAATTTTATGCGCAGTGCTAATCAAAGGAGCCATAAATGTAAGAACTAGTTGTGGATAAGAACCAAGATGAACTGGTTGAGGATAAGAAGTAAGAAGATACAAAAAGTAATGTTTTATAAAGATATCAATGGAGACCTTCATGAAGAAGATGACAGACCCAGTTTTGTACTGCCAAACAGTGTGGCCTACAATCTAAAAACCAAAAGTAATAAACAAATCAAAAAACTGAAAACAAGATCAAGATTTATGAGAGTCAAAACACAAGTCTAAATCCATCAGTTACAAAATAATTAAACCAAAAGAAAGAACCCCTCATCAATCCCGCCCCCCCGGAAAGGCCTTCAAATTCTTGGAACAGCATGGCAAAGCAAAGGTTTTTCCATCTCAAGCGACATTTTCAAGCACTCCGACAGGTCCACGCCGTCGCCGGACGGCATCCAGCTGAAATTCTGAAGCATTTGAGCAAACCAGAGATGAACTGTAGCCAAGCCCATTGCCTTGCCGGGACAGACTCTCCTCCCTGAACCAAAAGGAGCCAATCTCAGATCAGATCCCATGATGCTCACTTCCTCCTTCATAAATCTCTCTGGATTGAATTCAGAGGGATCAGTCCAGATTGTTTCGTCATGCGTTATCGCCCACATATTCACCATTGCGGTCGTCCCCGCGGGAACGAAGTGATTTCCAACCTGGACGTCATGAACCGCAAGGCGAGCCCATGAGAGAAGAGGGCCTGGCGGATGCATCCTGAGACATTCTTTGACTACGGATTGAAGATAATGGAGATTGGGAATGTCTGCGTCTGAAACAGTTCTTGAGCGCCCCACAACAGCATCAATCTCAGCTTGAGCTTTGGCTTGAATTTCAGGGTGCAGAACCATTCTTGCCATCACCCACTCCAAAAGGATGGCCACTGTATCAGTTCCTCTGAAGATCATCTCCTGAAATAAACAACAACAAAATCTGTAAGCAGCCGATTTGATGTTGCAAAATTGGAATTTTTATCTAAATCAACAGTATGCAAGACGAGCGTTGGCGTGCATGAAGAAAGTTTCAAAAAAGAGTTAAAAATTATAAGTTTTATTCGGTGGAAAGATACAAACAAAAAACTGATTGTTTTTTAATGAAAAGAGACGGCAGAGCAACAAAGATAAACCTGAAATGAAAATGGTCTTTAAAGATTCAATTTTGATGATGATTAACGATGATTAAGTTTATTAGCTGAATAATTCCTTGTAAGATCAGAACATAAAATCACAGTTGACTGAAGGAGAAGAAGAAGAAGAAGATCTTACCCAGAGAACAGCAATCATTTCAGAATCAGCGAGCTTTTGTTCCTTCTCCAAATCAAGCAGCACATCCACAAAGTCCCCGACGGTAACTCCACCGTCTCCCTCAACTCCGGCAACCCTTTTCAGTCTGTGCTCCTCTATAATCCTTCCCACAAAAACATTAACTTTTCCGACGAGAACTCTGCACCGCCGCCGCACTCCCTGCAAATCCAGCCACCCCAAGAAAGGCAAATGGTCACTCCAGTTCAAAGAACCAAGCAATTCATACCCTTCATTCACCATCTCTTCAAGTTCCAATCCTTCTCCCTTGCCAAAATCAAAACTTCTCCCAAAAACACTCATCATTAGGTTATTCAGAGCCCCAAAATGCAATACCCTCTTCACCTCAACCTTCCCATTCTCGCGCATCAAACAGCTGATCTCCTCCACCATCTTTTCCCCAATCCCTCTTCGCCGGTCCCCAAAAGAGGCGATGCGCTTGGGACAGAAGAGATGCGTGGAGGAGATTCTCCTCAGATTTCTCCAGTACTCGCCGAAGGGGGCGAAGCCCATGGCGTGATCGAAGAGAAGCTCGCGGGCGGATTCCTTTATCGGACGGTCGGCAAAGGCGGATGAGTTGAGGATTTCGCGGGCGGTATCCGGATGACTTGAGACGATGAAGCGGGTAAAACCAACGGAGAAGGCTATGAGACGCACGGCCGAGAGACGATGGGATAACTCCGCTAAAGCGCGATGGGCCTCTCCTCCGGCGAGAGCGATGCCGGCCGCCAGTCCTCCCGGTCCGGGTATAGTATTCCGGCGCCTCGATAGCGACCACGCGATGCCGCCCGGGAAGAAAAGAGCCGCAGCGGCGAGAAGAAAGAGGAGAACTGGAGCGGCCGCTGCCGCCGAGGTGGTCTGAGGAAGGAAGAGGAGCGTAGTGAAGGAATCGCCGGATGAAGACATTTTCTGTAAAAAAAAAAAAATCTGATTTTTGGCGGTTTTCCGGCGAGGAAAGGAGGTGTAGAAGGCGGGAGAGGTGGAGTTTGGTGTTAAAGAAATGGTGTGAGAGGCGGTTAAATAGGATGCTGGGAGCCTGGTTTGAAAATTAACCACTCAGCTTTTACCGCAGTTAAAAAGAAAAGAGAGGATTTTATTAATTTGACTTGACCGATTTACCCCCACCGCGTGTTAAGACCGGGTTTTTTGTTTCCCCCCGCGGTTTAGGCCGGCAAACCACGCAGTCCTACTGCTGAGCGGTCTGCCATTTGATTCTTTGTGAATAAGAAAAGGTACTGGGGCTAAAGGAGACAATATTAGACCGTTAAGCAAGTTGGCTTCACATTAAGATCAAGTCCATTTTTATTTTTTTATATATATTTTTCTTCTATTATTTTGAATATGTAACAAAGTCCGTGGAGGTAAATATTGTAATAAGTACAATTTAGGGTGGTATATTTGTCTTTTCTTACTACCATTCTAAGGATTATCTCAATATTTTGGCTAGGGTTATTTATTTGACTTTAGTTTTAACTCTTGGGGGTGCTCAGATTTTATCACCAGCAAAATAATAATGGTTGATAGGGTCCTCTTCGAGAGCTAAATGCACCCCATGTGTGAGGTGCGAGTATTGGAGAAACCCCATAACCACCCAGTAGTGGGGGCCAACCGAGGCGAAACCGTCCCGGCTCAGCCGCCCGACCCTCCCGCCGCACAAACCAGACGGCCCTCTGTCCGCCCAAACTGGGCAGCCTCCTTGCCGCCTGGGACATGCGGCCCCTTGATCCCACTCCCCATCGTCGGCGCTCCGCAAAGGGGGCGAGGCCGCCCAGATCGGGTGGTCCTCCGACCGCCTAAATTGGGCTGTCTCCTTGTCGCCTGGAACTATTTGCGCGCCTTGGCCGCCCGCCCCCTCGTCGGCGCCCCACAAGGGGGATAGGCCGACCAGATCGACCGGTCCTCTAGCCACCCAAACTGGGAGGCCTCCTCGCCACCTGGTCATGGTCGAGGCCGTAATCCCCCGGCCGCTAACCTCATACGGCCGCGGGCCTCTCTAGGTTGCCCCTCCCCTCGCCAGCCGGATCACCGGGGATCCGCTCCCGGCGCGCCCCTGCGCGCGGCGCTCCCAAGTGCGCCCTCGCGCGCTCCGCTCCTAAACGTGCCTCAGCGCCCTCTGCTCCTAGCGCGAGCGCCACTCGCAAGTGCACCTTTGTGTGCTCCGCTCCTAAGAGTGCCTCAGCGTGCTCTGCTCTCGTTGCGCCCCATGCGCGCTCCGTTCCAAGTGCGTCCCTACGTGCTCTGCTCCCAAGCGCACATTCAGAACAACGTAGAAAACCAACAAGACTTTCTATAAATAACATGAAGCATCTCTCAAGCGTACACTAGCTCACTTCATGCACATTGCGTCCTTCGGTCGGCGGAAAGACTCCTATTTAACAGCAAGTCAACTGCTCCAGACTCCTCTGAACACACAAGCCACAAAAACTAAGGCGCGTGGAACGTGCCGCTTAAGCCCCCAAACAGCAGAAAAAGACTCCAGTACACTCAAAGTGCAGTACTCCATAGTGTAGCAAACAAAAGAATTAGCTCCGTAAGTGGTGGTCTATCACTCTCTGAGCCCAGATCTCTCTCTCCCTCCAATAATTGTAACGAGGAGCAGGAGCGACATGTCGCCTTCGCATTCTCAAAAAACCATGTAACAACACCAGAATAAGTGGAAGTTTGGTCGGCACAGTCCCGACCACGTGTTTTTTCTCCCCTTACCGGGGTTTTCCACGTAGGAATATTGTCTTGCCCGTTTTTCTTTTTTCTGTAACTATTTGCACGCTTGACCGCAATACGGGCTAGGGCGATCCATTTTAGTATGGTCTACTATACCAAAAGCGTCAGGTGGGCCGCAGCAATGTTAAATATGAAATTATGCTAACATTAATGTGGAAATTAAATTAATATCGATCTATATAATATAACAATGAAAGAAAAAGAGTATGAGACGCATTAAAAAAAGAATTTATAGTGCATGTTGAAAATTTGGCTGGCTACCTTCATAATCTACTTCAGGTCTTGATTATGAAAAATTTGATCGTAGATTGAAAATTTGAAATATAAGAGTATGCGGCTAAGAAGTTGACATTGAATGCCTGAATTTAAATCATACAAATAAAATGAAATTTCATCATATATATATATATATATATATATATATATATATATATATATATATATATATATATATATATATATACTTTTAGACTGAGAAGATATATGCATGAAATTAAGAAAATGTAAATTTGTTTTTGACAAGCAAAATATAAATTAGCAAACTGTAATTTAAAAAATGGAATAAATTAAAACAAGACAAAAGTTTATTTCCTCAAATTTATCCAAGTCATCTAAATAATTTTTCTTATAATTTTGTTAATTTTCAATAAATTTCTAATAAATAAATTTATTTTAATTAATAAGGTTAAAAAATATTTACAAATTAAAAAAGATTAAAAATAATGTACAAAATTAATAATAAAATAAAAAACAAATTGAATTAAACTCTATTATAAGAATATAAGCTAGCCCAAGAGACAATTAAACATCGTCATATATGATTAAAAAAACTAAGTGAATTAATATTGAATAAATTGTGGTTATATCCATTGAGCTCAAAAAAGAAAATTTATTTGAAATTAGTGAACTAACTAATGAGTTTGGTCAATTATTATATAATGATGATCATTAGATTTATTTCATTTTGTTTTTGAAAATACTATACTACTAATGAGTTTGGTAAATCATGATAAAATCAAAATTAATTATTGATGAGATGGTTGGGTAATTTGTATGGTCATGGTTTTAGGGTCGACTCTGCATCTCACCGACCAAACTCTTCTAAACCCTAAACAATTAAAAAGTTAGTTTGAAAATGCAAAATGCATGCAATGCATGCAATTCCATCATCCATCTCACGTGAAAAACATACCACAACATTTATCTACATGGATTAATTAAGCTAACTAGCACTATATTTACAATCAAATAACATATCTCTCTCTCTCTCTCTCTCTCTCTCTCTCTCTCTCTCTCTCTCTCTCTCTCTCTCTCTCTCTCTCTCTCTCTCTCTCTCTCTCTCTCTCTCTCTCTCTCTCTCTCTCTCTCTCTCTCTCTCTCTCTCTCTCTCTCTCTCTCTCTCTCTCTCTCTCTCTCTCTCTCTCTCTCTCTCTCTCTCTCTCTCTCTCTCTAAGATATGATTCCTTAATTTTTTGCCCATTTAAATTTTTGTATGATTATAATCACAGAGAGATAGCTCCGTTCAAAAAATGTATATGTATTTATTTATCTATTTTCATCTTTAACAGCTCTATCTTAAATTATCACCGCCCATTAAACAAACCTTTTAAGTAAACATGCATGCATAATAATCTTGATTCAAATAATGCTTAATTATTGATGGGGTTGACCCCAATTTATAGAAAAATCAGTCAGTAAATAGTCGGTTTATGTGTTGTTCATGCCCGCGCTCCGAGGAATGCGCATTTCCAAGGAAAGGCTCCAACCGGCGACAGACCCAATCTACGGTTTCAATGGAGGACCGGTCGCAGTTGAAGGAACAATTACCCTCCCGATCACCCTAAGAGAATTCCCTAAGCAAGCAACTCACTGAGCCCAGTTCGTGGCAGTTGAGACCGAGTTGTCGTATAACACGATCTTTGGCCGCCCGCTCCAGACCGCATTCAGGGCAATTCTGTTGATTCCCCACCTTGCTATGAAGTTTTCCACGCCTGCAGGAATCAAAGTCGCAATGCGGAACCAAGAAATAGCTCGAACGTGCTACCTACAATAGACGCACCCCGGACAGGGAGCGTCCCCATGCACGACCAGAGCGCTAGCGAGTAGGTTAGGCGGGCCATAGAAGAAGAAGTCTCAGGACAGGAATAGGGCGGCGATGCCCCACTATATTTCGTCCTCTCGATATCAAAAAGTCGTTCTTAAGTTTGGACAACGAACAACTTAATTACTTTCTCCCTTTAACTAAGACAACAATTAACTTTATAAAATCGCGAGCATGTACTCGTGCGAGAATTGTTTATATTTTCTATAACTGTCAAATGTTGCGATTGTTTCTGACTTTACTCTCGCAGGCACGCATCCAGGGTTTTTCCCCTTGCATCCTCGGAGACGACTCCTTGCAAACTTCCCACTGTCTCTGATCGAAGGCATGCCCCCCTCGCTCGCCACCGGTTCGAAGATCTGCTCTTCACTGAATCTCAAAGACCATGTACAAGCGACCTCCCACTGCCGACGATCGAAGGTCTACCCGTATGTCCGCAATAGGTCACGGCGTTGTCAGGACCTGCCCCCTCGCTTGTCACTGGTTCAAAGATCTTCTCTTCATTGCATCTCAGGGACCATGTCTCAGCGACCTCCCACTGTTGACGATAGAAGGTCTTCCCTTCTCTCTGCAGTAGGTCACGGCGTTGTCGGGATCTTCCCCCCTCTCTTGCCACCGATTCGAAGATCCGCTCTTCACCGCATCTCCGGGACCACGTCCCAGCGCCCTCCCACTGCCGACGATCAAAGGTTTGTCCTTCTCTCCGCAGCAGGTCGCGACATTTCCAGGGACTCCCCCCCCCCCCCCCCCCTCACTCGACACCGTTCGAAGATCCTCTCTTCACCGTATCACCGGGACCACGTCCCAATGGTCTCTCACTGCCGACGATCGAAGGTCTACCCTTCTCTCCGCAGTAGACCGTGGTACCGTCAGGGCCTTCCCCCCTCGCGGTCTCCATGATTCAAAGGTCCACCCTTCTTTAGTATACACTCAACAACATCCCACAACACTATGTACCAGACCTCTCACCACCCGGCTCGAAGTGTCTGCCCTTTGTCTAGGTAGTAGGTCGTGAATCCTTTGGGTCTCTTCCTTAAACAATCAATCTCATGAAAAACAACTCAGCATCATCGACATAGAGAAAGCGAAGCAGACATCACAGATTACACAAGGAATCTGAAAAACTACAAAGGAACAATCAAACAAAAAATCAAGCGCACAAAGATGCTAACCAATCAGAAAAACAAAGTCCACTTAACAAACACACATCCGATACAATACAAATAAGAGCCGAGCAAGAAACAATGGAACATGAGTCTACTCCTATTCAAACTCAATGCACTCATCCTCGGAGAGGTCGTCAAACCCAAGCTCAGTAGCATCGCACTCTCGCTTCCGGGAAATCATCCGAAGGGTCTTCGTCATCCACCGATGAAATGCCACCGCCCGGATATCAGCAAGCTCGAGCTCAACTTCCCTCGACCATACCTCATCACGGATCTCCTCCGACACCCGACAGTGCTCCATCTTGAAGTCAATCGAGCTCTTGTACTCAGTCACCTCAGCCGCCTTCAGCTCAGCAAGATGTTCTTCTGAAGAAAGACGTCTCACCAAGGACTTTAAGAGAGCAACATCTCTCAGCGCTTTCTCCACCAAAGGCTTCTGAGACTGAAGCTCCTTCTGAAGTCACACCATCTTAGTCTTCAAATCTGTCTCAACCTGTTGAAAATGGGACAGGTCACGCTCGCGCCTCCCCCATAAATCAGAAAGGGAGCGCTTCGCCCCCTGAAGCTTCTCCTGGAGGGAGAGGTACTCATTCTTCAAGCCAATGCAGTAATTATTACAAGAAAGAGCAATCTGCGCCTGCACGCCCATCTATAGCAAAGTGGCAGAGTAAGGCAAGGCAAAAGACAAACATAAATAAACCAAGGTCAAGAAGTGGACTTACTGCTTTGTTCATCGCCGCAAGTGACAAAGATGTGTGCTTCCCCTTTGGCTGAGGCTGGACAGGAGCCCCCTCATCAGAGACATGGGAGCGGAAGAGCGCAGAACTTCAACATCAAAACCATCATCAGGCAAAGCCCCCTTAGCCCGGGAGCTACTGGGGATATCCCCAGAACGACCCTTTAATCTACCAACGAGAAAACGAATGGAGGAAGAGTCTCCGCAACCCTCAAACACCAGCTTCCTCTTTCGGTCGCGGCCCAACGGGACGGGGGAGGAACGCTTCACGTCAATAGAGAGGCCGCACAACAATAGGCATTTTTCCTCCACGAATAAAGAAATACTAAAAAGTTGATTCGCCAACTCTTGAGGTTTCTCAAGCCAAAGCACGGGAGTTAACTCATGCTCACACCCCTTCATCCGACGACACCGATTTGGAAGAGAACTCCAAAGCTCAGGCACCTCCCAGCAATTATGGATGTAACCATACACCATATTTCCATGACGCCTATCAACCCGTCTCTCAAATATCAGCCAAGTCTTGTTGTTGTGACCTTCAACACGGCCACCGCGTGTCGTCAGCGCATATGTCACACCATTCTTTGAAGAGCTACCTTGTACGGCCCACCTTATAGCCTGAGGAAAACGTGAAAAAAAGGATAAGTCAAAGACCAAACAAAAATGGGCTCAAGTCCCAGAGCCCAGAAAAAAACGAGCACGTGCATGCGAGTACACCTCGTGCGCACACGATGTGTGTGCTGATGCAAAACCCGTGCGCCCTGTGCGTGTAGGCCACGCACGCGAACCATGGGTGCGCGAGCGCACGTGCACCCTGAGAGCACACGTGCGCCCTGAGCACGTGGGTGCACACCCCCTGCGCGCGCCAGTGCGCCATACGCGCGCGCGTCCTGCCCGTACAGGTGCGCTCCCCGTGCTCGTGTTTTCCCCCTTTTTGGTTTTCGTTTGCGTATCTTTTCGGTCTCCTGCGCTCCTCCGCGCTCCTCTTCGGCAGCTCTAGCCATGAGATCATAGCCCAACCAGCAGGATGAAAGCCTACACGCACCTCTCACTTCGGCTCCAGTTTCTGTGGACTTTTCGGGGAAAATGATGGGGTTGACCCCAATTTATAGAAAAATCAGGTCGTAAATAGCCGATTCACCCCACTCAGTCCACCCACATCATGGGAGTTACGCGTATAACCATCGCGCGCACGATCCACGCACTGGATCGCGCGCGAGATCCCAACCGCCGCGCGGGATCCTGCGCACGGAGTAAACCGTCGGTGGGTGATGGTCCCGAGCAACCCCTCGCACCGAGTCAACCGTCGGCGGGCGACAATCCCGAGCGACCTGCCAGGGCCGCACCTTGCGACATTGGTCGCAGCCGGCGCCGCGTTGGCCGGCCACCCTCGCCGCCAAGGCCGCACCTTGTGGCCTTGGTCGCGGCTGGCGCCGCGATGGCCGGTCGGTCTCTCCACCAAGGCCGCACAGCGCGGCCTAGGCCGCAGCCGGCCCCGCGGGGGCCAGACTTCCGCCTTGCCGAGGCCGCTTGGGGCGGCCCCGGTCGTGGGCAGTCTCGCTGGGCGATGTAGAGGCGGTCTGTTCAAGACAAGAACAAAATCCCGCGAACAAGCAAAGACTCCGTAAGGGATGAAGCCTCCATCCACGAGCAAGACGACAGTCGAGCGGGAACACCCCGAGTGACAAAGACGCTCGGAAGGCTCAAAGGGAACGGATAAAGTCTGGAAGCAGAGCAAGAGATCGTGACACCCCGATCCACCTCAAGTTCTCTCTAATCTACAAGTGTGTAACGAAGAGCGGTTTGTCGCCCTCACCTTCACCAAAACCTTTGAAATAAACTCTCAAATAGTGGAAGTTAGGTCAACGACGAATCGACCACATGGTTTTTCACCCCGGCTGTGGGTTTTCCACGCCATAAAGTCTGCTTTTCACTCCTCTGTGAATCTATAATTGTAGCACGCTCGGTCGCTGACGGGCTAGGACAGTCCAGAAAGCCCGATCTACCAGGCGCCCCGACCAGACTGCAACAATTATGTTTTATAAATAAATAAAAAAATGATGGCAATGAAAAATACATGGGTGATGTGACATCATATCTTTCAAATTAATAGCAATCGTATATATAATGAAAGGGACGGACATGATATTTTAAAAATTAAATTGGTGAAGGCGATAGCTAGAGATTGTAGAATGATTGAAGTGTCTTGGACATGTCATTCAATTTTCAGGAATTTCAACTGCAAATTACAAAATAAATAGTATAACTGTAAATGCAATGCAATTTTTTTTAAAAATCTTTCATTAGATGAGTTGAAAGAAATGCAATTTGGGGGCTAAGTCATATAATGGTCTAGAACCCAAATTAAACATGGTAATATTTTATATGGCAGGAGGGCATGCATGCAATATATATGTATGGGGTGCTCCTTCACCATATAAGATGCCTTTTAAGGGCAAAATTGTGATGGTTTTAGTACCTCACATGGTTGGCTCAATGATCATAATGATGGGATATTGTATTAATTTGGTATAATTTTTTTAGACGGAAGAAGAACGCAACCTAAGTCGCTCCCTGATGTGTCACTGTACATCTCATAGTCTTCTGCACCACATGGGGAAAATAGGATTGGTGTCGTGGTCAGATAACTCTTCAAAAGCACGTGTGCATGCCGACGTCCAACGAACTTCTGATCATTCCTTGTCAAGGTTGTGAGAGGCAGAACTATTCTCGAAAAGTTCTCTAGGAAACGCCTACTGTAGCCGACAAGTCATAGGAAATTCCTGACATCCGCCACAGTACTCAAAACAGGTCACTCCCGTATTGCAACAATCTTCGCCGGATCCACAACATAGCCCTCTCTACTAACCACATAACCAATGAATGTCACTGAAGTCAGCCAAAACTCACACTTAGAAAACATGACATAAAGCTGACTTCTACTCAGGATATCGAAAATAACACGCAAATGAATCACATGTTTCTCATCTGACTGAGAGTACACTAGTATATCATCTATAAAGACCATCACAAATCGGTCCAAATACTCTCGAAAGGTTCTGTTCATCAAATCCATGAATATCGATGACGCGTTCGTTAGCCCAAACAACATCACGACAAACTCATAATGCCCATAACGTGTATTAAACATTGTCTTGGGAATATCACTTTCCTTAATCCTCAACTGGTAATAACCGGACTTCAAATCCAGCTTCGAGTACACAGTTGATCCAACTAGCTGATCAAACAAATCATCGATTCTCAGAATCAGATACCTGTTCTTCTCCGTCAACTTATTAAGTTTACGGTAATCAATACATAGACGTAAGATTTCGTCCTTCTTCTTCACAAAGAGAACCGGTACACTCCAAGGGGATGAGCTTGTACATACATAACTTTGCTCCAATAACTCATGTAACCGAACTTTCAATTCTTCCATATCCTTTAGCGTTATACCGTACATCGAGCATGACACGGGTTTCGTACTAGCACCAGCTCAATAGTGAAGTTGATCTCTTACTGAGGCGGACCTTCAGGGAGATCTTTTGACAACACATCTACATACTCCGATACTATAGAAACATCATCCAAACTAGGCTTGGGCTCTGAAGCCGCCAAAAGCGTGAAGAATAACTTCGCACCTTTCTGAACCGCCTTGATCACTTAGAGAGTATACATCAATATCTTACTCGATCCTCGCATACCAACAAACTTAGTCTCGCGTTTGATATTTTACCCCAATATGATTTCCTTCGAATTGCAATCAATGCATGCACACTGCTCCGAAAGTCAGTCCATGTCAAAGATAACATCAAACTCTGATATCAGCAACATTGACGCTTTCAACTCAAACACATGACTTTCTATCCACACCTTAACACAACAAACTCTATTCGCGCGCATCAAACATCCATTCAGTGGCACACGCATCAAGAATCCATTCGGTGGCATCACGTCCAATCTATCTTGTGATATGAAAGAAGGCACTTCGACATATAATGTGAAGTCCTCAGATAGAAAGGAGTGAGCGGCTCCCGTATCAAACAGTGTTCTCGTTAGATAGTTCAGAATTAGGACAAAACATAATACAAATAAGTTGTACAAGCATTGCACAAAGTATCAAGTATATAAAGCAATAAAAACTGTATAATAACTCATACTTGTCACCACATCACATTGTTTGATGGCCTCTTGCTGGACAAGATTATATATTTGGTTCTGAGTTGGAGTATAATGTGATGTAGTTGATTCTACTGTCTTTCCCTTTCCTGCATACGACACACACGCCTTTTTATCCGTCTTTGATGGACCACTGAGACACTCTCGGGCTATGTGTCCTAGCTTACCACAAGTATAACAAATAATTAGACATTACCCAGTTGTCACGCCAGAAACAATAGAAGAAGCTGTCTCCTAGAGCCTAGACTCCTTCCACCTTTTGTGCCCAGACTTTGCAGAGCTCGACACCTTGAACTCTGTCTTTTTCACAGATAGGTCATTCTTTCTTTGGACCCTCTTCATATACTACTCCAGCGATCAGGCATAATTTACCAAAGTCAAAAAACTATGTGTCATCGAACCTGCTAGAAGCAGTCTCAGATTGTCTCGCAGACCTTCATAAAATCTGTTGGTCTTTCACTCTTCATTAACGAAAGTGGAGCCTGCATATCTCTCAAGTCTAGTAAACTCGTGCAGATAATAATCTACCAAACTCTCACCCTGAGTCAACCTCTAGAATTTGTTCTCCATCATAACGTGTTGCACAAAAGGAAAATACCTTGCTATAAAAAGTCTCGAGAACTCCTCCATTGAAACCTTAGTTAATTGCATACCCGCAAACTGATGCAACTCTATCTCATCTCATCAAATCCTTGCATTTCTGCCCAACAGGAAAGTAGTAAAAGTGACTTTCTGCCATTCCTCCGTATTTGTTGTCGTCAAGGTTCTATTTATCCTAGAGATCTAATCTTCAGCTTGAGTTGGGGATCCTGTTCCCGCATAGGTAGGAGGATTGAAGCTTATAAACCGCTTCAGTTGTTGATCTGACGCTCATCTTGCCACTATAGGATTTTTAGCTACTTGCCTTATAGCCACTGGCTCAGCTAGGCCAACCGGCACCGGGGCCACCATAGGGGTAGGAGGATGTACAGGTCGTCCTGGTTGAGCATTGATCATCGCAAAGACAGCTTCAACAACCAATTAAATCGTCTCTACAGAAGGAGGTGTAGGAACATCAACTGGTGCACTACTCTCCGCATAGTGTTGGGGTTAAGACTGCCCCCACACTACTCCTAATCACATATAATCGTGAAACACATAATTAAGCGACTAGAAACATAGCAATCAGTAAACATAGGAATACACAGGTTCCGCAAACATGTGTATTTTCATTTCTAAGTGGACATTCATGGATTATTTCATGTTTTAATGGTGACGCACACATGTGCTCACCACCTCTTAAGATAATTCGATCACGAATGTGAATGAGAAGGGATCTACAACAGAAGTCGATACCAAATTGTAACACTCTGCCCGTCACAAAGAATATAACAACCGGTCTGACTGGGACCCCATGCCATATTAAGCAAAAAGACTAAAGAGTGACAAAATAAAACCAAACATGCATGTAACCTAACACATAGTCACTTTCTAGCGAAAGCAATTGAATAACAATAACCCACAACTAGTGATGAAGAACGATCTTCCAGAACGATTGGATTATCTACGACGGAAGTGTTGGAGCATGCGTTCCGCACTTCTTGGTTTGAAAATAACAAATCCCGGATGTATTTGATCTTGGTATGTGTGGTATAATGTGCATGGATAATAGGTTTACAAGTACTAAGGATGCGTTAAGCAGAACATTGAAGAAAAGGAAAATCTCGCTATCACTGGCGATAACGCTATCGCGGGCAATAGCGTAGACAGTTACTGCTGACGTTGGCCATGATCCGCATGTTGTCGCGCATGAAGTCACGTCTCAGCGCTATCGTAGAGCGATATCGCTGCCGCCGCGCGATAGCCCACGATCGTCACGTTCTCCACTCAGATCTTAGAAAATGCGCGACGTGTGCCACGTGTCAAGCCACAGAGTTTTTCGCTATCGCGGGGCGTTAACTCTACTGCAGGCGATAACATGAAATGATATATACGACCAAAAATTTCAGGGAAGAGGTTGTTCGTGGAGAGCTTTATTTTCCCATAGAATTTTGTGAGCCTTCCATCTCCGTTTCCAGACAAACTCCCTTGGTCCGTTGCAATCTCAAGAGCGAAGGAGATACGACCGTGCGTTCAAGATTGGAGATCTTCTCATCGGTCCACCATCATCTTCAGAGCTCGTGTTTTTGAGGGAGTTTTTAAGTTTTACTATTGTACTTTCACTTTTTATTTTGTAATTGGTAAGGTAAAATCACCGTCTTGTGTGTGGTGTCTAAGTCCGTGTGTGGCTTAGGAGTAAATCATCGCCTTGTGTGCGGTGTCTAGGTCCGTGTGTGGCTTTGACGAAAATCGCCACCTTGTGTGCGGCATCTAGATCAAGGTTTGATCTAGGGGGAGGCTAGTAGCCATATCTAGGGAGATATTGGCTATAGCCTACCGGTCCTTGGGAGAAGGACCGGTGAAAAAGCTAAAAACTATTATTATTGTAAGCCTTGATTTCAAGCTTTATTGGAATCATTTTACATATATATTTTTGGAGAAATAAAATCTTGATTTTCATTTCATTGATTTGTCTCAAACTTTGTGTAACGACCCCATCCGTTAAATGACGTATAGTAGAAGGTCCGGCCGGGGCCCCACACTATATGCCACAAACAGACGGTGAGGTCACAGGATAATACCAAACCAAACGAGTCCTAACTCAGAGCATTCTAGCGGAAGCTTATTAAGTGCAAAAACTATTATTGGAATCATTTTACATATATATTTTTGGAGAAATAAAATCTTGATTTTCATTTCATTGATTTGTCTCAAACTTTGTGTAACGACCCCATCCGTTAAATGACGTATAGTAGAAGGTCCGGCCGGGGCCCCACACTATATGCCACAAACAGACGGTGAGGTCACAGGATAATACCAAACCAAACGAGTCCTAACTCAGAGCATTCTAGCGGAAGCTTATTAAGTGCAAGAACTCATGCCATTGAATGTCCACTAATATATAAATATCACATTTATATATATAACCAGGAATGTTTACAAAACCACACCGCACACGGCCTTAAGGCCTTACAAGTTACTCTTTACAACACATATAATTTCATACATCGGCACGCAGGCCGGCCACACATGAAATCCAACACTTCGCACGGCCTTCAAGGGCCTACCAGCAGCATGGGCTTTTGCCCGCTCAATCCATCAGCCCGCAACACCTGCATAAGGACGTCCACCCCATGGGTGATAAACAAAGCAACGGTCAGCATTCAGCTGACCAATTATAACGACCCCACCCCTTACCCGGGGCAGTGGTTCCTTCCCTGCATGTATAGCAATTTCAACATATAAAGCACATACACCCAACATCACAAACGCCGGCCTCAATGCCAGGCGCTCCGTGCACTCAGGGCACCTTTTATGGTTTGTACTTGGTAGGCGGGCATAAGCCTCCAAACCCTTGTTGAAGACCTCACGCACCCGTCTCACTCAGAGGTACGCACCACACCAAAACCCGTGAGCACTATCAGTCGACCTACCCCCGTAGTGTAACAAGCCTAGGGAATTCGCCCTGCTGCTTTGCTACCAATCGACCGCTCACCCGATCTTAACATTGCCACTTGGTGAAATGGGCATAAGCCTCCAAACCCCTGTTGAAGACCTCACGCACCCACCCACTCAGAGGTGTCCGCACTCCATCAACCAGCTCTTACAAGCATACAACCAAAGGAGCTATGCAAAGCATCCTATACACCAAACACATCGTCCTCACCATCTCCGCAGGCTACACGATGCATACACAGAGTCTTCTCCGGATCGCAATATAAACATCACCAATCCCGACATACGTCTGGATGGGCTTCACACAGCATGCCTATGCCGTACTACAGACTTCCGGCTCTAGATGCAGACTCAACTGTTGGAATCACTTCCGCGTTTCCATCTCTTGATGGAGGATCCCATGCACATGCAAAACAAAGGGCTTCACCTGCCCAAGGAAGAAAGATCGTTACCCTTGACGATCGCTTCGGCGCCATAGAAAACTGGCCGGATGGAAATCCCCGCAGCGGCCTTGCCTCCGCAACGCTGCACTCGGCTCTCTATTCGGCTCGACGAAGCTCCACCGACCTCCTCCTCCTCCTCCTCCAAGCTCTCCTCTCTTTCCTAAGAAGAAAGGCTAAGTGGAATGAGCTTTCAACTCAATCCACGGCCTTAAAGAGGTTGGAAAAGCTATGGACCACATGATCCAAATAGAAGGAAACGAACGGCCGAGATCTGTCCAAAACCCCAATTTTTGCCTGACACGGCCTGTGACACGCCCGTGTCACAGGCCGTGTACCCTTAAGCGGCACACGCGGTTTGGAACCGACTGAACAACACGGGGCTCGACACGCCCGTGTCGAACCTGACACGCCCGTGTCATTCTTGAGACACGCCCGTGTCCCCTGCTACACGGCACCCATCGACTTCCAAAACCAGTACACGGGTCGGAACACGGCAGCCGACACGCCCGTGTCCAGCCTGACACGCCCGTGTTCATGGCCGTGTTCACGGCCGTGTACGGCTCTGACCCGAATAGGCCAATTTTGAGATTTAAATCGAACACGCCCTGGGACACGCCCGTGTCCCAGGCCGTGTACCCCCGACACGCCCTGGGACACGCCCGTATCCCAGGCCGTGTCTACCAGCCTGCTACTCAAAATTGTGTACAAACATATTTTGAGTTCTGGGGTGTTACACTTTGCTTCTAATTTCATATTTTATAAAAAGTTTGTAAAATTTTTAAAGACCCCTTATACACCTCCCCCCCCCCCTCTAAGGGCGCCACAAGATCCTACAAGTGATATCAAAGGCAGGTTATTCCTAATACGGTTTCACCACCGGGAATTATGGCGCAGCATGACCATGCTTTCTCTGAGGGGCAAGGGATTAGTAGACCTCCATTATTCACTGGATCTGATTATAATTATTGGAAAACTAGGATGAGGTGTTTTCTTAAATCTCTTAATATTGAAAGTCTGATTGGGAACTTGAAAACTCATGAAGTTGAATTGAAAATTCAACAACAAGAGTATATGGAGCCAAAGAAGAAGGGGTTGTGATGGCGCCGACCCGCTATCGTTGGAAGACACGATGCCCGCGCACAACCTTCGCCCCAACACAAGGAAGTCCTACCGTGACATGCTCCGCTACAAACATTAATTTATCTATTATTTTTAATAGACGTACTTTGCTAGTTTTCATTGGTGTTTGCGTCCGCTCGACCAAAATGTTAGGCGGTCACGGACATCTATTTTCCTTTTAATTCCTGCATTTAATTTGAGTCAAAACATTTGAGTGGCTAGGATTAGATCTAGGAAATGTGTGGTTGTTGAGATGTTTGGTAGGGAGTATATATACTCCTCATGTCATTGTAAGACCTAATTTTCTAAAGCATTGCAAACCTAAAAAAAGGAGGGCTGCCCCTTTTTTTTCTTCTCCCGTGAAAGGAGGTCCGGTGCGACACCGGCGAACGCCTGGCGCGACACCGGCGGCCCCACTTCTGGCGCCCCTCCGGCACCTACTCTCCTCCCCGGCGACGTCCAACCACCGGCTTCTCCGACGCCCTCTTGCTGCGGAGCCCGCCTCCAGCGCAGCCCCGGCGTCACTCGCTCCTCGGGTTACCGGTTCCCTTCCGGTTGGGGTAACGATTTCCTCCCTACCACCTCGCGAGCGCTTCGTCTCCATTTATTGAGTTCTTGTGGTTGTGATTGGGATTGTGTACGATCGAAAATTCACGAACGAATCGGAACGTTGAAAGTGCGTCGCTCATCTCCAATCAATTGGTCGGAGAGGGGTCAACGCCCGGCGGCTTGTAGGAATTGCTACTCACCGGTCGGAAATCTCCACTCCGAAATTGCGCGCCCGCAAGGCCAACGCGAAAGGTCGGAGTGTGCATGTGCTACAATCCGTCTCGTTCTAATCGGAGGCGGTGACTCTTTGAACTCGCTTGCCAAGTGTTTGAGCATTGTCCGAAAATAGTGCGCGCGATAGTTAACTGTGCGCAAGTGTAGTTTGGCTAGTGTCGTTATTTTTTTTTAATTTAATATCTTTCCGATCGTCGAAAGGATTTGGTGGTCCTTTTTCTTGTTTTGTTAGGAGAGTTCATTCCCCGTGCGAATCCTTATTTTGGGGTGGACTTCTTTTGGTACAACTACACTCGATCGGGTCGTGTGGGCCCCTGTCGCTGGATTGAACATTGGCTTCCTAGCCCTTGGGAGATCTATAGAGGTTTCGCGAACCTTCGTAGGGCAAGTGTTTCTCTCTTGCCCGTTAATTCTTAACGCGTGTAACGTGTGCTGCATCAGGTTGGCTCTAAGATCTAAGAAAGAGGAAGGTAGTGATTCTGAGAAGGAAGAAGAAGATGAGGAAAGTCTTTTTGTTAGAAAATTTAAAAAATTTATGAGAAATCCGGAGAGAAGAAATACTTTAAAAAAATATTTTAAGAAGGAGACGTTTAGAAAGAAAAAAGGAAAGGATGACGATGAGGAGGAAGAGAGACCCCCACCGGAGTGCTATCACTGCAAGAAGTTAGGACACATCCGAAACAAGTGTCCAAAGTACTTGAAAGAACTTAAAGAAAAGAAGCACAAAGGGAAGAAGAAGGTCCTGAAAGCTGAAACATGGGATGATACTACTTCTGAGGATGCAAGCAGTTCGAGCTCAAACGAGGAGGAGGAGGCCAATATGTGCCTAATGGGAAAGTGCGTCATATCTGATGACGAGTGCAGTGTCCAAAGCGACACTAAGGTAACTCCTCCAACTTATGATGAATTATTTTCTTAATTTTTAAAGATTTGCAAATGTTTCGAAAAAAGTTTAAAAGATAATGATCTTCTTAAATCTGAAAATAAAGTTTTAATTAAAGAAAATAAAAGTTGTTAAATGAAATTAAGACTTTGGAAAAGAAAAAATTTCTTGCCAAAAGTGTGATCACTTTTTGGGAAGAATAAAAGAACTTGAAGAATCTCTCTCTAAATCTCATTCTACAATAAAAAACTCATACTAAAAAAAATGAGATTTTAGAGAGGAATCTAAAATCTTCTATTTCAAAACTCTAAGAGGGTAAGAAATCTTTTGAACGAAAATGTGTAAATCTTGTATCCGAGAATACGGAAATGAGAAACCAGATTCATGACTTAACACTAGCCATGAAACAATTTGGAATGGGCAAAAGATCACTGGATATGATCTTAGGATACCAATGCCATGGATCTGGAAGGTTTGGACTCGGATACACAACTGAAAGCTATCGCCCGGGGATAACCACTACCGCCGGCGATAGCGAGAAATCCATAAAATCTAATTTTAAAAATTTTGATAATAATAAATTATCTGATACTGCATTTTCTTACAGTAAAAGTCTTCTCATTACATTACATGTGCCAAATACAATAGATTTGGTCACACCACGGACTCGTGCTGGAAGAAAGGAAAAAGTAAAATTAAGCAAATCTGGATGCCTAAGGCTTCTATCTATACTATGGGTGGAACCAATTGGGTAGCCAGATATTTACTCACATCCTCTTTCTAGGTGTGTTGGCTGGCTAAGGACAAAGAAGACGTGTGGTACTTGGACTCAGGTTATTCAAAGCACATGACGAGCAATAAAGAGAAGTTCCTTAGCTTGGAGATGAAGAAAAGAGGAGTCGTTATATTTGGAGATAATGGAAAAGGAAAAAATCATCGGCATCGGTGTTGTGGGTAACAAAAGTTTTTCAATTTCAAATATTTTGTTTGTAGAAGGTTTAAAACATAATTTGATTTCTATTAGCCAATTATGTGATAAGGGTTTAAATGTTTTGTTTGAATCTTCTACAAATTTGTGCAAAATTATTGATTCTAAAACAAATGAAATTGTTTTTACCGCAGCTAGATGTCATAACGTATATATGATTAAATTTCATGATTTTTCAAATTCTACTTAAAATATTTTTTATCAAAAAATGATGAGTTAGAATTATGACATAGGCGACTTGGACATACTAGTGCCAAGTTAATTAAAAAACTTTCAAAAGATAAATTAATTAAAGGTTTACTATTGCTAAATGAGAATTTATCTTCATTATGTGAGCCTTGTCAAAAATGAAAATTTTCAAAATCATCATTCAAAATAAAAAATATTATTTCTACCACTAGGTCACTCCAATTAATTCATATGGATTTATTTGGGCCATTTTTTTAAATGATTATGACATGAAATTATTTATGGAAATATATTAGTTATGAATGTTTCTTGTATTAATATATTACAAACCTTCATGTAAAATTATTTTTTAAGAAATATGTATACTTTATCACTCTTCACATGTACACATTATTATCTTTTATAAAATTTCTTCTCATGAGAATTGGACCGGAAATAGTTCTTCTCTCCTATTTCATCAATTCTACTACTTTAGATATCTTGACATGACTGTTTTCAATGTTTAAATTCCACTTTTAAATTAATTTTTTCCACATGATACAGTTTTTTTTATCACATTCCAAATTTTATTGTAATACTATTCCATGAGTATTAATGTTGATATCCCACTCCTCTTGGTTCAAATTTCTGCTAATAATATCTAAATTCTTTAAGTTTTCGCCTCTGCAACTCTCTTCAAATTCTTTCTTATATTTTCCCTTCAAAACCACAATCTTGTTTTGCTAATATCAAAAGGGGGAGAATTAAGTAAGAAATCAAAAATCAAGTACTCAATTGATTAGTACACTTAGGGGGAGTAATCGTAGGGGGAGTAATCGTAGGGGGAGTAATCGTTCTTAGTAATCTTTAAAATTAAAAAAAAAAACTATTTTTAATTTATAATTCTAAGACTCCAAGTTCTAATCTTAACCTTGAAAAGCGTGAATCATTAAGTGGTTTAGTGAAAATATCTGCTACTTGAGAATTGTTCCAATAAAATTTATTTTAACATGTCCTTTCTTTAGATGATCCCTAATAAAATGATGACGAACATCTATATGTTTGGATCTAGAATGTAATACGAGATTATTTGTTAAATCGATAGCACTTTTACTATCACATTTTAATTCAACACTATTTTGACGTATGCTAAAATCTTCTTGTGTTTGTGTCATCCAAAGTGCTTGAGCACAACAACTACCTAGTACAATATATTCGGTCTCGGTAGTAGAGAGGACAACAGAATTCTGTTTCCTACTCGACCAAGAAATAAGTGATGGGCCGATAAAGTGACAAGTGCCACTAGTGCTCTTTCGAACTAATAAACATCCCGCATAATCAGAATCAGAATATCCATGCATAATAAAATAAATATTTTTGGGATACCATAACCCTAATTTTGAAGATCCGATAAGATATCTAAAAATACGTTTCACCGCTTTTAAATGTGATTCATTTGGATTAGCTTGAAATCTAGCACATAAACAAACGGCGAACATAATATCGGGCCTAGAAGAAGTTAAATATAATAAAGACCCAATCATACTTCTATAAAGGGTTTGGTCAATTGAAATACCACTTTCATCTTTTCCCAATTTCAATGAAGCACTCATAGGAGTATTTGCATGTTTAAGGTTTTCAAATTCAAATATTTTTAACATATCATGAATATACTTGGATTGACAAATAAAAATACCATCATGCTTTTGCGTAATTTGAAAACCTAGAAAATATGAAAGTTCTCCTACCATGCTCATTTCAAATTTATTTTTCATAATTTGAACTACTTCATTACACAACTCTTCATTAGTGGCTCCAAAAATAATATCATCAACATAAATTTGCAAAATAACTAAATCATGATCAAGTTGCTTAATGAAGAATGTAGAATCGGCACTTCCCATTTTATAATCGTGTTTTAATAAGTATTGAGTTAAACGATCATACCAAGCACGAGGCGCTTGTTTTAATCCATAAAGTGCTTTATCTAATTTAGGGGGAGTAATCGTAGTGGGAGTAATCGTTCTTAGTAATCTTTGGAAGGAAAGACTTTATATAGGGGGAGTCTAGTATCTATCTATACTTATGCACTTTGATTCATCATATTTATCTGAATTGATCTCTCATAATTTCTTTCTTAGTGGATTTGTTATTATCAAAAGGGGGAGATTGTTGGAGCATGCGTTTCGCACTTCTTGGTTTGAAAATAACAAATCCTGAATGTATTTGATCTTGGTATGTGTGGTATAATGTGCAGGGATAACAGGTTTACAAGTACTAAGGATGGGTTAAGCAGAACATTGAAGAAAAGGAAAATCTCGCTATCACTGGCGATAACGCTATCACGGGCGATAGCGTAGACAGTTACTGCTGACGTCGGCCATGATTCGCATGTTGTCGCACATGAAGTCACGTCTCAGCGCTATCGCAGAGCGATATCGCTGTCGCCGCGCGATAGCCCACGATCGTCACGTTCTCCACTCAGATCTTAGAAAATGCGCGACGTGTGCCACGTGTCAAGCCACAGAGTTTTTCGCTATCACGGGGCGTTAACTCTACCGCAGGCGATAGCATGAAATTATATATACGACCAAAAATTTCAGGGAAGAGGTTGTTCGTGGAGAGCTTTGTTTTCCCAGAGAATTTTGTGAGTCTTCCATCTCCGTTTCCAGACAAACTCCCTTGGTCCGTTGCAATCTCAAGAGCGAAAGAGATACGACCATGCGTTCAAGATTGGAGATCTTCTCATCGGTCCACCATCATCTTCAGAGCTCGTGTTTTTGAAGGAGTTTTTAAGTTTTACTATTGTACTTTCATTTTCACTTTTTATTTTGTAATTGGGAAGGGAAAATCACCGTCTTGTGTGTGGTGTCTAAGTCCTTGTGTGGCTTAGAGGTAAATCATCGCCTTGTGTGCGGTGTCTTGGTCCGTGTGTGGCTTTGAAGAAAATCGTCACCTTGTGTGCGACGACTAGATCAAGGTTTGATCTAGGGGGAGGCTAGTAGTCATATCTAGGGAGATATTGGCTATAGCCTACCAGTCCTTGGGAGAATGACCGGTGAAAAAGTTAAAAACTATTATCATTGTAAGCCTTGATTTCAAGTTTTATTGGAATCATTTTACATATATATTTTTGGAGAAATAAAATCTTGATTTTCATTTCATTGATTTGTCTCAAACTTTGATTCTAATTTCATATTTTATAAAAAGTTTGTAAAATTTTTAAAGAGCCCTTATTCACCCCCCCCCCCCTCTAAGGGCGCCACAAGATCCTACAGGAAGAACAATCGCAATCCAGTGACGAGATCTGGTGACAGGAGAATCGGGATTAACGACGATGAACAATCACAATCTAGTGACGGGATCCTTCAAAACGATTGGATCAAGATCTACAGCGAAAACCTTTTCTCCTTCTCAATCAAGAGCGGCAGCAACTGCGAACCCAACAAGATCCGACGAGATCAGGAAGGGAAGCACCAAAAATCAAGAGACCGGTGCAGGGATTGGCCGAGAAAGAAAGAACGATCGTCCATCCTGGAATCTGCGGTGGAAAGACCGAAATCAGTAGTGATAAGAGGTTTTCCCTTTCCAGCGATGGCATCACACAATAAACTCGCAAAAAGAAAACAGGAGTGGCGCAAGGCTTCCGCCTTCTTGATCGGCTACAGGAAAAATGCAGAAACGACGCAGGCTTTCTCTCTTGTTATCGGCGATGGGATAGAGATTCCGATCAGCGGAGGAGGAACCTCGCATTAAAAGGGAGCGCCGACGGAACGTTTTCTTCTTTCCGATCAGATTTGCGACGACACGCAGGAAAATCACAAGCGGCGGAATTCGTGAATCTGGAGTGGACGAGAGAACGAGAGCGAAAACCTAGAATGAATATCTTGAGAATGTTAGGTTGGAACTTGCTCAAGATAGTCCACAAAAGCTCATCCGTGTGGAATGACTATTTATAGTATCTCCAGTGTAGAATCTTGCCCTATAGAGGCACGAAACTCAATAGGTCATTTCGAGTCGGTCTCGACACATGCGTACTTATAATTTAATTATCTAGCAAAATTTCTAATAAATTTTAATTTGAATTTTTTTAGGATGGACACGTTGTGACACTCTTTTAAATAAAAATAAATAAATTTTTTAATAAATTTTAATGTGATATGTGTTGCAAGAAAAAATGGGAAAAATCAAATTGAACAACAAACAACCAATAAACATTATGTGATATATATGGTTCGGTGAGGGGTGCCTACTTCACGAGTTCACGGAGAGGAGCTATTCACTATCAATGGGTGGAGAGAAAGAAAAGGGGACTTTACAATTTCAACTCTAGCACAAAATATCATTAACACCTTTTATTTATATATAGGTCAAATTGGAGCACACCAATCAAGATAAAAATGTCATATAAACCACCAATCTTCACCTCATCTTTTTTTTGAAATAAAAATAAGAAATGTCAAAATGAGCTCGAACACCAAATCGGTCGAACCATGGTGATTGCTCACAAAAATAGTTAAAGCTTTATGCCCCACACCCTGACCATTCAATATGTCTTGTATCCAAATGACTTCTTTCATAGCTTTTTTCACTGTCATGTACTCAGCTTCTATTGTAATTAAAAACATTATAGACCGTGGAGTTTACCTCAAACTCGTTGAACCACCTGCCAATGTGAATAAATATTTGATCCTACACCCATACCTATCTATATCACCTACAAAATCTAAATCAGTGAGGCCCATTCAGAACCCAACATTGTATTGTTGCCTCTCATCATATACTAAGTCAACTTCAATTATATTTTTTAGATACCTCAAAAAATCCATTTAAGGGTCTGTCAAAGGCCTTGACCTAGATCATGCACGAATCTGCTCAACACATCAATAGCCAATGGTAGACTCATAGCCTTTGTAGTGTCATCAACCCCAAAACTCTTCAACATCTTCTCAAATACGCTATTTGAGTTAGCAAAACATTTCTTGTTACCTTGCTCCTAAAGATCTCCATTCCGAGAATTTTGTGAACCTGTCAAGCTAATACCTTCATCTCAAATTGCTTTGAAAGTTACCTCTTAATTCTGTCAATCTCTATCTGATTTGAAGAAACAATTAACATATCATCAACATATAATACGAGATAAATGAATTTACTAGTAGTCAACTTCTTAAAATATGCACAATGATCGTGATGTTTTAGTGTGTACTTCGTTCCCAACATAAACTAGTCTAATTTTTTGTACCACTATCTTTATGACTAGGTCAAATCATTAAGAGACTTGTCCAACTTACACACCAAATGATCATTTTAGGCCTCATATCTTGGCGGTTTCTTTATATAGTTCTCCTATAAATCTTCGTCCAAGAATGCGGTATTTACATCAAATTGCTTCATTATCAGATTATAATGCACTACTAAGGCTAAGAAAACATGAATCGATGAATGATTATCAATTGGGGAAAACACATTTCTATAATCAATACCTTTATGTCGAGCAAAACTTTTGGCTAACAATCTTGCTTTGTAACGCACATCAGTAACACCATGAGATTCCTCTTTATTAGCATACACCCACTTGCACCCAATGACATTTCTATTATGAGGTAAATTCACTAATCTCCAAATATTATTTTTACAAAAAGATGATATCTCTTAATTCATTGCCTCCTTCCAGAAATCTAATTCAAAGTTCATTATGGCCTCCTTGAAGTGATAAGGGATTTCAGTCCCAGATGCTGAAAGTGCAAATGGAACGTGATCCTTCAATCATGTTGGCTTCAGAACATTCTGTCTTCGATTACGTTCTTGGAAATAGAATAATGAATATGACTCTCGGCCATGCTTTCATCCACCTTCTAATCACAAAAATTGTGTACCCTATCCGCAGTCTCATCATATACCTCAATAAGAATGTGTTGAACTGGTGGAACAAATGAAGTCGCATGAAAGTCATTCTAAATAGTAATTATGGTAGGTTTGGGACTCTCAACCTACTAATCAAAGTCTCGAGGCTTCAACAAATTTGCCTTGTTAAATGTAATATCCTTGCTAATGACGATCATAAAATTTGTAGCTCTTGACTCCACGTCTGAAGCCAATAAAAATCGCATTCTTTGCCTGTGATTCCAATTTATCATTTTGTATATAATAATATAGAGTGAGCAACCAAACATTTCCATATGCACATAATCTCTAGCAGGTTGCCTCAATCACATCCTCTTTGGGGTCTTCATCCCAATAGATGTAGAAGGTAAATGGTTCATCAAATGACAATCATATATATCTAGGGCTTCAACCAAGAAAATCATGTGTAACCCAATGTTAGATAACATTACATATATGGAACCTTCCCCATTAAATGTCGATTCACACGCTTTGTCACCCCGTTATGTAATAATGTCTTCCTAATAGTGAAATGATGTTTTATACTTGCTCTTTGACATTCTTGCAAGAAAGCATTTGGTGTGTATTCAAACGTTAATTGCAGCACTTCCTGATGGGTTCTACCTTCATTTATAGGAAAAGGCTCCCCCATGATCTCCATCCAAAGTGGGGATCAAGGGTTGACCAAGTCAATTCCATCCCCCATGAACTTTCATGATGAGGAAATCATGGGGGTGGGCCCACTCCCTCTCCCCATGGAGAAAAGCCACCGCCGGGCGGCCTAACCGCCGTCAGCATCCGGCCTCCCGCCGGCCTCGCTGCGGCAAGCCACGGCCGGACTGGCCGGCCACGCCACGGCAAGCAAGCTAATTTGCTGCTGATCTGGAGGAGGCTCTCCTCGCCGTCCGATCGGGAGGGTAACCACCCACTAACCCACTACGTTAGTGGCGGGGCCCGCCATGATCCTCCCCCGGAGGCTATAGAAGGAGCCTCAGGGCCTCCTCATTCTGGACACCTTTTTCTGCTCCCTGTCATCTTCTTCCTCAGGTGAGCTCTGTCGGCCTCCTCCCTCGAGTTAGCCTCCAGCTGCCGCGAACCACCAACGACCACCAGCGGCTATCAGTGCACCACCAGCCTGTCGCCAGCAGAAAAATGCCTAAGTCCTGGAGCGGACCCAAGGAAGAAGGCGACTCCTGCAAGCAAACGTGCGTCGCCCCGAACGTCAGAACACCAGGGCCATCCCGTACAGTTCAACACCCAAGTTACTCTCGCGGAGCAGCCTGTTGCCTGTCGGGAGTCGTAGTCTCTCTCCCCCCAAGTTGTAATGGGAGCGGCCCATCGCCCCGCTTCTCCAACACATTGTAATCATCAGAAGCTAGTGGCATTTGACCGGCACAAACCCGGTCACGTGATTTTTTACCCATTTGAGGGGTTTTTCCATATCATCATACCTTGTGTCAACTTCGCATTTTCATTGATTGTGTGCGTGCTCGACCGCTCCGTGAGCTGAGGCGGTCCAAGAACAATCAGCCCGACCGGGGCATCAAGTTAGTCCGCAACAGTTTGGAGCCGTCTGTGGGAAACAATTTCCCTAACATCCTTCGAAGTATAAGATCACAAGCATTGCCCCTTCCAAGTTCAGCCTTAATGGCAAAAAGAAGCACCCGTGCCGTTGAAGGCTCCGCCCTTGGCGTACACGAAAAACCCGCACTCTCCCACTATTTTATGGACATGCCGCTAACAACTGAAGCTGCTTTTGCCCCCGTCACCACCCTGGAGGAACGTGTTTGCAAGATGGATGAATTACATACCAAAGTGCTCACCCTGCTCCGAAGCCTGGGAGCACCAAATGTTTCCTCACTACCAACAACACCGTCCATTCCCCCGCCTCTGCCAAATTATGGCCTGATGCAAGGATTTTCACAAAGAAAGGGACAAACTCTCATGGGACAGGAAGAATGGCGTCAAGCTGTGCCCCGTTAGTATAACCCTCAAGGGACTGGAGGGCAACATCCGTCTCAAGAATACTCTCCTCTGAATATTACCCGCACTAACGCGATGTACGCAATGTGGAATGATCCGACATACCACCGTCCAAGAGCTCCTCAACCAATCAAGCAAGCTAATTTGCTGCCATCGGAAGAACTCTCTTCCTCCGCCAGGCATTGCCTGCTCAAGGAGTACTGTAACACCCCTATCCGTCGCATAGCATATAGCAGTAGGTCCGGCCGGGGCCCGACGCCATATACTACGGACAGACCGGTTGATTACGCGTTGAAACCATACAACCAATCAGAGCATCCTACAAAACACCTAGCGGAAGCAATTTACTTAAGTTGCAAAAAGATAAGAACCCTGCCACAAAGCATGAATGTCCACTACAACCCAGGAATGAGTACATACACAAAAGAGTTCACGGCCTTAAGGCCTTACAAAAGTGTTCGCTTAACAAGATAGCGTCTTTCATACATCGGCGCGCAGGCCGGCCATACATGAATATGAAAAAGCTAATAACTAAGCCTTCGAGGGCTGGCGCCGCAACTTGGGCTTTAGCCCGCTATTTGCCGCTTGGCTCCGCAACAGCACCTGTAGAAACAACCCACCCAAGAGGTGGCAATACAAAAGGGCAACGGTCAGCAAAGTTGACCAAATTATAACGACCCCGTCCCGTTTCTCGGGACGGCGGTGCTCCTTCCCTGCATAGAAAACTACCATAGCAATTCTATAAAGTATTCTATTCGCCACAAGTGTCGGCACGCACGGCCGCACACTCCGTGCTCTCAGGGCACTAATCGGTGAACCCGGTCCGGACCCAGCCCGACACCGCGATTCCACCACCATCCCTCGGATGGCAACTCTCGTGAGCATTTAGCCCTTTCAGCCGAAGCCTAGGCCCGTTTCCAGCCTCCCGGGAAGTCCCATGTACTTTAGGTCGCTTCTACCGAGACCACTTGGAATGGGTAGAGTTCCACCCGCCCGTTGCTCACTTCACCACGGCCATTTAGCCATCGGTGCGGGCCAAGTTTCTCCTCATTCCCACAAACGATCAAAACACGCACATAACCCCGTTATGTACCGATTTGCCCTCCAAGGCAACATCGTGGCGGTAATGCGATTCCGCCCAAGCTTTCCGGGTGCGCCTCGAGGTTAACCCCCAAGGATCCCTGTATGCAATCTACCGCGTAGAAAATTTCGGAAAACTGAAATCATCGGCGCGGAGTCTTCTCCGGCCATGCAATGCAAACATCACCGATCCGGGTTAAACCCGAATAGGCTTCACACACAATGCCTACGCCCGTACTCCGATTCCGGGCTCTAACAACGGGGACCTTACATATCTACCCGAAGGGATTCCGTGCCTCAACGCTCACTCGCGAGAGGGGGATTTCCCCATGCATAGAAAGAAGGGCGACTACACATGCCCTATGAAGAGGATCGTTACCCTCGCGTTCTTCCGCGGCGCCATGAAGATGTAGACGGATGGAAAGCTTCGCCTCGCCCTTGCCTTCGAGGATCCGGACTCGGATCGCGAGTCGGTGCTCCGGTGCTCCGCCGGCGGCCGGAACTTTGCTCCTCCTCCTCTTGGCTCTCACCTCTCTCTAAGAGTTTAGAAAGAGAAAGGGTTGGGTTGGAATGAGGGAATTCAGCCCCAAACTCAACCCTAATACCCCCTAGGTTAACCCACAGCCGTTAGATCCAACATAAAAGATCCGGACGGCCCGGATTCAACCCAAAATATCAGTTACGCCGATCCACACGGGTCCTGACACGGCCGTGTGCCACGGGCCGTGTTACCTGGAGCTTCAGGAACGATCGTCGGGCTTCATGAACACGGCTTCGAACACGGCCGTGTTCGAGGCCGTGTGCCCCACACACGGCTTGAGACACGGCCGTGTGTCTCAGGCCGTGTACTTCTCTGACTCGAGACTGCACAAAATCACAATAAACCACTGAACACGGGTAGGCACACGGCCGTGTGCCTGGCCGTGTGCCCCTGTTCAGACCTCCAAAAGTGCTGTTTGATCGCCCCGCGATCATCTCCGAGGTTGGGGTCTTACAACTCCCTCCCCCTTAAGAGAATTTCGTCCCGAAATTAAGAACAGAGACTACACAAAAGAATAAACATAACGAGTACCTGAGGGGAACAATTCGGGGTACTCCTCGCGCATTGTCTGCTCTCGCTCCCAAGAGAGCTCCTCGCGTCCGCAGTTATCCCAACGGACCTTCACCATTCTGATTTCCTTGTTCCGAAGCCGCTTGACTTCGAAATCCTCAATAGATATGGGCTTGACTTTCGTTGTCAACCCTTCCTCAACCGGTACTTGATCGGCCGCTAACACCTGCGAAGGCTCTTGCACTGCCTTCCGCAAAACCGAGATGTGGAATACATCGTGCAAAGCACTTAACTCTGCTGATAACCTCAACTTATAAGCTGCTTCTCCGATCCGCTCCAGAATCTCAAATGGCCCAAGGTATCTCGGACTCAACTTTTTCAAGCGTCGAATCCGTGAGACACCCTTGAACGGCTTGATCTTCAAGTACACCCAATCGCCAACACTGAATTCCACGCTCCTATGCTTGGCATTATAATACTTGGCTTGCCTATCCTGGGCAATCCGCAACCGCTCCCGTATAGTATGCACTAAAGAAGTGGCATCTTCAATGTCTTGACGCTGATAAAGCTTGGACTCACCCGTTTCTAACCACGACAACGGCGTGCGACATTTTCTTCCGTAAAGAGCTTCGAACGGCGCCATCTGAATGCTTGCTTGATAACTATTGTTATAAGCAAATTCGACCAAGTATAGGTGGTCCTCCCACCTCTTTCCGAAGTCCAACATACACATGCGGAGCATGTCTTCCAAGGTTCTGTTGACTCTCTCGGTCTGGCCATCCGTCTGCGGATGAAATGCCGTGCTAAACTTCAGTTTGGAGCCCAACATTTGATGCACTAGCCTCCAGTCATTGGACGTAAAACGCCCATCGCGATCACTCACAATACTGCGGGGCACCCCGTGCAAGCGCACAATGCTATCCACATAGAGCTTTGCCAACTTCTCTACTGGATCATCCTTCCTCATTGGTAAGAAATGCGACACTTTCGTCAATCTGTCAACGATCACCCAAATGGCGTCGTTTCCCTTCTGCGATCTTGGCAATCCATGCACAAAATCCATGGATATGTCGTCGAATTTCCACTCCGGTATAGGCAAGGACTTCAGAAATCCGCCGGCTTTTGGCACTCTGCCTTCACCAAAGTGCACGCTTGACATTTGGCCACATACAACGCCACATCTTTCTTAAGTCCCGGCCACCAAAAAAACTTTTTAAGATCACGATATATCTTCGTGCTCCCTGGGTGGATTGAGTACTTGGTATGATGAGCCTCGTACATCAACTCCGCCCGGAGGTTGCCCCCACTTGGGACGCACAAACGACGATCCTTCCTTAATAACCCATCTTCTACCGAGAACTGGGAATTTGACCCATCCAGAGCGGCCTCCAAAAGCTCCTTCATGGAGTCATCCAACTCCAATGCCTGCCGAACCCGGTCAGCCAGGTCATACTGCACCTCTGTCCAGTTTAACATTGCCTTGGCGCTCGACTGCTTGTCAACGCAACAGATCTCAAGCTTCTCCAACTCCCGTACTAGCCGCTCATCATGCACCGACAACCAGTTGGCTTGGGCGGGAGCCCTGCGGCTCAGCGCATCCGCAACTGCGTTGCCCTTCCCGGGTACATAATGTATCTTGAAAGTGTAGTCCCCCAGGAACTCCATCCACCTCCTCTGCCTCATGTTGAGATCCTTTTGATCCAACAAGTATTTTAGGCTCTTGTGATCGGTGTATATGTCGACCCTTACTCCGTATAGGTAGTGCCTCCACAACTTGAGTGCAAATATCACGGCCGCCAACTCCAAGTCGTGCACTAGATAATTTCTTTCATGCACCTTTAGCTGACGCGATCCATACGCTATCACGCTACCATGCTGCAACAACACGCAGCCCAAACCGCTACCCGAAGCGTCGCTATACACCTCAAAGCCCTCGGTCCCACTCGGCGAACTAAGCACTGGCGCCGTGGTCAACCGCCTCTTCAGCTCCTCAAAAGCTTGCACGCACTCTTGCGTCCACAAGAATTTCTGATCCTTCCTTGTCAACTTCGTGAGAGGTAACGCTACCCGCGAGAAGTTCTCTACGAAGCGCCTGTAATATCCGGCAAGCCCGAGAAAACTACGGACTTCCGCGACAGAAGATAACGCAGGCCACTCCCGTATCGCAACAATCTTCGCCGGATCCACCGCTATACCTTCCCCACTCACTATATGACCAAGGAACGCTACCGAGGGTAGCCAGAACTCGCACTTGGAGAACTTTGCGTAAAGCTCATTCCTCCTCAAAGTCTCCAACACCAAATGCAAATGCTTGAAGTGGTCTTCTTCGCACTGCGAGTATACCAAAATATCGTCAATAAAGACGATCACAAAGCGATCCAGGAAATCTCTGAACGTCCTGTTCATCAGATCCATAAACACCGACGGCGCATTCGTCAGTCCAAACGGCATGACCGTGAACTCGAAATGCCCGTACCTCGTACTGAACGCCGTCTTTGGGATATCACATTCCCTGATCCTCAGCTGATAGTACCCCGACTTCAAGTCCAACTTGGAGTATACAGACGATCCGACTAACTGATCAAAGAGATCATCAATCCTCGGGATCGGGTACTTGTTCTTCTCCGTCAACTTGTTCAATTCTCTGTAGTCGATGCACAGCCGCATACTACCGTCCTTCTTTTTAACGAAGAGGACTGGTGCGCTCCAAGGCGACGAACTTGGACGCACATAACCTTGCTCCATCAGCTCCTCCAGCTGAACCTTCAACTCCGCCATCTCCTTTGGCGCCAACCTATAAGGAGCACGTGACACGGGTTTGGCACCCGGCACGAGCTCGATCGTAAAGTCAATCTCTCGCTGCGGTGGGGCTCCGGGAAGGCTATCCGGGAACACATCGAGGTATTCGCAAACCACGGGGATGCTATCCAACGGGGACTTTGGCTCCACAGCCCCCACTATTGCAAAGAACAGCTCTGCACCAGCATGAACTGCCTTCACCACCTGAAGGGCAGACATCAGTGTCTTGCTCGACCCCTTAAGCCCCTCGAAAGTAGTCTCCCGCCCTACACCCAGCTTGACCTCCTTACGGTCGCAATCGATCCAAGCCTTCTGCTCTGACAGCCAATCCATTCCAAAGATAACATCGAACTCTACTAACGGCAATAATGACGCTAGCAAGTCGAACTCTTGGCTCCCTATGTGAACCTTCACGGCGCACACTCTGTCCGCACGCATCGAGCACCCATTCGGTAGCAACACATCTAACTTGTCCTTCGCCATCGAAGAAGGGACTCCGATGCGCGATATAAACTGTTCGGACAAGAAAGAATGCGAAGCACCAGTGTCGAACAGTGCCCGTGCCGGACTATCGCTAATCACCACAAAGCCTAAGCAAAAGTCATTAGCTTAACAAGCAATAGGTAATAGTATTCTCAAGTCAACTTGCATAAATTAACTCATACCTGTCACCACATCCGCTTGCTTGATGGCCTCCTGTTGGCCCAAATTGTAGACTCTAGGCTGAGTCGGAGCATAGTGGGACGCGGTCGACTCCACCGCTTTGCCCTTTTCCTCGTAGGTAGCTCCTTGTTTCCTTTCGGACTTTGAGCGTCCACTCCAGCAGTCACGGGCAAAGTGCCCCGGCTTTCCACACGTGAAACAAGCGCCCGGGGTTCGATTGGTAGTTGTCCCCGAGGCACCTGCAGAAGGAGCTGGACCCGATGTCTTAGCCTTCTTGAAGAATCTACGGTAGCCCGACTTCGATGTAGTCGGCGCCTTGAACTCTGATTTCTTGCCACCGGATTCCCTTTCTTTCTTCGCTTGCACGTTTCTCATATCCTTCTCCAAGGACCGGGCCGAACTAACCAGGGTCATGAAACCCTGCGCCTTGGGCCCCGATAGCAGCAACCTCAAATCATCCCTTAGCCCTTCATAAAAGCGGCTCGTCTTGCGCTCCTCGTCTGCGGAGGTAGCGCCGGCATATCTCCCCAACTGAGTAAACTCGTGGAGGTATTCATCAACGGTGCTATCACCCTGCACCAACTTCTGGAATTCGCTCTCTAGCGCAATCCTCTGCGCCGAGGGGAGGTATCGAGCCATAAATAGTCTCGCAAACTCCTCCATCGGGACTTCGGCCAATGGCCTTCCCCTCAACTGATGCAGCTCTAGGCCCTCCCACCACAGTCTTGCGTCCCCATCCAAAAGGAACGTCGCTATAGTGGTCTTCTGCCACTCTTCAGTTTCCGTCGCAGTCATCACCCTGTTGACCCTTGAGAGCCAATCCTCTGCTTGGGTCGGGGCTTCTGCCCCCGTGAATACCGGTGGGTGAAAGCCCATCACGTGCTTCAGTTGTCTTTCAGTTGCTCTCCTAGGCAACTCTGGCTCCAAAACTACTTGCTCAACCCTCCTTTGCTCTGCCGCCTGAAGCGGCACCTGTTCCACAGTAGGAGCAGGCTGCTGCACCTGCCTTGCAGGCTGCGCATTGATCATTGCCATGACCGCTTCTGCCACCAACCTAATGGTCTCAGCAGACAAAGGTGTTGCAGGCGCATCGCTTGGCGCACTGCTCGCCTCAGAACCTGGCCGTTCAGACGGCCCAGCACCACTTCTGGTCACCTAAAATCGTGCAAAACACCGATAAGCGACCAAAAATTACTCCAAACAGCAATTATAGGAACACGCAGGTTCCTCAAACATGTGTATTTTCATTCCTAAGTGGACATTCATGGACTCTTTTCATGTTATAACGATGACGCACACAATGTGCTCACCACCCCTTAAAGTGAATTCGTCCACGAATTCATTTAAGCGTGACCGAAACCAGAAGTCTGATACCAATTTGTAACACCCCTATCCGTCGCATAGCATATAGCAGTAGGTCCGGCCGGGGCCCGACGCCATATACTACGGACAGAACGGTTGGTTACGCGTTGAAACCATACAACCAATCAGAGCGTCCTACACAACACCTAGCGGAAGCAATTTACTTAAGTTGCAAAAAGATAAGAACCCTGCCACAAAGCATGAATGTCCACTACAACCCAGGAATGAGTACATACACAAAAGAGTTCACGGCCTTAAGGCCTTACAAAAGTATTCGCTTAACAAGATAGCGTCTTTCATACATCGGCGCGCAGGCCGGCCATACATGAATATGAAAAAGCTAATAACTAAGCCTTCGAGGGCTGGCGCCGCAACTTGGGCTTTAGCCCGCTATTTGCCGCTTGGCTCCGCAACAGCACCTGTAGAAACAACCCACCCAAGAGGTGGCAATACAAAAGGGCAACGGTCAGCAAAGCTGACCAAATTATAACGACCCCGTCCCGTTTCTCGGGACGGCGGTGCTCCTTCCCTGCATAGAAAACTACCATAGCAATTCTATAAAGTATTCTATTCGCCACAAGTGTCGGCACGCACGGCCGCACACTCCGTGCTCTCAGGGCACTAATCGGTGAACCCGGTCCGGACCCAGCCCGACACCGCGATTCCACCACCATCCCTCGGATGGCAACTCTCGTGAGCATTTAGCCCTTTCAGCCGAAGCCTAGGCCCGTTTCCAGCCTCCCGGGAAGTCCCATGTACTTTAGGTCGCTTCTACCGAGACCACTTGGAATGGGTAGAGTTCCACCCGCCCGTTGCTCACTTCACCACGGCCATTTAGCCATCGGTGCGGGCCAAGTTTCTCCTCATTCCCACAAACGATCAAAACACGCACATAACCCCGTTATGTACCGATTTGCCCTCCAAGGCAACATCGTGGCGGCAATGCGATTCCGCCCAAGCTTTCCGGGTGCGCCTCGAGGTTAACCCCCAAGGATCCCTGTATGCAATCTACCGCGTAGAAATTTCGGAAAACTGAAATCATCGGCGCGGAGTCTTCTCCGGCCATGCAATGCAAACATCACCGATCCGGGTTAAACCCGAATAGGCTTCACACACAATGCCTACGCCCGTACTCCGATTCCGGGCTCTAACAACGCGGACTTTACATATCTACCCGAAGGGATTCCGCGCCTCAACGCTCACTCGCGAGAGGGGGATTTCCCCATGCATAGAAAGAAGGGCGACTACACATGCCCTATGAAGAGGATCGTTACCCTCGCGTTCTTCCGCGGCGCCATGAAGATGTAGACGGATGGAAAGCTTCGCCTCGCCCTTGCCTTCGAGGATCCGGACTCGGATCGCGAGTCGGTGCTCCGGTGCTCCGCCGGCGGCCGGAACTTTGCTCCTCCTCCTCTTGGCTCTCACCTCTCTCTAAGAGTTTAGAAAGAGAAAGGGTTGGGTTGGAATGAGGGAATTCAGCCCCAAACTCAACCCTAATACCCCCTAGGTTAACCCACAGCCGTTAGATCCAACATAAAAGATCCGGACGGCCCGGATTCAACCCAAAATATCAGTTACGCCGATCCACACGGGTCCTAACACGGCCGTGTGCCACGGGCCGTGTTACCTGGAGCTTCAGGAACGATCGTCGGGCTTCATGAACACGGCTTCGAACACGGCCGTGTTCGAGGCCGTGTGCCCCACACACGGCTTGAGACACGGCCGTGTGTCTCAGGCCGTGCACTTCTCTGACTCGAGACTGCACAAAATCACAATAAACCACTGAACACGGGTAGGCACACGGCCGTGTGCCTGGCCGTGTGCCCCTGTTCAGACCTCCAAAAGTGCTGTTTGATCGCCCCGCGATCATCTCCGAGGTTGGGGTCTTACAAGTACGACATAGAGAAGGAATTCTCGAGCACAAGTAGCTCCCCTGCACCCGCTGCATCACTTCAAGAGATGTACGATCACCACCTCATCTGTCCTCATTATAAAGAAAGCACTGGAAACACGATGGGTCCCGATACCTCTGCCACGAAGCAAAGACTAAAGGAATATCTCCTCAACAACAACTCACCAAACTCCCGGGCAGTCTCGGGCTCAGAAGATGGCCTTGAAATTCGTAGTTTCAGCGGAACAGGCAACCCGCTTGCACACGTGGAGTATTTCGAAACTATCATGCACACTCGCAACACTTCAGATCAACTCATGATCCAAGCATTTCCAATAACACTAAAAGGGGAAGCTCGGGCTTGGTTTCATGCCCTACAAGAAGAAAAGATGGACGGCTATATTGAACTCACAGCTCTCTTTATCGAATGGTTCACGACAGTCAAGAAGCCCTCACTAGAAAAGTCTGGTCCAAGTGGAGTCCAGAAAAGGAAACTAGAAAGCGATACACGCCCCGAGCACAAGAGAAAATGCGATCAGCGCGCAAATGCCTACAAAGGACAAAAGTTGCGTCAGTTTGTGGCACTCAACGCCCCTCAAGGCAGGATCTTCGAAGCAATTTGTGACCATCCAGCCTTGTGCAAGCCTAGACCACTCTCCCCCGGCCGAGGAGATTTATCAAAATACTGCGAGTATCACCAGGGTCATGGCCACAACACCAACAAATGCAATCGACTAAAGGAAGAAATCCAGCGACTGGCCAATCTGGGGGCAGTTGATCAGTTATTATCAAGGAAGAGACCGCCTCCCAGTCAGAGTATGAAATCTACAACAATCAGAATCGGCAAGCCATCTACCGAGTTGAACCAAGTGTATGTGGACGAAGAAATCACCGTTAATGTGCTGTTTTTTATCAACACTACTTCAACTCAAGCTGACCACTGGAAACCTCAAGCTAACATCTGCCAGCGCGCACGTTTCGAGAAACAACCCAGTACCAGTCATTGGCATCATCACTCTCCCAGTCACTCTTGAAGAAACACATCGACAGGCATCCTACAACGTGCAGTTCGTCGTCATCCAAGCTGATTCTGACTACACAGCAATACTCCAACAATCGCTCCTGAACGTCTTCAAATCCTGCTCTTGCAACTTCCATCCTTAAGCAGCTTCTGCTTTCATTCATTTGTTTGTTTACTATTGTAAAAATCACAAGCCCGAGCTTGCGAAGATTATATTTTCATTATTTGTTATAGCAGTGCCTAATCAAGAAATGTTTTTGTCAGACTAGGTCGCGCAATCAAATCAAACGCATATGCCAAGTCGTCGCAAAAACACCGTGGGGGTCTGCCCCCTGACAAAGAAGCCGCGAGCATCTCTCGTGCAAAGTAAGTCGCGAGCAACCCTCACGCAGTACTGTGGGGGCCTGCCCCCCTCATGAAGAAGCCGTGAGCATCCCTCGTGCAAAGTAAGCCGCGAGAAACCCTCGCGCAGTACCAGGTGGGCATGCCCCCCTCAGGAAGAAGTCGCAAGCATCCCTCATGCAAAGTAAACTGCGAGAAACCCTCGCGCAGTACCGTGGGGTCCTGCTTCCCTCACGAAGAAGCCGCGAGCATCCCTCGTGCAAAGTAACTCGTGAGCAACCCTCGCGCAGTACAGTGGGGGCCTGCCCCCCTTATGAAGAATCCGCGAGCATCCCTCGTGGAAAGTAAGCCGCGAGCAACCCTCGCACAGTACCGTGGGGGCCTGCCCCCCTCACGAAGAAGCCGCGAGCACCCCTCGTGCAAAGTAAGCTGTGAGAAACCCTCGCGCAGTACCGTGGGGGCATGCCCCCCTCACGAAGAAGCCGCGAGCATCCCTCGTGCAAACTAAGCCGCGAACAACCGTCGTGCAACACCGTGGGAGCCTGCCTCCCTAACGAAGAAGTAGTGAGCATCCCTCGTGCAAACTAAGCCATGAGCAACCCTCGTGCAGCATCGTGTGTTTCTGCCCCCCTCACGAAGAAGCCGTGAGCATCCCTCGCGCAAACAAAAGCTGCGAGCAACCCTCGCACAAACTAAGTCGCCAGCATCCCTCGCGCAAACGAAGTCACGAGCATCCCTCGTGCAAACGAAGCCGCGAGAATCTCTCGCGCAAACCAAGCCGCGATCATCCCTCGCGCAAACCAAGCCGCGAGTATCCCTCGCGCAAACTAGGTCGCGAGCATCCCTCGCGCAAACTAAGCCGCGAGCATCCCTCACGCAAACTAAGTCGCGAGCATCCCTCGCGCACACTAAACCGTGAGTACCCCTCGTGCAAACCAAGCCGTGAGCATCCCTCATGCAAACTAAGCTGCGAGCATCCCTCGCGCAAACCAAGCCGCGAGCATACCTCGCGCAAACCAAGACGCGAGTATCCCTCACGCAAACTAAGCCGCGGGCATCCCTCGCGCAAACTAAGCCGCTGACATGCCTCGCGCAAACTAAGTCGCGAGCATCCCTCACTCAATCTGAGTCACAGACCTAAGCTGTACAAGTTAAGCAGCAAACTAGTGCAAACAAGCAGCCAAGATGACATAAAAAAAACAATGTCATAATAAAATAGAGCTAAAATGATACAATGACAATCATCACCTAGATGCAACAACAGTCAAAGCTAAACATGGGGCAAAAACACAACACGCCCAAACAACCAAACAAAACATAAGCATACAACAACAAATGTATGAATACCACTACTCATCCTCGGCATCTGAATCGGAGCGCTCATCCTTAGAAACATCTGCAAAGCTGAAACAGGATGTGTCATATCCCAAGCTCTTTCTAACAAAACGAAAGGCCTTCAAAACACCACGACGGAGCGCCAACTCGTGTATGTCGTCCATCTAAGGTTCCACCTCCTTGGACCAAATATCGCCACGAACCTCCTCCGCGATCAGGCTACGGTCTCGCATGTAGTCTAGTGACTGCAGGTACTCCGCAAGCCCTGCGGCCTTCATCTCCGACACATGGTCATCAAAGGACAGCATCTCCACATGCGCCTTCGCCGCTCAAAGCTGAGTCTCGAGGCCTGAGACTTCCTCCCGCGCCGCCTGTAGCTGGGTTCCCAAGCCTGAAGTCTCCTCCTTTGAATGCTTCAACATCTGGGTGGTCCACTCCACCAAAGTCTTCTCCACTTCCAAAGCCATGCGAGCATCCTGTAGCTCGGACTTCAGCTCTGAACCAATCCGACGGAACCGCGCAATGTCCCAGTCGTGTTCCTCCTTCAGGGAGGCAAGCGAACTCGTCTTCGACTGAAGTTTCTCCAAAAGAGCAAGATACCCATCTTTCAGACTCACGTAATGATCATTCCAGGTTACTGCAATCTGCGCCTGAGTTTCTATCTGCACAAAGAAAAGGTCAAAATTAGCCTCTATCAGCAAGAGAAAATAAGGAAAAAGCCTTGGAAACAAATCAAATCCTTATCGCATCACTCATCGCCCTCAAGGAAGAGGACATCCGCGGAGCTGTTGTGCCAACAAACACCTGGGAAACTGGGGAAGCAAGTATCTGCACCTCAGGAGTCGACCCAGGACAATTATCAGAAGTAACCACTGTCACTACCACGTCAAGGTCGCCAGGAGGGGCCGCCACTGCTTTCCTTTTCCGACCCCCTCCTTGAGAAGTCACTGCTAACCGAACTATGTCCAACGAAATACCACACCGCAACAACCGCTTCTCCTCCACATAGACATAAATGTTGAAAAGACGGTTCGCTAACTCACGAGGCTCAGAAAACCTGAGCACCAGGGAAAAATCCCGCTCCTTCCCCCTCAAACGACGACAGCGATCAGGAAGCGCATCCCACACCTCGGGAAGACCCCAGGAATTCTTGACGTATCCAAACAAAGTGTTGTCGTGGCGATGGTCCTTACGGGCTTCAAATTCCAACCAACTCTTGTTTTTGCGTACCTTCATCCGCTCACTACCATCAGAACAAACATTGCACATATCTCGGAATTGGTACAAAGAAAACCGGCCCCCATGCTCGCGGAAAAAGGCAACTAAGCCCATAATTTGGACGGTTCCAGCCGGAATGAACAGGGAGATAGACAGTCCACAGAACTTCAAGATCTCAATCACCTCCTCGCAGGGTGGGAAATGAAAGCCGGACCTCAGGGAGACTTCGCAGATCGTCAACCAACCACGAGGAGGATTTTGGACTCGCTCCTCGGGGCGCGGAATCCTCACTTCCTAGTCAGCAGGAAGCTCATACTTTTTCCTCCAAATTTCCACACCATCATCGGTCAAAGAGGAGCGCAGGCGCATCGGGCCGGAAGAACGCTTCGAAACCTGTGCAAAGCAAAAATTAAAAGGTCAGGATTGCCCAAAAGTGAAATGCCCGGGGTCAGACATCCAATCACACATCCCGAGCGAGCGCGCAAGAAAAGCAAACCGCGCGCGACCAGCGCGCACACACCCTACATGCAAGCAGCCGACGCGCGCACGACCAGCGCACGCACGGCCTGCACGCGCGGGCGGCCAGCACGCACACGGCCTGCGCGCACTCGCGCCCTGCGCGCGTGCGGCCTGCGCGCGCGCACAGACAGCATGCGAACGCACGGCCTGCGCGCGCGCACGTGGCCTGCGCACGGCCGGCCTGCGCGCGCCCAACCTGCGCGCGGCCGGCCTCGCGCCCGCAGGTCGGGTGCTCCCAAGCTCGCCGCGAGCGCAGCCGGCCGCCGCGCTTCCCACGCACGCCGCTTGCGCACGCGACCTAAGCACGAAAACGCAGTCGACGGCCACGCGGCCCGGGCGAGCGCAACCCCTTTCGACGTCCTCGCCTACCGACTCCTCCCTGACAAATTTCTCTCCAAATACTTTGGAAGCACTGGACGTCGCCGCCTCTGCCTTGTCACCGGGAATTGTCATGACAATAGAATAGCGGAAGAAACCCTTCCTCTCTCGCTCACTTCGCTCTCAGATAGTAAGGATTTGGGGGGCAATTGATGGTTCCGCCATCATTTATAAGAAAAGGCTCCCCCATGATCTCCACCCAAAGTGGGGATCATGGGTTAACTAAGTCAATTCCCCCCCCCCCCATTAACTCGCATGATGAGGAAATCATGGGGGGTGGGGCCCACTCCCTCGCCCCATGGAGGAAAACCACTGTCGGGCGGCCTAACCGTCGCCGACATCTGGCCTCCCGCCGGCCTCGTCGCGACAAGCTACGGCCGGACTGGCCAGCCTCGCCGCGGCAAGCCGCGGCCGGCCTGGCTGGCCTCGCCGTAGCAAGCGGCGGCCAGGCCACGGCAGGCCGCCGCCGGCAGGCCGGCTGCCCCCGCCGTCGGCCACTTGGCCGACCCCTCCGTTGCCGTGAACGGCCTCCTCACCGTCCGATCGGGAGGAGTCTCTCCTCGCCGTCCGATCGGGAGAGTAATCACCCACTAACCCACTACGTTAGTGGTGTGGCCGCCATGATCCTCCCTCATAGACTATAAAAGGAGCACCAGGGCCTCCTCATTCTGGACACCTTTTTCTGCTCCCCGTCATCTTCTTCCTCAGGTGAGCTTTGTCGGCCTCCTCCCTCGAGTTAGCCTCCAGCCGCCGCGAACCACCAACGGCCGCCAGCGGTCACCGACGGCCACCAGCGGCTAGGGCTGTTAACAAATAGTATAGTTCGTGAATAATTCGAGAATCGATTCGTGAAAATTCGATAAATATTCGTAATTTTCGAATTTGAATCCAAATTCGAATTCGAATAATTTTCGAATCCGAATCCGAATAAGTTTATCCCTATTCGAAGTATTTGTGAATAGTTCGCGAATAATAAAATTACTTAAATAAAATTATATATATTTAATAAAATTATATATTTAATTATTCCTAATAGAAACAATCGAATTCGAATTCGAATCCGTGTTCGAATCCGAATTCGAATCTTAATTCGAACCCGAATTCGAATCCAACATTTCATATCGAATTCGAATCCGAATCCAAAACTTAATATTCGAACGAATCTGAATCGCTGCATTATATGTGAAATTTGGATTTGATTGAAGAGATATTCGATTCGGTTCGTGAACAGCCCTACCAGCGGCTATCAGTGCACCACCAGCCTGTCGCCAGCAGAAAAACGCCTAAGTCCCGGAGCGGACCCATGGAAGAAGGCGACTCCTGCAATCAAACATGCGTCGCCCCGAGCGTTAGAACACCAGGGCCGTCCCGTAAAGTTTAACACCCAAGTTACTCCCGCGGAGCAGCCTGTTGCCCGCCGGGAGTCGTAGTCTCTCTCCCCCCAAGTTATAACGGGAGTGGTCTGTTGCCCCGATTCTCAACACATTGTAATCAGCAGAAGCTAGTGGAATTTGACCTGCACAGACCCGGTCACGTGATTTTTTACCCATTTGAGAGGTTTTTTCACGTCATCATACCTTGTGTCAACTTCGCATTTTCATTGACTATGTGCGCGGTCGACCGCTCCGTGAGCTAAGACGGTCCAAGAACAATCGGCTCGACCGTAGCATCGAGTTAATCCGCAACACTTCCGATATTGTTGCATTTAATGTGAGCCACGCGGGAGACATGCTCTCAGTCCTTTTGAATCTAGTTATAAATGTTTTAGGATAAAATTTTAAGTTGTCACATAAGCAATCTTTCAACCTCAAAATTAAGATCCTGCAACATATATAATGTTGATCGCCGACTCAGGCTGTGTTTGACGCGGCTTATTTGCTCTAGTGAGGTTGGACAAAAATGTCATTGTCATGTCAAAATTCTATTTCTCAAACTTTTCTTTTTATAGCATTTGTCGTACAAAACATACATTTTATAACAATGACGTTTTTGTCCAACCTCATCGTAGCAAATTAGTTGTGATAAACTGCGCCAAACGCAGCCTGAGTGTAGCTACTACTGATTGCCAACTGTGAGTAGTGACCGTCAATCGCCGACCGTCAACCGTGAGTAGCTATCACCAATTGCCCGTAGAGTGTAGCTACTGCCACTTGCGCATTCAAAGGTTTTCAAAATCATTAATTTAGATACGTATATAGTGTAATGTAAAGATCATCATTCAAATATTGAATTAATTATAAATTTGATTTAAATTGCAATATATTTTTAATTTAAATGAAGAATTATAATAGTTTTAGATAAGTCGCAATTTATTTTCCGATAAATATCGAATGATATTTATTCGACCAAAAGTATGTTGGGGATCCTCTGTAAATATTATTCCTTAATTAAATTAAAATGACTTGTTAATTGTTTAATACTTATTTATTTATTTATCAAACAATATATATTAATTTAAAAATTAAAATGATTCTTCTGCTCAACAAAATAATGGAAGGGATCTTTGAAATATTGCTTAAATAATTTCATAAAATAACATTGCTAAAAACCATATACGTGTTCGTACAACATGCATGATATATTTATTTAAGGACGAAGTTCGATATAATAAATTTAATGTCCAATTCAGCGTAAACAAAATGAATCATTTTTTTAGAGGGGATAATCAAGCCGATAATTTGATTGCTTTATTTAATTAATTTGAAATATTAGTAAAATAAATAAATTGAAGCCAATTATGAATGTATAAGTTTGCACGGGTTCATGGTAAAAAAGACAGCAAATGATATTTTTTTTAGTGAAGGACAGGGTCAAAAGAGTGATTATGAATGAGCACATAATTAGAGAATTAAAAAAATATAAGAAATTTGTTGAGTGCAAGAACTAAGGCTCTCTTTAGCACGGTGGCGACGGTTGTAACGCTACGGAGGTTATGAATCGTCGTTTGTGTGTGCACGACATCACCTAAGGAATTTCATTCATTTTTATGTTTAAAACTAGTTATTTTTTTTGGGCGGCGGTCATAATCATTGTTAGGTCAAACATTCATTCTGTAACGATTTGATTATGTCATTTATGATATAAATGATAAAATAATGTCAGTAATAATGAAAATAGTATAAAGTCTTTATTCGTAAGTTATCTAGTTTAGAAACAATTAATTTTTGAGTTATCTTATTACTTGCACGCTCTTGGTGCGATAGGGTATGTACAAAGAACTTGTCGTCAATACAAACATGTCCTTCACTCTCATTTCGATGTGAGTGGCGTCAACTTTCACAGCTGACACATTCTTGAGAAACTTCACTTCTGTTGGGCCAAACAGAACATGATACTAAGCATCAACAACGTTTGTCACCGAGAAGAGATTTTTCTTCATCCCCAAGACGTGATACACACTCATCAAAGTTAGTGGCCCCCGATCACTGCCTAAAGGAACCATCCCCTCCTTTTTTACTGCATGTACAATATCAACAACAATAATAATGACATCGTTACCTTTGTAGTCATGTAGAGAAGAGAATTTAGACTCGTCTCCGATGAGGCGATGACCACGCCCCAAGTCCACGATCTAATCCTCCTGATAGTTGATGGAAGAGAGTGCACAAACACAAGTGCTCATCATGAAGGCACTCCCCCATCCTCCTTCCTAAGCTCGGAATTCAGCCTTCTTCTTCCCTGCAGCATGCCCCGGGTGAAGATTTACTCTGTAGTCCTTCTGGATGTAGCCAAGCTTGTTAAACATGTAGCACTGAGGTCCTCCCAGCTTCTTCCCGTCATCTTTCTTAGGAGTCTTGCTTCTCTCCTGATATGATGAAGAAGATGGACCATCGCTAACATGTGTCTTCTTTTTCTTGTCTCATCTCTTCTTCTTGTCAGAGAAGAGAGCCTCGCCATCTCCTTTGATATCGAAACTCCAGTCATCTACCTTGTCAAGCTCTCTTGTGAAGCCAACCGGTTCTACAACTCGGGCAATGATGGATGATTGACCCAACCCTGTACAGAAGTTACAAACGACACATACTCCTTCCGTAGTCCGTGAATGATATGCACTTCAGCTTTGCCTCTGAGATAGGATCTTCCGTGTCCAATGCAGAAATCTCAGAGCAGAGGTTATTCATCTTCAAAAAGAAGGCAGATACAGGCAGATCACCTTGAGTGACTTTAGCTAACTCATTCTTCAAAAATTGTAGCCGAGCTACTTTCTTCCTGTTAAACGGTCCATCCAAGGTCATCCAGATTTTAGCTGCTGACCGATATCTGATGATGTGGTCAAATAGCTCCGGTGAGATTGTCTGATTAAGAGTAAACTCAGCTTTCGCATTCGTCTTCTTTCAAGCTCTCACCGCCTCAGCATTCCCAGCAGCATCAACCACTTCTCGCTTGTCGTCTCCACCGACGACCTCCCAAAGGTCCTTGTCAATCAGATAACTCTTCATGCAAGACTGCCACTTCTTGAAGTTGTTCTGCGTCAGGAACTCAATTTCAAGACTTATTGTATAATCAGCTTTCATTGCTCAAAACTGAATTACTTGAACTTCACAAAGGAATAACTAACTTCTGAGTAGATCAACTGCTAACTCCTCAATACCCCTCGGATACCATGTAAAGCATTGTGGAACCACTCTCCAAATCCACGCGGTTAGGAGAGGAGTGGTCACCCCACTTATACACCTAGAACCAAGCAGCACGCTAGGTGGTGTACGTGGGACTAAACCATCATTTGTAACGAGTCACGGCACACGCTCAAACATCACCGTCCATTCCACCTGACACACTCAACAAATGCCACCCTATTTTGTTCATTTTCTCTCGCTCTTTTATTTTCTTCTAGAGTACAAGTTACTCGAGTACACAACTATTACCTATTCACTTTAATGTCAAAAAAACTTGGCCACACTATACTCACATGTACTTAAATTATAGATTACATTTCATAAATGTGAGATGCTTTCAAAAAATATATATTTTTTCGTGATCATCTCAAATAATCTAGTAAAGATAATATAATTTGAAAGAAATAATTTCCGAAGTTATGTGAACAATATAAAAATTCATTATTTAATATTCTTAAGTAATAGGAGGAAATAAAAGTTCACTTCATTTATAGAATTAACATGTACAATTTAACAAAACAAAATGTTTTCTCAGTGAACTCGAGTGCAGTACAATATAACAAAACATCAATCGTTTCTACTTATTTATGTTAATAGTTGCTGTGCATTTTTACCCATCAATGTTCAAAACGAGGGCAACTTAGCTGATCATATCTATAAATTACAATGAGTTTATGTAATCTTACCCTAGAGTATTTATATCCGTAAGGCTCGGCAGGCCCTGGTCAGGCCCGAGCTTTTTCCAGCCATGCTAAGACGTGGCTTTCGCATGTGTTTAATTCGCCCCGTAGGACCTAAAATGTAAGTCATCCTTATCCTCTTTTAATACATTCATCAAAATGCTTCATAAAAATGTCTTCTTAATTAATGCACTTGATCAACTACTTAGTTGTTAATCATGCGGGCTGAATTAGTGATTATAAAATATGTAGTAATTGTCTAAATGGTTCATTAACTAGCCTATGGAGAAGGAGGGAGAGAGAGAAATTGTTGAAGTGGAAATGAGCGGTCTGATTGGGCAGACCCCACAGACCGTGCAGGTACCGCGGATAGAGTTGGCGGCTAGCATGTTCTGGCTCTCTATTCTTGCGGTTTGTTTCAGCAAGCATCCTGGGATGTAACCGGACGGTTAACATTGGCTATCTGCAGCTATCATGGTCTGGATTGTGAGACCGCGGAGTCCGCTGGAGCAGGCGGGTTCTTTGGCTTGCATGGGGCATGCAGTTAAGAGTGGATAGCAGTGGTTCACCGCAGAAGCTTATGGTGACTATTCGTGCGGTCTAAAGCCAGAGTCCGCTGAAGTTGTGGACTTGGTCACGATGTTGTGTTAAACATGGTTGTTGCTTAGTCGCGAAGACCGCATGGGTTGCGCGGTCTTGTTGTGGAGTTCGCGGAGACCGATAGATCATCTGGTGCAGTTTTGGCTCAGGACGCGTGGTTGTCAGGTTGATTGCCTAAGTCCACGCACACTGTGGATTAATGTCGCCTTATCTATGCTGACTGATTGTTCTTACTGTATGAGCAGTTAGACATGTTACCGCGCGCGGTCTGGTTCTGGTATCCGCACTCTTATGCGGATAGTTGGTGCTAGCCACAGACGGTAATCCTATCACTATGGGCGGTGACCGCACTCCCCTTATCGCTTATAAATAGAGGTCCCCGACTCATCATATATAACGGGAATAGTGAGAACTCAAGTCGCATTATGAACTTGTGGTTAGACTTTCTTAACCGCGCGACTAAGTGAACATTGACTTGTGTTGTTCAGGTTGTGCGGCTAGCACTGAGCGACTAGACAACTAGTTGGGAAGCTAAGTGTGGAACAGTTTGATACGCCTGAAATAGATGTATATAATAACGCAAGTGCACGTGCCAGATCAAGTAATATAAAGTGACTAATCTAGTGCTTGCAAATACTAGTTCTACCTTTTCCTTAAATTCAAGTGGATTAACTAAGTAAATTTTTGTTGGTGGAAATATTAAAATAGAGCAATAATAAAACTAAATTACTAAGGCTTATTTAGAAATTCTTTTATCAAGATGGAGAAGTAGTTTCGTACGTTGATTTCCTTTGCCTATTGCGATGAGTTTTAAAAGTGATCCTTCATGAATTGATTAATGACTATCCTGCAATGATTTGAAAGTGGAAGTCATTATCTCTCGATCTCAGAAATCCGTTTACCCTAATTTCCCTAGTTATCTCTAACTTAGGTAGAATGAGAATAACATAAAGTACTCAAATCAATGCTGCTAGCACAAGACGAAATCTCTTTCTTTCTTTATGCTAAGTCAAAATTTATGCTACACTTACGTCACTCCTCTCTCGAATCTTGCAGCGCAGTATAAAGACGAAATTTCAGCTAAAGATTTACACGACTCCTCTCTCGAATCTCGTCATGCAAAATAAAGGATTCAACCCTAAAATAACGCAACACCTCTCTCGAACCTCGCTACGTAATTTAGATGAAGAACACTTGATCCAATAATTTCACAAAATAACAACATAAATCCAACAAAGATGAGTTTTTAATCAAACATAAAAGGGAAATTACAACCATCACATCATAATAAATCAAAGTACTCTCAACGTACAAAACTAAGAAATTTAGTTCATGCTCGAAGGGAGAAATCGCACAATAAAAAAAATCTTACTAGACATGATGTTTAGAAATGAAAATGTTGCCGGAATTTGTTTTCAGAATCCGCTTTAGAGTCCTCTTTCTCCTTGTCGGTGCGTCCAAACCCTAACAGTTCTTCTCCTTCTTCAAGATGATGCCTCTCCAAAACTCCCCCTCTAATCTCCCTATTTAATTTCCCCCATATGGTATGAGATTCTATTCATAAAAACGTGCAACCCTTTACCAAGAGTTGCCTCTTTCCAATTTTCATTTTGCCGTAAAATTCGAATTTTAAATTCAAAATCCGTTCAACAGTTATTGCAACAACTTATTCTGGTTGCTGTAACAACCTGCGCAGTCCAAAATAATTTCAGCTTAACTTCTCCGGATCGATTCCTTTGACATTTCTAATAAGAAAAACATGGAAAAATTAGACATATTAACCATAAACAAAATAGATATGAATTTTCTTATATTTTTGTTTATTTAATTCATTTCTTTATTAATAAGATGAATATTTAAATAGAATAAAATAATAGATAACTTCTTTTGGGGAAGTTATCACACCTTCACATTTAAGACTTTGCTAGTCTCTAACAAAGATATTTCATGGCGATAAGAATGATTGAAGAAGTAATAAGATTGAAATTAATTGATCTCTAGGTCTTGAAAACAACTTAATTAAAATATACTTAAGAAATTCGTTTTATTTAAATGATAAGCCTATTAATCAATAAGAGTTCAAATATTCACAAATTCATTAGTTAGATGGAAGATAAATCTCAAACAAGTATCCGAGTGCGGTGCGTGCTTTTATTCAAAAATAGTTTACTTCCATGCAAAATTTTATATTGAACCTCCGTATTTTATTGGAAAAGATAAGAATTTGCTAAGTCTACGATTTAACCTCTACAAGAGTTAGTAGTTCAAATGAAAGTAGGATAGTTTTGACTTGATTAGGAATTTATGAATATCTTTGGTAATCGTATGACGTCATCTAGTTAGTATTCTTAATAATTCACCATATTATGGGGTCATACATCATTTTTTTAATCATACTCTATTCATAGTAGGGATCATTCTAAGTATACATTCACATACATAGACCACATATTACTATGACGCAAATTTCTTTTCCCATTTTTTTATCATAGTTGGGATCATTCCAAGTATGTAGACATATACGGAGGTCACATATCACTATGAAATTTAACCCTTTTATGAGAAATTCGACACTCATAAATGACTTACTTACTAAGGTACAACTAGTATGAACAAATGACATGTAAGCATGAAATAATGTATATGAAAAAGTTTAAGCTCAAAAATTTTAGTAGATGATCAAAATGGAATACTACCTAAGCTCATATCTAGGCTTACATCATGGACTTAGTTCTTGCTCATCCCTCCCCGTTATTTTAAAGGTAAATATCACAATATTGCATTGAAAGTAAACAAATATTTTATATATATAAAAAAAATGCTTGAGCGAACTTTATCAGAAAATTTTTTACTAACTTCAAATTCATAGAATGAACTCTTTTGATTGTTCAGCCATACCAATTAATTATCATTGGATATCTAGAATAACTGATTGATTAATTAAAACAAAAATTAAGATCATTAAATTCATGTTTAATTAAATTATTCTTCACTAAAGTGGTAGGGGTTATAACACTTCCACCTCCACACTTAAGTCCTTTGCTAATCCCTAGCAAATAATTCTTTTTTTATCATAAGGATACTCTAAGGTGTTTTTACTAATACACAAATAATTTTAAGGAAGAAAAAAACTTGAAATTTAAATAACTCCCCTGAATTGGATGTGATGGAGTGGTTGTCTATTGCTTCTTGTTGACGCACCCATGTTATTCCCAACATACGATATTTCTCAACAATCTTGCCATTTAGTCTAACCTGCAAAACATTCATCCTCAAAGTGGACATAGTTATTAGCATGATGTATATTTGTGTTAGAATCGCTGAGAATAATCAAAAGTCACACAAATATAGCACATGCGCACGATGATTATCATAGAAATTATTTTCATGACTCGCACCAAAAGTCATTCCATAATATTCAAGTCAAAACATAATAATTGTCATAGGATAAGCATCATCAGGGCTACAAAATAGTTTGACTTAAATAAGTTTTTTCTTTTCTTTTTACTCATCAGCATTCTTACATTAATCATCATTTATTTGCAATTTTCGTAAAATTCATTAATGTAACTAAAAGCTACTAAACATACTTAGTACGAAAATAGTATATATATATATAGATAAATTAAAGTTGCAAAGCCAACTAATAATGCAAATTAAACATTGAGTTGCCTCCCAAACAACAGCTAGTTTATTGTCGGACTACAAAAATGGACAGGAAAATTAAAACACAATATGCAGTAAATGAAAGATAACTACCGTGTTTATTGTCTCCCCAGCACGACTTATTCAGAAATTTTAAAATTCTAAATTATGGGACGATGAAAAGAAAAATGAACACGTAATTGTTCTAATATACGCGTCGGCAGCGGGTACCGATACGGCGATAAAACAACCACCTCTTTACCTAAATAATACTACATGTTCATCGCCGGTAGTGGGAACAAAAAGTAAGAAGTGCAGTGCTCCTGTAACACTTCCCCTGTAATGACCGTATAATATGGGTCCGGCCGCGGCCCCAAAACATACTAACGCCACAGCTTCGGCGTTAAAAGATGATATTTGCTACCCAATCTCAAAACTCAGAACAAAGCACAACGGAAGCAAACCAAAATAACTAGAAGTTATCCACCACTAACAGGAGTATCAAATGGCCTTAAGGCCTTACACAAAAAGAGTCCAAAACATAAAGACCACAAGGTCAATCATCCACGTGCCAAAAACACTCCTAAGCTACCTCGGCATGCAAGCTAGACAATATCTAAAACATGAAACACAATCAAAGGAAGCAAGCTAAAAGTATAACAACACTTCATGAGGCTTAGGGATTTTCGCCCGGCGCACTAGCTCCCGCTTGTGATCCTTGTCCTGTAAAGATTTGAAGTAACGTGGGTCAGCAAAGACTGACCTCTACTGTGTAACCAACACATCTCCTCCTGGCCTCCCCTAACGGACCACGAGGTACCGCTCCAACCTGCAAGTCAGCACTTCGTATACCATATACATAAATATATAAAGCTTTAAAACATGTTTGGATGTCTCATACAACAAACACATTTTCTATGTTGAGAACAGTGTGATAGAGGCCTACTATGCAACATGTATGCAAACCCGGGTTTCGCCCAAGGCACCCTATTTCGTATGCATCTAACACATCATCAAACACTGAGTACTTCTGTTTCCCCATTGACATAAAGCCGCAAACAAAAGGGAACTACTATGTCCCTAACGGCCCAAGTGTTGTTACACGGAAATCTTGCAAAGGTCCCACCTGCTCATAGGTCTTAAACCCCGGGCTTGCCTGCAAATTCTGACTTCTCACGTCAGGATTCCGTCTCACACACAAACCGATTCTAGGAACCCTTGCTGGACCCCACCCGCTCATGGCTTCATTGCCTGGGATTGCCCTACGCTAGGCGTTCTCGTCAGTCTCAAAGAAGGGGACTAGTCTCGTCGGGACACTCTCCCCACATGACTTGCACGTCACGGGAGAGCCAGCCGACCACGGAGACGTAACCACACTTTAGCACATCACAACATAAACTTTCCCACCCTAATCCACCATTTGTACTGCAACGTTCCCGCGCACCAAGGAAACCATCTACCGCCAAAGCGGAGCTAACCTTTTCTGGTTCCGGCTACGAGTACTCACACAAGAAAAGGGGAAAAACGCATACATCACAACGGCATCTTGCCGCAACGGATTTTCTACCGAATACTCAAGGCTCGCTATGTAACATCATCGAGTCGGACTAACGGTCGCGACTACGGCTTCACCCACAATGTCTAATCTCCTAAAAAAGCGGATCTCAAATGCAAAACATGTCGGGGACGGACAAATCGACCCGGAGGTTCCTCTTGAACCATGACAACCTAAACCCCTCTCATTTGAGAGACCTAGAGCCCAAAATTGAAAAGAAAAGATGTTAATTAAACGTGCATTTTAAAACCAAGAGAAGAAGTGTCGTTACCTTACGACCTCTCTTCCTAGCCATGAAGAAACTTGCTCGGATGAACACCACTACAACGATCTCGCCTTTGCGGATTAGGACTCCGCTCGCAAAACGGGGCTCCGAAGCTTCACCGGCAGCCATAGTTGATCTCCTTCTTCCTCCTAGCTCTCCCCTCTCTCTAACACTTAGAAAGAGGAAGAAGATGGGAAAAGTGAGTTTGAAAACCCTATTCCCGGCCTTAAGATCCAGCATTGACCAACCATAGCCCTTGGATCCCAAAAGAAGAAAACGAACGACCACGATTTTCCCTGAAAATAAACTTCCTTGGCCGAACAAGGCTTGTGACACGCCCGTGTCCGAGTCCGTGTTCCTCATTCGCTGTCAAACCAGAAAATCCCGACCAAGACACGACCTGTGACACGGTCTGGGACACGCCCGTGTCGCATGTGACACACCCGTGTCAAGGCCCGTGTCACGGCCCGTGTTCCCCAAACGACACAGGACCAAAACATCCCGAGAAGGACACGGCCATATGACACGCCCGTGTCACGTGGCGTGTGCTAGACACACCCTGGAACACGCCCGTGTCCCAGGCCGTGTAATGCCCTCAACACAATATGCAAAACTGCCCGAGCAGGACACGACCTATGACACTCCTGTGTCTCAGGCCGTATGCCCGGTGTCGACGCTCATCGACTGAAAATCGTCGACCTCTCGGAAATCATCGACCTCGCACCCGACACGCCTTGTGACACGCCCGTGTCACAGTCCGTGTGCCTAGTTTCGACACTCGTCGAGTGAAAATCATCGACCTCTCGGCAAAACATCGACCCCCAGCACGACACGCCCTGTGACATGCCCGTGTCACAGGCCGTGTCAGCCTACTCAGAACCCAACCTGACCTGAAAACGCCATTTGTTCCTCTTTTGAGTTTTTGGGGGCGTTACAGCTCCTCACTATTCTCACCATAATCTATATCTTTGCCTAATAAGGTATCATCGTCAACAGAAATGCTATAGGGGGAGAAGAAAATGAATGAGACTTCAACTATGGAGGAGGACTCAACCTCCTTACATAAGGGGATACCCATCTCATTAACTTAAGGATAATGCTCAATAACCTCTTTGAGCATTTGTGACACATCAACTTGTTTGGGCTCAGATAATGAAAGGAGATTGGGAAATAAAATAGAAGAAAGACATAAATGATTTCTAATTATGGGAGTGATCCCGGTTTCACTCCCAATAGATTCTGAAGATTGATCGATGTCGGTATTATATGCATCGTAATAAGGGGGGCCCGAGAACTCAAGGACCTCAGTGGTGAGTGGAACCTCCTCATCCAATGGAGAAGTGTATATCTGCTCATCAGAAAGGATATCCTCTTCATCCCACCTTGGCGCATCATCGTACTCCAAAGAATTCTTCCCTCCATCGGAGAGGATAATATCTTCGACACACTTTGACACATCCTCAGGTTCAGGATTATCCCCAAGCGCAATATCTTCAACATGATCGATAAAAATAGGTGTATAAAATTCGTGCAAAGAAGGTGGAGGAACTATGGTGATAGCATTATCAGAGAATATATGGGTTGGTTCCTCCAGGGGTGAATCTAAAATAAGCGATGAATGTGTAGGGAGAGGCATCTCCATGACGTCGTTGCACAGGTCATCAACGAATATGATGGTTATATCTCCAATACTTCCTCGCAGACAAGGAGGTAATGCGTATATATCATTAGAATTATAAGAAATGCCATAATAAGAAGAGGATGAGAGGATTTGAATTTTAGGTTTATTATACTCCTCTCTTTGAAGTTGAAATGCAACGCACTCTTTCAAAGCGTGCCCGGTGCTATGACAAAATATGCATTGTTTCTCATTTCTTTTCGGCCTTTGACGGGTCGGGCTGAAATGCGGAAACGTTGCATGTTGTGAGGGAGCATAAGTAAAAAAATTAGGAGCACTATATGAAGTATCATCAGATGTTGGTACTCTATAGGGTGAGCCATATGACATGTAACTACAGTCTTTTATATAACAATCATTACTAGCATGATTGAATGCCCCGCAATAATCACATCGAGAATATAAATATGAATACATGATTTTGAGCTGGAGAATTCACTAAATGAATATTAATCTTTGCATAAATAAACTACACACAAATAATTTAAATGAATAAACCAACCTTGATTTTTTTTTTTTGAAAAAAATAGATTAGGAATAAATAAAATTAAAATTGTGAATTAAAAAAAAAGATTCTAGAAAATAAAAAAAAATAAAAACTTGAGCTCTAAATACTTAAGGTTTACTAATATTGCAAAAAAAAGACACTAAATTAGTTGAACTTCCTCGACAACAACGCCAAAAACTTGATATGCCAGAAATAGATGTATATAATAACGCAAGTGCACGTGCCAGATCAAGTAATAAAAAGTGAGAAAAGATCGTTCCCTCGGAGAAATGACTAATCTAGTGCTTGCAAATACTAGTTCTACATTTTACTAAAATTCAAGTGGATTAACTAAGTAAATTTTTGTTGGTGAAAAGATTAAAAGAGAGCAATAATAAAACTAAATTACTAAGGCTTATTTAGAAATTCTTTTATCAAGATGGAGAAGTAGTTTCGTACGTTGATTTCTTTTGCCTATTACGTTGAGTTTTAAAAGTGTTCCTTCATGAATTGATTAATTACTATCCTGCAATAATTTGAAAGTGGAAGTCATCATCTCTCGATCTCAGAAATCCGTTTACCCTAATTCCCCTAGTTATCTCTAACTTATGTAGAATGAAAATAACATAAAATACTCAAATCAATATTGCTAGGACAAGACGAAATCTCTTTCTTTCTTTATGCTAAGTCGAAATTTATGCTACACTTACGTCACTCCTCTCTCGAATCTTGCAGCGCAGTATAAAGACGAAATTTTGGCTAAGGATTTACACGACTCCTCTCTCGAATCTCGACATGCAAAATAAAGGAATCAACCCTAAAATAACGTAACTCCTCTCTCGAATCTCGCTCCGTAATTTAGATGAAGAACACTTGATCCAAAAATTCCATAAAATAACAACATAAATCTAACAAAGATGAGTTTTTAATTAAATATAAAAGGGAAATTACAACCACCACATCACAATAAATCAAAGTGCTCTCAACGTACAAAACCAAGAAATTTAGTTCATGCTCGAAGGGAGAAATCACACAACAAGAAAGATCTTACTAGACATGATGTTTAGAAATGAAAATGCTGCCGGAATTTGTGTTCGGAATCCGCTTTAGAGTCCACTTTCTCCTTGCCGGTGCGTCCAAACCCTAGCCGTTCTTATCCTTCTCCAAGATGATGGCTCTCCAAAAATCCCTCTCTAATCTCCCTATCTTTCCCTATATGGTATGAGATTCTATTCATAAAAACATGCAGCCATTTATCAAGAGTTGTCTCTTTCCAATTTTCATTTTGGCGTAAAATTCGAATTTTAAATTCAAAATTCGTCTAGCAGTTGTTGCAAGAACTTTTTTTGGTTGTTGTAACAACCTGCGCAGTCCAAAATAATTTCAGCTTAACTTCTCCGGATCGATTCCTTTGATATTTCTAGTAAGAAAAATATGGAAAAATTAGACATATTAACCATAAACAAAATAGATATGAATTTTCTTATATTTTCGCTTATTTAATTCATTTCTTTATCAATAAGATGAATATTAAAATAGAATAAAGCAATAGATAACTTCTTTTGGGGAAGTTATCACAGTTCACGAATAGTATTCTGTGGTATACAGCAGGTCGCAGTTAGTGCTACCAATAGTCTTCTTCCCCAGGATCGTGGATAATTCAATAAGAAGTTCACTTAGTCTCAGCGGGTAACCTGTTTCCCAGTTCAGCAGTTCTGTTCGCGGCAAGCTTTAGTGGTCAGGAGACTATAAGCAGTGGAAAGCGGTGTTTTTCAGTTTTCAATAACGGGCAGTTCACTTCGCGGCAAGATTTAACGGTTTCAGCAGACAGACTTGGCGGTTAACAGCTTGGGTGGTTACTGTTGTCAGACTGTCAATCTTTCCTCTGGCTTGTTCTTTTGGCTTCCATCGGGTGCATTGTGAATCATGTCTTGCAATATATACCTCGACCTGTAAAGAAGTTTATTAATTTCATAATGACTCTTGTGCTTCTGTTTTTACTGGTTATTACTTGCCTTTGATTTGGTTGAGTGTTCATGCGACCTTACTCAGCTTCCGAGAAATTTTCACAAAGAGAGAGATATAGTCAAATGTAAAAATTTCTGAAGCGGATGTTAACGAGATCGCAAGAACACTCAACAACAATCGAAGTCAAGTAAAAGATAGCAGCGACAGTAGCACAAGAGTTTCCAATTGAGATTAACTTCTATTACTGGTCGAGACATACATTACAAGACATGATTTTACAATGTACTTGGGGAATACAAAAATATAGCAAGAGGTTAACCGCGCCAACTGATTCCAGTAATCGCTCAAGCCGCCTACTCGCCAGCTGAGTCCGCCGTGACGGCTGAAGCCACCTAACCGGGGCTAACCGCGCGGACTGATGTTATTGCAAATGCTGAGTCGGGAACAGAGCCCGCTAATTGATCGGGCGAACTACTCCGCTTATCTGCAACTCCGAGGAAGAGTTCAAGCCGCAAATATCACGACCTGCTGCTTAACTGTTGACTGTATTCGCAAACAGTTCCACACCAACGTTCCCGCTAGTCGCCTAGCCGCCTGGTGTTAGCCGCACAGCCTGCACATAACCAATTTCCTTAGTAGAACCTGTTAGAAAGCTGTATCAGCAAAATAGAGCGTGAGCTCGTTCTTAGTATTGTTCACTGCTTATTTATGATGAGTCGAGGGGTCTTATTTATAGATGTAAGGAGGAGTGTCGTCACCACCTACACTGATAGGGTAACCCCTCATCAAACCTGTGGCTAACATCCTACATCTGCATAGAGCAGACACCAAACCAGTTCGCTAGGTAGTGCCAAACAACCACTATCAGATAGACGACCGATCCGCTTAACCCCGCGGACACTGCTACAAGTCCGCGTATTCACAGCCCGTGACTTGACAATCCGTCTAGCCAATACTGTCGAACTCGGCAAATACAAGATCAGTCCGCTCTGGGCGAACTTGGCGAACACCGACCAGTCCGCACCAAGGCAAACTCAGCGAACTAGTCAACTAACTGGACTTAGTCTCACCCAGCCCAAGTCCTCCAAACTCCGCGGTCACCAATTTTAACCGTGCCACCTGATACCAAGATCGCGCCCTACTGAACAACTTCAGTCCGCCACCATGCGGTTTGCTCCATCAGTCTGCGCGACCTCCAAGCAACATGTCCGCACAACTGTGCTTATTCCACGATCCAACACCAGACCGCAAGCACAGATTTGTGTCGGACACCGGCGAGCTCCAAAGAGTTTGCAACAACAACCCAGCGATCTCTGATCATACTCGCCCGAGAATACACTAGCGACTTGGTGGCAAGCCACCCCAATCTACTATATCTGAATGCCTTCTTGCGAATCAGAGAACCTGTCGAACATGACGACCTCCAAAAGAGACTGTCACTACCCGCAAATAAATAAACCTAGTATGCGCGGTCTCTGTGGTCTGTGCGGACACTCCAACCTATCTGCCCGTCTTTCCCCAACTTCATACTTCAACAATTTTAACATCAAATGTGTAATTATGGCCGGATATGTTACTAAACTAATTAAAACATTCTATTATTTGACCAAAGTTGGGTTTCTTTATGAATTCATGATGCAGTATATGACAAAGACTAAATTACCACATGTCAAACTTAATTAGCACAAAGTGCTTAGTTTCCACCCACCAAAAGCCAAGTGGAAAATTGATGCAATAATTATATTAATTTTTTAAAAAAACTTAGTTCAATAGAAATTTTATTTTTTTTTCTAGATCTCCATGTTTTTCTTGAATTTTCTTCCTGATGGGAATTGACTCTATTTTAGAGCTTTAGGGGTGCACATAGCAATCCCCAAAATGAGATCATGGTGTTGACTAGTCAACCCCATGATTCCCTTCATGATGGGAGAAGTGGAGGGCCCACTTTCTCTCATCTTTCATCTCCTCCATCTAATTCCCCCCTCTTTCTCTCCCACCAAAAAAGAGATCCACAAAAAAGGGAAAGAGGGGAGAGAGAGAACACCGCCGCCGCAACCGACCGCCGCCGCCCGACCGCCGGCCACCGCCGCCCGGCCGCCGCCTCCCGGCCGCCGCCGCCCGGCCGCCGCCGCCCGGCCGCCGCCGCCCGGCCCCGCCGCCGCCCGGCCCCGCCGCCGCCCGGCCCCGCCGCCCGGCCGCCGCCGCCCGGCCGCCGCCGCCCGGCCATCGCCGGCCACCTCCACCTGTCCACTGCCAGCCGGTGGCTCGCCGCCCGAACCTCCACCGTCCGATCATGGCGCGCTACCACGGCCGTCCGATCAAGGGGAAACCACCCATTAACCCACTACGTTAGTGGTGGGGCCCACCATGATCTCCCCCTAGAGCCTATAAAAGGACCCCAGGGGCTCTTCATTTATGATCTAACTTTCTTTTCCTACGCTTCCCCCTTCTTCTTCTTCCTCAGGTGGGAGCTCTCCCGTTTTCTCTGTCGGCGACCACCCCTCGTCGTCAACCACCAGCGACCGCCTCTCGCCGCCAACCACCGACAGCCACCCGTGACCTCCAGCGGCCACCAACGGATACTAGCACCCGCCAACAGCTACCAGAACCTGACATCGGCTATTGGCACCCCACCAGAGCTCAGTTACAAAGGAAACACTTCGAGGACTGAGAAAGACGCACAAAGGAAGCAGTGACAACCCTTGGACACGCGTCGCCTCTGAGCGCACGCGACTGAAGTATCTCGCGCATTCCACCGTCCAAGTCCCGTTGGCGTGGCAGTCTGTTGCCCACCAACGAGTGCATGCACTCTCTCTCTCCTCAAGATTGTAACGGGAGCGGCCTGTCGCCCCGATTCCCCCCCATCAAATTGTAACCTCCAGCAATCTAGTGGATTTTGACCGGCAGCGACCCGCTCACGTAGTTTTTCACCCGGTTGAAGGGTTTTCCACGCTAAAACTCTCTGTGTTCATTCCTCCTTTTCAACTGACTGTGTGCGCGCTCGACCGCTCCGCGAGCTAAGGCGGTCCAAGGTTATCCGGTCCGACCGGGGCATCGAGTCTGTCCGCAACAGTTTGGCGCCGTCTGTGGGAAACATTCCCAACATCCTTCGCAGAACAAGTTCATCATCCATACCACCGCGATGGCAAAGAGAAGTGCCCGCACTGCCGAAGGATCCACACTTGGCGGACACACTGAACCAGTACGATCTCACTCTCTGGTAGACGTGCCACTGACCGCTGAAGCAGCTTTCGCCCCCGTCCCCGCCTTGGAAGGGCGTGTCCGCCAAATGGAAGAGCAGCAGACAGAGATGCTCGCACTACTTCGGAACCCGGGAGCACCTCCAGCTCCACCAAGGTCACCTCCGCCAGCTAACAATCCTCCACCACTTAATACAGCAAGGAACCAGGAAGCCCCTGCGGGGCAAGAAGAACTTGAAGACTACTCTGAGGCCGCCAGTTCGACTCATCCCCCTCCAAGGGGAGCAAGGGCGGATCACCCCCGCCACAATCTAGTTAACGATGCTCGCATCCACCCTCTTCTCACTCGCAAAGGAATCAGGGAGGTCGTTGCTGAAGAATACCGCCAAGCCGCGAGGAGAGATTTTCACCCTCATCGACCGCTTTGCCAAGGCTCCCCTTAGCCCTTCAAATCCTCGACCATCCGATCCCGCAAGGATTCAAACTCCCAAGCATTGAGACATTCGATGGAACTGATGATCCGCTCGAACATGTCAATCATTTTACCACTATCATGAGGATTTTCAACGCCTCTGATCCACTGATATATCAAGTATTCCCAACCACCCTCAAAGGGCAAGCTCGAACGTGGTTTCACTCTTTAAGAGAAGGCACCGTTACCAGCTTCGCCGAACTGACCAGACAGTTCTCCGACCAATTCATCGCCAATCGAAGGATCGTTCGCGATCCATCACATCTCTCTGGAATCCGCCAAAATGAAGGGGAAACCCTCAAAGAATTCTTCCGACGATTCACTGCTGAAGCCCACCAGATCTCAGGAGTCGACCCCGAGCTCCTACGGGGAGTGTTCCTGGGAGGTCTCCGTCCTAGCGGCTTCTACTCAGCACTTATGAGAGAAACCGTCCCCAGCTATCCAGATCTTGTACACAGAGTCGAGGCTCGGATCGCTGCCGACGAGGCTATTGAAGCTCATCGTCAACAGTTTAACGATAACCAGAAGCGAAAAAGGGAAAATGAGCCGGCCCCTCAACACCAAGAAGGAAGATTCCGACGTAACCATCAGAGAGATCTGTCGCCCCGGGAGTACACACCCCTCAACACCTCCAGGACAAATGTATTTTATGCAATCCAAGGCAAAGAGGCGCTCCGCAAGCCCAGACCTCTCCCTAAAAATACTGGGGACCAGACAAAGTACTGTGAATTTCACCATGGACAAGGACACGACACGGAAGACTGCTCAAAGCTCAAGGAGGAGATCGAGTATCTCATCAAACAAGGCCTCCTGGGGAGATTCTTACGGGGATAGGAACCAAGTCCACGGAAAGGAACGCGGCCCACCGTTTGCTAGGCCGGACTGGGGGGCAACCCCGTAGACGACCAACCCAAGAGAGGGCTTCGCACCTCAAAAGGGTTCTATCTAATATAGTGTTTATCAATTTTACTTTACTATGAATTCTGTATTCCCACAAGAACAGCTTCGCGACTATAACTCTAAAAAAGTTAACATTTTCTCATTTTAGGCTTGTTGATGGCGAGCATCATCCGTGTAGTTTAAAATGCGTACTCATTTCGCCCAAGTACGAAGACATCCATTTACCCTCACAGCAACTGCCTCCGTGCAGCGCTCCTCGCAGCAACTGCCTCCGTGCAGCGCGCTCCTCGCAGCAACTGCCTCCGTGCAGCGCGCTCCTCCCAGCAACTGCCTCCGTGCAGCGCGCTCCTCACAGCAACTGCCTCCGTGCAGCGCGCTCCTCACAGCAACTGCCTCCGTGCAGCGCGCTCCTCACAGCAACTGCCTCCGTGCAGCGCGCTCCTCACAGCAACTGCCTCCGTGCAGCGCGCTCCTCACAGCAACTGCCTCCGTGCAGCGCGCTCCTCACAGCAACTGCCTCCGTGCAGCGCGCTCCTCACAGCAACTGCCTCCGTGCAGCGCGCTCCTCACAGCAACTGCCTCCGTGCAGCGCGCTCCTCACAGCAACTGCCTCCGTGCAGCGCGCTCCTCACAGCAACTGCCTCCGTGCAGCGCGCTCCTCACAGCAACTGCCTCCGTGCAGCGCGCTCCTCACAGTAACTGCATCCGTACAGCGCGCTCCTCACAGCAACTGCCTCCGTGCAGCGCGCTCCTCACAGCAACTGCCTCCGTGCAGCGCTCTCCTCACAGCAACTGCCTCTGTTGTTAAAAGTAGCGAACAAACGACTAGAGCAGAGAATAAACGACTAAAAAACAAGCCGGAACTTTGAATAATTGAAATTTTATTATCCAAAAAGATATCATTTACAAAGGTATGGCCTCCCTTTTATAGAATGGAGGAGAGAGAGAGAAGAATACAAACTAACAATGTGGGACTAAAACTATACAACTTCTCTGGGCGGCTAGAATAAGAGACCGGAACAGGCCGCGCGGTTAGACAATGTTCTAACCGCTCGGTAATACCAGAACCAAGAGGGAGAGATGCGGTAGGAGACCGCTAGACCGGCCGGTTTCCAAGCCTCCAGAGATAAGCCGTCAGACCGCCGGATACCATACGGCGACAGCCTGGAAATCAACCCGCCAACCTCAATCCGCCAGACCGCTCGGTCTCATACTTCGACACTCCCCCTCAAGCTGGAGCATAGATATCAATCATGCCCAGGTTGTCACAAATGTGGAAGAAGGAAGTAGAAACCGGCTTGGTGAAGATATCAGCCAACTCTTTGTCGGAGGTGACGAACGGAGTGCAAATCTGTTTCTTCAAGACCTCTTCTCGAATGAAATGGCAGTCGACCTCTATATGTTTCGTTCTCTCATGGAAGACCGGATTTTTGGATATGTATATAGCGGCTTTGTTGTCATAAAACATAGGCAGAGGATAGTTGTAGACCTCTCCTAGGTCAAGCATGAGAGCCCGCAACCATTTTAACTCACACGTGGTTGACGCCATACTCCGGTATTCGGCTTCTGCACTGGACCTTGAGACAACAGACTGCTTCTTGCTCTTCCAGCTCACAAGATTACCTCCAACAAATGTGCAGAAACCCGATGTAGATTTACGGTCACCTTTATCATCCGCATAGCTTGAGTCTGAGTAGGCTTCAATTCTCAGATGACCATGCTTCTGAAAGAGTAGCCCTTTCCCTGGTGCTGCTTTGACATACTCTAGTATCTTCAAGGCAGACTGAAGATGACATTCCCTGGGAGCTTGCATGAACTGACTGACCTTGCCTACAGCATAGGCAATGTCGGGTCTGGTCACCGTGAGATAAATGAGTTTGCCCACCAGACGTCTATACCTCGTGGCATCGGATATAAGCGGTGAGTCATCTGTCCATGTTTTGTCTTCTCCAGTGGCCATGGGATACCGGGCCGGTTTGGCCCCGGTCAATCCTGCCTCTTGTAGAAGATCAAGCGCATACTTCCGTTGGGAGAGAACCAACGAGTCGGGCTTCCGAGAGATTTCTATCCCCAAAAAATATTTCGGGGAGCCCATATCATTCGTGACAAGGTGTTGACGGAGGTGTTTCTTTGTCAATTCCACCCCAGCCTGGTCATCGCCGGTAAGAAGGATATCATCCACATATACCGCCAAAACCACAAGGCCTGATGCGGTTTTGCGAATAAACAATGAGTGATCGGCGGAACTTCTTGCAAAGCCAATTGCAGCCACAATGCCACTAAACTTGTCAAACCACGCCCGAGGGCTCTGCTTTAGGCCGTAGATGGCCTTCTTCAACTGGCATACTCGTGTCTCCCCCTGAGCAACATACCCTGGAGGTTGCTCCATATAGACGTCCTCCTGAAGATCCCCATACAGAAAAGCATTCTTGACGTCAAGTTGAGAAATTTCCCACTCCCTGTTGACGGCCACAGAAAGAAGAACCCGGATGGTGCTGAGGCGAGCAACCGGAGAGAAAGTGTCAAAATAGTCAACTCCATAAGTCTGAGTAAAGCCTTTGGCCACCAGGCGGGCCTTGTAACGATCCACAGTGCCGTCCGGGCGAAACTTCACAACGAACACCCAGCGGCAGCCAACCACATCAGTACCGATCGGTGGAGGAACAAGGTTCCAGGTACCTCTTTCAGTAAGAGTGGCAATTTCCTCATCCATGGCAGATTTCCAATGAGGAATAACAAGAGCCTCCTGGTAAGTGCGGGGAGTGGTGGTAGCCGAGATGGCCAAAGCAAAGCACCTGCGAGAGGGAGTAAGCCGATCATAGGAAACAACAGCCGCAAGTGGGTGTTGGGTACACGCCCGTACCCCTTTGCGAAGGGCAATGGGACGATCCAGGTCGTCTTGTGCCTCAGGGACCGGAGCATCCGTGGCAGAGAAAGCTGGCCCGGGACTAGAGAGAGACGGCTGCGGAGACGAAGGAGGGGAGATAATAGGGAGAGGAGGAGACGGAGGAGGAGACGACATAGGAGGGGAGACGTCGACTTGTGTGGAAGACTCACAGAGAGATGGTGGAGAGTTAGAGACAGCAGGAGGAGGTGAAGATGGGAAAGAAAAGTAGGAAGCATTTTCAAAGAAGGTGACGTCTGCGGAAACAAACTGTTTGCGCAGAACGGGATCAAAACAACAGTAGCCTTTTTGAGTTGTCGAGTAACCCAAAAAGACACATTTGGTGGAGCGGGGGGAAAGCTTGTCGCGAGTAGCAGACGGAGCATGCACGAAGGCCGTACACCCAAAGATACGGAGAGGAAGAGGAAAGGGTTCCTTGGTTGGGTAGAGAATGGAGAAGGGGGTCTTGCCGTGAAGAACAGAAGAGGGAATGCGATTGATGAGATAGCAGGCAAGAAGAACAGCATAGCCCCAATAGGAGCGAGGCATCTGCATCTGTGTCATCAGAGTGCGAGCGATATCGAGAAGATGGCGATTTTTACGTTCCGCCACCCTATTTTGCTGGGAGGTGTAAACACAGCTGGTCTGATGAATAAGACCATGTTGCATACAAAAAGATGAAAACTCATGACTGAGATATTCTTTAGCATTATCAGAGCGCAATACTTTAATAGAAATAGCAAACTGAGTTTTAATCATATTATAAAAAGATTGCCATACAGATAAGAGTTCAGAGCGATCTTTTAATAGATACACCCAGGTACATCTGGAGAAATCATCAATAAAAGTTACAAAGTAAAAACTACCCCGACCAACGGTGGGAGTAGGAGCAGGACCCCAGATATCAGAATGAATGAGATCAAAAGGGCGGGAGGAACCACGACCTTGCTTCTGCGGGAAGGAGGAGCGGTGATGCTTGCCAAGCTGACACGCATCGCAGTTGAGCGGAGGACTGGTTTGAGGTAAGTGGGGAAGAAGCTGATGCAGAATCCGAGGAGGAGGATGTCCAAGGCGAAGATGCCATTGAAGCAGATCAGTAGACGAGGAAGAGAAGGCGGACAGAGCGGAAACATTGTCGAGGAAGTAGAGGCCGCCGCTCTCAGTCCCAGTAGCAATCGTCCGTTGGGTTCTCGGGTCCTGAAAACAACAAGAAGTAGGAGTAAATAATACAGAGCACTGAAGTTGCTTGCATAAAGTAGTAACGGAGAGTAAATTGCAAGGGAACTTCGGGACATAGAGAGTGTCCGCTAAGCGAAGCGAGGGAGTGACTTGAACCATGCCCGTTCCATGAACCGGGGAAGGCGAACCATCCGCAACGAGAACCGGGGGTAACCGATCATGCGTCTCTAGGAGAGAGAAGCAGTGAGGGTTTCCGGTCATGTGATTTGTAGCACCAGAGTCAATGAGCCATTTACCTTGGGTAACGACGTGTGCACTACCTGAGGTGGTGGCCACAGAAGCAGACTGCCGAGAGGAGGCGGAGGTTGAGGAAGAAGTATCACCGGAGGGACGAAGATGAGGATGTTTCTGCCAGCAGCGGTCAACTGAGTGGCCGGTACGACCACAGTGAGAGCAGAGGAACCTTGACGGACCGCGCGTGCCAGATTGGCTGCGACCACTATTGCCACCCCGCTGGACTTGGTGTGCATAGGAGTCCGGTGGAGGAGGGGAGGACAATAGAGGACGTTGGAGCAGTGAAGTAACCGCGGCGATGCGAGCTGCGGTGGCATCCAAGGTGGGAGACTCGGCTTCGCCCAAGATCTGCTGGCGGATCATATCAAAAGACTCAGGAAGCCGGAGAAGATAACAAACAACCAGGAGTTCCTGGAAGTGTTTGTGCTGTTCGGCCAAGTCCGCGGAGAAGGGGCGATTCTGGAGGATTTCGGCTCCAAGAGCCTGAACTTGCTGATAAGCCGCAGCAGGAGACATGGAAGGGCGAGCGAAGAGATCCGCGTAGAGAGTATAAATGCGGGATGTCTGGGCCCCCTTTGAGTAGAGAGCAGCAAGGTGAAGCCACGCGGTCTTGACCGTCTCATCATGGTGTATGACAGGAAGACATTCATCGGAGAGGCTGTTAGCCAACCACGTGCGGACAAGCGCATCACTGGCATCCCAGTCATCAAATTCAGCAGAGTCTGAGGGAGGAGGGTCATCGGTGAGGTGATGACGTTTGCGCTGAGAGCGGAGAAGAAAAGTGAAGGAGACGCTCCAATCCGGATAGTTGGAGCCAACAAGTTTAGAAACCGTGCCAAGGTTGCCAGAGGGTGTAGGAAGCGGCGCCGGAGTGGCGATAGGAGTGGTGGTGGTGGAGGTCTCAGAAAGGGCCATAGGAGACAACTGCGAGAGGCCGCGCGGTTAGAATATAAGCCGCGCAGATAGAAAGAAGACGAGCTGCGGCGGTCACGATGTTAGACACCAGCGGCCAGAGAAGCCACGACCAAGCCGCAGGTCCAAGACGGGGAAGAGGTCGAACGGCTAGAAGATAGACCGCACGAACGGAAAAGGCGAATAAAGAAGCAGGTCGCGACGAACAAGGAGATAGGTCGCTGCGACAGAAGGGCAGGAGAAGGAGGACGCGCGGACAGGGCGCAAACAGCGAGAACAGGTCGCGAGAAGAAGGGGCAAGCCGCGCGGACAGGGCGCACAGAATCAGGAGGAGAAGATCGATCCCTCTGATACCATGTTAAAAGTAGCGAACAAACGACTAGAGCAGAGAATAAACGACTAGAAAACAAGCCGGAACTTTGAATAATTGAAATTTTATTATCCAAAAAGATATCATTTACAAAGGTATGGCCTCCCTTTTATAGAATGGAGGAGAGAGAGAAGAATACAAACTAACAATGTGGGACTAAAGCTATACAACTTCTCTGGGCGGCTAGAATAAGAGACCGGAACAGGCCGCGCGGTTAGACAATGTTCTAACCGCTCGGTAATACCAGAACCAAGAGGGAGAGATGCGGTAGGAGACCGCTAGACCGGCCGGTTTCCAAGCCTCCAGAGATAAGCCGTCAGACCGCCGGATACCATACGGCGACAGCCTGGAAATCAACCCGCCAACCTCAATCCGCCAGACCGCCCGGTCTCATACTTCGACATCTGTGCAGCGCGCTCCTCACAATAACGGCCTCCGTGCAGCGCGCTCCTCACAGCACCTGCCTCCGTGCACAACAACCGCCTCCATGCAGCACGCTCCTTACAACAACAACCCTCGCGCAAATTCCCCGTAGGGCCTTGCCCTCCTCACGAGGAAGCCGCAAGCAGCCCTTGCGCAAACTAAGCCCCGTGCAATTCTCACGCAAACTAAGCCGTGGTCGCAACTGCGCAAATCAAGCAGCGAGCCAGTCTCGTGCGAGCGAAGCCGCGAGCCAGCCTCGTGCAAACTAAGCCGCGGTCACAAACCGCGTAAGGCAAAGTCACAAGCAAGTCTTGTGCGAGCAAAAGTCACGAGCCAAGCTTGTGCGAGCAATAGTAGCGAGTCAGTCTCACGCAAAACAACGTTATACGTCAAACTTACGTAAAATAGCATCAACCTCACCAACGGAGGTATCCGACAGCCTCGATAAAAATGGAGGCGCCGTGTTTGCACCCATGCGCCTTGCCTCACCAAGTTTCCCCTTTCGACCTTGTACAAAAAGTACTCGGTGATACACTCGGGGGGCAACAGAAACTCCACATCTCAGTAATCTCTTCCCTTGGGCGCTTAGTCCGCCATGCATGTTACACCTTGCGCACATCGCATATGCAGCGTGTATCGTGCACGCATCACTCACTTATCGTGCACATTACATAACGTGCACATCGTACCTTGTGCACACGTTACATACCTCGCGCCTTGCGCACATAAGGCGCAATTGTGCATATTACAGCAAGTACGAAAAGGCCCATAACGGCGCTTCCAGAAGCGCAAGGCAAGCAAGAGCCCGCACGCACGACACGCGCACCAAGGTTGCCCGCACGCACCCACACGCACGGTCGCGCGCGCGCACACCCGCGCGTGAGGTCGCACGCGCACGCCCGCACCCGCGTGCACGCACGCCCGCGCGCGCGCCCGCGCGCAGGTTCGCTCGCACGCACAACCGTGCGCGCGCGCGCGCGCGCACCCTTGCGCACGCCGGGTCGCGCACGCGCCCGCTCGCACTCGCGCACAGGCTCGCGAGCACGCACACCCGCGAGCAAGGTCGCGCGCGCCCGAACCCGCGCGCGGGGTGGCCCACGCCCGCGCGCGCGCACCCCCCCGTGCGCTTGCGTGATTCCGGGTGCGCCTTTACACTCGCCCGCCGTTGCGCTGGCGCGCCGTCAAGCGTGCGGACCCCCTCGCGATTGGATTCGTCGGCACCTTACCCGAAGCCCCCGTCGCCGCTCCTTCAATTTGATGAAAACGCCACCATCGTCAATCATATAAGTACGAGCATACCTTCGAAGCACCATCCTTCGCCTTCTCGGCCTTCTCTCCGGAGGAAGACATGGAAGCGGAGAAGAAGAAGATTAAAAATCCTAAGTTGTCTCTCACACGGCTCACGAGCAACAAAGGATTTGGGGGGCAATTGATGGGAATTGACTCCATTTTAGAGCTTTAGGGGTGCACATAGCAATCCCCAAAATGAGATCATGGTGTTGACTAGTCAACCCCATGATTCCCTTCATGATGGGAGAAGTGGAGGGCCCACTTTCTCTCATCTTTCATCTCCTCCATCCAATTCCCCCCTCTTTTTCTCCCACCAAAAAAGAGATCCATAAAAAAGGGAAAGAGGGGAGAGAGAGAACACCGCCGCCGCAACCGACCGCCGCCGCCCGGCCGCCGCCGCCCGGCCGCCGCCGCCCGGCCGCCGCCGCCCGGCCACCGCCAGCCGGTGGCTCGCCGCCCGAACCTCCACCGTCCGATCATGGCGCGCTACCACGGCCGTCCGATCAAGGGGAAACCACCCACTACGTTAGTGGTGGGGCCCCCATGATCTCCCCCTGGAGCCTATAAAAGGACCCCAGGGGCTCTTCATTTATGATGTAATTCTCTCCTCCTATTCTTCTCCTTCTTCTTCCTCAGGTGAGAGAACTCCCGCCTCCTCCACCGAGTCGGCCGTCGCTCGCCACCAACCACCAGCGGCCATCGACTGCCACCGGCGGCCACCAACAACCTCCAGCGGCCACCATCGGCCATCAACACCTGCCATCGGTTATTGGCACCCCACAAATGCGCAGTTAGGAAGAAGGCGCCCAAATTGAGAGGAAGCCGAGCAAAGGAGACAGTCGAAGCCCGCAAGCGCGCCGCCTCCAGGCGCACGCGTCAGAAGCATCCCGCGCGTTCCACCATTTAAGTCACTTTGGCGGAGCAGTCTGTTGCCCGCCTGCAGTTATAGCCACCCTCTCTCCCCACAAACTGTAACGGGAGCGGCCTGTCGCCCCGATTCACTCAACATACTGTAATCAGCCTGATCTAGTGGATTTTGACTGGCAGCGAACCGGTCACGTGGTTTTTCACCCGGTTGAAGGGTTTTCCACGTTAAAACTCCTTGTGTACATTTCCCCTCTTCAACTGACTGTATGCGCGCTCGACCGCTCCGTGAGCTAAGGCGGTCCAAGATTATCCGGCCCGACCGAGGCGTCGAGTTAGTCCGCAACACTTCCCTCCCAAATGCCACCCTTAAAATGATCATTTATCTTCTCTCTTCAACAGAAATCTCTGTTCTCTCTCTCAAAAGCACTATAGTAAAATTCCCTAAAATTATCATGCTTTGAAAATAAATATAAATAAAGTGAAAAAGAGAGATGATTGTTAACCGTAACCCATCTTTAGCTATACGCATATCATAACTTTCAAAAACACCCATTTTTGGGGTGTTTAATCTCAACCCTAAACTTAAAACTCTGATCATACCCTCACTTATCATAATTCTCTTCTCTCGCTGAAGCCGTTTGACGCCTCCTTTAACCTCCTGTTGAAGCCGCCCGACTCTTTCCACCTTTCTCCCACTAAAGCGGCCCGTGCTTGGATCGGTAGTGATTGCCCCTCACCTCGTCATCAGTGTATCGTCTTGGATGAAAAAGAGAATCAAATTATGTTTCACACGAACACGGACACGAACACGAACACGGACACGAACACGAACACGAACTAATGGAATTAGTAACCTAAGTAGAGATTGTTGATCAACTTACTCGCAACGTGCACACTAAAATTTGTCCATTCCATGGAGATCTTAATTCAAAGGCAAGAGTTTCGTCGCTTACCCTTGAACTAATTTCTTCTGCTCATCATACACTAAGGTTTCGTTTGGGGGAACTTATTTGCATCGGTCATGCGATTACGATCGTATGAACTGAATCTTAATTAAGCTCTGATTCATGCGATCATAACTGCTTGATCGGTGAAAATAATTCCTCCTAAATGGAGCCTAAATCGTTACGTGTTTTCAAAACTACAAGTTATGGAAATAAACAATAAACTTTGAAAGAAATGTCCCATAAGATTAAAGTACAATTTTGAACAAAATCTAAGGGGCCGTTTGTTTGTGCGGAATTGAAATTGAAGGTCTAATTCTAATTTTGTCATTTGTTTACACGTTTAACGCTAGAATTTGAAATTTAATGAATTCTGTGAAATTGAGTTTGAACTAAAGATAATTCTTTCCGATATATATAAGAATTGGATAATTCCGGCCGAAACGCGATTTTTGCCCGGGAGCACGTTTATCGCCCGAGCGCACGTTTTTTCGCCCGAGCGTATGTTATTCGCTCGGGCGCGCGTTTTTCGCCCTACCACGTGATTTTTCGCCCGGACGCGCGCTTTTCGCCTAGGTGCCTATTTTTTTCGCCCCGGCGCGCATTTTTCGCCAGGGCGCGCGTTTTTCGCTTGGGTGAGGGTTTTTCACCCCCGCGCGTGTTTTTCGACCGTGCGCGCATTTTTCGCCCAGACGCGCGTTTTTTCGCCCGAACGCGCGTTGTTCGCCCAGGCATTCGTTTTTCTCTCGCTCGCGTTTTTTTCTCCCGGGCGTGCGTTTTTCGCGTCTGGGCGAAAAAACAGCTTCCAGACGAAAAAATCCGTGTCCGGTCAAAAAATCAAGTCCGGGCGAAAAATATACGTTCGGGCAAAAAATGCGTACAGGTGAAGAAATCGCGTCCGGACGAAAAAATGCGTCGGGACGAAAATATCGCGCTGGGGCGAAAAAAGCGTTCCCGGTTGAAAAAAATTGCGCTGGGGCGAAAAAAGCGCGCCTGGACGAATAAATCGCGTCGGGGCGAAAAAATCTAGCTCGGGCGAAAAAAATCGTGCTCGATCGAAAAAATCGCCCCGGCAAAATAAATGCGGCAAGACGAATAAATGACGTATAGGCAAAAAATTCATCTTCCGGAAAAAAAATTTAATCAATTACACAATATTCACCAATATTATTTATTAGACGAACGCTAGAATTGAAATTTGTCACCAATATACAATTCTACAATATTCATCGATATTAAATTTCAATATCGAATTTCAATTCCGTGCAAATAAATGGACCCTAAATAGTTGTTGGGCCAAGCTCGTTGCGATTAACAGCTGGGTTAGGCGAGTCAAATATCGGCTAAAATATTTACAAATTCTAAGTAGTGGTTGACACCAAATTGGCTAACTATCGCCAAAAGAAGTAGCAAAGTAGCAACACGAGTTGTTTGGTATGAAATCCAATTATATAAACGAGGCATTATTATATAATAACACATATAATTAGTTAAAGCTCGAGTTAAGTGATTTATCCCGGAATACTTCATAGGCCGAATTATTCAGTAAAAGCTAAAAAATACATTTTGAAATGCTATTATTTGAATTATTTAATTATTTAGTTAGCTGTCAAGGCTGTCAAGCAATCAAGTATTTTTGAAACAAAATTTTTTTTCAAATCATAATATCTATCTACAATTCACAATTACAAATTTGCTAGTAGGCTTTGTTCGGCACGATGGCAGCGGTCGCGAACAAATACGGAGGTTAGGAATGTTGTTCGAACACGCAACCTCACAAAATGAGCTTCATTCAATTTTGGCACAGTGGTGATGGTCGTAAACGCATGGGTTAAACGACACCAACGTGCCAAGCGGAGCCTTTACGTAAAATGTTAGTTTTTTTTAGCAAAAATGCCAGGCCATGTAAAGCCTTAAAATAATTTTCTTGTTTTGATTTTGAAAAAAATTATGAACTTTTTAACATAATTCTACTGTAAAATTACACAGCCGATAAACACAAAATTCCAAGTAATCGTATTGTTCGTAAACTAAAAAAATATTTTTAAACTCCAAAGAGTCAGCCGAGCCTAAGACCTTCAAATAAACAGCATGGTTTATTATTCAATTATTAGTAAACTAATTATTATGAATTTTGGTATTTACATAAGAAATAAAACACATAAACAGACTCTTTCTTAATAAGAACAAGTCAGAGAGTGAACACGTCACCGCCGAACACTAAGCACGACCATTAAAGCTAATAAATGCTTAACAGCTTTAATTAATTACAAAATACAAATGCCGCCAAAACATTATCTGGATTCTGTACACTAAATTCTTTTTTTTAATATTAATTAATCTGCAAATCAAAATCAAATCTACTCAATCCGTCACTTCGACCAGCAAGCAAAATGAGGAGGAGGGTGTTTTTGTCATTGCGGATGAAACTTTAGCAGCTGTCGTTTCTTCTTGAAGCCCACGACAGCCTGAGCCGCCGGGTCAATCACGTGACACCCGGCGTTCGCCAATTGGTATATTTTTCGGCGCCGGCTGCGCACGCAAAGCCTTCGGCGGCGATGGCGGGCCCCGCGCCATACACTTTGGAGAAACTGACACGCGGGCATGCTTTTTCCCGTGCGGGCGACGGCATGCGGGTTCATAGGTTTGAAGAAGATCGATCGTCAATGTAGGATTACGAGCGGTCGCAATGAAGTCGCTGTTGCCGCATACGAAGCTCATGACGCGAGCAACCGTGCGGGACGCAATCGCCGTTAGGCTTCCTACGGAGGCGGCGGCGCAGGCCTATTGGCTGCCCGGTAACTATGCGGAGATCGATGCGGGCAGCGGTGGTTGATATAAAATACTACAACATTCTATTTAGCTAAAAAATTCATACTTGAGTTACTCTCACTTAGAAATAGATGCAGAAGATGATTGATCGACATATTAATCAACGGTCAGTATTTAATATTATATGGGCCGCATGATATCATATCAACGATCAGTATTTAATACTGCACTCATTTTTTGATGAGAGAAACCCACCTAAAATTTGTTCTTAAAATTTAATACTATATCTATTTAATATTGTGTCTATTTAAGTGGGCTGCCTATAAAAAATAGGTCAAAGAAATCAAATGGGTCTTTGAGATTGAATTCTTAAAATTTTAAATTGTGTCGAAAAAAAGTCTTCCAAATTCTCCCGATATTCAGTTTTTCACTGGATCAGGCAGCAAGAACTATTAGGTCTCAGCAGTCTCAGCAAGACCTAAAGAAGGTTAAACCGGATCCGTATCCGAACCAAATACCCAAGAGATTGTAGCATAAATTTTCAATTAGAGTATATTATGGAGTCTTATTTTCATTGTTGTCGTAATGTATAGACGTATCATTTAAAATTCTTCTCTTTATTCTTATATGATTCATCTTTAATAGATCTATCAAGCTAAAGAATAAATCATTTGATGTAGTCATATTAGAATGATAAAGAATGACTCATCAATTTTATATATTCTACCATTAGTTTAAGTTGAATTTACAAGGTGAGGGCTTTAGGAATAACTTATTGCATGGCTTGTAATTATGTTAGTCGGTCATTGCAAGAATAAAATTACATCTACTGCTCTATTTGTGGGATTTATTTTCACCGATCAAGCGATTACGCTCGCATGAACCGAATCTTAGTAACCACTTGACCGGAGAAAATAAGTCCCCCAAAATAGAGCCTAAACCTCGTGCAAATACTTAGCATGATTCGTTGGTTGCCTAAAAACCTGGTGGGAAACACATGTTGGGTTAGAGCATGGTTGTAGGCGGTTGCAAGAACTTATTCAAACAAGTTAATTCCTACTTTTATTTTGCTTACTCGTGTAATAGTGTTGGAATTTTATGAGTTATTATCAGAGTCTAACACAAAACATCTGAGGCTCTGTTTGAGGGGACTTATTTAAGGTCCCGTTCATGCGGTCGTAATCGCTTGATCGGTGAAAATAAGTCCCTCCAAATGAAGCCTTAATCACTCAATTAGAAAATTATGCTCCAAACATCCTATTACCAGGGGTAATTTAGTCTAATATTAAAAAAACATGAATTTTTTGCTTAAAAAGTCTCTGCATGAGATCTAGAACTTGGAGGGCTGTTCTGACACAATTTAAAATTGTAGGGACTATGTTTACATTCTCTTTAAACCTCGGGGCTCATATGGTATTTGTCCCATAAAATTTGGGCATTGTAATTAGAAAATCTCATTTTGCTCTTAGAAAATCATTACTATTAGCAATCATCAAATTTTAAAATATAATGAATTACATTCATTGATTCAAAATTTTAGCATTACAAAATGTTTTTAGTAGCTATACATCATGATTTTGTGCCACAAATTAAATATATGTATGATACTTGATAGGCCCCCTTAGAAGCGCTAAGCGCACCCACACATGGGGTGCGATTATCCAAAAAGCCCCCACTAAACCCTTGGGGCGTAACAGCCCAGAGCGAAACCAGCCCGTGGCGTGCCGCCTGGCCTTCCGACCGTCCAAACTGGGCGTCACTCTGGTCGTCCCATTCTGACGGCCATTCGGCCGCCCAGCCCTCCGCCAGCGTGCGGAGGGCCGCTCTCCGATCGCCCGATTTGGTGGTCCTTTGGCCGTCTGGATCGGGCGGCTTCCTCGCCACTCGAGAAGGGCGGCCTCGTGGTCTCCCGTCCCATCACCTACGTTCATTCAGGGCGCGAGGCCGCCCCCCTCGGGTGGCCAAGCCCACGGCCTCCTGGCCGCCCTTGGTCGCCCAGCCCTCTGTCGGTGTACTGAGGGCTGGCCTCCTAGCCGCCTAGATCAGGCGGCCTCCCCGATCTGGGTGACCTCCTGATCTCCCATTGTCGCCCACCCCTCCGCCAGTGTGTGGAGGGCTGGCTTCCAAGCCGCCCAAATCAGGTGGCCTCCTGGCCGCCCTTGGCTGCCCAGCCCTCCGCCAGTGAGCGGAGGATGCCTCCCCGACCGTCGTAACTGGGTGGCCTCTTGGTCGGGCAACCATTCTTCTGTGCGCGAAGGGCTACCACCTTTTGCCGGTTTCAGCCGGGAGGCCGATTTTTCGGCTGTCGTCTCTCTTGGCATCGACCGTCGCCCAGGACGCCCCTCTCCTCAACGGCCAGGTGGTCGGACCACCCATTATGTCCAAGTTGTCGGCCGTGTGTTGGGGTCCAGCAACGCCTCCGGTGTGGGAGGTACGGCGCGAGGCGCTATGGCCCACACTAGTCGAACATTAGGGTGTGTACAGCTCTATAAAGGAGCGGTAGCGTCTTTCCTAATAGTCCGGGCTTTTGGGAGAGTTGGTTGCGCCGTGTTCCCTAACACCATGGGCAAAGTCTTCTTTTCCGAAAAAGTCGTAATCCACGTGCTTTAATTCGGGTGTTCCTATTCGTTCGTTTGATAGTTATCGAGGTAAATTACCGGCTCGCCCCTCCTAAAATCTATGAACAAAACTCGTGCCTCCTTCATTTGGATCCTTTAGCTCTCCCCAAAATTTTCCTACGATTTTCTCTCTCCTCTCATATTTTTCCTACGATCATACTCTCTCTCTCTCTCTCCATTCCTCCTATTTCTCTCTCTCTCTACAGTATCCCCGCCAAAGACAGTCTTGACAGCCGAAGTCTGTCTTAACCGTCGAACACCGTCTTTACTGCCAAAGCCGTCTGCGAGATTCATTGAGCACTTCGAAGGTTGCAAGAAGTTTAATAATTGTCTTCTGCCTTCGGCCGTCTGTGTGACGACCGAGCAAACCACAAGCCTCCTCAATGTCAGTAGACCAAGCCCGCTAGCGCTCCTAAGTTCATGTGCCCTACACCATAAGCAGAAACAAGGTCGCAGTTTCATGAACAGTGTCTTATCGAGCTCTGAGCGCCTTCCCTTTCATCTCATGAATGTAACGAGAGGCGATATTTCACCCTCGTTTCTTTTAAAAGTCATGTACAACAACAAACAAATAGTGGCAGTTTGGTCGGCCCAAATTCGACTACGTGATTTTTCACCCCTTTCCAGGATTTTCAACGTTAAAAATTCTCTTGTCAGCTATCTCCTCAGCATTGACTGTTTGCGCGCTCGGCCTCTCCCAGGCTAATGCGGCTCAATTTAGTTTGGTTTACCAGGAGCCTTGAGCGATTAGAAACAGTTTGGTTCCTTCTGTGGGAATCCCAATTCCCGACATTTTTAGAAGATCTAGAAGATAGTATTCTCAGCACATCGATATTCATGACTAAAGATTATGACAAGAAGAGCCACCCGCACTACTGAAGAGACAGTCTCTGGAGGGCACGTTGATTCAATTCTCCCTCATTCGCTTATGCCTGAAGAAGAGCTACCCATGGCATCCAGCTCAGCGCACATAGTTCGCCCGGCCAGAGAACCTAAAGATAATCTCTATCATTGCCCAAAAGCACCAGGTCTCAAACCTATAAATGAAAGGCTCATACGCAAAGAAGTTTGCGGCGTAATTGTTGAAGAGCGCGAACGAGCAGAGCAATGTGCCGCTTTGGTCAGCCACCCTCTCCATCATCACTCATCATTCGCACCTGAGGTCTTGTCACATCCAATCCCTCATGACTTCAAGCTCTTAAATATTGAGACATACGATGGAATGAACCACCCATCATAGCACGTCAAATAATTCGCAATATAATGCGGCTCTGCAATGCCCCCGATCCACTGTTGTGTCAAGCGTTCCGATAACTCTAAAAGGATAAGCTTGCACCTGGTTCCTTTCACAAAAGGAGGATAAATTGAGAATTTTGCTGAGCTAACACAACAATTCGTGGACCAGTACATCATTAGCCATCAGATAGTCAAAGACCCTACCCAGTTGTCCGAGATCCGCTAAAACAAATTGGAAACCCTTAGGATCCGTTCATTTCAACGACAATGATATTGAAGTATTGGCTTTTAATCCAATATCAATACACATGAGAAATGACATTGAGTTTAAATCCAATTCTTTTGTTCGGTCGCATGATGACTTTCTGTCATAGGAATTGACATTAATCACTTTTTATTGTTCGTTTGCAGAAAGATTTTCAATCATAGGAATTAACATTAGCCAATTCTCTCAATTAAAAATAACAAACGCGGATTTTTCGCCCGACATCAATTTTATCGTCTGGACACGATTTTTTCGTCATGACGTGATGTTTTTGCCCGGGCTTAAATTTTTCAGTCCGAACGTGAAATTTTTCGTTCGAACGCGATTTTTTCACCGAAACGCAATTTTTTCTTGTGGACGCGATTTTTCTGCCTGAACTCAAATTTTTCGCTCCAATACTACTTTTTCGCCAGGACGCGACTTTTAATCCCGGACGCTATTTTTTGCCCGGACGCGACTTTTTCGCTCAGGCGCGTTTTTCGTCCCGACGCGATTTTCAAACGGGGTTTTCTTCTTCCCATTTTTCAATGAAAGATTCATATTAAGTAATTTCAATGTACCCGACGTGATTTTTTGCCCGGACGTGAAAAAAATTGCCCGAACAAGATTTTTTCGGCCGGACGCAATTTTTTCGCCCGGGCGTGACTTTTTTGCCCGGATGCGAATTTTTTCGCCCTGACTCGATTTTTAATCCTCGACGCGAATCGTTCAGGGTGAAAAATCGCGTTCGGACGAAAAAATCGCGTTCGTGAGAAAAAGTCGCGTTGGTGCGAAAAAGTCGCGTCCGGGCGAAAAAGCCGTGTCCGGTCGAAAAAGTCGCGTCCGACCGAAAAACTCGCGCCCAGGCGAAAAATCACGTCCGGGCGGAAAATCGCGTCCAGGCGAAAAATCGTGCCCGGGCTGAAAAATCGCGCCCGGGCGAAAAATTCTTTCCCGGGAGAAAAAATTGCGCCCTGGCGAAAAAATGCCCACGGGCAAAAAAATCTTGTCTGGACGAAAAAATTCGTGTCAGTGCAAAAAAATTTAGCCCGGGCGAAAAAATTACGCCCGGGCGAAAAAATCGCGACCGTGTGAAAAAATCGCGTCCGGGCGAAGAAAACGCCCAGGTGCGAAAAAACCGCGTTCAGGCGAAAAAAACACGTTCAGGCGAAAAAACTCGTCCGGGCAAAAAAATAGCGTCCTGGTCAGAAAATCACGTCTGTGCAAAAATGTTGCATTCGGGCAAAAAATCTTGTCTGCTCCAAAAAAATCGCATTTATGCAGAAAAAATTTCTCTTCTTTTGAAAAGCCGATGTTGACAATCTCAATATCTGCACTTAGAGATAGACATTGAACCAATGAATTTTTAATTTTGTGAGAATATCTGCGGCTTTCCACCAGAAAGTCAATTTCACTCTACAATTGTTGATACGAACAACGAAAAAGGCTTTCATTTTCTTAACGTCAATACTTTAATATCAATATCGTTGAAACGAACGGACCATTAAAGATTTTTTTCCAACGTTTCATCACTGAGGCATGATAATTCTCTAGGGTGAACCCAGAGCTCTTGCGAGGGTTTTTTTCTCAAAAGGCTCTGCCCTGGTCGCTTCTACTCCGTACTAATGCGAAAGACAGTTCTCAACTACCCTGGCGTCATACTTCGGGTCGAGGCCCAGATTACCACTGACGAAGCAATTGAAGCTCGCCATCGGCAATTCGAGAGGAGATCGAAGAGTCAGAAAGGGCAGGAGTCACCACCGTCGCTAGTTACCCAGAAGAACGGTGCGCGCCAATGCAACCCCCTGCCGAGTTCAAGACCAACGTCAACATTAGGACTACACTCCCCTCAATACCACTCGAACTAACATACTACTCTCCATCCATGATGGTGATGCCTATCACAGGCCTAGGCCACTCGCACCAAAAAGAGGAGATCGGTCCCAATATTGCAACTTCCTTCAAAGACGCGGCCATAACACAGAAGACTGTCATATGCTGAAGATAGAGATCGAACGTCTCGTCTAACAAGGATTTCTCAGAATAATCCTGTTGAACTAGGACCCGAACCAGTGCGCGCCCTTTGCTGGTAACTCAGTAAAGGCCAACGCTATACCCCAGCATAGGTAAATCAAAGACCATGGACAGGAGGATTTTCCACTAGTACATCACACAAAATTTGTACCTCATTTACCGATAACTTCATTGTTCATTATTATTCTTTGTTCAGGTGTAACAAACTACTAACACAAGTATATATACTTTGATTATCTACACAACTACAATTGCTTCTAATTTTGCCAAAAGTGCAGATGTCCTGTAGAAAAATTCGGTTAAATAAAAACACGGATGCAGTTTCCATCACCAACCAACAGATTCTTAAACTTGTACAAGTGTGAATCAAAACACCCGCTTCCGCGCTACAGGGCTTCATGCCCCAACAGTGCAGAGCACCCGCCCCCGTGATGCTGGGCTTCATGCCCCCGTGCTGCAGAGCACTCGCTCCTACGCTGTAGGGCTTCATGACCCCGCGCTGCAGAGCACTCGTTCCCGCACTACAGGGCTTCATACCCTCTGCGCTACAGAGTCCCGCTCCCGCACTGCAGGGCTTTATGCCCCCATGCTGTAGATCACCAACTCCGCATTGTAAGGCTTCATGCCTATGAAAAAAAGAGCGAGAAAACGGCCAAGAGGTAAATAAAGGAAAATTTTATTGCTCAAAAAAGATAATTATTACATAGGTATGTCTCCTTATTTATATAAAACGGGAGAGAGAGAATGCAACAATCGATGTGGGGCTAAAAAATAAGTCGGGCGACTTATGCGGTTATACAACAAATAACTGTACACCTAGAGGCGACAAAGGAAAGCCGCCACACAGTTAGGGAAGATCGCTGGAACAGGCCGCCAGATCGCAACAACGAGTTGCCACTAGACCATAGTTGCGGCTAACCATCAAACCGCAGTTGTTGCAAACCATCAAACCGCAAGTGCGGGGTTCCACCAGACTGTAGATGCAGTAAATCACCTGACCGCTGCTGCAGCTTTATCCAGACCGTTGTAGCCAACGACCAGATCGCAATGGCTAACCTCCAGACCGCTGCGGCTAATATCTGATGCACTGCTGTTGCCTCAAACCAACCCGCTGGATATACTACTACATAGACCGCAGGGCCAAACTGTCAGACCGCAGACCAAGCAGGTCGTTGGGCCAAACCGCCAGATTGCCGACTAGATAAGCCGTTGCGACTAGTTCAGCTAAATCGCCAAATTAACACTCCCCCTCAAGCTGGAGCATATATGTCAACAATGCCAAGCTTGCTACAAACATCTGAAGTGGAAACTGATTTCGTGAAGAAGTCTGTCAGTTCTTTATTAGAAGTGACAAAGGGAGTACAAATCTGATTTTTCAACACCTCTTCCCTAATGAAATGACAATCAACCTCATTGTGCTTTGTCCTCTCATGAAAGACAGGATTCTTCGATATATAAATATCGGCTTTATTATCATAGAACATAGGAAGATGACGATCATAGACTTTTCGCAAGTCATGCATAAGCACTCGTAACCATTTCAACTCACAGGTAGTTGAAATCATACTCATATACTCTGCTTCAGCACTTGACCTTGATACCACTGTCTGCTTCTTGCTTTTCAAGCTAACAAGGTTTCCTCATACAAAGGTGCAAAAACCTAATGTAGACTTCCTATCTTCTTTGTTATCAGCATAGCTAGCATCAGAATACGCTTCAATCTTCAGATGATTATTCTTCTGAAACAACAGACTCTTTCCTGGAGACCCTTTCACATACTCCAGAATTTTCATGATAGACAAAAAAGGACACTCTCTAGGATTCTGCATAAACTGAGTGACATTTCCAACCATATAATAAATATCTGGTCTAATAATAGTTAGATATATGAGTTTGCCTACAAGTCGTCTATACACAGTGAAATGTGGAAGAAGTGGTGAATCTTCAGTCCACCCCTTATCATCTCCAACTACCATCGGGCAACGAACAGGTTTCGTGCCAAGAAGATCGGTCTTTTTTAAGAGATCTAGCGCATACTTTTACTGTGAAAGAACCACCGAGTTCCTCTTTCATGAAATCTCAATGCCTAGAAAGTACTTTAGAGGTCTCATATCCTTAGTAACAAAATGATATCGAAGATGTCGTGTAGATAGATCAATGTCCTCTTTATCATCACCAGTCAGAAGAATATCATCAACATATACAGCAAGAAGCACAAGGCCTTTAGTAGTCTTGCGTATAAACAAAGAATGATCAGCAGAGCTTCGAATGAGTTAAAAATGAGGTAAAAAGGCGAACAAGAGGAAAATAACCGCAAATTTTATTGCTCCAAAAAAGTAAGTAATACATAGGTATGCTCCCTTATTTATAGAAAACGGGGGAGGTGAGAGAATACAACCCACAATGTGGTACTAAATATAAGTCGGGCGGCCTGAGCGATTTGACATACCCAAACCGCTCACTATACCAGCCACAATATTACAACCTCCGGACACAAGAGTAAGGCCGCCAGATAAGTCGCTAAGCCGCTCCTGCAGATAGCTATCAACCCACAATGCTGCTCACCAATTCACTGAAGCTGCGACAAGACACTAGATCGCATACCGTGGGTTGCCATCAGACCGCTGAGGATAAACCTTGGACCCGAGCTCCACGACTTCACAAACCCGCTGCAGCCTGACAATCTGAATCAACAGCTCGATGTGGCTACTTGCTAGAATACTGGCTGGTCAGGCCGCGACGAACTGGCTAGACAGGCCGCGGCGGCTTGTTCGGCTAACCGCCCGAACAGAGTTTCAACACTCCCCCTCAAGCTGGAGCATATATATCAATCATGCCCAACTTGCTGCAAACCTCTGTGAACGAAGTAACCGGTTTCGTGAAGTAATCTTCCCGATCTCTATCAGAAGTAACAAACAGAGTGCATATCTGATTCTTCAGAATCTCTTCTCTAATAAAATGATAGTCAACCTCGATTTGCTTCATCCTATCATGAAAGACCGGATTCTTCGAAATGTATATAGCTGCTTTATTGTCACAAAACATCGGTAGAGGATGATCATAAAACTCTCCCAGATCTATTAAGAGAGTTCGAAGCCACTTTAGCTCACAAGCAGTCAAAGCCATGCTTCTATATTCGGCCTCTGCACTCGATCTGGCAACCACAGCCTGCTTCTTGCTTTTCCAACTGACTAGATTTCCTCTAACAAAAGTACAGAAACCTGATGTTGACTTCCTGTCGCCCTTATCATCTGTGTAGCTCACATCAGAATAAGCCTCTACCTTCAAATGTCCCCTTTTCAGGAACAAGAATCCTTTACCTGGTGCACCTTTTACGAATTCAAGAATCTTCAAAGCAGACTATATATGACACTCCCTAGGAGCTTGCATAAACTGACTTACTTTTCCCACTACATAACAGATATCTGGTCTAGTAACTGTCAGATAGATGAGTTTACCAACCAGACGTATGCACCTCGTGACATCTTCTAGAAGAAGAGAAGACTCACTCAAGCATTTGTCATATCCAACAACTATAAGGGACCGAGCAGTTTTAGTTCCAAGAAGACCTGTATCTTGTAGAAGATCTAGAGCATATTTCCTTTGTGAAAGAATGATAGAGCCAGGTTTCTGAGATATCTCAATCCCCAGAAAATACTTAAGAGACCCCATTTCCTTCGTAACAAAATGCTGAAGAAGATGCTTCTTTGTCATATCAATGTCTTTCCTGTCATCCCCAGTAAGAAGAATATCATCCACATATACCGCAAGAATAACCAGCCCAGACGAGGTCTTCCGAATCAACAATGAGTGATCTGCAGTGCTCCGAACAAATCCAATAACAGAAATAACCTCATTAAACTTCTCAAAACAGGCTCTTGGACTCTATTTAAGACCGTAGATGGCTTTCTTCAATTTACACACTAGAGACTCCCCCTGAGCAACATACCCAGGAGGTTGCTCCATATAAACCGTCTCATTCAAATCTCCATAAAGAAAAGCATTCTTGACATCTAACTGAGATATGTCGGGATCGTAGTAATCCGGGCAACCAGAGAGAACGTATCAAAGAAATCCACACCATAAGTCTTCATAAATCCTTTGGCTACCAGACGGGCTTTGTAGCGATCAACAGTACCATCAGGAAGATACTTGATGACAAAAACCTAACGACAACCAACCACATCAGCACCAGGAGGAGTAGGCACAAGAGACCAAGTACCCCGTTCAGTCAGAGTCTTCATCTTCTCATTCATAGCAGCTTTCCAATGAGGAATAAGAAGAACATCATGATAAGAAGTCGGAAGAACACTAGCCGAGAGGGCCAAAGCAAAACTCTGCGCCCGAGGAGACAAGCTGGCGTAAGACACCACACCAGGAAGAGGATGCTGAGTGCATGAGCGAACACTCTTTCGGAGAGCAATAGGAAGATCAAGGTCAGCCATGTCTACATATGTAGATCCTCCCGAAGGAGAGATAGGCACACTCGGAACCATGGGCGGTGGCTCAATAGCGGAAGCAGGAATAACAGGAGAATCACAAGAAGAAGAAGAAAGAATAGTAGGCTCAGGAGAAGGTGCAGAAATAACGGGTGATGGAACGGAATCATTAGAAGAAAGAAGAGTAGATGAGGACAAAGAAAAGTATGGAACAGTCTCAAAGAAAGTAACACAGCAGAAATATACTACCGACGGAGAACAAAATCATAACAGCGATATCCTTTCTGAGTCGGACAATAGCCCGGCCAGAAAGACACATTTAACCGAGCGAGGTGATAACTTATCACGAGTAGAAGAAGGAGAATGAACAAAGGCAGTGCATACAAAGATACAAAGAGTTAAAGGAAAAAGATTCGCATCAGGATGCAGAATAGAAAATGGAGTCTTCCCACCGACAACAGAGGAGGGAACACGATTAATAAGAAAGCAAGAGAGAAGGACCGCATCCCCCAATAAGACTTGAGAATATGCATCTGGGTAAGCAGACTCCGAGCGACGTCAAGAAGATGACGATTCTTCCATTCAGCAACACCATTTTGTTGTGATGTATACGGGCAAGTGGTTTGATGAACAAATTCATGATCAATACAAAATGACGTAAACTGATGACTAAGGTACTTCTTAGCATTATCAGACCGAAGAATTTTAACAAAAGTAGTAAACTGAGTATGAATTTCATTATAAAAAGCAGTGAAAACAGAAAAAAGTTCAGAGTGTTCACGCAATAAATATAGCCACGTACAGCGGGAAAACTCATCAATAAATGTCATAAAATATAAACTACCCCTACCAACAGTTTGAGTAGGTGCAGGACCTCATATATCAGAATATACAATATAAAATGGTCGAGAATAACTACGTCCTTTGCTGGCAGGAAAAGTAGAACGATGATGTTTCCCAAACTAACATGCTTCACATTAAAGAGAGGACTCGCCCCGAGGTAAATGAGGTAAAAGAAACCCTAGAGCCTAACACAAGGTGAGGTGCACAAGGAAAAGCTAACTGTAATTACAGTTTGAGCTTTAGTCCTAACACAGCAACTAGTAATCCTAGGTAGTTCTAGTCACAGCCACAATGCAGTAATTAAAATAAGCAACACAGAACACACAAGAAGATTTATAGTGGTTCCCTCTCAATAGGTACATCCACTCTTCTACCACCCTGGTAGGAATCAACTACAGGTTTTTGTTCAGGTGCCCTGCCACCAACTGATCTGATTCAGGTAGATCAAGTAAACCCTTTGAGCTTTTGATAAAGAGCTCAAAATCCAACACAGGTTTTTGCTAAGGTGCCCTGCCACCAAGGTTTACTTTTGAAGGGAGTAATAACCCTTTGTATAGGAGGTTGAGAGAGTTAGAATGTCTTCTCTATTGTTAAACAAAATTAGAGAAGCTAGTGGATTGCACTAAGCTATAGAAAGCTCTGAAGGAATCAAAGCTCCCCCTGGCTTAGAGAATATCCAGGAAGAAGCCTTGCTTCAGGGTTCAGGTTCTCTTTAGAACTCTTGACAGAGAAGATCTGTTTGTCTTGAGGTTCTTGAAGGAGCAGCTTGAAGAAGACTCTTGATATGGAATGGTTGTTCTTCTTCAACAGCTTTTCTTTCTTCTTCTTCTACTACTTGAAGCTCTGAGTATGCATGATCCTGTAAGCAGAATGAACTCAGGATTGAAGAAGAGAGCTCTGAAGAGAGTTGTTCTACACTTGTTCTTGTTGTTGAATCTGTGTATCTGTGTATATGAATATCTGTATATTAACTTCTCGCGACGTCGAGTGGACTCGACGCCTTCTCGACTGTCTCTGGTCATCAGTGGGTCTTGGCTGAGGCTTGGCGCGAACGATCTCACCTACTCACAGGAGGGAGCTCCACCAAGGCGCAAGCGGTTCCGGTCTGAAGCCCGAAGCTAGTTCAATCCTGACCGTTGGTGCCTATGGGTTCCCTCCAACGAATATGGGGTTGTACAGGTCTGTTGCGCTATAGATCCTCATAATTGTGGTGAAATGGTTGATGTGTTCTAGCGGGTCGTTTGTCCATCGAACGTTTCGATGCTTGGCAGTTTTAACCCATGCGGAATAGGATGTGCTATAACCTGGGGAGCGAGTGGAGAGCCCTGATGGAGGTGGAGGCATGCGAGAATGTAGTGTCACCCAAGTTGTCTGTATTCCTCGACAATTACTTCTCGAATTTATTCTCGAGTGATACTCTCGCGTGGCGGCAATCAGGCATCTTCTCCTAAGTTGCGGGGACGGCGACCAGCTCTGACTCCCCGAGGAGTCAGGTGAGTGAAGCTAGCGGTATCAGAGAGTTCTTATGATATTTATTCTTTTTGCGAAACTTCTTGCGTCGGACCATGATTTGGCATAGGCAGATTAATAGCTGGTGCTGGTGGCAGAGGAGGAGCGGGGGGTGCTCCTAAATTTCTAAGCAGAGTGAGCATTTCGGTCTGCTACTCCTCCATCTGGCGAACATGCCCCTCGAGGGCGGTAACAGGTGCGAAAGCGGCCTCTGCGGTCAATGGCACGTCCACCAGAGAGTGGGAGTCTGTTGGTTCAGTGTGTCCTTCTTGGACGGATCCTTCAGCTGTGCGGGCTCTTTTTTTTGCCATTGAAGTGGAACTTAAATGTTGCAAGGATGGAGGTCTTGGCTTTTGAAAGATGTTGGGGATCGTGTTCCCACAGACGACGCCAAACTATTGCGGACTGACTCGACGTCCCGATCAGAGCGGATTAAATTGGACCGCCTTAGCTCTCGGGACCGTCTAGCGCGCACATAGTCAATGAAATAGGTCAAATGTACACAAGAGGTTTTAACGCATAAAAACTCCTTAACTGGGTAAAAAACCATGCGACTGAATCTGTGCCGGTCAAAATCCATTATTTGCTTGCGGTTACATGGCGTTTGGGGAATCGAGGGCGACAGGCCGCTCCTCGTTACAATTCTGTGGTGAGAGAGAGAATTTTATGACTCTCGTCGGGTAACAGACTGCGCTGAAGGAGTGTTGGTTGCCACACGGAGCCTGTGAGCGCGTGCTTGCGGCGACTGTCTTCTTCCTTGAGCTGCACGCTTTGGGACTTGGGCGTCTCCGTTGCTCGCTGACTTGGTGGCGGCTCGATCACGGTCTGAGGGTGGCTCGAAGGTGGCCGGGAGACGATGATCCGACAGAGCTCTGGCTTTAGGAAGAAGAAGGCTGGGAGCCCAAAGATCCGAAATGAGGAGGCCTGAGACTCCTTTTACAACCTCCAGGAGGTGATTACGGTGGTTACACGGTTATCCGCACACTGTAACCACCTACATAAACATTAATTTCATAATTTAGGGGATTATTTATTTTAATGATGACATGCCCCCTCCCCACTAACTTGGTGGTTAGCGGGTGGTTACCGGCGGCGGTAGTTTTTGAAAGAATGCCCCCCTGATCCTCCTATTGTGGAGGAGATCATGGGAAATGAGTTGACCGGTCAAACCCATGATTTCTCCTTATGGGGGTGATCATAGAGGGCTTCATCTCCATCAACCTTCATGACAAACAGGCCCGAAGTCGTTGGTTCCATATATATTCAATTATTCACGATAGAAATGACCCTGGGTGTAGACTATAGAGACAGTGTGTCTGAAGGGCACCACATCCATAGAAAACAGAGCGGTGCGAAGCAGAAAGCAGAGCGGTCCGAAGCAGAAAGCATAGCCACCGCCTAGGAACGGGGTTCAACCCGTGATCCCCCAGGCAATGAACCCATCCCCAAACACACCTAGAATCAACGGAAGCAAACTTTGTTTATTACTGAAGGTTGGGGGGGGGGGGGCGGGGGGGATGTGAATGTCGTGTAGTTGCCTGGAATTAACGTTACGATTTCGGTAATGATCCTTCTCCCCTAGTCCTCGGCGATGAGGGTGAGATTGATGATTTCGTGATCACGCGTATATACTACGATTCTGTTTTTAAAGCCTTTCAGTCTTTGAGCATTTGCGGCGTCAATGGCCGCTTTGATCCGCCTTGTGAAGCTACGATATTGGTGCTTCTGAACGTGAACTGCGCGAGCTTTCTGCTTGTCGACGATGCCGGCCTAAGTTGTTGGTGGCGTAGGCGAATGAGGCGGCCGCATGCAGTTGGGTCCAAATACCCATGTCGGGCCCGGGATAATGGCGAACGTGAATTTAGATCCAGGCCCGGAACAAAGTAAAAAAAATTAGATTTTGTTTTATGATTATAACATTCATACGAATAAATAAAAAAAGTTATCATCTCAAAAGAATCAAGTGCACACTCATTTAAAAGAAAAATCAATAATATTTTTTACATATAAATTTTAGAAAACGGAAAAGAAATGATTAGACTATTACTGAAAAATATTGTGTATACGTGTATATATATACATATAAACAACAACAACACCCAAGCCTTTATCCCACTATGTGGGGTTGGCTATATGAATCCTCTGTCGTCATTGTGCCCTATCTTTTGTCATAATCTCACTAATGCCTAAGTACATCATGTCTTCACTTATAGTTTCATTCCAAGTCTTTATTGGTCTACCCCTCCTTCGTTTAACATGCCTAGTGACTAGACTCTCACAACGCCTGACAGGAATCTCTAATGGCCTCCTTTGTACGTGTCCAAACCATCTTAGACAAGCTTCTCTCATTTTATCTGCAATTGTTGCTACTCCTGTCTTATCCCCGATAAATTCATTCCTAATTTTATCCAATCTCGTGTGTCCACACATCCACCTAAACATTGGCGTCTCCGCAACTCCCTTTTTTTTTTCTCTTGTACACAATTCACTGCCCAACACTCAGAAACATAGAGCATCGCAGGTCTATTTGCAGTACGGTAAAACTTGTGAGTGTTGCTCGAAGCATACGGATGGGGATCTAGGTGGAACCCCCTACCCGTTGCCCCTAGGTGGGTATAAATAGGCAAACCCTTAGGAGTTACTACGGGTATGGGTTAACCGTCTACCCGACACGACTCGTTAAGCCTCTGAACCCGTTAATTGTCCAAATATACACTAACAATCTCCTCCTATATTTGTGACAAATAACGTATACGTTTCGGAGTGCAGAAAGTGGAGAATAATAAAAACATGTTTCCGACTTTACACATTTCTATAAGAGTTAGCACAGTTTTTAAAGAAACATAAACATGAATTTTAAAAAACAATAACATAATACATCAAAAGAAAATGTGCTACTCAACAATAAATAAGTCTGAAAAACAATAAAATGACTACAGATCAACGTGTAACAATTCTACTCAGAGAGTAGATCATCATCATCTATGTCAAAATCCACTTTCTCTCCTCCATCTTCACCAGTGCCTGCAAGGAATTTCATGAGTCAGACTCTATGAATTCATAAACATATGCAGTGACGTATCAAAGTAAGCTAGCTCTACCTAAATGAGCTTAGTACTTGTAGCAGTAGTGAAGTAACACTGTCAGCATCTCTATCCAGTCTAGCTAGGACCAGTCAGGTTTTGATTTTAATAAATCAAACGTTGTTATCTTACTCATTAGTGACCACTATGTACCTCATCATATGATTTGGCACACCGTCATTTGCAACATTATCAAATGTGGAATAATGTGCTATGATCACTAATGTTAGATTAACTCATGCAACGACTTTCTATTCCCAGTTGAATAATTCTCAAATCAACTTACAATGAGAAAGATGTTAAGTCATCAGGTGTGGAATGACACATAAGATCTCTGACGCGCCTCTCCACTTCAACCAACCCGCTTGGATTCTACGTGTCACATCTTTGTCAATACCCCCGTCGTTTTGAACTATCGATCCAAAATATTTAAAACACTCACTACAAGAAATATCTTGATCACCCAACTTAATAGCGAAGTCATCCGTCCTTCTTGTACTGCTAATTTTAAGCTCTTTATACTCCATCTTTGCCCTGTCGGGCCCGGGCTTTTTGCCAACCGGGCTCGGCCCAGGTCCAGCTTGAGATGGGCTTCCTCTCAAAGAGGGCCCGGGAAGGCCCTTCAGGTTGGCCCAGGCTGACCTGATTTCCAGGCGGAATTTCCCCCAATTAGGCGGGATTTTAATCCCGCTTAATAGGCGGGATCTAGGCGGGATTTAATCCCGCCCATATAGCCTGAGTATCGGGCCCAGGCTAGCACGGCGCCCGGGCTTTGCCCGGCCCGGCCCAGGGCGGGCAACCGGCTAAAATGGGGGCCCGGTAAGACCCCCAAGCCTGGCCCAAGCCGGGCTTTACCCGGGCTTTAGCCCGGATTTTTTGTACACGACTAGCCGTAGGGGTTAGAGTGAGGAGCGCAAAGGCGGTGAAGCAAGAGAGAGGGATGGATGCGGGAGAGCTTCGAGTGCCAATGAGGTAAGCTCTGTTTGACATTCCGGCGGGGCACCGTTCCGGCGGGAACGTGCTGGAGGGAAGGCGTTTGGGCGCTGTTTGCGACCTCCCTCCGCGAACGGCCGGCGTGAATGGGTGCGAGCCCGGCGTTTTGCCGTCAGTGGGAGGAGCACCAGTCGACCGTTGTTTAGAACAGCCTTTTTCTCTCGATCTCCTCGCTAGCCTCTCGCCGGGCCGGATTCTCAAACACAGACTTAACGTGTAAAATCATCATGAAATACATCTAAATACATCTAAACCGTGAAATAGATATATCAAATTTGTTAGAAATGGAGAGGATCTCAGTGCCGAAGGGCGCATAAGAAGAAAACGGATAAATGAAAATAAAATAACATAATAAAGTTAGGCAAGCTTGAATATGTTTGATGAAAACGACACCTGTCATTAAATTTATTTGTCTTCCCATGCCATTCATGCCGTTGGATCTTCCCGATATGCCTGGTTGCCTCCCACAAATTTGGCCCGGCTTAACTGATTATTTTGCCCGAGTCAAGGGCGGAATAAACTATAAATTGTTTCTATAAAAAATATATATACAAATGTCAATTATATAGTTACATAATACTAAGAGAATGTATGTATGCATGTATATTTTATGTCTATATCACTGTGAAACTATCTAAGGCTTCCTTTGCAATGTTTTTTTTTGTTGTGATGAGTTTGAAATAAAACTCTACCATTATAAAAATGAATGTTTGATAAGACAATCATAATGACCGCCATCAAGAAACGAAAACTAATTTTGAACGTAAAAATGATTGAAGTTCTTAATTAGGTGAGGCTGAGCATTCAGAAACGACAGTTCATAACCACTGTGTTCACAAATCACGACCGACACCACCATGTCAAACGGAGCCTACAGTACTACACAAAAAAGTCACTGATAAAAAAAATGAAAGTTAGAAAGTAAAATAATTTCTTGTTAATTAACAAAAAAAAATTTAATTAACAATATGGATTTTAGTATTTCCGACAAAATTAGAAAATAAATTTTGGGATTTCGTACTATAATTTAAAAACATGTAATGTTGGTAAGCTTTTCTTGATATTGTATATATCTTTATACTATAAGCAAACTCCAAAACAGTCATGTTGTAACATTCGTCTTCTCAAAATATCCCTTACCTATGATGTAACATTCACTTATCCAAAATACCCCTTCATATCTTTTTTTTATTTCAAAAGATTTGATTTTTGAGTCATTTCTACTTTGCTGTCAATATGTCCCGCTCAAATTTGCGAAGGAATGTGGTAATAAAATCTGAATGTTGGACGCGCCAATATGACCCGCGACAAATGCTCGCGACAAATGTCGTCACCACGACAAGTGTTGCCCCCACGACAAATGTCGTCCTCATGGCAAATGTTGCCCGCACGAGATCCCCCGTGCACGATTGCTTGTATATATATAATGGAAGCGCCATCCTTATTGTAACATTTGATCATCTATTTTAAAGCTTTATTAAAAAAAGTAAAATGTAAAATAAATGTAAATTAGTAGAGAGATAAATAATCATAGAAAAATATGAAATTGTGAGAAAATTAATTAAGTAAATATATATTAAATAATCTGAAAAAAAATATCTGTGTGAATTAAGAAAACTCACTTCAAGGTTGAAATACTTCATTGAGTAACTCACTTCCGGCCTTCCCGGTATTTGTGACACATCTTCATGAATGTGATTTAGGGCTAATCAAAATCAAGTTACTCATTTCTTCCAACTTACATTTGAGAGAAACCCACTCTATTGGTCTAGTTGTTACAAGCAACATCATGTTATTAGTGATTCTTAATTAGAAAACCAAAAAAAAATTCTACCCAAAGTTCATGTTCGGGTTCCAATGAATCTGCAAGCTGATGGTGGTATCTGTCACAACCCGTATTTTCTCAGCATTTACTAAAGTATCTGAGTAAGAGAAAATACGCGTCGTGATGCCACGTCATGCAGGGTACAACTGCAGACGCTCAGACAAGAACTTACTCCTAACACTTTTCATGAAATTTTCTCAAGTTTGTTATAATGAAGATAAAGTTTGAATTTAGGTTTTTTTAGGGTCGTGTCCCTCGACTCAGTGGATCAACTAGTTCACAGGTGAAAATATATATATGCAGCGAAAAATACTTGATTTATTTCAGTTATTATCTCATATGAGTATGAAGATCCAACGTAACTATTTATGATATACACATATCTAGATTTAATATAAGTATGAAAACAGCTTTTACGTTCGTTAAAATATGGTGATGTTTGACTTAAAGAGATGCTATGAGTACGAGGTAAAAGTATTTATCTTTTTATACTTTGAAAGTAACAGACATGCAATCCTAACATAAAGCCATTCTAGAGAGCAAGTAAGTACGACAAACAACAAGAATTAACATAGCAGCTAGCAAATAGTATATCAGCTACAACAATTCACTGTAGGCATCAACAACCTGACACGAGCCCACAGAACAAAATGTATGTCTGAACTAAAAACAAGAACAACAAATCTACCTCGCGAAGGCTAGGGAAGAAAACCACAGCTACTAAGCCCACGCCATGGACCACCAACTCTAGCTGCTCGGACCACTACTGCTCCGAGCTTGAGACATTCAAAAGAAAAAACAGCTCAGCAAGAAAATAAGCAAGTGGTAATAAAAAACAAAAGTAAACAGTCGAGAGAAGTCCAAAGGTAACCAACTCAAGACAGAATAGCTGTCAAACTACCGCACCTGAGTTAGAACTCAATAAACAAGTGAAGAATTTAAGAGGTTATTTATGTAAAAATTGCACCAAGTGCGATATGAAATCAAGCTTCAATAATATCTACAAAAGTATGCATATGAGCATATGTATGTGTATAAAGAGAAAGAGACTGATCAGCTAAAACACGTGAATCATTAACACCGATAAAAACGGTTCTGAGTCGGTGGCCACATTGTCCAACACAAACCATCAGAGCAAATATCTCAAAAATGCACTGTGGTGATGACCACATTTTCAACACAACTCAATAGTCCATAAGATGAGAAGAAAACATACCAGGTGTAATGGTTCACAAGCCGACACTTAAATGAAAGTCCTTTATCCACTGTCAAACAAAGGCCACAGTGAAACATCAAAAACACAGATAAGACCCAAAACTTAGCATCAAAATTCCCCAACAACGAGGAGGAAGGAAAAATCCCAAAATTTCTCTAAGGCATACCCGACAAAAAGGAATGTCACTCGTCGAAAGGTTTCTAAGTCAACACAGATTCGTCGAAAGCACTCGACGATTTCTCGGTTCACTCAACGAATATGACTTGTTTCGACGGATAAACTCGACGAATAAAACTTAGCAGAATTTAATGCATTCAACGATACTCGACGAATTTAAGACAGACTTAATGAAATCAATCAAAATCCAACGATACTCGACGAATTTTACTCAGCGGAAAGGGCTTGACACATGTCGAATTTTACTTAGAAGCTCTCTATGAATTCTACTCGATGAATTTATCTCAATGAATTTAAGCAAAACCCTAGGATACTCGACGAATTACACTTGGCGAATTCAAGACACTTGACGTCAATACTGAAGGCACTCGACGAATTCGTCGAGAATACTCGACGAAAAGGACTCAATCTCACAGGATCACTCGACGCTTCACTTGACAAATTCGTCGAGACTACTTGACGAAAAGAACTTGGTCTCAGATCGAACCCCACTCTACTCGACGAATTCGAACTCAGCAGAAAATCTACCCTACTCGACGGATTCGGACTTGGTTGAACCCTACACTACTCCTACACTCTATGAAGGAAAGAGAAGAGAGGAAACAAGAACAAAGGAACTAACAAGAGGGGAGGAATCACCACTTGGCTCAAAATCTTCCGAAAACCGGCCTCTCAAGCGCTCTACTGTAATGATCGGCCACAAAAACTCCTCGTTTACGATTTTTGAAACTTTTCGGGGTAAAACAAGGGTTAAGGTCAAACACCCTAACGTCAAAAATCCACGAAATAGAAAAATCTTATCATGTATGCGAAGATCTCGGCAAGAGCTTTCCGGATCTATGCTCCGTCGAGAGTTTCATGCACCAGATCTCTGATAAGCGGCGGCCGGAAGACTCCGCGAAGGTCGACTCGTCACTTCTTCTTCCGCTCTTCGGGCCGACGGTTTGGGAAGACGATGAATAGGGTTTTGTTTTAAACATGTATATATATATATATATATATATATATATATATATATATATATATATATATATATATATATATATCTATACATATATACAAAAGAATATGGGCAGCCAATAGGATTGCACGGTGTAACAATGAGGCCCTTCAAAGTAATCCCAACCGTTCATATACGGGCATGAGATTTTGGGGGTCAAGGAGGCTTCAACCGAAAAGTGATCAACATGAAAGTGGTAGATCTCGGCGATCCGAACAACTTTCATGTTGATCATTTTTTGATTTGGAGCTTCCGTGACCCGTTCATATGCGGACATGAGATTTTGGGGGTCAAGGAGGCTTCAAATCGAAAAGTGATCAACATGAAAGTTGTAGATCTCGGCGATCCGAACAACCTTCATGTTGATCATTTTTTGATTTAGAGCCTCCGTGACCTTCGATTTGGGAATTGAAAAGTCTGGGCGGCGAAGCCCGCCGGCGGGGCGGGCTGGGAATCGAAAAGTCTGGGGGGCGGGCGAAGCCCGCCGTCCCGAGCTGTGTACTGTCGCGGAGGGCACGGGGGGCCCCCCGTGCACTGTCACTCGTATGTATATATATATATATATATATATATATATATATATATATATATATATATATATATATATATATATATATATATGGAATAACATATATAACCTCAAACTTTTTTAAGCCTAAAAAAGCTTGAGTTGGTTCTCCCATAATACATGTCGGAATTAGGCATATAATATATGTATTTTGTAGCCAAGAACAAGATCTACAACTTTCATATTGAACATTCTTCCAAAATTTACACGGTTAGGCCAGAATCTTGCCCGAAAGCTTGCTGACTGGAAATGAATATAATAATAATAAATTTCAAAATTCGAGCCAGCAACCTTTCGGGCCAAATTCCGGCTAAACCATGCAAATTTTGGAAAAATGTTCAACATGAAAGTTGTAGATCTCGTTCTTGGCTATAAAATGCATATATTATTTGTCTAATTCCGACATGTATTGTGGAAGAATCAACTCAAGCTTTTTTAAGCTTAAAAAAGTTTGAGCTTATATATTCCAAGAAAACTCAAACGACGAGAAATACTGAAACACCTCGGTTTTCGATGAAATTCACACAAAAACTAAATAGAGGTGCTACGAATCCAACGGCGAAGTCGAAATCAGGATCTGACAAATCAAACTAGGGTTACAATTTCCCAAAGTGAAAACAACAATAATCCTTACAAAATTTACCGAGATCCCAATTAAGCCCGTATCGCCACAAAATTTCGCAGACACGCTTAAAATTAACCACTTAAATTTCCCAAGTCAAAAACTCTATTACCGATGGACAAAATTTCGCACTAACGGCGGCGCCCCGGTAACAACGCATCAACGTAACGCCCTTACGTCACTATTATGCTATAAAATGGATCAAAAAAATTATCGAAAAAATTTAGGGGCGTTACAGTATCTCTACTATGCCTCTACACTATAAGGAGGAGATTATGTTGGTGGCTCCATCTATAGAGATTCCTCCTATGATGGTGAGTTAGGTGACAGACTACCCATCTATACCTTCATGATCCACTGACACGTTGAATCAGTTTGTGGATCGAGACGGATCCTCTCTCTCAATCATACGAATTGAGAACAACGGCTCCGTTTGAGGGGACTTATTTTTACCGGTCAAGCGATTACGACCGTATGAACTGGACCTTAATTAAGATCCGATTCATGCGATCGTAACTGTTTGACCGGTGAAAACAAGTCCCACCAAACAGAGCCAACATCTCAAGAATTGAGCGTTGTGCCACGACTTTTTGTGGGCGTCAATGGGCTAGGTTGGGGTCATGCCGTTCTTGAGCCCCTATGGTTCCACTGTATGCTATCCTTTCTAATTTTGTCTCACAAGTCAATGATATCTATGAAGAGAGTTCAGATGATAATTAGTATATATATATGCAGTACATGAAGATTGAGGATCTTAATTAACTAGCAACCAAAGGAAGATACTTAAATTCGGAGAGATAGCTTAGATGTTAGGGAGCAAATATACGAAATGACTACGTCGGAGAATGATAAGCACAACCCAATAAGAAGCGGAACAAAAAAGACTACATCAAGAAATCGTCGCCTAGACCCAACCGTCACAAACCAAAACATGGGATGTCTTAAACAAATTTTGTTTTGTTTTTTCTAAATTCTTGTTTTTTTCTAAATTTTGTCATTTCAATTTTACCATTCAAAATTTATATAACTCATAGTCTTTAATTCTTGTTTTTTTCTCTAAATTTGTCATTTCAATTTGTTTGCAATTAATTTATTTTGTTGTGTCACCGTTTCATTTTACATTATTTTTCTCTTTTGCATTAGCTTCTTACCAAAGTGCATAAGCTACAGCTCAAGTTGGCATATCTTGAGATTTTTTTTAGTAGAATCAATGACATAGAGGCAATTCCTTTCAATTTTGTATTTGCAAGGTTCAAAAAAAGCATGGATGGAGCCCGTGTGCCCTAGAATTTATCATAAAATAATAGAAGGTAAATATTAGATTGATTATACTTTTTTGTTAAAATAAAACAAATAACTTAATCGAGTGTTATTGAATTAGTTATGTTAAGGGAATATTCTTCGAATATTCCAAAGATATTTGTGTTGAGGGAATATTCCTCGTATATTCTAAGGTTATTTTTGGAGCCGTGTAGATACTTGTAGAATACGCAGGAATACTCATGTACTCTAGAGTTTTCTATTGCATGTATAAATATTGTACAAATCTGATGTAAAGATCGATAACATAATTATTTGTCCACCGCTAAAGTTGACAAAGGAGACAACACACTTAACAACAAATTCAGGCCTTTGGAATTGCAGTTACCACATTGGAATTGGATAGTTCCTATCCTGATCAGCCTCTACGTGTAAGACCTCCAGTTTTCCATTTATATATATAAAGGATTACTCATGTGCGCACGAATCCTTAACTTTTAGTATAGTAGGAAACAACATATAGAAATGTAACTCATGCCGTTAATCGATCAAATACATTAATGATCAAGAAACTTTGATACAAATGAATAATTAAACAACCGGCCGTCAATCTTTCTTTCTTCGACCGGCTTCTCCCTTCAATCCTTGCTCACACCTCTATGCCGAGGGAAAACAATTACCACTTTTTTTTTCTTTCTGCTCATCCTTGCAGCCAAAGCCATGATTGAAAGACTAAGAAGGGTAGATGAGAAATAATGACACCTTGCTAAACACGCGGGTTTTCAACATTTGATCAGTTCTTAGTTAATGCGTATGAATCTTACCATTTTAGTGCGGGCGGTTGCCCACACTGGGCCTAGTATAGATTCTCCCCCGCTCTCTGTGCTATTTTTTTTTTACGATTGATACCTCAAATTATTAATTATTTGATTTAAAAAAATGAAGTCCCATGAGACATATTTAGATAAAGAACTATACATAAATTCAAGTTTGGCGCGCCAACATGATAGCCAAAATTCAATTACAAATTAGAGTAATTAAAAAGCGTGACACATATCTAATCGGGCAGTATCGAAAAGTTCATCATCCCAGTTCAACTTTCGTGGCATTTTATTTTATTTATAATGTTTATTATTATTTTTTCATTTTTTGCATTATTATAAGATTTTGTGGAATTCATGCTAATGAAATGCATGTGGGAGGAGCCTTTCACTTTCAGCTAATTCAAACAGCTCACATTGGATGAGAGCGAGCTGAGTTCTTCCATTTGGTGGTGAAATATAAATGATTAATGAATAATATATTAATAATATGAAAAGCTAGCTGCATATATTTTTTTTTCTAGCCTAGATTGAAAGAAATGACAAATCACTCGTGTTAGAATTTTGTCATTCAAACTACACAACAAATAGTAATGATTATGATGAGTGCATCCATCAAATAGTTTCATTTGTATAAACCAAATATAAAGTTAGGTGCCACACACTACATTACACTAAACACACTATATATATAAATATAAATTTTATATATATATATATATATATATATATATATATATATATATATATATATATATATATATATATATCACTATATCAAGATATACTTGGAAAAGTTTGTTAATTGGGTTGGCCTATAAGACAGATCTGCAATGTCTATGTGTTTGTTTCAAGCTTAAAATAATTAAGCTTTAAACATGCATGTTGCTCAATCAAACGAGTGACTGTGCATTGGGGCCCCTCGCGCGGCAAACAACATTACCCCGACATGATCGTGCCCCTGCGGGATGACACATCAGCCACTCGTAGCCCCCCCGAGCGCATGAATGTAGTACGACTGCCCTCGGGGTGGGGGAAGCAAACAACGGGAGTCTTATCATGTAGGGGTACTGTCACAGCCCAGAGATATTCGTTGTCCGCACATAGGCCCCGGAGTGCACTGTCACTCGCGCGTCGTGTGTGTGACAAATCAAAATTATTTAAATTGATATCTAGTTCACGTACATATGACAATGTTGATTTTTTTCTTTAAGCATGTCCACAGATTTTTAGCGTCATTATGTGTACGGCTTTAAGATTTCTCAATCATAAATCAAACTTCTCTTATATGCTAAACATAATAACTTAGGGTGTTATTTCAAACTTAGGTTCTGTGTAGAACGCGGCGGCAATCTAGAACACGGCGGCGGTCTAGAACGCGGCGGCGGTCATGAACGCGGCGGTTATGAACTGCCATTCGTGAACACCTAGCCTCATATAAGGAGCTTCATGGACCTTTTTATTCAATGTTTGCTATGTTTCTTGGTGGCGGTCAAAACTTTTGTCACGCGTATTTTATGACGGTGACATTTTATGTTCAAACTCATTGAGTCAAAACACGGTACAAAACGAAAAAAATGAAATTTGAACTACGGCTTCCAAGACTTTTTCTTTCAAATAATAGATGATCATACAAAACCAAACCATGCAAAATCTTCTTAAAATCTTGCTCTATTTTATATACATAACAAAAAAATTTTATCTGCACTATTCTAAATTAATTCATAAACAAATTAAATCTACATAGGACCTATATAATTCCACACTCATAGTGTTCCACATATATTAATCTAAAAAGTTCTACATGGCTTTAAGTAGGCAGGGGTTCTACTCGATCGGTTCAGATCAATTCCACTCAGAACCAAGAACTAATCTGTCTTTGAAATCAGAACTGAACCATTTACCCAAAATATAGAACCGGATCTGTGAAAAAACAAAAATTTGATTCGGTTCTACGCATACTATAAAAATTTTAGCCATTCCATCATTCATGAATGAGTCAAATAATGGATATTGCTTGAAGTTTATCCCTGCATAACACTCAAAAATATTATATGTAAAAAAAAAAAAAAAAAATTAATACAAGAATTATAATTGGCAGTCATAATATCAGCCATTCCAACACCAAAACAATTCATCAAATGACAGTTCTCTTGATCAAAAGTTAACATACATCCTTGAAAGCAAAGAACTTTGCAATGTAAAAAATTTGATGTACACAAGTTAAGGGACATTGTGCATGAGTCAAAATAATATCATTGTCATACAAATACCGCGCAAAAGAGATCTCGTGCACGTATAGGATCTCAATTGAAATCCCAATTAACAACATAAGTAGTAATGCATGGCATGACTATAATCTAATAATGTACTAGCTTCAATATGGAACTGTGAACTTAATTGTGCACGCTTTGCTAAGCTTAGAAAGTTTAATGTGAAGCTGTCTTAGCGAGAGTACTCGGGCATTCAAGTGTTATGGGCAAGATATAGTAGTCGTGTTATGGGTCACATTGCTACTACCCGGATACCTACATGTGTACGTAATTGCGTATTTGTATATATGTGTGCAGGCATGCATTGATTATGAGTCTTGCTTTTATGTGGCCTTTAATGTCGGATAATGAGTTAGCTTGAACAATTTGGCTGGAACATACAAAGAGCTTTGGGCACATAATATATTTAATTTACAGAAATTACTCTCCAAAGAGTACTACTACATGTGAAATATGCTCAAAATTGTTTGTTAAAGAAATATGACCTCTAAATTGTGAGTGAGCAGAAGGAGTCAAATTATAGCAGACGTTCTTCATGGAACATGATTTTAAATACATTTTAAGTAAAAAATGATTACAAACTTATAGAAAGTATGTTGGATATGACAATGATTATGACCGTCACCAAAAAAAATTTAGTTTTGAACATAAAAATAAATTAATTAAGTTTTTTAGGTGAGGTCGGGCATTCTGAAATGATGGCTCATAATCACCGCGTTCACAACGGCCACAATCGTTCCATAGATAGATCTAGGCTCCGTTTGGCACGGTAGTGGTGGTCGTAAACACATGGGTTAAACTGTCATCCGTTAAGGATCACCTAACAAATATCATCCGTTTGAACGTAAAAGTAGATGAAATTTCTTAGGCGGGCATTAACGATTGATAATTTAACCCCCAAATTTATGACCGTCACCACCATGCCAAACGGAGCCCTAATTAAATTAAACAACAGAAGAATATTGCATGATGTATGAAATATCTAATCTTTATTATTACTATTATTATTATTATTATTATAAATGAGCACATCAGTACATCACACGTCATTGTATAAATTATTTGAGGTACAAATTAAAAAAAAAATACTTATGAAAAATTATCCAAATTCCAGATTAGACGGCTTTCTTATTTAACATTATCAGATTACAGAGCTTCATATAATCAAGAAGAAAAGTCAGCGACAATAATTAGTATTAATTCTGTTTTTTTTAATATGATATCTTTAGTATAACCCCATCTATTTTATTATACTATAAAAAATAGACCACCAAAATAAGTCATGGTCATGTTAGTCTTTTGATCTTCTTGTGTGGGCAAAATAATGCTCGAGCATCGCTCAAATAATAATCAAGAGCTATCATCAACGCGCATCGCAAATCATTGCATCGTCACTAATCTTTATAAAAAATTTCTCGAGGAGAAGAACATCGAGTCGGATCAACAAGAAGGCGAGAAGATACGATAACAAGCCGACATCCTCACTGGTAGGCCTCCTCCACCACCTAACAACAGGAGGCACAAATCAAGTTGTTACAAAATGCCTGTGTTATCTATTACTAAGCTTTCTTTACCATAATTTTTGAAGACAGACCCCCACAAATTAGCTTTATGAAGTGCATCAATGTTGTTCTCATCCGAATATGCGACCTCGTCATGATTTAGATAACCCGGTGTCTCGTTAGTATCATAGCTTAATGAAAGTCAACTTGTGCCAAAATTAGACTTTTTTTTGTTAATGCTATTACAAAAGCTTTGGGTCAGTAGACTCTTATGACTGACTACTTTTATTTATAAAACTACTCATGTAATTAAATTTTTATTTGAAAGAATTAAATAAACTGAGGGATAGATTATAAAGAAGAAGATAACAACTGATAACAGAGAAATGTGAGTTGAGGCCCAATTTACAGGCCCACTTCAGAATCTACATTGCCCTAAAGGCCTAAACACAAAAAAAAAATTGATTTCACTATGATAAATAAAAACATGATCATCTCAATATTCCTAATATAAATAAACTATTAATTATCCAAATCTCCCAGGGGAGTTAGCAAAATTACAGGTTGCACCCCTCTATCTTTTTAAATTACAAAAACCTTATAAGTTTATTTTTCATAACATAAATGCAAAAAATCCCCCCTGGAACTTTCCTCCAGGCCAGGTGTTTTTGATGAAATGTAAACTTATAGAGTAGATTTTGTCATTTCAAAAGATAGACGAGTGTAACATTTATTTTTGCAAACTTAGGCTTCGTTTGGAAAGACGTATTTTCACCGGTCAAGCGGTTTCGACCGCATGAACCGGGCCTTAATCACCGGTCAAGCGGTTGCGACCGCATGAACCGGGCCTTAATCACCGGACCACTTGACCGGTGAAAATAAGTCTCTCCAAATGGAGCCTTAGAGGGAAGGTCCTGAAAAATGACCTACAAATAAATGAAGAAGGAAGAAGAGCATGCAAAACCAGGCAAAGAAAGCAGAGGAAAATAAGAAACCGTCATGTGAGGTCAGACACAATTCGCTAATCTCATCGACCAAATTCACATGAGTTAACTTTCTTCTCTAAACAAAGAGGGCGTAATGAGGAGACCAAACTAAGGATGCTCTGCAGAATTAGGGAGAAAGGTGTCAACTCGGATCTCAGGCAGAGAAGAACAAAGACTCAAATGCAGAAAATGAACTCAGCAAGATGGGTAGAAAACCACTGCATAAGGAAACCACTGGCATAAGAAAAATGGTATGATTGGTCTATATAAAATGTTATAAATTGATGTGCAAATCACAACTGGCTGTATATAAATAGAAGGATCAGAAGAAAAGGACATAAAAACTCTACCTATTGGGCATCAACCCTCTAGAATTGTAGTCTCCCTACTAAAAGATTAAACAGGAAACCATAAACTACTGAAGGTTTAAAAGTCTTGAAAGTATTATTATTAAAGGAGAAACCGGTAGAGTGCTCAAGTAACATCCATGTTTCATAGTAAAAACACATTAAAAACCTAGGTAAGCAGATGGTTCAGAAATATTCAAACAAATATTCCTCAGTAGCAAAGGCGATAAGCAGATGGTTCAGAAATATTCGAACAAATATTCCTCAGTAGCAAAGGCTATCACTGGGAGTACCTTTCAAAATAAGACTCGTGGCAATGCGGGTCGAGCCATTCTCGCTGAGAGTTCTTCGGGACTGTTTTGGTAACCATCTTATTGCCCACAAGCTCCCGGATCGTGTCCGCCTTGTTTTCGCGCCCTGTCCCCGAATATTTGTGATCGGCCTCCTTCAGTTTCTGCTTGAGGCGCTGTTTGCGTCCGGCTGCGCTCGGATCCTGCTGCTTGGCTTGAGACGGAGGAGCGCCGTGTGGTCCCAAGTAGATCTTTTCCTCTTCCTTAGTTGTGGTACTCTAAATTTTCATAAACATCACAAATGAATTCAAAGAGGAGGGAAAGGAGGAAAATATGATGCTTGCAAAGAAAATTCTTTCATGAAGAAATAATCACCTTTGGAGGAGGTCTGAGATCATTTAACTTTGGCTCATCCCAATTACTAAGATCAGAGTCCTCAACTGTCAAACTCGGGATCACAAATCCTTCTGTGTCTGAGCATACCCATAAAAAAAGCGATTGAGTAATATACTAATAATCTATTAAGAATTGTAAACAACATTAATGATACAGACTTTTCCCTTGGCTAAATATCCAGTATATGTAAATAAATTCACCCAACAAAACAGAAAATCAAAGGATTTATGGTAAGTAAATAGAGGGAAAAAACAGAAATTAAGCTTAGTGAGAAGAATAGAACATAATATGATTAATAGATGATAAAGGAAAGAAACTTAAACTGGATAATTTAATTCTGAAATTATATATGAATACTTTTTCTGACATGATGAGCTGAAATACAGCCTCGTTGATAAAAGTGTGCGTCCTCACGTATTAGGGAACATTCTCTTTTCTAAGAGAAATCCTGATGTAGAACAGGTCCCTGCAGATTTTTTGAACCGGTTGGATCAACAGAAGACCAACCGGTCAGCCCGCCAGCATTAGGCTTGCTTGGTGCTTGGTGCGCCGTCATCATGCAACTTTTTGTCAGCCCGTTCTTCCCGTTTGTTGTTTTGTGTTTTCTTTATGTGTTTTATGCTTATTTTATGTTCTGTGAGCTTGGTGGTATGTAAGGCTCAAGTAGGGTTCAACAATTTGGAAAAAAAAAAGAAAAAAAACAACAAACTGGTTTAGTTGCTCTCTTTCTTCCGGGTGGATTCCAGATCGCTTTCCTTGGCAGAAGAGCAGGGATTTCTCCACTACTTTAGCTCTGCATCAGAAAGAGACCCTCGGCTGAATTTTCCTGTAAGTTGGCGCAGAACACTCTTCCTGGTACTAGAAGTACCGGATGGGTACCTGAGGATGAAGCAGGGTTAGGGTTGCCGGGGCACTGACTTGGCAGGAGAGCAATCTGATGGCGTTCCAGTTAAAGAAATCGGTATTACTCCGGCCTTTATGGGTGGCATTCACATCATAGTGTCATGGGGGCCCGAGCAAGATGTTGATGCAATCCATGTCCACAACGTCCCAAACAACTTCGACCTTGTAGAATTGACCAATGACAAGTGGAATAAGAAGACACGGGTGGAGACAATAATATCTGCACCTTTTTTGATCAACGCAATTGTGTAGGGAGTAGGATGCGGTTTGGTTGGGAGCTGGAGATGATTAAACAGCGCCAGAGAAATGAAATTTTTGAAGCAATTATCAAGAATGACTGTGCCGACAGTTTGATTAATGAAACATTTAGTTCAAAAAATATTATGCCTCTGAGAGAGTTCCTATTTTGAAACATACAAGAGACGACGTACGACGAAGCGAACGACTTCGTCACACCTTCCACAACATACTCGTCGACCTCACCGTCATCAGCAGCCTCCTCTTCCTCGTCGTCCACATGCTTGGAATAATGGATTTGGCCCGGCCCCTCGAACAGCTACAAGAGACGGGGATTGTGGAGTAGTGCCCGAAGGGGGGGCCCTGAGGACTAATTCCATCTACCCAAGAAGTTCCCGGCCGGCGAGCATAATTATATCGATTACCCGCTCTCCCAAGTTGTAACTCCACCATTAATGCCATGTTGTGAGCGTCGGCGGCGGTTTGGATGGTCTGAAACAAGATACGGTCCTGGATTGCGTAATCAAGGCCATTGTCATAATGGGCCACTTGTTGAGAGTCCGATTCGCTTAGGTTGTTGCGAGCCGATATTCAAAAGAACACCGAAGTATAATCAACAACAGACCGGTTATGTTGCTTACAGTTTTGCAACTCTTGAAAGAGGAATTATTCATAAACGAGGGGCAAGAAATGCCCCTTCAGCTGTCCACACGGTGGCAAGGCCTTGCCGTTGCCGATTCACAAGTAATTGATCCCAATAGGCGGATGCTCCGCCCATGAGATTGTAGGCCACCATCATCACATTTTGCCCTTTGTCGGCCACATCAAACACATCGAAGAAACTATCCACTTCGGACAGCCAATCTAGGAAGTGTTCCATGTCCATATTGCCTGCAAATGTGGGAATATCATCCTTCAGCTGGAATTCGATGTTGTGGGTGGGATAATGGTGGCTCCTTCAGCTGGAATTTGACGTTGTGGGTGGGATAATGGTGGCCACCACGGCGGCAAGAATCTCTCTGAAACCTCCATCTTCATCCTCATCATCGTCCTGGAGAGGAACATGGCATAGATAGACAAACACGGGGTCGAGGATTGAGAGCACGGTCGAGGAAAGCGTTGGGGTGCACCAGGTCTCAGGCCGCGTCCCCCATCAAATGTTCTGGCGGGCGCAACCTGCAACCGAACCAACATTATGTGTAATTCTTCTAAGCGATTTTGCATCATTTGTTCCAGGCAATCGAGCATGCACTCTACGTGTTGATTGATGGCGAGGAGGTCGGCGCTCCACGGTGCATCTTCGCCGGTAGCGGCCGCAGGCGGAGGGCTGTGATTGACGGCGTTGGAAGCCATTAAGGATCGAGGATAGTCTTTGATACCACTGGTGCAGAGCTAAGGTAGAGAAGAAAGCCCCTAATACGTGAAATAACAAAATGACGCTTAATATATGTGTAGAAAGAGCACCAGAGAGATACGAAAAATCCCTGAGGAAATTTTATTACCACTTTTTCACATGCATAATACAAGGCTTTATACACTTATATAGGAGAATAGAGAAAATAGGAAATCCTATTTTACAATGTGGGACTAAAAGAGAAGATGGGCCTAAACTGGGCCTTTATCAATGGGCTTTCTTCATATTTCTTCAACACTCCCCCGCAAGCGGGAGCATACAAATCATAGACACCAAGCTTGGACATGAACTGATAATATAATGATCTTGGTAGGGCTTTTGTGAGAATATCAGCAACTTGTCTGGTAGCAGAGGCATGTTGTAGCTCTACTTTCTTCGACTGAACCTTCTCCGGAATAAAGTGACAGTCAACCTCAATATGTTTGGTTCGCTCATGGAACACCAGATTCTTGGCAATATAAATAGCCGCTTGACTATCACATAATAAAGTTGTAGATGAGGGAAGTTTGACCCCTAAATCGCAAAGGAGACTCTCAAGCGAGGTGAGTTCTGATACAACAACATTCATTGCCCGATATTCTGCCTCAGCAGACGAACACGCAACAACAGATTGCTTCTTACTACGCCAAGTAATCAGATGTCCTCCAAAGTAAGTGCAAAAACCGGTTGTTAAGCGCCGATCATCCAGCGAACCAGCATAATCAGTATCTGAGTAAGCAATCAGAGATGCGTTCAACAGCCTGAAAATGAGAAGTCCTGACTACGCCAACATCGAAGGAGATATCAGGCCTTGTCACAGTAAGGTAAATCAATTTCCCAACAAGTCGACAATAATACTCGGGATTTGAAAGTGGCAGATCTGAATCAGAGTCCTGAGTACAGAGTTTGTGGTTGACGCCCATAGGAGTGTCAGCAGGCTTGCAACCTGAGTAGCCAGCATCATGAAGGAGATCAATGCAGTATTTCCGTTGAGAAAGGATAAGACCATTAGGATGTCGTGCTACCTCGAGACCAAAGAAATACCGAAGGTCGCCCAGGTCTTTTGTTTGAAAAGCAGTGTTTAAGTATTGCTTAATCATTTGTATTCTCGCTTGGTCATTTCCTGTGATTAGGATATCGTCGACGTAAACCAAGAGAATGACAGTGCTTGTTTGTCGAAGTCGAGTAAAAAGAGAGAAGCCAGCTGAGCTTCGAGTGAATCCAACATCCTAAACAATTTTCCTGAATTTTTCAAACCAAGCTCGAGGAGATTGTTTAGGACAATAGATAAACTTCTTAAGATGACAAACATGTGACTTCCCCATAGTCTCAAACCAAGGAGGCTGATGAATGTAGACAGTTTCTTAAAGATCGTCATTAAGAAACGCATTCTTGACATCCAGGTGATATAGGAGTCATTGACGAAGAACAGCCAGAGAGATCAAGACCCGAACAATATTCATCTTGACAACAGGTGAAATGGTTTCTTCGTAGTCGAGGCCTTGTTGGTGAGTGAAGCCACGAGCAACGAGCTGAGCTTTGAGGCGGTCGACGGTACCAACCGGAGCATTCTTGATGGTATAAACTCACTTGCAGCCGACACAAGTCTGGCCAGGAGGAAGTGGAACAAGATCCCAAGTTTGGTTAGCCCAAAGGGCGGTCATCTCCTCATCCATTGCAGCGCGCCACCCAGGATGTTGAAGGGACTCCTGCAAAGAGTTAGGTATCGAAATGGAGGTAAGAGACAGAGAAAATTTGAGAAGAGACGGAGAGTGGAGATGCAAGGATGAGCCGTGGAGGAGGCCGGAGCAGCTGATCGCACGAGATCATCGGTAGAGGGCACCTGCTGATGGGCATCAATTTTGGGAGGACGATGAGTGTAGACACGAAGAAGAGGTGGTTTAGGAGGCGGTGGTGATAACAGAGATGGTAGGGGAAGAAGCGGCGGTAGAGGAGAGGTGACAGGAACTGTAGGACGACGTAAGGAGGAGGGTAGAGGAGGTTTGGGGGGAGAGGTGTGGAAAGGCATGTTCTCGATAAAGGTGACATCCGCCGAAATAGACAATTTGCGGGTTTCGGGGGAGTAGCAAACATAGCCTTTCTGAGTGTGGGAGTAGCCAACAAACATACATTTTGTTGCCCGAGGGGCCAATTTGTCAACATGGGGGCTAAGATTGTGGACATAACAGGTACAACCAAAGATACGTGGCACGAGGGGAAATGGCTGTGTTGAAGGAAACAGGAGACTAAACGGTGTAACAAAGTTGAGATGAAGGAGGGCATTCGAATGATGAGATGACAGACAGTAGAGACTGCGAAGTTCCAGTAGAGAGGGGGACCTACATCTGAAACATACGAGAGCGAGCGACGTCAAGAAAATGACGCTTTTTCCGCTCTGCCACAACAATCTGTTGAGGAGTATACGGGCATGATGTTTGATGAATGATTCCAAACTCAGTACACAGAGTAAAGAATGTACGACTTGTGTATTCGTGAGCATTATTTGTACGAAGAATTTTAATATTTGTGAAAAAATGAGTACGAGACTCAGTAATGAAAGCACAAAAAGTAGAAACAATTTCTGCATGATCACGAAATATAATAAAGTCATGTGTGAGTAGTTATCAATAAAAGTAAAAAAATAACGATAATCATAAACACTAGAAACCTTATATGGTCCACAAACATCAGAATGAATTAAAGCAAAATGAGTGTCACTCCGAGTACAATGAGGTAGAAACGATACACGGTGCTGCTTGCCAAAGATACATGATTCACAAGTAAACTCCTGAAGAGACACATCAGAAAGATCCTTCTTGAGAATCGGAAGGGGAGCATGCCCAAGACGACGATGTCAATCAACAGACGTAATAGAAGAAAGAGCAGAAACAGGAACATCCAAAAGATATAACCCATTAGATAGTCGCTCTTTACAAATGATACTTTGCGTCCGCCGATCCTGCACAACAAAGGCAGTGGGTGAGAAAGTGATGCTGCAATCGAGATCTTTAGTAAGATGGCTAACAAAAAGTAAATTGAAAGGCGAGCCCGGAACATGAAGAACCGAGGAGAGAGTAAGATTTGAACTCAGAGGCAAATCAACAGTGCCAGAGATTGGTGTGGTGTCACCATTGGTCACGGTGATGAACTTAGGATAAGCAGTAGTCAAGTAGTGAGATGGTTGTTGCGGAGTGATATGGTGGGTAGCACCGGAATCCATAATCCAGTGGGAGCTGTGGGAAAGACAGGAGATACCTTCATTGGATATCGAAGCAACATAACCAGAGGAGCGAGTGACCACCCCGTGGAGATGCTGGAGCTGGGTACGTAGAGCAGTGATATCATCACGGGTAGCGGAGGCAGACTCGGCAACAGTGGAGACATGGGATAAGGAGGCAGTCCATGCTTGCGATAACAAGCGGCCTCAAAGTGTCCATCGCAACCGCAATGAGAACATTTAGGGCGAGGTTGCCCAATACATCCCCGTCCCTGGGTATTGGTGCGACCCCCACGAGGCAGAGTAGAAGAGACATGAATGAGTTATTGAAGAAGAGCCGAAGCAGGAGGCCCGGAAACATCAGGTGGCGGAGTGACTTTCAAGATCATTGAGCAAATATCAGAGAAAGGAGTTGGGAGGAAGAGAGAACATGAGCCTTGACGTTGTTGAGATGAGGTGGAACCCGGGCCATCATCATGGCGATCCTGACAACCTCTTTCTGAGCCCGCTGCACAATAATATCCATGGTAGGGGGATGATATTGTATCCAGGCTTCAACAAGTGTCTCGGAAGGCACAACAAAAGAGATTAAGTCACCTGTTGCACCAGAGTCTAGAGTTTGAAGATCAGTGATAATATTAAACAGATGTTGGAGGCTATTTTGGCAAGAGTAGAGGGAGTGCAGTTCCGTCCACATAGCCTTTGCAGTCTCTTGATACATGGTCATGCGTTAGGGCTCAGTGTCAATAGAATTGAGAAGCCAAGATTGGACACGACCATTGTCACAAAGCCACTCGTCAGTTGGAACAAAAAGAGGAGTCGTCGTCAGATGGTGGAGAAGCCCCTTGGTCTGCAGAACGTAATGCACAGAATGCATCTATTCAACAAATTTTTGCTTGCCGCTAAGAGAGATGGTAGTGATCCGAAGCTCTTCACGATCATCCGGAAGAGGAGAAGCAGCCCTAGCGGGAAGAGAGGAAGCAATGGTAGAATCCAAGACAGGCGGCCAAGACAGGCGGCAAGAAGCACAAGGCGGACTGGCGGCACGGGCTGAAGAAGCAGCAAGCAAAGGAAACAAGCCGAGAAAGGAAACAGGCCGTGCGAGCACAGCAGGAGAGTACGGGCAGACGAACAAGCGACCAGAAACGGACCGGGGAACAGTCGATCAAAGAGAGAGGTTACCAGAGGAGGCTGACAAGCCCAGTGGCAAAGAGATAAAGCACAACTTCGCAGTGGGAAACCACGGGAGAGAGCGGTCAAACCGCAAGGCAGTGCAACAAGAAAGAAGCGACAAGGAAGCAACGACAAAAGAAGCCCGCGATTAAGCCTGAGAAGAATTCAATCTGCGCGGTAAGGAGACAAAGTGAACCACACCCGCGATTAAGAGAAGATCGCAGCAGTCCGCACAAATATAGGCGAGACCGCCGAGAACAGTCGACCAGGAGAAGCGCCCTGAGGAGGCGGCCAGGAGCGAGCTGCGGCAAGGAGCGGGCAGCGAAGAGATACGACAAGACCGTCGGGAACAGGCGACCAGGAGAAGCGGCTTGAGGGTGGGGGCCAGGAGCGAGTAGCTAAGAGCGTCAAGGAGCGAGCAGCAGAGCACGCGGTTACAAGAATGAAACCGCCGCGACTAGAAGAAAAAAGGGGGGCCCACGGGTAAAGCTATAAAGACCCGAGGGGAACTGGAACAACGGGAGAGGGAGGGTAGGAAAAACAAGATGAGCAGGTAGATAACCTGGTTAGAGGCCGCAGGAAACAAAGAGCAGAGAGCAAGATAACGGGCGGTTAGAAAAGGGCTAACCGCAGAAATGAGGAACAGCAGAGTAGGACCACTAGCTCTGATACCATGTAGAAAGAGCACCAGAGAGATAGGAAAAATCCTTGAGCAAATTTTTTTAACACTTTAACACTTTTTCACATGCATAATACAAGGCTTTATACACTTATATAGAAGAAGATAGAGAATAGGAAATCCTACTTTACAATGTGGAAGTAAAGAGAGAAGGTGGGCCTAAACACGGGCCTTTATCAATGGGCTTTCTTCATATTTCTTCAACAATATGAACGAATGAAATTGTGCTTACATTGTTGTCAAAGAAGAAGCATTCATATCAAATATAGCATCAAGTATGTAGAAGGCATGAGATAGATATACGATTTTCTTACTTGACCTAATTATGGGGTGAGACAATATTTATTGCCCCTTTGTGAGCTTACATTCCTCGTTTAATTTCTTGTTGTGTTCATACTTTCTTACTAGAAACTTCTTGTGTGTGTGTGTGTTTAATGGTGAAACAGTGATAACATAGAGGCTTAAGGCTACAACTAGTTACATGAGATGCATGATTTAAGGGATTAAGTATAACTTTTTGAATCTAATAAGAGTTACTTTTCATACCGATGGAGTATTCCCAGGTGATACTACCGAACATGTACGAGCTCCCTCTAGAAAAACAAAATTTGAAGAGGATTTGGTTCATCCCATATGTACCCGTCATGAGCATCCTGCTTTTTTTATATTTTATAGACTTTTGTATGTGACTATTGAGAATCGAGATATTCTTCATAATGTGAATATTCTAACAAAGAGTTTGATTTTAGTTCAAAATAATCAATATGTAGAATCAGAACAAGTAATTGCCGAGATTCGAACAGGAACGTCCACTTTCCATTTTAAAGAGAGGGTTCAAAAACATATTTATTATGAGTCAAAAGGTTCTATGCACTCGAGTACTGATGGGCGATGGCTATCATCCACCCGAATATCCATATGGTAATGTTCATGAAATTGGAAATAATGTGATAGGTGAATGAAAGGAATTGAACCAGCGCGTGGTGGATTCACAATCAACTACCTTGATCCACTTGGCTACATCCGCCCCTTCCCCTATCTAGCTAAAGGATTTTATCTTTTTTCCATTCATCATTATTGTATTGATTCTTACCCTAGAAAATTTTGTTAGATTCTTCAGAACGGAATATGCCAGCTTCTCCTACAGTACATATCAAATAGTATAGATTCAAAATACAAAGTGCAAAATGAACTTTAAAAACAATATTTTCCAAGAGATGATTGTGGGCTCAACATCAAATCTACCACTTAGTTTCCGAAGGGCTAGAAATTGGTTTAACAAAAAAAAGGATATATTTGTTAAACATTAATTTCGAACCACTACACCTAAAGGATGTAGGCACAGAAAAAATCAAGAAAAGGAGTCCTATTTTTGCAAATTTACCCAGCTGAAAATTTAATATATGACATTCATTTTTTGAAAAACTTGCAGCCTGGGTGGGTGTTTATACTAATGAACACAGGTTTTTTCATTAAATTCCCTAAAGCTGGTGGAGTTTATATTGTTAGAATACATGTAGAAGAAAAAACCCTTGGAGCGGTCTAGAGGCAAGGGCGCAGGGCGAATGAGGTTGTGGTGTGATTATGACCTAACCGAACTCTAATGGATGAATGCAAATGTAGTGATGTGGGGAAACTTAAAATGATGTGAAGTACTGTTATGAGCCTAACTCGGAGGTGTAGATGACGATGACGGAGATACCTTGGAGCCGGAACCGCGACTGCCTAGGTGGGGCTGCTCGTTAGAGGAGAGAGTCACCAAGATCTCGCATTCAAAAGATGGGAACTAGAACTCTTTCTTGCTTGCTTCCTACAACACATCCAATGCCTTTATATAGGCTACAACATATAAGAAGACAAAACACTAATGATGACACCTAATACTAGACCCGGGGCTCGAGGCTCCTACATAATGATAACAACTAGACACCTAGATAATAGAGATAATTATAATAATACGCAACACGTAACATCTCATCCGCCCTTGAAATCGAGCATGCCCTCAAGCTCAAACTCCACGTGGTGACCGGAGCATCTGGAGGCTTGATCTCCCGCCAGAACAATGCATGATATCGCGTAGCGACGGCGGCGGCAACGGTGAGTAGCGGCGGAGCCGCTGGAAAGACGAGCGGCGTAAGTAATGGCTTCGGCAAGGTCGGTGGAGCGGTGAGGAGCAGTAGCAGCAAGTAGGTCGGGGAAGCAACGGCCGGCAGAAGGAACGGATTTGTAGGCGGTGAGGTGACCGTCGGGGTCGGTGGAGCGATGGCTGGCAAAAGACGGCCATGATGTCTGACGAAGGTGGCCCAAGGTGGGGCGGTACCGCCACGGCAGGTGATGGCAGAAGGGAAATTACCGCTAAGAGCGGTGGCACGTCAGCGGCCGACGCAGATGGCGATTGCGCGAAGAGAGGCGGTGGTGGAAGCGGCAGGGACACGGGCTGCGACAGAAAAGCGATTGTCGGGTTCTTAATGTGGTGGAGGAGTGCGTCGGCATTCCGGAGGAGTGTGTCCATGGAGCTCATCATTTCTCGTAGCCTCGATTGGATGGCGGCGGCATCCACCGCAGTCAACTTGGTGATCCCCATATGATGACTTAAGTAATTTAAGTAAGAAGTAATCAAACCATTAATATTTAATTAATCCAATTTAGAATTAATCAATTAAGTAAAAGTTTGATTTTTTTGTGACTGTCTTGATAAGGGAGGAATAAGCGCACAGGGCTGATGCCGGACAAGAAAAAGATAATAAGGATAAAAGAAAGTGGGCAGCGGGTGATGGGCTAATAATTAAAGGGCGCCCGAGGAGCTGTAAACAAAAATAAAAAAAAAGGAGGGCGTGAAAGGTTCGTGTGGACCGATGTTGGGCTCGATAAAAGAATGGGGCCGGGCGGCTCAAAGGAAGCGGCGGACGCATGCGATATGGGGCTGCTGCAACAGCGATTCCAACAGGAGCAGACGAAACGTGGGGTTGGGGTCGACGATGCATGACGAGGCCTGGAGATGCGGAGCGGCTCGACGATGCATGCCTGAGAACTGGCCGCCTACATATGGTTCGGCGGGGACTGCGACCGGGTTCGATGGTTGTTGCGGGTTCTGCGGCTTGGGTTGGAACGGCGACAGTGCAGTGATGGCTTGGCTGAGTGCGTTGTTCCACTCAACGGTCGGAGCTAAAGCCAAAGAAGGGATGGCCCGCTGTGGTCGGCCCGAGAAAATTGTGGTTGTTCGTCGGGTTGGGAAAAATGATGTAGCGGGAAGTAAGTAGAAGGTTGCGTCGTGGGAGGAGGGCCGATTTCGACTGGTTTGGGAAGAAACACGTTGAGTCATCGAGGTGCGGTTGCGGAAGAGGACCGAGAGGCTCTGATACCAAGTTGTTATGGGCCTAACTCGAAGGTGGAGATGACGATGACAGAGATACCGTGGAGCAGGAACCGCGGCTGCCTAGGCGGGGTTGCTCGTTAGAGGAGAGAGTCACCAAGATCTCGCATTCAAAAGATGGGAACTAAAACTCTTGCTTGCTTGCTTCCTACAACACATCCAATGCCTTTATATAGGCTACAACATATAAGAAGACAAAACATTAATGATGACAACTAATACTAGACCCAGGGCTCGAGACTCCTACATAATGAAAACAACTAGACCTAGATAATTGAGATAATTATAATAATACGTTGCACGTAACATGTACATGCGTTAATCCAACATTCAATTGTAATAAATTCTGAAATTAATAGAAGAATTCACAAGCAAGATCCAATTAGAATTAAATAGTGCTTCAATTAAATAATAAATGGATAAATTATACAAATATAATTATTCATGAACCAATATGAATGAAGTAATATCCCAAATGATATGTAGTTCACCAAATATCTAACAATAAGTAATAAAGATTTCACAGAAGAACTCATAAGCAATTGAACTTCGAAAAGTGATATGATGCTGATTTCAAGATCTGAACAACCAATTTGTCGAAATCCTGCACCGATTTTAGGCCTTCGAGTGAAATTCATCAATCATGGTGAGTCATGGCAAGAGGGATAGGTTGTCGGTGGTGCGAGGGCGAATGGTTAGGCTGTTGGAGTGGGGTCTTATCTGAAACACGACGAAAGACCGGAAATTCTAAGAGAAGGAATTCATTAGAGTACCATTCAGGGAAGGGGGAGTTATGGCCCTGATATGAGAACTGGGCCAACGATACGCACGTGTTTATACACTATGTGCATGCGCCTCAAGCACGACGGCGGAATAATTTACCCTACTTGGGCGTTTATGTATTTGTCTTTAATTTGAGACCCTCCTATATATATAAAGGAAGAGTCTAGTCTTTATTTCCTTATGCATGTTTGTATCTCATATTGGGATTGAATAGAAAGGAAGGAGGACGACCCAACATTTTGCCCTAATTGTCGTGAACCCTATCAACTTGGTCTGCCTACCTCTTCTAGTGCCCGCCCACTTGTGATTTCGTTCGCACATCGCCTCGCATTCAGCGCATCTCGCCTCGGCTCACATCCCACGCTCCTCACTAAACCTCCGTGTCCCCGTCTGGAGCCTCCACAACACCAGCATCGACGCTCTCTTCCCCATCGACGTCCGACGTTTTCTGCTCCAGTCCGCTGAGCATTCTGAATCGCCTGTTGCAAACCGCCAATCCTTCGTCTGGTGCCTCCCGCATTGCTGTCATTGCATGCCCGTGACCCACAGCATGGCACACAATAAGGAAGCTCATCCTTCAGTCGAAGCTCTCTCCAACCACATGGATTGTGTCGACACCACCCTCTCCGACCTCCAGATCGTCGTCTGTGATATCCACTCCCTTCTTTCCAATCGGAAAGCTACACCGCCGCCTCCAGCTCCTCCAATCTTGTCCGTCGACCCTTTCTGTCTCATGCAGCCCCGTGCGCCCCCTCGGCAGCCCACTTATGCCGTCTTGACATCCCCCTCTTCAACGGGGCCAAACCCATGGGATGGTTGGCCTACACGGAGCAGTATTTCGACCTCCAGGGCACTCTCAAGCTTCAGAAGTTCACCCACATGACTATTTACATGGAGGGCTTGACACTCAACTGGATTCATGGATCCATTAATCCAATCCCATGCTCTCCTGTTTGGGCTTCAAGGGTGAGTTGATTCATAGCTATGATATGCACCATGCTAGTATCCCTTTCGAGTGCTTGAGCAACGTTTGTCAGAAGGAGTCAGTCGATTCCTATATTGGTGAGTTCATCACAGTGGCCATGCATGTTCCCGGCCTAGCACTGGCCCACTACTTGGGCACCTTCCTCGCCGGCCTGCGCCCGCATATTCGGGCACGACTGCGCGTGCATGACCCAACTATCCTCACTCGGGCTATGGAGCAAGCCCATTATGTTGAGGACTACACCACCTTCTCCTCTAGTTCCCCTCAACAGATCGCTGACACATTATCCGCTCCTCGACATCACTACCTGCCCAAACCTTTCACTTCCCCGGGCCACTCTAGCCAAGCCCTCAGTCGCACCCCTCTGTGTCCCATGCCAGCCCCTCGGACCAAGGTGTTGGTGCATAAGATCTCTCACCAAGAATACTTGGACCTCCGCAAGGAAGGCATGTGTTTTTGTTGCAAAGACCTCAACTCCACCACACATGACTACCCTAATAAGGATTTCAAAATGCTTCTAGGGGGGGGGGGGGGACGTCGAAATCGGGTTGGCCTACTTTGAGGCCTTGGAGTTAGATGATGATGATCTGGTTTCCCCTCTGCAGGCTCAACTCAACCGTCTCGATGTCTCCTGCTTCTCTGTGGGCGGGATGACTATTCCATGTAATATGAAGGTGGCGAACTCACTTTGCGGTCGCTCCGAGATGCTTTTGATAGACAGTGAGGCAAGCCTCAATTTCAATTCCCAAGACCACGTAGTTGAGCTACAGCTTCCAGTGACACCAACCCCTGGATTTCATGTGTTCCTCAACGATGTGTGGGCTTTTCCCTCTCCATGGGGTCATACTCAGGCACAACAGATTTTTATTCCTTTGGACTGAGCAGTCTTGACGCCATTCTCAGTGTGGCTTGGTTTGCACTCTAGGTGACGTCAAGCATAACTAGGATCCTCTCACTGTAGCCTTCGAGACACCGAGGCTTCACATCTCCTACAAGACGATTCATCCTTAGCCCGTTCCCCAGCCGGTATGTGCTCCATCCTCAGGAATGTCGACCCTGAGCTTCGCGTTCTTCTGTGACAAATGGGGACAGGCGAGGGGGGGATGAGTACAATGGCAGTCGTTCTGCCGACAAGGACGTACCAAGAAATCCAGAGTGTCTGTTGGACATACATGCTTCCCTCTTTGTCACTCATCACGGGGATTCCCCCAAACAGAGTCTCGGACCACCCTATTGTCCTTCAGCCTGGGGTGATCGCGGTCTTTGTTTGCCCATAATAATATGGCCATGCTCAGAAAACCGCCATGGAGACAATGGTGGCAGAGATGCTACACGCAGATATCATTCAGCCGAGTATTAATTCTTTGTCAAGCCATGTTCTTCTAGTGCGCAAAAAGGACGGGGCTGGAGATTTCGTGTGGACTATCGGGAATTGAACAAACTCATAATACCCGACAAGTACCTGATTCCTCTTATTCAGGAGTTGTTGGATGAACTGCAGGGCGCGACCTACTTCTTCGAATTGGACCTCTAATCAGGCTACCATCAAATTCGAGCCCGGGTTGCGGACGTTCCCAAGACAGCTTTCCGCACATATGATGACCACTACGAGTTCTTAATCAAGCATTTTGGACTGACTAACGCCATCGTGATGTTCCAGTCTACCATGAACGATGTATTTCGCCCACACCAACGTAAGTTCGTTCTATTTTTCTTTGATGACATCTTGGTCGATAGTTTTTCCTGGCATCTCCATTTCGACCACTTGGTGACCGTATTGCAGCCCTTCGCGGAGCAGAAGTTCGTGGCCCAACAGAAGAAGTGCCTTTTTGGTTAGATACAGATCGAGTACCTGTGCCATATCATTTTAGCCGTTTGGTTATCCATGGACCCGACCAAGATTGCAGTCGTCCTCCAATGAGCAACACCATCCTGCACGTAAGGGTTCTAGGGCTTCTTGGGCCTCGTGAGGTACTACTGTCGCTTCATCTGCAACTACGGCGTGATTGTTCGTTCGCTTACTAACCTCCTCAAGAAGAACATGACGTTCGAGTGGACCTTGACAGGCCAAGAAGCTTTACACACCTTACAACAGCCATTGGTCTCCGCCCCCGTCCTCAGCATGCCCAACTTCACCAAGCCCTTCGTCATTTAGTGTGATGCATTCGAGAAGGATGTGAGCGTCATCCTCATGCAAGAAGGTCTCCCCATCGCTTACTTCAACAAAACCCCATGACAACAAGCTCTGAGCGTTAGTTTTGGCGGTTGAGCATTGATGCCCCTACCTCCAGGGCTGGCCATTTGTGGTCCGAAACGATCACTACGATTTGTGGCGCCTTTGGGGTCAAAAGGTCACGACACCCGCACAACAAGTCTAGATTGCCAAGCTTTTGGGTTATCACTTCTTCATTTAGTACAAGGCGAGGACCACGGACACCGCGATGAACGTCTTCTCGCGTAAGGCCATCGGTGGTACCACGTTGACGAACTCCCACTTGCGGTGACATGATGCTGACACCATCACTTCCAAGGTGCAGCAGGATCCCCACTACGCCCCATGATCCAAGATCTACAACATGACCCACGATCGCACCCCCCCCCCCCCCCCCCCCCCGCGCCCCCTTTATGCGTAGTTGGCAACCGACTCCATTACCGCGATCGTCTAGTGGTCGCAGATTCATCTCTGTGGATTCCTCGACTCCTCCTAAAGTTTCATGCCACCTCTACAACAGAGCACTCGGGTGCATACCCTACCTATCGATGATTGCCCGCCACTCTGTACTGGCGGGGCATGATGTGGGTAGTGCAACAGTTTGTCGCCAAGTGTATCACAAGTCAGAAGTCCAAGTACCGGACACTCGCTTCGGGTTGCTCCAACCTCTTATGGTTCCTGACATAATCTGGGAGCGCATCGCGATGAACTTCATCACTCAACTATACTGCCCTCAGGGCTATGACTACCTCCTTGTAATAGTGGACTGTGTCTCCAAGTATGGGAATTTCATACTCATCAAGCACCCCTACACAGCCAGCTCAGTCACCCGAATCTTTACAGGGGAAGTGGTCTGTTTGCAAGGGTTTACATAGTCCATCGTCAGTGATCGTGATCCGGTGTTGATGAGTGCTTTCTGGAAAGAGATGTTTTGCCTACAGGGCACCAAGATGCGGTTCAGCATGGCCTACCCCCCCCCCCCCCCGACTGATGGGCAAACAGAGGTCCTCAACCGCTGTGTTGGTACATACTTGCGCTGCTTTGCTACCGAGCAGTCCCGTCACTGGACTCGATGGATCGCTTGGGCGGAGTTGTGATACAATACCTCCTACCAGTCCTTTGCGGGCCCAACTCCCTTTTAGGTGGTATATAGGCAACCGCCCCCGTAGCTACAGTTCAGCATGCCCAGATAGTGCCAAGTGCGGACCTTCGCCACTGATCTCCAGGACCGCGATGAGGCCCTCCATCAGCTCAAGCATCATCTTCTCCGAGCTCAGCAACGCATGGTTCAGCAGGCCAACCAGCATCACTGCAATTTGGCCTTCTCGACAGGCGAGAAGGTGTTTGTCGAATTGCATCCTCACCGCTAGATTTCACTAGCCGGCCACATAAATCCCAAGATGTATATCTACTACTTTGGCCCCTTCTTAATTCTGTAAAAGGTAGGACAGGTGGCCTACCTCCTACAACTACCTTCCGACAACACATTCATCCAATCATTCATGTTTCCCAAGCTTTCCAGCTAAAAAGGGCGTTGGGAGATCACGCCCTCCAAGCCACCCTACCGGAGTGGCTAATGGTCGAGTCCATTCCCCGCTATAAGCCGAAGGTAGTGCTTGGATCTCGCATCGAGGGGATCCAAGGTCAACAGGTACGACGGGTCCTCATCCAGTAGAGGGGATTACCAGCAGAGGAAGCCACATGGATCCTGGAGGAGGAGATTAAGTCACAGTTTCCAGACTTCGACCTTGAGGACAATGTCATTTTGGAAACGGGAGGTGTTGATAAAGGACAAGTCATTTCTTTACATATATGTGATCTCGTCCCTGGCCAACGATACACACGTGTTAATATACGACGTGCACGCGCCTCATGTACATTGGAGGAATGATTTGCCCTACTTAGGCTTTTATGTATTTGCCTTTTATTTGGGTCCCTCCTATATATAAAGGAGAAGTCTAGTCTTTATTTCCTTATGCATATTTGTATCTCATTTTGGGATTGAATAGAAAGGAGGGAGGGCGGCCCAACATTCTGCCCTAAATGTGGTGAACCATATCAGGCCCACACCTGCAAAGGATAGGAAGGGTTGTCTGGTTGAATTGGGGTTGACTGTGCAGTTGGACGGTAGAGATTTGGGCAGTAGATGCTTTTTGGAAGGTGTGGAAGTGGCCTGCTGAGGGAAACAAACTGAGAGTGATTGTTCGGAGTAATTGGTTGAAGCAGGTACATGGATTGTTCATCATGTTTGGGTTCTGTCGGGAATTTGAGGATTAATTATGGGAAATCATGACTTGGTATAGTGGAGGAAGATTCGCCTACTCATGTTGAAGATTGTTGGATGTTATGAAAGAGATTTCTGGTTAGGAATGGGCCGTTGTGCTCAAGGATATGAACGGTTTCGGAATTGGGGCCAAAATTGTGCAATTACGTAGTATTTTTTTAGGGTTGTGATATTTTTTAGGATTGTGAGTGGTGGTTGATAGCGATCATGGGATAGTTATGGAAGAGAGTGCAGTTACTTTGGCTTCGACACCAAGAATCGACGGAATCGGCATTTTAGAGAGATCACAAGTACCTAACAATTTCAGTCCAAATTCTACAATTCCTGAAAATCACCCTGTACAATCATATTTATAGACTTAGAACCATTACGGATTGCCAAGATCATCCATAACATAAATTTACGAATTTTACATATATAAAAATATGAAAAACATAAAAATATGTCATCGTCGCTCTGAAAGTGACTACCTGCTCGAATCATCTATATGACGATCTTATCTCTGCTCCTGTATATGTAGACTTGTTCGGGCTTCGATAAGTGTTGGCCCACACTTATTCGTGATCTCCATCAATTCCCCTGGCAGAGCATTCATCTTTGACAAATGAAATCATATTCTCTATGAAGCTCAGGGGTAAGTAAATCAAGCTTCGCTGGCGATATCCAAATATGATAAATAGTAGGCCGCCCTCTCCAATGAACCAAATATCTCAAAGTAGATCCATCGGCTATCACTGAAATCTCATGGCTCATAATGATTGTTATGGTCTCGACGGTAGGATATAGACTCTTGGGTGCCAAAATAGGAACTAGTGCCAAAGTAAGAGTTGAGGAGTATACTAGTGATTGTGCAATAAACTGAAACTGAAATTGAGGGGTGTCTGATGAAGGTGGTGGTTAAGGCTCAGAGGTGGTGTTAGGGACTGTTCCCATATACTCATGGAGCTCGTAGCATGGAGTCAAATCCTTAATGTTGAATACATGATGAGTTCTCATACTCTTATATATTTAATTTGAAAGCATTCAACTTAATTATTCATACTACAGAGACTTATTCGTCAAATATTTTAATTTTGTCACTGCTCCAAAAGGGAATCTCTTAGCCTTAATTCTAACCATCATGTTTGCCTTCTCTAATGCTTAGCTCTCTCCTCTGAATGTCTGTGTAAACTATATAATTTTCATTACTTATTCTAAGTTTATGCCAGACAAATTCTTGCAGTTCAGACAAATGATGCAAAACATACAGTAAGTGTGTATCTTAAGAGTTCCCGATGTTATAAGAAACTCCTAAGATGGGCACATGATCAGGAGGTTTAGTAGGTGGAGTCTAGAAAAATTCATCGCGCATCATTCAAATAATCGACGGAGACATCAGTAATGCGATGTGATAATATGTTATGTTGAATGTCTCCAATAGTGTTCGCAACGATGAAATAAGTCTTCGAGCCACCGAGAGCTTTCTCAAACTCGATTGACTCACTAATAATGAATACAATCCTAACGAGTGGTGACTTATTTGGAGGCTCTTTAAGGGTGTATATGAAAATTCGTCGTAAATGCGACAATCACCCGAATAAATGTAGGAGACATTAACATTGTCACTAGGATTTTAGATGCATCGAATGTTTCTAAGCATGGAAAACTCGCAGGGTGGCTCACTAGGTAACATATAAGAAACCTTGTATGTGTGACGAGCACTAAGATAGGTTCCCGAGAAATTGAGAGTGAGCTATGTGTGAAAGAAGGGTCATTCATACATAATACTAAACCACGTGAAAATAACAACCTATAAGCGCAGATATTTTGGCACTTAACACCCTTCAATTGAGGGTGTTTGGCACATTGCACCCTCAAATTGAATTTTTGGCACTTTGCACCCTCTAAAACCCTAAATGCACCCTCCTTTCATTTAAAACATGTATTATAACAATAATAAATGCCAGAATAACAATAATAAAAATGCAAGGAGGGTGCATTTAGGGTTTTAGAGGGTGCAAAGTGCCAAAGATTCAATTTGAGGGTGCAATGTGCCAAACACCCTCAATTGGAGGGTGTTAAGTGCCAAAACTACCTTGGGAAATCACCAAAAACCTTCGGTAACCGCCCGCTACCTATTTCTTGACGGTTATTCCCCACCTAAGCCTGTGACTCCCCACTTCAATTTCAACCCAGTTGACAGCTTCCCCCTTCAATTGCAGTGCATGTTACTGCATCGGTCCAAGAATCGGCAACTCCACAAGCCACAAATCATTTCAGACACTGCTTTTGGCCTCCTGTTTCAGCAGGTCCCTAGTGCAGCTCCTCTCCAACCTTGGACGACCTCTCCTTCACAGGTTTATTCCATTTTCTCCTTGCCGGCCAACAACCCAGGTGTCCCCTCTGTCGTCACTCACTTCCAGCGAGTCCAAACCCTGTTTTGAGTTCCCCGCGCCAGTCGACAACCTCCCTTGTCCAGAATTTGACTGCTAGACACACTCTAGCCCATCCAGTGGTGGTTCTGGGTAAACTGCACCATCTGGTTGTCTCTTTCACTGCAATCCAGCCTTCCAGACTACATTTAGTGCCCCACTGGTGTTTCGCCAACCGGCAGTCATCCTCCGGCATTCCCCAACCTCCGGGAACCCCAAATTGGTATAGAGACTCTAAAATTAGTAACATAATGGCCTTGGAACTGTTGTCCTAAGTCAGAAGCTGCAACAGAATTCTTCACTTGGTCTTAAATGCTTGCGTGAGTTCTAATTGGAAGTTAATATCGTTCTTTGTTATTCATTTGAGTGAAGAAACATATTATTATGTTTATGGATCAAAATAAGTACTAGTTTGCCTAATTATCGGTCTATTTGAAAGACATTTGTCGAGCATTTTGTGGAAGCACTTTTTGTTTTAATTCAACTAGTACTTGTTCGTTTATCAAATTCGCTATTTTCAATTGTGATCTTTTGTAAATTCCTCTATTATTTTTAGCGTTCGTTGTTATTTTATTTACTTCATCCATTCATCCTAGGTTTTCATTACCACCACACTCACATTCATTTATTAGACTCTTATTAGATCAAAATCACCTCACTACCTTTACTTCTCCTACATATATACTGGCCTTGTGTTGGGCGTGAAAACCAGCTCTCTAGAGTAGGTCATGGGCATCGTGTTGGAGGGTGAGCAAGTTTCCTAGTAGTATCTTATTATTCAACACCCAACTTATTCCTTCCCTTCTCAATTTACATCCTCGCAATTGGTTCGACCACCCATAACCTCACCCCATCTTCAAGATCGCAGGATTTGTCGACTCCTACTGAGCTCTATGACATTAGACATAATGAATTGCTTCCTAATGGACGAATCCCGCATGGATAGGTTGGAAAATGTGATGGCCTCCTTGGATGTACGCATGGAAAATGCTGATATCAAACCAACTGATCTGCAAGAGCGTTGTGCAAATAGATTCGGCACGCCAACTCAGCTCTTTTTTCAAGCCACTGCAGCCAATCGATCTCCACTTTTCTATTTTACAGCACCCAGTGTTCTCCCAATCATGGAACCTTCGTCTTCGGTTCCCGTACTCACAAGAATACATCGACATCACCTGCTCCACTCGAACTACTTACACCCTTAAGTTTTTTTCCACTGCATTGCAAGAATCTCTACAATTCCTAATGACAGTGATACCACCTACATGCTCACAACCCAAGCAGTTAGTGCCTATTTGCAACATCCACAACATGCCTCATGCCCAGCAAACACACACAACCAATGATGACTTTTCACCTTCCATCATATCACTTATTCCAACACTGAAGCTCTGATACAATGTCATGACGCAAACTCGACCCTCCATCACATGTCACCTTTACAAAAACATCCAAAAAACATGCATATGACCTGTAACACACCCCATCCATTACAAGTAATATAACAGAAGGTCCGGCCGGGGCCCCACGTCATATTAAGCGAACAGACGGAACGGTTACTAGATTTGAAATACCATAATCCGATACATTTATTTAAAACCGTATCCTAACTCAGAAACATTCTAGCGGAAGAATAAAAAGGAGGTAAAGGAAAAACCGCGCCCAACGGCGAATGTCCACTAAGCAACAAAAGGAATGAAGATACAAACAACATGTCCACAAAACGGCCTTAAGGCCTTACAAGAAAGTGTTCAACTAAAAATAAAGATAGCTTGCATACATCGGCACGCAGGCCGGCAATACATGAAACTAGCTAACAAAAAGGGCTGGGCCTTCGAGGGCCAGATCAGCAAAAAGGGCTTCGGCCCGCTATTTCCCGCTCGGCTCCGCAGCTCCTGCAAGCAAACATTCCACCGAGCGGTGGCAAACAAAGTAACGGTCAGCAAAGGCTGACCAAATTATAACGACCCCACCCCTTTCTCGGGGTGGCGGTGCCCCTTCCCTGCAAGCGGATTAGCATAATTACATAGAGCAAAAGAAAGTGCATTTAAAGCATCAAAACCACAAACGTTGGCTCAACCGGCCCAACGCCTCGTGCACTCAGGGCACCTTATTGGTGTACCGGATATCCCCGGTCCCACCACCATTCTCAGTCCTAGACTGGATGGCTACATAATGAGCATTCGCTAGTCGTGACTCAAAGGTCTCGACTCTCCCCTATGCCTGTAGCAACCCACCAATTACCTTAGGTGGTCGAACTACACCACATAGTGCAGGTACAGTTCGGTCGAGCCCGCTGCTCAAATCGTCGTACCCAACACGCACGACGCGGGTCGACTTCCCCTTGCCTGTTATCGCGTACATAACCGATTGTTATGTAACGAGGGTGGCACTCGCGGCCACCTAAGTTGGGCCCTCAAGGAGCACAACTCCACACACTAGCCATACGGTCTCCGAGAGACGGGCTTCGCACAAATACGACAAAAACCTCTCGAGGGTTGATGTCGACGAACCAACGGCCTAGTGCAAGCATAAAACAACCACAGAGTCTTCTCCGGGCAATCATAAACATCACCAATCCAGACGCATCCGGATGGGCTTCACACAGCATGCCTAAACCGTACTCGCACTTCCGGTACTAATGCGATTAAACTAGCGGGGATGTCAACATCGACCCGTCGGAGAGCACCTTTCCCCCACGCGATGGTGGGGAGACACTTCCATGCAATTATGCTAAATAAGGGCTTCACCTGCCCAAGAAGAAAAGTCGTTACCCTTGACGTGCGTTTCTGAGGCATGACTTGGTCACGAACAACTCTTGTAGCGGCTTCCACGCACGTATCCGGCTTGCTCACGCCGAAGAAATCTCCAAAACGAATACTCCCGGTGCGGCTTCGTCTTTCCAAAGCACACACTAACCCTAACCCCAACCCTTGGTCGGCCAAGAGGAGGAGGGTGTAGGTTGGCTTCAACCCTAGCCGGCAGCGGCCGGGGCAAGGAAGAGGGAAGAAGGAGCTCGGGCCATTTCCTCACAGCCGGCGGCCAAGAGAAGGGGGAGGAGGAGATCGGGGGAAAAACGCAGGAGGCGGCTCGTTCTCGCCGATCAGGAAAAGGGCGAGAGAGAGAGAGAGATCAGGAGAGGGAGGCGAGGGAGATGGAGCTCCGGCCACTCTTGCCTTGCCGGCGACGGGAGAGGTGGAGGGAGGCGGGGCTCCGGCTTCTTCGTTCCGTCGAGAGGGAAAGAACGAGAGAGAGAGAGAGGCGATCGGGAGAGGTGGAGGGAGGCGGGGTAGGTTTAGGTTTTTTAGGTTGAGTTTGGATTTATATAACTCCCACCTACAACCGGCTATTGGCAGCCCTCACACTAAACGCACATCAAACTCGTTCAAACTCGCGCGCCAAATTTACGGGGTGTTACATGACCCACGGGCAGCCCCTCGTCAACATCTCCACATCATCCAACTCTCAGTCTGATCTCTCCACACACACCAATATCCTTCCGTTTCCACCCAATTACTTTAATGCATGCAAACCTGCCTACAACATTGTGACAACTATTTCTCCACATGCTTTGCTAAATCATTCCACCTGCACCCATACTCCCATGCCCACCTTCACATAGATGAACCCATCCGTTTTCTCATTAACCTCCAATGAGCTATTACAGCCATCATTTGAACAGACGATCTCACCATCAATGCATGTCCAGGACATAAACAACCAGCACATCTCTAGGAGACTGGGGCATACACCACCACCAGCTTCCCTTATAACAACTCATTCCGGACTTGCATCCACCTCGCCGATCGATGTTGCATCACCAGTTGTGGCTTCTCCATTGTCATCTGAGTCCACCTCCATCTTTGAGTCCACGGATGCATATGCACATCTCATGACAACGGTAAAATCCACGACACCTACTACCACCACCACCAACATTGCGCCTCACGACCAACACAGCCACCTAAACCTGCTCTACCATTTTAACAATACTTCTTGGTTTGTGTTTCCACCACTACCTTTACTACATTACATCATCATAATTCCCTTGTTTGTGTTTCCACAACTACCTTTACTACATTACATCATCATAATTCCCATTTTGACACTTCGACTTGTTTCATGCCCACTGACCCTACAAAAAGTAGCTACACAATGGCACTCTCAATCCACTACTAGCACCAAATCACCCCCCCCCCCCGACAATGTACATTGATGATCAGTAAATTATATACCCCTCCAAATTTCTTAAGAAATTGTGTCGAATCACCATAACAACTGGACTAAGGACAACTTTATATTCATACTTACCTCATGGACAAGGCAATTTTTCTAGGAAATGTACTGTTACGTACACACTTCCGGCAGATCCCCACCAAAGCAAGAGGAGAACCGGGAGCCGCCACCATAGCAAGCTGGGCGCAATTGCAATATTAGCAGGGATTCAGGTATTAAATATAAAGTTTATCTTCCTTAGTAGGAGATTAAGGCATCATGATCTATGTAGTGTGTATTTTCCTTGTGTAAAACGAAGGAACAAATCCTCGAGAGTTCGTAATCGGTATCATGTCAAGTGGTGAGTTTGTTCCCCGATTATAAGTGTTAGTTGTATTAGTTCCATATCGTGTAATGTTGTATGTGTGGTTTTCTCCTACTCTATATAAATAAACCTGTGTGCCTCAATTGAGGTATCAAGTCTTTCAAATACATCTAACATAATATTAGAGTACGGTTAAGGCTTAATTTCTCCCATTCGGGAAGGATTAACGAAGCCCTCCACTGGAGTTGACAAAGCCCTCGATTGGAGTCGACGAAGCCCTCAACTGGAGTCGACGACCCCACCGCCTCTCTGATCGACGATTGAAGCCGCATTTCCGATGATCGTCACCGTTTCTGCCCGCACTTGAAAACATTGTCCCCGATACTTCACGCGGTGACGCGGCCTGTCCCCGATCCTTCCTCTCTGATTGGTGACGTTGTTTCTCCGCTTGATCCCATCTGCTGCTGCCATGAAGCTGTCGTGAACTGCGGTCATGAACTAATGTTGTTGTCGTCTGTCATGAACTACTGCTCCCGTCTGCATGTTACCATTTATAGAGTAGGTCATGGGCATCGTGTTGGAGGGTGAGCAAGTTTCCTAGTTGTATCTTATTATTCAACACCCAACTTATTCCTTCCCTTCTCAATTTACATCCTCGCAATTGGTTTGACCACCCATAACCTCACCCCATCTTCAAGATCGCAGGATTTGTCGACTCCTACTGAGCTCTATGACATTAGACATAATGAATTGCTTCCTAATGGACGAATCCCGCATGGATAGGTTGGAAAATGTGATGGCCTCCTTGGATGTACGCATGGAAAATGCTGATATCAAACCAACTGATCTGCAAGAGCGTTGTGCAAATAGATTCGGCACGCCAACTCAGCTCTTTTTTCAAGCCACTGCAGCCAATCGATCTCCACTTTTCTATTTTACAGCACCCAGTGTTCTCCCAATCATGGAACCTTCGTCTTCGGTTCCCGTACTCACAAGAATACATCGACATCACCTGCTCCACTCGAACTACTTACACCCTTAAGTTTTTTTCCACTGCATTGCAAGAATCTCTACAATTCCTAATGACAGTGATACCACCTACATGCTCACAACCCAAGCAGTTAGTGCCTATTTGCAACATCCACAACATGCCTCATGCCCAGCAAACACACACAACCAATGATGACTTTTCACCTTCCATCATATCACTTATTCCAACACTGAAGCTCTGATACAATGTCATGACGCAAACTCCACCCTCCATCACATGTCACCTTTACAAAAACATCCAAAAAACATGCATATGACCCACGGGCAGCCCCTCGTCAACATCTCCACATCATCCAACTCTCAGTCTGATCTCTCCACACACACCAATATCCTTCCGTTTCCACCCAATTACTTTAATGCATGCAAACCTGCCTACAACATTGTGACAACTATTTCTCCACATGCTTTGCTAAATCATTCCACCTGCACCCATACTCCCATGCCCACCTTCACATAGATGAACCCATCCGTTTTCTCATTAACCTCCAATGAGCTATTACAGCCATCATTTGAACAGACGATCTCACCATCAATGCATGTCCAGGACATAAACAACCAGCACATCTCTAGGAGACTGGGGCATACACCACCACCAGCTTCCCTTATAACAACTCATTCCGGACTTGCATCCACCTCGCCGATCGATGTTGCATCACCAGTTGTGGCTTCTCCATTGTCATCTGAGTCCACCTCCATCTTTGAGTCCACGGATGCATATGCACATCTCATGACAACGGTAAAATCCACGACACCTACTACCACCACCACCAACATTGCGCCTCACGACCAACACAGCCACCTAAACCTGCTCTACCATTTTAACAATACTTCTTGGTTTGTGTTTCCACCACTACCTTTACTACATTACATCATCATAATTCCCTTGTTTGTGTTTCCACAACTACCTTTACTACATTACATCATCATAATTCCCATTTTGACACTTCGACTTGTTTCATGCCCACTGACCCTACAAAAAGTAGCTACACAATGGCACTCTCAATCCACTACTAGCACCAAATCACCCCCCCCCCCCCCCCCCCCGACAATGTACATTGATGATCAGTAAATTATATACCCCTCCAAATTTCTTAAGAAATTGTGTCGAATCACCATAACAACTGGACTAAGGACAACTTTATATTCATACTTACCTCATGGACAAGGCAATTTTTCTAGGAAATGTACTGTTACGTACACACTTCCGGCAGATCCCCACCAAAGCAAGAGGAGAACCGGGAGCCGCCACCATAGCAAGCTGGGCGCAATTGCAATATTAGCAGGGATTCAGGTATTAAATATAAAGTTTATCTTCCTTAGTAGGAGATTAAGGCACCATGATCTATGTAGTGTGTATTTTCCTTGTGTAAAACGAAGGAACAAATCCTCGAGAGTTCGTAATCGGTATCATGTCAAGTGGTGAGTTTGTTCCCCGATTATAAGTGTTAGTTGTATTAGTTCCATATCGTGTAATGTTGTATGTGTGGTTTTCTCCTACTCTATATAAATAAACCTGTGTGCCTCAATTGAGGTATCAAGTCTTTCAAATACATCTAACATAATATTAGAGTACGGTTAAGGCTTAATTTCTCCCATTCGGGAAGGATTAACGAAGCCCTCCACTGGAGTTGACAAAGCCCTCGATTGGAGTCGACGAAGCCCTCAACTGGAGTCGACGACCCCACCGCCTCTCTGATCGACGATTGAAGCCGCATTTCAGATGATCGTCACCGTTTCTGCCCGCACTTGAAAACATTGTCCCCGATACTTCACGCGGTGACGCGGCCTGTCCCCGATCCTTCCTCTCTGATTGGTGACGTTGTTTCTCCGCTTGATCCCATCTGCTGCTGCCATGAAGCTGTCGTGAACTGCGGTCATGAACTAATGTTGCTGTCGTCTGTCATGAACTACTGCTCCCGTCTGCATGTTACCATTTATTGCTCCCGTCTGCCTGAGTACAGCAGCTAGCTCTCATGTCCTCTCTGTCGTCTTGGTGCCTTACAAATAGGTAATGAGTCCCTCAGTTATGAGCAGCACTCTGATGACCGTTCCCTCAGGGAATTCCACCAATACATTTCCTCCTAATGCGAGGCTTTATACTACTACCCATACTTCATCCAACTTCGAATTGTGGAAAAGGGGGTTACTTTGTCCCTATCGGGTAAATGATGTACGCACCACCTTACTTGATTCTCAACCCATGACGTGGGCAGTTCAGAATATGAAAATTGGTACAATGATGGTTGCCGCATTTTTGCTCTTTTATTGAGCTCCATGGACCTCTCTGTTCAACAAATGTTGAAGAATTGTGATGGTATTAAGGAACTACGGGATACTTTACATATGATGTTCTCTCAGGCGAACAACCTCACTAGTCTTGGTAAACTCTTTCCTAAGATGGTGGAACTAAGACAAGGGGCAAGTTCAGTTACTGGGTACTTCGACGAATGGAAGATCCTTGCTGATGAGATCTTGTATCTATGGGAGATCCCTTCTACCAAGAAGGAACATCAGGCTCAACGTGAACACCTTGTATTACAATGGCTACTGAATGTCATTGATCCAAACTTCTCGACAACAAAGACTGAAATGCTAGAGAGTCCCTCTACCCTGAAGATAGCTAGTGTGTACCATCGTCTAGCCAAAGTCAGAACAACCAGTACTCCTGCCCCAATCTGCTCTACATATTTCCTCTGGAGAGCCCATATCTCTTGCTTCTCGTGGAAGGGGGAGTAACCAAGGGAGGCCGCTCTGGTCATGGTCGTGACACCGACACGATACATTGCACCCGTTGCAGATGTAGGGACCACAGGAAGGATATTTGTTGGGTTGTTCATGGGGAGTAGCCTGACTGCACCTTGCTGACCCCATCTCTATATCTGGGGCTTCGAGAATAGCGGAAATATCTAAGGAGTATCGTCGTCTACAGGCGCTTCAGATTGATTCTCTAACTCATAGTGTTATTGTGGCACAAACCATTCAGCTAGTGTGCACTTCTCAGCGTTCTGTTCGGTGGCTAGCAGATTCAGGCGCTTTTAATACCTCAACTATCTTACACATGCAAACCTCATAGTGGGTCTTCGATTATAGCTACAGATGGATCGACAATACCCATGTTGGGTTTGGTAGTTGTGGTGTGACACCAGACATGGCTCTGTCTTTTGTTGCTCACATTCCCCAAGTTGCTTACAACTTATTGTTGATTAGTAAGTTTACTCGTGATTTAAATTGTATTGCTACTTTCACATCTTCTGGCTGTATTTTCCAGGAATAGTCGACGAACTGTATTATTGGTAGAGGGAAGCTCAGTGGTGGCGTGTATGTTATGGATGAAGTCTCGCCTCTTGTTTCTTCTGCTGCCTCCACCAAATTTTTGGATCTCCATTGTCTTCATGGTCACCCGTCTATGCATATTAGTCGTTTGTATCCTGATTTTGGGAAGGTTTCTCATCTCAACTGTGAGTTTGTTTTTTGCTAAAATCCACCGAGTAAGCCATGTCTCTCATCTTGATGTTCGTGCTACTGCACCGTTTGATTTACTTCATTCTGATGTTTGGGGATAATGTCTTGTCCCTACAATGTTAGGACACAAATATTATGTTACTTTTATGGATGACTTCTCTCATATGACCTGGGTGTATTTAATGAAAAATCGTTTCGAGCTACCTTCTATTTTTCAAAACTTATGGAAAGAAATATATACTCAATTTTTTGTTCATCTTAATTGTATTTGTACAGATAATGATAAAGAATACTTATCACAGTGTATGTCTAATTTTCTCTCCAATAAAAACATTTTGCATCAAACAAGTTGTCTCGATACCCCCCCCCCCAATAAAACGGTATTGTCGAAAGGAAAAATTGTCATCTCATTAAGGTCACATGGGTTATTCTTCATCATAAACACGCACCCAAACACTTCTGAGGTGATGCAGTTCTTATCGTTGCACATCTTATCAATCTTCTTCTCACTCACATCCTTCAAGGGAAAACACCCTACCACACCCTTATCCATACCACTTTGGTCTCTCCCTTCCTTTACGTGTCTTTGGGTGTGTTTGCTACGTTCAAGATGCTCGCTGCTCTGTTTCCAAACTTGATCCTCGCTCCTTGAAATATATATTCCTCAAGTATTCATGCACTACTAAGAGATATCAATGTTATTTTCCTGATTTGCACCGATATATTACATCGGCGTATGTTGTCTTTCTTAAATCTGACTCTTATCTTCCTCATGGATCCACACCTCCAGACCCTTCACTTGATTCTATCTTGGATCCTCGTCCCCAACCTGTTGTACTTTCTCAGGATTATTGGTGTCTCATACTGCTCTGTATTTCACTCTAGATCAATACCTTCTTCCATCTACCATTGCTGAGGCCAAAACTCATCCTGGTCGGGCGACTACTATGCAAGATGAGTTGAAGGCCCTTCAATTTAATCAGACATGGGACATGGTCTTTGCCTCTGGCAAGCGAGCTATTAGATGCAAATGGTTTTACTCCATTAAGTTCAATGTCGATGGTTCCCTTGATTGCTTGAAGGCCATCTAGGTTGTCAAAGGGTATGCTCAGACTTATGAAGTGAATTATGATGAAACGTTTGAGAGGTGTACAAGGAACAACCACATGGGTTCGTTGTTGAGGGGGAGAGAACCAAGGTGTGTCATCTCAAGAAGTCGTTATATGGATTGAAGCAATCTCCCAAAGCATGGTTTGCTTGCTTTCGATCTGTCATCGCACAGTTTGATTTTACCAAGAGTACGTAAGACTCGTCTCTCTATTATCAGAACTCTCCGACAGGTATTGTTCTATTAGTGATATATGTCGATGATATTGTTATCATAGGCAACTACTCTAGAGGGATATTAAATCTCGAGATATTTTTACACTCCAATTTCCATACTAAGGATCTGGGCTCATTGTGATACTTCCTAGGCATTGAAATTACTGACTATATTAATACCATCTTTATTTGTTAGCTTGAAATATGCTCTCAATCTTTTATCTGACCTTAGGATGTCTAACTGTGGTCCTATGGACTCTTCAGTTGAACCAGGGGAAAAGGGGTCTTCATGTTGAAAGCAAATTATTTGATTCACCAGAAAAGTATCGAAGAGCAGTTGGAAAACTGAACTACTTTACCATGACTCGTCCAGACATTGTCTGTGCAGTAAGATCAATCAGTTCATGGCTGCTCCAACCATCTCGCGGTGGGAATCTCAAATCTGTACTCTGAATTGTCAAATACATTAAGAAAGATCCTGGAATCGGGATATCGTATAAGAATCGAGGTCATTCCAATATAGAAGCGTATTGTGACTCTGACTGGGCAGGTTGCATAGCCACTCAGAAGTTAACCACAAGGTTTATTATCTTTATGGGTGAAAATTTTGTCTCCTGGATGAGCAAGAAACAAACCACGTTTGTCAGATTTAGTGCAGAAACAAAATATCGAGCCATGTCCCGCATTGTTGCTGAGATCATGTTGATTAGACAGACTCTTTGTAAAATCCGGTATCCAGTTCAAGATTTCACTCCTCTATGGTGCGATAATCAAATTGCGATACAGATAGCTACTAATCATGTGTTTCATGAACGCACAAAACACATTGAGCTCGATTGTCACTTTGTGAGGGAAAAGTATGAAGGACTTACTTCGCTGAGCCATGTGAAGACCGGGAATCAAGTTGTAGATATTCTTACTAAGGGAGTTACAAGTGTTAAATGAAATTTATATGTAACAAGTCGGGCCAGGGAAGCACCTACGACCGAACTTGAGGGGGAGTGTTAGTTGTATTAGTCTCATATCGTGTAATGTTGTATGTGTGATGCATCCTCCGTCGCATTCAAATTTTCATGACATCATCAAGCGTCGTGGAGTTTATTTACTATGCATTTTTTATTGTCATGTATTTTCTTTTTGGGCACCTGCTTTTATTTTAAAAAATGTTTGGCTCGTTGGCTCGACCAGCCAATGATACCCTGAATAAAAAGGTCTGGTAATTTGGTAGTTAGGACGGGACTGACAAATTCAGTTTATTTAAAGCACGCATAAACTTAAGCCAAAATATGTGAGTTACTAAAATCAATATCTCCTTGGTATTATTCCTCCATTCAAGTGAAAATAAAGCAGGTTTGGAAATAAGTATTTCCAAACGTGAACATCAGGCAAAGTTTTGGAAAAAGGTTTTACATAATATCTTTCTATGAGAACATTTGTAAACAATTTAAATGATTGAGTAAATTGGAAAAGGAAAAAATAATAATGATATAACTTTGGTTCTATTTATTGGATCCCATCAAGAGGAAAAAAAAAAGAACCGGATTGAACAGAGGAACGAGAGAACACTCGTGCCCTCTGTATTGTCGGCACCCTCCCTTTCCTGTAAGCCACCGACGCCGGACTTCTCCTCCTGTGAAGGCCAAGCAACTTCCATCACCGCCAACCGGCTACTCCCGAAGTTCCAGACGATTGCAGCCTTCCGTCCCTGCCACACGCCGACCGCGACCGCCTACGCACGCCAATCCCGTGCCCCGGAACACCTCCAGTGTCGTCCCTTGCTAGGTCGTCGTTGACTGCACCATCGATTCCGGCGACCATTCCGGTTGGCGTAGACGTCGAATCATTTGTCCACCAGTTGATCGAGAGCATCTGTTGATTGACATCGACCTTGCCCGACTATTCCGTTAATCGGCCTTCCTTGATCCACCCTAGAGCTTTCTGGGCTTGAACCGGGTTCATTCCCCTCGGGTAATCTTACCCCTCTTGCCCTACTCATATTGGATTAAGTTTATGCATCTTAATTAATTAATACAAGCTTGTCTCGAGTGTTCGCACTACTTTAATTTCCGCTAATTTCATAAATTATTGCTAGTGGTGTACTTGTGGTTGGACGGAACTCGCAGCGTATCAATTCGTTAAGCGCCGCAGAAATTTTTTTCTAAAAACGATTAACGATCTGGTGATGCTCAAACGGTTGAGAGTAATTTGCGCGCGAAAGTTTGATTTGGCCGCTCGGCCCCTCTTTCAAAAGTTAAAATCACATTATTGTTTTCAAATCATTTTCAAACCATTTCATTTTCAAAATACTAATTATTATTTTATAACAAATATAATATTTTGCTTAAAAACTATTTAATTTATAAAATCCTAATTTGAGTTTACATCAGTTTGGTATTAGAGGGATTCGATGCACTCCCATCATGAATCGGTCGATCCGGTATTTTTGATAAAATTTGTATCCGCATTTTTTATCTAAAAAAGGGGTTTATTAAATTTTTAAAAAAAATTTCCATTTTAATCTTTTTAAATCTCCATTAAAAAAGAAAAAAAAAATATAGTTTAACTTTAATTTATTCTATGAAGTTAAATCCTAATTTATTTTAAATTTAAAATAAAATAAAAATCAAATTATTTTAAAGATGGAGAATATTGACGAGCGACTTAAAAATTTAATGAAAAGCATAGAGTTTGGCACTGCAGGCCTCCAGCAGAGTCTGAATGGGTTGTGCGCCAATGTGCACAATCTTGAAATAAAAACGCACGCACGATATGATTTTTTATTCACTTCTAAAGTACGTATCAATCGATGGAACCCACGTTTCAAAATTTTAATTGTCATCTTTTTGAACTTGCTTCCCCCACGAACACCTTATCCTCACTTATTATCACTGACGCACTCCCTTCAATTGAGGAGTTTCGTCCTAAGCCCCAACTCCAGGAAGAAGTGTTTCTTCCTCATACCCTCATCCCAACTGAAATGGTGCCCCAACTTGTTCACATCGACTCACCGGTTGTTCTCACTGAGTTTCTTCCTGAGCCCCTGCTCCAGGAAGAAGAATGTAATAGCGATGAGATACTCACCGTGGATGGCACAACTTCGATCTCAATTCTCCCAAAGATGGAGTTGGCTAGTGATAAGCCCCACACCAAAAGTGATGTAGAGTCGAGCTACATATGTCCAGATTCTCCTAGTCCACTACCACCACCAACACTTGAGTTCACAAACACTATGTTTAATGATCATTTGACCTTAGCAATGGAATCACCACCAAATATTGATTTTATATTTAGAGAACATCATTTCATATCACGTCATTATCCTATATATATATGCTTGAAAAAAAAATATTTTCAAATTATGAACATATTTAAGAAAACTCATGATATGCGAATAGTGAGAAACCCACAAATTTTCACCCCTAATAAAGACATGTGATTTAAAGGATCTCTTTGGAAACTTCTGAAAGACAAAATCAACATCAATTTTAAAATTTATGATATTAAGTTAGATGTAAGCGAATCTGTCGCGAATCTGTGGAATTGCAACAAGGTATTAAACCTTTTATAATCAAAATTTTGAAAATATTAAGGGGTCGAATGGACAACAAACTTGAGTTTAATAGTGTTTATCACTCTCTAATCGATGAACTGACTGAAATCGTTAATAAGAGTTTGGAGAATTTTCTTAGGCGTTTAATCGGGGCGAATTTAAAGTAATGAGATTTTGTACCGCCACAAGCTAAATTTACATGTAATAATTCTAAACGCTGCTCTCTTACTATATCTCCATTTGAGATTTTCCATGCATTGCCCCGACCACCTGACCGTCATCATCTTCCATTTCATGAACGTATTTCCTTCGAGCCACAAGCTCATATTAATTATTTAAGGAAACTGCATAAAATTATAGCTAATATCTTTCGAGCAATCTTTGAAAATTACAAACTCACGGTTGGTCATTATCGTCATGAGATGTACCTTTCAAAGGGAGGTCAGGTGATTAATTATTGCAGAAGGTTTGGTCTAGTTTATGATCAGAAGCGCATTGGTCCACCAGTTGAGCCACTCATCGAGGCTCCAGATATTCCACCTGATCTAGCACCAATGATAATGTCAGATCTCTAAATTGCCAGTTTTTCCAAAGTCTCGTCTGGGTCGAGCTCTTTCAACCCCGGGAAAATTGATGCATCCTCCGTCACATTCAAATTTTCATGACATCACCAATGATAATGTCATTCAAATTTACTATGCATTTTTATTGTCATGTATTTTCTTTTTGAGCACCTGCTTTTATTTTAAAAAATGTTTGGCTCATTGGTTTGACCGACCAATGAGACCCTGAATAAATAGGTCCGGTAATTTGGTAGTTAGAACGGGACGGGCAAGCTAAGTTTATTTAAAGCACGCATAAACTTAAGCCAAAATATGTGAGTTGTTAAAATCAATATCTCCTTGGTATTATTCCTCCATTCAAGTGAAAATAGAGCAGGTTTGGAAATAAGTATTTCCAAACGTGAACATCACGCAAAGTTTTGGAAAAAGGTTTTACATAATATCTTTCCATGAGAACATTTGGAAACAATTTAAATGATTGAGAAAATTGGAAAAGGAAAAAAATAATAATGATATAACTTTCGTTCTATTTATTGGATCCCATCAAGAGGAAAAAAAAGAACCGGATTGAACAGAGGAACGAGAGAACACTCGTTTCCTCTGTATTGTCGGCACCCGCCCTTTCCTATAAGCCACCGACGTCGGACTTCTCCTGTGAAGGCCAAGCAACCTCCATCACCGCCCACCAGCTACTCACGAAGTTCCAGACGATTGCGGCCTTCGGTCCCTGCCGCACGCCGACCGCGACCGCCGACGCACGCCAATCTCGTGCCCCGGAACACCTCCAGCGTCATCCCTTGCTAGGTCGTCGTCGACCGCACTATCGATTCCGGCAATCATTCCGGCTGACGTCGACTCATCTGTCCGCAGGTCGATCGGGAGCATCTGTTGATTGACATCGACCTTTCCCGACTATTCCGTCAATCGGCCTTCCTTGATCCACCCTAGCGCTTTCTGGGCTTGAACCGGGTTCATTCCCCTTGGGTAATCTCACCCCTCTTGCCCTACTCATATTGGATTAAGTTTATGCATCTTAATTAATTAATGCAAGCTTGCCTCGAACATTCACACAACTTTAATTTCCGCTAATTTCATAAATTATTGCTTGTGGTGTACTTGTGGTTAGACGGAACTCACAGCGGATCAATTCGTTAGGCGCCGCAAATTTTTTTTTCTAAAAACGATTAACGATCTAGTGATGCTCAAACAGTTGAGAGTAATTTGCGCGCGAAAGCTTGATTTGGCTGCTCGGCCCCTCTTTCAAAAGTTAAAAATCACATTATTGTTTTCAAATCATTTTCAAACCATTTCATTTTCAAAATACTAATTTTTTTTTTAACAAATATAATATTTTGCTTAAAAACTATTTAATTTATAAAATCCTAATTTGAGTTTACATCAATGTGTGATTTTCTCCTACTCTATAAATAAACTTGTGTGCCTCTATTGAGATATTAAGTCTTTCAAATATATCTAACAATAAGTATTCTACTTCCGCCTTCCCCTTACCATCTTGTATCCTAACATTTATCATCAGACAAATTTGTTCCAATCCTGAATCAGCTGAATGATTCGGAGTGTGAATAATTCTAGGAATCTAACATATAGTTCTGAAGTTCTTTTTTTTTTGGGGGGGGGCCTCGAAATCTAACATTTCTCTAGAAATTTGTGAGTGACCTTGATATGGAAAAATGTGGATATTTGCTGACTCCCTGTTGGTTTCTTCTTATGTGGTGTATTTTAAAGTATACAATCAAAAGGGTTTTTCCTCAAAAGAATAAGGATAGCGCATAGTTTTGATTCCTCCTCATGCATTTCCTGATTTCCCATGCCTCGCATGTTTAAGGGCTTTCCTAACCTTGCATCTTTACTAGTTAAATAAATTACTTATTTTTGGTCTCATGTGTATGTTTAAGGGCTTTCCAAACCATCCTTTTTAAATTGTTAAGAACATCCTTACCTACATCAATGAAGGAGTTCACAATCCATATTACATTATGCATCACCAACCAAATGTCTTTGGGTAGCATCATTCTACAAAGTATAAACAGGGCACCCAAAAAACCTGACACAGTCAGAAAGATCAAGTAATACTCATCACCCACATCGCAATTACATGAGTGATAAAACCTCATATGAAAATGAGCCTAAGTTAAAGTCTTGATAGGTTTAAAGGAACACCATTGCGAAAATATATATTGCAAACATCATGCTTCCCAAGTAAAAAAAAGGAAATTAATTAAAAGTATTGTTGAAGCCGAGAACTCAGCTCACAAAGTTCGTACTTGGGTATGAGCAGGGGATACTTACCAACCAAAGTAGGAATCACAGACAAGAATGGACGAGCAAGAGAAAGAGAGACTTTATTGTTGAACAGATGAGGTTACAAAATAGCCATAGGAAGGAGGTCCCGCCGCACACCGATGAGCGTACAGGAACTCCCCCTCTTAAACCAAATGTTATGCTAGGTTAGGGGGGTAGAAGCAGGCTCGAGATGAGAGCAGGCGAGCTCGGCTAGTTCTATGTGAGGATCCTTATGAGCTGTCAGCATTGTTTCTCACCTTGATCTCGACGAATACCGGGACTCGGTGAGCTGGCCGATCTTTTATAGGCTCTCCTTAATTCATGTGCTCTTGAATTTGCTAAAATGGCCTCCATGAACCTCGCAGGAGATTTGAGTGTTTTCTTGAGCCGTTTTGCCAACACTTCGGGAGGCGAAGCGCACTGAAAGGGTAAGAAGAAGAAACACAAGTCCTCACGACGGGGGGGGGGGGGGGGGGGGGGGGCTTCTGAGAAGCGACCTGTCCTTGAGAAGGGGCGGAGTGACGAGGAGGTGACGGTCTTTCCCTCAGTACCTCTACCTGACCAGGCAGTCAACAACGCCCAGAGGTTCGCGGCGGAGGAGACGAGCATCCATGATTAGGTATTTTTCTAAGTGTCGAATTCTCCCAATCATTTCATTATTAATGTGTGAGGTTTCTCAACATGATGGCCCAGGCGGGCCTAAATGAGGTACATGATATGGACGAGTCGAGCTAGTCGCTCGGACTGAATGAGACAAGGGTTGATGTCAAACACAATATATAACCTTGCTACCGCGAGCTAATTCTTCAATCTTTGTTGCAGGTGATTCGCATAAGAGGGCCAAGCCGTCTACGTCGCACGAGGAGGATCCCGGTTTGACGTCGTCGAAGAAAGCGAAGCGCCGAAGACCGACTCGTTTGATGAGACCTCGACGGGACACCATTCTGATAGCCCCGCCAAGCTCCCTCGCAAGGCGAGGCGAATTCCTCTGTAACTCCCTAAAACAAGGATCTTCAGCAGCCCTCCAAGGGAAAGAACACGGTTGGCAGAATGACACCCGACGCGCGCACTCTGGTGAGCTTTGTGGATGCATCCCATGTGATTTTGACGGAGTGATCTTTGATAATACGTCTCGTTTCAGATGTCCCTATGATAGAGAACTAGAGAGGGAGATAGAGAGGAATTAGGGTTTAGGGGAAGGAAGAAGAGAAATACCTGAAATCATCCTAGTCCCCATCCAAGAAAGAGCCCCGGGTATAAATAGACTCGGGCCCAAGGGGGGCCGGTCGCCCCCCCCCCCCTAAAAGGGGCTGAACTGGGTGGTTCAGCCCCGAAGCCGCGCGCATTAATGAGTGGGGGCTGAACCAGTGGGTTCAGCCCCATTGCCTCCTGCACTCTCCTTCCGCCGGCGAGCATAATGACGCCCTGAGAACCGTGCCATGTCCGGGGGCGTAACATTCCCCTCCCCATCAAGAACCAGTTTGTCCCTAAGATGGAAGTAAGGGTAGAGCTCCTTGAATTCCAGCAGGTCGACCCAAGTGTTATGAGCTTTTGACCAGTGTTTCCATTTGGCAAGGACCTCGGGGCGGTACTCAGTGCCCCTCTGTTTCCATTTGACCAGCTGAATCTCTTCGGGCAGCGGTCGTAGTTCGCCCGCTGTTGTCGCCTCTGGCAGGAATGGGCTGGCTTGAATTGTGTTGCATATCTTCTTCTTTAGCAAGGACACATGAAGGTTAGAATGGATGCACGATCCCTCGGGTAGCGCCAAGGTGTAGGCCACTGGTCCCACTCGGCGGGTAATACGAAAGGGCCCATAGTAACGTGGAGCCAATTTCTGGTTCTCCCTGCGGCCAACTGACAACTGTCGGTAAGGCTGGAGCTTGAGTAAGACGTCATCACTGACAGCGAATTCCCTTTCCTTGCCATGTTTGTCCGCTTGGACCTTCATGCGATCCTAAGCCTCCCTGCGGCCAACTGAAAACTATTGGTAAGGTTGGAGCTTGAGGAAGACGTCATCACTGACAGCGAATTCCCTTTCCTTGCGATGTTTGTCCACTTGGACCTTCATGTGATACTGAGCCGCTTGTAGGTTCACGCATAAAGTGGATAAGGTGCGGTCCCGGTCACGTAGCGCCCGATCAACGGCCCGGTTCATAGCTGCCCAATGACAGAGGGGGCGACCGTAAACGACCTCGAACCGGGTCAACTTGTTGGCTGAGTGGTATGAGGTGTTATAACAATATTCGGCCCAGTGCAACCAGCGAGTCCATGTATGAGGCTCGCCCATCATAAAACAAAGGAGGTATGTTTCAACTCCCCGGTTGAGAACCTCCTTCTGGCCATCTGTTTGGGGGTGATTACTTGTGCTAAAGCGTAAGCAAGTCCCCTGTAGTCGAAAGAGCTCTCGCCAGAAATTACTCACGAATGTTGGATCATGGTCAGAAATGATGGCACGTGGAACGTCGTGGAGACGGACTATGTCCCGAACAAAGAGATCGGCAACTGACTCGCACGTGTAAGGGTGGCTCAAGGCCAAAAAATGTCTATACTTGGAAAGCTTATCAACCACGACCAGGATAACAGACTTGCCCTGAGACTTGGACAACCGTCTATAAAATCCATAGACACTGTATCCCAAATGTGGTACGGGATCTCCAACGGTGTAAGTAGTCCTACAGGGGTGGTCGTCTCGCACTTCTGTCGCTGGCACATCTCGCATTGTTGAACAAACTGTTGTGCATGGCGTCGTAATCCTTTCCAAAAGATATTTGCCCGCGCCCGTTGAAGAGTGTGGAGTACTCCTGCATGACCCCCAGTAGGGGATGAATGGAACTCGTGCAGCATGACGTACTTTCAGGCGGAGTAGGGTGGAATGATCACTCGGCCGTGATAATAAAGTCTTTCATTCTGCAGGTGATAGCCCGGGGCGGTGACTTGCAACTGTTGAAGAGTTTCCACGAGGGCCCGTAGTGCGGGGCCCCGTATGACCTTCTCATGTATATCATCTAAAGAGTCGAGCAGGGGGGCAGAGATTTGGGTGAGGGTGCTCTCCGGTAGGCGGGATATGGCGTCAACAACCACGTTCTCTTTGCCCTGTCTGTAGAGAATCTCATAATCGTACCCCAATAACTTAGTCACCCACTTCTGTTGGAGCGGGAAGGAGACCCATTGCTCCAAAAAATACTTCAAGCTCTGGTGGTCAATACGGATTTTGAAGTGTCGGCCCGGCAAATAAGGTCGCCACATAGCCACCGCATGGATGATTTCCAGCATCTCCTTCTCGTACATGGACAGCCCTAAAGTGCGGGGGGCTAACGTCTTGATGTAGAAGGCTAATGGTTGGCCCTCCTGCATTAATACCACGCCAATTCCGACGCCCGATGCATCGGTTTCAAGCACAAACTCCATGTTGAAGTCGAGAAGGGCGAGGATCGGTGTGGAGGTCATGGCCCCCTTGAGAGCCTAGAATGCCGCCTCCGCCTCCGCCTGCCAGAGGAAAGCGTCCTTTTGTAATAACTGGGTTAAAGATCGTGCAATCTTGCCATAATCTTTCACGAAGCGCCTGTAATACCCCATGAATCCCAGGAAGCCCCGTAAGGCCCGGACTGTATGAGGACGTGGCCATGACAACATGCTCTCGATCTTCTTTGGGTCGGCCTTGACGCCGTGAGCGGAGACCAAATGTCCCAGGTACTCGACCTCTGTCTGTCTGAACGAGCACTTGGACTGCTTGGCGAAGAGCTGGTGCTGGCGGAGAATGGTGAAAACGTGCTCTACATGGGTCAGGTGCTCCTCCCAACTCGTGTTGTATATGAGGATGTCATCAAAAAATATCAATACTGAACGGCGGAGAAGAGGGCGAAAGATCTTGTTCATAACTGCCTGGGACGTGGATGGGGCGTTGGTGAGCCCAAAAGGCATCACGAGGAATTCATAGTGTCTGTCATGCGTACGGAAGGCTGTCTTATGAATGTCCTCCTCTCGCATCTGAATATGATGGTAGCTCGACCAGAGGTCGAACTTGGTAAATAGAGAAGCGTCCTGCAATTCGTATAACAACTCTTTGATCAATGGAATGAGAAACTTATCCTTGATAGTCGAGTTGTTCAAGCCGCGGTAATCCACACAAAATCGCCACGACCCATCCTTCTTCTTTACTAGGATGACAGGAGAAGAGAAGGAATTCGAACTAGGACGGATAATCCCGGCGGCAAGCATTTCCTTGACGCTGCATTCAATCTCGACCTTTTGGATGTGCGGATAACGGTACGGTCGGATGTTGTTAGGTTTGGCCCCTGTCTTGAGTTGAATCTGATGGTCTTTGAATCTCGGTGGTCGAAGTGTACGAAGTTTCTGGAATATGTCAGCATACTGAGCCAGTATCGTCTGCATCTGTACTGGTACCACTGAAGGAGCTGGACTGGCCGATGTAATTTCCATGATCACCGCCATGGTGCTTTCCTGCTCCCCTAGTCGCTCCAGGCTTCGAAGGGAGATCTCCTTCATCGGAGAGGATTTGAGGCCCCCCAGACAATATTGTTTCCCGTGTTGAAGGAACTTCATCGTCATCTGATCCCAATCAAAGGTCACCCGCCTCAATTGCTGCAACCAATGTACCCTAAGAACCATGTTCGAGCCCCTGATAGGCAAGAGGTAGACGTCAATACCGTGTACCCCTGTATCTGTAGCTCCACCCCTTTCATAACTCCCTCGCACTGAATTTTGCTTCCATCCGTCACCATGACCTGAAAGGCGGCCCCACAATCGATCACATGTCCCACTCGTTGAGCCACATCGGGATAGATGAAGTTGTGGGTGCTCCCACTATCCACAAGATTCGTCACCCGCTCCTGGCTAACCTTTCCCGCCATCCACATCGTGAGGGGGCACTACATCCCTCCATAGCCTGCAAGGACACGCCAACTCGGTCAAATCCAAGTCCTCCTCCGGCTCCGGTACTGGATTAATCTTGTCCTCCACATCCTCGTGTAACATATAAACCTAGATCTTTTGACATTTGTGCCCGGGCGCGTATTTTTTGTCACAGTTGAAACACAGACCCTTTTCCTTCCTCACATGAAGCTCGGCCCATGATAGTCGTGTCACAGTCGGTTTGCCGGCTGGCGGCGGTTCCCTTCTGGAGACCACCGGGGTAGTAGTGGTTCTCCCCGTGGTGCGAGTTCGTTGTCTGTTGAAGTGTTCCTCCTGGATGTGAGCCAGGTTGATGACATGGTTTAGACTGCGAGACATATAAGCCTGAACCTCGTCACGTAGATGTTCCTTGAGTCCCGATACGAAACTGCTGAGCAACGTCTTTTCTTCCAGTGCACCCGATTTGTCAATTTTTCGAACTCCGTGCGATACTCCATCACTGTCCCCTTTTGTCGCAACTTCTGAAGGAGGGCCTCAAAATTCTCGTACTCAAATGGCCCGAATTTGGCGGTGAAGCCCTCCACAAAATCAGACCAGGGGACATAAGCCTTGCCCCTCAGAAACCATTGTGCCCACTTAAAAGCATTATCCTCTAGGTGGAAGAACACTAGCTGCACCATTGGCCCTCCGGGACCTCCTGATAACTGAAAAAAAGTTCAGCCTTCTGCACCCATTCCAAAGCGTCTCCTCCGTTAAACTTGGGAAAATTCATGCACGTCAATTTCTGAGGCATGTAAGCTCGCGGGCTGGTCTGGCCGTGCCATCCCGACTCCTGTCCGTACCATGTTGGCCTTCTTTGCTCCGTAAGATCGAAATGTGTTCCCAGATATCCTTGTCGATGCAGTCCACTCGTCGGTTGGGGCTGGCCGCCCCAAGGAGTGTTGGTTCCATGGCCCCCTGGTGACCCATAGCCACGCGGGTGGGGAACAAGGCCACCTGCGCCCACCATTGGTTGTACCGGAGGTCCAGGAGCCCGTCCGCCCCTCCCATGTCCTCGCCGACCCACCTCCATGGTGCGCGCCAGTAGCCGACGTCGCCGACCATGCCCTAGAATGATCTCGTGCCCCACGACCCCCCGCGGACGCCTCAGCCTCCCGCCGCTCCTACTACTCCGGACGAACCCGCCCCGGCATGACCCAGTCCCCCCGATTCGAAAGCCTCGTTCACTTGCGGCGTGAATTGATGAGGCCCGGTCGTGTCTAGGGCCGGCACCTGTGAGCCATCGGACTCCTCATTCGTTGTCGGTAGCTTCCCTTTAAGATTTTGGGCTAATAATGCTTTGATTTCTTCCATGCGGACGTCTATCCGTTCCTCCAACCGCTCGGTGGAGGCCCTCATCTTTTCCTCGATGGCGGCCACCGTATCCGTCAAGCCGACGTAGTTTTATTCTAGGGTTTCCAACCGGGTGGTTTCCTCTTGCGAGCGAGTGATAACCATGATCGCAGGAACGCTGCTCTGATACCAAATGATAGAGAACTAGAGAAGAAGAGAGAACTAAAGAGGGAGATAGAGAGGAGTTAGGGTTTAGGGGGAGGAAGAAAAGAAATACCTGAAATCATCCTTGTCCCCATCCAAGAAAGAGCCTCGGGTATAAATAGACTCGGGCCCAAGGGGGGACGGCCGCCCCCCACCCCCAAAAAAAGGGAGTTGAACCGGGTTCAGCCCCGAAGCCGCGCACATTAATGACTGGGGTTGAACCGGTGGGTTCAACCCCGTTGACTCCTGCACTCTCCTTCCACCGGTGATCATAATGACGCCCCGAGAACCGTGTCATGTTCGGGGGCGTAACACCCTACTCGCGAGCTGCCCGCAAGATGCACTCAATCAATATAATGAAGTCTGAGGATCCCTTTCCGCCTCTGTTGGGCCGATGGTCATTCAATCATGTAGTTGCCTTTACAGCTCCGGTCTGCGACCCATTTGATGCTGGAGACATCTAGAATAATCTGATTCTCTTTGTTGGTGGTGTTGGCGCAAGGTTGCAAGCCCTGAGCTCGCCAACATCTCAAACCATGTCGTTGCCTTGGAGATCCAGAAGGCGATGGTCGAAGGTTTTGAGCCTCGGCGGGTGGCTTCAGAGGAGCTCAACTGTGAGATCACCATTCTGGACGTCAAGATCCGCAAGCTGGAGCGTCCCATAAAGTTCCTTACCACGACTTCCAAGGCATCAGCCATCAAGTGCACTGTAGGAACAACACCGGGGCAGTCGCGTGTGAGAGAGTTTGTCTGCCAGAACGAGCACTATTTCATGCAGGCCATGACAACTTTCCAGTCCGCCTCCAACTTTGGATGGACGGCTCGTCATGCTCCGAACCCGCGACCCTTTTTATGTAGTTTTTCTATGCATGCTGAATGGATTCGCAATGTGATTTCATTGATGTGTGAGCATGATCTCTTTGATATTGCTTTGTTTCCTGTCATAACTTTTTCATCGCAGGTGTCGGCAACCTGTTATTCACCTAGGCAAAGGTAAGGTAATATAATTTTTTAAAGACCGACCATTAACGAAGTCTCTAGTGTTTGCTCTCTGGGAGAGGTAATTTTGAAAGATTCAAGGTGATTTGGCGAGGTGCGTGATGCTTCGACTTCCCACCTGAGCCCTATAAATAAGGGGTGTATAGCTGAAAACACACCTTTTCTTCCTTGTAAACTGCCTTTGCCAGCGAGTTGACCTTCATATCGCAATGAGTTCCAATCAAACTTGTTGTCACTATGCCCCCCTCTTCCCGACATGTACCTCCTTCACATCTCCCACCATACACGATGGCGTGCTAACCTTGTTCTAGGAGAGATTTCTCCATGCGGCGTCCACGGCGAGGTGCTTGGCAGCTGACGAGTAGCTCAACTCGAGCTATGAAGGGGGAGCTCGCCTTCTCCCTAGAACCCTTCGTGTATTGGCGACGACTTCCTTGTTGGCCTGAGGTGAAGGAAATCCTTCGCTATTTTGGGTTGGTGTCAACCCAGGTAAATCTGAGCGCGATCGTCGCAATGATCTCATTCATTACCTTCCTCTGAGAATCGCGAGTTCCTTGGAACTTCACAGTTTTTCTGCAAACTCTTCTTGGTTAAGGCGACCCAAAAAAGGATTGTCACTTCTTAGGTCGCTACTGAAGAACTCAACGAACAAGGTCCATCGGTGGGCTGGCAAGGTGATCTTTTTCTGGGGCGACTTCAGTGAGGTACCGACGATACTGATGCCGCAAGAGCCTTCAGCCTTCAGAATCCCTGAGGGGACTGGAGATAATGCAACTTCTTTTTTTTCAGGGCAAGGTATTTGATGAGTTGTATTATCAACAGTGCATCGATCAGGTCACCTGGGTGGATCCAAGCGAGGACGGTAAGTTCTCTTTATCTGTTTGTCTACTCTCTTTATTGACGAGCTGAAATTTAATGGTCTTCTCTTTTCTATAAGGACCCGCATCATGCCCAAGGGACCTATGCATGTCGGGCCTAGGGAGAACCGTGTTGACAAGGGCAAAAAACTCATCGCGGTTATTGGTCTGGATTCCTCCCCCCCCCCCCCCCCACACACAAAGGAGAATAGACATCACAAGACCGGGGGGGAGGGGGGGGGGAACCTACATCGTCGGAGCACCGTCTCTCGGCTGTTGCATGTTTGTGGGGCCCTTGGAGAGGTGGATTTTATGCTAACAAAGAGCCCCCACACACACACACACAAAGGAGAATAGACATCACAAGACCGGGGGGGAGGGGGGGAACCTACATCGTCGGAGCACCGTCTCTCGGCTGTTGCATGTTTGTGGGGCCCTTGGAGAGGTGGATTTTATGCTAACAAAGAGTCGTGCCAATACTAGATCGAACTTAGGAACAACGCGCTCCCTGCTGCCGTATGTAGGCGGGGTCCCTGGCGAGATGGATTTTATGCAAACAGAAAAAGTCACGTCGCGGTACTATACCAGATTTAGTATTAACACATTCCTAATTGTCACGTGTCTGCAGGGCTCCTGGTGTGATGAATTTTAAGCGGGTTGAATGTCACATCGCGGTACTAGACCGGGCTTAAATCAACACCATCCCGACTGTCCAATATCCGCGAGGACCCTGACGAAGTGGATTTTGGGCGAGCTAAGCTTTAATTTAGGTAACTTCAGCTCGGCAGAACTTGCCAAAAGGTACTTCCCATTCAGACTCCTAGCAGATCAATAACAATTGGAAAGATACGAGCGCCCGAGGAGTAGGCAACCAACATGCAATGAGGGAGTTGATCTTGGCCATTAATGCAAAGGCTTGAATTTGGAGACATGCACCCAGGGGGTGTCGGCCATTCAAATGATTAGACGGTTGCAGAGGGAGAGGGAGAAGGATTTGTTGTCCTAAGCGAGACTAGAAGAGAGTCATCCTGATTTTGGAGGTGTCGTTATGCCGTGTGGGGATAGACAACCAATGTGCAAGAGGAATTGATCTCGGTCGTCAATGCAGAGGCTTAGGTTTAGAGTCGTGTTTCCCGAAGGTAAGTCGACATCTCACATAACCGAGAAGTGTTTGATTATTGCATAAGAGGTAACAAACAAGATCACCAAACATTGAGAAAACTTATTAGGATTCGATAAATCGAATAAATCATTGAGTGATATTCAATGTATATTACAAGATGATTACCTCGTATGCCTTTGAGGTGAGGAGTTGTGTATAGTGCATCCTTAGGTTGTCACTACTCCAAGTGTTTCCATGATCTCGCCCTCATATTTGATAGATGATAGCCTTCGCTTTGGAGCGGCGTCCCAATCAGGAATGGTCCTTCCCAGTTGGGGTTGAGTTTGTTGGTGGCGGCTAAACTTTCGGCAACGTCTATCTTCTGTAGGACTAGGCCTCCATTCTGCAAGTGATTAATCCAGAGGTGTTTGTCAAAGTGTCTCGGCATTCTTCTCTTGATTTCTTTTTATGGTGAAATCCTTGAGTTCTTCCACGAGTTTAGGAATATCTTATGCGCTTCCTCGTTCTCCAACCATCAATTGTCCTCTCCTTCCGTTGACATGACTCAAGTACTCCTCACTTCGAATTCCACAAGGATAAGTGTTTCGGATTGGTAAGACAACTTGAAGAAGTTTCCTCTGTGGCTGAGTTGGGAGTAATCCTCAAAGGCCAGAGAATAGAAGGAATCTACTCTACCCAATTTTCCTTCAAGTTTTCTACCTTCTTCTTTAGCTAGTTCAAGATTAACTTATTGGCTGCCCCCACTTGCTCGTTGCTCCGTGGATGACGAACATAGGCGAAGCGCAAGTCAATTCCTATTTGCTCACAGAGTTCGACCAAACCAAGGCTTACAAAATGAGGATTATTGTCGGTGATGGAGAGGTATCTCATATCTGCAGGCAATCTTTCCCTAAATGAAGTTTTAAACTGTTTGGGTGGTCGTTTTTTGCTACTGTCTTCATCTCCATTCACTTTGAGAAAGAATCGATCATGGCCAGAATAAACATCCATTGCCCGCTAACATGGGGAAACGGTCTGAGTATATCCATTCCCAGAATTGTGAATGGCCAAGGCGCCATGATGAACCTTAGGCGTTGCACAAGTTGAAGCTAAAAAGTGCACATAGTTGGTATTTTGGGCGTCTCTGGTGAATTCCTTCGCGTCTTTTCGGATGGTTGGCCAAAAGTAGCCCGGGCTTGATACTCTATATTCCAACGTTCGGCTTCCTGGATGACTTTTACACTCTCTCGAATGAATCTCTTCTAAGAGCCGTGGCCTTCGTCTTCAGGCACGCACCTTGTCAGCATTCCAAAGAGAGTTTTTTGATACAAGTTCTCGTCGTGAAGCAAATAATAGACGGTCTTGAACCAGAAGCACCACTTGTCCCCCATTGCGACAGGATAATTTTCAGTAGTCAAAAACTCAACAAATGGGTCAATCCAAGTGGGCTTTTAACCGGTCTCCATCAACTCTACTTCTTTGATGGACGATCAGAAGAGTTGTCAGCGTTTCACACATCCTCTAACTATATTTCATTATCTCGTCGGCAGCACTATTTTTCCTTCGTGACACATAATGATCGGAATGACCCGATCAAACTCTTCACTTTCCCCAAGTACTGTTGCAGGGTCTACTCCCGAACCTCAAACTCTTCATGGATTTGGGATGCGACAACCAGAGAGTCAGTGTGAGTCTGAATGTCTTGCACTCTCAGTTCTTTTGTCATCTGTAATCCAGCGAGTAGAGCCTTGTACTTGGCCTAATGGTTAGTGACCTTGAAATGCAGTTACACGGTTGCTCGACCTTGACACAGTTTGGATTGATTAGGATTATTCACATCCACACGAAATTCTACCCTAAGGCTCCGTCAACATATATGTCCCACCATAGCAATGGCGTCATGTCTTCCCCTACTCCTGTAGCTGTCGTAAAATCGGTCACTGTTAGTGCCATGATTGTCATCCGAGGGAGATAGACTATGTCGAACTCCTCAAGCTTCACTGACCATTTGGCCAGCCTTTCTAAGTGCTCCATTCTTTCTGAGACATTACGCAAAGGGTGATCCATCACCACCTTGATGGTGTGGGATTGAAAGTAGGTCTGAGCCTCTTGGTTGAGATGAGCAGGGTGTAAGCTAGCTTCTCCAAGACAAAGTACCTGGTTTTAAAGTTCTTCAGAACACGGCTGACATAATAAATAGGTATCTACTTTTTCCTTCCTCTAGAACCAACACAGAGCTTACAGCCTCAGCTCCAACACCTAAATACAAAAAAAGATCTTCTCCTTCCCTTGGAGAAGAGACTTGAAAGAAGGTGGATGCTTCTATTCGGACTTACATAGAAAATGGCTCAGCCCAGCGATTCTTCCTTTCAGTTGTTACCCCTTTCGTGTCCTTACTGTCATCTTGAAGATGACCTCAACCATGTAAAGATTCAGCTCAAGTGCTCAACTCCCTTCGGAGTAAGAAGATAGCCTAGAAATTTCCCCTTATGGGCCTCAAAAACACATGATTGGGTTGAGCCTCATTTTTGTACTTCTGCAAGGTAGCAAAAGTATCTACGAGGTCCTTTAGGTGATCATCCACTTTCTTACTTTTCACTATGAGGTCATCTACGTACACTTCAAGGTTCCTCCTCATTTGCTATTTCAAGACACAATCAATCATCCTCTGATAAGTTGCTCCCGCGTTCTTCATCCTGAAAGGGATCATCTTGTAGCGTAATCATCGTTATTGAAGGAGGTGTTTTGGGATGTCCGAGGGATGCATCCGTATTTAATGGTAATCTGAAAATGCACCAACAAAACTCATGATAGGAAAATCGTACGCTAAATCAACAAGTGTGTCGATCCGAGGTAAGGATAACAATCATTAGGGCAGGTTTTATTCTATAAAGAAAAATCAATACACATTCTCCAGTTTCCCTCAGCCTTTTTGACCATTACAATATTTGATACTCGACCTAAAAAGTTAATTTCAGAAATAAATTGTGGCCAACAACTTCGAAACCTCTTTCCGAATAGGTCCGACAAATGTGGTTGATATGGCTCGTTCTTCTAGTGGATAGGGAGGACGGGAACTAAGTTGAGATGGTGGCAAGCGACATCAGCATCAATGTCAATTATGTTTGTTGCACTCCATGCAAAGATGTCAATGTTTCCTGGATGCAAGTCACCAACTTGTTCTTGTCCTTCTCTGACAACTCCCTGCTGATCTTCACGCTCCCTAGGTCTCCTCGTCCTGCCACCAACTCTATCTCTTGTCTCCTCCGCAGTCTCGAGGTGAGTTGCTCCCTCCAAGGCTTTATCCACTACCTCAGACTCCTTCCAAGTGATAATGTTTAAGACGTTGATGTAACATTCTCGGGCTACCTTCAGGTCACTGCATTCTTGGATTTGCACTCCGCCAAAGATGTACTTCAACTAATGTTCGAAGGAGGAAGCCGCGGATTGGAAGGCTTTTAGAAGGGGTCTACCGAAGATGACATTATAGCTTCTTGGCAAATACATTATGACGAACCGACTGGTCTTCGTGGTTCCTCCAAGAGTGACCACTAGTTCAACTCCTCCCTCGACCTCCTTTCTTTTTCCTGAGCAACTGAATAATGGGTTGTTTGAAGCATTGACCCTTTCCCTGGCATTGAAGGCCTTCTTGAAGATCATGTTAACAGAACTTCTGTTATCCACCAGAATTCTTGAAACCATAAAGTTCTCAATCGCTGCTTTGATCATCACCACGTTGTGAAAGGGGTTGTCATTTTTTGGTCTATCCTCGGCATAGAAAATGATCTCGCCAATGGGAGGAGGGGCTCGCGAGGTGGAGGCGACATCCCTCTAGTAGACGGTACGTATACTGTCCTTCCGCGAGGCCTCAAGGGCAACCCCTTTGTGGAACTATACAACGCGTGTGTCGATGTCCTCACAGTCCTCGCAGTGAGGTCGCGTGGGCAAATGGGGATGAAATCCAGCTGCGGTCGCCTCTTGTGGAGCATCTTCTGTTCCTCCCACTGAAGCTCCTCCCAATAATTTTCATTCTTTCCATTCATCCTCTCAACCATGTCGTTGAATCCTTCACGGGTCGGGCTCCCCGGTATTCTCCTTGTCTCCTCGCTTCTTCAAGTCTTCTGACCCTTATCGAATTTGTTTCCTCTTTAGTCAACCTCATTAACGAGGTCAGGAAGGCACTATTCGTGGACTCTTAATAAGCTGGTTGGCGCAATTAATTAGCTCTTCGAAAGAGATAGGGGGATCATGACTAACTTACAACTCTTGAATACCCTCCTCCTAGAGCCTGAATATTAGTGCGGGTTGGAGGGTGTACCCATCGACTTCTTGATCTCCATGACCTCTTCCCGAAAATGGCCAATGTACTGCCATTTTGCCACATGGTCTCTTGAGCTCCCTGCATAATCAAGAAGAGTTCTTGCGAGCCCTTCTTCTTGCAGGTCGTGAACCATGGCATTAGTCTATGGCGGAGGTCGTTGAAGCAATAGATGGAGCTCACCTGGAGTTACTGAAACCATCCGCGAGCTTTCCTTTTAAAAGTAAATGCAAAGAACCGACACATGAAGGTGACAGTCACAATGTGGATAGAGACCACATCCCCAAACCATTGGAGGTAGTTGAGTGGGCCGTCCTACTCTAAGTAGTAGTTAAGGACTAACTTGTGAAATTCTGCAGGAACGGACGCCATCAAGATCTCTTCACAAAAAGGGCTTGCCGTCCCAAGATGTTGACGAAGTGGGTAGAAACGATCCTTTTGATTGAACACAAGACATCGTGTGGTCATCGCGGCTGCGACATGATTCACTGTCTTTCATGGTTGGCTACTTCCCGGGTCGCCGACATGGTTCTGGGGTTTCACACGCGGCGAGTACAGAGGGAGGTGTTGTTGTGACCTTGACACAGGACGCAAGGTGACTCTGCATGTCCTCTTCTACCATCCTGCGAAAAGCTTGCAAGGTCCAATCATTGATCCCGAAATTTTTGAAAAAAAACGATGGGTGGATAGTAGAATTACCTATCAACAAGTTTGTCATTTTATTGATTGGATTGAAAGAATTGTACTAGTGGAATATAGTATGAATACCTTTAATTGAAAAAGTGGAAGTCTAAATAATAATATTTCAAATGATTTCATTATACCTTCGAAGTTTTCTTGCACCATGATGTTTCCTTCGGAGTTTTCTTCCTCTGCCCGAAGTCCCTGTTTACCACACCAAGATGTTGGAGTCGATAACTCAGCTCGCAAAGTTCAGACTTAGATATGAACAGAGGTTACTTGCCCACTAAAGTAGTGATTACAGACACGAATGAACGGACAAGAGAAAGAGAGAGAGACTTTATTGCTTGTTGGATGAGATTAAATATAGCTACAATTAGGAGGTCTGTCGCACACCTAGGAGTGTATAGGAACTCTCCCTCCCAAACCAAAAGTTGTGATAGATTAGCGGGAGAAGCAGGCTCGAGATGAAAACAAGCGAGCTCGACGACTCTAGATGAGGATCTTTTTGAGTTGTTAGCACTGTCTCTCCCCCCGCGACAATGGGTCGTATTTATAGGCAAGGGGTAATCTATGAAGCACGGATACTTCCCCGAAGGCAGCTGTACCGGATATATATCCGGTACCGGTACGTACCCGATACTCAACGGATACACCTATGTGGACACACTTGGACTTAGCACATCATTTTGCATATTGTGATAGGAGTATGTTTTTCTAGAATAAACAAAGGTTGGTACGTCCAATTAAATTGTGTATCTGTACCAAGTATGTTTCTGGTATCGGTACGTTTTTGTTACAAGTACGTGTATTGAACGTGTTGATTCAACGCAAGTTATTAACAAACGGCTAACTTGTTTCTAAATTAACCGGAGATTGAAGATGTCAATCACCAACAATGACGTTGATCTCCAACTATGAAGAAGAAAAAAAAATTGAAAAGTAAACTTAAGTTTAATTTTTTCTTTTGGTTAAACATATAAGATGTTAAATTTTGTAATATTTACGAATGCTTGATGTTTAAAAACTTAATGTCATGTTGCATTGATTTGTGAACTTGTACTTCAAGTTATGATTTATGTTTAATGTTTCGATGTTTTGAGAAATATTTTTTGCACTTGTGATATATAAATATATATTATATTTGTTATAACGCATCATGACGTACCCGTATCCTTATTTTTTAAATTTTGTCGTACAGCCGTACCGGGTACGTATCGTATCTGGTACCCGTACCCGTACCAGTGCTTCCTAGGGGGTAATACTCCATCGCCTGGAGAAGGGACCTACCCCTTTGCAAGGTCCGTCTGGTCGTCGGCGAGCTGTAGCGAGTTGATCTCGTCGTTCGGTGAGGTGACGACGTGTCCTTCGCAAGATGGCTGCGAGTTGGGTGCAAGCTCCCCTCATGGGGCCCTTTAAGTAATTATTGCTTGCTAGACCGTCTTCTACCGGACTCGAAGAGTACGGGCCATACAAGCATAAAATAAGGAATGAAAATTTCTTTGATATTTTGTAAGGGGACTCTTCTTGATGATAAAATTCCACAAAACGACATCATATGCTCAACGATATGAGTTTTATTATATAGATGAAACATCAATGAAAATGATGGTTATAACTAACCAGAATTGTATTCCTTGATTTGCTCTTAATCAATAAATCACCTACCTCAGATTACTTAACATCAAATGTAAAAATAAGATTCCGATTGCAACGATGAGGACTAACTATTGCAATAATTCGTGATTTCTGCTTACCAATCTACATTTCAATTTCATTTGACATTTTTTCCTAAATATTCACCTTTGAAAACTGTAAAATGTTCCCTATTTATTTGCCCATCCAATACTTCAAATAATATCTCTCATGTCTAAATCTCCAAGAGTATCATTCCTCTAAAATTCAACCTCTAAAATCTCTTATCCTCTGTTTAAATTTTTGAAAATTGTTATTGCAAGCATAGTATCAACACTTAATCATTACTGAAACTTAGATCATCATAATTACTAAGAATTGCAACCAATGTTTTAAAAGGCCTAAGCATAGGAGAGGCATTTTACCTCTCTCCTGCTAGTCATGACATAAGCCTGTTGGCTGAGGCATAAGCCACGCAAATTTATTTTAATGTTTTATAAATGGACAATTATGATAATCAAATAAAAGAAAAATTTGAAATAAATTCCAAAATCCATGTCAAAAATAATATGATGTGTTTTTTAACATCACGGTATAATTAATACAACCATATGAAATCATTATAAATTGGGCGTCGAAATGAAACAAGAGAACTAATAATGCAATCCACAAGTCTCATCCCTTGAGCTCTTCTAAGGGCATGTTTAGGAGGGCAGTGTTTGAGTTTTTTCAAATCCTCAACGAAAACACTGAAGCCTTTATCCCACCGTAGTGGGGTCAGCTATATAGATTTTTTATCTCCATTGCGCCCTAAACCTCCATGGAGAAAAATGCCCAAACAAAAAACCCAAGTCCTCTCCTCCAATTGAACCATCAAATCAGATGTAGGTGTAGGTTAAAGTAAGCAAGTGAAAAAGTTGGAGCAAAACAATACTGCAATGGATAAGGAGGGATGGGGCAGACTTATCGCTTCATTTTTTGTGGGCTTGTAGGGTAGAATCATTTGATATAGTTTTTGATATTAAAACATAAACCATCTTTTTATTAGTTTAATTAAGCAGCAAATTTATTTAGAAAATAATAAAATACAGCAAATTAAGTAAAATTATATCTGATGGATGCAAAAGGCGGTGCCCTAAGGGGCCGGGTTGGGGTGTCCACATCAGATGCGGAACCCCTCTCACATGGCACAACGGGAAGTCCTATAACTCTCTTTAAACTTTGATTGTAACATAGGCTTCATTTGATTCGGCGGTGGAGAGAGCAAGTGGTAGGTGGAACCGGGGAGTTCGAACTGGAGGTGGGGAGGAGGGGCTCCAGACGGAGCTTTTTGCTCCATTCTTCGGAGCGTGGCGGGAGCAGACGGAGCAAACGCTGTCGAAGGCCGTTTGTTTTCCCGCCGTACGACGGCGCTTGCTCAAAACAAGGTTGTCAGGATCGCGAGCCGGATCGTAGGATCGCACGATCCTACGATCCAGAATCTACATTTCGATCCGGATCTTATTCTGGATCGCAATATGGCCGCACCCACGCTGGATCGCGATCCGGATCGTGGAATCGTTAGGATCGCGATTCCTAAACGATTCCACGATCCTATTTGTGTAGATAAAAGATCGCTGATCGAAATTGTTGCTCATTTCTCCCGGCTCCCGTCCCCCGTCCCGCACACCTTCTTAAACCCTAGCCCGACGTCGACGGCTTCTCCTCTCCTGCACAGCGTAACAATGACGCTGACGGCTTCTCCTCTCCTTGCACTGGGCCATTTCCTCTCCCGCACAACAAACAAGGTCGTCGTCTTCTTCTTCTTCTTCTATGCTCTAGAAATCATCCAGATTCTGGATGATTTCTTCTTCTTTTGTAGTAGGATCTTACGATCCTTGATCCGATCCTACGATCCGATCAGATCCAACCCTTGAAACGATCCCACCCAGGATCTCGATCCTGACAACCTTGGCTCCAAACGCCCGGTGAAAACGGGTTACCAAACGAAGCCATAGTGGGTTGACATCAAGCTCCATTTTGTAGCTTCATAAGCTCTGAATTCAAGGCTGAAAAGTCAAGAACATGCTCACGGAACTCTATTACGGTCCCGATACATTCTATATTTTTATTTTAATGTCACATCTTTTATAGTTTCTTAGCGTATATCATTTTATACAAGTCCAAGTGTAGGATTTATTTACTTTTATGCTCTTATGTAATCTTATTTAAAGGAACCCTTGGATCATGAGAAGGTATCTAGAAGTATAGTCTGTTTCGTTGTCTTGTACGAGATTGCGATAGCTCTCTCTCTCTCTCTCTCCGAGCACACCGTGCTTAGGAAGTCGCGGTTCCGGCTCCACAGTATCTTCCATCATCCTCGCATCCGGCCATCCTTCGGAAACTCTACCGACGTTCTATGGAGAGCTCGTAACAACTTAGTTTCAGAGTGAGTTAGCCCCTTCTTCGTCATTAGCATGCTTTGCTACAAAGATTTATGCTCCCATACAAGTGTTTACTCGGTAAAGAGAGATATCGTCTATTTATCGTCGCCCAGTCGTAGGAATCACATCGCCTCATCATCTTCGATCGTCCACGGTCCAGCAACATCAACATCTCCATTTCCGTCGGGATGATTGCAGAATCTTGCATTCCTTCTCGATAGACAGTATTTTCTCTTTATTTTAGGGTTTATAATCGGCTACAACTCCTCCACAATCGACAGTGCCCTGTATATATCAGCAGCAGCGCTGATCGTTATTGACGGAGATAGTTAATCTCCCAGTCATAGTTGCACGATAACAAGACGAGAGCATTTCTTTATCGTATCCAGCATCGGTGGCGTCATCTTCATCTCCAACATCTGATCCAGCACACCAATTCCATCGTATGTTTTCGTTGATGAGCCCCAATCAAGCGGACGAAACTAATCCTATTTTCGAGACCAGAGCCAACCTCTCAAATCATGTGCACTATTCACCGACCTGCTAACAGTGTGCCAGAGCCGCCTACTCTTGCTCTCGTGTGTGCTCCTATTCTGAGGCAAAAACCAGTAGTAATTAAATTGCAGCTGCCTAATTCAGTTCCAGCGTTGTATTGATGGGTTAATTTATTATTTTATCACGTCTTCACATGATCAAATAATTAATTAATTTGATTAATTCAATTAATTCAAAAACAAAAAATGAGAGATCTCTGATCCTAATTGCGCAAACTTCGCGACATTATGCACACTTATCTGACAATTGAAGTCATGACTGCATCCTAACACCAAGAAACACAAGCACGACAACAGGTTGTCCTTGCCTCACATGCCAACTCATCAACTTTTATGAATCCGATCCTCGTGCTTTCATCGAGTCGATGATTGTACCTTCGCAACCCAATGTCACTGCCAACTCCTATGAGCCTCCTTCAAACACAACTTCCGTCTTCTCGCCGCAGATCTCATTGATTTGAGCCTCGTGCAATTCGTTGTGCCATCCACCTCCATCCAGCACTTGGCCATCTCAGAGCACCGCTCCACCTGTTCCACTGGTTTCTCCTTGGCCATCGATTCAGTTGACTTTGATCTTCACTCCATTTACGAGTGCCATCCTACTGGCTCCACCACGTCTGACCACTGTGAACCCCGTTCAACAGGTTCATTAGTCCTCCTCGATTGTCCACAGTCATCAGACAGTCATCATCATGCAGACACCAAACCACCCCATTCCTCTGATACCCTCTGACAACAATGTCATATTTCATGACATCTGTGAGCACGACACCAGCTCCAATCCCGATGACATCTCTGCTCTGACCTCACACTACAAAGAATTGTTCTGGTGCAAAGTTAAGAAACCCGAGGATCACACCAACCGATCCAAGCTCGAGCTTGAGGGCAAGCTCGATTTCAGGGAAGGATGAGATGTTATGGTCCCAATCTCATTCTATATTTTTATTTTAATGTCACATCTTTTATAGTTTGTTAGCATATATTCTTTTATGTAAGTCCTAGTGTAGGATTTATTTACTTTATGTCTTTATATAATCTTATTTAAAGGACCACTTGGATCATGAGAAGGTATTTAGAAGGTTATTATATTTCCTTGTCTTGTATGAGAATGTGGTATCTCTCTCTCTCTCTCTCCGAGTAAACCCCGCTTAGATAGGTGTGTTCTGATTCCACAATATCCTCCTCGGCCATCATCCCCATCTCCGGCCATACTCCGGCAACTCTACCGATGCTCTACGGCGAGCCCGTAACAAACACATTGTTTGCAAGCCCACCAATTTATGTCTTATCGTCCATCACTGGTCATCTCCAGATTAATGATTATTGATGTGGTGATTTCGCCATGTCTCTAAAAAACTGAAATCATTGTTTTTCAGAAGCGAACGCTTGAATACTCAAACACTCATGTACAGGTACATAACCTAGCCAAATCACAAAACAAGACCAAAATCGAAACCTATATTTCAGTTATGTTTCTTCATCCAATATTCAAGAAGAAATTTTGAACCGAATAGTGCATCAAACAGCACAGCACAAAGGTAAAGCATGAAAGCAAATAAAAAAAAATCGAAAGAAACTCTGGTAAAATTTTCACGTGCATGATTTACATGAAAAACAAACCAGAAATCATTATAGCTCCAAAAAGGTAATAACCGATATTCAAATGCGAAGATAGAAGAGAGATCGTACCCCACTCATCTTCTTCCACTGGTTTATCGGACTGATTCAGAGCGGGATTCATGGCGCCCAAATGAACATGGATCTTAATAGCTACAGTGCGCTGGGACCCAGAACGTGGTCGAATCGGGAGAGAGTTTGCTTCCCGGTAAAGTAAAAAAACTCGTACGGAATAGATAATACAACTCTCGAAACGGTGATCGGCGGCGAGCGGCCAGAAAGGGGAAGAATGGTCACGAATCTCAGAGCGGAGGAAGAAGCTAGAATTCCAGGTATGATGGGGCTCGATGTGACTAAAATACCCTGCATTTTCTGATGAATTGCGGGTGCGATTGTGGAACATGTACAAAATCATATTCTTTATTTGACTTCAGTATAATATAAAATTAGTATTAAAAGACATTGTTTTGTAACATGCCAGTGAAAGTGCACGAGGCTCCCTCTTTATGGCACGGTAGTACTATGTCTACCCCAATGTCTTGACGTGATGACGCTTTCTTTGTTCGTGAATCTTCATGTGTTAATGCTCCATATTCAAAATCATAACTTCTTTATTTATTATAATAGATAAATATTGTATTGTTTTAAAAGTTAGAGGTATCAATTATTCAACGTGGTTTGAGTCTTTAAAATTGATAAGTTTGTCATGATTTTTATAGGGAATCGGGGTGCAGTTAGTCCACTCCTCATGATCGCCACTAATTTAGTGGGATCGTGGGGAAACTACCGTGCACACGATCGGCGCGTCCGATCCCCTGCATGGCTCACACACGGATATCACTGCGTGCACCTTCCACGCAACCACCGTGACCATACGTCGGCACCGACATCAAACGATCCGTGTCCGGCCAGCCCCGCCGAGACCGGCACCGCCCTCCCGCAGTCGCGGAGCTGCACCCGCTTCCAATTAGATTTATACTTAATCTTGTAAACCCATTTGCAATTAATTGGGGCCTTATGCGGTGGTAAAGTTTTGACGGTCCAGGTGTCATTGTCTTCTAAGGCCTTGATCTCACTGACCATGACACTATGCCAATGTGGGAATTTCACGGCTTCAGAATAGTATTGAGATTCAATATTTGAAATAATGGTGGTCAGGTAAGTTCGGTGCCTTGTGGAAAAATTATCAAATGTTACATAATCATTTATGAGATAAGGAATACCTAAGAACCTTTCATGGCGTGGAGGCTTTGAGGAGGGGGGTCCATCTTCAAGGTATTCGTGAGTTGTTGCCCCATATCCGATTTGCAAGAGTCTTCCCGAGAGCTGCGATAAGTCGAGCAAGCCACGTAATCATCAAGGTGTTTCGACCTCTTGGTGAGCCGAGCTGGTCGGGCTGGCAGAATGTCTGCGACAACGGGTTGTTCTTCAGGGACATCACCAGCGGGTCTGGGATCGAGTTCAGTGGGCCACTGGCCGAACATTTGGACATTCTCAATTCCAGGTAATTGGTCATCCTCAGACCTGTCCATGGAACGAAAGTCTTGATTAGAAGATTGATAATCTTGAGGTAAGTTCTCATTTTAAGGGAAAATATCATCAAGAAAGGAAACATTGTGTGAAGTAAATAAGACATTGTTCCCGAGGTCATAGAAGTTCCAACTTTTCTTCTCATGTGGATAGCCAACGAATATAGATTGTCGACTTCTTGGACCAAATTTATCCTTCTGCGTAGGGTTGTTATGTGCATAACATAAGCACCCAGAAACTTTAATGTGTTCATATGACGGTTTCGTTCAAAAAAGGATTTCATGCGGTGATTTTTCATGTAGGGTGGAAGTCGGTGTCCGATTTATTAGGTATACGACGATGAGTATGAAATGACCCCAAAACTCAATAGGTAAATTAACTTGGAACCTGAGAGCACGAGCAACTTCCAATATGTGTCCATGCTTTCTTTCGGCTCTTTCATTCTGTTGAGGGGTATAAATACATCTTGTCTCATGTGTGATTCCAGTATCATTGTAGAATTGTTGCAACTGCTGAGAAGTGAACTCAGATCCATTGTCGCTCCGAAATTTCTTGGTGACCTGTTGAATTGAGTTTTGATCATTTTGTGAAAAATCTATTAACTGGCGAGCAACTTCGCTTTTCTCTCATAATAAGAAAACCCAAATTGCATAGCTACAATCATCAACAATGGTGAGAAAATAATGAGCACCACAAGTGGACGGAGTCTTATACGGACCCCGGCCCATGCATCACAATATATCAGTTCAAAACAAGTAGTTGCATTGCTATTACTAGTAGGAAAGGGGGAGCGTGTTTGTTTCGCTCGATAACAAGCATCACAAGGAGCATTAGAATATAATTTTAAGTTACTAAGATCCAAAAAACAACGCAAACTTAGAGCAGAAAGATGTCCCATGCGACGGTGCCATATGGTGAAGGAAGCGTCACAGCGAGTCCGCAATGTCTTGTGATTGTCCGCATGCTTTACGGATAGACCCCACCCCGCAGCTCGCGCGGGCCAATCAGGTTCATCCGAGTATAGTCATGTATCACACAAAGATGCTTAGTAAAAATGACAGAATAATTGAGAGTAGTGGTGAGTTGGCTAATGGATATCAAGGTGCAAGTTAGGAGGGGAACAAAAAGAACATTTTGTAAGAACAAATTGGGGCTCAAGCGAATGCAGCCCACAATTAGAGTTGTCACGGTTCCGGTTCGGTTCCGGTCCTACTAAAGTCGTGAACTGAACCGTTGAGTTAACGATTTTTCAAATTAGTACCAAAACCTTATTTAGTTGGGTCGGTTCCGGTTCCAACATAATTTTTGAAATCGTCGTGTCAACGGTTCTGGTTACGGTTCAACAAGAAGTAAAACTGAATCGGTCACTAACAGTTTGATCTGGTTTTATGCGGTTCAGTTCAGTTCCAATCGGTTCCAACTAAAATCAAAATCAAATTTCATAGAATGAATGAGGGACTTCGAAGTCCGTGGCTCAGACACAAGAATTTTGTGATAGACTAAAGAGAAGTACTTTTTGTATAATATAATAAATATGGGTGAAAGTTAAAAACTGAAACCGCAAAACCATAAAACCACATTGATTTTAAATTGCACCAAACGGTTTGGTTGTGGAGCAAAAAATATTTCAGAAAAATATGCGAGTAAAATTGTAAACCGCACTAGACCCCATCGATTTAAAACAACACCTTCTATATTTTTAAAAAATATATTTCAAAAAATTGTGCGAGTAAAATTAAAAAATGCATTATATAATTGTATAGAATTTGAAACCACACAACATAAAATGACTTAAACCGCACTAATGTCAAATTACATCGCACGGTTTTGATGCAGTGCCATTTTGTTCAGTTTAAATCTGACACTCTTGGTTGCGATTGTGATTTATGTTCAAATCGCATCAATTTCATCATCAATAGTAAGTACAGATATTATAGATAGATTATAAAAAATAACAATGTTATAATAATATAAATAATAAAAAATATAATAATACTTATAAACAAGTTGCGGGTTGGTTCTACTTCGGTCTGTTTCGGATCGGGTCTAAAAATCATGAAACCGCTTGAGACTTCTATATTTCAGCTTTGGTTCCGGTCCGGATAATAAAATGAAAAAATCACACATGGACCAATGTTGTTCACAGTTTCAAAATTAAAACCATTACCCAAATAATTCGCGAACAGTTCCGGTTATTTGCGGTTCCGGATCGATTTACAGTTTTCGATTTTAAGTGACAACTCTACCCACAATAGACGTCGTGGCGGTGACACCACTCGGTAGAGTAATACACATAGGTGTAATCTTGCAGATGTCATGAAGAAATGTCAATTTGCCTGTCATGTGAGTGGGTGCACCGATGTCTAATACTCATACCGAGGAATGGAGGGGTATACCTGATAATTGTTCGAAAGTAGCAGGTGGAGTCCAAGAGGGTAAGGAAGTGATGAATTTTCTCAGAAGACAAATTAGGTAGGCCAGAGGAGGTTCCTGGAGGACTGATGACACCATCAATCAGATGTGTCAAGTGAGTGGCCAAACTAGTGGATCGCCACGGAGACCCGGAGAAAGGCCCATGTGACGACTCCCAGATCGGCCTCATTGACGACCTCCACGCCCTTTGAAACATGATGGATAGGCGACTATCTCAAAACATTCATAGATTTCATGACCCGACTTGTGTCAGTGAATGCAAGCTTTGTCGAAGGAGTATGTTCGACTAGAAGTATCCGGTCGCGCTTGATTCACAGTATGGGTGGCCAAGGCGATGTTATCAAGACGATCATCATGATCACGGGCGATGATGCGGTGACACTCTTTGCGAGTAACAATGGCATAGGCCTTGGCTAATGGTGGCAGGGGATCCATGCTAAGGATTTGTGAACGGATTGTCCCTAAAACAGTGTCATTGAGGCCCATAAGGAATTGATGAAGTTGTTCCTCCTCACGCTCCTTCGCAAAAGCTTGAGCAGCCCCACACGTTCAATTTGGTACCTTGGAATGGCTGAGTAATACATCCCACATGCTCTTGAGTTTGGTGTAGTAATGCATCGCGGAGGTACCTTGTTGTCGCAGCAAGGCGAGTTGGCTCTTGAGTTCATGGATGCGAGGAGCATTACCAAGGGAGAAACGATCTTTGAGGTCATCCCAAACAGCCTTTGCAATGTCCATATGTAGGACATTGAGCTGAATTGACTTTTCAAAGGAGTTGAAGATCCAAGTATACAACACATATTCATCAAGGGTGGACCCCTCTAGAACCAGTTCAGCAAGAGTCAAAGTCAACAAGTCAAGACAGAAGTCAGAGTCAACGCGCGAGGCGGCAGAAGGCCTGAGCGAGTATGGCGAGCTCCACTCACATACTCACTAGGTAGGCGACTAGGCCGATTACTCGCCCAACCGAGCGAGCTCCCCCAAGAAATCGCCTAGTCGCCGAGGGTGGGGCTATAAATAAGACCCCCCCCCCCCATCTCTTCGGATTTGCCCATAAATAGGACCCCAGGAGTACGAGGAGACGGACTTCTGAATCTCGTAAAAGATCTCGGCCACCTTCTTCCTAGACTTTGAGCTGAGCCTTTGAATCCTTTCTTCAGAGAGATAGGTTGCGAACTAGCGACTTGTGACGTCGTCAATTATAGATATTATTATGTTAACGAGCCGTGACATAAAAATGTAGCCCGACGCAATGTTAACTGATAAGTCTTAAATATAATTTAATAATTAATTATTAAAATAGGAGCTCTTAAACGGGGATTATTAGTTTAAATTAACATAATGAAGAAAATTAAATGGTAAGGAAGATCGAGAGGAGGACCGACTGAAATGGGTTGAACCAGTAATTCCCGGTCAATTAGACGTGAGTGTCGTGCTTGGGAGAGGCGATGCCTGAGAAAAATAAAAAGAAGAAGTTGTTGTTCATTTCACTCCTCTCCCGATCCCGCACGCAAAGCTACATGCGACGGACGGAAGCCGCACGACTCCATCGCCTCCCGAGAGCTTGAATCTCCCTCGTTTCTTCCGATTTCTTTTCCATTCGAGAGGTAATCTCTTTCTCTCCAGTCCTCTTGTTCTTTTTACAAAGATTTTACACGGATTTGAAAAGAGAGAAAACCCTAGGGTTTGAAGTTTTTGAATTTCCTTGGTTCTTTTCTTCTAAAATGTTTCTGTAATGGATTATTAGAATATAATCCATGATTTCCTTCATTTTAAGTGCAATCCTAAGTGCTTTGAGTGAAACCCTGGTTGTAAACCTCTTTCATATAGTAAAAGTCTGTTTAAACTTTAGGGCATAATTAATTCATGATTATTAACATGTATATGTCTCAAATTTACTCGAATCCCTCATCATAGAGTTAGGGTGTATATTATTTTCAAAGAAATATTATCCGTTGAATAAAAATCACTCAATTGAGGCTAGAAATTGTTGTCCTTCCCTAAATAAGTGAAAAATTCTAATTCAAAACTTAGGGCAGCAAAACCATTAAAAAATTCTTTGGCCTAATTAGGTCAAGTGGAACCCATCAAAGGAGATTATGACATGTTTGTCCTAATTAGAAACATCAAATTAATAGCTTTAAATTAGGTACAAATAATTTATAAGTAATAAATGATAAACGATGTTTGGAGACAACGATTTGATGTTCTTAATATACTTACGGACGGTATGTTATAGGAAATGACATCTTATGGAAGCGTAAGACGCAATGACGGTAACAAGAATGATAAAGGAAAAGGAAAAGCTACTGTGAGTTTTTACTTTTTTTATAATTGTTCTTATTTCATATTTGTATGATTATTATTCCTAAATATGATTTATGTTGAAATAAAGAGTAATCTAAATAAATCATGTAAATGAAGAAAAATGAAAAGTAAATTAATAATATGTAATGAAATGAGTTAAGTTAAGGGTCAACCCAATAGTGGAGGTGTGGTGAATGTCCTCCAAACGTATAATAGAATGAAAGTAAACGTGTGAATAAGAAAATGTACGTTAAGGAATGCGTGCGAGTATGAAAAGGCACGCAAGTGCGCTATATAAATGAAAAGAAATGTTAATATACCCTTAACATTGTCCAGTAACAACTCGAAGAGTATAAGAGATAAGAAAATAAAACCAATACAAACCACATGAAAATAAATACAAGTATATGATGAATAGAAGAAGGTAACAATAAGAAGAAGATGAAAAGAAATAATATGAAGAAAATAAATGCGAGATAACGAGAAATAACGTAATCAAAATAAGATAAAATATTAAATCCGTAAAAATATGAATAGGACATCATAGTAATGAAGGGAACAATGAGAATTCATTTAGTCTTTTGACTAATAAAAAATGTAACCAAATAGGTCAAGGAGGAAGACACTCCCCGCACATCTAGCCGCCCCCTTCACGCCGCAAGAAGATGTACAAAAATTAGGTCGAGGTCATCACCGCAGTCTTCGGAGTTCTGGATGCCCACAAAGTCGCATACCATGATCCAGATTGCCCTCACGACAAGTTCCAGTTCTGCTTTCAGTAGTCTGTAGTGTCTTCACCATGTATCATAGTAGTAGTGTAGTTTTGATCTGTTGCTCATAGTCACATTTTGTTATAGTCATGTGATGTACTCTTCTATGTAGCACATATATGAGATACCCACTTTTTGTATACATATACTGGGTTATCTTTTGGATGATCAGATGTACTGGATCATATGTGAAATAAATAAAATATTTTACTTTCCTGCATTTTTTCTTAATATACTTTGTAATCATAATTGTTGAATGTTTCAATTTCCTAGCGTCACTGATGTATATTGGGATAATGAATGAAAATTGTGATGGTAGTTAGTAAGTGGGTTCGTTACAATTAAATGGAATTAGAGCCCATGTTTGTTTGAACTTTTAATAATACGAGAGTACATAGGACATAAGTAAAACAAATACATGACAATGTAAATCTTCATGCTTCAGGAACCCTTCTACACCTATTTAAGTAGACGGGAAAGAGACAAACTTGAAGGAGAACAAAGTCGCAGGGCTGAAGAAAGATATAGAGAGAGATCAAATCCTACTTTATCGGAAGTCATGCATGCATTAGCAGGAGCTATTCGAATGGGCAATAGTGTTGATGCCGCATCACAACCACTAACGTCAAGTGATCCATATGTGAAGCAATTTCTCAATATGAGACCGCCCTTATTTCGAGGTGGGTTATCTCTGATGGAAACCGAAGGCTGGATAAAGAGGATCGAGCTAATCTTCAATGCTATGAAATGTCCCAACGATCAGAAAATTGATTTAGTCATCTTCTTGCTGGAAGGAGAGGCTGATCGGTGGTAGGACAGTATGAGGCAAGGTAGATTTGCTGGACGTAAAAAATTCTAATATCCTCTGGGCTGAATTCTTAAAGAAATTCTTTAACTGATTTGTCTCTCCGTTAGAGAAACAGATGTTGTAGGAGAAATTTTTTCGCTTGATGCAGAGAAGTCGTACAGTCCTTCAATATGAAACTGAGTTCGCCCAACTAGCATATTATGCAAGAGACATGGTCGCCAAGGAAAATGATCGTTGTTTCTGATTCCAATTGGGTTTACGATAAGATGTGCGTGTGTAGTTGCTAATCTCGCAAAAGGATCAAAAATTACAATGAACTGGGGGAAACTGCAAAGCTAATTGAGATGGATGTGGAAACTTCGCAAAGACGAATGGAGTTTCAAAAGAAGAGGCTTTCAGAGGGACAGATTACGGTTTCTTCATGAACGAGTGGAAATTCGAACTAGAAAAGGAAGAAAGGAGGTCTCATAACGCAAACTCGAAGTGAAAGCGGGGCCAACAATAACACTTTGAAGCCCCTATGTCCAAAGTATGGGAAGAATCATTTTGACGAATGTTTGAAGGGAACCAGAGTTTGTTTTAAATGTCAGAAGCCTGTACATCGTCGTCAAGATTTCCCGTTATGGAAAACATTACCTGAAAGGAATATCAGGAGTGGTTCCAGCTAGGTACCAACAATTCATTACATTGATACCAGTCTTGTTGAAAGAGTAGATAAAGGTAAGGGTATCGAAACATCTTGATTTGTGGTGGAAACCGGAAAAGAAAAACAAGTGCAGCCTAGGGTCTTCAATATAAATCAGCAGGGGGCTAAAGCCGATGATACAGTTATCACAGGTATGATCTATGTACGCAATCACCTTCTAAAGGTATTATTTGATACAAGAGCTAGTCAATCCTTCATATATACAAGAACAATTAAACAATTAAGGTTGGAATCTCATACATCTCTTGAGGAATTGAGGGTTAAAATGCCCAATAATACCGAGATGACTACAAGGCTTAGCAGCACAGTGTGGCTAACAATTGATAACAACCTAGTATAAGCAGATGTTGCGGTTCTACCCCTATCTGAATTTGACATCATTCTAAGGATGTATTGGTTATCAAGACGTGAAGCCATCATCAACTGTAAAAAGAAGAAAATTACACTTAAGCTGAATGATCAAACACAGTAAAATTTTAAAGGATTGGATGAAGTTTCAAAAATTATTATATCTTCTTTAAAGACAATGAAGAAACTAAGGAAAAGTTGTGAAGCAACATTGATAATGATTACGGGAACTAAGGTAGTGGCATGCGAACCAACTACAGTTCCGGTAGTGTGTGATTTTCTCGAAGTATTTTCCGAAGAACTGTTAGGGCTACCCACATCAAGAGATGTTGAGTTCACTATCGATTTGGTGAAAAGAGCAAAACTAGTAGCAAAAAACTAAATGAATTCTCATTGTTCCCTTCTAAAATATTCCTGTAATGGATTATTAGGCTATAATCCATTATTTCCTTCATTTTAAGTGCAACCCTAAGTGCTTTGAGTGAAACCCTAGTTGTATATCTCTCTTATATAGTAAAAGCCATTTGTTTAAAAGTTAGAGTATAATTAATTCATGATTATTAGCATGCATATGTATCAAATTTTCTCGAATCCCTCACCATAGAGTTAGAGTGTAGATTATTTTCAAAGAAATGTTATCTGTTGACTCCATCCAAATCACTCAATGGATACTAGAGATTGCTGCCCTTCCCTAAATAAGTGAAAAACCTTAATTCAAAACTTAGGACAGCAAAATCCTAAGCCATTAAAAAATTATTTGGCTTAATTAAGTCGAGTGGAATCCATCAAAGGGGATTATGACATGCTTGACCTAATTAGAGACATCAAATTAATAGCTTTAAGTTGGATACGGATAATTTAGAAGTAATAAACAATAAACGATCTTTGAAGACATCGATTTGATGTTCTTAACATACTTAAGGACAATATGTTATAGGAAATGACATCTCATAGAAGTAGAAGACTCAATGACGGTAACAGGAATGACAAAAGAAAAGGGAAAGACACTGTGAGTTCTTACCCTTTTTATAATTATACTTATTTCAAATTTGCATGATTATTATTCCTAGATATGCTTATGCTTTATGTTGAAATGAAGAGGAATCTAAAAAAACCATGTAAATGAAGAAAAATGAAAAGTAAATGAATAATATAATGAAATGGGCTAAGTTAAGGGTCAACCCGACAGTGGGAGATGGGGTGAATGTCCTCCTAACGTATAATGGAATGAAAGTAAACGTGCGAATAAGAAAAGACACGTTAAAGAATGTGTGTGAATATGAAAAGGCACGCAAGCACGCTATATAAATGAAAAAATGTTAATATACCTGATGAGTCCTATTTATATAGTGATTTTCGGACTCATCTGAGCTAGTTTTCTTTCGCAAGCACTTCACTTTTAGTTCGTTATTGTATATATTTCATCTAATCTTTATCTCCATAGGAAGTGCACTCTTAGGCCCGTGGTTGTGTATTTTTGTTACTTTTATTGATTGTACTTCTTATTGTAATTGCCTACAATGTCTGCACATATCAATGGTTTGTTTTTCCTGCTGGTAAAATGGTGGTGTGTGCTCCAGGATTGTTTGGGATTGATTTCCGCCTAAGGGCCACTGATCGTGCGTTTTTTACACGCGCACGGTCAGTGGACTCCTTAGCGCACGACCACTAGTCATGCGCGGTCTGTCCATCGAATTTCCAAACAGTACAGGAACACTGCGCACGATCATTGGATTTATTGCGCACGACCACTGATTGTGCGCGCTATTCTCCATTTTGCCAAGTTCTGTCTGGGGCAAACGCATTATCACTGGCCCTAATGCACACGACCACTGGTCGTGTGCTACTGATCGTGTGCATTGATTCCAATTTTTACCAGGTTCTGCCTTGCTAATACGCACAATCACTGGACATTGTGCGTCAGTAATTGTGCGCATTGTTATTTCTGCAATCTATAAATTCGCAGGTTCCGCCCTAATTCCGATAGTGGACTTTTCCTCCGCCGTTTTCGTCTCCGAGGAGGGTTTCGTCATTTTCCTTCTTCCTCCACCGTAGGGAGGGACTCCGGGCAAGCTTTCAATGCCAAATTTAAGCCGGAGCTTCCTCTCGGCCTTCTCCTTCATCCTTGAGCTTCAAGAAGGGTTTGACCTAGCTTTCACCATCAAGCTCGGAGAAGTTTGTGACATCCTCCACCGGATTGTGACACAAAGAAGACGGGTCCATTGAGAGTTAGTGACAGCCTCCTCTACCCCGGACGCAGTTGAGGACCGAGCTTGGATGCAGACTAACAACCCGGTGATTCCTTCCGTGAGTCCTCAACAAGATTTCAGATCCGGTCAATTTCACATTCTCTTCTTCTCTTGTTGTTGATAGTGTAGTAGATCTCTTTGTATTTGATGAAGTGTGTTTAATTTGATATACATTTGTGTACAATCATGTCTATGTAATTTTATATTCACGTTATTTGCTTGAGGTGCGTCATTATCCATCTTCCACCACACAGTGCCGCACTAGCAATTGTTAGTGACGTGTGTAGCGAAGAGGTGCTCACGACCCTCATTCCGTCGTTCTCACCACCTCATTCGCAAGCCTACTCGTTCATCCGTATAGCGATTCGGTGCATAGCGGTCCGTGTAGTTTTCCATCCGTCTGACAAAGCATTGCATAGCGGTATTGCATAAGAGTAGTTTATTAGTGTTTTACTTTCTTTTTCCACAACAATCAAAACCCTCTTCGTAAACGCCGGCCTAAGGACTTCAATCTCAAGTCCTCCTCAAAATTAACTCCACCTTACTGTGTTTCTTGAGAGATCGATACTTGGGAAAATTCGCCCATTTTATATTACTTGTGCGACCGGTACACTTGTCGTAGACCACATCAATACCCTTAACATTGCCTGGTAACAACTCAAAGAGTATAAGAGATAAGATAATAAAAGCAATGCAAATCACATGAAAATAAATACAAGTATATAATGAATAGAAGAAGGTAACAACAACAAGAAGATGAAAAGAAATGATATGAGGAAAAAAATAAGCGAGATAATGAGAGATAATGTAATCAAGAGAAGTTGAAATATTAAATCCATAAAAATATGAATAAAACATCATAGTAATGAAGAGAACAATGAGAATTCATTTAGTCTTTTGATTAATAGAAAATATAACTAAACATGTCAAGGAGGAAGCCACTTCCGGCACATCTAGCCGACACATCTAGCCGGCCCCCTTCACACTGCGAGAAGATGTACAAAATCTGGGTCGAGGTCGTCACCGCAGTCTTTGGAGTTTTGGATGCCCACAAAGCCGCCTGCCGTGATCTAGATTGTCCTCACGATGAGTTCTAGTTCTGCTTTCAGTGTTCTATAGTGTCTTCACCATGAAGCATAGTAGTAGTGTAGTTTTGATCTGTTGCTCATAGTCACATCTTGTTATAGTCATGTGATGTACTCTTCTATGTAGCACAGATATGAGATACCCACTTTTTATATATATATATATATATATATATATATATATATATATATATATATATATATATATATATATATATATTGGGTTATCTTTTTGATGATCAGATGTACTGGATCATAGGTGAAGTAAATAAAATGTTTACTTTTCTGTACTTTTTTTAATATACTCTGTAATCATAACTGCCGAATGTTTCAATTTTCTGGCGCCACTGATGTATATTGGGATAATGAATGAAAATTGTGATGGCAGCCTAGTAAGTGAGGTTGTTACACGACTATCCCTATTAGTCGCCACCTTGACCTTGTCGCCAGCTAGAGTCTACCTCGTACCCTGCTCGGCCATTTTTGGTTGTGAAGGGATTGCTTCTTCTAAGCTTTCGGGTACGTGATGAGACCTCCCTACCGCAGCGTTTGGGGGTTCCTTTTAATTGTCTGACAGTTTCTGCATCCTATCTCGTTAGTCGTCGAGCCCGACCACTGAACCGGTAACCTTAGGCTGTCTTGATCCGAATTTTTGGAGTAGGGGATTTTTCCGGCTTCAACACTTTGGTGCGGTGAGCGTGGATCTTCAACTTCTTCTTCAGTTTTTTCTTCTTAAGGAGAGGGAGGTCAGCAGCAACCTCGCCTTCTCGCGGCCTTTTTGTCCTGTTTGGCTCAAGGAATTTGGACAAGACAACAAGGCTCGCTTGGTAAACTTCCTCGGCAGATTTCGACATCGCGTGCGAGTTCAAAAGACGTGTCTCAAAGACCAGCTACACCCTATTTATAGAGTTCAGCAGGCATCCATCGGTTGTGAGAAACTCAGATACTCGCTTAAGCAGCTCGCCGAATAAGTTTTGGATGTTTCTTTTCGAGTTCTTACGTCGCTCGAAAAGAGCAGGGATTATGTACAACACATATTCGTCGAGGGTGGACCCCTCTAGAGCCAGGTTAACAAGAGTTAAAGTCAGCAAGTCAAGACAGAAGTTAGAGTCAACACGCGAGACGACAGAAGGCCTGAGCGAGTATAACGAGCTCCACTCGTATACTCGTCAGGTAGGCGACTAGGTCAGTTACTCGTCCAGCCGAGCGAGCTCCCCCAAGAAGTCGCTTAGTCGCCAGGGGTGGGGCTATAAATAAGACCCCCTCTCTTTGGATTTGCCTATAGATAAGACCCCATGAGTACGAAGAGACGGACTTTGGAATCTCGCAAAAGATCTCAGCCACCTTCTTCCTAGACTTCGAGCTGAGCCTTTGAATCCTTTCTTCAGAGAGACAGGTTGCGAACTAGCGACGATCCCTATTAGTCATCGCCTTGACCTTGTCGCCAACTAGAGTCTACCTCGTACCCATGCTCGACCATTTTTGGTTGTGGAGGGGTTGCTTCTTCTAAGCTTCCGGGTACGTGGTGGGACCTCCCTGCCGCAGCGCCTGAGGTCCTTTTAGTTGTCTGATAGTTTCCGCGTCCTATCCCATTAACCATCGAGCCTGACCGCTGAACCGGTAACCTTAAGTTGTTTTGATTCGAATTTTGGGAGTAAGGGATTTTCCCAGCTTCAACACCAAGGAATGAACATGGAGTTACAAGAATCCCAATAGGCATCCTCTAAAGATTTGGATGAGGGTTGCGCCAAGGTTCCATTGATGAAACCAAGTATTTTTTGGGGAGAATTCCTAATTATTTTTTAGAGAAACATATTGTATCGCTCTGGTTATCACAAGCAGGATCATGCTATGAGTGACTATAAGATGATTAAGAAAAAACCCCTCTCCCACTCCCGCGTCACATCCTCCATTGGCAAAAGCTGTTGTAGTGGCTCCTCATATGGTTTTGGGTCAGGTGGTGATCTGCCCTTCTTTGTCTTCTCCTAAAGTTTCTATTCAAACCCTAGTTGATATGTAAGCAAATGTTGGTACCACTATTTATTCTCTTCCCCTGAGGGTTGTGATTGTGTCAGCGACACCACTTACTCTGTCTCCACTTGTGGTGGTGAGTCAAGTGGTGATCTGGCTTTCTCCGTCCTCTACCCATGGTGTTGTGAATTCGATCGTTGACCAGGATAAATTCCCTCCCTCACTCTTACACGTTAAGGACAATCATATGTGAGATTGTGTGTTCTGCCATGACCTCTCGTCGGCATCGGCGAGCCTAGCCGTCGTGTGGCTCTCGGTCCTCCGTGATTCCTCGGTTCAATATTCTATTTGATTATATAGTGCACAATGATGGTTGCTACGAGGATCTGGGTTTAGATTATCAGTATGTACATATCACTAATGTTGAAGCCAAAATTGACCGAAGCCAAAATTGACTTCTGTGGAGTTCGGGGTCCTAAAAAAGGGGTGACCGCACACCTACTACACTCAAATGAACAATCTAGGCTCTAGACTAGGAACGTAAGGGACAGACCCAAGGTCTCAGCGTGGAGGTCCCACCGCATACCCGGAAGACTAACGAACTCTTCCCCTCCCAAGCCAAAGGCTGAGCTAAGACACCTTCGGAGGGCACTTTTGGCCGACCGGAACATCTAAGGAGGGTCTCAAGACCAACTCTCTCCTATCCAGATGTGTCTCCTTGGGTCAATACAAAATATTCCTCACCCGCGCTACTAAAGGCGCAACATCGCCGAGCAATTCTACAACTCGCTGCCCAACTGGGCTGCAAACAGCGCGACTCCGCTACCTTAAAAGGCTATCAACAGGCCAACAGGGGCTTCCCGGCATAAACCTCGGGGCTCCCACGGGACGAGCAGTTCATGAGCACACCGCTCGTCCAAAGCAAAAAGAATAAACCATACATCCACAGAGCATCACAGATTATAAATAAATACAGGAATATAAATTCCATACATCGGCACGCAGGCCGGCAATATAAATAAAAATAGGCCTTCGAGGGCCGACACAAGCCTGGGCATAAGCCCGCTATTCCTCGCTTGGTACTGCAACACCTGTACGTCAACGTCTCGACGAACGACTGCCAGCTGAACGACAGACGGCTAACCTAAGCTGGCCAAACATATTTCATACACCCCTTTTTCGGGGCTACGATGCGCATTCCCTGCAAATAGACAATATCTAACTTCCACGGAGTCTTCTCCGGGACCCCCAGAACATCACCAATCCGGCTCACACGTCCGGATGGGCTTCACACAGAACATCACCAATTCGGCTCATACGTCCGAATGGGCTTCACACAGCACATCACCAATTCGGCTCGTACGTCCGAATGGGCTTCACACAGCATGCCTAAATCCGTACTCACACTTCCGGATACTAAATGCAATTAATAGCGGGGACGTACACGTCAACCCGTCGGAGAGCTCCCTTCCCCCACCCATTGGTGGAGAGGGGCTTCCATGCAAATGTAAATCGAGGGCTTCACCTGCCTGAGTAGAAACTTCGTTACCCTTGACGCGTGCTTGACGAAGGTGCCGGTGGCCGATCTCCCTTTTAGGCCGAGCCTTGCTCGAGGCGCCGATGACGGTGGCCGGCCTCCTTTTTAGGCCGAACCTTGCTCGAGGCAGCGATGGCGGTGGTCGGCCTCCTTTTTAGGCCGAACTTTGCTCGAGGCGACGATGGGAAGATGGGGCCGAGGGGAGCTCGGCCCCACTGGAGGCGGCGACGAGAAGAAGGGGCCGAGAGGAGCTCGGCCCCGCTGGAGGCGGCCTGGAAGAAGAAGGGGCCGAGAGGAGCTCGGCCCTGGCCGGCGATGAGAGGGGAGGCCGAGAGGAGCTCGGCCTACTGCGATGCTCTAGGCCGAGAAGAAGAGAGGGGCGGCCTGGTTGGGAAGTGGGGGGCCAAGAGGAGCTCGGCCCTGGCCGGCGACGGGAGAGGAGGAGGAGCCTCGCTCTTTTTGGCCGGCGGCGGGAGAGATGGAGGGAGGAGCGGCTGTGCTCCTCCAGGCGGCCGGCGACGGGAGAGGAGGAGGCCGAGCGGGTCGGCTCCAGGCGGCCGGCGAGATCGGGAATGGAGGAGGCCGAGCGGATCGGCTCCAGGCGGCCGGCGAGATCGGGAAAGCAGGAGGCCGAGCGGGTCGGCTCCAGGCGGCCGGCGAGATCGGGAAAGGAGGAGGCCGAGCGGATCGGCTCCAGGCGGCCGGCGAGATCGGGAAAGCCCTAAGGGCTTTCCCCTGCTTGCCCCTTTTCTTCCTCCCCGATGCCTGCTTTCTTTCTTCTCCTTTTTTCCCCTTTTTTTACTTCTTTTTCGCCTGTACCCAGCCCCCTCTCTCTTTTCATCATATAAATATATATGTATAAATATATATATTGTTGAAGCCAAAAATGTCCGAAGCCAAAGTTGACTTCCGTGGAGTTCGACCCTTGGGGAAAGGGGTGACCTCACACCTACTACACTCAGAAGAACGTCACGGACCGAAGACTTAGGAAGCTATGAACTGACCCTCGGCTCTAGCGTGGAGATCCCACCTCACACCCGGAAGACCTTTGAGGTCTCCCCCTCCCTAGCCAATGCTTGAGCTAGGTGCCTTGGAGGAAGAAAGCCAAAGAGATTTGTGGCTAAGGAAAGAATGACCAGTCCTCTCCAAGGCACCCCTAAGGGTCTATTTATAGTTTTTCCAAGTCTTGGGGGTAAAATGACCAAAACGCCCCTGGGGGCAAAATGCCTCCAGCCAATAGAAAACCTCCACACCGGGGGCAAAAAGGGAAAAACCACCTCGGGGGTAAAATGGTCCAAGGACGAGACCATGCCAAACCACACCCCCCCGGCGGTCTCGCCCGGGGCTGGCCGCGAGGCCGCGAGGCAGGGGCGAGAACCCGGCCCTGGGCCGGTCTCGCCCCGCCTGCTCTCGCCTAACCGCGAGGCAGGGGCGAGAACCCGGCCCCGGGCCGGTCTCGCCCCGCCTGCTCTTGCCTGGCCGCGAGGCAGGGGCGAGAACCCGGCCCTGGGCCGGTCTCGCCCCGCCTGCCCTCGCCTAGCCGCGAGGCAGGGGCGAGAACCCGGCCCTGGGCCGGTCTCGCCCCGCCTGCCCTCGCCTAGCCGCGAGGCAGGGGCGAGAACCCGGCCCTGGGCCGGTCTCGCCCCGCCTGCCCTCGCCTAGCCGCGAGGCAGGGGCGAGAACCCGGCCCTGGGCCGGTCTCGCCCCGCCTGCCCTCGCCTAGCCGCGAGGCAGGGGGTGCGCCTCCGGACTCCGACCGGTCCCGCAGCTTCCCCTCACGCCTACCATGCTGGGACGGGTGTCCGCCTACTCGCCGCACCCGCCCCTCGAAGGGGCTCCAAAGCTTAAAACTTATTAGCATGCCTTATGCCTTGCCTGGGGTCCTCACGTCGCGAATACGGGGTTGTACACAATCCCCGCTCTTTTTGAGGTTGGCACAAGCTCGAAAAGAAACATCCAACCCAACGTATTCGCTGAGTGAAGCTTGCTCTCGCGGTATCGAAAGACTATGAGGTCTCTTCCGAGGGGCCAACCTGCCATGTCAGCTGATGAGAGCCTGGGTGGCGAGACCTCCTCAGGGCAAAAAGATCTAACCTCCTGGGGGGGGCCAACCTGCCATGCCAGCTGATGAGAGCCTGGGTGGCTTGGGGGGGGTCAACCTGCCATGCCAGCTGATGAGAGCCTGGGTGGCGAGACCCCCTCAGGGTAAAAACACAGCCTCATGGGGGGGTCAACCTGCCATGCCAGCTGATGAGAGCCTGGGTGGCGAGACCCCCTCAGGATAAAAACACTTAGCCTCCTGGGGGAGTCAACCTGCCATGCCAGCTGATGAGAGCCTGGGTGGCGAGATCCCCTCAGGGTAAAAACACTTAGCCTCCTGGGGGGGTCAACCTGTCATGCCAGCTGATGAGAGCCTGGGTGACGAGATCCCCTCAGGGTAAAAACACTTAGCCTCCTGGGGGAGTCAACCTGCCATGCCAGCTGATGAGAGCCTGGGTGGCGAGATCCCCTCAGGGTAAAAAGACAACCTCCACGAGAGATCAACCTGAACCCGCCAGCTAGTGAGAGCCTGGCAGCGGAATCATCTCGGAGCAAAATGGCTTGGCTCCCACGAGAGATCAACCTGAACCCACCAGCTAGTGAGAGCCTGGCAGCGGAATCATCTCGGAGCAAAAGGGCTTGGCTCCCACGAGAGATCAACCTGAACCCACCAGCTAGTGAGAGCCTGGCAGCGGAATCATCTCGGAGCAAAAGGGCTTGGCTCCCACGAGAGATCAACCTGAACCCACCAGCTAGTGAGAGCCTGGCAGCGGAATCATCTCGGAGCTAAGGGGCTTGGCTCCCACGAGAGATCAACCTGAACCCACCAGCTAGTGAGAGCCTGGCAGCGGAATCATCTCGGAGCTAAATGGCTTGGCTCCCACGAGAGATCAACCTGAACCCACCAGCTAGTGAGAGCCTGGCAGCGGAATCATCTCGGAGCAAAAGGGCTTGGCTCCCACGAGAGATCAACCTGAACACACCAGCTAGTGAGAGCCTGGTAGCGGAATCATCTCGGAGCAAAAGGGCTTGGCTCCCACGAGAGATCAACCTGAACCCACCAGCTAGTGAGAGCCTGGCAGCGGAATCATCTCGGAGCTAAGGGGCTTGGCTCCCACGAGAGATCAACCTGAACCCACCAGCTAGTGAGAGCCTGGCAGCGGAATCATCTCGGAGCTAAAGGGCTTGGCTCCCACGAGAGATCAACCTGAACACACCAGCTAGTGAGAGCCTGGCAGCGGAATCATCTCGGAGCTAAGGGAATTAGGGATGGGGCATGTCACCTAAACTCTGCCAAAATTCAACATCCTCAAAAGGGGAAAATAGTTGGGTTACATGACCCTCCCATCCCTACCGGTCGGAGGTTGGACTCATTACAACATAAAGAAAAGAAAGATACATTACTCCGCCGAGGCGAGGCTTCTTCAGGGGGTCCGGGCATGGTGGTCGCCATCCGATTACTTCCCACTAGATACCTCCATCCTGCTCAGGCTCTCCATGATCTTCTCCATTTCCTCTGCCTTAGCCAACCAAGAGATGGTGTTGACTGCCGTGACGTAGCACTGCCTCGCCATCCTGGAGTCTCCCTTGATCCTGACCTGGATCCCATCTGAGTTGAACTTGAGACATTGGTGGAAAGATGAGGGCACGCACCGGAAGGCGCTGATGAGGGGCCTTCCGAAGATGGCGTTGTAGCTGCTTGGAGCGTCAACAATGACGAACTTGCAGTTCCTTGAGGTCCCCCCCAACTTCACCTGGAGTCCGACTCCACCTTCCACCTCCTTCCTCTCCCCTGAGAATCCAAACAAAGGTCCATCCGACGCCACTACCCTCCTTGGCTCCACCTTCATCCCCTCAAACGCCTTCTTGAAAATGACGTTGACCGAGCTTCCGTTGTCAATCAAAATCCGGGAGACGGTGAAGCCTTCGACGGCTGCTTGGATGACCAGGGCGTCGCAGAAGGGATCCTCATGCTCTGGCATGTCCTTTGACGAGAAGGTGACCCTTTCCTCCGGGGGAGGGGTCTGGGATGTCGAGGCAACGCTCCGTCGATACATCACATGGAGACTTGCCTTCCGAGCGGCTTCGATCCCCACCCCCCCGTGGATCACGGCTATACCACCTCGGGGTCCTACATCGACCCAGTCCTCACACACATCTTCACCCCCTCCTTGGGGTAGAACTTCAATCCGCTCCGGCTGCTGCTGGGCTGGAGCTCTCGCCCCCCTCACCTCCAGGAACTCGGGGCAGGTAGCCGTGGCGTGACCTTCCAACTGGTGGAAGTCACAGTACGGCAACTCTACCCTGCCTCCCCCTCTCCCCTTGTGATTCCTCCTATCCCTTCGGCCAATCACCATCGCTTGCTGGGGTGGGGGCAGGAGTTGTCTTGGGGCTTGCCTCTGGAAGTTGAACCTCCCTTGGCCCCCATGATGGTTCCCTCCATCCTGAATGAGAGCCCTTCCTGGACCATGGGCAGGTCCTCCCTGCTGCCTCCAGCCTGGCTCCGGACCCTCCTGTCTCTGGAACCCTTGAGCTCTATGCTCCTCTCTCCTTCTCCCTTCATGATGCCTTGAGCCACCCTGCTGCTTCGACTCCACCTCTGTCAACTTTGCCAACTTCTTTACAAAGGCCGGGTTGGCTGCCTCCATGGCTATCTCCTCTGCCGCTCTTTCCATCAGCTCCTCGAAGGAAAGGGGGGCCTTCCGAGTCAAGCTCATCTTGAAGAACCCTTCGCGCAATCCTACCGTGAACGCCATCTGGAGGGCATACCCCGGCACCTCTTGGATGTCAAGGACCTCCTCCTGGAACCTGTCAACGTAGTGGGCCAGCGACTCCTCGGCCCTTTGCTTTAACAGGAAGAGGGACTCAGGACCCTTCTTCCTCTTCTTGGAGGTGGAGAAGCGAAGCTGAAAGCTCCGGCTCAAGTCTTCGAACCCGAAGATGGACCTCGGAGGGAGTTGATGGAACCAGTCCCTCGCCTTCTCCTTCAACGTGATCGCAAAGAGATGACACTTGAAGGCATCCGTCATCGGCCTGATGGAGACGGCGTCCTCGAACCATTGCAGATGCTGGACGGGGTCATCCTTCCCGGTATAGTAAACCATGTCTGGCTCTCTGAACCCCTCGGGAACGGGAGCTGAGATGATCAACTCACTAAAGGGTGACCCCCTAAGGGGGGCTCTCGCCACCTCTACTCGCGCAACCTGCTCGCCAGGAGGGCTAGCTCTCGCCGGGCTAGGGAACAGCTCTCGGCCTGGGAGGTCTCGCTCAACCCCCTCTACCATCCTTTCCTTCCCAGGTCTCCTATCCGGCACACTTGCTTCTCCCCCTGCTGGGGCGATCTCGCCTTGCCCCCTGGGAGCCATCTCGCCGAGACCACTCTGGGTTAGCTCGCCGAGACCCCTGGGAGCTAGTCCCTGGGGGGTGGGGGTTAAGCTGTCAGCCCGAGGGGCAATGCTTCTAAGCATCCCCATGATGCCTTCGATGGAAGCCATGAACTCCTCCCTTCCTACAAAGGGTCCTGGGTTGGGGGAACCACCGAGGTCATCACTACCTCCCTGATGTCCAGCCATGACACTCTCCCAAGATCTTCTGTGCTGGTCACTCTCCACGCTCACCGCACCAAAACTGTTGAAGCCAAAAATGTCCGAAGCCAAAGTTGACTTCCGTGGAGTTCGACCCTTGGGGAAAGGGGTGACCTCACACCTACTACACTCAGAAGAACGTCACGGACCGAAGACTTAGGAAGCTATGAACTGACCCTCGGCTCTAGCGTGGAGGTCCCACCTCACACCCGGAAGACCTTTGAGGTCTCCCCCTCCCTAGCCAATGCTTGAGCTAGGTGCCTGGGAGGAAGAAAGCCAAAGAGATTTGTGGCTAAGGAAAGAATGACCAGTCCTCTCCAAGGCACCCCTAAGGGTCTATTTATAGTTTTTCCAAGTCTTGGGGGTAAAATGACCAAAACGCCCCTGGGGACAAAATGCCTCCAGCCAATAGAAAACCTCCACACCGGGGGGCAAAAAGGGAAAAACCACCTCGGGGGTAAAATGGTCCAAGGACGAGACCATGCCAAACCACACCCCCCCGGCGGTCTCGCCCGGGGCTGGCCGCGAGGCCGCGAGGCAGGGGCGAGAACCCGGCCCTGGGCCGGTCTCGCCCCGCCTGCTCTCGCCTAACCGCGAGGCAGGGGCGAGAACCCGGCCCCGGGCCGGTCTCGCCCCGCCTGCCCTCGCCTGGCCGCGAGGCAGGGGCGAGAACCCGGCCCCGGGCCGGTCTCGCCCCGCCTGCCCTCGCCTGGCCGCGAGGCAGGGGCGAGAACCCGGCCCTGGGCCGGTCTCGCCCCGCCTGCCCTCGCCTAGCCGCGAGGCAGGGGGTGCGCCTCCGGACTCCGACCGGTCCCGCAGCTTCCCCTCACGCCTACCATGCTGGGACGGGTGTCCGCCTACTCGCCGCACCCGCCCCTCGAAGGGGCTCCAAAGCTTAAAACTTATTAGCATGCCTTATGCCTTGCCTGGGGTCCTCACGTCGCGAATACGGGGTTGTACATATATATAAATATATATATATATATATATAAAGTATATATATTATTATAATAAATATATATAATATATATATATAATATATATATATATATAATATATATCATAATCCAACACATATAATCTTAACATGCGTACACGAGCACCCGCACGTATTCGAACGGGACTGCGTCACATTGCCGCTCATAGCATGTCCCGAGTCCGTCACTTGGGGAGGATCCCGCTCGCCCGGATACGAGATTGTACAACTAATATTAAGGATATGGCAGAGCAATCGAGGAAGAGCTATGTAGAGCAATGATTGAGTATTAGAGACATAACTTGGCTAAATCTGGGTAGAGCGAGGTGGAGGTCATGTGTTTGTGTATGCAACCTTGAGTTGTAGAAAAGTAGAACTAGTAACAGTTATTGAGAGGAGGTGTGAACTTACACTTCCAACAATCGTCCCCGTCTCCTCCACATCCTTCTGATGCTGGCAAGATCACCCACCAAAACTCGTTGACTAGATCATGCATCGTCACATTGATAATAGAGTTTCAAGTTTTTTATTACTATTTGATGGGGTTCCCCCTGGGTTTTCCCTAACCAAATCAAAGGAGCCAAACATCCATGCAAGAAGACATACACGCAAGCGTAATCGTCCCAAGTGCGCACATGCAACTAGCACTCGTGTGCCCCCCTGCGCGCGCGCTCGCACGACACGCGCATGACCCAGTTGCACGCCTTGCGCGTGCTAGCTAGTGTGCGGTCCTTGCACGCGAGCGGTGCGCTCTGGCGACCTCCACAGCCTCCTCTGGTTGCCATCGACCGCCGCCGCCGCCGAGCAACCAGCCAGGACCGCCCGAACCGCCCAGGGGCATGCTCATTATTTTTGAAAATTGGGGATTCAGGTGACCGGAACAGTGCGACGACATTCTTCAACTCAAGATCCATCCCGACATAATTTCCAGTACGTCCCTCCAGGAAACTATAAAAATGCCTCAAGCCTTCATTTGAGGACAAGTAACTTCAGAGACTAGAGTTGACTCTAAGGTTTTCCGCCGAGAACATGAGACTTACATCGTTTCTTCACTTGAAACCGAGAACAAGTAACTTTAGATAGTTTTTATCTTTTTCGGGTTTTCCACAGTAAAAAACCATGTTGTTATTGTTGTTGGATTTTCATTAACAGTTTGCGCGTCCGATCTGAATCCGAGCTAAGACAGTCTGATTCTCTATACCAGAGAAAAACTGGGTGTCCCGCAACACTATTATTAATTTATTAGCAAATAAATTTGGAGGCGTGAATAAATATATTGGAGTAACTGTTGAGTGCACCACGTGGAATGGACGGTGATGTCCGAGCGTGTGTTACGACTCGTTAAAAGAGATGGTTTAGTCTCACACCGCCTATCCTTCTCCTTGGTCTTAGCTGTATAAGCGGGGTGACCACTACTCCCCTAACCGCATGGTTTTGGAAAGTGACGTCACAGTACTTTATATGGTATCAGAGCAGGGGGCACGTGGTGGGGGGGGGGGGTGTTGAGTGCGTCACGTGGAATGGACGGTGATGTCTGAGCGTGTGTCGCGGCTTGTTAAAAGGGATGGTTTAGTACCACACCGCCTAACATGCTCCTTGGTCTTGGGTGTAAGCGGGGTGGTGGCCACTCCTCCCCTAATCACATGATTTTGAGGAGTGACACCACAATATTTAACGGTTACTATAAATATAAATATGAAAATTGTGTTTTTAATAATCATTTTAAATAAAACTGTTTATAACATTGTTGTGTTGCTTAAAAGTCAATGACGAGAAGCACCTCACATTGGGCAAGCAACTTGTGCAGTACAAACGCTGTCGTACGAAGAGGTTCCAACATTTGCGGGCAGTACAAAGTCGTCAAAGATTAGAGCTTCAAAGCTCTGCTGAAGTCTTTCAAACTCCTTTCAAAATCTAAACTTACAAAACAACCCCTTTTGGCATCCCCATCCCAACTACCGCGGTGCCAAATCCCGCCATGGCCAATCCCTCCTTCCTCCTCCTCTCCCTCCTCATCGCCGTCCTCCTGCTCTCCGCCTACGCCCACGGCGGCGGGAACGACGACAATGCGACATCAGACTCACCGCCGCCCAATCTCCGCTCCCGATCGCTGATACTGGTTAAGATCTGGTGTCTGATACTCGTCTTCGCCGGAACCTTCGTCGGCGGGATCTCCCCTTACTTTCTAAAGTGGAACGAGGCCTTTCTCGCGCTCGGCACGCAGTTCGCCGGCGGCGTGTTTCTGGGGACGGCGCTCATGCACTTTCTCAGCGATTCTAACTCGACTTTCCAGGATTTGACCGATAAAAGTTACCCTTTCGCCTTCATGTTGGCAAGCGCGGGGTATTTGCTGACGATGCTCGCCGACTGCTTCATCGCCGCCGCCGTCCAGCGCGGAAGGAGTGTTCAGGATGTTGAAAGAGGTGAGATTTGTATTATTTAGTTAGGATTTCTCCTTCTTTATTCAGTAATCGAAGCAAGTTTTCCTGAAAAAAAAACTCGATTGTGGTCAGCCATATAAAGGCTTCACTTTTGTATCTCATTTCCGAATCATTTTGATTTCCTGTTCACTTGTTTCGATGCGAAAAAACAGAACAAATTAAAAAAGCATCATTTTCAGAACGTTTTCTCTGATTTCAATCGAGAAAATGATCTTCAAGTAAAAATCCGTGCACATGGCTTATGCTTTCGAACCTTCAATTTGTGTTTTTTAGAAGGCTTTCTGAAGTTCCCAAAGCCCTGATTCGATTCACCGTTAATTTCTTTCCTCAAAATTTCCTGCAGGCGGAGCTGAACAGAAGGAATCAGGTGAAGATAGTTCGGTCCCACCACCACTGATTGAGGTGAGAGACGTTTGTTTACCAGTGAGATTATTTGTCCGCAGCCAATGATGATTTCCTAAAGGACAAACAATTTGAAAACTAAATTATTTTATATTTTGGTTTTGAGTTTGAATATCAATTTATTAAATTCTGAATTTGCTATCGAAAGCTGCTGGAGATTCCTCCTTGCCGTAGCCTGTACGAAGGGTCCTGCCAAGCCTACATGGAGAGAACACGAAAAAATTTATAAGGGGAGGTTGGATGACCCCTCTCAACCAATCAAGTGAAGTAAATCACTAGCAAATAGAAGATGCGCAAGAACAACACTTGTATTATTTTCTTCTTTATAAGTTGAAACATGCATTGTGAGACATGATTTTGCAATACATCCGATGAAGTTAAAAAAAAGTATAGTAAACTAGCGGACTGAAAAATGAGACCGCCTAGCTGCCAGACTACACCTCTAACCACGAGGTCGCACGAACAACTTTATTGGACTGCCGAAGAACTGTCACCTGTCCGCATGTCTGGTCGCCTAACCTCAGAGATCACCTAACTGCAGAACAGACTGTTCTAACCGAACTGACAGTCAACACGCAAGGAACGGGCGAATTGGCTTATTGAACTGGAAAAACTGTCAAGAAAGAAGACCGCTTGTCGCACAACCCGCGACCTGCTGCTTAACTGCGAACTGCTGTCTGCTGATCCACACTGAGTCTCCACTGACTAACACTAGTACTAGTTGTCTAGTCACTCAATGCTAGCCGCACATCCTGCAACACAACAATACAAGTTACTTCTCCTTATCGTGCAGTTAAAAAATCTAACTGCAAGCTTAACCCAAGCTACAATTCTCACACTTTCATTTAAGAATGACGGGACCAGCATGCACAGGTGGGGTAGAGGGATGCGGTCACCACTGAAGATGATAGGAAAACCGTCATCATAAATAACGATTAGATAACTCTAACCGCGCAACAGTTTGCCTGAAACCAGACCACGTGGACAGTTAGCAGCATCAAGTTAACCAGTATATGCGGTCTGCTAGAACAGTCTGTGAAGACCGCATATAGCCTAAGTCAAGCCACGCGGACTGGCGACTTGCCGACTAGCCAACCTCACTTCAATTTTTCACTCCCCCTTGAAGTGAGAGTCAGAAATCACCCCAGACAAACTCCACAGCCTTTCAAACGGTTCCTTCGACAATGGCTTTGTGAAGATGTCAGCGACATTATCCTTGAGCACATACTCCACCATCAGAGATCCCTTAAGCAGCTTCTCTCGAACAAAGTGATGCTCGATCTCGATGTGCTTTGTCTGCGCGTGACACACTAGATTTGTAACCAATTTCAAAGCACTGTCACTGTCACCGCGAAACAGAGTAGGACCTCGCACCTCCTCATGGATATCCTCCACCAACCTGCGCAACCAGATGGCCTCCTGGGTTGCCAAGGACAACACATTGTATTTTGCTTCAGTGGTGGAGATAAACACAAAATCCTGTTTCTTACTGAATCATGAAACTGTCGCTGATCCGCACATGAAAACATACTTAGATATCGACTTCCGATCATCTGTATCTCCCTCCTAATCAGCATCCGTGAACCCGTGCATGTTGAAGTTTGTGTCCTTCTTATATAAGAGCCCCATGTCCGAGGTGGACTTCACGTACTTTAGTATACTCTTTGCTGCCGCTAGATGAAACTTTCTGGGCTCCTACATATATCGACTTGGTCAACAACATATAAAATATCTGACCTAATAATCGTCAAGTATATCAAGCTCCCGACCAGAGTCCGAAAGACTAAGGGATCTGGAAGAACCCTTCCTTCATCTCATCGGAGATTAATACCAACTTCAAGTAGAGTTAAGCTGCTCTTCCCCTTCCTCACGCTAAATCGTTTCACGATCCGCTCCGTATATCCTTTTTGGGAGACAAACACACCGCTCTTTCTCTATACTTTCAAACTAAGGAAATAGTGAAGCTCACCAAGACCTTTCATCTCGAACCGAATAGATAGATCTGTCCTAAGCTTTGCTACCTCTTCGTCAAAGTTTCCTGTCACGATTATGTCGTCGACATACAACAACACCAAGACTCGAAGCTCTCCTCTCTTCTTATGAACAAACTCGAGTCCGAGTCGAATGCAAAATAGCCTTAAAATTGTAAATACTCTTACAATCTTCCCATACTAGGCTCAAAACGTTTGCTTCAAGCCATAGATGGTCTTCTTGAGCTTGCAAACATGTTATGAATGATCTTCAGAAACATAATCGGGTGGTTGCACCATGAAGATATCCTTCTCAATCTCCCCGTAAAGAAATTCATTCTTCACGTCGAGCTGCCAATTCTTCTATCTTTGACAAGCCGTCAAGGCAATCACCATCCGAACTGAAGTCATCTTGGCCACATGACTAATGTCTTCTCGTAGTCTTCTCCATACTGCTATGAGAATTCTCGAGCAATAAGACGAGCATTGCACCACTCGATACTATTTTCTGATTTCTTCTTCAGCTTATAAACCCACTTGCAGGTAATATGAGTAATGTCATCTATCTTAGGCATAAGGTCCCAACTCTTATTCTTTCTAAGAGCAGTCATCTCCTCATCCATGACATTTTTCCACTCATTTACTCCAATGACGTTCTCATAGCACGACGACTCCCGCTCGTCTAGAGGTCCGACAAAGAAACATGAGACCAAGTTCATTATGTGACCATCTTTGTACCGAGTCGTTGGTATGATGGTCCTCTTTGACCTCCGCAAAGCCTGACAATGCTCCACTACTTCAGCTACCTCTTCTGCATCAGCTCTTATATCATGCACACTAGGAGCTTCACTCCCTCTGCTTCTAGAATTAGAAGTACATGCCCCTGAGCTTGATGTAACCGGAGCCCCTGGAGATACAGACAACTTCATCAGAAAATCTTTAGCAGCTTTCTGTCTTCTTTCTTCTACTCTGCTCTCTTGTAGTTCCACAGAAGAACTATCCTGGTTCAACTGTCCATGCACTTCCATAATTTCTTACTCTCATATCTAAAGAAGACAAGTTTCCTTGGCTTAGCATCTAGCTTAGTCCTGAGAGTATCTGGAACGTGCACGTAGCAGACAGAACCGAACACCCGAAGGTGTGTCACACTGAGCTTTTCCTTGAACATTAGTTCATGCAGAGACTTCATTTTGACGGGACTCAAGGGTATCTTGTTGATGATATATGTCGCACATGTCATTCCCTCTGCCCAAAAGACCCGAGGAACACCTTTGGCATGAAGCAAGCTCTTGTAGGTCTTCGTCAGATGATGGATCTTCCTCTCTACAATTCCGTTCTGTTGAGGAGTTTGTGCACAAAAGAGCTCTCTCTTGATCACATGCTTTCTGCAGAAGTTGAAAAACTCAGATGAAGTAAACCTCTCCCCATTATCTGTCCTCAACCTTTTTATCTGTAGATTAAGCTTGCCTTCAACTAATTCCTTGAACTCCAAGAACTTCTTGAATATTCCTGATTTCTCTTTCACAAAATACACTCAAGTATACCTGGTGAAGTCATCAACAAAAACCATCATATATTTGTTACCCGAATAAGGAATGAAGCACAGTCCCATCAAGTCGCTGTAAATGCACTCTAAAGGAATCTTGCATCTGGACAGTGACTTATCAAATGGAAGAAGATGTGCATTTGCATATTGACATCCCGCGCGCATATGACCGGCGCCTAGGGAGAAAAGACTAGACATGCCTTTCACCAGACTTTTCGATATCATAGCTTTCAACTTATCCATCCCTACATGCCCCAACCTCACGTGCTAGATAACAGTGTTGTCGTTTACCCTCATATTCTCAACATAAGAACTTGTTGATAGAACAAACAAGTCTTTTACCTTTCTCCCAACGTGGGTAACATTAGCTTTTATCGCTGACAAGTTCTTTAAGAACTTCACTTTTGTTGGTCCGAACAGAACGTGATAGCCAACATCAATCATATTGGTCACCGAGAACAAGTTTTTCTTCATCCCCGGCACGCGATATACACTCCTCAAGGTGAATGGACTCCTATCACTGCCAAGGAAATTGTTCCCTCCTTCTCAACTGCATGAATAGTGTCACCAACTGTAATAATAATATCATTACCTTTATACACCTACAGAGTAGAAAACTTTGTCTCGTCACCGGTGAGGTGATTACCACACCCAGAGTCCACGATCCAATCCTCCTGGAAATTGATGGAGGCTAAGACACCAACAGACGTTGCCATCATGTCTGCCATAAAGCAATTCCCCCACTCACCTTCACTCTTGGATTCACCTCCTTTCTCGGTAGCGTGTCCTGTCTAAATGGTCATCTTGCAGTCCTTCTTGAAGTGACCAAGCTTATTGCATCTGAAGCATCTGAGTCTTCCCTTCTTACCTTCATTATGCTTAGGAGCCTTCTCTTGCTATGATGAGGTAGAAACACCTTCTTCTTGTCCCACCTTTTCTTCTTCACAGAATAAAGAACCTCACTCTTTCCCCCAAAGATAGAACGCCAGACATCTGCCTTGCTAAGCTCTCCTGAGAGGCTAGCAAGTTCTCTAGCTCCAGCAACGAAGGCTGATTAGCACAGCCCTGCATCGGGGTAATGAATTTCACATACTCCTTTCGCAAATCACGGATGATGTGTCTCTTTAACTGAGCATCTGAAATGGACTCATCTGGGTCGAGTGTTGAAATCTCAGAACACAGATTTTTCATCTTCAAGAAGAAGGAATATATCGACAAGTCTCCTTGAGTGGCTCTCGCCAACTCATTCTCCAGAACTGTAGTTTTGCTATATTTTGTTTATTGAACAGACCATCAAAGGATGTCCAAATCTCTGCAGCTGACCTACACCCATTGATGTGGTCGAACAACTATGGTGAGATAGCCCTCTTGAGAGTGAACTCTGCCTTAGCATTGGTTCTCCTCAAAACTCTGACTTCCTAAGCATTAGCTCCGACAATAGTCACCTCCTGTCTATCATCTCCAGCAACGACCTCTCAGAGATTCTCGCCAAGTAGATAATTCTTCATGCAAGACTTCCACTTCTTGTAGTTATTTGAGTTAACAACTCAATACCAAGACCTCTTGGATATCCACTTTCCATTACTAGAAACCTGGTTCACTTGACTTCCATAGGTACTTAGCAAAGTCCAATTAGCCGATGACTGCTAAAACCTTTGTTTCTCTGATACTATGTAAAAATTATAAAGGGAGGTCGCATGACCACTCTCAACCAACCAAGTGAAGCAAATCACTAGCAAACAAAAGATGCAAGAACACCACTTGTATTATTTTTTTACAATGCAAAATATACATTGCGAGACATGATTTCACAATGCACCCGATGAAAATTAAAAAATAGACAAGTACAGAAAACTGACGGATTGAAGACTGAGACCGCCTAGCCGCCAGACTACACCTCTAACCGCAAGGTCGCGCGAACAACTTTATTGGATTGCTGAAGAACTGCTACCTGTCCGCACGTCTGGTCGCCTGACCTCAGAGATCAGCTAATCGCAGAAGTCATGAGAACAGACTGCTCTAACTGAACTGACAGTCAACCCGCAAGGAACGGGCGAACTGACTTATTGAACTGGAAAAACTGTCATGGAAGAAGACCGCTTGTCGCACAACCCGCGACTTGCTGCTTAACCGCTAACTGATGTTTGCTGATCCACACCGAGCCTCCACTGACTAACTGTCAATACTAGTCGCCTAGTCACTCAATACTAGCCGCACAATCTGCAACACATCAATACATGTTACTTCTCATTGTCGTGCGGTTAAAGAAAATTTGTCCGCAAGCTTAACCCAAGCTACAGTTCCCATACTTCCAGTTAAGAATGACGGGGTCAGGACCCCTATTTATAGGCGGGGTAGGGGGATGCGGTCACCGCTGAAGATTATAGAAAAACTGCCATCAGGAAGAGCGGTTAGATAACTCTAACCGCACAACTACACGGTCTGCTTGAAACCAGACCGTGCGGACGGTTAGCAGCAAGTTAACCAGCAGTGCGGTCCGCTAAACAGACTGCGGATAGCCTAAGTCAAGTCGCGCGGACTGACGACCTGGCGACTTGCCGACCTTACTTCAATTTTTCAACAGAGAAAATATTCAAACTCTCTCTTTTTCCTCTTTATTTATATATATAGTGGAACTAGAAGATCAATTATATAAAGCTCGAGCAGTAGTTTTCCCATATTAATGATGCTCTGGGTCTGAATCTCCTGGATAACAAAAGAGGAAGATGTTATTGACAATTGTCATGGTGAGTAAGAGAATTGGGAAGAAGAATACTCTTTGTTATTTTAGACATGAACAACCTAATGTATACAAAGAGGGTCCCTCACATTTACAATACAAACAATATGAGAGTAATAAACACAGAGTTACAAATAAGAAAATGAAATAACCATTAATACTTTCTACAATCTACATACGTACATAATTAAGGGTCTGTTTGTTTCAGCAGAGAGTTGGAGCTGGGAATGACAGTGCCGGCAATGAAGTAGCAGGAAATGAAGGTGGGTCTAATAAATGTCCAAAAATGGTGTGGTGGCGAGGTTACCAAATAGCTTTTTTTTTTTTGTTTCGGCTTTCGCATTTCCCCTCAATGGAGATGGAGCAAAAGCGCCCAATCCAACAAAGCCTAAGTTTATGCTTGAAAAGAAGACTGTCTTTGGTCTACCCTTGTAGATACATATATGTCCATGCTTTTAGTTATTGTTGAGAAGCCACAAATTCTTGCCTTTAGCGATTGCTTCAGGCCATTAAAAGATTTCTTCAATCCAAATGCATTTTTATGTCAATTTTGATGAAGAAACGAATCAATGACAGCAGAAAGGGGTTGACATTACTCTATATGTTTTTTGTTTCATATTTCTTTCAGGCTGGCGGAACAAATGCACACGACCAGCCTTTAAAAACAGTGCTCAATGAGGCGAGTTCTCTTGGGGATAATATTTTGTTGATTGTTGCACTGTGTTTTCATTCCGTGTTCGAGGGGATTGCTATTGGTGTTGCTGGTAAGATGATGATTCAGAGTGTCTCTGATCTCTCTTTACTACTGATATTATAGCTCGTTCTTGAACACACTTATATTTTGCTGTGTTGATTTGAAATGTGCAGAAGACGAGGCCGATGCGTGGAAGGCGCTGTGGACGGTGTGTCTCCACAAGATATTTGCGGCCATTGCCATGGGCATAGCTCTGCTCCGCATGATGCCTAATCGCCCGCTGCTGTCGTGCGTGGCCTACGCCTTCGCATTCGCCATTTCGAGCCCCATCGGCGTGGCCATCGGGATCATCATAGATTCGACGACACAAGGCCGTGTGGCTGATTGGATCTACGCCATCTCCATGGGGCTTGCGTGTGGGGTCTTCGTCTATGTTTCCATCAATCATCTCCTGTCCAATGGTCAGATGCCGCATCGGACTATTGCTGCCGATTCACCGACGGCTCGGTGGCTGGCTGTGGCGCTAGGAGTTGGCTTAATTGGGGTTGTTATGATATGGGATACTTGAGACTGATGTGGATATGGTTGAGATTTGTATAATAAATGAAATGTCTAAATAAATTATATTTAAAGTTAATATGTCATAACAATTTCATAGGCGAGCAACGAAAAAAAAAATCAAAATTTCAAATAATAATTCAAAAGTGAAGGTGAGATTATGATTAATTGCTATCCTTTTCCAAGTTAGATGGCGAAAAAAAATTCAAAATTTCAAATAATAATTTAACCGGAGTCGTTAGTCTCGTATTGTTCAATCATGTGTGCAATATTAATGACCAAAATCAATTCCAGACGCATTCGGTCGCACGAGTCGGGTGACTCTATTTATCTTGCAAGTTGCTTCCAACACATATATTTACATTTGCAAATAGACTATGGTCTATCAAGTCCATCTTTTAATAGCATTGCAATCACCAATTAAATCATGCATATTTCAAGATTGAGCATGTCCACTTGGTTTTTCCTTTTCTGGTTTCTTGCATAAAAAATATATTATAAGCTCTCTTTTTTAATTGTGTGGGTCATGAGATTGTTTCATTTATATAGACAAGCACTTGTGCACGGGGTTCTCTCGTGTCATTGTGCGACAGTGCAATTGTCATTCATTATTCCTATATTTTTTTGGTCTCATCAAATGCAAAACTTAATAAAAATTGAAGAAGCCAATGATGTTTGTCCCAATTGGGTAAGTTGAGGTCCCCATTACAGGAAGGCATGAGTTTTAGGCTTCATTTGAAAGGACTTAATTTTACCGGTCAAGCGGTTACGACGGCATGAACCGGACCTTAATTTAAATAAAAAACGGATAAAATTGAAAAGAGGAATGTTTTATCGGTCAAGCGGTTTGGACCTTAATTAAGGTCCGGTTCATGCGGTCGTAACCGCTTGATCGGTGAAAATAAGTCCCGCCAAACAGAGCCTTATTCTCAAAGTGTGTGAGTTTTGTTTACTTATTTAGTAGTTAATTGTTTAATTGAATATTATTTAATGATGTAGTAATTTATGCTTAATATTCCTAATGAAATGGTGCTTATAAATTTATTAATCAAAAAATTTGAAGAAATAATGATATTTTAAAAAAAATAAAAGTAAATAAAATAGATTAAATTAGATGATAAAAAATTATAAAATTTAAATAAAAAAGAGATAAAATTGAAAAGAGGAATGTTTTATCAAAACATATTTTTCTCTTATATAATAGTATATATGATAGATTAGGCAAAAAGTATTTTCTGACTAGTTAGTGTCTAGGAAAACGGTTAGAAGTAAGTCAATATCTCGCGAAAGAAAAGTGATGTCTAACGGTATATAGTGTGATCACTAATCTTACGTTTACCTAGTTGATGAATTTGTGAAATTTGAAATTTGTAAATTTCATCTTTATATTAAGCTTATTAGCTTATTTATTGGTGTCTAAGAAAGAAGTTAGGGATGAGTCAGTATCCTCCGAAAGAGAGGTGGTGTTTAACGGTACGTAGTGCGACCACTAATCTTTCACTTATCTGGTCAATGAGTAGAGGAGATATAAAATTTGAAAATTAACAAAAAAGAATAATAAAAATAAAACAAACCATGACATATTCTACCAATAATAGCATTAATTTAATTTATAAGGTGACTAATTTTAGGAGTAACAAATTACATGGCCGACAATAATTATGTAAGTTGGTCATGACAAGAATTGATGAGTCATATCATGAAATTATGAGAACGAGTAATAGAAAGAAGAATAAGACAATAGACTAACATCTCGAAAAATTAATTTGGATTCATGCCAGGGCGATCGACCGTGGAAGCTATACATCTCTTGAGGAGACTTATTGACTACCGAGAAAGAAAACAAGATTTGCATATGTTGTTCATCGATTTTGAGAAGGCTTATGATAGAGTTCGAAGAGAGATCTTATGGAGAGTCTTCAAAAAAAGGTGTAAATGAATGATTCATTGACACAATCAAAGATATGTATACAAATTCAGTGACAAGGGTAAGGACATCTTAAGGATTAACACATGAATTTCCTAACACTGCTGGCTTACATCAAGGTTCAACATTAAGCCCTTATCTCTATACTATTATCTTAGATGAGCTCACCAGACATATCCAACAAACAATATCTTGGTATTTATTATTTGCGGTGATATCGTTTTGGTCGATGAGATGCGCGAGAGTGTAAACGCAAAATTTGAATCTTGGCGAGACACTTTAGAAAAGAAGGGTTTTAGGTTGAGCAGGGCAAAGACAGAGTATATGAAGCTTAAATTTAGCAATGCAAGGACGGATGACTTCGTTATTAAGTTAGGTGATCAAGATATTTCCCTTAATGAGTGTTTTGAACATCTTGGATCGATAGTTCAAAAAGACGGAGGTATTGATAAAGATGTGACACAGAATCCAAGTGGATTGGTTGAAGTGGAGAGGCGCGTCAGGGATCTTATGTGATCGTAAAGTACCATTAAAACTTAAGGGTAAGTTTTACCGTACTGCAATTAGACCAGCAATGCTCTGTGGTTTTGATTGTTGGGCAATAAATTATGTACATGAGCAAAAAATGAGAGTTGCGGAGATGAGAATGCTTAAGTGGACGTGTGAACACACGAGACTGAAAAAAATTAACAAAAAAGCTAATTTTCAACAGTGGAGGGTAGATTTTGAGCTTTCTTATAAGAACAAGAAAGCTCTTCAAAAATATTAAAATTAAATAAGCAAAGCTAACTCTGAAAATCAATTCACAATTAAAGTAAGTGAAAACTGTCCCCCGGATCAAAATGGAGAATAATACATCAGTGAACAACCTCGTATAGAAAAAGAACGTGATGAGGAGCACTCAACGATTTAGGGTATGTTTGGCATGACGGTCGTGAACTGCAGTTACCAACCATCATTCAGCACTCAACGATTAGGGTATGCTTGGCATGACGGTCGTGAACTGCGGTTACCAACCATCATTCTCATTCACGAACACCCGACCTCGCCTAAGGAGCTTCATCTATTTTTGTTCAAAATTAAATTTTTTTTCTTGGTCGCAGTCATAACCATCATCATGTCAAACACACTTTATAGCAGTGATGCTTTTGTCCAGACCATCTGAGCAAAAACGCCAAACCAAACGGAAGACGGTTCACAACCGCCATTGTCGTGCCAAACAGACCCTTAAGCAAAGGAATCAAATCATCAAAATGCATCTAAATTTTATGAATTATTCCTTTGATCATCATTATTAGTACACATGAATATTTAGGTTCCTTGAAGGGCATATTTCAGGGGAAGAACAAGAACACAAATAAATAGCTACAAGCTAATCTAGTACAGAAAGTGAACAATGAAACCTTGGCATATGCCTGCAGCCATTCTCGCAGCTGAAAGCTTTTACATACATACATACACATATATATTATCTATAATAAATAGAGTTTATGCAGATGATGAGGACTTCGACTTTGTAGTGCCAACCCGGCCGATTTGATTCATCTCTGCTCCTGAATTCTGAGAGGGGAAAAATATAATGTTGTTCACAATTTAATGGCAGAAGGGGGGTGAAAGCATCTTAAGCATGGATCATTGATTGCTAATGGAGGATTTCTGAAATTGCAAAGTGAAGAAGAAAATACTCTAAACCTATATTGCAGGTAGTCAAATGCTGCTTCTTTGGTTTACCCAAATTGCAATGTAAATCCATATAAACGTAATATGTAAGAAGATTTCACTGACATCTTATAAAATTATTACAGAACAGATGCACCTAAGGCTCTGTTTAGGGAGACTTATTTTCACTGGTCAAGCGCTTACGACCGCATGAACCGGACCTTAATTCGTAATCGCTTGACCGGTGAAAATAAGTCCCCCCAAACATAACCTAAATCAAATTGAATAAAATAAACTTCAGATCCTCAACATCCTAGCAAGGAAATTGACATTTACTAGCAAATACTGGCAATTATTAGCAACAATGACAAATACTAGTAATTACTGGCGAATACTGACAAATACCGACCATTACTAAATCATGCAGTGGGATCTTATTGGTGGCATTGAAGGAACCTTTACCTCTGATGCCAAGCCCAAAAAATTTCCCCATAAATAGGTTGCTTCACAAATGATCATTCCTACATGCAGCTAGATACCTTCTCTACAGTACATTCATTAAATCTAAAACTCACTTGAAAGCAAAACAAAAATAAATAAAAAATATTGATATGGACCCTCGAAATTTATAAGAAATATGGGCTGCAGAGAGCCAAGAGATCTACCTCCCTTATTGGGCAAAATGGGGGTGAGTGGGGTTGACCAAAAGTCCACCCACTAACTCCATGGACAAAACCGCCAACGAACACTACCGCCTCCGCCTGACCCGCCGCACGGCCGTAGGCAACTGCCGCGCTGCCCCCTTAGCCATGCGCGATCCTGCACGTGGCCACATGGTCGCACCGCGCCACGCATGGCCGGCCGTGTGCCCCCCTTTGGCCGGCCTCCGTCGGCCAGCCACCACCGGTCGCCGCCTCCCGGCCAATTGTTTGCCGCCCGGCCTCCACCGACTGCTCACCGCCGCGCGTCCACCACCACCTTGGCCGAGTAACTTCCGCGCCGCCACCATCGCACCCCAGTATCTTTGAAACCACCCATTATAGGGTATGAGTATAGCAAATTCTCATAATGAGTGTGCGGATAATAAAATATAAAATATATGATTGAGGTATGCATATAGTAAATTATGAGATTGCGGTGTGTGAATAGTGATAATCGTCATCATGAGGTGTGCGCATAACAAATAATATGGTTACGGGTGTGCGAATAACAAATTATAGTTATGGTATGCGTATAGAGAAATACCCCATCATGGATGTGCGCGTAGCCAAACGTATGGTTATGAGTGTGTGCACAGTAAAATATCTCATCATGGGGGTGTGCGTATAGCAAATAATATGGTTACGAGTGTGCGGAAAACCGAGTTCCCTAACCACTTAATTACGAAAATGTCATCCTCAAAATCTATAAAAGGCCCCTAGGCCCTCATTTGGACTCACTTTGTCTCCTACACCCAAGAGAGCTCTAGAGGATTCCTTCGAATATTTCACAGCGTGCTCGAAGATTTCCTCGAAGATCTTCATAGACTTCAAAGATTGCTTAAAGATTTCCTTTCGAGACTCGAAAATCCCATCTAGCTTCCGACGCTCCCTTCTGGGAACCAGAGATCCTCTTTAGCTCCCGACGCTCACTTCCGGGAACCAGAGGTTCGCATCAGCTCCTGACGTTCCCTTCTGGGAACCAGGAGTCCTCTTCAGCACCCGACGCTCCCTTCCGGGAACAAGAGGTCCGCTTCAGCTCCCGATGCTCACTTCCGAGAATCAGAGGTCCGTTTTAGTTCCCGACGTTTGCTTCCGGGACACGCAACTCTTGACCACTCTACGAAGGTCCCCCAAAGGACAGCTCAAAGACTACTCCCAACCTATGTTGTTAAAGGCGCGTCTCAGGCGCGCCTAAGGCTCAAAGCTCACCAAGCTCAAAGGTTTATGCCTTGATGCGCCTTTAGAACATAAAATGCGCACCTAAGTGAGATTTTTGTTATAAATTTTTTCCCAAAAAAAAATAATAACTTAATAATTTTTGATTGATTTGGTGTTTGTGAAATATAATTATGCGTTGGGACTTGGATATGATGCAAATGACTACATTAATTCTATTTTTTAGAGATATAAATTATAGTAATGAATGATTAATTAGTAGAATAGATAAAGAATTTGATCGAGAAGATGAAATGATATTTGGTGCTGATTATTTAAAATGAATGTGGTTGTGCCTTGTCTTTGTCAGGCGCGTGTCTGCGCCTAGAGCCTTGCGTCTAGGCTCCAAGACCTCTTTGCGCATTGGTGAGTTTTGCGCCTTCAATAACTATGCTCCCAACTCTGTCGCTCGGGTCCAGAGCACTTGTTGCTTCTTCCATCATTCCAGATTACTTCCGAGCACATCCTCCACCATCATATTTCCTTCCAACCCCTGCGGTCCAGTAGAACTACTATAACAAGCGGAAGCCTGTCACCCTCGATAAAATAATCATTGTAACCCCCAAAAGATAGTGAAATTCGTCTGACACAGACCCGATCCCGTAGTTTTTTCTACTTTCCAAGATTTTTCCACGTAAAAATCTGCTTGTTAGCCGTCAGTAATTTTCTGTGACCCGCAACAAATAATATTATTGTATGTTTAATTGCATACAACACATTTGTATTGTTAATCTGCAACAGACCCCGTAGTTTACGAGTGTCTCGAGTTTACGAGCGCCTCGAGTGACCGGACCCCATAGTTTACGAGCGCCTCGAGTGACCCGCAACAAATATCTCCCAAAAGTTTCAAAATTTAATATTTTTATTAGCCAATAATTATATAATATATCTTAAATTCTTAATCATTTATATAAATCTATGAATTATAAAATTACTCCCCATCAGATACTTAGTTCTATACAGTATATGTAAATCTGCATTACCTTTGTTTAATTTTTTTAATATTTTTTATAATATTTCTGAATTTAGGAAGTCTTTGAATTAAGTAATCTTTTAGATGCATTTGTACAGGGGGACAAGCTGATATTGGTTATGGAGATGAATACGAAAGGTATTTGGATCTTCAAAGTGTTGAGCCCAATTATTGTATGTTTAATTGCATACAATACATTTTTTGATAATTGTGGCATCTTTTGAAGTAAATAGAAAGTTAGAAGAAAAAAAAGTGCAGTCCGGTGCACAAAGCATCCCCGCGCAGCGAGGGTCCGGGGAAGGTTCCCACCACAAGGGTGAAATGTAGGCAAACCTTACCCTGCATTTTTGCAAGAGGCTGGTTCCAGGACTCGAACCTGTAACATCAAGGTCATACGGTGACACCTTAACCAGTGCGCTGCAAAGCATTGTGCCGTCACTCCCCAAAACCATGCGGTTAGGGGGGGAGTGGCCACCCTGCTTATACACCCATGACCAATGAGCACGCTAGGCGGTGCATGACTAAACCGCCCCTTTTAGCGAGTCGCAACACACGCTCGGACATCACCGTTCATTCCACGTGGCGCACTCAACACCCCCCTCACCACGTGCCCCCTGCTATGATACCATGTAAAATTTTATAAATAGAAAGTTAGAAAATGGAGAAAAATGTAAAAAATAATAATACTTTGGGATTACCAAGACAAATACAACGGTAAGAAAATTAAATGACAACAAATTAGTAAGTATCATGAAATATTGTTAGGAAAGGTGTGATAGGATTAGTTCCTCGAACTTATTATAGGAGGAAGAAAAAATGATAGAGCTGAGGGTTCGGAAAGAGAGATCAATACCAAAAAAAATCAATAAAAGGGAATATTTTATATAAATCACTAAATCATAGAGTTAGACAACAAAGCAGTGATTAGAAAATGGGTGTCATACAATAAAAACATTAAGATGAATGTGCACTAACACTGATGAACAGCGACAAGGGATGGGTAATGAGAGTGAAGCTAATTTAAAATAAGCAGTAGAAATTAAACGTTAATACTTTTATTATGCACAAAAAGGTAAAAATATGTATACATAAAAACAGTAGATGGAATTAATGACTAAAATTTAGGGAAGAATGTTAACACCTCAAGCAGACTTGAGAGTTATAAATAGAAGAAATGGTGATGTAGGGGTGGGCTAGTGGTGCTCGAAAACTAGGATTTTAGTGCTGGTGCGAAGGTGACACGCTAATGCAATTCTAAATGTAATGCAATGATCGGTATTTGACAAATAATTTAAGCAATATAAATTTCAGCACCACGCAAATAATTGAAATAAAAGAGGCAAACAATTAATTTTAGCAATTGGGCAACGACTTCCTCCGCTCGGAGGGCCAAGGCAAGCGGCGGCGAATACTTCCACAGACAATTATTAGCATAAAGTGAACAACTACTACATAACCATAATCGCAGCACAAATATAGATAAACAACCAAATGAAAATGTTAAGTTACAGAACACGATACCACAAATACTCACGACGTAGTGGGCTGATCCGAGGCGATGGAGGATTTGAAGAGCCGGATGCAAAACGAGCGCTCGGAGGTGGAACCGGAGGCGAAGTGGCGATGACGGTGGCTGCCTTCGGCGAGAAGTGGCGGTAACGGAAGGTAAAATGGCGGATCCGGCCACAAATGAGTAGATCCGGACCGGGGTGAGTAGATCCGCAATTTGGGAGCGGATCCGGGCAAAAATGGAAGGTTTATGCGGTGGAAATAACAGATCGGAGGGTGGTAGCACTAGATCAAAATAGATCTAGGGTTTTCGGGGCGGTGGGGAGTGGATCCACGAAGGGGAGGAAGAGGAGTGGCCGGCTAGGGCTAAGGAAGCCTAGGAGGAGGCCGGTTTTGAGGTGGAGTTGGGCGGCTGGATGAACGGAAGCAGGGGAGTGTCGGCTGGTTCTGCAGCAGGGAGGGGAGGCGGAAGGTACAGGGACACGGTTACTGTTCATACTATAGAAATGAACAGTAATTTGTATTTTTGAATAGTACCCAAAGAAGGAAATGCTGGAGATGATTTCAGCGGGCTGTAGGGAGGAGTTTGGGAGATTCCGGTGGTGTGAAATGGAGTATGAGAGGTGGAAAACGAAGGTGGGGGGTAGGGGTTACCTTGGGGGGAAGTTTTGCGGCCTAGGAGTCATCACCTAGGGTTCCACGGCGTCGGCACCGGGGAGGGATCGCTGGAATCCGGGAAACTCTTTCTCCAAATTCAGCAATGGCCTCAAATCAGCCCCCTAGCATCCTATTTATAAGAAAACACAAACTAGGGCATCCCCATCAACGGCTATGATTGGCCGGTGGGTTAGCCCTTTAAAATACATCAAAATAAACTCAAAAATATAAAGTAATATAGCGTTTTGACTCGCGGCGACGTTCCGGACGCAATCGCGGAGTCCGATCGTCGATCCGGGCGCGCCAAATATGGAAAGTTGCCAAATCAGCCCCGAACGGGCCCAAAACGCGTCCTTGTTTCTGCTCCGCATCAATCTCCCCGGCTTGAAAGAATTCATCTCCCGATGAATAGGGATCAAAATTCTCTCGCTGCATGCCGGGTAAAACTCGAAGAAGTCCACCAGAGGTCGCCCAAGTGTCGTTGTTGGAAAGTGTCCTCGCCGATCAACTCCCCCTGACTGAAAAGATGTCATCTCCGGTGAATGGAGACGGACATGCTGAAGTCGAAGTCCAGGGGCAAATCGATCAAGCTCTGCTGCAAGTACCCAAGAGTCACCAACGTCTGTCGTGGGAATGCACTGGTGGAGTCTGGTCTCCATGAAGCTCTCAACGCTCAACTCACGAGTGGTGGATCCCGGTGCGATCGGTGATGCCTGCGGTGAAACCAAAGAAGACGAGTCCCCAGGTGGGTGGAGGTCAACAATGGGTGAGGACGTATGAGGGTGATATGGTAACGACAGTGGGGGTGGGGGTGGCTGGGCATCTCCACTGCTCGGGTCCACATACTCATGAGGTTCATAGTATGGAGTCAGATCTTCAACATTAAACACATGGTGTATTCCCATACTGGCTGGGATGTCAAGTTGGTAGGTGTTGGTCCCAATACGACTAATAATGGAGTACGGACCCATTCGCCTCGCGCTTAACTTCTTGGCAGGCCCCGAAGGGAGACTCTCAGGGCGGACTCGCACCATTACCTTCTCGCGTATATTAAATATTTGCTCTCGTCTTCGCTTATCTGCATGGGTTTTGTAATTTTCATTGCTTGTTAATTTTTGTCGGCGGGCCGACTCATGCAAATCATGCAAATGCTGTGCAAATGACTCAGCAGACTCATGCAGGTAATGCAAATGATGCAAAGACAACATGACAGACACGGTACACTCATTATAGGAAAACCTAATAATGCGTGAGATGTCTCTCAAATGTGGTGGCCTATCAGGAGGTTCTTTCGGTGGAGTGTAGACAAACTCATCCTGTGTGTGACGAGCGCTCAGATGACCGTGAGAGACAACTATACTCAAATACAGGCTTGTAAAGAGCCAAATGTCTCTCAGGGAACGTGACACATCAGGGGGATCACCAGGAGGTGTGTACGAGAAGTCATCGCGAATGAGGCAACCACCTGAATGAAGATCATGCACACTGACTAGAAGACGTGACTCTCGAGTGTGGTGAGTGTCCCCGACAAGGAAGAACTCATCGGGTGAGTCAGCGGGTGGCGTGTCCCAAAACTTATCGAGGGTGCGATGTGTCATAAGATAAGCCCTCAAAATATGTGTACACTCAAGCGTACTCAAGTAAGGCTCTACATACGTTATGCTCCACGCAAGATCAATTCTTTGGGGCAAGACTATAGATGATAGCGAAAGAGACGCCAATAACTCAAAGCTCATAAACGAGCGTCTCACCCGAATCGTATCCTCACCAGGATGTGGCGGATCATCAGGAGGCTCAACAGGGGGCTCGTCATAGGGCTCGTCACTAAGGTCAAGGTCCTCCCGATGAGTACCATCGAAAGGGGTAGTGCCCCTGTGCATGGGTGGCATAGCCACTACAAGATCAACACCAAACTCTGAGCTCTCGATCGTAACGTGGCTCAGGGTAATGCCAAGGGAAAAGTGACATAAACCTACGCTCAAGACTGGGTCTGCGGGTGCGGTGTCAAGACATGAGTCTAGGGTATGAGTGTTTATCAAACCCGTACATGCCAAAAGTGGAGGTGTGGGTGAGGGGCACAACACTACAGACTCAATAGGTCGCTCAGGCTCACTCTCAGTCAGTACCACTAGAGGAGCGTCAGAAACAAAAGGTAGGTCACTCACTGGGCTAAGCACCTCACTGGGGTGGGAGCAATCCGCATCAGGCATCGTGGTGTCCTCAATAGGGGAGGGACTCGTACTGCGGAAGTCAAGGAGAGAATCCCATCGACCAGCTCTTGCGGATCTCAAGGACTGTTCATAGCGGAGGGCGAGCTGATATGTCTGCTCGAGGGACTTCGAACTGTGATAAGCCACCTCAGTACGTATATCAGATCGAAGTCCAGACCGAAATCGGGTGGTGGTCATGGCTGGGTCCTCTCGGATATCACTTCTCACAACCAACTCATCAAAACGATCCCTATACTCAGCGACAGACATAGGTCCTTGCTGAAGGGAAAATAATTGGTCGAGCAAGCGACTCCGATATGATGAAGGCAGATACCTCTGACACAAAATACGCTTCATGCCCACCCAACTCGTGACACGATGAAGACGATCTCGCTCGCGAGTCCTCTCTACGCTAGACCAATATGCTCTCGCCTGATCTAAAAGCCTAAGTTTAGCAAACTTGATGCGACGCTCACCGAATAATTCAAAATAATCGAGATAATACTCAATATCCACGAGCCAATAACTAAAAAACTCGGGACTCGATGAGCCGTCAAAGGAAGGGGAAACTGTACGAAACTGACTCAAGATCTCTCTCAAAGTGAGGATCCTCAAAATAGTCATCCCTAAGGTAATCGGGTCGAGTCGAAGGATTAACACGATCCGCTCGCGTGCAAGTATATGAGCGACGACAATTATCATACTGATCGTCTCTGGCATATTGAGGTTGTGTCGGTGGGTTGACACGATCTCGGAAAGTGTTGTGCCGCAGACGATAATAATCATCGTGATAACGTGAAGATTTCTCTGAAGTCGCTCTATGAGATTGAGTATAGATGGACTCCGAATCTCTCAAGAGAGGAGAGGAGCGACGCCGATAATTAGTCATGGATAAACCTAAAGACTCTATATGGCCTACCACTACAAAGCATGCAAATGGTCTAACCTTGACCTCTGATACCAATTTGATGTAGGGGTGGGCTAGTGGTGCTCGAAAACTAGGACTTTAGTGCTGGTGCGAAGGTGACACGCTAATGCAATTCTAAATGTAATGCAATGATCGGTATTTGACAAATAATTTAAGCAATATAAATTTCAGCACCACGCAAATAATTGAAATAAAAGAGGCAAACAATTAATTTTAGCAATTGGGCAACGACTTCCTCCGCTCGGAGGGCCAAGGCAAGCGGCGGCGAATACTTCCACAGACAATTATTAGCATAAAGTGAACAACTACTACATAACCATAATCGCAGCACAAATATAGATAAACAACCAAATGAAAATGTTAAGTTACAGAACACGATACCACAAATACTCACGACGTAGTGGGCTGATCCGAGGCGATGGAGGATTTGAAGAGCCGGATGCAAAACGAGCGCTCGGAGGTGGAACCGGAGGCGAAGTGGCGATGACGGTGGCTGCCTTCGGCGAGAAGTGGCGGTAACGGAAGGTAAAATGGCGGATCCGGCCACAAATGAGTAGATCCGGACCGGGGGTGAGTAGATCCGCAATTTGGGAGCGGATCCGGGCAAAAATGGAAGGTTTATGCGGTGGAAATAACAGATCGGAGGGTGGTAGCACTAGATCAAAATAGATCTAGGGTTTTCGGGGCGGTGGGGAGTGGATCCACGAAGGGGAGGAAGAGGAGTGGCCGGCTAGGGCTAAGGAAGCCTAGGAGGAGGCCGGTTTTGAGGTGGAGTTGGGCGGCTGGATGAACGGAAGCAGGGGAGTGTCGGCTGGTTCTGCAGCAGGGAGGGGAGGCGGAAGGTACAGGGACACGGTTACTGTTCATACTATAGAAATGAACAGTAATTTGTATTTTTGAATAGTACCCAAAGAAGGAAATGCTGGAGATGATTTCAGCGGGCTGTAGGGAGGAGTTTGGGAGATTCCGGTGGTGTGAAATGGAGTATGAGAGGTGGAAAACGAAGGTGGGGGGTAGGGGTTACCTTGGGGGGAAGTTTTGCGGCCTAGGAGTCATCACCTAGGGTTCCACGGCGTCGGCACCAGGGAGGGATCGCTGGAATCCGGGAAACTCTTTCTCCAAATTCAGCAATGGCCTCAAATCAGCCCCCTAGCATCCTATTTATAAGAAAACACAAACTAGGGCATCCCCATCAACGGCTATGATTGGCCGGTGGGTTAGCCCTTTAAAATACATCAAAATAAACTCAAAAATATAAAGTAATATAGCGTTTTGACTCGCGGCGACGTTCCGGACGCAATCGCGGAGTCCGATCGTCGATCCGGGCGCGCCAAATATGGAAAGTTGCCAAATCAGCCCCGAACGGGCCCAAAACGCGTCCTTGTTTCTGCTCCGCATCAAATGGTAGGCGCAGAATGTTAACAATGTGATTATGTATCTAAAAATAATCCTTGAATATTTAGCGATGTAGCTAGTCAGTAGTAGTTCTCATCACATTGCATAATTTGATATCCTCTCTATGAAATCGCCAAGGCTTGCTTCCTCATGATCAAGGTACAAATTCAAAAGTAACAAATAGCATAAACTACTATAACGTTTAATCATAACAACTTAATTATCTTTTCTACATATCATTAGTCCCTACTTTTCATCTAAATCCTTCTTAAATTTCTCCATACAATCATAAACAAAAGAAGAGTCCGGTCACTTAACTTTCAATCATAACTTCATTACCTTTTCTACATAGCATTAGTCTGCTACTTATCATCTAAATCTTCTTTAAATTTCCTCAGACAATCATAACCGAAAAAAGAGTCTGGCCACTAGAGAAGTAAAATCATGAAGGAAATAGTTGCACGTCTTGAGATGGCTCAATATGGTATCAAAGCATACGCTTCAACAGTGTATTAAGAGAAAAATCAAAACAAAAACAAGAAAAAAAAGTTAAATATGATTTAATACCAAGAAGAAGATAATCAAAAGAAATGGACGCACGTCTTGATCAATGTAATATCAAAGTGTTATCGAATTCGAGTAGAATGAAAAACAAACCAATATCTACAACATAGACGACACAAATTTACGTGATTCACAAAATAGAGATAACTCGCCATAAGCCGTGCAATTATTTCCATCAAAACAGAGGTAACTTGTCATAAGTATGTTGTTGTCATCCCCCACCCGGGCTATCTCTAACTGTCAATGTTGAGCAAGTCTAGGCAGTGCATAAACTTGCTCTTTGAAACTGATTCAGTGAAAATATCAGTTGGATTATCTGTTTTGCTAATCTTCTTCACTTTCATCCTTTTTCTGACATAATAAAGTGATATCACACATCAATGAGCTTGATTCTGTCATGATGCCGCACCCCTGATCCTTTGCCAAACATATGACACTCGAGCTATCGCAGCATGCAATAGCATGATCCTGATGAAAACCAAGATCACTAAGAAAGTCATTCAGCCAAATACCTTCCTTGGCTACTTCCGTCAAAGTCATGAACTTTACTTCTGTAGTGGATAACGCAACTGAAGGCTGCAAAATAGCATTTCAACCTTCCACAAAGTTACTAAGGGTAAAAACATACCTTGTAACTGATCTTCTTCCATCCGCATACGCTGCACAGTCATAATCTGAATATCCAACAAAAAGACAATCAGTGTTGTCTTCATAGATAAAGCCAAAATCTGATATCCCTCTGAGGTATCGAAAAATGCGCCTCACGGTTTGCCAATGCTCCTTTCCAGGGTGAGCCATACATTGACTCACAATACTAACTGTGTGTGGCACACCATAATATACATCAGGCTCCAAACAACACTAGCATATGAAACCTTCAACATATATTTTGACTCTTATTCTGACTGAGGTGCATAAGCAGTAGACAATCAAAAATTTGGAGATAATGGAGTATTTAAAGGTTTGGAAGTGGACATACCAAATCTAGATAGAACCTTCTGAATGCAACTCTTCTAAGAAAGGAAGAGCTTACGCTACCGGCAATCCCTATAAATCTCCATTCCTAGAATTTTATGTGCTGCACAAAGATCTTTCATATCAAACTCTGCATCCCCTTTTTCACCAACATGACTAAGTCGCATATGTTACAAGCTGAGTATATTTGAATCTGATTTCTTTGCAATTAATACTATAGCCGTTGTACCAGTTATTGTCGCCCCTTGTAACACATACATGGTATTCTGCTTGAGTCCTTTTATTATCATCAGGGCTCCTTTAGGACTCCACCTTCACAGTTGTCTTTGAAGCCCTTTGAATCTATAGTACTTAAAGAAATTAGGTTTTTATTTAGATCAGAGATGTGTCGGACCTCTGTCAGTGTTCTAATGATGTAATTATGCATTCTGATCCGAGCTGAACTAATGTTGGTTATCTTGCATGGTGTGTTATTGTCCATTATAATATTTCCACCATCAACCTCTTCATATGTATAAAATTATAGAGAAAAACTCAACCTTGTATATACTATCTCAATAATCAAATACAATGTATGAATACACATTTATAGGAGGGCGAAAGAGAGAAGAGAGTCCTATACAAGATGTGGGACTAAAGAGGAGAGAAGAAGAAATACAACTAAATGGACCTATTTACACGGGCTTTTCCAACACTCCCCCGCAAGCTGGAGCGTAAAAGTCGTATGCACCAAGCTTGGACAGACACTGGTAGAATAGGGTGCTAGGTAGAGCCTTTGTGAGGATATCAACTACTTGTTCAGTACCAGGAACATGCTTCAATTCTATCTTCTTCATTTGGACTTTCTCCTGGATAAAGTGACAGTCTACTTCAATATGTTTCGTTCTTTCATTAAAGACTGGGTTCTTCGCAATATGTATAGCCGCTTGGCTGTCGTATAACAGGATGGCAGGTGAGGGAAGTTTTACTCCTAGATCGGCCAGGAGACTTTCAAGCCAGGTAAGCTCAGAGACAACAGATGTCATCGATCGGTATTTTGCTTCAGCTGATGATCGAGCAACCACTGTTTGTTTCTTAATTCGACAGATAACGAGATGACCTCCAAAATAGGTACAAAAACCATTGGTTGATCAACGATCATCCACGGAACCGGCATAGTCTGCATCAAAGTACGCAACCAACGTTGGAGTAGATGATGAGGTTTTGTATATCAATCCTTGACCCGAGGCTGTTTTAAGGTATCTAAGGATGCGCTCAACAGCTTGAAGGTGAGATGTTTGCGGAGCATGCATAAACCTGCTGACCACCCCAACAACGAAGGAAATATCCGGTCTTGTGACCGTTAGATAGATCAATTTTCCAACAAGTCGTCAATAGTATTCCGGATTTTGAAGAGGAAGGTCTGTATAAGAAGAATGTGCGCACAATTTATGATTTGCATCCATTTGAGCAGTAGTCGACTTGCATCCCGAGTAGCCATCATCTTAAAGGAGATCCAGGCAGTACTTCCTTTGGGAGATGATAAGTCCATCCGGTCTTCTTGCGACCTCAAGACCAAGGAAGTAACGAAGATGTCCCAGATCCTTGGTCTGAAAGACGGAGCTGAGGTGTTGTTTGACTGCTTGGATGCCCTTTGAATCGTCTCTAGTGATTAAGATATCATCAACATAAACCAACAGAAGAATAGTTCCCGTTGCATGATGATGTGTTAACAGTGAGAAGTCAACTGAACTCCGAGTAAAGCGACCTGTCGGACGGCCTTACTGAACTTGTCAAACCATGCCCGAGGGGATTGTTTGAGACCATAGATGATGAAGGATCAAGCGCATACCCAACTGCACCAAAAGCCCGGACTGTTGGAGAGGGCGCGCCGGACCCAACAATCCCCCCCCCCCCCGGCGTCCAGCACAACCCGTCGGCTCAGAGGTGGGGTTACTACATGGCCCACATGGCTCAGAGGTGGGGTTACCACATGTCCACGGTTTGCCTGACCCGCCGGACCCACACAGGTAGAAGGGAAAAATCAGGATTTAATAGCGCCCCCCCCCCCCGGTCTTGAACCCGTGACCTCCCTCTGATACCAATTGAAGGATCAAGCGCATACCCAACTGCACCAAAAGCCTGGACTGTTGGAGAGGGCGCGACTTAATTTCTTAAATAAGCAGCAAAACGCCACGGGTCAAGTGAAGGAACGCCGGACCCAACAGATGAACTTCTTAAGATGACAAACTCGGGACTCCCCCGTGGTCTCAAACCCGAGCAGTTGCTGCATGAAAACCGTTTCTTGGAGGTCGCCGTTGAGAAAAGCATTTTTGATATCCAGTTGGTGTAATGGCCATTGGCGATGCACAACCACCGAGAGAAGAACACGAACGGTGTTCAGCATGGCCACATGAGAGAATGTTTCCTCATAATCGAGGCTTTGTTGTTGGGTGTAGTCACGAGCCACCAGACGGGCTTTCAGACGGTCAATCGTCCCATCAGGGGAATGCTTGATTACAAAGACCCATTTACACCCAACAGGTGTCTGACCGGTAGGTAATGGTACCAAGGTCCAGGTCTGGTTAGCCCAGAGAGCCGTCATTTCTTCTTCCATGGCCGCCCACCAGCCAGGATGTTGGAGAGCCTCCTGCACAGAGTTAGGTATAGAAATCGAGGATAATTAAGTGACAAAAATAAGAAGTTGTGGAGATAGGCGATGTAAGGATACATAATTCGCCATGCGATGAGCTGTAGATTCCGGTGCCGGATCAGCGGGACTCGGAGCATCAGAGGGCGACGCAGATTGCAGTGGGGCACTGGAGGCAGGATGGCGACGAGTGTAGACACGAATAACAGGAGGCTTGGCAACAGGGGGGCCTGAGCTCGAGGTCTTGGTGGTGGAGTGGTAACAGGAATGACAGAACGTAAGACAGTTAGTGGTGGAGGTGTAGGATCTGAAGCAGAGAAGAAAGGAAGATTCTCCCGAAAGGTAACATCAGCATAAACTGTCACCTTTCGGGTAGCCGGTGAGTAGCATACGTAGCCTTTCTGTGTCCGTGAGTAGCCAACAAAGATGTGTTTGGCTGCCCGAGGATCCAATTTGTCCAAGGATGGACCAAGGGTGTGAACGCAGCAAGTGCACCCAAAGATGCGGGGTGTGAGAGAGAATGTCGGGGTAGACGGGAACATGAGGCTGAATGGAGTGGCATTGTGGATGATGGGGGAAGGAAGACGGTTAATCAGATAGCAAGCCGTCGAAAGAGCAAAGTTCCAATAATTTTTGGGAACATGCATTTGGAGCATGATGGAGCGGTCCACATCAAGAAGATGTCGATTCTTCCGCTCAGCGACTCCGTTTTGTTGGGGGGTATAGGCACATGAGATTTGGTGAATAACCCCAAAGTCAGAGCAAAGAGTCGCAAATTCGTGGCTAGTGTATTCACGAGCATTATCCGTGCGAAGAGTTTTGATGTTTGTGGAGAATTACGTTTGGGTCTCAAAAAGGAACGCCCGAAAGACACGAGGAAGCTCGGAGCGATCACGAAATAGGTATAGCCACGTCATTCGCGAATAATCATCAATAAATGTCAGAAAATAACGATAACTAGAAATGCTAGTAACTTTGTACGGACCCCAAATATCAGAGTGTACTAAAATAAAAGGACCAGTGCTCTGAGTACAATGAGATGAAAAAGATGAACGAGACTGCTTGCCTAACACATATGATTCACATTGAAAAAAAGGTAAAGATACATCAGGGAGAGCCTTCTGGAAGACTGGTAAAGGAGCATGACCAAGACGCTGATGTCAATCGACGGAGGAGACTGAAGAGAGGATAGATGGAGAGTCATCAAGGAGGTAGAGCCCGTTCTGTAGTCGCCCCTTACCAATGATAGTCCGCATCATGTGATCTTGTGTCCGAAAAGAAGAAGAGGTGAAGGTTACAGAGCAATTCAAATCATTAGTTATGCGACCAACAGAAAGCAAATTAAACGGGGAGCCCAGAACATGAAGAGCCGAGCGTAGAGAAAGAGAAGAAGTGAGGGATGTCAATCGAGCCAGAGACAAGAACAGTGTCCCCATTGGCCACTGTGATACACTTAGGATGAGGAGAATCCAGGTATTGATGTGGTCGCAGGGAGGTGATGTGATTGGTGGCACCTGAGTCCACTATCCATCGCGGACTAGTGGAGAGACAAGTGATACCTTCTTGGGAGATGGAGGCAGCAGAGGCAACGGAGGCAGGTGGGCGACTAAGCAGACCATGGAGTTGTTGGAGCTGAAAGCAGACCACTTCAAGGTCAGTACGAGCGGATGAGTCGGTAGCAGCAACAGTGGCCTGTGGACGAGGAGGAAGCCCATGTTTGCGATAGCATGTGGCCTCAAGGTGACAATCCTTACCGCAGAAGGAACACTTTGGGCGAGGCCGGCCTCCCCGTCCGCGGCCCCGAGAGCCAGAACGCCACCCACGAGAAGGAGGGGGGAAGGCAGCAGGGGTGCAGATGTCTGCTGCAGGAGAGTCGGGGACGGAGGAGCAGAACTATCAAGAGGCGGTGAGACCTTGAGCAGCATAGAACACACATCTGATAGTGAGGGAGTAGCAACCGAGGAGAGGATCTGGGCCCGAACGCTGTGAAGATGAGGTGGAACATGAGCCATCATCATGGCCACACCGACGACTTCTTTCTGAGCCCGTTGTGCAGCGAGATCCAACGTAGGAGGTTGATGTTGGATCCATGCTTCAAATAAAGTCTTGGCCCGAGCAACAAAGGAGGTGAGGTCGGTGTCCCCGCCAACATCCAGGGACTGGAAATCAGTAATAATATCATAAAGATGCTGGAGACTATCTTTTCCGGAATATAAAGACTGGAGCTCATCCCACATTGTCATGGCCGTTTCGTGATACATGGTCATGCGGTAGGGTTCGATATCAAGGGAGTTGAGGAGCCATGTATGAACCCGACCATCGTTGCGCAACCAATCGTCAGTAGGAGCAGTAGGAGGCGCTTGGGTCAAGTGATGAAGAAAACCTTTGGACTGTAGTACGCGGCAAACAGAGTGTACCCACTCCACGAAGTTCTTCCCGGCTAGCGAAATGGTAGTAATCCGCAACTACTCACGGAGTTCAGGGGCAGAGGCCGGGCGGTCTGCAGAGGAAGAAGCAGTCTGTCCGATTGACTCTGGAGAGGTCGCCATGGCTAGGCGAGCAGGAGGCTAGGTCGGCGGACAGAAAGAACAGCGACCAGACAGGAGACCGCACGGTCTGGGTGGCAATCCACCAGCGGCAAGGCAATGAGACCGCCGCGAACAAAATGCGGAGCGGATAGCTGGTAGAAGCTGCACGGTCACGGTGATAAAACACCAACGGAAAGTAGGATGCCACGACCAGTATGCGACTATGCGGAGCCCACAGCAGAGAGGAGAAACGGCTAGCGACAAGACAGGTCGCAATGACTAGGCGGTGAAGAGGTCATACGAGGAGTCTGCACGGTCAAGGTGAGTACACCAGCGGCAAGGAGAGATGTCGCGACCAAGATGCGGAGCTTGCCAAGAAGAGGAGAAGCCGCAGCGACAAGAGAGGCAAAGCGCGGCGAGAAGAGAAGCCGTGGCGAATAAGGCAAGGCGCAGCGAGAAGAGAGCGGAGCAGCGAGAAGGAAGATCTCGGCGGGTAGACTAGAAGTCCGCAGCGAGTAAGATGCGTAACTCGCGGCGAGAAGAGAGACCGCAACGACAAAGTCAAGTCGCGGCGACTTTAGACAAGTCGCGACGAGCGGGAAGAAGGAAAGCGGGTAGAGCTGTGGTGAGAAGTGAGAGGGAGACCGCGCGGATAGATAAGGAGACCGCACAGGCAGAGGAAAAAAAAGGAAGGGAGGTCCCCACCTGCGAGAGGTTATAAAGGGAAGGAGGAGGAGAAGAGGTGTAAGCCACGAGAGAGACAGAGCAGAAGAAGAGGTTAGAATGACCTTGTCCGCGCGGGAAGCCGCTGTAACGGAGACAGCGGCTAGAAAGAGGCAGACCGCACGACACTGCGGTTAAGCAGGAGAGGGGAAGCCTCCCGGTAAGCCAGAAGAACAGGCGGTTTCAAAAAAGACAGGTCGGACCGTCTTCCTCTGATACCATGTAGAGAAAAACTCAACCTTGTATATACTATCTGAATAATCAAATACAATGTATGAATACACATTTATAGGAGTGAGAAAGAGAGAAGAGAGTCCTATACAAGATGTGGGACTAAAGAGAAGAGAAGAAGAAATACAACTAAATTGGCCTATTTACATGGGTTTTTCCAACAAAAATAAATCTTTGTTAGGACACGTGAGAAAAAAACAATCAGAGTCCAAAATCCATTGATTCATTGAGTGTACATGATTAACTACAGAGAGTACTAGATTTACTTTAGACTTGGGTCATCTTTTGCAACAACAACCATAGGGGCTTTTCCCTTCTTTTTAGGACATTCATTCATCCAATGACCCGATTTTTTGCAGTAGTTACAGATATTACGTGGATTGATATTTAGACCTCGACCTCTAGATTTGGATCTTCCATTTCCTTTCCATTTTCATTACCATTTTGGGTCGGCCCCATGACTTGTCAAAATTCGTGACCATCAGTCAAACAGCTTCCTTTTTTGTACTATTTCTAGAAACCTTGTGTCAAAGTTATCGCGAATGGAGACTAGAACAGACCTCCTTGAGAGTGATAGTGTCTCTACCAACAACAAAGGAATTTATGAAATTCTCATATGATGGAGGTAGAGAGATTAATAGAATTAGGGTTGCATCATAATCTTCGACTTTGACATCAACATTTTTCAGATCCATAGAGATGGAGTTCAAATTGTCAAGATGATCCTTCAGAATCGTACCTTTCTTCATTTGAAGAGAGAACAAACGTTGTTTCACCAATAATTTATTGGTTAGAGATTTCGTTATGTAGAGATTTTCCAACTTCAACCATAAATCGACGACCGTCTCTTCGTCGACTACCTCGCAAATAACTTCTTATGCAACACACAACAAGATCGTCGAGAGCGCATTTTCATCTTGTTGCTCGTATTCTGAATCCTCTATAGATTCGGGTCTCTTTTCTAAAAGCGGCGTCCAAATACCATGTTGCTTCAACAGTGCTCGCATCTTGATGCGCCAGAGACAAACTATTTTTTCGGTGAATTTGTTAATCTTAATGTCGTTGTTTGTCATCGTTCTTCAAATCACAAACCAAATAGCTCTAGGACTATGGTTCCTGAGCCTCTTTATAGAAGCTCACATCCTCCTCCAAAGTATGGCTTCACGACTTTCTATAAGCTCACCTATTGCGTACGTCCTCTTCATTGTTATCTTATCAGCTTCTTCGCCTATCTTATCGCCTTTTCGCCTCTCTATAAGCTCACCGCCCATTCGTGCGGTCCATAGGCCCATATCTCTATTCTTCTTCTACTACTTTTCTTGCCAATACTTTTTCTAACAGCTCTAATACTACCACTAGTTTCCCAACTTTACTTTTCCTACCGTAACAACTCCCAAATAAAGACTCGAGATTAAATTTCTTGTGTGTACTTCCTCCAAAATGCAGTTGTAAAGTCACTAGATTCACTAAACTACGTTTCGTAGAGTTTGACATCGAAGTTTCAGGTATGAAACTCTAGCCAATGTACCTGCATCAATTGTCTATTTTTCAATGCAAATAAGCCTAGCCAAGTAAGCATTTCTCCCAACAATGTAGCGCAATGGAAGAATAATCAAACTTTCAATACACCTTTCCAAGACAGTTACAAGGACACTGTTATGGGCTTGTTTTGTTGGGATTGTGGGAGGTCGGGGATACAAGGGCAAGCCCTAGAATGGTGGAGGAGATTGAAAAAAGATGATGCTAGGAGGAGGGGAAGATGAAATCCTCGAGGGAGAAGAGGGCTGAGAGAGAGGGAGAGAAAATCAGAGAGAGAAAGAAGTTTCATTCATTGATTACTTGATTTCAAATACAAGACAACGATATATTATATAGGATCCAGATGGCACGGATGTAAATACCCGATACAACTAAAAACACAAAATATTAAAACATATAAAAAGACTACATGACGACTCGATTCATAAAATATTAAAATACTTAGTACTCTCGACTTGATATAATAAAACTCCTAATACTAGATAACCAACGGTGTGAGGATCATAACACTCTACCCATCCTTGAAATTGAGCTTGCCCTCAAGCTCGAACTCCAGAACGATGACCAATTCCTCTAGCTCCTTGATTTCACGCCAAAATAACGCCCGATAGCGTGCCGACCTGTCGACGTTGACCGCGAGTTGTAGCGGCGTTGTCGTCAGAATGACCAGCTGAAGCAATGGGTCTGACTGGTCCGACGGTGCAGCAGGAGGCAGAAATGGTAGGATGGTCGAGGGAACAACGACCTGCAAAATGAAGGGGTCTAGCGGGATAGGCGATGCGGCGACGAACAAGGGCTGGAAGGTGGCCGAAGAAACCAAGGTTGGCGAAAGGAAAGGGGTCGGAGGGGATAGCGGTGTGCGGTAGCAATGACAATGCGGCCGACAAAGTAGTGACGGACAACAGAGGCAGCGGTGTGGTCGGAGTCGGCTGAGCGAAAACCGAATGAACGGAAGGCGGCATGGCTTGAGGGACCAGCAAGGAAGGGGTCGGTGGTGCAGGCGGGGGAACGGCTGGCGATGGAAAAGGCCTCGGGACGCGGTATAAATGGGTCGGAGAAGCGGCGAAGGAATGCAGCGGTGTAGAAATCACCTGCTGTGATGGTGGAGCGTGAAGAACATCAGCGAGCGGTGGAGAGACAATTGTCGTAATCGACGGTCTCGGCAGCGAGCAAGCTGAGGAGGAAGTTGCAGCAACATGCACAGGCTGGGAGGTTGTCGACACTGGGAGTGGGGGAACTTCGAAGTGTCCCGAAGTCGCCCATTTGTCAAGTGTGGTGTTGAAGCGAGATGTGGAAGCTTGAAATGAATTCAACATCTTACACAACATCGAACAAAGGGGGGCTTCATCCGCTGCACTAAACTATTCTCCATACAAATTAATTAATCCTAAGACATTAATTTATTAAACAATTAAGTAGAAAATAGGAGAAGCACACCAGGCATAGGGAATAAGATGACATGGAGAGAGGTGACATGCGTGAGGCGAATTGGGATGGACTTCAGAAATAATTTAAATTTAAAAAAAGTAAAGACGGGAGGAAGGTGTGCTGCCCGAGGAAATTTGTGGCTCGATGAAGATGGGGGCACACGTGGCTTGGAAGGGATGGGGCTTGATGTTGCGTGCTGGCGACTCGATGAAAAGGCGCAGGCGGAGTGAGCGATATGCGGAGGAAGCCGAGGGAGTGGGCGCTGAATATGGGCGCGTGCGTAGATGAAGTAGAGCGGCCGGATGTCTACGTCGTAGAATGGATTTCAGTGAGCTTGAGGGAGGCACTGAGGTTTGCAATGACGAGTGGAAAAAGGCGGTTGGAGATGCACGGTTAGAGGAAGAGTGCATAGAGTGAAGTTGAAGAAGACAATCGAGAAGAACGTTGAAACCGCAGCGTGCAGTTGCAACCCAACTATTGGATGTCGATGCAGCGGACTAGGATGATCCAATAGAAAAGAAATGGAGAAGAACACAATGTCTGAGACTTGGCAAAGAAGACGACGAATTGGAAAAGGAGCGAGAGTGTAATGGCATCGACGGAAGAGGACCGAGTGGCTCTGATACCAAGTTGTTATGAACTTGTTTTGTTAGGATCGTGGAAGGTTGGGGATACAAGGGCAAGCCCTAAAATGATGGGGGAGATTGGAGAAGATGAAGCTTGGGGGAGGGGAAAATGAAACTCTAGAGGGCAAAGAAGGCTTAGAGAGAGGGAGAGGAATTTAGAGAGAGAAAGACATTTCATTCATTGATTGCTTAATTTCAAATACAAGACAAGAGTCTATTATATAGGACCCAGATGACAGGGGTGTAAATACCTGATACAACTAAAAGCATGAAATATTAAAACATATAAAAAGACTACATGGAGAATCAACTCAAAATATTAAAATACTTACTGCTCTCGACCCGACATAAAAAAATTTCCTAATACTAGATAACCAATGGAGTGAGGTCCATAACAGACACTTGAACTACAAACATAGTACAAACTCAGAACCCGCAAGACACGGACTCACACAAGCTAAATACTTTAAGGACCCAACCATACTCCGCACTCGACACCCGCAAGACTGGGATGAAGACTTCACTTGAGACTTGGACAGATAGTAATGAGAGAGGCCTTTCCATTTTACAGCAGCCCTTCATCATTTTCCCTCCAAAACCGTGAAGTTTCTAGACTTCTTCACACTAAGATTTGTCTACAAAGCTTCTAACCCTTCTACACACATCTACTTTTATGTACACAAGAGTCTCTTTTAAAAGATATCCCCTAACAGCAGACATAGGTTTTCAAAAAAAAAAAAGATAGGGAATATAAGAAGATTGAGTTCAAGCTCAGGCTCAATTCTTATACTTGTTCTTACATACTCTTACATGAGTTGTCTACTCCTTAATCCTTATATATAAGGAGTCACAAACCAAATTTAGAGAAATACCAAAAATAGGAAAATACGTATACCTAGGAAATTATAGATTAGAAATAATTAATGCCTGCATAGTGAGCGGCATCAGCAGGACTCAACTCCCGATGGTCCCGTCCTAATTGGCGACATCCCACGCCTTGCGTCAGCTTCGCTCTAGTGGATGTCGACACTGATGTTGTCATTCATAACTGTGGAGAAAAACTCAACCTTGTATATACTATCTCAATAATCAAATACAATGTATGAATACACATTTATAGGAGGGAGAAAGGGAGAAGAGAGTCCTATACAAGATGTGGGACTAAAGGAGAGAAAAGTAGAAAACCAAAAATGGGTCTATTTACATGAGCTTTTCCAACACTCCCCCGCAAGCTGGGGCGTAAAAGTCGTATGCACCAAGCTTGAACAGACACTGGTAGAATAGGGTGCTAGGTAGAGCCTTTGTGAGGATATCCGCCACTTGTTCAGTACCAGGAACATGCTTCAATTCTATCTTCTTCATTTGGACTTTCTCCCGGATAAAGTGACAGTCTACTTCAATATGTTTCATTCTTTCATGAAAGACTGGATTCTTCGCAATATGTATAGCCGCTTGGCTGTCGCATAACAGGATGGCAGGTGAGGGAAGTTTTACCCCTAGATCGGTCAGGAGACTCTCAAGTCAGGTAAGCTCAGAGACAACATATGTCATCAATCGGTATTCTGCTTCAGCTGATGATCGAGCAACCACTGCTTGTTTCTTATTTCGCCAGGTAACGAGATGACCACCAAAATAGGTGCAAAAACCACTGGTTGACCAACGATCATCCAAGGAACCGACATAGTCAGCATCAGAGTACGCTACCAATGTTGGAGAAGAGGATGAGGTTTTGTATACCAATCCCTGACCCGGGGCTGTTTTCAAGTATCGAATGATGCACTCAACAGCTTGAAGGTGAGATGTTCGCGGAGCATGCATAAACCTGCTGACCACCCCAACAACGAAGGAAATATCCGGTCTTGTGACCGTTAGATAGATTAATTTTCCAACCAGTCGTCGATAATATTCCGGATTTTGAAGAGGGAGGTCTGTATCAGAAGAATGTGCACACAACTTATGATTAGCATCCATTGGAGTAGTATTAGGCTTGCATCCCAAGTAACCAGCATCTTGAAGGAGATCCAGACAGTACTTCCTTTGGGAGATGACGAGTCCATCCGATCGTCTTGCGAGGTGCTGTTTGACTGCTTGGATGCCCTTTGAATCGTCTCCAGTGATTAAGATATGATCAACATAAACTAACAGAAGAACAGTTCCCGTTACCTGATGACGAGTGAACAGTGAGAAGTCAGCTGAACTCCGAGTAAAGCCGACTTGCCGGACGACCTTACTGAACTTGTCAAACCATGCCTGAGGTAATTGTTTGAGACCATAGATGGACTTCTTAAGATGACAAACTCGGGACTCCCCCGTGGTCTCAAACCCGGGCAGTTGCTGCATAAAAACCGTTTCCTGGAGATCGTCATTGAGAAAGGCATTTTTGATGTTCAGTTGGTGTAATGGCCATTGGCGATGCACAACCACCGAGAGAAGAACATGAACGGTGTTTAGCTTGGCCACATGGGAGAATGTTTCCTCATAATCGAGGCCTTGTTGTTGGGTGAAGCCACGAGCCACCAGGCGGGCCTTCAGACGGTCAATCGTCCTATCAGGGGCATGTTTGCTCACAAAGACCCATTTACACCCAACAGGAGTCTGACCGGTAGGTAATGGTACCAAGTTCCAGGTCTGGTTAGCCCAGAGAGCCGTCATTTCTTCTTCCATGGCCGCCCGCCAGCCAGGATGTTGGAGAGCCTTCTGCACAGAGTTAGGTACAGAAATCGAGGATAATGAAGTAGCAAAGGTCTGAAGTTGTGGAGAAAGGCGATGTAAGGATACATAATTCGTCATGGGATGAGCTGTAGATTCTGGTACCGGAGCAGCGAGACTTGGAGTATCAGAGGGCAAGGCAGACTGCAGTGGGGCACTGGAGGCAGGATGGCGTCGAGTGTAGACACGGATAACAGGAGGCTTGGCAACAGGGGGGTCTGGGCTGGAGGTCTTGGTGGTGGAGTGGTAACGGGAATGACAGGACATAAAACAGTTGGTAGAGGATGTGTAGGATCGGAAGCACAAAAAAAAGAAAGATCCTCCCGAAAGGTAACATCAGCAAAAACTGTCACCTTTCGAGTAGCCGGTGAGTACCATACGTAGCCTTTCTGTGTCCGAGAGTAGCCAACAAAGATGTGTTTGGTTGCCCGGGGTTCAATTTATCCAAGGATGGACCAAGGGTGTGAACGTAGCAAGTGCACCCAAAGATACGGGGTGTGAGAGAGAATGCCAGAGTAGACAGGAACATGAGACTGAAAGGAGTGGCATTGTGGAGGATGGGGGAAGGAAAACGGTTGATCAGATAGCAAGTCGTCGAAAGAGCAAAGTTCCAATAAGGTTTGGGAACGTGCATTTGGAGCATGATGGAGCGGGCCATATCGAGAAGATGTCGATTCTTCCGCTCAGCGACTCCGTTTTGTTGGGGGGTATAGACACATGAAGTTTGGTGAATAACCTCAAAGTCAGAGCAAAGAGTCACAAATTCGTGACTAGTGTATTCACGAGCATTATCCGTGCGGATAGTTTTGATGGTCGTGGAGAATTGCGTTTGGGTCTCAAGAAAGAATGCCTGAAAGACCCGAGAAAGTTCGGAGCGATCTCGAAGTAGGTATAGCCACGTCATTCGCGAATAATCATCAATAAATATGAGAAAATAACGATAATCAAAAATGCTAGTAACTTTGTACGGACCCCAAATATCGGAGTGTACTAAAATAAAAGAAGCAGTGTTCCGAGTACAATGAGATGAAAAAGTGGAACGAGGCTGTTTGCCTAACACACATGATTCACACTGAAAAAAGGTAAATATACATATGGGAGAGCTTTCTGAAGGACTGGTAATGGGGCATGGCCAAGGCGCCGATGCCAATCGACAGAGGAGACTAAAGAGAGGATAGCTGAAGAGTCATTAAGGAGGTAGAGCCCGTTCTGCAGTCGCCTCTTACCAGACGATGCCAATCGACAGAGGAGACTGAAGAGAGGATAGCAGGAGAGTCATCAAGGAGGTAGAGCCCGTTCTGCAGTTGCCCCTTACCAATAATAGTTTGCGTCCTGTGATCCTGTATCAGAAAAGAATAAGAGGTGAATGTTACAGAGCAATTCAAATCATTAGTCAGGCGACCAACAAAAAGCAAATTAAACGAGGAGCCCGAAACATGAAAAGCCGAGCGTAGAGAGAGAGAAGAAGTGAGGGAGATGTCAACTGAGCCAGAGACAGGAACAGTGTCCCCAATGGCCACTGTGATACACTTGAGATGAGGAGAATCCAGGTATTGATGTGGTCGCAGGGAGGTGATGTGATGGGTGGCACCTGAGTCCACTATCCAGCGCGGACTAGTAGAGAGACAAGCGATACCTTCTTGGGAGATGGATGCAGTAGAGGCAACAGAGGCAGGTGGGCGACTGAGCAGACCATGTAGTTGTTGGAGCTGAAGGCGGACCTCTTCAAGGTCAGTACGAGCGGCGGAGTCGATAAGCAGCAACAGTGGCCTGTGGACGAGGAGGAAGCCCATGCTTGCGATAGCATGTGGCCTCAAGGTGACTGTCATTTCCGCAGAAGGAACACTTTGGGCGAGGTCGGCCTCCCCATCCGCGGCCCTGAGAGCCAGAACGCCCCCCGCAAGGAGGAGGGGGGAAGGCAGCAGGGGAGCAGAAATCTGCTGCAGGAGAGCCGGGGACGGAGGAGCAGAACTATCAGGAGGCGGTGAGACCTTGAGCAACATAGAACACACATCTGATAGTGAGGGGGTAGCAACCGAGGAGAGGATCTGGGCTCGAACGCTATGAAGGTGAGGTGGAACATCATCATCATGGCCCGAACGCTATGAAGGTGAGGTGGAACATCATCATCATTGGCCCGAACGCTATGAAGGTGAGGTGGAACATCATCAACCGATGAGAGGATCATCATGGCCACCCCGACGGCTTCTTTTTGAGCTCATTGTGCAACAAGGTCCAACATAGGGGGTTGATGTTGGATCCATGCTTTAACAAGAGTCTTGGCCCGAAAAACAAATGAGGTGAGGTCGGTAACCCCGCCAACATCAAGAGACTGGAGATCAGTAATAATGTCATAGAGATGCTGGAGACTATCTTTTCCGGAATATAGCGACCGGAACTCATCCCACATTGTCTTGGCCATTTCGTAATACATGGTCATGCGGTAGGGTTCCGTATCAGGGAGTTGAGGAGCCATGTCTAAACCTGACCATCGTTGCGCAACCAATCATCAGTAGGAGCAGCAGGAGGCGCGTGGGTCAAGTGATGGAGAAAATTTTTGGACTGTAATACTCAGCGAACAGAATGTACACACTCCACGAAGTTCTTCTTCCCAGCTAGCGAAATGGTAGTAATCCGCAACTCATCACGGAGTTCAGGGGTAGAGGTCGGGCGGTCTGAAGAGGAAGACACCGTCTGTCCGGTTGATTATGGAGAGGTTTCCATGACTAGGCGAGCAGGAGGCTAGGACGACGAATAGGAAGGAAACAGCGACCAGTCAGGAGACCGCACGGTCTGGGTAGCAGTCCACCAGCGGCTAGGCAATGAGGCCGCCGCGACCAGAATGCGGAGCGGAAAGCTGGTAGAAGCCGCACGGTCACGGCTAAGTTGTCAAGGCGCGCGCCTAGGCGCGCCTGAGGCGCCGGGCGCACCAGGCGCAGCCCGCCGCGCCTCAGCTGTGCCCCAGGCGCGCCTCAGGCGCGCCCAGGCGCGCCTAGGCGCGCGCCTTACAGGCTCCCAGGCGCGCCCGGGCCTTTTAAGGTTTTTTTTTAAAAAAAATTTTTTTGATGTTGGCAAAAACATGATCTTAGACGCACCCGAGGCACCCCCTAGGCGCACTTGGGCGCCCAATTCGCTGAAATTGAGCGAATTGGGTGCCCAATTCGCTGAAATTGAGCGAATTCGCTCAATTTCAGCGAATTGGGCGCCGAATTCGCTCAATTTCAGCGAATTGGGCGCCGAATTCGCTCAATTTCAGCGAATTGGGCGCCGAATTCGCTCAATTTCAGCGAATTGGGCGCCCAATTCGCTCAATTTCAGCGAATTGGGCGCCCAATTCGCTCAATTTCAGCGAATTGGGCGCCCAATTCGCTCAATTTCAGCGAATTGGGCGCCCAATTCGCTCAATTTCAGCGAATTGGGCGCCCAATTCGCTCAATTTCAGCGAATTGGGCGCCCAATTCGCTCAATTTCAGCGAATTGGGCGCCCAATTCGCTCAATTTCAGCGAATTGGGCGCCCAATTCGCTCAATTTTCTTTTTCCCCAATTTTTGCGCCTCACGTGCCTCAGGCGCGCGCCTGCGCCTTGCGCCTTGCGCCTAGGCTCCAGGGGCCCTTTGCGCCTCGGTGCGCCTTGCGCCTTTGATAACTTAGGGTCACGGTGATAACACCAGCGACAAGGAGAATGCCACGACCAGTATGTGGAGTCCGCAGCGAAAGGGAGAAACTGCTAGCGACAAGACAGGTCGCGTCGACTAGGCAGGAAGCCGCACGATCAAGGTGAGTACACCAGCGGCAAGGAGAGATGCAGCGACCTAGATGTGGAGCTTGCCGAGAAGAGGAGAAGTCGCTAGCGACAAGACAGGCAAAGTGAGGCGAGAAGAGAAGCCGCGACGACTAAGGAAAGCCGCGGCGAGCAAGGAGCAGAGGCGCGGCTAGAAGAGAAGTCGCGGCGACTAAGGCAAGCCGCGGCGAGCAGATAGCAGAGCAGCGGGAGGAAGATCGCGGCGGGTAGACAATAAGACTGCATCGAGAAGAGAGACCGCGGCGACAAAGTCAAGTCGCGGCGACTTTAGACAGGTCGCGATGACTATAGACAAGTCGCGACTAGCGGGAAGACGGAAGGCGGTTAGAGCTGTGGTGAGAAGCGGGAGGGCGATCGCGCGGATAGAAAGGGAGGCCGCGCAAGCAGAGGAAACAGGAGAGGAGGTCCCCACCTGTGAGAAAGGTTATAAAAGGGAGGAGGAGGAGAGGTGGAAGCCACGAGAGAGACAGAACAAAAGAAGCGGTTAGAAAAGACCTTGTCTGCGTGGGAAGCCGCGGTTACGGAGACCGCGCGACTAGAAAGAGGCAGACCGCACTAGACCGCGGCTAAGCAGGAGAGGAAGCCGCCCGGTAAGCCGGAAGAACGGTCGGTTTCAAAAAACGACAGGCCGGACCATTCGCTCTGATACCATGTAGAGAAAAACTCAAACTTGTATATACTATCTCAATAATCAAATACAATGTATGAATACACATTTATAGGAGGGAGAAAGAGAGAAGAGAGTCATATACAAGATGTAAGACTAAAAGAGAGAAAGGTAGAAAATCAAAAATGGGCCTATTTACATGGGCTTTTCCAACAGTAACAATATCTCGTGCCGGAAAATTTATCTTGCCCCAAGGCAAAGCTTCCAATATGGCGAGTGAAAATTTGGGTGTAGTCTTTGAAGCGGCCCGAAGCCAATATAAAAATCGAAGAAAGGAGTCATTGAGCTGGGGCAAGATGATGTGGTCGGACATTGTAATGGGCATCTGTTACGCCCCCAACCGCGACCCGCTTCTCGGGACGTTATTATGCTCGCAGGTGCAAGGAGACAACAGGCGACGAAGGGGCTGAACCATCCGGTTCAGCCCCCACTCAGTAGAACCGGCCGGCCAAGGGCTGAACCAACCGGTTCAGCCCTATATGGAGGGGCCGACCGGCTCCCTCCTTGGCCCGGGTATTTATACCCGGGAATGTGTTCATTTGGAGGCATGCAAAATAACCCTAAGGTATTTCCCTCTTCTTCTCTCAAACCCTAGTTTTCTCCCTACTTTTCCTCTCTAGTTCTCCTTCTCCCTAGTAGATCCTATCATTTGGTATCAGATGCGGTCATTCTCCGACGATGGTCACCACTCGCACGCAAGAGGAGGTCACCCGTTTAGAGACCTTGGAGGAAAACTACGGCGGATTGCTGGATTCGGTAGCGGCGATCGAGCAAGAGGTACGCACAAATACGCATCGATTGGAGGAGCGCATAGATGTGCGTATGGAGGAGCTTAAGGCGCTGTTGAAAGGAAAAAGCCCCAGCGAGGAAGAACCGATCGGCGGAAGGCCCGATTGGTCCGTCGAGGGTTTCGAAACACCCGATCCGGCGCGTCTGAGCACGGGAATGTCGGGCCTGGGCGGAAACAGTGGCATCGGGCCCTCCCGGCCATGGGGGACCTCCGAAGAAGGCGGGGGAGGGCCGGTGTGGTCGGCGGCTGCAGCGGAGGGCATCGGGCCCAATTTTTCCGGGACGGCGAGCACTGGAGCGCCGGGGTTTGGAGGAATCAGTGGCGTCGGGTTCGCCCGACCATGTGGAGCCACCGGCGATCGTGGAGGAGAACCGGCGTGGCCGCCGGAAGCAGGAGGAGGCGGCGGGCCCTGTTTGGCGGGTCCAGCTGAGTTTGGGCCAGCCAGGCATCCTGGCAGGGGCTCGGGCGAGGGAGGACCAGCGGACAGCGGGCGGCAGCCATGGCTGCAGGTGGAGGGAGGGCCGGGGACTTCTGTGCGAGCTCCAGGAGCGGCAGCGGGGCTTCTCCCTCACCCGCGAGGCGGCGCTTTTCCGGGTGGATTTGGAGGCCACGTTCCGTGGGCCGGGCAACATGCCCCTCATCGGGGTCAGCCACCTCAGGGCTACCCGGGTGGACATGACGGGCATATGGGGCGACAGATGGGGCAAGGACACGGCTGGCAAGGGCAAGCTGGACCATGTGCGTGCATGCCACCCAAGTTAACACGCATGAACTTTCCTAAGTTCAAAGGGGGGGATGCGCTGGAATGGGTTCACAAGGTGGAGTTGTTCTTCAGCTACCAGGAGGTCCCGGAGGGTCAATGGGTGCAGTTAGCGTCGTTCCATTTGGAGGACGACGCGTTCCAGTGGACTCAGTGGTTTCTGAGAGGTAGAGACTACGTACCGTGGACGGATTTTGTGGAGGGGTTCACGGTACGATTCGGGCCGCTGGAATATGAGGACTTTGAGGCGCTGCTGCAGAAGTTAAGACAGAAAGGGACAGTGACTGAGTACCGGACAGAGTTCGAAAGGTTGGCCAACCGGGTACGTTGGGAAGAGAAGACACTGCTGAGTTGCTTTGTGTCCGGCTTGAAGGAGCAACTGCGGGATGAGGTTCATGCTTATATGCCAAGGAGCTTGAACCACACTATCACCCTAGCACGCATTCAGGAGGAGCGACTGCACCGGCAGCGATCCAGAACCACGGGAAAGCCTCTTGCCGGGCCCACCACAGCCAGGAAGGAGCAGGCCGTTACCAAGCCTACAGTGACTCGTTTGTCGTGGGGCGAGCTCCAAGCCCGCAAGAAGAAGGGCCTCTGCTTCAATTGCAACGAGAAGTTTGTGCCCGGGCACAAGTGCCAGAAGCTCCAAGTTTTCATGTTGCATGAGGATGTGACGGACGAGTCTTCACTCGAAGTTGCAGTTGAGGAGGCGCTATTGGAGGATGAGGATGTGACGGAATTTGGAGTTTCCATACAGGCCATGGAGGGGTGCAATCCACCCCTTACGATGCGGGTTGCCGAACGGGTTGGACAGGAGAAAGTGACAATATTGGTGGACAGCGGGAGCACCCATAATTTCATTCACCCAGCCATTGCTCAGCGGGTTGGACATGACATTGACAGGGGAGCTGCATTCCAAGTTATGGTGGTTGACGGCAGCAAGCTGCAGTGCGAAGGGGTCATGAAAGGAGTGGAGTTGCGGATTCAGGGATACGTTGGGAGCACGGATGTATACCTTCTACCTATACGGGGATCAGACATGGTGCTCAGAGTTCAGTGGCTACGGCAGCTGAAGCGGGTCACTTTTGATTGGGAGCTCATGACGATGGAGTTCCTGCAGCGGGGCCGACAGTTCTGTTTGAAAGGTCTTACAACCTCGCCAGTCAAGGAAATTTCTCTTCGGAGCATGCAGCGGCTAGGAGAGGCCGGGAGTTTGATGGCGGTCCTTTTGGGGGTGCGGTCCGACGAGGCTGGCTCGTCTGAGGTACCGATACAGTTGCAGTCTTTAGTCGAGCAGTATGCGGACGTCTTCCAGGAGCCACATACACTACCGCCATCGCGGTTTCGGGATCACCAGATAGTCCTCAAGGCCGGAGCGGAGCCTACCAATATCCGACCTTATCGGTATCCACACATGCAGAAGGCAGAGATCGAACGCAGCGTTCGGGAGATGCTCGACGCGGGGATTATCCGACCCAGCACGAGCTCTTTTTCGGCACCGATTATTCTTGTCAAAAAAAAGATGGCTCGTGGCGGTTTTGTGTTGACTACCGGGCTTTGAATGGCATTACCTTGAAGGACAAGTTTCCTATTCCTTTGGTGGAAGAGCTCTTGGATGAGCTACATGGAGCGACTTTATTTACCAAGCTTGACCTGCGATCAGGCTACTATCAGATCCTTATGCGGGAAGAGGACGTCCAGAAGATGGCTTTCCAGACACACGACGACCACTACGAGTTTCTGGTGATGGCCAACGGGTTGACTGGCGGGTCGTCCACCTTCCAAGCCAACATGAACGAGATCTTTCGGCCGCTACTTCGCCTTTTTGTGTTGATTTTCTTTGATGACATCTTGATATACAGTGCTAATTGGGAAGATCACTTGTGTCATGTTGAACAGGTATTCTCTCTTCTATGCAAGCACCAGCTCTATGCTAAGCGCTCCAAGTGTTCTTTTGGGCAACAGGAGGTTGAGTACTTGGGTCATTTAGTGTCGGCTGAAGGGGTCAGAGCTGACCCTTGGAAGATTCAAAGCATGGTTACTTGGCCACGACCCCAGACCGTTCGGGCTCTTCGGGGATTCTTGGGCCTCGGCAGCTACTAACGACGATTTGTGCGGGATTATGGGAAGATTGCTCGGCCGCTGACCCAGCTGCTGCAGAAGGACGCATTCTCGTGGCAGGATGATGCCGAGGCGGCTTTTTAGGCGCTCAACCAGGCGGTGACGACTACCCCTGTGCTAGCCCTTCCGGATTTCACAAAGAGTTCATGGTGGAGACAGACGCCTCCGGTGTGGGGCTAGGTGCAGTTCTGATGCAAGAGGGTCGGTCACTGGCTTTTTATAGTAAGGCATTGGCGCCTAAGACGTTGGGACTGTCCACGTATGAAAAAGAGTTGTTAGCAGTGGTTCAGGCAGTGGGCCTCTGGAGGCCATATCTTTTGGGACGGCACTTCAAGATTCGTACGGATCATCAGAGTCTGAAGCATTTGTTGGCTCAGCGCGTCTCCTCTCCTCTTCAGCAAAAGTGGGTCACTAAACTTTTGGGCTACGATTATGAGATTGTTTACCGCCAGGGCAAGGAGAATGTGGTGGCGGACGCTTTGCCCCGCCTACCTGATGGGGAGCTCACTCAGATCTCGGCTCCCGTCTTCGACTCATTTGATGACATACACGAGGAGGTTTTGCGGACTCCCTCTCTACGCGCCCTCGTGGAGGCCCTTCAGAGGTGGGGAGACCGTGACGCCAGGTTATCATCTCCAGAGTGGGCGACTACATTACCACGGCCGAGTAGTCATACCTTCAGAGTCCGCCTGGAAGACAGTTATGCTCCACGAGTTCCATTCCACTCCAGTAGGGGGTCATGCAGGAGTGCTCCGTACTCTCCAACGGGCGAGAGCAAATGATTTTTGGCCAGGGATGCGACGGGGTGTGCAGCAGTTTGTCCGACAGTGTGAGACATGTCAGCGCCAGAAGTACGAGACCACCACACCGGCCGGATTGCTTCACCCACTTAAGATTCCGCAGCACATTTGGGATACTATATCGATGGATTTTATCGACGGATTGCCCCAAGTCTCATGGCAAGTCGGTCATCTTGGTGGTCGTCGACAAGCTCTCCAAGTATGGTCACTTCCTCGCTCTCAGTCACCCTTATACGGCAGAATCGGTCGCCGAACTCTTTACCCGGGAGGTCGTCCGCTTGCACGGTCTTCCATGTGCCATCATTTCTGATCGTGATCCCACTTTTCTGAGCCAATTCTGGCGGGAGCTTTTCAGGCTTCAAGCCACTTGCTTGAGTTTCAGTACAGCAAATCACCCCCAGACTGACGGCCAAACCGAAGTTCTTAATCGCAGCGTGGAAACATACCTCCGGTGTTTCATCATGGACGAGCCCCGGACTTGGACCAGTTGGCTACATTGGGCCGAGTTTTGTTACAACACTGCTTATCACTCCGCCAGCAAGATGACGCCATTCGAGGTGGTCTACGGCCGTCCACCCCCTTCTCTCAACAGTTACGAGTCGGGCAGCACGACGCTACCAGCAGTTGATCGGGCCCTCCGTGACCGCGACCGCACTTTAGTGACATTACGGGCAAATCTTCACATTGCCCAAAATCGCATGAAGGCCCAGGCAGACAAGCACCGCAAGGAGCGGGAATTTGCCGTGGGCGATGAAGTTTTCCTCAAGCTCCAACCTTAGTACCTTACAGACAGCTCTTCGTGGCTCGCCGCACAAATCAGAAGCTGGCTCCTCGATATTATGCCCCCTTTCGTGTTCTCAAAAGGGTGGGGTCTGTCGCTTATACGTTGGAGCTCCACGCGGGCTCACGCATCCATCCGACATTTCATGTTTCTTTGCTTAAGAAGAAGGTTGGTGACAGTACCCAACCGAGTCCTTTCTTACCGGAAGCTACCGTGGCAGGCGAACTTCGGCCGCTGTCGGAGACAGTTCTTTTACTCAGGTGGAAGCAGCGGGGCACCGAGTTTCGGGCCGAGCTGTTGGTCAAGTGGAAGCACTTATCCGAAGCCCATAATTCTTGGGTTGATCTGCTGGACTTCAAGGAGTTGTACCCGGATTTCCATCTTGAGGACAAACTGGGTCTTGATGGGGAGGGGAATGTTACGACCCCAACCGCGACCCGCTTCTCGGGGCGTTACTATGCTCGCGGGTGCAAGGAGACAACAGGCGACGAAGGGGCTGAACCATCCGGTTCAGCCCCCACTCAGTAGAACCGGCCGGCCAAGGGCTGAACCAACCGGTTCAGCCCTATATGGAGGGGCCGGCCGGCTCCCTCCTTGGCCCGGGTATTTATACCTGGGAATGTGTTCATTTGGAGGCATGCAAAATAACCCTAAGGTATTTCCCTCTTCTTCTCTCAAACCCTAATTTTCTCCCTACTTTTCCTCTCTAGTTCTCCTTCTCCCTAGTAGATCCTATCAGCATCCCCTAGTGAGTGTAAGTAGTGTTTGTTCCAGACGAAGGACATTGTCAAACGAGCACAATTAGGCTTCATTTGGTTCGGCGGTGGCGGGTCGATCCGGCGGGTGGAAACGGAGTGTTCGAACCGGAGGGGGGAGGTGGCTACTCCAAACGGAGCTTTTTGGGGGCGTTTCTCAAGGGGGGCGGGTGGAAACGGAGATAACGCCGCCGGAGGTTCATTTGTTTTTCCTCCTTCCGGCGGCGTTTGCCCAAAACGGAGCAACGAAACGCCCAAACAAATGGAGCCTTAATGTAGATGTCTTCAAGTGTTTGCATTCTGCAAGACCCAAGATGCCATTAATACCCCGAGTGGATGAATATAAATTTTTGTCATTATCTGGCAGGTATCCAGCAGGAGTTGAAGGTGGCAGTAATGGTCAAGGTGTGCAATAGCTGTCTCCCAGAAGAATAAAACCCGGGGATAGTTCAATCGTAAGGAAAAACTGAGAAGTCATATCCTGGAAAAGGAAATTGCGGCTCGACCAGCCGTCTATTACAATAAGGATCGAGTGGCCCCTAAATCTCTCCGTTCAACTGCATAGGACGGAGTTTTGAGAGTTCAGTGAACGAGAGGCATGCAAGATCGAGACGATAGTGTTGTCCTCACGGTTTGATGGTGGGATTGGTGTCCTGAACCATTAAATTCTCAAAGTCAGTGAGGGTGGCTCAGGTTCATCATCTCCAATAATCCTACACAGCTCTTTTATCGGGCCAGTAGAGTGAGAGAATATGACTACTTACAACGAAGACAAGGCCCTATGTAGTGAAGGTCACAGTACGTCTGATTGGAGATGTGGTGGGCCGGTCCTGTCCAGGCAATTAGTTTGGGAATGGGGGTTTGGGTGATGGAGGGACGGTGTATCACTGTGTGGGTTGCACAACATCTAAGACATTGTCAAACTGAGGCATGGTGGGCATAAGTGGTGGGGTGAAGGATAACCGATGAAGCAACCGTAATGGCGTCTGGAATCAAGATAGGGATGTCCTAGTGAATGCCAAGGACAGAGATGTAGCAGGAGGGCACAACGATTGTGTGCAGGGAGCGGAGGCATCCTTTTTGGATGCAACTTGTTTTGGCGGATCAAAAGAAGTCATTCTGTTATGAATCATATCGAGCAGTGATGTAGGGCTGAAACACAGGTGAGACTGGTTGGCTGAACGTAGGGGAACATTGTTGAGCTGAATTCACGGAAAGAAATGGATGGAAATGAGAGGGATCTTCCCCTGATTCCTCATTTTAACTCCAAAATCATGAAGCTTCTAGATTTCTCCATGCTTAAATTTTTCTAAAACCTTCTGACTCCTCTACGCACTTCTATTTCTTATGTACAGAATTGTTCTATACAACTCTCGAACACTCTACACATCAACACACTTTCATACTATCCTGGAAGATTTCACAAACATAAAGAGTATTATGACTCGGTGATGCTCTAGAAGGATGTATTATTGCAACGTTACAGAATTTTTTAGATTCTTTCATTATATTCACTCTCCAATCTTCTAAAGGCTTCTTCATCCTTCTACATCAAAGAACATCATGATTGGATGTCGGTATGTGAATCTCATGCAATAATGCCACAGATAGTTGTGGCAATCCTTTGTCAATCAAAATAGTTGTGACAATCCTTTGCCAATCAAAATAGTTGTGACAATCCTTTGCCAATCAAAATACTTGCGACAATCCTTTGCCAATAAAAATACTTGCGACAATCCTTTGCCAATCAACATGTTACGTTCCTGCAACATCTTTTTTAGTCCTTGCATACTGCACCAAGTCATCTTGCAGCATCATGCTTGCCGCAAGCCACTACTAAGACTCGCACCATTGGGCTTGCGCACATCATGGAAGCTTGGTCACGATTGCACTTTGTTACGGGCTAGTGCCCAATTATTTTTTGTGTCCTTATTATGTTGTATATTTAGGTTGTGTTGATATCGTGTCGTTATTGTGTTTGCCGTTAGAGGACTTAATTACGTCTATGCCCATTGTATCTCTTATTTAAAATCCCCTTGGACTAGTGGAATGGATGTAAATAATCAATTCTATTTTCTTGTCCCTTTGATGAGATTATGGTAGCTCTTTCCTCCCGAACACACCCCGCCTTGGTAATCACGGTTCCGACTCCAATGTATCCTTCGCCACGGTCATGCCCGCCTTTGGCCATCCTCCAACAACACTACCAAAGTTATGGGAGCATCTTGTAACAACTTGGTATCAGAGCTAGGTTCCTCCTCTCTTCTGCCCGATCCAACCACATCAAAAAAAGAGGACAAGCCGATGCAAGCCCTCTACTTTTTTGCCTCTGATTTTCACAGGTAAATCATCTCCAACAGCTCTCCTCTCCTTCAACAGTCGAAGCCCTTGTCGTCACAGTCGAAGCCCTCATCGTCAAAGCTTTCTAGTTTTTCGGCTGTTCAACTTTACTGACCCTCGTCGTCTGCAACAGTCAAAGTCGTCGTCCTTCGTCTTCATGTGTAGTCGCGCAAGAAAACCATCTACGTCGAGCGAGACCGACGTGTCGCCTCCCGTAATCGCCTAAGAAACCATTTGCCTCGATCTTGCTCGATATGTCGTCTTCCGTAACTATAACCCACATCGTCTCTAGTAATCGAAGCTGCATTTTCTGCAGAAGAACCCACAGCTGCTTATTTATTGTCGTGCACAATACTAACACCAGCGTCGCAGACCCTTGTTTCAAGCCGCAACTTAACGTGTTGGAATCCCGTGTCGTAGCTTATTCTGATTACTTACCTCACGGGGCAAACAAACTTGAGGGAGTTTATTTTCGTGTCAACATAAGGAGGCGATGTCGTTCACGTGGTACACCAAATTCTAGCACGTCCGTTCTGCTCGTCCCACCAGAAACAAGCCAAGCCGTAACTCACTCTATTTCTTGCTCCTAGCGCAACATAGGAGACTCGTCGAATCAGCCGAGCCAACTTCTGATCATAATGCAAACCCTCATGGTACATCAGACTGCCGCTGAGGAATGTCATCAGGAGACTGCCCTCTCCAAGTGCCTTGATGATCTATCTTCTCCTCTAACAGTGTCCACTACTCCCACACAAGAGAAAAATTTTAGCAGTTTACCGCCTCCATCGCTGCTCCTTCAACCTAATCCCCCGACCATGATATCACTTGAAGTCAACATCATCCCAAGTTATACCAAGTTGGCTTTCCCAACTTATGATGGCAAGAACGATCCCTTGGGTTGCCTTGCGAACAATTTTTTAGCCATCAGCAGACACAGGTATAATAAGGGATAAGTACGACCTCCTTCCACATGTTTGATATTGCTCAGTTACAGTTTGCCCGTTAATAGGCCGACAATCCTGGATTGATCTAACGCGACCTTAAGAGGGCCTGCAACCTTCGCTTTGGTCCACTGATTCACATCAACCCCCTTGGGTCCCACACAATTTTACGTCACACATGGTCGATTGATGGATATCTGGAACAATTTCAGATTCTTCTAGCTCCGTTATACTATGTTGTTAAAATCCGCGCCTAAGGCTCAAAGCTCACCAGGCTCAGAAGTTTACGCTTTTGGGGCAAAAAAACGTGTTTAAGTGCGATTTCTGCTGTAAACTTTTCTTTTTACAAAATAAAGTAAGAAATCAATACTTTTTGCATAATTTAGTTTTTGTGAACTATAATCAAGCGTCGAGACTTAGATATAATGCAAGTGACCACATTGATTCTTTTTTAAGAGATATAAATAGGAGTGATAAATAATTAATGAGTAGGTTAGTTGAAGAATCTGATCAAGAAGATGAACAGATGTTTGATGCTGATTATTTAAAATTAATGTGATTGTACCTTGACATCGTCAGGCGCGCGCCTACGCCTAGGCTCTAAGACCCATTTGCATCTTGATGCGTCTTGCGCCTTTAAATACTAAGCCGTCACAATACCCCTTAAATGCACATCGACATATTTACAGCAAAGGGTCAATTCTTTATATCCCTCCTCTCCCTCTCTCTTTCACTTCTATGAAGACAAAAATAGGTATGAAGGGAAGCATCAATGTTACACCAAAGGTGATTCTATGATTTGTTAGTGAGAAGTGAGAACTTATGATCTTCATGATTCCTATCAATTTTATGAGTGAGGTATGAGCCATGATGATTTATTAATGAAGAAAATATTTGCATCTTATATTTAGTATCTCTCCATTTAGAGTGTTTTCCTTTGGTAGTAAATGTCCTTTTGCATATTGTTATGATGACTTCATTTATTCATGTATGAATAGAATTAGCATACTCAAGTTAGTTGAAACTAGTCTAAATTTATAAGCATTTAATAGGTTTTACATGTATTACAAATATTGATGGGGATCACATTTCATGTGCAAGGCGAGCCTTATTGGAACCCGCCCGAGTCTACATATATTGGAGGCAGACTTAGGATCGCTGGATGAACGATCTGAGTTGATAGACACATTTAAAATGACGATGACATATTTTTATGTATTTTATTTATTTATGTATATTTAATGGTTTTATGTTTTGGGTGATTGTGACCATCCGTAGTGAGTTCTAAGTATATAAATAGAGGTTTGGTGCCTAATTTTCAGACATCACAGATTTTGGACAGATTTTTCGGGCTCTTGCTCCACGGTGCCGATTCAGAAAATCTTGGTGCCGAAGCCAAGGTAAGTTACCTTCCCATTCTCCATCACTACCTTCTCATCTATAACCTCCTACAACTCCCACCGCTCCACAACTACCGAAAACTACTCACAACCACTGCTTCCCCAGTCCCAAAACCACCATAACTACCTATTAACTACATCATAACCACCCTAACTTCCACTACCTCCATCCATTAACACTACCATCCACTCAGAAAAAATAATCACCCAATATCTCCATTACTACCATTAAAGCCTCATCGTAATTGTTGTCCTTAGGCAGTTTTACTGCTCCAGCCCAACCAAATCCTCCCAGTAATTACCACTCCCTCCATTAACTGGATAACTACCAATTAGTGCAGGAAACCCCTATTAGCAGCAGTTACACCTCCTTTAATTGCTAATACTTCACCTCATAGCCGCATCCAGTATCTAACGCCTTCACAACACTTGATCCCACAATAACCCACTAATTCCTATTGAATTCCCCTTCAAGAGATTCGTCTATGCCATCTGGAGACTTACCTGTTACATGTGCCCTTCCCCAATGCCTACTCCACATCTCAAATCTGTTTATTCCTCCCAAGACTGCCTATAAGAGCCCCTCCCAACAGCACTACAACATTTTCCACTTACAACCAGACCATGGGAACATTCACAGGGTGCTAAATTGTTGCATATTTGGTGAACCAACATATCATTTGGGACATTAATTTGTACTAGTTTACCCATTATCGTTCTACTTGCAAGGCTTATTTGCTTGTCATTTAATCGAAGCAATGCTAACTTTAATTCAGCGAGAAATTACTCGATTACTTAATAATCTAATATCAATTGTGGCTTCTTGCGGACTTCTTTATCAAATTCAGAATTTATTAGTATTTAAATATTGGGCAATCGCATGTGCATTACATCATACTAGACACCCACGGCACTTCACTAGCGTCACTTCACTACCGTCACCTCACTAGAGTTCTCTTTGGGTGTGACAGTCACTACATCAGTCAAGCATCAGCTATCCATATTTCATTCAAAATTATTTTAATAAATAAATTAGTTCATGTTAAGAATTATTTGCCCATTATCACTTCTGTCAATTCTAGTTACTGTATAGTTTACACACATAACAAACTTCCATTTTGCCAATCCCATACTTTGGAAAGGAACCCCAATCAACCCTATATCTGAGGCCAAAGTTAAGGATTGGGTTCAGCAACTTGATGTTGGTGCATGACAATCTAATGATAATAATCAAAAGGAACCAACCTTAGCATCTCAGAAATTGTATTACTCTAAAAAAAGAAATCTTATTTCTTCTCAAATGATATTAGGTCACTTGAATTTGGCTAGTAATTAAATTTATGTCCACAATCCACACCAATCTTAATCATTTTCCTGGAGATAACTATGTGAGATTTATTCTCCCTACTTCTTTGTTAATCCTGAGCACTAAACCAAAGTCAATTGTGGAAAAGTTAACAACCTCAGATATTTATCTATCTCTTCTGGGAAATGAAAGACACTTTGAAATGGAAAATTGGTAAAAATGGAAAAGGTTATTCTCTTTGGACAAAAGATTAAAAATCATAACCGAAATTGAAGATCCAAGTGCATATGAAGGCACAAACAACCAGGGAGGGATCCATCGAGGGCAAATATTACCTTGGCTTGGCGAGGAGGCGGCTCCAAATCGACCAGTCTCATGGACATCCGAGCAATCTCTGTGACTGCTGAGTCCCGTACGTTGGTCTCATCGCTGTCGAGCTCCTCGTACGCCGCCTCGAATGCCTCCTGCCAGAAGCGCGGAAGCCGGATCCGTCGGCTGTGGGTGTACACGTCCCACATGTGTCTCACTACCATTTCCCTTTCCTCCACTTCCTGTAGATCAATCCGTTGATTCAAAGACGTATCCACATAGATTGTGAGGGGCAAAGCAAACATAAGTCGAAATAGAAAATAGATGGGGTTGGAGGAGAACCAGGATGTCCAGATCGTCGTGAGAAGGGGAATCGAGGTCGTCCGAGATTCCATTGAGATTTCCGACGGACCACTTGAGGGTAACAGTGCCGGCGAGCATAGACCAAAAGGCGAGGAGGCTGATGGCGGCCAGCGCCCAAAATTTGCAGCGGCCGCGGCCGAATAGCGCTGTTTCCGACGCAGCGGAGGAAATCTTGCCGCCGGCGAGCGCGGACGCTGACGTGGGTAGCAGATCCACCTCCTTCATCTCATCCCCGGGGAGCTAACCTCAGCTTCGCACTTAAAAGAAACAAAGGATGGGGGCGAAGTGAAATACCACGTGCCTAAAAGTGCCGACCTTAAAACCCTCGTCAAAGCATGAAGATGAGAACTGAATTCCCCCAAATATTCATCTGTCCAATTTGATCTTTTATTTATTATAATTTTTAATATTTATAAAAGTGGATTGATTCATATTTTTTATTCCACTTTTTAAATTCTATAATCTATATTAGCTTTCTGTGTTAGATTAACTATTTCAATTTTATTCTCACATTAATTTTTTTTAAAGTGGCTTTAATTTATAAATTATAATTTATTTTATAAAATATGTTTAATCTCTCAATTTCTATAAAATTTTATATTCATGACTAAAAATAATCATAAACATTTTTGAGGATGATCCTCATTTTATAAAGATTGGGTGTGCACATAACCACACACTCATGATTTCCACCTCCAAAGAGGTGAGATCATGGGATTTACGCATAGCCATGATCATTTCTTACCACCCACTAAAGCTCCAGTCGTCCGATCGATGGGGGGCGCTCCCGGCCGTCCGATCCACGCGTAACCACCCACTAACCACCAGGTTAGTGTGGGGATTTAATTAATATTTTGTAATTTATTTAAATGATCACCAAATAGCGAAATACGCGCATTTAAACTATACCGAAAATAATCAGGTGATTATGGTGTGCGGATCGCCGCGTAACCACCATAACCACCACCCGGAGCCTATAAAAGGAGTCGCAGACCTTATCATTTCTTACCTTTTTTTCCTCCGAGTCTTCTTCTTCCTCAGGTCGAAGCTCTGCCGAATTCCTCCTACGAGCAGTGCCCGAGCAGCACCTGAGCCGCACCCGAGCTACAAACGAGTCAAGTAAAAGCCACCTGATGAAGCCGAATCTCCCAAGTCCCAAGTGGCCCCCGCAAACGCAAGTCCAGGCGCTCCGCTCCACATCCAGAATCAGCAAACTGTTATCCGAAAACCACCAGCGCGAAGCGTAATTTGTAACAACTCCCGGCGCGACGACCTGTCGTCTGTCGTGTGCTTAGTGTTCTCTCACCCCCAAAGCTTTAACGAGAGGTGGTCTGTCACCCTCGACTTCACGAACAAGCTGTAACAACCAGAAAATAGTGGACTTTGACCGGCACAAATCCGGTCACGTGGTTTTTTATCTAGTTGAGGGGTTTTTCCACATTAAAACTGCTTGTGTACAATAGACCTACTCTATTGATTATGTGCGCGCTCGACCGTTCTGAGAGCTAAGACGGTCTAAGTTAATCCGGTCCAACTGGGACGTCGAGTTAGACCGCAACAGTTTGGTGCCGTCTGTGAGAAACAAGTTCCCAACATCCTCAGAGGACTATACCCCCGGCACAGCGGTACTCAAGATAGAACTTTCAACCCTACAGTTTCCAACGAACAGCTTCAATTACAAAAAGAAGCGCCCAGACAGCTGAAGCATCCATCCCAGGAGGGCGCACTGAGTTAGCTCACTCCCATTTACTTGTAGACGTGCCCCTCGAAGCAGAAACTGTTCTCGCCCCAATGACAACATTGGAGGGACGAGTTCGACAGATGGAGGAGCAGCAAACCGAGATGCTCACACTCCTCAGGAATGTGGGAGTGCCTCCGGCTCAACCGCCTGCACCGGCCAATCCCTCGCCTCCACTAAGTCATGGTCTACCAAGAGAAGCTCCGCGAAGAGAAGCGTCAGAGGAATTCTTCGATGCCGCTAGTTCCACTCACCCAATTCTCAGAGCAGTCGGAGCCAGTCGTCGCAACCAATTCCTAGAAGAAGAACCTCGCTTACCGCCACGCGAAAGATTCACTCGGGAAGAGATACGAGAAGTGATCGCCGAGGAATTCAGACAAGTCGGCCGGCGAGATATTCTACCCCGACGACCACTTCACAAAGGCTCCCCGCTTGCACCCCTGGTTTTGGCTCACCCAGTCCCGCATGGCTTTAAGCTACCAAATATTGAAACCTTCGACGGGACAGACGACCCGTTAGAGCACGTCAACCACTTCACTACGATCATGAGGATCTATAATGCGCCTGACCAGTTACTCTGTCAAGTCTTCCTAGCCACTCTTAAAGACCAAACTTGGACCTGGTTCCATTCTCTAAGGGAGGGAACTATCACAAATTTTGCAGAATTGACAAGGTAATTCGCCGACCAGTTCATAGTCAACAGAAGAATCGTTTGAGACCCCACACATTTGTGAGGAATTTGACAAAATGTAGGAGAATCCTTGAAGGAATTCTTCCGTAGGTTACCGTAGAAGCTCGTCAGATTCCAGGAGTTGACCCAGAACTCTTGAGGGGAGTATTTCTTGGAGGGCTCCGCCCTAGTGGTTTCTACTCGGCACTGATGAGAGAAACCGTCCCTAGCTACCCATACCTTTTACACCGCGTGAAAGTGGAGATAGCAGCAGATGAAGCTATTGAAGCACATCGTCAGCGGTTCGATGGAGACCAGAAATGCAAAAGGGACATGGAACAGTCTTCAAAGGTCCAGAAAGGAAGATTCCAGGAAGAGCACCTGAACGGCCAGCGGCGGCGCGACTTTCAGAGGGACCAACCGCCCCGAGAATATACCCCGTTAAATACCACCCACACAAATGTGCTTCATGCCATCCAGAACGAGCCGGCTCTACACCGCCCTAAGCAGTCTGCCCCAAATCCCAGAAGTGACCAGTCAAAGTATTGCGAATTCCATCGGGCGACCGGGCACACCACGGAGGAGTGTGCAAGACTGAAGGACAAAATCGAGCGTCTAGTTCGCCAGGGACTCCTGGGTAGGTTCTTGCATGGACTTCAACAAGATCAACAAGCTTCGCCTAGGCAGGAAAGAGACCAATAGAATGCCCAGCAAGGAGGAGCCAATGACATGCAGATAGTTGGGAATATCGAAACTATCGTCGGGTCACCAATTCTCTCTACCCAGATATTTTCAGTAAGCACCCAGGGAGATATAAGAAGCAGGCAAGACTCCACCATAGCCATAGGGGATGAAGATCTTGAGCGAATCCAGACACCCCACCAAGACCCTCTCGTGATCAGCGCAGGGATCGATGATCCCTGCTACACGGTCAATAAGATACTCGTCAAAAACGGAATTTCGATCGATGTCTTATTCTTATCCACTCTTCAAAGCATGAAGCTTACCATTCAACATCTCACGCCAGCAGTCAGACCTGTGTACGGCTTCGACAACCATCCAGTTTGAGTGCAAGGGATGATAAATCAACCAGTCACCATGAGAGAGTTTCCAAGGCAAGCTACGCACGAAATCCAATTCGTCGTGGTGGATTCAAGCTCAGCCTATAATGTGATCTTTGGAGACCCACTCAGTCAATCTTCAAAGCTATTCCTTCAATCCCGCACCACACCATGAAATTCCCCACAACTGGAGGGACAAGTGTCGTACGAGGAAACCAATAAGCTGCCAAGATTTGCTACACCAAGCAAGCCCAACCAGTAGATGTCGTAGCCCTGAATATCAATGACTCCTTATTTTGAACTTCCTAAAAATATTTTATCATATTTGAACTCAGGGGCGGAACTAGGATTTTGACGCAGCCCGGGCACAATAAATTTTAACATACAAATATCAAATTTCTAATTAAAATTAATAATAATTGAGACACCAATACATCAAAAAACTCAAAAAAACTCAATAGATATCAAAATGAATTAACAAAGTCATCTTGAACAAATCACAAGCTCACAATAAAAAGCTTGATTATTCGATTAACATGATTTTATTTTACTGTAATTCTGGTTACCACTAATAAACTTTTCAAATTAGGTTTATTCAGGTCCGTTTTGGGCTGATCCACTAGGCTTGTGTAGATGTTAATACTTGAGAACTTTGAAGGTGATATCCATGTCGGTGAGATTTTGTAGCGGGCTGACAAGAGAATCTTCAGATTGCTGCTTCTCTTTATTTGCGCGGCCGCCATTTTGCCGACGCAGTTCTGGAAAGTGACAACGTTCATCTGTCAACGTGTAGAGCCTCTCAACCATCCCGCCTCAAGGCGCCTTGAGCTCCTTGCCGTACTCCGCTGCTGCAATAGATGGAGTGATTCTGTTGAGGAAGCACTCCAAGTCAGAATGCCTTATAGAACAGGGATGAAGAAGAAGAAGAAATCAAAGAGGAGAGGAGAAAAGGGAAGCTGTAAAACAAACTAGAGCCTAATTTAAATGCGAATTTATAACCACAAAGAGCTCGGGAGAGTTTTTCTTTGAGGGTGAGGCGGAAGGTGTTTCCAAAGCAAAGCATGGCAGAGTTGCCGTGTTGAAGCAGGTTGACAAGGACAAGTCAGGGATGAAAGAAGGACGCTACAGACACGTGCCCGGGCGTGTCTCTGCTTGGGTCCGCCCATGACCATAGCAATACTACCTCCCCAAGGAAGACTCTGTGGTCCATAGCAATACTACCTCCCCAGGGAAGACTCTGCCGATCCTAACATTACTACCTCTCTCACTTGGATCCTTTTACATCATTGAGATTTCTCATTTCAGCTCTTTTGATTACAAATCAAGGCCTTCAACATTAACTTTAGAGTGGTCGGGAGAATCACGAAAAAACTTGTGAATAATTGCTATGTAAATAATTAATGGCAATGGGAAGTGGGAATGGGGAGAAAAGAAAAACCCTATGAGTAATGAATCATACAATTAAATTCCGTATAATTAATCAAGAGAGGGAATCAACTCACTGGTAGACTTCCTTCTTGAATTGCTCGAAGCCTGATTTCAACGCGGTGCCGGCTCCATTTCCTGCAGGTTTTCCAGATTCCATACATTTTCAAAGGGAAAAAACAATCGATCGAAAAGACATGATCAATTACCCTAAATTGGTGAGAATGGGGGGAAAAATCAGAAAACAAAACCCTAACCGGAGCTCTGGACGCCTTGCAATTGTTGAAACGCCGGTGTCTGCATCGACGGCGGACGCGGTGGACTGAATGTTAGATCAGATCCACTTTTAGAGCAAACACCTGGCCCGGATTGGAAGCGATGTTAGATTCGAAGCGGGAGCACAAAGCCACGAAGGGGTTCAACAGTTCAGGCGTTCAACAAAGCGCTGACGGCCGACGACTACAAGGAGCAGGCTACACTGAACATGCACTTTCACAGCCTTGCAAGCAGAGTTCGGGCACTAGGGCAGCGGGCCAGCGGCGACGGCAAAGAGCGCGAGAGGGAGAAGTGATAAATTTTCGGAATAAAACCTACAGGGCCCGATTCCTGCACCTAAATCTCGCGAAAACACACCCGGGCACGTGCCCGGGTGTGTCTGAACATGGGTCCGCCCGTGTTTGAACTCTATGACAAGTAAGAACCGCAAGCCCGGACACGCATTGACAATCAGTTATTCAAACATTTTGTTTTCTTTTCAACAATATCCGACTAGTTTCAGGTAAGACTAAGTCGCGAGCGATACTCGTGCAAAAGGTAAGACTAAGCTGCGAGCGATCCTCGGGCAAAAGATAAGACTAAGCCGCAAGGGATCTTCGTGCGAACTAAGCCGCGAGCGATCCTCGTGTGAACTAAGCCGTAAGCGATCCTCGTGCAAAAGGTAAGACTGCGCATGCAGTTTGAATACAAAAGCTATTCACTGAACCTGCCTTTCTACGGCAGGACGTCGTCAGAGCCTGCCCCCTCACGACCAAGCCGTGAGCGATCCTCGTACGAACTAAGCCGCGAACGATCCTTGTGCAAACTAAGCCGCGAGCGATACTCGTGCAAAAGGTAAGACTGTGCATACGGTTCGAATAAAAAACTATTCACTAAACCTGCCTTTCTATGTCAGGACGTCGTCAGGGCTTGCCCCCCCCCCCCCCCCACGACCAAGCCGCGAGTGATTCTCGCGCGAACTAAGCCGCGAGCGATCCTCGCGCGAACTATGCCGCGAGCGATCCTCGCGCGAACTAAGCCGCGAGCGATCCTCGCGCGAACTAAGCCGCGAGCGATCCTCGCGGGAACTAAGCCGCGAGCGATCCTCGCGGGAACTAAGCCGCGAGGGATGCTCGCGCGAACTAAGCCGCGAGCGATCCTCGCGCGAACTATGTCGCGAGCGATCCTCGCGCAAATAGACTTGGAACCACCGCCTCCGCATGGATAGACTGGGGGGCAGATGACCCCAGCACTTGTACCTCGGGAGGCGAACCGTCATGGCCACCAGAAGGAGAGTCGTCGCCCAGAGAAGACGAACAAGGCGCGAATAGAAGTTAAGCTTAGTTGGAAACTCTTGTGCTCTTGATGCTGCTGTCTTTTAGTTGACTTCGATGGTGATTGAGTATTCCTACGAGCTCGTTAACTCCCGTTTCAAAAAAATTTACAGTCCATTCTTTATTCTACTTGAATTTTCGAAACACTTTGTATGTTCATCTGTAACAATAAGAGGTCACGCGACCAAGTAATAAGGGATTTAATGTCTTTTAATTGCCCAATTAGGACTATAAATAGGGGTTATTGCTTGTCATGAGTATTAAGGAAGAAAGTAATAAAGTTCTGCAGTTTCCTCTCTGGTTTCCAGATTTCCCCTTTCATCTCTCCCAACTCCGGCCACCCAACTCCGGCCATTCTTCCTCTATCTCAGCCCCAGCCACCTCTCCCTGGCTATTCTCCCTTCTTTATCACAATTTTATGCATACTTTACTATTTTAGGTGTTACATTGGTGTTCTCGTCCAGAGCTCTCCTCCACATCTTTTTCCCAAGATCCGCCTACAGCTCTTCATCCCCCACCACCGCTGGACAAGGTCTGAAGCAGAGCCTCCCTATTCTTGGATCAGAACATCTGCGCCGATGCGCTATCACCGCTGCGCCGCCACCTCTGCGCCTCCACCGTCGTTGTTCTTCATCAACTAACACCGTCGGCCTGTATATCCTCCACCATCGCCACTGATTCTTCATTGGCGTTTTCTGGCTTCGAAAAAATAAAAGAAAAGCATCCGAAATCAAGAACAACAGAAGAGCCGCTCAAATCCGCCACAAAATCCACCGTCGGACAAATCTACCCCATTCTCCTTTTCATCTACCCCCACCGCCTGTTAAAACGGAGTCATCCTTGTTTTATGCAAGATCTGCCAACGCAAGCAACTCAAGATCCGTCGCTGGTTCATTTTCCGGCCTCCGCTGCACCGCCACGGCTGCACCGCCGCCTCCGCCGTAGCGCTGTCTCCTCCACTATCGACATTCTTTAACGGCGTTTCCCTGCACCGGACAATGAGCTACCAGACAGAAAGTGTTATGGTGCTCGAAGCGTCCACGTGACCATCTAGTTTGGAATGGTCTCCCCGTTGCCCTAGCTATGGTATTTATAGGCGAAACCCTAAATCCCCGACTACGGGTTTGGATTCCTATCGAATCCTAACTGACCCGTTCAGGAGTCCAATCACACTTATATAAATATACCTCAACATTCTCCTCCTATATTGTATATAAGTGTTAGCATAAGAAAATGGCTACTTATCCAATAGTTAATGGTGACCAAACAAAAGAGTTTTTCCAGAATTATAAATATGAGTTTTAGATAACAAAATGCTAAACTCAAAGCAAGTGTTCCAAACATGAAATAAAACAAGAAACTGGAAAGCTCAAACTGATAATTGATCTAGGCGAACAACAGATCATCATCATCTTGGTCAAAATCAACTGTCTCTCCTCCAATCTCCATATTGTCTGCAAACAATTACAATAAGAATGTCATGAGACAAATCTCTATGAATTCAAACATTTGCAGAAATAAAGTGATTAGTTCTAACAACGGATGAACTTAATACTCTAACTGGGAGGAAAGAATCCCAAAATAGTATCTCTATCTAATTTACACAAAATTAGACTAATTGATTTCATAGAATCAAATCATGTTCCTTCGATTATTAAGATTATTATTAACGTTCCACAATTGTGTTATATCATCAAGTTTTGAATGATACAACAAGCTGTGACTATTATATCATCAAGTTTGGAATGATATAACTAATAATCATAATATCAGGGCACATATCAGCAACCTCAGTAATCCTTTTTGGAATGATACCCAATTCAGCCTTTGGCAAAGAATAATTACGTAAGTCATCAAGTTTGGAATGACTGGCAACAATCTCACCTCTAGCTTTCATCAGATAACATCTGAAACACTTTAGTGTGCTCAATGTAGATGTCTGAATGTAAGAAGACAACGGTTCTTAGATTTAAAACATAAGCTAGGTATTAAGTCCTCCTAAATGGACGTTAATCCCATCTCCCCTGATATTTTAGATGTGAGAACCTTACATAAGCCCTTAGTAAGGACATCTGCTACATTATCTTTTGATCTCACGTCCAATATGGAGATTATCCCCTAATTGGTGAGATAGGTCAACCAGGCTTGTTTCATCCTTAGTTGTCTTCGCTTTCCATTGAACAACGTATTTGTAGCAGTGGTTTTTGTGGCTTGATTGTCATAATAAATCGAAATAGAGTTTATTTTTAAACTCGTCATTGGAATGTCCAATATCAGATCTCTTATCCACTCTACTTCTTCTCCAGCTGAAGCGAGAGCATAGAGTTCTGATTCCATAGAAGATAGTGCAATGCACGTTTGCCTCTTAGACTTCAAAGCTACTGCAGCTCCTCCTAGTGTGATGTAACACCCCTATCCGTTGCATAGCATATAGCAGTAGGTCCGGCCGGGACCCGACGCCATATACTACGGACAGACCGGTTGGTTACGCGTTGAAACCATTCAACCAATCACAACGCCCTACACAACACCTAGCGGAAGCAATTTATTAGAGTTGCAAAGAATAAAGAACCCTGCTAAGCATGAATGTCCACTACTCAAACCCATAGGAATGTATAATACACAAAACGGAAAGAATAGCCTTAAGGCTTTACAAGAGTTTGCTTAAATACAAGTGTCTTCCAAACCTCGGCACGCAGGCCGGCCACACATGAGTACAAGAGGTAAAACACTCAAAACAAGGCCTTCGAGGGCCAGCACAGCAACTTGGGCTTTAGCCCGCTAATTACCTCTCAACTCCGCAGCACCTGCAAGCAACAACCCACCGCACGGTGGTAAACAAAGGCAACGGTCAGCAATGCTGACCAAATTATAACGATTCCGCCCCCAAACCGGGGCGGCAAAGCTTCTTCCCTGCACTTGTTAGCAAAACACGCAACACAGCAAAACAAGCATCTCAACATAGGTGCACGCTCTCACGGCCGTACACCCCGTGCTCTCAGGGCACTTACTCGGCGAAGCCAGTCCGAACCCCGTCCGGTCCTCGACTCCACCACCACCCCCAGGATGGCAATCTTTGTGAGCATTTAGTCTTCTCAGCCGCAGCCTAGAATCGATCTCCAAATCTCGGTAAGTCCCACGTAAAACTTTAGGTCGCTTTAACCGAGCAGGTGGAGCGGGTAGAGGGCTACTAGTCCGTTGCTCACTCCGCCACTGCCATTCGGCCCTTTGGCGCGGACTAAGCTTTCCCCAGTCCCAATTAACGATCAAACACGGTACATAGCCCCGCTAAGTACCCGGTTGGCTCCCAGGCCACCGTTATGACAGAACTACATTTCCGTCCAAAATTTCCGGGTGCACCTCGGGTTTCATCCCCAAGGCTCCCTGCTGCAATCAAAACATGATACATAGCCCCGCTATGTTCCCGGCTGGCACCCAGGCCACCGAGATGGCAGAACTTCGTTTCCGCCCAGATTTCCGGGTGCACCTCGGGGTTAATCCCCAAGATTCCCTGATGCATTCTACCGCATAACAACCCGAAAAACAACCACAACGCTCGGAGTCTTCTCCGGCTAAAATATGCATAGCAAAACATCACCGATCCGGAAAACACGTCCGGGTAGGTTTCACACACCATGCCTATGTCCGTACTACGATTCCGGACTCTAACAAGGGAGACTTTACATATCTACCCCAAGGAATACCACGATCTCGCCGCACACTCGCGGGAGAGGGGTTTTCCCATGCAAAGGAAGAAGAGCTTCACATGCTCAAGAAGAGAATCGTTACCCTTTCGCTTTTCCGCGGCGCCATCGAAAACTATGCGGTTGGAAAGCACCGCAACGGCGTCACCTCCGCGGATCTGGACTCGGATCGCAATTCGGAGCTCCGAAGCTCCTCCGGCGGCCGGATCTTGGACTCCTCCTTCCTCCTTGCTCTCCCTTCTCTCTAAACTCTTAGAGAGATAATGGCTAAGGGAAATGAGGATTCCCAATCCTAAATCCCGGATAAAACCTCTCAGGAACAGCCCCTCACCGTTGGATCCAAAGCCAAGGAAACGAACGGTCAAGATTAGATCTGAAATCTTAAAATCTGGGCCGAACACGGGTTGCAACACGGCCATGTGCCTAGCCGTGTCACCCATTCGCCGTCTCGATCGATTCAAAAACCAGCACACGGCCTTTGACACGGCCTCCGACACGCCCGTGTCATCTGCGACACGCCCGTGTCGGGACCCGTGTCACGCCCCCCGTGTGCAAATTATCAACACTTCGCAGTCAGACAGGTACACGGCTTGGTGACACGACATCAGACACGCCCGTGTCAAGCTAGACACGCCCGTGTTCATGCCCGTGTCATTACCCGTGTACCCAACCGCACAGCACAGGTGTGACACGGCCTGGGACACGCCCATGTCCTAGGCCGTGTTCCACCACACGACCATCATCGACCTGCACTGGTCTACGACACGGCCAGCTCGACGGCTCGAGCTCGACACGCCCGACACGGCCTCCGACACGCCCGTGTCGGGGCCCGTGTCACCTGCACCAAAACCCTGTCTTGGCCAAATTTGATCCCCGTCGCTCCTACAACATTTTGGGGTGTTACAATTCTACCCCCCTTAAAGAATTTCGTCCACGAAATTAATAAAGGAAAAACAGGACTTAACGTAAGACAGTACCTGAGCGGAACAATTCCGGGTACTCCTCGAGCATAGACTGCTCCTGTTCCCAAGAGAGCTCCTCACACCCGCAATTATTCCCACTGGACCTTAACCAACCGGATCTCCTTGTTACGGAGTCTCTTGACCTCCACATCTTCGATATGAATGGGCTTGACCTTAGTCGTCAACCCCTCGTCTACCGGCACTTGGTCAACTGCGATCACCTGCGAAGGCTCTTGCACCGCCTTCCGCAACACAGAAATATGGAACACATCATGTAATCCACTTAACTTCTCCGATAACCTCAAACGGTAAGCCGCTTCGCCGACTCGCTCCAGAACCTCAAAAGGTCCAAGGTATCTTGGGCTCAGCTTCTTCAAGCGTCTCACCCGCGAAACCCCCTTGAACGGCTTCACTTTAAGGTATACCCAATCGCCTACCGCGAACTCCACGTTCCGGTGCTTGGCATTGTAATACTTCGCCTGCCGGTCCTGAGCGATCAACAAGCGCTCCCGAATGATCCGCACTAACGAGGTAGCACTCTCCACCTCCTGCTTCTTGTACAACCTTGCCTCACCCGTTTCTAACCAGGACAACGGCGTGCGACATTTTCTACCATATAGGGCCTCAAAGGGCGCCATTTGGATACTCGTCTGGTAGCTATTGTTGTACGAGAACTCCACTAACACAGGTGGTCCTCCCAAAGCTTCCCGAAGCCTAGAACACACATGCGGAGCATGTCCTCCATTGTTCTATTGACTCTCTCGGTCTGCTCATCCGTCCGCGGTTGCAAGACTGGACTAAACTTCATCTTAACCTCCAGCACTTTCTGCAACCACTTCCAATTATTTGACGTGAACCGCCCATCGCGATCACTCACAATGCTACGGGGCACACCATGCAGCCTAACGATATTGTCAACATACAACTTTGCCAACTTCTCCACCGAGTCATCCTTCCTATGCGGAATGAAGTGCGACACTAGTGTCAACACAACTACGATCACCCAAACGGCGTCGTTAATTCACTGTGACTTTGGCAGACCATGCCCACAGTCCAGTCGAACTTCTATTCCGAACTAGGCATGGATTCAGGAATCCCCCGGCACTTGGCACTCTGCCTTCACTAAGGCGCAAGGTTGGCACTTTGCTACATATGGTGCCACGACCTTCTAGAGTTCTGGCCACCAGAGCACTTCTTCAGATATCGGCATAACTTCGTGCCTCCTAAGCGAGTTGAGTACTTGATATACCGTATCACAACTCCACCCATAGATTACCCATGCTTGGGCCGCACAAACAATGGTCTTTCCTTGGTAGCCCACCTACAACCGTCGATTCGGGATTTCGACCCATCGAGCCGCACTCATGATTTCCTTCATGCAGCTACACAAACCATAGTTTGCCAACTACGATCAGCCAGGTCATACCGGACTTCCGTCCAGTTCAACAATGCTTCGGCGCTAGTCTGCTTGTCAACACAACGGATCTGTAATGCTTCCAATTCCTAAACTAGCCTCTCAACATGTACCAACAACCATTTGGCTTGGGCAGGAGCCCTGCGACTCAACGCATCCACACTGCGTTGCCCTCGCCGGGTGCATGATAAATCTTGAACGTATAGTTCCCCCAGGAACTCCTTTCATCTCCGCTGCCTCAAGTTCAGGTCCTATTGATCCAACAGGTATTTCAGGCTCTTAAGGTCGGTATGAATATCGACCTAACGTCGTACGAGTATCGCCTCCACAGCTTAAGCGCAAATATCACGGCCGCCAACTCCCAGTCGCGGACCGAATAATTCCTTTCATGCACTTTTAGCTGACGCGAACCATAGGCTATCAAGTTCCCATGCTGCACCAGCACGCAGCCCAAACCACTACCCGAAGCGTCACTAAAAACCTCGAAGCCCTCGGTCCCACTCGGCGAACTAAGCACTGGCGCCATGGTCAACCGACTCTTCAGCTCTTCAAAAGCTTGCGCACACTCATGCGCCCACACAAAACTCTGATCTTTCCTTGTCAAAGTCGTGAGAGGTAGCGCTATCCACGAGAAGTTCTCCACGAAGTGCCTGTAAAAGCCGGCAAGCCCCAACAAACTCCGGACTTCCGCTATCGAAGACAACACAGGCCACTTTCGTATTGTAACAGTCTACGCCGGATCCACCGCAACTCTTACCTACTGACTAAGTGACCAAGGAACGTCACTGAAGATAACCAAGGCTCGTCTTTGGAGAACTTTGCGTATAGCTCGTTCCTCCTTAGCGTCCCCAAAACCAAACGCAGATGCTTGAAGCGATCTTCTTCGCACTGCGAGCACACCGATAGGTTGTCAATAAAGACGGTCACAACATGGTCTAAGTACTCCTGAACGTTCTGTTCATCAGGTCCATGAACACCGATGACACATTAGTCAGCCCGAACGACATGACCGTAAACTCAAAATGCACATATCTTGTGTTGAACGCTATCTTTGGGATAACACTTTCCTTGATTCTCATCTGATAGTAACCAGACTTAAGTTCCAACTTTAAGTACACCGATGACCCACCCAACTGATCAAACAGACCGCCAATCCTTGGGATCGGGTACTTGATCTCTTTTAACGACTTGCTCAGTTTTTCATAAACGATTCAGAGCCGCAAACTCCCGTCCTTCTTCTACACGAAGAGGGCCGGTGTGCTCCAAGACGACAAACTTGGACGCACAAGACCTTGATCCATACGCTCTTCAAATTGAACTTTCAGTTCTGCCAACTCATTAGGCGTTAGCCTATAAGGAGAGCATGACCCAGATTTGGCACTTGGCGCCAGCTCACTCGCGAAATCGATCGCTCGCTACGGAGGGACTCCAGGGAAACACATCAGGATATTCGGATACACCCGAGATACTACCCAATGTAGGCTTAGGCTTCAAAGCCTCCCATGGTGGTAGTAACGACGCTTGCACGTCGAATCCCTGACCCCTAAACCGTAACCTTGCAACTCAGAAACTCTTTTCGCGCGCATCGAACATCCGTAACGCCACAACGCATCCAATTTGTCCTTTGCCATCGAAGAAGGTACTTCAATACATGATATAAACCCCTTGAACAAAAGGTGCGCGAAGCTCCCGTATTGAACAATGCTCTCGCCGGATTGCCAAAAATCCAACCAAAGCCTAGAACATCCAGTCCTAAGCTAACACGCAAAAGGTAACAGGTATAAGAAGCTAAATTGCTAACAATTAAACCATACCTGTCGACCCGACGGTCGGCCACATGACCTCCTGCTGGCCAAGGATGTTCACTCCCGGTTGTGCCGGAGTAAATAACGGTGCGGTAGACGCCACCGCCTTTCCTTTCTCCTCAAAGATTGCCCCCGACTTCTTTTTGGACATTGGGCGTCCAAACCAACAATCCCGGGCATAGTGCCCCGGCTTTCCACAAACAAAGCATTCATCCAGGGTTTGGACTGTAGTCGCTCCGGACGTGCTAGAGGAAGGGACTAGACCCGACCTCCGAGCCTTCTTGTTCCACCTACGGTACCCAGATTTTGAGGTTGTCTGCTTGACCACCGAATCTTTTGCCACAGAATCTCCGACTGTTCCTGCCAAAGCTTTCCTTGTCTTCTGAGCACTCTCCCAACACTCTCTGGCGAGGTGCCCTTTCTTGCCACAAGAATAACATTTGACGGTAGTTTGGGTAGTAGATGACCCAGCCTCTTCTCTCGGCATCTTTCGATAAGCAGTCCTTATAGGATCTGTAAGGTTTGGTACCCTATTCATCGGTACTCGGTGAGTTTCCCCCAACTCCACTTCCAACGCTCTGGCCGATTCCACCAAAGCTCGGAATCCCAATAACTTTGGTCCTAGCAGTAGGATACGCAACTCGCTGCGCAGACCGTTATAAAATCTATCCACTATAGATTGCTCGCTTTCCCATTCAAAGCCTGGGTAGCGCCTTACCATAAGGAACGTCTGCAAATATGCGTTCACCGAATGCGCTCCCTGCGCCACAGTCATGCTCCTCTGATGCTCTACTTGACCCTCAAATGCCCTTTGCTCCAACATACCACCCGATGTTGGGGCCAACTCAGGGACAAATGGTTGCACATTACTCCCATGATGTGCGTTGCTCACAGCGAACACCACTTCAACCACCCTTCTTATGGTTTCCAAAGACGTAGGGGTCTCCAGCACGTCGCTGGGTGCATTACTTTTCTCAGAAAGTGCGCATTCAGACTGCCACGCGCCACTCTCGGACACCTACAATCGTACAGAACACCAATAAGGGACCGAACAAAATTGCAAAAAGCAATTATAGGAACACGCAGGTTCCCCAAACATGTGTATTTTCATTCCTAAGTGGACATTCATGGGTTCTTTTCATGTCATAACGATGACGCACATACATGTGCTCACCACCCCTTAAAGTGAATTCGCCCACGAATTCATTTAAGCTTGACCGAAACTAGTAGTCTGATACCAATTTGTAACACCCCTATCCGTCGCATAGCATATAGCAGTAGGTCCGGCCGGGGCCCGACGCCATATACTACGGACAGACCGGTTGGTTACGCGTTAAAACCATTCAACCAATCACAATGCCCTACACAACACCTAGCGGAAGCAATTTATTAGAGTTGCAAAGAATAAAGAACCCTGCCAAGCATGAATGTCCAATACTCAAACCCATAGGAATGTATAATACACAAAACGGAAAGAATAGCCTTAAGGCTTTACAAGAGTTTGCTTAAATACAAGTGTCTTCCAAACCTCGGCACGCAAGCCGGCCACACATGAGTACAAGAGGTAAAACACTCAAAACAAGGCCTTCGAGGGCCAGCACAGCAATTTGGGCTTTAGCCCGCTAATTACCTCTCAACTCCGCAGCACCTGCAAGCAACAACCCACCGCACGGTGGTAAACAAAGGCAACGGTCAGCAATGCTGACCAAATTATAACGATTCTGCCCCCAAACCAGGGCGGCAAAGCTTCTTCCCTGCACTTGTTAGCAAAACACGCAACACAGCAAAACAAGCATCTCAACATAGGTGCACGCTCTCACGGCCGTACACCCCGTGCTCTCAGGGCACTTACTCGGCGAAGCCAGTCCGAACCCCGTCCGGTCCTCGACTCCACCACCACCCCCAGGATGGCAATCTTTGTGAGAATTTAGTCTTCTCAGCCGCAGCCTAGACTAGATCTCCAAATCTCGGTAAGTCCCACGTAAAACTTTAGGTCGCTTTAACCGAGCAGGTGGAGCGGGTAGAGGGCTACTAGTCCGTTGCTCACTCCGCCACTGCCATTCGACCCTTTAGCGCGGACTAAGCTTTCCCCAGTCCCAATTAACGATCAAACAAGGTACATAGCCCCGCTAAGTACCCGGTTGGCTCCCAGGCCACCGTTATGACAGAACTACATTTCCGTCCAAAATTTCCGGGTGCACCTCGGGTTTCATCCCCAAGGCTCCCTGCTGCAATCAAAACATGATACATAGCCCCGCTATGTTCCCGGCTGGCACCCAGGCCACCGAGATGGCAGAACTTCGTTTCCGCCCAGATTTCCGGGTGCACCTCGGGGTTAATCCCCAAGATTCCCTGATGCATTCTACCGCATAGCAACCCGAAAAACAACCACAACGCTCGGAGTCTTCTCCGGCTAAAATATGCATAGCAAAACATCACCGATCCGGAAAACACGTCCGGGTAGGTTTCACACACCATGCCTATGTCCGTACTATGATTCCGGACTCTAACAAGGGGGACTTTACATATCTATCCCAAAGAATACCACGATCTCGCCGCACACTCGCGGGAGAGGGGTTTTCCCATGCAAAGGAAGAAAAGCTTCACATGCTCAAGAAGAGAATCGTTACCCTTTCGCTTTTCCGCGGCGCCATCGAAAACTATGCGGTTGGAAAGCACCGCAAAGGCATCACCTCCGCGGATCTGGACTCGGATCGCAATTCGGAGCTCCGAAGCTCCTCCGGCGGCCGGATCTTGGACTCCTCCTTCCTCCTTGCTCTCCCTTCTCTCTAAACTCTTAGAGAGAGAATGGCTAAGGGAAATGAGGATTCCCAACCCTAAATCCCGGATAAAACCTCTCAGGAACAGCCCCCCACCGTTGGATCCAAAGCCAAGGAAACGAACGGTCAAGATTAGATCTGAAATCTTAAAATTTGGGCCGAACACGGGTTGCAACACGGCCATGTGCCTGGCCGTGTCACCCATTCGCCGTCTCGATCGATTCGAAAACCAGCACACGGCCTTTGACACGGCCTCCGACACGCCCATGTCATCTGCGACACGCCCGTGTCGGGACCCGTGTCACGCCCCCCGTGTGCAAATTATCAACACTTCACAGTCAGACAGGTACACGGCTTGGTGACACGGTATCAGACACGCCCGTGTCAAGCTAGACACGCCCGTGTTCGTGCCCGTATCATTACCCGTGTACCCAACCGCACAGCACAGGTGTGACACGGCCTGGGACACGCCCGTGTCCTAGGCCGTGTTCCACTACATGACCATCGTCGACCTGCACTGGTCGACGACACGGCCAGCTCGACGGCTCGAGCTCGACACGCCCGACACGGCCTCCGACACGCCCGTGTCGGGGCCCGTGTCACCTGCACCAAAACCCTGTCTTGGCCAAATTTGATCCCCGTCGCTCCTACAATATTTTGGGGTGTTACATGTGAACACAAAACCACTGGTGGATCGACAATCAGCAATTTCCGAGCACCAAGATGCGTCGGAAAACCCTTCAAGCACAGAAGGATGCCCACTGTAACATAAAGCATACTTCTCAGTATACTTTAAGTATCTCATTAGCCTGTCTAAGGCATCCCAGTGGTCCTTCCCAGAGTTACTAGTGAATCTACTCAACATGCCGACCGTAAAGGCTATGTCAGGTCTTGTGCAGGTAGTAGCGTACATGAGACTTCCTATGAGTTTGAAATAATCCAACTATCTGATAGTTGAACCTTCATTCGGTTTCAGTCTACTATTATAATCGTATGGAGTCTCAGCCTTTTTGCTCTTATCGTAACTCCACTTTTCTAGTAGGTTCCTAATGTAGTGACTCTGACTCAGGGTAATACCTTTTTTTGTGAAGTTCACTTCCATTCCTAGGATGGTTTTTACCTCACCTGGGTCTTTCATGCTAAATTGTGTCGTCAGGGCAACTTCCACGTCTTTCACCTCAGACTGATCAGTGCCTAGAATTAGCATGTCATCAACGTACAAGCATATGATGACTACTTTATTTGCACTTGTTCTTACGTACAGACATTTATCTGATAGACTGGATTTGAAACCCAAGCCTTTTACACAAGTGTCAAATTTCTCATGCCACATTTTAGGTGCTTGTCTCAATCCGTATAGTGACTTAATCAACTTACAGACCTTAGTTTCTAGACCTTCTATGACGAACCCTTCAGGCTGGTGCATGTAGATCTCCTCAGTCAAATCTCCATTAAGAAATGCAGTCTTGACATCCATCTGATGAACAATGTAGTGTTCAATAGATGCTAGTGCGAGAAGAATCCTAATTGTCGCATAGTGACATACAGGTGAGTATATATCAAAGTAGCTTAGACCACTCACTTGAGTGAAGCCTTTGGCAACTAGACGTGCTTTGTATTTAGCAATACTCTCATCAGGATTAAGCTTCTTCCTCAGAACCTACTTATTGCTAATGGTTTTAGCCCCTTTGGGCAAATCAACCAAAGTCCATGTGTTGTTCTGCATGAGAGAGTTCATCTCTTCGTCTATGGCTTCTTTTCATAATAGAGAGTCTCTAGATCGCATCGCTTCCTTATAAGTGGATGAATCAGCTTCAACTTGGTAAGTCATGAAATTTGTACCGAAGCTTTTAGGCATTTTCTCTCTATTATATAGCCTTCTAGTATCTAAACCACTCGTGTCTACAGGCTCAGTGTCAGAGTTACGTTGTCTTGACTCAACTAAAGGCTCAGTACTAATGGCTGGCAGACCTGGCAGTTTCAGGTTCTTGTCCTTAAGAAACTTATCCTCAAAGAAGACAGCGTCTCTTGATTCTATTACAGTATTAGTGGAGAGATCCAGAAACCTGTCTGTAGCACTATCATCTGCACATCCTAGGTAGACGCAGGTATTTGTCCTGGGTCCAATCTTAGCTCTTTTAGAGTCTGGTATCCTAACATAAGCGATACAGCCCCAGGTCTTAAGATTGTCAAATCTAGGAGACCTCTTAAACCAAAGCTCATAGGGAGTCTTAGTCAACTTTGTGTGGGGAACTTTATTAAGAATGTGATTTGACGTGAGAACGGTTTAACCCCAATAGGCCGCAGGCATGCCAGCAGTCAGCAACATAGAATTCAACATTTCTATTAAAGTTTTATTTTTCCTTTCAGCGATGCCGTTGGATTGTGGGGAATATGGAGTGGTGGTTTCAGGGATTATGCTATTGTTGGCAAGGAAATCTCTAAACTCCTCCGAGACGTATTCTCCTCCTCTATCACTTCTTAGCCTTTTTATTTTCATGTCAAGTTGATTTTCAACCCTATTTTTGAATATACGAAATTTTTCAAAAGCTTCATCTTTGATTTTAAGAAGATAAATGTGACTGAATCTAGAGTAATTGTCGATAAAATTTATCAGATACTTCCGACCTCCACGTGTAACAAAACTTTTGTAGTCATAAATGTCGGAGTGCATCAACTCTAGTAATTGTGTGCTCCTAGAAACCTGACTAAAAGGTGTTCTAGTTATCTTAGTTTGAACACAAATTTCACATTTTTCAAATTTGGTTTTTGTGTCGAGTGGTATGTTGTGAGTTCTAGCTAGCAGGAGTAATTTCCTATAATTGACGTGTCCTAGTCTTGCATATAAAGTCTTAGGATCTATCAGATTTGAGCTAACCTGATTTACTACTTCGTGTGCTAGACTCAGCCTATACATCCTGTTAACGACATATGCGCAACTAAAGTAATGTGAGTGAACCATTAGGGTTACCCGACCACCGCTAATGTTAAAAGACATACCCGCATCGCACAACAGACTAATCGAAATTAAATTAGCAGCTAATGTCGGAATTAATTTAACATTTTTCAAAATAAGAATCTTACCTGAGGAGAGAGTCAGGGTAGCGTTGCCGACCTTCAGCACGTCAGCTACAGCTCCATTCGCAACAGTGACAGTCTCTTCCACCTCTTTTGAATCCTCTAGAAGCTTTGGATTATTGCAGACGTGGCAGGTAGCACCTGAGTCGAGCCACCACTCTGAACTGGCCGTCCCGTTACCGACCATAGCAACAAAGTCGGTAGGCGCAGTCTGATACACCATATTGGCTTGATTTTCAGTCCTTGGTGTGCTGGTGTCGCCCCGTTTGGGCTGTCGGCACTCGACATCGCAGTGACCCCACTTATTGCAGTTGTAGCACTTGCCTTTGAATTTATTCTTTATCTGTTTGCTGGTGGCAGCAACCGCGGGTGCACTGGTCGGTGGGCGAGTCTTCTCAGGCTTAGGCTTTCGCTTAGGATGCGTGATCATGTTAGCAGTAGAGGACTGCTTGCTGATCGTCTCTATAACGTGTCTAGTCTGGTTCTCATCCTCAATGCAGATGAAGCGCTTGAGGTCTTTAAGACTTACCTGCGTCTTTTTCCAGCACATCTCAGTCTTGAAGGAATACCAGGCCGTGGGCAACTTGAAAATAATCGCCCCTGCAACAAATCCATCTGACAGAGGGATGTTCTCATTGTTGAGCTTGTCCACTAGATTTTCGAACTCAGCAACCTGTGGCAGGATTTTCCTTTCCTCAGTGAAGGTGAATGCCATAAACTTGTCCACTAGGTGCATCTTGGACATGTTCTCCTCCTCGAACTGCTCTTCTAAGGCTTCCCAGATCTCCTTGGCCCTTTGCATCTTGCCGTACGTCTCTGCAAGCCTGTTGGAGAGGCAATTCAGGATGTAGTCTCTGCAGAAGTCCTCGTCGTTGACCCATTGATCTTCATCTTCGCTTCCTTTGAAGTCTTCAAAAACAGTCTGCACTGTGTGGAAGATGTTCAGGTACTTCATGTCGAACTGTGTGTTCCTCTTCCAGGCACTGTACTCAGCATTAGAGAATTTCTCCAGCTTAATCATCGGCACGGGAGAATTCCCTTTCGACATAGTGAGTTCATACTAAGAGACTTGGAGCGCCACTAACAACCTAGAATGAGAGCAGTATAACAGGAAAGAAATCACCTGAGCCGCGAAGACGACAAATTCTTCGGATCCAATCCAGAGAATATTGATTGCTTCTCCTCTCCGGCTGACAGAAATCGCAAAAAAAAATTTATATCTCCTTTGAAGAGGAACAAGAAGATGAGTAGGATCCTCCTACAGTTGCTTCTCAGTGAGAAAATTTTTTCCTCCACTCCAGAACAATAGCAACAAGAGAAATTCAGGAATCTGTTAAGAATTTTCTTCCTTTCTCTGCTTGATCACTCCTGATTTTATGCAAGTTTGGGTCAGATCTGAAGCAAAGCGGCTAGCAAAACCCTTCTCCACTTGACCTTCTAGCAAACCTGATTTTGATCCAAACAAGGAGCAACACTCCTTTGGATTGGCTTCCCTGTCCAGATCTAGAAAGCAACGAGGGCCAATCTGGACGATAGGAGCCTGCAGAGGAGAAGATGGGATCTGTGATCCTTCTTCCTGTTCTTAGCGGCAACAAAGCAGCGACGGGTTGAATCCACGATCGTCCCTCGATCGGTAGAGAACAGTGGAGGCTGCGATCGAAAACCCAAAAAACTGGAGCGGCGATGATCTCCTGGCGACCTTTGCGAACAGCAGCGGCGCGGAACACAAAAACAATGGCCCCGATCAACCTCCGGCAGCGGCGAAAATCACGATCAGGAGCGGCGGCTGAAATCCCGAGCAAGGATTAACTCCTTCGCGATCGGCGGCAACCTCACTTTTCCCGATAGACGAAGGCAGCGACCGGTAAATTCCTCCACGCGACGGTAAGATTGAGGAAGACGACTTTTCCTTTGCGATCGGCGCACGGGATCCAGGCGGCGGCAGCGGATCGCTCAAACGGCTAGGTCACGGGAGCGGAAGCACGGGTAGGGCAAGAGGAAAAACTTTGAGAATATTATGGTGCTCGAAGCATCCGTGTGACCATCTAGTTTGGAATGGTCTCCCCATTGCCCATAGCTAGGGTATTTATAGGCGAAACCCTAAATCCCCGATTACGCGTTTGGATTCCTATCGGATCCTAACCGACCCGTTAAGGAGTCCAATCGCACTTATATAAATATACCTCAACAGAAAGAAATATCAAGATACAAAAAAATACTGCAGTTAACTTCCTCACCATCTCCGCCACCGCTGCTGTGTCGTCTGTGCCACTACGCCGTCTGTGCCGCTGCGCCGTTTCCGCCGTGCGCCGCCTCCACTGCCCCGCCACCGCCGCCACCGCCGCTGCCCCGCCACCGCCGTTGCGCCGCCTCCGTCTCTGCGCCGCCACCACCGCTGCGCCGCCTCCGTCGCGCCAGTCCAACCATCGCCGCAATTACTCTTCTATTTGGTCGTGATCAAGAACCAGAGCCTATTGATTTATGCACGGTTGTTTTTTTTTGTGGGATAAAATTGGAAGCTCTGGCTCTGTAATTGAGAAACAAAAAAGAACTCTCAAACCTATTGTTGAGTTGGAATCTCAATCCATGATGATGGACGAACTCAAAGTCATATTTAATCGCATGGATGATAAATTACAACGCCATTGTGATAACATGAACCAACGATACGATCAAATGCTACAAACCATAGTGGATTCCCAAAAACGGATGGATGCAATCTTCATCAAGTTTAACTCAGACTCGTCATTGGTGACAAAAAAATCCGAGCAAGAACAACCAGTTCAAGAGAGATCCCAATCGGAGCGAGAACAACCAGTTCAAGAGTAGATCTCGCCAATCATCAATATAATGTCACCACAATTGGATAGTACAAATTTTGAGGAAGACAAAAAAACTATCCAAGAAAGCAGGATTCTTGAAGAACAACTTTTAATACACATCGATTTGGCATCATCAATGATACTTAACGACACAATTCTGGAGGAGTTCAACCCTAGCATCGACAACATTTCCACCATTCACGCCCCTACCCTCAATTATGAAATCATGCTTCCGGCCAAGCACATTTCGCTACCTACAACACGATCGAAGCTTTACAAATATGATTTTATGTTGCTTTCTAACACCACCACATTCAAAAATCAGTTTGTTCAAAAACGTCATGACATAACTACCACAGTTTTTGTGTTCGACCCTGGAGGAATTATTGGCGCAACAAACCTTGAAGTTTGTTCTTGGCTCTTCCTAGCCGTAGCAAGACACTCCATGCAACCTGCCACCATACAAACATTTCGATGCTTATATTCAAGCACCTGGTTATCACATTTGGGTGAGGCTATTGCATTCATATGCAAGGTTGACACATGTTCTTTATATGTGATGACAAATCAAGTTGTCTTCATCAACTAAGCGCAGCTCAAGTTGAGGGTCGATTGAAGATTTTTTTTAGAAGAGCAAACGACGAGGACGTCGTTTTCAAAAGGCGTATGCAATGTAACAATAAGAGGCCACGTGGTCAAGTAATAAGGGGTTTAATGTCTTTTAATTGCCCAATTAGAATTATAAATAGGGGTTATTGCTTGTCATGAGGATTAAGGAAGAAAGTAATAAAGTTCTGCAGTTTCCTCTCTGGTTTCCAGATTTTCCCTTTCATCTCTCCCAACTCCGGTCATTCTTCCTCTATCTCAGCCCCAACCACCTCTCCCTGGCTATTCTCCCTTCTTTATCACTATTTTATGCATACTTTACTATTTTAGGTGTTACATCATCATTAATTACTTCAATCTCTCCTTCACAAACTGCAACTGAAGCTTTGTTCCCCACTTCACAAAGACGCAAACATCTTTAGTCCTCCTATGTTCTAAACTTCAATCTCTCCTCACTAGCCCTCCCAGACTTAACTTGTCACCTCTTCCGGGCCCTGTTCCTCACCTGAAGCATAGAAGCATCTTAAGCTGCAAAACTTGGGATTCCTCCTAGTAGCAGACAAAAAAAAACAAGCCCAACGGTAAAACTTCAATTTTAATTTCACTTATGCAGATATTTGTGCTTTAAAACATGATATATGAATAGAGCACCTATGTAGAAATTTGTGCTTCATGAATTTTATGTCTTATATGTTTAATCTTGAATTTTGGTTTCGATACATATAGCGAGCATTATACCATCCTTCAAATATACGTTGGGGGTAGAAACTGCGACATGAGTTTGTGTATGGACCACTACTTAAGAGGGGTTTTATGGAGAATTCCTTTATATAATTTACTATTACAAATTTTCATCAATTTGTGATGTAATTTTACTAGTCTACAATCATTGTGCATTGTTCAACTTTAAATGCAGTCATCCAATGGTCCGTGTGGATGTAAGCACACATCTCAAAGCGGACAAATTTTAAAGTGATTTGAGATGTGTGTGAGCATCCATGCAGACTGTTGGATATCCGTACTTTACGATAAAATGCATCACTCACGCTTTACCGTCCCTTATCTCTAATGGTCCGTTCGACGCGACGGAAATGGCTTTCCGGAATTGGCTTTCCGGAATTGGCTTTGGGCCACAGTAAAGCCAATTTCGGTGTTCGGTGGGACAGAAATGGTTCGGAATTGGTTTTGATGAAAAATCCGCCGGCTTTAACCTTAACCTAAAACCGCGCCTACCCAATTCTTTTATCCCACCCAGGGTTTTCGCTGGTTTTCGTCCCGACGGCTCCTCCCGATTCTTCTCCAGATCGGCGCAGCAGGCCTCCTCCAGAGCCCCGATCGCAGGTATATTTCCTCCGCCTCTCTTCTTCTTCCTCCTCCTCTCTTCTCCTTTCTCCTCTTCTCTTTTTCTTCCTCTTCCTCCGTTTTTTTCCCGTTCATCCTCATCCGCCTCCTGCTCAATTTTTCCCGTTCTTCCTCCGCTCTTCTTCTTCCTCCTTTTTTTTCTTCCTCTTCCTCCTCTTCTCTTCTTCTACTGATTTTTTCCCGTTTTCCTCATCCGCCTCGTGCTCAATTTTTCCCGTTCTTCCTTCTCTTCTTCCTCCTCTTCTCTTCTTCTACTGATTTTTTCTTGTTCTTCCTCATCCGCCTCCTCAATTTTTCCCAATCATGCTCATGAAAATAGTTGTGATTCTTAGTATCATTTCTTTCCCAATCAAGCTCAAGAAATTAATTATTTGTGGTTTTTATTATCAGTAGTAGTTTATTGTCTTGATTTAATTTGAAAATGTATACATTTTAAAAATTTCAATTTCAGAAAACCAATTTCACTGTGCTGCCGAACAACTTTTACATATCAATGTCAAATTATGTTCACTGAATACCATCCTTCAACAGAACAACATAATTGATTTTTTGCACAAAACCAATTCCTGCAGGTATTGATTTTCTGGCTAAAGCCAATTCCAAAAAGTCAATACCTGTGCGCCGAACAGACCCTAAAAAATTAGTTTTTGTATTCAATATTTATGTATTTTGATAATTTTAATGAACATTATATAATAATATAATAATAATAAGAGAAGGCTGCCTACCGTTGCGGCATAATTGACACATCAAACGGAGCTGATTAGTTTGCGCGGGAAACACAACTAACGGTCCGCAATAGCCCAAGCTGTTAAACGGTTCAACTCGCGCCAGCGGCCCATCGTTGCCGGCATCTCTCTTTCTCCCCCGCGCGCCTCTTTCTCTCTCTCTCTCTCTCTCCTCTTTCTATTACAGTCTCTGCCTCTCGTCAAGAATAGTAAAAACAGGTTAGTTAGTTAGTTAAAAAGTATCCATGGCAACAGGTTGATGGCTCTTGTTGGAGAGCAAAGCCTACGCTACGCCTAATGCTCTTCAACCTTGCTCATTTCCCCTCTCCTCATTTCTCTCCTTCTTTTAAGAACACAAGAAGAAGAAGAAGAAGAAGAAGAATGTCCGTCTCTGTTTGTTCTGCTAAGCTCATTCTTTCTCTTCCTCTTTCTGTTCTATGTGTAGATCATGATTGCTGACCACATACATTTCTTGTTTTCATTATGTTTGATTGAGTTTTTCTCATTTGGTCCTTCAACTACAGAATCTCTCAAAGGAGGGCAGTTTCAGGAGGGCTGGAGCGGAGCTATTAATTAGAATTCTTACATGGCCTCCTCCCCTGCAGCTGCTCCGCCACCGGATATCAATTCACTGCCAGCTGATTTACCACCTCCGGTGAATTCGACATCCCCTCCATCGCCCGACACTTCGAGCCCTCTTCCCGTCTCAACGCCCCCGCCTGCTCCGTCATTGCCTCCTCCCTCCCCTCCGTCATCCCCTCCCCCCTCCACTCCGTCGTCGCCTCCCCCATCATCACCGCCGCCACTGCTTCCGTCCTCGCCGCCGCCTCTTCCGTCCTCCCCGCCCCTGCTTCCGTCCTCCCCGCCACCGAAATCTTCTCCGCCTCCTCCAGCATCTTCTCCACCTCCTCCAGCTTCTTCTTCATCTCCCCCGGCGCCCGGAGATTCATCCCCACCGCCTTCTGATTCATCTCCCCCGCCGCCGGAGATAATTTTACCTCCGCCGGCATCCTCATCAGCCCAGGGATCTCCTCCCCCCTCACCGACCCTTCCCCTACCATCACCCTCCCCTCCAACGCCGCCCTCACCGTCCAAACCAGCGCCCTCGTCCGGCGATTTCCTGCCGCCACCTCTGCCAAGTAACCCGGCAAAGGCGCCTCCATCTCATGCTTCGCCGACGGCAAATGGAGAGCATGCGAAGTCAAACAAGTCATCGGATGGGTCTCATATCAATTATCCTACGGTGGGTGGGATTATTGGAGGCATCGCGCTACTTATTCTGATCATCGGCATTGCAGCATGTTTTATCCGCAGGAAGAAGAAGAAGAAGACGAGATCTCATAGTTTGATGCATTACAAGCCAGATCATGGGGCCAAAGGTAGCTACCATTGTTCTCATAAACTTTCTACATTACTCTGTTAATTCCTACTCTTAAATTTATTGATGATGTTGATAGAAAGGGAATTCTTGTGCTCAAATTGTGTACAAGTCTATAAACAACAATGAAGGTAGGACTTTTTTTTTGAAAAAAAAAAAATAGAGATTTAAAGAAATGAATAGAGATTTCGAGATTTAAAGGGAGAACACTCTGGTTCTCGGGTTAGGGTGAGATATCTAGTTTGCTCTGTAAATTCCACCTCTTAAAAATTGTTTTTTTTTTCCTGATTTCTGTGGTGGAAAAGCATCAAACAAAATTTTTGTAAGAAATTGTAGCCCCAAAACCAAACAGTTTATTTAAGAAATTCTCAGGGGGCGATTACTACAACAACGGGCAATCACCGCCGAAATGGCAGAACGGAGGACAAGATGTGATGATCAGGATCCCGCCGCCGCCGGGCAAGCCCTGGCACTCATCTCCTCCTCCCGTCGAAAGCAGCACGAGTCACTCGGGGCCTCACGAGACACCGCAGAAGTCTTTATCTCCTCCCCTCGCCCTTGGCTTCGTTAAGAGCACATTCAGCTACGAAGAGCTGTCGGAAGCCACCAATGGCTTCTCAAAGGGAAACATACTGGGACAAGGCGGTTTTGGGTATGTGTATAAGGGAGTTTTTCCCAACGGGAAAGAGGTGGCCGTGAAACAGCTCAAGGCGGGAAGCGGGCAGGGGGAGAAGGAGTTTCAAGCGGAGGTTGAGATTATCAGCCGAGTCCACCACCGCCACTTGGTTTCCCTGGTCGGCTACTGCATCGTCGGCTCTCAGAGGCTGCTCGTTTATGATTTTGTTCCCAACAAGACTCTCGAGTTCCACCTCCATGGTGAGTTTTTTGACACGTTTTCTTTGTTTGCGATTTCTTCTTCCACCAGTGCTCTGTTTGGTTTAATGGCGAGGTGTTTTTGGGCAATGAATCCTCAATATTTTTTTTAAAAAAAATTGCATTTGTCGACATTTTCATGTCCTCTGTTTGAATTCCTTCAAACCAAGCGAAGCTTGAATGTATTGAAATATTGCAGGAAAGAACCAGCCAACAATGGACTGGCCTTCCAGAATCAGAATTGCCTTAGGCTCGGCTAAGGGCCTTGCCTACTTGCACGAAGACTGTGAGCATCCATCATTAGATTTCAAATCATGCATTTTTTTTTCTATATATATATATCAAATTCCAATTTTGAAATCTCCATTATATTATTAATCATCCGCACTTCCTCTGTTGATCGAAGGCCATCCTCGCATCATCCATCGCGACATCAAAGCTGCAAACATTTTGCTGGATAATAGATTTGAAGCTATGGTAAGTGGAGAAAATGACACTGCTATCTGCAGACCTCCCTCCCCACCATGATTAATTCATACGCTCAGTTTTGGGTCTCTCTGTAATTACACCAGGTCGCAGATTTTGGACTAGCCAAGTTAACTTCAGACAACTACACCCATGTCTCCACTCGTGTTATGGGCACATTCGGGTATCTGGCCCCTGAATATGCAACCAGCGGAAAGCTCAGCGACAAGTCTGATGTTTTCTCATTTGGTGTCATGCTTCTGGAGCTCATAACAGGGAAGAGGCCGGTGGACAGCAACCCCATGGAAGATAGCTTGGTTGATTGGGTAATAATTCTCATCATCATTATAAGTAAAAAATGGCAACTAATTTTATGTGTAAAACTCGTGCCTTGGCCGGTCTCTGCAGGCAAGGCCTCTAATGACACAGGCATTGGCCGATGAAAACTATGATGAACTGGCTGACCCGAGGTTGGAGGGAAACTACAGTAAGATGGAGATGGCGCGGATGGTAACCTGCGCCTCTACTAGTGTTCGCCATTCTGCTAAAAGGCGTCCCAAAATGAGCCAGGTATAAAAACGTGCATATTTACTTTGTAAACATTTTTAAATGCAGGCATTTGAAAATGCCATTAATTGACAGCAAACATGAAGAAGAGTGTGTCCTGTTGATTCGCGCAGATTGTGCGAGCACTGGAAGGGGATTCATCACTGGAGGATTTGACGGAGGGGATGAAGCCTGGGCAGAGCATGCTCTTCAATTCAAGTTCGGACTATGACTCAGGCTCCTATGCCGCCAACATGAGCCGTTTCAGAAGGACTGTGTTTGAGAGCAATGAACACAGCGAAGGGTACAGTGGGCCGACCAGTGACTACGGGCTTAACCCGTCGACGTCGAGCAGTTCCGGCGAGATAAACTCTGTGGCCACCGGTTCTCAGTCGCGGAGAGGAGGTCGGCAGTGAGAGACGGCCACTGTCATTCGAACTCTTAGAGGGAGAGGGGAGTGCTTGTGGAAATGATTGATGATGGCGCATGATTTGGCGTTTGTCTAAGATTTTTTTAACACATGTACTACTAATAATGACTAATTTGATTCTGAAATCTGAAGGGTGCGTGCCGAGGCATTGTTAATTTCTTGTAGAAAAGGAAGAAGGGACGCCGGAGATTTGGGAATTCTCAGGGTCGCCGCCGTCATCTCCATGTCTAGGCCTTCCACCTACTATAATTACAGGGAGATCACCAGTAGAGGAACGGGAAATGAGCCATGGATTTGAATACTACTTATTGTTCTGATGATCATAATAATGATATAGTCATGTTCTTAATGTTGAATTGTTGATCTGTTTTTTTCGGCCGCTATGAAAAAAATGTCAATAATTTTTAAATATCTGTTTTTTTTTACTTACAAGGTTATGGGTTTCCTTAGAGACTTTCCAAGTCAAGTCAAACGGATCCAAGCATGAGCATGTGAAACCATGAAGGGCGGGCGGGCCGCTTTCACGCGGGCCCGTCCCCCGCCGCCGCGCGCCGTGTAAAATTTTATAGAACGAAGGTTGCAGAACCAGTCTCAACCAACCAAGTGCCTTAAACCACTAGTAAGGAAAAGATGCAAGAATAATACTTGTATTATTTTATGTTTTACAAGACGAAACATATATTGCATGACCTGATTTCACAATCCACCCGATTCAAAAAAAATAGACAAGTACAAACAAAGTTGGCGGATTGAACTCTGAAAGCGCCTAACCCCCAATCGACACCTTTAGCCGGAAGGTTGTACGAACTATCTGTTATTGATTGCTGAAGAACCTGCCCTGTCTGCACCTTCAGGTCGTCTGACCTGTCCCCACATTCTGGCTGCATGACCTGTCCGCACCTTCTGGTCGTGAGAATTTGATAGTAGTATTTTTTGATGGCATGATATTTAGTCCTACAGAAAATGAACACTATGATCATTTGAGAAAAACTTATGAGATATTTTCGTAGCACAAACTATTAACTAAGCAGTGAAAGTGTAATTTCATAATCAAGGAAATAGAGTTTTAGGACATTGTATCCGTAATGACAGTGTAACTCCATATAAGAAAACACATCATTGCTATAGAAAAATTTATGACTCCAACACCCCAAAAAGAGTCGGAGCCTTTTCAGAACTCTCAAGATACCTTCGAAAATTTATTCTTAATTATGCTTTGTTAGCTTTCCACTTACAGAATAATTCATTACTGTGGATGAATCAAACACAAAAAATCATTTGAAAAACATAAATTGTGCCTAATTTTGTTTCCAATTTCAGCATTACCCAATTTCGAAGAGCCATTCATAATTGAAACGGATGCTTCAGGGACTAGTATAGAGATAGTCCTCTTATAACAACATAACTGATAACTTGTTATAGCAAGAAATTGTCTTTCACTTATGCAACAAAAATCTATTTATGTGCGAGAAATACGCGTTGTTACTGCAGCAATTGCAAAATTGAGACAATATTTGCCCGAGCATCATTTTACTCATATCACCCGAGCCTCCATCATATATTAAGACAAGATTTACATACTCTTAAACAACAAATTTTCTTGAATAAATTATTAGGTTATGACTTCTCTACTAAATACATATAAGAAAGCAGAATAAAGTAGTGGATGCATTATCCAGACAACATATACTTCCAGAAGATGAACACCCAACAACAATCCTCCAAATAATATCGGTTCCAACCTCGTCATTACTAGAAGGATTGGGACATGAGTATGCCTCTGACATTGATACACAACAAATAATACAATCAATAGAACTAAATCCCACATTACATTTAGATTGGAACAAGAAAAGAAAATATTTATACTACAAGCACAGACTTCATATTACCAAACAATCTAATATTACAAAACATTCATGCATGAGGAACACAAGTCATTATGGAGGGTATTCTGGAATTAATTAAAGGGGCAATGCATCAACTACAAAATCAATTCACTAGATAAACATGAGAATGGATATAACAGAATTTATTAATAAATGTGATATATGCGAGAAAGTCAAACCCCTAAATCATTCTCCATTTGGATTGTTGTAACTAAGGAACCTGAGACTTACGACCGGTGCTTCACTCCTCCTCACAACATCATGCAAGAGTACGTAGCACTTCTCCAGGTAAGCTAGCTCCACAGTTCCTTCTCTCTGTCCTGTTGGGGTTGTGGAACACTTCCGGTTCTCTTGTTTCTCACACCGGGTTAGCCCACGTGAGCTTAGAGGAATCGAAGTGTGATCCCCCTTGCGACATCTCCAGGACCGGCCACAGCCTCAGGAATTTTTTTCCTTCAGTAGTCGAACTGGGTTCGACTATCGTCGAACCAGGATCGACGATCGTCGAACCCAGCCCGACGTCGGACGTCGAGCCCCGCTCGACGTTCGACGTGTCGAACACAGCTCGGCGTTTGGCCGAGCTCGACGTTCGACAGTGCTCGACGATCGTCGATCGAATGTCGAACCCTGCTCGACGTTCGGCCGAGCTCGACGATCGTCGACCGCCGCTCGGCGATCCGGCCGAGCGCGACGATCTGCTTTTGCGGAAGCCTATTTAAGGCGGATTCCGCCTCTTTTTAGGGTAATACTTTTGCGGTACGATTCAGATTAAATTGCGGCGGCGTTTTCTTTTGGAGACGGGTACGAGGTTCTCGCTGGCGTCGATCCAGAAGGTTTTCTTCTGTGATTTTTTTGTCCAGAAGTGGAAGAAGGTAGGATCGATTTTAGATCCTTGTAACCTGTGTTGTAATCTGAGTTTTCTGGTGAATACAAGAAGAGAGAAGAAGGGGAGAGAGGACGTAACCCGGTTTTGGGTGAACCTCTGTAATCGCTGCGTTTGTGATTGCTCTGTTTTGTTCCTTTGTGTTTTGTTATTTGTTTCGAATTTCTACTTCTCGGCGCTCCGGATTCCTTACATTTGGTATCAGAGGGAGGTTCCTTGGATTCTTGGCTATGGGTTCAGGAGGAGTGCGGATCGAGATAGAGAAGTTTGATGGAAGTCGTTTTGATCTGTGGAAGATGAAGATGGAAGACCTACTGGTTGATCGTGATTTGTGGGGTGCAATAGTGGATACTCCTCCAACAGAGAAGTCTGATGAGGAGGTTGTTGCGGCCTGGACAAAGGCCGATCGGAAAGCCAAAGGTCTGATCCGGCTTTTTCTCGCAGATTCGATTTTAACAAATGTCATGGAGGAAACTTCCGGCCAAGGCCTATGGCGGAAGTTGGAATCTCTCTACCAGAGCAAGTCTCTGGTTAATAAACTGTTGCTGAGGAAGAAATGGTACAATCTGAAGATGCAGGAAGGCGGTTCGTTCTCAGAGCACCTGACCAGTTTCAACACTGTCGTGGGCCAGTTGATCTCAATTGGTGAGAAAATCTCGGATGAAGACAGAGCTATTACACTGCTGTGCTCATTGCCGGATTCTTGGGACAATGTTATTGTTGTCATAGGTGGTAATGGAGATAAGGCTCTCTCCAATGAGTCAGTATGTGCTACTCTATTATCCGAGGAGACCAGAAGAGGAAGTTCAGAGAAGACCAGCAAAGGTGCATTGAGTGTATCCAGATCTCGCCCTCAATGGAGGGATAATAAGCAAGGAGGATCTCGAGATAAATCTCGGGGTAGATCCAAGAGCAGAGAAAGAGAAGAAGCCCATCAAGTGCTGGAAGTGTAATGAGGTTGGGCATGTGAAATCCCAATGTCCCAATAAGCCTGTTCAGAAGAAAGATGCGGGGTCAACTTCTGGTACTAAGAAAGAGACTGAAGGAGGTGACATGTATATTGCCGCTGCATGTGTTGCCCAGAAGGATTCTGATGTGTGGTGTGTTGACACAGGAACATCATATCACATGACCCCTCATAGAGACTGGTTTTGTGAGTATGAGAGGTTTGATGGTGGTGATGTCATGCTTGACGATGATACCGCTGTGCAGATTGTTGGGCGTGGCAAGGTGATGCTGAAGATGGCCGATGGGACCATGAAGACCCTTCCGGGGGTGATGCATATTCCAGGGATGAGCAGGAATCTGATCTCGGTGGGATCTATGGCGGATGCAGGAGTGTCTTTTAGTTGTGACATGCACTCGTGCAGGATGACCCGAGGGGCGATGGTGATCGCCAAAGGCGTGAGGCATGAGACACTGTACAAGTTACTTGCTGATACAGTGGTGCCTAGCGGGGCCTTCATCTCTGAAGGCCAAGAGGAGGACCAGGAGGAGCAGTCCAGGCTGTGGCACCAACGACTTGGACACATCAGTGAGAAGGGGATGTCGGCTATGACATCTGGCCAGATGGTGGTGGGTGTGCCCGTGTGCACCTCGAGCTTTGGGTTCTGTGAGCATTGCCTACTTGGCAAGCAGAACCGGGTTAGTTTTCAGGGAGCAGGGAAGAGGGCCACCGGTTTACTGGACTTGATTCATAGCGATGTATTTGGGCCGACTCCAGTCCCATCTCTTGGTGGAGCTAGGTATTATGTATCTTTCATTGATGATTATTCTCGGTATTCTTGGCTTTATTTTCTCAGGTCCAATGCAGAGGTTCTCGATAGGTTCAAGGACTTTAAGAACCTGGTGGAGAACCAGTTTGAGAGGAAGGTGAAGGTTCTTCGTTCTGATAACGGAGGGGAGTATTGCTCGGACTCCTTCGAGCAGTACTGTACTGAGCAGGGGATTGCACGGCAGAAGACCACGCCGTATACTCCAGAGCAGAATGGAGTGTCGGAAAGGCTCAATCGGACATTGATGGAGAAAGCCAGGTGCATGCTCAGTTGGGCTGGTTTGGGGACGGAGTTCTGGGCTGAAGCGGCGGCTACAGCTAACCATTTGAAGAACAGGACCCCTACATTTGCAGTGAAGGGGTGTACCCCCTTTGAGGCCGTTTTCCAGGAGAAGCCAAATTTGGCTTATGCTCGTGTTTTTGGATGTGATGAATACGTTCACATTCCAAAGGAGAAGAGGGGGAAGCTGGATATGAAGTCCGAGCGGTGCATCTTTGTGGGCTATAAAGATGACATCAAAGGATATAAGCTTTGGAACCCGGTGACGAGGACGGTGATGTATAGCAAGGATGTGGTCTTTCATGAAGTCCGTCCTCAAGTCACTATACAAGCGAAGGAAGGAAAAGCTGCAAAAAATGTGGTAGTAGAAAGCAGCATGGAGGAAGTTCCTCTAGAGGATGCTCAGATTACTACAGTGGCTGTTTCAGATTCAGATTCCGAATCTGATGGTTTGGAGGAGGTGATCTTTGATGATGAGTCAGAAGAGAAAGTTGCTGATGCTCCACTTCTGAGACGCTCAACGAGGGAAAGGAGGGCACCAATCTGGTACTCCCTTGGTGCGGTTGGAGCACAATATTGCCTGAACATGCTTGGAGAAGATCCCATTTCAGCCAGGGATGCGAGGTCGAGGGCTGATGCAAATCAGTGGGAGATTGCTATGGTTAATGAGATGGAGTCTCTGCGGAAGAATCAGACTTGGGGTCTGTGCAAGCTTCCAAAAGGGAGGAAGGCCATTGGGAGTAAATGGGTCTTCAAGCAGAAGGTTAAGGCGGATGACACCGTTGAGAAGTACAAGGCGAGATTGGTTGCCAAGGGCTTCTCACAGGTGGAAGGTGTGGACTACGACGAGATTTTCTCGCCGATGGCCAAGCTCACCTCTATCAGGATGGTTCTCTCCATTGCGGCTGTGCATGATCTAGAGATTGAACAAATGGACGTGAAGACGACGTTCCTTCACGGAGATTTGGAGGAGGAGATTTATATGCGGCAACCTGAAGGATTCGAGGCCAAGGGCAAGGAGGATCTGGTGTGCAGGCTGAAGAAGTCCCTTTATGGACTTAAGCAATCTCCGAGGATGTGGTACCAGAAGTTCGACACCTACATGCTGGAGGTGGGTTTTGAAAGGTCGAATTCAGACCACTATATCTATATCCAAAGGAAGGGAGAGCACTTTACTTTCTTGACACTCTATGTTGATGACATGCTGCTCGTAGGAAATAGTGTCAAGATGATCCAACATGTGAAGAAGCTGCTCTCGGCCAAGTTTGAAATGAAGGACTTGGGGCCAGCAAGTGTGATCTTGGGGATGCAGATTACCAGGGATAGAAGCAAAAGGAAGCTTTGGTTGGGGCAGCAGAGGTATGTCGAAGAGGTGTTGAAAAAGTTCAACATGGCTGACTGCAAGCCTGTTGGTGCCCCTATGCCCGTGGGGAATAATCTATCTGCGGAGATGTGTCCCAAGACAGATGGGGAGATGGAGGACATGGTGAAGGTCCCATATGCTAGTGCAGTGGGGAGCCTCATGTACGCCATGGTTTGTACTCGACCTGACATAGCACAAGCAGTGGGAGTGCTGAGCCGGTACATGGCCAAACCAGGGAAGGAGCACTGGAATGCCGTGAAGCGGGTGTTCAGGTATCTTCGTGGCACTTCAAATTATTCTATATGTTATGAAGGTACTGAAACTGAAAGAGTCCTCGACGTGGTCGGGTACGTGGACTCTGACTGGGGAGGTGATCTGGATAGCAGGAGGTCCACCAGTGGGTATGTTTTTACATTATTTGGTGGTGCTGTCAGTTGGATGAGTCGACGGCAAGGAGTGGTGGCACTCTTGTCGATGGAGGCGAAGTATATGGCTTTTACTCATGCCAGTAAGGAGGCCATATGGCTGGGGAGGTTGTGCGGGGAGCTCGGTTTTGAGCAAGGTCCTGTAAAGCTGTGGTGTGACAGCCAAGGGGCTATTCAGTTAGCCAAGAATCCGGCTTTCCATGCTAGGACAAAGCACATAGACATCCAATTTCACTTTATCAGGGAAAAGGTAGAGAAGCAGGTGGTTCAACTGGAGAAGGTTGATACCAAGGAGAACAGTTCTGATTTTCTTACCAAGGCTGTACCTGTTGCTAAGTTTGAATGGTGTGCAACAGCAGTGGGGTTGAAGAAGAAGATTGGAGGAGCTGCTCTCATCTGTGGAAGTTTTCCATCAAGTGGGAGAATGTTGGGGTTGTGGAACACTTCCGGTCCTCTTGTTTCTCACACCGGGTTAGCCCACGTGAGCTTAGAGGAATCGAAGTGTGATCCCCCTTACGACATCTCCAGGACCGGCCACAGCCTCAGGAAAATTTTTCCTTCAGTAGTCGAACCGGGTTCGACTATCGTCGAACCGGGTTCGACGATCGTCGAACCCGGCCCGACGTCGGACGTCGAGCCCCGCTCGACGTTCGACGTGTCGAACACAGCTCGGCGTTTGGCCGAGCTCGACGTTCGACAGTGCTCGACGATCGTCGATCGAATGTCGAACCCTGCTCGACGTTCGGCCGAGCTCGACGATCGTCGACCGCCGCTCGGCGATCCGGCCGAGCTCGACGATCTGCTTTTGCGGAAGCCTATTTAAGGCGGATTCCGCCTCTTTTTAGGGTAAGACTTTTGCGGTACGATTCAGACTAAATTGCGGCGGCGTTTTCTTTTGGAGACGGGTACGAGGTTCTCGTTGGCGTCGATCCAGAAGGTTTTCTTCTGTGGTTTTCTTGTCCAGAAGTGGAAGAAGGTAGGATCGGTTTTAGATCCTTGTAACCTGTGTTGTAATCTGAGTTTTCTGGTGAATACAAGAAGAGAGAAGAAGGGGAGAGAGGACGTAACCCGGTTTTGGGTGAACCTCTGTAATCGCTGCGTTTGTGATTGCTCTGTTTTGTTCCTTTGTGTTTTGTTATTCGTTTCGAATTTCTACTTCTCGGCGCTCCGCATTCCTTACATGTCCCCTAAGGTTCGATCTCATAATGAAATGAGCACAAATCGATGAGGGCATTGCTTAAAAGGGGAGAGCGAATGCGAGATCAAAATTCCAGATCCAAAGTAAAGACATCCATGGTCCATATTAAATCAACATTAAGGCTGCCCAAATTATACCACGCGGAAGCTAAAGATGACGTCAAGCCCTCAAATGACTATATTTTGTTTTTACTGCTTGCAAACCATGCTTAGAGGAGTACAAATACTGATCGGATACTCTATAATAAATGATTAAACAATTGATTGATAAAGTTTCTTTTAAGTTCCTCTTTCCAACTCCATCTTCTTCTTTCTCTATCAAGGCAACCCTCCTTGGCCTTTTTGTTGCAGGAAATAGGAATTGCAGTAACCTAATGGCTATATCAGCCCTGCTTCATCTTCTTTATTACTCCACGGTGCCATTTTCATCTTGCTTTGGTAAATAGAATAAAAATGACTTGGATAGTTTTTGTTTCAGGAAGAAAGGAAAAAAAAGAACAAAACAGGGATGGGAAAAAGAAAACAAAGACAGGAAAGGAGCATCAACACATTTCTTCATTACTCATTCATTCATAGTTGCAATACTTATATAACTGATTACATTGATGCAGGGAGAGATAGCCATAAAAGCAAATACATTGGAAATAAGTAAAAAATTGCAGCGGGAAATGTCAATCAGGTGCGCTTTGTCTTCTGATCCAGGTAAACATTCTTTGAAATTCACCTCTTCATCTTCTCAACTTCTTCACGCTTGCCAACTGCTTCTTGTTCTGCATTTATGTCCTCGACACTAGAACTTCAACACTCTCCCCATAGTGTTGAGACCAGAACTCTTCTCATAGTAATAAACTTGTGTGTCAGCAGTGGCTTAGTCATGTTGTCTGCCAACTGTTTGTTTGCGGGACAAAACAATAGCTCACTTTGTTTGTCTTCAACAAGACCCTTCAGGAAGTGGAAATGAAGCTCTATGTGTTTTGTCCGACTGTGGAATATAAGATTCTTTGCAATTCCTATAGCTGGTGTATTTTCACACCAAATTTGAACTGGGCTAAGATTTCCTTCAACTCCATGTCACCGAGGAGTCTAAATAACCAAATTCCTTCACATGCAGCACTATAGGCCGCAACATATTCTGTCTCGGCTGTGAACAAGGCTACAATCTTCTATTTTCGTGATGCCCAGGGTATCACCTTGCTTCCAAGCATGAAAAAAATGAAACAACTAGCACTCTTTCAATCATCCATATCTCACCCAGTCACTATCTGAGTTGCCTGTGAGTTCAGTGCTTTCTTCCTTTTCATAAAGTAGACCAAGGTGCTTTGTGCCTTTCATGTATCGTAGCACACTCTTGGCAGTGTTGAGGTGCTCTGAACTAGGCTTGGATAGATGCCGAGATAGAATGTTGACAACATTTTCTATATTCGGCCTAGAGTTTGTAAGGTAGATAAGAGATCCTACCATACTTATATACTCAATTTCTGAGATTGGTTTACTTGAATCCAGTTGTGATAGCTTGGTACTGGTGGGCATTGGAATAAAATTAAAATTGCACTCAGTCATGTCAAATTTTTCAAGTAATTTTTCAAAACAGTTCTTGATTAATGAAGATTCTACCCGGTTGCTGCTTGACTTGAAAATCTAGGAAGAATTTCACTAAACCAAGTTCACTAATTTCATATTCTCTTTTCATGATGTTTTTGAAGTCTTAGACAATGTATGATGTTGACCCAATGAAGATTAAATCGTCCACATATAGGCATAGTAGAAGGAAATGACTGGAATCAAACCTCTTTGCATACAATGAAGGCTCATTCTTACTCTTATTACACCCATTTGAGATGAGGTAGAAATCAATCTTTTCATTCTAGGCATGTGGTGCCTGCGTTAGACAGTAAAGAGCCTTTATGAGTCGGTACAACTTCTCCTCTTCTCCTGGTTTCTCAAAACCTTCTAGTTGATTAACATAAATTTCTTCACTTATGGTTCTATTTAGAAAAGCTGACTTAATGTCCAGCTGATGAACTTGTAGCTCAGCTTGAGCTATCACAACAAGTAGGGCACAAATTGTCTCTATTCGAACGACTGGAGCAAAAGTTTCTGTGTAATCAATACCATGGCGTTGGGTATACCCCTCGACAACTATTCGAGCTTTGCATCTCACTACTTTGCCTTCTTCATCTTGCTTAACTTTGTATACCCATTTTAGATTAATAACTTGCTTGTATTGGGGTTTATTAACCAGCTTCCAGGTTTGGTTCTTTTCAACCATTTCAAGCGCTTCTTTTATTGCCTTTACCCAATTAGGATTACATGCAACAGCTGTATAATCTTCTAGTTCTTCTTTCAAAAGGAATGCAGTTGAACTTTGCTCATAAATATCAATTGGGGACTTATACTTCTTAGGAAATGATAACTCTTCTTAAGAATCAGAGTTAGCAGGAGGAAAAATCTCATCTATGTTGGATTCATCTGATGGATTAGATGGCTGGTCTCCTACAGCAACCTCCATAGAGCCTGAACTAAATGTTTGATCTTCTATATCTTCTATCCCTGATTATAATGGGGGAGAAACTTGAGTCTGACCCTGATAACTTCTCAAAATGAAGTTATTTAGGTCATTTTTCGGTCATATTTTTCGTCATAAATGAAAAAATGAGTTTAAATGAAATAGATATACGAGTAAATTCATATTTATTTTATTCGTGATTAATTCGATCTTTTCTTATGTTTTATTGCTAAAAACGCCAAAAAATCAACTTGAAGAAAGAAATCTGCTCAAATATCATGACCTGAAAAAATTGCAACATCAGAAACATAGGTTTCAACATAGTCTAAATGAATTTCAAATTCTAAATTTCAAAATTGGCGCCGATTTCAAAAATGAAAGAATGCTTCTCTCCAAGAGTGGGGGGGGGGGGGGGGGGAGACGTTTAAGAGGGGAAAATCTCTATAGAAATAATCATCTTTTGGAGGATAAAAATTGAATTGCAAGAGAGATCTTCATCTAGGATTTTTGAAAATAACCTTGAAGGAGGCGGCTTGAGCAAGGAGATGGGAAGAACTTTGGGTTGAACAAACGAGCAATGTAAGGAAGAGAATTCTACAGCGATTAAACGTTAAACCATCATGTCTAGTAAGATTTTTCTGAATGTTTGATGTGTTTCTTCCATCGCTATGAACTAAATTTATTTAATCTTTTATTGTGAGAGTACTTGGTCTCATGTAATGATGATGTTCTAAAATTTTATTTGTCATTGTTTGGTGAATAATCTTTATCGACTTTATATCTATATTTTGGAACTTTTGACCAAGGTTTTACTTTAATTTAAATCATCATTATTGATTTACTTGGATTTAAAGAAAAGGCTCAACTAGCTAGTATTTGCAAACGCTGAATTAATCACTTCTCTGTGAGAAAGATCTTAACTCAATTTATTTTACTTGGTCTGTCACATGCACTTGCGTTTAAAATACACAACCGTTTTCAGCATATTAAGTTTTTGACACCCTTATCGGGGAAGTGCAACTAATTTAGAGTATATTTCTTACAATATTAGTAAATCATAAGTATTTAGAGCTCAAGTTTTTTTTTTATTTCTGTTGTGGGTTTTATTTTGCTTTGTTTGTTCTTGTTCCCTGTTGCTTTGTTAGTGCATGTCCCGATATCGATCATCTGAACTATTGCCTTTAAACCTTGAAATTGAACGAATGTGTAGACAAAATAGAAAAGCATTTTGGTTAGAACATATTAACTCTTTAACTATGAATCTGAGTCAACAAAATGCTAACAATGAAAATTATCACGAGGGCTTATAACATGAGAGTCAGTTAGAACAAAATGGTCAACCCGCTGAAATTAGGAGAACCTGTCGAGAATACAACATGCCTTGTAGGGGAGGATTACACTATAGCTTCATTAAGCACACCATTGAAGCGAACAATTATTAAATTGATTCCATGGCTAAGCACCTCGTTCAATATAATAAATTCGATGAGTTTAGCCATGAGGACCCCAATTCTCCCTTACGAACCTTTATAGAGGTATGTGACACATTTAAAATTAATGGCATATTGGATAAAGCAATCAGGCGCCACTTGTTCCCATTCTCTCTGAAAGGAAGGGCAAATGAGTGACTCGATTCCCATTATGGCCTCACCACATGGCTACAAGTGATAGACAAATTCTTAGCCAAATATTTTTTACCTGCCAAAATGGCGAAACTAAATACGAGACATAACTACTTTATGCAAGAGAATGGGGAAACTCTTAATCATGCGTGGGAGCAGTTTAAGGAACTCATGTGAAAGTGTTCTCACCATAGTTTAGCTATTTATCAACAAGTGTGAACCTTCTATGATGCCCTCCAGACATATTTTATGATTCAAGTAGATGGAGTTGCAGGAGGATCTCTCATTAAATATCCCAAGGATGCATATGCTATTCTCGAAGATTTATCATCCAATAATTATCAATCATTTGATCGACAAGTTCCTTCTCCTTCCATGGGTGGCATGTACCAAGTAGGCCAATTAACTTATTTTGTCGCACAAATGGCTGTTCAATTCAGTTCGATGAATAAGAGGTTAGATGACCTAACTTTAAATCAAACACAAATGAATCCACGGGTAAATAACATAGTTACCCCTCTGATTATCATGAACCATTCACTCACGGTTGAACAACTTATATATCATAACGAGAAGGTTAACTACGTAGGGGGCAACCTATGCATATTAATAATAATAATGCATTCTCGAACTATTATAATGCGGAATTGCATAATTATCCCAACTTTTCATGGAAGAATAAAACTGGAATGGAACACCCACCCGGATTCAACTCAAATTCACATCCATCCCAAAATAATAAATATAATCAACACGGGTTTTCTAGGAAATTATCTGATGAGATAATCATTGAATCCATGCAAAAAAGTGACGCTCTCATTACTAGCTTAAAGGGTTCATTATGCGTAATTGAATATCAATTTGGACAAATTGCCAACGCCTTGAGCCATAGAACATAAGGGTCACTCCCAATTAATACCACTCCAAATCTAAAGGGAGATAACTAACATTACAAACGGTCACATTGCGAAGTGGAAAAGAGTTAGTGAGTGAGACTACAAATGAATAAGATAGGAAGAACAATGAAGAAAAGGAGTTGGAGGATGTTAATCCTTGTGCTAATGAAAAGTAAAAACAAAATGATAACGGTAAGGAGGAGGAAGTGGAGGTACTAGAAGAGAAGAAGAGAAAACCCAATGACATAGTAACAAAGAAAAAAGATAATGTGATAGTCTATCCACCGCCTCCCTTCCCTCAAAGATTAAAGAAAAGTAAACTAGATCAATAGTTTCAAAAATTTGTAGAAATCAGTAAGAAGAAATAAATATTCTTTTTACTGAAGCTTTAGAATAGATGTGGAGCTATCCGAAATTCATGAAAGATATTCTATCTAAAAAGAGAAAATTTGGAATAAATGAAACGATAGCACTTACTCAGGACTGCAGTGCCATACTTCAAGAAAGACTCCCACCCAAATTAAAAGATCTGGGGAGCTTTACTATACCGTGTTCTATAGGATATCAATTCGAAGGTAAGACGCTATACGATCTAGGAGCGAGAATTAACTTGAAGCCTCTATCAATATATAGAAAGTTAGGGTTGAGAGAGATTTCAAAAACTTCCATAACCTTGCAATTGACCAATAGAACACTTGCATTTCTAAAAGGGATAGTTAAAGATGTCTTAGTCAAGGTAGATAAGTTAATTTTTCCGATGTATTTTGTTGTTTTGGATATGGAGGAAGATAAAGAGGTTACCATTATTGCAGGGAGGTCATTCATAGCTACGGGGAGGACACTGATTGATGTTCAAAAGATATAGTAGATCATGAGAGTAAATGACGAGCAAGTAACATTTAATTTACCAAAGGCTCTGAAATTTCCCCATAGAGAGGAGGACAACATGTAAGAAATTAACCATATATCTATATATGATTATAAGTGAGGTATCAAATATGAAGAGCAAGATGTTATATTAACTCAAGAGGATTTATCTGATGACGAAGATGAAATTCAGGAATGTTTACAAGTATTCGAGAAACAAATTGCTTGGTTATGTAAATCAGAACTACTAGAAATACCTGAAAAATCCTTGGCGGTCAAGCCTTTCATTGTTGATCCACCAACACTAGAGTTAAAATCTCTTCCCGATCATCTTACGTATGTTTACCTAGGAGAGAATGACACATTATCGGTAATTTTCAACTCAAAACTACAACCAGAACAACAACAAAAGTTAATTAAATTATTAAAACAATATAAGTTGACATTGGGTTGGACTATAGTAGATGTTCGAGATATAAGCCCTTTATTATGCATGCATAAGATTCTCTTGGAAGAATCTTTTAAGGGATCTATAGAGCCCCAATGTCGTTTAAGTCTACCTATGAAGGAAGTGGTTAAGAAAGAGATCATAAAATGGTTAGATGCAGAGATCATTTACCCTATCTCGGATAACACATGGGTTTTATCGGTGTAATGTGTCCCAAAGAAAGGAGGGATGGCGGTAATAAGGAATGAGAAGGATGAGATGGTATCCACTAGAATGATTACTGGGTGGCGTATTTGTATGGACTATAGGAAGCTAAATAAAGCCATAAGAAAGGATCATTTCCCTCTACCTTTCATTGGTCAAGTTTTAGATAAATTAGTGGGGAATGATTTTTTTTATTTTCTAGATGGATATTCATGCTATAATCAAATTACTTTAGACCTTGAAGACAAGGAAAATACTACATTCACTTGTCCTTATGAGACTTTCACATTTAGGAGAATGCCCTTTGGCTTATGTAATGTGTCAACAATTTTTCAACGCTGTATGATTGCTATTTTCTCTGACATTTTGGATTATAGCATTGAGAATTTTATGAATGATTTCTCTATTTTTGGAAAATCATTTGAAGCTTATTTAGATTGTTTAGAGAAGGTGTTTACACATTATGTAGAAACTAATCTTGTTTTAAATTGAGAGAAATATCACTTCATGGTAAGTGAATGGATAGTACTTGGACATCACGTTTCTAGAAATGGGTTAGGAGTGGATAAAGCAAAATTAGATCGATGTGATCAAAAAGTTACCACCACCCAAAATATGAAAATGGTGCGAAGCTTCTTAGGACACACTGGCTTTTTCTAAAGATTTATTAAAGACTTTGTGAAAATTGCAAAACCGTTGAGTGGATTACTAGAAAAAGACGTAAAGTTTCATTTTAGTCATGATTATATAAAAGCTTTTGACGAACTTAAAAATCATTTGTCCACTACACCTATTGTAGTGACTCCTGAGTGGGAAGAATCATTTGTTTTAATGTGCGATGCAAGTGATTATGTTATGGGAGTTGTCTTGGGAAAAGTGCGGGCGGAAGGTCATCCGCACGATAGCTTACGCTAGTAAAACCCTGATCGATGCACAAGTAAATTACACTACCACCAAAAATGAATTATTAGTGGTAGTTTTCACATTTGAGAAGTTTAGATCTTACCTCATGTGCACAAAGGTTATAGTGTACACTAATCATGTTGCAATTCATTATCTTATGAAGAATGTGTCACAACCCATATTTTCTCTGAATTTAAATGAATATCAGAGTAAGAGAAAACATACGCCGTGATGCCACGTCGTGCAAGGGACAACTACAGATGTTCAGGCAAACTCCAATTCTAGCACACTTTATAAAGATACCAAATTATAATGTGAAGAAAGCATGTTTTAAGTTAAGTTTTGGATGACCGTATCCCTCAGCTCAGTGAATCAATTAGTCCACGATTGAAAATATAGGTTTACGCTGCAAAAAATATCTTGTTTACATTAATTGACATCCTACATGAGTAAATACATCTATATAAAACAACTCATGGTATGCACGACTCTAGATTTAGTATAAGTATGAAAATAGCTTTTACGTTCACCAAACATAATGATGTTAGTTTTGAAATATGTCATGTATGAGGTGATAGAAGTAATACTTTTATAATTTAAAATATCTAACATGCAACCTAGCATAAAACCTTTCCAGAGAGCAAGTAAGTAGAATAAATCATACAAAAAAGACTTAGCTACTAACAAGTATTTAACAAAATCCTGTGGACGTCAACAACCTGACACGAACCCATCAAAAGTAATGTATGTATGAACCAAGAAAAATAAACAACAACTACCTCACAATCGGTGATGAAGAGACAGTTGCAGAACGCCAGCCAAGAACCAGCCGTAATCGCTCAACCGACTACTTATCCAAGCCCGAGGCATTCACAGAAAGAATACCTCAGCAAACATGAAAATGTAAGCATGAAAAAGTAAGAAAGTTGCACCAAGTGCGAAACGAAGCCATGCTTCGAGAACATCTGCAAAAGTAAGCAGAATAACATATACTTGTACAAAATGAGGAAAGAGACTTAACAACTCTACTCATGTGAATCTTTAACACTGGTAAGCAATGGTCCTGAGTTGGTGGCCACATTGTCCAACCCGAGCTTACGAACCAAAAATGTTTCAAGAAGGTACTGCGGTGGTGACCACATTGTCCGACACAACCAAGCAGTCCAAATGCCTCAATAAAGCACTAGGGTGGTGGCCTCAATGTCAAACTCAACCCATCAATCCAAACATATAAACAAGGTACTGTGATGATGACCACTTTGTCCAACTTAACCTCACAGTCCCAAATATAACTCCAGCAGTATAATGATTCACAATTTGGCACTAGGTTGGAGGTACTGTATCCACTGCCAACCAAAAGCCATACTTAACAACCATAACAAATCACTCCAAGTCATACTCATCAAATTCAACTTAATTTGGAGAGAAATTTCTAAGTTTTAGCTGCTTCGTCGACTATACACGACGAATGTAGTAGCCATACGACACCGCATAATTCATTCAATGCCATACTAAGTCTGGGAAAAAGCGTTGAGTACACTCGACGCTGTGTGGAGTGTAGTCAAAGCACTCAGCGCCACACTAAGTTTGGGGAAAGGCATCGAGTATACTTGATGCCGCGTTGAGTGTAGTCAAAGCACTCAGCGACACACTAAGTCTGGGGAAAAGCGTCGAGTACACTCGACACCGCATTGAGTGTAGTCAAAGCACTAAACACCCTACCCGCTAACTCAACAATTTCACATTCACTTAACGCCATAATAGCTTTACTCAACGCCGCGTTGAGTGCATTTAGCGCACTCAATGCTTTTGACTTAGCCTCACAGATCACTCAACGCCAAGGCTATACACTCAACGCCAAGTTAATAACACTCAACGCCAAGCCTTAAACAGTCAACACACTCAACGACAAGCCTTAAACAGTCAACACACTCAACGCCAAGCCTTCACTCAACACTACATTGAGTGTATCAAGCACACTTAATGCTTTTTTACTTAGCCTCTCAGCCCACTCAACGTTGCGTTGAGTGTATCCAGCACACTCAACGCTTTTTACTTAGCCGCACAGACCACTCAATGCCCAAGGCAGAAAACTTGCAGAAACCCTGTCTTTCCTAAACAGAGGTTCCTAGACTTATAATCACTCAAATTTTTTGTGTGACAACCGCTAAACCTAGACTAGAACTAAGTTCATTTCTTAGGAGTAAGGGAAGGGTGGACAAGGTAGGAGTCAAACACAAGAAAAAGGCTTTTTCCTGACCATAGCAAGAAGAAAAAAGCTAAATTGCTGTTATACTAAGTACTATACTATAGCTAAGAAAATTTAGAAAAACCAATAAAGAACATAAGTCTTGCCTCAAGATCTTCCAAAATTCGGCCTCACAAACGCTCCGCTTCAAGGATTGGCCGCAAGAACTCTTAGGCAACCATTCCTGAAACTTTTTAGGACGAAAGAGGGTCAAGGTGAGAAGCCCTAATGCCAAAAGTCCAATAAATTAAAATTACTTACCACCAACTCGTAGATCTCGGCGAGAGCTTCCCGAATATACTCTCCAACAACGATTTCGTGCACCAGAGCTCCTACAAGTGGTGGCTGAAAGTTTAGCGAAACCCGCCGCCCTCTTTTTTCTACATTTTTTATCCGAAGACTTAATGATGCACTATGGGCCTTGCACACTACTTTTAAAACTCCACTTGGTTTAACTCTGTATAGGCTAGTCTATGAAAAATCATGTCATCTACCTCTAGAGCTTGAGCACGGTGTGTATTGGGCGATAAAGAAAATTAATTATGATTTTCAAGATGCGGGCAAAAAGAGATTTCTGCAATTAAATGAATTAGAGGAGATTATGATACAAGCATATGAGAACTCCAAGATCTATAAGGAGCGGACAAAGAAGTGACACGACCGATGTCTGAAGGAAAAATAGTTCGATCCGGGACAATTAATTTTGTTATTCAATTCTTGCTTAAAATTGTTTCCCGGGAAGCTCAAATCGCATTGGTCGGGTCTGTTTAAGATTAAAGTGGTCCATCCTTACGACGCGGTGACTATTCTGAATGAAAATGACGAAACTGGGTTCAAGGTAAATGGAGAAAGGCTGAAATTATATTTGAGAGGCGATGATGATCGAGTGGTGTCGTGTGTAACACTCCATTAATTTAGTATCGTCCTGCCGGAACTGTAAATTAAGCTCTTGTTGGGAGGAACTCATCATCTATAAAATATATATATATATATATATTAATAATAATATAAAATAAATAAAATTAAGTAATTTGTTGATTTAGAGGTTTGTTTTAGTATTAAATAAGAGGAAGCTTCATGATGAATGAGCCTTTGTGAAGGAAGGCAGAATGTTGCAACACAAAAAAATATGTTGCAACTTTTTTTTCTATCAGCTTGCATTGAGGGGTGTTGTCGAGTAGTGTTGAATTGGTTCAACTGAACCAGTGCATGTTTACCCGCCGATAGTCTGGTAAGCTATTTTAAAATGTTAAAATTGATTAACCCCTTGCCTAATATGATTCATACCAAATTAAGCCCAATTAACTCCCCCCCACATCATCCGTATTAAACCAAATGGGTTTAATATCCCCAAATCGGGTTCAGGAAAAATATTTCCATTTCTTTTTTTCTTTTGGTCGCGCGCAAGGGCACGAGAGAAGGCGAAGCCCCGTGATCTCGATTTTGAGGGGGAAGAGCGAGAATCTCTGGCAATCTACGTTGGCGGAAGAAGGCGAGACCACCTGCAGTATAGGACGTGAGAACTCCTGAAGGTATACCTTGCAACCCTAAGTCAAGCAAGGAAGAACCTCTCGACTGCTTTGTTTTTTCTCAGTGTTGGTTTCGTTTTTGTTAGACTAGGTCATGTCTTCGAAGAAGAAGGGAAGGTGAAAGGAAATCACCGCAAAAGAGTGACAATTTTGAGTGATGAAGCAACCCACTGCTTCCAATCACTGCAGTCTATTCCTCCAACCTATGAATTAGGGTTCAAGATGGAGAAAATGGCTTGGAGTGTTGCCTATGCCGACCAAATCAAGGCCCTGCAGTAGGAAACATTTTGTCACCCGTGAACTGAAGCCATTCTACCCCGGCTTTATGAATTTTATGCTAATGCACCTAATGTGGAGGAAGGAAAAGTTTTTATAAGAGGAAAGTGGGTGGATTTTTCCGCAGCTATAATCAATGTATTCTTCGATTTGGAAAATAACATTATTGACGATCATGCTACGATTCTATCAATCGTGCCTTTAGAGGAATTGACCACTGTAGTTTGTGGTGCACACATACCGAATTGGGCAAGCAAGAAGGCAAAAATTGTGAAATCAACGTGTCTTTCACGAGAAGCAAACGTTTGGCTCCTATTTGTTAATGCAAGTATTTTACCCATACCTCATTTAAACAATGTACATTTAGATAGGATTGCACTCATCTACAACATTAGGAAAGGTGTAAATGTAAATGTGGGGAGAATCATTTCCCGACTCATCTGGCAGAAGGTCAATGAGAAAAAATGAAGCATCTTTGGTTCCCCACCATAATTGCAGAGTTGTGCCGCATTGCAAGAGTAGTACAATCAAATAAGGATATGGTGACTCAGGTGGGACGTCACATTACTGAGACAGTCGTGGAAGTGAACATCAAGGTATCTGCTGAATCCTTAGTGAAGAAGGAAGGACTAAAGTTAAAGAGGGTTGAGCAGTCTACAAGACTATTGGCAGCCGACCCCATTTGTATTGGTCTCTTCATGCCAGATATGGATAATGCCACCAAGATTTTGATGAAAAATGTCGAATACTTGAAGTCCTAACAAATGTGTCAATATCTATAATTCGATTCGAAGCTGAATGATCTTCATGCCAATGTAACTTTGCTGATAGAGAAAGCCAAGATTTCTATACCAGAGCTGAGCTTTGACATGTCAGCCCAATTCGATCGTAAGGGTTTCTTGTTGAATTCTAACCGGTATAGGCTTGATCCGACAGTGGTGGTGAAAAGGGAGGTTTAAGAGGACGATACAGAAGATGAGGATGAGACAGACGAGGATGAATAAGAATAAGAGGAGGAAAAAAGTGAGGGAGAGGAATGAATCGCATATACTACGGGGTTTATTTTGAGCTTTAAGCCTTCCAGGTTGCTTAGAATTAGGGTTTTGGTACTTTTATATTTTTGACATGGTAATACGTTAGGCATTGGGTGATGTTTAATATTGGAATGCTAGTTATAACTTTTTTACTGTTTAATATTGTGACGCTAAATTTTTAATTTATTTATGCTGAATGGACTGTTTGGTTGTGATGTTTTGTGGTGATATGTTTTGTGTTATGATTTTATTATGCATGTGAGCTTCACTTACATTATGGTTCTTATACTACACTATTTGGACACTTGCCTAATAACTAATATGCAAATAATTTTCATGCGATGCTACCTTTATCATGATATTGCTTTGAATGATATTATGTGTTGTTGCCGAGTAGGTGTTGCTAAAGATCAAATATGTTGTAGTGTGTATAGTAAATTGGATTTAAATGCGTTGGAATGCTGTTAGGATTGATACATGACAATGTTCTTATGACGCCCTTTTTGAACTTGTATTATTTTTTATTGCTTCTGATGATGCACATGGAAGCAGGCAAAAACTATATCTTGTGCTTTAATTTTTATACATGTCGAAGATATAAGTAATGCAAGTTACAACTAGTGGCTAGGATTGAAGAAGGTCACCTCATAAAGGAGTAAATTGGGTACATCATCAAGAAGTAATGGACAATCATGCTAACACTCCAATTTCAAGGGAGTATTTAAATTTCAAGTTTCTTTTTGTACTTATCTTTATGCGCTGATTAGTAAAAATATTTTAGAAGTATTTTCATGGGTAATGAGGTATTTTTGCTAGAGACTAGCAAAGGTAAAAGTGTGGAGGTGGGGGTTGTATAACCCCTTCCATTTGAGTGAGGAGTAAGCTTCTATAATAATAGTTGTTGATCCTAATTCTCGATATAATTAAAGAAAAAAATTAATCAAGATTACTTGATGATTATTGAAGAGTTCATATTTTTGATTTGAAGTTAGTAAGATGGGTAAAATCTCTCTTAAATATTTCTTTTATCCACAATTATCTTTAAAAGAATTTTCTTCCTAAAAATAGATCTTTATTGACTTCTAAAAGTAACAATGGAAGGGCGAGCAAGAATCGGGTTGAAGATGTAAGCCAAAGCATGAAGAAGACTAGTTAATTTGTAAGAATGATTAGGGCTTTTGTTTGATCATTTCATGTCTTACTACCTAAATTTGATTTTATCTCCTGTTACCCTTTGAGCTCAAACCTTGAATGACCATGCATAATTTTCCGACAATTCTTATAATTATTTCTTAGTAAGCTTTTCCACTGTGGGTGATTATTTAAAAAAATGTATCATAGTGATATGTGTCCTAAGTGTGTGTATATCTACTTGAAATGATTCCTACTATGAACTAAAAAGGGATAAAAGAGAATGTGACATAGTGATATGCGGTTTAGGTATGTATATTAATATTTGGAATGATCTCAATGTTGAAGCCAAAAATGACCTCAACGAATGTTCACAAACCAGGGTGCAGCCGACGCCTACTTCTCTCAAACCTCGACCCTTGACTGGCTGCTAAGGTCCTAAAACTGACCCAATGCCTCAGCTGGGAGGTCTCACCTCACACCCGGAAGATCTCGGAGAGCTTCCCCTCCAAAGCCAAATGCTGGGCTGGGAGCTCTTCAGAAAGCACTAGGGTTGGAGAATAATGAAAAGCCTGCTTTCCAAAGAGCCCTTATGGGTCTATTTATAGCCTACCCTTAACCTGAAAATACTGAAATACCCCTGACGGGTCTGCCAATAGCCGAATCCCGCGGTCATCCCAGGGGCATATAGGTAATTTTACCCGAGGATAATGAAATAATAAAATAATCTCTCCCTGGGCGTCAGGCCCTACCACATGGACCCACCTGACGAGAACTTCGGCCGAGAAGGCTCTCGTCGGGTCCCAAGTGAGCTTACCTTGGCGAGAGCTCCGACCAAGAAGGTTCTCGCCCTAGGTGGTCTTAATGCCATTACCGTTGAAGGCTCACCCAATGCCCTCTCGCCTACCTCTGGGTGGGAGATCCCTCAAGGCAGAAGCTCGTCCAACCTGAAGCCCGAAGCCTGGCGCGAAGGGTCTCGCCTACAGCTAGGCGGGAGCCCCTTAAGAAGCGGGAACTCTGTTGATTTTACCCTTGGGCTAGCCTGAGTCTAGCCCAACTCGGACCATTGAAGCTTCTGGGTTATACCCAGCGAATATGGGGTTGTACACAATCCCCGCTCTTTTCGAGCTAGCCCTGCGCTCGACAAGACAAGTCCAACCCCAAAATATTCGCTGGACACGTGCCTGTCAGCCAAGAGAATCTTTCGGTGGGCCCTACTGCGGCTATAAATACGCGCTGACAGGCGACCATAAGTCTTGCCTCTGAACTTCTGTTTCTTGACTGAACTCTCGCCTGAGATTTTTTGGCGCGAGACCACGATGTATGCTAAATGCACTGCCAAGCCACTTCCGCAGGACCTTCAAGATCGGTTACTCGCGGCTCAGGCGCGAGCCCTAGCGAACAGTGCTGCGGTAGCGCCCTGGCTATTGAGGAAATCTCCAACCGCTGGTCCTTCTGAGCCGAAGAAGAAGAAAAAGGAAAAGAGAAAAGCGAAGGTGGTCCGGCGAGACCTTTCTCGCGAAAACAGGAATCCACCTTCTCCTAGTCCAAATCCCGCGGGGGATCCCTCCCCGCACATGGTATGCCTTCCGACCATGCCTACTGAGATGATTGCATTATAAGACCAATAGCTAACGCGACCTCTCGCAGGAGTCTGTTCCAAATGACAACGCTGGGTCTTCCTCGATTGCCCCAGACTTGTCAGCTCCCCCTCCTCAGGATCAAACGAGGGTCTCAGAGGAAATTCTTCCGGTTGAGACCCGGATGATAGGTACATTTTCTGTCACTTCTCAATACTGTAACCATGCCCTTTTTTTTTCTGAACTGTCTTCTCGCAGTGTCAGCTTCCGCCGACCCGGGTCTCGCCACCCGGGAAGATGAGGCGAGAACTGTTGAACTGCCTCCCCCAGCAGCTAATCCCGCCCTGCAGGCGGGAAGGGTGGCTTCTGATCCTTCCGCTACTCCCAAGGATGCCGATCATCCTTTGAGAGAAGATAACTCCCCCCATACTTCCGGCCAGGCCGGGATCATCGTGCGCAAGCCATTCCGCCCGGGGCGAGGCAAGCCTCTTCACCTTCTTTATGGAACCGATGGGGGGGGGGGGGGGTTGGGCCTTCTTGCCCGACGTCAGTCGACGGATCTTGCCGGATTGCAGGTATGCGAGACATCCTTGTCAGCTAATCGTTACGCCTTAATTAAATACTTGGGCGCTCTTTTGCAGGGGATCCCAGCTTGCGGTCGGGAGCCAACGAGGGAGAAGAGGAAGAAGAAGAAGAAGGAGAAGAAGAAGGAGAAGGAGAAGAAGAAGAAGATGGCGAGAGCTCCCCCCTCCCTTCGTCTGGCGAGATAGAGGAAACCTTGAACAGCGTCGGGAACGCGAAGGGGCGAAGGAGAAAGATCTCGGCCCTCTTGTCCAAGCTCATCCAGCGAGACCGTGCTCGTACCGCCGCAGCGAAAGTGTTTCGCGAATCCGTGGAGCAAAGGCTGGAAGCTCTGGAGCGAGATTTCTTCTTGGGTGAGACTGATCGACCGGGAGGGCCTACTGCCGGGTCTTCGCCAGGGAGATGCATCGCGCAGATCCGGGATCATGCTCGGCGGATCAACCTAGGGTGTACCACCCTGTCCTCCTATTTCAACCCGCTGGTGCCTCCAAGAACTAGGCGGCGGGAACGAGGACGATGGCGCTGGGAACCCTACTAGTCCTCTAGATCTCGCTTCTTCTCTCTTCGTAGCCTCCCTTTCTGCCAATGTACCTTCATGCTTGCAATAACAGTTATTATTATCAATTTTATTCAGCTCTCACCAGCGAGAGCGTGCCCTTATCCGTCTCTTCTTTTATTGTGCTGCGATTTTAAGAATGTGCCGGAACTAGGATGCTTGCGCCGAAACTAGGATGCTTGCGCTGAAACTAGGATGCTTGCGCCGAAACTAGGATGCTTGCGCCGAAACTAGGATTCTTGTGCCGAAACTAGGATGCTTGCGCCGATTAGAAATGAGTGTTGATTAATGTCATCCCGAGGGAGAAAACCGAGGCGTCGCCGGCCCAGATCGTGACAGCTGTACTCCGTCATTATTTTCTCTCTCTATCGGACAGAGCCGTAATGATCACGGTTCCCTATAAATAGGGAAGTCCACCAACCGCATTTACTTCTCCGATCCGGAACCTCAACTCCCTTTCATTGCTCTCGCGCTCTTGCTCCCGCCTCTACCTCTCTATTGATCTCGCTCTTACCCATAAACCAAAATGCCGGGCGAGAATGAGGGTCGCGCTCATTGCGCGGAAGCGTTCCGAAAGCATCTCTTTCCTTCCTGCACCCTTACCCTGGACGAGTACAACATGATCGTCAACCGTTTCATTCCTTCTGGCTTCTCGGCGAGGAACCCAGGTAATCATGACAAGGTGAATATCCCGGGGGCGGGAGAGCTTGCCATCCCCTTCGAACATTTTGAGGTGGGTTTCCGCCTTCCCCTCTGGCCGGAGATTCGCCAAGCCCTCCGCTACTACGGGATAGTTCCTGCCCAGCTGAACCCGAACTCCGTCGCGATCCTTGTGGCGTTCATATGCTACATGCGATCCGAGAGGATTGGGTTCAGCCTGCCAATCTTCCGGAAGCTGTTCAACTTCCATGCCAAAGGAGGGGTGGTCTTCTTCTCCGGGCAGCTGCTCAAGACTACCGGTCTCGCCAACAAACATCACCACTGGGGCGAGAAGTTCGTCTACGTCACCGGCGACTTCGCCAACCTCCCGCTCCAGCCTGTACAGTACGAGGATGCCGCCTATAAGCCGCCCGCTCTAGGGTCGCGCGAGAGCGCGATTCTGGAGTTCTTTGGCACGAAGGAGTTCGACGTCCACTTCCTCCGGCGAGACGTCGACTCCCTTCCTCCCGCCCACCCGGGCGAAGGTATGGTCTTACCCTAGATTTGATTCCTTGTCAGGATCTTCTTGTGCTGAATAACGGCAACTTTGCAGGAGAGCGGGAGGTCCCCCTGTGCCAACCTTTCGCCGAGGCCCAGGGTGCCGAGAGTCGGGCCGCGAGAGATTCTCTCGCTCTCGCGAGAGCTAGCGCTCGCGCCTGCCGGGATGAACCAGCTCATCCCCTGCCGCCAAAAGCCAAGAAACGGAAAGGCACCATTACTACCCTTCGATCGTTGGAGAGGCCAAAGCCGTCTTCTGCCGAGAAGGGGAAATCCTTGGCAGTCTCGCCCGTCCAATCTCCCCCCTGGGCAGGTCCTTCGAAGGGCTTCTACAGAGGGCCAGCGAGATGAATGCTGCTGCCAGGAGCCGTGCTGAGGCTTCCGTCGGGAACCCACCGGCCGCAAGCGAGGCTGGGGGAGGAGGGGCCGTTGCCGAGACCTCTGCCCAGACTCCGCCCAAGGAGGTGCCGAAAGGGCACATAAACTATGGTTTCAGCATGAAGTACCTCGACGCCGTGGGGAAGCCTCAACTCCAGTGGGACCCCGCGTCCAACCTGATCAAGGTTTCGACACTCCTTCCCAGCTGGGAGGAGCGAGACGAGGTCACTGGCGAGGCCTTCTCGCTAGGCTACGACCTCTACAGCCGAGAGGACGCCAGCGTCTACGACCAGACGCCCACCCGGCTCTTGGCCTTCGACTCCACCCGGGCCCTGCTGCGCGGGTTCAAGCTCGCGCACATGTGCGCTCGCCGGAGCATCATCATAGATAAGAATTTCACGGATATGTACAAGGCGAGGGAGGGTGCAGTGGCACAAGCTCGTGCCTTGGAGAAAGAGCTCGCGAGTGCTCAGCAAGAACTGGCGAATGCTCAACAACTGCTATCCTTACCCCCCGCAGCCGAGGTAAGCGAGACCTTCTTGGACTCTTGTTCTCGCTTCTTGAAGCCACGTTTGTGCCACATTTCTCTGAGCTGATCTGTTTTCCACAGGATTCCGTCCCATTCATGGCGCTCTGCGCGGAGCTGGCATACGTGCGCCACAAGAACGTCATGCTGAGGGACCAACTCCGGCGTGCGGAAGCGGCGAAAGGCCCGCCTCCTCTGACGCTTGACGAAAGGCTGAAGAGTCGTCACTTCTCGGAGTACGACATAGACAAGCTACTGCAGGAGAATGCCCAGGCCACTGTCAAGCTCACCCTCGAGACATTGCGGGACTTTAAGCTACTGCGAGAGGCGTGCGAGACCATCATTGCCGACCAACTCCTCCCATGGATCTTCGACCCCATCCCGAAGCCTCCAGGTGCGCCCGACTCCCCACCCTCGGACATCCCGAAGCCTTCTACCGCTGCCGGCGAGACGTCCGAGGCGAGCTCTGGTGAGGGATCCGACGAGGATTCGAGCGAGAGCACCAACGGTGATTACAGCGCGCCCCCTTGAAGGGTCTTTCCTTTTGTTATTAGTCTCTTTTGTAATGAGCGAGAAGCTCCAAACTCCTGTAATTTATTATTAAATATAATGCAATGCTTTACTTCTCGCTGTCGATGTGTTTGCTTGAATGAGTATGTTAGTCAGCCAAGTGACTTCCGCGCGGGCTTCCGCCGAGACCCTTAGTCTCCTTGGGGTAACCTTCCTTAGAGATCAATTAGGCGGGAGCCTTGCGCTATCGATTAGGTCGTCCTGCCCAGGTCTGCCGGAAGCCTTCTTCGGCGAGGTCCTCCTAGCCGAGACCTCCACTGGCCGAGATCTTTAGGGCCTCGTTTCCGATCTAGGCCAGGGCCGTGTCAAAACTTCTTCCGACAAACTAAACTTATGCCCCACCGGCGAGCCTTCAGACCTGCCAGCTAGATCGGAGCCTGTGCAGCGGGTCTACCTGCGGCCGAGCCAAGCTCGTCGTAACACAGAGTAGCTTCAAATCAAGAACCAAGGACCAAGAGCCAAGGACTCAACCTATCCCCCACAGGCGAGCCTTCAGACCTGCCAGCTAGATGAGAGCCTGCGCAGCTGGTCTACCTGGGGCCAAGCCGAGCTCGGGGTGTTGATGAAGATCAAACCAAACCTCTCCCCCACAGGCGAGCCTTCGGACCTGCCAGCTAGATGTGAGTCTGCGCAGCGGGTCTACCTGGGGCCGAGCCGAGCTCGGGGTGTTGATGAAGATCAAACCAAACTTCTCCCCCACAGGCGAGCCTTCGGACCTGCCAGCTAGATGAGAGCTTGCGCAGCGGGTCTACCTGGGGCCGAGCCGAGCTCGGGGTGTTGATGAAGATCAAACCAAACCTCTCCCCCGCAGGCGAGCCTTCAGACCTGCCAGCTAGATGAGAGCCTGCGCAGCAGGTCTACCTGGGGCCGAGCCGAGATCGGGGTGTTGATGAAGATCAAACCAAACCTCTCCCCCGCAGGCGAGCCTTCGGACCTGCCAGCTAGATGAGAGCCTGCGCAGCGGGCCTACCTGGGGCCGAGCTGAGCTCGGGGTGTTGATGAAGATCAAACCAAACCTCTCCCCCACAGGCGAGCCTTCAGACCTGCCAGCTAGATGAGAGCCTGCGCAGCGGGTCTACCTGGGGCCGAGCCGAGCTCGGGGTGTTGATGAAGATCAAACCAAACCTCTCCCCCAAAGGCGAGCCTTCGGACCTGCCAGCTAGATGAGAGCCTGCGCAGCGGGTCTACCTGGGGCCGAGCTGAGCTCGGGGTGTTGACGAAGATCAAACCAAACCTCTCCCCCACAGGCGAGTTTTTGGACCTGCCAGCTAGATGAGAGCCTGCGCAGCGGGTCTACCTGGGGCCGAGCCGAGCTCGGGGTGTTGATGAAGATCAAACCAAACCTCTCCCCCACAGGCAAGCCTTCGGACCTGCCAGCTAGATGAGAGCCTGCGCAGCGGGTCTACCTGGGGCCGAGCCGAGCTCGGGGTGTTGATGAAGATCAAACCAAACCTCTCCCCCACATGCGAGCCTTCGGACCTGCCAGCTAGATGAGAGCCTGCACAGTGGGTCTAACTGGGGCCAAGCCGAGCTCGGGGTGTTGATGAAGATCAAACCAAACCTCTCCCCCACATGCGAGCCTTCGGTCCTGCCAGCTAGATGAGAGCCTGCGCAGCGGGTCTACCTGGGGCCAAGCCGAGCTCGGGGTGTTGATGAAGATCAAACCAAACCTCTCCCCCGCAGGCGAGCCTTCGGACCTGCCAGCTAGATGAGAGCCTGCGCAGCGGGTCTACTTGGGGCCGAGCCGAGCTCGGGGTGTTGATGAAGATCAAACCAAACCTCTCCCCCACAGGCGAGCCTTCGGACCTGCCAGCTAGATGAGAGCCTGCGCAGCGGGTCTACCTGGGGCCGAGCCGAGCTCAGGGTGTTGATGAAGATCAAACCAAACCTCTCCCCCACAGGCAAGCCTTCGGACCTGCCAGCTAGATGAGAGCCTGCACAACGGGTCTACCTGGGGCCGAGCCGAGCTCGGGATGTTGATGAAGATTCCTTCAACCAGACCTATTCTACTATCAGGATAAGAAGACATAGTCGGTCAAAATAAAAAGCATTATGATAGCATTTTTGGAGACAGCCAATGTTTTGAAATGATAACATTGAAAAGATAACATTTATTTACAACATTACAATCCTTCTTTCCCCTTACGGGTAGAAGCGTTTTAAGTCATCCCCGCTCCAGGTGTGGCTCAAGGTCCTTCCCTCCTCATCCTGGAGGTAGTAACCCCCATTAGCCAGAGTCTTCTCTACTATGTAAGGCCCTTCCCAGCTGGGGTTGAGCTTGCCAACCGGGGCCGACCTTCCTCCCGCGTCGACCTTTTTCAGCACTAGGTCCCCCTCGGCGAATTGCTTGACTCTAATGTGCTTATCGAAGTACCTGACCATTCGCCATTTGATCTCTTCTTGCCTGATGGCAGCAACATCCTGCAACTCTTCCACCATATCCAACGAGAGGCGCAACTCTTCCTCGTTCCCCAACCTCCAAGCTTCGCTTCCTTCACCCGCGACCGTGACCCATGGAGACCGAACCTCGAACTCCACCGGGAGGACAGCCTCACATCCATGAGAAAGCTTGAAGGGGGTCTCCCCTGTGTCCGTGTTCGGGGTTGTTCGCAAGGCCCACAGGACGGAAGGGAGTTGCTTCACCCAGTTACCCTTCAGGTTTTCCACCTTCTTCTTGAGCAAGTTCACGAAGATCTTGTTCGCCGCTTCCACCTGGCCATTGCTCCGGGGGTAATGGACAGAGGCAAACCTGAGGTCTATCCCTAATTGAGTACAAAAGCTGATGAACTCTTCGCTGGAAAATTGGGGACCATTATCCGTCACTATCGCTTGGGGTAGCCCATGCCTGCATACGATCTCCACCCAAACAAAGTTCCTGATGACCTGGGAGGGAACCTTGGCTAGAGCTTTGATCTCCAGCCACTTTGAGAAGTAATCGATCATGACTAGGAGGAACCTCCTCTGCCCGCTAGCTTGAGGAAAGGGTCCCACTAGATCCATGCCCCAAATGGCGAAGGGCCATGGTGCCGTGATGCTTCGAAGCCTTTGAGCGGGCAAGAGCTGGAGGGGGGCGTACACCTGACACTTTAGGCATCTCTTCGCAAACTCAACTGCATCCTTCCTCAAGGTCTGCCAGAAATACCCTTGGCTTATCACCCTTGCCTTATCACCCTTGCCTCCAACGTCCTACCTCCTGAGTGACTGCTGCACTCTCCCGAATGTACCTCTTCCAGGATCCTCGGGGCCTTCTCCTCGGTCACACATCTCACAAGGAGCCCCGACAACATCTTCCGGTGCAAGCCCTCTTCCAGCATCAGGTAGTAGGCTGCCTTTCGCCTGAAGCTCTTCGCATCCTTGACCTCCTCTGACAGCTTGCCTGTGGTAAGGAAGGTCACCAACGGGTCTACCCATGAGGATCTCCGACTTACCTCCATCAACTCCCCTTCTTCAATTGCCGGTCGAAATAGTTCAGTTAAGGTTCCTCCTTCCCGAGGCCCAAACTTTGCCAATCGATCAGCTGCTGTGCTTTCCTCCCTGGGAACATGTTGAATAGAGAAAGAATGGAAACCTCCGATGATTGCCCTTACCTTGGATAGATACTTCACGAGGGTAGGCTCTCGAGGCTCAAACTCCCCTCGGATCTGCGATGCTACCACCATCGAGTCGGTGAAGGTCTCCACATCCTGAATCTCCAACTCCTTTTCCAATCAAAGGCCGGCTATCACAGCCTCATACTCTGCCTGGTTATTGGTTACGGGGAAGTGGAAAGCCACCGCCTGTTCTATGGTAACCCCTTGAGGACTCACCAACACTACACCCCCTCCCAGGGAGTGCTTTCCCGAGACCCCATCGACCATCATCCTCCACGCTTCCTGCGGCTTCGGCTCTTCTGTCTCAGCTTCAGTGATATAGTCTGCCAGAAAGTCCTCCACGGCCTGAGCTTTGATGGAGAGTCTCGGAACAAAGGAGATGTCGAACTCGCTGAGCTCGATGGACCACTTTGCCAGCCTTCCTGAGTGTTCTACCCCCTCGAAGACCTTACGAAGGGGTTGGTCGGTTACCACCCTAATCGAGTGCGCTTGAAAGTAAGGACGAAGCTTCCTAGCCGAGACGATCAAGGCATACGCCAGCTTCTCTAGGATGGGGTATCGGAGCTCCACCTTTCTCAAGATTCGGCTTACGTAGTAGACGGGTAGCTGTTTCTTCCCTTCTTCCCTAACCAAGACGGAGCTCACAGCCTCTATCCCCACCCCGAGATACAAGGCTAGATCTTCCCCCTCCTTTGGGCTTTGAAGTAGCGGAGCTTGGGAGAGTTGCCTCTTCAGCCCTTGGAAGGCCTCTTCGCATTCGACCGTCCATTCGAACACCTGGTTACCACGAAGCACTTTAAAGAAAGAAGAGCACCTATCCCCGGACCGGGAGAGGAACCTGCTTAGCCCGGCCAACTTTCCGGTTAGGCGCTGGACCTCCTTGGCGCTGCGAGGTGATTCCAAATCTAAGATAGCCTTAACCTTGTCAGGGTTAGGTTCTACCCCGCCGGAGTCAAGAGGTGTCCGAGGAAATTCCCGCGACTAGCCCCGAAGACACACTTCAAGGGGTTCAACCTTACCTTGAACCTCCGCAGGGTGGCGAACATTTCTTCTAAGTCTCGCAGATGTGAATCCACGCACTTACTTTTGACCATCAGGTCATCGACATAGACCTCTAGATTCTTTCCCCTTTGATCTTGAAAGACCCGATCCATCATGCGTTGGTATGTTGCCCCTGCGTTTTTTAAACCAGAGGGCATCATTTTATAGCTGAAGCACCCCTCTCTCGTGATGAAGGAGACATCCTTGACATCGGGAGGGTGCATCCGGATCTGGTGGTAACCTGAAAAAGCATCCAAAAAACTCATAACAGAAAAACCGACGGCTGAATCAACCAACGCGTCGATTCGAGGCAGGGGGTAGCAATCTTTAGGACATGATTTATTCAACAAAGAGAAGTCGATACACATACGCCATTTTCCTCCCCCTTTCTTTACCATTACCACATTGGAGATCCAACCTGGATACTGGATCTCTAAGATGAAGCCTGCCTCTAGGAGCTTCTTGACCTCCTCTCGGATGGGCTCCTCCAGCTTGGTGGCGATGACCCTCATCTTCTGGTGTATGGGGCGAGTCCTGGGGTCCAGGTTCAGGCGATGACAAGCCACGTCCGCGTCGATGCCCGACATGTCTGCCGTGCTCCAAGCAAAGATGTCGATGTTGTTTTGGATGCAGGCTCGCATCCGCTCCTGATCCTCGAGGCTCAAGCCTCCGCTGACCCGCACCTTCTGTACCTGCCCAGCTCTGGTGAGCACCTCCATCTCTATCACTTCCTCGGTCGGCTCCATCCTCGACCGCTCCCAACCTGCCCTTGCCTTCTCCTGCTCAAGCTCTTCTCCTCCGGCCTCGTCAACCTCCATCGCTTCCACCAGGCCTTCTCCTTGCTCCTGCTCTTCTTCCCTTGCCTCTCTCAGGCTTATCTCCTTTACTTCCACCACCTCCTCCATCACTAATTCCTCCGCCTCCTGCGAGCTTGCCTCCTCCACTTCTACCACTTGCTCCCCTGCTACCTCCGACGCCTTCTCCAGGCTCGTCTCCCCCTCCTCGACACTTCCTTCTTGTCCAGCCATCTCCTTTTCTAGTTCCTCCGCCTCAGCCATCCACGACACAGTGTTGACTGCCGTCACATAACACTGCCTCGCCACCTTTGGATCCCCCCTGATCCTAACCTGCACCCCTCCGTTGTTGAATTTGAGGCATTGGTGAAACGAGGAGGGGATGCAGCGAAAGGCGTTGATGAGGGGACGACCAAAGATGGCATTGTAACTGCTTGGGGTGTCTACGATCACGAACCTACAGTTCCGTGAGACGCCCCTAAGCCTCACATGTAGGCCCACTCCTCCTTCTACTTCCTTCCTCTCTCCAGAAAAACCAAAAAGCGGTCCATCAGAAGCCAGGACCCTTTTCCCTTCCACCCTCATCTCGTCAAAGGCCTTTTTGAAGATCACGTTTACCGAGCTCCCGTTATCCACTAGTATCCGGGAGACTGTGAAGTTCTCCACCGTCGTCTGGATCACTAGTGCGTCGCAGAATGGGTCTTCGTAGTCTGGCATATCCGCGGATGAGAAGATGATCTTTTCTTCTGGGGAGGGGGGGGGGGAGCCAGGGAGGTCGAGGCGACCCCTCTGCGGAATATGGTTTGAAGGCTACCCTTGCGGGTTGCCTCGATCCCTACTCCCCCGTGGATCACTCCGATCCCCCCCGGGTCCCCACATCGACCCTGTCTTCACATCTATCCTCAGCCTCTCCGTGCTGCACATCAACGATCCTTGCAGACGGATCTTGCCTCCCAGCTGCTCTGGCCTCCCTCATCTCCAGAAACTCTGGGCAGGTGGCCGTTGCGTGACCTTCCTCCCGATGGAAGTCACAATAGGGCAACGCCACCCTGCCCCCTCTTCCTTCTCCTCCTCCCCTTCTCCCGGCTCCTCGAACTCTTCTTCCTCTTCCTCTTCCCACCTCCATGGCCTCCTGCGGTGGTGGGTAGTGACCCCTCGGTCCCTGCCTCCATCCTCCCTGCTCAAGCCTTCTCTGCTCCTGGGAATTGTCTCTTCCCTGAAGACCCCCTTGGCCCTGGGGGCGACCTTCCTGAGGCCTCCAACCCAATCGATTGTTCAGCTCCCTGGCCCCTATGCTGCTGCCCCTACCCTCGGGGTTCTTCTCTCATCCTATCCTCTCTTGGCTCCCTCTGCTCCCTCTGCTCCCTCTGCTCCCTCACTTCTCTCTGCCTTCCCGCTGCCGGCTCCTTTACTTCATCCTCTGCCAACCTGGCCAACTTCCTTGCAAACGCAGGGTTTGCCCTCTCGAAGTCTATCTCCTTTGACGCCCTCTCCATGAGCTCCTCAAAAGAGAGAGGGGGCACTCTCTTCAACTCCATGCTAAAGAAACCCAGCCTCAGCCCCAGGGTGAAGGCAAGCATCAGTGCGTACCCCGGGACCTCCTGGACCAAGAGAATCTCCTCTTGGAACCGGTCGACGTAATGACCCAACGTCTCCTCCGGCCTCTGCCTTACTGCAAATAGGCACTCAGCCTCCTTCTTCCACTTCTTCGAAGTCGAGAACCTCAACAGAAAACCCCTGCGCAGATCTTCAAAGCCGTAGATCGAGCTCGCCGGCAATTGGTGGAACCAGTTGATACGCCCGAAATAGGTATACGTAAACTACGCAAGTGCACGTGCCGGATCAAGTAATAAAATGATGAATCAAGATCGTTCCCACGAGGAAGTGATTAATCTAGTGCTCGTAATTACTAGCTCTACCCGTTCTTTAAATCCAAGTGAAATAAGTCGAAAGAGATAATTTTTATAAGCTAATAATGATTTCTAACTAAGATTTAAACAAATTAGACTACTTGAAAGCTTTGAAAAATACTTTTATAAATTGGCGGAATTAGTCTTGTATTCAGATTTCTTATGTGCATCTATATGGTGCGTAGAAATAATATTAGTTAAGAGTGTTTGAATGAATTAACATGCAACGATTTTTATAGAAGAAATCCTCATCTCTCAAATCTCAGAAATCCCAACATTCTAAATTCTCCTAGTTATCTCTAACTTAGGAAGAATGAAGAATATTGCTTAACATAAAAATCGGATCGCTAGCAAAAGGAGGGAATCTCTTCCTCACCTCTAAACTACGGTGAACTAGTGAGCGGTTGCACTTCTCCTCTCTCGAATCTCGAAGTACAACGCAAAAGTGGAGATCTTTGGTTAAACGTTTTACACCACTCGTCTCTCGATTCTTGCGGTGCAATAAAATAACTTTCAACCTTATATTACGTCACTCATCTCTCGATTCTCGCAACGCAACACAAGATGAAGATCAAAGCCAAAAATCTCATAAATAAATTCAAAAGTTCACAAGAGGACAAATCATCAAATAAATCTCAACAACAAGAGACATACACCATAAATACACACAAAGTACTCTCCCTATACAAGACCAAGAGAATTTAGTTCATAACCGCAGAAGAATACCACAAAATAAGAAAGATCTTACAACGCATGATGGAAAGGATTCAAAATATTGCAGGAAATTGCTCTCCAAGTCGGCCTCAAGCAGTCCTTCTCCAAGATCCGGTTTGCCCTAGTTCTTCTTCTCTAAAGCAATATCCAAGATGATACTCTAAGATTCTCCTCTCTAATGATTCCTCTATATCTCCATATGGTATGAGATTATACTCTTAAAAACGTGCAGCCCTTTACCAAAAGTTGCCTCTTTTCAATTTTCATTTTGGCGTAAAAATTTGAATTTTAAATTCAAAATCCGTCCAGCAGTTGTTGCAACAACTTTTTCAAGTTGTTGCAACAATCTGCACAGGCCAAAAACAATTCCAGTTTTGCTTCTTCGGATCGATTTCTTCAACATTTCTAGCAAGAAAACAAAGGAAAATTAGATATATTAAACACAAATAAAATAAATATGAATTTACACATATTTTTACTTATTTAATTCATTTGTTTCCCAATATGATGAATATTAAATCAAAATAAAGCACTAGATAACTTCTTTTTGGGAAGTTATCACACCTCCACACTTAAATGTTTGCTAGTCCCTAGCAAAGACATTCATAATAATAGAATGAGTGAATAAGTAATAAGATGTGAACTCAAATGATCTTTAATTCTTAAAAACAAATTAATCGAGGCATACTCAAGAAATTCGCTTTACTTAACTGATAAACTTATCAATCTATAGGAGCTCAAACATTCACAAATCCATTAGTTAGATGGAAGATAAAGCTCAAACAAGTATCTTAGTGCGGTGCGTGGTTTTCTTTAAAAATAGTTTACTTCCATGCAAAGTTTTATATTGAACCTCCACATTTATTGGAGAGGATGAAAATAAGCTAAGTCTACGATTTAACCTCTACAAGAGTTGGTAGTTCAAATGAAAGTCGGATAGTTTTGGCTTGGTTCGGAATTTATGGATAGCTTTGATAATAGTACGGCTAGCTCTAGTTAGTATCCTTAATAATTCACCATGTTATGGGGTCGTGCATCATTTTTTTAATCATACTCTATTCATAGTAGGGATCATTCTAAGTATAAGTGCACATACTTGGGCCACATATCACTATGATGTTTCAACCATTTTTTCCTTTTTTTTTACATAGTTGGGATCATTCTAAGTATGCATTCACATACCTAGGTCGCATATCACTATGACACAATTTTTTTTTCCATTTTTTTCATAGTTGGGATCATTCCAAGTATATAGACATATACCTAGGCCACATATCACTATAAAATTTAACCATTTTAAGAAAAATTCGACACCCATAAATGGCTTACTCACTAAGGTACAACTAGTAGGAACAAATGACAGATAAGCATGAAATAATGTGTATGATAAAGTTCAAGCTCAAATATTTTAGTGGATGATCAAAAGGAATACTACCTAAAATCATGTCTAGGCTTACATCATGGACTTAGTTCTTTCTCATCCATCCCCATTATTTTAAAGGTAAATATCACAATATTGCATTGGAAGTAAACAAATATTTTGTATAAAAAGTCAATGCTTGAGCAAGCTTTATCAAAAAAAATCTTACTAACTTCAAATTCATAGAATGAACTCTTTGGATTGTTCAGTCATACCAATTAATTATCATTGAATATGTCTAGAATAGCCTAATGATTAATTAAAATAAGAATTAAGATCATTCAATATTTGGTTAAATAAATTATTCGTCAATCAATTGGTAGGGGTTATAACACCCCCACCTCCACACTTAAGTCATTTGCTAGTCCCGAGCAAAAATATTTTTCTTAACATGAGGGTACACTAAATTACTTTTACAAATAAGTAAATTATTATAAGGGATAAAGAAAATTGAAATTAGAATAACTCCCCTGAAGTATGCAGTTCATAGAATCGATCATGCCCGTCCTTTCCATCCATTTATGATTAAGCCATGGTCATGGGCTGCAAGTCAGCAATAATGATAAACACATAGGTAACCTGCAGAAACCAATATTGCCCGAAACCAAAACAAAACTAGTTGCCACATGATGAAAGGAATAAAAAAAATTATACTGTGTCATGTTTTACATCACAAACTCATGCAGTACTATTCATTTTGAATTGACTATCCAGTTAATAAAAATGACAATAAAATAACAACATCAAGATAACAATTTGTAGGTGATTACATGAGTGATAGTAAAAATGCTTGTAAAATAATTTTATAATCGTAACAAGTAATAGCAATCATGTTTTCCATAAATCAAGCTTCCAAAATAATTATCACAGATGCATCATATCAATTATAACGTCTACAGAATTAAAATTCGTACTAAGCATCGCAGAGGCATAATAAATCATAAGTAATAGCAATCATAACGTCCACAGTAGAGCAATATCCAAAATGCATACCAAAATAGTGACAGAACTAGGTCTACCAAAATAAGAGTAGTACGACTAAACTGAGCAGAATCAGCACTTCACTCATCTTCTTCGTCATTCTCTTCCTCTTCCTCTGCGGCCACCACTGTGGGGTCAACTCTGGATCCGTTTGCAAATAAGAATAACTCTTATATAAAGGTATAACAAATTCGTAGTGGACTTCGGGACCAGGCGATCGTCGCCCCCACTATGAACTTGCCACGCTCCCTCGATCCCTACTCGCGATGTCGAAGCCGCTCCTCTACTCCCGTATGGAGGTGGGGGTGTGGTTTTTAGGAGAGAGGCTAGAGATCGAGATTTATTTTGGGGTGAACCGGCGGGATAAGGAAGAGGCAAGACAAATTTTTAAGTGGACCGGCAAATACTAAATTCTTAATTCCGGTTTGATTGACCCGACGAAGACTAAAAAAACGGACAGAAAAATTAAAACACAATATGCAGAAAATGAAAGATAACTACTAGGTTTATTGTCTCCCCAGCACGACTTATTCAAAAATTTAAAAATTCTAAATTATTGGACGATGAAAAGAAAAATGAACAGGTAACAGTTCTAATATCCGTGTCGGTAGCGGATACCGATACGAAGATAAAACAACTATCCATCTACCTAAATAATAATACATGAACCTCACAGGTAGAGGGAATAAAAAGTAAGAAGAGATGGAAGAGTGCTCCTCACCCATCTCACCAAAATATATATCCTTGCCCAACAAGGTATCATCATCAATAAGTAGGCTGTCAGGAGAAAAGAGAATGAATGAGGCTTCTCCTATGGAGGAGGAATGAACTTCCTCACATAAGTGGATAACCATCACATCAACTTGAGGATAATGCTCAATATCCTCCTTAAACATCTGTGACACATCAACTCGCTTTGGATCAGATAAGGAAAGGTAATTAGGAAATAAAATAGAGGAAAGACGTAAATGATCTCTAATCATGGGAGTGATCTCGGTTTCCCTCCCGGTTGAATTTAAAAATTGATCGATATCGGTCTCATTGTCATCATAACAAGGGGGGCCCGAGAACTCAAGAGTCTCGGTGGTGAGTTGAACTTCCTCATCTAATGAAAAAAATGTAAACCTCCTTATTAGAAAGGATATCCTCTTCATCCCACCGTGATGTGTCTTCATGCTCCAAAGAATCATTCCCTCCATCGGAGAGATCAATATCTTTGTCCCACTTTGGCGCAACCTCGGGTTCTGGATCCTCACCCTGCGAAAAATCTTCGACTGGATCGATAAACATAGACGTAGAAATGTTTTGTAAAGAAGATTGAGGAACATCATTAATATTTAATTCATAAAATATATGTTCAGGTTCTTTGGCGGGTGGATCAAAACTAGGTGATGATTATGGATGGGGAGGTGATGCATCAATATTAATATATGGGCTCACAATTATAAGGGGCTTATCCACAATAGTCTCACGCAAAAATGGTGGTACTACAATAGTAGATATGGTCTGGATGCCTAATTCATAATTTTTCTCCCTCTCTCTTTTATAAGCGACGCAATCCTTCAAAACGTGATCCATACTATGACAAAATAAATACTTCCTAACATTACTACTCGACAACCAAGGAGTCGGGTCATAAGGTCGAGGAACCATTTGACGTGTGGACATAAAATTATAATGATTTGCCGCACAATATTTGGGACCTTAATATTCTTTATGGTTTGCGAGCCATGAATGATATCCAACAGTCCCCATGTAACACGCATCAGTAGTATGACTAAACGAACCACACCACTCGCATCTCACATGTGTATACATTTTATTTTGAACAGATGCGGTTAAAATAAAATTAAATCTTCTTTGCAAAACACACTACACACGAAAATAATTTTAGACACGGATTATCTGCTTAATAAACCTTCAAAATCGATAAAAATAAAATAAAACACACAAAAATATTTAAAACTTTAAAAATAAGGGCATGCACTAGACAATATTACAAATAAACATACCAAATAAAGTAGAAACTTGAGCTCTAATACTTCGGGTTCACTAATATTGCAAGAAAACACTAAATTAGTTGCACCTCCTCGGCAACGACGCCAAAAACTTGATACGCCCGAAATAGGTATACGTAAACTACGCAAGTGCACGTGCCGGATCAAGTAATAAAATGATGAATCAAGATCGTTCCCACGAGGAAGTGATTAATCTAGTGCTCGTAATTACTAGCTCTACCCGTTCTTTAAATCCAAGTGAAATAAGTCGAAAGAGATAATTTTTATAAGCTAATAATGATTTCTAACTAAGATTTAAATTAATTAGACTACTTGAAAGCTTTGAAAAATACTTTTATAAATTGGCGGAATTAGTCTTGTATTCAGATTTCTTATGTGCATCTATATGGTGCGTAGAAATAATATTAGTTAAGAGTGTTTGAATGAATTATCATGCAACGATTTTTATAGAAGAAATCCTCATCTCTCGAATCTCAGAAATCCCAACGTTCTAAATTCTCCTAGTTATCTCTAACTTAGGAAGAATGAAGAATATTGCTTAACATAAAAATAGGATCGCTAGCAAAAGGAGGGAATCTCTTCCTCACCTCTAAACTACGGTGAACTAGTGAGCAGTTGCACTTCTCCTCTCTCGAATCTCGAAGTACAACGCAAAAGTGGAGATCTTTGGTTAAACGTTTTACACCACTCGTCTCTCGATTCTTGCGGTGCAATAAAATAACTTTCAACCTTATATTACGTCACTCATCTCTCGATTCTCGCAACGCAACACAAGATTAAGATCAAAGCAAAAAATCTCATAAATAAATTCAAAAGTTCACAAGAGGATAAGTCATCAAATAAATCTCAACAACAAGAGACATACACCATAAATACACACAAAGCACTCTCCCTATACAAGACCAAGAGAATTTAGTTCATAACCGCGGGAGAACACCATAAAATAAGAAAGATCTTACAACGCATGATGGAAAGGATTCAAAATATTGCAGGAAATTGCTCTCCAAGTCGGCCCCAAGCAGTCCTTCTCCAAGATCCGGTTTGCCCTAGTTCTTCTTCTCCAAAGCAATATCCAAGATGATGCTCTAAGATTCTCCTCTATAATGATTCCTCTATATCTCCATATGGTATGAGATTATACTCTTAAAAACGTGTAGCCCTTTACCAAAAGTTGACTCTTTTCAATTTTCATTTTGGCGTAAAATTTGAATTTTAAATTCAAAATCCGTCCAGCAGTTGTTGCAACAACTTTTTCAGGTTGTTGCAACAATCTGCACAAGCCAAAAATAATTCCAGTTTTGCTTCTCCGGATCGATTTCTTCGGCATTTCTAGCAAGAAAACAAAGGAAAATTAGACATATTAAACACAAATAAAATAAATATGAATTTACTCATATTTTTACTTATTTAATTCATTTGTTTCCCAATACGATGAATATTAAATCAAAATAAAGCACTAGATAACTTCTTTTTGGGAAGTTATCACCAGTCTCTGGCCTTCTCTTTCAGAGTGATGGTAAAAAACCTACACTTGAAGGCATCCGACATTTGCCTGATCGACACCACATCTTCGAACCACTGCACGTGCTGAACCGGGTCATCCTTCCCGGTGTAGTAGGTCATATCCGGCTCCCGGAACCCCTCCGGCACTGGAGCCGAGATAATGAGCTCACTAAAAGGGGTCTCGCCCCCTGCCTGGCGAGAGGGCACGTCCCACGACCTCGGCTGGCTGGACCGATCCGCGAGATCGTGCCCGGGGAAAAGCTCCCGCACTATCGCCTCCCTCTCGCCCAAATCCACCGGAACTTCCTTTCCGGGATGCTGGCCTGGGAAGAGCTCTCGCGCTGCAATATCCCTCTCGCCTGCCTCCACCGGGACTTCCTTCCCGGGGCGCTGTCCTGGGGCGTTCTCACCTAATAGCGGGACCACCTCCACTGGAACCCGCGATGTCTCCCACTCATTCCTTGCCGAGAAGGCCAAGCTGATCGTCTGCAGGACCTCTCGCCTGAAGTCTTCTAACATCTTTCTTGTTGCTTCCTCTCCTAGGGTGGGAGATCCTCCTGTGCTAGATCCTTCACCTTCACCTCCTACCATGAGACTTGACTCAAGATTTTCTTGCACCGACTGCTTCCACGCTCACCGCACCAGAACTGTTGAAGCCAAAAATGACCTCAACGAATGTTCACAAACTAGGGTGCAGCCGACGCCTACTTCTCTCAAACCTTGACCCTTGACTGGCTGCTAAGGTTTTAAGACTGACCCAATGCCTCAGCTGGGAGGTCACACCTCACACCCGGAAGATCTCTGAGAGCTTCCCCTCCAAAGCCAAATGCTGGGCTGGGACTCTTCAGAAAGCACTAGGGTTGGAGAATAATGAAAAGCCTGCTTTCCAAAGAGCCCTTATGGGTCTATTTATAGCCTACCCTTGACCTGAAAATACTGAAATACCCCTGACGGGTCTTCCAATAGCTGAATCCCGCGGTCATCCCAGGGGCATATAGGTAATTTTACCCGAGGATAATGAAATAATAAAATAATCTCTCCCTGGGCGCCAGGCCCTACCACATGGACCCACCTGGCGAGAACTTCGGCCGAGAAGGCTCTCGCCGGGTCCCAAGTGAGCTTACCTTGGCGAGAGCTCCGACCAAGAAGGTTCTCGCCCTAGGTGGTCTTAATGCCATTGCCGTTGAAGGCTCACCCAATGCCCTCTCGCCTACCTCTGGGCGGGAGCTCCCTCAAGGCAGAAGCTCGTCCAGCCTGAAGCCCGAAGCCTAGCGCGAAGGGTCTCGCCTACAGCTAGGCGGGAGCCCCTTAAGAAGCGGGAACTCTGTTGATTTTACCCTTGGGCTAGCCTGAGGCTAGCCCAACTCGGACCATTGAAGCTTCTAGGTTCTACCCAGCAAATATGAGGTTGTACACTCAACTATGATTATAAAAAAAAAGAAAAAATGTCATAGTGATTTGTGTCATAAGTGTGTGTACACCTATTTGGAATGATCTCAACTATGGATTAAAAATATGATAATTAAGAAGTGAACCTCATAGTTTGGAGAGTTATTAAGAATATTAACTAGGAAAATATCTTCTACTATCAAAACATATTATTAACCAAGCCAAAGTCATTTTCATCGCAAATTCTCAAGATTTCTTTGTAAATTAAGCTACTAAACTTTTGTGGAGGTTAAGTCAAAGACTCAGCCTATTTTCATGCTTCTCAGTTATTGAGGAAGTTCAATGAGAAAAGTTGATGAAAGTAAATGAATTTAAAGGACACCACACACCACACAAGAAATTTTAATTGAGCTTTATCTTTCATCAAGCTAATGAATATTTGAATCTTTTGAACCTTTATTGATTGACAAATTCTCAGTTGGTTGAATCGAAATTCTTGAGTAGACTTTCTTTAATTATTTTTGAGGAGAAGAATCATGAAAGTTTTATATTTTGATGGCTATGACCTCACCCAATTTAATGATTGGAATTGTATTTACTATGGAGTAGCAAAGGTTTAAGTTTAGAGGTGTCATAAACTCTCAAAAAGAAGTTATCTAGGTCATTTTTTCGATCTTAATTTTCGTCATAAATGAAGAAAATGAGTTAAAATGAAATAGAAATATGAGTAAATTTATATTTATTTTATTCGTGACTAATTTAGTCTTTTTTCCTATGTTTTATTTCTAGAAACGCCAACGAAATTAACTTGGAGAAAGAAATATGCTCAAATATCATGACCTGAAAAAGTTACAACATCAGAAAAATAGGTTGTAATATAATCTGGAGGAATTTAAAATTGATGTCAGTTTTAAAAATGGAAGGATGCTTCTCTCTATGGGGGGGGGGGGCAAACGTTTAGGAGGGGAAAATCTCTGCAAAATCAATCATCTTTTAGAGGTGAAAAATCAAATTGCAAGAGAGATCTACATCTAGGGTTTTGGAAAATAACCTTGATGAAGGTAGCTAGAGCAAGAAGAAGGGAAGAACTTTGGGCTGAACGAACGAGCAACGTCGAGAAGAGAATTCTGCAACATTTAAACGTTAAACCATCATGTCTTGTAAGATCTCTCTGAATATTTGGTGTGTTTCTTCTATCACTATGAGCTAAATTATTTAATCTTGTATTGTGAGAGTACTTTGTCTTGTGTAATGATGATGTTCTAAATATTTCTTTGTGATTCTTTGGTGAATGGTCTTTATCAAATTTATGATCTATATTTTGGAAATTTTGGCCAAGATTCCGCTTTCTTACTGCGCTCTATAATTTGAGAGATGAGTTGTGTAAGTACGTCATAGATTTGAAATAGCATTTAAAAAAAGAAAATGATTTTCTCTTGGTGTTAGACACACATATTTTTATTTCTCATGCAGTTCTTTATTTCAGCTGAATTAAAGATAACATGGGAGATAAGGGATTAAAGAGTTTCGATATTGAGAGATACATATTTTTATTCTAAAATGGTTGCAAGACATTTCACCACGTAATTTCACAAAGTCAAATTCATAGATTCATTGCACTTGACGTAGGAAATCATAATGCAAGATTACTTCTCATAACTGATAAAAAGGTATTTTCCCAAGGCACCGTAGTTTAATTTAATTAGGAGTTTTCATTTGTAGTTTTTAATAATTTAAATCATCGTTATTGATTTACTTGGATATAAAGAAAAGGCTCAACTAGTATTTGTAAGCGCTGAATTAATCACTTCTCCGTGAAAATGATCTTAACTCACTTTATATTACTTGATCGGACACATGAACTTACGTTTAAAATATACAACTGGTGTATCAGATCCCAGCCCCAAGCTATATTTTCATCAAAGATAATGTTCCTTGATATATAATGTTGTTGTGTGTCTGGATTATAAATGTGATAAGCCTTTGGATGATGGTTGTACCCAACAAAAATCTCCTTTTCTACTTTTACTTCAAGTTTTCTTCTACTCTCCTTTGGTATGTACCGATAACAGACACACCCAAATGTAACGAGATGTTGGACATTAGGTTTCTTCTTGCACAAAAGTTTATATAGAGTGGAAAGACCAAGGATCCTAGAGAGAGATATGTTCAATACATAAACAGCTGTATGGACAGCTTCACCCAATAATTCTTGAGGTAGGTGATGATAGGGTTGAGCATATTATTCGAAACTCGAAATTCGCTCAAAAATTGAGTCGAATCAGAATCGATTAAAATTGATTCGACTCAATTTGAGTCGATTCAATTTGACTCGAATCTGATTCCGAGTCGATTTCGAGCCAGTCCTGAATCGCTCGAAATATAATTCGAATCAACTCGAATTAATTAAATATATTATGTATTTATTGATATATTCTTATTTTAAAATTTAAATCAAAATAAAAAGAATGAAGTCTTTAAGTGTTTCATATGCTAAATTTATAGGTTGTCCAATTTAATTTTGAGCCAAATAGGAATAAAGAGAAAAATTACTCAATTTCGAGTCGACTCGATTCGATTTCGAGCCGACTCGAAATCGAGTCATTTCGAGTCGAGCCGACTCGACTCGAAATCGATTTCGATTTCAAGCCGAGCCAAAATCGCTCGAACTCGACTCGATATCAACCCTAGGTGATGATGGTCTAGCATGGCTCTTACTTTCTCTATAATTGTTCAGTTTTTTCTGTAAAAAGAAGAAGGCAGTTGCCATGACATACTGCAAAGCAGGCAAGGGATTTGATACCAATGTTGTGGGAAGAAAGGAAAAAGGAACATAACAGGGAAGGGAAAAAGAAAAAGAAGACAGGAAAGGAGCATCTACACATTTCTTCATTACTCATTTTATTCATAGTTGCAGTACTTATATAACTGAATCTGATGACATTGATGCAGGGAGAGATAGCCATAAAAGTAAATACATTGGAAATAAGTAAAAACTGCAGTGGGAAATGTCAATGAAATTTATCAGGTGTGCTTTGTCTTCTAATCCTGTAAACATTCTTTGAAATGCACCTCTTCGTCTTCTCAACTTCTTCACGCTGGCCAACTGCTGCTTGTTCGGCATTTATGTCCTCAGCACTAGTACTTTCAACAATTTTTCAGTCTTGGTACAGTACATCTCAAGCTATCATTTTTGAAAAAAATTCTCACAAAGTGAAGGAGAATTCATATTTGCATGAGTGTAAATTAAGTTTATAACAATTATCACTTTTATATTTTGAGTGTAAAGTCTTAAATGGGGCACATCAATCTTAAGTTGCTTGACATTGTGTGGGGTTATTGGGTCAATAAAATGGCTCATTTTGTGTGTTCATTGGATTGGGTCAGCTCATACCTAAAGCATTATTTTGCCTTCCTAGTTCCTACAATAAAAAAACCCCCTTCATACTCACTCGCACTTGAATGTCACACATTAGTGGTCTGCTTGACGCATTATTTTTGCACCGGTGGCTTTGGAAAAAAATGCCAACGGTTATGACCGCCGCAAAGGCAAACAAAACTAATTTTCAACATATAAGCGGATGGAGTTTCTTAGATGATTTCTGGCATTCACATACTACAATTCATAACCTCCGTGTTCATGACCGCCACTGCCTTCCCGGGAAAAGCCAGGTTGTTTCCCCACCAATATGGCGCCATTTTCTTACGTCAAAAATGAGTTCACATAATCCATAACTTTCCCTTTAAATTATGTGTTCCAATCACCCTGTCCCTAAAAGAGGGAGACCAAATTATTCTCAGTCTATTTCCACTTTTTTCCTATCAAATTCTTTATAATATATTTCCTATATTTATTTGATCTGATGTTGACATTAAAACATGAACTCCCATATTCTTGCTGAACATTTCATCATGCAAATTATTGTAACTATTGTTCCTGGCAACTTTATTTTGAAAAGGTGAATTCATGCAAAAGCAAAAGAATGACTATGCCGCCACCTTCTGGAGTAGCTTTATGTAAAGAAAAATGGAGCAGTCCTTTTTTATTTTTAGGCTGTGATATTTGAGTGGTGGCATCTATGGTAGTAAATAGTATATCCACAGCTGCTAACATTTGACCGCACCTTCATGAACGCGGTGATGTTTTGACCTAAAATGTTGTTTTGAAACAACAATGTCCGTGACTGCATCGACCCAAATGTTGCTTACGTTTTTCATAACTTGTGTTTTTGAATGACCTTAAATGCAGCTGAGCTTGAAAATCCCTTGATGTTGTTTGCAATTTTCATTGAGATAATCGTTGCAACTGTATGGAACAAATAGTTGTAGCGACTGCAACTTGTTCAAAAGCTACCCTTTCTATTTGTCAGTGGGGCTCTTTATGTTATTATAGAAGTTAATGTTGTGGGAATTTCTGATTTCAGCTTGTCACGCGCACTCTTGTATTGTAATTTAATAGGATAGTCTTAAAGCTGGTCAAAGGACAAGCATGATTTGTTCAAAGCAATCATAGGCAATGAGCACAATGTTTTCAACTTTTCATTTGCATGCTTCTTCTTTTTTAACATCTTTCACATTAATCCACGAAAAGATTATGCTTGTTGGTGTGGATCAGTTTAATTGTTTAGTTTAAATTATTTGGAAATATTTAAATGTACCTCACGTAAGGACCGCTCGGCCTTATGTAAGGAGCTTCATTCACTTTTATGTTTAAAAATAGTTCTTTTTCTTGCTGACGGTCCTAATCATTGTCTTGCCTAACATACATTCTATAATTGTAGCATTTTTGTTCAAACACATGGGAGAAAAGATGTCGCGCCAAACAATGCGCGTAAGCCTTTCACAATTTTATTTCATTTAATTAAAAAAACTATAGCAAAGAAGATAAATTTAATTTATGTAGTTTTATCTATTATCTATCATATATTAAAAGAAAAAAATAAGGTTAATTATTATCCTTAAATAAGATGGTTTACGAGTAGCCAAAAATTGAAGGACTTTGGAAAATAGAATTTGAGCTTTTGAGGTTTGTGAATAACCAAAGTTGATTTCCAGTTAACAAACGTCTTTATTCATGATTTTGGATAGAGCTTAAAAGTAGTCTCATGATAAGCAAGAATTGTCGGCACAAATTGGGATTGCCATGTGGATCTACGTAGCTTTCTAACAAAAGTATCCCTCGTAGATTTTGTCTAAGGCTTCGTTTGGCATGGTGGTGGCGGTCGTAAATGCATGAGTTAAACCGTCATTCGTTAAGAATCACCTAACATACATCATCCGTTTGAACATAAAAGTGGATGAAGTTCCTTAGGTGGGCGTTAATAAATGATAATTTTGTTAGGTCGCTCGAAGTATTGAAAATGAAACTCGGTCTCAAGAGGAATTCGGACCCAAGGGGTGTAGCCTACACCTACTCTCTTGAGCTAGGGCGCTTTACTGGTGGCTAAGAAGTAAGGAACTGGCCCAGAGCTACAGTGAGGAGGTCCCACCACACACTCTAAAGATTGAAGAGAGCTTCCCCTCCTAAGCCAATACTGGAAATGGGTACCTTGGAGGGCACTGGAATCAACCAAAGCTGACCAGAGGAGGAAGAAACCAATGAAACGAATCCCCTCCAAAGATGCCCTTAAGGTTCTATTCATAGTTTTTCAAATCTGACCCGCACATAGCGGAATCCCGCCTTTCGATTCTACAATATGCAACCCAAAGTGGTCTGTCAACATCAAAACTCTGCTGTTTGGAGTGGCTATCAGTAGGACAACAAGGACATACTAGTAAAAATACTGTTGGACGAGTGGTTCCTACGACTACCACTCACCTGGGGTAGCGAGTGTCTGAAGAGGTTGGCACTCGCGGCCATCCTGGGGCTGAGGGCGACTGCGACCCTCTATACCCCACTCGTCTCTCCCTTGCTTGATCCCCGGGGCGAGTGCGGGCCTATAGGCCCCACTCGCCCCCATGCTAATGGTGATTTGACCTTATGCGAGTTAGGGAATTCCTTCTCCACCTCTACTGAACCGGCTCGTACGAGCCTAATAAAACTGCTCTCTTTGCCTTGTTCTTCCCCTGAGGGACCCACTCAGTGAATACGGGGTTGTACACAATCCCCACTCTTTGCGATATTGACTCAATCTCTGATAGAAAAGTCCAACCCCAAGTGTTCGGCAAGTGGTGGCCGACCTTGAAGAAATCTTCTGGTGGGCCCCTCCCCCCCGTAGGCCTATAAATACACTCGTCGTAAAGGGGGCGGTTGCACTTACTTCCTTCCTTTCTTCTCCTATCACTGTTATAGAATGTCGCTTTCCAAGGAGTTCCAAGAGCGCATCGCTGAGGTGCGGGAGCTGAGCAGGTCCTCCACGTTTGAGGTCTTTCACTAGCACTCCCGAAGGACTTCAGATTCGCCTTCCAAGGGTAAGAAAAACAAGAATGTCCGCTGCGACCCTGCTTTGAGCGAGCCTGCTCCTTTCAAGATACCGACACACCAACAATCGTCCAAGGGGCCCAGGAAACTGGGGAAAAGTTGGAGGGAGATGGTACGCCTACGCGCGGCGATGCGAGCCATCAAAAGTCCCTAGAGATCAACCTTCTCGTGATCACGACCAATCACGGCCCTATAACAATCCTACGCCAGTCCCCGATAATACATCCATCTCTTAATCTTATTAATTTATTATGCTCCTTCCTCAAAACAACCCACGTCTCGCCCTGCGGCTTCTAATTTCGGGACCACTGGTCTGGGCTCCCTTCTTTCAAAATCATTAACTAGCAGGTCTTTTGATGACCTCCCTATCTGCTAGCCCCTCGTATTGAAAAACACATTCAAAATTCATGTTACCTCTTCCGCCTTGATAACAGATCCAGATCCCTCCTACCCTGGTCTTAGGAAGTCGCTCACCCTTCTAACAGGCAACCCCACCAGGGACAACTGAGATCTTCCCTTCAGCACTCTGGAAAAGAGCTATCGGTTTCGTAGGGTGATTCGTAATTTTCTTCCTCTCACTCTTTCCATCTTTACCATTTACTTGGTGCCTACTAACCACGCTGACTATCCTAGGGGTTTCCGAGACTGAAGAGCTGTCCGAAATGTACCCCGAGTTGCCACCTCCCTCCCCCACTCAATCGTCGGATACCTGTGTGATCCTGGAAACCCCGAGGAGATGAAGAGGTGAACGACATATATCTTGACAAAGTGCGGGCTTATACTGCGAGGAATCCAAGAAAATAAAACCATGAGTGACCATCGGCTTCGAGACGTAGAAGATGGTTATGCTCAACTCGCTAGAGAGGTGCAAGGAATGACTGGAGCTGAGAAGACGTCTTTACGCTCTCATATTAAGCAAGCTAAAGAGCACATGCGGCTCGCTCAGTTGGAACTCAACGCTCTTCGCAAGTACAACAATCCTCGTTGATCGTCAGGGACATGGGTGTATAACCCCGTATTCGTTAAGTGGTCCCCTTCCGCTAGGTTCAGGATATTACAGGACATTCAGGCCCAAAATACCAAATTGGCGAGTGGGGAAAGCTGACCTGTACTCGCCCAATGCCCAAAGGAGCACTCACCCAGAATAGGGGGAAAGAGATCAAGACCTTAGGCGAGTGCGATCTTCATCACGCACTTGCCCCGACCTCGCGCCTTAGCACGCGCCCTTGAGGACATCTCACTGAATCAGGCGAGTGGTTGCCCAAGATAGCACTCACCCTTTAGAGAGAGCCTAGGAGGCGGGTGCACGGCTCCCCCGACACTCACTCCTTTAGGCGAGTGGTGGCCTCATGGATCATTCGCCCAGTGGGACCTAGAGGCAGAATTACCTGGATGCCCCTAAAGGGCTGCAAATAGCCTTCCAGGACAACGGAGTTTGGCTGTTAGCAGATCCAATTAGGCTGCATATAGCTGTTTGGAATAACAGAGTTGTTTTATTTGTAGGCCAGGATTAGAAAACAATAAATAGGCCCAAGAGGGTACCTCAGAAAACATGCTTTCTTATTCTCTGCTCTTCTAGCACTTTCTGAGGTGCCCTTAGCTCAACATTGGCTAAGGAGGAGAAGCGCTCTAAGATCTTCCAGGTGTGTGGTAGGACCTCCGTGCTCGAGCCTTGGGTCAGTTTTAAGTTCTAATTCTTCAGTCAATCAAGCTCACTAAGATAAGTAAGTGTGTGGTCACCCCTTCCCCAAGGGTTCAAACTCCAAAGAATCTAGTTCCCGGTTTCAACAAGGGGTATGAGATCGGGGAAGATGGAAATGGATCCAATTTTGAGCCTACTGGCGCACGCCCCCTTTCCCCTAAAGTTCTTCTTTCTGTGCTTCCATTTTCTGTAGAATAGGCTTTTGAGATGTTTTTAATTTTTCTTCCTACATTTATGGACTCGCTAGACGATGGTTTATAATAATAAATAGTATGTGTCAACTTCTTGTTGTTGTGATGTCGCCGATTTCCTTTATGCATTGTGTTGATGTTGATCTTGTTATCTTGACTGACTCATGATTAGGTGGGTAGAGGTCTCGCGCAATTCTGCCCTGGGCGGGGCGGGTGACTTGCGGGCAGGTGGGGAGAGGTCTCAAGGCCACGACATCGGGCGGGGTGAGCAGCCATCGACTTGACGCCCACTCACCCTTACCCCACCAACCTCGGTGCCTCCACCTGACTTTCTCTATAAATAGGGTCCCCTACCTCTTAACCATCTACCGCATTAACTGCTACCGTTCCCCCTTGTGCCCTTGCCTCCGAAACTTCTCGCATCTTCCGGTATTCGCAAATTCTGCCACATCAATGGGCAAGACAAAACCAGACGCGGATGGATGGATGAAGTGCGCAATACAGTTTGTCGAGTACCCCTTCTTCAATGGGAACTTGACTGAGGCAGAGTAACTCTCCTTTGTGGCCGATTATGTCCCACTGAGATACACAATGTGTCACCTAAGAAGAAGGAGGTGATTAACCAGATGCAGATGTTTGAGAAGTTTGACTGGTTTTTGATGTGCAGATTATGCGGATAGCGCTGAGAAACCTGGGACTTGGTTCTAACTTAGGTAAGGGATTAGTGCGGACTCTGCGATTACAATCGGCGGTTAGCAGTAGGTTGCGGCTTGTAACCAGGAGATCTTCTCTTTGGCAACCTTATCACAGTTTAATAAAGTTTTCAGCTTCTGGCAGATTGTTCAGTTCGACAGCAGTTGATCGCGGATAATCGGGTGGCTAGGCGACCTCGTGGTTAGGCCGCTACCAGATTGCAGACAAAGTTCAACATTGGAATAATGAGGTGTCTGCACGGTTAGGTTACAATCTGACAACTTAGCGGCTTCAGCGGAATCCGTAGAACAGTTCAGCAAAGTCGGCAGACACCTTTTTCTATCCGTGCGGCTAGCTTTTTCCTTGTTGTTTTTTACTTCCATCGGGTACATTGACAAATCATGTCTCGTCATGTATGCCTGACACTATAAATTTTTTTTATAGTACAAGATTTACTTGCTCTTCTGTTTGCATTTGGTTTACTTGGCTTGGTTTGGTTGAGTGTTCCTGCGACCTAGTTTCTCATTTTCCACATTTCACAAATTTTTACATGGTATCAGAGGGAATAGAGGTTTGAGCAAAGATAAACTGACAACCATGATTTTTTTGCTTCTTGAAGTCTAGTAGACAATTGTTAGTGTAATGGAAGGTTGATTTGTAAGGGGTCTTTGAATTGAACTCTTGACATCAACCAACTTTAAGAAGTGGAGGTCATGTTTGGAGAGTTATCTTCTGGTCGAGGATCTTTGAGAGATCGTCTGCAGAGACGAGATGCAAGAAATTACTGCTGTCGTTGGCAATGCTGAAGCGGTGAGAGTTTGGAGGAAGACAAACGCAAAGGCAAAGTTTACTCTTAAGCGGGCTATCTCACCGGAGCTTTTTGATAACATCATAGGATGTCGGTCTGTTGCTGAGATTTGGACTTCCCTTGATGGGTTGTTCAATAGGAAGAATGTAGTGGGACTACAGTTCCTAGAGAATGAGTTGGCGAGAGCCACTCGGGGTGATTTGTCCATCTCAACGTTCTTTCTGAAGATGAAGAACTTATGTGCTAAAATTTTGGCATTGGACACTGATGAACCGATTTCACAAGCAAAGCTTAAGAGGCATATAATCCGTGGATTGCGGAAGGAATATGTGGCCTTCGTTACTTCTGTTCAAGGTTGGGCCACTCAGCCGTTATTGCTGGAGCTGGAGAACCTGCTGGCTTCGCAGGAAAGCCTAGCAAGACAGATGCCTGGAGTTACTATCTCTGAAGGAGGTAGTGAGGCGCTCTTCTCAGAAAAGAAGAATAGATGGGAGAAGAAGAAGACATTTGCTGGCGATGACCCTTCAACTTCTTATAAGCAAGAGAGGAGTGCGGCTCTTAAGCGGGATTGGAAGAAGAAGGAAGGGCTAAGGTGCTACAGAAGCAATCAACCGGGTCACTTCAAGAAGGACTGCAAATTCAAACTGTAGCTAGGGCACGTGACAGGTAAAGAAAAAGCTGGTTCCAGTACTGAGAAAGTAGGATGGAGAAATACATTCATGATGGGCACGCGTGTCCGTGTTTTATCTACCATTGACTACCAAGATGACTGTATAGCGGACTCAAGGTGTGGTCACCACCTCACCGGGACGAGTCGAAGTTGTCTTCTCTACAAGCGTGCTCAGATAATGATGTCATTATTAATGCTGATGATACAGTTCATGCAGTCGAGAAGGAGGGTGTCGTTTCTTTAGGTAGTGATATAAGTCCACTCACCTTGAGCAGTGTTTATCACATACCGGGCATGAATAAGAACCTCTTCTCTATGACCAATGCAGTCGATGCGGGTTATCATGTTATGTTCGGGCTGACAAAAGTTAAGTTTCTCCACAACGTATTAACAGTAAAGGCTGACGTTGCTCATGTAGGGAGAAGGGTAAAAGACTTGTTTGCGTTATCAACAAGTTCCTATGTTGATCAGATGAGTGTCAATGATAGTGTTGTCATCTGACACAAGAGGCTGGGACATGTCGGGATGGACAAGTTGAAAGCTATGGCAGTGAAGAGCCATGTGAAAGGCTTACTTAGATTTTCATCCTTCGGCGACGGTCATGTATGTGTGGGATGTCAATATGGTAAGGCTCGTTGCCTACCATTTAACAAGTCACAGACCAGGTTTAAAGCACCATTGGAGTGCATCTATGGTGACATGATGGGTCCGACCGTCACCGCCAGTCTTAAAGGCAGCAGATATATGCTGACGTTGATTGATGACTATACGAGGTACACTTGGGTGTACTTTATGAAGGAGAAGTCGGATGTGTTCCAATTTTTTGTGGAGTTAAAGGAGCTAGTGGAGGGCCGGCTTGGCCGTGCGCACCTTCAGGTGCGCGCGCGCAAGGCTGCACATACCTTTAGGTGCTCGCACGTGCACCACATGATGCGTGCGCGCAAAGCCGTGCGCACCACAAGGTGCGCAACCTGGCCGGCAAGGCCGTTCCCGTCCGTGCAAGCGCACGACCGGGCAAGCTTGTCGGTGTAGCGTGCGGGGCATATGGGATTACCCCCTCCGCGCACGCTGTCTTCTCTACTACCATCTCTACCCTGTTTAGCAGCAAACTTGGGCTCATAAAGCGCCACTGTCCGTCTTCTCCGACATCTCTCCGTCCGCCTTCACTATTGTCGCCACGAAAATCTGTTGAGGGGGAAAAGAAATCCCCGATATTCTCCCGTACCGATTTCTAATACTAAGGATTCAGTGCACAATTAATAGGAATGTAATCCCTTTTTAGAGTTTTGGGTTGCAGATAGCCCACTCCTCATGATCCCCACAATCTTAGTGAGGACATGGGTTTGACCGTCGTGTACGTGACCGACACGTGCAATCGCGCACGATCCGAATACGTTGGGATCCCACTCCCCCTCGCCAGACGGGGCCGACCGAGGATGTCGGCCCCTCTCTCAGCTCCCTCCGTCGGTCGGTCAACTCATGCCGGCTCAGTTTCCAACCGGCTAAGAGCCTCACCTCTCGGTCACGCACTTGTGGCCGAGAGGTGTGACAGACCCGCCAACCAACCTAGTCGGCGAGAGCCCTTAATCTCGTGGCCTCCATAAGAGGTGCATCTTATGGCCAGCCGCACCCGACCCTCTGGTCGGGTGAATTCGCCCCCCCCACACACCGGCTCTGACTGGTTGAGCCTTGCGGCCGTCCAGCGCCAGGCTCATGGCTGGCACTCGGTGTCGGCGCCGCGCTCGTCGGCTTAAGTCGGGGCCGCGCCCAGCATGCTGCCCGAGTGTTGCCGACCGTTCCCCTCCGCCTTCGGTCGGTCGGGCGCACGCCAGGCCGGTGTTGCGTCGGTGGCCCACCGCCATTGCCAGGAGAAGGTGGTCGGTCGCCCCCTCTCATCCTCCTTGAGCAGCATCCCGGTCGCCTGCCGTCTCACTTTACCGTCCAATTAGCCCCACCACGGTTGCGACCATCCGTTGCGTAGGTAACCACCCGCGTACCCGCCGCCGGTAGTGGGGGAGCCATGTTTTTTTGTGGGGACCTGTATTTAGTAAAATTTAATATACAGATAATATGCGCTCATAACTATGCTCAAAATAATAATATTGGTGGTTACGGTGTGCGGATAGCCGCATAACCACCGTAACCACCTCCTGTAGGCTATTAAAAGGTCTCTATGCCTCTTCATTTCCCACCTTTCTGCTCCGTGCTTTCTTCTTCCTCAGGCCAGAGCTCTGTCGGAACTCTCCTACGAGCCACCACTTCTCCACCAGAGTTCACCTACAAGACACCGCTCCTCCGCTAGAATTCTGCTACGAGCCACCGCCACTCCACCATAAATTGGACTAAGTACGCAACACAACCACACAGAAGACATTCTTCCAATTGCAGGAATGAAGCCTTGTTCGCGTACAACCTCCAACAAGTCCGTTCCAACCTCATTTTACACGTTCTGCGTCCATCCTAGCACTAAGATTGTGAAAGCTAAGACTCGCGTGGAGCAGCCTGTTGCCCGACAAACACCAAAGATTTCCTCTCATCTTCAAAGTGTAACGAGAAGCGGACTGTCGCCCTCGATTCTTCAATAGATCTGTAAATCCACCGCCCATAGTGAGGTTTTACCGGCGCAGATCCGGTCACGTGATTTTTTACCCAATTGAGGGGGTTTTCCCGTAAAAATTGTTGTGTGCACTTGTTTTCCTACTCTATGGCTAATTGTGCACTCGTCCGCTCCCGGGTTAAGACGGTCACATCTAGACCGATTTAGGAGCGCCGAGTTAGACCGTAACCTATATAATATGTGAGTGTGTGTAAAGACTATTAGAGCCACATATAGTGGTATTCATGAATCGAATAGCTTTTCAATAGATTTCAATTTTAACATAAAATGCAGAGATTTGGATTCGTTTGAATATTTGGTGTCAGATTCATCATGAAATTTGGATTCGAATTTTGGTTCGAATTCAAATTTTATAATATTTAGTTATATATAATATTTAATTACATATATTATTTTTATTTAATTATATATTTCAGTATTCGCAAATTATTCTCAAATCCTTTGAATACACTCACTCAAGTCTTTATCCCGCTATAATAGGGTCGGCTATATGGATCTTTTGTTGCCATTGTGTCATAATCTCACTAATGCCTAAGTACATCATGTCTTTCCTTATAGTTTCATTTCAAGTCTTTATTGGTATACCCCTCCCTCGTTTAACATGTCTAGTGACTAGACTCACACAACGTCGAACAAGTGCCTCTAATCCTTTGCACGTGTCCAAACCATCTTAGTCGAGCTTCTCTCATCTTCTTTGCACTTGATGCTACTCCTGTCCTTGATACATTCATTCCTAATTATGTTGAGTCTTGTGTGTCCACACATCTACCTAAGCATTCTCATCTCTGCAACTATCATTTTTATGCGTGTGTTTGAGGGCTGAAGCCGCGTACCGAGTATATCACCCAGGAAGCTGAACCTTTTGGTGACATATTTAGCGGTGTAGACCATCTCATAGTAATCAGAAAACGACACGAGATTGGGGGGGGGGGGGGTGTAACGCCCCGTCTTTTCAGCGATTATTCTTATTCTCGTTTGGCGTTACGATGACGCGCTTCCGTGGCTTGTGCCATGTGTGGAGTACGGTTTAGCTCCTTAGAACTGAGTGCCCTGTTTGGTAGCCTGTTGGCAAGATCTCCCTAGCAAACCGAGTCGTTTTGGTGACCCGGTGTGGCCTCTCGGGGGGATGTTTGTGTTTGGCTTTGTTTGGGCATAACTCGAGTTCTGTTCGTCGAAAGTTAATTTCGACTTCGCCGTTGTGTTCGTAGCGTGGGTATTTAGCTACGGTGCGAATTTCGTCGAATTCCGAGGTGAATCGGTTTTCGCGTCGATTTGGTGCTTTATGTAATTTTGTAATTAATTATATAATTATATAATTATATATATATATATATTTAGAATGAATAGGCCGTTCATCATCTTCTTCCTCACGATAGAAACCGCCGCCCCTTGTACGAGAGAAATAACCGCCGAGCCTTCCCTTCGGACGCCGATTCCCGGAGCGTTTGTGGACGGAATTCGATTCCGAGAGTGGATACGGATTGCTCTCGTCGAGACCTTCATTCCTGCGGTAAGAAATTCGATTTTCGTGGAGTTTTGGAAGGATTGGAATTTTCAGTTTTGGAAGTTTTCCGCCATTAATGGCCGAGTTTTGTTCTAGGTGTTGCGGCCGTCTTGATCCGTGCGAAGAGGAGGAAAGCAGTCCAAAGCTTCGCTGAGATTTGAGGCAAGTGGTATTCTTGCCCTTGCCAAGTGTTTTCTTTGATTTTATTTGCTGAAATTGAAATCCCGGTTAGCCCAGGTTAGAGGCCTTGTTGTTCTCGTTTTCTTGCTAACTATAGGGCTTAGTTCTTCCTACTGAAACCCCCCTATGTTGTGATGTTTGGAATCCAAATTGTCGGCGCGAAGCCGTTGTTTTCCTTTAATTTTGATTGATGCTCTGGTTCGGGCGTAGCCGAGAGGGAGAGTTAGGAGGGGGGTGTGGTTGCCAATTTCCTTCGTTATGGTATTATTCGAATGGTTAGGCATAGTTTATACGGTAGTAGCGTGCGACGTTGATAGTTGTCTACTGCTACTGCAGTGGCGTGAGTCGTGAGCGCGTTCCGGTGTCGTTCGGAAAATTCCAAACGGTACAGGTTTGCCGCGCACGGTCATTAACCTTTAGGGCGCACGACCACTGGTCGTGTGCCTCTGTTCGTGCGCGTATAAATTTCAGTTTCCAAAGTTCTGTCTCGGGCAATCGCACGAGCGCTGACATCAGTGCGCACGACCACTGATCGTGCGACACTGATCGTGCGCAGTTGCTAGGTTTTCTGTCAGGTTTCCAGGTTCGTTTCGCACGATCATCAGCCGATGAGTGCGCACGACCACTGATCGTGCATCACCGATCGTGCGCTTTGTATAATTTCTTTTGATAGACGAATTTAGGTGATTTCGAGTGCGGGAGTTTAGATACTCAAGTGGCAGGCAATTACTTGAGTTCTTGATCTTCTGCCTTGGTCGTTCGACTGTCGTCGAGCTCCGTTTTCTTTAGCGGGCTTGTGGGTAGTAACTTAATTTTGGCGGCGAGTGAGGCTAGCTCACTCAAGGCCAAAGTTTAGGTAGGCACTGAGTGGGTTTCACTCAACGCCTAGTCGTGTTGGTTTATTTCAACACTCTTCCTTTACCTTGTATTTCGTTTCCGAGTGGTTTTCCAGTTGTATTTCTGGGTTTTTCTTGTCGGCCGTTTTCTTTATTTTCCTAAAGGCCGAATCGTGGGTTGTGGATAGTAGTGGTGGTTGTAGCTCTTTATGGGGGTGGAGTTGTGTGATATAGCCAAGGCCACCCATGGATTTCTTGCTCCAGGTACGGGCTGGGCATGTCGGGTGGAAGGTCCCTTGTGTTTTCACGTGTTGACCCTCGAGCTTTTGACTTGGACATGGTGGATTGGAGGACTGCGTTTGCCTTCGACCCGGTTCCTAGTTGTTGTTTTTGCTACTATCACTTCCCGCAGTTTAGGGTGTTAGAAGTTTCTTCCGTGGTAGTTTTGCAGCATTTTGGCTCTTGGTAGCCTAGTAGGCCCTGCAGGATGTGGTTCCTGGGCTGGGTCGTTGCTGTTTCTGTGCACGTTGTGCATTTCTTGTGGTCCTGTTTTGGACAGTTGTGACTCTATCTTCTGCATGTTTTTCAGTTACTTTGTCCTTTTGGTTGACTCTTACATGCAGTTGTTTTTACCTTGATTTTTGCTTGCTGAGGTATTCTGTTTTCTTTTGGAATACCCCAGGTTCTGAGCTGTAGCCAGTCTGGTGGCTAGTTGGAGGTGTTGTTGTTGGTGGACTCCCGGACTTTGGAGTTTCGTTTACCTTGTTTGTGAGGTTGTTTTCAGTACTTTCTTACAGACATATATGTGTGCTGGTGGGTTCGTGTCAGGTTGTTGGCGCCCACTAGTAGTTTTTTTTACCTTGTACTAGATATATACTATTGCTGCTACCATTTATTTTTCTGGAGATAGTCTACTTGCTTTGAGAAGGTTTTATGCTAGGTTGCTAGTTATTTTTAAACTATAATTACTATTATAAACGAAGCTCATGATCAGCATGTTTTTATAAACTTAAACACTACTTTTCAAATCACGTATGAAAAAAATCGTTTTCTCATATATATTATATAAAGTAAGTGTAGTGTCTTGCATAGTATGAGTGGTTCTCTTGGGACCCTTATGCGCTCTTTAGGGTGTAAAACCTAATTAAGGTATTTTTCCGCAGCGTTTAAATATAGTTTTCTTTTGTGGACTAGATGATCCACTGAGCCGAGGGATACGGACTCTAAACATAACTGATTTTCTATTCATTAAGCACATGATTTTCTTGCATAAAGATTGTAGTTGGATTTGCCTGAGCGTCAGCAGTTATCCCCTGCTTGACGTGGCATCATGACGCGTGTTTTCTCTTACTCTGATAATTCTTAATTCGGAGAAAATGCGGGTTGTGACAGTTGGTATCAGAGGGAGGTTGCTTGACAAGTTAGTTGGGCAACCTTCCTTAGATGCTGTTAGTAGTTCAGCATCATGTCATTCACACACCGATATGTCATCAGCACGTCTTGGCAAAAGCACGAACACTACACTCATAGCATAACATGAAGTATACGGGGCATATTATGTAGTATGGGATGCATAATATGTGTTCGTATATGGATCCACCATAGGGGCTACATGTGAGGGTTATGTAGTATGGGATGCATAACCTCACCACATGACTGCGACTAGCACGTTTCTTTTTCGTTGCATGGAAATGTTATGTAGTATGGGATGCATAACATTTTCATGTGTACGCCGCTCATATCATGCATTAGGGCCTTTTTTTTAGAATGCATAGCACAATCATGCATATCATATCATTGCATAAGCACAACGCGCCGAGCTAAAGATTTGCAGGATGACATATGTACACACATAAGTTTTCAAACTAACATAAGTTCATGCATCCGATCTAGGCACAAGAGTTAGTGAGGTGGTGGTTAACCATCCTAGGATAGGGCATATCATCTAATTATTGTGAAGAAAATAAACTCTCAGAGCAAGTTTAGCAGCTTTAAGTCTATATCTACATATGTATTGTCTGTACTGGTAGTCGGTTCTAGTCGTGGGATTTGGTTCTGATTTGCGTTGTATTGATTTTTTTTAGGATGGCTAGGCGTCCTGCGACCCGATCGACTCCCCTGTCTGAGGGTGAATCTTCTGGAGCTCAGAACGATGCGGTGATCGAGGGTCTGCGCCAGAGTAGCGTAGCTATGGGGAGGCAGTTGGAGGAAGTGCAAGCCCAGATTCAGACTTTGGTGGCAGTTGTGGCAGGGCAGGCTCAGGGTGCGCAAGTTCCTGCAGGGGGGTTAGCTGTTCCTCCTCCTCCTGCACCCTTGAGACCTCCAGTGGTGGTGCCAGCAGAGATGGCCTTCATCTCGCAGTTTCAGAGGCTGAGCCCTCCCACTTATGATGGGAAGGCAGATTTTATGGTGATAGACGACTGGCTGATCTCCATGGAGGAGATGTTCTCGTACTCAGGGATTGCTGATGATCAGAGGGTGATGATAGCCGCCTATCAGCTTAAAGGATTGGCTAAGAGTTGGTGGCTGAGAGAGAAGGAGAGCCTAGTGGCTGGATGCTCTTGGGAAGTGTTCAAGGAGATGCTGTTGAGGAAGTTCTTACCCTCGGTCGAGCGTGACCGCCTCATGAATGATTTCCTCTATCTGAAGCAAAGGCAGCTCACGGTGGGTGAGTATGAGATAGAGTTTAGTAAGTTGAGCCGTTTTGCCCCTGGATTGGTCAGCGTGGAGGCTGATCGAGTTAAGCGATTCCTCGGTGGTTTGAGGAGTGAGGTGCAGCAGTTGGCCAGTGCTTATGGGTCAGTGACTTATGCTGGAGTTGTAGAGGCTGCTCTTAAGGTTGAGGCCATTGAGACGGCGAAGAGCAGAGGCCAGCAGCTGAGGAAGGATAAGAGGAAGTTGGTAGAGGAGAAGAAACCCCTGGTACCCGATGCTGTTCCGGGAAAGAGGAGCAGGGTGGTGTGCAGTTTTTGTGGCCGGTCAGGCCATCCTGTTGAGAGGTGTTTCAAGAAGGCGGCAGCTCAGAAGAAGGAGCAGGTTCATGCTATTCAGGGTGCTCCTGGGAGAGATGTCTCCTGTTCAGTTTGCAAGCGATCCGGGCATGATGCAGCCCAGTGTTGGTCCAGGGTTAGAGTCTGCTATCAGTGTGGGCAGAAGGGTCACGTTAAGTCGAGGTGTCCTCAGGCCCAGTCAGCTCTTCCTGCAGTTCCATTGCATGCATTACCTCCACCTCAGCATGTGGACAAGGGAAAAGGGAAGCTGAACGTGATTTCTTCCGAGGAGGCTCAGACTTCGACCCAGGTGATCTCAGGTTAGTAGTTGGTTGTTTTTCTTTCTAGCCTGGTAGTTTAGTTGCTAGATTGTTTGCGGTACTGTTGTGCTAGTTCCTTAGCTTTGTGCGTTCCTATAGGGAAATTTAAGGTGAAGAACCGTTGGGCGCGTGTCCTGTTTGACTCCGGCGCTACCCACTCGTTCGTGGCTAGAGCCTTTGTGGAGCGTCATCGGTTGTCTCTAGATCGTGTTCGGGATTCCTTCCGTGTCAAGTTTCCCTCTGGTGAATCTGTGTTGTCAGATTTGGGTATTTTGGATTGCCCGGTTTTGTTGGGGGATTTTCTTGCGAAGGCGGATCTGAAGATGATCGATCTAGAGGACTTCAATGTCATTTTGGGCATGGACTGGCTCTCTCGGTATGATGCGGTCATTCAGTGCAAGGGAAAGCGCTTGGACTTCATCAGGGACGACGGTCAGCCCGGCAGCGTGTATGCTGATCCGTGTCAGGATTCTCCTGTTCTCTCTGCGGTATGTGTTCAGAGATTATTTCTTTCTGATTGTTGTGTTTGTTTAGTCTCGGTGGTTGGAACCGTTGTTAGCGTGCCACGCTTGGAGGAGATTCCTATTGTTCGTGGTTTCGCCGATGTTTTTCCTGATGATCTTCCTGGTATCCCTCCTGAGCGGGATGTGGAGTTTGTTATTGATTTGGAGCCGGGTACGCGTCCTATTGCTAAGGCGCCGTACCGGATGGCCCCTCGTGAGTTAGAGGAGTTGCGAATTCAGTTAGATGAGTTGTTGGCTAAAGGTTTTATCAGGCAGAGTTCGTCGCCTTGGGGTGCTCCTGTTTTGTTCGTAAAGAAGAAAGATGGGTCGATGCGGCTTTGCATCGACTATAGAGAGTTGAACAAGGTCACTATCAAGAACAGGTACCCTCTGCCGAGGATCGATGATTTATTTGACCAGTTGCGTGGTAGCACGGTGTTCTCCAAGATCGATCTTCGTTCGGGCTATCATCAGCTCAGGATCCGTGAGGCAGATATTCCACGGACTGCGTTTAGGTCGAGGCATGGGCACTTTGAGTTTTTGGTGATGTCGTTTGGTTTGACCAACGCACCATCAGCCTTCATGGATATGATGAACAGGGTGTTCAAGGATTTCCTAGACAAGTTCGTTGTGGTCTTCATTGATGACGTGTTGGTTTATTCTCGCAATGCTGAGGAGCACGAGCAGCATTTGCATTTGGTCCTATCAGAGTTGAGGAACCACAAGTTATTCGCCAAGTTGAGCAAGTGCGAATTTTGGTTGCCTCAGGTTTCTTTTCTAGGCCACGTGGTGAACTAGGATGGGATCTCGGTTGACCCAGAAAAGATTGCAGCAGTGACGGATTGGAGTAGGCCGAATACTCCTAAGGAGATCAGAAGTTTCTTAGGGTTGGCTGGCTATTACAGAAGATTCGTGGAGGGTTTCTCTTCCCTAGCCGCACCATTGACCAAGCTGACTCAGAAGAATGTGGCTTTTGTTTGGAGCGAGAAGTGCGAAGAAGCTTTTCAGGAGTTAAAGAGGAGATTGTGTACTGCTCCCGTTCTGACCCTTCCTACTGAGGGCGTGGATTATGATGTATATGTGGATGCTTCGCATATAGGTCTGGGATGCGTATTAATGCAGGATGGAAAAGTAATTGCTTATGGGTCAAGGCAGCTGAAAACTCATGAGCGGAATTATCCTACGCATGACCTTGAGTTTGCAGCGGTTATCTATGCGTTGAAGTTGTGGAGGCACTTACTTTATGGGGCTCAGTGCAAGATTTTTACTGACCATAAGAGCCTGAAGTACGTGTTCACGCAGAAGGAGTTGAATCTGCGTCAGCGGCGGTGGCTTGAGTATGTGGCGGATTATGATGTGGAAATCCAGTACCATCCGGGCAAGGCCAATGTGGTGGCCGACGCCCTGAGCCGAAAGACGGGAAAGATCTTTAACCTCTCCGCCGATCGATTAGTTGAGGAGTTCCTCCTTATGGATATTTCAGTGGGATGCTATAGTTTACAGAGTAGCTTATCAGTGGAAGAGCCGTCCTGGATTTCTTTGACTAGATTGCATCAGAAGGACGATCCGGATCTGTTGCACCTTTTTACCAGGACAGAGAAGGGAGAGTTGCCAGATTTTTCTATTGATGATGCGGGTACTTTGAAGTACCGCGGCAGGTTTTGCGTTCCCGCTGTTGGGGACATTAAGAGTATGATTTGCAGTGAGGCTCATGGTTCCAGCGTTGCCTACCATCCAGGATCTACGAAGATGTACCGTGACTTAAAGCAAATTGCTTGGTGGTATGGTATGAAAGGAGATATAGCCCGATATGTTGCTGAGTGTCACACTTGCAAGCGTGTGAAGGCCGATCATGGAAGGCCTGGTGGTAAGTTGACTCAGCTAGAGATCCCGACTTGGAAGTGGGAGAGTATATCTATGGACTTCATTACGGGTTTGCCAAAATCCCCGAGAGGATTTGATTCTGTTTGGGTTATAGTGGATAGATTGACGAAGTGTGCTCACTTCGTGCCTTATAAGATTGATTACCCGATGAAGAAGATAGCGGAGTTGTACTTGAGTGAAGTCATCCGACTCCACGGTGTGCCAGTTAGCATCATTTCTGATCGAGACTCCCGGTTTACTTCTCGTTTTTGGCAGAGTCTGCAGGAGGGTTTGGGTACGGATCTGAGGTATTCTACTGCGTACCACCCTCAGACCAATGGGCAGACGGAGCGGGTCAATCAGATTGTTGAGGATATGATCCGGTGCTATATTTTAGACCACGGTGGAGCGTGGGATGAGCGTCTGCGACTCATGAAATTTGCTTACAATAACAGTTATCAGGAAAGCTTGCAGATGGCTCCGTTCGAAGCTTTGTATGGGAGGCGCTGTAGGACTCCGTTGTTTTGGGCTGAGGCTGGTGAGAAGCCTTTGTTGGGTCCTGATGCTCTAGAAGAGATGGAAGTCGCCGTGAAGCTTATTCGGGAGAAGCTTCGTTTAGCCCAGGAGAGGTATGAAAAGAACGCCAATCGGCGTAGGTCTGCTTTGGAATTTTCAGTAGGGGATCTTGTATACCTCAAGGTTTCTCCAATGGTTGGTGTAAAGAGATTTGGTAAAAATCGGAAATTGGACCCAAGGTATGTGGGCCCGTTTGAGGTCTTGGAGCGGATTGGTGTGTCTGCATATAGATTGGATTTGCCAGCAAACTTCCCTGGTGTTCATAATGTTTTTCATGTTAGCCAATTGCGGAAGTGTGTGCGCAGCAGTGGGCAACTCTTGGATGTTGTGCCCCAGTTAGAGCCCAACCTCTCTTTCGTTGAAGTGCCAGTTCGTATTTTGGATTCTCAGGAGCGTGTGCTGCGAAAGAAGTCCATACCGATGGTGAAAATTCTATGGAAAAATCAGGATTTGGAGAGCGCGACTTGGGAGCTAGAGTCGGCCATGAGGAGGGCGTACCCTCACCTGTTTCTCTGATTTGATCGGTATGTTTCCCTTTGTAACTTCCGTTTGTTACTTTTTCCTTCATTTGTAGGAGGGTTGTGCGTAAAGTTTCGGGACGAAACTTTCTTTTAGGGGGAGTGACTGTAACGCCCCGTCTTTTCAGCGATTATTCTTATTCTCGTTTGGCGTTACGATGACGCGCTTCCGTGGCTTGTGCCATGTGTGGAGTACGGTTTAGCTCCTTAGAACTGAGTGCCCTGTTTGGTAGCCTGTTGGCAAGATCTCCCTAGCAAACCGAGTCGTTTTGGTGACCCGGTGTGGCCTCTCGGGGGGATGTTTGTGTTTGGCTTTGTTTGGGCATAACTCGAGTTCTGTTCGTCGAAAGTTAATTTCGACTTCGCCGTTGTGTTCGTAGCGTGGGTATTTAGCTACGGTGCGAATTTCGTCGAATTCCGAGGTGAATCGGTTTTCGCGTCGATTTGGTGCTTTATGTAATTTTGTAATTAATTATATAATTATATAATTATATATATATATATTTAGAATGAATAGGCCGTTCATCATCTTCTTCCTCACGATAGAAACCGCCGCCCCTTGTACGAGAGAAATAACCGCCGAGCCTTCCCTTCGGACGCCGATTCCCGGAGCGTTTGTGGACGGAATTCGATTCCGAGAGTGGATACGGATTGCTCTCGTCGAGACCTTCATTCCTGCGGTAAGAAATTCGATTTTCGTGGAGTTTTGGAAGGATTGGAATTTTCAGTTTTGGAAGTTTTCCGCCATTAATGGCCGAGTTTTGTTCTAGGTGTTGCGGCCGTCTTGATCCGTGCGAAGAGGAGGAAAGCAGTCCAAAGCTTCGCTGAGATTTGAGGCAAGTGGTATTCTTGCCCTTGCCAAGTGTTTTCTTTGATTTTATTTGCTGAAATTGAAATCCCGGTTAGCCCAGGTTAGAGGCCTTGTTGTTCTCGTTTTCTTGCTAACTATAGGGCTTAGTTCTTCCTACTGAAACCCCCCCTATGTTGTGATGTTTGGAATCCAAATTGTCGGCGCGAAGCCGTTGTTTTCCTTTAATTTTGATTGATGCTCTGGTTCGGGCGTAGCCGAGAGGGAGAGTTAGGAGGGGGGGTGTGGTTGCCAATTTCCTTCGTTATGGTATTATTCGAATGGTTAGGCATAGTTTATACGGTAGTAGCGTGCGACGTTGATAGTTGTCTACTGCTACTGCAGTGGCGTGAGTCGTGAGCGCGTTCCGGTGTCGTTCGGAAAATTCCAAACGGTACAGGTTTGCCGCGCACGGTCATTAACCTTTAGGGCGCACGACCACTGGTCGTGTGCCTCTGTTCGTGCGCGTATAAATTTCAGTTTCCAAAGTTCTGTCTCGGGCAATCGCACGAGCGCTGACATCAGTGCGCACGACCACTGATCGTGCGACACTGATCGTGCGCAGTTGCTAGGTTTTCTGTCAGGTTTCCAGGTTCGTTTCGCACGATCATCAGCCGATGAGTGCGCACGACCACTGATCGTGCGTCACCGATCGTGCGCTTTGTATAATTTCTTTTGATAGACGAATTTAGGTGATTTCGAGTGCGGGAGTTTAGATACTCAAGTGGCAGGCAATTACTTGAGTTCTTGATCTTCTGCCTTGGTCGTTCGACTGTTGTCGAGCTCCGTTTTCTTTAGCGGGCTTGTGGGTAGTAACTTAATTTTGGCGGCGAGTGAGGCTAGCTCACTCAAGGCCAAAGTTTAGGTAGGCACTGAGTGAGTTTCACTCAACGCCTAGTCGTGTTGGTTTATTTCAACACTCTTCCTTTACCTTGTATTTCGTTTCCGAGTGGTTTTCCAGTTGTATTTCTGGGTTTTTCTTGTCGGCCGTTTTCTTTATTTTCCTAAAGGCCGAATCGTGGGTCGTGGATAGTAGTGGTGGTTGTAGCTCTTTATGGGGGTGGAGTTGTGTGATATAGCCAAGGCCACCCATGGATTTCTTGCTCCAGGTACGGGCTGGGCATGTCGGGTGGAAGGTCCCTTGTGTTTTCACGTGTTGACCCTCGAGCTTTTGACTTGGACATGGTGGATTGGAGGACTGCGTTTGCCTTCGACCCGGTTCCTAGTTGTTGTTTTTGCTACTATCACTTCCCGCAGTTTAGGGTGTTAGAAGTTTCTTCCGTGGTAGTTTTGCAGCATTTTGGCTCTTGGTAGCCTAGTAGGCCCTGCAGGATGTGGTTCCTGGGCTGGGTCGTTACTGTTTCTGTGCACGTTGTGCATTTCTTGTGGTCCTGTTTTGGACAGTTGTGACTCTATCTTCTGCATGTTTTTCAGTTACTTTGTCCTTTTGGTTGACTCTTACATGCAGTTGTTTTTACCTTGATTTTTGCTTGCTGAGGTATTCTGTTTTCTTTTGGAATACCCCAGGTTCTGAGCTGTAGCCAGTCTGGTGGCTAGTTGGAGGTGTTGTTGTTGGTGGACTCCCGGACTTTGGAGTTTCGTTTACCTTGTTTGTGAGGTTGTTTTCAGTACTTTCTTACAGACATATATGTGTGCTGGTGGGTTCGTGTCAGGTTGTTGGCGCCCACTAGTAGTTTTTTTTACCTTGTACTAGATATATACTATTGCTGCTACCATTTATTTTTCTGGAGATAGTCTACTTGCTTTGAGAAGGTTTTATGCTAGGTTGCTAGTTATTTTTAAACTATAATTACTATTATAAACGAAGCTCATGATCAGCATGTTTTTATAAACTTAAACACTACTTTTCAAATCACGTATGAAAAAAATCGTTTTCTCATATATATTATATAAAGTAAGTGTAGTGTCTTGCATAGTATGAGTGGTTCTCTTGGGACCCTTATGCGCTCTTTAGGGTGTAAAACCTAATTAAGGTATTTTTCCGCAGCGTTTAAATATAGTTTTCTTTTGTGGACTAGATGATCCACTGAGCCGAGGGATACGGACTCTAAACATAACTGATTTTCTATTCATTAAGCACATGATTTTCTTGCATAAAGATTGTAGTTGGATTTGCCTGAGCGTCAGCAGTTATCCCCTGCTTGACGTGGCATCATGACGCGTGTTTTCTCTTACTTTGATAATTCTTAATTCGGAGAAAATGCGGGTTGTGACAGGGGGGGTCCTCCGAACAACATAAAGACGAGATCTCGCCTAAAGGTCTTGCCAAATATAGGGTTGAATGTTTTTTCCTGAGCTCCAAGATTGACCGAAAAGTGTGGGGATTGTGTACAACACCTATTCATCAAGGGTTAAAACTCAACAGTCAGTGGTTAACAAACAACGCCAACACTAGAAGACCAGGTCAACAAGCAGTAGCGGGCCGCAAGATGATTCTTTGGTATGGGAGAGTCACATACTTGCCAGGGTGCGCGACTACCCAGCAGCACGGGTGAGCATCAAAGTCCCTACCAACCAGGCGAGTACCGATCAACTGGCGGTGACGAGTATCGGCATTATTCGCCTAGTTAGCAACCTCCAGTTAGCAATACTCGCAGAGCAAAGCAGATAGTCGCCAAGTAGAACTCGCAAACAACCAAGTCAAGGCACCGACAAGGTGCAGATGACGAGCGCAAGATTGGGTCTCCTCGCCCGGAGACCCCTCCTCCCAGATTTTGTCTATAAATAGGGCCTCAGGGGTACCATGAATGACACCTTGAGACCCCCCCCCCCCCAATTTTGACACTAGCTTCTCTCTTTGTGGTGTCTTCCCTGTACCTAGTTCAGTCATCTTTGGTTGTGGAGGAGAAACTCTTCCATGTTTCCGGGTACGTGGTGGGACCTCCATCCTGCAATGTCTGGGGTCCTCTAGTTGTTTTCTCTCTTTATCTTCAAAACCAGGCGGCCGAGTCGCTGGGTCGAGTAGCCTCAAGCTACACTTAGGCTTCATTTGGTTCGGCGGTGGCGGGTCGATCCGGCGGGTGGAAACGGAGTGTTCGAACCGGAGGGGGGAGGTGGCTGCTCCAAACGGAGCTTTTTGGGGGCGTTTCTCAAGGGGGGCGGGTGGAAACGGGGCAAACGCCGCTGGAGGTTCATTTGTTTTTCCTCCTTCCGGCGGCGTTTGCTCAAAACGGAGCAACGAAACGCCCAAATAAATGGAGCCTTAGATCCAAATATTTTGGAGTCGAGATTTTCTTTGTTTCAACATATATTATATTCAAATATAATTATATTTCATATTTAATTACATATATTAATTTTATTTAACTATATATTTCATTATTCGCAAACTATTTGCGGATCCTTCGAATAAGAATAAAATTATTTGAATTCGGATTTGAATCCGCATTCAGATTCAAATCCGGATTCATTTTTGAATAATACGAATTTTAATCGAATCTTCACAAATCAAATCAAGAACTATATTATTTTAATCCTTATAGAACTAGGGCAGAGCACCGGTTGTTGATTGGGTCAAAATCCAACTGGCTGGATTGTCCGAACCGATCTGATTATTAACGCGGTCTGCCGGTCTTAGTCGTTTTAGTTGATTTTTATTCTGGTTAAAAGTTAGAATGGGCCAAAAAAAATGAATCATTATGCGCGTCTAAGAAATATTATTTTATGCGATCTTGCTCTTTCTTGCTCTTCTTCCCCTCTAATGTGTCTTCCTTCCTTAACAATCAATCTAAAATTTATATTATATGTTAAAAGAAATTTCCTAATTTGGTTTGAGCTTTTTTTGCTTTTTCATTGTCTACTTCTAGTGAGAGAAAATAGAGGAAATGATGTGGGGGCCCATTATATAGTAGACAGAATTCTAATTGGACCACGTGGCCTAATTTTCTAACAAGTATTTTGCCTATTAGATACTTTTACTAAATCATTTAAAATATTAAATAAGCAATACATCATAATTATATAAGGATTCATTGGTTTAATTGAATTTTTTTAAGTAATAAATGTACAAGTACTGTACATTGAGAACATTAAACAAGCAGATAAAGCTCACAAATGATGAGAATCAAATATATGACCATTCTGTCATAAGACCTCAACTTATCCAATTGGATCAAGAATCATTGTCGGGTTTAATTGGATTTAGAAATTCACATCAATTTCAATTCCTGAGAGAAACAGAATTGACCTAATCTCAATTCTACAATTCTATCCAACAATAGAATTGAAAATGCAAGACTAGAATTGATCAATTCTACCGTTTTGACGGTAATTATTTATAATTGGCGAACAGTTTGTTGCGATTTCTAATCGTAGAAGTGCAATTTCCGGGCATAATTAAACATATGATCACAAGAAATGCTTACTACATAAAGTTTTATTAGCGCTATAAAATTACAATACTCAAATTAAAAGATTCAAGTTCAAAAAAGATTTCGGAGAGTACGTACTTGAACTACAAAAAATCACATGAGAGCCGCATAAGATTCATATGAGAACAAATATTTGTCATTGTCAGACGAACGACCACCGCTGCCGCTTAAGAAGTCGTCGCACCCAGTTAGTGTATGATTTTTGTGAAATAAAGAGATCGAAAATGAAATTAAGGCAAGCTGTCGTGTGATTTTGTGATCGCTTTGAAGAATTCTAAATCAACTATCATTCCAACTTGCAGCTTTCAGAAAATGTTTTATTACAGCACCGGATAACTGATTCCAGCTAATTTGAAGGGGAGATTTTGATTAAAGAATACAAATCATTTGCTAATTACTTCCGGGCTGATGTAGAGATTAGCTGGACTCGTGTGCATGTTGCTGTCTTCGCCCACGCTGTGCGCATTGGACTCGATCAATGCACACCTGACTGCTGTTTCGCCGGATCGACCGTCGCATAAAAGTTGTCTCAATAGATTTGAGGAATATTTCATGAATGTTTTCAAAATTACAGGTTGCACTCATAAATCTCTCCTATTAAGTTACAATTCATATGTCAATAGCCAATAGGGGTGTAAGGGTGTTGGCTAGCTAGTCTGGTTTAGGGTTACCTGAGCTTGAGATCTTTTGGGGGCGGACCAACAATATTTATTGTTGGATGCGGGCACCTTAGCGCCGATAGGCATATATAGGCGGCCCAACTTCTAGGCCTAGCCCCACACAAAGCTTCAAGCCATACTGAAATTAAGAGACCCTTAAAGTTTTGCCCGGCCGATCCTGAATAAGGTCAGTCCGAGCTTTTTACTGGGTGGGCTTTCCATGTCCTGGCATAATTTACGCCCATTGTAAGTGAAAGACGAAGGATGAGAGCGTTCAACCATGGGCAGAAGAAATAGAAAGATTCTCAAAACATATGGGCATAATAAGGCCGGTGAGATATTGCTGCTGAGGATGTAATATAATCCACTCAACTAAGGCTTCGTTTGGGGGGACTTATTTTCACCGTACAAGCAGTTACGACCGTATGAACCGAACCTTAATTTCACGCGGACCTTATTTTCGTGCGGTTGTAACCGCTTGACCGGTAAAAATAAGTCCCCCCAAAAGGAACCTAAGTCACCATACTAGCCAGCTAGCTAGCTAGCTAGCTATCATACGTATAACTCAACTCAATCATGGAGCTAGCTAAGAGGCAAGAATTCATCACACACCCAAATTATGTCATCCAAGTTGAAAGTTTGAAGCTAGGCATACCTAAAATATATTATTTGTGTGGACACCGTCCCAAGGAGTCATACGGCTAAATCAATCCGATGTAGGCCACAAAGCTAGGAATTCATATCGCACATGTCTTCAGAGCATGCCCAAATAGTGAGCATGTACTTAATTGTCATCATATATTCACTCAGAGCAAGACAAAATTGCCGCCACCCTATCACATGATCTAGCTTGACTTACAAGGCCACAACATGACACACAAATATATTACTAATCTCATAAACTAAAGAAATGAAAATTTAATATTTATCCTTTGATACAACCTTTGCAAACTCCCTTAATTTAGGCTCCTTTTGGCACACCGGTGACAGTATATGAATCGTGAATGCCCGACCTCACCTATGGAACTTCTTCCACTTTTTTGTGTTCAAAACTAATTTTTTTTCTTCATGGCGGTCATAATTATTGTCAAGCCAAACATATATTTTATGACGGTGGTGTTTTTGTTAAGATAATTTCTTCCTAAGTGTGAAATAGACTAGCCAATTTTGATCATGCTTTCAAGCATATGTTTTATGACAAGTATGAAAAAGACTAGCTGTCATTGACCTAAAAATCAACATGTGCTCTTAAAGGAAGCTTCTAGAAAATTGTCCAAAGGAAGCTTCGTGTCAAATGATATGCGTTTTTGACTGAGGGAAGCTTCATCGACATGTCATCTACCAGGTCTGTCTCCTTGATTTTGACCCTATAAATAGGGATGAAGGAAGAGGGGTAAGGAATCCACTTCTCTCCAAAGTCAAACATTGGAAGATTTTTAGAAAGGTCTTTGCGACAATCGTCTTAGTTTGGGAGAGCTTTTGACAATTGTTGTACGACATTGACGAGTAGTACTTCGCCTACACGAATTGGATCTGGAGCAGATTTGAGCAAGGATTTGAAGAAGCATCCTAGAGAGGATTTGTGTAATCAGTCTTAACCGCCACTGTCAGTAACTTGAAGTTTTTTGTTACTATTTATTGTATTGTGTAGTGTGAAGCTGGTGAAGAACCTATAAGGATTGAGAAAGGAAAGCCGTATAATTGCCTATTGTTTCATACATTTTAGTGGCGGCTTTCCGGGTGAAACTCTGATCGTCCCGTGGTTTTCACCACATTGGGTTTCCACGTTAAATCTCCGTGTCACTTTAATTGTTGTTATTTTGTACTGTGTTTTGATTGTATATCGGCATACCGCTAAGCAGTTGTGTTGGTATTTGCTTGAACTAATTTGCAGGTGCTCTGGTCGTGCTTGCATGCTTTCTAGTCCAATAAGTGGTATTAGAGCGAGGTTCATTATCAGAGCAATTATCGGGCTGACTAAAGATTTTTAAGGGTAGATTATCACCAAAAGGGGGGAGGGTGAATAGGTTTATTTGAGACTTTTTTAATTTTTCTTGAGACTTACTTTGTGTGTTAGAGTTTAGTTATAGCTTTCAAGAATACGGAAAACACACAAACAATTTATAGTGGTTCTCATATATAGGATACATCTACTTTACCCCTTCACCAATCTAACGGAGAGCTGGACTAGGCCAACTTCTCCAAATCTCAAATCAATAGATCTTATAACTCAGATCCATCCCTGGATCTTACACCTCAGAGTGGCTACCACTCCTATAACTCAGTCTTATCTTAGTCCTACCTTAGAGACAGCAACAAGTCTCCTACCTCAGGCTCGCAAGCAAGCCTTACCTCAGATTCTCTACAAGAATCCTACCTCAGACTTTGGAAAAAGTCCTACTCTTAGCCTTTATAACTTAGGCCTACACCATATTCTATACAAGAATCCTGCCTTAGACTTTGGATAAAGTCCTACTCTCATATCTCAGAGAGACCTTACAACAGAGATTGAAAGAGAGTTTGTGGTATAATGACTCAAGAACAGATGCTCTGGAGTCCTTTTCTCTAACTGTTTCACCAAACAGTTTCTCTTTACCAACAACAACAGGAAATGATATTCAGATTAGAAATAGACTATGTTAAGTTGTGTTAAATGCTAGCAGTGATCTTCTTTTTCTTCAAGCTTCAGAAAGATTATTGTAAAGGCTTGTGGAGTTTGAAGACAAGTGAATTAAGCTTTCTTGCTGGCGGCGACTTTTGCAAATTAGGGTTTTCAGAATGTATTCCAAAAGTTCTTGTAAAAGTCTCACGCACTTACCTTATATATCTCTGCATCAACAACATCTATAATTCTATTTAGGTATGCAGCATGACTGGCCTTAACATTTGTATCTTCGCAAGATAGCGTGCCAGAAGAATACAGCGGTTTCTGTCTTTTAGTTCACAATTAGCATCAATTTGAATTAAGCATGATGCCAGCAGAATGTTTTGGCTCCCTTCGTCTTAGAATAAACTTCTGTGCTGTTATAGAGGCGTTAAGTGATTGAAATTGACGTGAAGCCATTTAACTTGGACAAATACTTGACTTTTTGAAGATGTGTCGAGTGATTGTTGTTAACTCGGCGCATCCTATATTGGCGTTGAGTGAAATCTTATGACTCGACGAATTTGCACTTGGACATATTTTTTGCTTTTCCATTGAGCCGTTGAGTAAATGACCTTCACTCGAAGCATTTGCACTTGGTCTAAATTTCTGCTTCTTCTGAGGCATTATGTGAATGACCTTCACTCGATGCATATTTGAACTTGGTCTGAATTTCTACTCTTTTACTGTGGCGTTGAGTATATGACCATCACTCGACGCATTTGTACTTAGACGAATTGTCTGCTCTTCTACTGAGTCATTGAGTGAATGACCTTCACTCGACACATTTGTACTTAGACAGATTGTCTGCTCTTCTACTAAGTCGTTGAGTGAATAACATACAGTCAGCGCATTTAGACCTTTATCGTTGAGTGATGTGAGATGACTTGACGCATTTGTGCATAGTCAAATATTCTTCACTTTAGAATGTGCTGACTTATATCCAATTGAATTTCTTACAAATCCCAGGTTGTTTATTAGTCAATTACTGATTACCTGCACGAGTAAACACATAGAAATATCAAATACATATTTATGTATATTATTGACTTATGGGGCTTCTTCAAATCTTGGAAATTGTGGTCAATGTTCCTAACAATCTCCCCCTATTTGAAGAAGTCACAATCCTAGTCAATGATATATACTATTTCATATCAAATAACAATGTTCAACCAAAGAAATACAGACACACAAATAACTATGGTAGAGAATATTAAATTTGATAAATGAGAAAGTTTCAAACAGGTCTACAATAAACATTCTACATTCAAAAGCCCATAGGAACCTATAACTTAAAACATTACTAAGGTTCAGGTTCCTAAATTACAATTCCCCCGGTAATGACCCGGGTTTAGGCCTGAAGCCGCCCTACGGCATCGCCCGGCCCACCAGGCATCCCAAGGAGAGCCCAAGGCGCCACCGGTGGTACAACCGGAATATACAAGGCCTGCAGGACGTACACCCCAAAGCATCTCAAGCCTGTTTATCGGTCGCGCACATTATTTACGGCATCGCTCAGGTTGTGATGAGGAGCGGTATTAAAGGTTCCTTATCAAGGTCTCGGGTTCGAAACCCCGTGGCAACAATGCGCGCGAATGATAAACAAGCGCGAGATGCTTTGGGGTGTACAACCTGCAGGCCTTGTATATTCCGGCTATACGATCGGTGGCGCCTTGGGCTCTCCTTGGGCTGTCGCTGGGTTGGGCAATGTCGTGGGGCGGCTTTAGGCCTAAACGCGGATCGTTCCCCCCCCAGATTTCTTCGTAGTCTTCTATACAACCTCTTTCTTTTTTTGTCTTTGTCTTTCAAAGTAGTTGTATGGTATCTGCAGGGTTTTAAGGCATCCACTTGTAAAGTACCAGTCAGCTTGTGTTTTCTGAATTTTCTCTTTATCACTTTCTGCTTCTCATACTTAGTTCATTCTATAGAACTGTATAGCTTGGCTCTACTTAACTTATTCTCTTTGATTTTATTCCAGGCAGCCAAAATGATGATTATGGAGGTTGGCTCCACAACACATAATCTAGCCTTATTTTCAGCTCTTATTTGTGCCTCTTTTTCCTCAGTCCCACATCCTCTTCCTCATCAGCAACTTCTTTGCCCTTGCCCTTTGATTGATATTGAGTGGTGGGGCTATGCATCTTCATCATCAGGAACTGCGGCTACAACATCAGCTTCAGCATCCGCCCCAACTCCAGCTTCATGAACATCATGCTCATCATATTGGATGGCATCTAAGCCCAATGCTTCCCTGATCACATTGGAGGTCCAGATTGCATGGTCTCCACTAGCCTTTATCATTAACTTCTCCACCTTTATAACTTCTTCGGTAATTAGATTGCTCAGGAATTCCTTGGAGGAGGTTATCTTCTTGTCCTAGTGGTTTATACCAGCTGCGATGTGATTCTTGACTTCCAACATATGATCATCTAGAATTTGGGTGTAGACATCCATTCTTCTTTCAATGATTTTTTTGTGCTCTTTCATGTTGGTTTTTGTTACACTATGAACCATCTACATGTTTTTAGTGGCGATGCATTGGTTTTGGATGATATTTGCCTAAGCCTTTTGGATTTGATTAAGTTGAAGTGATGTACGATCTACAATAGGGGTAACTCTCATGAATAATTTGTTAGTGTTCTCTTTTACCAAGTTTACTTCAAATCTAATATAAGAGATCTCAGAAGTGAGGTCCTTCCTTAAGTCTTTGATTGAATCATTCACATACATCTCAATTTTTCTCCTTTGCTCATCAAAGAGCCCTCTTAGCTGTGCCATAAAGGATGTAGGAAATGCATCATTCATTTTAGCAGATGCTGGAGAGTTAACTTCTTCATTTCCCTTCCTAGAATCTCTCCCTATTTGAGAATCAACCACTTCATATTCTGAGGAGTGATCTTGATGTTCATCAACATGAATCTCTTCATTTCTTTGAATGCCCCCATCGCATGATCCTCGGTAGGGGACATGACATCATCTCCTTTATCCACTTTGTCAAATATTTCTACTCTAGCTTTAGCTACTTAAGCAAGGAGCTCAGGGTGAGTCTCCCCATTAACAGTTGCACCGACTATTTTGTACTCCCCCTCACGGATTGGATCTAGAGCATATTTGGGCAAGGATTCTAAGAGGCATTGATACAGCCAAAATGGATCTACGTAATCACGCAAGTGCACGTGTCGAATCAAGTAATAAAATGATGAGTTGAGTTATCGTTCCTAGAGGAAGTGCAATGTTAGTGCTCGTAATTACTAGCCTTACCCGTTCCTTGAATCCAAGTGGAATACTTTTTTAGTGGATTTAATTGATAATAATAATAAAAACTTAAACAAATAACGATAAAACTAAACACGATTCTTGGAAAATACTTTTATCAAGGTTGGAGAAATGATCTTGCATGTTGTTTTCCCTTGCCTATTGTGATAAGATTTCTAATGATCTTTAATGGTTCTCTTCATTGCTATCTTGCATCGATTTTAAAGTGGATTTTATCATCTCTCGATCTCAGAATTCCTTTTATCCAATTTCCCCTAGTTATCTCTCACTTAGGTGGAAAGTCAGTAACATGACGAGCAAAAATCAATGATGCTAACTCAAGTGGAAATCTCTTTCTCTCTTGATGCTATATTGAAGTTTATGCCACACTTACGCCACTCCTCTCTCGAATCTTGCAGCGCAGTAAAAAGATGGAATTTTGATTTAGAAAACTACGCAACTCCTCTCTCAAATCTCGTCGCGTAGAATAACGGATTCAACCTTAGATTAGCATAACTCCTCTCTCGAATCTTGCCATGCTAATTAGAAGATGAACGCTTGCTCAAAAATTTCCACAAACAAAGAACATAAACCCAATAAGGATAGCGATTCAAACAACCATAAAATAAATTTAAAGTAAAATCATCACAATAAAACAAGGTACTCACATCATACAAGATCCATACGATTAGTTCATGATAAAGAGATGAAACCACACAACAAAGAAGGTCTTACTAGACATGCTTAATGAGTTTTAATGCTGCAGGAATATGCGTGTAGATCTCGCTTAGATCCTTCTTCCTTCTCGCCGGTGCGTCCAAACCCTAGCCGTTCTTCTCCTTCTTCTTCTCCAAGATGATGGTTCTAAGGTCTCTCTCCTCTCTCCAATTTCGTGCTCTTTAGGTATGAAAAACCCCTGTTAAAAACGAGCAGCCCTTTCCCAATAGATGTCTCCTTCCATATTTAGTTTTGGCGCAAAATTCGAAATTCGAATTTTAAATCCGTCAATTTCTGACCACTCGTAGTACCTCTCCTTCTCTGTTTATAAAGAGGTGTTCATCAGTAAAAAGTGGCCAAATATTTGAGCTTTAGTTGAGCTTATTTGGGCAGCAATCCTAAACAAAAGGCTAATATTTAACATTATGTGTTTTAGTAATTTTTAGTATTTTTCTCTCAGGGGGCATAAGATTTTTTTAACTGAATCACATAAATCTTGGTGTTACCCTTTGTAGCTTGATCTTTTTTGATTGTTTCAACTGGTGAATGATATTTAATTGGTGAATGATTTCTTTTTAATTGTTTCAAGTGATGAATGATATTTAATTTAAGTAATTATGATTTTTATTATCCCAGGTAAATGGATAATGCTGATTCAAGTTGGATACCTAGAGAGGGTATAAAATTTTCTAATTTAGAGGAGGCATGGTATTTTTGGAGATTTTATGGAGGGGGAATGAGTTTTAATGTTCGCAAGCACTACGCAAATAAAAGCAAGAAAGATAATGTGGTTACATCTAGAAGGTTTTTATGGAGTAAGCAAGGACATCAAGAGAATGATAAACGCGATCATCTAGTGAATGAACCAAGACCAGAAAGAAGGACTGATTGTTCAGCTCGCATGAGAATTATATTGAATAGAAGCACGGGTAAATATTTTGTGCATGAATTTATACCATTGCATAATCATATACTTCACTTTGCAGAATGCACTAATATGCTCTCATCTCAAAAGACAATAACGGACGTTCAAGCTTTTGAAGTTCAATTAGCCAATGACTCTGGTCTAAAACAAAAAAATTCCTTTGACTTCTTTAGTAACCAAGCCGGAGGACGAGCCAACCTTGGGTTCACTCAAAGAGATCAAAAAATTATCTCAAAAGCAGACAACAGAGAGAAATGGCGCATGGAGAAGTTGGTTTTTATTGTATTATTTTCAGAAAAAAACATTAGACGATCCATCTTCTTTTTATGCAGTTCAGTTAAATAATTCAGAACAAGTGACTAATGTTAACCCCAAAATTGGTGATCCCTCCCAAGGTCTCTAGCTCGCAAATCGCGACCCGCTCAGGGGTTCCCCTCGAGGGTAACGATCTGCCTCAGCCTTCCTTTTCTGGGCCAAGCAGACACAGTTCTCCTATTCGCTCAGGCCGTGCGGTTAGGACGGTTTCCCCGGTCTAACCGCCCAAGTCGCATAGCTACTGCGTGCCATGCGGGACGGCGGGCTGCTCTCATAGCTCACCCTCGCAGGCCACGCGGTTAGGCCTGCTAACCGTGCAGCATTCTTCCTTGCTGGAGGCAATATGAGATAACGAGAATGATCTATGCGATCTACTCCTTCAGACTGCCAGGTCTCCCAATCGGCGTCAACCCTAGACCAATGCAACCGTCGCGCGCTCGGCAAGATCATTCTCCGACTCGCCATCAGTTTTCCTCCCATGAAGGTGGCCTGCTCCTCAGGCCGCCTCCTCTGTTCGCCCAAGGGGCGCGGACTCCTGCCGCTGCCCGCCGACGCCGCCTCCAGCTCGCCAGGGGCGCGGCCTCCTGCCGCTGCCCGCCCAGGCCGCCCGCCTGGACGACCTCCTGTGGCCAGGCCGCCCGCCTGGGCGGCCTCCTGTGCCCAGGCCGCCCGCCTGGGCAGCCTCCTATGGCCAGGCCGCTCGCCTGGGCGACCTCCAGGTGCAAGGCCACCCCCAGGGGCGGCCTCCAGTTCAGGGGTGGCCCGCCCTCTTCAGCCCGCTTAGGTGCAGTTTGCCCTCTTCTAGCTGCCAACCAGAAGTCTGCTCCAGCAGAGAAAATGCAAGTCCGCCGAGTCCGTCGAGGTCATCGATGACCTGCTCCTCAGGCCGCGCCACCTCCTCTGCTCAGGTCTCCCGACGACTTGCGGGCTCAAAACGCCAGTCTGCCGAGTCTGCCGAGGTCATCGACGACCTGCTCCTTAGGTCGCGCCGCCTCCTCTGCTCAGGTCTCCCGACGACCTGCGGACTCAAAACGCCAGTCCGGCGAGTCCGCCGAAGTCATCGACGACCTGCTCCGAGTCCGCCCAGTCCTCCATGATGACGTCACTGGGCCCCGCTTCTAGAAGATTCTCCCTGGGCCTATAAATAGCCCCCAAGGCCTCTCATTCTGCACGCACGGGAGGATAACTGCTAGCTTGATCAAGGTCTGCGGCCTCAGTTTTCCAGTCCGTCAAAGCTTGATCAAGCAAGGTTTGTGGACTCAAATCTCCAGTCCGCCCAGGTCGTCGAAGATGGTGAACTTAGTTTTTTCTGCCCTCAGCCGACAGTTTGAGCAGAAGCTGCAGCCTCTGATTTCCAGTTCTCCCAGGTCGTCAAGGACTGTGGACGTAGTTTTTTTTTCTGCCCTTAGCAGGCAGCTTGAGCAAGTTCCGCAGCCTCAGTTCTCCAGTCCTCTGCAACCTCTTTTACTTAGTTTCTGGCAACTCCTTCCTTAGCCGCCAGCTTCCCCCATTGTACCATTTATTGCTTTCTCTTGTAAAGGTGCAATAACAAGTTGTAACCCTACTTGATTAAAGGAAAAGCCCGTCGCAAGAGTGGCATTCAAGCCGCGGCGGGCGAAGTCTGCTGTTGCCGCTGCTAGCGGCCCCCTCTTCTTTTCTCTTCTCTCGGCACCAACCTGCAAACTTAACCGCCAAAGTAACGTCTGCCCGACAGTTCCTGATCCAGCTTCTCGCTTGCTCAAGCAAGCTTCTCCCTTGCTCAAGCAGGCTTCCCGGCTGCTCTCGAGCAAGCCTCTCCTCTATCCCCACAATCCTTCTTCCTTCATCATTAGCTTGTGAGATCGAACACCCCGTTAACTGGAAGACGCAATTCTTGCATCAACAGTTAACACGCGACCTTCAGATCTCGAACAGACAGTGAAATCATCGGTTACTCATGACAGACCATCTACTACCCGAGAGCCTTGCCCCAAGTCCTAGTGAGGATTCTCTTTGGGAGGCCTTGGAGCAATCTCGCAGAGAAACTGCACAATAATTTCAAGCAATCAACCATACTCTAGTTGCTATCACCCAACAATTAGAAGCACAATCTTCAGCAGCGCCAGCTCCTCCAATCGATCCAGCACCGGCATTTGAGACTCCTCAAGTTTATCCACCGACCTATCCTCCTCTTTACACTCCAACCTTTCCGCAAGGGCCTGTAGCCCCTTTGCGATCTCAGGATGATGAGTTTGCAGCTCATCAAAATTTCTTCCGGGAAGCTTCCCGGGGAAGTCTAGTTAGATTTCTGAACTTTCAGGTAAGTCATCCATTCTCTTCAGCTCCTGCCTTTGCTCCTCCCGCAACAAATTTTTTCTCCTATCCTCCTGCCCCTTCTGCAGCTACAACTCATGCTCCTTATTTTCCTTATACAACAGAACAAGAATAGCCATCGCCGTTTATAGAGAATGTTCGGCATGAACCAACTCCAGTCAATTTCAGAGAGCCTCGGTTACCCGTCTATACTGGAGAGACTGATCCAGTTAAACATATTCAAGCCTTCGAATCAGCCGTGGCTCTCAAGACTCTCTCAGATGCAATTAAATGCAAGCTCTTTGTGACATCCTTCGATTGGCAAGTGAGGGATTGGTTCTATGGACTACGTCCTCAGTCCATCTCTTCCTTCGCTGAGTTGCGAAGGGAGTTTTTGCTCAGATTTTCCACCTCTTCAAAGAGGAAGGGCGGTCCAGAAGCCCTCTTTGAGATCAGGCAGCGAGAGAATGAGACTTGGTCTCATTTTGTGGATCGTTTTTAGAGGGAAATATTGGACATTGAGATCGTTGACCAGGAGATGTATCGAGTGGCTCTCATTAATGGTTTGCATGAGGGACCACTCAAGTTTGAGGCCAATGTCCGTGCACCAAAGACATATCAAGAGCTGATTGCCTTAGCCAACTCATACATCCGTGGTGAGAAGAGCAACCCCAGCTTCGTCTCTAGGCTTGTGTCAGAGAAAAATCCTTCTTCTTACAAGCAGCCTCCGAGGTCTCTGCGGAAAGACTTTTCATCTCACTCAAGAAAAACAAAAAGATTCCAGCACCATCATCAACACCTCTTCCCGGGCCATGATCGTGCCCAAGAACGATTGCTACCATCAGCCCCACCTCCGCAAACAGCTTCAGTTCATCAACCACAAGATGATGACTTGTCATATTTTGGACTTGATGAGGCCATGCCAGAAGTATGCCAAATCATGAAGGATAGGGCAAGTTCAAAAAGGCCTTACCAGCCGGCAAGTCAAAAATCAAAAGATTCAGATCCATTCTGCGAGTTCCACAAAGACAGCAGACATTTGACTGAAAACTGTCGAGCGCTTCGTCAACTGGTGCATAAATTGTTGAGGCAGGGTAAGATGCACAGTCTGTTCCCGAAGGATGACCACTCTGATCCGTCAACCTCAAAAGGAAAAGAAGTAGCGGACATTCCTTGCAGCTCAAAGGGAGTGAATCAAATCAACACATATCATGGCCTCGCTATAGGTGAGACCCTCGATGCTGATGATGTGGGCACCCTTGGAGACCTATTCTAAAGCAAGAAGGACGTGACAGTCCCCAAAGCTCCTCACAACCAATAACAATTACTCTTACTATGTTTTGCATATTTTCAAACATTCTCTTTTGTTTTATTCAATAAAGCTTACGTCAGAGATCCCATACTGACATAGTTCTCTTTTTGTGGAGTGCTTCCTCCTCTATTTTTCTCTTTGCCAAAGAGATCACTGAACCATTGATATATCGCCAAGTCTTGCTCAGGGCCCCCTCGAGATTGTTCTCTGGCGTAATACCATAACGACCACATATCACAGGGAGTTTTCACATATGTGCAGTGGGGGCCGTTCAACTCTCGTGCGGAGGATGACGGGACTTCGTATCCTGGCCGACATCTAACACAGAGTGCGATTCCAGGGAGGACCCATGTGTTAGCTCTGTTGTGCTTTGCTATAGGATACGTTACAATTACGATGATCTTTGCGTGAAAAGCAATGACGATCAAGTGTAGCCTTGTCTCTTCGATCATCTCACAATTGTGACGGCCGAACACTCTTTGATACTCTCAATCCGTGCTTTCGCAGGACCCACAACGTTGTTGATCCCTTCAAAGATGAGCAATGTTGTAGACCATTTGGCGTACCTGGTAGAACAGATCAACAATGTTTGTAACCCGAGGCAAGAGAGCAGTGTATCTGTCGCTTCCTTCTTAGGATTTTGTGCATGTTTCCCTTTTGTGCTCTGTCAAGGGAATGCGGCCAGCCCGCTTTAGGTAGGACTACGCCCTGGATGACTGTTTGGCAAGTGATGCATAAGGCCCACGGGTGCTCTCCTGTGGCAGCATTCAACCTTTTTTAGCTCATCCTCGGGGTATAGCCCTCCTTTGTGCTTTTGTCTTCTTGCAGGTTAACAGGTTAAGTCCGACCTATCTAAGGGACCCCCTATATCGTTCGGCTTATGTTCATCTTATAAGCATTGCTTACATGAAGCTCTATCAGATGATGAGATACAAATTCTCTACTACTCTTATCGAATATTTCTGGCACAAATCACTTATCAGAATATATGGTCCTTCTTAACCAACAAGCCATGCAATTACGATTCTAAATTGAGATGGTTTCATCTTGCTGATCAGGATTTCATGTCAACATTATATCTGATTATGCGAGACGGTCGTTATCACACTTTGATCTCTATTCAGTTAATAGTAAAGTTTGCCGGATATATCTTCTATCATATTTTATCCTATCAACAATCAACATTCGCAGGTTCCCTCCAGGTACTTGCGATTTGATTTTCTATCATATCTGTTTGCTAGCTCTCCTTTTGCAGAGATAAGCAAACATTAGCAAGTTTCTCTCAGGTACTTGCAGCTTGATTTTTCTATCATATCTGTTTGCTAATTCTCCTTCTGCAGAGATTAGCAGACATTAGCAAGTTCCCTTCAGGTACTTGCGATTTATTCTTCTATCATATATGTTTGCTAGCTCTCCTTTTGCAGAGATAAGCAGACATTAACAAGTTTCTCTCAGGTACTTGCAGCTTGATTTTTCTATCATATCTGTTTGCTAACTCTCCTTCTATAGAGATTAGCAGACATTAACAAGTTCTCTCCGGGTACTTGCGAATTAGTTTTCTATCATATATGTTTGCTAGCTCTCCTTTTGCAGATATTAGCAGACATTAGCAAGTTCCTCTCAGGTACTTGCAGCTTGATTTTTCTTCATATCTGCTTGCTCATTCTACTTTTACAGAGACTAGCAGATACTAGCAAGTCCCTTTCAGGTACTTACAGATTATTATCCTTCTATATTTTCTCTCATCTGTATTTTTGCAGAGCTTAATGGAAGACAATTATCCGTCTTCATCATTTACCAAAGCAGCTCAGGTACACATAAGATGTACCTCTTTTTGCCTACATTGACTTTCTCTTCGCAGGGGAAAGATAAACATTGACAGATTTTTTCTGAGGAGAGACATCAGGTTCTATCTATTCCAGTCTCTGGTTTTCCCCTTTTCTTTTCTCGAGGGAAAGATCACGATTTTCGTTGGTCTCCTACTTTTTTGAAGTTCCCCTCGGAACTTAAAAAAGTGCGGGGATTATGTTAACCCCAAAATCGGCGATCCCTCCCAAGGTCTCTAGCTCGCAAATCGCGACCCGCTCAGGGGTCCCCCCGAGGGTCACGATCTGCCTCAGCCTTCCTTTTTTGGGCCAAGCAGACACCCTTCTCCTATTCGCTCAAGCCATGCGGTTAGGACGGTTTTCCCGATCTAACCTCCCTAGTCGCATAGCTACTGCGTGCCATGCGGGACGGCGAGCTGCTCCCATAGCTCACCCTCACAGGCCACGCGGTTAGGCCTGCTAACCGTGCAGCATTCTTCTTTGCAGGAGGCAATATGAGGTAACGAGGATGATCTATGTGATCTACTCCTTCAGACCGCTAGGTCGCCCAATCGGCGTCAACCCTAGACTAACGCAACCGTCACGCGCTCGGCAAGCTCATTCTCCAGCTCGCCATCAGTTTTCCCCCCATGAAGGTGGCCTACTCCTCAGGCCGCCTCCTCTGTTTGCCCAAGGGGCGCGGCCTCCTGCTGCTGCCCGCCGACACCACCTCCAGCTCGCTAGGGGAGCGGCCTCCTGCCGCTGCCGGCCCAGGCCGCCCGCCTGGGCGGCCTCCTGTGGCCAGGCCGCCCGCCTGGGCGGCCTCCTGTGCCCAGGCCGCCCGCCTAGGCGGCCTCCTATGGCCAGGCCGCCCGCCTGGGCGACCTCCAGGTGCCAGGCCGCCCCTCAGTGGCGGCCTCCAGTTAAAGGGCGGCCCGCCCTCTTCAGCCCGCTCAGGTGCAATTTTCCCTCTTCTAGCTGCCAACAAGAAGTCTGCTCCAGCAGAGAAAACGCCAGTCCGCCGAGGTCATCAACGACCTACTCCTCAGGCTGCGTCGCCTCCTCTGCTCAGGTCTCCCAACGACCTGCGGGCTCAAAACGCCAGTACGCCGAGTCCTCCGAGGTCATCGACGACCTGCTCCTCAGGCCGCGCCGCCTCCTCTGCTCAGGTCTCCCTACGACCTGCGGACTCAAAACACCAGTCTGCCGAGTCCGCCAAAGTCATCGACGACCTGCTCCGAGTCCGCCCAGTCCTCTATGATGACGTCACTTGGCCCCGCTTCTAGAAGATTCTCCCTGGGCCTATAAATAGCCCCCAAGGCCTCTCATTCTGCATGCGCGGGAGGATAACTGCTAGCTTGATCAAGGTCTGCGGCCTCAGTTTTCCAGTCCGTCAAAGCTTGATCAAGCAAGGTTGGCGGACTCAAATCTCCAGTCCGCCCAGGTCGTCGAAGGTGGTGAACTTAGTTTTTTCAGCCCTCAGCCGGCAGTTTGAGCAGAAGCTGCAGCCTCCGATTTCCAGTTCTCCCAGGTCGTCGAGGACTGTGGACTTAGTTTTTTCTGCCCTTAGCAGGCAGCTTGAGCAAGTTCTGCAGCCTCAATTCTCCAGTCCTCTACAGCATCTTTTACTTAGTTTCTAGCAACTCCTTCCTTAGCCGTCAGCTTCCCCCATTGTACCCTTTATTGCTTTCTCTTGTAAAGGTGCAATAGCAAGTTGTAACTGTTGAAGCCGAGAAATTCTCAACCTCAGAAATCGGATTAGGCGACCTGAAGCTACTGGTCGACCGGTCAGGAAGACGATCTCTGGTTAGGAAACAAGGACGAATTGTACGAACAAGACCCCAGGTCGCTGCGGCAGGAAGGTCCCACCACGTACCCAGTTGCTTAGGAGAAGCAACCCCTTCTCAACCAGATTGGCCGAGCTAGGTACGAAGGAGGCGAGCTGAACGATAGCGAGTCAAGGGTAGTTACTGGAACTCGCGAGGGTTCAGGCCGAGAATTGCCTGTCTTCTTCGTACCCCTGGGGTCCTATTTATAGGCAAAACCAAAGAAAAGGGGGGGGGGGTCTTACTTATACCCCCCCCTGGCGAGTTGGCGACCTTCTCAAGGAACTCGCCTGGGAGAGGCGAGCATCTGGCCATAGTCGCCACCTGGCGAGTTGGCCTGGGGAGCTCGCCCTACTCGCCCAAACCTTCCGCGGCCCGGGATGCTGGTCTGGATCCCCACCCTGCTTTGTTGACTTCGACCTCTGATGACCTGGCGGTGGTAGGGCCCACCCTCGTCGAATATGGGTTGTACACAATCCCCGCTCTTTTTGGGCGACGTAGGAACCCGGAAAGATTCATCCAACGCTTATTCGGCGAGGACCTCTGCCGAGTATCTGGACCGCTCGCATCATCGCCTGCTGGTTGAGTAGTCTATAAATAGGGGGGGGGGGCTTCGTTTTTTTGAGACAATCCCTGGAGCTCGCCGAAGATGTCGGATGCCGAACAGTTTTTGAAGGACAATCTCGCTGCTCTGTCGGGCCTCCTCGGCATAGCTAGGTCGAAAAGACCGCGTGAGGATGATCCCACTGCCTTGCCCCCGTCGAAGAAGAAGAAGAAGATGAAGAAGGACAAGCAGCCCGCCACTACGGTGGTCGGCTCGCCTCCACTGGCGCACCAGGTCGCCGCGGCGACCGACAATCCCGTAGTGTCATCCACCACCCAGAGGGTGTTGAACGACCTAGGGCTTGACGACCTCCCTGACTCGACCCGGGGCAGCCCGCCGGAGAACGCAGGAGCGACCGAGGAGCCCGCGGTCGTGAAGGAACCTGCGGTGTCCCAGGCCGACGTCGTCACCCTGTCAGGTCGCCACCTCGAACTCTTCCCTGCTGGGTTGTCGCCACCACTTTGCTGACTTCTTTCCTTATGCAGATTCTCCGATTGCCGCGGACGCGGCACTTGATGTCGTCCCTCTCAACTCGGCGCCCCTACTCGCCCTGGCGGCTGACAGGCCGTTCAAGGTCGCCCGCTCGGTCAGGATAGGCCTCAGCTCGGGGAAGGCGTCTGGGGCGGCGTTGGTGAAGGACCCCCCTCCCGCGAGCAAGGATCTGCCGGCGAAGGCCACCCCAGCCGGGTCATCTGGGCTGGTGCGCGAGGTCCCTCCAGCGAGTACGGCGGCTGGTGTTGTCGCGAGCGGCGGGAAAATACCCTCGGTGAGCGCTCCATTGCCGCCGCCGCCGCCGCCGCCCGCGGTCGTCACTACCGGCCAGGCGCCGAGCACCGGCTTGCCCCCTCCGCCGCCTCTGTCCGCTCTGCCGAAGGATCATCCGCGACCTCCTTCTTCCGCGCCGAGGGCTCCGCACCACTCGGCGAGCTCTCCTCAGGCTTCGCCGCCGGTGAAGAAGCCGGTGAGGCCGCGGCCTCCCTACTTTCCTCCGCGGGTTGGAGACCCTGACTACGTCGGCCAAGGGTCTGGAGGGCGCGGGCAGGGCAGGCCTGCCGACCTTCCGAGTAGCTCTTCGGGGAGGCGAGATACCTCCGGGCGACCTTCTTCGCCGCGCCGATCCCGATCTCCTCGCCGTGGTGAGCCTCCTTCCACTGACTACCGCTCTGCTTATTGCTTTTTCACTCCTGACGATCTGTCTTCCTGCCGTGTCAGATCGCCCGGCGACCTCTGGGGCGACTTTCCTCGACGCTATCGGGCTGTCCGGGAGCGAGTATCGCCAGGCCGCCATTCGCGCCCACATGGAGCTGGAGAGCAAGTTTGACCAGCTCGCCATCTGTGATTCTCACCGGCGCATCTCGGCACTGGAGGCGAGGATGGCCAAGGTCGAAGGGCTCCAGTCGACCCTGGAAAGCTATGAAGCTCGCTTTCACGTGGTCAAAGAGAACGACCGCCAACTGCAACTGAACAACCACCGCCTGCAGCTGGTGCTCGACGAGCTGGCCGGCATCCGGGCGAGCATGGGATCTGCTGGACGCCTGGCGAGGATGGAGGAGCAGCTCAGGCTCGGCGATGACGCGACAGCGCTGGCGACGGAGCATTATCGACGTGCGCGCGAGATCGGCTGGGCTGGGCGGCATCCGCACCCTCCTGAGCGGCCGAGGGCGCCATAATCTTTTTTTTGTTCTTCGAATGTAATCGCCTGTAATCGCCTCGCGCGACTTTGTAATCCCCGGACATTTATTTTTAATTTGATTAATTCGTGTGCGCGAATATTCCCGCTTCCGTGTGCGCGCTTTCATTCTTTGACGTACCGAGCTTTAGTTCACTTTGATAATGTCGCAGGTTTTTCTTCATCGCGCGAGTTTGTCGGATACTCGCCGGGGTGGCTGACCCCCCCCCCCCCCCCTCCTTGGACTTGTCGTTCCTATAAATAGGGGGGGGGGGGTAGGTGGGTCATAAAGGGTATTGCTGTAGCGACCTTCTTTCCTCCTGCCGAGTATCTGAACAGTCAACTCGCCGCTCACGCTGCTTTCTGATCTCGCCATCATGGTCGGTGACGACGCCAGCGCTCGCCGACAGGCCCATGCAATTAATTTTGCCGATGCGGCTTTTAAGAAATCTATCACCACCGAGAAGGAACTGGCGACCTTCAAGGAACGCTCCCTCCCTGACGGATACTCGGCAAGACTCCCTACTCGCAGCGAGCGTCTCAATACCCATATTGAGGGCTCGCTTGTAATGTCGCTGCGTCACTTTGACGCGGGTCTGCGGCTGCCCTTCTGGCCGGAGTTTTGCGAGATTCTACGCTACTTTGGGATTGTTCCCGCGCAGATCAATCCCAACGGCGTGGCGATCATTATGGGATTCCTATGCTTCCTTCGGGAAGAGAGGATCTCTTTCGACCTCTCCGTCTTCCGCCGCATCTTCGCCTTCGCGGCGACCTCGGAGGGCGTCATCTTCTTTAGCAGTCATGTCTGCACTCTGGTCGGGACGGCGAACAAGGTCCATCGCTGGAGCGAGCAGCTAGTTGTCGTCCATGGCGACTTCGGCGGCGTTCCCGGCAGGCCGCACCAACCAGCCGATGTCGCCTTCCTTCCCCCCATCCTCGAGGGAGCTCGCGAGCAGCTCTTCGACTACTTCCGCGGTCGGCGTTTTGACGTCATTTTCTGGCGACTAAACGTCAGCGTGCTCGAGCCAGTCCTCCCGATCGAAAGTATGTTGAACTCGCCGTGCGCCCTGGTTACTCGCTCGTCATTTTGCCGCTGAAGCTAACTTCGTCACGTGTTTTGCAGTCGCCAACGAGCTTCCGGAGAAGCCGCTTCCCTTGGCGAAGGAAGTCGCTGCCACGCAGTCGGATGCTCCCCCTCCTGCCGACGTCGGGGAGAAGAAGACGACTAAGGGGAAGTCGCGGGCCAGCTCGCAGGGTCCCGCGAGGAAGAAGGTGAAGACCTCGTCGCCGCGATCCGTCGATCGCCGGTCGCCGACGCCCGCGCGGTCACCCCATTTCCACCCCAACTACGGCCTTGGACAGGGGGTGGTGGACGCCTTCGGTCGCCCGCTCGTGACCTGGTCGGCGGGGGAGAACTCGGTGTCGCTGAGCACCAACCTCCCGTCCTGGTCGACTGACTGGGAGGATAAGGGGGAGGCGTTCGCCGTCCTTCATGCCATCTATGGTCGGGCCGACGCGGAGTCCGTCATGGAGCTGACCCCGACGGAGCTTGCCCATCAGTCGGCCTGCGCGCTCGCGCGGTCTGCCGAGCTGGGGCATTACTCGGCGAGGAAAATGCTGGAAATGACCGACGCCCTCAAAATCGTCTCCAAGAAGGCCATTGACCTTGGCATGCAGTCCGCCCGCTGGAGGGACTTCGAGGTGAGTTATCCTTGGGTAGGTTGCTTGACTTGTATCGCTGCCAGGCTCTGACATTGGTCATCTCGCAGGCTGCCGAGATAGAGGCGGCGAAGAAGCTTTCCGAGTGCGAGGAGAAGCTCGCCACCTCCCAGGCCGAGTTGGAGGCGGCTCAAACTCACGCTGCGGTGATGGAGACCAGGCTGATCGCTGCTGAAGGGCGGCCGAGCTCCTCAACCTCGCTGCCCGAGGACCCGGCGCGAGTGGTGAAGCAATCGCGCGTCCTCTGGGAGGAGAGATCCTCCGTTCGCCGCGAGATCGCGCGGGCGGCGGGGAATGTCATTCTCGCGCGCCTTAGGCTCGGGGGCCAGCTTGTCGAGGGGGAGAAGCCGCTCACTGTTGACGAGCTCATCCCCGAGCTGCTCGCCGAGGGGACTGTCCCGCCATACGACGCGTCGTTGCCGACCAGCTCCGGTGATTCTGACAGCAGCGGCAGCGGAAGCAGCAGCGGCAGCGGAAGCAGCAGCGGCAGCGGAAGCAGCAGCGGCGAGACCGCAGAGAGCGACGACTTTGCGGATATCGGCGATGTTGGGGATGATGAATATCGGCCTGATACTGGCGACGACGAGTCCTAGTTGCTCGCCGATATTCTTTTTGATCCTTTTGTAAACCACATTTTGACTTAGTGATTTATACAAAGTTTTGCCTTTTCCTCTGACTGGAGGTTACTCGCTAGGCTCATAGGCTCGGAGAGGGACGCTCGCTAGGTCGCAGGGGATGGCCCCAACGTCGACCATCCGCTCGCCGGGACCTACTCCCCCCTGCGCCCGGATACTCGTGAACCTGCTGTGATAACCGCGCGGGTGGCGTGTGGGACGTACTCGCATGTCCCCCGGGGCTCGCTTACTCGCGCGGTTTCAGCTCGCTTCCCCGCATGGAAACAGCTCGCCTACTCGCGCGAGATCAGCTCGCCTGTTCTCGTGAGTTTTGCTCTCCTACTCGCGTGAGGCCTGCTCGCGCGTGACGAAAATTGGGCCGGGCTTAGTCGTCGAACATAGCCCGTGGGCCCCTCCTTGTTATCGAGGAGATCGGCCGATTCCCGAGGAGAGGAGCTCGTGGGGATACCGGTCTTTCGACGCTGCTCCACTCGAAGTCTTGGATTACAATCGAGGAGATCGGCCGATTCCCGAGGAGAGGAGCTCGTGGGGATACCGGTCTTACGACGCTGCTCCACTCGAAGTCTTGGATTACAATCGAGGAGATCGGCCGATTCCCGAGGAGAGGAGCTCGTGGGGATACCGGTCTTACGACGCTGCTCCACTCGAAGTCTTGGATTACAATCGAGGAGATCGGCCGATTCCCGAGGAGAGGAGCTCGTGGGGATACCGGTCTTACGACGCTGCTCCACTCGAAGTCTTGGATTACAATCGAGGAGATCGGCCGATTCCCGAGGAGAGGAGCTCGTGGGGATACCGGTCTTACGACGCTGCTCCACTCGAAGTCTTGGATTACAATCGAGGAGATCGGCCGATTCCCGAGGAGAGGAGCTCGTGGGGATACCGGTCTTACGACGCTGCTCCACTCGAAGTCTTGGATTACAATCGAGGAGATCGGCCGATTCCCGAGGAGAGGCGCTCGTGGGGATACCGGTCTTACGACGCTGCTCCACTCGAAGTCTTGGATTACAATCGAGGAGATCGGCCGATTCCCGAGGAGAGGAGCTCGTGGGGATACCGGTCTTACGACGCTGCTCCACTCGAAGTCTTGGATTACAATCGAGGAGATCGGCCGATTCCCGAGGAGAGGAGCTCGTGGGGATACCGGTCTTACGACGCTGCTCCACTCGAAGTCTTGGATTACAATCGAGGAGATCGGCCGATTCCCGAGGAGAGGAGCTCGTGGGGATACCGGTCTTACGACGCTGCTCCACTCGAAGTCTTGGATTACAATCGAGGAGATCGGCCGATTCCCGAGGAGAGGAGCTCGTGGGGATACCGGTCTTACGACGCTGCTCCACTCGAAGTCTTGGATTACAATCGAGGAGATCGGCCGATTCCCGAGGAGAGGAGCTCGTGGGGATACCGGTCTTACGACGCTGCTCCACTCGAAGTCTTGGATTACAATCGAGGAGATCGGCCGATTCCCGAGGAGAGGAGCTCGTGGGGATACCGGTCTTACGACGCTGCTCCACTCGAAGTCTTGGATTACAATCGAGGAGATCGGCCGATTCCCGAGGAGAGGAGCTCGTGGGGATACCGGTCTTACGACGCTGCTCCACTCGAAGTCTTGGATTACAATCGAGGAGATCGGCCGATTCCCGAGGAGAGGAGCTCGTGGGGATACCGGTCTTACGACGCTGCTCCACTCGAAGTCTTGGATTACAATCGAGGAGATCGGCCGATTCCCGAGGAGAGGAGCTCGTGGGGATACCGGTCTTACGACGCTGCTCCACTCGAAGTCTTGGATTACAATCGAGGAGATCGGCCGATTCCCGAGGAGAGGAGCTCGTGGGGATACCGGTCTTACGACGCTGCTCCACTCGAAGTCTTGGATTACAATCGAGGAGATCGGCCGATTCCCGAGGAGAGGAGCTCGTGGGGATACCGGTCTTACGACGCTGCTCCACTCGAAGTCTTGGATTACAATCGAGGAGATCGGCCGATTCCCGAGGAGAGGAGCTCGTGGGGATACCGGTCTTACGACGCTGCTCCACTCGAAGTCTTGGATTACAATCGAGGAGATCGGCCGATTCCCGAGGAGAGGAGCTCGTGGGGATACCGGTCTTACGACGCTGCTCCACTCGAAGTCTTGGATTACAATCGAGGAGATCGGCCGATTCCCGAGGAGAGGAGCTCGTGGGGATACCGGTCTTACGACGCTGCTCTACTCGAAGTCTTGGATTACAATCGAGGAGATCGGCCGATTCCCGAGGAGAGGAGCTCGTGGGGATACCGGTCTTACGACGCTGCTCCACTCGAAGTCTTGGATCTCAATCCTGCACTCATACAGTTTGGAGATTAATCTCAAAGGCATCTTTGACAAAACTCTCTTCGGAGAGATGCTCTTGACCCTGCCAAATCGGGGGGTTGGTGTCCAGACCCGTTCCTAAAAAATCCCTCTAGTCGGAAAAGAGAGATGCACTCGGGGAGACCTAGGCCGACATGCAAGGGGGGAGCTGATCTCGGCTGGTAGTGCAGAGGTTCGGTCTTACAAGAGTGCTTAAAGTCCCGAAGCCTCGTCCCATCGTCCGAACTAGGTTATTCAGTGAGAACGGGTTGAAGGCACGTATCTCGATTTGATAGTGAAGATCGCTTCCAGTTACGATTCGAATGGGGGTGGTGTTCATCGAGGGTCCTCCCCGGACGCACTTGGAATCATCACACACCCCTGGGCTCATTCTTGCCCTTTTCAGCTTCAGCAGGTTATCCTGCCTTGCTGCTCGTTTGAGGTTTTTCCTTCTGGGTGCTTTACGAGGCCGGCCTCTCCTCGAGTCCGGGGGATCAGGGTGCGGATCTGTTCCTCGTAGTTCCTCCAGACGGAAGAGAGATGCACTCGGGGAGACCTAGGCCGACATGCAAGGGGGGAGCTGATCTCGGCCGACAGTGCAGAGGCCCGGTCTTACAAGAGCGCTTAAGATCCCGAAGCATCGTCCCATCATCCGTACTGGGCTATGTATGAGGAACAAACCGACCACTGCCTTCCGAAGTCGACTACGAGGCGGGCCATGGAAACACTCAGAAGCCTCGAGGCACCTTCAACACAAAAGGGATGAAAATCCGCATCCTTTGTTCATTTAAGAAAGTTTACAGAAATAGATACATGGGTTACCGCTATGGGTAAAATCTTTTCAAATCATCTCCGCTCCAGGTTCCAGACAGCTGCTCTCTCGCTTGGTCTTGTAGGTAATAGCCTCCTGTGGCCAAAGCCTCTTGGATGATGAAAGGTCCTTCCCAGTTGGGAAAGAGCTTGCCTATGGCGGCTCCCCGCCCGGCGGCGTCCACTTTCTTCATGACCAAGTCCCCTGCGAGGAAGTTCTTCAAGCGGACGTTTTTGTCGAAATGCCTCGCCATGCGCCTCTTGGTTTCCTCCTGGCGTATGGAGGCTAAGTCCCGAAGCTCTTCCACATAATCTAGGGAGAGCCTCTGAGCCTCTTCATTCTCTAACCGCCATTCCTCGCTTCCGTCTTCGGCCGCGATGACCCTCGGACTATGCACCTCAAATTCGACCGGGATGAGCGCCTCGGACCCGTGTGATAGCTTGAAGGGTGTTTCCCTTGTAGCCGAGTTCGGGGTGGTCCTGAGAGCCCACAGGACAGAGGGGAGTTGTTCGGCCCAATTCCCCTTGAGATTGGTGATCTTCTTCTTCAGCAAGTTGATGATGAGCTTGTTTGCGGCTTCTACTTGCCCGTTGCTACGAGGATGATGTACCGAGGCGAACCGAAGGTCGGTTCCCAATTGTTTACAAAAGTCTCCCAGTTCCAGGCTGGCGAACTGCGGCCCATTGTCGGTGATGATGGCCAGAGGGATCCCGAATCTGCATGCGATCTCCCCCCAAATGAAGTTCTTGACGATTTGGGACGTGGTCCTGGCCAGAGCCTTAGCCTCGATCCACTTCGTGAAGTAGTCAACCATTACCAGAACAAACTTCCTTTGCCCGCTAGCTTGAGGGAATGGGCCGATCAAATCCATCCCCCAAATTGCGAAGGGCCATGGAGCGGTAATCGAGCGAAGTTGCTGAGCTGGCTGGAGCGCAAGGGGCGCAAAGAGTTGACATTGGGAGCATTTTCTGGAATAGGCCTCTGCGTCCTTTCGGATGGTCGGCCAGAAGTAACCGTGCCTCAGAATCCTTTGCTCCAGGGTGCGGGTCCCGGAGTGACTGCCGCACTCTCCTGAGTGTATCTCTTCGAGGACCCGGGGGATCTCGTGCTCTGACAAGCACCGGGCCAGAGGGCCTGAAATGGTCTTGCGATAGAGTTCGCCGCCCTGCAGCAAGTAGTATGCGGCCTTGTACCGAAACTTTCTTTGGTCTTGCCCGTCAGATGGTAGTCGGCCTGTCGCCAGGAATGTGATGAACGGATCCCTCCACGAGGCCCGCTGATCGACCTCCATCAATTCGCCTTCTTCGATGGATGGTCGAAATAACTCGATGGCGGTTCCCCCGGCCCGGGGGCCGTATTTCGCAAGATTGTCTGCCTCGGAGTTGCGCTCTCGGGGCACATGCTCGACGTGAAAGGATCGGAACCCCCCGATAAGGCCTTTGACCTTGACCAGATATTGCTGCAAGACGGGATCTCGGACTTCGAACTCTCCCCGAATCTGGGATGCCGCCACCATGGAATCGGAAAAGGCCCTGATATCTCTGATTGCCAGTTCCTTGGCGAGTCGCAAGCCAGCCACCATGGCTTCGTACTCCGCCTGGTTGTTAGTAACCGGAAAATTGATCTTGATTGCTTGCTCAATCCTGGTCCCCTGAGGACTAACCAGCACCACCCCGGCTCCCACGGAGTGTCTCCCTGACGCGCCATCCACGAACATCTTCCAAGGGACCGGCCGAGAGACATCCGTGTCTGCCTCGACCTCGGCCGAGAAGTCGGCCAGGAAATCCGCCACGGCTTGTGCTTTGATCGCGACCCTTGGGGGGTAGGAGATGTCGAACTCGCTCAGCTCCACAGCCCATTTGGCGAGCCTGCCGGAATGCTCCACTCCGTCCAAGATACTCCTCAAGGGATGGTCTGAGACTACTTTGATAGAGTGGGCTTGGAAATATGGACGGAGTCGCCTGGCCGAAACTACCAGGGCAAAGACCAACTTCTCCAGGATGGGGTACCGCGTCTCGGCTTGCCTTAGCACCCGGCTTACGTAATAGATCGGAAGCTGCTTCTTTCCCTCCTCTCGGACCAACACCGAGCTGACTGCTTCGGCCCCTACCCCTAGGTAGAGCAAGAGGTCTTCGCCGCCCTGCGGACCCTGAAGGAGGGGAGCTCGAGTCAGCTGTTGCTTGAGCTTCTTGAAGGCCTCCTCGCACTCCGGGGTCCACTCGAATTTCTGATTTCCCCGAAGGGCTTTGAAGAAAGGGGAGCACTTTTCTCCGGCCTTGGAGAGAAACCGGCTAAGACCTGCCAGCCTTCCGGTCAACCTTTGAACTTCCTTGGAGTCCCTTGGGGACGCCATCTCCACGATGGCTTTCACCTTGTCGGGGTTGGGCTCCACCCCTAGGGGAGTAAGGAGGTGTCCCAGAAACTTCCCCCTTCCTGCGCCGAAAACACACTTGGCCGGGTTGAGCCGCATCTTGTACCTCCTCAGGGTGGCGAAAGTCTCCGTCAGATCCGCTACGTGCTCTGCGGCGCTCTTACTCTTAACGAGCAAGTCGTCGACGTAGACTTCCAGATTCCGCCCCTTCTGCTCTCTGAAGACGTGATCCATCATTCTTTGATATGTCGCGCCGGCGTTCTTGAGCCCAAAGGGCATCATCTTGTAGCTATAGCACCCGTCGCTGGTGATGAAGGAAACGTCGCGGCAATCGGGGGGATGCATCCGGATCTGATGGTATCCTGAAAAGGCATCAAGGAAACTCATCACAGGAAATCCGACGGTGGAATCAACCAGCGCGTCGATCTGAGGCAGGGGATAACAATCCTTCGGGCAGGCTTTATTCAATAATGAAAAGTCGATACATAACCTCCAGCCCCCTCCAGACTTCTTCACCATTACAACATTGGAGACCCAGCCTGGATACTGGATCTCCGAAACAAAACCTGCTTCCAGCAGCTTCCCTACTTCCTCCCGGATGGGTCCCGCTAGAGCGGCGGCGCTCTTCCTTTGCTTTTGACGGACGGGGGCCGTCGCCGGATCCAGGTTGAGGCGATGACAGGCAACATCAGCATCGATCCCTGGCATTTCGGCGGCGCTCCATGCGAAGACGTCCGCGTTTTCCTGTAGGCAGGCCGCTATCTCCACCTTCCCTTCCGGGGGCAAGGCTCCTCCGATCTTCAGCAGCTCCGGCTTTCCTCTCAGGGAGATCACCTCCACTTCCTCCAGCTCCTCGGCAGCTTGCAGGCCCTCTTCTTGCTCCATCATCCTTTCCAACCTTTCTGCGTCGCCCATCCAGCTGATGGTGCTGACCGCATTCAGGTAGCATTCCCTGGAGGCCTTGGGATCTCCCCTGATCCTGACTTGGACGTCATCCCTGCAGTACTTCAGGCATTGGTGATAAGATGAAGGGACGGCCTTGAAGTAGTTGATGAGGGGCCGTCCGAAGATGGCGTTGTAGCCGCTCGGTGCGTCGACGATGACGAAGCGGCATCGGATCGAAGTCCCCCCGAGAGTAACCAGCAACTCCACTCCTCCTTCCACCTCTTTCTTCTCCCCGGAGAAGCCGAAGAGAGGCCCATCCGCTGCCTGAACCCGGGACGCTTCCACCTGAAGGCCGACGAAGGTTCTCTTGAAGATGACATTCACCGAGCTCCCGTTATCCGCGAGGATTCGGTCGACGGTGAAGTCCTCGATTGCTGCTTGAATCACCAGGGCGTCATGGAAGGGGTTCTCGTTCCAGAGCATGTCTTCCTCCGAGAAGGTGATCTCGTTCAAGGGAGGGGGGGTCTGAGACGTCGAAGCGACGCTCCTTTTGTAGATTTGGTGGAGACTTCCCTTGCGGGAAGCTCCTAGCCCCGCCCCTCCGTTGATCACTCCAACGTGCCCGCCTCCCGGACCGGGAATGACATTTCCCCTTCCTCCCTGATCGATCCTGTCTTCGTTCCTCCTCCTCTGCGGTGCCTGGTAAGCCACCTGCCCAACCTGGGCCTCCTGCTGTGGCTGCTCCCTCTCGGCCGCCGTCGCTTCCATTCTTCTCCTTGTTTCCCAGAACTCTGGGCAAGCCAAGGTCCCGTGCCCCTCCACTCGATGGATATCGCAGTAGAGGGGAATCGCCGCTTCCTGCTGCCTTTCCTGCCTCCTCTCCTGTTGCCTCTCCTTCCGCCGGCGCTTGGCGGCTCGCTGCGTGATGGACATGGTCTCCCTTCTTCCTCCTCCCTGCTCCCGAGGGTTGTAAGCCCTCCTTTCCTCCTGACGGGTGGGCTGCCTCCACTGAGGGCGGTCCCTCGGGTACTGGAACCTTCTTTCCTCGCTCCTCGCTTCTCGCCCTCCGACAGGCCTCCTGTCCTCCTGCCTTCGAGGCCTCTCCCGCCACTCCTGCTTCTCCGCCTTTCTGATCTCCCTTCCTCTCTCTTTCTTCTCCTCTTTCTCCCGCGGCCTTTCCTGCTTTCTGTCACTGCGCCCTTCCGGCGCCCTCTCCCTCTCCAGCAGCCTCCCTTTGTCTTGCCCAAGCGGTCGATCTCCGTCGAGCCGTGCCAGGAACTCCTTGTTCCTCTCCTCTCCCTGGATGAACACATTGGCTCTCTCCACCATCTCCTCGAACGACTTGGGTGGCCTGTGCCCCAACTCCATGTTGAACAGACCCTGCTTCAGCCCGAACTTGAGGGCCACCATCAAGGTGAACCCGTCTACCTCTTCCACCTCCAGCACCTCCTCCTGGAATCGATCGATGTACCGGCCCAAACTCTCGTGCTGCCCCTGCACGATCTTGAAGAGAGCGGTCGCCTCCTTCTTCCTCCGCTTGGACGTCGCGAACCTTGCTAGCAGGCCCCTTCGCAGATCCGAGAAGCAGTAAACGGACCCGGCCGGCAGCTGGTGGAACCAATCTCTCGCGCTACCTTTGAAGGTAATGGAGAAGAGCCGGCACTTGAGAGCATCGGACATGTTGCGAATGGAGACCACATCCTCAAACCACTGAAGATGCCCCACCGGGTCGTCCTTGCCGGAGTAGTACGAGAGGACTGGCTCTCTGAAGTTGTCGGGGACAAGGGCTGCGAGGATCTCGTCGCAGAAGGGGCTCCTCCCTTCCTGGCGGCGGCGAGTATCCTCTCCGCTCGAGCAGTCATACTCGCTCCATCGGCGAGTATCTCCGTACCTCGCCGAGAGTTCTGGTTCTCGGAACCGGATCCCCTGACTACTCGCCGGGTGATGTCGCGGGGGGATCACCTGCTCTCCACTCGCCCAAGCGGGCTCCTTCCCTGCTCGCCGAGTTGGTATCTCCTCGCCCGGGGGTGTCTGGCGACGGGGGGAAGTCGCCGTCACCTCAGGCGGATTTGACAACCCGACGAGTATCGCCTTCTCCATTCTCCTTGCGAACTCTGCAAAAGCTGCCACCGTCACATACTCGCCACCTTGCCCCGGGATTCCAGCTCCCGCCGAGTTACCTCCCAACTCGCCCCGGTCTCCGTCATCGGCCATCTTCCAACCACGACTTTCTTCTTCGGTCGCTATCCGCGCTCACCGCACCAAGTGTTGAAGCCGAGAAATTCTCAACCTCAGAAATCGGATTAGGCGACCTGAAGCTACTGGTCGACCGGTCAGGAAGACGATCTCTGGTTAGGAAACAAGGACGAATTGTACGAACAAGACCCCAGGTCGCTGCGGCAGGAAGGTCCCACCACGTACCCAGTTGCTTAGGAGAAGCAACCCCTTCTCAACCAGATTGGCCGAGCTAGGTACGAAGGAGGCGAGCTGAACGATAGCGAGTCAAGGGTAGTTACTGGAACTCGCGAGGGTTCAGGCCGAGAATTGCCTGTCTTCTTCGTACCCCTGGGGTCCTATTTATAGGCAAAACCAAAGAAAAGGGGGGGGGGGTCTTACTTATACCCCCCCCCTGGCGAGTTGGCGACCTTCTCAAGGAACTCGCCTGGGAGAGGCGAGCATCTGGCCATAGTCGCCACCTGGCGAGTTGGCCTGGGGAGCTCGCCCTACTCGCCCAAACCTTCCGCGGCCCGGGATGCTGGTCTGGATCCCCACCCTGCTTTGTTGACTTCGACCTCTGATGACCTGGCGGTGGTAGGGCCCACCCTCGTCGAATATGGGTTGTACAGTAACCCTACTTGATTAATGGAAAAGCCCGTCGCAAGAGTGGCATTCAAGCAGCGGCGGGCGAAGTCTGTTGTTGCCGCTGCTAGCGGCCCCCTCTTCTTTTCTCTTCTCTCGGCACCAACCTACAAGCTCAACCTCCAAAGTAACGTCTGCCCGACAGTTCTTGATCCAGCTTCTTGCTTGCTAAGGCAAGCTTCTCCCTTGCTCAAGCAGGCTTCCCGGCTGCTCTCGAGCAAGCCTCTCCTCTATCCCCGCTATCCTTCTTCCTTCATCCTTAGCTTGTGAGATCAAACATCCCGTTAACTGGAAGACGCAATTCTTGCATCAAAAACTAATACTTTTTAGGCTGATGCTAGAATGTGCTTTGATTATGAGCTTTTTGGGGATGTGATAACCTTGGACACCATATTTGCTACAAACAAAGAGTATAGACCATTTGGAGTTTTTGATGGCTTTAATCAATATCAAGGAATCATAATATTTTGGGTTTCTTTATTATATGATGAGATGATTAATTCTTTTATATGGTTGTTTGAGACATTTTTAAAAGTTCACAAACAAAAAAACCCAAAACAATATTTATAGATCAAGATGTCGTAATGACAAAAGCAATTAGTCAAGTTATTCCAGAAATTAGATATGGCTTGTGCACTTGGCATTTGATGCAAAATGGGATAAAACACCTTGATAATCTAATGAAGGATGATTCATAATTTTAAAGCAATTTTTTAAAAAAATTATGTTTGAATATGAGAATGAGGAGAAATTTGAAGTTGCTTGGAATGAAATATTATCATCATTTTCAGTTGAAGAAAATAGTTAGTTAACTTCAATTTATAAGATTAAAGAGAAGTGGGTAAAATATTATATGAAAACTGTAGTTTCTTTAGGGATGAGCACACAACTTAGTGAGAGTTTAGACAGAGACTTAAAAGATTACTTAAAATCCAATTTTGATTTGGAATCTTTTTTTCAAACACTTTGAAAGGATGATCGATGAAAAAAGGTATAAAGAGCTACAAGCAGAATTTGATTCAAGAGAAAAAATGTCAATTCTAATGGTCAAATCCTTACCTCTTTTGCAACAAGCTGGGAGCACTTATACACCATTGATATTTGAAAATTTTCAGGATGAATGGAAAAAAAGTTTATCTACATTTGTAAAACATCGGCATGAAGATAATGCATTCTTAATATCATCTTTTATTGAAGAAGGTGAATATATGGTATCATGTAACAAAATTAATGAAATTGTATCGTGTCAATACATGAAGTTGTTGAAATTTGTGAAGTGGAAGTGAGTGATCAGGCAGACCGGGCGGCCTGGGCGGACTATCCATGCGGATTGATGGAGCAGCCTGTCGGTCTGGTGATGGCGGCCTGATGTGGTGTTCTGGAGGTAGCCGTGAGGATAAGAATGGCAGACTTGGATTGGAGTCCGCCTGCTTCTGCGACCTGGCTTATCACCAGTTTGTTTTGCGGGATTGGAGCTTATCCACGGACTGCGCGGACTGGTTGCGAGTCCGGCAGTTGGCTGCTGGCCTGACTGTTGTGCGAGTTGGAGCTTGCGAGTTTTGTCTTGCTCTGGTGGAGCATTGGCGATCTATCTTGGGAGCTGGCGGACTGGGGCCTTGACCGCCGAGCTCACGCCAGGCTCTTGGTTGTTTGGTGGACTTGTCATAATCTGTGACAAGTCCAGGGTGTTTGCTAGTCTGCATTGTCTGTTGGTTGACCGAGCGGAGTACATGTTGGTCGTGGACAACATGCAGACTGATGCAGTATCCGCTAGTTATTGCGGACTGGCTTCTTGCCTTGGTGCCTAGCAATTTGGCTGGTGTCTGGCTTTTTTCCTTGCGGACTGGGCAGACTGCCTTGTACTAGCTGCGGACTGGGGTGGTGATCCTATCCACTAGGGCGGTGACCACACTTCTCTCTGTGCCTATAAATAGGACCCCCCGTCACATCAACTTTAACTGAGTGAACAGTAAGTTGAGACTTAGTTTATTATTGCAGCCTTGGTTTTCTTGTCCGTGCGGATTGAGAAGTGTTAACTGGTTGTTGTTTACAGGTTGTGCGGCTAGCACTGTGAATCCAGGAGTTTGGTTCTGACTTCAGTCAGGTTCAGTGAAACTTGTGGTTTGCAATCGGCGGTATCAGTAGGTCGCTTCTGCGGCTTGCCAGTTTTTTCTTCTTCAACTTTTCAAAGTTCAATAACCTGTTCGCCGGACTCAGCGGTTAGGCGGTATGTTCTTTAGTTCGGCGACAGCTTGTAGCAGTCAGCGAATAACGGTGTGTCCGCGCGACCTCGTGGTCTCGGCGGACTCCGTGTTCTATTTGTCTTCTAGCAACAGTTCGGGCGGTCTAAGCGACTTCGGCGATCTCCGATTTGGTCTGCTCGGATTGATACTTATAATCTTTTCTATTTTCCATTGTGTACTGGCAAAATCATATCTCGCCACGTATACCTGGCCTTGTAAAGAAGATAATAAAAATATGATCTGCTTGTTCCTTCTTTTTACATTTGGTGTTTGAGCTTGCTTTCCCAGTTTCCACTTGATCAATGTGTGATCTTGAGAGATCTGAGAATATTAATTTGGTGTCAGACTATCTCATTGATCATCTTGATTGAAAATTTAACATGGTATCAGAGGGAGGTTAAGTTGCTTGAGCAGTTATCAACTTGTGTTGTGTTCTGTGCTTTTGGAAGCTTAGACCAGAGTTGTTGCAATGGAAGGGGGTTATGCAAAAGGTCTGGGTATTGAACTCTTAACACCGACTAATTTTAAGAAGTGGAAGTTGTGCATGAAGAGTTATCTTCTAGGCGAAAAGTTATGGGAGGTCGTCGGTGGTGACGATAGGCAGGAAGTTACATCTGCATTTTGGACTGCTGAGCAGGTGAGAGTCTGGAGAAAAACTAATACAAAGGCTGAGTTTACCCTCAAGCGGGCTGTCTCACCGGAGCTGTTTGATCACATTATTGGATGTGAGTCAGCTGCTGATATTTGGACTTCCCTCAATGGGTTGTTCAACATGAAAGAACGTAACTAGGCTATAGTTCCTGGAGAATGAGTTGGCTAGGATAAATCAAGAAGACCTGATCATCTCTAAGTTATTTCTGAAGATGAAGAGTCTGTGTGCTGAGTTATCAGCGCTTGATCCTGATGAGCCCATCTCTGAGGCTAAGTTGAAAAGACACATAATTCGCGGCTTGTGGAAGGAGTATGTGGCCTTTGTAACCTCTATTCATGGCTAGGCAACTCAACCATCTCTACTGAAACATGGGAACCTGCTTGCTTCATAAGAAAGTTTGGCTAGACAGAAGGCTGGAGTCACTATCTCTAAAGGAGGTAGTGAAGCGCTCTTCACAGGCAAGAAGAATAAGAGATGGGAAGGGAAGAAGAAGAAGACCGATGTTGAAGATGAGCCTTCAACCTCTTATCAGAAGAGAGGAGCGCTGCTCCTAAGAAGGACTGGAAGAAGAGTTTGAAGGGCTACATATATCATCAGCCGGGTCACATCAAGCATGACTGCAAGGTCAAGATACAGCCTGGGCATACTACAGGCAAGGAGGAAGCTTGTTATAGTACTGAGGAAGCTGGATGGGGTGGAGCTTTAATGACGGACACTTATGTTCATGCCTTGTCCGCCATCGACTTTGAATACGACTGGATCGTGGACTCTGGGTGTGGTCATCACCTCACCGGAGACAAGTCGAAGTTCTCCTCGCTACAAACTTACTCAGGTAATGAAGTTATTATTACTGCTGATAATACTTTTCATGCAGTAGAAAAAGAGGGGGTTGTGTCCTTCGATATAGATAAGGGGTCACTCACGTTAAGGAGTGTGTATCATGTACTGGGCATAAAGAAGAACCTCTTCTATGTGATCAATACGGTAGACGCAGGCTATCACGTTCTGTTTGGGCCAACAGAAGAGAAGTTTCTTCGCAACGTATCCGCGGTGAAGGCTGATGTTGCTCACGTTGGGAGGAGAGTAAAGGACTTGTTTGTTCTTGCAACAAGCTCCTATGTTGATCGGATGAGGGCCAACGATAGCGCTGTTATTTGACATGAAAGGCTAGGGCACGTAGGGATGGATAAGTTGAAAGCTATGGCATTGAGGAGCCTTGTGAAAGGCTTGCCAAAGTTGTCATCCTACGGAGATGGCCATGTTTGTGCAGGTTGTTAGTTCGGCAAGGCTTATCGCCTTCCGTTTGACAAATCTCGAACAAGGAGCAAAGCACCATTGGAGTGCATCCATGATGATCTGATGGGGCCAACTGTCACTACTAGCCTTGGTGGGAGCAGATACATGCTTGTTCTGATTGATGATTACTCAAGATACACTTGGGTATATTTCTTGAAGGAGAAGTCAGAAGCTTTCCATCTGTTTGTGGAATTGAAGGAGCTGGTGGAGGGTCGGCTTGGTCTGCGGATCAAGAAGTTTAGATCAAACAACGGTGGTGAGTTTGTCTCCTTCGAATTCGCTAACTTATACAGGAAGAATGGGATCCAGAGAGAGCTTACTTGTGCCCATACTCCACAACAAAATGGAGTAGTGGAGCGAAAGATCCGTCATCTGATGGAAACCTGCAAGTGTTGGCTTCATGCAAAAGACATTCCTAGGTCCTTTTGGGCAGAGGGAATATCTTGCGCTTCTTATGTCATCGATTAGATGCATCTTAGTCCGATCAACATGAAGTCCCTTTTCGAGATGTTGCTGAAGGAGAAACCAAGCGTGGAACATCTTCGGGTGTTTGGATCAACTTGTTATGTGCATGTCCCGGATGCTTTAAGGACGAAGCTTGATGCAAAGACAAGGAAACTTTTTTTTGTAGGTTATGATGAGCGGAAGAAGGGATGAAAGTGCATGGATCCTGCGACGAAAAAGTTTGTTATATCAAGAGACGTGGTCTTTGATGAACTGACATCATATGGAGGAAGCTCGGTTAAGCTACCAGAGAGCAAGGTTGATGAAGAGCAAAAGGTGGCTGCTGAAGTTGTTCAAGAGGAGCTTGCTATATCACCAGCAGCTCCTGTTGCTTCAAGCTCTAGGGCAGAGGCTTCTGGTTCAGGAAGCAGGGGGAGCATTGCTCAAAGTTTGCCCGAAGATGGAGCTGAGCCTGAAGAATCAATGGAGGTTGTGAGCAAGGAGCAGACCCTTCAGAGATCAAAGAGTATCATCAAACCACCAGCTCGTTATTGCGAAGGGAATACAGTGAATTTTGTCTCCTATTTCTTTGCAGGCCCTCTTGATGAGCGAGAGCCTTCAAGCTTCAATGAGGTCATTGGAGTCAAGGAGTGGGAAGATGTCATGGAAGAGGAGATGACTGCTCTCAAGAAGAATGAAACCTGGGATCTTATGCGCAGGGTTGATGGCATTACTCTAGTGACTTGCAAGTGGGAAGATGCCGTGGAAGAGGAGATGACTCCTCTGGTGTTTCTCGACCCTCTTCCCGCATGTGCGGTCTCCATCGTTCCGGCGGATGATGAGGAAGCTCGGCCACAGTCTCCGTCATTTTCTCAGGTGAATGTTGAGGAAGCTCGGCCAGGGTGGAGTTCTGCATGAGTTTGAGCTTTAAAATATCATGTGATTGTTATTTTATATAAGACTTAAATCTTGACCGTTAATTTCATCGAGTGCCTTCAAACAGGCGAACTCCACCCTGAAGTTCCCATAGGAATTCCAGGGGATCCGAATCGAGAGGGGGTCTTTCAATCTTTGGACAGTCGGAGGTTTAAACCACTATACTCGGGTTCGGGGGGGGGGGGGGGGGCTTTCAATCATTGGACAGTCAAAGGTTTAAACCGCTACAAACGGGTTCTTTCAATCATTGGACCGTTGGAGGGTTAAACCGCTACAAACGTGTTCGGAGGGGAAAAATTTTAGGTCAGGCGAACGGACCATGCCATGGTCAGGACATAAAACTCCTTTTACTCATGGGGCCCACCAGCTATTCGAATTTTGCCCCAATTCTCAACCCGAGTTCCTCCTTTCTCATCTCTCGGCGGAAGAATATGAGGAAACCTAGACCCAAAAATTTTCCAGCTTGCGCCTCCATTGTTTCTTCTCCGTTGAAGGACTTAGATCTTCTCCCCATTCCGATCCTTCCTCCGACGAAAATCTCGTCATTTCCTGCTGTGGAATCATCTCAGTCGGTGCCTTCAAATGTCGTCATTTCCTGCTGTGGAATCATCTCCGACGAAAATCTCTGAATGAAATTATAACTTTCGTCGTCATCCACTTACTCTGAGAAGGTATTGTTTCCTCCGCTTACTCTGGATTTTTGCAGTCGCATTGTGGAGTTGTGGTTGCAGTTATTTTTCTTTCTATGTTTTCAGTTCCAGCATGCCCGGAAGCAATGTGATGTGTAGTTGTAGTTGCTTTTTCTTTCAATGTTGTCTTTTTTTGTACTCCTAGTTGTACTATTTCATTTCGATATTTGTTTGCAGTCGCTTTTTTAACCCGTAGTTGCAGTTGTATTTCCATTCAATGTTGTGCAGTCGCTTTTTTAACCCGTAGTTGCAGTTGTATTTCCGTTCAATGCTTTGCAGTCGAACTTTGTATTCTTAGTTATAGTTGTATTTAGTGAGCCTTAAAATTTTTCAGTTCCAGCATGCCCGGGAGCAAATACCTAAGTTTTATTTTGAACAATTTGTACTCGATGGTATCTAATGCGCTATACCTGCCTTTTGAATATTAATAGTACCTAAGCTCCACCAAATTAGGTTACTTGGATATGCTTGTTGGTATTTACCTTATTCATCAATAATCTGTACATGTCAGTGTACTCAAGACTATTTTTTTAAACCCTGCATATTAATTATGTTATACAGTTTTATGAGAACTTTTTACTCAGGTGTACCATATAGTAATGACTTCCTAATTAGTTGATTGGCTAAAGTAATGGGTTCAATTTTCAGACAGGACTAGCAAGGGCTTGGTATGCTTAGTTGATTGGCTGAGAATTTCACCATCATGTAGAAATTAGGTGTATGCTCTGTCAGTGCAGCTATATGATATAGTAATTAGTTGTTTGATTATATTTATTAAAACAGTGTACGATACATTCGTCCCTTTTATTGTTAGTATTTTATACGATCCTACACTGTTTTAATTCATAGTGTGAATGGTTCTTCACGATCATGTAGAAATGCCTTACTTCATCGGGCCGGCATACGTGCCAACGTTATCTTGATCGAATGCTAACTTATGGTGAAAGACATACATTTGAACATGTGATGATTTGAAGAATCTCATTCTCTTACCAATAATTGCTATTTTTTTATTGTAAACGATCGAGTATTCATGGTATACAAATGTAACTCGTTGTTGCATAAAACAAAAACTAACATTTGTCCAATTCCAAAGGCTTGTTTCATTTAATATAAAGCTACATCACATCATTGAAATAACATTTGTCCAATTACAGCTTTTACTCATAGTCGCACAAACATTATGGTTTAAAGACATCGGGAATGCCCGGAAAATCAAAAGATAAATTTATATAAAATTCATCGTTAAAATCACTTGGAGCTTCATTAAAATTTTTAGTTAGAGCATCTGTTTTTGTATCCTCTTGATTTTCTGCTGAAAGGTTGAAAAAATTGATCTCTGGCACATCTCCAAAGGTTTGTTCAGCGGCTACTGTCTCCTTCTTAACCGTGGCTTTCTTCCTTACAAAAAATAATCTATTTAATAGTACGTTGGTCACTCTAATTAATCAAAGCTATAACAATCTTTAAAAGGTTAATAGTTTTACTTGGTTTTTTACTCCCTGTCTCCCAGTACCCCTTCAATCTTGCATTCAATATTCCTTTTGGTTTCTTCGTTATAGGATCTCTAACTAATGGTGTGTTTCTGTCATTCTCATCGCTCAAACCTCTTTTTCGCATTTCAGCAGCCTCAACTATCTCATCTGCTTCATTTTCTAAAACATGCAATCCTCCCAGAACATGTGCCTTTACATCCTTGCTGTTCTCTACTCGGTTTGCAAGGTCATAAGAGAAACGCATCAGGTGATTTCTAAATATCAAATTAGAGTTACACTTTATTATGCCAGGAGTATTTGGTAGTTATATGCCTTTCTTAGCATTACGACAGAATCGTTTAAGCAAATATATGGGTGGAATTTCTCTTAAAATTTTCAAATTATATATTCTAAGAATATGTTTGCAAAGAATGCCTCTAGTCTCGAAACCTCTGCATGAACAAGTGGTCTCATTGGTCTTAGAATTATAGCTAACAAACCATCGTTTGTCATCACTATCATCACAGAGTTTTGTAACGTATAAATAATTATTTTCATAATGTCTCGTTTCATCCACTACACATACGCCCGCAGCACCCTCCATGAAAGTTTGTTCAAATCTAAGAAACATTTTGCTTGTGTAGAATTTAGACACATGTTTAAGCATCACACAACTTCTGACCTTTAAGCTTACGGTCTCTTGCTTGCATCTAAAATCTTCGTCTCGTTCTCCTCTCCGTCAAGACCCCACCAATTTCTCCAACCCCATGAAATACTCCACCAGAGTACTAGTTGCCTTCGAACATCCATGCAATCCATATTGACAGATTCGCTTCATTGTGTTGACAATATACCAAGATCTAACACATCCTTATTGAAGGTTGTAGACCAGTTCCTCCTTGCTCTATATAAATCCCCCAACCATCGGTTTTCTTGCAAGTTTCCTCTGCTAATCATCTCATTCCAGTATCTATCAAACTTGAGCTCACTATCGCACTTACTCATGCATTGATACCCGCGTACACTTTTCTCATTATTAAAGCATGGGACTTTTGAAGGCGCTTTCTTGGAGATATGTCACTGACATAAACGATGACGGGTCCCAGTAAATACTCTTTCAATAGCAACGGCCATAGCTTGCTCTTGATCCGTGAATATAGTTGTCGGTAGTTTGTCACCAACAAATTTCAAAAATGTGTTGAAGACCCAACAAAATGAATCGATGGACTCCTCGGAAATAAAAGCACCACCAACAAATATAGTCTGCTAGTGATTGTTGACGGCGATAAATGGTGCACAAGCCAAGTTATACTTACTCAATCTGTATGTTGTGTCAAATATAACTACGTCATCGTAACAGTCATAATCGATTTTGCTTTGGCCGTCCATCTAGAAAAAAGAAGTCAATCTATTCAACTCATCAGTACGAACATCGTACGAGAACATGTTGTCCTCCAACTGTTTTTCCTGTAGAATCTTAAGCAAACTAAGTGAATCAGCGCTTTCAATTAACGCCTTCTTTTCTCGCTGCACAAAGTTGTAGGCATCCGATTTTGAAAAGCCTACATTCTCGAATCCACCGACTTCATTAGACAAAAAGTTGTACGCGTGAACAGTTTTAACTCCCGCGTCCGTCATATTCTTAATAAGGCTACCCTGCATTTTTGAAATGCTGCGGGCCGATCTCAATAGATGATGCTCGTTCTCCATCACTAACGGGTAATTGTGTTCCTCAACAAACTTTGTAACTGTCCAATTCCTACCCTCTATATCAGTGGTAAAATAAATGCATGCGAGACAACCGGTGCGTGTTTCTAATTTACGATATTTTTTTGGTGAGGGTCTCACCTTCTTCAATCCAGCTTTGGCGTAGCTAAATGCTCGACATTTTATAATTCATGTGTGTATTCAGTAGCTCAAATGTTCTTTTCGAACACTGAAACTCATGCTATGAGCATATTCACAGTACATAGCATACGCCTCGTCTTCTGAATGCACAATTGGAAAAACGACCTGTTGTTTGTTGACCTGAAAGAGTATAAAGGTTTAGTTCACTCCTAAAAAAAATGGAGCTGCAACAATTAATTTTCAACACAGTTGAATTTCACATAAAAAATACAGTTGTAAATCAGAAAAATCGTTTCAGATTTTAATGCAGCACTGAAAAAAGAAAACCAAACAGTTGAATTTCAGATAAAAAATGCAGTTGAAGAGTAAAATGTAAAAACACTAGCTAATGTCCAGCATAAGACAAGCAAATCGTTTCAAAATAGAATGCAGCACTGCCACAAGAAAATCAAGCTTACATTGACCGTTTCATCACCAACATTTTTGGAAGAGACCTGTGCACTTGTTCCCCTGTGAGCCGTCATTTCCTTGCACCTATCAGAAAAATGGCCATGAAAAAAACCTTGAAATTAGATCTAAAATTAAAGAGAGGGATTAACTGATATAGATACTAACCTTCAGAGAAAAAACCTCAGACTTAAGCATTCAAGAGCTAGGTTTCCGTCACTTCTTTTGCCTATGCTGAAGAAGAAGACGAATGACTGAGAGCAGCGGAAGTAGGAGCTCGGAAAAGGGGAAGGGGCTAGGTTACTGGCAGAGGAGGGAGCGGAAGGCGGATAAATTTTTTCGGACAGGGGGAGAGCTGCGGAAGGAGGAGATCGGGAAAGGGGAAGGGAAATTTTTTCGAAATGGAGGTGGGTTCCACCAATGAAAAGAGTATTTATGTCTTGACCATGATATGGTCCATTATTTTGTCCTAAAAATTTTCCGTTCGAACGAGGGGGGCTTTCAATCATTGGACAATCGGAGATTTAAACCGCTACAAACGTGTTCTTTTAATCATTGGACCGTCGGAGGTTTAAACGGCTATAAACTTTGTGACGTTTGACAGCTTAATGCCGTAATATGTAAGGCATGTGTTTTAGTAGCGGGGATAAATGCATGAATAAATGTTCAAAATAAATGGATTTGAGAATTCATTGCCGTCTTAATTAGTGGGTCACTGTGCATGATTTCTTAACCTATCACAATCTTTCAGAAAATGACAGTATAAATATATTCATTTTTTTCTAATATATTATAATCCATGCATGGAATAATAACGCCTTCTTTTATTTCCATTCAATAATAATGTCTTTCTTTATTTCCATTCTATAAATTAAAAATTAAGAAAATTAAAAATGAAAAGTTTAATTGGCTAATATCTAGAAATCAAAATACAATACTAATTTTTCAAATTGATAAAAGTAATTTTTATAGAAAATTATTATTTACTAGTAATTTAAATTATTTTTCAAAATTACCCTTTATTAAGTTTGCTTGAATTTTTTTAAAAAAGTTAATTTAGTATTTACAAGCGTTAGATTAGTCACTTTCTCGTATGAACGATCTTTATTCTCATTATATTACGTAATCTGACATGTGCATTTGCGTATATTTATACATTTGTTGAGGGTCATCCGGTTTTTCCCTGATCCGAAGAATCAGAACACCATAGCTTGGAGATGGATCGAGGATGCAAATAGTCAATGAAAAATAGCAGCAAATGATAATAGGTTTTTTTAACGTGAAAAACCCGAAAAGGATGAAAAACACGTGGTCAGATCTATGTCGGGCCAAAATCCGCTACTTCGTTGAGTCTACAATAGTTGAGAGTTTCCTCAAAGGGTGACAGGTCACATCTCCGTTACAAAGCTTTGAATACAAGAACATGAGAAAATAAACTAAGTTCACGATGCTCTGATGAGAGCGTCGAAAAGAGCGTTCTGCTACAACTTCCTTTGGAGTGAAAAATTGGCTAAGTCTTTGTAACATTGAGTGCTAAGCGGCCTAGAGAGGGGAGGAACGAATTTCGAGCGAAGGAACGATCTAAGTCTCACATTCTCGCAGAAAAGTCTCAAAATTCTTTCTAGCCTCTGGAGTTGTTTGTCTTCAAATGAGGGTCTGAGGGTCCTTTTGTAGTTTTATGGAGAGATGTGCTGGAAACTGCACCATAAAGAATTTTAGCAAGCAGATTGCGTAGCTCCGTTTCGTTCATCTGGATCACCAATTTTCAGAAAATGACAGACGCCCCTCCCCCCGAGCGACTCAGGCAGGTTGCCTGGCGGCGACGATGGCCGAAGACGGCGGCCGTCGTGCGTGCTAGCCCGCGCGTAAGGTAGCGCTAGCGCGTTGCACGCGCGCTAGGCGAGCTATGCGTGCATGATTACTTGATGTACGCGTTTGAGTGCAGGGCGTGCGCATTGTGTGTTGTGCCCATCCTCAAGTGTCGTGTGTGCTTGAGCAATGTGTTAGCGTGTGCATGCCTTGAGGGGGGATTTTGGGATCTTTCAAGGGAGCGCGCCTTGCTTGATCGGGTCAACTTCTCGCGTGTTTCAGTTGAAGTGCTACCGGTCTGGCTAAGTAATCTCTAGGGAAACCCCATCAATATCTGTATAGGGCGTATCAACAGTCACTGGAAATTTGAACGACTGGCAAAAAGACATTTTAAATGTGGAAAATTCGGAAATGGTGAAAAACCACGTGCACTGACTTGATGAGATAGCCAATAATTGCAGGAGAAATCACGAACGCAAACAATGACAATTTATAATATAATTTATAAATCAATTACAATTGAGAAACAAGTGAAGAAATAACCGTCCGGTGAAAAGCACGCGGATGCGCCGGACACGCACGATCCGCGCGCAGGAAATGGAAGATCTGGGACTGCAATCCGACTAACGGGCGCACAAGGTTCACCGAACCTTCAACGTCAACTTCCGACGTTCAACCGCAATCACCGTCACCACCGGAGAGAAACTCCAAGTTCGGACCCGGACCTTGCCACGAACGAGTAGCCCGTCCTCAACACAAACTTTTTCTCTCCACAGCCCCCACAATAGCCGGGTTAAAACAGCCCCGTTTCCATCTTCCTTCCACGGCAACGGCCGACTGGGCTCAGACGGCGACGGCGATGGTGGGCTGCCCTCCTCTTCACGTAAGCGACGGCAAACACCGGCGGCTGCCTTCCTCCAGCGGCGACTCCGGCAAGAGATCCCAAGGCAGCAACTTCCTGCACCAAGCCGAGAGAGAGAGAGAGAGAGGGGCGGGTGGCTCAGGTTCGGTTCTGTTTGGGAGAGGGCTGCAGCGGCGGTTTTATAATGCGAGAGAGGGGGTTGCGGTTACCATTCATGGGAGAGAGAGAGAAAGGAATATAATAATGGGTATATTATATTCCCATTACCACCTCCCAAATAAAACCACCGGTCCACATTACAAATTGAAAACTGTTTTATTTGGACAGATTTCAAAAACAGTTTTTTAATTTGGACAGATTTCAAAAACAGCACAAAAAAGGTTACAACCTAAAATACTGCATTGCAACCTGTTTTCTGCTCCTAATGCGCCCGGCACATTTGAACCGGGTATGAGCCAAACCCAACAAACACCACCTTGGCTCATATCCTGGTTCCTCCACCACCTGCATGAAGCATCATCTGCACTGGGCACCAACTGCGCGAAGCAACCGTTCTGCACGAAGCACCAGTCTGCACGAAGCATCACCTCAAGAACTTAAGGCGTCAGCCGACCTGCTCCAGTCGACTCATCCCTGCTCGGGCTCAACTCCTAAATGTCAACGCAACAGGATCGCTGAATCTGACTCGCCTAGTCAGACTACTAGAAGGGCGATCCCCTGCACCACCTCGACCATCCACACTGTCGGCCGCAGAAATCATGGGCGCACCACCTCGCATCGTGGTCCCCATAAGCCAGTATAGACTACCGCGCTGTATAGCTTGCATGAGCACGGTGCGCCCTCGCCTCACCGTCAGAACTCCACCTCTCGATGCAAACCTGCACCCACCGGTGTCCAATCTGACCAACGAAATCAGATTCTTGCGTAACTTCGGTACCAGGTATACTTGCTCAAGTCTACGCACAGCTCCACCATGCATCCGCAAGTTCACCGCCCCAATCCCTGTGACCTCACATACTGAGCCGTCACCCAGAAAGACCGACCCAGACGTCACCTCCAGTGAACTGAACATCGCCGCATCTGAGCAAATGTGCTGCGAGGCACCAGAATCCGAAATCCAGCTATCAGAGTCACTCTGACTCTCAGTGACGCAATAAAATCCGTCATCTCCTTCCAGGTCGAGTGTCATCATGCCCTCATCTTTGATATCCTTCGAAGTTTCAGAACTTCCTGCACGTTGCGGACAATTTCTCCTAATATGACCAACCTGTCTGCCGTGGTAACACGTCACTGCCTTCTTCGATGTCGACCGAGCTCGTGCACTGCTCGATCCTCTGTTAAAACTCCTCCCACGTTCATGTGCTACCAAGATCTGGTCACCCCTAGGAGTGGGGTCCTTTAACATCTGACTAGATAACAACGCCAACGTGACTTCTTCTAGCCCCACCGTATCCTTCCCATACAGGAGCGTAGTAACCATGTGCTTGTATGATGTTGGGAGCGAGGTAAGAAGCAAGAGGGCTTTGTCTTTTTCCTCTACCTTCGAGCCAACAACATGCAATTGGCTCAGGAGACCGTTGAACACAATGAAGTGTTCCTGCAGGTTGCCACCTTCCTGCATCTTCAGCGCATAGAGGCGCTGCTTCAACAACAATCTTGTCGTCACGGATTTTGCCAAGTACAGTCGCTCAAGCTTTTCCCAAAGCCTGACTGTCGTCTCTTCAGTCCCGATGTTGAAGAGCACCTGGTCAGCAACACACATCCTGATTGTGCTCGTGGCCTTTTCATCAAGATCCTTCCATTCCTCATCTTTCACCGCCGTGGATAATTTGTCACGCCCCCGCAAGACTTGAATCAAACCTTGTTGAACCAACATATCCTTGACTCGAATCTGTCATAGGCTAAAATTCTCACTACCATCGAACTTCTCCACTGAAAATCTGTCCAAAACTGCGTTCTTCCCTGCCATGACTGTCCCCGACAAACTAGAAGACCTGATTTGTTCAAAGGTCGGATCTGAAAGAATGGGAAGAGAACCTAGTCGTTCACCACCGCAGTCAAACCCTTCCTAGAACGTCCAATCACGGTCGTCTACCGAACCTGGCTCTGATACCACTTGATGGGATAGCCAATAATTACAGGAGAAATCACGAACGCAAACAATGGTAATTTATAATACAATTTATAAATCAATTACAATGAAGAAACAAGTGAAGAAATAACCGTCCGGTGAAAAGCACGCGGATGCGCCGGACACGCACGATCCGCAGGAAATGGAAGATCTGGGACTGCAATCCGACTAACGGACGCACAAGGTTCACCGAACCTTCAACGTCAACTTCCGACGTTCAACCGCAACCACCGCCACCACAGGAGAGAAACTTCAAGTTCGTACCCGGACTTTGCCACGAACGAGTAGCCTGTCCTCAACACAAACTTTTTCTCTCCACAGCCCCCACAAATAGCCGGGTTAAAATAGCCCCGTCTCCGTCTTTCTTCCACGGCAACGGCCGACTGGACTCAGACGGCGACAGCGATGGCGGGCTGCCCTCCTCTTCACGTCAGCGACGGCAAACACCGGCGACTGCCTTCCTCCAGCGGCGACTCCGGCAAGAGATCCCAAGGCAGCAACTTCCTGCACCAAGCCGAGAGAGAGAGAGAGAGGGGCGGGTGGCTCGGGTTCGGTTCTCTTTGGGAGAGGGCTGCAGCGGCGGTTTTATAATGCGAGAGAGGGGGCTGCGGTTACCATTCATGGGAGAGAGAGAAAGGAATATAATAATGGGTATATTATATTCCCATTACCATCTCCCAAATAAAACCACCGGACCACATTCCAAATTGAAAACTGTTTTATTTGGACAGATTTCAAAAACAGTTTTTTAATTTGGATAGATTTCAAAAACAGCACAATAAAAGTTACAACCTAAAATACTGCGTTGCAACCTGTTTTTTGCTCCTAATGCGCCCGACCCATTTGAACCGGGTATGAGTCAAACCCAACACACTGTTCGGCGTCGATTGGCCAAATTCCACTAATTCTTGGATTGTTATAAATATTAGAGTCATCGGAGTTGACGAGACACCGCTCATTATAACAGGATTTAACGGAAGGCAAAGTGGGAGCTTCGAGTTGCCCTTGAAAAGGAGCTTCAAAGTGGAAGGAGATCTTTGAAAACTGAACATGATTTTCAAGTCAACTTCAAAGGAAATCTTCGAAAGAGAGGGAGATCTTCAAAGGTTGATGAAGACCTTCGAAGAGAGCTTTGAACACAAAGGAGAACTAAGAAGGATCTTCGAAGAAACTCTCTCGGGAGAGAAATGGCAGGTGTCTTGAAATGAAAGCCCTAGGCTCAGTTTATAATTGGCAGAGCCGTCCGGTAATTGCGCTATTGTAACCGCCACAATTACCGAACGGACGAATAATGTTCGTCGATCCAGAGCACACGAATAACCATTTTGCACATGATGATTTTGCCCTCAAATAGTTCGGGCAGATTTGGTGGCTGTGTAGCTAAGTACGTAGTTAACGATCTTCGAACATTCTTTTGGTTCTCGCAAAAGAAGGTAAATTGCAATTTGCATCTGCTGGGGAATTTGCGCGCTTAGGCATCGTTCGCCAAATCTAGGTTGGTGATGGTTCCCCAGGTTCTAATTTTGTTCTTATTTTAGTGGGCTACTGCAAGCATAATAACGGGTTATGGATACTTTTTTTATATTTTCAAATTATGATTAACAATAGGATGCTATAAGTAAAAGATGTCATAAAAGCATCTCCAACTATGCTCTAAAAACCCTTCACTTATGGAGATCCTCTCTCTTCTCTAAATTTAGAGAAGAGGGAGAGAAAATGCACACCACCATTTATTTTTTTTATTTACTTTTTATTGAAAAAATTATTTAAGTGTTTTTTAACAAACTTCTATAATAATTAGAATTTTCCTAACTTCTAATATAGTTTTTTTAATTTTATCATATAATATATCAATAAAATTGTCTTATTGACACCTACAAATTACAAAATGAGACAATTATTAAATATTTTTTAATTATTATTATCATTATATTAATATATTATTTTATTTTATATATTCTTTTACGTATTTTGAAAATTTATATTTGGTATATAATTATTATATATATTTATATATACATATGATGTGCATATATACATTTACATATACATACATATGTATATTTGTTGAGGATCACTCGAGGCTCCGGTAGACTGGACTAAATTGAACCGTCTTAGCCCAGAAGCGGTCGAGCGCCCAAACAGTCACGGAGAAAGGAAAAACTGACAAGAGAATTTTTTTTAACGTGGAAAACCCTTCAACTGGGTGATAAATAATGTGGTCGGATCTGTGCCGGCCAAACCTCCACTATTTGTTGGATATTGTACAGAGCTTCTTTGAAAAACTCGAGGGCGAAAGGCCGGCTCTTATTGTAATTTGAGAGAGTGAGAGAGAGCTGTGCTCGAAGGGTGACAGACCACCCTTCACAGAGCTATAACGGTTTCCCGTTGTAATTATGAGCTTCGTGCTTGTGGAGGCTTTGAGATCTTTGACTTTAGTTTGAACGATGGAACAATTTTTTGCGTTCTGAAGTCAGGGGCATGTAAAAAATTTGTGATAGCGGAAAATGGGAAATCAGGCGCAGAAACACTCAACCTATCCGAGTCCAAATAACCAGATGCAAATAGAAGAACAAGAAACTTGTACCATCAAAAAATTTTTACAAGACGATGTATACATGACAAGACATGATTCGTCAATGTACATGATGGAAGCAAATTACAAGGCAGAGAAAACAAGCTGCGCGGACTCCAAGAGTAACCGCCGACCCTACTGCTAACCGCTACGGAGTCCGCTCAAACCGACAGATCGCCAAACCAAAACCTAGCCGCGCGGACTGCCCATTATTCCAATGTTGAACTCTAACCGCCGATCTGCAAGCCACCTAACCACACGGGTTCTAGCCGCCAATTCGCGCGAGCTGCTACCGAACTGAATCAAGTTGCCAGATTCAGACAGCTTATTGAACTGGGAAACTAGTTGTAGAAGAGAAACCACCTAGTCGCAAACCGCAACCTACTGTTAACCGCTGGTTGTTATCCGCAGAGTCCGCACTGTCCCTGACCGCGGTCAGAACCAAGTCCCTGGCTTTCCAACACTACCCGTACAACCTGCACATCACAAGCCGCTCAACCTCCTTAAATCGCGCGGATACAAAATCCTAACCGCAGCAACTATCTGCGAGTTCACTTGCTGTTCAGTTGGAAGTCTTAGATGTGGCAGGGGGAACCTATTTATAGGCGCGGAGAGGAGTGTGATCATCGCCCTAGATGATAGGATAACCGCCCCATCTCGCGGCGAGCACCAAGTGTATCCGCCAAGCCGCGGATACACAACCAGACTGCCGTAACAATGCGAGATAGCTAGTCCGCCAAGATTGTACCACCAAGGTCGGATACTAAGACGATCCGCCTTGTCACCAAGGCCCAGCCAGATTTGACAGCTATACAGGCGGACTTTGCGAATACTGCCCAAGTTCGCCCACCTGCGAACAGCTCTAGTCTGCACACGCTAGCGGGCAGTATTCCAGTCTGCATACCTGAGCCCGCAGCCAAAGCACACATGGCTGACAACTGCCGAACTCGGCGGATAGAGGCATTAGTCCGCGCAGGCTGCAAGACCTCCTGAACTAGCCATCTCACACAACCCGGCGAACCTCGGAACCAGTCCGCTCTAACCGGCGAACTCCGTGGTTTTCACTAACCGCACCACCAGAGCTAGACCAAGGCACATGCCATGCCGATATCCCGAGCTCTGGTCCAGTCCGCAACCTGGACTCCGCGAACTTCAACCTAGAGGGGGGGGGGTGGTGGATAGGTTATTAAGGTATTTTTAAGTTCTTTAAAACCTTTTACTATTTTAGGTCATACTGTGTTTGCTTAGTTCTGCTTTCAAGAAAATAACACACAGCACACCAGATATTTATAGTGGTTACCTAGTATATGGGTACATCCACTGTCCCTCCCGCCTTTTTAACAGTATGTTAGACAAGACACTTCTCTAAAAACTTAGCTCCTTAGAGATTACAACACGATCCCACCGGATCACACAGTCTCCACTGAGACTTACAACATAGGCACTCAACCCCACCACATAGTAATCACCCGATCACCTAACACAGTCACAAATTCCCTTCAACACAGGCTAGGAGATTAGCACTATCACACAGATCCGACACTGAATCCTACTCTCAGTCTTTATAACTTAGGCTTTACAATACTGATCTCACAGATCCATACACAGCCTATAAAATCTATGCCTTACAACATAGATCTTAAACATATCCACAGAATTTGTGATAACTTCCCAACAAGAAGTTATCTAGTGCTTTATTTTGATTTAATATTCATCGTATTGGGAATTAAATGAATTAAATAAATAAAAATATGAGTAAATTCATATTTATTTTATTTGTGGTTAATATGTCTAATTTTTCTTTGTTTTCTTGCTAGAAATGCCGAAGAAACCGATCCGGAGAAGCAAAGCTGGAATTGTTTTTGGCCTGTGCAGGTTGTTGCAACAACCTGAAAAAGTTGTTGCAACAACTTTTGGACGGATTTTGAATTTAAAATTCGAATTTTACGTCAAAATGAAAATTGAAAAGAGGTAACTTTTAGTAAAGGGCTGCACGTTTTTAAGAGTATAATCTCATATCATATAGAGAGATAGAGGAATCATTAGAGAGGAGAATCTTAGATCATCATCTTGGGAGATTGCTTTGGAGAAGAAGAACTAGCGCAACCCGGATCTTGGAGAAGGACTGCTTGGGGGCGACTTGGAGAGCAATTTCCTGTGTTATTTTGAATCCTTTCCATCATGTGCTGTAAGATCTTCCTTATTTTGTGGTTTTCTTCCGCGGTCATGAACTAAACTCTCTTGATCTTGTATGAGGAAAGTACTATATGTGTTTTGATGGTGTAGTTTTCTTATGATAAGTTTGTTTGACAAAATCTTCTTGGTGTACTTTTGAGTTTATTAATGGAACTTTTGGTTTAGTTTTCATCTTCTATTTCGCATCGAGATTCGAGAGATGAGAGACGAAATTTAGGTTGAAGGCTATCTTATTACACCGCAAGAATCGAGAGACGAGTGGTGTAGATCTTTAACTAAGAGTTTTACCCTTACGTTGTATTTCGAGATTCGAGAGAGGAGAAATACAATCGCTCATAAATTCACCATAGTAAGAAAGAGAGGAAGAGATTCCCTCCTCTTGCTAGCAAATCTGATTTTTACTCTTTAAAATATTTCTCATTCTTCCTAAGTTAGAGATGACTAGGGGATTAGAGGATATTAAGATTTCCGAGATTCGAGAGATGAGGACTTCTTCTATCAAATCGTTGCGGGATAATTTAGTCAAATATTCTTATTAAATATTAGTCACATGCACCATTTCTACTCACATAGGAAATCTGAAATACAAGACTTCTTTCTCCATTGATAAAAAGTATTTCTTTAAATCGTATATTTAGTTTAACTCATCGTTTAGAATTTCTACTACTTTTCTAAAACATCTCATTAATCCTTCGCTTGAATTTGAAGAAACGGTGTAACTAGTAGTTGTAAGCACTAAATTAATCACTTCTCCGTGGGAACGATCTCACTCACACTTTATTACTTGATCGACACGTGCACTTGTGTTATTACGTAGTCTATTTTGGGCGTATCAAGTTTTTGGCGCCGTTGCCGGGGAGGTGTAACTAATTTAGTGTTTTTCTTGCAATATTAGTGAACCCGAAGTATTTAGAGCTCAAGTTTCTACTTTATTTGATATGTTTATTTCTAATATTGTCTAGTGCATGCCCTTATTTTTAAAGTTTTAAATATTTTTGTGTGTTTTATTTTATTTTTATTTATTTTAAAGGTTTATTAAGAAGATAATCCGTGTCTAAAATAATTTTCGTGTGTAGTGTGTTTTGCAAAGAAGATTTAATTTTATTTTAACCGCATCTGTTCAAAATAAAATGTATACACATGTGAGATGCGAGTGGTGTGGTTCGTTTAGTCATACTACTGATGCGTGTTACATGAGGGCTGCTGGATATCATTCATGGCTCGCAAAACATAAAGAATATTTAGGTCCCCAATATTGTGCGGCAAATCATTATAATTTTATGTCCACACGTCAAATGGTTCCTCGACCTTATGACCCGACTCCTTGGTTGTCGAGTAGTAATGTTAGGAAATGTTTATTTTGTCATTGTATGGACCACATTTTGAAGGATTGCGTCGCTTATAAAAGAGAGAGGGAGAAAAATTACGAATCTGGCATCCAGACCATATCTACTGTTACAGAACCACCATTTTTGCGTGAGACTATTATGGATAATCCCCTTATAATTGTGGGCTCATATATTGATATTGATGCATCATCTCCCCATCCACATTCATCGTCTAGTTTTGATCCACCCGCAAAGGTACCTGAACATACATTTTCTGAATTAAATATTAATGATGTTCCTCAATCTTCTTTACAAAACATTTCTACGCCTATGTTTATCGATCCAGTCGAAAATTTTGCGCAGGGTGAGGATCCAGAACCCGAGATTGCGCCAAAGTAGGACAAAGATATTGATCTCTCCGATGGAGGGAATGATTCTTTGGAGCATGATGACGCATCACGGTGGGATGAAGAGGATATCCTTTCTAATAAGGAGGTTTATACTTTTTCATTAGATGAGAAAGTTCAACTCACCACCGAGACTCTTGAGTTCTCGGGTCCCCCTTGTTATGATGACTATGAGACCGATATCGATCAATTTTTAAAACCAACCGGGAGGGAAACCGAGATCACTCCCATGATTAGAGATTATTTATGTCTTTCCTCTATTTTATTTCCTAATCACCTTTCCTTATTTGATCCAAAGCGAGTTGATGTGTCACAGATGCTTAAGGAGGATATTGAACATTATCCTCAAGTTGATGTGATGGGTATCCACTTATGTGAGGAAGTTCATTCCTCCTCCATAGGAGAAGCCTCATTCATTCTCTTTTCTCCTGGCAGCCTGCTTATTGATGATGATACCTTGTTGGATAAGGATATATATTTTGGTGAGATGGGTGAGGAGCACTCTTCCACCTCTTCTTACTTTTTATTCCCTCTACCTGTGAGGTGCATGTATTATTATTTAGATAGATGGGTAGTTGTTTTATCTTCGTATCGGTATCCGCTACCGACACGGATATTAGAACTGTTACCTGTTCATTTTTCTTTTCATCGTCCAATAATTTAGAATTTTTAAATTTTTGAATAAGTCGTGCTGGGGAGACAATAAACCCAGTAGTTATCTTTCATTTTCTGCATATTATGTTATAATTTTTCTGTTCGTTTTTTTTAGTCCTCGCCGGTTCAATCAAACCGGAATTAAGAATTTAGTATTTGCCGGTCCACTTAAAAATTAGCCTTGCCTCTTCCTTATCCCGCCGGTTCACCCCAAAATAAATCCCGATCTCCAGCCTCTCTCCTAAAAACCACACCCCCACCTCCACACGGGAGCAGAGGCGCGGCTTCGACATCGCAAGCAGCGATCGAGGGAGCGCGGCAAGTTCATAGTGGGGGCGACGATCGCCTGGTCTTGAAGTCCACTACGAATTTGTTATACCTTTATATGAGAGTTCTTATTTGCAAACGGATCCAGAGTTGACCCCACAGTGGTGGCCGCAGAGGAAGAGGAAGAGAATGACGAAGAAGATGAGTGAAGTGCTAATTCTGCTCAGTTTAGTCGTACTACTCTTATTTTGGTAGACCTAGTTCTGTCACTATTTTGGTATGCATTTTGGATATTGCTCTGTTGTGGACGTTATGATTGCTATTACTTATGATTTATTATGCCTCTGCGATGCTTAGTACGAATTTTAATTCTGTAGACGTTATAATTGATATGATGCATCTGTGATAATTATTTTGGAAGCTTGATTTATGGAAAACATGATTGCTATTATTTGTTACGATTATAAAATTATTTTACAAGCATTTTTACTATCACTCATGTTGTCACCTACAAATTTTTATCTTGATGTTGTTATTTTATTGTCATTTTATTAACTGGATAGTCAATTCAGAATGAATACTGCATGAGTTTGTGATGTAAAACATGACACTAAGTATAATTTTTTTATTCCTTTCATCATGTGGCAACTAGTTTTATTTTGGTTTCAGGCAATATTGGTTTCTGCAGGTTACCTATGTGTTTATCATTGTTGCTGACTTGCATCCCATGACCATGGCTTAATCACAAATGGATGGAAAGGACGGGCATGATCGATTCTTTGAACTGCATACTTCAGGGGAGTTATTCTAATTTCAATTTTCTGTATCCCTTATAATAATTTACTTATTTGTAAAAGTAATTTAGTGTACCCTCATGTTAAGAAAAATATTTTTGCTCGGGACTAGCAAATGACTTAAGTGTGGAGGTGGGGGTGTTATAACCCCTACCAATTGATTGAAGAATAATTTATTTAACCAAATATTGAATGATCTTAATTCTTATTTTAATTAATCATTAGGCTATTCTAGACATATTCAATGATAATTAATTGGTATGACTGAACAATCCAAAGAGTTCATTCTATGAATTTGAAGTTAGTAAAAATTTTTCTGATAAAGCTTGCTCAAGCATTGACTTTTTATACAAAATATTTGTTTACTTCCAATGCAATATTGTGATATTTACCTTTAAAATAATGGGGATGGATGAGAAAGAACTAAGTCCATGATGTAAGCCTAGACATGATTTTAGGTAGTATTCCTTTTGATCATCCACTAAAATATTTGAGCTTGAACTTTGTCATACATATTATTTCATGCTTATCTGTCATTTGTTTCTACTAGTTGTACCTTAGTGAGTAAGCCATTTATGGGTGTCGAATTTCTTTTAAAAGGGTTAAATTTCATAGTGATATGTGGCCTAGGTATATGTCTACATACTTGGAATGATCCCAACTATGAAAAAAAATGGGAAAAAAAATTTGCGTCATAGTGATATGCGACCTAGGTATGTGAATGCATACTTAGAATGATCCCAACTATGTAAAAAAAAAGGAAAAAAAATGGTTGAAACATCATAGTGATATGTGGCCCGAGTATGTGCACTTATACTTAGAATGATCCCTACTATGAATAGAGTATGATTAAAAAAAATGATGCACGACCCTATAACATGGTGAATTATTAAGGATACTAACTAGAGGTAGCCGTACTATTATCAAAGCTATTCATAAATTCCGAACCAAGCCAAAACTATCCGACTTTTATTTGAACTACTCACTCTTGTAGAGGTTAAATCGTAGACTTAGCTTATTTTCATCCTCTCCAATAAATGTGGAGGTTCAATATAAAACTTTGCATGGAAGTAAACTATTTTTAAAGAAAACCACGCACCGCACTAAGATACTTGTTTGAGATTTATCTTCCATCTAACTAATGGATTTGTGAATGTTTGAGCTCCAATAGATTGATAAGTTTATCAGTTAAGTAAAGCGAATTTCTTGAGTATGCCTCGATTAATTTGTTTTCAAGAAGTAAAGATCATTTGAGTTCACATCGTATTACTTCTTCACTCATCCTATTGTTATGAATATCTTTGCTATGGACTAGCAAACGTTTAAGTGTGGAGGTGTGATAACTTCCCAAAAAGAAGTTATCTAGTGCTTTATTTTGATTTAATATTCATCGTATTGGGAATCAAATGAATTAAATAAATAAAAATATGAGTAAATTCATATTTATTTTATTTGTGGTTAATATGTCTAATTTTTCTTTGTTTTCTTGCTAGAAATGCCGAAGAAACCGATCCGGAGAAGCAAAGCTGGAATTGTTTTTGGCCTGTGTAGGTTGTTGCAACAACCTGAAAAAGTTGTTGCAACAACTTTTGGACGGATTTTGAATTTAAAATTCGAATTTTACGTCAAAATGAAAATTGAAAAGAGGCAACTTTTAGTAAAGGGCTACACGTTTTTAAGAGTATAATCTCATACCATATGGAGAGATAGAGGAATCATTAGAGAGGAGAATCTTAGATCATCATCTTGGGAGATTGCTTTGGAGAAGAAGAACTAGCGCAACCCGGATCTTGGAGAAGGACTGCTTGGGGGCGACTTGGAGAGCAATTTCCTGCGTTATTTTGAATCCTTTCCATCATGTGCTGTAAGATCTTCCTTATTTTGTGGTTTTCTTCCGCGGTCATGAACTAAACTCTCTTGATCTTGTATGAGGAAAGTACAATGTGTGTTTTGATGGTGTAGTTTTCTTATGATAAGTTTGTTTGACAAAATCTTCTTGGTGTACTTTTGAGTTTATTAATGGAACTTTTTGTTTAGTTTTCATCTTCTATTTCGCATCGAGATTCGAGAGATGAGAGACAAAATTTAGGTTGAAGGCTATCTTATTACACCGCAAGAATCGAGAGACGAGTGGTGTAGATCTTTAACTAAGAGTTTTTACCCTTACGTTGTATTTCGAGATTCGAGAGAGGAGAAATACAATCGCTCATAAATTCACCATAGTAAGAAAGAGAGGAAGAGATTCCCTCCTCTTGCTAGCAAATCTGATTTTTACTCTTTAAAATATTTCTCATTCTTCCTAAGTTAGAGATGACTAGGGGATTAGAGGATATTAAGATTTCCGAGATTCGAGAGATGAGGACTTCTTCTATCAAATCGTTGCGGGATAATTTAGTCAAATATTCTTATTAAATATTAGTCACATGCACCATTTCTACTCACATAGGAAATCTGAAATACAAGACTTCTTTCTCCATTGATAAAAAGTATTTCTTTAAATCGTATATTTAGTTTAACTCATCGTTTAGAATTTCTACTACTTTTCTAAAACATCTCATTAATCCTTCGCTTGAATTTGAAGAAACGGTGTAACTAGTAGTTGTAAGCACTAAATTAATCACTTCTCCGTGGGAACGATCTCACTCACACTTTATTACTTGATCGACACGTGCACTTGCATTATTACGTAGTCTATTTTGGGCATATCAAGTTTTTGGCGCCGTTGCCGGGGAGGTGTAACTAATTTAGTGTTTTTCTTGCAATATTAGTGAACCCGAAGTATTTAGAGCTCAAGTTTCTACTTTATTTGATATGTTTATTTCTAATATTGTCTAGTGCATGCCCTTATTTTTAAATTTTTAAATATTTTTGTGTGTTTTATTTTATTTTTATTTATTTTAAAGGTTTATTAAGAAGATAATCCGTGTCTAAAATAATTTTTGTGTGTAGTGTGTTTTGCAAAGAAGATTTAATTTTATTTTAACCGCATCTGTTCAAAATAAAATGTATACACATGTGAGATGCGAGTGGTGTGGTTCGTTTAGTCATACTACTGATGCGTGTTACATGGGGGCTGCTGGATATCATTCATGGCTCGCAAAACATAAAGAATATTTAGGTCCCCAATATTGTGCGGCAAATCATTATAATTTTATGTCCACACGTCAAATGGTTCCTCGACCTTATGACCCGACTCCTTGGTTGTCGAGTATAGTAGTAATGTTAGGAAATGTTTATTTTGTCATTGTATGGACCACATTTTGAAGGATTGCGTCGCTTATAAAAGAGAGAGGGAGAAAAATTACGAATTTGGCATCCAGACCATATCTACTGTTGCAGAACCACCATTTTTGCGTGAGACTATTATGGATAATCCCCTTATAATTGTGGGCTCATATATTGATATTGATGCATCATCTCCCCATCCACATTCATCGTCTAGTTTTGATCCACCCGCAAAGGTACCTGAACATACATTTTCTGAATTAAATATTAATGATGTTCCTCAATCTTCTTTACAAAACATTTCTACGCCTATGTTTATCGATCCAGTCGAAAATTTTGCGCAGGGTGAGGATCCAGAACCCGAGATTGCGCCAAAGTAGGACAAAGATATTGATCTCTCCGATGGAGGGAATGATTCTTTGGAGCATGATGACGCATCACGGTGGGATGAAGAGGATATCCTTTCTAATAAGGAGGTTTATACTTTTTCATTAGATGAGAAAGTTCAACTCACCACCGAGACTCTTGAGTTCTCGGGTCCCCCTTGTTATGATGACTATGAGACCGATATCGATCAATTTTTAAAACCAACCGGGAGGGAAACCGAGATCACTCCCATGATTAGAGATCATTTATGTCTTTCCTCTATTTTATTTCCTAATCACCTTTCCTTATTTGATCCAAAGCGAGTTGATGTGTCACAGATGCTTAAGGAGGATATTGAACATTATCCTCAAGTTGATGTGATGGGTATCCACTTATGTGAGGAAGTTCATTCCTCCTCCATAGGAGAAGCCTCATTCATTCTCTTTTCTCCTGGCAGCCTGCTTATTGATGATGATACCTTGTTGGACAAGGATATATATTTTGGTGAGATGGGTGAGGAGCACTCTTCCACCTCTTCTTACTTTTTATTCCCTCTACCTGTGAGGTGCATGTATTATTATTTAGATAGATGGGTAGTTGTTTTATCTTCGTATCGGTATCCGCTACCGACACGGATATTAGAACTGTTACCTGTTCATTTTTCTTTTCATCGTCCAATAATTTAGAATTTTTAAATTTTTGAATAAGTCGTGCTGGGGAGACAATAAACCCAGTAGTTATCTTTCATTTTCTGCATATTATGTTATAATTTTTCTGTTCGTTTTTTTTAGTCCTCGCCGGTTCAATCAAACCGGAATTAAGAATTTAGTATTTGCCGGTCCACTTAAAAATTAGCCTTGCCTCTTCCTTATCCCGCCGGTTCACCCCAAAATAAATCCCGATCTCCAGCCTCTCTCCTAAAAACCACACCCCCACCTCCACACGGGAGCAGAGGCGCGGCTTCGACATCGCGAGCAGCGATCGAGGGAGCGCGACAAGTTCATAGTGGGGGCGACGATCGCCTGGTCTTGAAGTCCACTACGAATTTGTTATACCTTTATATGAGAGTTCTTATTTGCAAACGGATCCAGAGTTGACCCCACAGTGGTGGCCGCAGAGGAAGAGGAAGAGAATGACGAAGAAGATGAGTGAAGTGCTGATTCTGCTCAGTTTAGTCGTACTACTCTTATTTTGGTAGACCTAGTTCTGTCACTATTTTGGTATGCATTTTGGATATTGCTCTGTTGTGGACGTTATGATTGCTATTACTTATGATTTATTATGCCTCTGCGATGCTTAGTACGAATTTTAATTCTGTAGACGTTATAATTGATATGATGCATCTGTGATAATTATTTTGGAAGCTTGATTTATGGAAAACATGATTGCTATTACTTGTTACGATTATAAAATTATTTTACAAGCATTTTTACTATCACTCATGTTGTCACCTACAAATTGTTATCTTGATGTTGTTATTTTATTGTCATTTTATTAACTGGATAGTCAATTCAGAATGAATACTGCATGAGTTTGTGATGTAAAACATGACACTAAGTATAATTTTTTTTATTCCTTTCATCATGTGGCAACTAGTTTTATTTTGGTTTCAGGCAATATTGGTTTCTGCAGGTTACCTATATGTTTATCATTGTTGCTGACTTGCATCCCATGACCATGGCTTAATCACAAATGGATGGAAAGGACGAGTATGATCGATTCTTTGAACTGCATACTTCAGGGGAGTTATTCTAATTTCAATTTTCTGTATCCCTTATAATAATTTAATTATTTGTAAAAGTAATTTAGTGTACCCTCATGTTAAGAAAAATATTTTTGCTCGGGACTAGCAAATGACTTAAGTGTGGAGGTGAGGGTGTTATAACCCCTACCAATTGATTGAAGAATAATTTATTTAACCAAATATTGAATGATCTTAATTCTTATTTTAATTAATCATTAGGCTATTCTAGACATATTCAATGATAATTAATGGGTATGACTGAACAATCCAAAGAGTTCATTCTATGAATTTGAAGTTAGTAAAAATTTTTCTGATAAAGCTTGCTCAAGCATTGACTTTTTATACAAAATATTTGTTTACTTCCAATGCAATATTGTGATATTTACCTTTAAAATAATGGGGATGGATGAGAAAGAACTAAGTCCATGATGTAAGCATAGACATGATTTTAGGTAGTATTCCTTTTGATCATCCACTAAAATATTTGAGCTTGAACTTTGTCATACATATTATTTCATGCTTATCTGTCATTTGTTCCTACTAGTTGTACCTTAGTGAGTAAGCTATTTATGGGTGTCGAATTTCTCTTAAAAGGGTTAAATTTCATAGTAATATGTGGCCTAGGTATATGTCTACATACTTGGAATGATCCCAACTATGAAAAAAAATTGGAAAAAAAATTTGCGTCATAGTGATATGCGGCCTAGGTATGTGAATGCATACTTAGAATGATCCTAACTATGTAAAAAAAAGGAAAAAAAATGGTTGAAACATCATAGTGATATGTGGCCCGAGTATGTGCACTTATACTTAGAATGATCCCTACTATGAATAGAGTATGATTAAAAAAAATGATGCACGACCCTATAACATGGTGAATTATTAAGGATACTAACTAGAGGTAGCCGTACTATTATCAAAGCTATTCATAAATTCCGAACCAAGCCAAAACTATCCGACTTTTATTTGAACTACTCACTCTTGTAGAGGTTAAATCGTAGACTTAGCTTATTTTCATCCTCTCCAATAAATGTGGAGGTTCAATATAAAACTTTGCATGGAAGTAAACTATTTTTAAAGAAAACTACGCACCGCACTAAGATACTTGTTTGAGCTTTATCTTCCATCTAACTAATGGATTTGTGAATGTTTGAGCTCCAATAGATTGATAAGTTTATCAGTTAAGTAAAGCGAATTTCTTGAGTATGCCTCGATTAATTTGTTTTCAAGAAGTAAAGATCATTTGAGTTCGCATCGTATTACTTCTTCACTCATCCTATTGTTATGAATATCTTTGCTAGGGACTAGCAAACGTTTAAGTGTGGAGGTGTGATAACTTTCCAAAAAGAAGTTATCTAGTGCTTTATTTTGATTTAATATTCATCGTATTGGGAATCAAATGAATTAAATAAATAAAAATATGAGTAAATTCATATTTATTTTATTTGTGGTTAATATGTCTAATTTTTCTTTGTTTTCTTGCTAGAAATGCCGAAGAAACCGATCCGGAAAAGCAAAGCTGGAATTGTTTTCTACATGTGCAGGTTGTTGCAATAACCTGAAAAAGTTGTTGCAACAACTTTTGGACGGATTTTGAATTTAAAATTCGAATTTTACGTCAAAATGAAAATTGAAAAGAGGCAACTTTTAGTAAAGGGTTGCACGTTTTTAAGAGTATAATCTCATACCATATGGAGAGATAGAGGAATCATTAGAGAGGAGAATCTTAGATCATCATCTTGGGAGATTGCTTTGGAGAAGAAGAAGTAGCGCAACCCGGATCTTGGAGAAGGACTGCTTGGGGGCGACTTGGAGAGCAATTTCCTGCGTTATTTTGAATCCTTTCCATCATGTGCTGTAAGATCTTCCTTATTTTGTGGTTTTCTTCCGCGGTCATGAACTAAACTCTCTTGATCTTATATGAGGAAAGTACTATGTGTGTTTTGATGGTGTAGTTTTCTTATGATAAGTTTGTTTGACAAAATCTTCTTGGTGTACTTTTGAGTTTATTAATGGAACTTTTGGTTTAGTTTTCATCTTTTATTTCGCATCGAGAATCGAGAGATGAGAGACGAAATTTAGGTTGAAGGCTATCTTATTACACCGCAAGAATCGAGAGACGAGTGGTGTAGATCTTTAACTAAGAGTTTTTACCCTTACGTTGTATTTCGAGATTCGAGAGAGGAGAAATACAATCGCTCATAAATTCACCATAGTAAGAAAGAGAGGAAGAGATTCCCTCCTCTTACTAGCAAATCTGATTTTTACTCTTTAAAATATTTCTCATTCTTCCTAAGTTAGAGATGACTAGGGGATTAGAGGATATTAAGATTTCCGAGATTCGAGAGATGAGGACTTCTTCTATCAAATTGTTGCGGGATAATTTAGTCAAATATTCTTATTAAATATTAGTCACATGCACCATTTCTACTCACATAGGAAATCTGAAATACAAGACTTCTTTCTCCATTGATAAAAAGTATTTCTTTAAATCGTATATTTAGTTTAACTCATCGTTTAGAATTTCTACTACTTTTCTAAAACATCTCATTAATCCTTCACTTGAATTTGAAGAAATGGTGTAACTAGTAGTTGTAAGCACTAAATTAATCACTTCTCCGTGGGAACGATCTCACTCACACTTTATTACTTGATCGACACGTGCACTTGCGTTATTACGTAGTCTATTTTGGGCGTATCAATTTGAAAGATTAAAATAAATTTGACTCAAGAGATTTTGTTCTCTAAATGAACTGCTTCCTGAGCCGAGTGAATCTCAGCTCTATCTTCTTCTGAACAATAAGAAAGTCAATCTTCAATGATCTGCTGCTTGTGTTGTAAGTTACTCAGAATCTTGATTCTGATCTTGCTGATGAAGGAGGAAAGAATGTGAATGATTGTCTTCGATCAGCTAACCTGTAAGGAAGAATTCAATTGCTCTGCCTTTCCTTATATCCTGAGAAAAATCCAGATCAGATTTCTTCTTGACTGATCCAGAGATTAATCTTCTGATTTGGCTCTGCTTGAATCGAGAAGCAACTTCAGCTAGGACTTGCCTAGACTGATTCTTATTCCTCAGAGTAACCCTCTGATCTTGCTGTAGCAGATATTGATTGCTGCAGCTAACTCAGAGAATCTTCAAATTTGTCGAATTGAAGTTCTTGTGTCTGCAATAATGGAGAGGGAAGAAGACGAAATCCTGCTCCTCTTTTTATGAAATGAATTGATCTATCAGAATGTTAATTTGATCCAGATCTCATCCTCTATTTATAATCTCGTCATTCGGCGACTTGATTCCCACGTGTCATTGTTATAACGACTGATTATATCCTTAGTTTAATAGAATGAGACTAACGGCGCCGTTAGTAATGGATTACAGCTCTTCCTCCATCATTTTGAACTTTGTTGACTTTTTGTTGACTTTGCTGATGTCATCCATTCTGGACTTGGAAAATTTCAGACAAGTATCCAGGTGTTGAGTGCATTGAGTGAACAAGCATTACTTAACGAATCTGGACTTAGAAAATTTTCAGCTCTGCTAGGCGTTGAGTGAGTAAACATCACTCAACGCTTTTTAACTTAGTCAACTCTTTAGCTTGACCAGACGTTGAGAGCGTTGAGTGTATAAGCTTCACTCAATGTTTTTTGTCATAGCTTAATCTTCAGCCCTTTTTGCAACTATGGCATTGAGTGTGTTGACTATACTCAATGATTCTTGACTTAGAATAATTCTATTCTGCCTGATGGCATTGAGTGTGTTGACTACATTCAACAATTCTGGACTTAGAATAATTCTGTTCTGCCTGATGGCGTTGAGTGTGTTGACTACACTCAACGATTCTGGACTTAGAATAATTTTATTATGCCTGATGGCGTTGACAGCAGAAGCATGACTCAACGATATATGTCATATGACATTGAGTGAGCTGGCCTCACTCAACGCTTTTGTACTTAGACAGATTTTCTTGTCTTTCTTCTAAGGCTTTGACTTAAATAGCATGGCATTGAGTGTATATGCTTCACTCAATGCTTCTGGTCTTAACCAATTTTTTGTGATAGATTTGCTTTGTCTTCGACAGAATTAGTATGATGTTTAGTGACCAAGCTTCACTCAACGCTTTTGGACTTTGTATATTTTCTTTACCAAAAACTCTGGGGATTTGACTTAGGTAGTAATACTCGACGAATTATGTTGCATGGAGTTGAGAGAGTTGACATAACTCAATGTATTTGGACTTAGCTATTTTTCTGGCTTCCACTGCTTAGGCTTTGACAAACACAATTTTATTCAGCTTCCTTCCTTAAGCCATCTGGCATTGAGTGGTCTTGCTCCTCTCAACACCTATGGACTTAGGCAATTTCTTGCCTATCCACCTAACTTATTTGAGTCAACCTATCCTATTATTATAACAAGGATTAACCTGCATGCATTAACTTGCAACCATATCAAATATAACTTAGTGAATATCATTGACTTGTTTGACTTCTTTCAAATCAGGATCATTGGAATTAATGGACCCAACAATATCCCCATATTTGAAGAAGTCAAAACCTCACTTTAATTCCTTAGTCAATGACATACCCACCATATTTGCAGCAATAAAACACTATAACAAGACAGTTATAGGAAGGTTACCCACTCCCCCTATTTAGAAGCATCCCTGCTCCCCCTATCTTACTGCCACAGTTGAGCTTGCTTGATTAATCCTTTTTACCTTAATACCACTTGATTCATAACTTGATCAACCCCTTCTCTCCCCCTTTTTGACTTCTGTAGAATATTCACAGAGGTATGGCTCCCTTTAATCTTCTTCTCCCCCTAGCTGTGTGTAGGAGTTCAACTAATATAGCTCCTAGCTTCATCTCTTTACAAGGTTGAACCTGCTTCTGCAGCTGTTTTAATTGCTCCCCCTCAATAAGAGCATCTTCTATCACATCTTTCTGATAGACACTTTGGTCTCCACAATCGTTATACCACTAAAGGTCTTCTCATCCTACAAGAAAAAGAACAAACCTGCAACCAAGAATAGTATAGGGAGTAACTGAAGCTAAACTAATTTCAACATACCTAATTCAAATTTGAAAGTGTTGAATTTTGCTTCATCTAGTGGCTTCGTGAAGATGTCATCCACTTGCTTGTCAGTGGGAACAAACTCAAGACTAATATCCTCACATTCTACATACTCTCTTATAAAGTGATATCTAATATCTATGTGCTTAGTCCTGCTATATGATACATGATTTCTAGCTATAGAAATAGCACTAGTAGAATCACAAAATAAAGAGCTTCTACTTATCTGGTGGTTATAGTCCTGGAGTTGATGTTGGATCCACATCAACTCTGCACAACATCTCTATGCAGCTATATATTCTGACTCTACAGTATAAATAGAAGCACTAGTCTGCTTCTTGCTGCTCTAGGACACTAGCCTTCTACCTAGAAACTGACAGGAACCTGATGTACTTTTAATGTCCTCTCTACAGCCTGCAAAGTATGCATCTGAATATCCTATTAGTTCAAAATCACTATTCCTAGGGTACCATAGGTCAAGATCTGGTGTGACCTTTAGATATCTCAAAATCCTCTTAACAACAGAGTAATGATTGTTTTTAGGGCATGCCTGATATCTAGCACAGACACATATAGCATACATGATGTCTGGCCTACTTGTAACGAGGTATAAAAGAGATCCAATTATCCCTCTATAAAGAGTCTAATCAACATGTTTCCCTACCTCATCTTTGTCTAAAGACATACTTGATCCCATGAGAGTTTCATGGTGAAAGCATTCTCCATCCCAAATTTTTTAATCAACTCCCTGGTAAACTTAGACTGGGATATGGATAATTTATTGTTAGTTTGTCTTACTTGAAGACCCAAGAAGAACTTAAGTTCACATATACTGCTCATCTCAAACTTCTCTTGCATAAGTTTGGCAAACTTTCTGCAAAAGTTATCATCAGTAGATCCAAAGATAATGTCATCAACATATATCTGAACTAGGATGATCTTGCCCTTAGATTCCCTTAGGAATAGGGTCGTGTCTATCTTCTCTCTTGAGAATTTATTTTCAATGAGGAAGCTAGACAATATCTCATACCATACTTTTGGGGCTTGCTTTAGCCCACATAGAGCTTTTATTAATCTATAAAAAACTAGAATGGTTAGGAACAACAAAACCTGGAGACTATTCAACATAGACTTCTTCTATAAGTCTCTATTCAGGAAGGCTGACTTCACATCCATCTGGTAGAATCTAAAACCTTGGTATGCAACATATGCAAGGAAAAGTCTGATAGTTTCTAGTCTTGCTATAGGGGCAAAGGTTTGATCAAAGTCAATACCTTCTTCTTGTCTGTACCACTGAGCTATCAGCCTAGCTTTATTCTTAACTATAATGTCATTTTCATCAAGTTTATTCTAGTAAATCCACTTGGTTCCAATGACATTATATCCTTGAGGTATGGGAACTAGCTTCCAGACCTTACACCTTTTAAACTGGTTTGGTTCCTATTGCATAGCTATAATCTAGAACTGGTCTTTTTTATCCTCTTCAAATTTCTTAGGCTCCACTTGTTATAGGAAACTGGAGTACATTGTTGTGTTGTGACATCTTCTCCTTATCACTACTCCTTGGCTTGTATCACCAATATTCTGGTGGCCTGGATGATCCCTCAGATGTCTTACCGCTGAAGGTTGTCTTGCTTCATCATCATGCTCTTCATGATGGAGATCTTCACCACTTCCTATGTGCCTTGTGCTTCCTCTGAAATACACACACCCTCAACTTTGTCTTGAATTGTTAAAGAAGATTCCTTGAAGTGAGCTTATCCAACACTAGTTCAGTACCTGCAGAACTAGAAGAAGAGATTGACAGCTCATTGTTAATCATATTTGACTCATCAAATACTACATTAACTGACTCCTCTATAACTTAACTTGTCAAGTTGTAGATCCTATAAGCCTTACTATGATTGTTGTATCCAATAAAGATCCCTTCATAGGACTTGCCAACAAACTTAGTTATATAAAATTTCTCATTGTTGAGCACAAAAAACTTGCTCCCAAAGATTCTAAGATATGCAAGGTTTGGTTTTTTTCCCTTCAAGATCTCATAGGGAGTCTTTTTTGTGGCCCTTGGTGATAGAAGCCCTGTTGAGGACATGACAAGTAGTGTTTACTGCCTCAGCCCAGAAACATTCTGGGAGAGATGTGTCATTTAGTAAAGTCCTTCCATCTTCTATGGGAGTGCTATTCTTCCTCTCAGCAACCCCATTTTGTTGGGGTGTTCTTGGAGAGGAAAACTCATGTTGAATCTCATGTTCTTCACAGATTCTTGTCATGCATTAAGATTGAAATTCATTCCCATGGTCACTTCTGATTTTGACCGCATTACTGTCCAGCTCATTCTGTATTTGCTTGACAAATGTCTTGAAGACATCAAGAGTTTCATATTTTTTCTTCAAAAAGAAAATCCAAATAAATCTGGAAAAGTCATCAACAATCACAAAGGTGTAGACTTTCTTACCTAGACTATGATCTAGCATTGGACCAAACAAGTCCATATGCAAGAGGTATAAACACCTCACAAAATCTTTAGTCTCAATGCTTTTGAGAGAAGCTTTGGTCTGCTTGCCCTTTTGGCATGCATAGTAAATGTCTTCCTTAGTGCACTTCATGTTAGGGCCATTCCTAACCAACTCTTTACTATAGAGCTTACCTATAGTCTTATAATTCAAATGAGCTAGCCTCTTATGCCATTTGACATAGTGTGATGCTTTCTCATTTGCAACTAAATAAATGGGAGAGTCTGAAGTTAGACAAAGAAAGTTTAGACAATAAACATTCACACTCCTAGTGCTAGTCAAAATGACCTCTTGGTCACTTGATCTCCTAATATGACACTTATCATTGTGGAAAAATATGACATAACCAAGATCACATAATTGACTTATGCTTTTAAGGTTGTATTGCAACCCTTCCATATAAACCACTTTTGTGAAAGTGACTAAGCCATTAGTAATCTTACCATAACCTTTGGTGATCCCTCAGTCTGATCCACCAAATATCACCTTGGGTTCATCCTTTACTGGAATGAACTCCTTTAGATTGCTCTTTGTTCTAGTCATGTACCTGGAATAATTATTGTCCAAGTACCATATATTGGTATGGATACTTAGACTAACTTGCAAAACATATTTATTTTATCGTAAGACCCCAATATTTATTGGGTCATAGGTGTATGTTAGTCTGATAATGCCTATCTGCAGCTTTTTTGACAGGCAAGCTAACATTAGCTCTCTGCATACTAAGATTGTGCCAGCAATCAATAGCAAAGTGGCCTACCTTGCCACATCACCAGCACTCATGGATGTTATATCTTCTTTTTTGAGCTGGTTTAGTGGTTGTGTTGACAGCAGCTCTTGGTCTAGAAGGTGCAACAGCAGACCTGTTCTTTTGTTTCCCAGCCCTGGTCTAACTAGTGGTGGGTCTGGCAGTGGAAGTGGTTGTGATATCTTGAGCCTTACTAACAGCTGCCTTCTTTTCAGAAAGCACACTCTTGATGGCCTCTGAGATGCCCAAGTCTGATCTACTGACATATTTGCCCTTGGTCTTAGAGTGAGTTGGAATATTCTGATAACAGTCTGCAACTTTACCCTTGAGTGAAGAGGTTGGTGCACCAAAAACAAATGGTCCAGGATGGGTCATTTGAATTTCCTCATGGGGAGCCTTGAAGGCACTTTCCCCCTGCTATATCTTCCACCATGGTGGAGAACACCTTTGTTCCCACTAGTGGACCTACCATTCATCCAGTGACCTTGGATGCTCTCTTAGACATACCTGTTTGAGGGTAGCAATACTTTATTAAATTAAACATGAGGCTTGGAGGCTAGTGACTGCATTGGAGCTTTGCCCTTTCCCTTGGGATTGACAGCTCTTATTCTTCCCTTGAAACCCAACCCATTATTACCCTTTTGGGAGGAGAAGGAGTCTACCAAGGGCAGCACTGAACTTGGCTTGGAGTAGCTAGCCACTATCCTCCTCTCCCTCCCAAGCAATTCTTCTAGGTCCCTTATTTGGTTCTCCTGGTACTCAATGGTGTCTATCTGAATGAAAAAAATGGCTTCTAGTTCATTGATTTCCTTCAGTTTCAGATATAGGAATTCTGTATGTTAGAAAGCAGCAAGCTGAAGGGAGGATATTTCCTTTGCCTGCTTCTTAGCTAGCATCCTGCTTTTCTTGAAGACATTAAGCAAGACACCATACTTGTCAATAATAGAATTGTCATCTTCTTTTTATTCAGACCCATATTTATCACAGGATTGAGATGATTCTGAACTAGGATCAATCTTATAATTAGATTTAGATGAAGAGCTGGATGGAAAGTGTACCTTAGATGGTCCAGGCTGATCCTGACAAGATTCCTCATCTAATCTAGTCATCAGCCTAATATAGGCTTTATCTTCATCAACTGACTCTAAGGAGGATGAGTCAGTCCAGCTTTTCTCCTTTTTGGCAATGTAGGTCTTCTCCTTCTTGCCCTTCTTATGATGGTGATTTTTCTCATCATCCTCCTTCTTCTTCATAGGACGTTCAACCACAACATGTCATAGCTTGCTGCAACAAAAACAGATAACCTTATTAGAAACATGTTTACCAGGTTTTGGGTCATACCTGCCCTTCTTGGAGGGTTTCTTCTTGGTTTTGTAATAATCCTCCTTGTATTGAAAGGAAGAGGTAGGTTTGCTCCTCCACCCCTTCTTCTTCATCATCTTCAGAAACTGCCTTAAGAAAGTAGCAAATTCTTCATCCGACATATTACAGCCTGATGTCTCTTGATCTGAACTTTCTGACTCAGCTGGCCTTCTTGGGGGATAAGGATTCTTCTCCTTGCTCCTCTTGGAGCTATCAGCCTTGAAGGCCACAATATATTCTTTGGCCTGGACTTTGCTGGTCTTCTCTTCCTCCTTCCTTGCATTCAATTGAATCTCATATGACAACAACTTAATAAACAATATGGATAGTGGAGTATCTGCCAGCTTTGCCACTTCTTTAATGACACATATCTTAGTATCCCAGTTTCTAATAAGATACCTAAGGAACTTATCATTTAGCTCATAGTTCCTAAAGACCCATCCATAGGTCCTTAACTCATTAATAGTTCTGAAAAATCTTTCATTGCAGCTAGCTATGGTCTTCTCCATGTTCTGTCTGAAAGCTTCATATTCCTGATTGAGCATTGACTTTTTATCATCTCTGACTTCCTCACTACCTTTCATGTAAATTACCAAAGTGTCCCACATTTTCTTAAAGTTCTTGTAGTATACCAAGTTTTGAAAGGTGGAGTCCTCTATGACATTAACTATAATGTTTTGTGCTCTCTTATCCATTGTAGCTAAAATGACTTCATCCTTAGTCATTTTAGTATACTTATTTGGAGTCTGAATGTTTGTATCAAGGACAGATACCTTCATAGGGATGAAGGTTCCTTTTTGAACTGTTATGTAGATCCTAGGATCAGATGCCTCCATGAACAATCTGACCATTTCCTTCTATATACAAAAATTCTCCTTCCTGTAGAGAGGAAGTTTAATGGATCCTAGCTTATTGTGATTCTCTCTTGAATCCATCTAAACCTTCTGACAGCTACCCTGGAGATCTACTCAGACTATTGAGCCTTTCTTGAGTAACCTCTCTCTGATACCACTTGAAAGTCTATGAATACAAGGGTAGCTATTCACCTAGAGGGGGGGGGGGGTGAATAGATTATTAAGGTCTTTTAAGTTCTTTAAAACCTTTTACTATTTTAGGTCCTACTGTGTTTGCTTAGTTCTTATTTCAAGAAAATAACACACAGCACACTAGACATTTATAGTGGTTCCCCAGTATATGGGTACATCCACTGTCCCTCCTGCTTTTCTAACAGTATGTTAGACAAGGCACTTCTCCAAAAACTTAGCTCCTCAGAGATTACAACACTATCCCACCGGATCACTCAGTCTCCACTGAGACTTACAACACAGGCACTAGCCCCACCACACAGTAATCACCTGATCACCTAACACAGGTACAAATGCCCTTCAACACAGACTTGGAGATTAGCCCTAACATACATATCCTACACTGGATCCTACTCTCAGCCTTTATAACTTAGCCAACACTTATCTCATAGATCCATAAATAGCCTGTAAAAACTAGGACTTATAACACAGATCTTGAACAGATCCTCAGAATTTGAAATATTAAAATAAATTTGACTCAAGAGATTTTGTTCTCTGAATCAATTGCTTCCTGAGCCGAGTGAATCTCAACTCTCTTTTTCTCAGCAACAAGAAAGTCAATCTTCAATTATCTACTGTTTGTGTTGTAAGTTACTTAGAATCTTGATTCTGATCTTGCTGATGAAGGAGGAAAGGATGTGAATGATTGTCATCGATCAGCTAACCTGTAAGGCAGAATTCAATTGCTCTGCATTTCCTTATGTCCTGAGAAAAACCCAGATCAAATTTCTTCTTCACCGATCCATAGATTGATCTTCTGATTTGGCTCTGCTTGAATTGAGAAGCAACTTCAGCTAGGGCTTGCCTAGACTGATTCTCCTTCCTCAGAGTAACCCTCTGATCTTACTATAGCATATGTTGATTACTGCAGCTAACTCAGAGACTCTTTAGATTTATCGAATTGAAGTTCTTGTCTCTGCAACAATGGTGAGAGAAGAAGACAAACTCCCTCTCCTCTTTTTGTGAAATGAATTAATCTGTCAGAATGTTAATTTGATCCAGATCTCATCATCTATTTATAATCTCGTCATTCAGCAAGTTGATTTTCACATGTCTCTGTTTTAACGACTGATAATATCCTTAGTTTAACAGAATGAGACTGACGGTGCCGTTAGGAATGGATTACAACTCTTTTTTAGTCATTTTGAACTTTGTTGACTTTTTGTTGACTTTGCTAACGTCAACCATTCTGGACTTAGAAAATTTCAGATAAGTACCAAGGCGTTGAGTGCGTTGAGTAAACAAGCATTACTCAACGAATCTGGACTTAGAAAATTTTCAACTCTGCTAGGCGTTGAGTGAGTAAGCTCCACTCAATGCCTTTTAACTTAGTCAACTCTTCAGCTTGTCCAGGCGTTGAGAGTGTTGAGTATATAAGCTTCACTCAATGTTTTTTTGCCTTAGCTTAATCTTCAGCCCTTTCTGCAACTATGGCATTAAGTGTGTTGACTATACTCAACGATTCTGGACTTAGAATAATTCTGTTATGCCTGATGGCGTTGAGTGTGTTGAATACACTCAACGATTCTGGACTTAGAATAATTCTATTCTACCTGATGGCATTGAGTGTGTTGACTACACTCAATGATTCTGGACTTAGAATAATTCTGTTCTGCCTTATGACGTTGACAGCAACAGCTTGACTCAACGATATCTGTCATATGGATTTGAGCGAGTTGGACTCACTCAACGCTTTTGTATTTAGACAGATTTTCCTGTCTTTCTTCTAAGGCTTGGACTGAAACAGCATGACATCAAGTGTATAAGCTTCACTCAATGCTTCTGGACTTAACCAATTTTCTGTGATAGATTTGCTTTGCCTTTGACATAACTAGCATGGCATTGAGTGACCAAGCTTCATTCAACGCTTTTGGACTTAGTATATTTTTCTTTGCCAGAAACTCAGGGGATTTGACTTAGGTAGCAATAATCGACGAATTATGCCACATTGGGTTGAGAGAGTTGACATCACTCAACGCCTGTGGACTTAGCTATTTTTCTGGCTTCCACTGCTTAGGCTTTGACAGACCCGGCTTTATTCAGCTTCCTTCCTTAAGCCATCTGGCATTGAGTGAGCTTGCTCCACTCAACGCCTGTGGGCTTAGGCAATTTCTTGCCTATATAGCTAACTTCTTTGAGTCCACCTGTCCTATCATTGTAACAAGAACTAACCTGCATGCATTAACTTACAACCATATCAAATACAACTTGGTGTATATCATTGACTTGTTTGACTTCTTATAAATCAGGATCATTGGGTTCAATGGACCCAACACCCCCCAGCGGCGGCAGGTGTAGGTCTTGTGACCTTACCTACTTGGCAGGCGCCGGCTGGTAAGGGAGTTAGCCCTCCAGCGACGGCAGGTGTAGGTTTTGCGACCTTACCTATTTGGCAGGCGCCGACCTCTAAGGGAGTTATCCCCCCAATGACGACAAGTGTAGGTCTTGTGACCTTACCTAATTGGCAGACGCCGATCGCTAAGGGAGTTAGACCCCGATCGGGGTAGGTGTAGATCTTGCGACCTTACCTATTATAGTCTTCCATCTAAAGTATATGAAAAAGTGAAGTCAGCTCACAAATTTGTTAGAAAAACATAAAATGTTAAACAAATGTCTTAATGCCGATAAAGTCGGTGGGGTAGTAGAAGAGGTGCTGACACGGTTCTGTGGTTATGGAAGGAGTTGTTCTCCTGGACTAATTACTTTGAGTGTTTCCCCTAGTCCTTTCTAATAGGCGGGCGACATGTCCTTTGTCTACCTGGGAGGCACTGGCTTATTTGGCGCTTTGCTCCGCAAGAATCTTTTCAAGAGCCCTTGTTAAAGAAGACACTTGATCTCTTTTCGTAGTTTGGTACAGTCTTCATTGTCGAGCCCAGATCTGTGGTGAAACTCGCAATACTGTGATTGGTCTCCTTTGTTCGAGGAGACAGGCTTGGGTCTATGGAGTGGCACCTTACCTTGAATTGTGTAGAGTACATTGGCGATGGAGGTGTTTAGAAGAGTGTGGTTCTGATGTTGTTGGGCTTGCGACTCATTATGATGACCGTTGCTTCTCTTCTGAGGCGGCAACTGCTCCCGCCTTTTTCTCTTTAAATTACCTTGAAATTGCTGCCGATGTGTTTCGACTTCTTCATCGGCTGCAATCTGAGCCTCAACGTGTTGCACGAGATCGGCATAGCTGGGGACCGTTTCCCACGCTATTGCTGAGTAATATCTGTCCGGCCGGAGCCCTCCTAGGAGGAAGCTGCGCAGAAGGTGATGGTCGAAACCCGGAATATGTCGTGCTTCAGCCATGAAGCGACGAAAAAAGTCCTTGAGAGATTCTCCTTTGTGCTGACGGACCCCCATGAGGTAGGAGGGGTCTGAGCGATCTTACGATTAGCGACAAACTGATCGACGAAAAGTTGTGATAGATTTGAGAAGTTTTTGATCCCTCATTATTTCAGTGAATAGAACTAGGTACGAGATTTCCCTCTTAATTTTGTTGGGAATGCCTGACATAGCAGTTGATCGGAGGCTTTGCTGAGCCTCATGATGGTGACAAAGTGGTTGATGTGGTCTTGCGGGCAGTGGCGGACTAAGGATTTTTGGTCGACCCTGTCACCAAGCAAAAGATTCATGATTTTGATAATTTTTTAACATAAATATTATCGCAATGACAATACATTATCAATCATAATAATATATTACCAATAATAAAAATATACACATACCATTACCAAACCAATTTTCGTGGACCCATATTTTGGAAGCGCGTTGCGATTGCTTCAATGCTAATGTCATTCACAATATTCTTCTTGATATATGCGATTAAACAATCATTCATCCAATCATCTCACTCAAACGAGTCTTTATTATCTTCATTGCCGAGAACATCCTCTCAATAGTAGCTGTTGCAACAAGTAGTAAACATGTTAACTTCAGAAGTCGATAAACTAATTGAAAATGATCATGCTTTTTTAGTTCCACAAGTTTTTGAAAAAGTCTACTAAGTCCTTTGACGTGAGAAAATGTGTTAGTTGATCGCATATCAAGAATATACATGTCAAGTTAACCTTCAAGTAAATTCAAATCTAATGGATCAAAATCATGTGGGTAGAGCTCTGCAACACGAATCAATTTTTGCTTACCAAATCTAGCAAATTGATCGTCTGGATCAAGACACGAAATGCAAAGAAGTAGCTCAGTTTTTACTTCGTTAAAACGATCATTCAACTCACTTAATATCCAGCTGATTACTGTATTAAAATTCTCAACACGATAATGGTGAAAATTTGTGACATCTCTTGCAGTTCTTCTTGATCTTTCAGCTTGAATGTACTTGCTATCCATATTAGGAACTTCAACAATATATTTACCACAAAAAGTTTTCACTTCACGTAAAAATAACTCCCATTGATGTTCAATATTTCGTAAATTGATTAACAATTGTTTCGACAATTGTACAAAATTCATTGCATTAATAATATCTTGATCTTTTCTCTGCAGTGCTTGTGACAACTTATTTGTTTTTGACAAAATATCTTTTATTAAATACAAAATAAATATGAATTCAAAAGTCAATATACTTTTGATAATATTGGTTGCTATCCCTCTTTGATTTTCATCCCCTCCATCAACCACAATAAATCCTAAAACCTCCACAATAGATGAGAATATTAGGATAAAATTCAACACTGTACCGTAATGGGAACTCCATCGCGTGTCTCTAGCCCTTTTAATCTCCAATGGTTGATTTACTCCCCGACCTATTTCTAGTTTGCCACAGCCAAGTTCCCGAGCAACTCTATTAATTTCTGCTGCTCTGAGATTGTCACGATGTTTACAAGAACCTCCCATAATATTCAGTGCATTGTTAATCAAGAAAAATAGCTCAGCTACTTGAGAATGACCTTCTGCAACAACAACCAATGTTAACTGCAGTTGGTGAGCAAAATAATGAAAATAAAATGCAGACGTATTTTCCTGCATAATCAATGTCTTAAGACCTCTAAACTCTCTATTCGTGTTGCTTACCTCATCATAACCTTGAACACGTAATTTTGAGAAACTAAGCGTGTGTTTCATAAACAGTTGATCAATAGCTCCTTTTAGTGATAATGCAGTAGTATGTAGTACATGAACAAAACTAAGAAGTCGTTCAACAATAGCCCATTTTGTATCAATATACCGTAAAACAATTATCATTTGCTCCTTATTTGAAATATCACGGGATTCAACAACTAAAATGGCAAAACATTCTTCTCCAATCTCTGTAATAATTGTTTTTGTTGTTTCACTTGCAACTATTTCTTTCTGAATCTTTGATGTTATTAGTTGACAGTTTGTTGGAGCATTTTCTCTCACAACCGCTTTAACATCATCATTATGTGAAGCAAGAAAATCTAGTAATTCTAGAAAGTTTCTTTTATTTAGTGAATCGTTTGACTCATCATGCCCACAAAAAAGATAATCCTTGGCATACAAGAAAATGAATACAGTCAATGGATGCACATAAGCGAGCACGATATGGTAAAATTTGTGTTTCTTCCTGTCTAGCAAATGCATTCTGAATACTTTATTTTTGATCCATCAAATTATCATGCATCTTTTTGGATTCATTATGTGCACTGTTGTATTTTTCAACATGTTTTTCAAGTATAGCTTTATCTTTCCAATATCTAAATTCACGATTTATAAACGTTAGATCACAACCATTTTGGGGAAAGACATAACAATACAAATAAAATCCTACATCTTTAGCTTTGCTATACTCCAACCAACTCCTAAATTCACCGAACCAATCTTTATTAAATCTTCAAGCCTTTTGCCACATTACCGTTTGTGAAAATTGAGCTAAATATGGTTGACATGACCTATTTTGTAAGTAATATATTCTCATAGAATCTTGAACAATGACCTCATAACTTGATATCTGTTGTCGCAAACCTGGATCTGTGGGTAAGTCCTCTAAGTTAAACTCAATTCAAGCCCTCTTACACTCTAAGTTTTTTGCTATTGATTTTGATAAAAACTTATCCATCTTAACTCACAAGAATAATTGAATCCCTATTAAATGAAATTCATAAGCAAACAAGAACATTGCTATATCCTTTTAAATTAAATTTAAAAAATAGTACGAAGAATACCTCTCCTTAGAAATTAGAATGTGAGATTGTCCGATCAATTACAACAATCAACAATGACATAAAAATGATAGCAACGATGCCCTTTAAGCTGGCTTCTTCAGTTCTTCCTTAGTTAGGGCAGATTTCAGATGTCAGATTTTGGAACAAATTTTAGAAGTCAGAAATCAGGGCTCAAAAGATGAGGAGAGGAAATAAGGAAACCAAAATATCTACCTTAGTTAAGGCAGTCCGACGGCTTTTTCAGACTTCAGTTCTTCCTGAAGACTGCGTATACTGAACAGGACTCAAAAAATGAGGTCCACCATCCATGAGACGATGAGGAGAGGAATCCAAAATGAAATGGAGAACAACTACTGTTTCTTCCTGAAGAGTCAAAGACTGTGAACAGGGAACATGCTAGGGAATAGGGAATACTGGAGAGGGAAGCCTGCAACTTGCGGTTTATAACTTTATATACAAACCCTAGAATAGACAACGGTTTATATATAAACCGCTATCTATTCTACCCTGAACCCTAGAATAGACAGCGGTTTATATAAAAACCGTTGTTTATTCTAGAATAGATAGCAGTTTATATATAAACTGCTAAACTGCTGTTTATTATATAAACCGATGTTTATTCTACCCTGAACCATAGAATGGACAGCGGTTTATATATAAACCGTTGTCTATTCTACCGTGAACCAGATAACGAAATCGCAAAATACAACCTGTCTGTAGCAAATCGCGATTATTTGGACCCGGACACGTGCCCGGGTGTGCCTAAACATGGGTCTGCCCCTGCCTGCGGGTCATCCGTTTCATTGAATGTTTCAATGTCTTGGAGCATGTAGCTTTCTGGGATTCGATTGGCTAGGACCTCTGGTGCCAATGGTGAGCATTAACGGCGAACAAAAGCAGCACGTTATCTGACTTGTTCGTATTCATTAATCATGGCACGAACTTCATTACGAATGAGCCCCTCTACTATATGCATGAAGCATGGTGTTTTTGGGCGATCCCAGTGATGCTGAGCTTCAGGTCCTTCATTAGGATGGGCTCTGTGGGTATCTGCGTTGGGGTGCTCTGCTTCTGGCATATTGTTGAGCGAACGAAGAAGAACTGGACTGACGTGCCCCCAAAGACCGTTCTTCCAGCTTTGTGGGTGGATTTTTCTGTCATACTTCCACGTCACGAGTACCGCTGTGTTGAGGGTACTGTATTTAGCTCTTCTAGGAATACCGCCTCATATTGTGCCGGAATGGTATTTCCTACTTATCCATACCATTCTTCGCAGTATACCTGACAAATCAGATGGTGGGAACCGTGTTCTCACAGACGGTGCCAAACTATTACTGATCACTCGAGGCTCTGGTAGACTGGACTAAATTGAACCGTCTTAGCCGGGGAGCGATCGAACGCACAAACAGTCACATAGAAAGGAAAAGCTGACAAGAGAATTTTTTTAACTTAGAAAACCCTTCAACCGTGTGAAAAGTTATGTGGTCAGATTTATGCCGGCCAAACATACACTATTTGTTGGGTGTTGTACAGAGCTTATTTGAAGAGCTCGAGGGTGATAGGCCGCCTCTCGTTACAATATGAGAGAGAGATGTGTTCGGAGGGTAACAGGCCACCCTTCACGGAGCTATACGTGTTTTTTGATGTAATTAGAAGCTTCGTTTTTGTGGAGGCTTTGAGGTCTTTGACTTTAGCTTGAATGCGGGAGCAACTTTTTGTGTTCTGACGTCAGGGACTTGGAAGCTCGGACGGCGCGCTTTGCGCACCTTATCATCTGTGGTTTGCCTCATGTTGCTCTCAGTGGAATATGGAGTAGCAGTCTTGATGTCGTCCGACGAGCTTACTGTTGAGTCGAGGGTGCTGCGAATGCTGAGCATTCTACATGTCCGGCTGCAGTTGAGCGGACTTTGGTAGGCTCTAAAGTTGCTCTTGCAAACTGCTAGCGGCGCGAGGTATAAGAACTTTGGGTGCTCTGACAGGCTTGGTATGATGACAGTGAGGAGACTAGGTGGTTCTGGTGGAGCGCGTGGAGGCGCGCTTAAACGATCTTGACGATGGGGAATGCGGAGGAGCGCTTGGATATTCTTGATGGCGGAGCGCGCGAAGGCGTGCTTGGTGGAGGAAAGTGTGTGGTGTGCTTGCTGGAGGAGATCATGTGAAGTGCTTCCTAGAGGAGGCGCGCATGGAGCTTGTAGGAGGATAGCGTGCGGGGCGCTTGTTAGAGTAGATCGCGTGAGATGCTTTTTGGAGGAGAGTGCGCGAACGCGCTCAAGGAAGCAACACGCGCAAGGAAGAGGAGCACACAGGAGCACAGTAGGAAGTGGTGCGCTGAAGAGTGCGCACAAAAGGGGCACGCACACAGAAGAGGTGCGCGCCGAGTGCTTTTTGGATGAGATCGCGGGGGAGCTTGCTGGAGGAGAGCGCGTTGTACACTCGTTGTAGGCAAGCGCACGAGGCGCTTGTTGGAGGAGAGCGTGCGAACGCGCTCAAAGAAGCAAAGCGCGCAAGGAAGAGGCACACATGAGAGCACACAAGGAAGAGGCGCGCGAAAGAGCATGCATGGAAGGGGAGCGCGGAAACGCGCACGGAAGTGGCGCGTGCGGGAGTGCGCATAGAAGAGGCGTACACAGACGCACGCACGGAAGAGCACACGGGAGGGAGCGCACGAGAGGGCACATGGAAGAGGCGCGCTTGGAAGTGGGCACGTAAGGGCGCGCACAGGAGCGCGCCCTGAAGAGACGCGCACGGGAGCGCCCAAGGAAGTGGCGCGTGCGGGAGCGCGCAGGGAAGTTGCGTGTGCGGGAGCGCGCACGTAGGAGGCACGTGCGAAAGCGCACATGTAAGAGGCGCGCACGGCAGCACGCACAGAAGAGGCACGCATGAAAGGGAAGCGTTGGAGCGAGAAAATCTATTGGAGAATGAGGAGTGAGAAAATATGTTGGAGGATTTTCCGACCGAGGAAAAGATGAAAATGAATATGAAGAGGGATATTTATAGATTTCGAAAGGGACAGACCCGTATTTTCCCCCCGTAACTACTGGCCGGACAAATAGGATCGTTCTGTTTAGAGCACACAGATCGTCATATTTACGCAAAAGGCGAAGATCCCCCAAGCCGAAAAAATAACCGCCCTCGTCAGAAAAATAACCACCCTCGCCGGAAAAATAACCATCCTTCTTTCGAGGGGAGGGCGGCCGGCGGGAAAGGGTCGCCCGGACGGGGACGAACAGCGAAATCGCCGCCTGATTAGGGCTGTAAGCACGCGGAACAGGCTGCTGGAATTGCCTCCCGTCCTGGATAGAAAAAGATTCGCCCCCGAAGGGGGCGTCGCTAGGATGGGCGACAACATTTTTCACCTGTCCCGGTGGCAACAAAGCAATACGGGCGACAAAAATTGTCGCCTGTCCTGGCGGAAAAAGAGCCACCCCATGGGGGCGGTGTGAGGATGGGCGGCAAGGTTTGTCGCTCGTCCTGGCGGAAAAGAAGTAGAACGGGCGGCAAAATCTGTCGCCCGTCCTGATGGAAATGAAACACGACGGGGTGCCCTGACTGGCGCCCGTCCTAGCGTTTTGGAGCCACCCTTTGCGGGGGGAGGGGGGAGGGCGGATCGAGCGGCCGGTGTACACTGAGGCAGGAGCTCATCCTTGGGAGGTTATGCGGCGGCGGCAGTTATGCCCCGAACGGGGAGGACGAAGGAGGTTGCCGCGACGATGGCGGGGAAGATCAAGGCGGTGGTTACACTTCGGGCGGTTACGCCGTGGGCGATTTCATGCAGTTCGACGGGTTTGGTCAGACCGATTTGGGTGAACCCCAATATTAATTAAAAAATGTAATGTTCCCAATATTATTAGAATATGATAACCAAATTATACATATTTGAAGAACATAATACAATAAGAATCTCTAATAAATATAAAAGGGAGTTTTTAAGGGCATGGTAGTTTTGACTAGGCGCACCGCACTTTCTCCTAATTTTTAGCTCCTTTTGGAAATAAGTCTTGTACATGCATTTTTAGAAAAGGTGTTGATTGAACACTTTTCCTAAAAATGCATGTACAAGACGTATTTCTAAAATGCACGAAATCTGATCGTATTTCCAAAGTACGTCTTGTCCATGCATTTTGAGGAAAAATGCTCAACACAAAAGTTGTAGATCTCATCAAGATCTACAACTTTCGTGTTGAGCAGCTTTCTTAAAAATGCATGTACAAGACGTATTTCCAAAAATTACAAAAAATTAGGAGAATGTACGATACGACTAGCCAAAACTACGGTGCCCTTAACAACTCCCATATAAAATCCCATTGGAGTTGCTTTAAATAATAGCATTTTTGAATAGGGTGGTGTTAAAGGCACACCATTTTAGGCTATGTGCACACCCATCAAATAACATAATTCTAATATTTTAGGTTTTCTAAACCCCACCCAACTAAACCGAAGCAGCACGCCTCCCCCTTCCCGATTTTCGCGAAACCTCCCCCCCCCCCCCCCGATTCCGCCGGCGAAACGTTCTCCTCCCCCCCCCGATTCCCCCGGCAAAACCTCCCCGCCCGCCTCATCTCTCTTCCCCGACCCCATCCGGCGAAAACCCCCATCCGGCGTTTCCTTCTTCCCCAACTGCATCCGCAAAAACCGCCCAACCCATCCGGCGTTTCCTCCGGCGAAATATTCAGCCGCCTCCTCCACTATACCTCCGGTAATGTCTCCTTCACTGATATTTGACGATTTTTTGGGGTCTTTTTGATTCTCCAGTGATACAAAGCTAGAATATTTTTTTAGTGGATTCCCCCAACTAATGTTGATTTGGAGTGTTCTTCCTCAACCACACCGTGACTTGGTGTCTTCTTCGTCTACAACTTTGCATTGCATGTTCAATTATTTTCACAAATTTGGCTAAACAACAAAGTGCAAGAACCAAAAGATATCTTGACCGGATTCGTAAAGAAATGTCTTCCTACATTTCCAAACATATAATTGATGTTATTTATATGGTAGGTGATGGGCATTGTGGCTTTCGGGTCATCAGTCATGCTTTAAAGTGGGTCAAAATTGGCTACAAGTGCACCGAGATTTGACTACAGAAATTGCTGAAAATGAGAGTTTGCACACAAGAATATTTGGAGAAGCCAGACGAGTGGAGTTAACCGGGTCTCTAGATTGTAATGCAACTCCGACACCGATAGAAAAGTGGATGTCCATACCAGACATTGGATTTGTTGTTGCATCTTGTTATAATATCGTCTTCATTCATTTCTCAAAATATCAGTCTTTCACATTCCTACCATTACATAGTGCACCGCCAGCAAAAAGAAAGATGATTTTTATTGCCTTCATGAATGGTAATCATTCCATCCATTTGTTGATGAAAGAAGGGTGTCCTGTACCACCTACATACTCTCCTTGGTTAAAGTATCATGAACCTGTTTCGGATGAGTGGAATCTAAACAAACATTTTGACGACGATGCAGTTAATTTGGCCGATCCGTGAAGGGGTGTGTATGAATAATTTTTGGATTCATAACTATTATTAATAGTTATTTTTTCTACATATTTCTAAATTAGCAAGCATGACTCATTTCTAATTTATCATGCAAGGATCAAATATATTTTGCGAATTATTTATGATAAATTTAAACGTCAATCGAGAGGTAATGCTACTTTAAACTTTACTAATTTGGAAATATTTAGTTTATTCACGTTATAATTAATTTTTTTCTATTTATATTTATGCATGATATGATGGATTTTCCCTGGATAAATGATTTTTGTCTATCCTTATATGACATGCTATACATCTCTATGCAAATGCGAGAGTTTGACTATGGGAGATGAGAGCGATTTTTGTTAGATTTGGCTTAAATAGTGGCTATATGATTTTGGATAATCTTGTTATCTCTATATTATCGTTTACATTTTAGTTAGTGTGACATATTATTTTAACAAATTTTGATTAAACTTGGTGAATGCTTGAGTAATTTTATATTTTATACAATGAGTGCACATAGTATTGATGTGCATATATTATTGGTGTGCACATAAAATTTTAATTAATGCACATAGTATTGGTGTGCACAAAGTCGAAGATGACGTGCACATAAAATTTTAATTAATGCACATAATATTGATGTGCATAAAGCCAAAAATAGTGTGCTTTAAGACCACCCTTTTGAATATGGGCTGCATGGGCGGAACTACACATACCTAAATCTTACATAAAAATCACAAAAAGTCACTTTTTATGGTTTTTATGTATGACTTAGGTATGTATAGAATTAGGTGACTGTTATTAGCACTGCATTTTTGGATATTCGCACTTTATTTACTCTTAATTTTCCGCGCCTTTTGAAAATACTCCTTGTACATGCATTTTTAGGAAAAGTGTTCAACACGAAAGTTGTAGATCTCGACGAGATCTACAACTTTCGTGTTGAACACTTTTCCTAAAAATGCATGTATAAAGCGTATTTCTAAAAATACGCTCAGATTTCGCGCCTTTTGAAAATACTCCTTGTACATGCATTTTTAGGAAAAGTGTTCAACACGAAAGTTGTAGATCTCAACGAGATCTACAACTTTCGTGTTGAACACTTTTCCTAAAAATGCATGTACAAGGAGTATTTTCAAAAGGCGCGAAAAATTAATAGTAAATAAAGTGCGAATATCCAAAAGTGTAGTGCTAATAACAATCACCTAGAATTATCCTTCGAATATATCTACATATAACTTTACACCCGCTGACAGCCGATTTGATTGGACCAACGGGTACTGCGCACGTGGGGGGGGGGGGGCGAAGATTGGGTGAGAACGTGTCGGCATTTCAACGGGCCTGCCGCACGGGTGGGTGGTTGCATCTAGCTGTTTTGAATCATTTTCTCGCATTTAATTAAAGCAATTATGTCCGGATTTTTGACCATTTCCATCGTTATTTTTTCTATAATATAATAATGAGGGATGGGCGGACTGTATTCAACTTGTTGAAATATAATAAGGGAATCGTTAAAAGCATCGTATTTTTGGCTAATCGCATCGCATTTGAGCCTTTTAACACTTAAAATTTGTCACTCTAAAAATATACCCGCACCGCACTGCTGCTTCCTCGCACCGCAGTCCTAAAATCCCGATCTTCTCCTCACACCTCCTGACGCGTCGCAGGCTCCTCCCGCCTCCTCCAGCCCCCTCCAGCCCTTTCCGTCGCCGACACCGGCAGATATCAGCGCCAACGCCGCCTCTCGTCACGCTCAGATTTTACGCCTTTCAGAAATACGCATTGTACATGCAATTTCAGGAAATGTGTTCAACACGAAAGTTGTATTGAACACTTTTCCTGAAATTGCGTGTACAAGACGTATTTCGAAAAGACGCGAAAAATTAGGAGATTTTTGGGTGCGACTAGCCAATAAAGAGTTGCGGTGTACACTCACATATGTTAAAGGACTTCTGAAATTTCTTTGAGAGTTCATTACTATTTCTATGTTTAGAAGTAAATTGTTGCAATATTATTGATCCTCATCGTGAATTGTGCCTCAAATATTATTGGTCCATATTATAGATGTCGTTGATGAAGATCACAAATATTTGAAGAAAAAAGCATAACAATTTGGACAACACATTTGATAATTTTTTTGTATCAAATATTTTTTCTATTGAGTATATATTAATATTGTAATTCAATGAGAATCTATTTTAATTCATAAATTAAGTGCGGTGCGTTTATCTCAATTGCGGTGCGGATAACAATGTGTGGTGCTTTTTAAAATATGTGAAAAACTGCGGTGCTTTTAACAAAGCGGTGCGATTAGCCAAAAGTGCGGTGCTTTTAACAATTCTCTATAATAATTCGTCCAACCGGCTATCTATCTATACTATTATGTAAAAAATTTGGACCGTCAGATCTGATTATATCATAATATTTCAGTTATTTAATTACTCAAAGGAATCATACACCTAGATAATAGAAAATCCTAAACCTATTATTTTAATATGAATTCTACTCTACAATATAAAATTATAATTTTACCTTCTAAATTAAAAAATATCTCAGAAAATCACAAAACCTCCTTGCCTAACAGCCGCCTATAATACTTTAAGCTTAAGCATTTTTAATTGTACAAAATAATATGTACTTGAAAGTTGAAACATTCTTTATTACCCACTATGGGACTGATGGGGATGAACCTCAATTTAAAGTCTTGTGGGTGCATTTAACCATTCTTCCCTCATGATTTCTCCTATTATGGAGATTATGGATTTGACCAGTCAACCCACTGACCATGAACCTCCACAATAGGAGGATCATGGGGGTCACCCATTTAATAACTACCGCCGCCACCTTTGTCGCCGCTGCCGCTGCCGCCTGGCTGTCAGGCGGCCGCCGCCTGGCTGTCAGGCGGCCGCCGCCGTCGCCGTCGCCGGCCGCCGCCGTCGTCGTCGGCCGCCGCCGTCGTCGGCCGCCGCTTGCAGGTTGGACACCGTTCGATCACTACGAAGCCTCCACCGCCGTCGTCGGCCGCCGCCGCCGCTTGCAGGTTGGCCACCGTCCGATCACTATGGAGCCTCCACCGCCGTTCGATCCGCAGGTAACCACCCACTAACCACAGGTTAGTGGGAGGCCCACCATAACCACCTCCTAGGGCTATAAAAGGAGCCTCAGAGCTCTTCATTTCTCACCTTTTCGCTCCACCAGCCTTCTTCTTCCTCTGGCCAGAGCTCTGTCGAACTCTTCCCTCAGGTCATCTTCAAGCCGCCTACGAGCCAGAGGAACGTCTAAGTTTTCAAGTGCGCAGAGAAGGAAAGAAGACGACTATCACCAGCACTCAAGCACACCAGCCACCAAGCAGCATCCATCACTCCCTTGACGCAGAATGTTGCCCGTTGCGAGTCAAAAATTCTCTCTCACCATCAGTTATAACGAAGAGCGGCTTATCGCCCTTGATTCTCCAAGCATATTATAACCGCAAGCTGATAGTGGACTTTGACCGGCACAGATCCGGTCACGTATTTTTTACTCAGTTAAGGGGGTTTTCACGTTAAAACCCCTTGTGTCAACTCTCTATTTTCATTGATTGTGTGCGCGCTCGACCATCCCAAGAGCTAAGGCGGTCCAGTTTATTCCGGTCCGACCGAGACGCCTAGTTAGTCCGCAACAAGTACTATTCAGAGCCAAACAAAAAAGTTTCTTTTCTCTCCTTCATATCCTGCTACTTGCTTATAACCACTACATGTACCTTTTGGTAATATCAAGAAAGCCCGTGAACTTATCTATTCGTATATTATTGTTGCGGGTTGTCCGAATTTTTCCGCGGTCCGGAGAATCGGACTGCCTTAACTCGGAGTCGAATCAGACGCGCAAACAGTTAAAGAAAACCGCAGCAAATGACAAGAATGTTTTTTGACGTGGAAAACCTAGAAATGGTGAAAATCCATGTGGATGGATCTATGCCGAGCCAAATTTCACTAGATCTCGTGTGTTTACAAAGGTTGGAGTTTGATCTCGGAGGACAACATGCCGCTACTCCATTACAAGTGTAGAGAATGAAATGCGATAGGAGAAAACGACTAAGTCCTCGGAGTCTCGATGGAAGCGCTCCGACCTTGAGATGATGTTGAACTCACGGAACCTCGATGGAAGCGTTCCGCTTGGAAAATCTTCTAAGTACACGAAGCTTCTGGACAGAGGGCTCTCGTTGATGCGGAACCTAGAGGAGAGTGCTCTTGCGGAGGCGGTTGACGTCACTTGAGGTGTGAGAAAAATGTAGCGTAAGGAGGATACCTGGGTGAATTCCTGAGCGGAAAGTCGGCCTAAGTCTACGATCTCGCCAGAAAATCTCAGAGCTCTCTCCTGCCTTTGGAATTGCTTGTCTTCAAATGAAGACCTGGGGGTATATTTATCATTTTCTGGAGGGTCACAAGAGTAATTGCGTCGGGGAGTGATTTGTGAATGTGAATGACGTCGCTTCATTTCAATTACGTGAATTGCCAATTTTACCAAAATGACGAGAGTGCCCCCTTCCACCAGGCAGTTCGGGCGGCCCGAGCAGTTCGGGCGTCCGGCCTTGCACGGCCTAGCGCTACACGCTTGCAGGCCATGCGGGGGCGCGGGCCGCGAGGGCGAACGCGCAGGCCGGGAAGGCGCGCGGCGGGTGGGGGGCACGTGCTCGCGATGGCCATGCGGGGCGTGGCCAAGCGCGCTCGGGGGAGGGCCTGACGTGTTTTCCTGGTCTTCTCGAGTACTTATAGTTCTTTGCGTGCTACAGGTGTAGTTGGGCTCCCTTGTACTTGGACTGGCTTGGCTCAAGAATTTCATGGGGACCTTATCAATTATATATTAATTTCGCTATATATTAATATCTCTATTGATGGAGTTGGCTCCCAATTTATAGAAAAACTATGCAGAAAATAGCCGGATTTTCCTCTGCCGCATTCGCGTCATGGAAAGTTACGCACGTAACCGTCTCACGCACGATCAACGCGCCTGATCTGTGCGATAACTACCGCGCATGAGATCCCAACCGCCGCGCGGGATCCCGTGCGCCAGTCCGTCTGTCACTGCACGACGGCGTCGGATGGCCCCGCAAAGCCGCCTCCCCCATTGCGGCCACCCGATCGCGGGCGACCTCGGTCGTAGCCGGCCCCGCAAGGGCTTGCCGACCTCAATCCGGCCGCCCGGTCGCGTGCGGCCTCAACCACGGCGGGCCCCGTAAGGGCCGGCCGACCTCCTTCCGGCTGCCCGATCACGGACGGCCCGGCAAGAGCCGACCAGTTGGATCTTGTGGCACCCTTAGAGGGGGGGGGGGGGGGGGGGGGTGAATTAGGGCAAATTAAAAGTTTTTTTAAATGAGAAACTTAAGGCAAAATTAATGCAAATGTCAAGATGATATTTTTCACAACCCAAAAGATATTACAAACACTCAAACATTAATGAAAATGAAATCAAGATTTTATTTCTTAAGTAATGAAAAAACATAAACAAAAATTTCAATAGAACTTGAAATCAAGCCTACAAATGAAAAATATCTTTTGAGTTTTCACCGGTCTTTCTCCCAAGGACTGGTATGCTAAAGCATATCTCTCCATAGATACTGCTTCTAGCCTTCCCCTAGATCACTCCACGACCTATTCATTGCACACAAGATGGCGATTTTCCCCTAAGCCACACACGTATCTAGTCGTTACTCACAAGACGGCGATTTCTCTATAAATACAAGAACAAAATGAAGTAACAAAATAGAAAACTTAATGAAAACTCCTTCTGGTGTAGAGCACTTGAAGATGACGATGGATTCGTGCAAAAGTCACCGGAATTGTAACGAACGAACAGTCTCTTTTTTGCCCTTCAACTTAAATGCACATTTGGGAGTTTCTTTGATTTCACGGAGTTATCTGGCTAGGAAAATCTCAACACAAAGGCTCCTGGAGTTGTATCTTGAAATGCACGAAAATAGCTTTTTTATGCAATTTGAGCTATCACCCCGCGATAACACGATATTGCCTGCGCGATATCGCTCGGTCGCGTGCGGCCTCGACCACGGCCTGCCCCGAGAGGGCTGGTCACCCGATCACGGGCGGCCAATGCCACGACCGGTCCGACGAGGGCCGACCGACCTCCTTTTAGCTACCCGGGCGCGGGAGACCCCGACCATGGCCAGCCCCGCGAGGGCTGAGCGACCTCTTTCCGGCCGCCCGGCTGCGGTCATCTTCGCGAGGGCAGGCCCCCCCTTCGGCTGCCCAGCGCGGGTGGCCTCGGCCGGGACCGGCACCGCAAGGGCCGACTGCCCCTTCGGCCTCCTGTCGCGAGCGGCCCCGTCCCCGGCCCGCGCCACGAGGGCCAACCGCCCCTTCGACCGCCCGGCACAGGTGGCCCCGGTTGCGGCCTCCTTTTCGGCCGCCCGTCGCAGGCAGCCCAAGCCATGGTCATCCCCGTGAGGGCCGTCCTCCCCTTGGGTTGCCTGGCGCGGGCGGCCCTGCGAGGGTCGGACACCATGCGTAGGAGGCCTCGGTCGTGTCCGACTCTACAAGGGGCCAAATGACCTCTACCATGGCTGACGCCGAAGGGGGCCGGCCGCCCTTAAGGAGGCGGCCACCCCTTGGCCGCCCTGGCCGGGGCACACTGGCCAGCCTCGCCAAGGCCAGTTGCCCCCTCCCGGCCGCTCACCGGGATGGGGAAGGGCTGTCGCCAACCTCTTGTCGTTGTTCTTCGTGGGAAGGCCCTCTCTTGTACGGAAGGCAGGATCATCATTTCTCAAAAATGACGATTTGTGTGCTCAAATTCAAGTGCTCTTATTCCCTGGTTCGGTAGTTATTGGGAAAAATTACCGGACCGTCCCCGTGAACATCTATAAATAGACCGGGTTTCTACTTCATTTGGATCATTTTCCGACTTTCCTAAACCCTCTCACTCTCTCTCTCTCCCTCTCTACAGTGTTGAAACCGAAAATCGGTCTCTTGTGGAGTTCACCCTTGGGGAAGGGGTGGTCGTGCACCTACTTCGCTCCTTTAAGAGAAACAACCAAGGAAAAAAGAGCAAAGGACTAGACCAAGGGCCCGGTGCGGAGGTCCCATCACACACCCGGAAGATCACTGAGCGCTTCCCCTCCTTAGTCAAATGCCGGGCTAAGGTACCTCAGAAGGCGCTAGAAGGCTGGGAGAAAAGTAAGCATGCCTTCTGAGGTACCCCTTGGATCCTATTTATAGATTTCTGAAAACGGTCCGCAAGTAACTAACCTCTGCTGGCCTGAAATTACTAAAAGCCCCTTGGGCTGGCCTGCCAACAGTCGAACTCCGCTGTCCTAACCGGCTATGCGCAGTCCACCCAGGTCTGCCAACAGCGAGACTCCATCGTTCTAGCTAGCTAAGGGCAGGCCTGTAGGGGCAAAATAACAAGGAATCCCCCCATTGGGGACTGGGCGAGTAGCCCTTCAATGCCTCTATCCAGCAGGAGGAGCGGGCCGGGGCTGGCTTGCCTAAGGGACGCGGGTCGGAGACGGCCCGCCTGGGAGGCGCGGGACGAGGGTGGCCCGCCTAGGAGAGGCGGGCAGGATTTACCCACCTAAGGGGTGCGGGTCGGAGGGTCGAGGCTGACCCGCCTAGGAGAGGTGGGCTGGGTTGACCCGCTTGGGCGACCCTTGGAGGCTGACCTGCCTAGTAGAGGCGGGCCGGGGTCGACCCGCCTGGGCGACCCTAGGAGGCGCGGGCCGGGGTCGACCTGCCTGCTTGCCCGAGTCCCTTCGGCGAACACGGGGTTGTACAAAATCCCCTCTCTTTGCGAGCTTTGCAAAAGGCTCGGAAAGAAACATCCAACCTCACGTGTTTGGCGAAAACCCTGCTGAGCTGGAGGGAATCTTTCGGTGGGGGCCCACCTTCACGCTATAAATAAGCTGTCGAGCCTCTAGGATAACTCCTCTTCTTTCCCCCTTCCGCGACCTATAGTCGGAAGATGCATATGTCTGAGGAGATGTGGGCTCGTTTGGCGGCTGCGAGGGAGGGTGCCCGGGATGCGGCTCTCGAAGCTGCCCTGTGGCTGGCGTGCGGGTCGTCTGGCCCCCTTTTCAAGCCAAAGAAAGCAAAGATCGTCCGACGGTCTCGGGTGCCCGATGACCCCGCCTCCAGCTCGGCCGGCGGTGTCGAGGTCATCCCTGAGGTATATACGTTTCTCCTGTTTGATCCACCGCCCTGCTTCCTGATTTTCCTTTCCTTTTGGTAGGAGATGCCTCGGGGAGATAGGGCAAATGAGGGAGAACCTGGGAGCTCCTCCCTGGTGGCGGTTAATCGGGTCGCTAGTCCCTTGCCACAGGCGCCTATCCCTCCCACGACGCCTCCATCACCAAGGCCCCACGGTATGGGGAAACCCTTCGTTACTCTTGGAGGAGAACCCTTCCAGGGTCAGCCAGGCACCTCTCGGCCTGCTGATGGTGCGGGCGACGTACCGACACCAGGTAAATCCTGTGGGTTTAGCCAGCTTACCATCATCGCTTCTTCTGACCTTGTCTCTGTAGGCTACAATGTGATCTCCTCTTCCGACTCTGAGATGAGCGGAGGGTACTCGCCTCCCCCCGACACGGACAACATCTCGGAATACCTTGGAGACCCGCTTGATGCCGAGAAGATGAAGACGCAAGTAGCGCGACTGTTCCAAAAGCACACGCTGCTGCTACGGGAGGTTTTCGACAGAATGGAGAAGTACAAGGCCGAGACGGAGGAGCGACTCGCGGATTTGGAAGGAGCGAGATATCTATCTGATGAGGACGGGGCGACCTCTCCGGGTGTACATATTGCGCGAGCCGAGGGGCGACTCAGGCGTGCCTCAGAGCAGATTGATCGGACCCAGCGGGAGCTGTCGGCGGTCCGCGAGTATCACTACCCTCGTCTACCGCCTCGAACCAGCGCAGGAAGGGGAGATAGGTAGAAGTGGATCCCGCATTGAGTTTTTCCTGTCACCTCGCAAGTTGTGATCCGCCGGGTCCGAATCGCCTCCGCATGCAGCGGTCGAAACGCTTAGGGTGCTAACTCCAGTCTGAACATTTATAATAATTCAGGACCACTCTCGCCCGCCACGGGCGAGTATTTGCTGCAATTTTTCTTTTGGCTGTGTAGATGTTTCAATCTCCGCGGGAGGTGTGGGCGAGACGCTCTGGCTCGGCCGACTTTCCTTCGGGCGGGTTCGGCCTTGCTGAGTCGCCTTGCCTAGCCATTGTTATTTAGTACTAGCGAAGGCGAGCCGACTGCTCGCGGGTCGTGCGACAGGTGACTCGTGCGCGGGTTAAGGTTGGTCCGCATTTCGACCGCTCTTCTATTATACGGGCGCGAGTGCGGGCGTTTTGCGGCCGACTAACAGGATGACGAGGACCCAGATTGGGTTCGGAAGTCGAAACGTCAGGGCTATATTGCTATTTGCACTCTTCCCGCCAAAAGGACTATTTTTCCCGCCCTTTCTCATTCTATAAATAGGCCCTGCCGACCCTTCCTCACCTACCGCATTTAAGACTTCATCCTTCCCCTAGCTTTTTGTGAGAAATCCCCTTTCCTACTCGGCAAGATTTCTGCAGGATGGGAGGTGATAGTGGCGAGGCGGAGGGGAGGAGAAAATATGCTTGGACCTTCTCCGAGCATGATTTCCCTCTCGCCATCCTTACCGAGAGAGAATTTGTAGATACAGTCGGTCACTTTGTTCCGCCCGGTTTCGAGGCGAGACAGCCCAGGAAGGAGGAACGGATAAATGAACTTTTCGCTGACGAACTCGCGTTCCCCATGGCCCACTTCGAGGCGGGCCTCCGGCTACCCCTATGGCCGGAAGTTTGCCAGATCTTCAAGTACTATGAGGTGGTCCCAGGGCAGATGACTCCTAACTCCGTTGTAGTGATCGTTGGGTTCTCCTGCTTCCTACGAGAGGAGAAGATCGAGTTCAGCCTTGCGGTATTCCGCAAGCTGTTCTCTTTCCGGGCAAATAAAGACGGGACCCCCTGCTTTGCCAGTAACCACGTGAAGGTTCGGGAGACCATCAACAAGAGTCACAACTGGCTAAAGAAGTTCATCTTTGTCAAGGGGGACTTTGGCAACGTCCCCTTCTCGCCAGTCCAACTCAGCGAGGCGAGCTACCACCCCCCAGCCCTGGGGGGGGGGGTCATGAAGCGGGGTTGTTCAGGTTCTTCGCTGGGAAGAACTTCGAGGTGGCCTACCTCCGCAGAAACCTGGACGACCTCGTCCCCGTCCCGCCCGGTGAGGGTAAGCGGTTCACCCATCTACGCGCTCTTAATCCCGTTGAATATTTTCTAAGTCTCACGCTCTTGCAGGCGAGCACGACATTCCTCTCCATCTGCCTTATGAGAGCGCGCGACTCGCTACCGGCGAGCTTTCCCGGGCCGAGGCAGCTGCTGCCGCCCATCGCGAGTTCTCAACCCCTGCTCTTGCGAAGCGGTCCAGCCGCGAGCGGCCTCAGGACCCGCCACCGCCCAAGAAATCAAAGAAGGCAGGTGGCTCACCTACCCCGACTCGCGACAAGGGCAAGGCCCCCGCGAGCCAGCCGTCCACCATTCCCGCCCCCGCGGCCTCTCCGACCATCAGATCTACTGGAGGAGAGGCAGGTACATCGCAGCCGCCAGAGGGGGTTCAGCCCGCCGGGAAGCAAGTCCCCCGGGGGCACCGCAACTTTGGTTACGGTGAGGGACCCGTGGATGAGTCTGGAGTCCCGCTGCTTAAATGGGATAAGGAGACCAACCAGGTATACATATCCTCCCTGCTACCGAGCTGGTTGGAGGACGACTCCAGCAGCGGGGATGCTTACAACCACGCCTTCGGCGTCTACGGGCAAGAGGAAGCCTCCGTTTACGACGAGGAGGCGACGCGGGTGTTGATCTATGAAAGCGAGTGGGCCCAGTTTCGCAGCCTGGAGCTGGCCCATATGGTCGGTCAGCGGTGTATTCGGCTGGACAAGAGCGCCCTATCTCTCAATAAGTTAGTCGACGAGAAGGAGGTGGCCTGCCGACTTGCTCCGGAGGAGGCGGATGAACTGCGGAAGCGGGCCGATGCGGCAGAGGCCGCTCTTGCTCAGTACCTAGGTGGAGCGGTAGGTTCCTCGACTTTCCTCAACCTTTCCTCCCTCCCACGCGACTTAACTCGGTTGTTCTCCCTTTCACAGGACGCGGCGACGGCTAGCCGACTGGGCACTGAGGTCACCACCCTCAAACAGGAGAAGCAGGCACTTCAGAAGCGGGTGGACGCGTTGGAGGCTACAGCGGCTGCCCCGCCGCCATCTACAAGCGGCTGCCAGCTCGCTCATTACAGTGATCACGAGATTGAGGTGATGTTGCAAAAAAATGTGGCCAGTGTGGCGAAATACACCTTCCAGACGCTTCAGAGGGCCAACCTCATCAAGGACGATAGTTCTAAGCTTCTAGTGAGCGAGGTGGTACCAGAGCTATTCCTTCCGTTACTAGAGTCGGGCGACGGGCCCTACCACCGTATATAAGGGCCCGCCGCTCAGGGCTCGCCTCGTCGGGAGCTTGCATTCGTCCCACTTTTGTCGCGGCAGTGACGCGGGCCAGAGCCCAGTTGTTTTATAATAGTTAACCCCCTTTTGATTTCCCCAATGTACATAGCTCTTTTTTTATCTGAAACGTGGATATCTTTATTTCTCGTATTCGCCCCTTGATTCTCACACTTGTTATGATTACTTTTATTCTTGAATGTTCTTTTGGACATTGCGGCTACGAGCGAGTGAGTGAGGCCGCCCGTTCATTTCAGACTCTGAACTTAGGCTTTGGAGCGAGGGGTAAGTTAGGTAGCCGCAATGCGAGGGGGCGACTCGCTTACTCCATCCGGGCTCGCTACCCCCATTCGCGTCATTGGGTGGGCGAGAAAACCCTAGCGTGTGTTTGGAATTTTTGCGAGACGGCTTTCTGGGGGTCTTGACGTGGCCAAGTTATCGCCGCCTAGACCCCTTCCGTGGGACCCGCCGATCTCTAGGTCGGGGCCGGCTTTCTTGGCTCGCCATCTTGCCGAGATCCTTTCGTCGACCCGCCGATCCATTCGTGATGAGGGCGGCTAGCTCCTTCCCTTATACCCTGCTCCTGTCGAGGTGCCCCGCCCACATCGGTCAGTGGGGGTCTGAGCGGGCTCCCACAGTCACGTCCAACCCTACTTTTTTTGGCGGGAACTGCTCGGGGTCTGAGGCAGAGTCCTTTGAGTTACATCCAGCCCTGCCAGCTTGATGGGAGCCTAACAGCGGGATCTGCTCGGGGTCTGGGACATACTCTTCTGAGTGACATCGAACCCTACCAGCTTGATGGGAGCCTGACAGCGGGATCTGATCGAGGTCTAGGGAAGACTCCTCCGAGTGACATCCAGCCCTGCCAGCTTGATGGGAGCCTGGCAACGGGATCTGCTCGGGGTCTGGGGCAGACTCCTCTGAGTGACATCCAGCCCTGCCAGCTTGATGGGATCCTTGTAGCGGGATCTGCTCGGGGTCTAAGACAGACTCCTCTGAGTGACTTCCAGCCCTTCCAGCTTGATGGGAGCCTGGCAGCGAGATCTACTTGGGGTCTGGGGCAGACTCCTCCGAGTGACTTCCAGCCCTACCAGCTTGATGGGAGCCTGGCAGCGGGATCTGCTCGGGGCCTTGTGCAGACTCTTCTGAGTGACTACCAGCCCTGCTAGCTTGATGGGAGCTTGGTAGCGAGATCTGCTCGGGGTCTGCGGCAGACTCCTCCGAGTGACATCCAGCCCTGCCAGCTTGATGAGAGCCTAGCATCGGGATCTGCTCAGGGTTTGGGACAGACTCCTCCGAGTGACTTCCAGCCCTGCCAGCTTGATGGGAGCCTGACAGCAGGATCTGCTCGGGATCTGGGGAAGACTCCTCCGAGTGACTTCCAGCCCTGCCAGCTTGATGGGAGCCTAGCAATAGGATCTGCTCGGGGTCTGGGGCAGACTCGCATTTGCACTTTTCATCGTCAGGGCACAAGTTCATCAACAGAAGCTTTATTAGAAACTGAAACGACATTTACATGACTCAGGGGAAAAACATTTTAAGTCATCATCACTCCAGGTGAGACGGGCATCATATCCAATTTTAAAATTAGTAGGGTCTCGCCCTCCACATTTCGGAGACGGTACCTGATAACTTCTCAAAAAGAAGTTATCTAGCCCAAGTTTTGGACCTTTTTACTCGTTGATCCGGAAGAAAACCGTTTAGTTAAAGTTTAAATGTAAGTAAATTCATTTTTTATTTTATTTATGTTTAAATTGGTCTTTTTCCTAGGTGTTTGTGCATGAGAAGCCAAAGAGAACGAATTGGAAGAAGGATTTTGCCAAATATACTGTCCTGCAGAAAATGTTGCAACCTCCGAAAAAAAGGTTGCAACCTCTGGACGAATTTCAAATTTCAAAATTCAAACAATTGCGCTTTTTGTAAAAATAGAAAGATGCATCCTTTGGGCAAAGGGCTGGACGTTTTTTATGGGAGATTATTTTGAAATTAGGAGATCATCATCTTTTGGAGGGAGATTGGAGAATTCCATTGGGAGGAAGAACTAGGGCTTCCCGAAGATTGAAGACGGACGGATTTCGGCCATAACCGGAGAGCGAATCGCTGCAGTTTTTAATTTTCTTCCATAATGCTGTAAGATCTACATATTTTTGTGGTTTTCTTCCGTCGTAATGAACTAACTTCATAGATCTTGTGTTGTGAGAGTACTATGGCTATTGTGATGAATGTTTTTTATGGTTTCTCTTTATGATTGTGTGATGGTTGAACCTTTATTGAATTTACAATCTATATCTTGAAACCCTTGATCACGGTTTCATTTTTTTACTACGCTTCATAAATCGAGAGAGGAGTTGCGTAAGTGCGTTGTATATTCAATATAGCGCTTGAAGGGAGAAAGAATTTTCCTCTTGGTGTTAGTAACTTAGGTTTTTGAGCGTTAACCGGTTTCCTATTTCACCCGAGGGGAGATAACGGACTAGGGGCCTCCGATATTGAGAGATACGGTTGTCTAATCTAAAATCATTGCAAGGCCTTTCACCTCGCATTCTTACAAAGCATCGTTCATAAATTCATCACACCAGTTATATAAAATCACAACACGAGATTATTTCTCCAACTTGAATTACAAAAAAATTCTTTTTCCAAGTAATTGTAGTTATTTTATCTTAATTTCAGAATTTCTCATAATCTAGATTTAAAGATCACAATCATCTTTGAGTAGTTTGAATTTAGAGAAAAGGTCTAACTAGTAATTGGAAGCACTGAATTCACCACCTCTCTGTGGAAATGATCACTACTCACTTTTTATTACTTGACCTGCACACGTGCACTTGCGTTCAAAATACGAATACCGTAATCGGCGTATCAGTCCACTCCGATAATCTCGGGCATAGTGTCCCGGCTTTCCACAATTATAGCATGCGCCCAGGGTTCGGCCTGTAGTCGCCCCGGATGTACCAGAAGAAGGGGTTGGACCCGAAGTCCTAGCCTTCTTATTCCATTTGTGGAACACAGATTTTGAGGAGTTCGACATTTTGAACTCCGTCCTCTTTGCACTAGAGTCTTTCTACGCTTGGACTCTCTTCATATCTTTCTCCAACGATCGGGCCGTATTGACCAGGGTCAGGAAGCCCTACGTCATAGGCGCCGAGAGTAGTAGCCTTAGATCATCGCGCAAACCCTCGTAAAACCGGCTGGTCCTACGCTCCTCATCAGCCATAGTGGAGCAAGCATAACGACCTAACCATGTAAATTCATGGAGGTACTCGTCCACGCTACTCTCTACCTGCACCAGTCTTTGGAACTCATTCTCCATAGCGATCCTTTGAGCCGAGGGAAGGTACCATGTCAAGAATAGTCTCGAAATTTCCTCCATCGAGACGTCTGTGAGTATCCTTCCCCCCAAGTGATATAGCTTTAAACCTTCCCATCACAACCTTGCCTCTCTATCCAAAAGAAAAGTTGCTATGGTGGTCTTCTGCCACTCCTCCATTTTCGTAGCTGTCAAGACTCTCTTTACTCGGGAGAGCCAATTCTCAGCTTAGGATGAGGTTCCAGTCCCCGAGAACACCGAAGGATTAATGCCCATAAAAGGTTTGAGCTGCTTTTTGGTCGCTCTTCTAGTATCAACGGCTCCACCACCACTTGTTGAACCCTTCTAGGTTCTGCCGCTTGAAGTGCTACCTGCTCCCCTGCAGGGGCAGGCTGCTATATTTGCCTTCCTGGCTGGGCATTTATTATTGCAAACACCGCTTCAGCCACCAATCTTATGGTTTCTGCCGAAGGAGAGGTTGTAGTTGTAGGCACATCATTTGGTGCACTACTTGCCTCAGAATGCGGGTTTTCTGAAGGCCATGCACCACTCCTAGTCACCTATAGACGTACAAAACACCATTAAGTGACCGAACAATATTGCAAAAAGTAATTATAGGAACACGCAGGTTCCTCAAACATGTGTATTTTCATTCCTAAGTGGACATTCATGGGTTCTTTTTATGTTATAACGATGATGCACATACATGTTCTCACCACCCCTTAAAAGAATTCGCCCACAAATTCCAATAAGCATGACCAAAACCGGTAGTCTGATACCAAATTGTAACACCCCTATCCGTCACATAGCATATAGCAGTAGGTCCGGCCGGGGCCCGACGCCAAATACCACAAACAGACCGAAGGGTTACTAAATGAAACCATCCTTCCAAAAATACACGTTCTACACAGAGCACATTCTAGCGGAAGCATTTTAAATATTGCAAAGAAAAGAACCCAAGCCACATCATGAATGTCCACTAAAAACCCTAAAGAAGGAATAAGCGTACAAATACACAAAGTACTTGGCCTTATGGCCTTACATGAGTTTACTTTAAACAAATAGTGTCTTCAAAACATCGGCACGTAGGCCAGACACACATGAGAATAAAAGTAAACATTCGCATTGGCCTTCGAGGGTCGACTCAGCAACAAGGGCTTCAGCACGCTATTTGCCACAAGGCTCCGCAACACCTGCAATCAACATTCCACCGCATCGGTGGCAAACAAAAGCAACGGCCAACTGAAGCTGACAAAATTATAACGACCCCACCCCGGATTTGGGTTGGCGGTGCTCCTTCCCTGTATATTATTAGTATAACCAAAATGGGATAGTGAAATAACACTACACCACAGGCGTAGGCACACACGACCACACACCCCGTGCACTCAGGGCACATTCTCGGTGAACTCGGTCCACCACCGCCCCTAGGACGGCAATAACGTGAGCTAACAGTCTTTTTCAATATAAGCCTAAGACTCACCCTCTATGCCATCAGTAGGCCTCTTAAATCGAACCACATAGAGCGGGTACGGTTCCACTTAACTTATTGCTCACACCGCCACAATAATTCAAGTTATCGACATGAGTCAAGCTTCCCCGAATCCCGAATATCGATCAAACAAAAGTACATAACCCAGTTATGCACAAGGTTGGCTCCCAGGCCACCAAAACGGCAGAACTTCGCTTCTGCCCAGATTTCTGGGTGCACCTTGGAGTTAATCCCCAAGACTCCTTGCTGCAATCTACCGCATATAAAACCCAAAAAACAAACGGCACGGAGTCTTCTCTGGCACTACAAGCATAATGAAAACATCATCGATCCAGACCAACTTGTCTGGGTAGGCTTCACACATCATTCCTATGTCCTTACTTCGATTCCGGACTCTATATGCAAAACAATGGGGACTATTCATGTCCACCAGAAGGAATACCTCGCACTCACCGCTCACTCACGGGAGGGAGTTTCCAATGCAAAAAGGAAGAGGACTTCACATGTCCAAGAAGAGAATCGTTACCCTTGAGGTTCGCTTTGGCGCCATGGAGATCTAGATGGATGAAAAACACCGCAATGGCCTCGCCTCCGTAGATTTGGACTCGGCTTGCGATTTGGGGCTCCGAAGCTCCTCCGGCGGACGGATTTCTCCTTCTCCTTCTTCCTTGCTCTCCCCTCTCTCTAAAGCTTTTAAAAAGAGAAAGCTTAAAGAGGAATGAGGGTTTCAAACCCTATTCCCGACCTTATATCAGCAAGGATAGGTATGGGCCATTAGATCCTAATAGAAGGAAACGAACGACCACGATTCACACTTAAAATCAATTTCCTAGGCCGAACAGGCTTGCAACACGCCCGTGTCCAAGGCCGTGTTCCACACTCGCCGTGAACCAGAAAATACAGAATAGGACACGGCCGCTGACACGGCTTAGGACACGCCGGTGTCATAGGTCGTGTGCCTCAATCGACGTTGAAACTGTCGCATCCCGAACAGGACACGACCATGTGACACGCTTATATCACAAGCCGTGCGCCAGACACTCCCTAGGACACTCCTGTGCCCCAGGCCATGTAACTTACTCGACATAGCCCGACTAACAGCCCGAGCAAGACACGACCCTGGACACGCCCGTGTCTCAGGCCGTGTTCTCGACCTCCAAGGATCATCGATTGCATTTCATCAACCATGCGGAAAATCGTCAAACTCGTAGCAGGACATGACCATGGAAATGCCCGTGTCCTAGGCCATGTGACCCTTATCAGGCCTCAGATTGGCCTTAATACACTACTAGATCATTTCCGAGTTTTGGGGCGTTACATCTTGTACATGAGCAGACATCATTGGGATGTTATCATACTAAATTTGCTCCATTCCCAATGAGCCTCTCACCACATTGGTTGCCCAGATCATGTTCTCAGTATTATTTCTTATTGCCTCTCGCTCCCCCTTTTTGACTTCTTCAACTATTTGAATGGTCTGGGAGGTACAGGCTTTGCTTCTTTCTGTTTTTAAGTAGTTAACTCCAGCAATAACATGATTTTTTCAGTCTTCTGTTTATCCCTCAGAACTTTATCAGTATCATGAATGTACAACATGTTTTGATTCTGAATATTTTAATTTTCTATGACAGTGACTACATTCTGGCTTGCCACGTCCAGCTTGTTTATGGTGTAGTCCATAGTTGGAGCAGCTCTTTTAAAGAACTTGACAGTTTCTCCTTTCAGCAAGTTAACTTCAAATCTGATCGATTTGATTTCTGTTGCTAGATCATTTCTGATATCCTTAAGGGCATTATCCACAAAATTTTGTAATGCTCTCCTCTGCACATCCAGTATTCCTTTCAGTTGGGCATGGAATATGGGTGTTATCTGGTCTGTTTGAGCAGAGGTGCCTTCATCTAGAGCTTCACATACTGGCATATTCCCTGTTCTTTGTACAAAGTCACTCTTGGACTGGTCATTCTCTATATGTGTTGAGGAGTGTGTTTTCTCATGACTAGATTCCTCTTTCTCAGATTCAGAGAAGACTAGATCATGTACTTCATGAGCAGGGAGTTTAGATGGAATCTCCCCCTCAACCTCTATCATGCCTTCATTTGCATGTAGGTTAGCAACAACAACTACAGTAGTATCATCTGTAGGCTGAATTTTTGTAGAGGGATCTAAAATTGCTCACCCTCAACTAATACATCTTGCATTATTTCTTCTGCAAGTTTCTCCCCCTCAGCCATTGCAGTCGTATCCTAAGCAAATGCAATTTCCATGATTATAACCTCCCCATCAGAAGCTAATTTGATCTCCCCCTCACTCTGAGGCCTAAGAGCATCAGTATCATTAGATATAGGCAAATGCCATCTGTATCATCAAGTCTGGAAGCATCTTCCTCCATCCTTACACACTTTTTTATAACGGTCCAAGCCCGCTAACCCTGCGGGACCCAGCTGGCACCGCCGGCCTACCAGTTGTAAGATCCAACTCCCCCTTCCGAGGAGTTAACTCGGATCTTATGCCCAGAACCGCCGCCTTGTGGTGACACTAACACACGAGATTTTGTCAACATCTTCCTCTACCACTGCTTCATCCATCTCAGCAGTAGGCACTTCATCCTCAGGGATAGTATCTGACTTAGGTCTGCTCACAAGACTTTGTGGGGTAAGTTCTGAAGAAGCTGATACCTGAGTGTCAATGTCCATCCTGGACTTTTCTACAGAAGATGCCAGTTCTGGATCATGTTGTTCTTCTTCATCGGAAGAGCTACTAGTGGAGCTGGGCTCAGGAACAGTAACCTTCTTTCCTTTATTATCTGTTGCTGATGGTCCATGGGGTTGAAGGACCCTGTCCCACCTCTCCAGCATCTTGAAGTCCATTCTGCTCATATGATGTATTCTTGCTCCCAACTTCAAGTTTAGAATCTCTAGAACAGTTTGTCGAAGAAACAAGGACAGAATTCTCCCTAAATTCAGTACATTCATGCACTCAGTAATCCTTTCAAAGAGAATTCTTCCCCAGTCAGTTTTCCTGGTCAAAATGACCCTGCACATCGGCTCAAACATCTTTTTCGAGATCTTATCATAGGAGCCTGTTTTACATAACAGAGCCTTCCCGATTACATCTGCCAAGAACTTACCTTTCAAGTTTAGTTCTTTCCTTAGGATTGATCTGGTGGAGTGCTTAGAAACCCAACACCATTTCATGACAGTCTTTACATCATCTTGCGACAGTTCGTCTTCATCATCAGTCGCGGAGAACTTTGTCAGCTTTAGGGCTTTGCTCAGCCTTCTTGATGTTATCTTGACTTTTGTTCCACTCACATTCGTCTTGATTTTTCCAGCTACCGCATCTTCCTTGGCATTGGAGAATAACTCTGGAACCTCCCATTTCCGTAGTAAACAGGGTTCCGACGGGATGATTCTAGGTCAGATGTTCGGAGAAGATGAAGAACAAATTGTACCTCTTCAAGAGCATCTTTGAATCCATTTCTCACCAATTCTGAACCCTCGAATTGTAAATCTTGTCCCTTGGGCGCCATTTTGCTTGAGAATTTTTGCTACCGAGCGAGAACGGCTTTCCGTCGATTCGATGAATACGAGCGGGAGAGGGAAAGGAACAGTGACATTGCTTTATGCACAAGCTTTTCTATTTATAGTTAATTATAAAGAGAAGGCTAAAAGACACTTACCTGTTTGGTGATCAAATTTTGATCAACGACCAGGATTGAATCCCACCACTTAGCTGTAGCCCATCTTTTCTACAATTTTTGTTGAGTAAGCTTATTTTTCTCATCCTCTGTTTTCTTTAGCAATTAGATTGCATCTAGCCCCTTACTGTGTTGGCCTAACTTGTCGGGGTAAGATTGTCCTGCAATACACATTATAATATGTGGCCTAGTGGGATGCAATTTGAACTGGCTTCAACATGTCCATGTCGATTTTGAGGATGTTGAATCTAATTACATCTTGTGGTATAGTGAACATGAGAGCCACTAACTTATTTATTGAGACAAGTTTTTAGACAATTGTCTCACTTCTTCTCAGATTTGAATTTCAACTATCTTATTTCTAAACTACATAGTTTTTGTAATTTTAGTAAAAAACTAGTAGAATTAAGAGCTAGGTGAATTCTACTTATCTCCATCTAGTTGAATAGGAGCAGATGCTGGATTCACAGTCTCTTCAATCCTTGCTCCTAAGCTTTAGCCATTGATGTGCATCTAACTTTCTTTTGCTAGCTCCCCCTCAACAATTGCAGTGTTAGGTATCTTGTGCATACTTGTCAGTTCATCCAATCCTTGTACCAAGACCTAGATCTGGTACATCTCTGTCCAAGAACCATAAATGGGTATGTCCACTTGAACTGTCCTACAAAATAGAATTTACCTTATCTTAGGAACCCAAGCTTACTTAGGTCCTAGGTTCCTGTTAGCATAAGAATGCATATGTCTACCTACTGGAGTCCTATCAGGAAGACACTGCCTTGCCTTTGGCACACTAGGGGTGTGCCAACAATTTATGGCAAAGTGTCCCACTTAGCCACAGCACCAACATTCATGGATGTGGTATCTCCTTTTCTGAACAAACCTTGAATTGTGCAAGCCACATCTGGATGCATGTTTAGTGGGGAGAACTGTGGCCTTCTTCTTAGTTCTTTCAGCAAAAGCTTGACCAAAAGTGAGTTTTCTAGTATAGGAACTTGGCTTACTCTGAACTTCATTAACAACAACCTTCTTTGTAGATGGCATGTTCTTCGTGGATTCAGGGACAGCCAAGGTAGCCTCACTGACTGGCTTACCTTTGGTTTGTGTTCTTTTTGGTAGAACTTTAGAATAGGCCATAGCCACATCCTTGGACGAGGGGGCTGGGGCACGAAATACAAAAGGTCCAGGTTGGGCCTTTTGAACTTCTACATGGGGAGCCTTCTGAGCACTCAATCCCATGACCTCTCTTCTTCCATTGTAAGGTACTTTGGTAATCTTACAAGAAAGATTCTCACACCTCCAGTGACCACACTTACAGTCTTGGTCATACATGTTGGATGGGAGAATTACCTTGTGATAGATTGACTGAGGCCTGACAGGAGCTTGGCCTCTCCTATGAGATTGAATAACTTTAGAAATCCACTCAGATTCAGATTTTCTCTTGATAGTATCTATCTTAGAGAAATTGGCCACAACCCTCTTCTCCCTTTCAAGTTTATCTTCAAGATCCTTGATGATAGAGTCCTTATATTTGATGGAATCAACATGGATATCTACCATGATCTTCAGATGAGTTACTTCCCTCTCTTTTTGATATAGCTAAGATGAAGTCTCATCTTGCTGGGAAGCAACCAGATGTAGGGAGGCAATTTCCTCTGCTTGTTTCTTAACAAGCATCTTGCTTTTCTTGAAAACTTTCAGAAGTGCAGCATGATTTTCAATCAATTTATTGATATCATATTCTGACAGAGGACTCTCATCATCACTTGATGAGGATGCATCAGAGTCTAAGCAGGATTCATATCCAGACTCCGAGGATGAGCTAGATGGGGAATATATCTCATTTTTTCCAGGCTGATTCTGACATGATTCTTCTTCTGGTGTAGCTATCAGCCCATAACATCTGCATTCACCTTCCTCAGCTTTATCCACCTCTGAGTCACTATCTGAATGTGACAGAGGGGACCAAAATCTTTGCTCTTGTTTATGGATAGAATTTGTCTTTAGCAAGAGCTGTCAACAGCCCAATGTTGTTCTTATTCTCTCTGCAGACTTGGAGCTCCATTGATCTCCACACCTTATGGTTCACTTTTGAACACATAAGTTTGAACCTTTTTAGCTATCCATTGAGGTCTACTCAGAATATTAGGTCCTTTTTGAGTAACCTCCCTCTGATACCACTTGAAAGTCTTTGATTTCAAGGATAGCTAAATCACCTAGAGGGGGTGAATAGGTTTCTTAGACCTTATTAACTATCTTTTATTTTCTTTGAGTTGGATGCTTTAATAGTTGATTAAGTTCTTCTTTCAAGACATGCAACCTACACAAAGAAAATAATATAAAAAAGCACACACAGATTTATAGTGGTTCCCCTAACAAGGTACATCCACTTTCCCTCCCACCTATCCAACAATCTTGTTGGACTAGGCACTTCTCCAAAACTCTGCTCCAAAGAGCTTACACCTCAGATCCCTCAGGATCTCTTAGTCTCCTCCAAGACTTACAACTCAGTCACAAGGGCCTATAACTCAGTGATCAGCACCTACCTTAGGCCAAAGGCCCTACACTCAGGCTGGGAGGATAGCCCTACTTCAGATCCACTAGGGATCCTACCTCAGAGAGAATGACTATCCTACAATCTCAGACACAAAGGCCCTACCTCAGATCTACACCCAGATCCTACCTCGGGCACAAATGCCCTACAGCTCAGTGAGAATGATTCACCTATCTCAGACTTGAAACCAAGTCCTACAGCTCAGATTCACAATAGAATCCTACCTCAGAGAAAATTTTCTCCTACCTCTTAGATCTAAAAGGATCCTACAAGATGGAAGTGGGTTGTGTGGTTGATCTTGACACAAGAGATATTTCTTTGTGCCAAGCTTCTGAACTGAGCTAAACTCAGCCCTACTATAACTTCAGGAATTTATTTCCTGAGTCTACTTTTACCTGAACTGAAATATACTCAGTCATAGCTTCTTCTTCACAGTACCAGGGATTTTTCCTGCTGGGACTGTGAAGTGACTGCAACAAAGCTTGTTGTTACCTGAGCTGAGAGAATTCCAGCCCTAACTTCTTCTCAGTAACAAGGATGCAGATCTTGCTTTGGCTTGTGCTGGAAGTAACTTGCAGAAAATTGCTCTTCTTCTTATTTCTTTCCTGGGCTGAGGAAATTCAGCCCTAACTTCTTTTCACAGCCTCCAGTAGATAATCTTCAGAGTTATACAGCTGAATCTGTGAAGAACTTACAAGTGCAGATAGAAAATGACACCAGCTATCCTTCTTTCTTTCCTTCAGAGATTTGCTCTGATCTTACTGATGTCGATTGAGAAGACAATCAGCTAACTTGCTAAGCCTTTAGACTTGTTATCTTGAGCATCTTGTTCTTCAGTCACAGCAATAATGATGATGAAGAAGAACCACACCAACCGCTACTTTTTCTGTAAAAAGCTTCTCCTTTTATTGATTGCAACCCAACGACTCTTTTAGCAGTGGGCCCCACACCATTGATGGGTCGCTGCAACCTTGCTTTAACGCCAACTATCGTACAGTAGATCTGTGACATCTTTTGGCTTATACTGTAGCTTTCTTGCTATCAATTTGAATAATGTTGACTGGTTGACTTGCTGACATCACCAGTTGTGAACTTAGACAAAAATCAAGCAATAATAGCTTAGGCATTGAGTGAGTGCGCTTCACTCAATGCAAAAATACTTTGACAGAATTTTGTCTTTCTAGGCATTGACAGCATTGAGTGAGCAAGCCTCACTCAACGCTTTTTTTCTTAGCTTATTCTTTAGCCTTTTCAGCATGCTTGATGTTGAGAGCGTTGTGTAACGCCCCAAAATTCAGAAATGTTCTGGTAGCATCATAAGGCCAATACGGGGCCTAATAAGGGTCACACGGCCTTGGACACAGGCGTGTCCATGGAGGTGTCTTGCTACGAGTTGGACGATTTTCCACGTGGTCGACGAAATGCAGTCGACGATCATTAGAGGTCAGGCACGTGGACTGGGACACGGGCGTGTCCAGGGCCGTGTCCTGCTTGGGATGTTAGCAGGTCTGTGTCGAGTGAGTTACACGACCTGGGACAAGGGCGTGTCTCAGGACGTGTCTTGCACACGACATGTGACACGGGCATGTCACATGGTTGTATCCTGTTCGGGATGTGACGTTTTCAGCGTTGATTGAGGCATATGGCCCGTAACACGGGCGTGTCCATGGTTGAAACGGGCATGTACCAAGCCGTGTCATAGGTCATGTCCTGTTCTGTATTTCTTGGTTACAGAAATCTGTATAGCTACTAAGCGGGTATTCAAATGGCGCCCTTCGAGGCCCTATATGGTAGAAAATGTCGCACGCCGTTGTCGTGGTTGGAAACGGGTGAGTCGAAGCTGTACAAACGACAAGAGGTGGAAGACGCCACTTTGTTGGTACGAACAATTCGAGAAGGATTGTTGATCGCTCAGGACAGGCAGGCTAAATACTATAATGCCAAGCATCGGAACGTTGAGTTCGTTATGGGCGACTGGGTGTGTTTGAAGATTAAGTCGTTCAAGGGTGTCTCACGGGTACGACGCTTGAACAAGCTGAGCCTGAGGTACCTTGGACCGTTTGAGATTCTAGAGCGAATTGGTGAAGCAGCTTATGGACTGAAGCTATCAGTGGAACTGAGTGGTCTACACGACGTATTGCACATATCGGTGTTGCGGAAGGCAGTGCAAGAGCCTTCGCAAGTGATTGCGGTCGATCGGGTACCGGTTGATAATGGGTTGACGACGAAGGTCAAGCCCGTTCGCATTGAGGACTTTGAAGTCAAGCGACTTCGTAACAAAGACATCAGAATGGTCAAAGTCCGTTGGGACAACTGCGGTCGTGAGGAGCTTTCGTGGGAGCGAGAGCAGACCATACTTGAGGAGTATCCCAAGCTCTTCTTCTCAGGTACCCTTTAAGTTGTAGTACTTTATATTCCATAATTTCTGGACGAAATTCATTTAAGGGGGGAGAATTGTAACGCCCCAAAATTCGGAAATGATCTGGTAGCGTCGTAAGGCCAATCTGGGCCTAATAAGGGTCACACGGCCTTGGACACGGGCGTGTCCATGGCCGTGTCCTACTACGAGTTGGACAATTTTCCGCATGGTCGACGAAATACAGTCGACGATCATTGGAGGTTGGGCACACAGCCTGAGGCACGGGCGTGTCCAGGGCAGTGTCCAGGGCCGTGTCCTGCTCGGGCTATTAGTCGGGCTATGTCGAGTGAGTTACACGGCCTGGGACACAGGCGTGTCCCAAGGCATGTCTGGCATACGGCATGTGACACGGGCGTGTCATATGGTCGTGCCCTATTCGGGATGCGACGGTTTCAACGTCGATTGAGGCACAAGGCCTGCGATACGGGCTTGTCCATAGTTGATACAGACAAGTCCAAAGCTGTGTCACAGGTCGTGTCCTGTTCTGTATTTTCTGGTTCACGACGAGTGTGGAACACGGCCTTGGACACGGGCGTGTTGCAAGCCGTGTTCGGCCCAGGAAAGTGGTTTTAAGCGGGAATCGTGGTCGTTCATTTCCTTCTATTGGGATCCAAGGGCCCAGGCAGGTCCTTGTTGAGTTAAGTCCGGGAATAGGGTTTTAAACCCTCATTCCTCATCAAGCTATCTCTTTCTAAAGCTTTAGAGAGAAGGGAGAGCAAGGAAGAAGGAGAAGGATAGCTCCGGCCGCCGGAGGAGCTTCGAAGCCCCAAATTGCAAGCTGAGTCCAGATCTACGGAGGCGAGGCCATTGCGGTGCTTTTCATCCGTCTAGATCTTCATGGCGCCAAAGAGAACCACAAGGGTAACGATTCTCTTCTTGGACATGTGAAGTCCTCTCTCCTTTTTGCATAGGAAGCTCGTTCTCGCAAGTATGCGGTGTGTGCGAGGTATTCCTTCGAGTAGACATGAATAGTCCCCATAGTTTTGTATGTAGAGTCCGGAATCAAAGTAGGCATCGTGTGTGAAGCCTACCCGGACAAGTTGGTCTGGATCGGTGATGTTTCATTATGCACGCCGGAGAAGACTCTGTGACGTTGGTTGTTTTCGGGTTTTCTATGTGGTAGATTGCAACAGGGAGTCTTGGAGATTAACCCCAAGGTGCAATCGGAAATCTGGGCGGAAGCAAAGTTCTGTCGTATTGGTGGCATGGGAGCCAGCCTGGTACATAGCTGGGCTATGTACCGTTGTATGATCGATACTTTGGGACTGGGGGAAACTTGGCCCGCATCGAATGCTAAATGGTTGTGGAGAGGTGAGCAATGGGCTGGTGGAACCCTACCCACTCCATCTGCTTCGTTTAAAGCGACCTAAGGTACATGGGACTTACCGATAATTTGGAGAACGAGTCTAGGCTGCGGCTAAAAGGACTCAATGCTCAGGAGGTTTGCCATCCTGGGGGCAGTGGTGGAGTCCCGGAACAGACTAGATTCGGACCGGCTTCACCGAGTAAGTGCCCTGAGAGCACGGGGTGTGTGGCCGTGCGGGCCTGCACCTGTGGTGTATTGTGAAAATGTTGTACTTTCACTTTAATCATTGGAATATACTAATGCATTGCAAGGAAGGAGCACCACCACCTCAAGAAAGGGGTGGGGTCGTTATAATTTGGTTAGCTTTAGCTGACCGTTGCTTTTGTTTGCCACCGCTACGGTGGAATGTTGCTTGTAGGTGCTGCGGAGCCTAGAGGCAAATAACGGCCTGAAGCCCTAGCTGCTGTGCCGGCCCTCGAAGGCCTTTGCGAATTTTTACATGTTATTCTCATGTGTGACCGGCCTGCGTGCCGATGTTTGGAAGACACTGTTTATTTAAGTAAACTCTTGTAAGGCCATAAGGCAAAATACTTTGTGTATTTGTACGCTCATTTCTATTTTGGATATTTAGTGGACATTTATGTTGTGGCTTTGGTTCTTATCTTTGCAACATTTAAAATGCTTGGGCTAGAATGTGCTCTGTGTAGGACGTGTGTTATTGGAAGGATGGTTTCATTTAGTAACCCTTCGGTCTGTCTGTAGTATATGGCGTCGGGCCCCGGCCGGACCTACTGCTATATGCTATGTGACGGATAGGGGTATTATAATTTGGTATCAGACTACCGGTTTCGGTCATGCTTAAATGATTTCGTGGGAGAATTCTTTTAAGGGGTGGTGAGCACAGGTGTGTGCGTCATTATTATAACATAAAAAAGAACCCATGAATGTCCACTTAGGAATGAAAATACACATGGTTAAGGAACGTGCATGTTCATATAATTGCTTTTTACAATATTATTCGATCACTTAACGGTGTTTTGTACGTCTATAGGTGAACAGGAGTGGTGCAGGGCCTTCAGAAAACTCGTATTCTGAGGCAAGTAGCGTACCAAATGATGTGCCTACAACCCCTCCTTCGGTAGAAACCATAAGATTGGTGGCTGAAGCGGTGTTCGCTATGATAAATGCCCAGCCTACAAGGCAAATGCAGCAGCCTGCCCCTGTAGTGGAGCAGGTACCGCTTCAAGCGGCAGAACCGAGAAGGGTTGAACAAGCGGTGGTAGAGCCGTTGATACCTAGAAGAGCGACTAAAAAGCAGCTCAAACATGTTATGGGCTTCAATCCTCCGGTGTTCTCGGGGACTGGAACCCCATCTCAAGCCGAAGATTGGATCTCCCGGGTAAAGAGAGTCTTGACGACTACGGAAATGGAGGAGTGGCAAGATACCACCATAGCCACTTTCCTATTGGATGATGATACAAGGTTGCAGTGGGAAGGTTTAGAGCTACACCACTTGGGGGGAAGACAACTCACGGACGTATCGATGGAGGAATTTTCGAGACAATTATTGGCAAGGTACCTTCCCTCGGCTTAGAGGATCGCGATGGAGAATGAGTTCCAGAAGTTGACGCAAGGATATTGTAGCATGGACGAGTACCTCTACGAATTTACACAGTTGGGTCGGTACGCTAGCTCTACATTCGCTGATGAGGAGAGTAAGAAAAACCGATTTTATGAGGGTCTGTGGGATGACCTAAGGCTACTAATCTCGAGGCCTATGACGCAGGGTTTTCTAACCTTGGTCAACATGTCCCGTTCGTTGGAGAAATATCTGAGGAATGTACAAGCGAAGAAAGACTCTAGTGCAAAGAGGACAGAGATCAAGGTGCCGACTATCTCAAATTCTGGGTTTCATAAGTTTAATAAGAAGGCTAGGACTTCAGGTCAATCCCCTTCTTCTGGTGCATCTGGGGAGACTACAGGCCGAAACTCGGGCACATGCTACAATTGTGAGAAGCTGGGGCATTTTGCTCGAGATTGTTGGAACGGGTGACCAAAGTCCGAGAAGAAGCCTGGAGCAACTTATGAGGAGAAGTGCAAGGCGTTGGAGTCAATTGCATCACCCTATGCTCCGGTCCGACCGAGAGTGTACAACCTTGGACAGCAGAAGACCATGTGGCCGACTGTCGAGGTGACAGGTATGGTTTAATTGATATCAGTTTCGCTTCTTATACCTATTGCCTTATGCGTGTTAACTTAGGACTGGAGGTACTAGGCTTTGTTTTTATTTTCGGTAATCCGGCGAGAACATTGTTCGATATGGGAGCTTCGCACTCCTTTTTATCTGAAGAATTTATATCGCGCATCGGAGTACCTTCTTCGATGGCAAAGGACAAATTGGATGTGTTGTTGCCGAATGGGTGTTCAATGTGCGCGGATAGAGTCTGTTGCGTAATGATACGGATTGGGAGTCAAGAGTTCGACTTGCAAGCGTCGTTACTGCCACTGGTGGAGTTCTACATGATATTTGGTATGGAATGGCTCTCGGAGCAGCATGCATACATTGATTGCAACCGCAAGGAGGTCAAGTTGGGAACTGGTCGAGAGACGTCATTTGCGGGCTTGAAAGGGGCGAGCAAGACTTTGATGTCTGCTCTTCAGGTGGTTAAGGCAGTTCGTGCTGGTGCAGAGCTATTTTTCACACTAGTGGAGACTTCGAAGCCTATGCCTAGTTTGGACAGTATCTCGGTTGTATCCGAGTATCCTTGCGTGTTCCCAAACGATCTCCCTGGAGCCCCACCGCAGCGAGAGATTGACTTCACTATCATGCTAGTGTCAGGTGTCAAACCTGTGTCACGCTCTCAGTATCTGTTAGTGCATAAGGAGATGTCAGAACTGAAGGTTCAACTTAAAGAGTTGTTAGAACAGGGTTATGTGTGTCCAAGTTCGTCGCCTTGGAGTGCACCGGCCCTTTTTATTAAGAAGAAGGACGGAAGCTTGTGACTCTGTATTGATTATCAAGAGATGAATAAGTTAACGGAGAAAAACAAGTATCTTATCCCAAGAATTGATGATCTGTTCGATCAGTTAGTCAGATCATCGGTGTACTCGAAATTGGATCTTAAATCCGGATATTATCAGCAGAGGATAAGAGAAAGTGATATCCCCAAGACAGCTTTCAGCACGAGGTATGGGCATTATGAGTTTACCGTCATGCCATTTGGGCTAACTAATACGTCATCCGTGTTTATGGATCTGATGAACAGAATGTTCAAAGAGTACCTGGACCACTTCGTCATAGTCTTTATCGACAACATATTGGTGTACTCGCAGTGTGAAGAGGATCACTTCAAGCATCTGCATTTGGTGTTAGAGACGCTGAGGAGGAACCAACTGTATGCCAAGTTCTCTAAATGCGAGTTTTGGTTGTCCTCGGTTGCAATCCTTGGTCATATAGTCAGTGGAGAAGGGATTGCGGTGGATCTGGCGAAGATAGTCGTTATATGGGAGTGGCCTGTGCTGTCTACGGTAGTGGAAGTCCGGGGACTTGTTAGCTACTACAGGCGCTTCGTAGAGAACTTCTCGCGGATAGCGTTACCTCTCACGACCTTGACGAGGAAAGATCAAAAGTTTGTTTGGATGCCTGAGTGCGCATAAGCTTTCTAAGAGTTGAAGAGACGGTTGACCACGACGCCTGTTTTATGTTCGCCGAGCGGGACCGAAGGTTTTGAGATCTATAGTGATGCTTCGGGCAGTGGTTTAGGTTGCGTTCTACTGCAGCATGGGAGTGTAATAGCTTATGGCTCGCGTCGGCTAAAGGTACACAAGAGGAATTATCCAGTCCACGACTTGGAGTTAGCGGTCGTGATATTTGCCCTGAAGCTATGGAGGCAGTACCTGTACAGTGTGAAGGTCGATATCTACAACGATCATAAGAGCCTGAAGTACTTGTTGGATCAAAAGGATCTAAACAGGCGGCAGTGGAGATGGATGGAGTTCCTGGGGGACTATACATTTAAGATACATTATGTGCCTGAGGCAATGCGGTGGCGGATGCGTTGAGTCGCAGGGCTCCCGCGCAAGCCAACTTGTTGTCGGTTCATGACGAGCGTTTGATTCGAGATTTGGAGGCATTGGAGATCTCTTGTGTTGATAAGCAGACTAGTGCCGGAGCACAGCTGAACTGTACAGAGGTGCATTATGACCTTGCTGATAGGATTTGGCAGGCTCTGGTTTTGGACAGCAACCTGAAGCAGATCATGGATGAGGCTTTGGATGGGTCAAATTCCCAATTTGGTGTTGTTGATGAAATGTTATGGAAGGACAGTCGTCAGTGCATCCCAAATATGGGTAAGCTACAGGAGGAATCTATGTACGAGGCTCAACATACCAAGTACTCGATTCACCCAGGGAGCACGAAGATGTATTGTGATAAGAAAAAGTTATTCTGGTGGCCAGGACTTAAGAAGGATATGACACTTTATGTGGCGAAGTGTCAGACATGCGCCTTGGTGAAGGCAGAGTGCCAGAAGCCCGGAGGTTTCTTGAAGTCCTTGTCTATCCCGGAGTGGAAGTTCGACGATTCATTGGATTTTGTGCATGGGTTGCAAAGGTCGCAGAAGGGGAACGACGCCATCTGAGTGATCGTAGATCGATTGTCGAAGGTGTCGCACTTCATTCCAAACAGGAAGGATGATTCGGTGGATAAACTGGCAAAACTTTATGTTGATAACATTGTTCGATTGCACAGTGTTCCCCGCATCATCGTTGTTGGAACCGACAAGGTCGATTCCTCCTAAAGCTCGGAACTAAAGAGGCAGCTCACACTTACTCCCTTAGGATTACACTCAAGGCCAAGAACTAGACCGGAGGCTTCAGCGAGGAGGTCCCACCTCGTACCCGGAAGAGGCTAAAGCTCTCCCCCTCCCTAGCCAATGTTGAGCTAGGTGCCTTAGAAGAAGTGAAAAGAGTCGAGAAGGCTTGCCCTTCTAAGACACCTTACCGGTCTATTTATAGGCTTCTGAACTGGGACTGCAAATAACCCACTTAAACCATCCTGAAATTACTAGAAAATCCTTGGCTAGGCCTGCCAACAGCCAAACTTCGCTGTTCTAAATGGCTAAATGCAGACCACCCGAGGTAAAAGAGTAAAACACCCCTGGGGCCCAAAAGGGGTGGGCCTGGCCCTATCTGAACCGGCCTTGAACCAAAATGGCACCTGGCGAGAACTCCCCTATATGGTCCTCTCGCCTGACGGGAGGAACGCCTTTTGGCGAGAGCTCCGCCCCTGGAGTCCTCTCGCGTGGCGAACTGGCCACTCGTCGGGAAAGCCTCCTCTCTCGGCACTCACTCGCCAATCTCCGTCCACATGGCACTTGGGCCGTCTCGCATAACACCTCTCGTCTGGCTCTCCTTACCTGGGCCCTCTCGCCTGGCTCTCCTTACCTGGGCCCTCTCGCCTGGCTCTCCATACCTAGGCCCTCTCGTCTGGGCCCTCTCACCTGGGCCCTCTTACCGGCGAGCCCGAGGTTATACACAATCCTCGCTCTTTTCGAGGTGATTTACAAACTCGAAAAGATAGTGCAACCGAGGCCCGTGATGGTACAGTGAATTTGAGGGAATCTTTTTGTAGGCCCCTTGCCTAATCTATAAATACAGCAATTGCCTCTCCGCAAGGGGCTGTTCTCTTTCCTCTATTCTCTTTCAGCATCTGCCCCCCATGTCTCTCAGCCAAAGTTTTTGGGACCGCATCGCGGCCGTGCGCCAGCGGAACAAGGCGACGACGACGGGTCTGAACAAGATCCCTGTGCGCGCTCCTCCTTCACTACCATCATCCACGTCTCCTCCTAAAAATTCAAGAGTCCCTGATCCTCCTCTCCCGGCGGGAGAACCTTCTCGCTCCTTCCCGGGGGGGGGGGGGCGTACCTCCTGCTCTAGCTAACTTCAAAGGAAAGGAGGTAAGCCCTTAAGGTCTGTTACGATTTCCATCTACCCCACACCTTTTACTTACCACTTCTACCCAGAAAATCCCAGTGCCTCCCCATCATCTAGAGACCATTCGTATCAACGTTTCAGAGCTCTTTTCCCGGCCCCTCTCGCCTCAAGATTCCACTCCTCCCTCCACTCCTGTGGCGAGGAGGAATGATCCCTCTACCACTTCGGGCTCCACTCGCCGATTTGGTAAGAGGCCTCACTTCTGACTCCTGCTCTCTTCTTCTCGCCATCTTACCCTTTTGGCTCGTCCACAGGTATGAGTGGGGCCCCTGCCGTGGACTCGCTGGCCGCCGACTCGCCGGTCAAAGATTACTCTAGGCAACTGGCCCCTTCGCCTCCTCCTTCTATAGATGAGATCGAGGATTATCTGGGCGACCCCATGGACCCCCTAGAAATGAAGTGTAGGGTGGCCGAGATACTGCGGAAGCATGTACGCATCATTCAGGCGCTGGAAAAAGGAAAGCAAGCCGCGGACCTCCGGATCGATTGGCTAGAGGTGGAATGCGCTCGTTTATCTTCTGAGATAAATGTCGACATAGAGGTGGACCAGACGGACCCCCAGGCGATCTTGAGCGACGTCGACCAATAGCTCTGTCTCGCCCGTCATGGTGTTGAGGCAGCTCGCGCTTTCCACCTCCTCAGCCGCCCTCCATGCGTGAGAGGCCGCGGAGGACGATGGAGGTGGGACAAGAAATGACGAGAGCTCGAGCCTTCTCACCCCTCACCTTTTTGACTCTTTCGTTCGCTTGTTGTAAAATGTTCTGTCTGTCTCGCGCCTCCTGCGCCCCTTCGAACTTACCACCCGCTTCCCGCGGGATTGAATCATTACTTTGTTTGATCTGTTTGCTTGGTTTGATGATTTGTCTGCTTATTTAATGGTTGCGACAGCCTCCAAATTTCTTTATGCTACATTTTTTAAATCTCTATCAATTTTTTAATTTTGGGTAATGTTCTTCCACCGCCTAATTGGGCTGACGGCCCACTCAGGGCTCCGCTGCCCGAGGCTCAGAGGGAGAGAGAAAAAAATGCCTACTGGCTCTTGCCCTTCCCCGATACAGCTCCCTATCGGCCTATCCTCTTATTTCGGTGAGGGTTATAAATACCCCCGCTTCCAGGGCTGAAAGCTCGCCTTCCTAGACGTAGGCATGCGGCTCCCTCTCGCTGATTCCCCACTCGCCAATTCTTCCCCACTCGCCAATTCTCCCTCCGTCTTGCGCACTTTTGGGGAAAAGAAGACCAGAGGAGGGTGAGGGACGTAGCCGCTGCGGGAAGAGGGTCACAGACCACAATTTTCCTCCCAGTCGTTTCCCTGCTGACGAGTATGAGACCTTCTGGAGCGAGTACCTGCCGGAGGACTTTGAGTCACGCCCTCCCAAGGTTGGCGAGAGCGTGAACACCTTCTATCCTGGGGAGCTCGCCTTCCCGGTCTCGCACTTTGAGGCGGGGCTCAGGCTTCCACTCTGGCCAGAGGTGAAGCAAGTTCTGAAATACTTCGGCGTCGTGCCCGCCCAACTAAACCCTAACGCGATATCGGTTATGGTCGCATTCGCGTGCTATATGCGACGAGAGAGGATAGAGTTCAGTCTCATTGTCTTCCGCAAAATGTTCGTCTTCCACGCCAACCAAGACGGGGTGTCCTTCTTTACTGGGCTGAGTTTGAAGGTATGCGAGACGCCAAATAAGAATCATCATTGGCTGACTCGCTTTGTCTTCATTCGCGGGAACTTGGGCGGCGTCCCTCTCGCGCCCGTCTCGCTCGCGGAAATCTTCTACGCCACCCCGCAGGTCGGCGGCACGGACAAGCTTCTCTGCGAGTACCTTGCTGGCAAGAATTTCGAGGTCCGGTATTTGAGACGGGGCCTCGACTCGCTGCTTCCCGTGTTCCCCGGAGAAGGTATGCTCGACTCCCCCTTCTTCTTCTTGCCTTTAATACTTTTCTTTCACTGACTTCCTTTCTCTGACTTCTTCTCCCGACTTTCCGTCTCGCCTTTACAAGGAGAGAGGAATGTGCCGGTGCACCCTCCTTACAGAAGCAACATCAAACCATCCAGGTACGTGGCTCTTGCCACCATGGCGGTCGAGGCGGCCAAAGATTCGCTGACCCCTTCTCTACGGAAGAGGGCGGTCGAGGACCCGGCTCCCTCTCGCCTCAGCCCTTCGAAGAAACTGAAAATAAGGATGAAGAAGGTCGTCTCCTTCCCCTCCGAAAAGGACAAGGTCTCTGCGAAAACGACGGCGTCGGGATCCTTGAGTCCTATCTCTCTGGGATCCCAATCCCCTCACTCGCCTCCCTTAACTTCTCCGCACAGGGCCGTATCGCTTCCTGAGGAGGCGGCCCTTCTCGCGCCGCCTGCGAGTTATTCTCACCCATCTTCCAAGTCCCCCTCTCGCGAGGGGGCTCCTTCTCACTTCCCTGCACCGTCTGCCCACCTCAACTTCAACTTGGGCCCGTTCATCCCCGACAGTGCCAACGAGCCCTCGCTCATCTGGGATAAGGGAACACACCGGGTTTCCATCTCAACCCTCCTCCCCTTCTGGAGGGAGCAGGTCCAGCCGACCGCCCACGCCTTCTCCCTAAGCTTCGGCCTTTATGGAGGTCTCGCCCCTGATGCGCTTGACGCGGTCACCACGCGAGATCTAATCCTGAGGACGACGCATTCTCAGCTGCACACCCTAGAGCTATCCCACTGACTCTCGCGCCGCCTCATCTACAACACCCGGTGTTGGAAAGAAATCGACGCCAACCTTGCTGCCGAGTGCGAGAAGTCAGGAGATCTCGCGAAAAGGTTGGAGGTGGCCGAGAGCCTTCTCGCCAAGGCCAGCGGCGGAGTGGTGAGTTGTTACTAAGCCAACTTTCTTACCTCTCTCTCACTAGTTTTAACGATCCTTCCTTGCAGGATGCTGAGACGACGGAGAGATTGCGCTTGCGAGTGGAAGCGCTGGAGACGGAAGTAAAAGAGCTGAAGACAGAAAACGCCCAGCTCAAGGAGGCTTCCACCTCTCGCTCACAGATTCCTCCACCTCCCTCCGCTCATTATACTCATGACGAGGTCAAAGATTTTTGCCGAGATGCTAACATCCGGACCGCCGAGCTCTTCCTAAAGATAATGCGCGAGATGGGCGTCGTTAGAGATGACTGCGAAGATATTACAGCCCGCGACCTCGTGCCGGAGATCTATGGAGAGGATGAGGACTCGTCGGCGAGCGAGAAGAACTCGGGCACCTTGAGCATAACTTCTTTTTCTTTTTATTGTAATCCTGACGCTCCTCCCTTTAGCATGTAGTTTTGTATTGACAACGTAGATGCGACTAATACATGATTCATATGTAAATATATGTTTTGCTCGCGTATCACTGGGATTAGCCTCTTTCTTTTCTTTTTTATTCTTGCCTGGACTGCTTGCGAGATTTGCAGGTTCTTTTATTTGCGAGAGGAGGTCGTCCCTCCTCTCACTGATTGTTGTTAGCAGTCATGACTCAGGGGACGAGCTGGCCAACCCTCGTCGCTCTCGCGGGTGTGAGGACACTCGCTCCGCGCTCTCGCCTTACCTATTGGTACCTATCGGCGCGGGTGGACCTGGAGGGTGAACTCCCCCCCCCCTCTTTTTTCTTCTCTATGCAGGGAGTTTTCTTGAAGTACCCCCTCTTCTGTTATTGTGTCGAGGGTCGGTATTTTTTTTCTGTTTAATCCGCTTTTACACCAAGACACCAGTTACCTGACTCCGGTAAACACTCAACCCAAATTACAGTTGTCCGACACATTTCTGCTTCCAAATTACCGTTTCCGTGTCCATATCAAGCATGGAAATGAAAACAAAACCTTGTTCACAAAGAACCGTAGCATGTCAGAGTAAGGAGATGAATAGGGATGGGGAGAAGACAACCACTCCGTGGAAGGGAACCTTATTCCTCTTTCATTATTGTGTCCAACCACCGAGTGAGCCTACAGCCCTGCCAGCTTGATGAGAGCCTGCTCAGCGGGTCTGCTCGGGGTCTCCTCTCCTCTTTATCCTCCAACCACTGAGTGAGCCTACAGCCCTGCCAGCTTGATGAGAGCCTGGTCAGCGGGTCTACTCGGGGTCTCCTCTCCTTTTTCTCCTCCAACCACCGAGTGAGCCTACAGCCCTGCCAGCTTGATGAGAGCCTGGTCAGCGGGTCTGCTTGGGGTCTCCTCTCCTCTTTCTCCTCCAACCACCGAGTGAGCCTACAAACCTGCAAGCTTGATGAGAGCCTGGTCAGCGGGTCTGCTCGGGGTCTCCTCTCCTCTTTCTCCTCCAACCACCGAGTGAGCCTACAGTCCTGACAGCTTGATGAGAGCCTGGTCAGCGAGTCTGCTCGGGGTCTCCTCTCCTCTTTCTCCTCCAACCACTGAGTGAGCCTACAGCCCTGCCAGCTTGATGAGAGCCTAGTCAGCGGGTCTGCTCGGGGTCTCCTCTCCTCTTTCTGCTCCAACCACCGAGTGAGCCTACAGCCCTGCCAGCTTGATGAGAGCCTGGTCAGCGGGTCTGCTCGGGGTCTCCTCTCCTCTTTCTCCTCCAACCACCGAGTGAGCTTATAGCCCTGCCAGCTTGATGAGCCTGGTCAGCAGGTCTGCTTGGGGGTATCCTCTCCTCTTTCTCCTCCAACCACCGAGTGAGCCTACAGCCCTGCCAGCTTGATGAGAGCCTGGTCAGCGGGTCTGCTCGGGGTCTCCTCTCCTCTTTCTCCTCCAACCACCAAGTGAGCCTACAACCCTACCAGCTTGATGAGAGCCTGGTCAGCGGGTCTGCTCGGGGTCTCCTCTCCTCTTTCTCCTCCAACCACCGAGTGAGCCTACAACCCTGCCAGCTTGATGAGAGCCTGGTCAGCGGGTCTGCTCGGGGTCTCCTCTCCTCTTTCTCCTCCAACCACTGAGTGAGCCTACAGCCCTGCCAGCTTGATGAGAGCCTGATCAGCGGGTCTGCTCGGGGTCTCCTCTCCTCTTTCTCCATGATAATCCCGTCTTTTAAGAAGGACGCCCTGAGGTGCAATGTGCTAGTAAATAATGGCATACCTTCAGAAAGGAAGATCATTAAAAATCATACTCAAATAAATTCAGAAGAAAATTATCATTATGGATATAAACGCTTCAGATCATAACCGCTGCGGGTGCGATCCAGGGGTACCCCGTCCACATCCTGGAGGTGATACCCCCCTGACTTCAAGACTTCTTTTATGATGAAGGGACCCTCCCAATTGGGGTTGAGCTTTCCTACCAAGGCCCCCCTGCCCGCGACATCCACCTTCTTGAGGACCAAGTCTCCCTTCTGAAATTGCTTGATCCTGATGTGCTTATCAAAGTACCGGGACATCCGGCACTTGACCTCCTCCTGCCGGATTGATTCCAGCTCCCTGAGCTCCTCTTCATTATCTACCTGCCACCTTTCATCCCCCTCCCTTGCTGTTGTTACCCTGGGAGATTCAATCTCAAATTCTACGGGTATGACGGCCTCCGAGCCATGGGAGAGTCTGAAAGGCGTCTCTCCCGTGGCCATGTTTGGTGTAGTTTGCAGAGCCCACAAGACGGAGGGGAGTTGTTCCACCCAACTTCCCCTTAAGTTTTCCACTTTTTTCTTTAAGAGATTCACAATGATCTTATTTGCCGCTTCTACCTATCCGTTGCTTCGAGGGTGGTTAACTGAAGCGAACCGAAGGTCTATGCCAAGCTGTATACAAAAGTACACAAACTCCTTGCTGGCAAATTGTGGCCCGTTGTCAGTGACGATGGCCAAAGGGAGCCCGTGCCGACAAATAATCTCTCCCCATACAAAGTTCTTGACCACTTGCGATATCACCTTTGCCAGAGCCTTCACCTCACCCCATTTTGAAAAATAATCCACCATGACCAGTAGGAACCTCCTCTGACCGCTGGCTTGAGAAAACGGTCCCACCAAATCCAGTCCCCATATGGCGAAGGGCTATGGAGAGGTGATCGTTCGCAGCCTCTGTGCTGGGAGGAGCTGCAAGGGAGCGAACTCCTGGCACTTTCTACATCTCTTGGCGAGCTCCTTCGCGTCTTTCCGGAGGGTGGGCCAGAAATAGCCTTGCCTTAGTACCCTCCCTTCCAAGGTCCGACTCCCTGAGTGGCTTCCGCATTCCCCCGAATGAACCTCCTCCAGCACCTTTGATGCTTCCTTCTCGGACACACACCGGGCTAGCAATCCAGACAATATTTTTCGGTAAAGTACCCCTTCCTTCAACAAGTAATAAGCTGATTTTTTATCTAATCCGCTTCTTCTCGAGATCCCCCTCGGGTAGACGTCCCGACGCCAAGAAGGTCACAAAAGGATCCATCAAAGACACCTCCTGGTCGACCTCCATTATCTCCCCCTCTTCTATGGAAGGCCTGAAGAATTCGGTCATAGTCCCCCCGGCCTGAGGGCCATGCTTCGCTAGCAGGTCTGCCCTAGCACTCTCTTACCTAGGAACGTGCTGGATGGAGAAGCTATGAAACTGCCCAACGATACCCTTTATCTTTACCAGGTACAACTGGAGGGTTGGTTCCCTCACCTCGAACTCTCTGTTGATGTGTCTTGCCACCACCAAGGAGTCCGTGAAGACTATGATATCCTGTATGCCTAACTCCCTAGCCAGCCTAAGCCCGGCGATGATTGCTTCGTACTCGGCTTGATTGTTTATGAGGGTGAAATGTATCTTCAAGGCTTGCTCGATCCTAGTCCCCTCGGGACTTGTTAAGATGACCCCTCCCCCGAAAGAATTCTTACCAGAGGCCCCATCTACCAGCATATCCCAAGCCACCACGGGAGACACCTCCACCTCCTCGGCCTTTACCACATAGTCCGCCAGGAAATCCACCACTACCTGCGCCTTAATAGCCTCTCGGGGGACGTAGGAGAGGTCGAATTCGCTGAGCTCTATCGACCACTTGGTCAATCTTCCCGAGTGCTTGAACCCCTCGAGGATGCGGTGAAGAGGGTGGTCCGTCAAGACCTGAATTGCATGGGCTTGGAAGTATGGCTTAAGCTTCCGGGCCGACACGATGAGAGCGAAGGCCAGTTTTTCTAAGATGGGGTACTTCAGCTCTGCCTTTTTGAGGACCCTGCTCACGTAATAAATGGGGAACTGCTTCTTCCCTTCCTCTCGGACGAGAACCGAGCTAACCGCCCCCATCCCTACCCCCAAATAGAGGAACAAACTCTCACCTTCCCTCGGCCCCTTAAGTAGCGGCGTCTGGGTGAGATACTGCTTTAGAGCTGCAAAGGCCCTTTCGTATTCTGAGGTCAACTCAAACTCCCTTCCTCCCCTTAGAGTTCGAAAGAAAGAGGAGCACCTCTCTCCCGCCCTAGAGAGGAACCTGCTCAACCCTGCCAACTTGCCAGTGAGATGCTGGACCTCCTTGACATTCTTAGGAGATCCTAGCTCCAGGATCGCCTTTACCTTGACTAAATTGGGCTCCACCCCCGCAGGGGTAAGGAGATGTCCCAAAAAATTCCCCCTGATGGCCTTGAATACACATTTCAGGGGGTTAAGTCTCATCTTATACTTCCTTACAGTTGTGATAGTTTCCTGCAGGTCCAAAACATGGGACTCGAGGTCCCGACTCTTGACCATCAAGACATCCACATAGACCTCGAGGTTCCGCCCCTTCTGCTCCCGGAATATCCGGTCCATCATCCTTTGATAGGTTGCTCCCGCGTTTTTTAGCCCGAAGGGCATCATGTTGTAACTAAAGCAACCATCCTCTGTAACGAATGTGACGTCCTTGACGTCCGGGGGATGCATGCGTATCTGGTGGTATCCTGAAAAAGCATCTAAAAAACTCATTAGTGAAAAGCCGACGGCTGATTCAACCAGCGCGTCGATTCGAGGCAGAGGATAACAATCCTTCGGGCAGGTTTTATTCAAAAGAGAGAAATCAATACACATTCTCCATTTCCCCTCCCCCTTTTTTTACCATTACAACGTTGCTCACCAACCCCGGATACCTGTTGGCAGATATGAATCCTTCCTGGAGCAGCTTCTCCACCTCTTCTCTGATAGGTCTGGCCATCTTGGAGGCGATGGCCCTCTTCTTCTGTTGGATGGGGCGGACCTTGGGGTCGAGGTTGAGACAGTGGCACGCCACGTCCGCGTCGACCCCCGGCATGTCAGCTGCGCTCCAGGCGAAGACATCGATGTTCTCTTGCACGCACCTCCGGATCTCCTCCTGGTCCTTGGGAGTGAGTTCTCCGCTAATCTTGATCTTTCCCTTTCTTCCGTCTTTTGTGAGGATCTCCATCTCTAGAACTTCCACGGCCGCCCTCAACCTCGAAGGTTCTTCTTCCTCTGGCTCCTTCAGGTCCTCCTCCAGCTCCTTTGACCCGTACTCCTTCACTCCCAAGCCTTCCACTGCAGCCACCCGCTCCTGGGTCCTTCCTCTTTCTTCTCCCAGGCTCCCCTCTGATGATGCCCTCTTTCTCTTCTTCCACCCAACACCTCCTCCATCCCCCCTACGCTCCTGCTCTCCAGCCATCTCCGACTCCGCTGCAAGGCTTCCCTCCACCCCTGCTTCCTCTCTCTCCAGCCACTCTCCTCCAGCCACTTGCTCTCCTGCCATCGCTGGCTCCACCGCACTGCCTCTCTCCACTCCTGCTTCCTCTCTCTCCAACTCTCCTCACTCAGCCACTTGCTCTCCCGCCATTGCTGGCTCCACCACACTGCCTCTCTCCACTCCTGCTTCCTCTCTCTCCAACTCTCCTCGCTAAGCCACTTGCTCTCCTGCCATTACTGGCTCCACCGCACTGCCTTTCTCCACTCCTGCTTCCTCTCTCTCCAACTCTCCTCGCTCAGCCACTTGCTCTCCCGCCATTGCTGGCTCCACCGCACTGCCCTTCTCCACTCCTGCTTCCTCTCTCTCCAACTCTCCTTGCTCAGCCACTTGCTCTCCCGCCATTGCTGGCTCCACCGCACTGCCTTTCTCCACTCCTGCTTCCTCTCTCTCCAACTCTCCTCGCTCAGCCACTTGCTCTCCCGCCATTGCTTGCTCCACTGCACTGCCTTTCTCCACTCCTGCTTCCTCTCTCTCCAACTCTCCTCGTTCCATCCTTTTCTCTAGCTCCTCTGCATCACCCTTCCATGAGATTGTGTTGACCGCTGTCACGTAGCACTCTCGAGCCGCCTTTGGATCCCCCTTACCCTGATCTGGGTTCCTCCCGAATTGAGCTTCAAGCACTGATGGAATGAGGATGGTACACACCTAAAGGCGCTGATTAAAGGGCGCCCAAAAATCGCATTATAGCTGCTGGGGGCATCCACTATCACAAAACGGCAGTTCCTGGACAGCCCCCCTAAATTCACCTGGAGTCCTACTCCTCCTTCGACCTCCATCCTCTCTCCCGAGAAACCAAACAATGGCCCATCCGCCGCCAACACCCTTCGGGCCTCCACCCTCATCTCTTTAAATGCCTTCTTAAAGATTACATTGACAGAACTCCCGTTGTCCACCAAGATCCGGGACACCGTGAAGTTCTCAATGGCGGTCCTGATCACCAACGCATCGCAGAAGGGGTCCTCATGATCAGGTAGGTCCCTTCTGGAAAAGGTGATCTTCTCGTCTGGGGGCGGGGCTTGTGACGTCGAGGCAACGCTCCGACGGTACATGGTATGAAGACTGACCTTCCAGGTGGCCTCGATCCCCACCCCTCCATGAATCACCCCGATCCCTCCTCGATCTCCCGTGTCTGACTGATCCACGCATCGATCCTCCTCTTTCGGCTCCTGGCATCTCCACTATACGCACCGATAGCTGCTGGTCTTCTCCTCCTCTCACCCTCTTCAACTCCAAGAACTCCGGACAAGTGGCCGTCGCATGACCCTCCTCCTCATGGAAGTCACAGTATGGCAAAACTCCTCCCCCACATCTCCCTTCTTGGGGGTCCCTCCTCCTCCCCACTCCTGCTCTCCCACGCTCTCTTCCTCTTTCTCTCCCTCAGCCAATGGACATAGCTTGCTTAGGAGGGGGTGGGAGTGGCCTCGGACCATGCCCCCATACTAGCGGATGAAACCTCCCTAGTCCCGGATAATAGTTTCTTCCCCCCCCCCCCCTGAGGAGGACCTCTTCCTGGTCCCGGAACTGGACCTACCGGCTGCCGCCAGCCCAACTCCAGGTGCGCGGGCCCTCTTGGCTCCTACCTTCTCCTTCCCTCTTGCTGTCTCATTCCTCCTGGCTCTCTCTGCTCCACCTCTGTCAACCTTGCCAACTTCTTAGCAAATGTTGGGTTCGCCGCCTCCATGGCTATCTCCTTTGCTGCCTTCTCCATCAACCCCTCAAAGGACAACAGTGCCTTCCGGGTTAGGCTCATCTTGAAGAAGCCTTCCCTCAACCCCACGGTGAAGGCCATTTGGAGGGCGAAACTAGGCACCTCCTGGATGTCAAGAATCTCCTCCTGAAAGCGATCCACGTACTGAGCCAAGGACTCGTCCGCCTTCTGCTTGATAAAAAAGATAGACTCCGAATTCTTCTTCCTCTTCTTAGAGGTCGAGAAGCGCAACTAGAAGCTTCTGCTCAGGTCTTCGAAGCAATAAATCGATCCTGCCGAGTGCTGATGGAACCAGTCCCTGGCCTTGTCCTTCAAAGTGATGGCGAAGAGGCGACACTTGAAGGCGTCTGTCATTGGTCTGATGGAGACCGCATCTTCAAACCATTGCAGATGTTGGAGGGTATCATCCTTTCCCACATAGTAGGTCATCTCAGGCTCGTGGAACCCCTCCAGAACGGGTGCCGAGAGGACCAACTCGCAAAAAGAGGACCCTCTTGCCGGTGGTCTCGCCATATCCACTCGCGCTACTAGTCTCGCGGGCGAGACGGCACTCGTCGGGCCGGGGAAAAGCTCCCTCCTTCTACCTCTCGCCGACTCCCCTCCGCCGCCACTTCCTTTCCCAGTTGCCTCCCGGGTGTATCCTCGCCAACGCTTGCTGGGTCGGCCCCCTTGCGGAGCCCGAGGCCCGGCTCCTGGGGTAGGGGGGTCTCGCACTCCCCTCCCTGTGCGATCTGCTTCAACATGTCCATGATCCCACCGATGGACCTCATGAACTCTGCCCTCCCGACGTACCCCCCTGGCTTGGGGACCCCTCATCTTCTCCTCTTATATTTCCCGCCATGAGGTAACCCTACGTTCTTCCACACAAGCTGCTATTCCACGCTCACCGCACCAAAAATGTTGGAACCGACAAGGTCGATTCCTCCTAAAGCTCGGAACTAAAGAGGCAGCTCACGCTTACTCCCTTAGGATTACACTCAAAGCCAAGAACTAGACCGGAGGCTTCAGTGAGGAGGTCCCACCTCGTACCCGGAAGAGGCCCAAGCTCTCCCCCTCCCTAGCCAATGCTGAGCTAGGTGCCTTAGAAGAAGTGAAAAGAGTCGAGAAGGCTTGCCCTTCTAAGGCACCTTACCGGTCTATTTATAGGCTTCTGAACTGGGACTGCAAATAACCCACTTAAACCGTCCTGAAATTACTAGAAAATCCTTAGCTAGGCCTGCCAACAGCCAAACTCTGCTGTTCTAAAGAGCTAAATGAAAACCACCCGGGGTAAAAGAGTAAAACACCCCTGGGGCCCAAAAGGGGTGGGCCCGGCCCTATCTGAACCGGCCTTGAACCAAAATGGCACCTGGCGAGAACTCCCCTATATGGTCCTCTCGCCTGACGGGAGGACCGCCTTTTGGCGAGAGCTCCGCCCCTGGAGTCCTCTCGTATGGCGAACTGGCCACTCGTCGGGAAAGCCTCCCCTCTCAACACTCACTCACCAATCTCCTACGACATGGCACTTGGGCCGTCTCGCATAACACCTCTCGCTTGGCTCTCCTTACCTGGGCCCTCTCGCCTGGCTCTCCTTACCTGGGCCCTCTCGCCTGGCTCTTCAGACCTGGGCCCTCTCGCTTGGGCCCTCTTACCCGCGAGCCCGATGTTGTACAATCATGAGTGACCGAGATGGACGTCCAATGACTGGAGGTTGGTGCAACAAATGTTGGGAACCATGCTGAATTTCAGCACGACCTTTCATCCGCAGACAAACGGTCAGACCGAGAGGGTCAACAGGACGATGGAGGACATGCTTCACATGTGCGTCTTGGATTTTAGAAAGAAGTGGGAAGATCACCTGTACTTGGTGGAGTTTGCATATAATAATAGCTACCAAGCGGGTATTCAAATGGCGCCCTTCGAGGCCCTATATGGTAGAAAATGTCGCACGCCGTTGTCGTGGTTGGAAACGGGTGAGTCGAAGCTGTACAAACGACAAGAGGTGGAAGACGCCACTTTGTTGGTACGAATAATTCGAGAAGGATTGTTGATCGCTCAGGACAGGCAGGCTAAATACTATAATGGCAAGCATCGGAACGTTGAGTTCGTTATGGGCGACTGGGTGTGTTTGAATATTAAGTCGTTCAAGGGTGTCTCACGGGTACGACGCTTGAACAAGCTGAGCCCGAAGTACCTTGGACCGTTTGAGATTCTAGAGCGAATTGGTGAAGCAGCTTATGGACTGAAGCTATCAGTGGAACTGAGTGGTCTGCACGACGTATTGCACATATCGGTGTTGCGGAAGGCAGTGCAAGAGCCTTCGCAAGTGATTGCGGTCGATCGGGTACCGGTTGATAATGGGTTGACGACGAAGGTCAAGCCCGTTTGCATTGAGGACTTTGAAGTCAAGCGACTTCGTAACAAAGACATCAGAATGGTCAAAGTCCGTTGGGACAACTGCGGTTGTGAGGAGCTTTCGTGGGAGCGAGAGCAGACCATGCTTGAGGAGTATCCCGAGATCTTCTTCTCAGGTACCATTTAAGTTGTAGTACTTTATATTCCATAATTTTGGGACGAAATTCATTTAAGGGGGAGAATTGTAATGCCACAAAATTCGGAAATGATCTGGTAGCGTCGTAAGGCCAATCTGGGCCTAATAAGGGTCACACGGCCTTGGACACGGGCGTGTCCATGGACGTGTCCTGCTACGAGTTGGACAATTTTCCGCATGGTCGACAAAATACAGTCGACGATCATTGGATGTTGGGCACACGGCCTGAGACGCGGGCATGTCCAGGGCCGTGTCCAGGGCCGTGTCCTGCTCGGGCTGTTAGTCGGGCTATGTCGAGTGAGTTACACGGCCTGGGACACATACGTGTCCCAAGGCGTGTCTGGCATACGGCATGTGACATGGGCGTGTCATATGGTAGTGTCCTATTCGGGATGCGATGGTTTCAACGTCGATTGAGGCACAAGGCCTGTGACACGGGCTTGTCCATGGTTGACACAGGCATGTCTAAAGCTGTGTCACAGGTCGTGTCCTGTTCTGTATTTTCCGGTTCACGACGAGTGTGGAACACGGCCTTGGACACGGGCGTGTTGCAAGCCGTGTTCGACCCAGGAAAGTGGTTTTAAGCGCGAATTGTGGCCGTTCGTTTCCTTCTATTTGGATCCAAGGGCCCACGCTGGTCCTTGCTGAGTTAAGTCCGGGAATAGGGTTTGAAACCCTCATTCCTCATCAAGCTATCTCTTTCTAAAGCTTTAGAGAGAAGGGAGAGCAAGTAAGAAGTAGAAGGAGAGATCCGGCCGCCGGAGGAGCTTCAGAGCCCCAAATCACAAGCCGAGTCCAAATCTACGGAGGCGAGGCCATTGCGGTACTTTTCATCCGTCTAGATCTTCATTGTACCAAAGAGAACCACAAGGGTAACGATTCTCTTCTTGGACATGTGAAGTCCTCTTTCCTTTTTGCATAGGAAGCCCGCTCTCGCGAGTATGCGGTGTGTGTGAGGTATTCCTTCGGGTAGACATGAATAGTCCCCATTTTTTTGCATGTAGAGTCCGAAATTGAAGTACGGACATAGGCATGGTGTGTGAAGCCTATCCAGACAAGTTGGTCTGGATCGGTGATGTTTCATTATGCACGAATAGCCAGAGAAGACTCTGTGTCGTTGGTTATTTTCGGGTTTTCTACGTGATAGATTGCAATAGGGAGTCTTGGGGATTAATCCCAAGGTGCACCCAGAAATCTGGGCGGAAGCGAAGTTCTACCATATTGGTGGCCTGGGAGCCAGCCTGGAACATAGTTGGGCTATGTACCGTTGTATGATCGATACTTTGGGACTGGGGGAAACTTGGCCCGTGTCGAAGGCTAAATGGTCGTGGCGAGGTGAGCAACGGGCTGGTGGAACCCTACCCACTCCATCTGCTTTAGTTAAAGCGACCTAAGGTACATGATACTTACCAATAATTTGGAGAACGAATCTAGGCTGCGGCTGAAAGGACTAAATGCTCACGAGATTTGCCGTCCTGGGGGCGGTGGTGGTGTCGCGGAATGGACCGGGTTCGGACCGGCTTCACCGAGTAAGTGCCCTGAGAGCACCGGGTGTGTGGCCGTGCGGGCCTGCACCTATGGTGTATTGTGCAAATGTTGTACTTTCACTTTAATCATTGGATTATACTAATTATATACAGGGAAGGAGCACTGCCACCCCAAATACGGGGTGGGGTCGTTATAATTTGGCCAGCTTTAGCTGACCGTTGCTTTTGTTTGCCACCGATGTGATGGAATGTTGATTGCAGGTGTTGTGGAGCCTAGTGGCAAATAACGGGTTGAAGCCCTTGTTGTTGAGCCGGCCCTCGAAGGCCAATGCGAATGTTTGCTTTTATTCTCATGTGTGTCCATCATGCGTGCCGATGTTTAGAAGACAATATTTGTTTAAAGTAAACTCATGTAAGGTCATAAGGCCAAGTACTTTGTGTATTTGTACGCTTATTCCTACTTTGGGGTTTTAGTGGACATTCATGATGTGGCTTGGGTTCTTTTCTTTACAACATTTAAAATGCTTCCGCTAGAATGTGTTCTGTGTAGGACGTGTATTTTTGGAAGTTTGATTTCATTTAGTAACCCTTCGGTCTGTCTGTGGTATATGGCGTCAGTTCCCGGCCGGACCTACTGTTATATTCTATGTGACGGATAGGGGTGTTACACGTTGAGTGACCACACCTCACTCAACGTCTAATGACTTAGCTATGCTTTCTATAATTTAGGCATTGAGAGCGTTGAGTGACCGCACCTCCCTCAATGCCTTGTGCCTTAGTCATTTTCCTACTTCTTCAGCATCTTAAGCGTTGAGAACGTTGAGTGAGCACACATCACTCAACGCATTTTGCTTTTAGCCAAATTTTCTAAATCATATCATTGAGAGCATTGAGTGAGCATGTCTCACTCAACGCTTTCTGCCTTAGCCAGATTTTTCTCCACCTTGGCGTTGAGAGAGTAAGCTCCACTCAACGCATTTGGAGTTAGCCAAATTTCTATGTCTGAAAACACAGGTTCTGACTGAATGAGATACAGTCAATGCTTTATCATATGACGTTGAGTGAGCTTGCCTCATTCAACGCCTGTGGACTTAGTCAAATTTTAGCACAGATTTTCTGTGGATTTGACTGACTGAGCTTGTCTCACAGCCTTCTATCACATGGCGTTGAGTGAGCTGCCATCACTCAATGTTTGTGGCCTTAGACGAAATTTCCAGTCTATCTTCTTTGGCTTATCCTGTCTCATAGCTTTTTTATATATTGCGTTGAGTGAGTAGACTTCACTTAACGCCTGTGGACATAGTCACATTTTTGTTTAGCTAATAGTTTGGCTATGACTGTATAGGCTCCACTTAGCGATATAAGTCATCTAGCATTGAGTGAGTAACCTTCACTCAATGCCTGTGGACTTAGACAGATTTCTATCTATCCACATCGTAGGCAAGTGTTTACCTAACTTAGCCACTTAGGCTGCCTGTCCCATCATTGTTACTAGGATATCATGCAATCTCTAAACTTGAGCACAAGTTAGATCACCACATGTGTATATATTGTTTGCTAGGCCTTCTTCAAATTCATGACATTGTGATCAATGGACCCAACACACTCGCCCAGGGCCATGAGGAGGCAGCGAGTGCCAGATCCATCAAGCACTCGCTGCCCCAGGTGAGTGGAGGTTTTCAGGGACCACTCGCTTATTGATGTGTGAGGTATTTTTACCATTCCACCCCCGCTAGCCTGCCCATAGCCTTTTAGAACAACGGAGTTATGCTATTGACAGGCCATGAGGAGACGTTGGTATATTTCGGTCACCTAGATCACAAAATTTCTTAAAATAATGGATGTGCCCCTAGACAGTTTAGGCAACCCGGGAAGGTTGCCTAACGGCGATGATGTCCTATGGAGGCCAAAGGCGGCGATAGCAGCCAGAGGCCGTAAGCGAAGACAATAGCCAGAGGCCGCGAGGGCGGCCAGCGCGCGCACACAGGTAGCGAGGGAGGACGGTGCGCGGGCACCGGTAGTGGGGGAGACCAGGACGCGCGAGCAGGTAGCACGGGATGCCGGGGTGACGCGTGTAGGGAGCATTGGTGACGCGCACGCAGGGAGCGCGGGCGGGGCGCGCGCACATGTAGTGCTCGGGCAAACACACGGATGTGATGAAGAGGGGTGTTATGCCCCTTGTATTGGCACTGTGGAAGGACTAACGAGTATGTTCCTACTAAAAGACGTGGGAGGACTTAAGAGTCTATTTGGGAAACCTTTTTGGCTCCATTCCAGTTAAACCGGGCCTGTACAATATTTTTAAATGTTGTTTGGTTATAACCCTTTTAAACCGGCCGATTGAAAAGGGCAAAACCCTCTCCCTTTGACGCTGGAGAAAGGAGCACTAGTGCGCCCGTCCACAACCCGTCGTTTTGATTTTTCTCTCCTCCTTTGCGGGAAACCAACCCCAATCTTCCTCCTTCGCGCCTATCTTCCCCCTTCTCCCATTCACAACCACCGCCGTTCTGATTTTCCGGCCTTTCTGGCCTCCTTCAGAGCCGTTCTTCCTCCCTCGCGATGAATCCAACGCTGATCTTCCCAACCCTAGCATCATTCTTCCTCCAGAGCTGATCTTCCTCAACGTAAATCTTCCTCCATAGTCGATCTTCCTCCTTCGCCAGTCTGGTCTTTGGTATGAGGTTATCCATTTAAGTTTTAGGGTTTAATTTTTTTTCGACTTTACAATAAGGTCGGGATCTGCCAGCACAATATCATTCCTCATTACTCCTATTGTATCGTTTTTCAGCTTTTGTTCAGTGATAATTTGTTAATGTTATTCTGTGATAACTCTTATTGTGCTACTGTTATTCTGTGATAATTTGTTAATGCTATTGTGCTAACTCCTACTTTGTGCACCATGCTAATTTGCTAATGTTATATTACTTGTGAATTGATAATTTGTAAGTGCTAACATTGGGTTAACAGCTACTGTTAACTGCTAATTTACTAATGTTATATTTATCTTTAGGCAGGCTTGTTCTTAGGTATCATGATGGTTAAAACTAAAGAAGGAGAAATTGCAGCACTGTGGGAGTCAAGTGAAGTTATGTTATTATGTGATTTATGTATAGTAGAGATTGTGCCAGGTAATAGACCGATGACACACCTATCTAAGGAGGGTTGGAAAAATGTAACTGTTAAGTTTCAGGAACGAACATCAAAAATGTATGTACGTGCGCAGTTTAAAAGTAAATTGGACCAATTGAAAAAAGATTGGAAAATATGGAAAGAGCTCAAGCATGGGGCAACATGTTTAGGGTGGGATTCAACAAGGAGAACAGTTGATGCATCAGATGATTCGTGGAAACAGAGACTCGAGGCGAACATATATATTTTTTGTATTTTAAAATTGCTAATTATAATCCAAAGCTTATTTTTTAACATGACTTTTAGGTTGTTCCAGTTGCGAAGAAGTTTCATTATGCAAGGATTCCACCCGAGTTGGAAGAAAAATTGTACACAATGTTTAATGAGGTTGTTGCTACTGGAGAGAATGCATGAGCTCCTAACTCAAGGGTTAACCCATCTAGTCCTGAACATATATTGTCTGAGCATGAAGATTATGTGATAAAAGAACTGGGGATGTCTGCTGGCATGAGTGATGATTAAAGAGATAATGTGGGGATATTTTAAAGAGGTGGATCTTTACAGGGAAGTAAAAGAAGGATTGAAAGAGGCCAAAGGAGAATTCAGAAAAACCATCGTGGGAGATATACCATCGAACAGTTGGTTGAGTTGACTATTAGAGTAGGAGATAGTATACCACAACCACCCTAAACGTTCATACCTTCACATACTATTCACGAAGCAGTTGAAGAGTTGGAAAACATCCAGATATTTGCAATGATCCAACACTGTATGACTTTGCAACAATTTTTTGTTGGACAACAAGAACATGGAATTATTTTTGAGCCTACCTAACTCCAAAAAGGTTGGTGGCTAAAAAACTGTCAATACACGAACATGCATTCAGGTGCTCTTTAATATTATGTTCTGTGTGCTTCTAATTTTGTAGTTCATATGTATGGTGTTGAACTTCTATTACTATGTCCAGGTGCTTCTAGTTTTTTCGTCTGTTATGCCAGGTGTAAGATTGGAATATTAAGTACGTTATGTGTGTTGAAGTTTCTTTACTATGTTATGTGTCCTGAACTAGAATATTATATGGTTATTAATGATTATTAATGATTATTTAGTTTAAGATTAATCAGACGGTGTATGTTAATGCTTCTAATTAATTCTATGTTGAGTGTTATAATGAGATTATTGAGTGTTGTGCTATGTGGAATGTTATGTGTGTTGATGTTAATGCTTCCAATTAATGATTAATGATAGTGCATGGAATGCTATGTGTAATGAGATTATTGAGTCATCTGATTTATGCCATGATGGTGAGTCATCTGATTTATATGTGGCTATTGTGTTATCTTGAGATTGTTGAGATTAATGATTAATCATAATGCCTCGAATATCATGAGATTATTGAGATTGTTGAGTTATCTGATTAATGATAATGAATGATTAATGATTTATGTAATGATTAATGATTAACTGTTATTGTGTCAGATGTCTTCTAAAAATGATGCAGAGCTCATTGGCACGAATTTGAATACTCTGAATAAAAGACGTCGGAGAAGAGCTTATTATATCATGATGGTGAACACAAGTGTTTGTATTGTACTCAATCACAATTCTCATTATCAAGAGAAGACCCATCGCCTGACATCATCTAACACAGGAGATAAATGGGTTGAAGAACTATTGGATGGTCATCCTGTCCGATTTCATGATAACTTCAGAATGTCGAAAGATATTTTTTTAGATTTACTTCAACAATTAGTCGTATCTCATGATCTACAAAGGTCGAGGAGTACTAATGCAAGAGAAGTGCTTGCGATCACAAAAAATATTATGGCGCATAATATGACAATGAGGGATTGCAGTGAGTGTTTTTAGCATTCGACAGAAACAATAAGCCGATATTTTCACAATGTTTGACAGCTTTAATAAAGCTATCACATGATCTTATTGCGCCGGTTGACGGACAATTTACAAATATCCCTGCAAAGATTTTAAACGATGATCGATACATGCCCTACTTCAAAGATTGCATTGAAGCAATCGACGGGATACATGTTGATGCCCACATCCCAGTAGACGAACATGTTCCCTACATTGGACGTCATGGTTATACCTCTCAGAATATTATGATTGTATGTGATTTCGATATGGAATTCACCCTTGTCATGGCTGGTTGAGAGAGTTCAGCACATGACAGTCGTATTTTTCATAGTGTAATTACCGATCGACGCTGGAATTTCCCTCATCCACCACCAGGTAACGTGTAATAAATTATTTTTGATTACAATAATCGTACTTTACAATTTATTAATACATTTTTGAACACACAGGAAAATACTACTCGGTGGATGTTGGTTATCCATTACAGTTAGGATTTATTAAACAGTACCCAAAAACAAGATATCATTTGCAAGACTTTGCGCGTGGCCAACGTCTGATACAAGGACGAAAGAAAATATTCAAACACACGCACTCGTCATTGTGTAGTGTGATAGAACGAACTTTTGGAGTGTGGAAGAAGAAATGACGTATTCTTCGTGATATGTCACAGTATGGTTTCAAAAAACAGCGGAATATTGTGATCTCAACAATGACACTGTATAATTTTAAACGCAGACATCATTCTAATGTAGACAGTCATTTCTACCGATGTGATAATGATGAATGCTTTGTATACCCTCATGCGCGTCTGATTAGGCAAGGGGTACAAATGACAAGCAACTGAAAGAGGGAGAACAATGAAATTGGTCGGGGTGGAAGGAGTGAATCAAGTCAAATGGTGACATTGCGTGACTCCATTGCCGAACAACTTTATGAAGACGTTGAAAATTGAGTCTGAACATGTTGCATATTTATTTTGCCGTTCAATTTTCTAAAAAATTATTTTAATGCATTTTATTTAAATTGTATGTGTTATATTTTTAAAGTTTGACGCTTTAACTGTCACTGGAATGATGTTTTCCCAAACAGATAAATTATTTTACAGTTTTGAACCTGATTGCAAATAGAGGTTACCTAAACACAAACTTAGTTTTGAAATCTCCCTTTTGAACTGCTCCCTTTTAAAACGACACCGATATCCCAAACAGACCCTTAGTGTTTGTTCTCGCGTATGAGCATAGAGGGATTTGATGTCCATTTTTTTTTCAAAGTTGAGACGGAGCTTTTTAAGACGGAGGTCATTGATGACATCTATGCCTTAAGATATCGGAATGATGCGTGCTTTTTAGATTGCAAAACACAGACAGTTTTAGGTCCTTAGAGCGGAGTGGTGCCTCTAAAAAAGTGGGAATAAAATAGAAAGGATCCCGATCCCAACCTCGATTGGATCGGTCGAATGGATCAACAGCCGGTCCAAGTCTGAAAAGCGAAAAAAAACCCTGGATGATAATTAAGCATAAGCCGGAGTCAGCACTCTACTTGTCGTGGTTTGCTCATTGTTGTGGTGGATTTACAAGTTAACCCTCGCAAAAAAGACACCAATCACGACGGTCACACGTGGCCTATCATTATCAACTATTATTTGCAAAGCAGCAAACAACAGCCCCGCCAACTTGGGGATCTGGGAGCTCATGTGAATGCCACATTGGCATCCCCCTTTTTTTAAAAAATAATAATTAAAAAAAGGAAAAAAAACTTTACATTTATTTAGGTGAGTGTTATCCGCACTACAGTTTTGGTTATCCGCACTTTTTTTTCTCAATTTTTCGTGCCTTTTAGAAATACGTCTTCTACATGCATTTTTACGAAAAGTGTTCAACACCAAAGTTGTAGATCTCATCGAGATCTACAACTTTCGTGTTAAACACTTTTCCTGAAAATGCATGTACAAGACGTATTTCTAAAAGGCGTGAAATCTGGGTGTATTTCCAAAGTACGTCTAGTACATGCATTTTCAGGAAAAGTGTTCAACACGAAAGTTGTAGATCTCGATGAGATCTACAACTTTCGTGGTGAACACTTTTCCTGAAAATGCATGTACAAGACGTATTTCCAAAAGACGCGAAAAATTAGAAAAAAAATATTTGCGAATAACCAAAACTGCAGTGCGGATAACAATCACCTTTATTTATCGTTAGTTTACAGTTCATAGTTGGCTTGCAGAATCTTAAATTTTAGGCGCACGTGGAAATGCACACGGTATCGGGACCAACCATCGTGATTGGGTAAGCACTCCGTTGGGCCCAACCATGTGCCAATCATATTAGTTTTGTGCTCGCACGTGGATGGCGACAGCATAAGGGTCAGCGAGCCGGACGGTTGGTGGAGCACTGGAGCCACGATGACCAAGTCCATCATCCAGTGTCATTAATATATATAATATAATATCTTTAATCGTAACGGTTGCCCGCACTAATTAATCCTTAATCGTAATTAATTGAATTTCAAGTTTTTGGGGCGTTGAAAAATGCTCTGGATTTTGATAGCGGATGTTATTTTTTTGTAATTTCATATTAAATTTAAAACTATTAGGCCTTACTCATTTAGCCCTAAAAGTTCTGGTTCGGTCCGACCTGGTCTGATGAGCCGGATGAGACGAACCAAACCTTTCAACTTAAGGAGTTTGCCTCAGGGGAGGATCTAAAGGGAGCGGGCTTGGTCCCTCACCTCCCTCGGGCTTGGTCCCTCACCTCCCTCGAGAATTTTAAAATATTGTAAAAAAAAGCCCACTAGCGGCCAGGTTTTCACACCATGATCGACTAGGAGAACTACGGACGGTGATCGCCGATCTCCTAGCAATGAACGGCATGGTCCGATCACGGCGGTTGCTCTCCGGGTCCCAAGGGCAGGGAGCGTCTTTATAGCTTCCTTCTACTTTTTTTATGCATTATATTAGAATAAAACTATACTTATTTAAAACATATCAAAAAATTATATATATTGATTACCCCTCCTCCACAGCTTTTCTTTTGAGAATGCAATTCCAATTTTGCGCCCGTTGGAATGATATTGATGGTAGGTCATGTAATTTTAATTTCATTTATTGGGTGTGTATTATCACAACTATATATATTGATTATGTGTTTATTTTCATTATGTATATATTTAATTGCATGAGATTATATTATGTAAAAGAATTGTTAATTTATAATGCACATTTAATTACATGAATGCTGGTTGATTATGACGTTGATAATCCATGATCTCTAAATTAATGATCCTAATCAGAATACCAACTCCAACTCACGAAAATATTTATTAATCATATTGCAAATAACACTAAGTTTTTTTGGTATATATATATATATATATATATATATATATATATATATATATATATATATATATATATATATATATATATATATATATATATATATACACGATATATATTATATACGCTCGAGCTTTTTTTTGGGTAAAAAAACTCGAGCGCTGCGCGACCCGGCGAAGCCCTGCTATATCGCGCTGGAGCGTCTTCCGCGACGAAATCAACACCCGCCCCGTCTTCGACCGCGACCTAGGTCATCTCCATCGCGGCTGTAGCTACTTCCTCGACGAAATCAACACCCACACCGGCGACCGACCGCAACCTTCTTCCTCGACGAAATCAACACCCACCCCGGCGACTTTCTGCGACCTCGAGCGTAATCACGCGCTGGAGCTTCTTCCGCGACGAAATCAACACCTGCCCCGACGACTGTCCGCGACCTAGGTCTTCTTCTCCCGCCCCAGTTTCAATCCCCTTTTGCTATTTGCTGGACATCCTGGTTCTCATTTCCTTGATCACGCGATTTGCTGGATATCCTGGTAAGAATCCCGACCTATTTTCTTTCAGCCCCAGTTTCAATCCCCAGTTTCAATCCCCTTTTGCTATTTTCACTTTTTGATGGATTGAATGAACCCTACCTGAATGATCCCGACCTTGTTCTCATTTCCGCAAGGCTTTTTTGATGGATTGAATGTATCCTGACCTTGTTCTCATTTTTTCTGTTACATATTTCTTGATGGATTGAATGCTTTTTATGATTTAATGTTCATTTTTTTAGTTATCTTTGATAGGATTTGTTGTTCCTGACCTTGATTTAATGTTCATTTTTTCTGTTACATATTTTTTTGATGGATTTAATGTTCATTTTCTTGCTGGACATCCTGGTTATTTTTGATAGGATTGAATGTATCCTGGGAAGATAGGATTTGTTGGTGTATTTTTGTGTATGGAGGTGTCTTTGTGTGTATGTATTTATTTTCCTGTGTATGCAATTAGTGTGTGTATGTGTTTGTAACTATTTGTGTGTGTGTATACAAAATATTAATGCTTGGTCAAATTGTGTCCAAATGATTTGTGCTTGGTCTATATTTTTCTTTAATGTGTATGCAACATTATGATGGAATTATAATGTATATCTACTACTTCTACTGTACAGCTTCACTTCATCCTCAATGACTTCACAGTCATCAAATTCTGAAAGTATGGATGCTGTTGTAGCTGAAACAAATACAGATTCTACTGAGTGCAGTGTTACTAAACCATATGTTAGTTTGGTGTTTGAAAGTGTTGATGAGGCATATTGGTTTTATAATAGTTATGCTCTTAATTTAGGATTTGGAATTAAGAAAGGTTCGACTTCTAAATCATTTACTTCAGGAGATGTTATTGCTAGAAGATTCGAATGTAATAAGTCCGGTTTGAAGCCTTCAAAAGAGGGCGAAGGATCTTCAACGAGAGCACATCGATTGGCAAGAGTTAATTGCAAAGCCAAATTAGATATTCGCAAGAATAAAGAAGATAAATGGGTTGTCACTGGATTTATACAGGAGCATAATCATGAGTTAGATACTCCCAGCAAAGCTAAGAGACATCGCTCACATAATGTACTTCACAAAGATAAGGAAGTTAAAAAATTGATGGATCAACTTTACAGTGCCGGAATGGGTCCTGCTAAGATTGCCAAGATTTTAAATGAAACCAATTTTAATAGCTCAATATCTGCAACACAAGTTTCAGCACATTTGAGTGAACACCGCAAGAATAACATAGGAAATGAAGGTGCCTCGGTGTTTGCATATTTAAAGAAGCAGCAAGAGTTGGATCCAAACTTCTACTTCGACATAGAATTGGATTCTAATTTAGTACTTCGTTCTTTTTTTTGGGCAGATGCAAGGTCACGAAATGATTTTTTAACATTTGGGGATGTGGTTGTGTTTGATGTTACTTATAAAACAAACAAATTTATGATGCCATTTGCACCCTTTACAGGTGTAAATCATCATAGACAGTCAATTTTATTTGGTTGTGCTTTATTAGCAGATGAGACAGAAGAAACTTTTCATTGGTTGTTCCATCAGTGGTTGAAGTGTATGTTTGACAAAGCTCCTAAGGTTATAATTACCGATATGGATGGAGCTATGTACAATGCAATTAAAAGAGTGTTCCCGCAAACACGTCACAGATTTTGCTCATGGCATATAGGAAAACACCTAATCGAGCATGTTTTTGAAATCCGAGATATTCATGGGGATTTCAAGAAAGATTATTATGAATGGTATAATAGCAAGGATGTTAGCACGTGCGAAGTAAGATGGAAAATATTTACTCAAAAGTACAACATTGAAAATAGTAGTTGGTTGTCAAAGATGTGGGCTCGAAGACAACATTGGGTTCCAGCTTATTTAAAAGGCTATTTTGTTGCAGGAATGACGTCGAGCGGTCGGAGTGAAAGCATCAATGCATTTTTTGATGGTTTTGTAAATTCTAAAACGCAATTATTAGAATTTATAACTCAATACGAAAAGGCACTACAGTCACGCCATCAAGCAGAAGAACAAGAAGATTTCAAGACCTTGAATTCCGTGGCAAACTTGTTGACAAGCTATGCACTTGAAAGAAAAGCAGCACAATTTTATACTAAAAATATGTTCAAGCTTTTTCAACAAGAATTTAAGCAGAGTTTAGAATGTTGGTATGAGGAATTAAATGTCTTTGGTACCACCACGACATTTAGAGTTGGCCTTTCTTGTGAGGAAGTAAGCAATTGGTGCAATGTTATCTACGATGATAGCGATACAAGAATAATTTGTGAATGTGCAAAATTTGAGACAGATGGATTTTTATGCAAACACATTTTGCACATAATGATTGCTAAGAAACATTTACAAAGTATTCCCGAGTTATATCTATTGAAGCGATGGTCTATTTCTGCTAGAAGTCAAACGAACAATGAAAAATTGGTGGATAAGAGTGATATTGTGACACCCATGATGAAATGGAGGCTAACTAGTACCCAAACAAATATTTTCAATCATGCAACTGCATCAAAGGAAACATATGAACTTGTTATGTCATCATTACATGATTTGTTGGAGAATATAAAAGATTCATCACACGGCTCAGAACCTGCGAGTATTGCCAGTCAAGTAGAGTCAACTCCATTTATTTCAGGATCGTATGGTATTTCTATTCGAGACCCTACCACTGTGAAAACTAAAGGAAGGCCAAAAATTGCATCAAGAATTGAATCGGGTATAGAAACCTCTCAAGCACAAGTTAAAAAGAGGACATGTGGTACATGTGGTGGGAAAGGGCATTACTCAACAACATGTCCGCAAAAAGATCAAGGAATTTCGTCAACTTTACTTATTTTACTTTTTAATAACTATATTGTTTATCTCTATTAACACTTCATTTTTTTTTCTTAAGCAGGTTGATACTTTGAAGAAAGACCAATTCTAAATGTATGTAATACTTGTACTAATTCAACACTCTCAAACACTTTGGAGGTCTCATTTGCTTCCATCTTTCCTATGGCATCATATAAATGTATGATCCTTGCAGGTCAATCGTGGGGACGATGATACTCAAAAAGCTTGGGCTGGAGCGCCGAGGGGGAGAAAACAGAAGAGGAGAACTTGAATTGCTTTGCTTAGTCATACTACAGTTGTTGTAGTTTGAGAATATCAATGCAGATTGTATACATATGCACGCTTGTTGTAGTTTCAGAATATCAATCATAATACTATAATGAATATGCATGCTACAACAGCAACACAATTATTAGATTGTGTTAATTGATAGATTCACCAAAAAGCTGTGTATATATGTAGCAACACTTTTATTTCAGGTTTTTTATTAAGATTAAGACTGCAAGCGTGTTTCTTTCCTTGTTGTAGTTTGAGTGATGTCAAAAATCTTTGAGCTCATGTACATTTTCTTTGCTAAACTCGCCAAACTAAATTTGTACGTCATATTTTGCATCCTTATGATTGTCAAGGGATCACCAAAAATGTCAAAATGTGTTTTAAATTCGCGCTTTATACTCCGCTTGACGTCATTATGGGAAAAATGTGTTCAAATATTTAATATACATACTCAAGCTTTTTTTCCCTAAAAAAAGCTTGAGCTTATATTAGACAAACCCATATATATATATATATATATATATATATATATATATATATATATATATATATATATATATATAATGTATATCTCTACTATTATGCAAAAACTAATCTTTTGTGAAACATTGCAAATATCTTTGGTGAAACATTGCAAATATTTCTATATTGCCCTTATTGTATTCATAATTACACAAATATACATAACTTTATATTAATATATTATAAAGTCAATATTCTTTTAGGTAATTACACAACTTTGTAATATTTAAATACAAAAAATAAAAATACTAGGTATCCTAAACCTATGACCTATAGCTAGAAATGACAAAAGAAAGATTAATGTTTTAACGTTAATAAAAATACTAGGTATCCTAAACCTATAACCTATATATATTTCACTATTATAAATGAAAAGTTGTATTTGGTGAAACATTCAAAAATATCAATTATACCTTCATTTTTATATTTTAATAACTTGACATATATTATAATTTATTTCAAAAAAAATAAAATACAATGTTCATTTAAGTAATTACACTATCAAAATTAGAAGTAATGTTGAAAATTCATTTAAAATCAAAAAAGTTTTTAGTAGAGCTCCTACACCTACTATGATAGATTGTCATTAGACATGTCAGCGGTCTATTCAAAGAAGGTTGTCATTAGGCATATCAGTGGTATTTTCGAGGAGATGACATTAAAACAATCAACTTTATTAAAGTCAAAAATAATATTTTTAGGTCAAAACGTATATTATTTTACAAAATAAAAATTGTAATTTTTATGTATATTTTTTACGGTCATTTTGAGTACTCATATGTATATGTTGCGGACGCAGTCCGCTTTGATGCGGGCGCAGTCCGCTTTGATGCGGGCGCAGTCCGCTTTGATGCGGGCGCAGTCCGCTTTGATGCGGGCGCAGTCCGCTTTGATGTGGGTGCAACCCGCCTTAATGCGGGCAGAACCCGCACCGACCCGTCGGGGGAGGGCAAAGCCCGCCGTTGCCGGCTGAGTACTATCACGCATGGCCATAGGGGCGGAGCCCCGTGTCAACGACAAATATCGTCGCCCACGACAAATGTCGCCGCCCACGACAAATGTCGTTCCCACGACAATTGTCGTCGCCTACGACAAATGTCGTCCCCACGACAAATGTCGCACCACCGACGAATGTCGCACCCCACCGAATCTCGCACCCCGCCGAATGTCGCACCCCGCCGATTGTCGCACCCCCGTCGAATGCCTCGCACCCCCGCCGAATGCCCCCAGGGCCGAAGCCCCGTGTCTGTCACTTGTATATATAAGCGGACTGCGCCAGCAACCTTTCGGGCCAGAATCTGACAAGAAATATTGCTGGCTCAAATTTTGAAATTTATTAGTATTATATTCAATTCGAGCCAGCAACCTTTCGGGCCAGATTCCGGCTAAATCGTGCAAATTTTGGAAAAATGTTCAACATGAAAGTTGTATATCTCGTTCTTGGCTATAAAATGCAAATATTATTTGCCTAATTCCGACATGTATTGTGGGAGAACCAGCTCAAGCTTTTTTAGGCTTAAAAAAGCTTGAGCTTATATATTCCAAACTCATAGACATACAGAATAACATATATAAGCTCAAGTTTTTTTAAGGCTAAAAAAGCTTGAGCTGGTTCTCTCATAATACATGTCGGAATTAGGCAAATAATATATGCATTTTATAGCCAAGAACGAGATCTACAACTTTCATGTTGAACATTCTTTCAAAATTTGTACGGTTTGGCCGGAATCTCGACTGAAAGGTTGCTGGCTCGAAATGAATATAATAATAATAAATTTCAAAATTCGAGTCGGCAACCTTTCGGGCCAGATTCCGGCTAAACCGTACAAATTTTGGAAAAATGTTCAACATGAAAGTTGTAGATCTCGTTCTTGGCTACAAAATGCATATATTATTTGTCTAATTCTGACATGTATTGTGGGAGAACCAACTCAAGCTTTTTTAGGCTTAAAAAAGCTTGAGCTTATATATTCCAAACCCATATATATATATATATATATATATATTCTTTGTACTGGCTTGCGAACAAAATGACAATCGATTTCAATATGTTTAGTGCGTTTATGTAAGACAGAATTTGTCGCAATGTGGATGACCGATTGACTATCGTAGTGGAGTATAATTGGCTCATGATGTTCAACTCCCATTGAAGCTAATAGAGATTTCAACCAAATGAGTTCACTAGTAGTGGCAGTCATAGCCCTATATTCTGCCTCTGCGGATGACCGTTAAACAGTAGTTTATTTTTTTCGTTTTCCAAGAGAGTAAGGAGCCAAGCATGATGAAGTAGCCGGTCACAGATCGACAGGTGATAGGGCAACTGGCCCAATCTGAGTCACAAAAGGCATGCAGGCATAAATAACAGTCAAATCGAAGTAAAATTCCCTGCCCCGAATGTCCCTTTATGTACCGAACAACGCACAAGGCTCCATCAATGTGCACCTGCCGAGGTGCATGGGAAAATTGAGACAAAACATGAACTGAATAAGAACTTTCCGGCCTAGTGATGGTGAGGTAAATTAGTCGCCCAACGAGACGTCGATAGGCCCCGTCATCCGCACAGTAGTTCCCTTCAGCTAGGCCCAATCGATGTCCTTGGTCCATGGGACTTGCGGTCGGCCATCCGAGTAAGTTGGTTTCGGAAAGGATATCCACTGCGTATTTGCGTTGGCATAAGAGCATGCCCTTGGATGATCAAACGACTTCTATACCTAGAAAGTAATTCAATGCCCCAAGATCTTTGATATGGATGCATTTGTGTAAATAATTTTTGAAAGAAGCACAAGCCTTTTAATTGTTTCCTGTGAGGAGTATATCATCAACGTAGATTAAAAGGCTCAAATGGACATCCTTTTGATGAAAAACAAACAAGGAATAGTCTGTGCGAGATTGGACAAATCCATATCGTCGAAGTGCATCACTTAACTTTGTAAACCAATTGTGAGAGGCTTGCCTCAATCCGTATATGGACTTACATAATCGACAAAACATTCCATCATTGGTGGAGTAAAAACCAGGAGGCCATCGCATGTAGACCTTTTCAGCCAAATCGTCATGGAGAAAAGCGTTGTTGACATTCATTTGATGTATTTCCCATCCCCGAGCAACAACAACAAATAAGTAGACACAGACGGATACGAGTTTGGCAACGAGGGCAAAAGTCTCATGGAAGCCCAAGCCCTCAATTTGAGTGTATCCTTTCGTTACCAAACACGCTCTGTGTCTTTCAATGGTACTGTGGGCCTTATATTTAATTTTATACACTCATTTGCAATCAATATGCGTCTTTCCGGCAGGTAGAGCTTCCAAAGTCCATGTATTATTTGCCTCAAGAGCCATGATTTCTTTAGCCATAGCAGTTTGTCATTCAGGACTCTTCATGGCCTCGATGTGATTTTTTAGTTAGAAGGCAGAGTTAATTGCCGTTTAAAATGCCTTGTGCCTCGAAGAAAAGTTAGAAAATTTTACATAATTCATTAAGGGATATTGTGTACCTGAGGAGCTGTCATGGAGTGGCGAACATGTGGGGCAGGTATGTTTATTTTTTGCCTTTCTTATGTAGATTTGAGTAATTCCTCTGTTGGTTAGTTGTTTGTGGGTTGATTTAGGCGGATGCTTGTTTGAATTTCCACAAACTGCTGCGAAAACAACATAGTCGTCCAGTTTAGCTGGGCGTTTAGTCAAGTGGTCCGGCCTCTCTTCATTTTTGCCATTGTTCTCCAGGTACAAACTAGTAGGCTCCCCAGTGTTTGGAGTGGTGCATGTCGGCTTCTCCAAAATGTTGATGTCTTCACTGATATTTTTTGATTTTATATTAGGATCAGCTGCTTCAAAGTTTTCTCCAAGTTCACCTCCTCCCCTTTCAGTGTGGTATTGATGAGGTTGTTTTTTGATGTTGAAGGGGAATTCTCCCTCATGAAACGAGACGTACATCTCAAGAGACAAAAAAGACGTCTCGTTCAAGATCGTAAAGTTTTCATCCCTTCTTGTTGCAGGGATATCCAACAGAAATATAACGACGGCTTTTAGTCCCAAATATATCTTGTTGGGTATTGTATCCACACTCACCTAGATTTGCATGAAGTCACCCATGAACTAAGTTGAATCCAGTTGTATTTGATATTTCTCTTTAGCCATATGCTTGCAGGTGTACACTTTAAGTATAGACCAATGTCAGTCTACAATGGGTCATCAAACACATAACTTCACAGTGTAATCCCTCACTGTGTAATCCAAGGTGTTGACTCATGTGTAGCCTCTCTATTGGAATATACTTAACCTCAAATCACTTGGAGAAAAGGACAAAAGCTGAAGCTGAAGAAGTTTTATTTGAAAATATTTTTCTGTAACTTAGAATTTTTGCTAAGTCATTTTTGCTCGAGAAGTACAATAGTGCTCGAGTAAATTACAACTCTAGGTCTCGAGAAGTTTTTAAAGTGCTCGAGAAAAAGCTCAGCTTGCTCGAGAACTTTTTCTTTCAAATCTGGCTAAGTCATTAATGCTCGAGAGAAAGTTTTCCTTTCTCGAGAAAATGACTTTGCTGCTCGAGAACTAGAATGCTGTGCAAAAATATTTCTAAGGAAAAGTACTCGAGAAATATAACTCTTCTTCTCAAGAAAAAGTCTACCTTTCTCGAGAACTATTTCTCTGTTGTTATTTTTCTAAGTTCCTGTGCTCGAGAACAGCTTTAGCTTCTCGAGTACTTTCCTCCAGATTTTCCTCTATGTTCAAGTGCTCGAGAAATAATCCATTTGCTCGAGTACTCTAGTCTTCAGGATTTTGATTAAGTCTTTGTGCTCGAGAAGTTTCAAGTTCTCGAATACTTTCTTTCCAGTACTCGAGCAAGTTTACTGTGTGCTCGAGTAATCCAGATATACTTTTTCTTCTAAGTATAAGTGCTCGAGTAGTACAATTAGTGCTCGAGAAAGTTATTTTTGACAGTATGTTTTTCTAAGTCTCAGATCTCGAGACAATCATTTCTATTCTCGAGAACTCCTTGATTCTGTGCTCGAGAACAACCTTCAGTTCTCGAGTACTTCTGACTTGATCTTTTTCTAATTCTGAAAATCATTCTATTTTTTCCAATCCTTAATCTGTCATCATCTGATTGGCCCACGTGGCATTAATTTCAATACGATTTGATTTCTGACCGATTAGGCTCCCTATAAAAGGTCTAATCAGTCTCTCTTTTCAAAAAGAATTTTTTTATCATCATTTATCTTTTCTCTCTCTTCAAGAACGTGAAACGAAAAAGGGCCGAAAAACCCTAAGTTCTCGATTCGTCTTCCCGGTCGCCGCCGCTCACTGTTTCCATCTGGAAGGCCGCCGACGAAGAGAGATCGACGAAGTGACACATAGAATCGAGATCGACCTCGACCTCTTTCGAATCTCTTGATTCCGTGTGTTCCGAAGAACCAGATCTCAAGATCGACGACAGTATCTTCTCCGACTGATTCCTGACAGAGCCGCCATTGTTGAAGGAAGAAGAGACGTCAAGATTTTCTAGATCTGTCACAGTTTTATCATTTTCTGTAAATCTTTATTCTGTAGGAGATTCTTCTCCGAGTTGTAGGAGTTTTCACTCCGAGTATTTGTTGTAGGAAGATTGTGCTTCCGAGTGTAGATCCGGGTTGGATCGAGTTGTAAGATTTCTATAATCTGAGATAAGTGGAGTAGCCGAGTCTAGTGCGTTACTAGATCGGTGAGAGGGAAAGTGGAGTACCCAAGATCGGGGAACCACTATAAATCTTGTGTCGTCTGTGCTTGTGTTCTTTTTGTGTGTGCTGCGATTAGTTTTATTTTATTCCGCAAAAGACGTCGCAATCACCTATTCACCCCCCTCTAGGTGATAATTTAGACAACTAGTCAACTTTCAATTGGTATCAGAGGGACGTTGATCATATAAAGGTTAACACCTTGATCAGATCTGCCCTAAGTTGTCTAAGAAGTTAGCCAAGCATGGATAAGGCAAAAGATTTTGCAAAGCTTCCACTGTGCACCAAGACAAACTTTCCCATGTGGAAAGAAAGAATTAAATTCTTTATGGAAGCTGTGGATCCAAGGATCTTTATGATAGTTGAAGAAGGTCCCTATGTTCCCATGACAACCTCCACAATAGATCCTACTCTAAAGGTACCAAAGAAACTGATGGATCTTGACAAAGATGAGATTGCACTTGTCTCGTTGGACAAGAAAGCTAAAAACATCATAGCAAGTGCAGTTGATGACTCTATGCTACTGAATCTGATACATTGCCAAAGTGCTAAGGAAATGTGGCAGTGTCTGTTAGTCCTGATGGAAGGCACTGAAGAAGTAAGGGATGACAGAAGATCCCTTCTGAATCAAAAATATGAAGCCTTCAGACAAGGACCAAAGGATTCAATCACAGATACTTTTGAGAACTTCAGCAAAATTGTTAATGGTCTGAAGGGGTATGGCAGGAAGTTCACTAATGGTGACCTGAATGACAAATTCCTCAGATCCCTGACGAAAGAGTGGGATACCAAAGTATGTGCCATTCGGGAGTTTGGCAGACTAGCAGAGACTGACCCACAGAATCTCTTCGGAAAGCTGATGTCTTATGAGATGCAAATAAATACAAGAAAAGCCGAAGAAGAGAAGAGCAGATCCTCTTCAAAGGATAAGACTGTTGCCTTGAAGGCAGAAAGCACAAAAAAGGTCAAAGCTCAATCATCTACTCCTGCTCAGGAAACAATTGAGAGTGAAGAAAGTTCAGAGCCCAGTTCATCAGGCTCAGAGTTGTCTGAAGGAGAGTTCTCTCTCTTATCAAGACAGTTCAAGAAGTTTCTGAACAAAAAGAAGAATTGGAGAGGCAAGGATGCCTCACATAGACGATCACATTATGAAAGTGATCGAAGAAAGAAAGGCTCAAGCAGCCATGACAGGTATGTTCCTAAACAGAACAAACATGTTTCATCTGACATAGTTTGCTATTGTTGCAACAAGCCAGGTCATATGATTGCTGAATGCCCTCATAAGAAAAGAGAAGGAGGAAAGAAGGAAAGCAAGAAACCCTTTCACCAAAAGAAGAATGAAAGGAGCTTCGTGGCTAAGAAAACAAAGACCCTCAGCGACTCAGACTCCTCGGAGTCAAGTGAGGAAGAAGAAGCATATTTTGGGCTGATGGCTCAAACTGATGAGGAGACAGAACCCCAGTACACTGGGAAGGTAAACTCTCACACACCTCTTTCTGAATCTGAGAGTTCTGAACATGAGAATGAGGACAGCTTTTCTGACGATGAGTCTGAACTCATGGTTCAGTACAGAGAGCTGATCAAGGCCTACGACAAATGTCGAAAGGTCGTGAAAGCTCAAGCCAAAGAGATTAAGTCTCTTAAGGCAAGTGAAAGCTCTTTGAGAGAAGAAGTTCTTGAGATGGAATCACTCAAAGGTAAGCTTAACTCTGCCATAAAAGAATTGAATGAGACACTTAGTCTCGTCAGTCTGAAAGAAAAAGTCATTGAGAAACTGGAAGAGCAGTTTGAGGCTGAGAAGAAGCTTGTTGAGAGCTTCTCCAAGCCTAAGACAGTTCTTCCACTGATTGCTGAATTTTCTGCACAGACTGATGGTGCTGGACTAGGCCATGTAGCCTCTTCTAGTAAGACTTCTAAAAGGAATAAGACTCAACGAAAGAATAAGGCAGCCAAGAAAGCCTTAGCCAAAGAAAAAGGGAAAGCCCCTCAAGAACAGACTACCTTTAATAAGGTAATCTACCCGACAAACAAGTTTGATCTTGAGTCCTCCTATGGACACTGGTCTAGGCCTACTTATGTAGAGCCAAAGTCTAGATACCAAGGATGGGCACGTCCTAGAAACTTTGGCGAAAGTGTTTTTAAAGCACCTTATGAAGAAATCAGTCTTCAGAGCTATGGTCCATATAATCATGGTCATAACTTTAAGAGAGCACCGAAAGTGAAAGAAGTTGAAGTCTTGTCCACCAAAGAGAGGAAAGCATGTTCATGTCATCAACATGAAGCATCCACCTCCAGGGCAGCTTCTCCTGCTAGACCTCATGTCAAGATGGTCAAGCAAGAGAAGAATGGACAAAGATACAATAGATTTCATTGTTGGTGTTGTGGCAAGATTGGTCACTTCGCCATCGATTGTTGGTTCAACAAAAGTGTTTATGCTGCCCCAAGAGTTATCAATGTGAGAAAGACCGCTCACGATGCTAACATCGGTAGGGGGAGCAATCTAACAAGAGACCAAGGACCCAAACAAATTTGGGTTCCTAAGGAAAAATAATTTTGTGTTTGCAGGTATGTCCAAAGGCCAATAGAACGCCAATATGGTACTTGGACAGTGGATGTTCTCGGCACATGACCGGAACAAAAAGTTTACTTCAAAATTACTCTCCAATCGAGAACGGACCAAAGGTCATCTTTGGAGGCTCCGACCGGGGAGTTACAAAAGGATATGGTACAATTTCTAACGGTAGCGTATCCTTCTCGGATGTTGCTTATGTTGAGGGATTAGAACATAATCTCATAAGCATAAGTCAATTATGCGACAAAGGATACGTTGTTGAGTTTCATGCCAACAAGTGTTTGATAAAAGCGGTTGATAAACAAGAAACCATTTTATCCGGCACTCGTAGCAGAAACATATTTTGTCTTAATTTTATTTGCTTGGATTCCTCTACCCCAGTATGTCTTCTTGCTAAAGATAGTGCATCTCTTAGTGACCAATGGCACAAGAGATTAGCCCATATTAATTTCAAAACCATTCATAAATTGTTTTCGAAGAATTTGGTGCGTGATGCTCCAAATGTTAAGTGCGAAAAGGAAAGACCTTGTCACGCATGCATTAAAGGCAAGCAAACAAGGGCTACTTTTAAAAGCATTATTGGCAAAGATTCGGACAGGTGTTTACACCTTCTTCATATGGACTTGTTTGGTCCACTGCAAGTTAGAAGTTTAGGAGGTAAGGATTATACGTTGGTTATTGTTGATGATTACTCGCGCTTTGCGTGGGTGTTCTTTTTGAAACACAAGTCGGATACCTTTGATATTTTCACTAATTTTGTCAGGCAAATACAGAATGAGTACAACTGCTCCATTGTCAAAATCAGAAGTGACAATGGAACGGAATTCAAATCTGGGGCCATGACGGAATTTTGTGAAAGCCTTGGTATCCTTCATGAGTTTTCCTCTCCTCGGACTCCACAACAAAATGGAGTAGCTGAGAGAAGAAACAGAACACTCATAGAGGCTTGCAGGACTATGTTGAGTGATGCTTCACTACCGGAATATTTCTGGGCTGAAGCCGTCAACACTGCATGTCACGTGCAAAATCGAGCACTCATAAACAAGAACCATGATAAGACTCCTTATGAACTTTTAAAAGGCAGGAAGCCAACAATATCTTACTTTAGAATCTTTGGTTGTAAGTGCTTTGTACTTAACAACGGCAAGTATCATACCACTAAGTTTAGCGAAAAGAGTTTTGAAGGCATTTTCGTAGGCTATAGTAGCCAAAGTAAAGCATATAGGATCTTTAACAAGAAATCCTTGGTGGTAGAAGAATCAATTCATGTTATTTTTGATGAGATGAGTTTGTTGCAAAGCAACTCGTCTAGTGTGTTACTTGAAGCTGCAGGTTCCAAGATAAATGAAATAAAGTTGGAGGAACCAAGTGAAGAGAAGGGTGATACCTTCATCGAGATCACTTCTCCAACTACAATTGAGAATGAAGATCAGGATATTGAAGCAGTTCAAAGAAATGAAGTCACTCCAGATGCTGAAGATGTTCCAGAAGCTAGGACATTAGAGCTCAGACACTTGAAGGATCATCCAATAGAACAGATCATTGGAAATCCTCGAGACGGTGTCAGAACTCGTAGAGGTACCACTAATGAAAATTTATATTTAAGTTTTCTATCTCAGGTGGAACCAAAGAAGTTTGAGGAAGCAAACTGCGACGCATCATGGATACTAGCCATGGAAGAGGAGCTGAACCAATTCAAACGGTGTGAAGTTTGGAAGCTTGTAACAAGACCCAAAGATAAGAACGTTATAGGAACCAAGTGGGTGTATCGGAACAAGCTAGATGAAGATGGTACAATAATAAAGAACAAGGCGCGTCTCGTCGCCAAAGGATACCGACAAGAAGAAGGAATAGACTTCGATCAAACATATGCTCCAGTGGCAAGATTGGAGGCAATTAGGTTATTTCTAGCATATGCTGCATTAAAAGGTTTCACCGTCTATCAAATGGACGTGAAGTCTGCCTTCCTTAATGGAAACATAAAGGAAGAAGTATATGTAGAACAACCTCCAGGTTTTGTTGATCCAAACTCTCCTAACCATGTCTACTTTCTATTTAAAGCACTGTATGGTCTCAAGCAAGCTCCCCGAGCTTGGTATGAGACATTGTCTACTTTTCTTCTTGAGAACAAGTTCACAAGAGGAAAGATAGACAAGACATTATTTCTTAGGGAAATAAAAGGCAAGATTTTGCTAGTGCAAATCTATGTCGATGACATCATTTTTGGCTCAACTGACGACAACCTTTGCAAAAAGTTTTCTAAACTAATGCAAGGGAAGTTTGAAATGAGCAGTATGGGTGAGTTGAAGTATTTCTTGGGACTCCAAGTGAAACAATCTGAGGATGGAATTTTCATATCTCAGACGAAGTTCACAAAGGAGTTGATTAAGAAATTTGGATTGGAGAACGCATCTACAATGAAAACTCCAATGGCCTCAGCTATGTCTCTGGATAAGGATGAGAAAGGGAAACCTTTTGATGAAACCAAATACAGAAGCATAATTGGGTCACTACTCTACCTTACTGCTAGTAGGCCAGACATAATGTTCTCAACATGTGTATGTGCTAGATTTCAGGTGAACAGTAAGGAATCTCATTACGCTGCTGCAAAGCGAATTTTGAGATACCTTAAAGGTACACCAAATCTTGGCTTATGGTATCCAAGAAGTAATGACAATGAACTGATTGGCTATTCAGATGCAGATTTTGCAGGTAGCAAGGATGATAGGAAGAGCACCTCAGGAACATGTCAATTCCTAGGAAGAAGGCTTATTTCCTGGAGTAGTAAGAAGCAGAATTGTGTCGCAATCTCAACAGCCGAGTCAGAGTACATCTCTGCAGGCAGTTGTTGTGCACAACTGCTTTGGATCAAAAATCAGCTTGAAGATTACAACCTGAAGTTTGAAGACATTCCTCTGATGTGTGATTCATCAAGTGCAATTGTCATTGCCAACAATCCAGTGTCACACAGCAGAACAAAACATATAGAGTTGAGATATCATTTTATACGGGAGCATGTGGAGCGAGGAGATATCAACCTTCAATATGTTCCAACAGATAGACAAGTTGCAGACATTTTCACAAAGCCACTGGATCAGGCCAAGTTCTCTTTCTTCAAGACAGAACTTGGGATGCTCAACAAAGAGGACTAAGGAAAAAGTCAATTCTCAATTGGTATCAGAATTTCAGAAAAAAATAAAGCTAAGTAATTCTTTCTCGGGAACTTTACTTTTGCTCGAGAACGATGCTCGAGAACCTTCGGTTACGAAAATTTCCTAAGTTCTTTTGTCTCGAGAACTTCACTCGGGGTACTCGAGAACTTTATTTCATTCTCGAGAGCGGTACTCGAGTACTTTGCCAAGTGTCAAATTGACTAAGTGGCAGTGCTCGAGCACTCAGACTACTTCTCGAGAACTTAATAAAGTACTCGAGTCTACTTCTCGAGAACTTAATAAAGTACTCGAGCCTACTTCTCGAGCACTTGATACTTACGAAAATTCTTAACCCTAATTTCCCGAGTACAGTTTTTGTTAGCTTTTATTATTTCTTGAAATGCCTAGTAGCAGTCCAGATCATTTCTGCCGCTCTTTTACAATATGTATATAAATAGTCAGATTAAAATCGTTAAATCCACTAATCCCAAAATCCCCAAATTTCTTGTGACCCTTCGCCTCCCGCCGGTGCCGTGAAAACCAGGAAAACCCCACAGTTTTTCTCCGTTTTTCTTCAATGGCTTCATCTTCTTCCATCGCCAAGCTCGGAATCGGCAGTGAACTCCTTCGAGATGGCATTGCAGACATATCCCCAGACTTTCAGAACCTCTTGAACCTCCTGGATATAGCCGGCCTCACTTTTGTCCTAGAACAGAAGTGTCGTCTCCTTCTTCCTCAGGTTCATGAATTCTACCAGAATTTGACAGTCAGCACCAGTGGTCATGTTCTCCGATCTACCGTTTCTGGCATCAAGGTCAAACTCACCGCCTCCATCATCAATCAGTTGCTTCATCTACCTCCAGTCACAGAACCCGAAGACCTAACCCATGCAGACTATGACCGTGCCTATTCCTTCTGTAGAATCGCCGGCATACCCTCTGGTATTCGACGCCCCCAGCTGAACCCAGAGAGCAAATTCCTTCTGGACATCGTCGGCAAATGCCTTCTCTGTGCTACTGGATCAATCAAACATGCTACAGGAGAGATGTTTGATGTGATGACCTCCATAATCTGCAGGAAGCAATATCCTTTTGGCAGACTGATTCTTGATTGATACGGCCAAAATGGATCTACGTAATCACGCAAGTGCACGTGTCGAATCAAGTAATAAAATGATGAGTTGAGTTATCGTTCCTAGAGGAAGTGCAATGTTAGTGCTCGTAATTACTAGCCTTACTTGTTCCTTGAATCCAAGTGGGATACTTTTTTCTTAGTGGATTAATTTTATAATAAAGAAAACTTAAATTAACAATGATAAAACAAAAAAACGATTCTTAGAAAATACTTTTATCAAGGTTGGAGAAATGATCTTGCATGTTGTTTTCCCTTGCCTATTGTGACGAGATTTCGAGTGATATTTAATGGTTCTCTTTATTACTATCTTGCATCGATTTTAAAGTGAAATTCATTATCTCTCGATCTCAGAATTCCGTTTACCCAATTTCCCCTAGTTATCTCTAACTTAGGAAGAAAGTAAATAACATGGCGAGCAAAAGTCAATGATGCTAACCCAAGAGGAAATCTCTTTCACTCTTGACGCTATATTGGAGTTTATGTCACACTTACGCCGCTCCTCTCTCGAATCTTGCAACGCAGTAAAAAGATGGAATTTTGATTTAGAAAACTACGCAACTCCTCTCTCGAATCCCGCCGCGTAGAATAACGGATTCAACCCTAGATTAGCATAACTCCTCTCTCGAATCTCGCCATGCTAATTAGAAGATGAACGCTTGCTCAAAAATTTCCACAAATAAAGGACATAGACTCAATAAAGATAGTGATTCAAACATCCATAAAATAAAATTAAAGTAAAATCATCACAATAAAACAAGGTACTCACATCATACAAGATCCATACGATTAGTTCATGCTAGAGGAATGAAACCACATGAGAAAGATCTTACAAAACATGCTTAAGAACGTTAATTGCTGCAGGAATATGCGTGTAGATCTCGCTTAGACCCTTCTTCCTTCTCAGCGGTGCGTCCAAACCCTAGCCGATCCTCTCCTTCTCCTTCTCCAAGATGATGGCTCCAAGAACTATCTCCCTCTCTAATATTTCGTGCCCCCTTCATTTGGCAAGAGATTCCCCTCAAAAAAACGTCCAGCCCCTTGTCAAGAGATGCCTCCTTTCACATTTCATTTTGGCGCAAATTTCGAATTTTGAACTTTAAATTCGTCCAGGCCTTGTTATGACAACTGAAAATAGGTTGTTGTAACAACTGCATAGCCAAAATATAAATCCAGCTTTTACTTCTCCAATTCAAATTCCAAAGCATTTCTAGTAGGGAAAACATAAACAAATTAGCTCAATTAACATTAAATGAAATAAGTATGAATTTATGCCTATTTAAATCCTTTATTCACATTTATGATGACCTAGCATAAAAATAGGGAACTAGATAACTTCATTTTGGGAAGTTATCACACCTCCACACTTGAACTTTTGCGAGTCCCTAGCAAAGATAATTTATATTCATAATTTGGATGAAGACTAATATCAAAATGCAAATTCAAATGATCATTTATTCTTAATAACACATTAATCAAAGTCTACCCAAGAATTTCAGTTTACTCAACTGATAAGCTTACCAATTAAATAAGAGGTCAATCATTTCACAAATTCATTAGTTAGATAGAAGATAAAGCTCAAGTAGAATGTGTTGTGCATGCTTTTCTTTAGAAAATAAGTCACTCCCTTACACATTTTTTTTTTATTGACCATTCGCAATTACTGAAGAGGGTAAGAATAGGCTGAGCCTTAATTTTAGCCTCCACATGAGTTAGTAGATCAGTTGAAAGTAGGATTGTGATTGGCTTGACTAGCATTTTATGGATGAAATTGATAGAAGAATGGTGTTCCCTAGTTAGTATCCTTAATAGCTCATCAAATTATGAGGTTCATCATACATTTGTTTATATAAATATTCAGAGTTGGGATCATTCCAGGTATAAGTGCACATACATAGGCCACATATCACTATGATGTTAACTCTTATTTTATTTTGCTTATTTTATCATAGTTGGGATCATTCTAAGTATGCATTTACATACCTAGGCCGCATATCACTATGACACAACTTGTTTTCCTCCCTTTTGTTTATTCATCATAGTTGGGATCATTCTAAGTATGTGGACATATACCTAGGCCGCATATCACTATGAATTCTATTATTTTTTTTTTTTGAGAATTTGAACACTCATACTTGATTAACTTACTAAGATACCTCTAGTAGGAACATATGAAATAGAAGCATGAAACAATGTGTATCAAAAAATAATTCAAGCACACATACTCAAGTGGAGATCAAATAGGGTACTACTTAGGCTCATGTCTTGGCTTATATCGTTTACTCAGTTCTTGCTTACCCCTCCCAATATTTGTTTGAGGTCAATATAAAAAAAAATTGGAATGAAAGAAACTTCAAATTTTGAGCATAAAACAAATGTTTAAGTGAGCTTTATCATAAAAAAAATCTAACTTCAAATTCAATAATTGAACTCTTAGAATTACTCGGCTATACCAATCGATTGTCACTGAATATGTCTAGGTTAGATTATTGAGTAATTACAACAGGAATTAAGATCATCCAATTCGTGGTTAAATAAAGTATAGTTCATCCAAATGGTAGGGGTTCTTCAACCCCCACCTCCACACGTAAATCCTTGCTAGTCCCTAGCAAAGATATCTGTGTCTCATGTGATATTAAAGAATAAAGTAACCAATAGGCACAAAAGCATATATATAAAACAAGAGCATTAAACTATAAATAACTTCCCTGAAATTGGAGTGCGCGCTAAGAAAATTTGTCCAAATGCCTTAATGCATAGAAGATCAGTCCCCTTGTCTAATGGTCCTCATCATTAATGTTTGGACAAAATCTGGAGACGAAACATTCTACACAAGCTTTCCCAATTAATAGTTCAAAGGATGAGTTAAAGTGAAAATGCATTCTGATGATAAGTGAGTGTACCAGTGCTATAGACATTATATCAAATAACTACAGGAAAGTAAAGAAAACAAGGCACACCTTGCATATCACAGTTCTCATCTATTTTGACTAGTATATCAGATAACTCAGGGCATAAGATTGTATCAAAGAGCATAAAGCATCACAAAAATTCAGCGTAATCTCTTATCCGTGTAATAATAATTGACAGCCATTAAACTGGAAATTTTTAAAGCAGCACATATACATCCATTGTGCCTCTAAATGGCATAACAATTAGCATCCTAAGTGCCCAATCATAAACAGAGACATGTTTTTTTTTTTTTAAGTAGTGCAGAGCATACACATCATACACATAATATAGCAAGTCAAAGAGAAATTACTGTCAGCATCAAAACGGAACAAAAAGCTAACAAAAATTGCAGCAGGAATGTGCAACATCGAGAGCGTCAAAACACAATCATACCGTGTCACACACACGGGAGAGGAGTTCAGAACACTATATAATCACGGGCAACATTTAAGACAACAATTCCCAAGAAGATTGGGAATCACTCTACTCTTCCTCGTCCTCGGCTTCTTCGTCGTCTTCTTCATCCTCGTCCTCTTCGTCTCCTTCATCATTTGCCTCTCTTTTAACAATGGTTGGGTCAACTCTTGACCCATCTGAAGTAAGCAAGAACCCATTCTTATCGAATTGTTTCCTCATCACGAAACTCGGCTCCGGTGTGGAAAGCTTCAATTTGGCCATGACCTTACTTAAGCTCAAGCGTAAGTCCTCAAACTGTTCTTGGTCGGATAGATAATGACAACGTTGATAAGCCTTTACGTACTCAATCTGCTCCATCATGATGTCTGGGTCGGTTCCACAATCTGCCTCTGGAATATCAATTTCCATTGGGTCGGTGACAGGGGGGCTTGGGGCATGAGCACCCCGTTTTGCTGTCCAAGAACTCCTTCCCTGTTCAGCCGCCGCAACCTTGACATATACATCAACTACCTTTTCATTAATATGGCGCTTTGCTGGCATAAGAATATCTTCGTCCTCCGCTTCCACACCCGCATTTCTACATAACTGAGTGATAAGGGTTGGGAACCAAAGTTGTCGAGGCTTGTCCTCCCTAATTTTCTGACGAAGTTGTGAGGAAATGATCCTCCCCACCCCGAACCGCATGCCCGCTATAATACCATAAATCAGAGCGACTTTGTCCAATGCGACACTGTTTGGGTGACGGGTTGGCATAATGCTAGAATTAAGAAAAAGAAGCCACACTTTAGCCTCCCTACGTAGGCACGAAGTCTTTAATGTTTTTTGTGTCCGACTCACCCATTCCGGTGTTGGAGTGCAACATACAGCGTCAGTGATTTCCTTCAGTGTTACCTTATTGAGAATTTCAGTGTAATCATCATAATCTTGATCTTCCAAATTAAACATCTCGCTTATTTTGCTGGCCGAAAAATTAACCTCGCGTCCCCTAATTGTCACAGTCTCTCCCTCTGTACTCTTAGCGTTGGCATAGAACTCATAAACTATAGTGGGAACAAACTCGGTCCTAGGGTGACAAACTACCTCCCATTGGAGTGTCCGAATCTGCTCAGCATACGCTATACTCCACGACCTCTTTTCCATATGGAATCCTCTTTCAATGATGAAAGGAAGAGACTTCAGTGAGTTAAACCAAATTCCTGCAGCCTCACTGGAGAATTTGACAGATTTGTTCATAACCTCTTTCCCCTTTCTCTTCTTATCTTTCCTTCTAGACGACATTATTCTGCCTAACCATAAACACAGAACCGGAGAAAGAAAAAAATATATATAAATTTCCACCAAGTGCTCCTTTCCATGAGTGCAAGGTTAAGAGTTATACCTCAAAAATCTTCAGGAATGAGTTGGATTCAGATGGTGCACGTGTGCCCGCTGCCCACAACACACTCCCAGAAATCCGATCGCGCGAGGGGTGAAACCAGTGTTGGCGTTGACGTCTCAAAGCTGCTTGGCCGAGTACTTCACTCCACTTCTACCTTTTGACCTAATCAGAAAACCGAAAGAACTAAGTTGGGGCTTGATTCTACTCTGGCGAGGGGTCAAAGGTATTACCTTCAAGAAATTCCTGAAGCCCTTCTCTTACAACTCGCCGCTAACACCGGCTGGAGAATCAGCCCGCAGCGCAGCCTGGCTCGACACCGCCAAAGCAAGGATCGGCCGCCGCCGGCTCCTTCGAAACCGTCGAAGCAAGGATCGGCCGCCGCTTGACTCGACACCGCCGAATCACCGTGATATCGCCGCTGCTCCCGTTGCCCTAAAGTGTCGGCTGGGGGGAGGGGAAATGAGCCGCCGCTTCCTATTTTCTAATAGTTATATAACGTTTTTTTTAAAAAAAAAAAAAAAAAACTTAATTAGCTGCGGGTTTAAGAATAATAACTGCTTTTAATCGTAAATAATGATGGGAAATCATTATTTGTCTTAATTAAAATAAACCCAAACCGCTTAAATGGTCATTTGCGCGCCCGGTTCGGCCAGACCGGCGCTAAACCGGCTGCAGCGCAGATTCAAAGGCCAGGAGACAGAAACTCGAAAGCTGCAACGTATGTTTTCGGGGCGTTATAACAACTGCCTTCTATTTTATGCGAAACCGATTTTTCTTAAATTTCAGACCGGCTCGTGAACCGGTTCAGTCGAACCGCTGCTGAACCGCTCCCAGACAGAAACTTAAATCCTGATACATAAGTTTCAGAGCGTTGTAACAACTGCTGTTTATTTAATGTAAGAAATTTTTATTTTTAAACTTCTGCCGATTTGTCCTGGTTTTCGCCTCTTCCAGCATTTTCCTTCTTAAAAATGATTGAGCGGAGCTAACTAAGATCATATGGCCTTGTTCCCTCCAACAATTTTTATACTAACAAAACAACAAATGTATATATATATATATTATTTTATAATATGATGGGTTGCCTCCCACCAAGCGCCTCATTTAAAACGTCTCGGCAAGACGTTTCTCCTCGTCACTCGTCATTGCAAATTCATGACCGTCGACTCCCGACGATCAATATCAATACGATATTCCTTTAGCCTTTGGCCATTCACCTTGAATTCGGAGCCATCCTTCTCGTTGCAAATCGTGACCACTCCATACGGGTGCACCTGCGTCACTATGAATGGTCCCGACCATCTCGATTTTAATTTTCCCGGGAATAGTTTAAGTCTTGAGTTAAATAACAATACCGATTGCCCGGTCTTGAACTCTTTCACCGTTAATCTTGCGTCGTGCCATTTTTTTTGTTCGCTCTTTATAAAGTTTGGCGCTCTCGTATGCGTTGGACCGAATTTCTTCCAATTCATTAATTTGCAATAGCCTTTTATTGCCCGCCTCTTGGAATTCAAAGTTTAATTTCTTAATTGCCCAATACGCCTTATGTTCCAACTCCACTGGTAGGTGGCACGCCTTCCCATAGATCATTTTATATGGTGTTAATCCGATCGGAGTTTTAAAAGCCGTTCTATAGGCCCATAATGCATCACTTAGCTTTTGTGACCAATCCTTGCGCGTTGCGTTCACCGTTTTCTCTAAGATGGTCTTGATCTCACGATTTGACACCTCGGCTAAGCCATTGGTTTGTGGATGGTAGGCAAGCGCAACCTTATGTGTTACACCATATTTCTTTAGTAGAGTTTTAAATTGTAAATTACAAAAGTGCGCCCCTCCATCACTAATTATTGCCCTCGGTGTACCAAATCTAGTGAAGATGTTAGACCTTAGAAATTTAAGCACCACCTTGGCATCATTCTTTTGGGTGGCTATCGCCTCTACCCACTTCGACACATAGTCTACGGCTAGCAAAATATATAAATTTCCATCGGAGTTGACAAAGGGGCCCATGAAATCAATCCCCCATACATCAAAGATTTCTACTTCAAGGATTCCATTCATGGGCATGCTTGCTCCCCGCTGAAGATTTCCAACACGTTGACAACGGTCACACTGTCCTACAAAATGATGAGAATCCTTGAATAAGGTTGGCCAATAGAATCCTGATTCTAAAACCTTCCTCGCTGTCCGGTCTCCCTTATAGTGCCCTCCATAAGGTGATGCATGACACTTTGCTAGAATACTATGAACTTCCATCTCGGGCACACACCGGCGAATAATTTGATCAGCACAAATTTTAAATAAATACGGTTCATCCCATAGGTAGAACTTCACCTGATGAAGGAATCGCTTCCTTTGTTGGTAGCTAAAATCCGGTGGAAAAATCTTGCTAACTATATAGTTAACAAAATCAGCATACCATGGGATGCTCCCTTCTGTGACTGCGAGTAAACTCTCATCTGGAAAACTTTCCTTAATCTCAATGTGTACGTCTTTCTCACACCCATTCTCTAATCTCGATAAGTGGTCGGCAATCGGGTTTTCTGCCCCCTTACGATCCTTGATCTCAAAATCAAACTCTTGGAGGAGGAGAACCCATCTAATAAGCCTAGGTTTAGCCTCCTTTTTCTCCACTAGATATCGGATTGCCGCATGGTCCGTGTAAACTATGACTGTAGAACTAATTAGATAAGCGCGGAATTTGTCGAACGCAAAAACCACCGCTAGGAGTTCCTTTTCCGTAGTTGTATAGTTCACTTGGGCATTAATAAGAGTCTTACTAGCATAATGAATGGTGTGGAAAACCTTGTCGTGCATTTGCCCCAACACGGCTCCCACCGCATAGTTGCTCGCATCGCACATGAGAACGAAGGGTAATGAGAAATCGGGTGCCTTGACAATGGGTGCCGAGATTAATTTTTCTTTTAACATTCGAAATGCTTCTAAGCACTCATTATTGAAAATAAACGGCGTATCTTTCTCTAGTAAATTGCACAAAGGCTTTGTGATTTTTGAAAAATCTCTAATGAACCGCCTATAGAATCCGGCATGGCCGAGGAAACTACGAATGGCCTTGACATTCGTTGGCGGAGAAAGTTTCTCAATCACTTCAATCTTAGCACGATCCACTTCTAGTCCTTGACTCGATACCTTATGTCCTAATACAATGCCCTCACGTACCATAAAATGGCACTTTTCCCAGTTCAGTACTAAATTAGTCTCAACACAGCGGGCCAATACCCTCCCCAGACATGCCAAACATGCATCGAACGATTTACCAAAGATGGAAAAATCGTCCATGAATACCTCGATGCCATACTCTGCCGGATCAATGCCTCGAGCGATGAGGTCGGATAGTATTGCCAGTATACAACGCTGAAATGTGGCGGGAGCGTTGCATAATCCAAATGGTAGTCTCCTAAATGCAAATGTACCAAAGGGGCATGTAAATGTTGTCTTCTCTTGATCTTCTGGTGCAACCATAAGCTGGTTGTATCCTGAATATCCGTCCAAGAAACAAAAATACTGGCCACCGGCCAATCTATCTAAGACTTGGTCAAGGAATGGTAATGGAAAATGATCTTTTCTAGTTACCTTGTTCAATTTTCGATAATCAATACATATCCTCCATCCCGTGACAGCCCTAGTAGGTATAAGTTCATTATTTTCATTCTTCACAAGTGTTATCCCTCCCTTCTTTGGTACGCAATGCACCGGGCTTACCCACTTACTATCTGAAATAGGATAGATAATGCCCGCGTCGAGCCACTTAATGATTTCCTTCATCACCACCTCCTTCATTGGAGGACTAAGCCTTCGTTGATGTTCAATGGATCCTTTCTCCCCATCTTCTAATAGAATTTTGTGCATACAGATGGATGGGCTAATCCCCTTGATGTCGGCAAGAGTCCAACCAATCGCTTCCTTAAACTCCCTTAGTAACTCAATTAATTTTAACTCTTCTTCCATTTTTAATGATGCATTGATTATGACCGGAAGAGTGTTATCTTTCTCTAGAAATATATACTTAAGGTGTTCAGGTAGTGGTTTTAATTCCAATTTAGGTGGTTCAATGATAGAAGGTTTTATCATTCTTGGTTCGCTTGGCCTAGTTATCACTTCAAAACTCTTATTTGGTGGCAACCTTTCACATGAATTGAGTATGTGAACAACTTCTTCCATTATCTTATCTTCTTCACCCTCGTCGTTAACTAAGATGTCTAACAATCTATGTTCAAAATCTTCTTCCTTGTGTGTCAACCTAGAGGGCACCTCAACTTCTTTAATTAAATAGCATTCTTCTCTATCTTCAGGGAATTTCATGGCCTTAAGGATATTGAAGGTTACCTCCTCTTCGTTGACTCTCATTGTTAGCTCTCCCTTTTGTACATCTATAAGGGTGCGTCCTGTGGCTAAAAATGGTCTTCCTAGAATAATAGGAACTTCCTTATCCTCATCCATATCTAGCACCACAAAATCGGCTGGGAAGATGAATTTATCCACCTTAACCAATACATCTTCAACAATTCCCTTAGGAAAAGCTAACGATCTATCGGCCAACTGTAGAGTAAGAGATGTTGGTGTAATCTCTCCCAGGCCTAATTTTGTGTAAATAGATAAGGGCATCAGATTGATGCTAGCTCCCAAGTCACACAATGCTCTCCCTGAAAATGTCGTTCCTATCAAACATGGTATTGTAAAGCTACCTGGATCTTTTAATTTTTGAGGTAGTTTCTTTTGTAATATTGCACTACATTCTTCCGTTAGGGCGACTATCTCCCTCTCAACGAATTTCCTCTTCTTGGATAAGATGTCTTTCATAAACTTGACATAACTAGGCATCTGTTCAAGAGCCTCAGCAAACGGAATATTTATAGTTAATTTCTTAAAGATTTCCATAGACTTTTGGAATTGCTTATCGAGTTTTGTCTTCGCTAATCTAGATGGGAAGGGAGGTGGAGGATAGATGATTTCTTTCTTTTTATTATTTAGTGGTTGGACTTCAACTATCTCCGGGTCCTTAACTTCTACGGGCTCTTCTTCTTGCAACCCCCTTGGTCCATTTCCTTGTTCCTTTCTCTCGTCATCTCTAGCTTTTTCTAACAGCCCATCTCCACTTTGAATCTCTACCCCACTCCTTAAGGCGATTGCATTACAATGATTAGGAGGTTCCTCTCTTGTTGGGTTAGGCATAGTATCCGATGGTAATGATCCAATCGGCCTTTTGCTTAACGTGGTTGCTAATTGCCCTAATGTGGTCTCTAAAGATCTTAGAGATGACTCAATCCCTCCAATCCTAGACTCATTCTTTTGGAACATCCCCACAATTACTTCGTCAGTTAACTTCCTAGGGTTGTTTTGATTGTTTTGAGGATTCCCTTGGGTTGGATTCAGATTTTGATGAAATCCCGGCGATTGGTTCACTCCTTGATTATTTCTCCAAGAGAAATTAGGGTGATGTCGCCACTCGGGGTGATAATGATTAGCAAATCCCGGGGGAATTTGCCTCTGTTGCCCTCCTATATAGTTGGCTTCTTCCGTTAATAGATTTAATTGTTCCACCGTTAGTGGTGCACTAGGCGCAGGATTAGATAATGAATCTAGCCTCTTGTTAATCAAGTTGAATTGAGATGCCATTTCGGCGGCTAAGGATGTGATTTGATCTACATGGTGCACCCCTGCTAGATTACTTGTTGCTTGTCTTTCATATGCTTGGTAATTATTAGACGTTAAATCTTCTAAAATGGCATACGCATCTTCCGGGTATTTTTTCATTATGGAGCCTCCCGCGGCTCCATCTACTAGAATCATGGTTGCGGTTTGCAACCCGTTGTAAAACGTAGATACTTGCTGGTGTTGTGCTAACCCATGGTGTGGACATTTTCTTAACAACTCCTTAAAACGCTCCCATGCGTCATAAAGAGTCTCCCCATGATGTTGCATAAATGTAGTGATATCCCTAATCAACTTAGCCGTCTTAGAAGGTGGAAAATACTTATTTAAAAATTTATCTTCTAATTGGGCCCATGTGGTGATAGCATCATCGGGTAAAGAGTCCAACCAATCCTTCGCTCTACCTTCTAAGGAAAATGGGAATGCTCTTAATTGAATGGCGTCTGCGGACACACCATTTGCCTTAAACATATCGCATATTGTTAGAAAGGTTTTTAAATGAGAGTTTGCATCTTGATGGCTAAGACCCCCAAATTTGTTTAGTTGAACTTGTTGCATAATGAAAGGGTCCATCTTGAAATTATTGGCTTCTATAGCCGGTCGGGCTATACTCGTGTGCAAACCTCCCCTAAAAGGTGTGTTGTAATCCCTACATGTCATTCTGGGCGGCACGTGTTGATTATTAGGATTAGCTTGCCCGTTATGGTTCACGTGACCCTCTATGTCATCGATAACTTGTTGCCCGTTATGGTTCACGTGACCCTCTATGTCATCGATAACTTGTTGTCCGTTATTATCCATCTCAGGATGATTAATGTTTTCCGTTCTAAGGTTTCTTCGATTTTGTCTACAGGTGCGCTCTATTTCTAAGTTTAGTGGCAATAATTCCGGGTTTCTATACCTTGACATACACCACAAAGCTTTGAAATAAGTGCTAAAAAAAACAAGAAAACAAATTAAAACAAAATACTTGATCTCCAACTACTAAAGTTTAACTAATATTACGAGAAATAAAACACTAAACCAGTTGCGCTTCCCCGGCAACGGCGCCAAAAACTTGATACGGCCAAAATGGATCTACGTAATCACGCAAGTGCACGTGTCGAATCAAGTAATAAAATGATGAGTTGAGTTATCGTTCCTAGAGGAAGTGCAATGTTAGTGCTCGTAATTACTAGCCTTACTTGTTCCTTGAATCCAAGTGGGATACTTTTTTCTTAGTGGATTAATTTTATAATAAAGAAAACTTAAACTAACAATGATAAAACAAAAAAACGATTCTTAGAAAATACTTTTATCAAGGTTGGAGAAATGATCTTGCATGTTGTTTTCCCTTGCCTATTGTGACGAGATTTCGAGTGATATTTAATGGTTCTCTTTATTACTATCTTGCATCGATTTTAAAGTGAAATTCATCATCTCTCGATCTCAGAATTCCGTTTACCCAATTTCCCCTAGTTATCTCTAACTTAGGAAGAAAGTAAATAACATGGCGAGCAAAAGTCAATGATGCTAACCCAAGAGGAAATCTCTTTCACTCTTGACGCTATATTGGAGTTTATGTCACACTTACGCCGCTCCTCTCTCGAATCTTGCAACGCAGTAAAAAGATGGAATTTTGATTTAGAAAACTACGCAACTCCTCTCTCGAATCCCGCCGCGTAGAATAACGGATTCAACCCTAGATTAGCATAACTCCTCTCTCGAATCTCGCCATGCTAATTAGAAGATGAACGCTTGCTCAAAAATTTCCACAAATAAAGGACATAGACTCAATAAAGATAGTGATTCAAACATCCATAAAATAAAATTAAAGTAAAATCATCACAATAAAACAAGGTACTCACATCATACAAGATCCATACGATTAGTTCATGCTAGAGGAATGAAACCACATGAGAAAGATCTTACAAAACATGCTTAAGAACGCTAATTGCTGCAGGAATATGCGTGTAGATCTCGCTTAGACCCTTCTTCCTTCTCAGCGGTGCGTCCAAACCCTAGCCGATCCTCTCCTTCTCCTTCTCCAAGATGATGGCTCCAAGAACTATCTCCCTCTCTAATATTTCGTGCCCCCTTCATTTGGCAAGAGATTCCCCTCAAAAAAACGTCCAGCCCCTTGTCAAGAGATGCCTCCTTTCACATTTCATTTTGGCGCAAATTTCGAATTTTGAACTTTAAATTCGTCCAGGCCTTGTTATGACAACTGAAAATAGGTTGTTGTAACAACTGCATAGCCAAAATATAAATCCAGCTTTTACTTCTCCAATTCAAATTCCAAAGCATTTCTAGTAGGGAAAACATAAACAAATTAGCTCAATTAACATTAAATGAAATAAGTATGAATTTATGCCTATTTAAATCCTTTATTCACATTTATGATGACCTAGCATAAAAATAGGGAACTAGATAACTTCATTTTGGGAAGTTATCATTGATCACATTAGGTCCAGTCTCAAGAAGCCTGGATTTCCCAGAATTATAACCCTTCTACTCAGTGAACTTGACCCAGCAGTGTTCTCAATGTCCAAAGGCAGTGTTCTGCACTACATGAAGAGGCTCACAGTGGACTCCATTAACAGATGGGAGTTGAAATTGCAGAATACCACCCAGGCCACCAGGGCTCAAGAACAAGTTCAGGAAGAGGTTGTCAGGACTCCACCTCCCTCTCCTCATCCAGCAATTGAGGGGGAGCCTGCACAACCTTCCCCAGCTACAACAGTTGTGGTAAAGGATGTTCCAGAGTACAGGATTCCATCCCCCCCTCCAAACCCAGAGATTGTCATCCAGGATGCTTCTCTTGAGGGGGAGCCTGCCTCCATAGATATAGATCTGACTGCCACTTCAGAACAAATTGATGCAATGATCACTGAACTCACTTCTGAGCAACCCAGTTTAGCATCAACAGCTCCAGACTCAATTCCAGATTCTGCTCCAGCCACTGCTCAGGACCCAGCTCCACTTGAACCAGTTCCAGAACAGCCTCAGAAACATGCTTCTCCAGAACCAGATCAGCCCTCCAGTTCACTTCCCCCATCACCTTCTCACCCAGCTGATACCCAAGGACAGCAAGCTGCTGCTTCCTCCACAACCACTCCCTCTTCTTTTGAGCCAATGACTGACATCCCAGAAACTGATGAGGATGTTCAGGAGGCAGAGTCCAGGATTCCTCCAAGGCCTCACTACTCCATCCCAACTTTCCTTCCTTCAGGAAATGAAGAAGATGACAACATCCTTCTGAGAAGACAGCCATCCACTTCTACTGTTGTAATTGAAGAGATCACCCCCAGCAACTCCAATGCACCTTCTCCACCTGCTGCTGCTCAACCACCTCCATCCAGTCTTCCTCCTGCAAGTGCTCCTGCTGCTACTGATTCCATCATAACACTGTTAACACAGTTGTTTGCTGAACAGAAAACCTACATAGACACTGCTGTCAAGAAGGTTCAAGACCAGGTGACTGCACTTGAGAAGGCCATGCACAAAGGCTTTGCTGAAATCTAGGTGAACACAGATACCCTGAAAGAAGCATTTCACAAAGGAGGATTGGCCTTGGATCATACTATAACAAGTATTGGCCACCTCATGGATCAATCAGTTGTGTTGGCTAATAATCAGATTCAGTTGGATAAAAGGACAGATGCCAAGTTCTTTGAGCTGACAGGTGAGGTTGGCACCTTTAAGGAAGATGCTATTGAAACCCTTACTACAGAAGTCAGAAAGGGGGAGGAGATTTTCAAGTCTATCTCAGCTAAACATTCTGAATCCATCATGACCAGAATTACCAATGCCAGCCTTGAAACCCAAGCTGACATAGAAGCCAAAGTCATCAAGGCTCAGAATGCATTCCACACCTCCCTGAAAGAAAATGTGCTGAAACATATTGACTCTGTCAAGTTTCATGCCTTTGATACCTCTGTCTGGATGCACAACAATATATTCCCTGACCTTCAGATTGACCCCAACTCAATTCCCTATCATCTGAACCCAGTTGCAGTCAGAGCAGCCCTTGCTGAAAGCACTCAAGCCTCTGCTGCCCAAGCTGCTGCTGATGCACTGGCTGCTGTCCAAGCTGAAGAAGCTGCTGCTGCTGCTGCCCTTGCTCAGAAGGCCTTCTCTCCATACATTGAACTTCAAGAAACTTTCATGCCAACTGGAGAGGTGTGGGAAGATCTACCTAACCAGCCACCTAATATCCAAACAAAGAAAAGGAAATATGGGGAAGGGCCCTCTGCAAGGAGATCTGCACCTGAACATGATCAAGGCTACAGAAGACATCAGGATGAACCAAGGCAGTATCCAGTACACTCTGAAGTCTGGAGCCCCACCTCCAGGACTTTAATCCTTGAAACTCTGAAGCTGGTAACTCAATTCAGTGAGAGACAACAAGAATTCTACAGCCATGAGGAATGGAGAAAGTATGACAAGAACTGCATTCAGAGGAGGCTGCATGAGTCTAAGTATGGATTTAACAATGCTGCAGCTCCTCCTAAACCTGAAAAGTACTTTCCCAAGCCCAACAGCTACTTTGAGAGACAAGAGCAGAAGAGATGGCAAGAGGGTGAAAGACAAAAGAGACAGGCTGATGGCAAGAAGAAGTAACCTGCACTCTATTTCATAACAGCCTTTGTAACTTTGGGAATAGTGGGATTTAAAAACATTAATCTGAAAAATCTGATTACTTATATACCTATATGTTTCTGATTGTGCTGTGATTCATTTCTGTTATTCCTGCTCTAGGTTATTTTGATTATGTCACATATGTCTTGCTTACTTGTTGTTATGTATTATTTGTTAAGGGATTCAGCTTAGTGTATAGGGTTCTGACTTCTGCAAATAGGGGGAGATTGTTGGGTATTGTATCCACACTCACCTAGATTTGCATGAAGTCACCCATGAACTAAGTTGAATCCAGTTGTATTTGATATTTCTCTTTAGCCATATGCTTGCAGGTGTACACTTTAAGTATAGACCAATGTCAGTCTGCAATGGGTCATCAAACACAGGACTTCACAGTGTAATCCCTCACTGTGTAATCCAAGGTGTTGACTCATGTGTAGCCTCTCTATTGGAATATACTTAACCTCAAATCACTTGGAGAAAAGGACAAAAGCTGAAGCTGAAGAAGTTTTATTTGAAAATATTTTTCTGTAACTTAGAATTTTTGCTAAGTCATTTTTGCTCGAGAAGTACAATAGTGCTCGAGTAAATTACAACTCTAGGTCTCGAGAAGTTTTTAAAGTGCTCGAGAAAAAGCTCAGCTTGCTCGAGAACTTTTTCTTTCAAATCTGGCTAAGTCATTAATGCTCGAGAGAAAGTTTTCCTTTCTCGAGAAAATGACTTTGCTGCTCGAGAACTAGAATGCTGTGCAAAAATATTTCTAAGGAAAAGTACTCGAGAAATATAACTCTTCTTCTCAAGAAAAAGTCTACCTTTCTCGAGAACTATTTCTCTGTTGTTATTTTTCTAAGTTCCTGTGCTCGAGAACAGCTTTAGCTTCTCGAGTACTTTCCTCCAGATTTTCCTCTATGTTCAAGTGCTCGAGAAATAATCCATTTGCTCGAGTACTCTAGTCTTCAGGATTTTGATTAAGTCTTTGTGCTCGAGAAGTTTCAAGTTCTCGAATACTTTCTTTCCAGTACTCGAGCAAGTTTACTGTGTGCTCGAGTAATCCAGATATACTTTTTCTTCTAAGTATAAGTGCTCGAGTAGTACAATTAGTGCTCGAGAAAGTTATTTTTGACAGTATGTTTTTCTAAGTCTCAGATCTCGAGACAATCATTTCTATTCTCGAGAACTCCTTGATTCTGTGCTCGAGAACAACCTTCAGTTCTCGAGTACTTCTGACTTGATCTTTTTCTAATTCTGAAAATCGTTCTATTTTTTCCAATCCTTAATCTGTCATCATCTGATTGGCCCACGTGGCATTAATTTCAATACGATTTGATTTCTGACCGATTAGGCTCCCTATAAAAGGTCTAATCAGTCTCTCTTTTCAAAAAGAATTTTTTTATCATCGTTTATCTTTTCTCTCTCTTCAAGAACGTGAAACGAAAAAGGGCCGAAAAACCCTAAGTTCTCGATTCGTCTTCCCGGTCGCCGCCGCTCACTGTTTCCATCTGGAAGGCCGCCGACGAAGAGAGATCGACGAAGTGACACATAGAATTGAGATCGACCTCGACCTCTTTCGAATCTCTTGATTCCGTGTGTTCCGAAGAACCAGATCTCAAGATCGACGACAGTATCTTCTCCGACTGATTCCTGACAGAGCCGCCATTGTTGAAGGAAGAAGAGACGTCAAGATTTTCTAGATCTGTCACAGTTTTATCATTTTCTGTAAATCTTTATTCTGTAGGAGATTCTTCTCCGAGTTGTAGGAGTTTTCACTCCGAGTATTTGTTGTAGGAAGATTGTGCTTCCGAGTGTAGATCCGGGTTGGATCGAGTTGTAAGATTTCTATAATCTGAGATAAGTGGAGTAGCCGAGTCTAGTGCGTTACTAGATCGGTGAGAGGGAAAGTGGAGTACCCAAGATCGGGGAACCACTATAAATCTTGTGTCGTCTGTGCTTGTGTTCTTTTTGTGTGTGCTGCGATTAGTTTTATTTTATTCCGCAAAAGACGTCGCAATCACCTATTCACCCCCCTCTAGGTGATAATTTAGACAACTAGTCAACTTTCAATTGGTATCAGAGGGACGTTGATCATATAAAGGTTAACACCTTGATCAGATCTGCCCTAAGTTGTCTAAGAAGTTAGCCAAGCATGGATAAGGCAAAAGATTTTGCAAAGCTTCCACTGTGCACCAAGACAAACTTTCCCATGTGGAAAGAAAGAATTAAATTCTTTATGGAAGCTGTGGATCCAAGGATCTTTATGATAGTTGAAGAAGGTCCCTATGTTCCCATGACAACCTCCACAATAGATCCTACTCTAAAGGTACCAAAGAAACTGATGGATCTTGACAAAGATGAGATTGCACTTGTCTCGTTGGACAAGAAAGCTAAAAACATCATAGCAAGTGCAGTTGATGACTCTATGCTACTGAATCTGATACATTGCCAAAGTGCTAAGGAAATGTGGCAGTGTCTGTTAGTCCTGATGGAAGGCACTGAAGAAGTAAGGGATGACAGAAGATCCCTTCTGAATCAAAAATATGAAGCCTTCAGACAAGGACCAAAGGATTCAATCACAGATACTTTTGAGAACTTCAGCAAAATTGTTAATGGTCTGAAGGGGTATGGCAGGAAGTTCACTAATGGTGACCTGAATGACAAATTCCTCAGATCCCTGACGAAAGAGTGGGATACCAAAGTATGTGCCATTCGGGAGTTTGGCAGACTAGCAGAGACTGACCCACAGAATCTCTTCGGAAAGCTGATGTCTTATGAGATGCAAATAAATACAAGAAAAGCCAAAGAAGAGAAGAGCAGATCCTCTTCAAAGGATAAGACTGTTGCCTTGAAGGCAGAAAGCACAAAAAAGGTCAAAGCTCAATCATCTACTCCTGCTCAGGAAACAATTGAGAGTGAAGAAAGTTCAGAGCCCAGTTCATCAGGCTCAGAGTTGTCTGAAGGAGAGTTCTCTCTCTTATCAAGACAGTTCAAGAAGTTTCTGAACAAAAAGAAGAATTGGAGAGGCAAGGATGCCTCACATAGACGATCACATTATGAAAGTGATCGAAGAAAGAAAGGCTCAAGCAGCCATGACAGGTATGTTCCTAAACAGAACAAACATGTTTCATCTGACATAGTTTGCTATTGTTGCAACAAGCCAGGTCATATGATTGCTGAATGCCCTCATAAGAAAAGAGAAGGAGGAAAGAAGGAAAGCAAGAAACCCTTTCACCAAAAGAAGAATGAAAGGAGCTTCGTGGCTAAGAAAACAAAGACCCTCAGCGACTCAGACTCCTCGGAGTCAAGTGAGGAAGAAGAAGCATATTTTGGGCTGATGGCTCAAACTGATGAGGAGACAGAACCCCAGTACATTGGGAAGGTAAACTCTCACACACCTCTTTCTGAATCTGAGAGTTCTGAACATGAGAATGAGGACAGCTTTTCTGACGATGAGTCTGAACTCATGGTTCAGTACAGAGAGCTGATCAAGGCCTACGACAAATGTCGAAAGGTCGTGAAAGCTCAAGCCAAAGAGATTAAGTCTCTTAAGGCAAGTGAAAGCTCTTTGAGAGAAGAAGTTCTTGAGATGGAATCACTCAAAGGTAAGCTTAACTCTGCCATAAAAGAATTGAATGAGACACTTAGTCTCGTCAGTCTGAAAGAAAAAGTCATTGAGAAACTGGAAGAGCAGTTTGAGGCTGAGAAGAAGCTTGTTGAGAGCTTCTCCAAGCCTAAGACAGTTCTTCCACTGATTGCTGAATTTTCTGCACAGACTGATGGTGCTGGACTAGGCCATGTAGCCTCTTCTAGTAAGACTTCTAAAAGGAATAAGACTCAACGAAAGAATAAGGCAGCCAAGAAAGCCTTAGCCAAAGAAAAAGGGAAAGCCCCTCAAGAACAGACTACCTTTAATAAGGTAATCTACCCGACAAACAAGTTTGATCTTGAGTCCTCCTATGGACACTGGTCTAGGCCTACTTATGTAGAGCCAAAGTCTAGATACCAAGGATGGGCACGTCCTAGAAACTTTGGCGAAAGTGTTTTTAAAGCACCTTATGAAGAAATCAGTCTTCAGAGCTATGGTCCATATAATCATGGTCATAACTTTAAGAGAGCACCGAAAGTGAAAGAAGTTGAAGTCTTGTCCACCAAAGAGAGGAAAGCATGTTCATGTCATCAACATGAAGCATCCACCTCCAGGGCAGCTTCTCCTGCTAGACCTCATGTCAAGATGGTCAAGCAAGAGAAGAATGGACAAAGATACAATAGATTTCATTGTTGGTGTTGTGGCAAGATTGGTCACTTCGCCATCGATTGTTGGTTCAACAAAAGTGTTTATGCTGCCCCAAGAGTTATCAATGTGAGAAAGACCGCTCACGATGCTAACATCGGTAGGGGGAGCAATCTAACAAGAGACCAAGGACCCAAACAAATTTGGGTTCCTAAGGAAAAATAATTTTGTGTTTGCAGGTATGTCCAAAGGCCAATAGAACGCCAATATGGTACTTGGACAGTGGATGTTCTCGGCACATGACCGGAACAAAAAGTTTACTTCAAAATTACTCTCCAATCGAGAACGGACCAAAGGTCATCTTTGGAGGCTCCGACCGGGGAGTTACAAAAGGATATGGTACAATTTCTAACGGTAGCGTATCCTTCTCGGATGTTGCTTATGTTGAGGGATTAGAACATAATCTCATAAGCATAAGTCAATTATGCGACAAAGGATACGTTGTTGAGTTTCATGCCAACAAGTGTTTGATAAAAGCGGTTGATAAACAAGAAACCATTTTATCCGGCACTCGTAGCAGAAACATATTTTGTCTTAATTTTATTTGCTTGGATTCCTCTACCCCAGTATGTCTTCTTGCTAAAGATAGTGCATCTCTTAGTGACCAATGGCACAAGAGATTAGCCCATATTAATTTCAAAACCATTCATAAATTGTTTTCGAAGAATTTGGTGCGTGATGCTCCAAATGTTAAGTGCGAAAAGGAAAGACCTTGTCACGCATGCATTAAAGGCAAGCAAACAAGGGCTACTTTTAAAAGCATTATTGGCAAAGATTCGGACAGGTGTTTACACCTTCTTCATATGGACTTGTTTGGTCCACTGCAAGTTAGAAGTTTAGGAGGTAAGGATTATACGTTGGTTATTGTTGATGATTACTCGCGCTTTGCGTGGGTGTTCTTTTTGAAACACAAGTCGGATACCTTTGATATTTTCACTAATTTTGTCAGGTAAATACAGAATGAGTACAACTGCTCCATTGTCAAAATCAGAAGTGACAATGGAACGGAATTCAAATCTGGGGCCATGACGGAATTTTGTGAAAGCCTTGGTATCCTTCATGAGTTTTCCTCTCCTCGGACTCCACAACAAAATGGAGTAGCTGAGAGAAGAAACAGAACACTCATAGAGGCTTGCAGGACTATGTTGAGTGATGCTTCACTACCGGAATATTTCTGGGCTGAAGCCGTCAACACTGCATGTCACGTGCAAAATCGAGCACTCATAAACAAGAACCATGATAAGACTCCTTATGAACTTTTAAAAGGCAGGAAGCCAACAATATCTTACTTTAGAATCTTTGGTTGTAAGTGCTTTGTACTTAACAACGGCAAGTATCATACCACTAAGTTTAGCGAAAAGAGTTTTGAAGGCATTTTCGTAGGCTATAGTAGCCAAAGTAAAGCATATAGGATCTTTAACAAGAAATCCTTGGTGGTAGAAGAATCAATTCATGTTATTTTTGATGAGACGAGTTTGTTGCAAAGCAACTCGTCTAGTGTGTTACTTGAAGCTGCAGGTTCCAAGATAAATGAAATAAAGTTGGAGGAACCAAGTGAAGAGAAGGGTGATACCTTCATCGAGATCACTTCTCCAACTACAATTGAGAATGAAGATCAGGATATTGAAGCAGTTCAAAGAAATGAAGTCACTCCAGATGCTGAAGATGTTCCAGAAGCTAGGACATTAGAGCTCAGACACTTGAAGGATCATCCAATAGAACAGATCATTGGAAATCCTCGAGACGGTGTCAGAACTCGTAGAGGTACCACTAATGAAAATTTATATTTAAGTTTTCTATCTCAGGTGGAACCAAAGAAGTTTGAGGAAGCAAACTGCGACGCATCATGGATACTAGCCATGGAAGAGGAGCTGAACCAATTCAAACGGTGTGAAGTTTGGAAGCTTGTAACAAGACCCAAAGATAAGAACGTTATAGGAACCAAGTGGGTGTATCGGAACAAGCTAGATGAAGATGGTACAATAATAAAGAACAAGGCGCGTCTCGTCGCCAAAGGATACCGACAAGAAGAAGGAATAGACTTCGATCAAACATATGCTCCAGTGGCAAGATTGGAGGCAATTAGGTTATTTCTAGCATATGCTGCATTAAAAGGTTTCACCGTCTATCAAATGGACGTGAAGTCTGCCTTCCTTAATGGAAACATAAAGGAAGAAGTATATGTAGAACAACCTCCAGGTTTTGTTGATCCAAACTCTCCTAACCATGTCTACTTTCTATTTAAAGCACTGTATGGTCTCAAGCAAGCTCCCCGAGCTTGGTATGAGACATTGTCTACTTTTCTTCTTGAGAACAAGTTCACAAGAGGAAAGATAGACAAGACATTATTTCTTAGGGAAATAAAAGGCAAGATTTTGCTAGTGCAAATCTATGTCGATGACATCATTTTTGGCTCAACTGACGACAACCTTTGCAAAAAGTTTTCTAAACTAATGCAAGGGAAGTTTGAAATGAGCAGTATGGGTGAGTTGAAGTATTTCTTGGGACTCCAAGTGAAACAATCTGAGGATGGAATTTTCATATCTCAGACGAAGTTCACAAAGGAGTTGATTAAGAAATTTGGATTGGAGAACGCATCTACAATGAAAACTCCAATGGCCTCAGCTATGTCTCTGGATAAGGATGAGAAAGGGAAACCTTTTGATGAAACCAAATACAGAAGCATAATTGGGTCACTACTCTACCTTACTGCTAGTAGGCCAGACATAATGTTCTCAACATGTGTATGTGCTAGATTTCAGGTGAACAGTAAGGAATCTCATTACGCTGCTGCAAAGCGAATTTTGAGATACCTTAAAGGTACACCAAATCTTGGCTTATGGTATCCAAGAAGTAATGACAATGAACTGATTGGCTATTCAGATGCAGATTTTGCAGGTAGCAAGGATGATAGGAAGAGCACCTCAGGAACATGTCAATTCCTAGGAAGAAGGCTTATTTCCTGGAGTAGTAAGAAGCAGAATTGTGTCGCAATCTCAACAGCCGAGTCAGAGTACATCTCTGCAGGCAGTTGTTGTGCACAACTGCTTTGGATCAAAAATCAGCTTGAAGATTACAACCTGAAGTTTGAAGACATTCCTCTGATGTGTGATTCATCAAGTGCAATTGTCATTGCCAACAATCCAGTGTCACACAGCAGAACAAAACATATAGAGTTGAGATATCATTTTATACGGGAGCATGTGGAGCGAGGAGATATCAACCTTCAATATGTTCCAACAGATAGACAAGTTGCAGACATTTTCACAAAGCCACTGGATCAGGCCAAGTTCTCTTTCTTCAAGACAGAACTTGGGATGCTCAACAAAGAGGACTAAGGAAAAAGTCAATTCTCAATTGGTATCAGAATTTCAGAAAAAAATAAAGCTAAGTAATTCTTTCTCGGGAACTTTACTTTTGCTTGAGAACGATGCTCGAGAACCTTCGGTTACGAAAATTTCCTAAGTTCTTTTGTCTCGAGAACTTCACTCGGGGTACTCGAGAACTTTATTTCATTCTCGAGAGCGGTACTCGAGTACTTTGCCAAGTGTCAAATTGACTAAGTGGCAGTGCTCGAGCACTCAGACTACTTCTCGAGAACTTAATAAAGTACTCGAGTCTACTTCTCGAGAACTTAATAAAGTACTCGAGCCTACTTCTCGAGCACTTGATACTTACGAAAATTCTTAACCCTAATTTCCCGAGTACAGTTTTTGTTAGCTTTTATTATTTCTCGAAATGCCTAGTAGCAGTCCAGATCATTTCTGCCGCTCTTTTACAATATGTATATAAATAGTCAGATTAAAATCGTTAAATCCACTAATCCCAAAATCCCCAAATTTCTTGTGACCCTTCGCCTCCCGCCGGTGCCGTGAAAACCAGGAAAACCCCACAGTTTTTCTCCGTTTTTCTTCAATGGCTTCATCTTCTTCCATCGCCAAGCTCGGAATCGGCAGTGAACTCCTTCGAGATGGCATTGCAGACATATCCCCAGACTTTCAGAACCTCTTGAACCTCCTGGATATAGCCGGCCTCACTTTTGTCCTAGAACAGAAGTGTCGTCTCCTTCTTCCTCAGGTTCATGAATTCTACCAGAATTTGACAGTCAGCACCAGTGGTCATGTTCTCCGATCTACCGTTTCTGGCATCAAGGTCAAACTCACCGCCTCCATCATCAATCAGTTGCTTCATCTACCTCCAGTCACAGAACCCGAAGACCTAACCCATGCAGACTATGACCGTGCCTATTCCTTCTGTAGAATCGCCGGCATACCCTCTGGTATTCGACGCCCCCAGCTGAACCCAGAGAGCAAATTCCTTCTGGACATCGTCGGCAAATGCCTTCTCTGTGCTACTGGATCAATCAAACATGCTACAGGAGAGATGTTTGATGTGATGACCTCCATAATCTGCAGGAAGCAATATCCTTTTGGCAGACTGATTCTTGATCACATCAGGTCCAGTCTCAAGAAGCCTGGATTTGCCAGAATTATAACCCTTCTACTCAGTGAACTTGACCCAGCAGTGTTCTCAATGTCCAAAGGCAGTGTTCTGCACTACATGAAGAGGCTCACAGTGGACTCCATTAACAGATGGGAGTTGAAATTGCAGAATACCACCCAGGCCACCAGGGCTCAAGAACAAGTTCAGGAAGAGGTTTTCAGGACTCCACCTCCCTCTCCTCATCCAGCAATTGAGGGGGAGCCTGCACAACCTTCCACAGCTACAACAGTTGTGGTAAAGGATGTTCCAGAGTACAGGATTCCATCCCCCCCTCCAAACCCAGAGATTGTCATCCAGGATGCTTCTCTTGAGGGGGAGCCTGCCTCCATAGATATAGATCTGACTGCCACTTCAGAACAAATTGATGCAATGATCACTGAACTCACTTCTGAGCAACCCAGTTTAGCATCAACAGCTCCAGACTCAGTTCCAGATTCTGCTCCAGCCACTGCTTAGGACCCAGCTCCACTTGAACCAGTTCCAGAACAGCCTCAGAAACATGCTTCTCCAGAACCAGATCAGCCCTCCAGTTCACTTCCCCCATCACCTTCTCACCCAGCTGATACCCAAGGACAGCAAGCTGCTGCTTCCTCCACAACCACTCCCTCTTCTTTTGAGCCAATGACTGACATCCCAGAAACTGATGAGGATGTTCAGGAGGCAGAGTCCAGGATTCCTCCAAGGCCTCACTACTCCATCCCAACTTTCCTTCCTTCAGGAAATGAAGAAGATGACAACATCCTTCTGAGAAGACAGCCATCCACTTCTACTGTTGTAATTGAAGAGATCACCCCCAGCAACTCCAATGCACCTTCTCCACCTGCTGCTGCTCAACCACCTCCATCCAGTCTTCCTCCTGCAAGTGCTCCTGCTGCTACTGATTCCATCATAACACTGTTAACACAGTTGTTTGCTGAACAGAAAACCTACATAGACACTGCTGTCAAGAAGGTTCAAGACCAGGTGACTGCACTTGAGAAGGCCATGCACAAAGGCTTTGCTGAAATCTAGGTGAACACAGATACCCTGAAAGAAGCATTTCACAAAGGAGGATTGGCCTTGGATCATACTATAACAAGTATTGGCCACCTCATGGATCAATCAGTTGTGTTGGCTAATAATCAGATTCAGTTGGATAAAAGGACAGATGCCAAGTTCTTTGAGCTGACAGGTGAGGTTGGCACCTTTAAGGAAGATGCTATTGAAACCCTTACTACAGAAGTCAGAAAGGGGGAGGAGATTTTCAAGTCTATCTCAGCTAAACATTCTGAATCCATCATGACCAGAATTACCAATGCCAGCCTTGAAACCCAAGCTGACATAGAAGCCAAAGTCATCAAGGCTCAGAATGCATTCCACACCTCCCTGAAAGAAAATGTGCTGAAACATATTGACTCTGTCAAGTTTCATGCCTTTGATACCTCTGTCTGGATGCACAACAATATATTCCCTGACCTTCAGATTGACCCCAACTCAATTCCCTATCATCTGAACCCAGTTGCAGTCAGAGCAGCCCTTGCTGAAAGCACTCAAGCCTCTGATGCCCAAGCTGCTGCTGATGCACTGGCTGCTGTCCAAGCTGAAGAAGCTGCTGCTGCTGCTGCCCTTGCTCAGAAGGCCTTCTCTCCATACATTGAACTTCAAGAAACTTTCATGCCAACTGGAGAGGTGTGGGAAGATCTACCTAACCAGCCACCTAATATCCAAACAAAGAAAAGGAAATATGGGGAAGGGCCCTCTGCAAGGAGATCTGCACCTGAACATGATCAAGGCTACAGAAGACATCAGGATGAACCAAGGCAGTATCCAGTACACTCTGAAGTCTGGAGCCCCACCTCCAGGACTTTAATCCTTGAAACTCTGAAGCTGGTAACTCAATTCAGTGAGAGACAACAAGAATTCTACAGCCATGAGGAATGGAGAAAGTATGACAAGAACTGCATTCAGAGGAGGCTGCATGAGTCTAAGTATGGATTTAACAATGCTGCAGCTCCTCCTAAACCTGAAAAGTACTTTCCCAAGCCCAACAGCTACTTTGAGAGACAAGAGCAGAAGAGATGGCAAGAGGGTGAAAGACAAAAGAGACAGGCTGATGGCAAGAAGAAGTAACCTGCACTCTATTTCATAACAGCCTTTGTAACTTTGGGAATAGTGGGATTTAAAAACATTAATCTGAAAAATCTGATTACTTATATACCTATATGTTTCTGATTGTGCTGTGATTCATTTCTGTTATTCCTGCTCTAGGTTATTTTGATTATGTCACATATGTCTTGCTTACTTGTTGTTATGTATTATTTGTTAAGGGATTCAGCTTAGTGTATAGGGTTCTGACTTCTGCAAATAGGGGGAGATTGTTGGGTATTGTATCCACACTCACCTAGATTTGCATGAAGTCACCCATGAACTAAGTTGAATCCAGTTGTATTTGATATTTCTCTTTAGCCATATGCTTGCAGGTGTACACTTTAAGTATAGACCAATGTCAGTCTGCAATGGGTCATCAAACACAGGACTTCACAGTGTAATCCCTCACTGTGTAATCCAAGGTGTTGACTCATGTGTAGCCTCTCTATTGGAATATACTTAACCTCAAATCACTTGGAGAAAAGGACAAAAGCTGAAGCTGAAGAAGTTTTATTTGAAAATATTTTTCTGTAACTTAGAATTTTTGCTAAGTCATTTTTGCTCGAGAAGTACAATAGTGCTCGAGTAAATTACAACTCTAGGTCTCGAGAAGTTTTTAAAGTGCTCGAGAAAAAGCTCAGCTTGCTCGAGAACTTTTTCTTTCAAATCTGGCTAAGTCATTAATGCTCGAGAGAAAGTTTTCCTTTCTCGAGAAAATGACTTTGCTGCTCGAGAACTAGAATGCTGTGCAAAAATATTTCTAAGGAAAAGTACTCGAGAAATATAACTCTTCTTCTCAAGAAAAAGTCTACCTTTCTCGAGAACTATTTCTCTGTTGTTATTTTTCTAAGTTCCTGTGCTCGAGAACAGCTTTAGCTTCTCGAGTACTTTCCTCCAGATTTTCCTCTATGTTCAAGTGCTCGAGAAATAATCCATTTGCTCGAGTACTCTAGTCTTCAGGATTTTGATTAAGTCTTTGTGCTCGAGAAGTTTCAAGTTCTCGAATACTTTCTTTCCAGTACTCGAGCAAGTTTACTGTGTGCTCGAGTAATCCAGATATACTTTTTCTTCTAAGTATAAGTGCTCGAGTAGTACAATTAGTGCTCGAGAAAGTTATTTTTGACAGTATGTTTTTCTAAGTCTCAGATCTCGAGACAATCATTTCTATTCTCGAGAACTCCTTGATTCTGTGCTCGAGAACAACCTTCAGTTCTCGAGTACTTCTGACTTGATCTTTTTCTAATTCTGAAAATCGTTCTATTTTTTCCAATCCTTAATCTGTCATCATCTGATTGGCCCACGTGGCATTAATTTCAATACGATTTGATTTCTGACCGATTAGGCTCCCTATAAAAGGTCTAATCAGTCTCTCTTTTCAAAAAGAATTTTTTTATCATCGTTTATCTTTTCTCTCTCTTCAAGAACGTGAAACGAAAAAGGGCCGAAAAACCCTAAGTTCTCGATTCGTCTTCCCGGTCGCCGCCGCTCACTGTTTCCATCTGGAAGGCCGCCGACGAAGAGAGATCGACGAAGTGACACATAGAATCGAGATCGACCTCGACCTCTTTCGAATCTCTTGATTCCGTGTGTTCCGAAGAACCAGATCTCAAGATCGACGACAGTATCTTCTCCGACTGATTCCTGACAGAGCCGCCATTGTTGAAGGAAGAAGAGACGTCAAGATTTTCTAGATCTGTCACAGTTTTATCATTTTCTGTAAATCTTTATTCTGTAGGAGATTCTTCTCCGAGTTGTAGGAGTTTTCACTCCGAGTATTTGTTGTAGGAAGATTGTGCTTTCGAGTATAGATCCGGGTTGGATCGAGTTGTAAGATTTCTATAATCTGAGATAAGTGGAGTAGCCGAGTCTAGTGCGTTACTAGATCGGTGAGAGGGAAAGTGGAGTACCCAAGATCGGGGAACCACTATAAATCTTGTGTCGTCTGTGCTTGTGTTCTTTTTGTGTGTGCTGCGATTAGTTTTATTTTATTCCGCAAAAGACGTCGCAATCACCTATTCACCCCCCTCTAGGTGATAATTTAGACAACTAGTCAACTTTCATATCTTTTATACGAGAATTGTAGTGAGCATAGCAAAGACATCCAAACACCTTGATGTGGTTGTATGAGGGTATTTGATCGAATAATATTTCATTGGGAGATTTTTTGTTTAATTGAATCGTCGGTGCCTGATTGAACAAGTACAATACAGGTAGGACACATTCTCCCCAAAAATGAATAGGTAATGATGCTTGAAATCTTAAAACCCGGGCCACCTCTAAAATGTTTCTATGTCGTCGTTCTACTCTCCCATTTTGTTGCGGTGTGCTAACACAACTGATTTCATAATGGATACCCTTCTCGCTGTGGAATTCCTGTAGATTGAATTCTAAACCGTTATCACTGTAAATTCGTTTGATATTTTTATTGAACTGCATTGCCACCATCTGGCATAAGTTTTTGAGGTATCTGCTGGCTTCTTATTTTTCTCTTAGCAAATACACCCAGATGGCACGACTTCTATCATCAACAATGGTCAGAAAATAGTATGCACCGCAAGATGAAGCTACTTTATAAGGTCCCCATAGATCACAGTGAATGAGTTCAAAACAGCCATAACATTATTATGACTTAAAGGAAAAGGAGGTCAAGTCTGTTTGGCTCAAAAGCTAGCATCACAGACTTCTTTATTCTTACAATCAAAAACAGGAATATCTGAAATAAACGAAATATGATAGCCAGATTGGTGCCCAAGTCTTCGGTGTCATGTCGTATAAGAATCATCAGTTGTGGCTCGCATTGCTGAGTGCGTGGCAGTTGGTCGAAAAACATACACCCCACCCCGAAGTTCACCCATTCTAATCGGCATCCTCGAAGCACAGTCCTGTATCACACAAAGCTTATTAGTAAAAATAATCTGACAATTCTTTTCAGAAATTAATTGTTGAATGGAGATCTAATTGCAAGTTAAATTTGGCACATATAAAACATTTGTTAGTGTCACTTCATGACTCAACACAGCTTTCCCCATCCTGATTGCAGCAATTCGGGACCCGCCAGACATAATCACCGACATGGGTGTGACTCTTCTGAATCTGGATGTTGGACAACAAATTGAGTGACCCTATCATGTGATTTGATTCTCCGCTGTCTGGAATCCACAAGGATGAATTATGAGTCTCACCGGAGAGCTTCTCGGCACAATCTCGATCCCGTATTTGATTATTATCAAACATTTAACACACCTCACTAGATCTCCTGGTGATCGCAAATAAATTATCATATGACGCAACATTAATTGTGAAAGGAATTTGTGAGGAATAAAGCTGTTGTGAAAAACGTCTCGTTTCTCAGATCTGAGTGCACTTGAGTACATACAAGAGCTCAGATACCTGCAAAATGTTGGAAAAAAATTTTGTACATGTGGTGTACAATGCTTATGGTCCATAAATAAATATCCCCTTCCCTACATAATTACGAAAATACCTCCCCTTTTATTTCATTTTCGCGCCTCCTCCTTTCTGATTTCACGGCCTAGCTGCCCCTTCCTTTCGTCGAGTCAAAATGTTATAGACAGATAGGTCAATTTCTAGACAAATCCCCAATAATAGAATGGATCACCAAAGTTTTCCTCATTATTAGAGGTCTTTTGTGTATTCATGGGAGTATCGACCAGCTTGTTATCAAGGAGATCAGAGTATCATAGTTTCACACTCAGACGGCTCGGTCACCATAAATGACAGTTTTTCCAAATAAGAGGCAAAGATGAACAGGGAGAAGTGCCCTGGTAGGTTAGATATCTAGCAAATAAGTTTTAGTAATAATCCATGCTGGACAATAAAAGAACCAAACTTCCTCCTCCTCGACTTGTCAAATGCACCAAAAAGGAATTGAGGTCACCAAAAGAACATCATCAAATCGTCTTCCTAAAAAATTCACTCTTTTACTCATCGGGAAATGATTTGTACGTGACATTTAATATACAAAAGTTTGTATGTGCTTCCTTTTTGATCATTTGTAAGTGATAACAGATTTCTTGTCAACCTCAATATGTTTGATGTTACCATGTTGCACTTGATTACATGCAATGTTGATGGTTGCTCTACTTTCACAATACAGTTTGATAGGCTCAAGCATCATAAGCATCAAATTTTTCATCAAAATTTGTTACCAAAGACCTTGACAAATTCATTCAGTCATATAGAACTCAACCTCCGCACTTGAACAAATCATAACACTATGTTTCTTATTTCTCCTAGCCCAAGTTACCACCCGCAAATGATTTGTATCAAATGGTAGACAGACTATCTTTGGCAAACCAGTCCAATTTGCATATGGACTCTTTATCTATGGAACAAGTAGAATTTTCATATGTACACACCTCTGCACCTATTTGATTATGATTAATCAAATTAGTGGAGAAGAACCATGTACCAGTCTCTAAGTAGCTCTTTTAAGTATCAAAAATTTTTGTAAGAGGTGTTTTTATGACGTATCTTTGGAACATACATTTGAATCATGTATGAACCGATTAAGAACTCCAGAGGTATGAGCTATACCAAGCCCAGTGTGAAAAAGATAAATAGGTTTTCTGAACCGACATTGGTAACTCGCTAACATTTTAAAGGACTTTGCATCTTCTCTGACATTATAATAATTTACTTCTATAGATGATTCAATATCTATCTATCCTCCAAGAGGTCAAGAATATTCTTTTTTGGGATATGATAGTTCTTTTTTATTTTAATCACCTCAATACCAACAAAACATCTTAATGGGCTCAAAGTATTTTATCATAAATTCAAGGATATCATCTCATCCATGCCATCCCCGGTAATAAATATACCTTCGCCGGAAACAATCAAAGTTGTCACATTTCTTTCTTTGTGCTTCAAAAAAAACATGATTTTCTTCACTTACGAGATATCCAAATAATAGTCATTGCAGTACTAAAGCTTACAAACTATGTTTTGGAAAACGAAAAACCTAGAGCCACCTTCTCGTCTTTCTCCCGTTGCCATTACTGCCATCCAGGGCGTCTTCATTCGCCATTACTGCGTTCGAAGTCCAAACTAAGCCAATACACTGAAGGTATAAAATCTTAAACCCAATACACTGAAATTTAGGGTTTATGTTATTTTCACTTCAAATGAAAGTTGTTTGATGAAATCTTCCAGTTATAAGCTATTCTTTCTCTTGCAAATTAGATCAAGTTACGGGTTTGTTAATGTATGTAGTGTTTACAGTCGTAAATTGAGTTGAAATTGCAGTCCACATTTTATATAGATAAACAGTTCTCTTTGAAATTACAGTCGTTATTCTAGTCCAAATTAAAGCCACATTCTCTTTGTTTTTGAACTGTGAACTGCTGTCTAATTAAAATTTTTTTTTATTTTTGTTACTTTATTCAAGTTATAACTTCTGTACTATATATAGTTTTAATTTGTGTGCAACATTGTTACAATGTCTTCTTCTCTGTTTGGAACTCGAATTTTTTGTATGATTACAACTGCAGGTCAAAAAACAGTCGTAATCATAGTTCTAATCCGTGTAGACATTTTTTACAATTTATTCCTCTCTATTTGGAACTTCAATTGTTTGTATGATTACAGATGCAGAACTCAAAACATTCTAAATCACAGTTCAATTGGTATGAAGTCAATGACTTAATTTTTTTTTAGTTCTCCGTCTCATTATTCCAGTTGTAACTGCTTAAATGTTTAGGGTTCTAATCTATGTATATAATTTTTACAATTAATTCCACTCTTTTTGAAACTCTAATTGTTTGTGTGATTACAAATGCAGAACCCAAAATAGTCTAAATCAAAGTTCTATTTATAGTTGTAATTAGTTGTTGTTCTTTTTTGGATTTTTTGTTCTATCTTGCATACTAAAATGAAGTTACAGTTCTATTTTTTAAGTAGATGTAATTCAAATTAGAATTGAAAGTTTATTGTTTCGTTTTACAATATGTTTTTTAATTACATATTTTTGTAATACAACTTTCTTATATGTGACATTCAAGGAAGAGAACATTCACAAACAAGTTAGATTATCTACACATTCTTTGGCGTGTTTTCTGTATTTATATATGCTAAATGAGAACCTTTTTGTAGTGACTGAGAGCAATTACTTACACTCCAGATGTGTTGCATCGATGTTCAAGTTGAATGCCCGTCCTTTGTTAGACACTTTAGAAGAGAAATCTTTATAGAGTTTGAGGGAAGTCGGTGTGCTGCAGTTGTTTGAGATGCCCAGCTTACCACAAAATATTCCATTTCTTTATGTTCTTGTACGGACCTTTAACAGACATAAACAGGCATTTTTGCTAGGTAATAAATATTGTAAATTGACTGTTAATGAGGTTTGTTTGATCTTGGGTCTTCCAAATTGGGGAGAGGACTTTACGTTCGTTAGACTGCCGTGTATAAATATATCCTACAAAAATTTGACTGAGGATCTTAATAGTCTCGCATTGCAAGAGTGGTCTCTCACTTTGGAGAGTAGGAGATTGGATAGCTTAATCCTCTATTTGGTCAATGTATTCTTCTTCCCGTTGAAAGGGATGAAGATCTCAGCCTCTTTGTAAAAAATTAGAGGTTTCGCAAACTTTCTGAAGTATAACTGGCCAAAGGCAATTCACCGTTTTTTGCTATCATAGGTTGATGCACTAAGTCAAGGTAGTGTAGTCAAGAAAGTTGGTGTTAATTTGAGATACTTGGAGGGTTGTGCAACCATACTATTGGTAAGTAAGAAAATTTTCGGTGCATTCTTTTTATATTAAACATTTTATAATTACATTATTTTTAGCTCTAGGTATGGCTTTACGAGCACACAGATATGCAGGTGATTGTTGATGAACTTGCTAGGCCGAGAATTTGTCATTGGTCATCCAAGAAGAGTGATCGTACGTAGTTTTCCTTCGATCTCTTAACGAAACTACGAACGAGTTATAAGGTTGGTAATACCTAAATGATTACAACTGTAGTTGCAATTGTTCTTTTCGTTGAAAATTTAAAATCAGTTACAGTCATATGTCAGAAATGCATTTACAGTCGTAATTGTAGTATGCATTTGCACTCGTAATTCAATTATAGATTTACAGTCGTAATTATAGTTGGCAATTGCAGTGATAATTATATTATACATTTGAGGTCGTAATTACAGTAGGCCTTTGCAGTCGTAATTACAGTATGTCTTTGCAGTCGTAATTGTTGTAGGCATTTACAGTCGTAATTGTAGTATGCATTTACAGTCGTAATTCTGGTACACATTTACAGTCATAATTGTAGTAGGCTTTTGCGGTCGTAATTCGATTATGCATTTACACTCGTAATTCTAGTATGCATTTGCAATCGTAGTTATAGTAGGCATTTGCAGTCGTAATTATAAACCGCATTTTCAATTGTATTTTGATGTAGTACATTTTTTTGGTTTGAACTGTAGATAAAACCAAAATTCGTGGACATTTTGAAGAGTGAAGAAATGTTACTTGCTGAAGAAGAGGACGAAGATGATTCAGACTTCGAACATGTTAAAAAGAACAAGAATGTTATTGCAAAAAATATATCTGACGAGAAGTTGCATGTGGAATTAAAAATTTGAGCTAGATGATTATATGTTCACCGCTGAAAAACTGCGAGAGAATTCTAAAAATGAGAAGAAGTTGTTGAAGAAAAGAGTTAAAGAAATTGCGAAGAGGAAAGTAAAGAAGAAAGCAAGAGTGGAAGCAGAGGAATATTTATTTGATGATGACGTGCGAGGACTGGAGGCCCGTCTCAAAAATTTTATTCAAACTGAAGTGTGGTTGGAGGTGCGCTCAATTATAGACTGTTGTGAGTCATGATTTGCCAAATTAGAAGCCAAATAATGTGAATCACAACCACTGCATGCTACACCTCCCCAGACCTCTCCACAACCACTGCATGCTACACCTCCCCAGACCTCTCTGGTGCATTCGCAGCCCGTATCGCAAGATAAGCCATTTATGTCGATGGTAAAAGTTAAATCGGAGGTCAATACAGAAGATTTTAAAATTAGTAGTCTAGTAAAAAATATAAAGAATAGACAAAGTCGAAAGAAAAATTTACCAAATATCCTTTCAGAAGAAAAAGATAAGGAAAAAGAGAGGGTAAAGGAAGATAACATTTACCTCGGCAGACCGTACATATCAGCTTTTGTGTGCAAGGTTATAGATGATATGATTAAAAAATTCCCAGAGAGGTATTGTCACTCGTCTATGTAGCATGCATGTAATATAGTTATAGTCAAGTACATATTAGTAATATGTAAATGATATATTTGTTATTTGCAGTTGCGACACCGTTTTCAACAATGGAACCATTTTGATGACGCGAGGTGGTATGGATGAACTTCTTCATGGTCGATGGCTGCACAACACGCACATAAATGTGTATGTTGTTGCACTCAGAACCAAGAAGACACTTTTGAAATCGAATATAAGAAATTTCCTTTACGTTTCATCTGACTATGTTGTAAGTACACTTAAAAAATGTTTATACTTATGTTTTGCGTTGCTCTCATGTTCACTAACATTTCTCCGCGGTACTACCGCAGAAACAATGCTAATAATACCAGATGCCTAATAAAGCATTTAACAAAAGTCAGTGTGAAAAATAGTGATTTAATTTTCATGTCATGCCACCTAACCAATCACCCGACATTATTGGTGTGCCAGTTGAAGCAACATAGATGGGAGTTTTATGACTCAATGACAAGAAAACATCATAGTAATGGACTTGAAGCATTGTTGAGCTTTTTAAAGAAATAATGATTAAACATTCAGATTTCAACCACTTTTTAATTTTCTGAGTTCTCTTACACGTTAAAATACTTCATGAAGAAGCAACACAAGCACTTCTAGTCGGAATCAAGGATTGGCCTATTGTGGAAGTTCTAGGATTGTCACAACAGGGAAATGAAGACGATTGTGGGGTTTTCGTTCTAAAGTACATGAAGGCGATTCTATCAACTGATGAGATATCCTGGTAAGAATGCGGCTCTTGGTCTGCTCAAACAGCCAAATTCCACGCATAAATTGCGGCTGATTTAATTACAACCTTTGTGGAGATATGTTCACATTGAAACTTTTATTAGACGCGTGTTGCTTTAAAGACTTTGAAACTTTTGTGGTACGTTAATTTGTTGTTGATGTATAATATCTTGGGTAACATTTGACATGTCTTAGGCTAATTATATTCGTAATTTAAATTTCAAAAGAGCAGTTATTTTATAGTTGCCAAAAAAATTAGCAACTTGAGAAATTATTTTTTTTTCAGTTCAAAAGTGTTGTTATTCCACAGTTTCAGATTATAGTGCTAAAAAGCTCATATTTTGAAAGTGCAGTTTATATGCTGCATTGTGCTTATACTAATTTACAGTTCAAAAGTCTTGTGCTTTTACAGTTGCAAAAAAAATAGCCACATACTTGACTAATCTTTCCTTTTCAGTGGCAAAAAGATATGACAGAGCTAATTGCAGCTCTAAAAAGAGTTAAATTACAGTTCAAAATCACAAAAATGCAGTCACAAACCATTTAGTAGAACCTCCAGTTCTAAAGGGCAATTAAATTACAGTTCCAATTCAGATTTCAAAATTGTTGTCCCTGAATTGTGTAAATAACTGCAATCCGCCATCTAGTGTATCAGCTGATTGGGCTTCGGTCTTCATCAGCAACGCTATAAGAAGAATTGGCTCAAACCTCCTTTTCCTACAAGTTAATAAAAGGAAAATATTAAGAGAACATTTTCTAATGAATGACGTAAACAGATAGATGAAAAAAATTAAACATTAGTTATGAATTAAACATATTACTTTTTTTTCGTCCCACGTTCCCAGTGGTCCTTCATACGAGAGCTACTTGCACCTTTTCATCTCTTCATAGGCGGATTCATTATAGTTGGTGAATTATTAGGATCCTCCGCTTCCATTAATCCTTTCTTTTCCATGTCATCTTTGTCCAACATCTCGTCTGTAGACTTTATCAACTCGATCATGCATAACATTCATTACATGAATTTTAGAAACCCGACAGTTCTGAATGCGGGTGGCTAAATTATAACTGGATCGCATGAGATGATTCCTGAATATCTTGTTCGACTCAAACTCTGTCATAGATGGTACATTCGGAAGGTATATGCCTTTTTTAGCATCAACGGTGAACCGCTTCAACACATATTTCATTGGAATTTGCTTCACATTCCTCCAATTATGGACTCTTAATATGTGTTGACATAATAGACTTTTTGTTTGAAAACCTCTACATGAGCAATCCGAATCATAAGTGATTGAGTTGAAATTTACAACCCATCTCTTCTCATCCTCAGAACCATCACAGTTTGTTGTCACAAATAACATGTGTTCCTCATCATATCACGTTTCGTCCACAATGCTTGATCCAAGTGCTCCCTCCGTGTATGTCTTCTCAAAAAAACCCGTATATTTTTCTGGTGTATAATTTCGAGGCTTGCTTTAGTATGACAGATGTCTTGTACCTCAAGGTAACCACTCTGTGCTTGTTTTTGAAATCCTCCTCACGCTCACCCCTACGTCAAGATAAAACAAGCCTTTCTATGCTAAGAAAACACTCAACTAAAGTACTAGTAGCCTTGGAACACACATGCAAACAATTATTAGCGGATTCACTTCTTTGGGTTGATAAGATATCAAAGTCAAGCACATCCTTATTAAAAGTCGTAGACCACTCCTCTTGACATTGTGCAAATCATTCAACCATTTATTATCTTGTAAATTTCCTTTCATTAGCATCTCATACCAATTTTTGTCAAATTTAGTTTCCCCATCACACTTTGACATGCATCTGTAGAAAAATCCACGAATGCCACTATTATAGTTGAAGCTAGGAACTTTAGAAGGGGCTTTTTTGCAAATGTGTCACTGACACAATCGATGTCGAGTCTTCATGAATACTCGCTCAATAGCAGCAGACATAACTTGATCTTGATCTGTAAAAATATTTATTGGTCCTTGCTACCAACACACTTCAATAAGGACTCAAAAACCCAACAAAACAACTCAATTGTTTCTTCAGCAATGAAAGCCACTTCTAAGAAAATGTTCTGCCAATGATGGTTGATAGCGATGAAAGGTGCACATGCAAGATTATACTTGTTCAAACGATACGTTGTATCAAATATCAAAACGTCGCCAAAATAATCGTAATCGAGTTTGCTATTGTCGTCCATCCAAAAGAAACTCGTTAAACTCTTTAGCTCATCTGTCTGAACATAGTACAAGAACATGTTATCATTCGACTATTTCTCTTGTAATATATCAAGCAAACTAGCCGCGTCTCCGCTTTCAATTAAAGTTGTTCTTTCACGTTGTATGTAGTTAAATGCATTTGTCTTGGAAAAACCAATATTTTTCAGGTCCTCCTGCCTCATCCGACATAGAGTTTTATGCGTCAACGATTTTAATCTCTGCACCAGTCATATTTTTTAGGAGACTACCATGCATTTCTGAAATAGACCGGCGGGATCTCAATAAATGGCTCTCCTTCTCGGTTGTCGTCGGATGGTTGTGTTCCTTAACAAATTTGATAATTGTCCAATTTTTGTCATCCGAATCGGTATGAAAATTGATACAAGCAAGACAACCCGTGTAATTATCTAATTTGTGGTACTTCTTTGGGGATGGCTTTACGCGTTTGCTTCCTGCTTTGGAACAACTATATCCTCTAACATTGATAGTTGATGTATGAGTCCAATAAGTAATGTGTTGCTTTTGCACACTAAATCCTATTCGGTGTGCATATTCACAGTACATTATGTAAGGCTCTTCTTCTGAATGCACTATAGGGAACACCACATGAATCGTAAAAAAAAACAAAATTTTTGTCAGTTATGACCTCCTGCTTCAAATACATTTATTTTTAGAGTTCTAAATCTACATATAATGACAAGTGAAATTTACGGTTCCAAAAAAATGAAATAATTACAGTTCAAAAAATTCAAAGCAAAACAAAACGTTGTTCTAAAATAGGGAATTACTTATTGTTAATTACAGTTCAAATTAACAGTACTTTTTACAGTCTAGCTTTCTTCTTTCAATTAAAGTTAAAATCAACTTTGTTCTTTCAATTACAGTTCAAAAGACAGTACTTTTCACAGTCTGAATTTACGGTGCAAAAATATTTGTTAATTACAGTTCAAATTAATTGTTCAAATATAAGAACATACATGTCATATTGTTATAAATATACAAAGCATCACATTTACAGATAATAACAGTCAAAAAACATCTCAAAACAATTTGAATGACAAAATTTACCATTTGAAGGTTCAGTAGACCCTAAATAATCATGATCACTTTGTTTTTTCAATTACAGTTCAAAAAACAGTTCTTTTTACAATCCAAATTTTGACATATTTACCGTTCAAAAACATTTACTTTTTACAGTCTAAATTTACATTTACTTCTGAGAGATTTTACATCTAACAGTAATTACAGCATAGAAAGCCTCACTGGAATGCAATCTTAAATATATATGAACAAGAGAAAAATTAGAAGGAGAAAAATAATTACAGTTATTTGAAAAGATATTAGGGAATCACTTATTTGTGCATTATGAGGCTTGTTCAAATCACCTGGACACATAAATATACGTAGATTAGAAGATTGAACTATGTAATCGCTAGAAAACATCAAAAAATGGCCGATATAAACCTGGATTTTTCGCCGGCAAACTACCGTCTGCGCTGGAACCTAATACTGAAGAAAAACGATGGTCTACAGTAGCAAAAGCATCATTTTTGTCGTCTAATACAGGAACAGTGTGGACATCGGGATGCATTTCCGCGTGTTCCGACATGATCGGGAGGAGATCGATGATCCAATCGCAGAAAGGCGACGTTTACGGGCTCCGGAAGGGCGCGAATGAAGAGGAAGAGACGCGAACGAAGAGGAAGAGACGCGAACGAAGAAGAAAAGGTGCAACTTGGGCAGACGAGTGAACGAAGAAGAAGAGACGGTGTGCGTTTCAGAAAGGAAGGGGCAACTAGGTCGCGAAATCAGAAAGGAAGATGCGCGAAAAATAAAAAAAAAAAGGAGAGGTATTTCCGTAATTATGTAGGGAAGGAGGTATTTATTTATGAACCATAAACATGATACACCACATGTACAGAATTATTTTTTCCAAAATATTATTGAAAATTGCAACAAAAAAATAATCACAAGCATTCACAAAAATATATACTTGAAAAACTCTCAAAACATACAACTAAGTCCTGAATCCTATGACTTTTATTAATGCTTCATGAGTCATGACGTAGTTTTCTTCCTCCAGCAATGCTTGAAGACGACTGCTTTAATTTAAGGTCTGTTTAAAAAAAAACAAAGTCAACATATAAATATATGTAGACGTCTGTATGTATGAATAATTTGTATATGTACATTTAGCATGAAATTTTTTTCTTAGTTAACACATATAAAGCAGTGGCGGACGCAATAATTTTTTTTCAGTACGGGTGAACTTAAAAATTATTTGATTCATACTATTAAAAAATAGGGTATTTGTCACGGTTTAAACCGTGACAAATACTATTAAAAAAAAAAATTTAAAAAAAAGGTTACAGTATATACGCGCAATGTGTTTTTCGGGTATATACGCGCAAATGAAAAAAACACCTATATTGGTGCATTTTTTTGAAAAGTGTTCAACATGAAAGTTGTAGATCTGTTGAGATCTACAACTTTCATGTTGAACATTTTTCCTAAAAATGCACGGTTTAAGAGTATTTTGAAAATGAGCGAAACTTGCCGTAACTTTTGCGAAATCGCTAAAGTTTCGCGTCATTATTTTCGGGCGGAAAAAACACCTATATGCGTGCATTTTTTGGAAAAGTGTTCAACATGAAAGTTGTAAATCTTGACAGGTGTTTTTTTTCCATTTGCGCGTGTATACCCGAAAAATGCGCAGCTCATTTTTCCATATAACCGTAAAAGAAATGAATGTGGGCGGCCGCCCACCCTGGCCCCAAGGTGGGTCCGCCCCTGATATAAAGGTTATACACTTGCCTTGCGCTCATAAATCGGTTCGGTTGATAAAATTAGGGTGTTGTAACGTGCACATCACTTTTGGCTATGTGCACATGAAATTCTTAAAAATAAACAATATCACCATTTTTGGCTATGTGCACACCACTTTTGGTTATGTGCACGCCAAACTCTTAAAATAAACTTTACCCTCGTCCCAGCTTCAGCCTCGCTTCACATGGCATACAAGTAGAGTTGGATGAGATACTCCAAAAATTTAATACATCATCGGTTATTCAAAAAAAATGAAATGAAAAGAAAATTAGAGGAGCTATTGGATCTTACAGCAAGTCAAACTGTAGAACCTTTGGTTCCGGGTCGCTTAAAGGGGTGAACAAAAGGAAGCTTGAACAAGCAAAATGACCGTACAACTATTAATATTCAATTTTAAGTAACTTGTAAATATTCTATTTATTTAAGACAAGTAATATTCATATATTTATGTTCGTGCATGTCTACATGAACTTTAAAATGAACCGTGCAAATTTTAATTATATCGGTGGAAATAATTTGATATTTTTGTTTTTTATTTTGTTGGTTTGAATTGTAAAAGGGAAGAAATCTTATGTATTTGAAGTAAAAAAAACTTAAACTTTATTTTGATGTTTATTTAACAATTTAGCATGCAAATAAAATGTTTACTTGAAATTTTAGTCTGCAAAAAAAATTTATGATGTACACATATCAATGATATGCACATAACGAAAATTGATGTGCACATAACAACGCCACACCGGCTGCATTGGGCCGCACAAGACCACACATTATAACTCGTATAATAATATTTGAATTATTGAAATTCAGCCCATCATGCAGCTGCCAACAGTTTATTGATAAAATTTATGAGATATATATATATTGATTATATTCGGCTGTTATTAATTAATTGTTGATAAAAAGTCTGCTATCAAATAATGTATGTACGCATGTACAGAGAGAGCAAGAGAGGCATACGAAAATAAATACGAACTATGAATAATTACTAGACCATTTTCCTCCCATATAATAAATAAATAAATAAAATAAAAAAATAAAAAAATAAAAATGATAGGATGGCAATGATAGATCGTTTAGATTCTCCTTGGAAGCCTCCAAATGGGGAATAATTCTTTACGTATAACGCATATAAAGGATCCTGCGGAACTGCATTTTCAATATAAAATACAATTGCAACGTAAAATGCAGTTGCAAATGGACTGCATTTTCAGTGTAAAATGCAGTTGTAAAAGTAGTCAAATGCAGATGTAAAATGCAGTTGTAAAATTATTTTTTGCATATATATTTTCAAATCAAAATATATACATATGACTACTTAAAATGATCATAAAAATACAAGGATCAATATTCCATTATTTTTTTGGTGACCGAAAAAACCAATATGAAGAAAATTTTATTTCCCGCATGATACTTACATACGTTTCACGTATTTAAAAATTAGCTCTATCCCTCCAAATGAGTGGATTGATACTTGTATTCCTCTGATCAAGAATTAGATCGATCAGATGCATATAAACAATGTCGATATCTCTTTGGGTTGGAACATGATTGCACTAAGAAGTGCTTTATTTGAATTCATTAAAATACTCACATGAGAAACAATCAGTGTTTATGCAGAGAGGATTGCAGAATCCACATTATATAAGGAGATGGAAGAGGAGCAGTTTTCAACCGCAAAACAATCTCGCGTCAATGAGAGCAATGATTTGTTGGCAGAAATGCTTCAAATCGATGTCGGTGTCAGCGCCGATGTCGCAATGACACCTAAATTGATCGCGAAGGCAGAAATCGAGAAACGAAAATCTCTCGATCGCAAAGAAGGTCATGAACATTTTTCCGATCTGCTAAATTAGTGGTATATGAAGAGGGCCAAAATGTCATGCCTTGTTATGACTGCTTCAACAGTTCTGCCTAACAAAGCTTCATCTGAAGGGTTGGAGTGTAATTTAGGTGGAATGAGCGATGTTTTAACACCTAAACGGTCAACTTTGCGCATATGTCTAGTAGAGATTGTCATGTTCAATAAGTTGAACAAACACCTCATACCCATGGATCCAGGCATTAATGACGTTGGTGGCATCTGGGAAACGCTTCTTCCCACAATGACAGACAAGGGAGACAACAATGATGATGATGATCGCTTGTGGGATCTGATGCAGAGGGCGAAGCTTCAATTCTTGAATTGGGAGATGACGACAGTGAGGATGATGTGTAAAGTAAATATGTGCCTCTTAACCCAAATTTATTTGGAATTATTACAACACTTTGATGCTTATGAACATTGGCTTCATCCCGAGAACACTACATTATTTTGCTTCGTCCAATTAATGTTTTATTGCTTGCATTCTTTCCAATTTCGTTGGTGCTTCTTCCATAGAACCCAACAGTTAGCTACTTCCAATGAGTTTTTGTAATATCTTCATCCGTCACGTAAAATATAACTGAAGTTCCAGTCTGGGCCTCACGCCATATTTCACGGACAGTAAACAAAGTTGCGCATCGAAACCAAACAAGACATGCATCCTAACTCAGAGTGCATTCTAGCGGAAGAAATAAAAGTATTAAGAGTAATAAGAACCCAACCACAGGAATGTCCACTAAACAAAAGTAGAAATGATAACCAAAATACACAAAAGAGTCTGGTTTTAAGGCCTTACAAATTGTTCCCAATAATTTAGAGTGTTTTGCATACATCCGCGCACAGGCCGACAACACATGAAAATAGTAAAGAAATTTCGCTTAGCCTTCGAGGGCCGGCACAACATAAAGGGTTTTAGCCCGCTACTTTCCGCTTGGCTCCCCAACACATGCATAGGGACAAACCACAAAAATGTGGTAAATAAGGCAACAGTCAGCTTTAGCTGACCAAATTATAACGACCATGTCCCTCACTCGGGGCGACGGTGCTCCTTCCCTGCAGGTAAACAACATGTACATATAAAGACAACATAACGTGCAACTTAAGTATCATTCACCACAGACGTTGGTACGGCCGGTCATACGTCTCGTGCACTCATGGCACATTATCGGTGTACCGGATTACTTAGGGTCCCACTTTCATACTCAGTGATGGTCAACATTCTTTTGAGCATTAATAGTATTTCCGGCCCGAAGCATAAGACTCTCTCATATGGCTACAATAAAGTCAAAGTCGATCTCCAAGATTCACGTCAATGACTCACACTAAGTCGAACGATATAGGGTTGGGTACAGTTCAGTCATAACATATTGCTCAAATCGTCGGGCGCAACAAACCACGACGCGGGTCAGCCTCCCCTTTCCCATTCACAATAATACATAATCATGTTATGTTCCAAGGCTGGCTCTCACCACCACAATAGCAGAGCACTCTAAGCTCTTAGCTAAACATACAGGCCCCCTAGGCTCCACGAGACAGGCCTCACAAAAACTCACTAGGAGTTACCGCCGGCGGTAGTGCTACTGTCGCGTGGTTGGGGATAAAACACACATTTTTTCCCATAACTTGGGCATTTTCCTAGAGACCAACTCCAGTACTCTCTTTGCAGCAACTTGCATGCCCCGCGACTTCGAAACTACTCGTTTAGCCACAGAGTTTTCTTCGGCACGCAAATCAACAAGATAACCACGAGACAGGCCTTACAAAAACTCACCGGGAATAACCGTCGGTGGTAGCGCTACCGCCGCATGGTAGGGGACAGAACACGCATTCTTCCCTAGAACTTGTGTATTTTTCTTGAGACCATCTCCAGTGCACTCTTTATAGCAACATGCATACCCCGCGACTCTAAAACTACTCGTTTAACCACAGAGTCTTCTTCGGCACGCAAATCAACAAGATAGTCATCACCAATCCAAACCAAGTTGTCTGGATGGGTTTCACACAACATGCTTATTCTGTACTTCAATTTCAGATTCTAAATGCAAAGGTAACGGGGATACAACAGATCAACCTGTTGGGAGAATCGCTTCCGCGTGCTCGTGGAGCGTCTACCATCACATGCCAAAACAAAGGACTTCACATGTCCAAGGAGGAAGATCGTTATCCTTGAGATTCGTTTTAGAGCCATGGATGAGAAACTAGCCGGATGAAAACGACCGCAACGGACTCGCCTCCGCGGATCTGAACTCGGATCGTGACTCGGAGCTCCGAAGCTCCAACAATGGCGGAATCTCCTTCTTCTTCCTCTTCCTTGATCTCCCCTCTCTCTATCTCCTAGAAAGAGAATTTCCTAGGTTAGAATGAGGGGTAACTTCCCCATCCCACAGAATTAAACCAACAGAAAATGCAGCTCACCGTCGGATCATGACGAACGACCATGATTCAAAACGATTATCTGTACAGAGCGCTATTGTCGCGCGGTAATAAGATACCACCGCGCAGTAACCCAATCGGTGGCTTCTCCAGCACGCCCACCGTTCAGATTCTCTAATCATATGTCGACATGTGGCCGCATCATAACTGTCGTGCTACCGCCGCGCGGTACCTCACTACCGCCGAGCGGTAGGCGATGCGTAGTTTCATTATGACGCTTACGACGAAAGGCCTCTACCGCCATGCGGTTTTGCTACCCCGGACGGTAGCTCACAAAGAGCCACACCAATTAAATCAGTTACGCTACTGCCGGCGTTAGTACTACCGCCGGGCGGTAGCTCTCAGAAAGCTATACATGGTGAAATCTGGGGCATTACAGTTTCACCCTTTTTATATTGTATAATATACATTTATCTCGGTATGCTGATCCTGAAAATCTGCATATACATTTGTCCATAGTGAGTTCTAAGAAAAATAAATATGTAGGAAAAAAATTCTTATAGTAGCCGACTGTAGCTTAGTGGATTTGTTTTTAAAAAAATTATTAGTTAACTGTAGCTAGGTGGAATTACAAAAAAAAATAGTAGCTAACTATAGCTAAATGGATCCGCAAAAATATTTTAAAGTGGCTAACTAAACCCAAGTGAATTTGCAAAAAAAAAAAATTATAGTAGCTAACTATAGCTAAGTGATATAATAAGGTGAAAAAAAGCTAATATAGCTAGCTAGCTAGCTATAGAAGGTCTGCATTTTTGGCTAGTCTTATCACTTTGTTAAAGACATCATTTTTTTTTTCATATTTTGTTAAAGGCCCCCGATTAAATTACTAATTGCACCACAGTAGTACTAAAGAAACCCACTTGAATTTAAATAAATAAAAAAGAAATATCATAGAACTACGTTATAAATTTCAACAAAAAAAGCAAAATATTGTTGTTAGGGATCGCTCAACACTCTGGTAGGCCGGACTAAATTGGACCGCCTTAGCCCATGAGAGGTCGAGTGCACCAACAATCACAATAAGTAAAAAACTGAAGAAAAAAAATTTAACGTGGAAAATCCGTCAACTTGGTGAAAAATCACGTTGCCGGATCTGTGTCGTTCAAACCTTCCATATTTGCTTGTTCATACACATAGCTTTCTTGAAGAACTCGAGGGTGACAGACCGCCTCTCGTTACAATTATGAAGAGAGAATGGAAAGGACTCGGAGGGTGACAGGCCACCGCTCACTGAGCTATTTTTGCTTCTGCTACACTTGGGAGCTTTGCGTTGTGGAGGCTTTGGAGTCTTTGGTGTTAGCTTGAAGGTGGGAGCAGCTTGTTGCGCATATACATCAGGGGCTTGAAAGTTCAGGTGATGCGCTTCGCGCACCCAGTCCTCTGTGGTTTGTTTTATGTTATGCTTAGAGGAGTCTGGAGTGGCAGTGTTGGGTACATTGGAAACTGTGTACCTGATTTGGAGAAATCCTTTTCAGCTCAATGATATACACATAGTTGTATTTGATGTATGTTGAGCTCTTGTGTGCAGGCAAATAAAGCTAAGTACAAAAGTGTCGAGACACTAGACCATTGTCAACACCTTTGTCAAAGATGTGCTGAGATAAAAAGTAGTTGTCTCGATACTCGGGACTAGTGTCGACACACTCTACATCAGGAGTGCTGAGTCAAGGAGAATGTTGTGTCGACACTCTGGACTTGGGTCGACACCATTAGTCAGGAAGTAAGTTGTGTCGACACGCTGGACTTGTGTCGACATATTATACATCAACAGTGTCGAGACAAGGTAAAGGTCGTGTCGACACATTCAAAAGTATGTCGACATCACTACAAGAGTAGTGTCGACACCCAGGACTGGTGTCGACACAGCCAACAGTCAAGTTTCAACACTTCAAGCAGAATTGTTTCCTGAGTACAGAAATCTAGCCAGAGGTACTAACCAGATCAGTCGGTTACCCTTGACAGAGACTGTTCAAAGGGATCAACTCTTCAGAAAAAGGAAGTTAGAAAAATTTGGTGAAGCCAGATCTAAGAAGTAATCTGCTAGAATTCAGAAGGTGGGGAGAAACCTGATCAAGAATCGTCTTGAACTTTCTCCAGCCTAGATCTACCATAATTTCAACTTCAATAAGCTTTGAAAAGATAAGAAGGGTCGGATCAAATCATCTATAATAAGGATCAAGAGAAGCTGATTTATCAAGTTCAGTTCAAGAAGCAGTCACCCATTTCTCTCTTGCTGGGTGACTAATTCTGAATCTTTCTTTTCACCATCATTAATCTTGTAAGATCTACCTGTAGATCTTAATGTAAGGGAATCAATTTCTCTGAGTTGTAAGACTGTGTTATAAAGGCTGAGGTAGGGAAGGAATTGCCTGAGGTAGGAGAAGTGGGTATTTCTCTGAGGTGTAGGAACTGATTGTTCTGAGTTGTAGGGCAGGAGTTGCCTGAGGTGTAGGAGTGTGGATTCACTCTGAGGTTGAGTTCTTGGGAAGAACTCGAGGTGTAAGATCTTGGTGATATGAGTGGTAAGACTAGTATAGTCTGAGTTGTAGGAGCCAGCTGGGCTCTGAGCTGTAAAATCTGAGGATCTGAGTAAAGAAAGAAGAAGGAGTTTGGTTGAATCTAGTTCATTACTAGATAGACGAAGGGGGAAAGTGGATGTACTCATCAATTGGGGAACCACTATAAATCTTGTGTACTGTGTTGTGATTGTTGTGCTGTGATTGTTGTGCTATGTTTGATGTGTTGTGATGATCTTTAATTGTTGTTTAGTTTTCCTGTTCCATCAGACTGGGGTAATAAAGATAGAAAAGTAATTTTCATTATCAAAAAGTAACTTAGAATTAAATTGGACCTATTCCCCCCCCCCCCCTCTAGGTCACTCTATCCTAAAACAAACATTTATAATTGGTATCAGAGGAGGGGTTCACTGAGAAGGCATAATAGCCTAGTGAGAATCCAAAGGATTATAGAGAAAGATATATCATGGCTCAGAGAGAAAATAATTTCATCAAGCTCCCAGTCTACTCCAAAGAGAATTTTGGAATTTGGAAGGAAAGAGTCAGATTATTCATGGAGGCAGCAGATCCAAGAATATACATCACAGTGGTTGAAGGACCTTTCATTCCAATGAAAGTGTCAGTTCTTGATGCCAACATCAAGACACCAAAGACCTACATGGAGATGGATAAGGATGAGATAATTCTGGCCTCTAAGGATAAGAGGGCACATAATATAATAGTCAGTGCAATAGATGATTCCACTTTTCAGAATCTGATTCATTGCAAGACAGCTAAAGAAATGTGGCAGTCACTGATTGTCTACATGGAAGGAACTGATGAGGTCAGAGATGATATAAATCTCTGCTAAACCAACAGTACGAAGCCTTCAAACAAGATAAGAAAGACTCAATGGCTGATTGTTTTGAAAAGTTCTTCATAATTGTAAATAACCTGAGAACTTATGGAAGGAAATTTACTAACTATGAACTTAATGATAAGTTCTTGAGGTCCCTGAACAAGGAATGGGGCATTAAGATTTGTGCCATAAGAGAAATGGGGAACTTAGCCAACATAGACCCCCAGGTTATTTTGCCAGCTGTTCTCTCATGAGTTACAGCTCAATCTCAGGAAGTCTGAAGAAGATTCAGCTAGAGCACACATCAGAGAAAAGACCTTGGCCCTAAAGGCTGAGACATCCAGGAAGGTCAGAGAGAAGTCAATACTCTTAGAAAGACAATAAATAGCTTCTGAGTGTTCAGAATCATCCTCATCAGGAGGATACCTTACTGAGGAGGAATTATCTCTCTTCTTTAAACAGTTCAAGAAGATGTTGGGGAGAAGAAGGCAGGGCAGCTAGAAGAGTCCAACTGGAGACTCTTCTCTCAAGAATACCAATCATCCAGATAAGCCCAGAAAAAAGATATCTGGGGACAGGTATGGTTCTTCACAAAACAAATATATTAAAACTAATATTGTGTGTTATTGTTGCAACAGAAAAGGGCATGTCATAGCTGATTGCCCAACAAAAAGAAAGGAGAAAAAGTCAGAGACTGGAAGGATGGACAGCACAAGATGGCTGACAAAAGCCTTTTGACAAAGAGACAGTCTACACTGTCTGATAGTAGACAGTCTACACTGTCTGATAGTGAGTCTGGTTCATCAGAATTAGAAGAGGAGGAGGCTCTCATAGGCCTGATGGCTATTAAGGAGAGCCAATTAGGAGAAGGAGATCAGGATTGTTCAGATCCTGCTAAGGTAAAATCAAGCTCACATAGTTTAGCCTCAGATTCTTTTTCTGCATCAGAAAATGAATCATGTTCACACTCTTTTAATAATAGAGAACATGATTCAGACATTGAAGCTAATTTTAACTCTCTTATCAATAGATATGAGAAGTTACTAAAGTCCTTGATTGCAAGAAAACACTTTGCTAAGGATCAGGCCAGAGAATTAGAATCTCTTAGGGGAGTATCTTTTCAGTTGGAAAGGGCCAACATAAAGTTGGACCTGTAAAAATTGAAGCTTATAAAACTAACCAATAAGATAGATAGCCAGACAGAGGTAATAGTAGAACAGGTCAAGACTGTCAAGGACCTGGAAGCAAAGCTCACCCAAGAAAGACAACTCCTGACTCAATTCTCAAAATCCAAATCAGTGATACCTATCATAGACACCTTCTCTACACTATATAGAAGTGGAGTAGGGTATGTCAAGAACAAAAAGTTCAAAAAGAAATCTGTACCTAAGGGTAAAGCCCCAATGGGTCCATTTAAGCAACCCTCCAAGTATCTGCCTTCTAACAAATGCTTGATATCATGTGTTCCTGGGCACATGATGTTTGAGTGCACTACCAACAAGGTCAATAAAGAGCCTTGCTGGAAGGGACAGACATCTAATGGCAATAAAGGCCAAACAACTCTACAAAGTGTGATCAATCCAAGAAGCCAAGGAATTCTCGGAGCTGGTCCCAGTGCACCACACTTAAATCAGAAAGGTAAGGGTGTGAATTTTGCACCACTACTTTGAAAGTTGGCTGACAATTCTGTGTTGCACAAAAGAATAACTTCAAATGTGCAACCAAAGAAAAGATACAACCGATTTGAGTGTTGGTGTTGTGGGAAGGTTGTGCATTTTTCCCTAGATTGTTGGTATAATCCAACAGCACCTTCATATAAGACTCAACCAGTTTTGTTTAGAAAGTCTGATGTATTTCACACAGCAAAGCCTAACAGGAACCAAGGCCCCAAAACTATTTGGGTGCCTAAAGTGAACTAATTTTGTGTTTGCAGGTGGAACCAAGTACCACAGGAAGGCCAGTATGGTACTTGGATAGTGGTTATTCCATGCGCATGATTGGAACAAGGAGTTTGCTAAGAGATTACACTCTAGTTAGGAATGGACCAAAAGTCATCTTTAGAGGGTCAGAGAAAGGACTCACCAAGGGATATGGTAACATTTTTAATGGCCTTGTTACCATCACAAAAGTGGCTTATGTGGAAGGATTGAACCACAATCTGATAAGCATAAGTCAGTTTTGTGATATAGGTTATGAAATTGTTTTCCACAATTACAAGTGTCTGATAAGGAATTCAAGTGATCAAGAGATCATCTTGTCAGGCACTAGGAGTGGGAACATTTATTTTATAAATTTATTAAGTGCAAATGAAAAATCACATGTATATGTTGGATCTTGTAGCCAACCTTAGAGGGGGGGGGGTGAATAAGGTTCGACGTGTTTCTTGAAATTTAAGTTTTAATTTGTCCACAGAACCAGAGCTTAGGAAACTACTGCAGAGCGTTGGGTAACCAATGTTCTGCGGTACGTTATTCACTCTTTTCCTGTACAAATTAGCTTGTGCGCACACACGTGAAACTAGACTTATCATTCACAAGTAAACATAAGAGGCAATGATATGAAGAAAATATCTCATATGAATCATTAAGTCACACACAATGTTACACTTGTAATTAGGATTGATTTAAAACATGTTTACACACAATACATACAACTTGGATCTCCATGACGCCGGAGATCAGAGGCGGTGAATAAAACTCTTGGGTTTTCTATACCGACCCAAAACCCGGACCGGTTGGCTCTTCACTTTCTCTCCGAAAGGTCTTAGAGCCGCTCTTCACCTTCACACCCGGAAGGGTCTTAGAGCCGCTCTTCACTTTCTCCCCGAAAGGTCTTAGAGCCGCTCTTCACCTCCACAACCGGAAGGGTCTTAGAGCACTGCTAGATCCCCGATCTAGACGCCCCAAATCCCGGGACGATTTTCCTCGGAATCCAACCCGGATTCCGACGACCTTCCCCGGTCGATTTCCCTTACCACTTACAACAATAGAAGAAGAAAAAGATACAAAAAGAGATTACAAAATATATTCGTTAAAGTTTAGGTTCTCCCTCTTGAGAAGTTCTCCGGATAGATCTACGGCCGGTGCTTGTGATCTTCGATGGAAAGCACCCGGTCGCTAGACGTAGACGATGCGAAGCCTTGATCGCCGGAGTTCTTCGATCTCGAATGGGAGGAAGAAGCCTTGCTTTTTCTTTGACGAAGACGAGTAGAACGGACGTAGGAAGACGGCCGAACTTGGTATTCCTGGAGCACTTCGTCAATAATCTCTGGAGGCTTAGGTCTTGAGGAAACGGCGCTGCTTTTTATACGTCTTGGAGAAAATAGACTACCGCCTGCGATAACTCTATCGTCGGGCGGTAAGTTCGCGCATAACGCCTGCCAGCTGTCTCCACACGTCTCCCGAAACGGCAACTATAACTGCTCATTAAGGAAACTGCCGTTTCAAGAGAGCTATCGCCGGGCGGTAATGGTTACCGCGCCCAGTCAGAGCGATAGCGCCATTTCGCCAAATAATTCTACCGCCTGCGATAAGACTATCGCCTGAGCGGTAGGTACCATCGTCGACGATCGTCCCCTTGATGTACGTCGACCGGATACCGCCGGCGGTAGCGTCCTGTCGCCGGGCGGTAGCTTTTGATTGTCGACGATCCTTCCTTAGCTGATAATTGGGCCGTCGACCATCGAACCGATATGCGTCGATCGAGATGGTTACCGCGCTGCGATAAGGTTATCGCCGGGCGGTAGTAACCTTTTGAAGCTCTTCTCCTTTCCTTTCACCTGTCAGCCTGCACACTCTATCACACAACCAATCTCATCAAATACAAGCAGGGAGTTGATATTCTCAAACCTAAGGAGTGTGAAACCATGTTCCAACAAACTCCCCCTTTTGATAATATCAATCCCGTTCATGATAAACCAAAATCAAGTAGATAGAGTGCCAGAATAGATGTATGTAGCAACGTAGAACAGTATAAAGTAGAGTATCAGAGTAAAATGAACATAGAACAGTATCAGAGTAAAATGAACATAGAACAGTATAAAGTAGAGTATCAGAGTAAAATGATATTGAACAAATAAGCAATACACACCTATATCGATCCCGTTCAATCCTGTTCTATCCTACTACATACTCCCCCTATCGGTGGGACACTCCCCCTGTCTATGAGCACACACACACCTCAATACGCTCCCCCTATCATGAACACTACCTCCAATACCTTCTCCCCCTTTGATAATATCAAAAGAATGGGCGAGGCCAACCGACCAAGGAGGATGAAAATTGTAGGCGAGAGATAACGTAATATAGACCCACAAAGCACTTGAAATCAGAGAATTGTAAAACAGGGTCAAAATCAGGAGCAAACGCTAATCAGAGTGAAGAAATTGGACTATATGCACGAGACATAGCACACATCAAGTATGACATGAATGTTTGCAAGGTTTAGATAAATAGAGAGAAAAATAGGCAAACACAAATATCGTCATGAGAGAAAAAATGTGCTAGTACGTATTGTGCGAAAAGCATCGAATGTAGTTGAGGTCCAATTCTTATGCGCGGAAGATTTAAATAAGATAATGACATGTGCACGTGTAGCATCAAGAGACAAAACATTCAATAGAGATATCATGCAGACATGTTTTATATCAAGCAAACTAACGATGCTAACACCAAAGAGATATAGTGAAAAATCACGTCACATGACATAGTGCGCCATAAAGAAATTAAATCAAGGGCACAAATCATAAAGTGTAGTCCATGCACAAGATCGAAACGACTTTGTAATCCAAGGTGCTCACCCTCACAACTATAACATCCCATTTTTCAATTAGACCCCCCCTTAGGAGTGACTTGAACATTCCTAGGTCATACCAAGTCCTAGGTTGAACCTAGAAGGTCAAGTGACCCAACTAGTTAGTTGAGACTCACTTGGGCTGCAAATAGTAAAATCTTAAAACCCTGATTTTGGTGGCCTAGTGGGTTCAATCTGACTCCAAGGCATTCCTAGACCTAATATGAGATCAATGGGTCACCAAGGACCCATTGGGTGCAAACCTAATGGCTAAGTTGACCCAAGTCAACTTAAGCCCTAGTTAGGCCAAAGTAACCCTGCCCTGGATCAACTCACCCTCTTTACCCCAAGTCTACCCTACCTAATCATACCTAGGCCTTAGGGGAGGTCAATGGGTCCCTAGGGGTCTATTGATGTTGACTCAGAAGGTCAAATTGACCAAGTCAACCCTAAACCCAAATCAAGTCAAACCTAGCTCAATTGGGTTAACTCAGGCTCAAGCCGCCTCATGTAGACTCATAGGGTTTTATTAGGAGTTATTATGGCTGCCTATAGCCTAAACCCTAGGCTAGCCAACATGTTGACTAGGAGAGAGAAAGAAGAGAGAAATAGGCTAAATATAGGAGAGAGAAAGTGTGAATTAAGGGTATTTTCATGGTAGAATGGTGAGCCCCCCTCTCATATGGCATTTAAGGTTTTAATATTAATTTTATGGGCTGCCTTTAGGCTTCTAGGGGAAGAAAATTCGTGAGGATGACTAGGAGAGAGAAAAAAATAAGTATTTGGTTATATAGAGGAGAGAGAAAAGGTGGTGGAGAGGTGAAGAGGTGTTTTGAAGAGGGAGGAGGCATGAGTTCGGCCAAAGAGGGGCCAACAGCCACCTAGAGGTTGACACCTCCTCCCCCCACCCTTTTCCCGGCCATCAAGAGGTGTTTCCACCCTCTCTCTCCTCTAACCACCCCCCCACATGAAGAGGTGTTTTGCCTCTTGGAGAAAACCGCCCCTCTCCCCCTCTCCTCTTTATATACTCACTTAGGAGAGAGGGGAGATCATTTTCGAAATCAGAGAAGGGGGGGTGAACCCTTGTCGGAGCCATCAAGGAGAGAAATGCCGCCACCGCCGCCACCGCCGCCACCATGGCATCCCGCCGTTCAACTCGCATCCAAGCCCGAAATCAGGTCCTCCCTCACCTTTTCTCTCATGTTTAGATCCTAGGATTGTTTAGGAGTTGAGTTCATGCTCAAACGAACCGGAGCAAAAGCTTAAAATTTCAGAAATTTCCATTTTTATGGAGTTTTTGAAGCTCTCGGGTAGGGCGGCGCCGCCACCTCCGGCCGCCCTAGCCGCCGGCAAGGTTAGCCCCCACCACCGGGAACATGTAGGAGTTGTTTCCCGGTGGTGGCGCCGCCCATGGTGGCCGGAAAAAGGCCCGTGAAAGTCATTTTCACGGGTTCTGGTTCAGCCCATTTGGAGAAGACGAAGTACAGATGCCGTCCGATCGCTTTAAGATTCGTGCAGAATCAAAATAAATACTTATAAACTCATATTTTTCGGATTTTCTGTATTTAATAAAACAGTTTTACTGTAAATTAAATTTAGGCCCTTTATGGACACCTACTGAAAAAGGTCATAACATGAAAGTTGTAGGTATTTTTAATACCTACAATTTGATATGTAGTGGTGAAAAATTGGATGAGGGGACTACCCTGTAGAGCCTTTTTAGTAAGGGTATGTCCTACAACTAGGGTAGCTTTCTTCTAAAAATTATTTAGGCCCTTTAGAGGCTTGTCCATCAAATTTGATCAACATGAATGTTGTAGGATTTTTAATTATCTACAGTTTGATATGTTATGGAAAATTTTAGGACAAGTATTCTGGCCTGTAGGGTCATTTTTCTAGGGTAGGTCCTACAAATAGGGCAAATCTTTGAAAAATTCCCCACACCTAATCCTTGGTCTAAATGCTTTGAAATTTGGACAGGGACGCAATATCACCTAGAACTAACTCCTGTAAAAATTGGAGACCATTTGGGATAGTGTAACTTAGGGTTCTGCCCTAAACCTAGAAAAGCTAGGGCAAGGTAGTTGAAGGGTCAAATGACCTCCAAACCCTCCCAAATTTTGGTGAGGTGTCCCTGGTATAGGTATATAGGTCTGGTTAAAATTTCAACTCATTTGGTTGAGTTTTGATTAGGAATCCTCTAAACCCTAGTTTTGACCTAGTAGAAGGAAAGTTAGTGAGAAGGTTCCTTGCACTCTGGTATGATCATCTCACCTCAACAGAGGTTGAGATTTTTACCACTGGTTTATTTTGGTCATAAGATTATCCTTAGGGAATATGGGATGATTTAGGGTAAGTTTACCCTAGGGCCCAGGTTAAAACCCTAAAGGTGGACTTTGGGGATTTGTGAAGGACATAGGGGCAAATGCCCTTGTATGGCCTTGAGATTTGGTGGAAAGGTTGTTAATGAGTTTGTAACTCTCTGATTGTAATGTCAGATAATTTTGATGTAGGTAGCTACCTCAAAACTTAAATCCTAGTTTTAGGGTAGAAGGGATTTTAGGTCAAAACAGTATCTTAAACTTTTTTAAAAGCCATGAAATTGGGGTAGTGTGTTTCTAGGGTAGTTAGGACCCTTGGATAATTTTTCTAGAATTTTTGGATAGGTATTTCTAGTACTTCATTCATGAATGTGGGTATAGCCCTTTTTGATGTTTTATTTATTAAAGATTTTTAATCCAAATAAGGCCCCCTTGAAACTCTGGAATTAGATGTTTTTGGCCAGTAGAAATGCCCATGAATTTTAGTTCAATTTTATGTTGATTAAATAGAATAGTTCCTTCACAAGTATTATTAAAGGGCTCTATATTTTAAAAATATTTTATGGCATAAATATTCTCTGGAAAATTATGAAAGTTGGTAAATAGTGTTTTTAAATCATTATGAATCGGTGGGATTTTCTATGGATTTTTGGAGTTATGGATTTAGTACTTGATTCACAAGCATGCTAGATTAGGGTTTTTGGTAAATGATTTATTATAAATTAATTTCCAGCAAGAAAATTATGAAACCTTTATAGTACTGTTTTCATAGTATTTCTAGTACCCTGTAATTAATCTAAACTATTTGGAAGAGTATTTGATGTAGTTTATTCATTAGACATGAAGAAAATGGATTATTGCAAAATTAAGTTTAGGCCCCTTAGACCATAGGGAAAATTGTCAAACCTTGGATATGTTATTTTTAGATACACTAATATTTGTCTTAAATTTATTATGATTTATACATGACTGAAAAGTATGATCCTTGTACAAATTTGGAAGACCTTGGATTTAATAAAAATTAATTAATTATTAGTTTAATTGGAAAAATTGTTATTATCAGAAAAATCGATTCAATAATGTCATGATAGGCCCCCAGAAATTAACTTAGGCCGAATGGAAGAAAACACAAAGGACATTCTATCAAGCTCATCATATAGTGTAGGCTGGTCTGCATTTAGCGTTTTCGTAAAAGATCGCATTTGGAGACGACTTAGGGCAATGTTAGAGTTTCTCAATGTGCTGATTGGGATGGATTTAGATAGGTTGTCATGGAAGGTTCTAAGGAGTGACGAGAAGTGAGTGGTTGTGGTAGAAGGAGCACGGATCTGACGAAAGATCGCCGTCCCCGTAAGAGTGAAGAGTCAAATCCACCCTAGGTTTAGTTTGATGCAATTTATAGAGGGAACGGGGAAGGGAAAAACAACCAATAATAATAAGTGCCTTGCGAAAGGGAACTTCGGGCCGTAATGCCGCCGTCTTGGTTCCTAGTGCCCTTTGAGAGCCCTTCACGGGGTATGCCGGGGGCAGTCCTGGGCTAACGTAAATCTTAAAACAAACGAAAGAGTAATTAGCCTAATAGGGATTCACATTGCACACACTCATTAGTTAGGGTTGGTAATGGTTAAGTCGTCCCGAGGTGTTCAAAGGGGCGCCATCCCGCGGTGCTCAAGGGATGAGGTTTGGAATTATGTCGGACGGTTTAGTCCAGGGAGCTTAGTCTCGGTTTGTGGTTGAGCCGGACGGTTTGGGCCGGGAGCTTTACTCTTGACTTCTTATATTAACTACTGCATGTGCATAAAAAAATAGGAAAGATTAAGGTGGTGGGTTCTCGATATCGGGGAGTTCGATTGCACCGACACCGATATCGTTGACTCGGCAAGGTGACTAGCACTTAGCCAAGGTTAAGTCCGGCGGTCCAGTCGGCAAGAGTACGCAGGAGTCCGCTTTGTGCACCAAGCGTTGAGGGCGTACGATAGGTCAGACCAGTAGTGCTTTTACTGGTTTTGAGGTGGGCGAGGCCCAACCCACCACTTCCGTCTGCCACTACGGAGGTATCCTGGGAGGTAACGGCTCTGAAAGGGGGAACTAAAGGTTTGTGTACACAAAGTTGGGTGTGTGAGTTGCACTGCTTGATCATCATACCCACCATATAGCTGCATGCCATAATCATTCATAACAACCTTGACACCTAAAGTATAAGTGGAATGGGACGCTTATACTTTAGGCCTTGCAAAACGACCCCTTGGTCTATAAGCTTGTGTGGGCAAGTTTATAAATCAAAGGTTAATTTCAATATATATATATGCTGCTGTTTGATAACCGACACCCCAACATATAAGTGGTATGGGACACTTTATAAGATGGAAGCCTTACAAAAGATCCCTTGGCTTATGTGTACTCACATAAGTGAAGGTTTAAATTATCTTACTTATTTTCCTTCTTGTTTGACCTATTACAACACTTAAGATAAATTGCTCCCCGAATACACAACTGCTAGTTAGGTCCACCGTCATCTGCTTTTGACTACTCTCCACCTTCATGTCCTTCCCTTTCTTCCTCTCCGCTCGGTGCCTTAGGGCATGGGGGAAGGGGTGGGGGATGATAGGGCTTAGTCTTATAGACTAATGGTTTTCGAACCACATCATTTTAGGGAATCGTGGAGCCCAACCCGGAGGAGCAGCCCAGGAGGCCGGTGCGCTTGGAGATAGGGCAGTCTAGCTCAGGAGTTCAGACAGCCGGGACCGTGAGTTCCGTTCCTTAGTAGCAGTTTGTTTTTCAGCTTCCGTTTGAGTGACTATGTAGTGAGGTGTTGTTGTACCGGGCTTAAGCCCTCTTCCTTTCAGTACTCTATTTTTACTCTGATGTTATACTGTGGACACTCCCTTCGTGGAGTTTACATATATGTGGTTTATATTGTGGACTGCAATTCTCTTTACTGTTCTACTTGCTACTTGATTGTGATCGAAAAGGCCGGCAGAATTGGCGCGTTGTAGTGACGACCTTCCCGGGTGCGAAGGTGTCACCGCAAAGCGGCGGTTCTGGGCATAAGACCTCGAGTTTTGAATCGAAAAAAAAAATGGGGTCTTACAAAGTGGTATCAGAACATGAAAGTTGTAGGTATTTTTAATACCTACAATTTGATATGTAGTGGTGAAAAATTGGATGAGGGGACTGCCCTGTAGAGCCTTTTTAGTAAGGGTATGTCCTACAACTAGGGTAGCTTTCTTCTAAAAATTATTTAGGCCCTTTAGAGGCTTGTCCATCAAATTTGATCAACATGAATGTTGTAGGATTTTTAATTATCTACAGTTTGATATGTTATGGAAAATTTTAGGACAAGTATTCTGGCCTGTAGGGTCATTTTTCTAGGGTAGGTCCTACAAATAGGGCAAATCTTTGAAAAATTCCCCACACCTAATCCTTGGTCCAAATGCTTTGAAATTTGGACAGGGACTCAATATCACCTAGACCTAACTCCTGTAAAAATTGGAGACCATTTGGGATAGTGTAACTTAGGGTTCTGCCCTAAACCTAGAAAAGCTAGGGCAAGGTAGTTGAAGGGTCAAATGACCTCCAAACCCTCCCAAATTTTGGTGAGGTGTCCCTGGTATAGGTATATAGGTCTGGTTCAAATTTCAACTCATTTGGTTGAGTTTTGATTAGGAATCCTCTAAACCCTAGTTTTGACCTAGTAGAAGGAAGGTTAGTGAGAAGGTTCCTTGCACTCTGGTATGATCATCTCACCTCAACAGAGGTTGAGATTTTTACCACTGGTTTATTTTGGTCATAAGATTATCCTTAGGGAATATGGGATGATTTAGGGTAAGTTTACCCTAGGGCCCAGGTTAAAACCCTAAAGGTGGACTTTGGGGATTTGTGAAGGACATAGGGGCAAATGCCCTTGTATGGCCTTGAGATTTGGTAAAAAGGTTGTTAATGAGTTTGTAACTCTCTAGTTGTAATGTCAGATAATTTTGATGTAGGTAGCTACCTCAAAACTTAAACCCTAGTTTTAGGGTAGAAGGGATTTTAGGTCAAAACAGTATCTTAAACTTTTTTAAAAGCCATGAAATTGGGGTAGTGTGTTTCTAGGGTAGTTAGGACCCTTGGATAATTTTGCTAGAATTTTTGGATAGGTATTTCTAGTACTTCATTCATGAATGTGGGTATAGCCCTTTTTGATGTTTTATTTATTAAAGATTTTTAATCCAAATAAGGCCCCCTTGAAACTCTGGAATTAGATGTTTTTGGCCAGTAGAAATGCCCATGAATTTTAGTTCAATTTTATGTTGATTAAATAGAATAGTTCCTTCACAAGTATTATTAAAGGGCTCTATGTTTTAAAAATATTTTATGGCATAAATATTCTCTGGAAAATTATGAAAGTTGGTAAATAGTGTTTTTAAATCATTATGAATCAGTGGGATTTTCTATGGATTTTTGGAGTTATGGATTTAGTACTTGATTCACAAGCATGCTAGATTAGGGTTTTTGGTAAATGATTTATTATAAATTAATTTCCAGCAAGAAAATTATGAAACCTTTATAGTACTGTTTTCATAGTATTTCTAGTACCCTGTAATTAATCTAAACTATTTGGAAGAGTATTTGATGTAGTTTATTCATTAGACATGAAGAAAATGGATTATTGCAAAATTAAGTTTAGGCCCCTTAGACCATAGGGAAAATTGTCAAACCTTGGATATGTTATTTTTAGATACACTAATATTTGTCTTAAATTTATTATGATTTATACATGACTGAAAAGTATGATCCTTGTACAAATTTGGAAGACCTTGGATTTAATAAAAATTAATTAATTATTAGGTTAATTGGAAAAATTGTTATTATCAGAAAAATCGATTCAATAATGTCATGATAGGCCCCCAGAAATTAACTTAGGCCGAATGGAAGAAAACACAAAGGACATTCTATCAAGCTCATCATATAGTGTAGGCTGGTCTGCATTTAGCGTTTTCGTAAAAGATCGCATTTGGAGACGACTTAGGGCAATGTTAGAGTTTCTCAATGTGCTGATTGGGATGGATTTAGATAGGTTGTCATGGAAGGTTCTAAGGAGTGACGAGAAGTGAGTGGTTGTGGTAGAAGGAGCACGGATCCGACGAAAGATCGCCGTCCCCGTAAGAGTGAAGAGTCAAATCCACCCTAGGTTTAGTTTGATGCAATTTATAGAGGGAACGGGGAAGGGAAAAACAACCAATAATAATAAGTGCATTGCGAAAGGGAACTTCGGGCCGTAATGCCGCCGTCTTGGTTCCTAGTGCCCTTTGAGAGCCCTTCACGGGGTATGCCGGGGGCAGTCCTGGGCTAACGTAAATCTTAAAACAAACGAAAGAGTAATTAGCCTAATAGGGATTCACATTGCACACACTCATTAGTTAGGGTTGGTAATGGTTAAGTCGTCCCGAGGTGTTCAAAGGGGCGCCATCCCGCGGTGCTCAAGGGATGAGGTTTGGAATTATGTCGGACGGTTTAGTCCAGGGAGCTTAGTCTCGGTTTGTGGTTGAGCCGGACGGTTTGGGCCGGGAGCTTTACTCTTGACTTCTTATATTAACTGTTGCATGTGCATAAAAAAATAGGAAAGATTAAGGTGGTGGGTTCTCGATATCGGGGAGTTCGATTGAACCGATACCGATATCGTTGACTCGGCAAGGTGACTAGCACTTAGCCAAGGTTAAGTCTGGCGGTCCAGTCGGCAAGAGTACGCAGGAGTCCGCTTTGTGCACCAAGCGTTGAGGGCGTACGATAGGTCAGACCAGTAGTGCTTTTACTGGTTTTGAGGTGGGCGAGGCCCAACCCACCACTTCCGTCTGCCACTACGGAGGTATCCTGGGAGGTAACGGCTCTGAAAGGGGGAACTAAAGGTTTGTGTACACAAAGTTGGGTGTGTGAGTTGCACTGCTTGATCATCATACCCACCATATAGCTGCATGCCATAATCATTCATAACAACCTTGACACCTAAAGTATAAGTGGAATGGGACGCTTATACTTTAGGCCTTGCAAAACGACCCCTTGGTCTATAAGCTTGTGTGGGCAAGTTTATAAATCAAAGGTTAATTTCAATATATATATATGCTGCTGTTTGATAACCGACACCCCAACATATAAGTGGTATGGGACACTTTATACGATGGGAGCCTTACAAAAGATCCCTTGGCTTATGTGTACTCACATAAGTGAAGGTTTAAATTATCTTACTTATTTTCCTTCTTGTTTGACCTATTACAACACTTAAGATAAATTGCTCCCCGAATACACAACTGCTAGTTAGGTCCACCGTCATCTGCTTTTGACTACTCTCCACCTTCATGTCCTTCCCTTTCTTCCTCTCCGCTCGGTGCCTTAGGGCATGGGGGAAGGGGTGGGGGATGATAGGGCTTAGTCTTATAGACTAACGGTTTTCGAACCACATCATTTTAGGGAATCGTGGAGCCCAACCCGGAGGAGTAGCCCAGGAGGCTGGTGCGCTTGGAGATAGGGCAGTCTAGCTCAGGAGTTCAGACAGCCGGGACCGTGAGTTCCGTTCCTTAGTAGCAGTTTGTTTTTCAGCTTCCGTTTGAGTGACTATGTAGTGAGGTGTTGTTGTACCGGGCTTAAGCCCTCTTCCTTTCAGTACTCTATTTTTACTCTGATGTTATACTGTGGACACTCCCTTCGTGGAGTTTACATATATGTGGTTTATATTGTGGACTGCAATTCTATTTACTGTTCTACTTGCTACTTGATTGTGATCGAAAAGGCCGGCAGAATTGGCGCGTTGTAGTGACGACCTTCCCGGGTGCGAAGGTGTCACCGCAAAGCGGCGGTTCTGGGCATAAGACCTCGAGTTTTGAATCGAAAAAAAAATGGGGTCTTACAAAGTGGTATCAGAACATGAAAGTTGTAGGTATTTTTAATACCTACAATTTGATATGTAGTGGTGAAAAATTGGATGAGGGGACTGCCCTGTAGAGCCTTTTTAGTAAGGGTATGTCCTACAACTAGGGTAGCTTTCTTCTAAAAATTATTTAGGCCCTTTAGAGGCTTGTCCATCAAATTTGATCAACATGAATGTTGTAGGATTTTTAATTATCTACAGTTTGATATGTTATGGAAAATTTTAGGACAAGTATTCTGGCCTGTAGGGTCATTTTTCTAGGGTAGGTCCTACAAATAGGGCAAATCTTTGAAAAATTCCCCACACCTAATCCTTGGTCCAAATGCTTTGAAATTTGGACAGGGACTCAATATCACCTAGACCTAACTCCTGTAAAATTGGAGACCATTTGGGATAGTGTAACTTAGGGTTCTGCCCTAAACCTAGAAAAGCTAGGGCAAGGTAGTTGAAGGGTCAAATGACCTCCAAACCCTCCCAAATTTTGGTGAGGTGTCCCTGGTATAGGTATATAGGTCTGGTTCAAATTTCAACTCATTTGGTTGAGTTTTGATTAGGAATCCTCTAAACCCTAGTTTTGACCTAGTAGAAGGAAGGTTAGTGAGAAGGTTCCTTGCACTCTGGTATGATCATCTCACCTCAACAGAGGTTGAGATTTTTACCACTGGTTTATTTTGGTCATAAGATTATCCTTAGGGAATATGGGATGATTTAGGGTAAGTTTACCCTAGGGCCCAGGTTAAAACCCTAAAGGTGGACTTTGGGGATTTGTGAAGGACATAGGGGCAAATGCCCTTGTATGGCCTTGAGATTTGGTGGAAAGGTTGTTAATGAGTTTGTAACTCTCTGGTTGTAATGTCAGATAATTTTGATGTAGGTAGCTACCTCAAAACTTAAACTCTAGTTTTAGGGTAGAAGGGATTTTAGGTCAAAACAGTATCTTAAACTTTTTTAAAAGCCATGAAATTGGGGTAGTGTGTTTCTAGGGTAGTTAGAACCCTTGGATAATTTTGCTAGAATTTTTGGATAGGTATTTCTAGTACTTCATTCATGAATGTGGGTATAGCCCTTTTTGATGTTTTATTTATTAAAGATTTTTAATCCAAATAAGGCCCCCTTGAAACTCTGGAATTAGATGTTTTTGGCCAGTAGAAATGCCCATGAATTTTAGTTCAATTTTATGTTGATTAAATAGAATAGTTCCTTCACAAGTATTATTAAAGGGCTCTATGTTTTAAAAATATTTTATGGCATAAATATTCTCTGGAAAATTATGAAAGTTGGTAAATAGTGTTTTTAAATCATTATGAATCAGTGGGATTTTCTATGGATTTTTGGAGTTATGGATTTAGTACTTGATTCACAAGCATGCTAGATTAGGGTTTTTGGTAAATGATTTATTATAAATTAATTTCCAACAAGAAAATTATGAAACCTTTATAGTACTGTTTTCATAGTATTTCTAGTACCCTGTAATTAATCTAAACTATTTGGAAGAGTATTTGATGTAGTTTATTCATTAGACATGAAGAAAATGGATTATTGCAAAATTAAGTTTAGGCCCCTTAGACCATAGGGAAAATTGTCAAACCTTGGATATGTTATTTTTAGATACACTAATATTTGTCTTAAATTTATTATGATTTATACATGACTGAAAAGTATGATCCTTGTACAAATTTGGAAGACCTTGGATTTAATAAAAATTAATTAATTATTAGGTTAATTGGAAAAATTGTTATTATCAGAAAAATCGATTCAATAATGTCATGATAGGCCCCCAGAAATTAACTTAGGCCGAATGGAAGAAAACACAAAGGACATTCTATCAAGCTCATCATATAGTGTAGGCTGGTCTGCATTTAGCGTTTTCGTAAAAGATCGCATTTGGAGACGACTTAGGGCAATGTTAGAGTTTCTCAATGTGCTGATTGGGATGGATTTAGATAGGTTGTCATGGAAGGTTCTAAGGAGTGACGAGAAGTGAGTGGTTGTGGTAGAAGGAGCACGGATCCGACGAAAGATCGCCGTCCCCGTAAGAGTGAAGAGTCAAATCCACCCTAGGTTTAGTTTGATGCAATTTATAGAGGGAACGGGGAAGGGAAAAACAACCAATAATAATAAGTGCCTTGCGAAAGGGAACTTCGGGCCGTAATGCCGCCGTCTTGGTTCCTAGTGCCCTTTGAGAGCCCTTCACGGGGTATGCCGGGGGCAGTCCTGGGCTAACGTAAATCTTAAAACAAACGAAAGAGTAATTAGCCTAATAGGGATTCACATTGCACACACTCATTAGTTAGGGTTGGTAATGGTTAAGTCGTCCCGAGGTGTTCAAAGGGGCGCCATCCCGCGGTGCTCAAGGGATGAGGTTTGGAATTATGTCGGACGGTTTAGTCCAGGGAGCTTAGTCTCGGTTTGTGGTTGAGCCGGACGGTTTGGGCCGGGAGCTTTACTCTTGACTTCTTATATTAACTGCTGCATGTGCATAAAAAAATAGGAAAGATTAAGGTGGTGGGTTCTCGATATCGGGGAGTTCGATTGCACCGACACCGATATCGTTGACTCGGCAAGGTGACTAGCACTTAGCCAAGGTTAAGTCCGGCGGTCCAGTCGGCAAGAGTACGCAGGAGTCCGCTTTGTGCACCAAGCGTTGAGGGCGTACGATAGGTCAGACCAGTAGTGCTTTTACTGGTTTTGAGGTGGGCGAGGCCCAACCCACCGCTTCCGTCTGCCACTACGGAGGTATCCTGGGAGGTAACGGCTCTGAAAGGGGGAACTAAAGGTTTGTGTACACAAAGTTGGGTGTGTGAGTTGCACTGCTTGATCATCATACCCACCATATAGCTGCATGCCATAATCATTCATAACAACCTTGACACCTAAAGTATAAGTGGAATGGGACGCTTATACTTTAGGCCTTGCAAAACGACCCCTTGGTCTATAAGCTTGTGTGGGCAAGTTTATAAATCAAAGGTTAATTTCAATATATATATATGCTGCTGTTTGATAACCGACACCCCAACATATAAGTGGTATGGGACACTTTATACGATGGGAGCCTTGCAAAAGATCCCTTGGCTTATGTGTACTCACATAAGTGAAGGTTTAAATTATCTTACTTATTTTCCTTCTTGTTTGACCTATTACAACACTTAAGATAAATTGCTCCCCGAATACACAACTGCTAGTTAGGTCCACCGTCATCTGCTTTTGACTACTCTCCACCTTCATGTCCTTCCCTTTCTTCCTCTCCGCTCGGTGCCTTAGGGCATGGGGGAAGGGGTGGGGGATGATAGGGCTTAGTCTTATAGACTAACGGTTTTCGAACCACATCATTTTAGGGAATCGTGGAGCCCAACCCGGAGGAGCTGCCCAGGAGGCCGGTGCGCTTGGAGATAGGGCAGTCTAGCTCAGGAGTTCAGACAGCCGGGACCGTGAGTTCCGTTCCTTAGTAGCAGTTTGTTTTTCAGCTTCCGTTTGAGTGACTATGTAGTGAGGTGTTGTTGTACCGGGCTTAAGCCCTCTTCCTTTCAGTACTCTATTTTTACTCTGATGTTATACTGTGGACACTCCCTTCGTGGAGTTTACATATATGTGGTTTATATTGTGGACTGCAATTCTCTTTACTGTTCTACTTGCTACTTGATTGTGATCGAAAAGGCCGGCAGAATTGGCGCGTTGTAGTGACGACCTTCCCGGGTGCGAAGGTGTCACCGCAAAGCGGCGGTTCTGGGCATAAGACCTCGAGTTTTGAATCGAAAAAAAAAATGGGGTCTTACAAAGTGGTATCAGAGGGAACCCCGATCGATCAAATAGTAGTCCACAAAAACCCTAGGTCAACCCCGTTCGAGTTTAATTTGCGGACAAACTAAGCAGCGGAAGCAGTGGTGGGCCCATATGGGTATCACATAATATATGTCCATTTTAGATTGAGTTAACGTTTTCTGACGATGAAGTTTTGTTGTGCAGCCTCCAACACTGCCTACATTACAGGGTGGGGCCCAACAGACCCTGGATACTGCACCGATTCCACCAGTTCCCGCTCAGTTCCTACAAACCGACATGGGGCAGACTTTGACTGCCATCTTGGATGCTTTCAGGGCCCAACAGGCCCCGGCTCCACAGCAGATACCAGGAGCCAACTGGCTCAGCATCTTCCGAGCACTTTCTCCTCCGTCCTTCTTGGGGACGGAGTCAGCAGTGCGGACAGAAGAGTGGCTGGACATCATGGAGGAAATGCTGACAGGGATACGAAGCCCGTGGGAGGAGAGAGTACCTTTGGTTGTGTCCTGCTTGGAGTCTCATGCCAAGCGGTGGTGGAAGACAGTTCTGGATACTACCTTTGCTGGGAGACTGGCTGCTGAGGTTTCATGGGATGAGTTCAGGCCTATGTTGTTGGAGCATTTTGTTCCACAGTCGGCCCGAGACGAGTTGGAGGACCGCTTCTTGCAGTTGAAGCAAGGTACCAGGACGGTGGTGGAATACCATCGAGAGTTCAACCATCTGGCTCATTTTGCAGACTCTTACCAGCTAGATGAGGCAGCGTACACGAAGAGGTTCTTCAAAGGTCTGCGGGAAGACATGAGGGATGCCCTTCTATTTGTGTCGGACGGGCCTATCTCCCGTATTCTGGAGATGGCAAAGAGGTTAGAGGCAGATTGGCATACCACCAGAGGCCGGAAGCGGCCAACGGAGGATCAGAGCCGGGGAGCCCGGAGCGATCAGCGTCGAGGCCATGCAGCAGATGGCAGGAGGACAGAAGTTCAGCCTCGACAGGAGGTGAGGCAGGAGCCGAGGGAGCAGGTGACACTGGCCCCTCAGCCTATTCAGGTGCGGGAACTGCCGAGACCTCAGATGCGAGACGTGCAGAGATCGGGAGGTGGGGCTTACACTCCGCCGGAATGCTTCTACTGTCACCAGTTGGGGCATATCAAGAGGAACTGTCCTATGAGGGGAGCACCCCCTCCAGCACCGCAGATTGCCCCACCGGCTCAGCACTATGGAGGCCGAGGACGCGGCCAAGGTCGTGGATATCAGGGCGGAGATCGCCGACAGGAGAGGGAACAGGTACATGCATTAGATCTGACCCAGCCTCGACATCCTGAGGAGGTAATCACAGGTACGTCAAAAGATTGTATATTTCCTTTGTTTAATAGTTAGACTCTAAACTAAGAAATTACAAACTGGGAAAGAAAACTTTAACTAGACTTCAAAAATTTTGTTACCCCAGGCATTGTCCTCATCAGCGGCAAGCCCGCATATACTTTGTTCGATACGGGTGCGTCACGCTCATTTGTATCAGAGGCCTTCATTGTTGGCTTGGCAGGCGTGGAGAGATTCATTGGCTTGGCATTAAGGGTACGACTAGCTGACGGGTCCGAGCTACACACCACTGCGCATTGCAATATGGAGGCACAAATTGGCGGGAAAGGATTCGAGGCACCAGCCGCAATCCTAAGGATGCCTTCATATGATTTGATTTTGGGCATGTCATGGTTATATTGGAACCATGCCCTAATTGACTGCGTGGCCAAGAAGATTATTCTGAGGCATGGAGATTCTTCCGTCGTAATAGAAGGTATAAGACATGCCTCCTTTTCATTTTTGTCATCTATTCAGGCCGTCAAGGCCCATATACAGGGCGACGAGATTTACCAGGTTTTATTCGAGATGGCGGAGGCCAATGTTCTTGTAGCGGAGATTCCTGTTGTGCGAGATTTCGAGGATGTTTTTCCCGAGAAGTTACCGGGGCTACCCCCGCACAGAGAGCAGGACTTTTAGATTTTGCTGGTGCCAGGGGCTAAGCCAGCATCTAGAGCCCCCTACCGGATGGCCCCAAAGGAGCTGGTGGAATTCCGAAGCCAATTACAGGAGCTGGTGGAAGCCGGTTATGTCCGGACAAGTTCCTCGCCATGGGGAGCCCCTGTATTGTTCGTCAAGAAGAAGGATGGGACACTTAGACTGTGCATAGATTACCGGGCCTTGAATCGACTAACGGTCCGAAATACTTATCCGTTACCAAGGATAGACGAGCTATTCGACCAGCTGGAGGGAGCTCACTTCTTCTCGAAGCTGGATTTGAGATCGGGCTACTACCAGTTACGGATCCGAGAAGAGGACATCCCGAAGACTGCTTTTAGTAGCAGATATGGTCTATACGAGTTTACCGTGATGCCCTTTGGGCTCACGAATGCACCATCAGCGTTCATGACTCTCATGAACCAGGTTTTCGAGTCTTACTTGGATGTGTTTGTCATCGTTTTTATTGATGACATTCTCATTTACTCTCGGACGGAAGAGGAGCACTCGAGGCATTTGGCATTGACACTACAGAGATTGCGAGAGCATCAGTTGTACGCAAAATTCAGCAAGTGTCAGTTTTGGTTGAAGGAGGTGGCCTTTTTGGGTCATGTTATCAGTGGAGATGGGTTGGCAGTGGATCCAGCGAAAGTTCAAGCAGTCCGAGATTGGCCACCATTGAAGACAGCTACAGAAGTTCGGAGCTTCTTAGGACTTGCCGGTTACTACCGGAAGTTCGTAGAAGGATTTTCTAGTCTTGCACTCCCTCTCACATCTTTGACGAGGAAGGAGACACCTTTTGTGTGGACCCCGAAATGCGAGGCAGCTTTTCAAGAGTTGAAGGAGAGACTTACCTCGGCTCCTATACTGACTCTCCCTTCGGGGAAAGAAGGATTCCAGGTGTATACAGATGCCTCCTACCAGGGCTTGGGAGCTGTTCTGATGCAGAATGGGCATGTTATTGCTTACGCTTCACGCCAGCTAAAGAAGCATGAACAAAACTACCCAGTGCACGATCTGGAGTTAGGTGCGGTTATTTTTGCGCTGAAGGTCTGGCGCCATTATCTCTATGGAGTTCACTGCGACATATTTTCAGATCATAAAAATCTGAAGTATGTGGATACGCAGAAGGAGCTGAACATTAGACAGCGGAGATGGGTGGAGTTCCTGGCAGACTATCAGTATGAGATGCACTACCATCCGGGTAAGGCAAACGTGGTAGCCGATGCTCTGAGCCGGAGAGCTACTACTTCAGGAGCAGGTCCCCAGGTCTTGTCGTTAGAGATATTGCGGAGCTTTGAAGATATGCACATCACCTTGGTATCGTCCGAAGACACCGATGTGTATGAGGAGTATTTAGCTGCGACGAGCGCCACCGACACTATTCATGACAGAGTTAGAGATTGGCAGAGGCAGGATGCCAACTTGGAGCCGATTTTCAGGGCCATAGAGGCAGGCTCAGCTGGGGACTATTCGATGCGAGGTGATCTGTTGTGCTTCAAGGGTCGGATTTACATACCGGATGGAGGGCAGATTCGGGAAGACATTATGGCAGAGGCTCATCATAGCCGATACTCTATACATCCCGGGATTACAAAGATGACGGCAGATTTGAAGAAGACACTCTACTGGCCGGGCATGAAGAAGGATATCACTTATTTCATGACCCACTGCGAGGCGTGCCAGTTAGTGAAGGCAGAGTGCAGACACCCCGCTGGTCTGCTACAGCCACTCCCAGTGCCGGAATGGAAGTTTGATGATATCGCGATGGACTTCATCCATGGCCTCCCTCGTTCACGCACGGGAAACGATTCTATCTGGGTAATCGTTGACCGGCTGACGAAGGTGGCTAGATTCATCCCGATCAGGAAGGATGACTCGGTTGGAGTTTTGGTTCGGAAGTTCGTGGAGCAGTTTATTCGTTACCATGGAGTGCCCAGGACGATCGTATCTGATCGAGATGGTCGGTTCACGTCTAGAGAGTGGAGATCAGTGCAGTCTTACCTTGGCACACGGCTGGCCTTCAGTACAGCCTTCCATCCCCAGACTGACGGGCAGACAGAGCGTACCAACAGGACGCTAGAAGACTTACTGAGGCTGTGTATTGTGGATCATGGAGAGCCCTGGGAGCGGATGTTTCCCCTAGTGGAGTTTTCTTACAATAACAGCCATCAGTCCAGTATACGGATGGCTCCGTACGAGGCCTTGTATGGGAGGAGATGTCGGACTCCCTTATCTTGGATACATGATGCGGATCCGAAGGTGCTAGATTCGGAGTTTGTTGAAGACACCGAGGCTCAAGTGCGACTGATTCGAGAGAGGATGCTAGAGGCACAAAGCAGACAGGCAAAGTATTATGACGCTCGGCATCGTTTAGTAGAGTTTCAGGTTGGGGACCGGGTATTCTTGAAGATCCGGCCAATGCACGGGGTTTCACGAGTACGTGGTCGGCGGAAGAAGCTCAGTCCGAGATACATGGGGCCTTTCAGGATCCTGGAGCGGATCGGTCCATTAGCTTACAGACTGGAGCTATCGCAGGAGCTGTCCGGCCTACACGACGTGTTCCACGTATCTTCACTCAGGAGGGCTCTACTACGCCCGGAGTTACAGATTACCACCACTGATGGGCCGGTAGCTACAGATCGGTCCGTACAGGTGGAGCCGATACGGATTGACGACCAGGGGATACGGGTCTTGCGCCGCAAGAAGATCCCGCTAGTCAAAGTCTTGTGGAGGAATCATGGGCAAGTGGAGCATACTTGGGAACCTGAGGACTTGATGCGGGAGAAGTACCCGGAGTTGTTTAGCCAGGTAATATCTTCTAACTTCTCAAGATGCTTGTAATTATTTTTCCCTACTTGTTTTACACCGGAGTATCACCTAAGATTAGAGGCTAATCCTTTGTTTATTGGGGCTAGCCCTTGTTTGTTAACCTTGATTAAGCAATTCAACCCTCGTGGGATGTTACAAGCTTAAGATAACCCGGTAGAAAAGCTCCCATAGACTTAACCTTAATTTCGGGGACGAAATTTTTGTTTTGTTTATTGGGATTTGTAACATCCCATTTTTCAATTAGACCCCCCCTTAGGAGTGACTTGAACATTCCTAGGTCATACCAAGTCCTAGGTTGAACCTAGAAGGTCAAGTGACCCAACTAGTTAGTTGAGACTCACTTGGGCTGCAAATAGTAAAATCTTAAAACCCTGATTTTGGTGGCCTAGTGGGTTCAATCTGACTCCAAGGCATTCCTAGACCTAATATGAGATCAATGGGTCACCAAGGACCCATTGGGTGCAAACCTAATGGCTAAGTTGACCCAAGTCAACTTAAGCCCTAGTTAGGCCAAAGTAACCCTGCCCTGGATCAACTCACCCTCTTTACCCCAAGTCTACCCTACCTAATCATACCTAGGCCTTAGGGGAGGTCAATGGGTCCCTAGGGGTCTATTGATGTTGACTCAGAAGGTCAAATTGACCAAGTCAACCCTAAACCCAAATCAAGTCAAACCTAGCTCAATTGGGTTAACTCAGGCTCAAGCCGCCTCATGTAGACTCATAGGGTTTTATTAGGAGTTATTATGGCTGCCTATAGCCTAAACCCTAGGCTAGCCAACATGTTGACTAGGAGAGAGAAAGAAGAGAGAAATAGGCTAAATATAGGAGAGAGAAAGTGTGAATTAAGGGTATTTTCATGGTAGAATGGTGAGCCCCCCTCTCATATGGCATTTAAGGTTTTAATATTAATTTTATGGGATGCCTTTAGGCTTCTAGGGGAAGAAAATTCGTGAGGATGACTAGGAGAGAGAAAAAAATAAGTATTTGGTTATATAGAGGAGAGAGAAAAGGTGGTGGAGAGGTGAAGAGGTGTTTTGAAGAGGGAGGAGGCATGAGTTCGGCCAAAGAGGGGCCAACAGCCACTTAGAGGTTGACACCTCCTCCCCCCACCCTTTTCCCGGCCATCAAGAGGTGTTTCCACCCTCTCTCTCCTCTAACCACCCCTCCACATGAAGAGGTGTTTTGCCTCTTGGAGAAAACCGCCCCTCTCCCCCTCTCCTCTTTATATACTCACTTAGGAGAGAGGGGAGATCATTTTCGAAATCAGAGAAGGGGGGGTGAACCCTTGCCGGAGCCATCAAGGAGAGAAACGCCGCCACCGCCGCCACCGCCGCCACCATGGCATCCCGCCGTTCAACTCGCATCCAAGCCCGAAATCAGGTCCTCCCTCACCTTTTCTCTCATGTTTAGATCCTAGGATTGTTTAGGAGTTGAGTTCATGCTCAAACGAACTGGAGCAAAAGCTTAAAATTTCAGAAATTTCTATTTTTATGGAGTTTTTGAAGCTCTCGGGTAGGGCGGCGCCGCCACCTCCGGCCGCCCTAGCCGCCGGCAAGGTTAGCCCCCACCACCGGGAACATGTAGGAGTTGTTTCCCGGTGGTGGCGCCGCCCATGGTGGCCGGAAAAAGGCCCGTGAAAGTCATTTTCACGGGTTCTGGTTCAGTCCATTTGGAGAAGACGAAGTACAGCTGCCGTCCGATCGCTTTAAGATTCGTGCAGGATCAAAATAAATACTTATAAACTCATATTTTTCGGATTTTCTGTATTTAATAAAACAGTTTTACTGTAAATTAAATTTAGGCCCTTTATGGACACCTACTGAAAAAGGTCATAACATGAAAGTTGTAGGTATTTTTAATACCTACAATTTGATATGTAGTGGTGAAAAATTGGATGAGGGGACTGCCCTGTAGAGCCTTTTTAGTAAGGGTATGTCCTACAACTAGGGTAGCTTTCTTCTAAAAATTATTTAGGCCCTTTAGAGGCTTGTCCATCAAATTTGATCAACATGAATGTTGTAGGATTTTTAATTATCTACAGTTTGATATGTTATGGAAAATTTTAGGACAAGTATTCTGGCCTGTAGGGTCATTTTTCTAGGGTAGGTCCTACAAATAGGACAAATCTTTGAAAAATTCCCCACACCTAATCCTTGGTCCAAATGCTTTGAAATTTGGACAGGGACTCAATATCACCTAGACCTAACTCCTGTAAAAATTAGAGACCATTTGGGATAGTGTAACTGAGGGTTCTGCACTAAACCTAGAAAAGCTAGGGCAAGGTAGTTGAAGGGTCAAATGACCTCCAAACCCTCCCAAATTTTGGTGAGGTGTCCCTGGTATAGGTATATAGGTCTGGTTCAAATTTCAACTCATTTGGTTGAGTTTTGATTAGGAATCCTCTAAACCCTAGTTTTGACCTAGTAGAAGGAAGGTTAGTGAGAAGGTTCCTTGCACTCTGGTATGATCATCTCACCTCAACAGAGGTTGAGATTTTTACCACTGGTTTATTTTGGTCATAAGATTATCCTTAGGGAATATGGGATGATTTAGGGTAAGTTTACCCTAGGGCCCAGGTTAAAACCCTAAAGGTGGACTTTGGGGATTTGTGAAGGACATAGGGGCAAATGCCCTTGTATGGCCTTGAGATTTGGTAAAAAGGTTGTTAATGAGTTTGTAACTCTCTGGTTGTAATGTCAGATAATTTTTATGTAGGTAGCTACCTCAAAACTTAAACCCTAGTTTTAGGGTAGAAGGGATTTTAGGTCAAAACAGTATCTTAAACTTTTTTAAAAGCCATGAAATTGGGGTAGTGTGTTTCTAGGGTAGTTAGGACCCTTGGATAATTTTGCTAGAATTTTTGGATAGGTATTTCTAGTACTTCATTCATGAATGTGGGTATAGCCCTTTTTGATGTTTTATTTATTAAAGATTTTTAATCCAAATAAGGCCCCCTTGAAACTCTGGAATTAGATGTTTTTGGCCAGTAGAAATGCCCATGAATTTTAATTCAATTTTATGTTGATTAAATAGAATAGTTCCTTCACAAGTATTATTAAAGGGCTCTATGTTTTAAAAATATTTTATGGCATAAATATTCTCTGGAAAATTATGAAAGTTGGTAAATAGTGTTTTTAAATCATTATGAATCAGTGGGATTTTCTATGGATTTTTGGAGTTATGGATTTAGTACTTGATTCACAAGCATGCTAGATTAGGGTTTTTGGTAAATGATTTATTATAAATTAATTTCCAACAAGAAAATTATGAAACCTTTATAGTACTGTTTTCATAGTATTTCTAGTACCCTGTAATTAATCTAAACTATTTGGAAGAGTATTTGATGTAGTTTATTCATTAGACATGAAGAAAATGGATTATTGCAAAATTAAGTTTAGGCCCCTTAGACCATAGGGAAAATTGTCAAACCTTGGATATGTTATTTTTAGATACACTAATATTTGTCTTAAATTTATTATGATTTATACATGACTGAAAAGTATGATCCTTGTACAAATTTGGAAGACCTTGGATTTAATAAAAATTAATTAATTATTAGGTTAATTGGAAAAATTGTTATTATCAGAAAAATCGATTCAATAATGTCATGATAGGCCCCCAGAAATTAACTTAGGCCGAATGGAAGAAAACACAAAGGACATTCTATCAAGGTCATCATATAGTGTAGGCTGGTCTGCATTTAGCGTTTTCGTAAAAGATCGCATTTGGAGACGACTTAGGGCAATGTTAGAGTTTCTCAATGTGCTGATTGGGATGGATTTAGATAGGTTATCATGGAAGGTTCTAAGGAGTGACGAGAAGTGAGTGGTTGTGGTAGAAGGAGCACGGATCCGACGAAAGATCGCCGTCCCCGTAAGAGTGAAGAGTCAAATCCACCCTAGGTTTAGTTTGATGCAATTTATAGAGGGAACGGGGAAGGGAAAAACAACCAATAATAATAAGTGCCTTGCGAAAGGGAACTTCGGGCCGTAATGCCGCCGTCTTGGTTCCTAGTGCCCTTTGAGAGCCCTTCACGGGGTATGCCGGGGGCAGTCCTGGGCTAACGTAAATCTTAAAACAAACGAAAGAGTAATTAGCCTAATAGGGATTCACATTGCACACACTCATTAGTTAGGGTTGGTAATGGTTAAGTCGTCCCGAGGTGTTCAAAGGGGCGCCATCCCGCGGTGCTCAAGGGATGAGGTTTGGAATTATGTCGGACGGTTTAGTCCAGGGAGCTTAGTCTCGGTTTGTGGTTGAGCCGGACGGTTTGGGCCGGGAGCTTTACTCTTGACTTCTTATATTAACTGCTGCATGTGCATAAAAAAATAGGAAAGATTAAGGTGGTGGGTTCTCGATATCGGGGAGTTCGATTGCACCGACACCGATATCGTTGACTCGGCAAGGTGACTAGCACTTAGCCAAGGTTAAGTCCGGCGGTCCAGTCGGCAAGAGTACGTAGGAGTCCGCTTTGTGCACCAAGCGTTGAGGGCGTACGATAGGTCAGACCAGTAGTGCTTTTACTGGTTTTGAGGTGGGCGAGGCCCAACCCACCGCTTCCGTCTGCCACTACGGAGGTATCCTGGGAGGTAACGGCTCTGAAAGGGGGAACTAAAGGTTTGTGTACACAAAGTTGGGTGTGTGAGTTGCACTGCTTGATCATCATACCCACCATATAGCTGCATGCCATAATCATTCATAACAACCTTGACACCTAAAGTATAAGTGGAATGGGACGCTTATACTTTAGGCCTTGCAAAACGACCCCTTGGTCTATAAGCTTGTGTGGGCAAGTTTATAAATCAAAGGTTAATTTCAATATATATATATGCTGCTGTTTGATAACCGACACCCCAACATATAAGTGGTATGGGACACTTTATACGATGGGAGCCTTGCAAAAGATCCCTTGGCTTATGTGTACTCACATAAGTGAAGGTTTAAATTATCTTACTTATTTTCCTTCTTGTTTGACCTATTACAACACTTAAGATAAATTGCTCCCCGAATACACAACTGCTAGTTAGGTCCACCGTCATCTGCTTTTGACTACTCTCCACCTTCATGTCCTTCCCTTTCTTCCTCTCCGCTCGGTGCCTTAGGGCATGGGGGAAGGGGTGGGGGATGATAGGGCTTAGTCTTATAGACTAACGGTTTTCGAACCACATCATTTTAGGGAATCGTGGAGCCCAACCCGGAGGAGCTGCCCAGGAGGCCGGTGCGCTTGGAGATAGGGCAGTCTAGCTCAGGAGTTCAGACAGCCGGGACCGTGAGTTCCGTTCCTTAGTAGCAGTTTGTTTTTCAGCTTCCGTTTGAGTGACTATGTAGTGAGGTGTTGTTGTACCGGGCTTAAGCCCTCTTCCTTTCAGTACTCTATTTTTACTCTGATGTTATACTGTGGACACTCCCTTCGTGGAGTTTACATATATGTGGTTTATATTGTGGACTGCAATTCTCTTTACTGTTCTACTTGCTACTTGATTGTGATCGAAAAGTCCGGCAGAATTGGCGCGTTGTAGTGACGACCTTCCCGGGTGCGAAGGTGTCACCGCAAAGCGGCGGTTCTGGGCATAAGACCTCGAGTTTTGAATCGAAAAAAAAAATGGGGTCTTACAACAACGCTTATGAAGACTTATCAGGAGGGATGAGTAGTACTTGGGGGTCTGTAAGCGGGATTTGATGGCCATCATTTTATTTTGAGTTAGGCCATCAATTTTATACATAATCAAAGCAGAACAAGACCCCAAGTCAATCGAAATCTACCCACATAGGTAGATCCACTTTAACTTGTTTACATTGGACATATGCGTTTCTAGTTTTGGCCCAAAAATTTAATTAGCATAGACACGCGCAATTTGATTTCATGACATTGATTGTTCAAGATATATCAGATATGTTAAATTTAGTGTCACGATTTATAGCATGTCAGCTTATTATCTCAGGTTGAGTGCATGATCACGTGGTGTGTGAGTGGTGTAGTCATTATCGTAAATAAATCCTCACACATACTTAGAGGCGTAGACAACGTACACCCACATTAATTTTCGCACTCAATAGCTAGACAAAAATTTAACTTCGCTCATCATGACCGGATACCAATGTGCCGTACAAATTGACAAGAAGATTAGCAAACATTGTATATACTTGAAAATATACCACGACTCGGTCATATGAGCCCCCATGAGATAAAAAAACGCACTTTGTCCCTAAAACGACCACCATTTGTCTACTATATGGACACCCATGATTTTCGTGTGTACTTATATGCGAGTAAGAGTACTATCGCCTGCGGTAGTACTACCGCTCCGCGGTAACTCCGGAATAGATATGCTGTAGGTTATTTCAGATCCGCCCACACGCATTCTCACCTTGCATCCCTTTTGGAAAGAAGCTTCTCCAGCTCTACAGATCTCCTTTGATTCCAGGTAATGCTCTATCCTTTCTCATTTTTGCTTGATTTCTTGTTTAGGATCCATATGAGATGTCTTTGTGGAGTAGATGTGTTCTCTCATGGCATTTTTATATCCACTTCTTCACGGATCTCCTCTCACATATCCCCCTTTTTGAAAAATATTGCCATTGTTTTAGTCTATTTCGGATCTACGCTTTAAGAGGTGAAAAATATTGCCATTGTTTGTAAAGGATCCGAAATGCGGAGGAGTAAAAAGAGATACTTTCACATGTTTCATTTTTAGATTTTTATTGTCGGATCTCATCTCCTCTTTCAAGATCTACGAAGTTCATATATAGATCTATGAAAAACATGGAGATTGGAGTGGTTTTTACAAAAAGAATCGATTTTTAGCTCAAAACGGCGGAAAGAGGTGAAGTGCAGTCCGTCGAGCTACCGCCGGCAATAGCTAATTATCGTCTGCGATAGCTCCCAGATTTCACTAAATTTTTGTGAATTTTCAGTTTTGGATCCCAGTTCCTGATTTGAGTTTTTGAATGTTGTTTCATGCAGGAAATGGCCTCCTCGAGCGCACACTCTGGACGTCGAAGTGTTTCAAAATGAAACCGTGGAGAGACTACGCACCCCGCTATAGACAACGCCACTGTGAGCATTTCTATGCTCATAGAAATTGATGATCGGTATACTCATATCTATGAGTATCTCGAAGAATCGGGCGTGTTGGCGGTGATATCAGATGGGTGTTCCTTTTCCTCCGCTCTCGTTCGAGAGTTCTACAACAACTTGAGGGATCCATCTCTGATGCGTCTGGGAGGAGGAGTTCAGTCTTGCATCGGGGATGAGATAGTTACTATCACCCATGCCGACCTGGAGACGAAGTACGTGTGGCCATCCAACCTTCCATACTTGGATGTTGTAGAATCCTTCAGGACAGCACGGGATTGGAGAGTGATGAACGAGGTTCTCCATGGAGCGGAGGGGCGTCCTGACTTTTTCACTTCGGTGGACACACTCACACCAGTTGCTCGGATAATTCAGGATATCCTCCGCCATTCGCTGATGTTCAAGGCAGGAGATACTCGAAAAGTCACGGCTCAGCTATCCATGGTGACCTATCACATTATAGCGCAGAAGCCATTCAGCGTTTCAGATCTCATCCTGTCTATCATGAGGTATACTTTTCGCCTCAAGTCCCCCGATCGTCAGCGGGTAAATACACTCCCTTTGGGAGGAGTCATCCAGACCATCCTGAAGATCAAGTACCCGACCATCGACTGGACCTCCTATCCCATTGACATCGTTCCTCAGGTCTATCATGTAGGAGAGATACCGGCTGCTTCACGGGTGCGACCACAGGTGCCACCTCCGGAGCCATCGGTACCCCGGTCGGGATCTCTTCGCGAGGCAAGTCGTGGAATTCATAGCCTCATGGAGGAGCAGGGAAAGGAGATCACAGGCATGAAGAAGATGCTTAAGAAGATCATGAGGAAGCTCAGCATTTCTTCAACATCCTCTGATGAACAGGCGTGATCCCATTTTTCTTTGTACCTTTTCGAGTTTTTAGATTTATGAACAATTAAAAATTGATGTAATAATACAGGTACCGGCCCGAACATTTTTCTTGAATGTTTTTGGTTTCATTTTATGTGGGCAATTTAATCTCTATTTTGTTATCACTTGATTATGCGTGAAAAGTGGATTTTGATCCGTATTAATTTGCTCCTAAGCTCTTTGAGTCCCGCACAACTAAAACAGACGTATGATGTGAAGTAGGAGATAGTCATGACATGATCAAGTGTGTCATTCTACTTCACTAACGGGACATACTTAGGAGTTGAGAGGTTTGGGTATCCAGAAGGAGCCGAGAATGACTTTCCTTTTGGGAACCCAACGATGTTGTGATACAGTTGAACCCGGTGAAGGAGGGTTCGCCCGGTCTATCGGACTGGGCGTGCTACGTCGCGTGACTGGTCTCCATTCATACCTTGGTTTGATGTTTTTCTTATGTTGCAGATTCTCTTTTGGATGTCTAGGAGTCCTTACGTGAGAGATTGTGGTTGGGCACAATTGTCTTTGTGAATTAATCATGTTGAGATTACTTTCTGACATGAAATACTTCTTGTTACCATACTGACTCATAGCATAAAGACTTTTTGAAGGATATCTGCGTTCAATTGGTTTTGTAAATGGAGTAGTTGGTTTTCGCCAGTGGATATGATTTTCATATTTGAGGTTTTCACTCGCGTTGGCTTGAAGTTTACTACTCCCTTTGATTTTCCTAACTGACGTGAGTGAGCTTGTGTTCAACGTGCGTTTGGAATTTTCTTGATATTGCACGTTTATGTGTTGAGAATTTTTCTTTAAAATTTCCTTAAGCACGTTGATTTTCGTTTCCAAATCTTCATTTCTCTGTTTGAGATTTGTTCTCGCTTTGGTGTAGGCAGTTGTGCTATTCTTGAGTATTGCGACTATTGAGTTAATGTGGGCTTCATACTTATTTCTGTATTCTTCGAAGACCTCACTCATCTCAGTGATTTCAACTCTATAGTCCACGCACTTAGCACACTCCCCCTTTGACGCTAAGTTTTCTAGAAACAGTTTCTCATTTTGTTCTCTTAGAGAAATGCACTCTTTCTCTTCCTCCTCACGTTTCTCTTTTAACTTCTCACAATTTATACAAAGTGTAGAGTTGTCCTCTAAAGAGCATACAGGAGAACTAGACACGACAGTGGAAGATTCTACACTAACATTTGCTTTTAAAAGGTTATTTTCCAAGCGTAGTTTTGAATTAATATTTTTCAGTTTCTTAAGTCTACGCCTATTCATATTCAGCATATTCAGTGTATAAATAGACTTGTATACACGGAGAGAGTTTGAGTTTCTTACAGCGCTCTTGGACGAGGCAAGATTTGAACACAAGGTTCCTTTATCATCTTCCCCTTGGCTCTTCTCGTCCAGTGACAGATGTTCATCTCCCCTCTTGCTTGACGTGTCTGTCTTGACTTCCTCCAAGAGTGCATCTCCATTTGACTCGTCACTTGGATCTATAAGAAACTGCTCGAAGTCATTATCTGCAGGATGAGAACTATAAGTAGACTCAAGATATTCCCATATCTCATATGCAGTGGAACACATGTGAATGCGTTTAAAAATTTCTTGACTAAGACCACAAAACAAACTGTTCATAGCCTTGGCATTTAAATAACACTCGTGCTTATTTAGGCTATAAGGGGGCTTGGTACAAGTAATGTTCCAAACTTCTACATCCGTTAGCATAAGGAATTTTCTCATTAGAGTTCTCCATTCGTTATAGTTCACTCCTATAAAGAGAGGTGGTGCAAACACATTTTCGGTGTACAATTTTTCATCTCCACTCATCAGTCCATGATGGAGGTTGGCCATTATTCCCGGTGGTGAAACCGTTTTGGAATAACCTCCCTCTGATACCACTTGTTGGATCTTGTAGCCAACCTTAGAGGGGGGGGGGTGAATAAGGTTCGACGTGTTTCTTGAAATTTAAGTTTTAATTTGTCCACAGAACCAGAGCTTAGGAAACTACTGCAGAGCGTTGGGTAACCAATGTTCTGCGGTACGTTATTCACTCTTTTCCTGTACAAATTAGCTTGTGCGCACACACGTGAAACTAGACTTATCATTCACAAGTAAACATAAGAGGCAATGATATGAAGAAAATATCTCATATGAATCATTAAGTCACACACAATGTTACACTTGTAATTAGGATTGATTTAAAACATGTTTACACACAATACATACAACTTGGATCTCCATGACGCCGGAGATCAGAGGCGGTGAATAAAACTCTTGGGTTTTCTATACCGACCCAAAACCCGGACCGGTTGGCTCTTCACTTTCTCTCCGAAAGGTCTTAGAGCCGCTCTTCACCTTCACACCCAGAAGGGTCTTAGAGCCGCTCTTCACTTTCTCCCCGAAAGGTCTTAGAGCCGCTCTTCACCTCCACAACCGGAAGGGTCTTAGAGCACTGCTAGATCCCCGATCTAGACGCCCCAAATCCCGGGACGATTTTCCACGGAATCCAACCCGGATTCCGACGACCTTCCCCGGTCGATTTCCCTTACCACTTACAACAATAGAAGAAGAAAAAGATACAAAAAGAGATTACAAAATATATTCGTTAAAGTTTAGGTTCTCCCTCTTGAGAAGTTCTCCGGATAGATCTACGGCCGGTGCTTGTGATCTTCGATGGAAAGCACCCGGTCGCTAGACGTAGACGATGCGAAGCCTTGATCGTCGGAGTTCTTCGATCTCGAACGGGAGGAAGAAGCCTTGCTTTTTCTTTGACGAAGACGAGTAGAACGGACGTAGGAAGACGGCCGAACTTGGTATTCCTGGAGCACTTCGTCAATAATCTCTGGAGGCTTAGGTCTTGAGGAAACGGCGCTGCTTTTTATACGTCTTGGAGAAAATAGACTACCGCCTGCGATAACTCTATCGCCGGGCGGTAAGTTCGCGCGTAACGCCTGCCAGCTGTCTCCACACGTCTCCCGAAACGGCAACTATAACTGCTCATTAAGGAAACTGTCGTTTCAAGAGAGCTATCGCCGGGCGATAATGGTTACCGCGCCCAGTCAGAGCGATAGCGCCATTTCGCCAAATAATTCTACCGCCTGCGATAAGACTATCGCCTGAGCGGTAGGTACCATCGTCGACGATCGTCCCCTTGATGCACGTCGACCGGATACCGCCAGCGGTAGCGTCCTGTCGCCGGGCGGTAGCTTTTGATTGTCGGCGATCCTTCCTTAGCTGATAATTGGGCCGTCGACCATCGAACCGATATGCGTCGATCGAGATGGTTACCGCGCTGCGATAAGGTTATCGCCGGGCGGTAGTAACCTTTTGAAGCTCTTCTCCTTTCCTTTCACCTGTCAGCCTGTACACTCTATCACACAACCAATCTCATCAAATACAAGCAGGGAGTTGATATTCTCAAACCTAAGGAGTGTGAAACCATGTTCCAACAGTATACCTAGTAGCTAGTGAGAAAGACTCATTATGTGTGTAATGGCACAAGAGGCTGGCTCACTTAAACTATAAAGCTATGCACAAACTATTCTCTATGGACTTAGTTAGAAATAGTCCCCAGCTCAAATGCTCCAAAGAAGGCTTATGTTTTGCATATCAAAAATACAAACAAACAAAAGTCTCCTTTAAGAGCATTCAGTCCAAAGACACTGAGAGGTGCCTCTACTTACTTCATATGGATCTATTTGGTCCTATGCAAGTTCTGAGTTTGGGTAGGAAGTCCTATACCTATGTGATGGATGATCACTCTAGGTTTGCTTGGGTATTCTTCCTAAGGAGAAAGTCTGAAACACTAGACATCCTTGCTGATTTTGTCAGATAAGTTTAGAATGAGATGGGATGTTCTGTGGTCAAGCTTAGAAGTGACCATGGTACAGAATTTCAATCTGAAAAGATGACAAAATTCTGTAAGGAACTAGGGATCTTTCAGGAGTTCTCCTCTCCAAGAACACCACGACAAAATGGAGTTGTTGAGAGAAAGAATTGAAATCTCATTGAGGCAGCTAGAATAATACTGAGTGATACATCTCTCCTAGAATATTTCTAGGCTGAGGCTGTGAACACAACATGCTATGTTTAAAATAGGGCCTTGATCAACAAGAATCATAGCAAAACTCCCTATGAACTAATGAAAGGCAGAAAACCAAATCTGTCATACTTCAAAAAATTTGGTATTAAGTGTTGTGTATTGGACAATGGGAAAACTTATCTAACTAAGTTTTCAGAGAAATCATATGAAGGAATCTTTATAGGGTATAGTGCACATGGCAAAACATACAGGATCTACAACTTGAAACATCAAGTTGTGGAAGAATCTATAAATATAGTTTTTGATGAAACATCTGTTTTATATAATGAGATTTCTAACAACTCTAGTCTAGGTGATGTAGATTCTAGAATGGAAAAGTTAAAAATAGGTGACTCACTTGATCTAGAGTTACACACTAGAGACAATGTAGAAATTCCGATAGAAGATATAGTAACTGCCCAGGGGAGGAAGAGAATCATCCTAATCCTCCTGCAGAACTAGGTGATGGTAGGCACCTGCCTGTAGCTGTTAGACACCTTAGAGATCATCCTATTGATCAGATAATAGGTGATGCCAGGTTAGGGGTAACTACTAGAAGTAAACATCACAATGAGGTTATATGCTCTAGTTTTCTCTCTCAGGTAGAACCTAAAAAGTTTGAAGAAGCTAATTCAGACCCCAACTAGATTATTGTTATGCAAGAAGAGCTCAATCAATTTGAGAGATGCAAAATCTAGAGTCTAGTTCCTAGACCTAGTGATCACAATGTCATAAGCACTAAGTGGGTTTACAGGAATAAACTAGATGAACCCGGGGTTATAGTTAAGAACAAAGCTAGATTAGTGGCTAAAGGATATAGACAAGAGGAAGGCATAAACTTTGACCAAATCTTTGCTCCTGTACCTAGGCTAGAGGCCATAAGATTGTTCTTAGCTCATGTAGCATACAAAGGATACAAGGTCTACCAGATAGATATAAAGTCAGCATTCCTCAATGGTACACTAAAGGAGGAAGTCTATGTATAGCAACCACCAGTTTATAAACTCTAAACTCAACTCTCATGTCTTCAAATTGCACAAGGATTTTTATGGGTTAAAACACGCACCTAGAGCCTGGTATGAGACCTTGTCTACCTTTCTTATAGAGAAAAAGTTATCTAGAGGAAAGATATACAAAACACTATTCCTAAGGGACATCAAAGGATCAAGCATACTAGTCCAAATATATGTAGATGATATAATTTTTGGGTCTACTAATGAGAAGCTGTGTAGAAAATTTAGCAGGCTTATGTAAGGCAAGTTTGAAATGAGCAGCATGGGCGAGCTAAAATTCTTCTTGGGATTCCAAGTTAGATAATCTGAAGATGGTATATTCATTTCTTAGTCTAAGTTCACTAAGGAGTTAATTAAGAAGTATGGTATGGATAATTCTTCTACCATGAGTACTCCAATGGGTTCTTCTGTGTCACAACACAAGGATGAATCTGGGAAACCAGTAGATGCAACCTTGTATATTGGAATAATTGGATCACTCCTTTACTTAACTACTAGTAGGCCAGATATTATGTTCTCAACATGTGTCTGTGCTAGGTACCAAGCATTCCCCAAAGAGTCTCATTACACCCAGAGAATATTAAAATATCTTAAGGGCACACCCAATCTTGGGCTTATTCAGAACACAAATTTTTTCTAAGTCCATGAATTGTGTCAAGACATTACAGTGTGTGTTGACACTATAGGCAGTATTGTGTCGAGACACCAGAATAAGTGTCGGCACAATAGATATTCATGTATCGAGACATTAAAAATTAATGTCGAGACATAAGGGTGTTGATACCCTGAGGGTTGTGTCGAGAGACATGAACCTTGAGTCGACTTAAGTCAACACATCTCGACTGTGTAGGTTTTCAGTGTCGACACTAGACATTTCTCGAATTTTTAGATAAGGCTAAATGCAGCGTGCCTTCTCGCATACTGCATACAGTTACTATAAATAGAAGGTGCAAGGAGTTGTCGACTACGCTTACCAGAAACTTGAGAGACTATTCCCAGAGTGTCGAGACCTAGAAATCCTTAGTCGACTCCTCTCAATCTCAAATTCTCTCAACCCCAAATGGCACCAAAGATGGATGATAACATCAACGAGGGTTATGAGCTAGTGTGAAACGCATTCGACTCCGCACAGGAAGAAATCAAGAAGGTGATAGACCTAGTCAATGAAGCAGGTCTTGATTATCTACTTTCAGAACCAACCAAGATATGGAAGAGAGAGGTATCTGAATTCTTTTCCAATGCTTCTCTCAACACTAAGTCAGCCAAAATCAAATTAAATGTTAATGAATCAAGAGTAAAGGTCACAATAAAAAGGTTGTCCAAAGTTTTTCAGATTCCAAGAACAACACAGGAAGATGACATTGATTCTAGAACGACTGCAGAGGCATTAGTGTGGTGTGGATTGGCTCCAACCACCAGGCTTGATACTTCACTACACGGGAAGGAAATGAATTCCCAAGGGAAATTCTTGTCTGAAGTAATAGGAAAGGTGCTCCTCTGCAAGACTGGAGCACATGACAGAATTTCATCCTTCATGTTCAACCTGATGACAAGGATTATTTTCAGGATAAAGACTGATTAGAACAAGGTTGTGTTTGATAGGATAGTAGAAGGAATTCAGAAGCCCAATATGGGCAGAATAGTTAGTCTATATCTGGTTAAGACTATTCCAAATATCATCAACAAGAAAGTTGGAACAAAGATCAATCACATGAGAAGGATGGACCTAAGAATTTTGTCTAGATGGGACAAGGTCTTGTCTAAAGAGACTCCTGAACCCAAGACGTCTAAGAAGGTAAAGGGCAAGAAATCTGTGGTAGAGGAAGTTGAATCCACTAGTGATTCTGAAGAAGAGGTGAACTTCAGTTCAGATAAGGATGCTAAGGAAGAACAAAGAAGATCTCCAAAGTTCTCACCTGGAACTAGTGTTCAAGTGCAGGGGGAGAATTTACAAGAGGTACATCAAGTTGAGGGGGAGAACCTCACTGAATTACCAATTGACACAACTACTACCATTATAATGGAAGTAGTTCAAGATCTAGAAATTGTTCAAGAACCTGTTACTGTTCCAGACCAAGACTTGACCAAAGCTCAAGAGGATGTTATTCCTCTTACTGAAGAGGTGCAAGAACAAATAAACCAAGATACCACCAATATTGGTGATGGAGTTACTGCTATTCAGGGGAAGTTACCACAACATGCCCTAGGCACTAGAGGAGATATATAAGAGAAGTCTGTTGAGTTGGATATATAAGACTGTGTAGATGGTAAGCTCTTCAGATTAAGAGGAAGAGCAAGCTGCTCAGCTCAGAACGATAAAAATATCTGAAATTAGAAAAAGGAGCAGAATTTATAAAGATCATTTACAATCTGGAACACCAACTGCTCCTACAGTAGACATTAGCTCTCTGCTAGTGCAAATTCAGATAATGCTGGATAATCATAGGACAACTCTTGAGAAATATATTGATGAAAGTCATAAAGAGTTACAATTTCAACTGGCTCAAGATATAAAATCAGTCAGGTTTGAGGTAAATTTATTAAAGAAAGACATGACCAATTTTTTTGAGAAAGGAGAAAATGTTGTTGTCTACTGATACGCCGGTAATGTATATATAAAATAACGCAAGTGTACGTGTCGGTTCAAGTAATATAAAGTGAGTAAAGATCGTTCTCTCGGGGAAATAACTAATTTAATGCTTGCAAATACTAGCTTGACCTTTTCTTTAAATTCAAGTAGATTAATTATAGCGAATATTGGATAATAAATGAAGTTCGTGACACTAATACGATTGCGTAACTCTAACAGAATGGAAAAGTACTTTAATCGATAAAGAGAGATAGTCTTGTAAATTGGTTTCCCAGGCCTATTGCGATGAGTTTTAAATGAATTCTGTATGCATTACTTGATTGCTACTTTGCAACGATTTGATAGTGGAAACCTTTATCTCTCGATCTCAGAAATCTGTTCACCCTCATCCCCCTAGTTATCTCTAACTTAGGTAAGAAAAAGCATACAAAAAGTGCACAAATAAGTGTTGTTAATATGAAGAAAAAAATCTCTTTCTCTCTGTTATATTATACTGAGATCTATGTTATACTTACATCACTCCTCTCTCGAATCTCGCAGCATAGTACAAAATGGAACTTTGTTAAAGATTCACGCGACTCCTCTCTCGAATCTCGCCACATAAAGTGAAGTGTTCAACTCTAGATTAGCATAACTCCTCTCTCGAATATCGCCATGCAATTTAGAAGAAGAAACATAATCCAACATTCCTCATAAAACAAAACATAGATGCATTAGAAGTAATTTCCAAACAAAAATGAAAGAGTGTTAAATTATAACATCACACAACTGGACAAGGTATTACCAACATACAAGACTCAGATATTTTAGTTCATGATGGCGGAAGAACACCACAAAATAGGAAAGATCTTACAGCACATGATGGTAAGAATGCAAAATAGTGCAGGAAAATACTCTCCAAATCGCATCCAAGCAACCCTTCTCCAAGATCTGGTTTCTCCCTAGTTCTTCTTCTTCTCCAAAGCAATGTCCCTCTCTTTTCCTTCTCCAAGAATGAATAATCCCTCTAGTTTCCAGCCAAATTTGCCCTTTAATTTTGTGCCTCCATCTGAAGGGACGTCTCTCTTCATTTTGTAACCACTGCAGTTTTTTTCAAAATTTCAAAATTTGAAATTCTGCGAGTTGTTATAACAACTAAAATAAGTTGTTATAACAAATTTCCCAGGCCAGAAAAACTGTCCAGCATTACTTCTTCAGATTGAATTTTTTTTGATGATTCTGACAAAAAAACATTTAAAAATAGTCAAATTAATCTAACAAAGATTAAATATAAATTTTATCATCTTTTTTCACCATTTATGCCAACAAAAATGAACACAGATAACTTCTTAAATCTTTTAAGAAGTTATCACACCCCCACACTTGATTCTTGCTAGTCCCGAGCAAAGACAATTCATAAGATTGAATTGGGTTAATGGATAACTATTAAGATGAAAGTTCAATGATCCTTTTTCTTAACTCAACTCAATCCAAGCATACTCAAGAAATCCACTTTACTCAACTGGTAAACTTGGCAATCATTAAAAGTTCAACCATCACAAATCCATTAGTTTGATAAAAGATAAAGCACAATTAAGAATTCTGGTATTGTGTATGTTTTCTTCAAAATTATTTACTCCCACGCAATTGTTTTCATTGAGCCTCCGCATTAATTGGAAAGGATGAGAATATGCTAAGTTTTTTATTTAACCTCGACAGGAGTTGGTAGTTCACGTAAATGTGGGTTTGGCTTTGGTTTAGTTAGCAATTTATATGTAGGCTTTGATAGTGGAGTGGAAATTCCATAGTCAATAGTCTTAATCATTCACCATGTTATGAGGCTCAATTCTTAAGCATTAAATATATAAATATTATGCTCATAGTTGGGATCATTCCAAGTATGTATTCGCCTACCTAGGCCACATATCACTATGACAAAATTGTTTTTTTTCTTTCTTTTTTTTATATATGGTCACAGTTGGGATCATTCCAAGTAGGCACTTACATACTTAGGTCGCATATCACTATGACATTTAATCTCTTTTTTTATATGCTGAATTGAAACACACATAAATAGCTAGTGTATTAAGATACAACTAGTAGAAATCTAAGGAATTTAATCATTTGATAATGTATAGCAAAATGATAAGGAATAAGCTCAAAGAATCTCATGAATGATCAAAATGCTTTAGCTACATAATCTCTTGTCTTAGCTTACATCATTAACTCAGTTCTTGCTCACCCCTCCCTATTCTTTTTTATAGAAGTCAATATCAAAAGATTGCAGGGGAGTAAAAATAAATTAAAGAAAGTTGTGCATAAAATAAATACTTCTGTCTGCCATTAATTAAGGTAAATACTTCAAAGTTCTAAATTTATCAACTCTTAAGATTGTCTAGTCGTACCGTTAATTAAGGTAAGAATTCGGATTATTAAACTCATGCTAAATCAAATTATTAATCACCCAGTTAGTATAGGATAAACCACCACCCCCCCCCCCCCCCCCCCCCCCCCCCACACACACACTTACACATTTGTTAGACCCTAGCAAAACTACTTATTGTTTATAAATTATAATTGTGATATAACACAGGATAATAGTGATGAAGCACATAAGGACATAAATAATTGAATATAAATGACTCCCATGAATTCGGAAATTTGGACGGTTGTCCAACTTTCTTAATTCTTTAAGTATCATTCAGCACTCATATTCAATTGAATAATCTGCATGTTGTGTATCCTGAATATATACCAAAATTTAGAATATTCATATTCCCTGAGTACTTTCAGGGGCCACTAAATCATTTCAAAATGCATAAATAAGAGGGGGCATAATCATAATAAGTTCAACAAAAGAAAACAAATCAATCCTTCGAATAATAATAGTGTCTTCATTTTCCTGAAAAAAAGTTAGCTCCAATTGTAACAAAAATTTACCGCACCAAATATAACATTGCTAATGATGATCATCAATAAATATGTATCATTCCAGAGCATAGAGCATTTAAAGCATTCCAAAGCTTAAAGCTAATCAAAGATTATATAGCAATATGAAACATATGTCAACAAATAGTATAGGCCAAAATAAAACATAATGTAGCAGGCATACTAATAGCTTGAAATAGCTGGATTAACGAACAAAACACTCAAGATAATATTCGGGCACTAGGGAGATCCGTCGTCATCTTCCTCATCATCCGGCTCTTCTTCCTCATCATCCGGCTATTCTTCCTCATCATCTGACTCTTCTTCCACATCATGCGGCTCTTCGTTCTCCGCATGAGTAATTGTTGGTTCAACTCTAGACTCATCTGAAGTAAGTAAGAATCCTTCCTTGTCGAATTGCCTCGTCATCCGGAACTAGACTTAGGCACTGAGATCTTCAATTTTTCCATGACCCTACCCAGACTCGTGCATAAGTCTTCAAAATGCTCTTGGGCATAGAGATAATGGCAGCGCTGGTAATCCTTCATGTACTCTATCTGCTCCATCATGACATCAGGATCAGTCTTACCGTCCGCCACTGGAATATCAATATACATAGGGTCGGCCGCAGCCGCCCTCGAGGTCTGAGCATCTCCTTGCCCTTTCCTATCTCCTATAGCGACCTTGATATTTACTTCGATGACCATTTTGTTAATGTGCCTCTTGACTTGTGTAACCATGTCATTCGCCTCCTTGGGAACCCCTGCATCCCTACAGAGCTCCGTGATTAGTGATGGAAATCATAACTGCCGAGGCGTCTCCTCCCGAATCTTTTGCCATAACTGCAAAGTTATTATTTTTCCAACACCAAAGTGTATCCATGTGATGATCCCGTAGATCAATGCTAACTTATCCAGTGCCACACTATTAGGGTGCTTGGTAGGCATTATGCCTGCATTGACAAACAAGAGCCATGTTTTGGCTTGCCGATTCAAGCATGATGTTTTCAAAATTGTTTGCTTCTTACTCATCCATTCGGGTTCTTGTGTGGCACACACAAATTTCAACATGTCAGCAAGAGTGACTTTGTTCAAAATCTCTGTGTAATCATCGTACTCTTGATCGTCTAGAATAAGCATATCACTAATCCATGCTGCAGAAAAATTAACTTCCCTTCCCCAAACCATCACTGTCTCATAATCAATGTTCCTGGCATTTGCGTAAAATTCATACACCCAAGCAGGCAGAATCTCAGTACGTGGGTGACAAAATGACTCCCAATGGAGCGCCTTAATCTGTTCAGTGTACGCATGACTCCACATTCGTTTTTCTATCATGAATCCCATATACTCTATGAAAGGAATGGACTTCACCTGCTCAAAGCGCAGCTGCACTCCCTCTCAAACAAATTTTTCTTTACTTCTGGCACTTTCCTTTCCCTTCCTCTTCTTATCCCGTTTTGATGCATAGTTCTAACTAAGCATAATCACAACTAAAGAAGCCAAAAAATAGAAAACTAAATTCACCACTATACTCTTCTTCATTATGAGCGCAAGGGTAAGGGAGGAGGGTCATACCTCAAAAATCTTCCCAAATTTGTTAGTCCAGAAACCCCAGGAAGCAACTGTACTTCGGGTAGAAGAATCGTGCGCGGCGCCGCCCTAATGTTCCCGCCGCTCTCAGCTTCCGTCTCCAGCAATCGCCAGTCACCACCCCAAGAGAGCGAACCGTGCCACTCCAGAAATCGCCAGTCGACGTTGATCGCTGCTCCCAACGCCTTGTGCAGTCGATCGTCTCCCTCTTCCTTTCCTCAAGACCTAGCCGGCGGATCGTGAAATGGGAAAAAGGGGAAAAGAAAACTTCTTATAATTAGAGAGTTAACTATTAAATTAAGTCCAGCTTAGGGTAGGGTTTAGCGGGATTAATGATTTAATAAAGCTTGAACCGCCATCTTAGGAGAAACCTGTGTGCCGGTTCAGCTGAACCGGCACTGAACCGGCACTGAACCGCCAGTCGCGCGACGCAAGAAGGAACATGCAGAGAAGTAGATCCTGCTATATATATAATGGGGTTGTTGCAGCAACATCCAGGAATTAAACCAGCGTGTCGGTTCAGTTGAACCGACCCTGAACCGTTGGCCGCGTGACGTAAGAAGAAGCAGGCAAAAAGCTTATTCCTGTTACATATGTAATGGAGGTGTTGCAACAAAATGCAAGGATTAAAAATTTTGCTTTTCCACCCTTTCTCAACACTTCTTAATCAATTTTATTCTCATCCTAAGCTTTCAAACACTCTCCCAGAGATTCTCAAGCAAAATCGAGTAAGGGTTATGGGCATACTCCTTCCAAAATGAAAATTTTATAGCTAAGAACAAAATAAGTGTTGTAAATATTAATATAAATAATTATAGGTCTAATCGATGGGTTACCTCCCACCAAGCGCCTCGTTTAGAACATCCCGGCCGGACGTTTTGCTTCAGATTATTTTTATTGTAGCGTGATGATCATCGTCTAACGATGATCATTGTCATTAAAATATTCCTTCAACCACTGTCCGTTAACCTTGAACTTGGATCTGTCATTCTCATTGTATATCGTAATTACTCCAAACGGGTGTACCTCCTCCACCCGAAAAGATCCAAACCATCGGGACTTCAATTTCTCAGGGAATAATCTTAATCTTGAGTTATACAGGAGGACGAGTTGTCCTTCATTGAACTCCTTTCTTTGCAGCCTCGAATCATGCCATTTTTTGTCTGTTCTTTGTACATTCTTGCATTTTCATAAGCGTCGGACCTAATCTCGTCCAGTTCATTCAAATGAAAAAGTCTATTTTTGCCCGCTGCATGGAGATCGAAATTCAATCATTTAATTGCTTAGTATGCTTTATGCTCTAATTCAACGGGCAGATGACATGATTTTCCATAAATCATATTATACGGGGTTTGGCCTATTGAAGTTTTGAATGTCGTCCTATATGCCCATAGTACATCGTTTAATTTTTGTGACCAATCCTTACGTGTTGCGCTTACCTTTTTTTCTAGGATTGATTTTATTTCTCTGTTGGACACTTCAACTAAACCATTTGTTTGAGGGTTGTGAAAGTAGCGAAAAACGACTAGAAAATAAGCCGGAACTTTGAATAATTGAAAGTTTTATTATCCAAAAAGATATCATTTACAAAGGTATGGCCTCCCTTTTATAGAATGGAAGAGATGGGAGAGAGTACAAACTAACAACGTGGGACTAAAAAATGTACAGAGACTGTGCGGTTAGAAACAAGCAGACCGAACAAGACGCGCGGTTAGACAATGGGCTAACCGCCCGGCAATACCAGAGAAAGAGAGCGAGATGTTGTAAGAGACTGCTAGACCGCCCGGTCTCCAAGCCACCGGAGACAAGCCGCCAGACCGCCGGACTACAAACAGCAACAGCCTGGAAATCAACCCACTGGAGAGTAACCGCTAGACCGCGCGGTCTACAACCCGCCAGGCTCAAATCGCCAGACCGCCCGGTCTCATACTTCAACACTCCCCCTCAAGCTAGAGCATAGATATCAATCATGCCCAGGTTGTCACAAATGTGGAAGAAGGAAGTAGAAACTGGCTTGGTGAAGATACATGCCAACTCTTTGTCGGAGGTGACGAACGGAGTGCAAATCTGTCTCTTCAAGACCTCTTCTCGGATGAAATGGCAGTCGACTTCTATATGTTTCGTTCTCTCATAGAAAACTAGATTTTTGGATATGTATATAGCGTCCTTATTGTCACAGAATATAGGCAGAGGATAGTCATAGACCTCTCCTAGGTCAAGCATGAGAGCCCGCAAACATTTTAACTCACACGTGGTTGACGTCATACTCCGGTATTCGGCTTCTGCACTGGACCTTGAGACAACATACTGCCTCTTGCTCTTCCAGCTCACAAGATTACCTCCAACAAATGTGCAAAAACCTGATGTAGATTTACGGTCACCTTTATCATCCGCATAGCTTGAGTCTGAGTAGGCTTCAACTCTCAGATGACCATGCTTCTGAAAGAGTAGCCCTTTTCCCGGTGCTGCTTTGACATACTCTAGTATCTTCAAGGAAGATTGAAGATGACATTCCCTGGGAGCTTGCATGAACTGACTGACCATGCCTACAACATAGGCGATATCAAGTCTAGTCACCGTGAGATAAATGAGTTTGCCCACCAGACGTCTATAACTCGTGGCATCGGATATAAGAGGTGAGTCATCTGTCCATGTTTTGTCCTCTCCAGTAGCCATGGGATACTGGGCCGGTTTGGCACAGCTCAATCCTGCCTCTTGTAGAAGATCAAGAGCATACTTCCGTTGGGAGAGAACCAATGAGTCGGGCTTCCGAGAGATTTCTATCCCCAAGAAATATTTCGGGGATCCCATATCATTCGTGACTAGGTGTTGACAGATGTATTTCTTTGTCAAGTGCACCCCAGCCTGGTCCTCGCCGGTAAGAAGAATATCATCCACATACACCGCCAAAACCACAAGGCCCGATGCGGTTTTGCGAATAAACAACGAGTGATCGGCCGAACTTCTGGTAAAGCCAATGGCAGCCACAATGCAACTAAACTTGTCGAACCATGCCCGAGGGCTCTATTTTTGGCCGTAGATGGCCTTCTTCAACTGGCATACTCGTGTCTCCCCCTGAGCAACATACCCAGGAGGTTGCTCCATGTAGACGTACTCCTGAAGATCCCCATAGAGAAAGGCATTCTTGACATCAAGCTGGGAAATAGCCCAATCTCTGTTGATGGCCACAGAGAGAAGAACCCGGATGGTACTGAGGCGAGCAACTGGGGAGAAAGTATCAAAGTAGTCAACTCCATAAGTCTGAGTAAAGCCTTTGGCCACCAGCCGGGCTTTGTAACGATCCACAGTGTCGTCTGGGCGAAACTTCACAACAAACACCCAGCGACAGCCAACCACATCAGTACCTACTGGTGGAGGAACAAGGGTCCAGGTACCCCCTTTCAGTAAGAGTGGCGATTTCCTCATCCATGGCAGATTTCCAATGAGGAATAACAAGAGCCTCCTGGTAAGTGCGGGGAGTGGTAATAACCGAGATAGCCAAAGCAAAGCACCTGCGAGAAGGAGTAAGTCGATCATAGGAAACAACAGCCGCAAGCGAGTGTTGGGTACACGCCCGCACCCCTTTGCGAAGAGCAATGGTAAGATCCAGGTCGTCTCGTTCCTCAGGGACCGGAGCGTCCGTGACGGAGAAAGTTGGCCCGGTACTAGAGAGATACGGATGTGGAGAAGAGGGAGGGGGTATAATGGAGAGAGGAGGAGACGGAGGAGGAGATGATATAGGAGGGGAGACGTCGATATGCGTGGAAGGAACACAGATAGATGGTGGACAGAGCGGAAACATTGTCGAGGAAGTAGAGGCCGCCGCTCTCAGTCCCAGTAGCAATCGTCCATTGGGTCCTCGGGTCCTGAAAACAACAAGAAGTAGGAGTAAATAAGACAGAGCACTGAAGTTGCTTGCATAAAGTAGTAACGGATAATAAATTACAAGGGAACTTTGGGACATAGAGAGTGTCTGCTAAGCGAAGCGACGGGGTGACTTGAATCATGCCCGTCCCATGAACCGGGGAAGGTGAACCATCCGCAACAAGAACCGGGGGTAACCGATCATGCGTTTCTAGGAGAGAGAAGCAATGGGGGTTTCCGGTCATATGATTTGTAGCACCAGAGTCAATCAACCATTTACCTTGGGTAATGACGTGTGCACTACCTGAGTTCGTGGCCATAGAAGCAGATGGCTGAGAGGAGGCAGAGGTTGAGGAAGAAGTATCGCCAGAGGGACAAAGATGAGGATGTTTTTGCCAGCAGCGGTTAACAGAGTGGCCGGTACGACCACAGTGAGAGTAGAGGAACCTTGACGTACCGCGCGTGCTTGACTGACTGCGGCCACTAGTTCCACCTTGCTGAACTTGGTGAGCTTACGAGTCCTGTGGAGGAGGGGAAGACAATAGAGGACGCTGAAGCGGCGAAGTAACAGCGGCGATGCGAGCCGCGGTGGCATCCAAAGTGGGAGACTCTACTTCTCCCAAGATCTGATGGCGGATCATATCAAAAGACTCGGGGAGTCGTAGAAGATAACAAACAACCAGGAGTTCCTGGAAGTGTTTGTGCTGCTCGGCCAAGTCCGCGGAGAAGGGGCGATTCTGGAGGATTTCGGCGCCAAGAGCCTTAACTTGCTGATAAGCCGCAGCAGGAGACATGGAAGGACGAGCGAAAAGATCCGCATAGAGAGTATAAATGTGGGATGTCTGGGCCCCCTTCGAGTAGAGAGCAGCAAGGTGAAGCCATGCGGTCTTGACCGTCTCATCATGGCGTATGATAGGAAGGCATTCATCGGAGAGGCTGTTAGCCAACCAAGTGAGGACAAGCGCATCACTGGAATCCCAGACATCAAATTCAACAGAGTCTGGAGGAGGAGGGTCATCGGTGAGGTGATGACGTTTGCGCTGAGAGCGAACAAGAAAGGTGAAAGAAACGCTCCAATCCGGATAGTTGGAACCAACTAGTTTAGAAATCGTGCCAAGGTTTCCGGAAGGAGTAGGAGGAGGAGCCGAAGCCGGATTAGCTAGAACAGGTCGCAAGCAAGGAGCAAGCAAAAGAAACAGGCCGCGCGAACAGGGCGCAAGCAAACAGGAGGAAGAAACAAGCCGCGAAAACAGGTCGCGAGAAGAATAAGAAGCAAGTCGCACGGACAGGTCGCGCGGTCAGAGAGGGGCACAGAATCAGGAGGAGAAAATCGAGTCCTCTGATACCATGTGAAAGTAGCGAAAAACGACTAGAAAACAAGCCGGAACTTTGAATAATTGAAAGTTTTATTATCCAAAAAGATATCATTTACAAAGGTATGACCTCCGTTTTATAGAATGGAGGAGATGTGAGAGAGTGCAAACTAACAATGTGAGACTAAAAAATGTACAGAGACTGTGCGGTTAGAAACAAGCAGACCGAACAAGCCGCGCGATTAGATAATGGGCTAACCGCCCGGCAATACCAGAGAAAGAAAGCGAGATGTTGTAGGAGATCGCTAGACCGCCCGGTCTCCAAGCCACCATAGACAAGCCGCCAGACCGCCGGACTACAAACAGCAACAGCCTGGAAATCAACCCGCTGGAGAGTAATCGCTAGACCGCGCGGTCTACAACCCGTCAGGATCAAACCGCCAGACCGCTCGGTCTCATACTTCAACAAGGGTGGCAACTGCACCAAAAACTTGATACGTCGGTAACGTATATATAAAATAACGCAAGTGTACGTGCCGGTTCAAGTAATACAAAGTGAGTAAAGATCAATCCCTCGGGAAAATAACTAATTTAATGCTTGCAAATACTAGCTTGACCTTTTGTTTGAGGGCGGTAAGCAAGGGAAACTTTGTGTGTTACTCCATATTTTTTTAAGAGTGATTTAAACTGCATATTACAAAAGTTTGCCCCGTCGTCGCTTATTATGGCTCTAAGCGTACCAAATCTAGAAAAAAAAATCGCCTTAAGACATTTTAGTACAACCTTGGCGTCATTCTTCGGGTGGCTATAGCTTCCACCCACTTCGAGACGTAATCCACAGCTAAGAGTATATAAAGATTTCCATTTGAGTTTATAAATGGCCCCATGAAGTCAATTCCCCATAAATCGAAAACCTCCACTTCTAAGATATTAGTCATTGGCATTCTAGCCCCTCGATTGATATTCCCCATTCTTGACATCTATCACAACTCTTTGTGAACCTATGAGCGTCCTTAAACAATGTTGGCCAATAGAAACCAGCTTCTAAGACCTTAATGCAGTTCTTTCTCCCATAAAGTGTCCACCATTAGGGGATGTGTGACATTTCTCTAGGATACCTTACACTTCAAATTCCGGGATGCATCTGCGGATCACTTGATCAGCACAAATCTTAAACAGATACGAGTCATCCCAAAGATAAGATTTCACCTGGTGGAGAAATCTTTTCATTTGCTGATAATCCATATCTGGGGGAAATACATTGCTCACTATGTAGTTCACAATGTCTGCATACCATGGAATGCTACCCTCAGTGATAGTTAGAATCCTCTCATCGAGAAAATTTTCTCTAATCTCTACTAGGTTATTTCTTACATCGCTCTGTTCTAAAAGTGATATATGATCAACTATTGGGTTTTCAGCCCCCTTTCGGTCTCTGATTTCAAAATCAAATTCCTGAAGGAGGAGCACCCATCAGATGAGTCTGAGTTTCACATCCTTTTTCTCCACTAAATAACAAATTGTCGAGTGGTCAGTGTAAACTATAACCTTGGAATTTATCAATATGCACGAAACTTATCGAACGCAAAAACTACAGCTAATAGTTCTTTCTCTGTGGTTGTGTAGTTTACTTGGGCGTCTATAAGCGTTTTACTGGCATAATAAATGGTGTGAAAGATTTTGTCATGCATCTGCCCTAACACTGCTCCAACTGCATAATTACTGGCATCACACATTAACACAAAGGGCAAAGACCAATCGGGTGCCTTAACGACAGGAGATGTCACTAGATTTCGTTTTAATGTTTGGAAATTCGTTAAACAATTATCATCAAATATATATGGCGTGTCCTTTTCAAGAAGGTTACATAAGGGCTTAGATATCTTTGAAAAGTCTTTTATGAGCCGTCTATAGGAGTATGCATGACCTAAAACACTACGAATGCCCCTGACATTTGTTGGTGGGGTGAGTTTTTCTATAACCTCAATTTTTGCTCGATCTGCTTCTAAACCCTTGTTAGATACTTTGTGGCCTAGCACAATTCCCTCTCGTACCATGAAATGGCACTTCTCCCAATTCAGCACTAAGTTGGTCTGCACACATCTTTCTAATACCTTCTTTAAAACTTCCAAACAAGCATCAAATGACTGTCCAAACACCGAAAAATCATCCATAAATATTTTTATTCCTTCATCCATCAAATCAGTAAAGATATCAATCATACATTGCTGAAAGGTTGCGGGTGTGTTAAATAATCCAAACGGCATTTTTCTAAATGTAAACGTGCCATAGGGACACGTAAAAGTAGTCTTTTCCTGATCTTCTGGAGCAACCATGATCTGATTGTACCCCGAATATCCGTCTAATAAACAAAAATTTTTGTTTCATGCCAACCTATCCAACATTGATCAATGAATGGCAATGGGAAGTGGTCTTTCCTAGTTGATTTGTTCAGCTTCCTATAATCCAGACAAATTCTCCAGCTCGTCACAGTTCTCATTGGTATTAATTCGTTATTATCATTCTTTACAATCATCATTCCCCCTTTTTTCGATACGCATTGAACTAGACTCACTCATTTACTATCCGAAATGGGGTAAATAATACCAGCATCTAACCATTTAATTGTCTCTTTCCTTCATGGGGGGGGGCTTAACCTACGTTGATGCTCTATGCTACCAATGGCTTAATTTTCTAGCAAAATTTTATGCATACACACGGATGGACTAATTCCTCTAATGTCAGCAAGGGTCCATCCCATGGCCCCCTTAAACTCTCGCAAGATTTCAAGTAGTTTTTGTTCATGGTACTTTTCTAAGGATGCATCTATGATAACCGGTAGAGTATTACCTTCCCCAAGGAAAACATATTTTAAATATTTAGGTAAGGGTTTAAATTCTAAATTCGGGGAATCAACAACAGAGGGTTTGAATTCTTTGGGTGCACTCGACCTAGTTATTGCTTCAAATTTCCGACTAAATGGTAAACTCTCATAAGAATCAAGGGCTTTGACGCATTCTTCTGTCTCAACATCCTCATCCCATTCTTCATTAGTTAGAATTGTCAACAACTTGCATTCTAAATTACCTTGACCATGCATTAACTCAGTAGGATCTTTGACTTCGTTAATTGAATAACATTCCTCTTTATCGTTTGGATATTTATTAGCCTTTAGAATGTTAAACGTCACTTCCTCGTCGTTAACTCTCATCATTAATTCTCCCTTTTTAACATCGATAAGTGTCCTTCCCGTGGCTAAAAATGGTCTTCCTAGGATAATTGGTACATCCTTATCCTCATCCATATCTAATACAACAAAATCAGCAGGAAAGATGAATTTTTCTACCTTAACTAACACATCTTCAACAATCCCCTTAGGAAATGTCAAAGTCCTGTCAGCCAATTGAAGAGTAAGAGAAGTTGGCGTAATCTCCCCGAGTTCTAATTTTGTATAAATAGATAAGGGCATCAAATTAATACTAGCCCCTAGGTCACATAGTGCTTTTCCAGAAAATTTTACCCCTATCGAACAAGGTATTATAAAGCTTCCGGGATCTTTTAGTTTCAGTGGAATTTTCTTTTGTACGATTGCGCTACATTCTTCCATTAATGCAACTATTTCTTTATCTTCAAATCTCATTTTCTTTGATAAAATATCCTTCATAAACTTGACATAACTAGACATTTGCTCAAGTGCCTCAGCGAATGGAATATTTATAGTTAGTTTCTTAAAAACATCCATAAATTTTTGGAATTGTTTGTCGAGTTTTGATTTCGAAAGCCTAGATGGAAATGGTGGTGGAGAATACACAATTTCTTTCTTCTTTTTATCTTGTATTTTGATGTTAACTTCCTCTGATTCCATGTTCTCTACAGACTTTTCTTGTTGCGGTTCACTTGTTTTATTTATTTTCTCTTTTTTTCACCTTCTCTAATTTCTTCTAATAACCCATCCCCACTTATAATTTCTACTCCACTCCTCAAGGTGATAGATTTGCAATGATTATGTTGTTCATCTTTTGTAGGATTAGGTGTAGTATCTGAAGGTAATGAACCATTTTGTCTTTGACTTAAAGTATTTGCTAATTGACCTAAGGTAGACTCCGAGGATCTAAGAGACGATTCAATTCCTACCATTCTAGCGTCATTTTTCTAAAACATTCCTACGATAAACTCATCTGTCAATCTCCTCGAGTTTACTTGGTTATTAGGGGGATTATTTTGTATTGGGTTAGTATTTGGATTGAATCCCGGTGGGTGAGTCATGCCTTGATTATTCGTCCATAAAAGATTAGGATGGTTACACCACTCAGGATGATAGTGATTAGCAAAACCAGTTGGTACATGCCTTTACTGTCCTCCAATATAGTTTGCTTCCTCAGTGACTTGATTCAACTACTCAATGGTGAGTGGTGCATTAGATGTAAAGGGTCATAACAAATCTAACCTCTTATTAATCATATTAAATTGGGATAACAATTGCGCAGCTAATGATGTAATTTGATCCACTTGATGTACCACAACCGGATTGTTATGTCCTTGTCGTTCATAGGCTTGATAATTGTTAGAAGTGAGATCTTCTAATATTGCATAAGTTTCTTCAGTATATTTCATCATTAAGGAACCGTCTGCGGCTCCATCAACCAAAATCATGATTGCAGTTTGCAGTCCATTATAGAATATGGAGACTTGTTGGTGCTGGGCTAACCCATGGTGTGGACACTTTCTTAATAACTCTTTAAATCGCTCATACGCTTCATAAAGGGTCTCCCCATGATTTTGCATAAAAGTTGTTATATCACTAATCAATTTAGCAGTCTTAAAGGGTGGGAAATACTTATTTAGGAATTTCTCCACTAATTGATCTCATGTAGTGATGGAGTCATTAGGTAATGAGTCTAGCCAATCTTTAATTCTTCCCTCTAAAGAAAATGGAAATAGCCTTAACAAAATTGCATCCTCAGATGCTCCATTAAACTTAAACATGTCACAGATTGCTAAGAAAGTGCGTAAGTGAGAATTCGCATCCTCATGACCGAGACCCCCAAACTTATTATATTGTACTTGTTGCATAATCAGCGGGTCCATTTAAAAGTTATTAGCCGCAATTGTGGGTCGCTCTATGAAAAAGTGCAAACCTCCTCTCAAGGGTGTATTATAGTCATGACACGTCATTCGTGGCATAGCATGTTGGTTATTATGATCATCTTGACCATTGTGGTCCACTTGACCCTCATGATTATTCATGTAGTCGTGATTGTTATTATACATCTCAGGATGAATAATACTAAGCGTTCTCAAAACATTTTTGTTATGTCTACAAGTGCGTTCTATTTCTGAATTTAAATGTAGTAATTCAGTATTCCTATATTTAGACATGCACTAAACAGAACTACAGGCAAAATAACAAAAAAAAACTTGAGCTCTAATTACTCGGGGCTTACTAATATTGCAAGAATTAAACACTAAATTAGTTGTCTTTCCCCGGCAATGGCGCCAAAAACTTGATACGTCGGTAATGTATATATAAAATAACGCAAGTGTACGTGCCGGTTCAAGTAATACAAAGTGAGTAAAGATTGTTCTCTCGGGGAAATAACTAATTTAATGCTTGCAAATACTAGTTTGACCTTTTCTTTAAATTCAAGTAGATTAATTATAGCGAATATTAGATAATAAATGAAGTTCGTGACACTAATACGATTACGTAACTCTAATGGAATGGAAAGGTACTTTAATCGATAAAGAGAGATAGTCTTGTAAATTGGTTTCCCAAGCCTATTGCGATGAGTTTTAAATCGATTTTTTATGCATTACTTGATTGCTACTTGCAACGATTTGAAAGTGGAAACTTTTATCTCTCGATCTCAGAAATCTGTTCACCCTCATCCCCCTAGTTATCTCTAACTTAGGTAAGAAAAGGCATACAAAAGTGCACAAATCCACTGGCCGGACCAATAGACTCGCTTCTTTTAGAGCACGTGGAACGCAAATTTTACGCAAATGACAAGACCGCCCCCAGCCTGAAAATAACGGCTCTCGCCGGAAATAACCGCTTTGAGTTTATCATTGTAAGACTTGTTTGAATCCCGCTCTCGTTTGGTTGTTTTAAGAAACAAAAAGTATTGAGACTTGCAGAGTTTTATCCTAATGACTTTTCAAGTTTAGAGTTTTTTAATTTTGAATTCCAACTCGACAATAATATTGTTGATATGAGAAGTGATGAGAGATTTTCTAATTTGAAGGACGGCCTTAGTCATCTATCTATGAAGTTTGTTAAAACTGGTAAACATGTTGCTTATCAACAAATCTACAAGTTTTTGAAGTCCGTATTGATTCGCCCCACAGTTACTATAAGTGTGGAAAGATTGAGTATTCTCATGCGTGAAATATGTCAAGAACAAGTTGCACAATAATATGAGCGATCAAATATTGAATGATTGTCAAGTTACTTTTATTGAGCGAAAAGCGTTTTTGGAAGTCAGTGATGGTAATGTTATCGATCATTTTCAAAAAATGAGAGTTTGTTGTGGACAATTATAATATTTTACTCATGTTTTTGTATTTACATTGTTTTATAATTTTGTATGACTTTGTAATGTCAATGATTTAATATTGACTCGTTATTTCACTTAAAAAAATTGTGCCCTGCACCCCTTATCATTTTCCTAGATATGCCACTAGACATAGCAGCAACCAACAATTACCGCACTCTCAAGGTGACACTTAACAAGAAAACATAGAGCATTACACTCATGGTGGTGGTTGTAACATCTTGAACCCAATGATGGCGATCTGATGAGTGTTGCAAGGAGTGTCTGTGTTGGCGATGTAGACTAGGTAAAGTATATGTGAAAGTGTTAAGTTGGTTTTGAGCTTTCAAAGCCATGTGTTTGACCATCAACACCTACTGGCCGCCAATGCAGACTTTTCTCCAAGCCGCCTATGTGTTTTGAATGGGCACATACAAGGAAGCTACTTGGAAAGAAGACAAGGCATGTGAAATGACTCTATAAAAGGGGAGGATGACAAACTATGAAGAACACATTAAAAGCCAGGCCAAAGAGAGTTAAAGACTTGAAGAGTAGAGCGGTAGTGCACAACCGAAGGCGAGAGTGATCGTCGACATCCAATTGCAGACTGCATCGACAACGAAGGGCAAAAGCGTGCGGGTACAGTTAGATATTTAATTATATGTCCGCACGCGTGTTAGCCCGACTCGGAATAGGTTACGGGTTCGTGTCGTTCTAGGGTTAGGCTCTACGCTGGAAGTACTATAAATACCCATTCCAAACTTGAAGGTGTATTCGTAGAATACTTTGAGTGGAGCCCTCAACATTCTCAAAGTAACGCCTCTAGGGTTTCTCCGCTCCGTGCGATTTCCCGATTCCGCCGTTGCGAGTTTCCTGTGGCCGCCGTCGTAGTTCGTCGTTCGCTTGAGTGGAGATCGGGAACAGCAGATAATTGCTGCCGCAGATTTGGAAGAGGTTTTGGTTCCCGTGTTCGTCTTCCCCGGTGTTTTTCCCGACCGGCATCTCCCGTTCGGATTCTTCCATCGCGGCTTCTTCCGCCGTGTCGCCGTTTTCGTTCTTCCGCGAAACAGCTGCGCCGCCGATCTTCATCGATCGGGAAAGGAAAAGTTCTTCCATCGCTGCCTCTGTTTGCAAGGATCGCGAGAAGGAATCACGGATAAGTTGCAAGGAAGACGACCTACAGTGCCATCTCTTATCTCTGCTCCAGATCCAGATCTGGGTTTTGTAACAATGGTGTTCTCCTAGCTTGCTACTATAAGTTGATTCCGACCATTGCTAGTGTTTGCCGTTTCAGCATTTTCTCGCTGGATCTAAAGAGATCAGTCGCAGCTGCCACTGTTGTCACAGATCGGGGTTGCATTTCTTGCCAGTCGGAGTTGCATATCCAGTGAAGGAGGAAATTCTTTGGTTGTTTTACCCCGGTTGATTTGGAAGTGCATCTAGATTTGGAAGTGCATCTAGATTTCAACAGACACCTTTTTTTTGCTTGATCTGGAAGGATAAAGGCATGAGTTCTTCATTTCAAGAACATTCCACCTGCATCTTTGGTTTTCCTTTTTTAGTGAAGGAATTCAGTTAGAAGTGGAGTTCTATCGATTGGAACTTGCCTTTGGAAACCGTACTCAGCTGGAGAGGAGGAGAAATCTCACATCTGGATTGGATCCGAAGACATTGCCTCGTCTTCGTGCGATTCAGGTGACTTCTTTCTGGTTTTTATTGCTCTAGCTTTAGCGAGATGTCGAAGGTTACCTCATACGACATCGTCAAGCTTCAGTCGTTCGACCTCTCTGAATTCCATGCTTGGAAGCTGCACGTCCAACTTGGCATGAAGGAACGTGAGATTTTCTACACGGTCCTGAGTGACTTCGCCTCTACCGAAGAGGACGTGAACGAACTTCAGTGGAGAAAGGACGAAGATTTCTGCAGGGACTACCTCCTTAATTCCCTGAACCCTAGGCTCGCCCTGACCTACAGCAGTCATAAGACTGCAAAGGAGATTTGGGATCGCTTGAATGCGCACTTCCAGAAGGAAGAAGGGTTGTCGAGGACTCTCCTTGGGGAGAGACTTTTCACATCGAAATTTAATTTAAACTCATCAATCACCTCTCAAATTATTGAACTGGAGAGTCTGCGTCTCAAGTTGGAGGATGATAAGTCCGATATCTCGGATAATCTCTTTGTATGTCTTATTCTTAGTAAGCTACCTCCTGAGTGGTTGACCTTCAAGACTGAAATGCACAGACTGAAGGAAAAGATCGCATTGGATGAACTCAAAAGGTTCATTCATATCGAAGATCAAAATATTGCAGGGAAGAGACAGGAACAAGGTGGGCAGTCCTTACAGACTCTCAACTTTGTGTCTCGACCTAGCAAGCCTCGTAGGAAGCCACCAGCGCCCAAGAGTGAGGCCACCACACAATTATTGCCAAAAAAGCCCTCTTTCAAAAAGAAGAGGGGCAAGTGCCATAACTGTGGTAAGTGGGGACACTGGGCGGCTGACTGCAAGGCCCCAAATAAGAAGGAGGAAGCCCCTCAAAATGTGGCGAACATGCTCGTTGATGCTTCTGACCCCAAGTCCTTTGTGGCTATGATCGGGAGCAGTCACCGCAGCTCGTCCGCAGAGTGGTGGCTTGATAGTGGTGCTACCTATCATGAGACGAATGACAGAGCTTTACTGGCTGAGGTTAAGGCGGTCCGGGAGAAGGTGGAGAACTGCAATGGAGGAGAGACCGAGGTGACCCATGCAGGGACAGCCGAGCTGGTCCTCTCATCAGGTAAAATTTTATTTTTGGATAATGTAAAAGTAGTTCCTAACCTAACTAAGATCTTGATTTCCATTAGTCTATTAGATAAGGCTGGGATGACCTTCACAACTCAGAATGGTAGAATGACCTTAGCAATCAATTCACATTATTTTGGGTGTACGTACCTGATCAACGGAATGTATAGACTTAGCATAAACAATGATAGCATTCACCATATTAGTTCGAACCTTATTGATCCTAAGTTGTTACACAACACACTTGGACATGTAAACTATAGGAAAATGCTAGAGTTAGCTAAGAGTCATAACATCCCCTTAGATCTGTCGATTCGATTTGACAAGTGCGAAGTGTGTGCTCAGACCAAGATCACTAGAAAGCCTTTTAGATCGGTTTCTAGGAGCACGAAACTTCTTGAGTTGATTCATTCAGACCTCTGTGATTTTCGTAGTCACGTCACTAGAGGGGGAAGGAAGTATCTGATTACGTTCATAGACGATTTTTCAAGATTTTGTCATGTATATTTTGTTGAAATCAAAAGACGAAGCCTTTGAGACGTTTAAAACTTTCAAGTCTCGTGTGGAAAATCAGTTAAACCTGAAAATTAAGAGATTTAGAAGTGATCGAGGAGGAGAATACACTGTTACTGGTTTCAAGGAATTTTGTGCCTCTGAGGGAATAATTCTTGAAACAACAGCTCCTTACTCACCCCAATCGAATGGTGTTGCCGAGCGTAAGAATAGAACTTTAACAGAGATGTTGAACTTTATGCTCCTAACAGCTGGCATGCCTAATTCCTTTTGGGGAGAAGCAGTTCGTGCTGCAAATCACATTCTGAATAGAGTGCCTCATTCTCAGCTCACGTCTACCCCGTATAAGCTATGGCACGGTCATCCTTGTAGATATGATACTCTAAAGACTTGGGGTTGTATTGCCTATGTGCGCATACAAGACCTTAAGAGGCCTAAGGTGGGACCTAGAACAACGATGTGCATCTATCTAGGTAGTGCAGAAGATAGTGCAGCAGACAGATTTCTCGATCTATCCACGAATACCGTGATAGAGTCTAGAGATGCTATATTCTTTGAAGATAAATTTGTCAAGGATCATGGTTTATCTGTCTCTGGGTCTAATGATATGATTTCAGAATCTATCGTAGAACCTGAAGTTGGCCCCTCTGGCACTGCTCCTCAACCGTTAGAGGTGGAACCTGTTCCACTTAGAGCATCTACAAGAGAGAGGATCCCTAAGAACTTTGGTGAGAATTTTGTCACCTATCACTTAGAGGATGATCCATTCTCCTACCAGGAAGCAATGAGATCTAGAGATTCGTTGATGTGGGCAGAAGCCATTGATGATGAGATGGACTCGCTGCTACATAACAATACTTGGCATCTAGTTGACTTGCCGAAAGGCGCTAAAGTCCTAGGATGCAAGTGGGTGTTGAAGAAGAAACTTCATAGTGATGGATCTATAGCCAGGTATAAAGCACGTCTCGTAGCTAAAGGTTATAAACAACAGGGGGGAATAGACTATTTTGATGTTTATTCACCTGTGTGTCACCTATCGACTATCAGGATTCTTCTAGCCTTAGCATCTATCGAGGACTTTATAGTTCATCAGATGGATGTGAAGACAGCCTTCTTAAATGGAGAGCTTTATGAAGAGATCTACATGGCACAACTTGAAGGTTATGTGCAGAAAGATCAAAAAGATAAAGTGTGCAAACTGGATAAATCAATCTATGGGCTTAAGCAAGCGCCTAAGATGTGGCACATGAAGTTTGATCATGTGGTAAAGAGACTCGGATTTCAGTCCAGTCTCTCAGATAAATGCCTTTATCACCGCTCATTGTCGAATCAGACAGTCATCATATGCTTATATGTAGATGACATGTTGATTTTGGGGTCTAATCTTGCTGCAGTTAGTGATATTAAATCCACTCTAGCAGAAGCTTTTGACATGAAGGACCTCGGTCCTGTAGATACCCTGTTAGGTATGAAGGTCAGAGTTGACAAGGGTCGAGTTACTCTTAGTCAGGCTCATTATATTGAGCAACTTCTTTCTACTTGGGGATATGATAATTATAAGTCGGCTGAGACACCGTTTGATCATAATGTCAAGTTGAGTCCTAATGAAGAGACCAGCATCGATCATGTTAAATATTCCAAAATAATTGGTAGTCTCATGTACGCCACAAGCTGTACAAGACCAGACATTGCTTTTTCGGTTAGCATGTTGAGCCGTTTTACCAGTAATCCAGACAAAGAGCATTGGGAAGCCCTAGACATGCGGTTAATATACCTGAGAGGTACTAAAGATCATGCTCTATGCTACACTGGTTACCCACCTACTGTGGAAGGACATTCTGATGCCTCGTGGTGTTCAGAAGCCGGGAACAGCAAGTCCACCAGTGGATATATATTCACCTTGGGAGGAGCTGCTATAACTTGGAAATCCAAAAGACAGACCTGTATAGCATTGTCGTCTATGGAAGCCGAGATGTTTGCCTTAGCCTTGGTCGGTGAAGAGGCAGATTGGATCAGTAACTTGATTCTAGACATTCTCTTGTCTAAGCTACAAGTCAACTCGTTGAGCTTGTATTGTGATAATCAAGCAGCAGTTCAAGTCGTTAAGAATGCCCTCTATAATACTAAGAGGAGGCATGTACGACTGAGACATGTTTTACTGAATTATCTGAAAGAACAAGGAATTATCACTTTGGTTGATGTACGCTCAAAGGATAACCTGGCTGATCCATTGACGAAAGGAATGCCCCAAGACCAACTAATCAAAACAGTGGGGGAAATGGGACTAAAGGCGATTTAGTTCAGCCTTAGTTCAGCTTCAGGCGATTTAGTTCAGCCTTTGTCCGAACGTTTTGATTATTAAGATTTCCTTTGTCAAAGTAAGCATGTTGTGCTCCGTTGATGCTCTTGGTTGCTGAGTTCGGATCTGGTAAGTTGTTTCATTCCAAACTTGATGCTAACAACTTCACCCGGATTCGGCTTTTGCCTTGGAGGAGAGTGTTATTCCAAACTTGATAACACAATCTGACTTGGTCTTATCTCTTCTTCTGAAGATTGGTTCCATTCCAAACTTGATGAGTTCCAATTGACTTTAGAAGGGCAGTAACCGTGACATTTCATAAAGGATCACAGATATAGCTGCGGTGTCCAGAAGTCTGAAATCGTTTCGGTTGGAACAGATATCAGGTTCTGAGGTAAAACTATAATACTCTGTGAACGTGTCCTCCCAGCCAAATTAAAATGATTAATACTAAGTTCTTTTTGCAGAACTAGATATTTGCAAATTTGCAAAGGATAGAATTCATTCTGAAATGAAATTCTCTGTTGAAATTGCAGGAGCTGCTGGGATAGGAGGAGCACTGGTTGACTGGAATCCTGATCAGGATGATCTTTTGGATGATGAGATTTAGAGTGTTATGAGTTTATCTTATGCTACTTCTGTTCAGAGCATTGTTTAGCTCTTCTACTTTTGCACTGTTTGTTTGGACTTTATATAGCTCTCTGTTGATTTGTGACACCAGGCGTGTAGGGTCTGTGTCTTGTTGTACCTGAGACTATTTCTGTGTTGCAGCTGAGTTTTTTGTTTTACTTAGGCGTGTATACTAATTTTGTGTTCAAGTCTAATCTTGTTTGGAACAGGTGCAGGACACGGTTGTGTATGATTCACGGTTTGGTTGAACTTTGCACAAACCACCCTCTATCCGAAGTCTGGGTATACAGCGGACATAGGAGGAGATTGTTAGATATTTAATTATATGTCTACACGCGTGTTAGCCCGACTCGGAATAGGTTACGGGTTCGTGTCGTTCTAGGGTTAGGCTCTACGCTGGAAGTACTATAAATACCCATTCCAAACTTGATGGTGTATTCGTAGAATACTTTGAGCGGAGCCCTCAACAGGTACGGCAAGGCGACTGATTCGCAGGCTATGACAAGGTATGCAGTGCTCGATAGTTGCATGCTCATAGGAGGTGGTAGTTGTGCACAAGTGGTGACGTTGGAGGGTTGTGCGTTCGCAGCAAGGTCAAGTCCTGACTTGGATCTCTTCTCGATAGTGGTGGTGGTTGGTCGTCTGACGACGACGAAGATTCATTCTGATACAAATCTTGTGCGTCCGTTTTACGGATTATAGTCAAGTTTTTATTACTCCTGCGAATTTTCATAATCTGAGTTCATCTGCAATATAATTTCGGATTTATATCTCTTAATTAGAGTACTAACTAATTTTAATGTACTAATAAAATTATGCGAAGTACATATTTTCTTGCAACTATATATTAAGTTGTTCCTGGGGATTGCGCTTTCGCGACCGAAAATCCCAACAAGTAGTATCAGAGCCAGATTCTGTAGGCGACTGATTGGACATTTAAGGAAAGATTGTCTGTAGTGGTGAACGACTGGGTTCTCTTCCCATCCTTTCAAATCCAACCTTGAATTAATCTGTTCTCCTAGTCATACCGGAGAACAACTATGGCACGGAAGAACGCAACTTTGCCTCAGTACTCGTTGGAGAAGTTTGATGGTGGAGAAAATGTAAGTTTGTGGCAAAGATATGCTAGTTGAGTAAGAACTGATGCAGGTTTTGCGGGGACGAGAAAAATTAGCCACTGAAGTGAAGGATGAGGAGTGGATTGACTTGGATGAGTGTGCCACTAGTGCCATCGGGATGTATGTTGATGACATTGTGCTCTTTAACATTGGTGTCGAGCAGTCTGTAATCAAACTTTTGGAGACACTTGAGAGATTGTATTTGGCCAAGTCATTGACAACAAGGTTGTTATTAAAACAAAGATTGTATGGGCTGAAGATGTAAGATGTTGGCAACCTGCATTAGGTTTTTAATGTGTTGAATGGCCTTCTAAACCAATTGCATGTGGTTGGTACGAAGTTGGAGGATGAAGATAAGGCTCTATTACTTCTTACCTCGCTCATGTCGTCTTTTAAACACACGGTGGCCACGCTTCTACATGGGAAGGAGATAGTGGGGCTGGAGGAGGTCACATCAACATTATTGTCTAATTAGATGCTGAAGGACCCCACTCCTCGGGGTGAGCATACTTTGGCAGTAGATGGACGAGGGAGAACATTCGATAGGGGATCAAGGAGTGTACGAGCTCGGTCGGCGTCGAAGAAGGGAGTTGTTTGTTACCACTGTAGACAGGGCGGTCACATTCGGAGAAATTGTCCGCATCGTGCACATAGTTTTAAAGACGTTCAGGATGCGGGTGTGGTGACGCTAGATCTAGGAGTCGAGAGTGATGGTCTTTATACCATCACTGAGAGTCATGACGACTCTGACAGCCAATGGATATTAGATTCTGTTGTATCACAACACACATGCTCAGATTCATCGATGTTCAGTTCTCTGGAGTTGATGATTGAGTCTGTCTATTTGGGTGATAGCTCGGGTTGTGAGGTTACAGATACAGGGACGGTGGATATACAGATGCATGATGGGTTGGTGCGTAGACTTGGGAGGGTACATTTTGTGCCCAAGCTGTAACGGCCCGTGGTCCGCCACAATAGACAGTAATATCATGACATGATACAGTGCAGCATTTTCACGCAAAATTCAAAACAATTATCAATCACAATGAGTATATATATATAGCCTTCATGATATGATAACAACTTATTTGGTTCATATATATACACTCCACATAACAGATTTACCACAAGTTATTAAAACTTGACAAGTCTCGAACAGTTTTTCTTTATACAGCATAAGAAAGAAACGTCCAGAAATGAGTACAACACAAGAAACTAAATGTTTTAATAATATCTTAGCCAAGACGTCCTTTAGTTGTGCTTCTAGCGATGGCTAGCTTGCGTCTTTCCTGTGCCTAAAAATATTAGAGATGAAACCATTAATCTTTTATAAAGACTAAGTGAGAAAATATTTTTTTAATTTGTTGGTTGTACAAACAAACATGAGTGGTTAAGGATATCAACGTATAACATTTTAATATCAATGATTATATAACAGCAATATCAACGATTACTTATCAGTTATAACAATGATCAGTAAAGGCAATTGTTATATAATGATAATGTTAACGATGACCTAGCAGTAATATCAATGATACCATATCAATTATACTGACAATTAGATAACAGAAAAAGCAATGTTTATTTCAGCATTTCAAGCATTCAACAATTATTACTCTTGTTTAAGATAATGTTAAGAGTATCTGTACAATATCAGTATCAGTATTAAATTTCCAGTCTTTCGGCCCGACCCCTTAGGGGTTTTAGTGTACAAATCAGTACGTTCAACACGTGTCTATGCCTTTCGGCCGACTAATTTGACGTTCATCAACATCATTTATGTACTTTCAATTTCTATCATACCCTTAACAATACCATATGTCGACATATTTACATGTACTTAAGAATATTTATTAGTAATTTATCCCCTCAGAACTTCATTCACATGTTTGCCTTTGTCAAGGACATACATAATAGCTAGTATCATTTTCAGTGATATAAAACTTCATAGTACTTCATACCACAGTATAAATGCATACAATAGAGCATAAACTAAAAAGATAAATCTCACTGTTACGTTTTCCTTCCCATTGTCACGCCCCACGTCATTGCCATGTTTTCCTTGGGATGTAATCCTTCGCTATATCTGTTTAGGAATCGTATCATTAAGGGTCATTATTGTCGGGGTTGCATCTCATTGGAGCTATGATGATGACCATTAGGGTTGACTAGACTCCAACTAAAACAAACCAAGTAAAACTAAACTATCCCCTCTCCGGATCATTCAAAAACAAACTATGGGTGTATGAAAACAGTCGGTTAATGAGGTAAGATAAAAAACGATTAGTCAAATTAATAAACTATCAATAACCCCTAAATGCATACATTGAGCTAAACCATATCAGGACCCCCCCCCCCTAAAAAGAAGAATTAATTGGCCATTTAACAATTAGCAAATGAACTGCTATAAAATTGAATAGCAACAGCCGGCCCAAAACACACTCGCAACAAATTTGAAGTTGGACAATAATTAAACCTAACCCAAAGTTGTAGGCAGGAAGGAACCAACTGTATCACAGTAGAACCCCCAAATTAAATCAAAAATTAACGCATGCACAGGAAATCCCAATGTATTGATATTCACTAACACATCAAAACTGTGTAAAGTATCTAAACCTAGAACGAGTAGTAGCAGTCGATCACTGCCCATCAATAAGCCATCTAAATCTCATGCCATGAATCAGACTTATAGTCACAAAAAAGGGGCAGAAATTACCAAACAGAAACAATAGCCAATCACCAACCTTATACCGCTAAAACAACTCAACATGGTCTTACAATGCAAGACTCATCCAATCCATAGAAAGCTAGGAGTGAGAAATAGAAAAGAGAAAGATCTTACAGTGAATCAGTAAGAGGAGAACCAGATCATTGGTTCAGTACAAGCATTAAACGTTGTGAACCCCGATTAAGCCCAAACCAAGCAAAACAACCTTCTAACCCATGATGTAACCAACCGCTAAAAGATCCAACAAGATTTCGTGAATTGATGAGTGAAAGAGGAGAAGAAATGAGAGGGAGAAGAAGGAAGGGGAAAACCTTAGCTGCGAGATAACCGAGAGCGAGAGGGAGAGAGTCGGTCACGAATAATGTAAGCATAAAGAGTCTTCTCAATTTATTTCTCCCCACCGCTTTACATCTAACCAATTTACAATACTAACCCCCAATTAAGCTTTATTACCACTAGTTAAGACCAAATAAAGCATTTCATATCCAAGCCCAATTGTGAAATAAAGACAAGACATTATCCGGCCCCACCCATGCTCATAACATAATACGAAGTTCAATTTCCCAATGAAGAAGCAAATCAGAAAGTCATCAGAATATCCAACACTATGCTAACATGCGAGTTCTAGCGTAATAGTTCATTGCCCAAATACAAAATAAAACTCGTGATCCAAAGAAATTGAAATATCTGCACCGGCACTGCTTTGTTTTATTTTTCATATTCATCATAGGGGATATGAAGTTACATTAATGATTTCATGACATAAAATACTCATAAAAAATAAAAAAAATGATTTCATGACGTATAAAGTACTCACAAGAAATGTCGAACGTCACAATTCTTCCCTCCTTAGAAATTTTTGTTCTCAAAAATGTTAATCTGCACGCTCGTCAAATAGTGGAGGGAAAAGAACTCGCATAGTTTCTTCCCGCTCCCATGTCGCTTCATCTCGTGGGTGACCTTTCCACCATACTTGCACAAATTTCACCTCTCGATTTCGTAATTTCTTGCTTTGCAGGTCAATAATCTTGTACCGTTCCGTCGGGCTAGACAAATCATCTTCAATTTGTATATTTTCAGTTCGATAATCTTTTCAGTATCACAAACATATTAACGAAGTGCCGACACATGAAAAACATCATGCAACCGTTGCAAGTTCTCTAGTAACTCTAAGCGGTATGCGACTTCACCAACTCATTCAATGACATAAAATGACCCTACATAACGTGGACTCAATTTTCCAAGTCATCGCAGTCGTGTAACTCCCTTAAAGGGTTTAATTTTTAAACACACAAGATCACCAATTTGAAACTCCACGAGGCGATGTCTGGCATTATAATACTTTTGTTGTTGATCCTGTGCCACCTTTATTCTTTGTTGTATAAGCACAATTTTCTTGTGCCACTTATTCACTTTCACTTGTTTGAATAACTTTCTTTCACCATCTTCAACCAAACTTAATGGGGTACGATATCGACGATCATACAATGCTTCAAATGATGTTATTTGAATAGAAGACCGATAGTTGTTATTAAAAGCAAACTCGACGAGTGCCAAGTATTTATCCCATGAGCCCTTGAGATCTAAGACTACCATCTGTAACAAATCCTCTAGGAACTGGATAGCTCGCTCTGAATGCCCATCGGTTTGGGGATGAAATGTTGTACTAAACATTAATTTCGTTCTCAAACATTTATGAATTTGCCTCCAATTCCCCAATGTGAATCGCCCATCACGATCAGATATAATTGTTCAAGGAATATTGTGCCATTTTACAATAACATCGATATACAATTCATTCAGTCTTTCAGGCGCTCCATCTTATCGTACTACTATAAAATACGCACTTTTCGTTAGTCGATCAATGATGACCCATATACCGTCATAACCCAATTTACTACGCGGCAAACAAAAGACAAAGTCCATGACAATATCCTCTCATTTTCATTCTGGTATTGGTAACGAGTGTAAATAACCTCCGGGCTTTTGATGTTTAGCTTTAACAACTTGGCACGTATGATAAGATGCTATATAAATTATCACATCCTTCTTCATTCCAGGCCACCAAAAGTCATCTTTTAAATCATGATACATTTTCATTCGACTAGGGTGAATTAAATAAGAAGTGTTATGAGCCTCATACAAAATGTCTTTTCGTAAACTGTCCACATCCAGAATACACAACCTTCCATTCATTAACAACAACTCATTCTGTTTGGTAAAACTTTTAGATTCCCCCTTTGTCACTTTTTCCATTAAGTCCATCAAATATGCATCTTTCAGAACAGCTTCCAAGATTCTATTCTTTACTGTATACCGGATTTACATATGAAATAATTGAGACTGTTTACCTTCTGATGTCATAATGTGGACTATCTCCATCTTCTCCGGTTCACGCAAAAGCTGTATATTATACAAATTCAAAGCTGATGATTCAACAACACTTTTGCGACTCAAAGCGTCGGCAACGACATTTGCCTTTCTAGGATGATATTGAATGTCGACATCATAATCTTTAATAAACTCTAACCAATGTTGTTGACGGAGGTTTAATTTTTTCTGTGTAAAAATATATTTCAAACTTTTATGATCGATGAAAATTTCACACCTCACCTCATACAAATAGTGTCGCTAAATTTTCAAAGCAAAAATCACCGCGGCTAATTCCAAATCATGAATCGAATAATTCTTTTCAGCATCCTTCAATTGACGTGAGGCATAGACAATTACCTTCCCGTTTTGCATTAATATACAACTTAAACCCGCATAAGAAACATCACTATAAATTTGAAATCTCTCTGTCCTTGATGATAGTATTAACACAAGAGTTGTAGTTAACCTTTCTTTTAATGTTTCAAAAGCGAGTTGACAATTTTCATTCCATTGAAAAGGGACACTCTTTCGTGTTAACTGTGTCAACGATAAGGATATCTTTGAAAAATCTTTGACCAATCTTCGATAATATCCTACCAACCCAAGAAAACTCCGCACTTCTGTCATATTTGTAGGTTGCGGCCAGTTAAGAATCAAGTCAATCTTTGTAGGATCAACAGATAAACCCAGTTTTGTTATCACGTGCCCCAAAAACAACACATCCTTCAACCAGAATTTGCATTTCGAAAATTTTGCATATAGTTGACTTTCCTTCAATCTTTGCAATGCCAACCGCAAATGTTGAACGTGTTCTTCCTCAAACATTGAATAAATTAGGATGTCATCAATAAAAATAATGATAAATTTATCCAGATAGTCCTTGAAGATTCGGTTCATCATATCCATGAATGTTGCAGGAGCATTGGTTAGCCCAAAAGGCATTACCACAAATTCATAATGTCAATATCTTGTGCTAAAGGCGGTTTTGAAAATAACCTCCACTTTAATCCACAGTTGATGATATCCTAACCTCAAGTCCATTTTTGAAAACACTTTTGCAATTACAAGTTAATCGAATAAATCCTCTATGTGTGGCAAAGGATATTTGTTCTTCATTGTTAATTTATTCAGTTCTCGATAACCCACGCATAACCGCAAAGTCCCCTCTTTCTTCTTTACAAAAAAACCGGAGCTCCCCATGGAGACGTGCTAGGCCGAATAAAGTTTTTGTCTATCAATTTTTGCGATTGACATTTCAATTCGGCGAGCTCTTTTGGAGCCATACGATACGATGTCTTTGCAACTGGTCGTTCTCCTTCTTCCAAATGAATTTCGAACTCAACTTCTCTTCTCGGAGAAAGTCCAAGGAGTTCTCCAGGAAAAAGTTCCTGAAATTCACGCACCACTGGTACCGCTTTGATATCTTTCTTCTCCTCTATCATTCCTTTGGCCATTACCAATATAGCTAGCTTCGCATCCTTTCCGGATCTTCTTAGATGCCTTTAGTGTGGATATTAACATTTTAGACACCTCACCTAACCCTTAGAAAATAGTTATACTTTGATCTGAGCATTTCACGTCCTCTTCCTTGCTCTTACAATCAATTACCGTCTCATGTTGTACTAGCCAGTCTATACCCAATACCATATCAAATTCAGTAAGTGGTAAAACCACTAAGTCCACCGCAAAAGTTTTATCATTCAATTCAAATGAAATTACCACTCGTTGTTGCGTAGGGACTAGTTGATTATTTGGCAAGGTGACATGAAGAATTTCTCATGTGGAATAAGGTTTTGCTGGAAAAGTGTTCAATATAACAGTGGAAATGAAAGAGTGGCTAGCGTCAGTATCAAATAAAACTTTCATCAGGTGACCATAAACATAAATCATACCTGTCACAACAGTATCATCTGTGATGATCTCTTGCTGACTCAAATTGAACACGCGGGGCTGAATACAACGTTCCTCCACTGATATTCCTACTGGAGCTGATGTTGAGACAAGAGATTCACTCTCCTTCGAAACACCCATCTGATAAAATTTTTGACCCTGAGGAGCCGGAAATCTCCTCGAACTATTGTCTCCTTCCTTCCTTTTCAGACATTCCCGCTGTCGATGCCCAAGCTGATGACATAAATAACATACATTGCTCCCCACTAAACACTGCCCTTTGTGAGGTTTGTTGCACTTCCCACACTTTTGTTCACGAACTTGGGGTTGCATAATACTACTGCTCTCTATTGGACGAGGTTGCTTCCCAGAATCACCAGATTTCCATAAAGCACCTGATTTATTTGAGAGCTCCTTATTTGAAGTCCACTGAGATCTCTTTTTCCCAAATTCCCTTCTCCTATGAGTCTTTTCCGCATATATCTCCATCAGCCGAGCTTTCTGCACCAAGGCCCCATACTCCTTGATTTTAAGAGGTACTAATATAGCTTGAATACTTTCCCATAAGCCCTCTTGAAATCTAAGACACCTCTCTTTCTCATTTAGCATAAAACTCGGTTTCATACTCGAGTACAGAGCGAGGATCTTGTACCAAATGTAAGAACTTATCTTATAGTAACTTCTTCTATGACTCAGACACAAACCATCCTATGAATTCCTGCACAAAAGTTCTCCAAGGAATGCTACCTTGCCCTCGTCCAATTAACCATCCACGAACATTTAACCACCACTGCTTAGCCTCCCATTCAAGAAGAAAAGTGACCAAGCCCACTTTTTGCTCCTCTGGGCAAAGCATCACCCCAAATATCATTTCTATTCGTGAAATCCAGTCTTCCGTCACCAGGTGCGATAGACCGCCATTAAACCCAGATGGCTTCAACTCTAGAAATTGCTTTAATTCCACATCAAAATGTCTCTACTGAGATGACACAATAGACTCTGCAGAGGGTACGGTGGGCGGGACATCCCGTGCCATTTTAATAGCTTTTGTCAGGATACAGGCAAAATCTGTCAACTGAGGTTGCGCTTGTGGCTCATCTTGAGGGCACACAGTCGGCTCCACTGACAGATGCTCCTGCTGTGGATGTTCTTGGTGTGCATCACCATTATCTTCAGACATAGTTTTTCGTAATAATTGAAAAGGATCCGTTGAAAACAAAATATAATATGATCAGTTTTCATAGGAATAAACTGAGTACATTACATGTTCACATGATAATTACTATATACTTGGCCTTTCGATGTAAGTACATACTCATTGCGGGCAGGCTTTGGGGAAACCTGGCTCTGATACCACTAAATTGTAACGGATCGTAGCCCGCCACAATAGACAATAATATCATGACATTATATAGTGCAGCATTTTCACGCAAAATTCAAAACAATTATCAATCATAATGAGTATATATATATAGCCTTCATAATATGATAACAACTTATTTGGTTCATATATATACAGTCCACATAACAGATTTACCACAAGTTATTAAAACTTGATAAGTCTCCAACAATTTTTCTTTATACAACATAAGAAAGAAACGTTTAGAAATGAGCACAACAAAAGAAACTAAATGTTTTCATAATATCTTAGCCAAGACGTCCTTTAGCTATGCTTCTAGCGATGGCTAGCTTGCGTCTTTCCTGTGCCTTAAAATTTTAGAGATGAAACCATTAGTCTTTTACAAAGGCTAAGCGAGAAAATATCTTTTTAATTTGCTGGTTGTACAAACAAATATGAGAGGTTAAGGATAGCAACATATAACATTTTAATATCAATGATTATATCACAGCAATATCAACGATAACTTATCAGTTATAACAATGATCAGTAAAGACAATTGTTATATAATGGTTGCAGAGACCCAACTCTTGGGTTCTTCAAATTTAAGGATCGGACAACAGTTTTGAATAAAAAGGGTCGCAGCATTTAATACCACAATACAAAGAATATAAACACCAGTATTATTTTATTCATTTGTATTACATCATTCGATAAAAAGAAAACTATCATCAGTATTACTTATATTCTATACAGAAGTCACAATACGGATCTCTATATGAGTCCTTATGCTTTTGATTAACTACTCCAATGCCAACGAAGATCTTTAGGCATACCTTCGCTAGTTCTTCTGGAGGAATCTTCTTAGGAGCACTGAGAGACGCTCTTGTTGCCTAAGAAAAATAGGTCCACAATGGGTTAGTCATAAAATTTATGACTATGTGAGATAAGTATTCCATAAAGCGTCGTACATGAAAACAATGAGAATGAAAACAATATGCATACAGTACAATAAAGAAAAATTTTGATAGTATATCTTAATGCTAACCCTTAAGCCCTTTTTATTTTAATTACATAAAGTAGGAAATGCTCTGGTTATGCATCTTTTGGTCATCACCCACTTAATGGTTTTTCGTAGGCTCACCCCTACTGGTGAATCCATCCTTAGATTCCTCTATATCATAGGATTCGAAACCTTTGCATTTCCTTATGCCAAATTTTATTATTCTTTTCTTGACGTACTTTTATAAAAGAAAAAGTGTTTTTAATAAAATATCCCCTCAAATAATTATATCGCTTCATGTTTTTCCCTCGCCCACATTTTGTTCCGTAGCGATATCTTAATGAGTTATACTCATATGCACAGGCATTGTTTATTCAGAAAGTAAAACACTAATAAAATTACTTGAATAAAACTAATTCAGGAAATAAGAAGCTCACCACAGTTTTGCCTTTATCCACACTTTTATTTGCATTATTATCACGATTGTCTTGTGACGTCATTCTCAGTTTCTTCTAATTCGGTCTTGTTTGTGAAAACCACTGAAATAACACTTATTTTAAACTAGATTGCGTCTCATTCTAATCGTTTATAGCTGCTAAATAAAACATCGAAAATCCAAAATCAAAACTCGTTAAAACACTTTGTCGGACAGCTATAAATAAGTCTCGAAATGGACTAAACCAGCCCCAAAATGGACATTCGCCCCCTTAAACATAATACTGTCCAGCAAAGCCAAAACAAAATTGGGTAAACCATCCCAAAATGTAACTCAAAATTTCTACCCTAAAATAGTGGAAAAACATCAAGAAAAACCAATAAAAACACCCTAAAATCTGTAATTTAGAAAATATAGAAGGAGAAGAACAGCCTTACAGTCAGAAGGAAGAGGAGAAAGGCACAGAAGCTATTCTGAAGCTTGAGAGCAACAGCAAGTTCAGGAGGTAGCAGAATCGGGGCAGCAGTACAGTCGGCCAGCAGCAGCTTCACAGGAGCTGCTTGAGAGAGGAAACAGTAACTCGGGGCAGAAGGGAGAAGGTGGTCGCAAGATGTAGAAGCAACCTAACAGAAGCTCTGAAGCTGTCAGCACAGGAGTTTAAGAAGTAAAGCAGCGTTGGTAAGCAGCAATAGAAGAACAGAAACATAGGGAGGCAGTAGCAGCAGCCCTAATCGATAGGGGAAAACTGTCGGCATAGAAGCGACAACGGCAAAGCAGCGTCGGCCTGGCAATGTCGACGGCACGGAAAAATCGATCGTCACAGCAATATCGATGTCACAAAAATCTTAGAGGCACAGAGAGAGTGAAGTATAAGGAGAATAAGAAGAAGAAGCGGGATTCGCAAAAATGGCAGTGCGGGAGAAGAAGCAGTTCGGCCTCTATTTATAATTGTGAAATAAGTGGCTAGCGGAAAGATCACGCCAATGCACCGCTCCAGGTGCCTTTTAACCGAACCCAAATACATACCCAGCCAACACCTCAACCTACAGCAAGCCAATTTAGCCACCAAACCCAAAACACAGCCAGCACAAATAAAGCAGCCATCACTTATACTTAACCCAATCAGCCCACTAAGCCAGCCAGCCCACTAGAAATCATCAGCCCACAAAATAGCTAGCCCACTTCCAAAGGCAGCAAGCCCACAAAATATAACTTGAAATTTCCATTGGCACCCAAAACGATAAAAGAAAATGAACGAAATTTGAAAACAATTTTGTCGAAAAAATAATTTTAAACATTGTCCAGTGTCTTTTTCATCATCGGGGATATAACACAAAACTTTATACGTATTTTCATTTTGGGTTGTTACAAATCCTCCCCTCCTTTAGGAGTTTTTCGTCCTCGAAAAAAAAAATAAACATTCCACGTTTTATTTATCTGACAGCATTAAAGACAAGAACAGCGGTAAATACAACTTATTTCCCATAGGTGTAAGCCCGGGGAAAAGTTAATTGATCAGCTGGGCCTTCTTGAGGTGGAGCTGGAGCAGGTATAGGAGCAGGTGCAGGTGCGGGTACTGGTGCAGATGCTGGTGCAGATGCAATTGACTCTTCATACATCTGATATAATTGTTGCGGCATTGGAAGGAGAGGTCTGTTTGTCAACTTTGGACAATTTTTCTTAACGTGTCAAGGTTGATGACAGTAAAAACAAGCGTCATTCAAGCATTCTCCTCGATTAGGACGGCCACACTTAGCACATTTTGGCACAGTTGGTTGCGAAGCATTACTGGTTGACGGGCCAGTCTGAATTGATTTTGCATCTCTACCTTGGACTTCGCTTTGGGTTGACATCTCCGTCAGTTTTCTTTTTTCGCTATCCTTATATTTTTGTGAACTATTTCCACGAGTCCCGCTCGTTCGACTAATTTGTCGTACTCCAAGATGTCTAGTGGTACGGGAAAATTATGGATGTCATCCTGTAAACCTTGTTGGAATTAACGGCATCAATCTTTTTCGGTCGTCATGAGGGAATCAACATAATATGCCAAGTTGGAAAATTTTGTCTCGCATTGAAGAACAGTCTTTGATCCCTGAACGAGTCGCAAGAATTTGTCGTGCAGGACACGATTCTTGGATTGGGGTACGAACCAGTTGGTGAATTCCTAGAGGAAGTTTTCCCACGTTACAATTCTACGTCTGGCGAATTTTGTCATAACTATATTTCTCCACCAACGTTTTGATGCGTCTTCTAATAAGAACAAGGCGAACTCAACATTCTGATCCTCTGGACAGCGCATGACTTGGAATATGGTCTCAATTCGGAGTACCAATCTTCTATTTCTAAGGGAGACAAACCTCCTATGAAGGTCGGTGGTTTCAATTCCATAAATTGCTTAAGGTCGTAGTACATTTGACGGTAGTGACCAGCAGGTGCTACAGCTATGAGAGGTGGAGGAGAAGGGTTTCTTGGGTTTTGTTCAGGTTGTTGTGGATTAGGGTCCGCTTGGAGAATCGTGGGACCTAACGTATCTAGTGTAGGGAAAACCATTCTCAAGGCTTCCGGAAGTGCTTGCACCATATTTTTCGGGCGTTGCTGATGTCCATTATCACTCTCTTCAGATCTTGTTCCTCCTTGAACTTTGTGTTCGTCGCGATTTGCCTGTCGGCGTCGACTGGAATATACTCGAATGGTTTCCAATATAAGGAAAGGTTTACGTTTAGCGGTTTATTCGTGTAATGTCTTTGTACTATCTGTGACACAATTTATTGAAAACCTATCCCTCTGATACCAAATTGTAGAGACTCAACTCCTGGGCTCATGAAATTTAAGAATCGGACAACAGTTTTGAATCAAAAGGGTCGCAACATTTAATACCACGGTACAAAGAACATAAACATCAATATTGTTTTATTCATTTATTTCTCAGTATTACATCATTCGATAAAAAGAAAACTAACATCAGTATTACTTATATTCTATATAGAAGTCACAATACGGATCTCTACATGAGTCTGTATGCTTTTAATGAACTTCTCCAATGCCAACGAAGATCTTTAGTCATACCTTCGCTAGTTCTTTTGGAGGAATCCTCTTAGGAGCATTGGGAGATGCTCTTGTTGTTTAAAAAAATAGGTCCACAATGGATTAGTCATAAAAATTATTACTATGTGAGATAAGTATTTCATGAAGCGTCGTACATGCAAACAATATGGATGATAATAATATGCATACGGTACAATAAAGCAAAATTTGGATAGTATATCTTAATGCTAACCCTTAAGCCCTTTTATTTTAATTACATAAAGTATGAAATGCTCCGGTTATGCATCTTTTGGCCGCCACCCACTTAAGGTCTTCCCACTTAAGGGCTTTCCGTAGGCTCACCCCTACTGGTGAAATCATCTGTAGATTCCTCTACATCATAGGATTCTAAACTTTTGCATTTCCTTATGCCGAATTTTATTATTCTTTTCTTGACGTACTTTTATAAAAGAAAATGTGTTTTTAAATAAAATATCTCCTCGGATAATTATATCGCTTCATGTTTTTCCCTCGCCCACATTTTATTCCGTAGTGATATCTTAATGAGTTATACTCATATGCACAGACATTGTTTATTTCAAAAAGTAAAATAGTAATAAAATTACATGAATAAAACTAATTCAAGAAATAAGAAGTTCACCACAGCTTTGTCTTTATCCACACTTTTATTTGTATTATTATCACGTTTGTCTTGTGACGCCATCCTCGATTTCTTCCAATTCGGTCTTGTTGGCCTAGCAGCTATAAATAAGTCTCCAAATGGACTAAACCAACCCCCAAATGGACATTCTTCGCCTTAAACAAAATACTGTCCAGCAAAGACAAAACAAAATTGGGTAAAACACCTCAAAATGTAACTCAAAATTTCTGCCCTAAAATAGTGAAAAAAAACATCAAGAAAAGCCAATAAAAACACCCTATAATCTGCAATTTAGAAAATAGAGAGGATAAGAACAGCCTTACAGTCAGAAGGAAAAGGAGAAAGGCACAAAAGCTATTCTGAAGCTTGAGAGCAACAGCAAGTTCGAGAGGTAGCAGAATCGGGGCAGTAGCATAGTCGGCCAGCAGCAGCTTCACAGGAGCTGCTTGAGAGAGGAAACAGTAACTCGAGCCAGAATGGAGAAGGTGATCGCAAGATGGAGCAGCAACCCTAACAGGAGCTCTGAAGCTATCGACACAGAAGTTTAAGAAGTAAAGTAGCGTCGGTAAGCAGCAACAGAATAACAAAAATAGAGGGAAGCAGTAGAAGCAGCCCTAATTGACAGGGAAAAATTGTCGGCACAGAAGCGACAACGACAAAACAGCGTCGGCCCGGCAATGTCAACGGCACGGCGAAATCGATCTTCACAGCAATGTCGACAGCACGGTGAAATCGATCTTCACAGCAAGATCGATGGCACCAAAAGCTTAGAGGCACAGAGATAGTGAAGTAGAAGGAGAAGAAGAAGAAGTGGGATTCGCAGAAATGGCAGTGTGGGAGAAGAAGCAGTTCGGCCTTGATTTATAATAGTGAAATAAGCGGCTAGCGGCAAGATCATGCCAATGCACCGCTCCAGGTGACTTTTAACCGAACCCAAATGTTGAAACCAAAAACTTGGTCTCTCGTGGAGTTCGGGATCCCAAAAGAGGGGTGACCTCAGACCTACTACACTCGGGGGAACGTCACGGACCAAAGACTTGGGAAACTAGGAACAGACCCTCGGCTCTAGCATGGAGGTCCCACCACACACCCGGAAGGTCATAAGATCACTTTCCCTCCTTCACCAATGGCTGAGTTGGGTACCTTGGAGAGCTCTCAAACTCTACCAAGAAGAAGAAACCAAGGGAGGAGGAAGCCAAAAACTCATCCTCTCCAAAGGTACCTAAGGGGATCTATTTATAGTTTTTCCAAGTCTATGGACCAAAAGGTCTGAAATACCCCTAAGGCAAATAGGCCCTAAGCCAATAAAAAACACTCACACCTGGGGGTAAAAGAGGTAACTCCGCCCCGAGGGCACAACGGTAAAAACTCGACCCAAAGATATCCAAGGGCAGGAGGAGGCCAATCCGTACCCCCACCTCCCCGGGCACACGAGACGAGTGAGCTCACCGCGCGAGCGAGACCCGGGCCACAGGCCGGTCTCTCCCCGCGAGCTCACCGCGCGGGCGAGACCCGAGCCACAGGTCGGTCTCGCCCCGCAAAACCGCGCAGGCGAGACCCGGGCCGTAGGCCGGTCTCGCCCCACGAGCTCACCGCGCGGGCGAGACCCGGGCCGCAGGTCGGTCTCGCCTCGTGAGCTCACCGCGCGGGCGAGACCTGGGCCGCAGGCCGGTCTCGCCCCGCGAGCTCACCGCGTGGGGCGAGAGCCATGCCGCAGGCTGCTCTCGCCCCCGCGAGCTGACCGCCCGGCCAGTCTCGCCCTATCCAGGGCTAAGGTGCAGGGGGCGGGATCCTGGCCTCCAGCCGATCCCGCTGCTCCTTCCTCACACCTATCGAGCCGGGGGAGAGTGTCGGCCAACTTACCGCACCCCCCCCCCAAGAAGGAGCCAAGGAGGGAGGTCAATTTTTCTTCCCCCTACTAGTATATTTCCAAGGCCAAGCCAAAATTGGTCACCAAGAGTGTCAAATCTCTCAAAAGCTTAAAAAAAACATAAAGCTGATCATGGCTGCTGAGGGGACCTTACTCTGCGAATACGGGGTTGTACACAATCCCCTCTCTTTTCAAGGTTGGCACAAGCTCGGAAAGAAACATTCAACCCAACGTATTCGCTGAGTGGCCTTTTCTCGTGGTTTGAAAGATTACAAGGCCTCTCCGAGGGGTCAACCTATTATGCCACCTAATGGGAGCCTGGGTGATGAGACAGCCTCGGGATGAAAATACTTAGCCTCTCGAGGGGTCAACCTATCATGCCAGTTAATGGGAGCCTGGGTGACGAGACAGCCTCGGGGTGAAAAAGACTTATCCTCCACGAGAGATCAACCTGCCCTGCCAGTTAGTGGGAGCCTGGTCAGCAGAATCATCTCGGAGCTAAAAGGACTTAGCCTCCACGAGAGATCAACCTGCCCTGTCAGCTAGTGGGAGCCTAGTCAGCAGAATCATCTCGGAGCTAATAGGACTTAGCCTCCACAAGAGATCAACCTGCCATGTCAGCTAGTGGGAGCCTAGTCAGCGGAATCATCTCGGAGCCAAAAGTACTTAGCCTCCACGAGAGATCAACCTGCCCTGCCCACCAAATATATACACAGCCAACACCTCAACCTCCAGCAAGCCAATTTAGCAACCAAACCCAAAACACAGCCAGCACAAATAAAGCAGCCAACACTTACACTTAACCCGATCAGCCCACTAAGATAGCCAGTCACTAGAAATCATCAGCCCACAAAATAGCTAGCCCACTTCCATAGGCAGCAAGCTCACAAAATATAACTTGAAATTTCCATTGGCACCCAAAACGATAAGAAAACGAACGAAAGTTGAAAAAAATTTCGTCGAAAAAATAATTTGAATCATTGTTCAGTGCCTTTTTCATCATCTGGGATATAAAATAAAACTTTACACGTATTTTCATTTTGGGTCGTTATAATGGTAATGTCAACGATGACCTAGCAGTAATATCAATGATACCTGATCAAATATACTGACAGTTAGATAACAGTAAAAGCAATGTTTATATCAGCATTTCAAGCATTCAATAATTATTACTCATGTTTAAGATAATGGTAAGGGTATCTATATAATATCAGTATTTGTAATAAATTTTCAGTCTTTAGGTCCGACCCCTTAGGGGTTTCAGTGTACAAATCAGTACGTTCAACACGTGTCTATGCCTTTCGGCCGACTGATTTGGCATCTGTCAACATCATTTATGTACTTTCAATTTCAATCATACCCTTAACATTACCATATGTCGACATATTTACATGTACTTAAGAATATTTATTAGTAATTTATCCCCTTGGAACTTCATTCACCTATTTGCCTTTGTCAAGGCCATACATAATAGCTAGTATCAATTTCAGTGATATAAAACTTCATAGTACCTCATGTCACAGTATAAATCTCACTATTATATTTTCCTTCCCAGTGTCACGCCCCACGTCATTGCCATGTTTTCCTTGGGATACCATCCTTCGTGATATCTTTTTAGGAATCGTATCATTAAGGGTCATTATTATCGGGGTTGCATCTCATTGGAGCTATGACGATGACCATTAGGGTTGACTAGACTCCAACTAAAACAAACCAAGTAAAACTCAATCAACTATCCCCTCTCCGGATCATTCAAAAACAAAATATGGGTGCATGGCAACAGTCGGTTAATGAGGTAAGATAAAGAAGGATCAGTCAAATTAATAAACTATCAATAACCCTTAAATGCATGCATTGAGCTAAATCATATCAGTACCCCTCATAAACAGAAGAATTAATTGGCCATTTAACAATAATCAAAAGAACTGCTATGAAATTGAATAGCGACAGCCGGCCCAAACTGCACTCGCAACAAATTCGAAGCTGGCCAATAAGTAAACCTAACCCAAAGTTATAGGTGGGAAGGAACCGATTGTATCACAGTAGAACCCCCAAATTAAACCAAAAATTAACGCATGCACAGGAAATCCCAAAGTATTGATATTCTCTAACACATCAGAACCGTGTAAAGTATCTAAACCTAGAACGAGTAGTAGCAACAGATCACTGTCCATCAATCAACAATCTAAATCTCATGCCATGAATCAGACTTATAGTCACAAGAAAGGGGCAGAAATTTACCAAACAGAAACAATAGCTGATCACCAACCTTATATCGCTAAAATAACTCGACATGGTCTTACAGTGCAATACTCATCCAATCCAGAGAAATCCAGAAGTGAGAAATATAAAAGAGAAAGAGCTTACAGTGAATCGGTAAGAGGAGAACCAGATCATTGGTTCAGCACAAACATCAAACGTCGTGAGCCCCGATTAAGCCCAAACCAAGCAAAAAAACCTTTCTAACCCTTGATGTAACCAACCGCTAAAAGATCCAGCAAGATTTCGTGAATTGATGAGTGAAAGAGGAGAAGAATCGAGAGGGAGAAGAAGGAAGGGGAAAACCCTAGCTGCAAGATAACCGAGAGCGAGAGGGAGAGAGTCGGCCACGAATAATGTAAGCATTAAAGAGTCTTCTCAATTTATTTCTCCCCGCCGCTTTACATCTAACCAAATTCCAATGCTAACCCCCAATTAAGCTTTATTACTAGTTAAGACCAAATAAAGCATTTCATATCCAAGACCAATCATGAAATAAAGACAAGACATTATCCGGCCCTACTCATGCTCATAACATAATACTAAGTCCAATATCTCAATAAAGAAGTAAATCAGAAAACCATCAGAATAACCAACACTATGCTAACATGCGAGTTCTGGCGTAACAATTCATTGCCCAAATACAAAATAAAACTTGTGATCCAAAGAAACTGAGATATCTGCATCGACACTGCTTTGTTTTAGTTTTCATATTCATCATATGGGATATGGAGTTATATTAATGATTTCATGACATATAAAATACTCATAAAAAATTAAAAATGATTTCATGACGTATAAAGTACTCACAAGAAATGTCGAACGTCACACAAGCTGCGTAAGAATCAGATATCTTTGGACAATTTGGATTCTGGTGACTGCAGTTTTGCGGCAAGAAAAGGAGTTTTGACAGTAACATGCGGGTGTATCATGCTCATGAAGGTTGTGCAATTCGGTAGTCTATACCGACTGATGAATACCATAGTGCGAGGTGATATGCGCATGATTTCTGGGGGTGACATGGTGGATGGTCGAGGTGGTGTAGTGGATCGCCCTTCTGTGGCCCGGGTTCGACGAGGCAGTTTTTGCGATCCAGTGTGTCGACATCCCACAGGTGAACCAGAGCAGAGATGAAGTTCGACCTGAGACAAGTCGGTTGGCGCCTCATGCATGAGGTGGTGCTTTGTGCAGATTGGTGCTTTGTGCAGACATTGCTTTGCGCAGACAGTGCTTCGTGCAGATGATAGATTGTGCAGAATGTGGTTTTTGAAATTCAAACCAAAGTGGTGATTGTTAAGTTGGTTTTAAACTTTCAAAGCCACATGTTTCACCATCTCCACCTCCTAACAACCAATGTGGACTTTTCTCCAAGCAGCTCATGTGCTTTGAATGATCACATGCGACGAAGCTTCTTGGAAAGATGCAAAAACATGTGAAATGACTTTATAAAAGGGGAGGATGACAGGCTATAAAGAACACACCAAAAGCCAAATCAAAGAGAGGTAAAGACTTAAAGAGGAGAGCGGTAGTGCACAACCGAAGGCGGCAGTGGGTATTGACATCTGATAGCGGGTTGCATCGGCAATGAAGAGCGAAAGTGTGCAGGTAGCGGCAAGACGACTGATTTGCAGGCTACGGCAAGGTGTGCGGTGCTCGATGGTTGCATGCTCGTTGGTGGTGGCCGTGGTTGTGCACAAGTGATGACGTTGGCGGACTGCGCGTTCACAGCAAGGTCAAGTCCTGACTTGGATCTCTTCTCGATAGTGGTGGTGGTTGGTCGTCTGACGACGACGAAGAGTCATTCTGGTACGAATCTTGTGCGTCTGTTTTACGGATTACAGTCAAGTTTCTATTACTCCTGCGGATTTCCATATTCCGAGTTCTTTTGCAATATATTTTTGGATTTGTATCTCTTAATTTGAGTACTTACTAATTTTATTGTACTAATAAAATTATGCAAAGTATATATTTTCTTGTACACTTAATTTAGTTGTTCCTGAAGATTCCGCTTCCGCGACCGGAAATCCCAACAGAAAGGAGGTACATAAGTAAACTGAATCCCACATCGCAATTGAAGGAAAAGTACGTTGAATGTGTATGTCCGTTCATGTCGAGACATACACGATAGCGACTCGTGTGTTTAGCTAGCGCCTATCTAGGGCATGACTCTACACTGGAGGTACTATAAATACTCATTTTCAAATATCTGATGAAGTATTCGTTGAATATCTTGAGCGGAGCCACGCACACTAACAAAATACTGGCCTAAGTAATAACTTAAAACACTAAAAATCAGATGCGCCTTTTTCAAAGCAAATGGTGGTGTTGTCACGAAAACTCCATCGTTTGGGGTGCTCCGGTGAAAGTAGTCTTGAGATTATATTTCTAACGAGATCGCCCATGGCACTTTCTCGATTGATGCACCGCCCTTTTCACCTCTGGCTAAGAAGAGATGGGGAGCTGTTTATAAGACCGGTTTGTTTGAACGAAATTGAGCATTTAGAATTCAAAACAGAGGCTCATTTTTGTTTGAATTAACATGTTGTTTCAATTGTGAATCTCAGATTCCGTCCAGCCGAACAGACTCTAAAAGAGAAGCAATAACAAAAAGTAATGCTCGGAAGCATTCTCCCACGAAGAAGATCGAAACGATGAACCTCGTCTTTTGCATCCCCTATTTAAATTTCAGGCAGACCGCGTACATGCATATCTACAGCTGTAGCATGCATAACAGATCATTGATCGAAAGTTTAAAGTCTGCTCATTTCAGCATTCAATTTTTAACATTTTGCAGAACAGGCTATCCTACATCTGCACAAGAAATCGGATATAAAACAAATAATATCACATACATAGATATTAGCGATTTTAATATTAATTTCTGTATCCATTCACAAATTGCTGTAATTTCATATATTGTACTGGAGCGTCCATTTCGCCCGTCATTAAAACGATTTGACCTGAGATAAGGAATTTTATGGTGAAGCAATTAAACTAATTCATTAGTTTCTTATACAATTTTATTAGCATTAAGTTGATTTTGCCAATAGATTCAGTATGTTCGGATGCATTTTAGGAGTATGCTGTATGCTTGGTAGTCCGGAATTGGCTAAATTTTTGGGTGCCCCACAAAATTCGGACGTGTAGCAGCAAAATTTCATACAACTAGATTTTTAATTGCATCCGCATTTTAGATCAAAATGAGTGTTATTTGGGTGTGGGGCGCCCTTGAAGGCAGTCCCAATTGGTGTGGTGCCAAAGGGATAAAACAGCGGCGGCCATGGGAATTGAAACTCCACAGTCTCCACTGATGATCATCTATAAATGCTAAGTAAAAAAAGATCACAAAATTCATTGTCAATTTTACAATTAACTCCCTCTGATTATCATTAATAGCAATAATTAGACTCCTCCCCTAAACTCTATAAAAGGAACACACAACTTTGTTCTTAATTTGTCTCGGCTGTCTAATTCAAACAAACAAGAACTAATTCCCTTCTCCACGATTTTATTAATTTCGCTGCTAAATAATTTGTTCTTAATTTTCTGTAGCTTTCCCCCGTCGCCGCCGCCTCCTCCTCCTCCTCCTCCTCCTCCTCACCCCCCGCAACAAACAATGTCTATAACAAAAGAGCTTCTCCTCTTCTTCCCCTCTTCTCTTCTCGCCCTCTGCGTCTACTTTTACCTCGCCGGATTGAATCGAAAGCGGCCGAATCTTCCCCCCGGCTGCGGCGGCTGGCCTCTCATCGGCGAAACTTTCGCATACCTGAAGGCTCACCCCGCCACCACCTCCGGCCGCTTCATGGAGCATCACATAAAAAGGTGAAAATCAAAATCAATTCGCATAGGAATTAAGTAATTAATTAATTAGGCTGACAATTCCGATCTGTAGGTACGGGAAGATCTACCGGTCGAATTTGTTCGGCGAGCCGACGATCGTGTCGGCGGATGTAGGGCTGAACCGGTTCATCTTGCAGAACGAGGGGCGGCTGTTCGAGTGCAGCTATCCGAAGAGCATCGGCGGCATACTCGGGAAGTGGTCTATGCTGGTGCTCGTCGGCGAGATGCACCAGAGAATGAGGATGATCTCGCTCAACTTCCTCAGCAGCGCCCGCCTCCGGGCCGTCCTTTTGCCGGAGGTCGAGAGGCAGACGATCATGGCGATCGCATCTTGGAAGGACGGTGCGATCTTTTCAGCTCAAGAAGAAGCTAAGAAGGTCTTGTTTTTTAAAAAGAAAAAGAAAAAGTTTTTAATTAGTGATTAATTAATGACGTTTTAATGGTGGATTAATTAATATTAATGTTTGGGGATAATTGCAGTTTACTTTTAATTTAATGGCGAAGAATATTATGAGTATGGAGCCGGGCGAGGCTGAGACTGAAATGCTGCGGAGAGAGTACATAACATTTATGAAGGGCGTGGTCTCTGCGCCGCTCAACTTTCCCGGGACTCCATATTGGAAAGCACTCAAGGTATTTTTTTTTATTTTTTTTTATACTAGTAATATAACTGGAAATTGGCAAGATGCAGGCGCAGGCCGCAGGGCAGGATTTTGATAATATGCATCTTAAATTATTAAATATTAAAAAATGCATATTTTAATTAAAAAACGGTCGGGACTTTTCATTTTTGTCAAAAAAAATTTTAATCCTGAGGTGCATTTTGCAATATTTATAATTTAAAATGTATTTTGCCAAAATTTTATAATTAAAGGATGCATCTTTCCAATTACTCATAATTTAATTATATTTTATGGTGATTGAGAATATATTGAGAAACACACGCTTACATAAAAAAAACAGTGCTATATTTGAACTCATAATATATTAGGGACCAATTTTATACTTTATAGTATATAATTGTTCTTACCAATATTCTTCTTTCCTATTTGTGTGGAAATATCTTCCCAGAAAGTATACATATATATAAATATTTTTGATTTAGGCCCAAATATAAACATTGGGGTTAAATTAATAGGAGTAAGACATAGGCTTTATTTGGTTAGGCGTTTGGAGCAAGCCCCGACCTAAGGTGGAAAAATCAAATGAACCTCCGTCCCCATTTGCCTCATTCGCTCACGCCGCAAGGAGGAAAAGCCGCCTGGCTGCCGTATTTCGATTTCCGCCTCTAACCCTCCAGTTCGAGATATGCATCTCCTCGATCCCGCCGTCCGCTTCTGCCACCGCCGCGCTAAATAAAGTCATAGTTAGTTGAGTTGATAGGAAACTTGGAATATAAAATAAATTAAGGGGTGTCTTTTTCATATGATATAAACACACATAAAAGATTTTGGCTTTGTTTGGGGGGACTTATTTTCACTGGTCAAGCAGTTACGAATTATGATCTGATTCATGCGGTCGTAATCGTTTGACTGGCAAAAATAAGTCTCGCAAAGGAAGCATAAATCTCCATTACTTTTAGCTCATATCAACTTTTATAATTTATTTATTATTATAAATAATAAATCTCTAAAAAAAAGTTTCATATATCTATGATTGTGCGATTAAGCAAGTAATCAGAATTAATATTAGGTAATAATTTATTATGTATATATATATATATATATTAATAATGAGAGTAAAAGTGTTGTTGCAGTCACGGTCGTGTATTCTGCAAATGATAGAGAAAAAGATGGAGGAGCGGAAGGGAAGGATTGGTGCAGAGGAAGCGGATGATTTATTGGGCTGGGCCTTGAAACAGTCTTCTCTATCAAAGGAGCAAGTAATGGACCTTCTTCTCAGCCTGCTCTTCGCGGGCCATGAGACCTCCTCCATGGCCTTGGCCCTCGCCATTTTCTTCCTTCAAGCCTGCCCCAAAGCCCTTCAACAATTGAGGGTATGCTGCTTTTTTTTGTAGATATAATAATATTTAATTTTGTACATTCATATAATTAAATATTGATTATTTATTTATTTATTTTGGTTAGGAGGAGCACCAGAATATTGCCAGGCAGAAGAGGGAGAGGGGAGACGACGAACCGTTGATTTGGGAAGATTACAAGCAAATGAGTTTTAGCCAATGTGTAAGTATAATTATCAATCAATTAATTAAGTGTGTATTGTTTTAAATAAATCATAATTTATAATTTTAATCTATGATAATAAAGTTAAGGCTTCCTTTGCTAGAGCCTTTTTTTTTTGTCGGGCGAGTTTGAACAAAAACTCTACCATCGTCATCATAACATGCATGTTCAGCAAGACAGGTTATGACCGCCGCCAATAAAAGAAAACTAGTTTTGAATAAAAAAATGGATAAAGTTTTTTAGGTGAGGTTTGGCGTACACGAACGGCGGTTCATAACTATTGCGTTCAAGACTGTCACTACCATGTCAAACGGAGCCTAAGAAACAATTTATTCAGTCATGATCAATATTTGAGTTGCTAAATATATACGTGATTTTAGCACGGTGGTGGTGGTCATGACCGTGAGTATTAAATTGTTATTCAATTTGTTAACGTTCACCTAAGTAACTTCATCCCCTTTTATGTTTAAACGGATGATGATGTTTGTTAGGTGATCATTAACGAATGACGGTTTAACTCATGTGTTTACGACTGCCGCCACCATGCCAAACGGAGCCGAAGGCTCCGTTTGGGGGGGGGACGTATTTTCACCGATCAAGCGGTTAGGACGGCATGAACCGGACCTTAATTAGTGAAAATAAGTCCTCTCAAAAGGAGCCTAAATATCTTATATTTGATATAATTGCAAGGCAATTCTTTTTTAAAATTATAAAGTAAACTCAAAACACATTTTATTAATTATCATTATTATAAATAAATATCATTCTATTTTGACTCATTTCTGCCTTCATAGATAATTATTTGCAGCTGTTTCATCTTCTCTTTAAACTATTATCCTACGAGGATTTATTTTGTTAATTAATATTACTAAAATAGTCGTCTAATTACTTGTTTATTTCAATTATAAAAGGTTATAAATGAAACGCTACGGCTTGGGAACGTTGTGAGGTTTGTTCATAGGAAGGCTATTCAAGATGTGCATTATGCAGGTAGTTCATACTTGGCTGCCGTAAATTTGTTTAATTAAGTTATTTTATTTATTATATATATTGGAGTATTATTTTATTTTATTTTATTTTTTAAAAATATATTTAGTTGATTAAATGTAAATATAAATTTTTATTGCTGTAAGGTTATGACATTCCACGTGGATGGAAAGTTCTTCCTGTATTCGCAGCCGTTCATTTGGACCGTGAGCTTTACGCCGAGCCTCATCAATTCAATCCTTGGAGATGGCAGGTTATTCACTTTTAATTATTTACATTATCGCCATATATTGTTGATTGATTCTTTATTTGTTTTGTAATCTTTGACTGCATTAATTACCTGCCCTTTCTCTTTTAACAAGTTAATTATTTTCTAATTTCATTATTTGTCACGGTGATGGGCTTAATCCTCATCTTCTTGTCCAAGCATTAATTGTTTTTTTTAAAATTCCTATTTTCTAAATAAGAGTGATGATTTTTTTGAGGATGATATTCATAAGCTAATATCAACTTTTTAAAATAGAATTAAGGCTCCCTTTGTCACGGTGATGGCGGTGATGAACGTGAAAAAAATTTAGGTGCGTATCTCGCGCCTTCTTTTAGGTACTAGCTCGAGTTTTGGTCGTATGATCGGCGATCAGATGGTTCGAAATATGCTTGTTTTCTTTGTTTTTTTAATGTAAATATGATATTATTTGGTTTACCGTCGGATCGCCGATCGTGCGGCCCGACTCGCGCGAGCACCTATAGGAAGATGTGAGATAAACGGTAACGTTTCAGGGTGCTGGAGAGTAGACAAAATAATAATCCAAACTAAACAAAATATCCAGGACAGATCATACTAATTAACAAAATAAAAAAGGTTTTGCTTAAACGGCAAACTAGCACACAGATTCTATCTCAAAACAAAACATGAATTAAACGTCTGATGATTCTACTCATCTAGTAGATCATCGTCATTCATGTCCAGGTCTACTTCTCCTCCATAATCTTCAGCGTAGCCTGCAAAGAATTTCATGAGTCAGACTCTATGAATTCATAAATATATGCAGTAACGTTTGAAGTAAACTAGCTCTAATTACTAAATGAGCGTAGCACTTCTAGCAACGGTGAAGTAACTTTGTCAGCATCTCATCCAGTCTAACTAAGACTAGTCACATTATTTTACTCATTGTTGATCACTATGTGCCTCACCAACACATGTAGACATACATCACGTGCAACATTATCAAATATGGAATAATGTGTTGTGACCAATAATGTTTAGATTAACATTTACAACGACTTTCAATTTTCAGTTGAATATTTCTTGAATCAACTTACAATGAGAGTACGTTAGGTTATCAAATGTGGAATAATCAACATCCAATCATCTTGGGTTTTCATCAAGAGATTATTTGGGGTTTTCAGTCTGTTACTTATTAGATGCTTGAATGTTGGCAGCTATAGGCTCGTACGTATCAAAACATAAACGTTGGAGGAAAGTTTCATATTTCTATGAACTTTAATCTCATTTCTCCTGATGCTTTGATTGTGAGAGCTCTATTTAATCCTTTAGTCAAGGCGTCTGCAACATTATCTTTCGATCTCACATCAACTAGAGTCATAATCCATTTGCTTGTGAGAGAGGTCAACCAGGCCAGTTTCATCCTAAGTTGCCTTCTTTTGCCATTGAACAAAGTGTTCATGGCAATCGTTTTAGTAGTCTGATTATCGCAGTAAACTACAACAGAACTCAGTTTCAGGCTCGACAATGGAATGTTCATCACCAAATCTCTTATCCACTCTGCTTCTTCACCTGCTGAGGCTAGAGCATAGAGTTCGGATTCCATAGATGAGAGTGTAATGCACGACTGTCTCTTGGACTTCCAGGCTACAGCTGTTCCTCCTAGTGTGAAGAAGAATCCACTAGTAGAATTGTTGTCGTTTACGTCTGAGCATCATGATGCATCCGAATATCCTTCCAGAACTTGAGGATGACCACTATAACATAAAGCATACTGTCGGGTGTTCTTTAAGTATCTCATCAGCCTATCGAGGGCATCCCAATGGTCTTGGTCAGGATTGCTAGTGAACCTACTTAACATGTCGACCTTAAAGGCTATGTCAGATCTCGTACAAACTATAGCATACATGAGGCTACCAAGCAGTTTAGAATAATCTAACTGTCGAACCGCAGCTCCATCATTGGTCTTTAAGCGGTTAGAATAGTCGTATGGTATCTCAGCCGCTTTACGTTCATTGTATCCCCACGTGTCCAACATGAACTGGATGTAGTGGCTTTGACTTTGGGAAATGTCATGTTTCCCAAAGCTCACTTGCATACCTAGTATAGTGTCAACTACATCGAGGTCTGTCACGCTAAATTCTTTAATTAGACCTGACTTTACGTCATCCACTTCGGATTGATCAGATCCAAGAATAAGCATATCATCCACATACAAGCATATTATGACGACTTTGTCTGATCTATGACGTATGTAAAGATATTTGTCCGAGAGACTCGACATGAATCTCATATTTTTTACAGTATAGTTAAATTTTTCATGCCATAATTTTGGTATTTGTTTTAATCCGTATAGCGATTTTAATAGCTTACAGACCTTATTTTCGTGACCTTCTACAATGAAACCTTCAGGTTGACTCATGTAGATCTCTTCGGTCAGATCTCCGTTCAAGAACGCAGTCTTAACATCTATTTGATGAACAATAAAGTTCTCAATGACCGAAATAGCAAGAAAAACTCTAATGGTTGCTAAGTGACACACGGGTGAGTATACATCAAAATAGTCTACTCCGCTTACTTGTGTGAAACCTTTAGCCACCAAGCGTGCTTTATACTTAGTTATGCTACCATCAGGATTTAGCTTCTTTTTCAGAATCCACTTGCACCCTACAGTTTTAGCCCTTTTTGACTTATGAACTAACGTTCAGGTGTCGTTCTGAAGGAGAGAGTTCATCTTATCCTCAATGGCTTCTTTCCAGAGTAGGGAATCCCTTAATCTCATCGCTTCCTGAAAGGTGGATGGATCAGCCTCAATGTGGTAAGTGACAAAATCACTACCGAAGGTCCTGGGGGTTCTCTCTCTCACTGAAGTCCTCCTAGATTCTAGGCCAGAGTTATCTACCGGAACGGAATAGAATGTGTTCGATCCTGATTTAGGATTTTCCTCAGTAATAGTTGCTTGCATACCTGGGATCGTTAAGTTCTTATTTTTGAGGAATTTATCCTCGAAAAACACCGCATCCCTAGATTCTATTATGATATTATTAGAAATATCAAGGAACCTATTTGCAGCACTATCTTCAGCACAACCTAAGTAGACACATGCATTGGTCCTAGGTCCAACCTTAGACCGTTTAGGGTCAGGAACCCTGACATAGGCTATACAGCCTCAGGTCTTAAGTCTAGTCAAAGACGGGGGTCGCTTAAACTAAAGCTCGTAAGGTGTAACCTCTAACTTAGCACGAGAAACTTTATTCAGAATATGATTTGCAGTCAAGACTGCTTCTCCCCAATAAGCGGAAGGCATGCCTGCAGTGAGTAGCATAGAGTTCAACATCTCTGTAAACGTTCTATTCTTGCGTTCGGCTATGCCATTAGATTGGGGGGAGTAAGGAGTAGTGGTTTCTGCTATGATGCCCTGTGAAGCAAGGAAGCATTTGAACTCACTGGACATATATTCTCCTCCTCTATCACTCATAAATCTCTTTATTTTCATGCTTAATTGGTTTTCTACCCTGATTTTGAAAAGGCAAAACTTTTCAAACGCTTCGTCTTTAGTTTTAAGCAACGAAATATGACAAAACCTTGTGCAGTCATCTATGAACGTGATCATATACTTTCTTTCACTTCTAGTGACAAAACTCTTAAAGTCACAAATATCGGAATGTATAAGCTCAAGAGGTGTTGTGCTCCTAGTAACCGTGTCAAAAGGTTTCCTAGTGATCTTGTGAGCACACACTTCACATTTTCCAAGTGAAGACTTAGTCTCTAATGTGATCTTATGAGTTCTAGCTACTTGGAATATTTTCCTGTAGTTTACGTGTCCTAGTCTCTCATGTAGAGTTTTAGGGCTAACTATGTTCAATTGAACTTGTTGCACAACCTCATTTGCTAGACTCAGACGGTACATCCTATTTTGGACGTAAGCACATCCAAAGTAGTGAGAGTTAACTGACAGAGTCACTCTACCGCTATAGAAGTAAACTGACATACCAGCATCACACAATAAACTTATAGACACTAAGTTAACAGATAAAGAAGGAATAAATTTTACGTTCTTTAAAATTAAAGACTTACCTGAGAAGAACATCAGAGTTGAGTTCATCACCTTCAATACGTCAGTTGTTCTTCCGTTGGCCACAGTCACTGATTCCTTTGCATTCTTCAGCTCTGTCAAAAGACTAGCGTTGTTGCAAACGTGACATATTGCCCCAGAATCCAGGTACCACTCCGTGCTGGCCTGCGCGTGTCCGACCATGACAACAAAGTCGGATGGCTCAGCTTGGCTAACCAGATGAGCCCGGTTGCCTTCTTGTGGTGCTCTAGTTTTCTCCTTCCTTGATAACTTGAAATCAGATGCGCAGTGTCCCCACTTGTTGCAGTTAAAATATTTGCCCTTAAATTTCTCAGAGGGTCTACTCGGTCATGCAACCTGGGGGATACTACGAGACGTTTTGGTCTTGTGAGGGGGAGGAGCGCGCTTAGAGCTTGAAATCATGTTGGCAGCAGCCTTCTGCTTGCCAGCAGCTTCCAAGGCGTGCTTCGTCATGTTCTCGTCCTCAATGTGTATGAAACGCTTGAGGTCGTTCAGACCAATCTGCATTTTCTTGCGGTACATTTCCGTTTTGAAATTGTACCACGAGAAGGGCAACTTATACACAATCGTGCCCGCAACAAAGCTATCAGGCAGACTAATAGACTCACTATGCAAGGAATCAACTAAATTTTCAAATTCTGATACCTGAGGGAGAATGGCTTTCTCCTCGTCGAAGCTGAAGGAGTGGAATTTGTCCACCAGATGAGCCTTTGAGAGGTCCTCCTCCTACTTGAAATGCTCCTCCAGTGTCTCCCAGATCTCTTTGGCAGACTACATCTTGATGTAGTTCTTGGCCAGGCTGGAGGAGAGACAGTTCAACAGGTAATCCCTGCAGAAGTCCTCGTCTTCGATCCACTGTGTCTCGTCTTTAGTCCCAGCAACGTTAGTACGAGCAGTCTTGATGGTGTAGAAGATGTTCAGGTATTTCATCCCGAACTGGGTTTTCAACTTCCAGTCGTTGAACTATGTGGTCGTGAACTTCTCCAATTTGTTCATGGGCACTGGAGAGGAGAAGCTGGAGTTCCTCATCTCTGGACTTGCTTGCAAACCTTAACTGGAACCCAAAAAAAAATTCTGGAATGACCTAGGGTTGGTCGGCTCCACTGGATCGGCTTCACGAAACCGGAATTAGCCGGTAGAGGAAGAGGCAGTAGGTACCGGCAGATCGGAGAGCAGCGGCGGGAGGCCGGTCACACAAGGAACCAGGCGGCTTCCTCCTTTTCCGAGACCTAACAGCGAACAACAAACATATGGAAAAACCAGTGGCGGCCTTCTTTGAGAACGATCGGCGACCGAGACCTGGCGCCTGAGAAGAAAACGCGAGAGGAAATCTCGTGCGGCGACGGCGACGGGGAAGACGCGAACGACGTCGATGTCGGAGAAGAAATCGCCTGCGGCGACGGCGTCGGGGAAGACGCGAATGGCGTCAATGTCGGAGAAGAAATCGCCTGCGGCGTCGGGGAAGACGCGAACGACGTCGATGTCGACGAGGAAGAAGCGATCAGCTTGCCCTAACTCTGCGAGCTTTTGGGGACGACGGGGAAGAACTTTCGAGAATGTAAAGCTCGCTCGAAATATTCGGAGGAGTGTAAATGTGGAACACTCTCCCCGTTGCCCCCAGCTAGGAATATATAGAACAAAACCTAGGGTTCCCACGCGCAAAGCCCCCGAGCCCGTTATTCGTCCAAATATACATTTACATATATTTGATATCACAAATGTTACAAAGAAGGAACTAGTTTGAGACATAACATTTTGGTATAACAATGACATTTTTGTCCAACCTTATCGGAGCAAATAAGTTGTGATAAGCCGCGCCAAACGCAACCTATATTATAAGGGAACTTTGTGTTGCTATAGTGTGCCCGCATCCATTATCTTTGGATTTCCAAATTTACCCCTCCTCGTCGGGGCGGTCCGGTAGAGCCACCGCGGCAGTGGCCCTGACCGCCAGGCATTTTTAAAAAAAATTAAAAAAAAATTTGAGGCCACCGTCTCCGCTGGCGGCGGCCTGAGAGAACCCCACCCACAAGGTCGCTGGACGACGACGATTCCGGTGGGTGGGGGTGGGGGGGGGGTAGGGCGGAGGCCTGTTTGGCGTTGGTTAAAAAAACAAAATTTCGATCACATTGTCTTCCACGACGTCGGCGGCGTGCACGAAGGAGTACTGGAGGTGTTCCGATCGTGGATGGAGGAAGGGGTGGTTAGTTTGAAGGATAAAGGTGTTCCGGATCCACCTCCGGCTCCGGCGGTGAGAAGAAGTAGGGCTGGACGAGGATGTGGGCGCTAGAGATAGCAGAGGAGGAGTAGGAGGAGATGGTGGGCGCTGAAGGCCGGTGGTGGAGAAGCAGGATGGGGCGTGTTGAAATTGGTGAAGTGGAAGTGGGGGTGATCGGCAGTCCGGGCGACCTGGGCGGACTGACCGCGCGGACTGGGCTTATTCCGGCGGGTTGCTGTTCGGCATTGCTTATAGCTTGTTATGGTCAGGAGCGAACTGCGCGGACTGGTTGAGTCCGGCAGTGGGCCGAGCTCTGGAGGTGGTTCTGCGGTCTGTGCGGACTGAGGTTTGGAGTCCGCTCGTTCTGTGGTTGATCTGGAGTTGCGGTGAGCTGATTCGTTTGGCGGTCTGGCCTAAGTGCTGGCGGACTGGCCTGGTATCCGCAGTGTCCGCTGTGACCGGGCTTTGTGCCTGTGGTCGTGGACAGTGCGTGTTGGAGTTGTATCCGCCGTTCTCGCTGTGTCCAGGCGGACTGCCATGGGCAGGTCGCTTCTCGCCAGGACTTTGCGGGTTGGTTGCCTTTTGGCGGGCGGATTCGGCGAGTTGGCTTTGCTAGCTGCGACCAAGGGGCGGTGTCTCTATCTCATAGGGTGGTGACCACACTCCTCACCCGGCCTATAAATAGGACCCCCCCCCCCCGGCACCTCATTTGGTAGCAGAGTGAACAGTAAGTTGGGCTTGAGTGTAGGCTGCGGACTCATTTGTTGTATCCGCGCGGGCTGTTTGCTTAACCGGTTTCTGTGTGCAGGTGGCGCGGCTAACAGTGTCAAACCAGGAGTTTGGTTCTGACCGCTGGAGTTAGCGGGCTGCATTGGCGGTTACCAGCATCAGTTTTATCTCAAGTTTCTTCTCTGTCCGCGCGACCTCGCGGTCTCGGCGGATAGGCGGCTTGTTCCTCTGTTCATAAGCAGTTTGGCGGCGGATTGAGCGAGCTCGGCGGTCTCGGCGAACTCGGCGGTCTCAGTGTGCTATCCGCCCGAACTTGTTTGTTTTTCTGCTTTTTCATACTGGCGAAATCATGTCTCGTCACGTATGCCTCGCCTTGTAAAGAAGATTAATAAAAGTTTGATCTGCTTGCATCTGTCTGTGTGTTTGGTTATCTAAGTTGCTTCCTTCTTTCCGCGGTTCAAGTTGTGATCTGGGTAGTGCCGAAGATATTAATTTGGTGTTTGGGCTACCTTGTTGATCAACTTGAGAAAATTCAACATGGTATCAGAGGGAGGTTCAGTTGCTTGAGCGGTGATCAACAGGCTTGTTGTTGCTCTGTGTGCTTCTGAAGGATAACCAAGTTAGCACCATGGACGGTGGTTTTGCAAGAGGTCTTGGTATTGAGCTTCTGACGCCGACTAACTTCAAGAAGTGGAAGTCGTGCATGAAGAGCTATCTTCTGGGTGAGGAGTTATGGGAGGTCGTCGGTGGAGATGATCAAGTAGAAATAACTGCTGAGTTTGGAACAGCTGAGCAGGTGAGAGTGTGGAGGAAGACAAATGCCAAAGCTGAGTTTGCTCTCAAGCGGGCGGTGTCACCTGAACTCTTTGATCACATCTTAGGATGTGAGTCTGCTGCTGAGATTTGGACTTCCCTTGATGGGTTGTTCAATAGGAAGAATGTAGCAAGGCTACAGTTCTTAGAGAATGAGTTGGCTAAGGCAACTCAGAGAGATCTTTCTATCTCCAAATTCTTCTTGAAGATGAAGAGCTTGTGTGCTGAGCTCTCTGCTCTTGATCCTGATGAGCCGATCTCCGAGGCTAAGCTGAAGAGGCACATAATCCGCGGTTTGCGGAAGGAGTATGTGGCCTTCGTTACTTCTGTTCAAGGCTGGGCTACTCAGCCCTCTCTTCTGGAGCTGGAGAATCTGCTTGCCTCGCAGGAGAGCTTGGCAAGGCAGATGGCCGGGGTGACGGTCTCTGAAGGAGCTAGTGATGCTCTCTTCACTGAGAAGAAGAAGAAGAAGAGATGGGAAGGGAAGAAGAAGCAGACTGCGGCTGGAGATGAATCTTCATCTTCTAAACAGCAGGAGGGGAGCCTTGCTCCTAAGAAGGATTGGAAAAAGAACCTGAAGTGCTTCAGGTGTCATCAACCAGGCCACTTCAAGCGAGACTGCAAGGTCAAGCTGCAGCCTGGGCATGCTGCAGGCAAGGAAGAAGCCTCCTCAAGCAAGGAGGAAGCTGGCTAGGGTGGAGCGTTCATGACGGGCACTTGTGTCCGTGCTTTGTCCACCAGTGACATGAAGGACGACTGGATCGTTGACTCCGGGTGTGGTCATCACCTCACCGGAGATTTGTCAAAGTTCTCTTCGCTGCAGGCATACTCAGGTAATGAAGCTATCATTACTGCTGATAATACTATTCATACAGTAGAGAAGGAGGGTATGGTAACGGTGGGCAGTGATAAGGGGCCACTCACGTTAAGGAGTGTTTATCACGTACCGGGTATGAAGAAAAACCTCTTCTCTGTGACCAATGCGGTTGATGCTAGTTACCACGTTCTGTTTGGGCCAACAGAAGTGAAGTTCCTTCGCAACGTATCAGCGGTTAAGGCTGATGTTGCTCATGTTGGAAGGAGAGTGAAGGACTTGTTTGTCTTATCAACAAGCTCCTATGTTGATCGGATGAGGGCCAACGATAGCGCTGCTATGTGGCATGAGAGGCTGGGGCATGTCGGGATGGATAAGCTGAAGGCTATGTCAAGCAGGAGCCTGGTGAGAGGCTTGCCTAAGCTATCATCCTTCGGTGAGGGTCACGTTTGTGCTGGATGTCAATATGGGAAGGCTCATCGTCTTCCATTTGATAAGTCACAAACAAGAAGCAAAGCACCATTGGAGGTTATCCATGGTGATCTGATGGGACCAACCGCGACTGCTAGCCTTGGTGGAAGCAGGTATATGTTAGTCTTGATTGATGACTACTCAAGATACACTTTGGTGTATTTCTTGAAGGAGAAGTCTGAAGCCTTCCGATTGTTTGTGGAGTTCAAGGAGCTGGTGGAGGGAAGGCTTAACCTGAAGATCAAAAAGCTTAGAACTGATAACGGGGGAGAGTTTGTCTCTTTCGAGTTTTCTAACTTTTGCAGGAAGCATGGAATCCAAAGGGAGCTCACTTGTGCTCATACTCCACAACAAAACGGAGTAGCGGAGCGGAAGATCCGTCATCTGACGGAGACTTGCAAATGTTGGCTTCATGCCAAGAGTATCCCAAGGTCCTTCTGGGTGGAGGGAATGTCTTGTGCTGCCTATGTCATCAATCGGATGCCTCTGAGTCCGATTAACATGAAGTCTCCCTTCGAGATGTTGCTGAAGGAGAAGCCTAGTGTGGAACACCTTCGGGTGTTTGGATCAACTTGCTATGTGCATATCCCTGATGCGCTAAGGACTAAGCTTGATGCAAAGGCAAGGAAGCTTGTCTTTGTTGGCTATGATGAGCGGAAGAAGGGATGGAGATGCATGGATCCGGTGACGAAGAAGTTCGTGGTGTCAAGAGACGTTGTCTTTGACGAACTGACGTCATATGGAGGAAGCTCGGTTGAGCTGCCAGAGAGCAAGGTTGATGAAGGTCAGGAGGTGGCTGAGGTAGCTGATCAAGTGGAGCTGGCTGTGTCACCAGCAGCTCCAGTTGCTTCAAGTTCTGGAGAAGAAGCTTCTGGGTCAGGAAGTAGGGGGAGCACTGCTCCAAGCTTGCCAGAGAGCAGAGGTGAACCAGAAGAAGCATCGGAGGTGATTAGCAAGGAGCAGCCTCTTCGGAGGTCAAAGAGGGTTATCAAGCCTCCAGCTCGCTACTGCGAAGGAAACACTGTGAGCTATGTCTCATGCTTCTTTGCAGGTCCTCTGGATGAGCGAGAGCCTGCTAGCTTTAATGAGGCCACTGGTGTCAAGGAGTGGGAAGATGCCATGAGAGAGGAGATGGATGCTCTCAAGAAGAATGAAACTTGGGATCTGGTGCCCAAAGTTGATGGCATTACTCCGGTGACATGCAAGTGGGTGTTTAAGTTGAAGAAGAAGGCAGATGGGAGCATTGAGAGATTCAAGGCTCGCCTGGTGGCTCGAGGGTTCTCTCAACAGTATGGAGAAGACTATGAGGAGACGTTCAGCCCTGTTGCAAAGATGACTTCAGTTCGGATGGTGATTGCATTGGCTGCGTGCCAAGGATGGAGGATGTGGCAGCTTGATGTAAAGAATGCTTTTCTTTACGGAGAGATTGACAAAGACATCTTTATGGATCAGCCTCTTGGTTTCGTTTCCGAAGTTCATCCTGATTACGTCTGCAAGCTCAGGAAGGCTCTCTACGGGTTGAAGCAAGCTCCTAGAGCTTGGTATGGGAAGATAGCAGAGTATCTGCAATTCTGTGGATACCTTGCTTCAAACTCGGACTCTAACTTGTTCATCAAGAAGAAGGGGGAGCTTTCTGTCTTGGTCCTGCTGTATGTTGATGATATGATCATCACAGGAAATTCTGAGGAGGAGGTTGCTAGGCTCAGAGCTGAGCTAGCCATTCGCTTCGAGATGAAAGACCTGGGAGAGCTTCATCACTTTCTTGGTCTCGAAGTGGAGAGGAAGGAGAGCGGGATCCTTATCTGCCAGAAGGGATATGCTGAGCGCATAGTGAACCGGTTTGGCTTGATTGAAGGAAAGACTTGCTCTACTCCTATGGATCAAGGTCTGAAACTTCGACGAGATGAAGGAAGGGTTCTTCCTGATCCTTTGGTGTTCAGGGACCTTATTGGAAGCTTGATCTACCTGACGATTACTAGACCTGATATAGCTTACGCTGTTGGTCGAGTAAGTCGGTTCATGGCAGAGCCAAGGAAGTCTCATCTTGTAGCGGCAAAGAATATTCTGAAGTATGTCAAGGCAACTTCTGACATGGGACTTCTCTACAGAAGGGATGCGAGTTTCTCTCTGCTAGGATACACGGATGCTGACTATGGTGGTGATTCGGATGACCGAAGGTCAACTTCTGGTTATGTGTTCACTTGTGGATCAGCGGGCATTTCGTGGTGTAGCAAGAAGCAGGACTCGGTATCTGTCTCCACTACGGAAGCTGAGTACAAGGCGTCTGCCTTGGCAGCTCGGGAAGCCATTTGGCTAAGGAGGCTTGTAGATGATGTCCATGAAGAAGTGCAAGACCCTACTTTGCTCCGAGGGGATAACGAGAGTGCTCTCAAGCTGGTGAACAATCCAGTTTGTCATGCCAGGACTAAACATATTGAGATCGATCACCACTTCATAAGGGAGAAGGTGTTGGAAGGATCTCTTGTGGTTGGTCATGTTCGGAGTGAAGATAACCTTGCTGACATCTTCACCAAGTCGCTGTCGAAGGGGCCTTTTCAGCGGCTTCGAGGTCTGCTTGGCTTGATCACCACTTCTCACTTCAAGGGGGAGTGTTGAAATTGGTGAAGTGGAAGTGGGGGTGATCGGCAGTCCGGGAGACCTGGGCGGACTGACCGCGCGGACTGGGCTTAGTCCGGCGGGTTGCTGTTCGGCATTGCTTATAGCTTGTTGTGGTCAGGAGCGAACTGCGCGGACTGGTTGAGTCCGGCAGTGGGCCGAGCTCTGGAGGTGGTTCCGCGGTCTGTGCGGACTGAGGTTTGGAGTCCGCTCGTTCTGTGGTTGATCTGGAGTTGCGGTGAGCTGATTCGTTTGGCGGTCTGGCCTAAGTGCTGGCGGAATGGCCTGGTATCCGCAGTGTCCGCTGTGACCGGGCTTTGTGCCTGTGGTCATTGACAGTGCGTGTTGGAGTTGTATTCGCCGTTCTCGCTGTGTCCAGGCGGACTGCCATGGGCAGGTCGCTTCTCGCCAGGACTTGGCGGGTTGGTTGCCTTTTGGCGGGCGGATTCGGCGAGTTGGCTTTGCTAGCTGCGACCAAGGGGCGGTGTCTCTATCTCATAGGGTGGTGACCACACTCCTCACCCGGCCTATAAATAGGACCCCCCCCCCCCCGGCACCTCATTTGGTAGCAGAGTGAACAGTAAGTTGGGCTTGAGTGTAGGCTGCGGACTCATTTGTTGTATCCGCGCGGGCTGTTTGCTTAACCGGTTTCTGTGTGCAGGTGGCGCGGCTAACAGTGTCAAACCAGGAGTTTGGTTCTGACCGCTGGAGTTAGCGGGCTGCATTGGCGGTTATCAGCATCAGTTTTATCTCAAGTTTCTTCTCTGTCCGCGCGACCTCGCGGTCTCGGCGGATAGGCGGCTTGTTCCTCTGTTCATAAGCAGTTTGGCGGCGGATTGAGCGAGCTCGGCGGTCTCGGCGAACTCGGCGGTCTCAGTGTGCTATCCGCCCGAACTTGTTTGTTTTTCTGCTTTTTCATACTGGCGAAATCATGTCTCGTCACGTATGCCTCGCCTTGTAAAGAAGATTAATAAAAGTTTGATCTGCTTGCATCTGTCTGTGTGTTTGGTTATCTAAGTTGCTTCCTTCTTTCCGCGGTTCAAGTTGTGATCTGGGTAGTGCCGAAGATATTAATTTGGTGTTTGGGCTACCTTGTTGATCAACTTGAGAAAATTCAATAGGGTGCTGCGAAGGTGGCGGAGGAGGAGGTGGCGGGAGAGGAGGAGAAGGAGGAGGTGACGGAAGAAGGCGTGGTGGCAAAGGAGGAGGATGGGGGCGCTGCAGGTGGTGGAGGAGGATGGGAGGCGGTGGAGGTAAAATTAGGACTTAGGAAATTTTAATAAATAATTATTAAAAATGTAAATAAATTAATATCGATAATTTAATTAACAATTATTAAAAATAAAAAAAGGGAGCTGCTATCCGCACCGCAGTTTTGGCTATTCGCGCCTCACTTTCTCCTAATTTTTCGTGTTTTTTGGAAATACGTCTTGTACGTGCTAAAAATGCATGTACAAGACATACTTTGCAAATACGCCCAGATTTTGCGCCTTTTAGAAATACGCCTTGTACGTGCTTTTTTAGGAAAAATGTTCACAACGAAAGTTGTAGATCTCGTCGAGATCTACAACTTTTGTGTTGAACACTTTTTCTAAAAATGCACGTACAAAGCATATTTCCAAAAAACACGAAAAATTAGGAGAAAGTGCAGTGCGAATAGCCAAAACTGCGGTGCGGATAGCAGTGCCCTAAAAAAATCTGAATAATAGTTTAATAAAAATTAATAAATTATGCAGTCGCGATTGACGGTTGCTGCGCCGAGCCGTGAATTGCATGGAAGCGAAGCCGCTTCTATGCGGTCGAAGGCCGCTCGGAGTATCAAGCACGGGTGAAACTCGTGCGGAAGCGGACGAAGCCCCCCTGAATGCGGCCGAAGTTCGCCTGGATGCAGCCGCAGCCCTCCCGAGAACTTCGAGCACCTGGATGCAACCGAAGTCCGCCCGAAAGCTTCGAGCACGGGTGTAACCTGTGCGAAGATGCTCGTGCAAATATATATATCTGAAAGAAGGGTGATATTTTGAGAATGATGAAGTCTTAAGTGTTAATATAGACATATATGTATAACTATTGTTTAATTTAAATCAATTTCTGTATTTTAGTCTATATTTGAAGTATGTACGTTTTCTTCTCACACAGATAAAAAATTTTATTTTAAATGTGAAATAAGGCATTGTACTAATTTCCATAAAATTCTTAATGATTTTTAACGTTCTTGTGCTGGTGAGATGGTGATATAACTTTGACATGGAAATTTTGTATTAATATTTTGTTTAAATGATTAAAAAAATGATTTATATTTTTGTGTATGCCTAATTGCAATAAAAACCTAACTATAAATAGCATGAATTATTGATGCTAATTTTTTAAACGTTTTTTTAATAAATTATTAATACTAAATACCTACATTTGTACCATGCTGCCGCCCAACAATGTCATATCATCCAAATCCCTTAAAAACTTGAGGCAAGTTCGTACAATAACTTATATTAAATTTAGGTTTTATTTGGAATAGTGGTTGCAATTGTGAATGAAACTGTTTTAAAGGAAGGTTTGTAAATCGAACGGTTGGATACTGGTTGGTGCAAATAAAGCTCTGTTTGAATAGTCTTTATTTGCAGAATTTTTAGAACAGAGAATCATTTGGCAAAACAGCGGTGTGATATTATTATTATGGATTTGTGATAGTGCTACCAATACATTATTTATCAACTTGAAAATTATGCATATTCATAAACTAGAAAAACATATATGCACCGCATAAACTAGAAAGACATCTGAATATCTAAATATTACAAAGTCGAAAAGGGGCTCGAATCTCGAAGAGAAAGGGGGCTCGAAGCTGAAAGTCGCCGGAGTAGACACGCCGTCGTCGAGTTCGTCGGAGTCGGCTTGTGTTGAGATTGTGCCACCTCACCAATCCGTGTGCCCTTTTTTATTCCTGTTTTGGGGAAGTCCTAAACATGGAAATGCTTTATGAGGGGGGTATAATTTAGGGGATATTCTTACTATTTGGTTGAGCCCTATTTTGGCAACCCCCTCCATATGTGTTCATCTCCATATATTGATGACTCCTGATCCTATTATAAATAGGGGCCAACCTCCCTTAGTCTTAAGATGATTCGGTAATATACAATAGTGAGAATTCAGAGAGGGAGAGCTTTGAGCTTTTCAGGCGGTTCTTCCGGCGAACGGCGGCAGCAGGCGGCAGCATCTGGCGCGCAAGGTTGCGGCGCATCCGGTCACCTCAGGCGAGGCGACATCCGGTCGGCCACCTGCAGTAGGCCCCAGAGGTTCGGCGGAATCAGGCGCGGCGACGGCGGCAGCAGGCGCAGAGGCGGCGATACAGGCGGAGCTAACGGAGGCGGCGCATCCGGTCACCTCAGGCGAGGCGACATTCGGCCGGCCTCCAGAAGTTGACTCCAGGAGTTCGGCGGCTTCAGGCGGCGTATCCAGGCGGGATCGGCATCAGGCGGCGGAAGCAGGCGGTGATTCCAGCGGGGAAGATAGACAGTGTTTTTCAGTGTTTTCTCTTGTTGTATCTTATAATCTCATCGGTTTATAGTGGATCTTTCTGTCGTGCTCTCCCCGTGGACGTAGGAGCCCATCTCCGAACCACGTATATCTTCTGTCGTCTGCGTGTTTGAAATCTCCGTTATTTTATTTTGCTGATTGTTTTGCTCATTTTAATTCCGTTGTGCTACCGCGGTACTCGGTCCGATTGCACAACAATTGGTATCAGAGGGAGGTTCCGCGGGGGTGATCTTCTGGACATTCCGGTTTTAGATCTGGGTCAACGGTAGATGACGACATCGGTCCGCTCCCTATCTTCTCAGATCTGATCCGTGAATATTATTCAGATTGCCCAGTAGCTCTGCGAGCAAAACAATGGCAGCGAAATTTGAGATTCCAAAATACGACGGCAAAATTGATTTTGGTCTGTGGCAAAAACGGATCAAAGCGGTGGTCGAGTTCGCGCAGAGAAAGGGCCTTGGCGAAGACAAAATCAAAATCTTCGCAGTCGTGGAGAAGAAGGGCAGAGTGTCATCTCAGAAGTGCCCAGACACCGCAAGGGGAGCCATCTGGCTCAGGAGTCCGACAAAGGAACTCAGGTTTACTCAGGAGAAGGTGGAGCTGCTCAGTGCTAGTTGTCTTGCAAAAGACATGGTCTATCGTGCAAGGATAAAGCAAATCGAAGTGCGCCACCAGGAGTCGAGGGAGTTTGCTGGAGGTGGAGGCATGAGTTGCGGAAGATCTCTACGGAGGATATCGGTGCGAACATGCAGACGAAATCCGTGACAGGAGTCAAGTTCAAGAACGGTCTTGACTTGACTCATTCTGAGGCATGTTGATCGAGGTGGACCCCAGGGAGAGGGGGTTTGTAGTCGTCAGTAGGGGAGATCCAGGTTGGAGGTAGAGTTACGTTCGTTAAGCTTCGAGGTGGAGTTCATCGCGTGAGGTGTCAAGGTGGAGTTTGTTGAGATTGTGCCACCTCACCAATCCGTGTGCCCTTTTTTATTCCTGTTTTGTGGAAGTCCTAAACATGGAAATGCTTTATGAGGGGGGGTATAATCTAGGGGATATTCTTACTATTTGGTTGAGTCCTGTTTTGGCAACCCCCTCCATATGTGTTCATCTCCATATATTGATGACTCCTGATCCTATTATAAATAGGGGCCAACCTCCCTTAGTCTTAAGATGATTCGGTAATATACAATAGTGAGAATTCAGAGAGGGAGAGCTTTGAGCTTTTCAGGCGGTTCTTCCAGCGAACGGCGGCAGCAGGCGGCGGCATCTGGCGCGCAAGGTTGTGGCGCATCCGGTCACCTCAGGCGAGGCGACATCCGGTCGGCCACCTGCAGTAGGCCCCAGAGGTTCAGCGGAATCAGGCGCGGCGACGGCGGCAGCAGGCGCAGAGGCGGTGATACAGGCGGAGCTAACGGAGGCGGCGCATCCGGTCACCTCAGGCGAGGCGACATTCGGCCGGCCTCCAGAAGTTGACTCCAGGCGTTCGGCGGCTTCAGGCGGCTGATCCAGGCGGGATCGGCATCAGGCGGCGGAAGCAGGCGGTGATTCCAGCGGGGAAGATAGACAGTGTTTTTCAGTGTTTTCTCTTGTTGTATCTTATAATCTCATCGGTTTATAGTGGATCTTTCTGTCGCGCTCTCCCCGTGGACGTAGGAGCCCATCTCCGAACCACGTAATCTTTTGTGTCGTCTGTGTATGCTAGAATCTCGTTCCGTATTTTATTTTGCGCGATATTGGTTCTTGCTCATTCGTGAAATTCCGTTGCGCTACCGCAGCTTAACTCGATCCGATTTCACAACAATTGGTATCAGAGGGAGGTTGGCCCCTATTTATAATAGGATCAGGAGTCATCAATATATGGAGATGAACACATATGACCGATGATGAGAGGAAAAATCCGTGAGATCCAATTTGTGAACAGAGAGATTCAGGCGGCGCAATTCCGGCGGCTTCGACTTCGTCTCAGGCAGCGGCGACGGGTTTTGGGCCCGGTGGCAGAGCAGCAACGAGACAGGCATCAGGCGCGGCGGCGAAGGAGCACGATGGTCTGGAGGGAGTTTCGGCCGAGCTTGGCGCGCGCACTTTGGTTGCTCAGGAGGAGCAACGTTCCGGGCGATAGCGCTGTCGGAAATCCGACAGCTCCAGTTTCAGTTTTCTTTGTGTTGTTTTTGTTTCCTTCTCTGTTCGACCCATTGAGGTCTATTGTAATCGGTAACTTTCTGACTTTAGTGGATCTTTCTGCCGCGCTCTCCCCGTGGACGTAGAAGCCCATCTCCGAACCACGTAATCTTTTGTGTCGTCTGTGTATGCTAGAATCTCGTTCCGTATTTTATTTTGCGCGATATTGGTTCTTGCTCATTCGTGAAATTCCGTTGCACTGCCGCGGCTTAACTCGATCCGATTTCACAACAGGCTTGTGCGCAGATCATCGGAGAACAGTCGTCGGGAGTTTTGGATGCGGGAAGCCACGTTGCAGCGGAAGCTCTTGAACTAAAAAACAAGACAAAATGGAGAACCTCCTGCGGGTTTCGGGACGCGGAGTTTTCATGCCTTGTGCTTTTAGGCACGATTCAAACGGAAGGAGCAAAATCAAATACATTTTAACAACCACGTTTCGTTTAGGGTAAACGCACCAGACACAAAAGTTCCTCGGCCTAACATTTCAAGAGCAACATGAGAAAAACATATGCTACAATTTATGGGTTGATTTATGCATTTTATTTCTTTTAAAGTTTATTTTTGATTCAATTTAAAGGCATATTCACAATCATTTTGTTACTTGAAATTGAATAAAATTTGTAATTGTTGCATTTTTGATCAGGGATGCTCCCCGGGAGTCACGAGTAACTTCATGGGTTACGGAGGCGGGCCGCGTTTGTGCGCTGGTTCGGAGCTGGCCAAGCTTGAAATTGCGGTGTTTTTGCACCACCTCGTTCTCAACTTTGAATGGGCGCTGGCCGAGCCAGACTCCGCCTTTGCTTACCCCTATCTCGATTTCCCAAAGGGCCTTCCAATAAAAGTCCAGGCCATCGCCTGATCAGATCACAGCGAGACCGTGACGCGGGTGGAGCTCATTATCTTGTGCATTGATTTAATTTTATTATTATTATTATTAATTTGTATCATATATTTTGTGTGTATGAGAATGGACCATTTAAATGATGGTCCAAATTTTAGAGGAGAGGTGGCTGATACCGACTCACCTTCCTGTTGAAACCAGCCCATAAATCAACCCAAATTGACAAGATCAGTAGAAGCTTAAGAGAAATTAATTTGTACAAGTGTTTGTACTATTTTTATATTTCATTTGTTTGATAATATATTTTGATGATTTTATTGGAGAAATACATTAATATTCCATCATGACTGCAGAGGTGCAAATAAAGCCCCATTACCCGACTCAGATTTGCCAGGTTTTTGCCAGGTTAGGCTTAGATCCGATTACACTCAGACTTGGGATAAGCCTAGGGGGCCTCACCAGGCCCCTTTTTTGCATGGACCATGTCCAAGACCGCACGGGCACCACGCATTGCATGGTTCCTGCCCAATTGTAAAAGCGTATACAGTTGGGGAGGTTGGTGCACCGCCACAGCTTAGCTCTAAATCTGGTGTGGCTTTCGCCCAACATTAATTGTGGGAGGCAGACCAACATTAATTGTGGGGCACTCGCAGCCCAACAACTGTTGTTGCTTGCAACGTTCCAGACCATTTTGTAGCAGTTGTTAGTTGCAGCCATTTGGTAGTGAGGATATGTTTAGTTAGGCTCAAGCCTGGCACCCAATCTACTTGGGCCCTAAGTACTCCAACCTGCTACAATATCACCGGCCGCGGCAATACATTCACATGTAACATCAGTCAACTCGACAGTGCCTCCAGAGACAACAATACCAAAGGCGAGGCAATAACTTAATGTGCTGCATTTGGTGCTTATTTGGCATCAAGGTAATCTTAGTGTCAGGAGCAAGCTATCCCAACACGTCAGATAATACATCAAAAAAAAATGAGATGTCACAATTGTTACTGTACTCGAAGCATCCCGTGCGGCCGTCAAGTTTGAAACGACCTTTTTATTGCCCCCAGCAAGAGTATTTATAACCAAACCCAATAAAGACCCGTTACTATTCATATAAATATACCTCAACAATGTTCTCGTATATTGTATATAAATAGAATCACAAAACAGATCACTTAAAACAAGAGTTAATAACGACATAAATGAGTTTTTCAGAAACATTAATATAAGTTTATAGTACGTACGTATAAATCTAAAATCAAACACATGGTTTCAAACCTAACATTAAATAAAACTGAAAACTCAAACTAATGACTGATCTCTAGTCTACACAAGCAACAGATCCACGTCATCCGGGTCAAAATCAATTTTCTTTTCTTCATTCTCCTTTTGATTTGCAAATAGTTACAATATGGATGTCATGAGACAAATCTCTATGAAATCAAATATTTGATATCAAAAATAAAGTGATTAATTCTAGCAGTAAAAGAACATAATAGTCTAACCAGGAAGAAATAATCACAAATCAGCATCTCTATTTAATTTATATAAAATTAGAATATTTGATTTTATAAAATTAAACCATATTTCTTCGATTATTAAGATTATTATTACCTATTTCACAATTGTGTTATACCATCAAGTTTGAAATGATGCAACAAGTTATGACTATAATATCATTAAGTTTAGAATGGTATAACTAATAATCATAATATCATGACACATATCAGTAAGTTCAGTATTTCTTTTTGGAATGATACACAAATCAGCATTTGAATAAAATAATTGTGTAAGTCATTAAGTTTGTAATTACTGACAACTATTCATCTGTGGCTTTCATCAGATAGTATCTGAAATACTTCTGTGTACTCACTCTAGATGCTTGAATGTAAGCAGACATCGGTTATAAAATTTAAAACATAAAACATGTATTAAGTCCTACTAAATACACTTTAATCTCATCTCCCTCAATGTTTTAGTTGTTAGAAACTTATATAAGTCCTTAATAAGGACATCAACTACATTATATTTTGATCTCACCTCCAATATGGAGATTATCCACTGAGTTGTGAGATAGGTCAATCAGGCATGTTTCATCCTTAGTTGTCTTTGCTTTTCATTGAACAACATATTTGTTACAGTGGTCTTTGTTGCTTGATTGTCACAATAGATCAAAATAGAGTACATTTTCAAATTCGTCGTTGGAATGTCCATTATTGGATCTCTTATCCACTCTGCTTCTTCTCCTACTGAAACTAGAGTATAGAGTTCTGATTCCATAGAGGATAGTGCAATGTACGCTTACCTCTTTGACTTCCAAGCTACTATATCTCCTTCTAGTCTAAACACAAAACTACTAGTAGATCTACTATCACCAATTTCCGAGCATAAGGAGGCATCAGAATAACATTCAAGCACTGGAAGATGTTCACTGTAACATAAAACAAACTTCTCAGTGTACTTTAAGTATCTCATTAGCCTTTCTAAGACATCATAGTGGCCTTTCCCAGGGTTACTAGTGAATCTACTCAACATGTGGACCATAAAGGCGATGTCAAGTCTAGTGCAGGTTGTAGCATACATGAGACTTCCTATGAGTTTAGAGTAATCTAACTGTCTAATAGATGAACCTTCATCCAATTTTAGTTTATTGTTGTACTCGTATGGAGTCTCATTCTTTTTGATACTATTATAACCCCACTTTTTTAGTAGATTTTTAATGTAGTGACTCTAACTTAGGGTAATACCCTTTTAGTGAAATTCACATCCATTCTTAGGATGATTTTCACCACACCTAAGTCTGTCAAAGTGAGTCTAAGACATCGGGAGTTGGGTCAAAATTGGGATGTCGTGTCATAAATTGTGTGTGCACTTTTTTCAATGCACGATTATGCTTGATTTGACCATCGATTGACTATTTGTATTTGAAATTGACCGGGACGAACTCGGTTGACTTTGTATTGAACATACGAGTCCATTGCCACTGACCAGAGTCGAATCAGAGTTCGTTTGCTAAATATTCAAAATCTGAGCGTTGCGGCGCGCTAAAACGGTCAAATTGCCGATATTCATCGTTAAACTTCGGATTGTTACGCAACGGGTTCCAGTGGATTTGTATTGATTATACGAAACCATAGGAACTGATAGAGATCAAATCGGAGTTCCCTAGGTCATTATCCAAAAATCTCGTTTTCGCGATGTTTTACGAGAAACGGTCATATCCACCATATGACCTTGAAACTCAACAGGACGAGTTCCAACACACTCGTATTGACTATACGAGGCCACGTGAGCTAACATAACTCAAATCAGAGTTTTCTAGCTCGATATCCCTATCTAGGGTTACCTCCTACATTGGTATGGGTCACAGGTAGAGTTTCGGGTCACTTTTATTGGGCCCACTAAGGTTCTGGTGACCCAATAAAAGTCGGGATGTTACACATTGCTCGTCAGCAACCCTATCCTCCTAGATCTCGCGCAGGGCGAGCCCATACTTCATGAGGATCCTAATAGTTCGCCTCCTCAGCTCGACAGGCTCCACTGAGGCATCCAAAAAGTCTTCTAGCACGTTGGGATAAGGGAGTAGCGAGTGGAGTCCCGAGTCGGAGGATTCTTCAGCTTCAGACTGACAAAGAAGCCCTGCGATGATAAATCAATCCAAGTAAGGGATCTGGGGTCCTAAATATGACGAGTGCTTCAACTAATCGTGTGAAGCGGATGCCCCCTAGAGGTGTGGCTGGCGGGAAGAACCTGGTTATCCCTGAAGAGGCAGAGCGGGAGGAGAGATAAGGGTCTTTCCGCGATCCAGAAGATAAGCGCTTGGAGAGGTGACCAGTTCAAAGCTGGGAACGAGGATGTCTCTAATACTCCCCCCCCCCGTAAGCGCGGGAGCGGGGGTAGGAGCCCGAGGGTGCTCGCGAGCTGGTGAGTTCGACGGCATCGAGTCCAGCCCGGTGGTCCCAAAGGTGGGCACTGGGCTCCTCGCGCGGGAGTCCATGACATCTTGGAAGCGCGAGCCCATCCAAGGGGAATCGACTCGCGTAGGAGGGGTACTCGCCTCACCTAGGTGGGTACTAACATCAGCGGGGATGTCTTCAAACCCCTTCCCTTCGGGTTCGGCGGCTGGCTTGAAGGTAGAAGCGAGTCCACGATCCAGAGTAAAAGTCAGATCGTCTGGGGTGGCCTCGCCGACTTTGGGGGTCAGATTTGGTCTTTTTGGCAGGCTTAGGTTTTGGTGACTCGCTCTGTGACGGGTTGGAGAGCCATGGACTCAGCTCGACAGCACGGAGGCGTTTATCGCCCTGGCGCGATTGAACCTCTCTTGGAACTCCTTTGAAAGAGGCATGTTGGCAAAGGGAGGAAAGGTAGGGGAAACAGCAAGGCTCTCCCAAGCAGGCGGGCATATATATATAGCAGCTTGTGGATCCCACCAAAAGGTTCCCTCTGGCTTCTGCCGTACTCGTCAAATCTCTTGAGGTTGGATGATTCTTTCCGAGCTTGGGGCCATCTCGCAAAGAGCGGGGATTGTGTTCAACCTCATATCCGGCGTGCGAAATCGACAGGAGCCGGCCCCATCATTTGGAGCACTTAGAATCTCAGGAAGGTCAGCCAGGGGGTGTGAGTGCATGAGGGCTACTCGGTTCGCCCAGATTAGGGTAAGGCGGGTGCGGAGCGAGTACAGCAGGTGGGCTCACACTCGCCCCTGGCTTCATAAAGGCATGGGCGAGTGGGGAACGCCAGGCCCGCACTCTTCCCAGGTTATCTAGAGGTGGTGAGTGTTAGCCCATCGAGCACTCGCCGCCCCAGGCAAATGGAAAATTCAAGGACCACTCGCCCAGTAACATGTTTTACCATTCCACTCCTGCTGGTCTGTCAGTATCCCTCTCAAACAGTGGAGTTGCGTTGTTGGCAGACCGATTTGGGCTGCATTTATCTGTTCAGAACAGCGGAGTTACGCTATTTGCAAGCCAGGTTTTAAAAACTATAAATAGACCCAAGGGGGTACCTCAGAAGGCATGCTTTCCAGTTCTCTAATTTTCCAATCTTCTTGCACTTTCTGAGGTGCACTTAGCTCAGCACAGGCTAAGGAGGGGAAGCGCTCTAAGATCTTTCGGGTGTGTGGTGGGACCTCCGTGCTAGAGCCTTGAGTCAGTTTTAAGTTCTAAATCTTCAGTCAGTCAAACTCGTTAGGAGAAGTAAGTGTGTGGTCTCCTCTTCTCCAAGGGTTCAAACTCCACAGAAACCGATTCTCGGTTTCAACACTGCTATCGATATATAGAAAGTTGGGCTTTGGAGAGATTTCCAAGACTTCCATTACCTTGCAATTGACCGATATGACCCTTGCATTTCCAAAAGGGATAATTGAAGATGACTTAGTTAAGGTGGATAAGTTTATTTTTCCGATAGACTTTGTTGTTTTAGATATGGAGGAGGATAGAGAGGTTCTCATTATTGTAGGGAGACCATTCCTAGCCACGGGTAGGATGTTGATAGATGTTTAGAAGGGTGAACTAACCATGAGAGTAAATGATGAGCATGTTACATTTAATGTATTCAAGGTGCTGAAATTTCCCCACTGAGAGGAAGACGACATGGAGGTCGTCAATCATATATCTATATGTGATTATGAGCCCAGTGCATTATCTAAAGAACAAGATGTTTTATTTGCTCGTTTATTGACTGAGGATGATTTATCTGGGAAGGAAGAAGAAGTTAAAGAATGCTCACAAGCATTCGAGAAATAAATTGTGTGGTTTCGTAAGCCGGAACCATTAGAGATGCCCGAGAAATCTTTGTCGGTAAAACCTTCCATCGTTGATCCACCATCGCTAGAGTTAAAACCTCTACCTGACCATCTCACTTATGCGTACTTAGGAGATAATGACACATTGTTGGTTATCATCAATTTCAACTTACTGTCTGATCAACATCAAAGGTTAATAGAACTACTTAAGTTTAAAACGGACATAGGATGGACCATAGCAGACATCCGAGGGATAAGCCCATCTTTCTGCATGCACAAGATTCTTTTGTCGGACTCATTCAAGGGATCGATTGAGCCTCAACGTCGTCTGAGCCCACCTATGAAAGAGGTAGTTAAGAAGGAAATTATTAAGTGGCTAGACGCAGGAATCATATACCCCATCTCGGATAGTCCTTGGGTTTCACCTGTGCAGTGTGTACCAAAGAAAGGGGATGATGGTAGTGAGGAATGAGAAAAATGGGCTGGTTTCTACTAGGACGATCACTGGGTGGCAAATTTGTATGTACTATAGGAAGTTAAATAAAGCCACACGAAAGGATCATTTTCCTCTACCCTTCCTTGACCAAGTCTTAGATAAATTGACGGGGAATGACTTCTTCTGTTTTCTGGATGGGTACTCTGGTTATAACCAAATTACTGTCGACCTCGTAGATGAAGAGAAGACCACGTTCACTTGTCCATACAAAACCTTCGCATTTAAGAGAATGTTTTTTGGGTTGTGTAATGCACCTGCTACTTTTCAGCGTTGCATGGTTGCTATTTTCTCTGACATTATGGACCAGGGCATTAAGATTTTTATGGACGATTTCTCTATCTTCAGTAAATCATTTGAGGCTTGCTTAGTGTGCTTGGAAAAGATGCTTCCAAGTTGTGTGAAGACTAATCTTATGTTGAATTGGGATAAATTTCACTTTATGGTGCGTGAAGGGATAGTGTTGGGCCGCCGCTTTCAAGAACAGCATCAAGCTCGTGCGGATCCTCAAAGCCCAGTAGCATAGCAAATTCATGCTCCTTCCCCTTCAAGCGACAACAGCGGTTGGGAGGATCATTCTAAGTCTTGGGCAAATCCCACTAGTTCTTAACGAACTCGTACAACGTCCCGCCATGTCGATAATTGGTCTTGTCCTCAAAGGGCAACCACCTCTTGTTACTACGAACTTTGACCCGGTCACCTGGGCCAAGGCAAACCTCGCACCACTCACGGAAGAGGCGGACTGACAGCCGAAAACTGTGCTCCCGAAAAAAGCAAAGCAATCACATGATCCTCGCCAATCCCGCGAGAGAAAACTGCATCACGGGAATGTCGCAGAACTGAAGACAAACGATCGCCTCCTCAGAGGGAGGTATCCAGAAGCCCGCCTTCAATTATGCTCGCTCTATTGAATTTGCAAAAAGGGGGCTCCTTTGGAATGTTTATTCAAAAGAGGCTATTTGTATATTTTAGATTTATTTAAGATTCATTCCGAAAACTTATCCTGCTGGAGGACTCTTTGTGGAGAAGGGGGAGGAGGGGGAACTGAGGTCAGCACCTGAAGTGGAGGAGGAGCTCGCGAGGAGGGCTCAACAAGGGCGAGTTATAGTCTGTGGAGGAGGAGACGTGCACGACTGCTGGATGTATAGCTATTGCTCTCTTTGGACAGGAGGTACCTGCTACTGTTACTTTCGGTAGTTGAGGAAGGCAGGTGCGACGGTAGCTTGCTTGTTGTGCGGGAGGAGAACAAAAAATGTAGGAAGTCCTTTTGCTTGCCTTGCGGGAGGATGTCCTTGTGCTTGTTGTGCGGGAGGAGATCAGAAAAAGGAATAGGTTGCTTGCTGGAGGGAATGTTCTTTTGGTTACTTGCTAACGGGAATAACTTGCTTGCTGCCAGAAAAAAATGATTTATGATTATTGTTGAGTTACTGAGTAGAGCAATGTTGATTTACAATTGACAAAAATATCAAAAAACTGAAAAAGAGAATTAGAAAATTTGATTTTATGAGAGTATTTTAGTCCAAAATGTTACACCATAGGTTGATTTTCTCCTTGCTTATATAATAAAGATATATAAGTAAAAATCATCACCATCATTTATTCATTTTCCACACATTCTTATGATAGGTTTATATTATATTGATAATAAGATAAAATTTTTGATTACTTCTAGATCAGAGAAGATCAAACAAATTAACGATACATAATAACTATGATCATAAATCATTAAGCATGATCGTGAATTTTTTTAAAAAATATAAACATTAATTTGAATATTAAAATATCAAAGAGCTATGTTTTATGAAAATTGTCGAAATTGAAGCTCGTATAAAAAGTATAATTTTGAGGAAAAGTGTCTGCAATTAGACTCAAAATGACAAATATCTAAGAATAGATATATTATTAGCCGAAAACAGCACCGGTATGAAAAAGTGTAAATTCAACAAGAACTCGTAAGAGTTTGGAGAAACTGAGGTCAAATTTGAAATGAAGATTGTTAAAATAAGGAAAACCTTGGTTCACTAGGGGTTCGGACCGAGAGGGACCAAAAGCTACTTGGCTAGCGGATGAAATAGGCGAGCCTAGACTAGGGGAGATGCGAGAGACATAAGCTTTTTTGGTTGCCCGTAAATATTACTCTGGGCTGCAACGTGGATGGGTCTCACCGCTTACCCCCAATAAGTGTATAGAAACTTATCATCTAAAGCCAAAGCTGAGCGAGACACAAAAAGGCGAGCTCTGGGGTCAAGTGGAATCATGAGGGGAGGGGGGGGGGGGGGGAGTCAACCACCTTCTCTCTTGTGTCTCTGAGGTTCTATTTATTGGCAATTCAGGGGGCGCTGTTATGAGCTCGCCCCTGCTGGACGAGGTCGTATGGGCTTCTCTCTCTTGAGTGAGGTCTTCTGATCTCGCCCCTATTGGGTGAGGTCCATATGCATTTTTAATCTCGACGAATTACGGGTTATACACCCATATTCATGTTTTTCTTTCTATTTTAGATGTCACGCTCTTGAAAAAAATATTATTTTTTTAAATTCTTTATTATCAATATGTCTCTTCTAAAGCCAATTCTATCATATAGCAAAATAGTTTTTATCTTAAATTCAATTTTGTTGACTGAATTTCATCTTTCAACCGAACATCAGAAATTGTTTTCTGCACGAAGCCAATTCTCGCAGATACTGATTTTCTACCCAAAGCTAATTCCAGAATGTCAATTCATGCACGTCGAACGATTCATTAGAGATTTTATAATCTGTTGTTGTTTTCTTTCCCTGTCGTATGAGTCTCTTTCTAGAGTCTTCTATTGTTACTGTGATCAGGAATACAATGTTAGCCAATTCATGCAAGCTTCTAGGGAGTGTCATCTACAGTCTGCCCTGAGGATATTAGAGTATGTTAAATCTGCATCAGGGAAAGGATTGTTTTTTCAGAAGAATGGTCACTTTAGGGTTGAAGCGTACTCAGATTCGAGCTATGCTGATGACAAAGGAGACCACAAGTCAACATCGGGCTTTTGCACATTTGTTGGAGGAAATCTTGTGAGCTGGAAGAGCAAGAAACAGTCTGTTGTCTCACGGTCTAGTGCAGAAGCGAAATATCGTAAATATTGCATCGACGACATGTGAGTTAAAATGGTTACGGGCTCTCATGCTTGACCTAGGAGAGGTCTACAATTATCCTCTTCCTATATTCTGCGATAACAAGGCCGCGATATACATCTCCAAAAATCAGGTCTTTCATGAGAGAACAAAACACATAGAAGTCGACTGTCATTTTATTCGAGAAGAGATTTTGAAGAAACAGATTTGTACTCCGTTCGTCACTTCTAACAACGAGTTGGCAGATATCTTCACCAAGCCGGTGTCCGCTTCCTTTTTTCTCATTTGCGACAAGCTGGACATGATTGATATCTATGCTCAAGCTTGAGGGGCAGTGTTAAAGTATGGAGGTCGTGCGGTCTGTTGCAGTATGGAGGTCGGGCGGTCTGGCGGTTTATCCCAGCGGCTTGTTAGTCGGGTTATTGCTGTTTGGTATCTGAGCGGTCTAGCGGTTTATCTCAGGCGACTTGGAGACCGGTGGTCTAGCGGTCTCCTGTGGCGGCTTGTTCTTTGTGGCGGCTTGTTCTCTCCTTCTTGTGGTTGTCGAGCGATTAGCCTATTCGTCTAACCGCGCGACTTGTTCGGTCTGTTTTTTTTTGTAAAGCCGCATATATTGTAATTATTTAGTCTCACATTGCTTATTTATAATCTCTCTCATTTCCTTCATTCTATAAAGGGGAGGCTATACCTTTGTAATACTCACCTTTTTTGGATAATAAAAGTTTGTTACTCCAAATTTTCGGTCTACTTTCTTTCTGTTCGCACATATTCTATTCGCCCTGCATGAATTCGTTTGACCCCCCTTTGGGTAGGAGTCAGGTTGTGCTAGCACTTTGCAAAGCCACATCATCCTAAATGGGCTCGCCCTGAGAAACGTGGAAGGAAGGCACTACGGGGCGAAAAGAAGAGTCAACATTAATTTCACAAGAACCGAAGGAGCTGGAGATCTTATCGGGAATGAGGGGGCGAGTTCCGCCCATGTGATTTTGCAAAGCCGAGCCTGGTGAGCTTAGTTCCGAGGCGAGTTCCGCCCATGTGATTTTACATTGGGTGAGTTCTGGCCTTAGCCGAGCTCGGGCCTGACAAGTTCCCATCCATTTTGGTCGGGGTACTCGCCCAGATTGAGAATCTCAGTTATATTCATTCTAATTGTTCGTAGACTGTCAGGGTGTACCCATAACATTCTCAAACAGTAAGATTCCGTTGTTGGTAGACTAATTTGAGCTGCACCTAGCAATATCCAAACGAAGAAGCCGCAATCAGCAGGCCAAGAAAAAAACCAATATGCTTTGATTGAGTCCTCCTTATTGTGTGGAGAACCTCTTGAGCAATCAAGATATTGTCTGAAGCTTGCCGCCTTCTTGGGAGAAAACTAGCCTGCAGGGGAGCAAATCCTTAAGCAAACAAAGGACGCAGCCTGTTAACTAACACTTTCGTGATCAATTTGTACGACACACAACACAAACTGATTGGTCTCAAACTATTAACATATTAAGGACAACTTCTCTTTGGGATCAGAACTAAGAGTGTCTCATTAATGTTCTCAGTAAAAGTCCCATGATCAAAAGTATGTTGAACCAACTGAATGAAATCAACCTTCGTTGACTCCCAAAAGAGCTGAGAAAACCCCGCTTGGAAGCCATCCACTCCGGGGGCTTTGCTTTCCAATCATTTGAAACAAAGGCATTGCGAATCTCAATCTCTGCAATAGGCCGATCCAACTCCCCCCTCTGCAAGCTATCAATTTGCGGACAACCGAAATAGAATAGAAGTGCCTTCCTCATTTGAGTACAGGTCCCTGTAATAGCTAACCACAAGCTGTTGTAACTCTATCGGATCAGTAACCCAATTCCCATCGGCATCCCGAAGCATGGCGATCCTGTTTTTCCATCTTCTACAAACCGTAGTGTTGGAACACCCTATTACTAATTTGGGTAAGGATCACTATGTGATTAGGTTTTTGTTTTGACCTTGCTGTATAGTCTGATAGGTCAATTAGAATGAGTCTTAGGGTTAGTACTTAGGTTTGAAAGCTGCCCTCCAGACATTCTAAAGATTAGGATTCAAGTGCTGAGACAAAGACAATTTTCGTCGAGCTCAGGTCGACGAAACGTCGAACTCAGTTCGACGTTCTCTGAGCTCAGTTCTACAAGTCGTCGAACTTCGGTCGACGATCGTTGAGCTCAGATCGACGCTCTGTCTTTAGTTGTTTTCCAAGTCGCTGAGCTCAGGTCGACGATCGTAGAGCTCAGGTCGACGTTTTCTGTCTCTAGTATAAATCCAATCTCTGAGCTCAGGTCGACGATAGCTGAGCTCAGGTCGACGATTTTCTGAGAGGTCGACGTTTTCAGGATTCAAATTCAGGACAGTTATGGAATTCATTCAGATTTATTTTCAGCATTTATGACAAAGGATTCTGTAGCCGTTTCAAGCAATCTAGTGATAGTTTCAAGGAAGAATAATTGGAATGTTACTTAGGACTTTCCCCAGAGACAGTTGTCAATTATGGAAGTCATTTATGACTAAGTAATGGTCATCTAAAGTCAGAATCTGATATACTCCCTAGAGAATTATTCTGAACATAGAGAACAGACAAGATTTGAAAAAGATATACAGAAGAGAGAACAAGAAATTCACTCATCAAGAATTCATCTTCTGAGAATAGATTCAGTAGACAAAAGCTTACAGAATTACTGAGTCAGATTTCTTCAAGAACACAAGGAACATCATTGTGAAGGAGATCATCTGCCTTTCTACTCCTTCAAGCTTCAAGTGTTCAAAAGCTTCATTTTCAAGGACTCCAGACATCACATATTTCTGCATCTGCTGAAATCATCTATTACTGGAGATCTGAAGCAACTGAAGGCCTATCACCCTAAGCAAAGCTCATCTTCCTGAACCCTTATAGATCTCAGGGGGAGCTTTGACAACATCTTCCACTTGACTTCTCTCAGATTATTGACAGAGAAGATCAACTCAACTCATTTTCTTTTTCCTTTCTCTCCTATAAAAGGGTTTCTCAAAACTCCCTTCAAAAGTTTTGTGGCTGGTTTCTGAGACCTTGTCAAAACTCAGTGGTGGCAAGACACCTTATCAAAAAAATCTAGTTTTGGTTTTTGAGCATCTTATCAATAGCTTATTGGTGCCCAGGACACCTGATCAACTATTCATGTAGTGGATTCCTACCTAGGGTGGTAGAAGAGTGGATGTACCCAGGTTGTTGGGGAACCACTATAGCTCCTTGTGTCATCTGGTTTGCTGTGCTTTTTGCTTTGTTGTGTGCTGTGTGTTTCTATTTTCTTACTGCTTTAGTATTTACTTTTCTGCTAGCACATTACACATATAAGTAAATCAAGTCTTCCACTGCTTTACAGTTTTAATTATAAATTATTTTAAAATACTCTATTCACCCCCCCCCCTCTAGAGTGAAGATAGATCTTACCCTCACTTTCAATTGGTATCAGTGCCAGGTTGGTTACTCAACAACTGAATCTTCAATAGATTGGTTGAACAGGCTAACACCTGAACCAAAAGATCCTTGATAAGATAAATCTTCTATAAAGGATAGTTATTTCTATTTTGTATTATATTTATTTTCATACAAAACCATGGCACAGAACAAAGATTATGCTAGCACTAGACCTCCAGTGTGCAACCTTTCTAAGTTTGCACTTTGGAAGGCAAGGATTAGGCTTTACATGAATTCTATTGATGAGGACATTTTTAATTCTTTTTTGACAGTTTGTCCAAGACCCCCAGTAATTACAAGTACAAGTGTTGTTCCACCTCCTTCAGGAACAGATGCAGAAATAAAGTAATGGAAAGTTGTAGATGTAAAGGCTATGAATATCCTTGCTCAGACTATGTCTGATGAGATATTCCAAAAGGTGGTTGAATGCAGTTCAGCAAAAGAGATATGGGACAAGTTATCTGAAATTGTCTCAGGATCTGCTGATAAAAGGAATGACAGGAGATCCCATCTCATAAGCCAATATGAGAACTTCAAGAAAGGAGAAACTGAATCAGTGGCTGACATGTACAACAAGCTCAGCCTAATAGTCAGTGAACTAAAAACACTGGACAAGGAGATCTCTCTTACTGAACTAAATGACAAGATCCTAATGTGCTTCCTTAGCACTTGGGATTCAAGGATCTGGCCAATCAAGGATGCCAGAAGCCTAACTGAGATTACTACTGAAGCTTTGTTGGGCAAGCTCAAATCTTATGAGCTGCTCATCAAGAATAGGGAAGAAGAGCAAAAGGTTGCTTCTCCAACTATCAGGAAGGAGAAGACAATAGCATTCAAAGCTACTGAAGAACTGCATGAAGACAAGGTCACAGGCAATGAAGAACTAATGAGCTTACTGGCCAAAAGATTCTATAAGATGGTCATGAAAGATTTCAGAAAGAGGTCATCCAGAGGGCATGAGAAGCCAAGGTATGACAAGTCAAATAATAAAGAAATAATCTGTTTTGGATGCAGGAAACCAGGCCATATTATGCCTGACTGTCCAGAAAATCAGAATAAGGACAAGAAGGACAGGAAAGATAGGAGAAAAGACAAGGACTCCAGGGGAAATAATTACAACAAATCCTCCTCCAGCAAAAATAAACATACAAGGAAGAGATTTGTAGCAGAAACCTGGAGTGAAACTGAAGAAGAATCAGAGGCTTCATCAAGCTCAAGTGATGATGAAGATGATGCTGAAGAAAAGGAGTTCTGCATTATGGCTATAAATGCCTCTCAACAAAATTCTGATGCAGAACAAGAGTCAGAGTCTGAATCTGAAACTCAAACTGAAGAAGACCAGGTAATAAACTCCTTTGACTTTGATTCAGAGGACTTTAGATCTGAATTTAAGGCACTTTGTTTAGACCTGTTAAAGTCTGAGAAGGAGATTATCTCTCTCAGAAATCAATTGTCTGAACATAGCACCTTAAAATCAGACAACCTCAAACTCTCTGAGGAGTTAGAATGATGTAGGGAGGAGATTGCTTCACTGAAAAGTGAGCTATCCCAGGCAAAGAAGTTTGAAGAATCCCTTAATGGGAGAAGCATCAGACTGATGGACATCACAAGCACAGTGAACTCAAGATTCAATAGTACACTGGGCTTGGGTGCTTCATCCAGCCAACCTATAATATTAACAACCACAATTAAATTTATTTCTGATAAAGGAAAGGGTGTTGTAGATGTAGCTAGCAAGAATCCTGATTTATCTAAGGAAAACAAAGTTCAACAGAAAACGTCGAACAGAGGTCGACGATCGTCGAACAGAGCTCGACAATCTCAGGCTGGATCGTCGAACTCAGATCGACGACTTCTGAACTCTGAACTCTGGCATAGTCAATCTTCGAACGGGGCTCGACGATCTGACCCAAGATCGTCGAACTCAGCTCGACGATCATCGAATGGAGCTCAGAGCTTTGAACATTCTTTCAGAGGTAAATCTAAAATCAATCCTAGAAGTCCCTCATCCCAAAGTTTCAACCCTTATACTGAATGGATAGTGCCTCCTAGGAGATACCATCCTGAAGGATATAAGAGTCAGCCAGGGATGTCTTTTATTTCTGAGTTTAAAGGTTATCAACCTAGACCCAAGGTAAACTGGGTCAAAAACATATACATTGTTTATGTGCAGGTGAAGACCTATCCAGCAATGAACCAATAATGATATCTAGATAGTGGGTGCTCAAAGCACATGACAGGGAGGAAGGAGAATCTCACATCCTTCAAAGCCAAACTTGGACCCAAAGTGATATTTGGTGATTCAAACTTTGGTCAAACAAAAGGATATGGTGCTGTTCAGATTGGCTCAGTCACATTCAAGAAGGTGGCTTATGTGGAAGGACTGAAGCACAACCTAATCAGCATCAGTCAACTTTGTGATGAAGGCACATGTCAAGAAGTTGGTAAGGCTAACAGAGGCGGAGTCGAAGGAGCAAGTTGACTCGAGACATCAAGAGGGAAGACGGAGAGAGGATCAGAGAGCTCAGGAGTTCCAGGGACAGGAGGGTCCGGAGCCAAGTTGGAGGCAGCAGGGAGGACCTTCCCGGGGTCCAGGAAGAGCTCTCGTCTAGGGCGGGGGAAACTTTCACGGGAGCCATGGGAGGTTCAACTTCCAGAGGCAGGTCCCAAGATAACTCCTACCACCACGACAGTAAGCCTTGGCGATAGGCGGAGGAGGAGGTAACAGGAGAGACCGCTGAGCCCGCCGAAGGAGGGGAGGAAGAGCATTGCCATACTGTGACTTCCACCAGTTGGAGGGTCACGTCACGGCTACCTGCCCCGAGTTCCTGGAAGTGAGGGGGGAGAGAGGCCCTGCCCAGCAGTAGTCGTCGGTGCAGGGTTAAGAGGTTCCACCCAGAATGGGGGGGATGACATATGTGAGGACCGGGTCAATGTCGGACCCCGAGGTGATATAATAATGATCCACAATGGAGTAGGGATCGAAGCCACTCGAAAGGCAAGCCTCCATGTGATGTACCGACGGAGCGTCGCTTCGACATCCCAGACCTCGCCCAGGAGGAGAAGATCACCTTCTCGGTGAAGGACATACCAGATCATGAAGATCCGTTCTGCGATGCGCTGGTAATCCAGACGACCATCGAGTGTTACACCGTCTCCCGGATCTTGATTGACAATAGGAGTTCCGTCAACGTCATTTTCAAGAAGTCATTTGATGAGATGAAGGTAGAACCGAGGACGGTATTGGCCTCGGACGGACCCCTATTCGGATTTTTAGGGGAGAGGAAGGAGGTAGAAGGTGGAGTAAGACTCCAAGTTAAATTGGGGGGGGGGGACTTCAATGAACTGCCGGTTCGTCATTGTTGACGCTCCAAGCAGCTACAACGCCATCTTCGGAAGGCCCCTCATCAGTGCCTTCTGTTGTGTGTCGTCATCATTCCACCAGTGCCTCAAGTTCAGCTAAGGAGGGATCCAGGTCAGAATCAAGGGAGACCCCAAGATGCCAAGGCAGTGCTACGTCACGGTCGTCAACACCATCTCTTGGTTGGCCAAGACGGAGGAGATGGAGAAGATCATGGAGAGCTTGAGCAGGATGGAAGTGTCCGACGAGAAGGAAGCAGATGACGGCCATCATGCCCAGTCCCCCTGAAGAAGCCTCGCCTTGGTGGAGTCTTTTCCTTTTTCTTATCTTATAACAAGCTCTACACCTGACCGACTAAGTCAGGGGATCATGTAACCCAAATTTTTTCCCCGTTGAGGATGTTGGATTTGGTAAAGTTCAAGGGATATACCTAGTTACCAACCCCCGAGAGGATCTCCTTATTCCAGGCTCTCACTAGCTGGATGGGTCGAATGTGCCTCAGGGAGAGCAAGTCCTTTTTGCTCCGAGACGGTCCCGCTGTCCAGGCTCTCACTAGCTGACAGAGCCGGTTGACCTCTCGTGGAGGCCAAGTCCTTTTTGCTCCGAGACGGTCCCGCTGTCCAGGCTCTCACTAGATGGCAGGGTCGGTTGACCTCTCGTGGAGGCCAAATCCTTTTTGATCCGAGACGGTCCTGTTGTCTAGGCTCTCACTAGCTGGCAGGGTCGGTTTACCTCTCATGGAGGCCAAGTCCTTTTACCTCCGAGACGGTCCCGTTGTCCAGGCTCTCACTAGCTGGCAGGTCCGGTTGACCTCTCGGGGGAGGCCAAGTATTTTCCTTACTCGGAGAGGATCTCGTCACCCAGGCTCTCATTAGCTGGCATGACAGGTTGACCCCTCGGGGAGGTTAAGTGGATCCTACTCGGAGAGGCTAAGTATTTTTTTCTCAACCGCAAGAGAGAGTTATATTCAGCTAATACGTGGGGTTGGATGTTTCTTTACGAGCGTGGAACTCGCTCGCAAAGAGCGGGGATTGTGTACAATCTCGTATTCGTAGGGTAGGGTCTCCCTAGCAGGCGTGGGTTTAGCTAGACGTTTTTAAGCTTTTTGAGAGGTTTGACACTCTTGGTAGCCGATTTAGGCTCAACCTGCATAATATACTAGTAGGGAGATGAAAAATTTGTCTCCCCCCGACCCCTTTGAGGGGTCGCTCCGGCCAGTACTCGCCTAGTCGCCGAGCCCTCCAGGTCGCCTCTCGTGTCTCGCCAGGCCGCCTCTTGTGTCTCGCCTAGTCGTCGAGCCCTCCAGGCCGCCTCTCGCGTCTCGCCAGGCCGCCTCTTGCGACTCGCCTAGTCGCTGAGCCCGTTAGGCCGCCTCTCGCGTCTCGCCTCTCGCATCTCGCAGGCCGCCTATTCACCCAGTCTGTCTCACGTCTCGTCAGGCCGCCTCTTGTGTCTCGCATAGCCGCTCTCGCTAGGCCGCCTCTGTAACGACTCCACCCGTTAAATAACATATAATAGAAGGTCCGGCCGGAGCCCCACACTATATGCCACAAACAGACGGTGATTTCACAGGTTAATACCACCAACGCATCCTAACTCAGAGAATGCTAGCGGAATAATAAACAGTAGGCTGAACTCATACCAGGAATATCCACTATATATATTACCAAGGTTATATATACAACCACTCAAACGAGGGGAGAACAAATACCACAGTTTGGCCTTAAGTCCTTACAGTTCCTCTTTGTACAGTATGGATTACAGACATCGGTGTGCAGGCCAGTCATACATGAATAAAAGAAAACATATTTAGCTAGCCTTCAAAGGCTAGTAGCAACAACAGCGGCAAGAGCAGCAGCAGAAGGGGAATCAACCCTTCACTTCCCGCTTGGCTCTCCAGCACCTGCACAGGGACAATCCACCCAGAAGGTGGCAAAAAAGGCAACGGTCAGCATTCAGCTGACCAATTTATAACAATCCTACCCCTTTCCCGGGGCAGTGGCATTCCTTCCCTGCAGAGCAATGTATCAATAGATATAACATATCTTGTGCTTTTACGCACAAATAATCCATCACAATCGTCAGCCACCCGGCCCGACGATCTGTGCTCTCAAACACACTTTTGGGTACACCAGCGAACCGGGATCAACACCATTGAGCAATTAGTCTTGATGGCGCGCAGACCTAAGACTCTCATTATTTTGCTGACAAAAGCTCAATGTCTTGGCACTCTCTTGTACAGCCAACATAACGCAGGTACAGATCCACCACCCCCTGTTGCTCAAATCGCATTGCCATCACCAAGCACATCGTACTTGCAGCTATAATAAGAGACGCGGGTCGGCTTCACCTTTCCTGTTCGGCACGAAGCCTTTTTAAGAGCTTGCAACTCACAATCGTCATAACGCCCGCCAAGGACTGGCGTCACATTAGCCACACTGTCCAAATAGGACTAGCTTCATTGTCCATCAAGGACTGGATACATCGTAGCCATGGCACAAACAACACAATGGTATTTTCCTGGAATTCCACATTCCAGTACTTCCTGCTACTCCCCTTCACAGGCACAACCCAACGACCCTACTAACTACACGAGTATACACGGAGTCTTCTCCGGTGCGTAAATGCAACATCACCAATCCAGACCAACATGTCCAGATGGGATTCACACAGCATGCATATCCCGTACTACACACTTCCGGGTCTAGATGCAGACTCAATCGGGGATAGCAACTATCAACCCACCGGAATCACTTACTCTTTCCACCTTTTTGTGGAGAGGATTCTTTACTCATGTATAAAGGAGGACTTCAACTGTCCAAGAAGGAAGATCATTACCCTTGACGATCTCTTGGAAGCGATCAAAAATCTGGCCGGTTGGAAAGCACCGCAGCAGCTTTGCCTCCATAGAACTAACCTCGGATCTCGAATCGGACCGCGGGAACTCCACCAATGGCTTGCCCTTCTCCTCCTTCTCCTTCCTCCAAGCTCTCCCTTTTTTTCTCTCTTGGTATGAATGAGAGAAGATGCCAACCACCAGTCTTATCACTGCAGGAAAGCATCTGGGCCATTGGATCCAAATAGAAATAATTGGATGGCCAAGATCTGCCCAAAAGTCCAAATTTGACTTGACACGGCCTGTGACATGCCCGTGTCCCAGGCCGTGTACTCCAAGCGGTGCACGAACCGACTCAAACCAAACCAGAATACGGGCTACAACACGCCCGTGTCACAGGATAGACACGCCCGTGACAACTTTGACACGGTCGTGTGACTGGCCGTGTCACCCTTTCAACACAGGACCAAATCACCCGAGAAGAACACGGCTAAGTCACACACCCGTGTCCTTGGTCGTGTGCCCAACACGCCCCTGTGACACGCCCGTGTCACAGGCCGTATTCCACACTCAACACCACTCCGCTCAACGCCGCCCGGTTACCAACCCGAGCAGGACACGCCCTGGGACACGCTCGTGTCCCAGGCCGTGTTACCTTTCGACGATCGTCGACCGTGCTATCTCGAGAACTCGACTCGACGCCCACCGTAAAGGACACGCCTGTGTCCCAGGCCGTGTGCACTGGACACGCCCTGGGATATGCCCGTGTCACAGGCCGTGTCACCCAGCCTGAACCCATTTTGGGACTTATGGTTTTTGGGGTGTTACAATCCTCCCCTCCTTAAAATAAATTTCGTCCCGAAATTTGTACTTAGTAAGGGAACAAGAATCACAATGCAATAATGTTAAAAGATCTGTTGCAACAAAATGTACGCGGTCAACAGTTTATACAAAAAGTTCGGGAAACTCAGCTCGCATGTTCTGCTCTCGCTCCCATGTTAGCTCCTCACGGCCACAATTGTCCCACCGGACTTTGACCATCCCGATTATCTTGTTCCACAACTGTTTATTGGCTCGATCCTCGATCTGAATGGGTCTAACCTTCGTCGTTAGCCCATACTCGACCGGTACACGATCATTCTCAACTACTTGAGTTGGATCCTTGACGGTTTTGTAAAGTACTGAGATGTGGAATACATCATGCAATCCACTCAACTCTGCTGAAAATGCTAGCCGATAGGCAGCTTCCCCGACTCGCTCCACCACTTCAAACGGACCAAGGTATCTCGGACTTAGCTTTTTCAAACGCCGAATCCTAGATACGTCTTTGAAGGGTTTGATCTTCAAATAGACCCAATCGCCCACCGCAAACTCCACGTTCCGATGCTTGGCGTTGTAGTACTTTGTTTGTCGATCCTTGACTATCAATAACATCTCCCGAATAGAGTGTATTATCGAGGTAGCTTCTTCGACTTCCTTTCACCCATTCAGCTTGGATTCGCCTACTTCTGTCCAAGCTAATGGTGTACGATATTTACGACCATATAAAGCTTCAAACGGTGTCATACCGATGCTCGCTTGGTAGCTGTTATTATAGGCAAATTCCACCAGATAAATATACTCTTCCCATTTCTTACCGAAATCCAGGGTGCACATACGAAGCATATCTTCCATCGTCTTGTTGGTTCGCTCAGTCTGGTCATCCGTTTGGAGATGAAAGGCCGTACTGAATGCTAATTATATGCCCAGCATTTGATGAATTAGCCTCCAATCAGTTGAGGTGAATCACCCATCACGATCACTGACAATGCTCCAAGGAACACCGTGCAGTCGAACAATCTGTTCCACATAGAGCTTAGCCAAGGTTTCCATTGAATCGTCTCTCTTGTTTGGAAGAAAGTGAGCCACTTTTGTCAACCGGTCTACAATCACCCAGATAGAATCATGACCGCGTTGAGATCTCGGCAACCCGTGCACGAAATCCATTGAAATATCATCAAACTTCCACTCTGGAATCGGTAACGACTTCAGGAAACCACCAGGCTTCTTGTAGTACCCCCCCCCCCCAACCTTTTGCCCGGGTCGGGAATGGGGAAACGTTGTATGTCTACGTATTTAAACGCAAGTGCACGTGCCATGTCAAGTAATAAAAAGTGAGTAAGAATCGTCTCCACAGGGAGGTGGTGAATTCAGTGCTTGCAAATACCAGTTAGGCCTTTTCCTTAAATCCAAGTAAGCCAAAATTGGTGATTTTCTTGAACTACTAAAATTAAGAATGCAGATTTCTAAATAAAACTACTACGTATCTTAGGAGCAAAACTTTTCTTACCAAGGTAGAGATATAATCTTATATTATGATTTCCTAGGTTTAGTATGACGGATATGTGAATGTATCATTGTGAAAATGCGTGGTGATCGTGCCTTGCAACGATCTTAAAATAGATAACCGTATCTCTCGATATCGGCAATCCCTAGTTCTATATTTTCCCTCGGGTGAAATAAGAACCTCTTAAAGAACAAAGACCTAAGTTGCTAACACCAAGTGGAAGTCTCCTTCTCTCTTCAAATGCTATATCAAAATTATGATATGCTACCGCAACTCCTCTCTCGATTTATGAAGCGTAGCATAAAAATGAAACATTGGCCAAACATTTCAGAAAATAAAAATCATAAGATTGATAAAGAACATTCACCAAGAATCCTCAACAAAATAATTTAGAAACTATCCATCAAACACAACCTAGTACTCTCATAATACAAGATTACGGAAGGATTAGTTCATGGCGTTGAAGGAAACACTCAAAATGTTGAATTAGATCTTACAAAACATCGCGGTTCACGCTTAATCGCTGCAGAAATTTCTTCTTAGAGTCGCTTCTTCGATCCGTGCGAAGATCTCCTTCTTCTTCCTCTTGCCGTCGCTCTCCAATGGAGTTTTTCTTCCCAAGCCAACCCTAGATGATGCTCTTCTCCTTAGATCCGAAATTAATTATTAATCTTCTCCATTTGGTCAGTTTTTAGCATTAAAAACGTCCATACTCCTGAAAGGATGCATCCTTCCATAATTAAAAATAGCGGCAATTCGAATTTAAAATTTAAAATTTCGGACAGACACATGTTGCAGTTTCAGAATTGGATGTTGCAGTAACTGGTCAAGGCCGAAAATAATAATTCTGCATTCACTTCCAAGTTGATTTCTCCGGCGAATCTTGCATAGAAAACCATGGAATAAGATCAACTTAGTACCATAAACATTAAAACAATAATTAATCATATTTTATTATCATTTAGGCTCCCTTTTATTAATTATGAAGTAAAAATATTAGGCAAAGATAACTTCATTTGAGAAGTTATCACACCTCCACACTTAAATTCTTGCTAGTCCCTAGCAAAGACACGTTCACAAATAAAAAACTGGGGTATAGGGCAATACGCAGCGCATGGTTCAAAGATACTTAAGAATTATGTTTGTCTTGAAAAACCAAATAATCGAGGCACACTCAAAATGTTTGCTTTACTAACATGATAGGTTTGGCAATCAAAAGAAATCCAACCATTCACAAATTCATTAGTTAGATGACGGATTAGAGCTCAAATGAACATCATAGTGTGGTATGTGGTGACAAAACATATAATGTACTCTCATGCAATACCTCCTTTTGAACCCCCCACATATACAGGAAATGATAAGAATATGCTAAGCAATTGATTTAACCTACATATGAGTTAGTAGGTTCAATGAAACATGAATATGTTTAAGCTTGAATTAACATTGATGGATACTTTGAAAGTGGAATGGTGTTCTCTAGTTAATGATCTGGAAAGTTCGTCATATTGTGGGGTTTTTTTTTCTAAAAATACTCATAGTAGGGATCTTTCTAAATATAAGTGCACATACCTAGGCCACATGTCACTATGATATTTTCCTTGTTTTTTTATTTATATAGATAGACATCATAGTTGGGATCATTCTGAGTATGCAGTCACATACGCAGGCCACATATCACTATGAATTCTCTTTTTTCTACTTTTTTTTTATCATAGTTGGGGTCATTCTAAGTATGTATAGGAATATTCAGGCCGCATATCACTATGAGTTCTCATTTTTTTTATATACCCACAATATGCTGACTTATCAAGACAGAACTAGGAGGAACGTATGGAGTTTAGTCATGTAATGATGTGTATAAAATGGTTCAAGCTCAATTATTATAGCGAATGATCAAAATGGGCTGACCAACTATCCTCATGTTTTGGTGCACATCATTGACTTAGTTCTTACTCACCACTCCCCGTTGGATTTAAGGGACAATATTGGAAACCTTGCAATGGGAGTACGTAAATAAATTTTTTAAATTTTAGTGCACGAAAATATTTGTTTAAGTGAGCTCAGTCAAACCAACATCTTTCTAACTTCAAATTCATTAGTTGGGTTCTTAAGATTGACACACCCTACCAATCAACAACTAAATCTAGAGTAGCCTATTGATTAATCAAGAACAAAAGTAAGTATCATTGAATTCATATTTAAAGTAACCCTTACCCAGTGTGTAAGGGATACACCCCTCCACACTTAAAGCGTTGCTAGGCCCTAGCAACTCTACTTCTAGAACACTAGTTATGCAAATACCAACACTCCTCCGGCCTCCACACTTAAAGCGTTGGTAGGATTAATGATGTTATCGAATGAGCATACATATATAAGGAATAAAGCAGTTAAAAGTAAATAACTCCCCTGAAGAATTAAAGTCTCGGGAGGATTGATCCACATGTGCGCAAGATAACCAATCATGCCGAAGACGTGCTTCTCAATTTGTGTAAGGAGCTTCGTTAGTGAACACAATTGCATTACCTGCACTTGAAGTGACATAGGACGCAACGGAATAGAAGTACTACGAGGGATGATAACAAGATAATTATTCATCGAATAATAGAAGCAAGCATACTTGATAAGTAGAGCAGTGTAAAAAGTCATGTGTCATACTCACATTAATATTAGCTGGGATAAAAACATGCAATCATTGGAAACACGATTCAAACACCAGAACAGCTGAACATGGAACCAAAACAGATTAATAAAAAAAACAAAACACAGTTCAACAAAATGACTATACTATAAACAAAAACACAGCTCAACATAGTTGTCCAAAAACCAAAACAGAGTTCACCAAAACAAAGTCAGTCCAAATCACAGCTTAACATAACTGTCCAAAATATAGTATACTATAAACCAAAAGAAAATAAGATTGTCTATTCGTCGTCTCCATCCTTGTCATCTTCAGCCTCATCACTCTCTTCACCACCTTCCGCATCATCAGCATCATCTCCGTCGTCATCATCAATCTCATCTCCAGCAGCTGCACTTTCCTAATCGGCAGCATCGTCGTCCGCATCACCTTCTTCATCTTCTATCTCATCGACATCCTCATTCCCTTTGGATCTACGAATGTGAGGATCTACTCGTACACTTGCGGAGTTTATCAAGTAACCCTCCTTATCAAATTGACTTATCATCTTCCTCTGGAACTGCGGCCGCGGGAGCTTCGCTTTCTCCAATAATTTGTAGAGGATTGTCCGTTGGTCATCTAATTCCTCCTTGACATATAGATGGTGGCAGCGCTAGTAGGCCTTCATATATTGTATGTCTTCCATCATTGCATCCGGATCACCCCCTCCATCTTCTAGCTGAATTTCAATGTCCATAGGTTTGACTTTGCATGCCTGAGAAGGCTGCGCTGTGGGAGTATCATCCGCAACCTTTATGCACACCTCCATCACCGTTTTCGTTATGTGACCCTTCAATTTCTTTACCACATCCTCCTCATTCTCTTGTACTCCAGCCGCGCGATAAAGGTCTGTGATCAGAACTGGATACCAAAGTTGCTTTGGGCCTCTCTCATTTATCTTCTCCTGCAGTCGACGCGCAATTACTTTCCCCATATTGAATTTGATGCCCTTGAGGATACAGTAAAGGATGGCAACTTTGTGGATAGGCACATTATTGAGGTGCTTTGTCGGAAGTATGGTGGCATTGATGAACAGGAGCCAAACTTTGGCATGTCTAGTTAAGCAAGTTGCTTTCAGGCATTTGGTTGCCACGTTTGTCCAAACCGGCCCTGACGGGATACAAACGAATTCTGTCAATTCTTGTGGGGTAACCCTTGCAAGGACCGTAGTGTAATCAACTTGAGCATGGTCATCCAAAGCAAACAATTCAGAAATTCTCTCCGCTGTAAACACGACCTCCTTTCCCCTCACAATAGTCGTCTCATCTTCCGCTGATACGGCATTGGCGTAGAACTCGTAAACAAGGGTAAGGGCAACTTCAGTTCTTGGGTGGCAGAAGTGCTCCCAGTTTATGGCACAAATTTGATTTGCATAAGTTAGGTTCCAAGCCCTTGTGTCCATTTTGAATCCTCTCTCCATGATGAATGGAGTGGTTCTCACCTCCCTAAACCGAAATTCCGCCGCTTCATTTTGGAATGTTCTACCACCCTTATCAATTGATTTCCCCTTTTTCTGCTTCTTCCTCATCATCCCTTTTCCTAGATTGGTCGGGTCTTTATTACTTCTCACCCTAGATGAAGGAACTTCTGAAATGAAATGTGTAAGTACAAGGTATACCTGTAGAGCCCTTGCCATTTTTCTCCGGCACAACTGTTGTCGTCCGCTGAGCTTTTCCCATGTCGTTCGCAAGGAGAGTATCCGCCTCTTCCTCGCGATTATAGGCCGGCGTCCGGCGAAGTCGAAGACAAGGTAGCAGCAGCCTCTCACCGCTCGACGCTTCAGCAGATGCGAATGGATGGTCGCCGACCGCCGTGTTGCTCCAGCGCGAAGAGGAACGTCGCGACCTAGGCGGGGTTTGGAAAGAAAAGTCGGGCTGGGGAATGTTTTAGGAACGGCCTCTTTTATAATTAAATTTAATTTAATCCTATGTAATTAATGCAATTTAGGGTTTAAAAAGTCTCAATCTTGATTAATTAACCTAACCGCTCAATTTAAATGAAGTTGAAACGTTTCCGGAAACCGGCGGTGGCGGTTCGCTCGAACCGGGCGCCGGTTCACCGTCATACATCGATTCAGCCTTGAGTAGTCAGTAAAAAAGAAATGACAACCTCTTTTTTTAGCATTGTCATTCTCCGCTGAACCGGCGGTTTACTTAAACCGGTTACCGGCTCACTCCCTAGCCGAATTCTACGATAGCAGTCAGCAGGCGAAAAACGACAACGCCATTTCTCTTGATTACAACATTCCTCTTTCTCCAAAAATCTGGCCGAAATTTTATTTATTTATTTCTTTTTATTTATAGAATTTCATGATCATCTTGCATCATTCCTCCATTCCACTCCTGAAGCTACAAAAACTACTAACTATGAAAACTTAAAACTTTAAAAGCAAGAAATAATACAAAGATGCAATGGGTTGCCTCCCACCAAGCGCCTGATTTATGAGTCTCGACAGGACTTCTCCTGATTAGACAAGCTCCAAACGCGAAACTATATGATCAATGTCGCCTCCCAGATATAACTTCAATCTCTCTCCATTTACCTTGAACTCGGTTCCATCATTCTCATTTAAAATAGTCACAGCTCCATAAGGGTGCACGATTTTAACCTTGAACAGGCCCGACCAGCGTGACTTGAGCTTTCCGGGGAATAATTTCAAGCGAGAGTTGAATAACAGAACAAGCTGTCCCGGCTCAAAATTTTTCTCCTTCATGCGTCGATGATGCCATCGTTTCGTGCGCTCTTTATAAATTCTCGAGTTCTCATACGCTTGCATTCTAATCTCCTCTAGTTCATTCAATTGTAAGAGCCTTTTCTTACCGGCGTCGCGGAAATCATAATTAATTTTCTTTATTGCCCAGAATGCCCGGTGTTCTAATTCTAGAGGTAAATGACAAGACTTTCCATAGATCATTCGGTACGGGGTTAGCCCAATGGGAGTTTTGAAGGCAGTGCGATATGCCCATAATGCATCAACTAACTTTCGTGACCAATCTCTACGGTTCACGCTCACTGTCTTTTCTAGAATTTTCTTAATCTCCCTATTGGATACTTCCGCTAACCCATTCGTCTGGGGATGATATGCTAAGGCGACTTTATGAGTTATCCCAAATTTGTTTAGTAATGCGGTGAACTGATTATTACAGAAATGACTGCCACCATCACTAAGGATTGCCCTCGGGATTCCGAATCGACTAAATATATGGTGTCTTAAGAAGTTAAGGACTACCTTCGCATCATTCTTGGGTGTCGCGATTGCTTCCACCCATTTAGATACGTAGTCCACAGCCAACAATATGAATAGATTACCATTCGAGTTCACGAACGGTCCCATGAAGTCTATACCTCATACATCAAATAGTTCAACTTCCAACATTATATTCATGGGCATCCCTTCGTTCTTATGTATATTCTCGCTCCGTTGGCATCTATCGCATTGCTTCACAAATGCATTTGCATCCCTGAATAAATTCGGTCAATAGAAGCCAGCTTCTAACACCTTCATTGCCGTTCTCGTTCCCTTGAAATGGCCTCCGTAGGGGGAGCTATGACATTTCTCTAATATCGCTCTCATCTCCTCCTCGGGGATGCATCTCTGTACGATTCCGTCGGCACCAACCTTGAACAACAAAGGATCATCCCACATGTAAGACCGTACCTGATGTAAAAATTGTTTCTTTTGTTGGTAGGATAGTTCAGGTGGCAAAATATTACTCGCTAAGTAGTTTACAAAGTCAGCATACCAAGGCGTAATACTCTCTGTAATCGCTAGTAACTGCTCATCAGGAAATCTCTCTTCCACTTCAGAATATAGTGTCGACTGTGTACTCTCAATCCTAGATAAGTGATCTGCAACCGGGTTGTCCGTTCCTTTCCTATCCTTAATTTCTACATCAAATTCCTGTAAGAGAAGGACCCATCGAATCAAACGTGGTTTTGAGTCTCGCTTCTCCATAAGATAACGGATCGCTGCATGATCGGTATACACTATAACCTTCGCACATAAGAGATACGATCGAAATTTTTCGAATGCGAATACCACCGCCAATAGCTCCTTCTCGGTGGTAGTGTAGTTGGTTTGTGTCTCGATTAGGGTCTTGCTAGCATACGCAATCGTATGAAATATCTTCTCCCGCACTTGTCCCAAAACAACTCCTACCGTGTAGTCGCTCGCGTCACACATCAGGATAAATGTCTCTTCCCAATCAGGTGTTACTACAATAGGGGCGGTGATTAACCGATATTTGAGCTCGTCGAACGCTCTCAAAGAAAATTTTGTATCCTTCTCTAGAAGTTCGCTCAAGGGTTTAGCAATTTTCGCGAAGTCTTTGATGAATCTTCTATAGAAGCCCGCGTGTCCAAGAAAGCTTCGTAGCATTTTCACATTTTTGGGTGGAGGTAATTTTTCTATCACATCTAGTTTTACTTTGTCCACCCCCAACCCAGTCCTGGAAACATGATGACCCAACACGATGCCTTCACGAACCATGAAATGGCATTTCTCCCAATTCAATACTAGGTTTGTATCTACACAACGTGTGAGTACCTTCTCCAAACACTCTAGGCATTCGTCAAATGATTTTTCGAAGATGGAAAAATCATCCATAAAAATCTCAATACCCTGGTCCATAATATCAGAGAAAATGGCAATCATGCAACGCTGGAAGGTAGTCGGTGTGTTGCATAGACCAAAGGGCATTCTCCTAAACGCGAAAGTCCCATAGGGGCACGTAAATGTGGTCTTTTCTTGATCAGCGGGGTCGATAGTAATTTGATTATACCCGGAATACCCATCAAGAAAACAGTAAAAATCATTCCCCGCCATTTTATCTAGGACTTGGTCGAGGAAGGGAAGAGGGAAATGATCTTTTCGGGTGGCTTTGTTTAACTTTCTATAATCCATGCAAATCCTCCACCCCGTGATCGTCCTAGTGGCGACCATCTCTTCCTTCTCGTTCCTTATAACCGTCATCCCCCTTTCTTGGGTACACACTGAACAGGCGAGACCCACGGACTATCCGAGATGGGATATATTATACCCGCATCTAGCCACTTAATAATCTCCTTTTTAACTACCTCTTTCATTAGCGGGCTTAAGCGGCGTTGAGGCTCAATCGACCCATGAAATGACTCCTCCAAAAGAATCTTGTGCATACATAATGAAGGGCTTATCCCCCGGATATCAGCGATGGTCCATCCTATGGCAGTTTTAAAATGCTTAAGTAGTTCAATTAGTCGTTTTCGTTGATCCGGTGTTAAGTTTGAATTTATGATGACCGCAGCGTCTCGCCATCCCCTAAATATATATAAGTAAGATGCTCGGGAAGAGGTTTTAACTCGAGTGATGGTGGCTCAACGATGGACGGTTTAACTGACAAGGATTTCTCGGGCATCTCTAATGGTTCCGGCTTACGAAACCAAGCCATTTGCTTCTCGAATGCTTGTAAGCATTCTTGAATCACTTCATCATCCCCAGATTGGTCATCCTCCGTCAATAATTGATTCAACAAAATATCATGTTCATCGGAAAGTGAACTAGGCATGTAATCGCATATAGAAACGTGATTGACCACCTCCATGTTATCTTCCTCCAGGTGGGGGAACTTTAACGCTTTGAGTACGTTAAAAGTGACTTGTTCGTCATTCACCCGCATCGTTAACTCTCCTTTATGCACGTCAATCAAAGTTCTACACGTCGCTAGGAAAGGTCTTCCTACAATAATCGGAACTTCTCTATCCTCTTCCATGTCTAGAATCACAAAGTCCGCCGGAAATATAAATTTATCCACCTTCACCAACACGTCCTCCACTATCCCTTTTGGAAACGCTAGGGTCCTATCGGCCAACTGCAAGGTTATGGAAATCTTGGAGATTTCTCCCAAACCCAACTTCCTATATATCGATAATGGCATTAAATTAATGCTCGCCCCTAGGTCACATAATGCCTTACCCTCGAATTTGTATCATATGGAACATGGAATAGTAAAACTCCCCGGATCTTTCAATTTGAGTGGGAGTCTTTTTCGGAGAATGGCGCTGCACTCTTGAGTAAGTGTCACCGTCTCATTCGTTCCAAATCTTCTCTTCTTCGATAGGATATCCTTCATGAATTTCACGTAGTTTGGCATCTGTTCCAACGCTTCCGCAAAAGGGATATTGATTTGCAATTTCTTAAATATCTCCATAAACTTTTGGAATTGGTGGTCTAATCTACTTTTACTTAATCGTTGAGGGAATGGTGGTGGTGGATAGACTATCGCACCACTCTTCTTTTTAGAACTTTCAACGGTCGACTCACGTGTCTTTTCTCCTAACACCTCCACTCCTTCACTATCATTCTCTTCTTGTATCAACTCCTCACTAGGCATCGCGGGACTAATCTCCTCCAACTCATTTCCTTCATTATTCGTCTCAGATTTTTCTCTCTCTGGTGCTCCCACCAACTCCTTTCCACTCCTTAAAGTGACTGCCTTACAATGTGGATTATCTCCCTTTGGATTTGTAACGGTGTCCGATGGGAGTGTTCCTTGGGGTCTCAGGTTTAAAGCACTCGCGATTTGTCCTAACTGCGTTTCGATTACCCTCAAAGAACCCTTTAAACTAAGAATGCGAGCGTCACTCTTTTGGATTGATTCTATTATCACCTCTTCGGAGTATTTTCTTGAAGCACCTTGTTGATTATAATTGTTATTATTAGGTGGATTCGGGTGTGGGTTTGAACTAAATCCGGGTGGGTGTGCCAAAACGGTGTTGTTCTTCCACGAGAAGTTTGGGTGGTTTCGCACTTCGGGATTATAATGATTAGGAAATGTGTTGTTGTTATTATAATTGTGATGATGATTGTTATACCTCGGTTGCCCCCCTATATAGTTAATCTCCTCGTTATGACCAACAAGTTGTTCTACCGTAAGAGATGGGTTCATGGGAATCGAAGAGGCAACCATGCTATTAACCTGAGGGTGCGTTTGGGCTTGATTTAAGGTCAAAGCATCTAATCTCTTATTCATAGCATTGAACTGCGCCGACATTTGTGCTGCGAATGAGGTCAACTGGTCCACTTGGTAAAGACCACCTACCGAAGAAGAAGGAGTCTGTCGATCGAACGACTGATAATTATTTGATGATAAATCTTCAAGAATAGCGTAAGCGTCCTCGGGGTACTTGTTCATGAGGGAACCTCCTGCAGCTCTGTACAACCCCGTATTCGCAGAGTAGGGTACTTTCGGCAGGCGCAAAGCCAGTTTTAAGTTTTTAAGCTTTTTAGAGATTTTGGACTCTCGGTGGCCAATTTTGGCTCTAACTTGGAAATATACTAGTAGGGGGAAAAATCTGCATCTCCCCCCGGACTTGCTATGTGCGATGAAGGAGCGGTACTCCGGACGGAGGCCAAGGCCTCACCCACTGTACCCCAGCCCCTTGGGCAAGCTCGGCCGGTGGCCTGGAGCTCGCCCGGGCGCCCAGCCCCTTGGGCGAGCTCGGCCGGCGGCCTGGAGCTCGCCCGGGCTCCTAGCTCTTTGGGTGAGCTCGGCCGGCGGCCTGGAGCTCGCCCGGGCTCCTAGGCCCTTGGGCGAGCTCAGCCGGCGGCCTGGAGCTCGCCCGGGCTCCTAGCCCCTTGGGCGAGCTCGGCCGGCGGCCTGGAGCTCGCCCGGGCTCCTAGCCCCTTGGGCGAGCTCGGCCGGCGGCCTGGAGCTCGCCCGGGCGCCTAGCCCCTTGGGCGAGCTCGGCCGGCGGCCTGGAGCTCGCCCGGGCGCTCAGCCCCTTGGGCGAGCTCGGCCGGCGGCCTGGAGCTCGCCCGGGCACCCTGCCCTTTGGGCGAGCTCGGCTCGGGTGTCCGGGGTGGGAGTGAGGGGGAGAAGCCTAGTTCAGTCTCCACCTCCCCCCCTGGACCTCTTGTTGTCATGTTATTGTCTCAAGGCCTTTTTGTCCTAAGGGTGTTTTGGGCATTTTCCCCCCAGGCTTGGAAAAACTTTAAATAGACCCCCTTGGGTACCTTTGGAGGGGAATTGGCTTTTGGCTTCCTCCTCCCTAGTTCTCTTCTTGGTAGAGTTGAGAGAACTCTCCAAGGTACCCATCTCTGCCATTGGTAAGGGAGGGGAAGTGTTCTTGTGACCTTCCGGGTGTGTGGTGGGACCTCCGCGCTAGAGCCGAGGGTCTGTTCCTAGTTTCCCAAGTCTTTGGTCCGTGACGTTCTCTCAAGTATAGTAAGTGTGCGGTCACCCCTTCCCCAAGGGTGAACTCCATAGAGATCGGTTTTCCGATTTCAACATTTTGGTGCGGTGAGCGTGGAGAGTGACCAGCACAGAAAATCTCGGGAGAGTGTCATGGCTGGAGATCAGGGAGGTAGTGATGACCTCGGCGGTCTCCCCAACCCAGGACCCTTCGTAGGAAGGGAAGAGTTCATGGCTTCCATCTCTGGCATCATGGAGATGCTGAGAAGCATTGCCCCTCGGGCGGACAGCTCAACCCCCACCCCCCAGGGACTAGCTCCCAGGGGTCTCGGCGAGCTAACCTAGAGTGGTCTCGGCGAGCTGGCTCCCAGGGGGCAAGGCGAGATCACCCCCACAGGGGGAGAAGCAAGTGTACCAGATAGAAGACCTGGGAAGGAAAGGATGGTAGAGGGGGTTGAGCGAGACCTCCCAGGCCGGGAGCTGTTCCCCAGCCCGGCGAGAGCTAGCCCTCCTGGCGAGCAGGTCGCGCGAGTAGAGGCGGCGAGAGCTCCCCTTAGGGGGTCACCCTTTAGTGAGTTGATCATCTCAGCTCCCGTTCCCGAGGGGTTCAGAGAGCCAGACATGGCTTACTATACCGGGAAAGATGATCCCGTCCAGCACCTGCAGTGGTTCGAGGATGCCGTATCCATCAGACCGATGACGGATGCCTTCAAATGTCGCCTCTTTACGATCACATTGAAGGAGAAGGCAAGGGACTGGTTCCATCAACTCCCTCCAAGGTCGATCTATGGGTTCGAGGACTTGAGCCGAAGCTTCCAGCTCCGCTTCTCCACCTCCAAGAAGAGGAAGAAGAGTCCTGAGTCCATCTTTCTGATAAGGCAGAGGGCCGAGGAATCGCTGGCTCACTACGTTGACAGGTTCCAAGAGGAGATCCTGGATATCCAGGAGATGCCGGGGTATGCTCTCCAGATGGCCTTCACTGTTGGACTGAAGGAGGGCTTCTTCAAGATGAGCTTGACCCGGAAGACCCCCCTTTCCTTCGAGGAGCTGATGGAAAGGGCGGCAGAGGAGATAGCCATGGAGGCAGCCAACCCGGCCTTCGTGAAGAAGTTGGCCAAGTTGACAGAGGTGGAGTCAAAAGAGCAAGGTGGCTCAAGGCATCAAGAAGGAAGAAGGAGAGAGGAGCCAAGAGCTCAGGGGTTCCAAGGACGGGAGGGTCCAGAGCTAGGTTGGAGGCACCAGGGAGGACCTGCCCAGGGTCCAGGAAGAGCTCTCATCCAGGGTGGGGGGGGACTTTCAAGGAGGCCAAGGAAGATACAACTTCCAAAGGCAAGCCCCTAGACAGCTCCTACCCCCACCACAGCAAGCGATGGCGATCGGTCGAAGGGAGAGGAGGAACCGCACGGGAAGAGGAAGAGTAAGAGTAGAGTTACCCTACTGTGAGTTCCACCAGGAGGAGGGTCATGCAACAACTACTTGCCCCGAGTTCCAGGAGTTGAGAAGGACAAGAGCTCCGGCACCACAACCTCAACAACCGCAAGATCCGGTACGGATTGAAGAAGTCCAACCCGAGACAACAAGGGAGAGGTGTGAGGATCGGGTCGACGTTGGAACACGAGGGAAAATATGAGCGACTCACGGTGAAGAGGAGATCATGCCCGGGTCCTCTGAAGAAGCCTCGCCCCAGTAGAGTCATGTACTTTTCTTATGATGTAATGAGTACATCCCCCGACCGGTAGAGTCGGGGGGGTCATGTAACCCCTAAGTCCCTTAGCTCCGAGATGATTCCGCTGCCAGGCTCTCACTAGCTGGCAGGACAGGTTGATCTCTCGTGGGAGCTAAGTCCTTTTGCTCCGAGATGATTCCGCTGTCAGGCTCTCACTAGCTGGCGGGTTCAGGTTGATCTCTCGTGGGAGCTAAGTCCTTTTGCTCCGGGATGATTCCGCTGTCAGGCTCTCACTAGCTGGCAGGGCAGGTTGATCTCTCGTGGGAGCTAAATCCTTTTGCTCCGAGATGATTCCGCTGCCAGGCTCTCACTAGCTGGCAGGGCTGGTTGATCTCTCGTGGGAGCTAAGTCCTTTTGCTCTGAGATGATTCCGCTGTCAGGCTCTCACTAGCTGGCAGAGCAGGTTGATCTCTCGTGGGAGCTAAGTCCTTTTGCTCCGAGATGATTCCGCTGCCAGGCTCTCACTAGCTGGCAGGGCAGGTTGATCTCTCGTGGGAGCTAAGTCCTTTTGCTCCGAGATGATTCCGCTGTCAGGCTCTCACTAGCTGGCGGGTTCAGGTTGATCTCTCGTGGGAGCTAAGTCCTTTTGCTCCGGGATGATTCTGCTGTCAGGCTCTCACTAGCTGGCAGGGCAGGTTGATCTCTCGTGGAGGCTAAGTCCTTTTGCTCCGAGATGATTCCGCTGTCAGGCTCTCACTAGTTGACAGGGCAGGTTGATCTCTCGTGGAGGCTAAGTCTTTTTAGCTCTGGGATGATTCCGCTGTCAGGCTCTCACTAGCTGGCAGGGCAGGTTGATCTCTCGTGGGAGCTAAGTCCTTTTGCTCCGAGATGATTCCGCTGCCAGGCTCTCACTAGCTGGCAGGGCAGGTTGATCTCTCGTGGGAGCTAAGTCCTTTTGCTCCGAGATGATTCCGCTGTCAGGCTCTCTGTTGGAACACCCTATTACTAATTTGGGTAAGGATCACTATGCTTGTCTTAGGATCCTAGTTGACCTAGTTGTATAGTTGAGAAGGTCAACATTAGAATGAGTCTAGGGTCTAGAACTTAGTTTTGAAGCTGCCCCCAAGACCACTCCAAGATCAAGGATGAAGAGCTAAGTCTAAGGCAATTTTCGTCGAGCTCTGGTCGACGAATCGTCGAACTCAGTTCGACGCTCTCTGAGCTCAACTTCAACAAATCGTCGAACTCCGGTCGACGATCTTCGAGCTCAGATCGACTATCTGCTTTTAGCTAGCTTTTGCTTAATCGTCAAACTCCCCTCGACTATCGTCTAGCTCAGTTCGACGATGCCTCCTTCAGCTGTTTCTCAGGTCGCTGAGCTCAGTTCGACGATCTTTGAGCTCAGTTCGACGATTTCTGTCTGCTTATCTCAGTTCATCTCTGAGCTCAGTTCGACGATCGTAGAGCTCAGATCGACGATTATTTGGAGAGATCAACGTCTTCAAGATTTCAAATACTGCTGATTCTTTGGAATGTTTTTGAATATTATCAGCATTTATGACAGAAGATCTCCCAGCCGTTTGGAGCAAGTTTCAAGGTATCATTCAGAGAATGTTTGCTGGACTTTCCTCTAAAAGACAAGACCATTTATGGAAAACATTTATGACTGACCAACGGCCATCTTTGGACAAGGAGAATATTCAGAAAATCAATTCTATTCCTATGGTCCTTTAGATATACAGATATACAACAACAACAAAAGACACAGAGCTGATAGACAGAAAAAGAAGAAGAGAAAACACACAGAAGAATACTGTTAGCAGAAGAACAAGAAAACTACAACATCTAGATCTTCTAGCTGACTAAGTGTTCTTGCATCTTCATCTTAGATTTCCAGACACATCATCTTTCAGCTGTTCTGCTGAAACCATTCTTTTCTGGAGATCAAGTTCTGAAGACCTATCACCCTTCTGCAAAGCTTCTCTGCCTGAACCTCTCTACATCTCAGGGGGAGCTTTGACATCTTCAATCCACTTGTGCTTCTCTCATTTGACTGAGAACAGAGAAGACAACTTCAACTTTCACTTTTTCTTTTCCTGCTGTAAAAGGGTTCTTGAACTCCCTTCAAAAGTTCTGTCTGGTTCTGAGAGCCTTGTCAAAACTCAGTGGTGGCAAGACACCTTATCAAAAAATCTAGCTTTGGTTTTTGAGCACCTTATCAAAAGCTCATTGGTGTCAGGACACCTGATCAACTCAGTCCTGAGTGGATTCCTACCAAGGGTGGTAGAAGAGTGGATGTACCCAGTTTTGGGGAACCACTATATTTCCTTGTGTCTTCTGGTTGTGCTTGTGTGATTTGTCTGCTGTGTGCTGTGTCCTTTTCCTTTCAGTTTTTAAGTTTCTGTTAGCACTCTACACTATAGCTTAAATAGAATTTTAATTTGTGCTATTTTAATAATTAAAAAAAAAAAAAATTATTTTAAGTAAACTCTATTCACCCCCCTCTAGAGTTGAGATAGATCTTACCCTCACTTTCAATTGGTATCAGAGGGAGGTTGGTTGCTCATACTGGTTAACACCTGAACCAAAAGATCCCTGATAAGATCAATCTCTGTAGAGGATTACTTTCTATACATCTATCTACTCATTTAGAGACATGGCACAGAACAAAGATTATGCAAGCACCAGACCACCAGTGTGCAACCTCTCCAAGTTTGCACTCTGGAAGGCAAGGATTAGATTGTATATGAATTCTATTGATGAGGATATCTTTAATTCTATCTTGACAGTGTGTCCAACTCCACCAGCAAGCTCAAGTACAAGTGCTGTTCCACCTCCTTCTGGAACAGATGCAGATATAAAGAAGTGGAAGATTGCAGATGCTAAGGCTATGAACATCTTAGCCCAAACTATGTCTGATGACATTTTTCAAAAGGTAGCTGAATGCAACTCAGCCAAAGAAACCTGGGACAAACTCTCTGAAATTGTCTCAGGATCTGCTGATGAAAGAAAGGATAGAAGGTCTCATCTGATAAGTCAATATGAGAACTTCAAGAAAGGAGAAGGTGAATCAGTGGCTGACATGTACAATAGACTAAGTCTGATTGTCAATGAGCTAAAGACTTTGGACAAGGAAATCTCTTTAACTGAACTAAATGATAAAATCCTGATGTGCTTTCCCAGCACTTGGGATTCAAGAATCTGGCCAATCAAAGATGCCAGAAGTCTGAATGAGATTACCACTGAAGCTCTCCTGGGCAAGCTCAAATCCTATGAGCTGCTCATTAAAAATAGAGAAGAAGAACAGAAGGCTGCCTCTCCAGCCACAAGGAAAGAAAAGACCATAGCCTTCAGGGCTGCAGAAGAGGAGCCTGAAGATAAAGCCACAGGAAATGATGAGCTCATAAGTCTACTGGCTAAGAGATTCTACAAAATGGCCAGAAAAGATTTCAGAAAAAGGCCATACAAGGGTCATGATAAACCAAGGTATGATAAATCAAACAATACTACAGAAATCATATGCTTTGGTTGCAGGAAACCAGGACACATTGTGCCTGACTGTCCAGAGAACAAGAATAAGGACAAGAGAGATAGAAGAGAAAGAAGAAAAGGAAAGGATCACAAGAAGAACAACTCAGACAAAGCCTCCTTCAGCAAAAACAAACATACAAGGAAGGGCTTTGTTGCTGAGACCTGGAGTGAGACTGAAGAGGAATCTGAAGCCTCATCCAGTTCCAGTGATGATGAGGATGATGCAGATGAAAAGGAGTTCTGCATGATGGCTATCAATGCATCACAACAAAACTCTGATGAAGAATCAGAATCAGATTCAGACACTCACCCAGATGAAGATCAGGTAATCAATTCTTTTGATTTTCATTCTGAAGATTTCAAAAGTGAATTTAAGACACTATGCCTAGACCTATTAAAATCTGAGAAGGAGATAATATCTCTCAGGAATCAATTGTCTGAGCATAGTATCCTAAACTCAAAGAACCTCAAGCTCTCTGAGGAGTTAGAATGCTGTAGGGAGGAGATAGCTTCACTGAAAAGTGAACTATCAAAGGCCAAAAAGTTTGAAGAATCTCTAAATGGGAGGAGTATCAGACTGATGGACATCACAAGCACAGTGAACTCTAGATTCAATAGTACACTGGGTTTGGGTGCCTCCTCCAGCCAACCTATAGTGTTAACAACTCCAATCAAATTTGTCTCTGACAAAGGAAAGGGAGTAGTAGAGGTGGCTAGGAAGAATGCAGACCTGCTAGAGAAAATTTCAGTTCAACAAAATGCGTCGAGCAGAGCTCGACGATCGTCGAACAGAGCTCGACGATCTAAGCACAGATCGTCGACCTCAGCTCGACGACACCCAAACTCTGAACTCAAGCACTATCGATCTTCGAACAGAGATCGACGATCTGACCCAAGATCGTTGACCTCAGATCGACGATCGTCGAACAGAGTTCAGAATTGTGAACACATTTTCAATGGCTCAGTCAAATTCAATCCTAGAAGTTGCACATCCCATGGACTCAACCCCTATACTGAGTGGATAGTAACTCCTAGGAGATACCATCCTGAAGGCTATAAGAGTCAACCTGGGATGTCCTTTATTTCAGAATTTAAAGGTTATCAACCTAGGCCCAAGGTTACCTGGGTCAAAAACAAATAAGCTGTTTTTGTGCAGGTGAAGACCTATCCAGCATCAAACCATCAATGGTATCTGGATAGTGGGTGCTCAAAGCACATGACAGGGGACAAGGACAATTTCACTTCCTTCAAAGCCAAGCTTGGACCCAAAGTAATTTTTGGAGACTCAAGCTTTGGAACTACAAAAGGATATGGTGCAGTCCAAATTGGCTCAGTCACCTTCAAAAGGGTGGCATATGTTGAAGGACTCAAGCACAACCTGATAAGTATCAGTCAATTGTGTGATGAAGGATATCAAGTAACCTTCAACAAAGCCATATGCAAAGTCCAGTCAGTGGACAACACAACTGTGTTGACAGGTAACAGAAGAGGTAACATTTACTTAGTGAATTTTCTTTCACCTGTAGTAGATATCTGCCTGTTTAACTCCATTTCAAAACCAAACAATTTGTGGCATAAAAGACTAGGACACATTAACCTTAGAACCATTGCTAGGCTATCCAAAGACAACCTTGTTAGAGGACTACCTTCTGGTCCCTACAAGAAGGAAGAACTTTGCAAGGCATGTCAATTAGGCAAGCAAACTAAAAGTAGTTTTAACTCAATTAATAAGAGTGATTCACCTAGGATCTTGTACCTGTTGCATATGGATCTTTTTGGACCCATATCAGTGCAAAGCCTAGGAGGGAAATCCTATACTTTAGTGATTGTAGATGACTTCTCAAGATTCACTTGGGTATTCTTTCTGAGGAAGAAGTCTGATAACTTCAAGTGTTTGACAGATTTTCTCAAATGCATTCAGATTGAGTTCAACACTCACATTGCCCTGATCAGAAGTGATCATGGGACAGAGTTTGATTCTCTTCTCATGCAAGAGTTCTGTCAAAGTGAAGGGATCAGGCACACTTTCTCAGCTCCTAGAACTCCTCAACAAAATGGGGTAGCTGAAAGGAAAAATAGAACCCTAATTGAATCTGCTACTACATTGTTGTCAGATGCTCACCTACCTCTATCCTTCTGGGCTGAGGCAGTGAACACCTCCAACTATGTGTTGAACAGAAGCCTGATACATAAACTGAAGGGCAAGACTCCCTATGAACTGCTCAAAGGGAAGAAACCTAAAGTAAACTATTTTAAAGTTTTTGGTTGTATTTGCTATGTTCATAATAATGACAAGAAATATCTAGCTAAATTTCAAGCCAAAGCTGATGAAGGAGTGTTTCTGGGATACTCCATGATCAGTAAGGCCTATAGGGTGTACAACAAATCTTCTTGTAAAATTGAAGAGTCTGTTCATGTTGTTTTTGATGAAGCTAACATGTCTTTCAAGGAGAAGAATGCTTCTACCATAGAACCTTTGCAGGTACATTCTTTAGCTGAAGACTTGAACAAACTGCAAGTTACTGAAAAGAATGACAGCAGTGATGATGAAGAAGAAGTTCAACATCTAAAAGAAAATCACCTTGAAGAACCAGTTGCTGTTCCACTAGAGGAAACAACAACACAGGCTGGTGAACAATCAACACCTCCTGTTGATTTAGTAACAATAAGAGATCATCCAACTTCCCAAGTTATTGGAGACATCTCAGCTGGTGTGCAAACCAGAAATCAGGTCAACCAGAACCTAATGCACACTTGCTTCCTATCTCAAATTGAGCCTCAATCCATTCAAGATGCAGAGCAAGATCCACACTGGATCATTGCAATGCAAGAGGAGCTGCATCAATTTGAAAGAAATCAGGTTTGGGAACTAGTGCCTAAGCCAAAAGATCATCCCATTGTTGGAACAAAGTGGGTCTTCAGAAATAAGCTGGATGATCAAGGAGTCATAGTCAGAAACAAGGCAAGGCTTGTTGCTCAAGGGTACTCTCAACAAGAAGGAATAGATTATGATCAGACCTTTGCACCAGTTGCAAGGTTAGAGGCCATCAGAATATTCCTAGCATATGCTGCTCACAAAGGATTCAAAGTATACCAAATGGATGTGAAAAGTGCATTTCTTAATGGGGACATCAAAGAGGAAGTCTTTGTTAGACAACCTCCAGGTTTTATCTCTCTAACTCACCCTGATTATGTTTACAGGCTGCATAAAGCATTGTATGGTCTCAAGCAAGCTCCCAGAGCATGGTATGAGACCCTAGCATGCTTTCTTCTGGAAAATGGTTTTATTAGGGGGAGAGTAGACCAAACTCTTTTTATTAGAACCCATAAGTCCCACACCCTACTAGTACAAATCTATGTAGATGATATCATATTTGGCTCTACTGATTCAAATTTGTGCAAGAGGTTCTCCAACCTAATGCATTCCAAATTTGAAATGAGTAGCATGGGTGAGCTCTCCTTCTTCTTAGGATTGCAAGTCAAACAACATGCTGAAGGCATCTTTATTTCTCAAGCCAAGTATGCAAAAGAATTGGTCAAGAAGTTTGGTATGTCTGAAGCATCTTGTATGAAAACACCCATGCCTACCAATGCTGTATTGGATGCTGATCAGCATGGGAAGCCAGTTGATCAGACAACATATAGAGCAATAATTGGCTCTCTACTGTACCTTACAGCTAGCAGACCAGATATAATGTTTGCTACATGCATATGTGCTAGATTCCAAGTTAACCCTAGAGAGTCACACCTAACACTAGTTAAAAGGATTCTTAGGTATGTAAAGAGTTGTCCAAATCTAGGACTCTGGTATCCAAAAGAATCAGGATTTGAATTAACTGGATTCTCAGATGCTGATTATGCTGGATGCAGAATAGACAGGAAAAGCACCAGTGGAACATGTCAGTTCCTTGGTGACAGACTTGTCTCCTGGTTTTGTAAGAAGCAAACATCTGTGTCAACTTCAACTGCTGAAGCTGAGTATATGGCTGCAGGCAGTTGTTGCTCACAAATATTGTGGATACAAAATCAGCTTCTAGACTATGGTTACAACTTAGAGCAGTCAAAAATTTTCTGTGATAATACTAGTGCTATTTCTATAGCACAAAATCCAGTCCTCCATAGTAGGACAAAACACATAGAAATCAGGCATCATTTCCTAAGGGATAATGTAGAGAAAAACAAAATTGAACTTCAATATATTCCTACTGATTTGCAAAGGGGAGATATTTTCACCAAACCCTTGGATGAAAAGAAACACAGGTTCTTCCTAAATCAGTTAGGCATGATAGATGGAGGAAGTCTTAATTAAAATCCAAGATTTTGAAAAGCTAAAACAGACCAAGACTAGGCTAAAAAATTCTGTCTTTTGAATGAGTTTAGACTCTGAACTGCGCTCGACGTTTTCTCAAAAATCGTCGAACGGAGATCAACGATTTTCCAAAAAAAAAATCGTCGACCGGAGTTCGACGCTTTTGCTATCGTCGATCTGAGTTCAGAGCCTTCGCTAGATCTAGAATTTTTCTTCTTCTGTTCAGAGGCCGTCGAGCTGAGCTCGACGTTTTTCAACATCGTCGAACGAAGATCGCCGATTTTGAAGACTCTTCAGATTCCCTCTGTAGCCTAAATCGTCGAGCTGAGATCGACGCTTCGTCGAGCTGAGCTCAACGACTTTCTTTTTCGCCGTCGAACCCTAATATAAAATCATTCTTCAGCCGTCGTTCTCCTTTTTACGCTTTCATACTCTGCAACTTTCTTCCTTTTCCCTCCAAATTTTCTACGCTTGGTCGTTTTTGGTTTTCTGTTGCAAGTACACATGGCTGATTTGAGTGCTGCCATTGCCAAGATGAAGTTCGACACCGGTTTCGACATAGACATAAACTCATTTGATGGAAGCGACCAGCGCTTCAAGGATGTTCTGAATCTATTCAGAGAACAACAGCTAACCCAGATAATGACTACCAGGATGAAGATTGCATCTGAGGAGATTAAGGAATGGAGTTATACCGCAGCAGATGAGACTGAGAATACTGTTGTCGGCACCATTAAGGGGACGCAGGTAATTCTATCCCCGGCTTTATTAACTGACGTCTTTCAACTCAGTACTGGAGAAGACTCCATTGATCTGTCTAGAGAGGAGTATGCCTCTATGTTAGATAGGATGGGTCATAATGTAATTAACCCTAATAAACTGCTGAAAAAGAATCTGGCTATAGAATTCCAGTTCCTGGCTGATGTAGTTGGGAAGGTGCTGTTGGCCAAGCACTCAGCGCATGACACAATTTCCAGGTATCAGTTCTGCCTGATGGGAGCCTTACTGGATAAGAAACACCTCGACTGGGGCTCCATCTTCTTCACCCTGATTAAGAAGAAGATAAGCAAGTCTGCAGTCAGTTTTGGAAGAATCTTGGGGGTCTTTCTGCACTCAAGGTGCCCTGACCTTTTGACCTCTTCTGGGATGTTCATCAATGCATCCAAGAGGCTCTCCTGTGCCCTCTTCAATAAATGGGACAGGCAGATAATCAACCCCTCCAGGGCTGCTGCAACACTTCTATCAGGCACAAGGACCAATCTGGTCACTCCTCTAGTAGAAGAGCTGCCTGCTTCTTCTTCTCCCCAAGCCATATCCACCCAAGCCACATATACCCAAGCCATCACCTCCTCACCACCAGTCTCCACCATTATTATCTCATCTCCCATTACCATTTCCTCACCTATGTCATCCCCTCCACCATCCTCCTCAGAGGACTTCCATCCTCTCTTTTCCTATCCATTCCACACTCAACCATCATTTGCCCTTTTAGAGGATTCCCTCATGGATGACTCTCCCTCTTCTCCTCCTGAGACATCTTCCCTCCATCAAATGCTCACTGACATCCTCTCTCAACCCTCCTTCATACCCTCCTTTACTCTCCCACTCTTCTCCTCAACCTTCTCTATCCCCATCATTCCATCTTCTGAACCAACAATCCCTACTCCACCTACCTCCACCTTTTCAGCTTCAGTCACCATCCCTCCATCCAACTTGACTACTACCTCTGCTCAAGCCTCACTTGGGCATGTAGATCTTTCTAGCCTGGCTGACAGGCTCTATGAGTTGCTAGCTCCCAAGCTGGTATCTCTGCTGGAGTCCTCCCTGACTCCACTCCTGAAGCAAGTCCAGGAGCTGTCCACCAAGCTTGATTCTTTTTCCTCCTCCCAGGCAATCCCTTCTACTGGGTGCCTTGGTTCACCTCTCTCTGAACCAAGGCAGGGGGAGATGCCTTATGAAGAAGTGATTGTGCCAGCTCCAGCTCCAACTTCTACTCTCTCAGCAAGCTCAGGATGTGCTTTTGCACTTAATCTGCAGAGGTTGCTATCCAGATTTGATACAGCCTATCTAAGCTGTCTGCCTCCAATTACTGCTGAAGATCTGTCCAAGGCCATTGTGCCTGTACCTGTCTGTAATCCCAGCCAGATTGTTTCCTATATCAAGTCATGGAAGGCTGTGGATGTATCTGATGCTGCTACTAAGGCCACTGTGCCTCCTTTTGTTGATACTGCTGTTGCTGACATAGAAATGATTCCAGCACCTAATGCTGAGGAAATTGTTGTTGAAACTGATGATGCTGATTCTGCTATCCCTCCTGCTCCTGCTTCTGCTCCTGCTCCTGCTGCTCCTGCAAAGCTCAAAGCTCAAGAAGAATATCTAAGAAGAATTGATGCTTTATATGATCAACCTCAGAGTTCTGAAAGTGATCAGTACAGAACTGATTCTGATGATTCTGCCAGCACAATTGCCAAAAAGAGAAAAGCCAGAAGTAAAGCAATGATGTCAGTTCCTCCTGCCAAAGCTAAAGACTCCAATGACATTCCATATTACATTCTGCATGACTGCCCCATCACTGAACCATGGATGCAATTTTCCAAGAACCAACTAAAGGCCATGAAAAAGAGAAGAAAGCTTGACAAATATGAAAAAGGATCATCTCAACATCAGCCTCCTCCTCCTCCTCCTCCAGACTCTGGATCAGGCTCAGCTCCTCAAGCTCCAGCTCCTAGACAAAGTTCCTCTCAATCCTATTCTAAGTATTACCAAAAGGGACAACATCAAAGAAGATATCAACCCAGAAGGGGTAGTTACAGAGGAAATCAAAGAGGACAGAGACCCTATCAAAGGGAAGGACAAGGCCATTCTGACTCTACTTCAGGTCCTTACCCTTACAAACTGAAAGACACAGTTGCTCCAAGGACCTCTCCTGCTCCTGAATCTCTCAACAAATATGAACCTGCTGTTCCATATGAGGATCCTGAGAACAATCCTGTGGCCTGGACTGCTAGGATGAAAGAGTTGGCTGCTCTTGATCAGATTAAGAAGGCTAGAGAACAAGGCAAAGAAATATCCAACATTACAACCTTATCAGAACAAAGAAAGAAAGAACTGGAAAAGTATGCTTCAAAGAAATTTTTCAATCCAGAAGAGTACATGAAGCTGCACCCAGAGGCTGTAGTTCCAAGGCCAAGATCTCAAACCTCTCTAGGTGCAGAAGATGACAGAAGGTCCAAGAAAGAAGCCCTAAACCCTAACAGAGAAATTTTATTTAAAAAGGGAACTGAAAAGAAGTGATCTGTGTAAGCAAACATATCATCCACCTTTGGATATCTGCTACTATTTATCTGTGATATGCATTGCTGTTTCTCTGCATTTTGTATTTAACTTCTGTATTATTGAATGCTCTTTATGATTGTCTGTAAATAGTAATCCTAACCCAAATAGGGGGAGATTGTTGGAACACCCTATTACTAATTTGGGTAAGGATCACTATGCTTGTCTTAGGATCCTAGTTGACCTAGTTGTATAGTTGAGAAGGTCAACATTAGAATGAGTCTAGGGTCTAGAACTTAGTTTTGAAGCTGCCCCCAAGACCACTCCAAGATCAAGGATGAAGAGCTAAGTCTAAGGCAATTTTCGTCGAGCTCTGGTCGACGAATCGTCGAACTCAGTTCGACGCTCTCTGAGCTCAACTTCAACAAATCGTCGAACTCCGGTCGACGATCTTCGAGCTCAGATCGACTATCTGCTTTTAGCTAGCTTTTGCTTAATCGTCAAACTCCCCTCGACTATCGTCTAGCTCAGTTCGACGATGCCTCCTTCAGCTGTTTCTCAGGTCGCTGAGCTCAGTTCGACGATCTTTGAGCTCAGTTCGACGATTTCTGTCTGCTTATCTCAGTTCATCTCTGAGCTCAGTTCGACGATCGTAGAGCTCAGATCGACGATTATTTGGAGAGATCAACGTCTTCAAGATTTCAAATACTGCTGATTCTTTGGAATGTTTTTGAATATTATCAGCATTTATGACAGAAGATCTCCCAGCCGTTTGGAGCAAGTTTCAAGGTATCATTCAGAGAATGTTTGCTGGACTTTCCTCTAAAAGACAAGACCATTTATGGAAAACATTTATGACTGACCAACGGCCATCTTTGGACAAGGAGAATATTCAGAAAATCAATTCTATTCCTATGGTCCTTTAGATATACAGATATACAACAACAACAAAAGACACAGAGCTGATAGACAGAAAAAGAAGAAGAGAAAACACACAGAAGAATACTGTTAGCAGAAGAACAAGAAAACTACAACATCTAGATCTTCTAGCTGACTAAGTGTTCTTGCATCTTCATCTTAGATTTCCAGACACATCATCTTTCAGCTGTTCTGCTGAAACCATTCTTTTCTGGAGATCAAGTTCTGAAGACCTATCACCCTTCTGCAAAGCTTCTCTGCCTGAACCTCTCTACATCTCAGGGGGAGCTTTGACATCTTCAATCCACTTGTGCTTCTCTCATTTGACTGAGAACAGAGAAGACAACTTCAACTTTCACTTTTTCTTTTCCTGCTGTAAAAGGGTTCTTGAACTCCCTTCAAAAGTTCTGTCTGGTTCTGAGAGCCTTGTCAAAACTCAGTGGTGGCAAGACACCTTATCAAAAAATCTAGCTTTGGTTTTTGAGCACCTTATCAAAAGCTCATTGGTGTCAGGACACCTGATCAACTCAGTCCTGAGTGGATTCCTACCAAGGGTGGTAGAAGAGTGGATGTACCCAGTTTTGGGGAACCACTATATTTCCTTGTGTCTTCTGGTTGTGCTTGTGTGATTTGTCTGCTGTGTGCTGTGTCCTTTTCCTTTCAGTTTTTAAGTTTCTGTTAGCACTCTACACTATAGCTTAAATAGAATTTTAATTTGTGCTATTTTAATAATTAAAAAAAAAAAAAAATTTATTTTAAGTAAACTCTATTCACCCCCCTCTAGAGTTGAGATAGATCTTACCCTCACTTTCACTCTCACTAGCTGGCAGGTTCAGGTTGATCTCTCGTGGGAGCTAAGTCTTTTTGCTCCGGGATGATTCCGCTGTCAGGCTCTCACTAGCTGGCAGGGCAGGTTGATCTCTCGTGGAGGCTAAGTCCTTTTGCTCCGAGATGATTCCGCTGTCAGGCTCTCACTAGCTGGCAGGGCAGGTTGATCTCTCGTGGAAGCTAAGTCCTTTTGCTCCGGGATGATTCCGCTGTCAGGCTCTCACTAGCTGGCAGGGCAGGTTGATCTCTCGTGTAAGCTAAGTCCTTTTGCTCCGGGATGATTCCGCTGTCAGGCTCTCACTAGCTGGCAGGGCAGGTTGATCTCTCGTGGAGGCTAAGTCCTTTGAGCTCCGGGATGATGCCGCTGTCAGGCTCTCACTAGCTGGCAGGGCAGGTTGATCTCTCGTGGAGGCTAAGTCTTTTTAGCTCCGGGATGATCCCGCTGTCAGGCTCTCACTAGTTGACAGGGCAGGTTGATCTCTCGTGGAGGCTAAGTCTTTTTAGCTCTGGGATGATTCTGCTGTCAGGCTCTCACTAGCTGGCAGGGCAGGTTGATCTCTCGTGGAGGTTGCCCCACCTAGGAGGCTAAGTGTTTTCACCCCGAGGCTGTCTCGTCACCCAGGCTCCTATTAGCTGGCATGACAGGCTGACTCAGCGAATACGTTGGGTTGGATGTTTCTTTCCGAGCTTGTGCCAACCTCGAAAAGAGCGGGGATTGTGTACAACCCCGTATTCGCAGAGTAGGGTACTTTCGGCAGGCGCAGAGCCAGTTTTAAGTTTTTAAGTTTTTTAGAGATTTTGGACTCTCGGTGGCCAATTTTGGCTCTAGCTTGGAAATATACTAGTAGGGGGAAAAAATCTGCATCTCCCCCCGGACTTGCTATGTGCGATGAAGGAGCGGTACTCCGGACGGAGGCCAAGGCCTCACCCCCTGTACCCCAGCCCCTTGGGCAAGCTCGACCGGCGGCCTGGAGCTCGCCCAGGCGCCCAGCCCCTTGGGCGAGCTCGGCCGGCGGCCTGGAGCTCGCCCGGGCTCCTAGCCCCTTGGGCGAGCTCGGCCGGCGGCCTGGAGCTCGCCCGGGCTCCTAGCCCCTTGGGCGAGCTCGGCCGGCGGCCTGGAGCTCGCCCGGGCTCCTAGCCCCTTGGGCGAGCTCGGCCGGCGGCCTGGAGCTCGCCCGGGCTCCTAGCCCCTTGGGCGAGCTCGGCCGGCGGCCTGGAGCTCGCCCGGGCGCCTAGCCCCTTGGGCGAGCTCGGCTGGCGGCCTGGAGCTCGCCCGGGCGCTCAGCCCCTTGGGCGAGCTCGGCCGGCGGCCTGGAGCTCGCCCGGGCACCCTGCCCTTTGGGCGAGCTCGGCTCGGGTGTCCGGGGTGGGAGTGAGGGGGAGAAGCCTAGTTCAGTCTCCACCTCCCCCCTGGACCTCTTGTTGTCATGTTATTGTCTCAAGGCCTTTTTGTCCTAAGGGTGTTTTGGGCATTTTCCCCCCATGCTTGGAAAAACTATAAATAGACCCCCTTGGGTATCTTTGGAGAGGCATTGGCTTTTGGCTTCCTTCTCCCTAGTTCACTTCTTGGTAGAGTTGAGAGAACTCTCCAAGGTACCCATCTCTGCCATTGGTAAGGGAGGGGAAGTGTTCTTGTGACCTTCCGGGTGTGTGGTGGGACCTCCGCGCTAGAGCCGAGGGTCTGTTCCTAGTTTCCCAAGTCTTTGGTCCGTGACGTTCTCTCGAGTGTAGTAAGTGTGCGGTCACCCCTTCCCCAAGGGTGAACTCCATATAGATCGGTTTTCCGGTTTCAACAAGCTCCATCTACTTGAATCATCGTAGATGTCTGGAGACCATTATAAAATATCCACACCTGTTGGTGCATCTGCAAACCGTAGTGAGGACACTTTTGTAAGAGTTCTTTGAATCGCTCTCATGCGTCATACAACGTTTCCCCATTCCCTTGCATAAATGTACTAATGTCTCGCATTAGTTTCGCTGTTTTTGCAGGTGGGAAGTACTTGGCTAAGAATAAGTCAACCACTTGCATCCAAGTGGTGAGACCGTGTTGGGAATCAAGTCACTCCTTCGCTCTACCTGACAGAGAGAATGGAAATAGACAAAGTTTAATCGCTTCATCCGACGCACCATTAATCTTGAATGTGTCGCACACATCCATGAAAGTTCGTAAATGAGAGTTTGGGTCCTCATGATTCAGTCCGCTAAATTGTTTCTGCTGCACTAGGTTCATAGTCATGGAGTCAATTTTGAAGTTATTGGCTTCAATGGCCGGCTTGATAATGCTATATTGCAGTCCTCCCCTATAAGGCATATTGTACTCGCGACAGGTTCGCCTAATTTCAGCAGGTCGTCCATTTTGTTCTACTTGACCTTCTTGACCTAAGCCTTCCTGGTCAACTTCATTAGGAGCGTTATGATTATCAGGATTCATTGTTATCACGTTATTGTTCCCTAATCGTAACGTTCTCCTATTCTGTCTACACGTCCTTTCGATCTCTAGGTTTAACGATAGTAATTCAGGTGATCGATATCTGGACATAAAATATCACACCAACACTTGATAATTGCTAATAAACAAAACAAATAAAACAAACACAAAGCAAAGCAACAATAATAATAAAAATTAATAATGACAAAAATAAAAACTTGATCTCTAATTACTAGGGATTCACCAATATTGCAAGAAAATAACACTAAACTTTTCGCACCTCCCCGGCAACGGCGCCAAAAACTTGATACGCCCGTAATGGTCTACGTATTTAAACGCAAGTGCACGTGCCGTGTCAAGTAATAAAAAGTGAGTAAGAATCATCTCCATAGGGAGGTGGTGAATTCAGTGCTTGCAAATACCAGTTAGGCCTTTTCCTTAAATCCAAGTAAGACAAAATTGGTGATTTTCTTGAACTACTAAAATTAAGAATGCAGATTTCTAAATAAAACTACTACGTATCTTAGGAGCAAAACTTTTCTTATCAAGGTAGAGATATAATCTTATATTATGATTTCCTAGGTTTAGTATGACGGATATGTGAATGTATCGTTGTGAAAATGCGTGGTGATCGTGCCTTGCAACGATCTTAAAATAGATAATCGTATCTCTCGATATCGGCAATCCCTAGTTCTATACTTCCCCTCGGGTGAAATAAGAACCGCTTAAAGAACAAAGACCTAAGTTGCTAACACCAAGAGGAAGTCTCCTTCTCTCTTCAAATGCTATATCAAAATTATGATATGCTACCGCAACTCCTCTCTCGATTTATGAAGCGTAGCATAAAAATGAAACATTGGCCAAACATTTCAGAACATAAAAATCATAAGATTGATAAAGAACATTCACCAAGAATCCTCAACAAAATAATTTAGAAACTATCCATCAAACACAACCTAGTACTCTCATAATACAAGATTACGGAAGGATTAGTTCATGGCGTTGGAGGAAACACTCAAAATGTTGAAATAGATCTTACAAAACATCGCGGTTCACGCTTAATCGCTGCAGGAATTTCTTCTTAGAGTCGCTTCTTCGATCCGTGCGAAGATCTCCTTCTTCTTCCTCTTGCCGTTGCTCTCCAATGAAGTTTTTCTTCCCAAGCCAACCCTAGATGATGCTCTCCTCCTTAGATCCGAAATTAATTATTAATCTTCTCCATTTGGTCAGTTTTTAGCATTAAAAACGTCCATACTCCTGAAAGGACGCATCCTTCCATAATTAAAAATAGCGGCAATTCGAATTTAAAATTTAAAATTTCGGACAGACACATGTTGCAGTTTCAGAATTGGATGTTGCAGTAACTGGTCCATGCCGAAAATAATAATTCTGCATTCACTTCCAAGTTGATTTCTCCGGCAAATCTTGCATAGAAAACCATGGAATAAGATCAACTTAGTATCATAAACATTAAAACAATAATTAATCATATTTTATAATCATTTAGGCTTCTTTTTATTAATTATGAAGTAGAAATATTAGGCAAAGATAACTTCATTTGAGAAGTTATCAGTCCCCCTTGCTGGTCAAAGTCAATGTGGGTCCAAGTCATCGGGGTTGGGTCAAGGTTCGGGTGTCGTGTCATAATTGGTGTGCGCACGCTTTTCGGTGCACGACTAGGCTTGATTTACCACGGGTTGACCAATTATCGTCGAAATTGACCGGGATGACTTCCGTTGACTTCATATTGACTACACTAGTCTAATGTCACTGACTGTGGTTGAATCGGAGTCCGTTTGGCGAAAGTCCAAAATCTGTGCGTCGCAACGCGCTAAAATGGTCGAAGTGTGTAAAATTGCTGTTTGACCTCGGATCGTGACGTGATGAGCTCCGATGTGTTCATATAGACTATACGAGGCCACAGGAACTGACAGAACTTGAATCGAAGTTCTTCTAGCTTGATATCCAAAATCTTGCTTTCGTTGCGTTTTACGAGGAATGGTCACATCCACTGTATGATATCGGGGTCCAACTGAACGAGTTCCGATGCGCTCGTATTGACTATACGAGGCCACAGGAACTGACAGAACTCAATTCGGAGTTCTCTAGCTCGATACCCTGCCTAGGGTTGCCTCCTACCGGGTCACGGGTAGAGGCTCGGGTCACTTTCATTGGGTCCACTAGGGCTCTGGTGGCCCAATAAAAGTCGGGATGTTACAATCCAATAAAAATAAAAGGATTTTCGTCCCCGAAAATTTGCTTGAAGTAGGGGGAAAAGTAACATACCTGGGGAAAGAGCTCTGGGTGCTTTTCTCGGAGGAGTGCTTCAGGTTCCCACGTGAACTCTTCTCGTCCGTAGTTTGACCATAGCACCTTAACCATCGGAATGGTTTTGTTGTGTAGTGTCTTTACCTTGTAATCTACTACTCTGATGGGTTCGAGCTGGACGGATCTATCTGACTGTAGTTGCACCGGTGGGGTAGGAAGGTGCTGCTCTGGTTGCCAGAGGACTCGTCTCAAGGAAGAGACATGAAACACTTCGTGAAGATTCCCCAACTCTGGGGGCAAGGCTAAACGATAGGCGACAGGGCCAACACGCTCTATCACCGGATAGGGGCCCAAGAAGCGGGGATCTAACTTTTTCTGTTTTCTCAACCGGGAGATATCATGCATGGGCTTTATTTTCAAGGACACCATTTCCCCCATGCTAAACTCCACCGGTTGGTGTCGCGCATCATAGTACTTAGCCTGTCGGCTCCGCGCTTCCCGCATTCGCTCCTAGATCAGCCGTATCGTTGTCGTAGTGTCATCGATATAAGCTACTCCCAAGGCTTCCGGGTCCTCTTCCTGAGCCCAAGTCAACGGGGTTCGGCAACGCCTTCCATACCATGCCTCGTACGAAGCCATCTTAATGCTAGCCTGGTAGCTGTTATTGTATGAAAATTCGACCAACGGCAACAGCTTCTCCCATGGCTCATTGTGCTCCACTATGCACAGTCGAAGAAGATCCTCCATTGTCCGGTTCGTCCTCTCCGTCTGTCTGTCTGTCTGCGGGTGGAAGGCGGTGCTGAAGGCCAACTTGGTTCCCAAATACGCCTGCACCCGCCTCCACTCCTTAGATGTGAAACGCCCGTCATGATCTGACACGATGTACTTTGGTACTTCGTGGAATCGTACCACTTGCTCTAGGAACATCCTGGCTAGGATATCTACTCCGTCACCCTGTCGGTTTGGAATGAACCGCGCTACCTTGGTGAGTCGATCTACGACCACCCAAATTGAGTTATTCCCAGCGCAGGATCGAGGTAGGCCGTGGACGAAGTCCATGGAGATGTCTTTGAACTTCCACTCTGGTATCGACAGGGGCTGTAAAAGGCCTCCTAGACTGCGGCATTCGGCCTTAACCTTCTAACAGGTCTGACACCAGGCCATAAAGTTGGTGACATCTCTTTTCATTCCAGGCCAGTAGATGGTCCTGCGTAAGTCTACGTACATCTTAACTACGCCGGGGTGAATTGAGTACCTTAACTGATGGGCCTCTTGCAAAATTTCCTCACGAATCCCTCCGATAGCGGGAACAAATATGCGATGCTTGAATTGCAGAATCCCGTCATGCAGTTTATAATCCTCCTGTGCCCCTCCTTGCAGAGATCGAATGATCGGCATCACCTCTGGGTCGATCTTCTGGGCTTCTCGTATCCGGTCCTGGATGTCGCATTGGATTTCCATCCAATACAACTGCGAGTAGTACTCTTCCGGATCTCTTCGGGCAACCAGGGTAATCTCCATGTATATCAAAGACTGGAAGAGTTCTTTAGAGATCTGCTCTATCCAACTCCCGACTATTGCAGGCTGGCGGCTCAAGGCGTCAGCGACTCTGTTAGCCTTCCCGGGATGATATTGGAGAGCGAAGTCGTAATCGCATAAGAATTCCATCCATCGGCACTGCCGGAGGTTCAGCTATTTCTGCGTGAAGATATACTTGAGGCTCTTGTGATTGGAGAAGATCTCACATCTTACTTCGTACAGATAATGCCTCCAGATTTTAAGGGCGAAGACGACGGCGCCCAGCTCTAAATCGTGCGCTGCATAGTTTAATTCACGCTGATTTAATTACCGCAAAGCGTAGACCACTACCTTGTCGTGCTGTATTAGGATTGCTCCCAATCCCTTCAGGGAGGCATCAGTGTAGATTTGGAATCCCTCGGTCCCTGTGGGGATCGTAAGGATTGGCGCAGAAGTAAGCCGCTTCTTTAGTTCGAAGAACGCAACCTCACACTCCGACGTCCATCGGAATGTGACATCCTTCTTGGTGAGAGCAGTTAGGGGTAGGGCAATCTTGGAAAAACCCTCGATAAACTTTTTGTAGTATCCGGCAAGACCGAGGAAACTCCGGATATCCGCAGTCGTCCTGAGTGGCGGGCAATTTTGTACTGCCTGGACCTTGGCTTGGTCTACTGTCACTCCTTCCTTGTTTATCGTGTGGCCCAACAATCCAACTTCTTCTAGCCATAATTTGTATTTACTGAATTTGGCGAAGAGAGAGTGCTCCCGGAGTTTTAGTAGCACCATCTGCAGGTGCCGAGTATGGTCCATCTTGGTCTTCGTGTAGATTAGGACGTCGTCTATGAAGACGATGATAAAGTGATCCAAGAAAGGTTCGAAGACTCTATTCATCAGGGCCATGAAGGCGGAAGGCGTGTTGGTGAGCCCGAAGGGCATCACTAGGAACTAATATAGACCTTATCGGGAGCTAAAGGCAGTCTTGGGGATATCTTCTTCTCGGATTCGAAGCTGGTAATAGCCGGATCTCAGGTCCATCTTGGAAAACACGGACGCACCTTGCAACTGATCGAACAGTTCGTCGATCCTATGGAGGGGGTAGGTATTGCGTACAGTCAGCTTATTCATCTCCCAGTAGTCGATGCAAAGTCGCAGAGTCCCGTCTTTCTTCTTAACGAAAAGTATCGGGGCTCCCCAGGGCGAGGAACTAGGGCGGACGAATCCAGCATCTATTAGTTTCTGTAGTTGGATCTTTAGATCAGTCAGCTCCCTTGGGGCCATCCGGTAGGGGGCTCGTGATACTGGTCATGCTCTGGACACGAGCTCGATCTGAAAGTCGACCTCTCGCTGGGGTGGCAATCTCGGGAGGGACTCAGGGAAAATATTCGGAAAGTCGCGGATTACTGGGACCTTGGCGAGCACCTGGGATTTGTCTTCCATCTCGAAGTAGATAAGGTATACGTCATCCTTCTTTCGTACGGATTTCACCATTTGCGTAGAAGTCAAGATAATACGTGAGACAGAGGGCACACCTGTCAACGTGATGGTCTGGCCATTCGGGTTATGTAGCCGGACTTCTCGCGTAGAACAGTTTATCTGGGCTTGGTGCTCGGCCAGCCAGTCCATTCCAAGAATTATGTTGAATCTAGTTATTGCTAGGATGGTTACGTAGATCTCAAATTCTACTTCTCCTAGCATAGCCTGGAACGAGCACTTTTCGGTAGAAGTCATATCCGACACGTCCGGTAAACAGATTTGTATAGACGGTCCGGTCGAACGAACAACATTTTCTTTTATTGCGATGAATTCGTGGGAGATGAAAGAATGAGTTGCTCCCATGTCGAAAAGGGTTTTGGCAGGAAGTCCTTCTACCAACAAGATTCCTGATGACATGGGAAATATATATATATATATATATATATATATATATATATCATCCAACTAATATACATATACATATATACATATGTAATATACAATTTCAGTGGAAGATCTGATATCTCCTATCGCCTAAGATATATACATATGACTACGTTAGGGGCTAGTCTGTGCTGCAGGTCTAGTGCGTAGGCCTCATGGGGTACTGCTCGGCCCTGCTGGCCTCTCCTGCCAGCTCTGCATCTGCGGCCTCTCTGACCCTGCCCTCGTGTCGGCTGTCCACCCTGAACTGCTCCCAATCCAGGTCTCCCCGTCGCCTGAGGGCAAAAGGCCCTCATATGTCCCGGCTGATGACATAAGAAGCAGTTCCCTGCGAAGGGAACATCTGGTCGGGCCACTAGTGGGGGCTGCGGTGCTGGAGCTGGTCTGACGTTTGGCTGCGCAGCTAGGGGTGTTGGGGGTACTGGTGGACGCCTATAGGGCTGCCTGCGGTGTCGCTGTCTGCGCTCTCTATCCTGTTTGTGGGGAGCGACTCCTCTGTATCGCCTCTGGTCTCGAGGGAGCTCTTCCTGACCTCTGCGCCGCTGAGCCACCGTCTGCTAGTCCAACTCTAAAGCTGCCGCATGGGTGGCTATGGTGTGGAAGGTGGCCTGAGAGAGCATAATCAGGGCTTGCCTCAGCTCGTCTCTGTAACACCCCTATCTGTCACATAACATATAGCAGTAGGTCCGGCCGGGGCCCAACGTCATATACTACGGACAAACCAGTTGGTTACTTATTGAGACCATTCAACCAATCACAACGTCCTACACAGAGCACCTAGCGGAAGCAAATTATTAAGTTGCAAGGATAAAAGAACCCAGCCAAGCAGGAATGTCCACTACAATAAACCCATAAGAATGTATAATACACCAAAATGGCCTTATGGCCTTACAAGAGTTTGCTTAATAAAAATGTCTTCCAAACCTTGGCACGCAGGCCGGTCACACATGAGTACATAAGAAAAACACTCAAGAATTAGGCCTTCGAGGGCCGGCACAGCAACTTGGGCTTTAGCCTGCTATTTACCACTCGGCTCCGCAGCACCTGCAAGCAACAATCCACCGCACGGTGGTAAACAAAAGCAACGGTCAGCTATGCTGACCAAATTATAACGACCCCGCCCCCAACTCGGGGCGGCGATACTCTTCCCTGCATTTTGTTAGCATAAACAAGCAGTATAGAGTGAACACACACTATATCACAGGTGCAGGCACGCACGACCACACACCCCGTGCACTCAGTGCATATTCACGGCGAACCGGCCAACATCACGTCAATTTAAACCATAGACGTTCTCGTCTCACCACCGTCCCTTGGACGGCCAACCATATGAGCATTTTGTCTTCCTGCCATTGGTCACGTCAATTTAAGTCATAGACCGCCGAAGACCCTCATCTATGCCAACGGTTCCGCCGAACGACATAGATCGGGAACGGTTCCGCCTGACCCGTGCTCATACCGCAACGACAATTTAAGCCATATGCGCAGGTCAAGACTCCCCGAGTCCCGTTTCCATCACACAATTCACATAACCCGATTATGTTCAAGTTGGCTCCTCGGCCACCATGTTGGCAACATCCCGCATTTGCCCAGTTTTCCGGGTGCACCTTGGAGTTAGTCCCCAAGGCTCCCTGTTACAATCTACCTCGTAGAAAACCCGAAAAACAATCATTCACACGGAGTCTTCTCCGGTTATTATGCAATGCAACATCACCGATCCAGACCAACTTGCCCGGATAGGCTTCACACATCATGCCTATGTTCGTTCTCGCATAGGAACTCTACACAAGGGGGACTTTACATATCTACCCCAAGGAACGCCTCAACTCATCGCACACTCGCGTGAGAGGACTTCCAATGCAAAGGAAAAGAGGACTTCACATGTCCTAGGATGAGAATCGTTACCCTAGCGTTTCTTCTTGGCGCCATGGAAATCTATGTGGATGGAAAGCACCGCAATCTCCTTCCCTCCGCGGATTCGAAGTCGGCTCGCGATTTTGAGCTCCGAAGCTCCGCCGGTGACCGGATCTAGCCCATCTTCCTCCTCCTTGCTCTCTCCTCTCTCTAGCTTTAGAAAGAGAACCACTCAAGAAAAATGAGGGTTTCTAAACCCTATTCCCGGGTTTAAACCCTCAGACCCAACCCCCACCCGTCGGATCCCATAGCAAAGAAACGAACGGCCGCGATCGGGGCCTGAAATACAAAAACTGGGCCGAACACGGGTTGCAACACGACCGTGTGTATGGCCGTGTCACTCATTCGCCGTCACCTAAAATTCCCGACAAGAACACGACCTCTGACACGACCACCGACACGCCCGTTTCACATGTGACACGCCCGTGTCACGGCCCGTGTCACGGGCCGTGTGCAAAATCCACGATTCCCCCGAGAAGGACACGGCCATGTGGCACGCCCGTGTCACATGCCGTGTGTTAGACACGCCCGTGTCCCAGGCCGTGTAATCTCCTTAGCACAAAACCACAACCTGCCCGAGCAGGACACGACCTGGGGACACGCCCGTGTCCCAGGTCGTGTTCCCTGTCTCGACACTCAACGCCTGCAAATTATCGACCTCTTCCCCAAGTCGTCGACCCTGAACACGACACGGCCCTGGGACACGCCCGTGTCCCAGGTCGTGTGCCCACTACCAAGTCCCAGACTTGGCTCAAAATGCAGCTCATTGCTCTTTTGAGTTTTAGGGCGTTACAACTCTCTCCCTCTTAAAAGAATTTCGCACACGAAATTACTAAAGGAAAGAAAACGGAAAACTTTAAGCGGTTCCTGAGCGGAATAACTCCGGGTACTCCTCCAGCATAGTCTGCTCCCATTCCCAAGAGAGCTCCTCCCGACCGCAATTGTCCCACCGGACCTTGACCATCCGGATCTCCTTGTTACGGAGTCGCTTGACCTCAGAGTCTTCAATACGAACGGGCTTGACCCTAATCGTCAACCCTTCGTCCACCGACACTTGATCAACCGCGATCACCTGCGAAGGCTATTGCACCGCCTTCCGCAATACAAAAATGTGGAATACATCGTGTAGTCCACTCAACTCCACCGATAGCCTCAACCGATAAGCCGCTTCGCCGACCCGCTCCAGAATCTCAAAGGGTCCAAGGTATCTTGGGCTCAGCTTCTTCAAGCGTCTCACCCGCAAAACACCCTTGAACGGCTTTACTTTCAACTACACTCAATTGCCGACCGCGAACTCCACGTTCCTGTGCTTTGCATTGTAGTACTTAGCTTGCATGTCCTGAGCGATCCGCAAACGCTCTCGAATGATCTGCACCAAAGAAGTAGCACTCTCCACCTCATGTTTCTTGTACAACCTTGCCTCACCCGTTTCTAGCCACGATAATGGCGTGCGACACTTCCTACCATATAGGGCCTCGAAGGGCGCCATTTGAATACTCTCCTGGTAGCTGTTGTTGTACGCAAACTCCACCAAATACATGTGGTCTTCCCAATGCTTCCCGAAGTCTAGAACACACATGCGAAGCATGTATTCCATAGTTCTGTTGACCCTCTCGGTCTGCCCATCCGTCTGCGGATGGAAGGTTGTGCTGAACTTCAATTTAGTCCCCAGCATCTGTTGCACCAACCTCCAATCATTGGACGTAAAATGGCCATCGCGATCACTCACGATGTTGTGAGACACACCGTGCAGTCTGACTATATTATCCACATATAGTTTCGCCAGTCTCTCCACTGAATCATCCTTCCTATGCGGACTAAAGTGTGACACCTTTGTTAACCGGTCTACGATCACCCAGATGGAGTCGTTCCCTTTCTGCGACCTTGGCAAGCCATGCACAAAGTCCATTGATATGTCGTCGAACTTCCATTCCGGAACAGGCAAGGATTTCAAGAATCCTCCAGGCTTTTGGCACTCCGTCTTTATCAAGGCGCAGGTTTGACACTTAGCCACAAATAGTGCCACATCCTTCTTGAGCCCTGACAACCAAAACAGCTTCTTTAGGTCCCGGTACATCTTCGTGCTCCCTGGGTGGATTGAGTACTTGGTATTATGAGCCTCGTACATCAACTCCGCCCATAGATTTCCCCCGCTTGGGACGCACAAACAATGCTCCTTCCTTAACAGCCCATCCTCAACTGAAAGCTGAGAATTTGACCCATCAAACGCTGCATCCATAAGCTCCTTCATGCTACCATCCAACTCCAATGCCTGCCGAACGCGATCAGCCAGGTCATACTGAACTTCCGTCCAGTTCAACAATGCTTTAGCGCTACACTGCTTGTCCACACAACAGATCTCCAATGCCTCCAACTCCCGAATTAGCCTCTCATCATGCAACGACAACCAGTTGGCTTGGGCGGGAGCCCTGCGACTCAACGCATCCGCAACTGCATTGCTCTTGCCGGGTATATAATGAATCTTGAACGTATAGTCCCCCAGGAACTCCATCCATCTCCGCTGCCTCATGTTCAGATCCTTCTGATCCAACAGGTACTTCAGGCTCTTGTGGTCAGTATAAATATTGACCCCTACGCCGTATAAGTAGTGTCTCCACAGCTAAAGCGCAAATATCACGGCCGCCAACTCCAAGTCGTGGACCGGATAATTCCTTTCATGCACTTTTAGCTGACGCAATCCATACGCTATCACACTCCCATGCTGCAGCAGTACGCAGCCCAAACCACTACCTGAGGCATCACTATAAATCTCGAAGCCCTCGGTCCTACTCGGCGAACTTAGCACGGGCGCCGTGGTCAACCGTCCCTTCAGCTCCTAAAACGCCTGCACGCACTCCTGCGTCCACACGAACTTCTGATCCTTCCTTGTCAACTTCGTGAGAGGTAACGCTATCCGCGAGAAGTTCTCTACGAAGCGCCTGTAATAGACGGCAAGCCCAAGGAAACTACGGACTTCTGCTACCGAAGACAACACAGGCCACTCCCGTATCGCAACAATCTTCGCCGGATCCACCGCTATACCTTCCCCACTGACAATATGACCAAGGAATGCTACTAAGGGTAGCCAGAACTCGCATTTGGAGAATTTTGCATAGAGTTCATTCCTTCTCAGCGTCTTCAAGACTAGATGCAGATGCTTGAAGTGATCTTCTTCGCACTGCGAGTACACCAATATGTCGTCAATGAAGACGATCACAAAACGGTCTAGGTACTCTCTGAACGTCCTGTTCATCAAATCCATAAACACTGATGGCGCATTCGTCAGTCCAAACGGCATGACCGTGAACTCGAAGTGCCCATACCTTGTGCTGAATGTCGTCTTCGGGATATCACACTCCCTTATCCTCAGCTGATAATACCCAGACTTCAGATCCAACTTCGAATATACCGACGATCCGACTAACTGATCGAAAAGATCATCAATCCTTGGGATCGGGTATTTATTCTTCTCCGTTAGCTTGTTCAACTCCCTGTAGTCGATACACAGCCGCAAACTCCCGTCCTTCTTCTTAACAAAGAGGACCGGTGCGCTCCAAGGCGACGAGCTTGGATGCACATACCCTTACTCTAGCAACTCCTCTAGTTGCACCTTCAACTCTGCCATCTCCTTAGGCGCCAACCTATAAGGAGAACGTGACACAGGTTTGGCACCTGGCACGAGCTCAATCGTGAAGTCGTTCTCTCGCTGCGGTGGGGCTCCGAGAAGATTGCCTGGGAACACGTCGGGGTACTCACATACCACTGGGATACTATCCAAAGTGGCCTTAGACTTTACAGCCTCCACTAACGTGAAGAACAGCTCTGCTCCAGCACGAACCGCCTTCACCACCTGAAAAGCAGACATCAGCGTCTTGCTCAACCCCTTCAGTCCCGCAAATGTTGTCTCCCGCCCAACACCCAGCTTGACCTCCTTACGGTTGCAATCGATACAAGTCTTCTGCTCCAAAATCCAATCCATACCGAAGATGACGTCGAACTCTACTAGCAACAGCAACGACGCTAGCAAATCGAACTCTTGGCTTCCAATATGAACCTTTACGGCACATACTCTGTCCGCGCGCATCGAGCACCCATTCGGCAGCAGCACATCCAGTTTGTCCTTCGTTGTCGAAGAAGGGACTCCGATGCGCGTTATGAAACTTTCGGACAAAAAGGAGTGTGAAGCTCCCGTATCGAAAAGTGCTCGTGCCGGACTATCGTCAATCAGAACAAAGCCTATACAAACAGTATTAAGCTAACAAGCACGTGGTAATAGTATTTAAAGCTAACTTGCTATAAATTAAACCGTACCTGTCACCACGTCAGCTTGTTTGATGGCCTCCTGCTGGCCCAAGTTATAGACTCTCGGTTGAGTCGGAGCATAGTGGGACGCGGTTGACTCCACCGCCTTGCCCTTCTCTTCATAAGTGGCTCCTTGCTTTCTCTCGGACTTCGAATGTCCGCTCCAACAATCGCGGGCAAAGTGCACCGTCTTTCCACAAGTATAACAAGTGCCCGGGGTCCGGTTGGTAGATGCCCCCAAGGCACCTGAAAGAGGGTCTGGACCTGACGTCTTAGCCTTCTTGTAGAACCTGCGATATCCAGACTTCGAAGTAGTCGGCACTTTAAACTCCGATTTCTTGCCACCGGATTCCTTCTTCGCTTGAACATTCATGTCCTTTTCCAAGGATCGGGCCGAGTTGACTAAGGTCATGAATCCCTACGCCATAGGCCCTGAAAGTAACAACCTCAAATCATCTCTTAACCCTTCATAGAAACGGTTCGTCTTGCGCTCCTCATCGATAAAGGTAGCGCTAAGGTATCATCTCAAACGAGTGAACTCGTGGAGATACTCGTCCACGGTGCTATCTCCTTGCACCAACTTTTGAAACTCATTTTCCAACGCGATCCTCTGCGCTGAGGGGAGGTATCGAGCCATAAACAACCTCAAAAATTCCTCCATAGAGACATCAGCCAACTACCTTCCCCTCAGGTGGTGTAGCTCCAGCCCTTCCCACCATAACCTCGCGTCCCCGTCCAACAAGAACGTCGCAATCGTGGTCTTCTGTCACTCTTATGTTTCCGTTGCCGTCAGCACTCTCTTGACTCTCGATAACCAATCCTCTGCCTGAGTCGGGGTTCCCGTTCTCGAGAACACTGGCGGATGGAAACCCATCACATGCTTAAGTTGTTTCTCAGTTGCTCTCCGAGGCAACTCCGGCTCCACCATCACCTGTTCCACCCTCCTAGACTCTACCGCTTGGAGCGGTACTTGCTCCATAGCAGGAGCAGGCTGCTGCACCTGTCTCGCAGGTTGCACATTGAACATTACAAATACAGCTTCAGCCACCAATCTAATGGTCTCGGCTGAAGGAGGTGTTGCAGGCGCATCATTTGGTGCACTGCTTGCCTCAGAACCTGGCTGTTCCGACGGTCCAGCACCACTCCTGGTCACCTATAATCGTGCAAAACACCGATAAGCGACCAAATAATATTGCAAACAACAATTATAGGAACACGCAGGTACCTCAAACATGTGTATTTTCATTCCTAAGTGGACATTCATGAGTTCTTTTCATGTTATAACGATGACGCACACACATGTGCTCACCACCCCTTAAAGTGAATTCGCCAACGAATTCATTTAAGCTTGACCGAAACCGGTAGTATGATACCAAATTGTAATACCCTCATCCGTCGCATATCATATAGCAGTAGGTCCGGCCGGGGCCCGACGCCATATACTACGGACAGGCCGATTGGTTACTTATTAAGACCATTTAACCAATCACAACGTCCTACACAGAGCACATAGCGGAAGCAAATTATTAAGTTGCAAGGATAAAAGAACCCAGCCAAGCATGAATGTCCACTACAATAAACCCATAGGAATGTATAATACATCAAAAATGGCCTTATGGCCTTACAAGAGTTTGCTTAATAAAAATGTCTTCCAAACCTCGGCACGCAGGCCGGTCACACATGAGTACATAAGAAAAACACTCAAGAATTAGGCCTTCAAGGGTCGACACAGCAACTTGGGCTTTAGCCCGCTATTTACCACTCGGCTCCGTAGCACCTGCAAGCAACAATCCACCGCACAGTGGTAAACAAAAGCAACGGTCAGCTATGCTGACCAAATTATAACGACTCCGCCCCCAACTCGGGGAGGCGATACTCTTCCTTGCATTTTGTTAGCATAAACAAGCGGTATAGAGTGAACACATACTACATCACAGGTGCTGGCACGCACGGCCACACACCCCGTGCACTCAGGGCACATTCACGACGAAGCGGCCAACGTCGCGTCAATTTAAACCATAGACGTTCCCGTCTCACCACCGTCCCTTGGACGGCCAACTATATGAGCATTTTGTCTTCCTGGCATTGGTCACGTCAATTTAAGTCATAGACTATCGAAGACCCTCATCTATGCCAACGGTTCCGCCGAACGACATAGATCGGGTACGGTTCTGCTTGACCCGTGCTCGTACCGCAACGACAATTTAAGCCATATGCGCAGGTCAAGACTCCCCGAGTCACGTTTCCATCACACAATTCACATAACTCGGTTATGTTCAAGTTGTCTCCCCGGACACCATGTTGGCAACATCCCGCATTTGCCCAGTTTTCCGGGTGCACCTTGGAGTTAGTCCCCAAGGCTCCCTGTTGCAATCTACCTCGTAGAAAACCCGGAAAACAATCATTCACACGGAGTCTTCTCCGGTTATTATGCAATACAACATCACCGATCCAGACCAACTTGTCCGGATAGGCTTCACACATCATGCCTATGTCCGTTCTCGCATACGAACTCTACACAAGGGGAACTTTACATATCTTCCCCAATGAATGCCTCAACTCATCGCACACTCGTGTGAGAGGGCTTCCTATGCAAAGGAAAAGAGGACTTCACATGTCCTAGGATGAGAATCGTTACCCTAGCATTTCTTCTTGGCGCCATGGAAATCTATGCGGATGGAAAGCACCGCAATCTCCTTGCCTCCACCGATCCGAAGTCGGCTCGTGATTTGGAGCTCTGAAGCTTCGCCGGTGACCAGATCTAGCCCCTCTTCCTCCTCCTTGCTCTCTCCTCTCTCTAGCTTTAGAAAGAGAATCACTCAAGAGAAATGAGGGTTTCTAAACCCTATTCCCGGGTTTAAACCCTCAGACCCAACCCCCAGTCATCGAATCCCATAGCAAAGAAACGAACGACCACGATCGGGGCCTGAAATACAAAAACTGGGCCGAACACGAGTTGCAACACGGCCGTGTGTATGGTCGTGTCACTCATTCGCCGTCACCAGAAATTCCCGACCAGAACACGACCTCTGACACGACCACCGACACGCCCGTGTCACATGTGACACTCCCGTGTCAGGGCCAGTATCACGGTCCGTGTGCAAAATCCACGATTCCCCCGAGAAGGATACGACTATGTGACACGCCCGTGTCACAAGCCGTGTGCTAGACACGCCCTGGGACACGCCCGTGTCCCAGGACGTGTAATCTCCTTAGCACAAAACCACAACCTGGCCGAGCAGGACACGGTCTGGGGACACGCCAGTGTCTCAGGCCGTGTTCCCTGTCTCGACACTCAACGCCTGCAAATCGTCGACCTCTTCCCCAAGTCGTTGACCCTGAACACGATACGGCCCTGGGACACGCCCATGTCCCAGGCCTTGTGCCCACTACCAAGTCCCAGAGTTGGCTCAAAATGCTGTCCGTTGCTCTTTTGAGTTTTGGGGCGTTACAGTCTCGTAGTCCTCGGTAGAACCGAGAAGCTCTATCCCTGTCGGAGGCAGCTAGGTTCCCGGCGAAGCGTGCCAGGTGTATGAACTCTCTCTCATACTCTGCCACAGTGCGGTTGCCCTATCGGATGAGCAGGAACCTATCTTGCAGCGCGGCTCGGTCTGCATATGTGATAAAGAACTCTAGTAGCGCTATAGAGAACTCTCCCCAAAGGATCGTGCTCGTCGGTCGACCTCGAAAGGTAGAGCGACAAGCCGCTCTCCACCAATCCCTCGCATATCCCTCCAAGAGGGTCACCACCAAAGAAACTGTAGCCACAACTGGGCACATCATCCCTACTAACAGCTCCTCCACTCGCTCCACCCACTCCTCTACCTGAATGGCCGTCTCTGTACCCCTGAAAGGGGGAGGCCTCAGTCCTTGGAAAGTCGTCAACAGATCGGTGGGTGCGGTCATCTCTCGCGGTGGCTGTGCAAGGGCATCATGGAAAGTCGCTAGTATAGCCGTCAGTGTCTGCCCCATATCTGTCTCGGCAAACGGTACGGTCGCGAGAGCGACCGGGTCTGGTGGTGGGGTAGCTGGAACATATCCTTTTGACGAGGATCCCTCGTTACTGTACTCTGGTATCTGGAGAAGTAACAGGAAAGAGTGTCAGTATTTTGCAAAAGTAGGGGCAATTTGCAAAAAAGACAAACAAAGCGGAAACAACAGTGTATGGGCATACTATCGTATAGTCTAGAATCCCTAAGCCTCTACACTAGGGTCCACCAGGCTTCCACTGCAAGGTTCGTCCCGAACCTAGAACGAAGCGAGGGACGAAGGGATCCTGAGACTGCTCCACAAGAAAGAATCGTGATCGCTCTGATCCATTTGTAGTACCCCCCCCCCCAACCTTTTGCTCGGGTCGGGCCGGAGGGGGTACTACTGGCCCAAGACGCCCACCCAGTGCTTATAGGGGAAACGATCTACCCTATCCAAGCACTAGTTGGTCGCCTTGCTCGGCTCGAATCACAACATTCACAACCCATCAGAATATAGCGGAAACGTTAACAGGAAACCATTGCAGATTTATATATCACATATCAAAATCACAGCGGTTCTAGGGCCGAAGCCTAAGTACTTATATAAGCTCGTGGGCTATACATGTGCTATATATAATCCTTATATACTCTCTCTCTACGCTGCTCGGCGGAACTCACGTCTCTAAACTCTAGGGATGGTGGGGGTGCATCTGCTCGAGTAGACCTAGCTGCTGTCGTAATCTCCTATGGCAGCGGGTCACTACGGTGCTCCACCTCCTGTGAATGGTTAATCAAATAACCGTTAGTCACAGAGCTAAGTGAAAACAAATCCCCTCCCCGGATCCACATCCTGGGGACGAGCACGCACCCACCCAACAGAAGTAAATAGCTGAAGCAAGAGAGGGTTAGCACAACATTTCATATATGAACAGCTATGAGCAAATATAAAAGAGTGCAGTATAACTAGAAAAAGCAGCAATAGTATAAAACGGTTATAACAATGCTTTACTAGCTCATCAACACAACAGGTTTTCATATCCTGAATTCTATCGCATGCATTCACAGCCGCGCACATACCGCAGACGTTCACAGCCGCGCACACAAACCCTATGTCGACATAGTTTGGACCGCTTCTGTTCCAGCAGGGTAGCGAGCCCCGCGGGCCTCACCGATGTGGTCGTCGGTGACAGTGGTCAGTCCTACCACTTCTGGGGGTGATCATACCGCACAACCCCAGGCCCTAATGTATAACCTGGTGTACTCTTGGATGTGAGTGAAATCCAGCGATTCATTTTGGCCGATCAGTGGAGGAAAACCCGACGGGGAATAAAACAGTCGGTCACCCGTGGTACTCATCTCCCTGTCGCCTTGAGTCGTCGACTTTCCCACACCGGTACAAACGGTCTGCGGGAGGGACTAACCCGTCACTATTCCATCGCAAGCAATTTACAAACAATCAATCAACGACAAACATAATACACACCGGGTCTACGTCAGCCTGCCCTACTAGGCTTCAAACTTCAGGCGACTACACTTAGCTCTACTTTTGACAAGGAGCGTGAGAGCATTTTATTTCGGGCTAGACCTGGAGGAATATCTCAACTCTGGTTATCCCCAACTAAGGCTCAACCTTAATAACGACTTCTCGTCTGAGCATGACTCGGGATTATAATAGTAAATTGCAATGAGTACAAACGCGGTGTTTATGCTACTTATTTAAAGTGCTGGAAAGAAACGTGACCAGTATAAAACTGGAGTAATACTGAATAAAAAGTACTTGACCAGTACGAGACTGGAGTAAAGCTGAATTAAAAGTACTTGACCACTACGAGACTGGAGTAGAGCTGAATTAAAAGTACTTGACCAGTACGAGACTGGAGTAGAAATGAATTGAAAGTACTTGACCAGTACGAGACTGGAGTAAAGCTGAATTAAAAGTACTTGACCAGTACGAGACTGGAGTAGAACTGAATTGAAAGTACTTAACCAGTATGAGACTGGAGTAGAACTGAATTGAAAGTACTTGACCAGTACGAGACTAGAGTAAAGCTGAATTAAAAGTACTTGACCAGTACGAGACTGGAGTAGAACTGAATTGAAAGTACTTGATCAGTACGAGACTGCAGTAAAGCTGAATTAAAAGTACTTGACCAGTACGAGACTGCAGTAGAACTGAATTGAAAGTACTGAACTGAAAAGAATAAAGGAACGGGACCAGTGCAAGACTGGAATAATCATAAAGAAAATGGTTAGTAGTTCAATCACTCCATCTAGGAGGCTTCAGTTTCATCTCCGTTCTCATGAGGTACTTTCAGTTCTATTTCAGTTTTTAATAACGCTTCATTGGGTTACACCCTTTATTAAGATCCGATTAGTATTTGGTTGCGCCTTATTAATCACGGCTTAATCGGATCAGGGGCTTATCAGGAGTTACACCCTCATTATTTGTCGAGAATAATTTGCAACTCGCTACTCGTACTCTCACTTTCTGAGCGTGTCCAGATCATCCGAGAGTCGAGGCGCTCGACGATTTCACAAAGTCTCGGAACACACGGAGCTTGGTCACTTGCCTCAGCCACTCTCGTCGATATGATAATTTGAATTTATTATTCAAATTAGAGAGGATAGTCGCGCGCTCCAATTTTTATTTTCGAGCGCAATAATTTCTGAGCGCGACCCTAGGCTTCCAGATTTTAGGAAAAATATCAAAACTTTTCCCCATGACCCCACATTTTGATACAACCCTTAAGAGAGCCTAAAATGAGCCTAGAATTTTTTTTGTAATTTTCCAAAGTGTTTTGGGCCTTTAATTTGGCCAAACAAATTTTATTTGGGCTTTTAAAAATACCAAATCAACTCCAAAAATTCTCAAAATTTCTGTGGGGGAAGCCCTTAGTTAGGGGAACATTTTTCATGTTCAAAACCTTTTTTTCTAGGGATCTATTTTAGCCTCTGAAAAATCAAACCCCTTATTATAATATTATAAATTATAATAATATAAATTATAAAATGAAAATACTGTTCATCTTCATTTCTCCCCCGTTGTACGTATTCCGCCGCCCTTACGGGGCTTCTCCGTCGCCGACCGGCCACCGGCCGGCCGTGGCTCCGCCTCCGGCCAACTACCCGGGGCCGGGCGCTCCCTCCGGCGGTGGTCCGGCGGCCCGCCGCCACCGGCCACCGCCGCCGGCCACCGCCGCCGGCCACCGCCGGAGCAAAATCTTCATTTTGAAGGTAAGGCGACGACGACGGTGCTCTGGCCGCCGGAGCTCACATGCGAGACGTCCAAAAGATAGGGAGGAGAGAGATGGAAGGTTTCTACCTGAGGTTGGGGGGTTTGGCGGCCTCCGACGAGTTCCGCCATGAATGGCTTTGGAAGGTGGTGGAGGGGGAGGAGCTCCTCGGGTTGGCTTTTTTCAGGCCACCAGAACTCCGGCAGAGGAGGGGAGAAGGGGGGGCAGGATGCTCAGAGAGCTGTGAGGGAAAGAGAGGGGGTGGGTGGCTTTATAGAGAGGGGGAGGGGGAGCTTCCTCCCTTTGGGCAAGGCGGGATTAATCCCTCCTTATGGAGGGATTAAATCCCCACCCTCCAGCTGTCCAAGGACAGCTGGAGGCCCCCCTCTTTTCCCATGTGGGGAAAAGGATGGTGAAGCCCTTATGGGCTTGGGCCTTTTGGAAAGAGAGGGGAAAAAGGAGGAGAAGAAGGGTGGGGTGGGCCTCCACCTATCCTAGGCTTGATTGCTGGTTGGGGGCCCAAGGAGAGTGAGGGGGGGCATGGGCCATCCTCCTTTGGAGAGGAGGTGGGCCCCTCATTTGGAGAAAAATCCAAAAAGTGGATTTTAGGAGGGTTTGACCAAGTCAACCCTAGGGTGGGTCCCCCTTGCTGGTCAAAGTCAATGTGGGTCCAAGTCACTGGGGTCGGGTCAAGGTTCGGGTGTCGTGTCATAATTGGTGTGCACATGCTTTTCGGTGCACGACTAGGCTTGATTTGACCACGGGTTGACCAATTATCGTTGAAATTGACCGGGATGACTTCCGTTGACTTCGTATTAACTACACTAGTCCAATGCCACTGACTGGGGTTGAATCGGAGTCCATTTGGCGAAAGTCCAAAATCTGCGCGTCGCAACGCGCTAAAATGGTCGAAGTGTGTAAAATTGTCGTTTGACCTCGGATCGTGACGTGATAAGCTACGATGCGTTCATATAGACTATACGAGGCCACATGAACTGACAGAACTTGATTCGAAGGTCTTCTGCCTTGATATCCAAATCTCGCTTTCGTTGCTTTTTACGAGGAATGGTCACATCCACTATATGATCTTGGGGTCCAACTGAACGAGTTCCGATGCGCTCGTATTGACTATACGAGGCCACAGGAACTGACAGAACTCAATTCGGAGTTCTCTAGCTTGATACCATGCCTAGGGTTGCCTCATACCGGGTCTCGGGTAGAGGCTCGGGTCACTTTTATTGGGCCCACTAGGGCTCTGGTGGCCCAATAAAAGTCGAGATGTTACACTTCTGGCATTCCGCTTTCACCAAAGCACAAGTGTGACATTCCGCCACATAATGTGCTATGTCTTTCTTTAGTCCGGGCCACCAGAACAACTTCTTCATGTCTTTGGACATTTTTGTGCTCTCAGGGTGAATTGAGTACTTGGCAAAATGCGCTTCGTACATCAACTCTTCTCTCAACTTCCCCGTACTTGGGACACACAACCGACCATCTTTTCGTAACAAGCCATCATCCCAGGAGAATTGGTCACCGGAATCATGCTTTGCATAGCGTTGGAGACTTTCATCAAGCTCTGTTGCTCGTCGAACTCTGTCCGCAAGGTCATATTATACCTCCGTCCAGTTCAAGCATGCGTCGGCCGTAGCATCCTTGTCAACACAAGATATCTCTAACGCTTCCATCTCCTGGATTAGTTGCTCATCATATCTCTGCAACCAGTTTGTCCGTACTGGCGTCCTACGACTCAAAGCATCAACGACTACATTTTCCTTTCCGGGAGTATAGTGAATATCGAAAGTGTAGTCCCCAAGGAACTCCATCCACCTCCATTGTCGCATATTCAGATCCTTCTGATCTAACAAATACTTTAGACTCTTGTGATCTGTATAGATATCCACTTTAACGCCATAAAGATAGTGCAATCACAACTTTAGCGCAAAGATTACCGCCGCCAACTCCAAGTCGTGGACGGGGTATTTCCGCTCATGCACCATTAACTAGCGTGAGCCATAAGCAATCACTTTACCAAATTCCAGAAGAACGCAGCGTAAGCCGCTCCCTGAAGCATCACTGTAGATCTCATAGCCGTCTGTACCACATGACGATGTCAACACAGGCATCGTGGTCAAACGATTCTTCAGCATTTCAAAAGCTCGCGCGCACTCCGGCGTCCAAACGAACTTCTGATCTTTTCTCGTCAACGTGGTCAGAGGTAAAACAATCTATGAGAAGTTTTCCACAAACCATCTGTAGTAGCCCGCCAGTCCAAGGAAGCTCCTGACTTCGGCCACTAAAGATATCACTGGCCAATCCCGTATGATACTTATCTTTGCCGGATCTACTGTTATGCCCTCTCCACTTACCACATGGCCCAGAAAAGCCACTGACGATAGCCAGAACTCACACTTTGAGAACTTGGCATACAACTTATTCCTCCCCAGGGTATGCAATACGAACCACAAATGGTTTGCATGATCATCTCCCGACTAAGAGTACACAAGAATATCATCAATAAACACAATTACGAATAGATCCAAGTACTCTCGGAACGTCCGGTGCATTAGATCCATGAATACCCCGAAGGCGCATTACATAAGCCAAACGGCATCACTGTGAATTCATAATGACCGTAGCGTGTCCCAAACACTGTCTTAGGAATGTCATCTTCCCGAATCCGCAATTGATAATATCTCGATTTCAAATCCAACTTTGAATAGACGGTTGACCCAGCTAGCTGATCAAATAGGTCATCGATCCATGGAATCAGATATTTGTTCTCTTCCGTCAGCTTATTGAATTCGCGGTAGTCAATACATAATCTCAAACTACCGTCTTTCTTTTTCACAAATAGAACATGCGCGCTCCAAGGTAATATACTTGGGCGTATGTATCCCTGCTCCAACAACTCTTGCAATTGAACTTTAAGTTCAGCAATTTCTTTTGGCGCGACGCGATATGGTGAGCGGGCCACAGGTTTCGCACCTGGCATCAACTCAATTAAGAAGTCAATCTCCCGCTGGGGCGGTAACCCAGGAAAATCCTTAGGAAATACGTCGGCAAATTCCGACACAATCGGAACTTCACTTACACTGGCCTTTGGCTCAACAGCCTGACTAAGCGTGAAGAATAACTCCGCCCCCTTCCGAACAGCATTGACGACTTGGAGTGCAGACAACAAGATCCCGCTTACCCCTAGCATACCAGCGAACTTCGTCTCAAGTTCGGTATTCTGGCCCAGTGTGATCTCCTTTAAGTTGCAATCAATAAAGACACGCTGCTCCGAGAGCCAGTCCATGCCAAAGATCACATCAAACTCCGATAGCGGTAGTACAGATGCCCTCAATCCGAAATCCCGATTTCCTATATGCACTTCCACATCGCAAGTCCTATCCGCAAGCATGACACAACCATTCGGTAATAGCACCTTTACACAATCTGTCGTCACGTGACTCGGTACTCCAATTCAAGCTACGAAGTCCTTCGACAGAAAAGAATGTGAAGCACCCGTATCAAACAGGGCTCTCGCTGGATTGTTCCAGATCAGGACAAAGCCTGCAACACACACATCATGCACAAGTTACATACAAAATATGCAATCAATAAAACAAGCATTATCTTAACTCGTACATGTGACGACGTCACTTTGCTTGATAGCCTCCTATTGGCCAAGATTGTACACTCTGGGCTGCGCCTGGGATGTTGAGGAATCAAACATTGTTTTTCCCTTCTCCGCATAAGACGCACCCGTCTTCTTTTCTCCTTTGGGTTGAGCAACCCGACAATCACGGGTTATATGTCCCACTTTGCCACAGGTAAAGCATGTACGAGACTCCAGCCTCGACGTTGCTCCCGATGTAACCGTCACAGAAGCTTGCCCAGAAGGCTTGGACCTCTTGCCCCACTTCTTCCGGTAATACGACTTGCCAGAGCGGGGTGCTTTGAACTTGGGCTTTGCCACAGCCAAGTCCTTCCTGCCTTGCACCCGCTTCATGTCCTTCTCCAGCGCACACGCTGTATCAACCAAAGCTTGAAATCCTTGGTTCACTGAACTGGAAAGCAGGAACCTCAACTCGTCCCACAATTCTTTATAGAACCGATTCGTTTTTCTCTGTTCATCGGCGAAGATTGATCCTGCATACCATCCCAATCTTGTAAATTCATGCAGGTACGCATCAACGCTATTTTCTTCTTACGTTAGCAGTTGGAACTCGTTCTCCATAGCAATGCGTTGTGCCGCTGGTTGATGTTTTGCAAAAAACATGTGAGAGAACTCCTCAATCGATACTTGAGTCAATTGCCTGCCCGCCAAATGGTGTAACTCAACCTCATCCCACCATAACCTCGCCTCTCCTTCTAATAAGAAGGTTGCCAAAGTGACCTTTTGAGTTTCCTCCGTCCTGATCGCCGTCAAGATACGCTTGACTCGCGATAACCAGTCCTCTCCCTGCATTGGGGATCCAGTCCTGTGAACATAGGCGGATTGAGCTCATGAATTGCTTCAGTTGTCGTTCAGCTGCTCGCGGATCCACAACCTCAACCGGTTCGGGTCGGACAACAACATGATCTGACACCACTGCCGGCGGCTCCTGCCTGGTCGGCCGAATCATCGCAAATAGAGCCTCAGCAACTAATCGAATAGTTTCCGCAGATGGAGGAGGTGTTGGCATCTCAGCTGGTGTCGCACTCTCATCAGAGCGCTGGGGCTCAAATTACTCAGCACCGCTACGAGTCACCTATGGGTGGACAAGACACACATTAGCTACAATACGCAAGCAATAACAACAAAGTAGGAACACGCAGATTCCTCAAACAAGAGTATTTGCATTCCTTAGTGGATATTCAAGAGTTCATTAGTGTTACAGTGGTTCGCACACACACGTGTTCGCCACACCACAACAGAATTCGACCACGAATTCGAAAGGGGAAGACCGAGACAAGCTGATACCAAAATATAACGACTCAACCCGTTAAACAACATATAATAGAAGGTCCGGTCGGGGCCCCACACTATATGCCACAAATATACGGTGATGTCACAGGTTAATACCACCAACGCATCCTAACTCAGAGCATGCTAGCGGAATAATAAACAGTAGGCTGAACTCATACCAGGAATATCCACTATATATATTACCAAGGTTATATATACAACCACTCAAACGAGGGGATAACAAATACCACAGTTTGGCCTTAAGGCCTTACAGTTCCTCTTTGTACAGTATGGATTACAGACATCAGCGCGCAGAACGGTCATACATGAATAAAAGAAAACATATTTAGCTAGCCTTCAGGGGCTAGCAGTAACAGCAGCGGCAAGAGCGGTAACAGCAGCAGCAGTAGGGGCACCAGCCCTTCACTTCTCGCTTGGCTCTCCAGCACCTGCACAGGGACAATCCACCTATAGAAGGTGGCAAACAAGGCAACGGTCAGCATTCTGCTGACCAATTTATAAAAATCCTACCCCTTTCCCGGGGCAGTGACATTCCTTCCTTGTAGAGCAATGTATCAATAGATATAACATATCTTGTGCTTTTGCGCACAAACAATCCATCACAATCGTCAGCTACCTGACCCGACGATCTGTGCTCTCAGGCACACTTTTGGGTACACCGGCGAACCGGGATCAACACCATTGAGCAATAATTCTTGATGGCACGCAGGCCTAATACTCTCATTATGTTGCTGACAAAAACCCAATGCCTTGACACTTTCTTGTACAACCAACATAACATAGGTACAGATCCACCCCCCCCCCCCCCCCTCCCGCTGCTCAAATCGCCTTGCCATCACCAAGCACATCGTACTTGCGAATATAATAAAAGGCGCAGGTCAGCTTCACCTTTCCTGTTCGGCACGAAGCCTTTTTAAGAGCTCGCAGCACACAATCGACATAACGTCTGCCAAGGACTGACGTCACATTAGCCACACTGTCCAAATAGGACTGGCTTCATTGTCCATTAAGGACTGGCTACATCGTAGCCACAGCACAAACAACACAAGAGCATTTTTCTGGAATTCCACATTCCAGTACTTCCTGTTTGTTGAAGCATGAGACTGGGCGGTCTGCGGTTTGGACCTGGCGGATTGTTGACTGTGCGGTCTAGCGGTTTGGATCTGGCGAGTTGTTGACCGTGCGGTCTAGCAGTTTCTCTCCAGCAGTTGCATATCCAGGTGGTTGCTGCTATGGTTCGGCGGTCTAGCGGTTTGTCTACAACGACTTGGATATTTGGCGGTCTGGCGGTCTGGCAGTCTGGCGGTCTCCTTCTGCATCTCCCTCTGGTCTGTCCGGGCGGTTAGCCTGTTATCTAACCGCGCGGACTGTGCGGTCTGTACATATCAAACCGCCCAGTCTTTGTACATTTATTTAGTCCCACATTGTTAGTTTGTACTCTCCTCTATCTCCTCCATTCTATAAAAGGGAGGCCATACCTTTGTAAATGATATCTTTTTGGATAATAAAATTTTCATTATTCAAAGTTCCGGCTTGTTTTCTAGTCGTTTTCTCTCTACTTTTACATGGTATCAGAGCCTTCGATTTCTGGCTCCTGATTCTGTCCGCTCTTTCCGCGCGGCTTGTTCTGTCTGCCCGCGACCTGTCCTTTGCCGCGACCTGTTCTAGTCGCTGTGCTCTTCTTCTTTTCTTTAGTCGCCGCGACCTGCCTTATCGCCTTTCCCGTCTGTTCGCGCGGTCTGCTCTCTTACCGCCCGACCTCTCTCCCTCTGCTTGTTCTGCGGCTTGGTCGTGGCCTCTCTGGCCGCTGGTGTCTGACATCTTGACCGCTGCATCTCTTCTTCCCGCGGCTTGTTTCTTAACCGCGCGGCTTCCCTTTGTTTTCCCTCTATGGCTCTCTTTGAGACTTCTACTGCCACCACTCCTGTTGCCAATCCGGCTCCCCCTCCTCCTACTCTTTCCGGAAATCTTGGCACTGTTTCTAAACTTGTTGGCTCCAATTATCCGGATTGGAGCGTTTCTTTCACCTTTCTCCTTCGCTCTCAGCGCAAACGTCATCACCTTACCGATGACCCTCCCCCTCCAGATTCTGCTCAATTTGACGAATGGGATGCGAGTGATGCTCTTGTCCGCACTTGGCTGGCTAACAGCCTCTCTGATGAATGCCTTCCCGTCATCCGCCATGATGAGACGGTCAAGGCCGCTTGGCTTCACCTTGCCGCTCTTTACTCTAAGGGGACCCAGACGTCCCGGATCTACACCCTTTATGCCGACCTCTTCGCCCGTCCTTCCATGACTCCTGCAGCAGCCTATCAGCAAGTTCAGGCTCTTGGCGCCGAGATTCTTCAAAATCGGCCCTTCTCCGCGGACGTGGCCACCCAACACAAACACTTCCAGGAACTCCTGGTTGTTTGTTATCTTCTGCGGCTTCCTGAGTCCTTTGATATGATCCGCCAGCAGATCTTGGGTGAAGCCGAATCTCCCACATTGGATGCCACCGCGGCTCGCATCGCCGCCGTTACTTCGCTTCTCCAGCGTCCTCTGTTGGCCTCCCCTCCTCCACCAGAGACCTATGCTCTCCAAACTCAGCGGGGCGGCACTAGTAGCCGTAGTCACACCGGGCCGCGCGGACTGTCCAGGTTTCTTTGTTCTCATTGTGGTCGTACCGGCCACACTGTTGACCGCTGCTGGCAAAAACACCCTCACCTTCGCCCCTCTGCTGATTCTTCCTCTCGGCCCTCTGCTTCTGTGGCCACGACCTCAGGTAGTGCTCACGTCGTTACCCAAGGTAAATGGCTGATTGACTCTGGTGCTACAAATCACATGACCGGCAATCCTCAATGTTTCTCTCTTCTTGAAACACATGATCGGTTACCCCCAGTTCTTGTTGCGGATGGTTCTCCTTCCCCAGTTCATGGGACGGGCATGGTGCAAGTTACCCCGTCGCTTTGTTTAATGGACACTCTCTATGTCCCGAAATTTCCCTGCAACTTACTCTCTGTTACTACCTTATGCAAGCAACTTCAGTGCTCCGTCTTATTCACTCCTTCTTCTTGTTGTTTTCAGGACCCGAGGACCCAGCGGACGATTGCTACTGGGACTGAGAGCGGCGGCCTCTACTTCCTCGACAATGTCTCTGCTCTGTCCGCCTTCTCTTCCTCGTCCACCGACCTGCTTCAATGGCATCTTCGCCTTGGCCATCCTCCAGCTCGGATTCTTCATCAGCTTCTTCCCCACTTACCTTCCACGGGTCCTCCGCTCGACTGTGACGCATGTCAGTTGGGCAAACATCACCGTTCCCCCTTCCCACCAAAGCAAGGTCGTGGTTCCTCTCGCCCCTTTGATCTCATTCATTCTAATGTCTGGGGACCTGCTCCTACTCTCACCGTTGGTCGGGGTAGCTCTTATTTTGTAACTTTTATTGATGATTTCTCTCGATGTACTTGGGTGTATCTGTTGAAAGATCGCTCTGAACTCTTCTCTGTATGGCAAACTTTTTATAATATGATTAAAACTCAATTTGAGGTTTCTATTAAATTTCTTCGCTCTGACAATGCTAAAGAATACCTTAGTCATGAGTTTTCCTCCTTTTGTATGCAACATGGTCTTCTCCATCAGACCAGCTGTGTTTACACCTCCCAACAAAATGGGGTGGCGGAACGTAAAAACCGTCATCTCCTCGACGTCGCTCGCACTCTTATGACGCAGATGCATGTGCCTCGCTCCTATTGGGGCTATGCTGTTGTTCTTGCCTGCTATCTCATCAATCGTATTCCCTCTACTGTCCTTCATGGCAAGACTCCCTTCTCCATTCTCTACCCCGGCAAGGAACCATTTCCTCTCCCCCTTCGTATCTTTGGGTGTACGGCATTTGTGCATGCTCCGTCCGCTACCCGGGATAAACTTTCCCCCCGCTCCACCAAATGTGTCTTTTTGGGTTACTCCACCACTCAAAAAGGCTATTGTTGCTTTGACCCCATTCTGCGAAAACAGTTTGTTTCCGCGGACGTCACCTTCTTTGAAAATGCTTCCTACTTCTCATCTCCATCTCCTCCTCCTCCTGACCTCTCTTCCTCTCCACCATTACCTTGTGTTCCTTCCACGCATATCGACGTCTCCCCTCCCATGTCTGCTCCGCCTCCTCTACCTGTTATACCCCTTTCCCCTTCTCCCGTTTCTCCACCGCCGTCTCTCTCAAGTCCCGGGCCAGCTTTCTCCGCCACGGACGCTCCGGTTCCTGAGGCTCAAGACGACCTAGATCTCCCTGTGGCTCTTCACAAAGGGGTGCGGGCTTGCACCCGACATCCGCTTGCGGCTGTTGTTTCCTATGATCAGCTTACTCCTTCTCGCAGGCATTTTGCTTTGGCGATCTCGGCTACTACTACTCCTCGCACCTACCAGGAGGCTCTTGCTATTCCTCACTGGAAATCTGCCATGGATGAGGAAATCGCCACTCTTACGGAACGAGGTACCTGGACCCTTGTTTCTCCACCAGTGGGCACTGATGTGGTTGGCTGTCGCTGGGTGTTTGTTGTGAAATTTCGCCCCGATGGCTCTGTGGAACGCTACAAGGCCCGACTGGTGGCCAAAGGCTATACTCAGACTTATGGGGTTGACTACTTTGATACGTTTTCCCCCGTTGCTTGCCTCAGCACCATCTGTGTTCTTCTCTCTGTGGCCGTCAACCGGGATTGGCCTATTTCTCAGCTTGATGTCAAAAATGCTTTTCTATATGGGGATCTTCACGAGGATGTTTACATGGAGCAACCTCCAGGGTATGTTGCTCAGGGGGAGACACGTGTATGTCAGTTGAAGAAGGCCATCTATGGACTAAAACAGAGCCCTCGGGCATGGTTCGACAAGTTCAGTAGCATTGTGGCTGTTATTGGCTTTGCGAGAAGTTCAGCTGATCACTCTCTGTTTATTCGCAAAACCGCATCGGGCCTTGTGGTTTTGGCAGTTTATGTAGACGATATTCTTCTGACCGGCGATGACCAAGCTGGGGTGGACTTAACAAAGAAACACCTCCGTCAACACCTTGTTACGAAGGACATGGGCTCCCCAAAGTACTTTTTGGGGATAGAAATCTCTCGGAAGCCTGACTCGCTGGTCCTCTCTCAACGGAAGTATGCTCTTGATCTTCTACAAGATGCAGGACTGACCGGTGCCAAACCAGCTCGGTATCCCATGGCTACTGGAGAAGACAAGACATGGACAGATGACTCACCTCTTGTATCTGATGTCACGAGGTATAGACGTCTGGTAGGCAAACTCATTTATCTCACAGTGACCAGACCCGACATCTCATATGCTGTTGGCAAGGTTAGTCAGTTCATGCAGGCTCCCAGGGAATGTCATCTTCAATCTGCCTTAAAGATATTAGAGTATGTCAAAGCAGCACCAGGAAAAGGGTTACTCTTTCAGAAGCATGGTCATCTGAGAGTTGAAGCCTATTCAGACTCAAGCTATGCGGATGATAAAGGTGATCGGAAGTCTACATCTGGGTTTTGCACCTTTATTGGAGGTAATCTTGTGAGTTGGAAGAGCAAGAAGCAGTCTGTTGTCTCAAGGTCGAGTGCAGAAGCTGAATATCGGAGTATGGCGTCAACCACGTGTGAACTAAAATGGATGAGGGCTCTCATGTTTGACCTAGGAGAGGTCTACGACTATCCTCTTCCTATGTTCTGTGATAACAAGGCCGCTATATACATATCTCAAAATCCGGTCTTCCATGAGAGAACGAAGCATATAGAAGTTGACTGCCATTTCATCCGGGAAGAAGTCTTGAAGGGACAGATTTGCACTCCGTTCGTCACCTCTGACAAAGAGCTGGCGGATATCTTTACCAAGCCGGTTTCTACTTCATTCTTCCACATCTGTGACAAGCTGAGCATGATTGATATCTATGCTCCAGCTTGAGGGGGAGTGTTGAAGCATGAGACCGGGCGGTCTGCGGTTTGGACCTGACGGATTGTTGACTGTGCGGTCTAGCGGTTTGGATCTGGCGAGTTGTTGACCGTGCGGTCTAGCAGTTTCTCTCCAGCAGTTGCATATCCAGGTGGTTGCTGCTATGGTTCGGCGGTCTAGCGGTTTGTCTACAACGACTTGGATATTTGGCGGTCTGGCGGTCTGGCAGTCTGGCGGTCTCCTTCTGCATCTCCCTCTGGTCTGTCCGGGCGGTTAGCCTGTTATCTAACCGCGCGGACTGTGCGGTCTGTACATATCAAACCGCCCAGTCTTTGTACATTTATTTAGTCCCACATTGTTAGTTTGTACTCTCCTCTATCTCCTCCATTCTATAAAAGGGAGGCCATACCTTTGTAAATGATATCTTTTTGGATAATAAAATTTTCATTATTCAAAGTTCCGGCTTGTTTTCTAGTCGTTTTCTCTCTACTTTTACACTGTTACTCCCCTTCACAGACACAACCCAACGACCCCACTAACTACACGAGTATACGCGGAGTCTTCTCCGGTGCGTAAATGCAACATCACCAATCCAGACCAACATGTCCAGATGGACTTCACACAACATGCCTATCCCGTACTACACACTTCCGGGTCTAGATGCAGACTCAACAGGGGATAACAACTATCAACCCACCGGAATCACTCACTATTTCCACCTTTTGGTGGAGAAGATTCCTTACTCATGCATAAAGGAGGACTTCACATGTCCAAGAAGGAAGATCGTTACCCTTTACGATCTTTTGGGAGCCATCGAAAATCTGGTCGGTTGGAAAGCACCGCAGCAGCTTTGCCTCCACAGAACTAGCCTCGGATCTCGAATCGGACCGCGGGAGCTCCACCAATGGCTTGCCCTTCTCCTCCTTCTCCTTCCTCCAAGCTCTCCCTTTTTTTTCTCTCTTGGTATGAATGAGAGAAGATGCCAACCCCCAGTCTTATCACTACAGGAAAACATCTTGGCCATTAGATCCAAATAGAAATAATTGGATGGCCAAGATCTGACCAAAGTCCAAATTTGACTTGACACGGCCTGTGACACGCCCGTGTCCCGGGCCGTGTACTCCAGCGGTGCACGAACCGACTCAAACCAAACCAGAACATGGGCTCCAACACGCCCGTGTCACAGGGTAGACATGCCCGTGTCAACTTTGACACAGCCGTGTGACTGGCTATGTCACCCTTTCAACACAGGACCAAATCACCCGAGAAGAACACGGCTAAGGCACACACCTGTGTCCTTGGCCGTGTGCCCAACACGCCCCTATGACACGCCCGTTTCACAGGCCGTGTTCCACACTCAACGCCACTCCACTCAACGCCACTCAACGCCGCCCGGTTACCAACCCGAGCAGGACATGCCCTGGGACATGCCCGTGTCGCAGGCCATGTCACCTCTCGATGATCGTCGACCGTGCTATCTCGAGAACTCGACTCGACGCCCACCGTAAAGGACACTCCCTGGGACACCCCCGTGTCCCAGGCCGTGTGCACTGGACACATGTCCCAGGCCGTGTCACCCAGCCTGACCCCATTTTGGGACTTATGGTTTTTTGGGTGTTACAGTCTCTCGTATCTCGCAGGCCGCTTATTCGCTCAGGCCGCCTCTCGCGTCTCGCCTAGCCGTCTTCTCGCCAGGCCGCCTTCTCGCTCGGCAGCTCGCCTTGCCGCATGCTCGCCCGACTTGAGAGACTGCCCCTAGTGGACTGCAATTAGCCGCTTAGAACATCGGTATTTGGCCGTTGGCAGACCAACCCGGGGCATTTAAGTATTTTTAGAGGAGCGGAGATTTGTTATTTGCAGGTCATTCCCAGAAAACTATAAATAGACCCTTGAGAGTGCCTTGGAGGGCATTGCTTCTTAGCCACTTAAATCCCTCTACTTTCTTCCTCCAAGGCACATAGCTCAAGCATTGGCTAAGGAGGGGGAGACCTTAAAGGTCTTCCGGGTGTGAGGTGGGACCTCCACGCTAGAGTTGAAGGTCTGTTCCTAACTTCTTGAGTCTTTGGCCTGTGACGTTCTCCTGAGTGTAATAGGTGTGAGGTCACCCCTTTCTTGGGACCCCGAACTTCACAAGAGACCAAGTTTTTTGGTTTCAACAGCCGTAGCTAAAACGAGTCTTCATAAGGCGATTGTCACTGTTTATGGACCCGAACCTGGGTGATCTATCTGTATAACCCGTAATTCGTCGAGATCAGAAGTACTCAAGCAAATGGCTACTCCCAGACCATTGGGCGAGCAGAGGCAAGCTGTGCCGAGCAGAGGCGAGCAGAGGCGAGCTTGGGCGAGCAGAGGCGAGCTTGGGCGAGCAGAGGCGAGCAGAGGCGAGCTTGGGCGAGCAGAGGCGAGCTTGGGCGAGCAGAGGCGAGCAGAGGCAAGCAGAGGCGAGCTTGGGCGAGCAGAGGCGAGCAGAGGCGAGCAGAGGCGAGCAGAGGCGAGCAGAGGCGAGCAGAGGCAAGCAGAGGCGAGCTTGGGCGAGCAGAGGCGAGCAGAGGCGAGCAGAGGCGAGCAGAGGCGAGCAGAGGCAAGCAGAGGCGAGCTTGGGCGAGCTGTGGCGAGCAGAGGCAAGCAGATGCGAGCAGAGGCGAGCAGAGGCAAGCAGAGGCGAGCTTGGGCGAGCAGAGGCGAGCAGAGGCAAGCAGAGGCGAGCTTGGGCGAGCTGTGGCGAGCAGAGACGAGCTTGGGCGAGCTGTGGCGAGTTTGGGCGAGTATCTCGCGAGTATGGGCGAGTAGCCCTAGATACTCGCTAGCAGAGGCTGGATACTCGCCTACCCCCCCCAGAATTTCTCTATAAATAGCCCCCCAGGGGTACTGGAAATGACACCTTTTGGAAGAGGCGAGGTCCCCCCAAGTATATACTCGCCAAGTCCAAGCCAGCCTAGTACCTCGCCCAGCCTTTTGGTTGCGGAGGGGAAGCTTCTTCAAAGCTTCCGGGTACGTGGTGGGACCTCCCCGCTGGAGCACTTGGGGTGTGCTTATAGATAGTTTCCTTTCTCTCTCTCGCTAGCCACTTAAATCGTGACGTCGGATCGTAGAATTAGTAACCTTAGGCTGCCTTGATCCTATTTCGAGGTTAGGAATTTTCCTGGCTTCAACACTATCCATGACCAGGTTAAAGCTTGGGTGAAAATCAAAACGCATGTTAACGTAAATAAACCCAATTACAATTAACCTTGTTATATCACCCATTAGACACGAGACACATGATGACCCATCAAACACACTTTAACATAACTAATTTTAGTCACTTGAGTTGACTATAATGAGAAATGTTAGATCTTAAGAATGAGAAGGAAATTATACCTTAAGAGGAGAAAAAATAGTCGGCTGCAAGAAGGCGATGGCGAGAAGCAAAACGACAAAAGTGAAGCGGCAGAACACGAAATTGAGTGATTTGTGAGTATCTATTTGAGAAAAATAAAAAAACCTAATTGCTAATAAACAAAGGGTGGTGTTACTAGCAAATTCATTTTGGATGCTAACAAACCATTACTACAAGCAAAACATAAAATTCAAAAATGTACATAAAATTCAAAAATTCAAATTCATTGAGATCTATAACTTTCATGTTGATCACTTTTTCAAATGAGAAACATTTAGGGCTCAAAATTCTAAAAAATTGAACTCGCGCTATTTTTTTCTGTTTTAGCTCGAGTGTATATCACATCGGCGATCTCATCAGGCCTGAGGGGTGGATGACAAAACTGTAGCTACTGCCGAACAAGAAAATGAAAGGATGGAAGGGCTGCCGAGTAAAAATCTCAAGAAAGCGGAAGGAACAAGATTGATTTACAAATATTAATTTTTGAAAGAGCTAAAAATGTATAAATTTGCTGAATCTAATTTTTTTTTCTAATTTACTAATAACATAAATGAATTTGCTAATAACAATAACATAAATAATCTGAAATTTCAAACACTAACTATTGCCTGTTTTTTTGGGTAAAAATTTTACTCTAAAAATAACTTGAGGTCGTCAAAAAAAATTATTAATGAATAACTAAAATACAACAAAATATGAAGAGCGAGAAAAAATGACTTCACATTCATCGTCCATTTATTGTAACCGAATCTTAACAGCAAATAGAAGGCAGAGATAGGCGAAACACACGCCTAACTACAGCAAGCGTTACACAGGCTTTCAATAGACGACGTAAGCGATGATGTAAAACGCATTAAGACGGACCGTACGTTCCATATATTCTAATAATATATATAATAATAATAAATACCCGGCAAATAATGAAGGCTGGCGACAACCTCTCGAATGTACTATTCCTCGCATCCCATCCGTTTAAATCTCAAAACCCGAAACGGCAACGGCTGATCTTTCACCAAACTATCCTTAAATACCTACCCACCCCCGCCTTTGATTCACGGCTCTCCTCTAGGGTTTCTCCAAGTCTCTTAATTCAGTAGTCACCGTCTTTGCTTGTAGTTTGGTATCATCTTCGTCATGTCGCATGGAGCTCTTCTCATCGGATTTTGATGGCTTCAATTTTTTCCCAGGATCTATTATTATAGTTTTCTTTTGAGATTTCTCTTGATTTTTTCATCTGATCGTAGATCCATTTAACTCACAGTGGATCGTATTTACCTTTTGTAGCGTAGCGTGTTCGATGCATCTTTGGTGGATCTTCTTCATCTCTCGGGGCTAGAACATCTTCTAGCTCTTTTCAGGATTTTTTATTATATCTTCTCTCGTAATTTCTTTTACTTCTTCATCCGATCGTGGATCCGTTTAACTTACTGTGGATTATATTGATATTTTGTAGTGCGGCGAGTTCTGATGCATTTGTAGTGGATCATCGTCATCTTTTGATGTTTTTAACTTCCAACCTCTTTCCAGGATATACCATTAAAATTCTCTTTGTTTTTTTCATCTTCGGATAGTGGATTCATTTAGCTTACTGTAGATCGTATTTGCTATTTTGTAGTGCAGCGGGGACTGATGCAATTATAGGCGACCATCTTAAAATCTGGAGGCCATTATCTTCCATCTCTTTTTTAGGATCTGCTATTAAATTTGTCTTTAACAATTATATTGGTTTTTTTTCTTTGGATCGTCAATCCAATCAGCTTACGTTGTTGATCATATTGATCTTTGGCAGTTCAGCATGGTTTGATGCATGTATAGTGGATACTCTTCATCTCTCGAGGCTATATGATCTTCTACCTCTTTTCAGGATTTGTTTTTATTTATTATCTCGAAATTTCTTCTGTTTTCATCGGATCGTGGATCCGTTCAACTTACTGTGGATCATATTAATATTTTGTAGTGCGGCGAGTTCTGATGCATTTGTAGTGGATCCTCGTCATCGCTTGATGTTCTAACTTCCAACCTCTTTCAAGGATCTGCCATTAAAATTCTCTTTGGACATTTCTATTGTTTTTTTTCATCTTCGGATCGCGGATTCATTTAGCTTACTGTGGATCGTATTTACTCTTTTGTGGTGCAGTGTGTACTGATGCGTTTATAGGCGACCGTCTTCAACTCCGGAGGCTATATCTTCAACCTCTTTTTTAAGATCTGCTATTATGACAATTCATTTGTTTTTTCTTCGGCTTGTGGATCCAAGCATCTTACTTTGTTTATCACATTGATCTTTGGCAGTGCAGCGTGCTCTGATGCATCTATTGTGGATCCTCTTCATCTCTAGAGGCTATATTTTCTTCTACCTTTTGTCAGGATTTGTTATTATATCTTCTCTCGATATTTCTATAACTTCTTCGTCGGATCATGGATCCGTTAAACCTTACTGTGAGTTATATTGATATTTTGTAGTGCGGCGAGTTCTGGTGAATTTCTAGTGGATTCTCTTCATCTATTGACGTTTATAACTTCAACCTCTTTCCAGGATCAGCTGTTAAATTCTCTTTTGACATTTTTATTGTTTTTTTTTCTAAATCAGATCTCGTGGATTCATTTAACTTACCGTGGATCGTATTTGCTCTTTTGTAGTGCAGCGGGTGCTGTTATGTATAGGCGACACTCTTCACCTCTGGAGGCTATATCTTCAACTTATTTTTTTAGGATCTGCTACCCAATTTTTCTTTAACAAATCTATTGTTTTTGGATGGTGGATCCAATCAACTTACGTTGTTGATCATATTGATCTTTTGTAGTGCAGCGTGGTCTGATGCATCTATAATTCAATAATGGACCTTCTTCATCTCTTCAGGCTATAGTATCTTCTAGCTCTTTCCAGGATTTGTTATTTTATTTTCTCTACATTTCTATTACTGTGGATCCGTTCAACTAACTGTGGATCATATTGATCTTTTGTAGTTTGGCGAGTTCTGATGCTTTTCTAGCGAATCCTGAGATGAAAAAACTTCAATCCCTTTTCAGGACATGCCATTAAAATTTTCTTTTTAAATTCGTATTGTTTTTCCTCGTAGTGGATTCATTCAGCTGACTGTAGATCGTATTGGCTCTTTAGTAGTGTAGCGTGTACGGATGCATATTCCCTTTTGAGGCTGCATCTTCAACTACTTTCCAGGATCAGCTACTTATATTATTTGTACATTAATCTTGTCATGCAGCTTGTTTTGATGCATCTACAGTAGATCTTTTTTTCTCTTGAGGCGAATTATTCTACCTCTTCCCAAGATTGTTTATTAGGTTTATTTGGACATTTCTACAAGTTCCAGATAATCGTGGATCAAGTCAATTTGCTCTGCATCATAGTGAACAGTTGAAGTATGCCGTGTTTGAAGAAGCTGTGTTGGACACTGTTAAATGCTCCCAGGCCATATTTTCATAAATCTTTACATTTTTTTAAGAATTCTTGTTCGATAGATTCTTTGCTTCTTTCATTGTTGCAACATATTCTCCTGTATAATCTCAGCAGACTCGGACTACTATGTGTTGTGTGATCCTTGCTCATAGTATTGTGGCTACTACCTTCAGCTCATTGGACTGATCTTTACGACTTCAGTGTTGATCTGATGTGATTGGAGCATCTTGAAGCATGGCCTAAGGAATAAATTTTCAAACAATCCATCATTTGTTTCCATTATTTTATTATGTTCCTCCTGTTCTAGTGATCCGAAGGTGAGTGTGGAGATTATCTTGTTGAGTAGTTCAGTTGAATAATAGGATTGTTTGTTTTTCCGGCCTTTGCCATGTTGGGTACTACCTTCAGCTCACATGGCAGGTCACAAAATCATTAATAAAATGTCAGTTTTTGTTGTTTTGGGGGGAGATCGTACGGGATGATTCTTTATCCTGGGTTCTCTCCTCAGCCTAGTTTTCCCATGATCTTGAATGCCAAAATTTGCCTACACAGAAGCTCCTGCAAGAATGCTAGAAAATGCAAATAATGGCTAGTGAAGAGAGGAAACAGAAGCTCCTGCAAGAATTTTCCCATGGTCTTGAATGCATGGATTCAACAATCTTAAATTGTCCATGATTGCTCGACAGTTCAATTGCTGGTAAATCACTGTCATTGCTGTTTTCTGATTATTACACATGAACAGTCTAGCATTTCATTCTTATTCGATACAAATTTTTATGGTTTATCTTCGGACGCAGCATCCTTATGACATTTTTACTTTTGAGAAGAAATGCTTGTATTGTCAATTGCTATGCTCTCGTACACCCAAAAAAATAATTGTCTGACTATATTTCCATCTCCCCTGAGGTTGGATGCATTTCTGCTGCAGTATCAACTTTTGACAACTTTTGCCATCTATTATTGAAAGCTTATAGTGATGTTTTAGTTTGCTTGCGTGTGATTATGTTTGCGATAAGTTTTATATTGAATGTGTTGAATTTTTATTCTTAGATCCCATAATTTGTTGCTATAAAGCTTTAGGTTGTTTTAAAACTTCATGTCATCTTGTAATTTTTATTCATCAAAGGGTTCTTTTAATTGGTGGTGAGATATTCCTCTGCCTAAATTTTTGTTTGTTTGAAGCATGGTTTTGCACCAAATGTATACACAAAATAAAAACATTTCAAAAACCAACCAATACGGCATCATGCAGCAATTGCTTCATACAAGGAAAGTGATATGGTTTTGTTTTCCACTGCTGGGGGAGTTTTGTAAAAAAAAAAAATCAAAACATCATGCAACATCACTTCATACAAAGGAAAGCTTGTTTTGCACCGTTGAGGCAGATTTGAAAAAATTAAGGAGAAGAATGTGCATCATGCAAGGTTTTCTAAATACTTACCGTGATAGATTTGCAAAAAATCAGATGTTTACAATGATTTTTTTGTGCCAGATTTGCAAAAGAACAAATTAATGTAACTGTTAGTTGGAAAAAAAAATCAGAGTAGAGAAGAATTGAGCACTCAGTTCTGTCAAACCCAGCTTCTCTAAAGTTGCAGTCTTCCTTCCAGTTTCTCTAGAGACGCAGTAGTTGGCCTCTCCTGCTGGGTAGAAGAGGAAGAAGGATACACTCGGTACTGTTAAAACCCAGAACCAGAGCAGCTCTGATTTGCCACTGATGCGCCGCTGGGGAAGATTTTGCTTGAGGCGGAAGGGAAGAAGTGCGTCTTTTCCCAAATAGCTTGGAAACTGTGAAGGAATGAAAATGCTTTGGTTTTGGTTCAAAATCAGAAAATTAAAATTGAGCCAAATGAACACCTGTTTTGTTCTTTTCTAAAACTCAAAATCATCAACCAAAACATAACCTATGGTAATTCTGGAAACTGAGCTTAAAATTAATTTTTCCTGGTGTGAGTTTAATCTCATATTTCTACTTCAAGATCTGCCCATCTTGTGTAACCTTTAATGTTATCACAATTTTATTAGTTTTAAATTTGTAATCACAAATATTCTATGGGTTTGTTTTGCTCCACAATGTGGGTTGTAATGGTGGTTACGAACAGTTGTGAACTACGGTGGTTATGTACGGTCCGTGAATGGTGGATCTTTCTTAAAAATCTAAATTCCATTTAATGTTCAAAACTAGATTTTTTTTCTCTATGTAGTCTTAACTGTTATCATGTAGTCCTAACTGTCACCATGCCAAGCTTATTGGAGCAAAAATATTGTGCAACTTGAAGTATTAGAGCATTTCCAATGTTCTACATTTAGATTTTCTTTTTATGGTCTTAATGATATGAAGAAATTGTTGCCTGTCTTGGTGTACGGTTTTTTTAAGATAATTCAACAGATCTAGAGTTTGCCCTCTCCCTTTTCTTGAGATCTGTTGATTCCCTGAATGGAGGAGAAATAGGATAAAACAACAGTTGCCAAAATGGGGGAAATTTTGCCCTAATACATCAAAACCATTTGAAGCATAATTTTGTAGTCTTATTAGGAAGGGTCGTTTATGGGAGAGCAAAAAACGAATTCAATGTATTCATTAAAACTCAAACATAACTAATTTGAATTCAATGAATCAATGAAGTCATTTATGGGAGTGCCTACAATGTAGGAGATTAAGAAGATTTTCTAGCTTTTGATTTTTAGCAAGAATTTGGCTGGAGGGTCTCGTGGTAGTTGGTGGTGGAGTGGCGAAATGGGCTAGAACTGAGCTCTTTTGCTTGACAAAATGCAGTCTTTTTGAATATGGTGAATTCTTACACTAAATCCTAAATCCTAAACCCTAAACCCTGAATTCTTACACTTAAATTGTGAGTTTACATCATGCAATCATGCGTGAATCGTGCGATATCATATATTATTCACCTAGTCTACATCAAAAAATCTTGCGATTTTCACCACGCATGATCACACATGCAAGATTACACGTGTGAGAACAAATCACACGAGAACAATTCTCGGCAACCCCTTCATTTTGGCTCATGGCGCGTGTTTTGATTTTCTGCCTGATTAAGTACGAAAATGTATTTAAGTGCAAATCTGGATAGATTTCATAACGCGAGTTTTGGTGGACTTCCCTCGATGAGTTGTTCAATAGGAAAAATGTAGTTCTACTAAACCCTAAACCCTGAATTCTTACACTTAAATTATGAGTTTACATCATGCAATCATGCGTGAATCGTGCGATATTAATCATATATTATTCACCTAGTCTACATCAAAAAATCTTGCGATTTTCACCACGCATGATCACACATGCAAGATTACACGTGTGAGAACAAATCACACGAGAACAATTCTCGGCAACCCCTTCATTTTGGCTCATGGCGCGTGTTTTGATTTTCTGCCTGATTAAGTACGAAAATGTATTGAAGTGCAAATCTGGATAGATTTCATAACGCCAGTTTTGGTGGACTTCCCTTGATGAGTTGTTCAATAGGAAAAATGTAGTTCTACTATAATTTCTGAAGAATAAATTGGCGATAGTCGCTCAAGGAGATCTGCCCAACTCAACGTTTTTTCTAAAGATGAAGAAATTGTGTGCTGTGAATTCACATAAAGCACGGTTTACAGAAGAAATGTGATTTTTTTTTACTTCTGTTGCTGCGCCACTCGACCGTTTTTGTTGAAGTTAGAGAATATGTTGGTTTTGCAGGAGAACTTAACAAATCTAATTGTTGGGGCCATCATTTCTGGAGATGGTGAGATCTTCTCGTGACAGAAGAAGAAAAAATGAGACAAAAATATTATTATTGGTGATGACCCTTCTAATTTATATCAACAAAAAAAGAGTTATACTTCTAAGTTATACTTCTAATTTATAAAGATTTGATAGTGTCATCAAAAAGTTAATCAGATGAGAGTCAATAATAATGTAGCAATTTGGCACGAGAGACTGGAGCATGTCGGGATGGACATGTTGAAAGCTTTGCTGGTGAAGAGACTTGTGAAAGGCTTGCCTAAGCTGTCATTCTTCAGCGTCGGTCATGTCTGTACGAGATGTCAATACGGAGATTTCGTTGTGTTATCAACAAGTTTCTATCTTGAACAGATGAGTGTCAATGATAGTGTAGTTATCTGGCCCGAGTGACTGAGGCGCGTTGAGATGGACAAGTTGAAAGTTATGACGGTGAAGAGTCTTGTGAAAGGGTTGCCTGAGGACATCCTTTAGCGACAGTCATATTTGCATGAGATGTTAATACGAAAAAGATTCTCGTTTTACGTTTGATAAATTGCAGTTCAGAAGTAAATCACTATTGGAGTGAAAGTTATGACGGTGAAGAGTCTTGTGAAAGGGTTGCCTGAGGACATCCTTTAGCGACAGTCATATTTGCATGAGATGTTAATACGAAAAAGATTCTCGTTTTCCGTTTGATAAATTGCAGTTCAGAAGTAAATCACTATTGGAGTGTATTCATAGTGATTTGATGGGGCCGATTATCACTGTCAGTCTTAGACGCAGTAGGTATATGTTGGTTTTGATTGATGATTATACAAGGTATACGGGTGTATTTTATAAAGATGTCAGACGTATTTCGTTTGTTTGTGGAATTTAAGGTGGAGGTTCGGCTGTCTGCGAATTAAGAAGTTATGAACGAACATTGAAAGTGAGTTTATTTCAAATAAGTTCCTTAATTTTTGCAGGAAGCACGTCAATTGATGAGAGCTTACTCGTGCTAATTTTCGTAATAAAATGGAGTAGTAGAGTGGAAGATTCATCATCTGACACATATCTGTAAGTGTTATTTCATGTAAAAGGCATTTCTAGGATCTTTTGAGCATAAATGATGGACTGTGCCTTGTGAGATGATGTTCAAGGAGAAGTCGAATGTTGAACACTTTCTAGTGTTCAGGTCGACCTGCTATGTTTACGTCCTGGATGCTCTCAGGGCAAAATTGGATGCGAAGGCAAGAAAGCTTGTCTTCACCGGCTATGATGAGCGGAAAAAAAGATGAAAGTGTATGGATCCTGCGACGAAAAAGTTATTTGTGTTCAGAGACATCTTCAATGAATTATTGTCGTATAAAAGTAGCTCATCTGTAGAGCTAAAGGAGAGAAGGTCAGACAGTGGGTAGGAGAAGGTTGTTGAAGATCTTCTGTTGGAGCTGGCTGTGTCACCATGAGTTTTAGGTTCTAGCTCCGGGGCGTAGGTTTTTGTTCAGGAAGCAACGAGAGCGATGCTCCATGTACTTTAGTTTTAGGACGGAGGCTTCTAGTTTAAGAAATAGGCGGAGCATTGCTCCATGTACTCCTAATTCCAGGGCAGAGAGTTCTTATTCAGGAAGCAAGGAGTGCTCCAGATTTATCCGGGAATGGAGCTGATTCAGAAGAAGCAGCGAAGGTGGTTAGCTGTGATCAGACTCTCCGGAGATCGAAGAGGATCATCAACCCACCAACTCGATATAGCGCAGGAAATACGGTGAGCTCGATTTTTTATTTTTTCATAGGTCTTTTGATCGAGCGAGTGTCTTCTAGCTATGAAAATACCACTAGAGTCAAGGAGATAGATAATGCCAAGGATGAGGAGGTAATCGTTCTCAGAGAAAACAAGGCTTGAGACCTTGTGCCCATGGTCGTTGATGTTATTCCTATGACGTATAAGTGGAGGTTGAAGCTGAAGAAGAAGGCGAAGGAAAACATTACTCTTTTCAGGAGGTGCTGGAGGGATCCCTATATTCAAGGATATGCGGAGCGAGGACTATATCACGGGTATATTTTCGAAGATGCTATCAGAGTGGTCATGTACACGATTACGAAGACTGCTGGATGTGATCTCCACTTCTCACTTCAAGTTATAGTGTTGAAAATTATGAAGAGAAAGTGACGACCTGGGTGGCCTGGATGATCTCTTCGCGTGGCTTGGGCGGTTAGGATTGGAGGATAGCCTGGTCGGCTTGTTTTCAGTAGGCAGCTTGTTTCCAGATGATAACCGGGCGAATAGCCTGTCTATTCACGGAGTTCGCCAAGACCGGCGTGGTGCGGATTTCTATGATTAGGACTGGAGTCTAGCCTAGTCGGCTTGTTTTCAGTACGCAGCTTGTTTTCGGATGATAACCGAGCGAATAACCTGTCTATTCACGGAGTTTGCCAAGACCGACGTGGTGTGGATTTCTATGGAGTTCGTTGAGTCCGGGTTGCGGACTGGACTGTAGCTCGGGAGATTGACATGGCGTGTGCCTTGGTCTTGCTCTTATGGCGCGATTGGTGGTAACCGTGGAATTCATCGGTTAGTACGGACTAGTGCCAGAGTTTGCCGGTTAGTGCGGATTGGCCATTGTATCCGCGCGGATTGGCCCTTGTATCCGCGCGGATTGGCCCTTGTATCTGCTGGTGTTGTGTTCACATTAGGGACTTGGTCTGTTTTTGTACCAAGTCTAAGTGTGCTCAGTCCGAGAGGTCGCGTGATTCACGCGATCTGTTATTTTATCCATTGAGTTCGACAACTATCAACCTTGTGCTTTGGTTGCGGGCTTGGAGTGTGCAGACTGGAATAATGATTGCAGGTGCGTGCAGTCTAAAGCTGTGTTCGATAGTGTGCGAACTTGAGGTGCTTCCGCAGGGTCTGCTGGTGTAGTGATCTGGCTGTCTAGCTAGTCGTGGTGATTAGGAGGACTTACATTGTGTCCGCGGTTGACAGATATTTTCAGTGCTCGCCGCGAGATAGGGCGGTGATCCTATCGGCTAGGGCGGTGATCACACTCTTCTCCGCGCCTATATATAGGACCTACTATCACATCATCTTAAAAATCGAATGAACAGTGAGCTCGGGTGGTTGTTGCGTACATGATTTTTTATTCGTGTGAGTTGGAGAGTTATTCGATTTGTGTTGTGCAGGTTGTGCGGATAGCGCTAGAAAGCCAGGGATTGGTTCTGACTTCGGTCAGGGACAGTGTGGTCTCTGCGGTTAGCAGCAGGTCATGGCTTGCGACTTGGCGGTCTTTTTCCTCGGTAATCTTTTTTCCAGTTTAATAAACTGTTTGCTTCTAACAGCTTGTTCAATTTGACAGCAGCAGTTCGTGGAGATCTGGCTGCTAGGCGACCTTGTGGTTAAGCGGCTTGTGGATTAGTAGACAGAATTTGTTAACTTCGAAATAACGGGTTGTTCGTGCGATTAAGTTGCGGTTAGCGACTTGGCGGATTTAGCGGACTACGTAGGTAGCTTGGCTGAGTCGGCGACTTCTCATTGAGTTCGCGCGGCTAGTTTCTGTATTTCTTGTTTTTGCTTTTTTCGGGTACATCGACGAATCATGTCTCGTCATGTATATCCTGATTTATAAAGATTATTAATAGTACAAGATTTCTTGCTTTTCGAGTGCATCTGATTTATTTGGCTTCGAATAAGTTAAGTATTCCTGCGCTTGGTTTTCCGTTTTTCGCAATTCATAAATTTTTACAGAATGGAGAAAAGTTTGTTGCACAATTATGTCTGATGGATGATCAGATAGAAAAAGAAGATTTATATGCAACTTTTTGATGACTAACTCAAGAGGTACTGTATTCTTGTCGTCTATAAATATTTCTAATATTGCCGAAGTATTTAATTTTTTTTTTCAAATGTTAGATGAGGTTGTGGAGAAGGTTGAGGAGGAAAATGTCATGCAAGTGGTAATTGATATTGCATCAAACTATAAGACGGTCTGTTATATGTTGATGGAGAAGAAATTTTTATTGGACATCATGTGCTGCTCACTGTATTGACTTGATTTTAAATGATTTTGAAAAAACTTGAGCTGCATAAGTTAACAATAACAAGTGGTAAAATATAATAACATATGTCCTATTCTAGAATTTTATTTTATACTTGGTTGTCTGATTTTACAAAGGTAAGAGAATTGATCCGACCTGCAGTCACCAGATTTGTAACAACTTACTTGACTTTGGGATGTCTTTCGGAGAATAAAAGTGGTCTGATGACAATGTTTATTTCATCCAGGTGGAAATTTAGTAGATTTGCTGGTTTGAAGGAGGAAAAATCGATTCAGAAAATTGTTTTGAACACGAAGCAATTTTGATTTCATGTCTCAATATGTTTGAAAGTAACTTTTTCGCTAATCAAGTTGCTTAAAATGATTGTTTTAGACGATCCTATGATGAGATTCATAAATAGCAGATGGATAAAATAAAGGAAAATATTCAACTAAATTTTGATAACATCAAAAAAAAAAAGTAATTTAATTGTTTTGAATTCAATCGTTTATAATTTTATATGCAATGATTATTATTATTTTTTTTTTGGTAATATGCAATGTTATATTTTTTTTTCAATTTTTGTAATAACATACAATGTTATGTTTTGTAGATATGAGCCAATATTTGTCATCATTGATGAGAGATGGGCAAGTCAACTTCATAGACTATTGCATGTTTCAGCTTATTGTTTGAATGCTCATTATCACTTTAGCTCAACTTTTAGAGCTGATGCAGAAGTCAAAATTGGCTTTTAAAGTTGTCTTCAACGAATTATTCCAAATGAAAATAAGAGAACAAAGATAGATATTCAGATGAATGATTTCAAATATGCAAGAAGCTTATTTGACTTATTAATATTATTATGCATATTAATATAATTATAATCAATTATAATATTGTATTTTATAACTGATTGATGGGGTTCTTTTGATGAAAAAAATTTGTAATTCACGTTCTAAGTTTGACATATAATTCTTCAGGTGTGAACACACTTGAAGCACATTTGAGATGGTGAGCTCAATTGCACTAAATTATTCTCACACATAATCTACATATAAGATTAATTCTTGTATTAATATTCTTAGTGTTTTTTATTATCATAATATTTAAAAGGTGCACTAAAAAAATCATTTGTATCGAGAAAAAATGAATGATCTAATTTTTTGAAGTACAATATGAGGTTAATGAAATGATAAGATAGAAGAGATACACAATTGAAGGAAAATTTCTATAATTTTGAGGTTATTCCTACAGATGATGAATGAATCATGGAGAGGAAAGATCCAATACTTTGAAATACACAATTGAAGGAAAATTTCTATAATTTTGAGGTTATTCCTACAGATGATGAATGAATCATGGAGAGGAAAGATCCAATTCTTTCATGTAAGGGCAACTAATTGATGATACTTCGAAATACACATGAAATTTATAGTGACGAGAGTGTTGAAAGAAATGATGAAGAATCTGCTAAAGAAGTTAATGAAGATATTTTTTATAATAAATGAAGAATTTTCTCAAAATTAAAGTTCACTTTTAGAATCAACTATCAAATATCAAAAACTAAGTTAATTAAATTCTTTTATGGTAGGTGGAGTCGAAGATCTCACTCTAAGGTGCAGTGATCTTGATGTTACTGAGTATATTAATGAGGGTGAATGAAATGACGATGAGAATGTCAGTGATGATGATGAGGAAGATGCGATTATTAGTCATGGAGATATGGTTGATGTGCTTGTTAATGATTTATATTAATGATTTTATGATAGACCTACTCACTAGTCTCACATACCTGCTCGTGGATTTATTATTTGTTTTAGACACTATTATTATATTTTCTATTTGATGTGTTAGATGGCTCCTATTTGATGTGCTTGTTAATGATTTGTGTGAGTTCATAATTAAAGTTGATTTTACTTATTTAACTGGTAAACAGATATATTATTGTTAACATTTTTTCATCTACTATTAGTATGCTACTTGATATTGTTTTACTCACTGAATTTGTATTCGGTTGTAACAATTTTTTATGTTTTATTAGATGAACAATGCTGCATAACAAATCAGATCGTGCTCTTGTTGAGATGGAGGATAGTTTTTAAGCTGAATTAGCTGAGCTCTTTCTGAAAGTTAGTGTAATATTTTTCTTAACATATTATGCAATTATATACAATTTATCATTCATGCTATTAATTTATTATATGTTGATTTTGTGGGAGTGCTATGTTAATAAACTCTTGATATATCTTGGACAGGTGCAAGTAGGTCTTTTTTAAATTATGCTGAAACTTCTCATATGTGATTACAGTTCTTTGTTTTGCTTTAATACTCCGCTTCAAAAGTTTTACTTTATTAATGTAGTAGGATCTTGCGATTCTCGATCCGATCCTACGATCCGATCCTACGATCCGATTCTACGATCCGATCATGCGATTCGATTCAACCCCCAAAAAGATCCCAGCCAGGATCTCGATTCTAACAACTTTGCTCTTAGCAAGAACTTGTACTGCTTATTTCAGGATAAATCATTTGCGGAGATGAGAATGCTTAGGTGGATGTGTGGACAGACTAAATAAATTTAGGAATGAATGCATAAGAGATAAAACATGAGTGACACCAATTGCAGTGAAGATGCAAGATACTCGACTAAGATGGTTTGATGTTAGTTGAGAAAATTTTATACAATTTTTGTTGCTCAATATTTTTGCCCATAAATATACTTTCTAGCATATTAGTCATCATTTTACCTATCTTTGACAGTCGTAGTATTTTCAGAACAATGATATGATTTGTATGACAACTCGCAAGAACTTGTACTGCTTATTTCAGGATAAATCATTTGCGAAGTTGAGAATGCTTACCGCACAGACCACCGAGACCGCGTGGCTTGCACAGATAGGCTTGGCGAATAGCCTGGTGCTTGACTATGTTATTCTCGCAGTCTGACTTAGCTGTATCTCTGGAATGTTAACCACGCGGTTAGTTTCGGCTAACTGCGGACTGTGTGATCTGGATTGAGAGACCGCAGAAATCGGTAGACCACCGGTTGGTGCGTCTAGAATCGTATGGCTGTTCGCATGGCTATCCACGCGGACTGAGGTTGTTGTTCGCATAGCTGTGCGGATTGGTGTTAACCCCACGCGGTCTGGTGTTGGAAGTCCGTATATTAGGTGGACTGGTGCTGCTAGCTTTCACGTCACTGACGGTTACTTTATCCTCCTGGGCGGTAACGGTATCCGCCCGCCCGCCCGCCTATAAATAGGGATGCTGGTCTCGTAATAAATAATATTAACTGTAAGAACTGAAGCTCGGGTAAAATTTGGTGATTACGTTTTTTTAATTGCACGACAATGAGTAGTGGCCGGTTTATTGATGTGTTTGTAGATTGTGCGGCTAGCAAGCGGGTAGCTCAGTTCCAGTGTATCTGTACGCAGCTTTTTTAGCGATCAGGTGACTAGAAGTTGCAGACAAGGTTGTTTTCCTCAACAGTTAATAAGCAGCAATTCGCGTGGTTAAGGGCGCGGTCTAGCAGTTTAGCGGACTTGGCCGCCTTGGTGGATAGGTGGCTTGGGTGGTTACAGTTTTCTGTCCGCCGATTTTTGCTCTTGTTGTTTTTTGTAAACTCCATTGAGTGTATTGCAAAATCATGTCTTGCATTATAAAGAAAATTATTAATTTAATTGTGGCTCTTATTCTTCTATCTGCTTCTGGTTTATTTGGCTTGGTTGGTTGAGTGTTTCTGCGACCTTTTTAGTTTCATAAAATTTTCATAGTGACACAAATTGCAGAGAAGATGCGAGAAACTCGACTAAGATGATTTAAACACGTACAAAGGAGAGATCATTAGAAGCACATATTAGTTGTGAGAATTTAGTCTCTAAGCATGTTAAATGGGGGGAGGGGCAGATTAATAGAGACTTGGAATGAAATGGTAAGGAAAGTAAGATCAAAGTTAAAACAAACATTGACGGGATGACGGTAGAAGCTAAGAAGTCAAATGCGGTTCATGATCCTGCAAAGAAAAAATTACTGTGGCTACTGTGCTAACTAGCAAACCTGCTGAGATAAAAAAAAATATTCCTACTGGAGATGTAAAGTAAAAGCCTTTATTAGATTCAGTGTGATTATTCAAAATGCTCTCACTTGAATAAATAAATCAGTTGCGCTTAATACACATCAGGCCTAACTATCTTTATAAAATACAGCAGCTCACCAGCTTAACCATCTTTACAAATCAGCATTAGAGTTGCAAATTATCATTTAAGAACGCTTGAAGATTATGACAAAATTCTTTCTACAGTATGAAAGTCTCCAAAGCTGTAGGAAATTTTCTCAACAATTATAACGTCTTCTTATCAAGTTGAGGAATTTCAAATTTTTAGAATCAATAAATTTCTTTAAAATTGAGAGACGAAATGCCAATCATTTTTAGACATATTTTTTGTTTTATACCTCTTTTCTTGAAGAGTTTTGTGGAGAAGAGGGAAGATTACTATCTATCTCTCTTGTGTAGATAGATAGTTGGCTTTTCTTTTCGTTAATGCAATGACATCCATGGAAGAGTTCAAAACACCAAGAATTTCCTGAATTGGTGGTGGTTCAAGCTTGGTGAAATTGGGAGCATAAAGGGTAAGAGCTGGCAAGAGCAGGAAGCTACAATGGAGTATCCCCCTAGATGATCATATGATGGAAGCCCTTTATAGGGTAAATGAAGACAACTCAGATGTGCTCAAATTAGCCTTGCAAATGATGAACTGATGCAACTGTTGTTTAAGAAAGTTTAATGGTAGATAGGCATGTATTTGTGCTTTCTTTTTTTAAGATTGATGTTGTAAATTATGTTCATAATATGATTTTGCCTCATCTTCGGAGGGGTATCAGATTGTGTATAATAGTAATCTATTTTGTCCTTATGCTTGTTTTATGTAGTATATTTCTTCCAGTTTTAAAAAGTTATTTTTGTTGCGGAATTGCATTTGTTTGAAGATCCAAGTACGCAGAGTTTATGTTTACTTTTAAAAATTTGAAACCAGTTAGAGGGTTTATAAACATAATTTACAACACTTATCCCTCAGAAATATCAGGGTATGCAATTGATTTTGGTAAAAGGAATCGTCCCAGAATCAGAACCTGGCGAGCCCTTACTTATATGTAAAAATGGTGGATCCGTTTATCATGCGGGTAAAAGATTAACAAAATCTTTGTAAAAATGCAGATTAATATAGGATTTCTATGTACCAAATTTTGCTGCCATAACAATTGCGCTCCACTCCGTGAGCTCTCCTGCACTCCTGTCTAGTAGTGTAGCTGCTCCACATCTAGTAGACACTCCACCCTCGAGGACAAGACTCCCCTGAGTACGAGTAATTTTTAGGTCAGGAGTTCTGATCATGAGCATGGTTTTAGGTCAGGAGTCCTGATCATGAGCATGGTCCTGCACCAATGAGGAGCTTGTAAAAGAGGTGGGGCTCACGCAATTGTGGCTTGTGCCATACACTTTTGCGCAGGATCCTCATCATTTCAGGCTCCTCATTGGTTGTGCCATGCACTTTTGCTCGGGACTCTTGACCTAAAATTTTTTCCCTGAGTACAACTCTCTATATGATGTCTGTCACAACCATTGGAAGATTTTAAGCAATGTTGCAGATGTCGGATGTCAGGGACACATCGGTTTTGATTTTCATGTCAGTTTTTTATATATTGGGTGATATATCGGGAATATTTCCTATATCGAATTTTAATATTTAATTAATTATATATGTAATTAAATGTTATTTTTATACATATCATGATATTATATATTATATAACCTATTGAAATTTTTAATATTTAAATATATATGTAACATATAACATTTTAAAGATAATTTATAAAACTAGTGATTTTAAGATCAAAATTTCAAAAATCAAATAAACTGTGTACTTTGATCAAAATTTCAAAAATCAGATTTTAAAACGGGTTCGTGGTGTTTTACCTTCCAAATTTTCATGTCGGTCGATATCCACAACACTGCTTTTAAAACGGTTTTCATTAAAAAACATGTTGACTCTACATTGACTATGCGCATTTGATTGATCCTCAAGCTAAGACAAACCTAATTTATCAAACTCAAAGTGTGTTGATTGATACGCACGCAATAGGTATAATAGAGTCGATGCTAGTTTTGGTTAGCCATTGACATAATCTTCAATGAGGACATGGTCCGCATTACTAGACCATCTCGCAAAATCCTGGATGCCTGTTTTCACTTTCGCTTCTAATTAATAGTCGAGGATGAGACAGAACCAAAGAAGCTTACCGGGCTACTGTACACTAAATTTGGTAGAGGCTGTGACTATTAAGAATTTGAGATGGGTTGAGAGAATGTGTAGAAGGGAATGAAATGTGTAATTTATTCTTTCACAAAGGAATATTATATAGGAAGTACAATATGACTCATAACACCGATAGATAGTGTGAGACTAAACACAATAATATTAAAATACTACTAACTCTAACAAAATGGAGGTGCACATGCAGATGACAGCCTCACAGAATGACAAGAGTAGTATAGGACACATGAGTTTATTAGGGAAGTATGGTATATTATAATATTATATAATAAATTGTTGGCTACTGACCAACTATTAATATGTTATTCATTTATTCTTTTGAATATTTTTTTTAACAATGTTATAATAAAATATTTCATAATTTTCTTTTCTTTCTGATGAAACTCTAAATCTGAATGAGCTTTGTAATATTTTAAGTCTATAATTATGCCAGAATGATTGTCAACGGTTATGATGTCAAATAGAGATAGATTTGATGAATGTTATTTCGAATGTTTTTTTTTTATAGTCGAAGAATATTTTACGTTGTGTTTATATTTATAGAAATACTTTAGAATTTATTTAATAACAATAATTTTGAGAAACTTGTTTTTAATGGACAGTTTGTTTGATGCGGTATGAGAAAATGATTTCCACAATCTTCAACTCAACGACATGCTATTGGATAACACTCCTGGAATTTGTCGACAATTTCTACAAAGAGTATACAAGGAGGCTGTTTTTGTTTCAGGAGAAGGCTCCAAGAAGTGATTTTCATGAAATATTTTTGTTGATGTTTGTGTAGTTCATATTTTTTCCTTCAAATAATAAGTATACATTTTATTTCGTAGTTTTTCATGATGAAATTGATTACTATATTATTTTTTCTTTCATAATGTCATTGAGTTTGCTTAAGTTTCTCATTTGTTCTTCTACGCTTAGGCTCCATTTGGCACGATAGTGGCTGCCATGAATGCGGTGATTATGAATCGTCTTTCGTTAATGTCCGGCCTCACCTAAAGAACTTCATCCGCTTACGCTCAAAATTACTTTTCTTTTCTTGGTGGCGGCCATAACCGTTAGTCATGCCAAACATACATTCTATAATAACAATGACATTTTTTTTCCAAACTCACCGGAGCAAAAATGTTGCGCCAAACAGTGCCTTAATAATCTTATCATAATACACCAATGATAGTGGTACGCATTGTGCGTGAGATTTGCATCACTTAAGAGCATCCAATGTGCTATGATTTGATAACAAGCACAATGATGCCCTTCACATTCATCAACATGATGCCAAGTAGTACCCCAAGAACAAACTCTCTTTTAATATACATATATAATATGTAAATAGTTCTCCCCAATGGTATATAGATAAACAATTTTAAAGTAATATACATCTTCCCCCTAATACATAGAGAGAATCATAAACATAATGATAGATCCAACAACAGAGAAGGAAGTCCATGACAGACACAAAGGCAGCCATCATGAGTCCATGACAGACACAAAGGCAGCCATCATGAGTAGCCGGATTGCCAAGGAAATAGGGAAGCTACAAAGAGGAAGAAGTTGGAGGAGAAATTTGAAAAAGGCAGTGTTGAAGGGTCATGGTTCCACTTGGCAGGGGGGGGGGGGGGGGGGGATTAATATTGTGTGCACTAAGAGCATGCAATACTGCATGCCTTCAGCATAAAAAACTATAAAATCATAGCAGTATATCCTAATAACAAGAGAAGTAATTGTATATAAAACAAATGCCACTGAAGAATGTTTTTTTTAGAGATGTCTATTTTTTTATTTACATACAATATAATAGAGGAAGCATGTAACATTGGCTGGGGGATGTAAATGAATGATAGACATCCGGTAATGATTCTGATGACGAGGATGATGCTAATAAAATAGTGTTAATGACGGGAGAAAGATGGACCGTTCAAAATTTACATTCTCTAATCTTGGGCGCCCCTTCAACCGTTTTATCTCCACATCGAAGACCTTTCCAAAGGGTTGCACCCTACTTTATCAGTGAGGAGTGGGAGCCGAGCAGGAGCGGCGGAAGCTGGGAGCCCTGTCAGCAGCGGGACGTCTCTTGTCGATCGGTGTTCCTGCATATAATTATATTAAAAAAGTTTAAAGTAATAACTAATTATGGTTTGGGAACCAGAGGAAAAAGAATTATTGCTAACAATGTGTCTGGCCAGACAGTTTTATCTTTTTTGTTTGGTTAAACATGAAGGTTGAAAAAGTCATTTTTTTAGCTGTAGGACATGTTCAGTGTCATTTTTGATGTGGTACTTGTACTAAGGACTCTTCTCTCAAGCCAGGGCCATTTAGCGGGACTTCTCCTCTAAATTTTCTAAATTACAGGTTGCACCCCACTTAATTTTGTAATTTCAAAAATCTCAACATCCATGCACAAATATACCCCTCCTGAAAATTTGCTCATATGGGGGTATTTTTATGCATGGATGTTATGAAATGTAAACTTCAGGAGAGATTTTTGATAATTTCAGAAGAGGAGTGCAGCCTGTAATTATGCTGGGAATCCGCGCTGCGTGGATATAGCAATTCTCCACGCTCATCTTTGCAGCCTGTATATATAGAGGGTATGCTGGGAATCTGCACTGCGTGGAAATAAAAATTCGCCGCGCTCATCTTTGCAGCCGTTGGATTTAATCCAACGGTTAATAAAAACAAATTTGTTGCTGCAAATCTTTTTTTACTGCGAGGCGGCCGGCGACTGTGGGCTCGCCGGCCATCGACAGCACTTGGGTTCGTCCTCGTGGACGCCGACGAGCTCAGGACGGCCGGTGGCCGGCGAGCTTGCAGTCGCCGGTTGCCCCTTTGTAAAAAAATTTTGCAACAGCAGCGGCCGACATTTAATCCAGCATCTTCAAGCTAAGGGATTTATAATCCAGCATTTTCTAGTAGCACTTTCCTAACAAGATGTTTCCTTATACAATGACACAACCTTCAAGCTAAGTGTTGGGTCTTGTTTCCACAATGACCTTAATTTGAAGAAGTCCTCCTAAAACTAAGGTGAATTGCAGTTGTATTTGATTTTGTGTTTGAGTTATGTATGCAGGTTCTTATTGCCAAGTGTAGACCAATGTCAGTCTATAATGAGTCACCAAACACAAGACCATACAATGTACTTCCTCATTGTGTGATCCAAGGTGTTGACTCATGTATAGCCTCTCTATTGGGATACACTTCATCTACATGCATTTGGACCTATGGACTATGGAGTATTGAAGTCTATCTCAGAGATTGGAGAAATCAGTCAGAGAAGAAATCAGAATTCAACAAGGTCGACGATCGTCGAGCTCCAGTCGACGTTCTCGAGTTCAACTCTGTCAGATCGTCGAGCTCAACTCTGTCAGATCGTCGAGCTCAATCTCTGTCAGATCGTCGAGCTCAATCTCTGTCAGATCGTCGAGCTCAATCTCTGTCAGATCGTCGAGCTCAATCTCTGTCAGATCGTCGAGCTCAATCTCTGTCAGATCGTCGAGCTCAATCTCTGTCAGATCGTCGAGCTCAATCTCTGTCAGATCGTCAAGCTCAACTCTGCTAGATAGTCGAGCTCAACTCTGCTAGATAGTCGAGCTCATTGACTGCTGCTGATAGTCGAGCTTATCTCTGCTGCTGATAGTCGAGCTTATCTCTGCTGAGATAGTCGAGCTCATCTCTGCTGAGATAGTCGAGCTCATCTCTGCTGAGATAGTCGAGCTCATCTCTGCTGAGATAGTCGAGCTCATCTCTGCTGAGATAGTCGAGCTCATCTCTGCTGAGATAGTCGAGCTCATCTCTTCTGAGATAGTCGAGCTCATCTCTGCTGAGATAGTCGAGCTCATCTCTTCTGAGATAGTCGAGCTCATCTCTGCTGAGATAGTCGAGCTATCTCTGCTGAGATAGTCGAGCTCAACTCAGCTAGAACGTCGAGCTCAACTCTGCTGAAACGTCGAGCTCCGGTCTACGATCGTAGAGCTCAGATCAACGATCTTCATTCAGCCATTTTCTTAGTCGTTGAGCTCAGATCGACGATAGTCGAGCTCAGGTCGACGTTTTCTGTGAGCTATTTTATTCAGAATTTTTCTAAGTCCACATACTCGAGTAGTTCCCTGATATACTCGAGTAAGTGACTGCACTCGAGTAGTTTGATTCTCATACTCGAGTAGGCTTGTGATTACCCGAGTAGTTTCCTAGTTACTCGAGTAGTTATATATACTCGAGTATGTGAGTTCGATATACTCGAGTAGATCAACTCATACTCGAGTAGATCAACTCATACTCGAGTAGATCAGCTAATACCCGAGTAGCTCACCTATATACTTGAGTAGTTTGAGTTTCCCTTCATTTTTTTTCTAAGTCCAGATGTTGCGGGTTATTTCAAATCCTCTAATGTGATTGGTCCACGTGTACGTGATTATGTTTATGACCGTTACAGAAGTATTATAAATAGGTCTTGTCAAATCGACAAACCCTAAGAAAAAGAAAAGTTTCTGAATTTAATTTCTATCGCCGACATCGGGAAGCCGACAAGTTCGCGCCGACAAAACTCTGTTCATCTTCTTCGTCGCCGGTCTTCTCCGATACAGAAATTCAGACAAGATGTCCTTACAGAGATTATTATTTTAAGAAAGAGAAAATCCTGAAAACCCTAACCTCCCGTCCGCCGCCATTACTGTTTTCGGAAGAAGCTCTGGATCGTCGTTCTCACGCCGCTGCTATAGATCTCTGTTTCTCCAGCGATCCAGACTCAAGAAGAATCATCTGATCATTCCGCGCTTCATCGATCTCTGATCTATTCTCTTGATCGTGGTGATTCCATATTTCAGATCTGAGGATCTCTTTCAAGTCGTCTTCAACAATATCTGTTCAAGCCAAAAGTTCTCAAAGAAGAAGACAGTCAAAGATCCAGATCTGTGCTATTTATTGTTTGTATTTTCTTTCTCAAACAATTTCATTGTAGGAGTTTTTCTCCGAGATTTGTAGGAAGGTTTTCTTCCGAGCGTAGATCCGTTTGGATCGAGATTTGTAGGAAGGTTTTCTTCCGAGTGTAGATCCGTTTGGATCGAGATTTGTAGGAACGTTGTTCCGAGTTGTAGGATCGTTTTGATCCGAGATAGTGGAGTAGCCAAGTCTAGCGTGGAGCTAGATTGGTGAGGTGAAAGTGGACGTACCCAAGGTTGGGGAACCACTATAAATCCTGTGTTCTCTGTGGCTTGCTTGATCTGTGCCGTGTTAATTTTTTATTCCGCATTTGACACGCACCTCACCTATTCACCCCCCTCTAGGTGATTTAGGTTGACAACTTAGGTTCTCTCAATTGGTATCAGAGCGAGGTTGTTCGTCAAAAGGTTAACACCTTGAACAGATCTACTCCTAGTTGTCTTTCTGAGTTAATCAAGCATGGACAGAGCCAAGGATTTTTCTGAGCTTTCAGTGTGCAATAAGGCAAACTTTCCCATGTGGAAAGAGAGAATAAAACTTTACATGGAAGCTGTTGACCCCCGCTTATTCATGATAGTGGAGGAAGGTCCTTATATCCCTATGATTGCCTCCACTAGTGATCCTACAAAGAAGGTGCCAAAGAAGTTGATGGATCTCAACAAGGATGAGATTGCACTTGTCTCCTTAGACAAGAAAGCCAAGAACATCATCGCAAGTGCAGTCAATGATTCTATGTTGCAGAACCTCATTCACTGCCAATCTGCCAAGGAGATGTGGAGATCTCTAATCATCTTGATGGAAGGTACAGAAGAAGTAAGGGATGATAGAAGATCCCTTCTGAATCAGAAGTATGAAGCCTTCAAGCAAGGACCAAAGGAAGCTATTGCTGACACATATGAAAATTTCTTCAAAATTGTCAATGAGTTGAGGAACTACGGCAGAGTGTTCACAGATGGTGAACTAAACGACAAGTTTTTAAGATCCTTGACAAAGGATTGGGACAAGAAGATATGTGTCATCAGAGAGTTTGGGAGATTAGCAGAAACTGACCCTCAGAACCTCTTCGGAAAGCTTATGTCATATGAGCTTCAAATCAATAATAGAAAAGCTGAAGAAGAGTGCAACAGATCCTCATTCCAAGATAAGCCGGTTGCACTAAGGACAGACAGCTCAAGAAAGGCCAAAGCTTCTTCCACTCAAGGAGACTATGAAGAAGAAGAGTCTGAGCCAAGCACCTCAAGCTCAGATTTATCAGATGAAGAGTTTCATCTTCTCTCTCGACAATTCAAGAAGTTTCTTAGCAATAGGAAACAAATGAGAGAAAATGATTCCTCGTCCAGAAGATCACGTCCTGATGGTGATCGTCACAGCAGACATGACAGGTATAAATCTAAACCGAACAAACATGTTTCATCTAACGTTGTTTGTTATTCCTGTAGTAAGCCAGGACATATAAGCACTGAGTGCCCTCTGAAGAAGAAAGAAGGAAGAGGCATAGAAAAGAATTCCCTTCAAGGGAAAAGGAAGAAAGAAAGAAGCTTCATTGCCAAAAAGCCAAAGACCCTCAGTGACTCTGACTCATCTGAGTCAAGTGAGGATGAAGAAGCCTACTTCAGGCTTATGACTTTTTCTAACCAAGAGGACAAAGACGACGGTAACTCCTCGTATACCGGGAAGGTAAATTCTCACACACCTCTTTCTGCCTCAGAAGCTGACTCAAATGGTCATGATGGCTATTCTTCTGGGGAGGATGATTTTGAATTGGTAAATCAGTATCAAGTCTTATTGACTGCATTTGACAAATGCCGGAAGGTAGTCAAATCACAATCAAAAGAGATTGCATCCCTCAAAGAGGTGGAATCAAATCTGAGGGAGGAGATTGACCAATTGACCCCTCTCAGAGATGAAGTTCAATCTTTGAAGGAGGAAATTAAAGACTTCACTGAATTAGTAAATCATAAAGATTTTCTCCTAGATGAATTGGAAGCAAAATTGGTCATCGAACGAAAGCTGGCTGAAACTCTCACCATGCCTACAACTGTGCTTCCAATCACTAATGGAGAAACCTCCTTTGGAAAAAAATAGCAGTATAGGACATAAATCAGCCAAAGGTAAAGGCAAGGCTATCCCAAGCCAAACTGTTGCCTCACTGAATTGTGGTCCTTACACTCATGAGCCAAATGAGAAGAAAACACCAAAAGCTAAAACTGGTGTAACAAAGGCCAAGGAGACAAGGAAGCCATGTACTTGTTGTAATCATGAGGCTTCCTCCTCCAAGTCAGTTGCTCTTGCTAGACCCCCAATTCATAAGGTAAAGCAAGAGAACAAGAAAAGGTACAACAGGTTTAACTGTTGGTGTTGTGACAAGGTTGGTCACTTCGCCATAGATTGCTGGTTTAATCCCAGATATGTTTTAACTCCTCAAGTTGATAATGTGAGAAAGACCACTCATAATGTTAACTCTCATAGGGGGAGGATACTAACAAGAGACCTAGGACCCAATCTTGTTTGGGCTCCTAAGGGATTCTAATCTTGTTGATGCAGGTATGTCCATGGGCCAACAAAATTCTTATCTGGCAATTGGACAAGTAGAAGTTCCAAAAAAAATTCTTGGAACTAGAAGATTTAAGTACCTCTGATGAAAAGCATGATGTTTTAGCATTTGAAGAAGACTTCCTTATGCATTGGTTAAGGGGGAGTATCCCCTGCCATGTCCCCTATTTAAAGAAATCAGAAAGGGGGAGAGCAAAAGGAAATGGAATATAGAGATGAAAAAGGAAAAGAAAATTTGCAAATCCAAATGAAGATTTCAGAAAGGGGGAGAAATGCAAAGCAATTCTAGTAAAGAAATGTAAGACAATGCATCCTCTTTCAAGTCATTTTGTTTTAATATCTCTAGCAATTCAACTTAGTAGATTGTGTTCTGACTTCTTCAAATAGGGGGAGATTGTTGGGTCTTGTTTCCACAATGACCTTAATTTGAAGAAGTCCTCCTAAAACTAAGGTGAATTGCAGTTGTATTTGATTTTGTGTTTGAGTTATGTATGCAGGTTCTTATTGCCAAGTGTAGACCAATGTCAGTCTATAATGGGTCACCAAACACAGGACCATACAATGTAATTCCTCATTGTGTGATCCAAGGTGTTGACTCATGTATAACCTCTCTATTGGGATACACTTCATCTACATGCATTTGGACCTATGGACTATGGAGTATTGAAGTCTATCTCAGAGATTGGAGAAATCAGTCAGAGAAGAAATCAGAATTCAACAAGGTCGACGATCGTCGAGCTCCAGTCGACGTTCTCGAGTTCAACTCTGTCAGATCGTCGAGCTCAATCTCTGTCAGATCGTCGAGCTCAATCTCTGTCAGATCGTCGAGCTCAATCTCTGTCAGATCGTCGAGCTCAATCTCTGTCAGATCGTCGAGCTCAATCTCTGTCAGATCGTCGAGCTCAATCTCTGTCAGATCGTCGAGCTCAATCTCTGTCAGATCGTCGAGCTCAATCTCTGTCAGATCGTCAAGCTCAAGCTTTGCTAGATAGTCGAGCTCAACTCTGCTAGATAATCCAGCTCATTGACTGCTGCTGATAGTCGAGTTTATCTCTGCTGCTGATAGTCGAGCTTATCTCTGCTGAGATAGTCGAGCTTATCTCTGCTGAGATAGTCGAGCTCATCTCTGCTGAGATAGTCGAGCTCATCTCTGCTGAGATAGTCGAGCTCATCTCTGCTGAGATAGTCGAGCTCATCTCTGCTGAGATAGTCGAGCTCATATCTGCTGAGATAGTCGAGCTTATCTCTGCTGAGATAGTCGAGCTCATCTCTGCTGAGATAGTCGAGCTCATCTCTGCTGAGATAGTCGAGCTCATCTCTGCTGAGATAGTCGAGCTTATCTCTGCTGAGATAGTAGAGCTCAACTCAGCTAGAACGTCGAGCTCAACTCTGCTGAAACGTCGAGCTCCGGTCTACGATCGTAGAGCTCAGATCAACGATCTTCATTCAGCCATTTTCTTAGTCGTTGAGCTCAGATCGACGATAGTCGAGCTCAGGTCGACGTTTTCTGTGAGCTATTTTATTCAGAATTTTTCTAAGTCCACATACTCGAGTAGTTCCCTGATATACTCGAGTAAGTGACTGCATTCGAGTAGTTTGATTCTCATACTCGAGTAGGCTTGTGATTACCCGAGTAGTTTCCTAGTTACTCGAGTAGTTATATATACTCGAGTATGTGAGTTCGATATACTCGAGTAGATCAACTCATACTCGAGTAGATCAACTCATACTCGAGTAGATAAGCTCATACCCGAGTAGCTCACCTATATACTCGAGTAGTTTGAGTTTCCCTTCATTTTTTTTCTAAGTCCAGATGTTGCGGGTTATTTCAAATCCTCTAATGTGATTGGTCCACGTGTACGTGATTATGTTTTGACCGTTACAGAAGTATTATAAATAGGTCTTGTCAAATCGACAAACCCTAAAAAGAAGAAAAGTTTCTGAATCTAATTTCTATCGCCGACATCGGGAAGTCGACAAGTTCACGCCGACAAAACTCTGTTCATCTTCTTCGTCGCCGGTCTTCTCCGATACAGAAATTCAGACAAGAAGTCCTTACAGAGATTATTATTTTAAGAAAGAGAAAATCCCGAAAACCCTAATCTCCCGTCCGCCGCCATTACTGTTTTCGGAAGAAGCTCTGGATCGTCGTTCTCACGCCGCTGTTATAGATCTCTGTTTCTCCAGCGATCCAGACTCAAGAAGAATCATCCGATCATTCCGCGCTTCATCGATCTCTGATCTATTCTCTTGATCGTGGTGATTCCATATTTCAGATCTGAGGATCTCTTTCAAGTCGTCTTCAACAATATCTGTTCAAGCCAAAAGTTCTCAAAGAAGAAGACAGTCAAAGATCCAGATCTGTGCTATTTATTGTTTGTATTTTCTTTCTCAAACAATTTCATTGTAGGATTTTTTCTCCGAGATTTGTAAGAAGGTTTTCTTCCGAGCGTAGATCCGTTTGGATCGAGATTTGTAGGAAGGTTTTCTTCCGAGTGTAGATCCGTTTGGATCGAGATTTGTAGGAACGTTGTTCCGAGTTGTAGGATCGTTTTGATCTGGAGTAGCCAAGTCTAGCGTGGAGCTAGATTGGTGAGGTGAAAGTGGACGTACCCAAGGTTGGGGAACCACTATAAATCCTGTGTTCTCTGTGGCTTGCTTGATCTGTGCCGTGTTAATTTTTTATTCCGCATTTGACACGCACCTCACCTATTCACCCCCCTCTAGGTGATTTAGGTTGACAACTTAGGTTCTCTCAATAAGCTAAGGGATTCATAATCTAGAAGGATGGATGCTGCAAAGCTTTGGTGAATATGGAAACCTGCTCAAAGCTGGGGTTTGAGGAGTGGTAGACTTCTTAGGCTCCGTTTGCCACGGTGATGACGGCCATGAAGATGGGGGTTAAATTGTCATTTGTTAACGCCCATCTAAGGAACTTCATCCACTTTTATGTTCAAACGGACGATGTTTGTTAGGTGATTCTTAACAAATGACGGTTTAACCATGTGTCTATGACCGCCACCACTCTGCCAAACGGAGCCTTAGAGATAAGAACATCCAACATGGAGTTGGTCATATCATGAAATACCTAATCGATTATCATAACACAAACTGAGTTACCAGTAAACCAAAGTTTTCCAATAAGTGTTATTGCCAAACTCATCTCTTTAATAAAATGGATCATAGCTAAATATTTAGCCTTGGTACTAGATCGAGTGAAAATAGTTCGCTCTCTACTTTTCCAGAATATTATAACATATGAGGTTCATGGGTTCTTTAAAAGAAAAGGTAATTTCGATGGGGAGATACTGTAAAAATTTGTGATAAGCGGAAAACGGGACACCAGGTGCAGAAACACTCAACCTATCTGGGCCCAAGCAAACCAAATACAACAAGAAGAGCAAGAATCTTGTAGTATAAAAATCTTTACAAAACGAGGCATACATGGCGAGACATGAATCGCCGATGTACCCGATGGAAGCAGAAAAAATTACAAGGCACAGAACAAGCCGCGCGGTCTCAAGGAGAAGCCGCCGACCCTACCGAGCTGCTTAGGGAGTCCGCTGAAGCCGCCTAGTCGCAAGACCGCAACCAAGCCGCGCGGACAGCCCATTATTCCAATGCTGAGAAGAACTCTATCCGCTGAACTGCAAGCCGCCTGACCGCGAGGTCGTCTAGCCGCCAGATCACGCGAACTGCTGCTGCCACCGAACAGAACAAGCCGCCAGAGGATGACAACTTATTGAACTGGGAAACAAGTTGCAGAAGAAAAGACCGCCTGATCGCGAGCCACGACCTGCTGCTAACTGCTGGTTGCAAACCGCAGAATCCGCACTGACCCTGACCGAAGTCAGAACCAAGTCCCTGACTCCTCAGCGTTATCCACACAACCTGCACAGCACAAACCGGTCAATCTCTTCAAACCGCGCGGATAGAAAAATCTAACCGCAACAACCTCCCGCGAGTTTATTTACTGTTCACTCGGTAGTCTTTTGATGTGACAGTGAGGTCCTATTTATAGGCGCAGAGAGGAGTGTGATCACCGCCCTAGCAGATAGGAACACCTCCCTATCTCGCGACGAGAACAGAGTGTACCCGCCAAGCTGCGGACATAAAACAAGTCGCCGCGACTAGACCAGACAACAAGTTCGCTGAGGTCACACCACCGCAGTAAGAACCGCAGCCAAGCCGCCAACCACTAAGGCAAAACTTGGTCACCAACCAGGAGGGCACTGCGGATACAAAACCAGTCCGCACTCCTGCGGACACCGATCCAGTCCGCACTCCCGGAGCTCGGCGGACAAAGAACTAGACTGCGAGCTTGCGCGACCAACCGGTCTGAGCCACCCTGGACCTGGTGCAGATCCAAACCAAGTCCGCATCACCGGCCAACCCAGCAACTCAGCGGATAACCATCCTATCCGCCCGGCTACTCCAGGGAACAGACCGCCAGCCAAAAGCAAGCCGACCTGTCAAGTCGTCACCCTCTGTCCGCACAGGCCGCACGGACAGACCGCCCAGGCCGCCCACTTTCACTTCAAAAAGAGTTCAACAGATACTTTAGCCATATCAACTCACATACACAATCATATCTTTATATTCAACTTTAACACTCTACCTTGCAACATTTGCTAACAACTTATTTTACCAAATACTTAAGGTGTCAACTTCCAACACAGTCAAAACTTTTGTTCTTAGGTTGTGACGCAAGATGAATTTATAAGTGTTGGATTCACGATGCCTCAACCTTATATACAATGCAAACAAGCACAAAGAAGTGCAATGGATCTACAACCAACTGTATAATGAATATGTGAGCGCAAACTGTTATGTGGCGTGACAACGCCGGTTATCTTTAATTTATGTGTGTTAATTTTTATCGTAATTTACTCATTGTCGTAAGCCCAAATGGGAGGCATGTTTTGAACTATTTATGTGTGCAATTAGACATTATTGGTAAACAAGAATTTAGAAGTAAAAATCTCTCTCTCTCTCTCTCTCTCTTAATCCTCTCCTTCCTATCTCACTCTCTACCCCCTCACGGAAGAAACCGTGAGTTAACCCTAGCCGCAAAAATCCCGCGCCTTTCTTCTTCCCGATCAACGCCGCTGCAAGCTGCACGGATTCGCCTCGCCGCCATAGCTCCGCCACCAGTGACAAGGTCAAGGGGGAAGGCCCATAACAGTTTGGTATCATAGCCAAACCCCTCCGGCGTGACTTCCGCCAGCCCAAATTCGCGCGATCGGCATCCCGACTCTGCCGATTCCTCTGCCAACAACTCGTGCGAGCCGGTACTTCCTTCCAAACCCCCGACTACTACTCCGCTGCACCGCACCGCCTCTTCTCCAACCACCGTGGCTACCACCCCGCCGCAACGCAGCGCCGGCTTGTCTCTCAGCACCGCCACAACAAATCCAAGGTCCAGTACCGCCGCCGGCCTCCTTCCACAACCACCAACCGACTATCCGGTCATATCTCAGATGGCGGATGCTCCCCCCCCCCTCTCTCGCCGACCTCATGACACTCTTTCAAACTATGTTCGCGACTCAAAACGTCAAAATGGACGCCCTCAACGCACGCTTGGATGCCCTACAGCAGATGCCCCCTTCCCCTCCCTTGAACACAGCCGATCACCCTTCCACAAGCCGCGTGGACTCCGCCGCTCCTCCAGGCGTGGACTACTCCGCCTATGCACGGACTATCCGGATGGATTTTCCCATCTACGAGGGCCGCGAAGATCCTCTTCCGTGAATTACGCGTTGCGATATTTTCTTCGTCAATCAGCGCACACCAGATGAAGAGCGCGTCGGCATAGCCTCCTTCCACTTACTCAGCCCAGCACAATTGTGAATCACTCAACTTCTGCAGGAACACCCCAACATTTCCTAGGCATATTTCAGTACGGCGTGCACCCTGAGGTTTGGCCCTGCTCTACAGAAAAACCCACTCGGCGATCTTGTGAACCTCAAACAGGACGGCTCCATAGGCACATATCTAGAACAATTCCAGATTCTACTGTCTCGGGCGACGTTCGTCTTACCAGAACAACAGGTTCCCCTCTTCACTGCCAGCCTCCACGAGCGATTACGTTGGGATGTGGAGTTCCTTCTGCCACGGTCCCTCAACACCGCTATGAGCCTCGACAGGGCCTGTGAACAACGACTGCTACTGGATCGTCCGCCTTTGGGACGTCGGGACCATCAGGGCACTTACTCTCTAGCCAGCTTGCCGGACAAGGCACCATTCTGAGACGAAACCCCGCGGCCTACTGTTTGCCGCCGTTTGTCCGCACCGAGATAGCCGCGCGTCGCGAGAAAGGCTTGTGCTACAATTGTGATGACCACTTCACGTCGGGACATCGATGCAAACGTTTATTTTGGCTGGAAGTAGACGACCCTCCCGATGATGACGCGACAGGAGGAGAAGCCACTGCAATACCCTTCGATCCAGCTTGAGGACAAGCTGGCTTCGAACGGGGGCGGCGATGTTATGTGGCGTGACGACGCCAACTATCTTTAATTTATGTGTTAATTTTTATCGTAATTTACCCATTGTCGTAAGCCCAAATGAGGGGCATGTTTTGAACTTATTTATGTGTGTGGTTAGACATTATTGATAAGCAAGAATTTAGAAGTAAAATCTCTTTCTCTCTCTTAATCCTCTCCTTCCTATCTCTCTCTCTACTCCCTTACAGAAGAAACCGTGAGTTAACCCTAGCCGCAAAAATCTCACGCCTTTCTTCTTCCCGATCAACGCCGCTGCAAGTCGCACGGATCCGCCTCGCCACCATAGCTCCGCCACAGGTGACAAAGTCAAGGGGGAAGGCCCAAAACACAAACATGTGATCAAACACACAATTCAATGAACGGGATACTCATGACATAAATTGTAATGCGATGCAAATGCAAATAATTTAATCATTCAAATGCTCAGACATATAAGTCTATTGAAAGAAAGGTCAAACAAATTTAGTAAAATATATCTAGAATAATTTAGAGCATCAATACAATACAAAGAAAATAAAAACATGTAAGGACTCACCAAGCAATCATAACTGAAGATGGAGGAGGTGGTATGCGAGCTTGGGACAATCGTAAGTGTGATATGAAGGATTGAATACGCGGTTGGCAAGAAACTATGAAGTGGGAGATTTCTAGGGTTTGTGAATTTTAGGGATTTTGAGATTTTGATAACTTAACCTAACTCTCAAAATAAAGCTAAAAAATAAAAGAAAATACATAAAATAGAAAAAGGGGCTCCAATCATTCGTCCGACAATCCAAAAGTGTCAATAATGGAAATCGCTCAAATGAAGAGTGATCGATTTCCATCAGGCTGCCTCCACAACCTTCTACTCATTGTTGGAGTCAAACTAAAAACAAATAGAGAACGATTGACAACACCATCAATTGTAGTTGTGGGGATCCGCCTAGTCGTAATAAAAGTAACCACAAGGGCCTAAATGAATGAAGAACGACAATTCTTGACTGCAAGCGAGGACGTCAACTCATTGTGATGATAATGAGAAAGATAGACGAGCGGCCTTCAATGGAAGTGCAAAACACCTTCTCAATTGCAAGAGATGACAATCGTGTGAGGGCGCGCATGCGCACCCACACATATTTATGTACACACAAAAGACATAGCACATGCAAGCCTTGATTTTCTACGCACTTCTGCCTATAAAATTAGATATTTCTTAAAAAAAGACCTAGTTACTAATTGCATTGTGGATTTGTATATGGACAAGAAATTTGTTTTTAAAAATGCCATATTCTGCTGAATTGCGAGAGAAAAAAGGCACAAACCTGGCGAAAAGGGAAGTCATCCCCTTCAAGCATGTGAGCTATTTGTCCCATCTTCGGTCGCTTTTGTGCATCCAAATCTACACAACGGAGACAGACAAGTAAAATCCTCTTCAAAGCTCTTGGAGATGGCTGAACTTCAATAGATGGATCTAAAACATCTTCAACATGTTTACTGCCAACCATTCCTCTAAACCATTCTACCAAATTAACCTGCATTTCAAATTTGGACAATAATAATGAGAGGCAGATCATGACCAGCCCAATATATTGTTTCTTCACTGTCCTAACCTCTCCAGTTGGTCTTCTATAGTCAACAGGGCTTCTTCCAGATATTATTTCCATAAGTAGAACTCCAAAACTATAGATATCGCTGCTCTCATTAAGCAAGCCTGTTGATGCATATTCAGGAGCTACGTACCTATGATGCATAACACACAATAATAGCACGGTCACATATAATATAGATCAAAATAAAATAAAGATGCTGCTGTATCCTTTTGATTAATGATATTTATAGGGAGAAGGTTGAACTCACCCAAAGGTTCCCATTACTCTAGTGCTAACAAAGTTTGAACCAGGGCCGAGAAGCTTGGCGAGCCCAAAGTCTGATACCTTGGGATTCCATTGCTTGTCTAGAAGAATATTACTGGACTTGATGTCTCTATGTACAACTTTTGGCTCCAATCCTTCATGCAAATGTGCTAATCTGCAAACAAAATCACCAATCCAAAGACATAAAAACAGTGCATTTATAATGAAAAGGGGTATCCTCAACAAGGTATCAAAATTAACAAATAATGTGGGTACACAAAATGCAATTTAGTGAGGTAATGACGCAATACAAGATCTTTTTTCTTGTAGAAGATTGAACAAATAATTAACTATACCGCATGACAATACGTGGATTTTTAATTTTCTTGTATATAAAATTTAGAATTTAGCGTGTTTCCTCATTAATTATCATGTAACCCTATAAAGACATATTTGATGAAACAATAAATTCATCTGTGATCACATTCTAGTTTCTCTGCTTCATTTTAAAGTATGAGATTATATGTTTAAAAATACTCGTATAACCACTTCCTCTTACTCTACATTGATGCCCACAACAGCTCCCAATACAGAAGATGAAACAGTTTCTCAAACACAATTAATGACTTTGAGACGTGTGAGAATTAAATTATTATTATTTCAGAATCACTAATAATTAGATAGGAACTCTCCTCTTTATATAGAGTATAGGAGAATGAGATATATACACTTGGAGTCGCTGGAGATGTGGGAATAAATATAACAAAGATAAAAATGTACAATGAGCTCCCTTAGCTTTATGGCTTTTTACAAATGGGTCAACATTCTCCCTCAAGTTGGAGCATCTATATTGATCATTTCCATCTTGGCACAAATAAAAGAAAAATATGAAGAAATTAGTTTGGTAAAAATATCAACAAACACTTAGGCTCCGTTTGGGAGGACTTAATCTGAAGTTACAAAAGAAGTGCATATTCGCTTTTTGATAACTTCCTCTCTAATGAAGTAGCAATCAACTTCTATATGCTTTGTTCATTCATTGAACACTGGGTTTTTGGATATGTAGATGCCAGTTTTATTATCACCCAAAAGATCAACAGAGGATAAATGTAAGTTTGGCCAAAATTGTTTAGAAGTGCTCTCAATCATTTTATCTCACAAGCAGTCTGTGTTATACTTTCATATTCAGCTTCTGCACTTAACGTGAACACTACTACTTGTTTCTTGCTTTTTTCAAGTAATAAAATTTTCTCTGACATACGTGCAGTATCCAAAAGTGAATTTACGATTACCTTTATCATTTGCATAGCTTGCATTTGAATATGCTTTAATGCGTAAAATAATTGTTTCTTCGAAACAGTAGTCCTTTGTCCGGAGATCATTTGATGTATTTTAGTGTTTTTAAAAACACTTCCAGATGACATTCTCTGAAAGCTTGCATAAATTGATCGACCTTGCCAACAACATAAGATGTCAGGTCTGGTTACGGTAAAGATAAATAAGTTTACCGATCATACGTCTATACTCAGTAATATCTTGTATGAGAGGGTTTGTCTCATCCTAGAGTCTGTCAGCGCCCATAGATATAGGAGTCTGAGCAGACTATGTACCAAGGAGGCATGTTTCATTGAGTAGATGTAGGGCATACTTTCTTTGAGAATGAACAATTGTGTTATTGGGTCTTGCAATTTCGATTCCCAAGAAGTATCGAGGACATATATCTTTTGTAACAAAATGTGTCCAAAGATGTTTCATTGTTATCTTTATTTCAAAAATATCATCTCTGATAAGGACAAGGTTGTAGATGTCGGATATCGGGGACATGTCGGTTTAGGTTTTTCATGTCGGTTTTAATATGTCGAGGGATAAATTGGGTTTTAATATTTAATTATTTATATGAGTAATCATTTATAAATTTAATCCTTTTTTTAATTAATATATATTAATTTATTTATTATTTGATATTTATTGAACTCTTAAATTTATGAAACTAATATAAATATTTTGTGTTGCACTAGTAATAACGGTATAACACGTGAAATAAAATAAGAGGAAGTAAAATATTGGAAGTGGCTCTTGGGGGGCTGAAATATTCATTGCCTACTGCCTAGTGCAGCGCACCTGAAATATTCAAATTTTTAGTACTTTAATACTTTTATATAATTTCATAGTGACGTGTGGCTCTTGGGGGGCATGAAATATTCATTGGGAAGGGCAAGTTGTCATTGCCTAGAGCAGCACCTGATTAATCATTCATTGGGAACGACACACTGTTATTTTTTAAATATTTTATAATAATGTATTAGTTTTATAATAAAAATAGTAAATTTTGTGTGAGCTCGAAGTTGATTCGAGCCGGCTCGAAATTGAGCCGATTTCGAATCGAGCCGACTCGACTCGCAATGATTATCATTTTTTAGTCGAAAATTTCGATTTTGAGGCAGACCTGACTCGATCGAACTCGACTCAATATCACTTCTACATTTGCCACTTTATGTTGATAACAACAGAGAAGAGGGCCCGAATAGTACAAATACGAGCAACTTAAGAGAATTTGCAAAGAAATCATCATTATAAGTTTGGGCGAACCCCATGGAAACCAAACGAACCTTGTATCCATCCAGAGTGTTGTCAGAGAGAATGACGCAGGACAAATATAGCGAGTGAGTGTGAGTGCCCTAAGGAGAATACTGATGATTTGGTGTTAGTGAAGTGTCGTGAAAATGTAAGGATGATGCAATGTGATATGATTCAATGATTCAATGATTATTAACAAGAATAAAGGTAATATATATACATGTACAAGAGAGGGTGAACACACCTAAGGTGAGTGTAAGTTAACTCTACCACACATGATGTACACGATACCTAACACCCCCCCCCCCCAAGCGTAAACTCATATGGGATCATACACTGAGAGTTTGGATAGTAGATGGACATGTTGGGTCCTCGTCTGCGACTTAGTCATCAAATCTGCAATCTGCAATCTGCTGCTCGGAAGGAACAAATGAAGGAGCAAGAGTGTCACAATCATAATGCTCATGTAGGAAGAAAGCATCCACCCCGATTTGCTTGGAGAATGAGTGCATCACCGAGTTTAGAGTAATCTGAATGACACATATGTTATCGCAGTAGAGTGAGGTAAGATCTGGAGAAGAGACACCAAGGTATTCAAGAATCCAACATAGCCAAATAATATCCTTAACGGTGCTAGTCATGGCCCGAAGCTCAGTCTCAGTGCTGGAACAAGAAACACCAATATGTTTCTTGGACTTTCATGCAATAAGTGAAGAACCCAAGAACAGACAGAAACCAATGACAGAGCGACAGTAAACAGGATCACTAGCCCAGGTAGCATCCGATTAAGCACATAGTTGTAGAGAACTATTGCTGGAGAAGAAAAGACCACGAGAAGTCGTCGCTCAGAGATAGCGCATGAGCCACAGCAGGTGACCATAGTGCACAGAGGTAGGCGCACTAACAAACCGGCTCAACACATGAACAACATGGGCAATGTCGGGCTGAGTAATGGTGAGGTAGACGAGGCTGCCAACGAGATGGCGATAGCGAGTGGGATCGGAGAGTGGAACACCATCATCTAGGCGTAGCTGAAGGTGAAGCTCCATAGGGGTGTCTACTGTACGAGAGTCAGAGAGAGAAGCCCGAGCTAGGAGATCTGATATTTACCGCTGCTGAGAGAGCTGAAAACCGCGGTCTGTAGAGCTGACCTCAAGACCCAAAAAGTAGCTTAGATGTCCAAGGTCAGTCATTTGAAACTGCTGCTGAAAGTGGTGTTTGACGAAGGACACATGAGAAGGGTCATCGCCAGTAATAATCATATCATTCACATAAAGTAACAAAAGAGTCCGACCACGATAGGAGAAGTGCGCGAACAGAGTTGGATCATGTAGACTTGTCTGGAAACTGACGGCTGTAATAGCTAAGCTGAACCGTGCAAACCATGCGCGGGGCGCCTGCTTGAGCTCATAAAGAGCTCTCCTCAAGCGACAGACAAGGTCAGAAGGGGAGGATAGACTAAGAGGGGGAAGTGTGTATACCTCCTGCTGAAGATCATAATGAATAAATGTATTCTTCACGTCAAGCTGAGACAGAGACCAGTGGCGAATAGCTGCAACTGCAATAAGAGTCTGAACCGTAGTCATATGAGCGATTGGAGCAAAGGTCTCGTCATAGTCTCTCCCTTGCTCCTGCTGAAAATCACATGCAACTAGCCAAGCCTTGTACCTCTCTACAGAACCATCAGAGCGAGTCTTGACCTTGAAGACCCACTTGCAAGTAATAGGAACAACACCAGGTGAAAGAGCAACAACGTCCAGTACGAGTGTGCTCAAGCGCCTCCAACTTAGTAAACATAACAATCTGCCACTCAGGTATCTAAAAAGTCTCACGGTAGGAAGCCGGCTCTGGAGTACGACAGACAGTAGCAGGAAGGGCAGGTAGGTCCAGCGATAGCATAGCAAGGCTAAGGAGGTCATGAGGACGTCTCTCACAAGGTGGGTTGCGACTCACAGGAGGATCATCCACAGGATACTCGCTAGAGAAGGCAGACACTGAGTCTGGGGGAACTAGAGACGAGGAAACAGGAGGAGGACGACGAGTGTAGTGATATGGAAGGGGGATGATTAGCGCGTCAGAGGAAGAAGGGGAAGGCGGAAGGGATATGTGAGAAGATGAGATTGGAGAGGTCGGAGACAGTGTAGGCGGTGACAAGGGGAGAGGATGTGGGCATACCGGTGGAGAGGAGCAGACAAGAGGCGGTGGGTAGGAAGAGTGAGAAATTGCACATCAGAGAGAGTCACAGATGAGTGTGAGGTCGAGGGGATGGAGGACACAAAGAAAAGGTGAGATTCATCAAAGGTGACATCATGTGAGATGCGAAGTCGGTGTGCAACAAGATCATAACATTGATAGCCCTTGTGCACAGTACTGTATCCAAGAAAGACAAAAAATACATATTAAACAGAGAACTTAGTACACTCACGTGGAGGAAGTAGAACATAACACTGACAAACAAAAACTCGAAGATGAGTATAACGTGGGGGTCGAGAGTACAGACACTCACCATGACATTGATCTTGAATAAAGTTGGAGGGATGCATGTTAATAAGGTAGACAGCAGTAGAAACAGCCTCAACCCAAAAGTAAGGAGGAATGTGGGATGAGATGAGAAGAGTGCAACCTGTCTCTATGATGTGCCGATGTTTCCTTTCAGCGGTACCATTTTGAGCATGGGCACCGGGACATGCAAGTTGAGGGAGAGTGTTGTGGGTAGTTAGCAGATCACGAAAAGCATGAGAGAGGTACCCCCCCCAAGTCTGAATGAAAAATGTGCATGAAATCAGAAAACTTGGTGCACACCATAACAGAGAAAATAATATAAATCTGAAAGAATTCAGATTGAGAGTGCATAAAATAAATCCAACAATAACGAGAGTTATCATCAACAAATATAACATAATACCGGTGTCCGCCCTTCGATACAAAAGGTGCAGGACCCCATACATCTGAATGAACTAATCAAAAACACGTTGAGACCTAGACTCACTAGACTGATATGAGAGTTGTAGCTGTTTACTAAGCTTACAACTCGTACAAGAGTGAGACTGATCAACATAAACACAACCAAGAAGACCAATACTGAGAAGAGATGACAGAAGTGAACCGCTAGGGGGAACAAGGCGGTGATGCCACTGAGATAAGCTCATTGAAGGAAGACAAAAGGAGTAGGTAGCTGATGATGATGAAATGGATGGAAGATGGAGGCGATCAAGGACGTATTTCTTGCTACGACAACGAACAACTCCAAGGAGTGTCCCTGTCAGACGGTCCTACACATGACATGCAAATTCATCAAAAATAACAAGACAATCATAAAACGTGAGTTGACTGGCAGATATAAGGTTCATGGATAACTTGGGTATGTGGGAAACATCAGGGATATGAAAATGGTCAGTGTGAAGGAGGTCGCGACTGGCGATGGGGAGAATAGTGTCATATGCTACCATGACACTAAGGGTAGATGAGACAGGCTGACGGGACAATAGGTGGGTGGTCATGTGAAAATAAGCTACAGAGTCAAGCAACCAGTCAGAGGAAAAGATACCTGCAGGGGCGGAGACAACCGGCTGAGAGGCAGAGACATCAGAAGTATCCGGTAAGAGCACGAAGGCAGATGAGCAATGTAGAGACCCATGAAAGAGCTGAGCAATCTGCTAGGCAAGCTCAGAAACAGAGAGAGATTACGCCATAGCAGAGAAGTGAGCTGAAGGAGCACCAGGAGCACGCTACTGACCAGACTGCAGAGCCCTCTGAAGCTTGCATCACTCAGATTTGACGTGTCCAAGACACTGACAGTAGTGACAGTGGACGTGCTGGCGACAAGGACCACCATACAGAGTAGTAGAGGGCATCAGAGGACGAGGAACAGGTCGTACCGACACACTATAACGCGACAAAGGCAACAAAGGAGTACCCACAGGAGAGGATTGCGGTGGAAGCTCGGGAGCAGCAAAAACAACATGAGTCAGCAGACCGGAAGGAGTAGTGTCTAAGAAGTATAGACGGGTCTCTTCAGCGATTACCAAGACCAGCATAGCTCTGAGAGAAGGTGGAGGATCCTGGTGCAGAAGTTGGGCACGAATAGGCTCGAACTCGGGGCGTAAGCGCATAAGAAACTCATACATGCGCTAAAAATCACGGTCTCGAGATGTGGCAACACACTGGGGGCAAGTAGTGCAGAGAGGAGTCGCGACACTAGTTTGGGGGGTTGCTGGAAGTCATGTGGGATTGCTGAGTTAATTTAAATGTAGGAATGGTAGTTATGTGAAGCGTAGCGCTGGGCTGGCCAGCGGTTAGATGGGTGGTTACCAACGGAAGATGTGGTGGTAGAGGAGATCTGGGTGGTTAAGACAATAAATGGCAGCGGTTAGTGTCCCTTGTGGGCAAAATAAGCAATGATGGCACACTCTCAGTCAGAGGTCAAACATTATCATAAGGTGAAAGATCATATTAAAGATGTCTCACGAAGGCAAAAATCAAATTCATAATATCATCAACCAACTATCCAAATACATGTACAGACTACTATTTATATGCTAATGCTAGGTTGCAGAAGGGTTATTTATAGGTGGGGAATAACTAAGGCTTCGTTTGGTTTCACGTTTAGCTCCGGTGCGTTTAGCTTAAACGAAACGCTGCTCCTGAAATCCATTTGTTTTTCCGCCCCGTTTCCACGCGCACAACGTTTTATCACAGGTCAAAACACAGCGGGTTTGCTCCAGTTTATCACGTTTGGCCGAGTGATCGGCAGAGGCGGAGGCGGAGGCTAGGGCATCAGGATCGCGATCTCTCCGCCGTCTCTCCCGTCACCGCGAGGAGAATCCGTCCCGCCGCATCAAATCCGACGGCATCCAGTTTATCGAGTTTGGTCGAGTGATCGGCGGAGGCGGAAGCTAGAGCATCAGGATCACAACCTCTCCACCGTCTCTCCTGTCGCCGTGAGGAAAAACCATCCCGTCACATCAAATCCGACGACATCCAGTTTATCGCGCTTGGCCGAGTGATCAGTGGAGGCGTCGGCGCCGGCGCCGGCGGCTCAAATTATAATAATCTATACTATATACTATAAACAATAACATTAAAATATATAATATATAATATATAAATATTTATATTAATATTTAAAATTGTTTTATTATATTTATATATTATTTATTAATATTTATATAATAATATAAAAATATTATTATATTTATAGATTAGAAAAAATAATAATAATAAAACTATATAATAAAAAATATTTTATAATAAAAAATATTTATAAAACGCTATCGCTGTTTTGTCAAATGGTTCTCTGTTATGAACAACTCTGCAAACGCAGACTATCCAAACATATCTTCATTTCTAACAACAAGTTCCCAACAACTCCATTTACAAACCTGCATTTACAACAACTCCTTTTACAACCACAATCACTCTCCCAAATGAAACCTAAGTGTCCCAATATGGTAGATGTCATGAATGACATATATGAGTTTACGTGTAATTAGGGTTTATCTAAAGATTTATTTAGGTCTTTATTTCAAGATTTTATCTAGTGATTTATTTAAAAATATATCTAAAAATTTATCTAGGAGTTTATTTATGGATTTATTTAAGAATGTATTTAAGAGTTTATCTTGTGATTTCTTAAGGACATATCTAGTGATTTATCTTGGGATTTTTCTCGAGATTTATCAAAAGATTCTATTTATGTTTATATAAAGATTAATTCATGGTCTACCAAGGTGTTTCTCTAGGAATTTTTGGGATTTATCGATAGAACAGCAGTGGATGGTTACTGCTTTAGAGATGGTCCAAATCAAGGGGTGGTTGGTCAACTTTAGGGGTGGACATGTCGGAGGGTGGACACTAGCTGTTGGAAGGAGGCGGCGAGGCTGGAGGAGGCACTGGATGTGTAAGTGATACGAGAAGGAGGAACGACCGGGGAAGAAGACTCGCAAGAAGCGATCGTTGTAGGGGTCAAGAGCGTCGAGCAGGCTAGTATCAAGGGAAGACGACATATGTGATTGACGCGCAGGAGGCTCGCACGACAGTTGCAGTCTCCCGGTGTCGATCGACATCAAATGTAAATTGACGCAAGGCGAGGGAGTGGGCGCAAAGGTCGAGCCAGTGAAGATGCGAGGGGGGCTGGGAATCTGCCAAGATGAGCAACAGACGAAGGAAGGATCGGTTGGACCGAAATCGTGGAGGATCGTAGGTTTGCAAGGAAACCCTAAGAAAGCGGCCGGTGGACTAATTGATAGACAAACGCTATCGTCAGACCCAAAATTACATGATTGATCGCAAAATAAGAGTACAAATATCGAGACAAACATGATCCAAAACACTTGAGGTATGGTTCCCTTTATGGGCATTCTCTCTAAAGAGAGCCTAAGACTAAAGAAGATCCCAAAGATAAGAATAAAGACGCATTAACACTCTCTTATATAGTAGAGTTGAACATACAAATTACAATAATGTTCTCAGGCTACATAGGCAAAGGAGGGCGTGTGTCCAAGAGGTCAAAGACGCATTAACACTCTCTTATATAGTAGAGTTGAACATACAAATTACAATAATGCTCTCAGGCTACATAGGAAAAGTAGGACGTGTGTCCAAGAGGTCCTATACGTATCACACATAACCGAAGGCAAACATATATAAAGTTCCATACAAAAAACTCTTTTTCAATAATAGTAAAATTACATATGACCAATAAATTTTAAATTATTATGCTCCTACATAAGGCTTCCCAACAGAAAGAATTATGTTGGGTTCAAAAGGGTCTTTACAATTAAATAAAAACTATGAGGGCACAGTGCAATATACCCAACCTCAAAAATAAAAGATTCACTTTTGCTTTTGTTAGGAAATACGACGCCCACAGAACACACAAGAATCGCAGAAAAATAGCACAAAATAAACACAAGGATTTTAACGTGGAAAAACCCAAAAACCGGGGAAAAAACCATAACCACCCGCGCCCAAAAAATCCATTATATGAAGAATGATCAAAGGGGAATACACCTCTCCTCTTCCCCACTCCTCCACAGATTTTCAACACTTAGAATCCTAGGCCGAAAACAAGGCATTTTATACCCACAGTATAACATTAAGTTTGCTCGACCGGCGAAATCGTGGTCAGTGTCCAGTACACCCAACGTAGTTAGGCTCCACAATCTAACAACTCTCGCTGCAAAACTAAGTTTGGTATGGTACTACTTTATGGAAGAAAGCAATGGGTACACAAAAGGTATCTCTAAGGACAAACAGATAAACTCCATTTTTAAATCACAAAAAAGAACAGGAACACGGTTAATCATGTTAATGATATAAGAGAAACATGTAATGGCTCGAGAAGATTGAGTAGCTAAAAAAATCTTCTATAGAGAGAATTTGATACCAAAGATTTTAGCAAGCTAAGATATTATTATTATTAAAATAGAAATTGCCCCAAGGCAGGAAAGGAATCCTCATCTCCAAAGGAAAAAATCTTGTATTGATCTATCAAAACAAGCTTGAATGGTTGGTTGTGTTGTAACATGGGCCGCACGGCTCTCCGCAAGAGCTTACCGATCAGCCCATGTCAGGATTGCAGTCCATACACCCCAACAAACTCTCCACACCTATTCCAATGAGGTAGGTTGTTGAGGCCGGGCCTCGACCCGCCAACCTCCTTTACAAGAGTTCCCAGCAGGCGATCACATTTTATTTTGTTCACTTCATTTGATGATGTAATAGAGAAAAGGTCCATAAAACAATTAGAAACAGAAGATAACATGTACTAACTTCATGTCCATGCTTAATAGCTAGTAAGAGTAGTAGATTCAAAGAAGATGAGGAAAAGACTCCAGATTTAGAAAAAAAAAAGGACCAACTAAGGGATACTTGCCCTTTTGCTGTGCCAATGGCAATTTTCATTCTGACTTCCCAGGTCAATCGGCTAGCAGGACCAATTTCTCCATGAAGCCACTGTTCCAGATTCCCATTATCCATATACTCGTACACTAGCATCCTGGAATCAAATGCGTGGCGCCAAGAAAATAGTCAAAACGCAAAGAATATATGAATTTGCAGTTTGTATGCACAACTGTTGGCAAACAAAACGTGCCTTTTAGAACCTTCTGCACAATAGCCCGCAAGACCCACGAGATTCTTATGCCTTACTCTTCCGATGGCCTCCACCTCCACCTTGAACTCCTTCTCTGCTTGACCCCTAATAAGTTATTTAAGACTTTCAAATCAACAGTTTCCATAAAGAAAACTCTCTTACACAGATAAAAGGAAGTCCTATTCTCAAATACAATAAAATTTCTGGATCTTTCACAATCAGTATGCAATTGATGAGCTGAGACCCCAATATATGTTCCTGCAGAAAACAAGGTATCCAAATGTGTTCTAAACTTGGCCCCTTCCATTTGTTTGTAATTAGGCATATAATACAGAGTTTTCGGGAAACGCGTCAGGTTCCAAAGGAAATGAGTTGTTTTCAAAAGCGCAGCGAGAAAGAAAAAAAGCTCAAGCAAACAGAACCTATAAAGAGTTCAAAGGCTGAAATTGTAGAGAAGAAAGCTACAGTAGTACTTGCTGTTCATACAGCAAGCAATAAGATCAGGAATGAAGGGTTGGGATGACTCCCTGGCCGACACCCTGCTCTCATCCGTTGGCTCTCATAAACAGTACGTTGAAGCATGTAGAAGAAAGTTAAAAATTACGTTTACTATTTTAAGTTCTGAAGCATAAATGAATGATCAATAAAAAAAACAAAAAAAAAAAACTAAAGAGGAGTAAGGATGAAGAACTGTTGATCGCAGATAAATGTGTAATAAAAGCAAAACAATCAATCAATCTCACCGCAACTGCAAGCATTAATGGAATTGAAACTAACTTTTTATTCAATAGGTTCTTGACGGCGACGACGGTGAGATCAGGGAGAACGCCCCTGTAGACGACGCCGTACCCACCCTCGCCGATCACATTCCACTGGACGAATCCGTCGGTGGCCGCCTCCAGCTCCGCCAAAGAGTACCACCGCCCCCACCCGATATGCCCCATCATCTCCGCCCCTGACTTTGAACTGGATCCTTCTCCCGCCCCCTTCCTCACTTCCTTCTTCTTCTTCATTCCCATCACCACTTCCGACACCTTCTTCTCACTCCCCTTAAATCCTTTCCCCCCTCCGTGTTTACCTCCGTCCACCGCCTTGTCGCCGATCTCCATCGAGAAACTCGGGATCAAACCCGCAGAGCGCTTCAATCGCGTCGGCCCATCGCGCCTGCAGCTCGATCGGAGAAAAATGAGCAGCGCCGTCAGGCCTCCGGCTAGGAGAGCGGCTGCGGCGATCCCGAGTAGTACGTACAACCTGAGACCGAGCACCGCCGTCTTCTCCGCCAGAATGCCGCCGGAATTATGGCCTTCGGTGCCCATTCCGGTCAAATCGAGTCAATCAAGCTCAGTCTGAACGATAAGCTCTTCTAGTGAGAGAGGAAAATAGAGAGAGAGAGAGAGAAAGAGGGGCTCTTTCCCTCTGTGGGAGCGTTGGCGAGAGGAGATCAGGGGAGTGGGGAAGATTCATTGCCGGGAAAGCGACGTTATTTTCAGGGCGAGCCTATTTGTGTTATCGTGACGGGGACATGTATAGTTATTTGTTATTTATTTATTAGAAAATATTGGTGCCTGAATTACAATACAGAAAGAGGGCGCTTCCTTTAAAGTGTAATTACGAAATTGCCTCCGCGTTTCAAAAAACTTACTAGTTATTGCCATGATAGATCGGAGGGGTGATCTGACCGTAATGGCCTCCGGGTTGATGGCTGTCGGTAATTCTTTGCCGTAGCGTGACCGCACGGGTGATGGAAATAGGCCCCAGCCGCGAAAGAAAATCCCGGGATCGTCCAATTACGAGTATTCACGACGCCATGTGGTGACTTTCGCTATTCTCAAGAGTGGTTACCAGACCACTTCAATATATTCCGGCGATACCTTTACATTCCGAGTATAATACTCTCTTCCGGAAAATCGGTAGCTCGATTTTAATGTTTTGAAGAGTCGTGGGATAAACAGTAAATTATTTGAATGAAATCCAGTGCAGATAACAACACTTCCGATGATCCTCACCCAAAAATAGCGGGATCATGGGTTTGATCGCATGCACGATCATTGCGTCTGATCCCTCCGCGCATCGATCCCTTCACGCATAACGGATAAACCGCCGCGGACGCCGCCTCGCCAGGGTCGGGCGGTCGGCCTCCTCTCGGGGCGCTGGCCGCCCCTCCCATCGCCGCGCTGGGAGACGGCGCGCGGCCAAGGCGGCGGCCCCGGCAACCGCTCGCCCCCGGCCGCCGGCCGCCGGCCGAGCAAGCGACCGCGAGGGTCGCTCCCCCTCAGCCGCCGACCGCGGCCGGGAGAGAGGCCGCGCGGGAGGCTCTCCCTCGACCGCCGGCCGCGGCCGAGCGAGCGGCCGCGAGGGCCGTTCCCCCTCGGCCGCCGACTGTGGCCGAGAGCGCGGCCACGCGGGCGGCTCTCCCTCGGTCGCGGGCCGCAACCGAGCGAGCGGCCGCGAGGGCCGCTTCCCCTCAACCACGGGCCACGGCCGAGAGGGCGGCCGCACGGGCCGCTCTCCCTCGACCGCCGGCCGCGACCTAGCAAGCGGTCGCGCCGCCCATAGTCGAGGGAGCGGTCGCGCGGGCTGCTCTCTCCCCCGTCCTTCGGCGCGCGGCCAAGCAAACGGCCACGCCGTCCGCACCTCCTCGGCCGTCGTCGGCGGTCATCCCCTCGCCGGAGAATTCGGCGGCAAGTTCGTCGGCCGCCCGTGGAGTTTCGCCCCCTCCGTCCGATCATTTGGGGTCGTTCCCCGCCATCCGATCCGCGTGTAACCGTCCACTAACCACCGGTTTAGTGAGGAAATTTTATTAACAATTTAATAATTTATTTATGGTGCAAATAACGAGATTAATTATCGTAATTGCGCACCCCTAAATTATAGGGAAAATATTAATTTTTTTGTGGTTATGGCATGCGGATAGCCGCATAACCATCATAATCACCTTCTGAAGGCTATAAAAGGATATCAGGCCTACTCATTTCACACTTTTTTCCTCCGAGCCTTCTTCTTCCTCAAATCAAAGCTCTGTCGAATTCCTCCTACGAGTAGCACCCGAGCTGTACCCGAGCCAGGTACGAGCCAAGTTAAAGTCATCCGACGAGACCCAGTCTCTCAACTTCCAAGTGATCTCCGAAACCGCAAGTTCAAGCGCATTGCTCCCGCGTTCAGAATCAGCAGGACGCTCAACGATGCTCATCAACGCAAAGTGCAATTTGTAACAAACTCTCGGCGCTACGATCTGTCATTTGTTGTGTGTTAAGTGTTCTCTCACCCCCAAAATTGTAACGAGAGGTGGCTTGTCATCCTCAAATCCGCAAATAAACTGTAACAATCAGAAAATAGTGGACTTTGACCGGCACAGATCCGGTCACGTGATTTTTTTACCCGATTGAGGGGTTTTTCCACGATAAAGCTTTGTGTCTACGATCGACCTACTTCATCGACTGTGTGCGCGCTCGATCGTTCCGAGAGCTAAGGCGGTCCAGGTTATGCCGGTCTGATCGAGACGTCGAGTTAGACGGCAACAGTTTGACACCGTTTATGGGAACATGATTCCTAACATCCTCCAAAGATAGAACTTTCGACCCGACAGTATTCAAAGAATAGTTTCAATAGCGAAAAGAAGCGTCAAAACAACCGAAGTATCTATCCCAGGAGGATGCACTGAATAAGCCCGCTCCCATCCACTTGTGGATGTGCCCCTCGAAACAGAAACTGTTTTCACCCCAGTGACAGCATTGGAAGGACGAGTTCGACAAATGGAGGAGCAGCAGACTGAGATGCCCGCCCTGCTGGTACGCGGTAAAATGGCTTAAGCGCAAGTGCACGCGTCGCTCAAGTAATAAAGTGTGAGTGAGATCATTCCCACGGAGAAGTGATTACTTTAGTGCTTACAACTACTAGCTACCCGTTTCTTCAAATTCAAGCAGATCTAATGAAATGATTTAGAATAGTGATGAAAATACTAAACAGTGATTTAAACTAATTATACGAACTAAAGCGATACTTTTTATCAGTGGAGAGAGAAGTCTTGTATTTCAGATTTCCTATGTGAGTTTAAATGGTGCCAGAAATTAATATTTAATAAGAATGTTTGACCAAATTATCCTGCAACGATTTGAAAGAAGAAATCCTCATCTCTCGAATCTCGAAAATCTTAATATCCTATCATCTCCTAGTTATCTCTAACTTAGGAAGAATGAAAAAAATATTTTAAAGAGTAAAATCGGATTTGCTAGCAAGAGGAGGGAATCTCTTCATCTCTTCTTTACTATGGTGAACTTATGAGCAATTGTATTTCTCCTCTCTCAAATCTCGAAATACAACAGAAGGGTGAAATAAAAACACTTAGTTAAAGATCTACACCGCTCGTCTTTCGATTCTTGCGGTGACATAAGATAGTCTTCAACCTAAATTTTGCCTCTCATCTCTTGATTCTCGATGCAAAATAGAAGATGAAAACAAAACAAAGAATTTCTTTAATAAATTCAAAAGTTCCACAAAGAAGATTTTTGTCAAACAAACTTAGCATAAGAAAACTACACCATCAAAACAAACATAGTACTTTCTTCATACAAGACCGATGGAATTTAGTTCATGACTGCGGAAGAACACCACAAAATAAGAAAGATCTTACAGTACATGATGAAATGATTCAAAACAGTGCAGGAAATTGCTCTCCAAGTCAGCCTCAAACAGTCCTTCTCCAAGATCCGGTTTGCCCTAGTTCTTCCTCTCGAAGCGATCTCCCAAATGATGCTCTCAAGTTCCCCTCTCTAATGTGTTGAAGTATGAGACCGATCGGTCTGGCAGTCTAAGTCTGGCGAGTTGTAGACCGCGCGGTCTAGCGGTTACTCTTCAGCGGTTTGATTTCTAGGCTGTTGCTGTTTGTGGTCCGAGCGGTCTGGCAGTTTATCTCCGGTATCTTGGAGACCGGGCGGTCTAGCGGTCTCCTATTGCGGCTTGTTCTCTTCCTTCTGGTGTTGCCGAGCGGTTAGCCCATCTGTCTAACCGCTCGGCATGTTCGGTCTCTTTATTTCTAGTCACACAACTCTGTAAATTTTTTAGTCTCACATTATCTATTTGTACTCTCTCCTCTCTCCTCTATTCTATAAAAGAGAGGTCATAACTTTGTAAATCTCATCTTTTTGGATAATAAAACTTTCAATTATTCAAATTTCCAGCTGATTTTTAGTCGTCTGTTCACTACTTTCACATGGTATCAGAGCACTCGCTCGTTTCCACCTGATTCAATTTGCCTCTATCCGCGCAGTTTGTTCTGTCTTGTCCGCGCGGCTTGCCCTTCTCCTCATGTTCTTTGAGCCCTCTCTGTCCGCTCAACTTGACCGAGCGGCTTGTTCCTGTTCGCGCGCCCTGTTGCTGCCCCTCTGTGTGTGCGGCCTTTCTGCTCTTCCTCCTTCTCTATTCGCGACCTGTTTCTCGCGGCCTCTCTTCTCCTCTTCTTCTCGCGACCTCCTTTAGTCGCGCGACTTCCTCTCTTTCGCCCGAACTCTGTTTGTTCGCACGACCTGCCTTGCTTCGTGCGATCTCCTTTGTTCGCATGACTTCTTCCCCTCTGCTTTGTTCTGCTTCTCTAGTCTCGCGGCTTGGTCGTGGCTTCTCTGGCCGCTGGTGTGTTGGCGCATTGACCGTTGCGTTCTCCTTGATTGTCCGCCGCGGCTTTCCTTGAATCCATTGTGGTTTCTCTTGCTCTCGTGGTCTCTGTCTATTTGTCCGCTTGTTGCTTGTCGTCGCGATCTGTTCGTCTTTCCGCGGCCTGGACTTATTTCCGCTCTCTGCTTCATTTCTCTCTTCTAGTTCGCTCGAACCTTGTGTATGTTCGCGCGACTTCCTCGTTGTTCGCCCGGACTCTTTACAGTTTGCGTGACCTCTGTCCCTTTACTTTTTTATGCTTCCTGGTCGTGGCCCTTCTTGCCGCTGGTGGGTTGACACCGTGACCGTTGTAGCTTCTCTTAGCCCGCTGCGGTTTCTTTCTTTTGTCCGTGCGGCCTTCTCCCTGTCTATCCGCGCGACTTCTTTTCTACTCGCGCGGTTTCCGGAGTTTCTCTATAGACAATTCTGGTCTCTCCACCCCCATCATCTCTACCTCCTCCTCCTCTCGGCCGTCTGCCTCTGTGGCCACGACTTCAGGTAGTGCCCATGTCGTTACCCGAGGTAAGTGGCTGATTGACTCTGGTGCTACAAATCACATGACCGGCAATCCTCAATGCTTCTCTCTCCTAGAAATGCATGATCGGTTGCCCACAGTTCTTATTGCGGATGGTTCACCTTCCCCGGTTCATGAGATGGGCATGGTTCAAGTCACCCCGTCTCTTCGCTTGGCGGACACCCTCTATGTCCCAAAGTTCCCGTGCAATTTATTATCTGTTACTACTTTATGCAAGCAACTTTAGTGCTCTGTCTTATTCACTCCCACTTCTTGTTCTTTTCAGGACTCGAGGCAGCGGACGATTGGTACTGGGACTGAGAGTGGCGGTCTCTACTTCCTCGACAATGTTTCCGCTCTATCCGCCTTCTCCTCCTCTTCTACAGATCTGCTTCAATGGCATCTTCGCCTTGGACATCCTCCTCCTCGGATTCTTCGTCAGCTTCTGGCCCACTTACCTCCGACCAGTCCTCCGCTCAACTGTGATGCGTGTTAGCTTGGCAAGCATCACCGATCCTCCTTCCCTCCGAAGCAAGGCCGTGGATCTTCTCGCCCGTTTGATCTCATTCATTCTGATGTCTGGGTTACTGCTCCTACTCTTACCGTTGGTCGGGGTAGTTTTTACTTTGTAACCTTTATTGATGATTTCTCTAGATGTATCTGGGTGTATCTATTAAAAGATCTCTCTGAAATCTTTTCTGTATGACAATCCTTTTATTATATGATTAAAACTCAGTTTGATATTTCTATTAAAGTCTTTCGCTCTGATAATGCTAAGAAATATCTTAGTCATGAGTTTTCCTCTTTTTGTATGCAACATGGTCTTGTCCATCAGACCAGCTGTGTTTACATCTCCCAACAAAATGGGGTGGCGGAGCGTAAAAACCGTCATCTCCTCGATATCGCTCGCACTCTCATGACGCAAATACAGGTGGATCGCTCTTACTGGGGCTATGCTGTTCTCCTCGCCTGCTATTTCATCAATCGTATTCCCTCTACGGTTCTCCACGGCCAGACCCCTTTCTCCATCCTCTACCCAGGCAAGGAACCATTTCCTCTCCCTCTCCGTATCTTTGGATGTATGACTTTTGTGCATGCTCCGTCCGCTACCCGCGACAAGCTTTCCCCCCGTTCCACCAAGTGTGTCCTTTTGGGGTTACTCGACTACTCAAAAAGGCTATTGTTGCTTTGACCCCGTTCTGCGCAAGCAGTTTGTCTCCGCGGACGTGACCTTCTTCGAAAATGCGTCCTACTTCTCTCCTCAATCCCCTCTTCCTCCTGATGTATCTGACTCTCCACCATCTCTCTCTGTTCCTTCCACGCATATCGACGTCTCCACTCCTTTCTCATCTCCTCCGTCTCTTCCTCTCTCCATTATACCCCCTCCACCTTCACCCTCTTCTCCGCAGCCGTCTCTCTCCAGTCCCGGGCCAGCTTTCTCCGCCACGGACGCTCCGGTCACTGAGGCATGATTTGACCTAGATCTTCCCACTGCTCTTCGCAAAGGGGTGCGGGTGTGTACCCAGCACCCGCTTGCGGTAGTTGTTTCCTATGATCGGCTTACTCCCTCTCGCAGGTGTTTTGCTTTGGCTATCTCGGCTACAACCACTCCCCGCACCTACCAGGAGGCTCTTGTTATTCCTCATTGGAAATCTGACATAGATGAGGAAATCGCCACTCTTACTGAACGGGGTACCTGTACCCTTGTTCCTCCGCTAGTGGGTACTGATGTGGTCGGCTGTCGCTGGGTGTTTGTTGTGAAGTTTTGCCCAGATGGCACTGTGGAGCGCTACAAGGCCTGGCTGGTGGCCAAAGGCTTTACTCAGACTTATGGGGTTGACTAGTTTGATACTTTCTCTCCGGTTGCTCGCCTCAGTACCATCCGGGTTCTTCTCTCTGTGGCTGTCAATAGGGATTGGACTATTTCCCAACTTGATGTCAAGAATGCCTTTCTCTATGAGGATCTTCAGGAGGACTTCTACATGGAGCAACCTCCTGGGTATGTTGCTCAGGGGGATACACGAGTATGCCAGTTGAAGAAGGCCATTTATGGCCTAAAACAGAGCCCTCGCGCATGGTTCGACAAGTTCAGTGGCATTGTGGCTGCCATCGGCTTTGCAAGAAGTTCGGCCGATCACTCCTTGTTTATTTGCAAAACCGCATCAGGACTGGTGATTTTGGCGGTGTATGTGGATGATATTCTTCTTACCGGCGATGATCAGGCTGGGGTGTACTTGACAAAGAAACACCTCCGTCAACACCTGGTCACGAAGGATATGGGCTCCCCGAAATACTTTTTGGGGATAGAAATCTCTCGGAAGACCAACTCGTTGGTTCTCTCCCAACGGAAGTATGCTCTTGATCTTCTACGAGATGCAGGATTGACTGGTATGAAACCGGCCCGGTATCCCATGGCTACTGGAGAAGACAAAACATGGACAGATGACTCGCCTCTTCTATCCGATGTCACGAGTTACAGACGTCTGGTGGGCAAACTCATTTATCTCACGGTGATCAGACTCAACATCGCCTATATTGTAGACAAGGTTAGTCAATTCATGCAAGCTCCTAAGGAATGTCATCTTCAGTCTGCCTTGAAGATATTAGAGTATGTCAAAGCAGTACCAGGAAAATGGCTACTCTTTCAGAATAATGGTCATCTGAGGGTTGAATCCTACTCATATTCAAGCTATGCGGATGATAAAGGTGGCCGTAAATCTACATCTGGTTTTTGCACATTCGTCGGAGGAAATCTTGTTAGCTGGAAGAGCAATAAGCAGTCTGTTGTCTCCAGGTCCAGTGCAGAAGCTGAATATCGAAGTATGGCGTCAACCACGTGTGAGTTAAAATAGTTGCGTGCTCTCATGCTTGACCTAGGAGAGGTCTACGACTATCATCTTCCTATGTTCTGTGATAACAAGGTCGCTATATACATATCCAAAAATTCGGTCCGCCATGAAAGAACGAAACATATAGAAGTCGACTGTCATTTCATTAGGGAAGAGGTCTTGAAGAGACAAATTTGCTCTCTGTTTATCACCTCCGACAAAGAGTTGACGGATATCTTCACCAAGCCGGTTTCTACTTCCTTCTTCCACATTTGTGACAAGCTGGGCATGATTGATATATATGCTCCAGCTTGAGGGGGAGTGTTATAGTATGAGACCGATCAGTCTGGCGGTCTAAGTCTAGCGGGTTGTAGACCGCGCGGTCTAGCGGTTAATCTCCAGCGGTTTGATTTCCAGACTGTTGTTGTTTGTGGTCCGAGCGGTCTGACGGTTTATCTCTGGCATCTTGGAGACCGGGCGGTCTAGCGGTCTCCTACTACGGCTTGTTCTCTTCCTTCTGGTGTTGCCGAGCGGTTAGCCCATCTGTCTAACCGCTCGGCCTGTTCGGTCTCTTTATTTCTAGCTGCACAGCTCTGTAAATTTTTTAGTCCCACATTATCTATTTGTACTCTCTCCTCTCTCCTCCATTCTATAAAAGGGAGGTTATACCTTTGTAAATCTTATCTTTTTTGATAATAAAATTTTCAATTATTCAAATTTTTGGCTTGTTTTTAGTCGCTTGTTCGCTACTTTCACATAATGATAATCCAAATCTCCCCATATAGTATGAGATTATACTCTTAAAAACGTACAATCCTCTACCAAAAGTTGCATTTTTTCAATTTTAATTTTGGCGTAAAATTCGAATTTAATAATCAAAATCAATCCAACAGTTGTTGCAATAACTTTTTCAGATTGTTGCAACAATCTGCTCAGTCCAAAAATAATTCCAGCTTTGCTTCTCCGGATCGATTTCTTCAACATTTATAACAAGAAAACAATGGAAAATTAGATATATTAACCACAAATAAAGTAAATATAAATTTACTCATATTTTTCCTTATTTAATTCATTTGTTTCCCAATATAATGATTATTAAATCAAAATGACGTACTAGATAACTTCTTTTTGAGAAGTTATCACACCTCCGCACTTAAACATTTGTTAGTCCCTAACAAAGACATTTCATAACAATAGGATGAGTGAAGAAGTAATAAGATATGAACTCAAATGATCTTTAGTTCTTGAAAACAAATTAATTACGGCATACTCAAGAAACTCGCTTAACGCAACTACTTATCAATCTATGAGAGCTCATTCATTCACAAATCCATTAGTTAGATGGAAGATAAAGCTCAAACAAGTATCCTAGTGCGGTGCGTTCTTTTCTTTAAAAAATAGTTTACTTCCATGCAAAATTTTATCTTGAACCTCTGCATTTTATTGGAAAGGATAAGAATATGCTAAGTCTGCGATTTAACCTCTACAAGAGTTAGTAGTTCAAATAAAAGTCGGATAGTTTTGGCTTGGTTCAGAATTTATGGATAACTTTGAAAATAGTATGATGACCTCTAGTGAGTATCCTTAATAATTCACCATGTTATGGGGTTGTGCATCATTTTTTTTACACTCTATTCATAGTATGGATCATTCTAAGTATAAGTGCACATACCCGGGCCACATATCACTATGATGTTTCAACCATATTTTTTTTCTTCTCTTTTTTTAAAAAAAATCATAGTTCTGATCATTCTAAGTATGCATTCACATACCTAGGCCGCATATCACTATGACGTAAATTCTTTTTCCCATTTTTTATCATAATTGGAATCATTCCAAGTATGTAGACATATACCTAAGCCACATATCACTATGAAATTTAACCTTTTTTACGAGAAATTCGACACCCATAAATGACTTACTTACTAAGGTACAACTAGTAGGAACAAATGACATGTAAGCATGGAATAATGTGTATGAAAAAGTTCAAGCTCTAAAATTTTAGTGGATGATCAAAATGAAATACTATCTAAGCTCATGTCTAGGCTTACATCATGGACTTAGTTCTTGCTCATCCCTTCCCGTTATTTTAAAGGTAAATATCACAATATTTCATTGAAAGTAAACAAATATTTTGTATAAAAATAAATAAATGCTTGAGCGAGTTTTATCAGAAAAAAAATCTTACTAACTTCAAATTTATAGAATGAACTCTTTAAATTGTTCAGCCATACCAATTAATTATCATTGAATATGTCACCCCCACCTCCATACTTAAGTCCTTTGCTAGACCCTAGTAAAGATATCTTTTTATCATGAAGATACTTTAAGTTATTTTTACTAATAAGTAAATAATTATAAGGTAGAAAGAAACTTGAAATTTAAATAACTCCCTTGTATTGGATGTGATGAAGTGGTTATCTATTGCTTCTTTTGCTTCTTCATGATGTACTCAGATTATTCTCCTCATACAATAAACCTCAACAACCTAGTCATTTAGTCCAGCCTGCATAACTTTCATCCTCAAAGTGCACATGACAATTGGCATGAGATCTATTTGTGTTAAAATAGATGAGTATAATAAAAACCCACATAACTATAGCATACGTGCACGATGACTATCATTCCATAAGATTTAATTCAGAAAATGATAGTTGTCATAAAATAAATAACATTAAGACTAAGAAATATTGGGGCCTAAATAGTTCGTCATCCTATAAAATTTTTAAGTTAGTGCAACACAGACGACACAAGAGTACAATTCTCAACAAAATAAATGAGACAAAGCATGATACATATAGCATATTTAAATACTCAATTTCAGATCAGTGTCAGAACAATATAAAAAAATGATAGTATGTAGCATCATACAACATCAAAATCATATAAGTGAAGCATAAAATATACTATCTAAGGTGTCACATCACATCATATATATCACCAAAACATATTCTAGAGAATCACATAGTCAAATATATTCTAGAGTAAAATGTAAATCTAACGATGCAAAAGTAAAGCTAGATAGAAGATAATCCTACTCGTCCTCCTCTTCGTTGTCTTCTACGTCATCGTCGTCTTCTTCATCTTCCTCTCCTGCAGCAACCTCTGTCGGATCAACTCTGGTCCGGTCCGAAGTTAGAAGGTATCCCTCGTCGTCGAACTGCCCCACCATCCTAAAGCTTGGCTCTGACACTGGAATCTTTGCTTTCTCCATAATCTTGCGAAGATTCGAATGAATGTTCGTAAACTGCTCCTTCTCGTAGAGATGCTGACATCGTTGATATGCCTTAATATATTCAATCTGCTCCATCATAATATCTGGATCGGTACCTCGATCCGCCACTGGAATCTCAATATGAAAGGGGTCAACTGATGGTGGCCTAGCGGATTGATCAGCTCCTATGATTCTCAATAATTCCTGCTTCCTTGAGGTTCCCGCGGCTACTTTTACATTTACCTCGACCACTATTTCAGTGATGTGGCGTTTCACCTGCGTAATCATGTCATCTTCATCCTCCACCACTCCTGCACTGCGGCATAATTCTGTGATGAGGGTAGGGAACCACAGTTTTCTTACCTTCTCTTCCTTAACTTTTTACATTAACTGCGCAGAGATGATTTTGCTTATGTTGAGCCTTATCCCCCTCATGATGCAGTAGATAAGAACCAAATCCTCAAGGGCTACACTATTTGGATGTTTTGTGGGCATGATACTTGCATTAATAAAGAGAAGTCACACCTTTTCCTCCCGATTTAGACATGTTGCCTTTAGCGTTTTTTGTGCCTTGCTAGACCAAACAGGCTCTGGTGTACAGTACACTACTGTAGCCATCTCCCTTGGGGTCACATTAGTTAAAATGGTGGTGTAATCAGCTTGCTCCATGTCATCCAAATCAAACATAGCACATATTTTGCCCGCAGAGAACTCAACTTCAACCCCCCTTATGAAATGGCTTAAGCGCAAGTGTACGCATCGCTCAAGTAATAAAGTGTGAGTGAGATCATTCCCACGGAGAAGTGATTACTTTAGTGCTTACAACTACTATCTACCCGGTTTCTTTAAATTCAAGCAGATCTAATGAAATGATTTAGAATAATGATAAAAATACTAAACAGTAATTTAAACTAATTATACGAACTAAAGAGATACTTTTTATCAGTTGAGAGATAAGTCTTGTATTTCAGATATCCTATGTGAGTTGAAATGGTGCCTGAAATTAATATTTAATAAGAATGTTTGACCAAATTATCCTGCAACGATTTGAAAGAAGAAATCATCATCTCTCGAATCTCGGAAATCTTAATATCCTATCATCCCCTAGTTATCTCTAACTTAGGAAGAATGAAAAAAATATTTTAAAGAGTAAAATCGGATTTGCTAGCAAGAGGAGGGAGTCTCTTTCTCTCTTCTTTACTATGGTGAATTTATGAGCAATTGCATTTCTCCTCTCTCAAATCTCGAAATACAACAGAAGGGTGAAATAAAAACACTTAGTTAAAGATCTACACCGCTCGTCTTTCGATTCTTGCGGTGATATAAGATAGTCTTCAACCTAAATTTTGCCTCTCATCTCTCGAATCTCGATGCAAAATAGAAGATGAAAACAAAACAAAGAGTTTCTTTAATAAATTCAAAAGTTTCACAAAGAAGATTTTTGTCAAACAAACTTAGCATAAGAAAACTACACCATCAAAACAAACATAGTACTTTCTTCATACAAGATCGATGGAATTTAGTTCATGACTGCGGAAGAACACCACAAAATAAGAAAGATTTTATAGCACATGATGAAAGGATTCAAAATAGTACAGGAAATTGCTCTCCAAGTCATCCCCAAGCAGTCCTTCTCCAAGATCCGGTTTGCCCTAGTTCCTCCTCTCCAAGTGATCTCCCAAATGATGCTCTCAAGTTCCCCTCTCTAATGATAATCCAAATCTCCCCATATGGTATAAGATTATACTCTTAAAAACGTACAACCCTCTACCAAAAGTTGCATCTTTTCAATTTTCATTTTGGCATAAAATTCGAATTTAATAATCAAAATCCGTCCAGCAGTTGTTGCAACAACTTTTTTAGGTTATTGCAACAACCTGCGTAGTCCAAAAACAATTCCAGCTTTGCTTCTCCAGATCGATTTCTTCAGCATTTCTAGCAAGAAAACAATGAAAAATTAGACATATTAACCACAAATAAAGTAAATATAAATTTACTCATATTTTTCCTTGTTTAATTCATTTGTTTCTCAATACAATGATTATTAAATAAAAATGACGTACTAGATAACTTCTTTTTGAGAAGTTATCACCTGCTCAGAAATATGGGAGCGCCTCCCACACCAGCCAATCCCCGCCTTTACCAAACCATGAACTAGCGCAATGAGCTCCGCGAAGAGCATAAGTGTTAGAAGAACTCTCCAATGCCGCTAGTTCCACTCACCCGATCCTCAGGGGAACCGGAACTGGTCTTCACAACTGCACCCCGGATGACGAACCCCGACTATCGCCGCGCGAAAGATTCACTCGAGAAGAAATACGAGAAGTAATCGCCGAGGAATACAGATAGGCTGACCGTCGAGATATTCTCACCCGCCGACCACTCCACCAAGGCTCTCCACTTGCGCCTCCGGTGTTGGCCCATCCAATCCCGCATGACTTCAAACTACCGAATATCGAAACGTTCGATGGAATAGACGATCCGTTAGAACACATCAACCACTTTACTACGATCATAAGGATCTAAAATGCGCCAGACCAGCTGCTCTGCCAAGTCTTCCCAGCCACTCTCAAAGACCAAGCTCAGACCTAATTCCATTCCCTGAGGGAAGGAATTATCGCAAACTTCACAGAACTGATAAGACAATTCGTCGACCAGTTCATTGCCTGTAAGACCCCTTTTTTTTTTTTTTTTTTAAAACCCGGGGTCTTATGCCCAGAACCGCCGCTCTGCGGTGACACCTTCGCACACGGGAAGGTAGTCACTACAACGCGCCGATTCTGCCGGCCTTTTCGATCACAATCAAGTAGCAAGTAGAACAGTAAAGAGAAATGCAGTCCACAATAGAAGTAAATCACATATAATATAAATAAGCTCCACGAGGGGAGTGTCCACAGAAATAACATCAGAGTAATGAAAGTAATAAAGGGCTTATGCCCGGTACATCAGAGTTCCTCACTACAAGATCACTCATGCTGAAAATAAACTAACACTCGTACTAAAGATCGGGACTCACAGTCCCTGCAGTCTGGACTCCGGTGCTAGATTGCCCCATCTCCAAGTGCACGGACCTCCGAGGCTGCTCCTCCGTGCTGCGCTCCGCGTTCCCCTGTAATGGTGTTCGGTCGCCTGTCAGTCAAAAAGACTAAGTCCTATCGTCCCCCACCCCTTCCCCCATGCTCTAAGGCACCGAGCGGAGAGGAAGAAAGGGGAGGACATGATTGTGGAGAGTATTTCAAGCAGATGACGGTGGACCTAACTAACAGTTGTGTATTGAGGGGGCAATTAATAATGTTGTAACAGGCCAAAGAATACAGTAAGATAAATAAAGTAATTTAAACCTCCACTTATGCGAGTACACATAAGCAAGGGATCTTTTGCAAGGCTCCCATCGTATAAAGTGTCCCATACCACTTATACGTTGGGGTGTCGGTTATCAAACAGCAGCATATATATATATATATTGAAATTAACCTTTGACTTATAAACTTGCCCACACAAGCTTATAGACCAAGGGGTCGTTTTGCAAGTCCTAAAGTATATGCGTCCCATTCCACTTATACTTTAGGTGTCAAGATTGTTATGAATGATTATGATATGCAGCTATATGGTGGGTATGTTATGTCATGCAGTGCAACTCACTCACCCAACTTTGTGTACACAAACCTTTAGTTCCCCCTTTCTGGAGATAACTCCCAGGATACTCCCGTAGTGGCAGACGGAAGCGGTGGGTTGGGCCTCGCCCACCTCAAAACCAGTAAAAGCACTACTGGTCTGACCTATCGTACGCTCACACCTGGTGCACGAGGCGGACTCCTGCGTACTTTGCCGACTGGTCCGCCGGACTTAACCTTTGGCAAGGTGCTACCCACCTTGCCGAGTCAACGATATCGGTGTCGGTGCAATCGATCTCCCCGATACCGAAGACCCACCACCTTTTCCTTCCTATCTATGCACATGCAACGATTATAGTATAAGCAGTAAAAAGGTAAAAGCTCCCGGACAAGTCCGTCCGGCTCAACCACAAACCGAGACTAAGCTCCCCGGACTAAACCGTCCGGCTCAATTCCAAACCTCATCCCTTGAGCACCGCGGGATGGCGCCCCCTTGAACACCTCGGGACGACTTAACCATTACCAACCCTAACTAATGAGTGTGTGCAATGTGAATCCCTATTAGGCTAATTACTCTTTCGTTTGTTTTAAGATTTACGTTAGCCCAGGACTGCCCCCGGCATACCCCGTGAAGGGCTCTCAAAGGGCACTAGGAACCAAGACGGCGGCATTACGGCCCGAAGTTCCCTTTCGCAAGGCACTTATTATTATTGGTTGTTTTTCCCTTCCCCGTTCCCTCTATAAATTGCATCAAACTAAACCTAGGGTGGGTTTGACTCTTCACTCTTACGGGGACGGCGATCTTTCGTCGGACCCGCGCACCTTCTAACACTTACTGACTCGATTCTCACCAGATCTTGAAACCTCCTTAGGTGATCCATTCTCTTCTAGGAATCCACCAACATGACCTATCCTTAAGTCAACACAACCTAACCCTGTTTACACATTTCCTCATGGTTATTATCTACTGACCAACCTGTACTATATGATGTTCATGAAAACTCGACTCCTACTTTTCAACCAAATACCTCAGATTATTTATCGGGGGTCTATCCTAACAGGATTTGCCTAAATCCAAAGCATTAAATATTTTTCTAATAAATCAGATAATTTATTTATTTATTCTTAAGGGCCTAATATCATCATTTGAACATGAGATATGTCATTTTAGTTGATTCAAAACATCAAAGTTCTATGGTAAATACTAGTAGGCCTAAGTATCTATTTTTTCAAGGTTTGATAATTTACACTGATGCCCAAGGGGCCTAAATATAATTTAGTAATAAAATCATCTAGTTCTTGTTTATTGAAGCATCTATATAAAATATTCCTCCAAAAATCTTGAAATAATTACAGGGTGCTGGTATGATATTAAAAACAACATTTACAGAATTCCATATTTTTCTTGCTGGAAATTAAATTATAATAAATCATTTACTAATTAACAATCTAACCGGCTTTGAGAATCAAGTACTATAACAGCAACCCTAAAAATTCTTAAATAATTCTCAGTGCTATACAAGAGCCTAAAAACCTTAAATTCCAGATCTCATAATTTTCCAGCAATTTAACAAGCCCTAATTTATTTTTACAATCTAAAGCCCATATTAAAAGATTGTGAATGAACCTCTACAAACTCTCAACATGAAGTTCTATAAAAATTCAGGAATCAATGTTCTAATCAGCAAGATCTAAATCCAGAATTTTAACTGATTTTAATTAAATTAAAGCCACCAAACAATTGAAAACAACAAATCGGCTAATAATCATTTAACACATGAAGTATAACTTTTATTGATCATAAAATTCCAGGAAAATTACCATGTGTCTAGAACACTCTAAAACTCACTCTACTCAAGTTTCATAGCTTTTAGATGAGTTAAATTACTGTTTTGACCCTAAAGGCCCTTCTACCCTAAAATTAGGGTTTAGGATTTGAGGTACCTAGCTACCTCAAAATTCTCTAAGATTATAACCAGAGGGTTAAATATTCATTAACCACCTCTCCACCAAATATCAAGGCCATACAAGAGCATTTGCCCCTATGTCCTTCACAAACCCCCAAAAGTCCTCACTTTGGGTTTGTACCTGGGCCCTAGGGTAAATCCACCCTAACACATCTCCTTTGCTCCCCAAAGGTTCTTAGGATCATCCTAACCCATTGGTCACAACTTCAACCTCTGTTGAGGTGAGTTGACCACCCAATTGCCACAAGTCCCCTTTTTCCCATATTACCCTTCCCTAGGACCAAACTAGGGCTTGGTGGTTTCCTATTCAAAACTCAACCAAATGTGTTGAGATTTAATACATACCTAGATATATGTAGCAGGGACACCTCACCAAAAATTGGGAGGGTATGGAGGTCATTTGACCCTTCAATTTCCTAACCCTAGCTTTTCTAGGTTTAGGGCAGAACCCTAAGTTACCCTATTCCAAATGGCCTCCAATTTTTATAGGAGCTAGGTTTAGGTTATATTAAGCCCCTGTCCAAAATTCAAAGGATTTGGACCAAGGGTTAAGTGTGGGGATCCATCTTAAAATCTGCCCTACATATAGGACCTACCCTAGGAAAATGGCCCTACAGGTCTGTAGCCTTGTCCTATATTTTTCCATTACATATCAAACTGTAGATATTGAGATTGCCTACAAGTTTCTTGTTGGATACTTCTCCTGAAAACATCTAGGGGTGCCCTAAACTTCACCTACAGTGAACTGCCCTAACTTGTAGGGTATACCTCTCACTAAGAAGCCTCTACAGGACAGTCCACTCATCCATATTTTTCCTATCACATATCAAACTGTAGGTATTTGAAATACCTACAACTTCTCTGATGGTCATATCCCCTGAAAATCCCTAGGGGTGCCCTAAAATTCTCCTACAGTGAACTGCCCTAACTTGTAGGGTATACCTCTCACTAAAAAGCCTCTACAGGACAGTCCACTCATCCATATTTTTCCTATCACATATCAAACTGTAGGTATTTGAAATACCTACAACTTCTCTGATGGTCACATCCCCTGAAAATCCCTAGGGGTGCCCTAAAATTCTCCTACAGTGATCTGCCCTAGCTTGTAGGGTATACCTCTCACTAAAAAGCCTCTACAGGACAGTCCACTCATCCATATTTTTCCTATCACATATCAAACTGTAGGTATTTGAAATACCTACAACTTCTCTGATGGTCACATCCCCTGAAAATCCCTAGGGGTGCCCTAAAATTCTCCTACAGTGATCTGCCCTAGCTTGTAGGGTATAGCCTTCACTAAAAAGTCTCTACAGGTCAGCCTACTCATCCAAATTTTTCCTATCACATATCAAAATGTAGGTATTCAAAATACCTACAACATTTATGTTGACCAGTTTTGATGAATATACCTCCAAGGGACCTAAATAAATTTCACAAGGGTTCTGCCCTATTTATTAGGACACACCTATATTCAAATGACTCTACAGGGCAGAGTTCTCTACCAAATTTTTCCCACCACATATCAAACTGTAGGTAATTAAAATGTCTACAACTTTCATGTTATACACTTTTTCAGTAGGTGCCCATAAGGGGCCTAAAATTCAATTGCAGTAAAACTGTAATAAATAAATACAGAAAATAGGAATATAAAAGAATTAAATCCCCTGCACGCATCTTGAAGCAGAATCAAGGGTTGCTGTACTTCGTCCCCATGCAGGCGGCGGTTTGAACCCGAAAACTGGGCTGGTTGCGGGGCATTTCCCGGCCAGTAGGGGCGGCGCCACCACCGGGGATTCACTCCTATATGTCCCCGGTGGTGGGGGCTGGCCTTGTCGGCGGTTAGGGCGGCCGGAGGTGGCGGCGCCGCCCTACCCGAGCCCACCAAAACTCCATTAAAAATGGTGTTTTTTTCTTGGTTTGCACTCCACCCGACCGGCTTACTCGAGCCCGACCTCTACCCTAACGAGTCTAGGATCTAAACACAAGAGAAAGAGAGGGGGAGGACCTGAGTTCGGGCATGGATGCGGGTTGAGCGGCGCGACGTCATGGTGGCGGCGGTGGCGGCGTTTCTCCTCCTTGGTGGCTCCGGCAAGGCTCTCTCCTCCTGCTCTGATTTCGAAAACAATCTCCCCTCTCTCCTAAGTGAGCATATATAAGAGGAGAGGGGAGGGGGGGGGGCGGTTTTCATCAAGGGGCAAGTGCCTCTTCATGAAAAGGTTGGGAGGAGAGAGAGAGGGGTGGAGCCACCCCTTGGTGGCCGGGAAACGGTTGGGGGGAAGAGATGTCAGCCACTAGGTGGCTGTGGGCCCCTCTTTGGCTGACCCCATGCCTCCTCACACTTCAAAACACCCACTCACCTCTCCACCACCTTTTCTCTCTCCTAAATATATCAAAATTCTCACTTCTTTCTCTCTCCTAGTCACCCTCACGATTTCTTCTCCCTAAAAGCCTAAAGGCAGCCCATAATTAATATTAATACCTCATAATTCAAAAGAGAATGGAGGCTCTCCCTTTCACCAAAAAAAATAATCCTCTTTTCTCACTTTCTCTCTCCTATATTACTCTTCCAAAAATTGACCTAACCCTCTCTCCTAGTCACCATGTTGACTAGCCTAGGGTTTAGGCTATAGGCAGCCATATTATCCCTTACTATTACCTCATGAGCCTACATGAGGGCTTGAGCTTGAGTTAACCTAATTGAACCAGGTTTGACTTGATTTGGGCTTAGGGTTGACTTGGTCAACTTGACCTTTTGGGTCACCATCAAAGGACTCCTAGTGACCCATTGACCTCCTCTAAGGCCTAGGTATGGTTAAGTAGGGTGGGTTTGACATAATGAGGGTGAATTGTCTCAAAGGAAGGTCACCTTGGCCTAACTAGGGCTTGAGTTGACTTGGGTCAACTTAGCCACCAGATTTGCCCCCAATGGGTCTTGGTGACCCATTGATCTCATAATAGGTCTAGGAATGCCTTGGAGTCAGATTGAACTCACCAGGCCACCAAAAATTAGGGTTTTAAGATTTTACTATTTGCAGCCCAAGTGAGCCTCAACTAGTCATTTGGTTTCCTAGACTCACTAAGGACTTGCCAAGACTGAGTCATGCTCAAAGCCACACCTAGGGGGGGTCTGATTTGAAAAAGGGATGTTACAAATGCCAATAAACAAAACAAAAATTTCGTCCCCGAAATTAAAGTTAAGTCTATGGAAGCTTTTCTACCGAGTTATCTTAAGCTTGTAACATCCATGTTGGTTGAATTGCTTAGCCAAAGTTAATACGCAAGGGCTAGCCCCAATAAACAAAAGACTAGCCTCTAACTTTAGAAGATTCTACTAGTAAGACAAAAAGAAAACAAATAAAATCTCTTGAGGAGTTAGGAGATGCACCTGACTAAATAACTCTGGGTACTTCTCCCGCATCAGGTCCTCGGGTTCCCAAGTATGCTCCTCTTGCCCGTGGTTCCTCCACAGGACCTTGACTAGCGGGATCTTCTTGCGGCGCAAGACCCGTATCCCCCTGTCGTCAATCCGTATCGGCTCCAATTGCACGGATCGGTCTGGAGCTACCGGCCCATCCGGGGCCGTAATCTGCAACTCCTGGCGTAGTAGAGCCCTCCTGAGCGAAGATACGTGGAAGACGTCGTGTAAGCCGGCCAGCTCCGGTGACAGCTCCAACCGGTAAGCTAAGGGGCCGATCCGCTCCAGGATCCGGAAGGGCCCCATGTACCTCGGACTGAGCTTCTTCCGCTGACCTCGCACTCGTGAAACTCCATGCATCGGCCGAATCTTCAAGAACACCCGATCCCCGATCTGGAACTCCACCTGACGATGCCGAGCGTCATAATACTTGGCCTGTCTGCTCTGCGCCTCTAACATCCGATCCCGGATCAGTCTGACCTGAGCCTCGGTGTCTTCCACGAACTCTGAATCTAGAATCTTCGGGTCCTCATCCTGTAGCCAAGATAACGGTGTCCTGCACCGTCTCCCATATAAAGCCTCGTAAGGGGCCATCCGTATGCTGGACTGATAGCTATTGTTATACGAGAACTCTACCAACGGCAACATCCGCTCCCAGGGCTCTCCACGATCCACAATGCACAGTCTCAGTAAGTCCTCCAGTGTCCTGTTGGTACGCTCCGTCTGCCCGTCAGTCTGGGGATGGAAGGCCGTACTGAAGGTCAGTCGGGAGCCGAGGTAAGCCTGCACTGATCTCCACTCTCTAGATGTAAACCGACCATCTCGATCTGATACAATCGTCCGGGGCACGCCATGATAACGGACAAACTGCTCCACAAACTTCCGAACCAAAACTCCAACCGAGTCATCCTTCCTGATCGGGATGAATCTAGCCACCTTCGTCAGCCGGTCAACGATTACCCAGATAGAATCGTTTCCCGTGCGTGAACGAGGGAGGCCATGGATGAAGTCCATCGCGATATCATCAAACTTCCATTCCGGCACTGGGAGTGGCTGCAGCAGACCAGCGGGGTGTCTGCACTCTGCCTTCACTAACTGGCATGCCTCGCAGTGGGTCACGAAATAAGTGATGTCCTTCTTCATGCCCGGCCAGTAGAGTGTCTTCTTCAAATTCGCCGTCATCTTCGTAATCCCGGGATGTATAGAGTATCGGCTATGATGAGCCTCTGCCATAATGTCTTCCCGAATCTGCCCTCCATCCGGTATGTAAGTCCGACCCTTGAAGCACAACAGACCACCTCGCATCGAATAGTCCCCAGCTGAGCCTGCCTCTATGGCCCTGAAAATCGGCTCCAATTTGGCATCCTGCCTCTGCCAATCTCTAACTCTGTCATGAATAGTGTCGGTGGCGCTCGTCGCAGCTAAATACTCCCTATACAGATCGGTGTCTTCGGACGATACCAAGGTGATGTGCATATCTTCAAAGCTCCGCAATATCTCTAACGACAAGACCTGGGGCCCTGCTCCTGAAGTAGTAGCTCTCCGGCTCAGAGCATCGGCTACCACGTTTGCCTTACCCGGATGGTAGTGCATCTCATACTGATAGTCTGCCAGGAACTCCACCCATCTCCGCTGTCTAATGTTCAGTTCCTTCTGCGTATCCACATACTTCAGATTTTTATGATCTGAAAATATGTCGCAGTGAACTCCGTAGAGATAATGGCGCCAGACCTTCAGCGCAAAAATAACCGCACCCAACTCCAGATCGTGCACTGGGTAGTTTTGTTCATGCTTCTTTAGCTGGCGTGAAGCGTAAGCAATAACATGCCCATTCTGCATCAGAACAGCTCCCAAGCCCTGGTAGGAGGCATCTGTATACACCTGGAATCCTTCTTTCCCCGAAGGGAGAGTCAGTATAGGAGCCGAGGTAAGTCTCTCCTTCAACTCTTGAAAAGCTGCCTCGCATTTCGGGGTCCACACAAAAGGTGTCTCCTTCCTCGTCAAAGATGTGAGAGGGAGTGCAAGACTAGAAAATCCTTCTACGAACTTCCGGTAGTAACCGGCAAGTCCTAAGAAGCTCCGAACATCTGTAGCTGTCTTCAATTGTGGCCAATCTCGGACTGCTTGAACTTTTGCTGGATCCACTGCCAACCCAGCTCCACTGATAACATGACCCAAAAAGGCCACCTCCTTCAACCAAAACTGACACTTGCTGAATTTTGCGTACAACTGATTCTCTCGCAATCTCTGTAGTGTCAATGCCAAATGCCTCGAGTGCTCCTCTTCCGTCCGAGAGTAAATGAGAATGTCATCAATAAAAACGATGACAAACACATCCAAGTAAGACTCGAAAACCTGGTTCATGAGAGTCATGAACGCTGATGGTGCATTCGTGAGCCCAAAGGGCATCACGGTAAACTCGTATAGACCATATCTGCTACTAAAAGCGGTCTTCGGGATGTCCTCTTCTCGGATCCGTAACTGGTAGTAGCCCGATCTCAAATCCAGCTTCGAGAAGAAGTGAGATCCCTCCAGCTGGTCGAATAGCTCGTCTATCCTTGGTAACGGATAAGTATTTCGGACCGTCAGTCGATTCAAGGCCCGGTAATCTATGCACAGTCTAAGTGTCCCATCCTTCTTCTTGACGAACAATACAGGGGCTCCCCATGGCGAGGAACTTGGCCGGACATAACCGGCTTCCACCAGCTCCTGTAATTGGCTCCGGAATTCCACCAGCTCCTTTGGGGCCATCCGGTAGGGGGCTCTAGATGCTGGCTTAGCCCCTGGCACCAGCAAAATCTGAAAGTCCTGCTCCCTGTGCGGGGGTAGCCCCGGTAACTTCTCGGGAAAAACATCCTCGAAATCTCGCACAACAGGAATCTCCGCTACAGGAACATTGGCCTCCGCCATCTCGAATAAAACCTGGTAAATCTCGTCGCCCTGTATATGGGCCTTGACGGCCTGAATAGATGACAAAAATGAAAAGGAGGCATGTCTTATACCTTCTATTACGACGGAAGAATCTCCATGCCTCAGAATAATCTTCTTGGCCACGCAGTCAATTAGGGCATGGTTCCAATATAACCATGACATGCCCAAAATCAAATCATATGAAGGCATCCTCAGGATTGCGGCTGGTGCCTCGAATGCTTTCCCGCCAATTTGTGCCTCCATGTTGCAATGCGCAGTGGTGTGTAGCTCGGACCCGTCAGCTAGTCGTACCCTTAATGCCAAGCCGATGAATCTCTCCACGCCTGCCAAGCCAACAATGAAGGCCTCTGATACAAATGAGCGTGACGCACCCGTATCGAACAAAGTATATGCGGGCTTGCCGCTGATGAGGACAATGCCTGGGGTAACAAAATTTTTGAAGTCTAGTTAAAGTTTTCTTTCCCAGTTTGTAATTTCTTAGTTTAGAGTCTAACTATTAAACAAAGGAAATATACAAACTTTTGACGTACCTGTGATTACCTCCTCAGGATGTCGAGGCTGGGTCAGATCTAATGCATATACCTGTTCCCTCTCCTGTCGGCGATCTCCGCCCTGATATCCACGACCTTGGCCGCGTCCTCGGCCTCCATAGTGCTGAGCCGGTGGGGCAATCTGTGGTGCTGGAGGGGGTGCTCCCCTCATAGGACAGTTCCTCTTGATATGCCCCAACTGGTGACAGTAGAAGCATTCCGGCGGAGTGTAAGCCCCACCTCCCGATCTCTGCACATCTCGCATCTGAGGTCTCGGCAGTTCCCGCACCTGAATAGGCTGAGGGGCCAGTGTCACCTGCTCCCTCGGCTCCTGCCTCACCTCCTGTCGAGGATGAACCTCTGTCCTCCTGCCATCTACTGCATGGCCTCGACGCTGATCGCTCCGGGCTCCCCGGCTCTGATCCTCCGTTGGACGCTTCCGGCCTCTGGTGGTGTGCCAATCCGCCTCTAACCTCTTTGCCATCTCCAGAATACGGGTGATAGGCCCGTCCGATACAAAGAGAAGGGCATCCCTCATGTCTTCCCGCAGACCTTTGTAGAATCTCTTCGTGTACGCTGCCTCATCTAGCTGGTAAGAGTCTGCAAAACGTGCTAGATGGTTGAACTCTCGATGGTACTCCACCACCGTCCTGGTACCCTGCTTCAACTGCAAGAAGCGGTCCTCCAACTCGTCTCGGGCCGACTGTGGAACAAAATGCTCCAACAACATAGGCCTGAACTCATCCCATGAAACCTCAGCAGCCAGCCTCCCAGCAAAAGTAGTATCCAGAACTGTCTTCCACCACCGCTTGGCGTGAGACTCCAAGCAGGACACAACCAAAGGTACTCTCTCCTCCCACGGGCTCCGTATCCCTGTCAGCATTTCCTCCATGATGTCCAGCCACTCTTCTGTCCGCACTGCTGACTCCGTCCCCAAGAAGGACGGAGGAGAAAGTCCTCGGAAGATGCTGAGCCAGTTGGCTCCTGGTATCTGCTGTGGAGCCGGGGCCTGTTGGGCCCGGAAGGCATCCAAGATGGCAGTCAAAGTCTGCCCCATATCGGTCTGCAGGAACTGAGCAGGAACCGGTGGTGGTGGGACAACTCCCGGAATCTGCTGGGCTCCACCCTGTGGTGTAGTCAGCACTGGGGGCTGCGCAATGAAAATTCATCGTCAGAAAAAAAAAACTTTTAACTTAATAAGATGGACAATTTATAAGTGATCACCATATGGGCACACCACTGCTTCCGCTGCTTAGTTTGTCCCCAAACTAAACTCGTGCGGGGGTGACCCAGGGTTTGTGGACTGCTACTTTTTCGATCGTGATTTCCCTCTGATACCACTTTGTAAGACCCCATTTTTTTTTTTTTAAAACCCGGGGTCTTATGCCCAGAACCGCCGCTCTGCGGTGACACCTTCGCACACGGGAAGGTAGTCACTACAACGCGCCGATTCTGCCGGCCTTTTCGATCACAATCAAGTAGCAAGTAGAACAGTAAAGAGAAATGCAGTCCACAATAGAAGTAAATCACATATAATATAAATAAGCTCCACGAGGGGAGTGTCCACAGAAATAACATCAGAGTAATGAAAGTAATAAAGGGCTTATGCCCGGTACATCAGAGTTCCTCACTACAAGATCACTCATGCTGAAAATAAACTAACACTCGTACTAAAGATCGGGACTCACAGTCCCTGCAGTCTGGACTCCGGTGCTAGATTGCCCCATCTCCAAGTGCACGGACCTCCGAGGCTGCTCCTCCGTGCTGCGCTCCGCGTTCCCCTGTAATGGTGTTCGGTCGCCTGTCAGTCAAAAAGACTAAGTCCTATCGTCCCCCACCCCTTCCCCCATGCTCTAAGGCACCGAGCGGAGAGGAAGAAAGGGGAGGACATGATTGTGGAGAGTATTTCAAGCAGATGACGGTGGACCTAACTAACAGTTGTGTATTGAGGGGGCAATTAATAATGTTGTAACAGGCCAAAGAATACAGTAAGATAAATAAAGTAATTTAAACCTCCACTTATGCGAGTACACATAAGCAAGGGATCTTTTGCAAGGCTCCCATCGTATAAAGTGTCCCATACCACTTATACGTTGGGGTGTCGGTTATCAAACAGCAGCATATATATATATATATTGAAATTAACCTTTGACTTATAAACTTGCCCACACAAGCTTATAGACCAAGGGGTCGTTTTGCAAGTCCTAAAGTATATGCGTCCCATTCCACTTATACTTTAGGTGTCAAGATTGTTATGAATGATTATGATATGCAGCTATATGGTGGGTATGTTATGTCATGCAGTGCAACTCACTCACCCAACTTTGTGTACACAAACCTTTAGTTCCCCCTTTCTGGAGATAACTCCCAGGATACTCCCGTAGTGGCAGACGGAAGCGGTGGGTTGGGCCTCGCCCACCTCAAAACCAGTAAAAGCACTACTGGTCTGACCTATCGTACGCTCACACCTGGTGCACGAGGCGGACTCCTGCGTACTTTGCCGACTGGTCCGCCGGACTTAACCTTTGGCAAGGTGCTACCCACCTTGCCGAGTCAACGATATCGGTGTCGGTGCAATCGATCTCCCCGATACCGAAGACCCACCACCTTTTCCTTCCTATCTATGCACATGCAACGATTATAGTATAAGCAGTAAAAAGGTAAAAGCTCCCGGACAAGTCCGTCCGGCTCAACCACAAACCGAGACTAAGCTCCCCGGACTAAACCGTCCGGCTCAATTCCAAACCTCATCCCTTGAGCACCGCGGGATGGCGCCCCCTTGAACACCTCGGGACGACTTAACCATTACCAACCCTAACTAATGAGTGTGTGCAATGTGAATCCCTATTAGGCTAATTACTCTTTCGTTTGTTTTAAGATTTACGTTAGCCCAGGACTGCCCCCGGCATACCCCGTGAAGGGCTCTCAAAGGGCACTAGGAACCAAGACGGCGGCATTACGGCCCGAAGTTCCCTTTCGCAAGGCACTTATTATTATTGGTTGTTTTTCCCTTCCCCGTTCCCTCTATAAATTGCATCAAACTAAACCTAGGGTGGGTTTGACTCTTCACTCTTACGGGGACGGCGATCTTTCGTCGGACCCGCGCACCTTCTAACACTTACTGACTCGATTCTCACCAGATCTTGAAACCTCCTTAGGTGATCCATTCTCTTCTAGGAATCCACCAACATGACCTATCCTTAAGTCAACACAACCTAACCCTGTTTACACATTTCCTCATGGTTATTATCTACTGACCAACCTGTACTATATGATGTTCATGAAAACTCGACTCCTACTTTTCAACCAAATACCTCAGATTATTTATCGGGGGTCTATCCTAACAGGATTTGCCTAAATCCAAAGCATTAAATATTTTTCTAATAAATCAGATAATTTATTTATTTATTCTTAAGGGCCTAATATCATCATTTGAACATGAGATATGTCATTTTAGTTGATTCAAAACATCAAAGTTCTATGGTAAATACTAGTAGGCCTAAGTATCTATTTTTTCAAGGTTTGATAATTTACACTGATGCCCAAGGGGCCTAAATATAATTTAGTAATAAAATCATCTAGTTCTTGTTTATTGAAGCATCTATATAAAATATTCCTCCAAAAATCTTGAAATAATTACAGGGTGCTGGTATGATATTAAAAACAACATTTACAGAATTCCATATTTTTCTTGCTGGAAATTAAATTATAATAAATCATTTACTAATTAACAATCTAACCGGCTTTGAGAATCAAGTACTATAACAGCAACCCTAAAAATTCTTAAATAATTCTCAGTGCTATACAAGAGCCTAAAAACCTTAAATTCCAGATCTCATAATTTTCCAGCAATTTAACAAGCCCTAATTTATTTTTACAATCTAAAGCCCATATTAAAAGATTGTGAATGAACCTCTACAAACTCTCAACATGAAGTTCTATAAAAATTCAGGAATCAATGTTCTAATCAGCAAGATCTAAATCCAGAATTTTAACTGATTTTAATTAAATTAAAGCCACCAAACAATTGAAAACAACAAATCGGCTAATAATCATTTAACACATGAAGTATAACTTTTATTAATCATAAAATTCCAGGAAAATTACCATGTGTCTAGAACACTCTAAAACTCACTCTACTCAAGTTTCATAGCTTTTAGATGAGTTAAATTACTGTTTTGACCCTAAAGGCCCTTCTACCCTAAAATTAGGGTTTAGGATTTGAGGTACCTAGCTACCTCAAAATTCTCTAAGATTATAACCAGAGGGTTAAATATTCATTAACCACCTCTCCACCAAATATCAAGGCCATACAAGAGCATTTGCCCCTATGTCCTTCACAAACCCCCAAAAGTCCTCACTTTGGGTTTGTACCTGGGCCCTAGGGTAAATCCACCCTAACACATCTCCTTTGCTCCCCAAAGGTTCTTAGGATCATCCTAACCCATTGGTCACAACTTCAACCTCTGTTGAGGTGAGTTGACCACCCAATTGCCACAAGTCCCCTTTTTCCCATATTACCCTTCCCTAGGACCAAACTAGGGCTTGGTGGTTTCCTATTCAAAACTCAACCAAATGTGTTGAGATTTAATACATACCTAGATATATGTAGCAGGGACACCTCACCAAAAATTGGGAGGGTATGGAGGTCATTTGACCCTTCAATTTCCTAACCCTAGCTTTTCTAGGTTTAGGGCAGAACCCTAAGTTACCCTATTCCAAATGGCCTCCAATTTTTATAGGAGCTAGGTTTAGGTTATATTAAGCCCCTGTCCAAAATTCAAAGGATTTGGACCAAGGGTTAAGTGTGGGGATCCATCTTAAAATCTGCCCTACATATAGGACCTACCCTAGGAAAATGGCCCTACAGGTCTGTAGCCTTGTCCTATATTTTTCCATTACATATCAAACTGTAGATATTGAGATTGCCTACAAGTTTCTTGTTGGATACTTCTCCTGAAAACATCTAGGGGTGCCCTAAACTTCACCTACAGTGAACTGCCCTAACTTGTAGGGTATACCTCTCACTAAGAAGCCTCTACAGGACAGTCCACTCATCCATATTTTTCCTATCACATATCAAACTGTAGGTATTTGAAATACCTACAACTTCTCTGATGGTCATATCCCCTGAAAATCCCTAGGGGTGCCCTAAAATTCTCCTACAGTGAACTGCCCTAACTTGTAGGGTATACCTCTCACTAAAAAGCCTCTACAGGACAGTCCACTCATCCATATTTTTCCTATCACATATCAAACTGTAGGTATTTGAAATACCTACAACTTTTCTGATGGTCACATCCCCTGAAAATCCCTAGGGGTGCCCTAAAATTCTCCTACAGTGATCTGCCCTAGCTTGTAGGGTATACCTCTCACTAAAAAGCCTCTACAGGACAGTCCACTCATCCATATTTTTCATATCACATATCAAACTGTAGGTATTTGAAATACCTACAACTTCTCTGATGGTCACATCCCCTGAAAATCCCTAGGGGTGCCCTAAAATTCTCCTACAGTGATCTGCCCTAGCTTGTAGGGTATAGCCTTCACTAAAAAGTCTCTACAGGTCAGCCTACTCATCCAAATTTTTCCTATCACATATCAAAATGTAGGTATTCAAAATACCTACAACATTTATGTTGACCAGTTTTGATGAATATACCTCCAAGGGACCTAAATAAATTTCACAAGGGTTCTGCCCTATTTATTAGGACACACCTATATTCAAATGACTCTACAGGGCAGAGTTCTCTACCAAATTTTTCCCACCACATATCAAACTGTAGGTAATTAAAATGTCTACAACTTTCATGTTATACACTTTTTCAGTAGGTGCCCATAAGGGGCCTAAAATTCAATTGCAGTAAAACTGTAATAAATAAATACAGAAAATAGGAATATAAAAGAATTAAATCCCCTGCACGCATCTTGAAGCAGAATCAAGGGTTGCTGTACTTCGTCCCCATGCAGGCGGCGGTTTGAACCCGAAAACTGGGCTGGTTGCGGGGCATTTCCCGGCCAGTAGGGGCGGCGCCACCACCGGGGATTCACTCCTATATGTCCCCGGTGGTGGGGGCTGGCCTTGTCGGCGGTTAGGGCGGCCGGAGGTGGCGGCGCCGCCCTACCCGAGCCCACCAAAACTCCATTAAAAATGGTGTTTTTTTCTTGGTTTGCACTCCACCCGACCGGCTTACTCGAGCCCGACCTCTACCCTAACGAGTCTAGGATCTAAACACAAGAGAAAGAGAGGGGGAGGACCTGAGTTCGGGCATGGATGCGGGTTGAGCGGCGCGACGTCATGGTGGCGGCGGTGGCGGCGTTTCTCCTCCTTGGTGGCTCCGGCAAGGCTCTCTCCTCCTGCTCTGATTTCGAAAACAATCTCCCCTCTCTCCTAAGTGAGCATATATAAGAGGAGAGGGGAGGGGGGGGGCGGTTTTCATCAAGGGGCAAGTGCCTCTTCATGAAAAGGTTGGGAGGAGAGAGAGAGGGGTGGAGCCACCCCTTGGTGGCCGGGAAACGGTTGGGGGGAAGAGATGTCAGCCACTAGGTGGCTGTGGGCCCCTCTTTGGCTGACCCCATGCCTCCTCACACTTCAAAACACCCACTCACCTCTCCACCACCTTTTCTCTCTCCTAAATATATCAAAATTCTCACTTCTTTCTCTCTCCTAGTCACCCTCACGATTTCTTCTCCCTAAAAGCCTAAAGGCAGCCCATAATTAATATTAATACCTCATAATTCAAAAGAGAATGGAGGCTCTCCCTTTCACCAAAAAAAATAATCCTCTTTTCTCACTTTCTCTCTCCTATATTACTCTTCCAAAAATTGACCTAACCCTCTCTCCTAGTCACCATGTTGACTAGCCTAGGGTTTAGGCTATAGGCAGCCATATTATCCCTTACTATTACCTCATGAGCCAACATGAGGGCTTGAGCTTGAGTTAACCTAATTGAACCAGGTTTGACTTGATTTGGGCTTAGGGTTGACTTGGTCAACTTGACCTTTTGGGTCACCATCAAAGGACTCCTAGTGACCCATTGACCTCCTCTAAGGCCTAGGTATGGTTAAGTAGGGTGGGTTTGACATAATGAGGGTGAATTGTCTCAAAGGAAGGTCACCTTGGCCTAACTAGGGCTTGAGTTGACTTGGGTCAACTTAGCCACCAGATTTGCCCCCAATGGGTCTTGGTGACCCATTGATCTCATAATAGGTCTAGGAATGCCTTGGAGTCAGATTGAACTCACCAGGCCACCAAAAATTAGGGTTTTAAGATTTTACTATTTGCAGCCCAAGTGAGCCTCAACTAGTCATTTGGTTTCCTAGACTCACTAAGGACTTGCCAAGACTGAGTCATGCTCAAAGCCACACCTAGGGGGGGTCTGATTTGAAAAAGGGATGTTACATTGCCAACCGGAGAATTGTTCGTGACCCCTCATATTTGTCAGAGATTCGACAAAACTCTGACATAAAAACTCCATTCATACTTTGGTTTAATATTATTTTTATATTGCAAATTTCCATTATGATTTTTAAGAGTCATTATGTGATGATCTTCAAATGAATATTATTGCGTTGGAAGGCCAACCGAAATATGTGCGTCATTTTTAATGATGGGTCTCCATTCATACTATGGTTTAATGTTATTTTTATATTGCAAATTTCCATTATGATTTTAAGAGTTATTATGTGATGATCTTCAAATGAATATTATTGCGTCGGAGATTTAGATATATTGAGATTATTTTTCAAGTTAGCTTGACGGTTTCTACTCTTTCTGATTGACTTAATTATTATATGAGAATTCATATTCAAAATGCTTTCAAGTTTTGCTTGAAATTTAAGAGTTGTGTTTTGTGATTTTTTAATCATAATTTCTTTAAGTATGTTGATTTTTATAACTAATTCTTTATTTTTAATTTTGAGATTATGTATAGTTTTATTGTACGCAATTGTGTTATTTCTAAGAGTGCATACTACAGATTCAATATAAGCTTTATACTTATTTATGTATTCTTCAAAAATCTCATTCATCTCTTTAATTTCAATTTTATAATTCTTGCTAGGGGTGTGCACGGTGCGGTTTGGTGCGATTTTGCCCCAAACCGCAACCGCACCGTAAGGGCTCGGTTTTTGCCCGAGCAAAACCGCACTGCACCGAAATTATGCGGTGCGGTTTTTTGCAGTGCGGTTGCGGTTTCGGTGTGGTTTTTAACATGTATTTTATATAAACTACATGTAAGCATCAGAACTATGAATGTTGCTTGATAATTTATGAGTTCGTTTATGTTTTGCTATTTTTCTCTCTTTATTGTATTAAATTATATCATTTTCTTACAATATCTGATTTTATTTTCCTAAATTTTGATGCAGTTATTTGTCTTTCTTTTTGGAGATATCATATCAACTTATGAACTATATAATATTTTGTGAATATCATATTTTATACACAAATATTTTTACACTAAAATTTAGTGCAGGAGATTCATTCATTCTTATATATCAACACTTCTTATGCAATATTTTGTTTTAATTTGGATTATTAAAACTAAGAAATTGTTCTAATTGATATCTAAGTTGTCTCTGGTGGAAGAGATACAACAACACTCATACCTTTATCCCACTATAGTGTGGTCGGCTATATGGATCGTTTGTCATCATTGTGTCATATCTTGACATATTCCCACTAATGTGTATATCGTGTTTTCCTTATAGTTTTAAGCCTTTATTCCACTATAGTGTGTGTGGAAGTGATGATTCAGCAAAATATCTCACCTAATTATATTAACTCTGACGGTAATATATCGTATAAATATATCAATTCTTACTTAATATACTTAAATGTGACGTCACATATTTACAAAAAAATAAATACACAAAATATTCGGTGCGGTGCGGTTTTTGCGATTTTAAAAATCCAAAAACCGCACCGCACCAAACCGCGCTCGGTTTGTAAAAGTTCAAAACCGCACCGTACCTAAACTATGCGGTGCGGTTTAAAAATCGGTGTGATTTTTGCGGTGCGGGCGGTTTTTGCGGTTTGCGGTTTTTTATGTTCACCCATAATTCTTGTATCTAGTGTCGAAACCAAAAATCAGTCTCTCGAGAAGTTCACCCTTGGGGAAGGGGTGGTCGCGCACCTACTTCGGTCATGCAAGAAAAATAACAAGGGAAAAAAGCAAAGGACTAGACCAAGGGCCCGACGCGGAGGTCCCACCACACACCCAAAAGATCACTGAGCGCTTCCCCTCCTCAGCCAAATGTCGGGCTAAGATACCTCAGAAAACGCTAGAAGACTGGAAGACAGGTAAGCATGCCATCTGAGGTACCCCTTGGATCCTATTTATAGATTTCCGAAGATGATCTGCAAATAACTAACCTCTGCTGGCCTGAAATAACTGAAAGCCCCTTGGGCTGGTCTGTCAACAGTCAAACTCCGCTGTTCTGAACAGCTATATGCAGCCCAACCGGGTCTGCCAACAACGTAACGCCGCTGTTCTAACTGGTTATGTGCATCTCTCACAGGGTCACCCTGATAATTTGGCCTCTAGGCCCCACCGAGGAAGGATCTCATGGCCTCTGAGTCGTCTCGCAACCCTACTGGGCGGGAGCGAGCAGGGCTGGCCCGCTTAGGAGGGGCGTGGGTCGGAGGGCGAACAAGGGCTGGCCGGCCTAGGAGAGGTGGGCAAGGGCTGACCGAGGGCTGGCCCACCTAGGAGAGGCACGGGTCGGAGGGCGATCGAGGGCTGGCCCGCCTAGGAGAGGCGGGCAGGGGCTGACCGAGGGCTGGCCCGCCTAGGAGAGGCGCGGGTCGAAGGGCGACTGAGGGCCGGCCTGCCTAGGAGAGGCGGGTAGGGGCTGACCGAGGGCTAGCCCGCCTAGGAGAGGCGCGGGTCGGAGGGCGACTTGCTTGTCCTTCCAGATCTAGTCGCTGAACACGAGGTTGTACATAATCCTCGCTCTTTGTGAGCTTTGCAAAAGCTCGGAAAGAAATATCCAACCCTATGTGTTCGGCTAAAACCCTGCTGAGTTGGAGGGAATCTTTTGGTGGGTCCCACCTTTATGCTATAAATAAGCTGTTGGACCTCTAGGGAAAACTCCTCTTCTTTGCCCCTTTCCGCGATTCACAGTCGGAAGATGCCTATGTCTGAGGAAATACGGGCTCGTTTGGCGGCTGCGAGGGAGGGTGCCCGGGAAGCGGCTCTAGAAAGCCACCCTGTGGCTGGTGCGCAGGTCGCCCGGTCCCCTATTCAAGCCAGTGAAAGAGAAGATCAATCTGCGGTCCCCAGCGGGTGAAAACCCTGCTCCCGGCTCGACCGACAGCGCCGAGGTCATTCCTGAGGTATGTGGTTCCCCTCTTTGATCCGCCACTCCCCCTTCTGGCATCTCTTTTTGCAGGAGGTGCCTCACGATGACAAAGTGGACAGGGCAGACCCGGGGAATTCCACCCTAGTGGTGACTGGTCAGGCCGCTAGTCCCTCGTCCCAGGCGCACTTCCCTCCTACAACTCCTCCGTCGCCAAGGCCCCCTAGTCTGGGGAAAAAATTCGTTGCCCTCGTAGGAGAACAATTCCAGGGTCGGTCGGGCCCTTCTCGGCCAGCTGATGGTGCGGGAGACGTGCCAACGCCTGGTAATTCCCTTGTTTTAGCCCGCTTATCATTTGTCGGTTTCTTCTGACCTTGCCTTTGCAGGTTATAACGCGGTCTCTTCTGACGTCGAGATGAGCGTGGGATACTTGCCTCCCCCTGAGCTAGACCAAATCTCAGACTACTTGGGCGACCCGCTGGATGCCGAGAAGATGAAGACGAAAACGAAAGTGACGTGACTGTTTCAGAAACATATGCTGCTGCTACAGGAGGTCTTCAACAGAGTGGACAAGGATATGGCCGAGGTGGAGGGACGATTTGCAGCTTTGGAAGGGGTGGGGTGGCAAGCTGACGAGAACGGAGTGACATCCCCAGGCGTACATATTATGCGGGCCGAGGAGCGGCTTAGGCACATCTCGGAGCAGGTCGATCTGACCCAGCGGGAACTGACGGCGGTTCACGAGTATCATTATCCTCGCGTGCCGCCTCGATCCGGCAAGCGGGGGCGGGGCAGGTGGAAATGGATTCAGTACTGAGCCGCCTGCCTCTCTCCCGCCGGCGCCCGCTGCTACCCGATGGGTCCGGATTGCCCTCCTCGTACAACGATCGAAACTCCTGGAATCATTGAACGTTTGTTATGAATAATTAACTATCTGTAATAATTCAGGACCTCCCCCGCCCGCTTATGGGCGTGCACTCACTACTTTTTCTTTTGACTGTGTTGGTCTCGACCTTTGGGGGAGATGCGGGCAAGGCAAACCGGCTCGGCCGGTTCTTCTTTCTAGCGGGCTCGACATCGCGGAGGCGACTCGCCTAGCCCTACTTGCTCTGGCGGGGGCGGGCCGACTACCCCTGGGTCGCATATTGAGGGACTCGCATGACGATCCCGGTGGGGCCCACATCTCTGGTTATTCTACTTCCATGCGGGAGCGGGCGGCTCGCGGCCGACCGGCTGGTCGACGTGGATCCGAATTGGGTTCGAAAGTCGAAGCGTCGAGGTTAAACTTGCTATCCGCACTTTTCCCGCCATTGAAACTTTTTCCCGCCTTTTCTGATTCTATAAATAGGCCCTGCCGACTCACTCTTTACCTACCGCATTTAAGGCTTCTTCTTGCTTCCCCCGCGAGAACCCCCATTTGTCCTGCTCAGCGTAGATCTTGCAAGATTGTCGGCGGTAGTGGCGAGGCGGACGGGAGGGGTAAATGTGCTTGGACCTTTTTCAAGCACGACTTCCCTCCCGCCGCCATCACTGAGAGGGAATTCATGGACGTCGTCGGCAATTACATCCCGTCGGGCTTCGAGGAGAGGCGTCCCGGGAAGGAGGAGCGAATCAACGAGCTCTCTGCCGATGAGCTTGCGTTCCCGATGGCCCACTTTGAGGCGGGCCTCCGGCTACCCTTATGGCCGGAAGTCCGCCAAGTCTTCAAGTATTATGGGATCGTCCACGGGCAGATGACTCCTACCTCTATCGCGGTTATAGTAGGGTTTTCATGCTTCTTCCGAGAGGGGAGGATCGAGTTCAGTCTTGCGGTGTTCCACAAGTTGTTCTCTTTTCGCGCGAACAAGGACGGGACCGCCTGCTTCGCCAGCACACACGCCAAGGTGCGGGAGAATTTCAATAAGAGTCATAACTGGCTCAAGAAGTTCATGTTCGTCAAGGGGGATTTCGGCAACGTCCCCCTCTCACCAGTTCAACTCGGCGAGGCGAGCTACCTCCCCCCGAGCTTGGGGGGCCATGAAGCGGGACTGTTCGGGTTCTTTGCTGGGAAGAACTTTGAGGTGGACTACCTTCGCAGGATCATGGACGACCTCCTCCCCGTCCCGCCCGGTGAAGGTAAGTGGTTCGCCTGCTTTTGCTCTCTTAGAACCGTCCTTTGAATATTTCTAAGTCCCACGCTTTTTGCAGGCGAGCGCGACATCCCCCTCCATCCTCTCTACGAGAGCGCGCGACTCGCTTTCGGCGAGCTCGCCCGGGTCGAGACGGCGGCCTCCGCCCGCCGCGAGTTCTCGGTCCCTGCTCCCCCGAAGCGACCCAGTCGCGAGCGGCCTCAGGATCCGTCACCGCCCAAGAAATCGAAGAAAACGGGTGGCACGCCTCCCCCGGCTCGCGACAAAGGCAAGGCCCCGCGAGTTAACCATCCACAGGTTCCCTCCCCGCGGCCCCTTCGGGCGTCAGATCTGCTGGCGGGGAGGCAGGCACATCGCAACCGCAAGAGGGGGATCAGCCCGCCGAGAAGCCAGTCCCCCGGGGGCACCGCAATTTCGGCTACTGTGAGGGGCCCGCGGACGAGTTCGGAGTCCCGCAGCTTCAATGGGACAAGTTGACCAACTAGGTCTTCATATCCTCACTGCTTCCAAGCTGGCTGGAGCAGGAAACCAGCAGCGGGGATGCTTACAACCTCTCCTTCGGCGTCTACGGGCTAGAGGACGCCGCTGTCTACAATGAGGAGGCGATGCGGGTGCTAATCTACGAAAGCGCACAAGCCCAGTTTCTCAGCCTTGAGTTGGCCCATATGGTCGGCCGGCGGTGCCTTCGGCTGGACAAGAACACCCCGTCCCTCAACAAGTTAATCGACGAGAAGGAGGCGGCCCGCAAGCTCGCTCAGGAGGAGGCGGATGAACTGCGGAAGCGGGTCGAAGCATATGATGCCGCCCTTGCGCAACACCTGGGGGGGGGGGTGGTAAGTTCCTTGACTCGCGTCTGCCTTCTCGTACTTCTGCGCGATTTTAACATAGTGATCCTCCTTTTCCCAGGACGCGGCGACGGCTAGCCGACTGGGCACTGAGATCGCCACCCTTCAGCAGGAGAAGCAGGCAGTACAGGCATGGGTGGACGCGCTGGAGGCTGTGGCGGCTGCCCCGCAGCCGTCTACAAGCGGTTGCCAGCTCGCACATTACAACGATTACAAGATCGAGGTGATGATGCAGAAGAATGCGATCGGTACGGCGAAGTATACCTTCCAAACGCTGTAGCGGGCCAACCTCATCAGGGGAGACGGTGCCAAGCTTTCGGTGAGCGAGATGGTACCAGAGTTATTCCTTCCGGTACCGAAGTCGGGCGACGGCCCCTACCACCGTATATAGGGGGCTCGCCGCTCAGGGCTCGCCTCGCCGGGGGCTTGCACTTGCCTAACTTTTTGTCGCTGTAGTGTTGCGGGCTAAGGCCCGGATTTTGTAATAGTCACTTTTTTGAACGACGCGAATGTATTCAAGAACTGTACTTTTCTTTTTACTGTAATGCAAATATTTTTATTTCTCGTACTCGCCCTTCATTTTTCGCACTCGCTATTTATTCTCTGTCTTGAATGTTAACTTTTGGTCTTGCTGCCGCGGGCGAGTGAGGTCGTCTGTTTGTTCGAGATCCAGAACTTAGACTTAGGAGCGAGGGGGACGTTAGTTAGCCGTGATGCGAGCATGCGACTGACATCCTCCGTCCGGGTTCGCCACTCCACTCATGTCGTAGAGCGGACGAGAAAAACCCAGCTAGTGCGCGAAAAGACTTCGCATGGGCCGACCTTTCCGGGGGTCTTGGCGCGACCGAGCTCTCGCCGCCTATACCCCTTCCCCGGGGCTCGCTGATCTACAGGTCAGGGCCGGCACTCCCGGCTCGCTGACTCGCTGAGGTCCTCTCGTCGGCCCGTCGATCCAATCATTTGCGACACGGGCGGCTAACTCCTTCCCTTATGCGCTGCGCCCACCGAGGTGCCCCTCCCTTGTCGGGCAGCAAAAAGGTCTGGGCGAACTCCTTGAGTGACGTCCAACCCCTGTTGCTCGGCGGGGGTCCGTCAGCTGAATCCGCCTGGATTTTAAGCAGACTCCTCTGAGTGACTTCTAGCCCTGCCAGCTTGATGGGAGCCTGACAGCGGGAAATGCTCGGGGTCTGGGGAAGACTCCTTTGAGTGACTTCCAGCCCTGCCAGCTTGATGGGAGCCTGGCTCCGGGATCTGCTCGGGGTCTTCGGCAGACTCCTCCGAGTGACTTCCAGCCCTACCAGCTTGATGGGAGCCTAGCAGCGGGATTTGCTCGGGGTTTGGGGCAGACTCCTCCGAGTGACTTCCAGCCCTGCCAGCTTGATGGGAGCCTGGCAGCGGGATCTGCTCGGGGTCTGGGGCAGACTCCTAAGAGTGACTTCCAGCCCTGCCAGCTTGATGGGAGCCTGGTAGCGGGATATACTCGGGGTCTGGGGTAGACTCCTCCGAGTGACTTCTAGCCCTTCCAGCTTGATGGGAGCCTGGCAGCGGGATCTGCTTGCGGTCTGGGGCAGTCTCACTCTTCCACTTGCACAAAACATGACACGAGCATAAGCATCTCGAGAAATTTTATTTCACAAAATAGAACTTACATGACTCAGGGGTAAAAGCGCTTCAGGTCGTCACCACTCCAGGTGAGACCTAGGGTCTCGCCTTCCGCATTCCGAAGGCGATATCCTCTTTACTTCAAGACCTCCTGCACCATATATGGTCCTTCCCAATTGGGGTTGAGTTTCCCCACTGCAGCTGATCTCCCTGCGGCATCCACCATTCTTAAGACCAAGTCCCCTTCCTCGAATTGTTTGACTCTGACGTGCTTGTCAAAGTATTTGGTCATTCTTCTCTTCACTTCCTCTTGCCTGATGGTGGAGAGGTCTTGCAGCTCCTCAACCATGTTGAGGGAGAGTCGCAACTCCTCCTCATTCTCGGCCCTCCACTCTTCTCTGTCTTCCCCTGCCTCAACCACCCGAGGCATCCGGACCTCAAACTCTACCAGAAGTACCGCCACGCATCCATGAGAGAGTTTGAAAGGAGTCTCTCCTGTGGCTGTGTTGGGCATGGTCCTGAGGGCCCAGAGAACCGAAGGGAGTTGCTCCACCTAGCTTCCCCTCAAGTTCTCTACCTTCTTCTTGAGGAGATTAACGATGATCTTGTTCGCCACCTCCACCTGCCTGTTGCTCCTGGGATGATGAATTAAGGCGAACCTGAGATCGATCTCAAGCTGTCCGCAAAAGCTGATGAACTCAGCACTGGCAAATTGAGGGCCATTGTCTGTGATAATGGCCTGGGGAAACCCGTGACGGCAGATGATCTCCCCCCCCCACACAAAGTTCTTGATGACCTGGGAGGTCACCTTGACCAACGCCTTCACCTCCACCCACTTGGAGAAATAATCGATCATCACGAGTAGGAACCTTCTCTGGCCGCTGGCCTGGGGGAAGGGTCCTACCAAGTCCATTCCCCAGATTGCAAATGGCCAGAGGGCTGTGATACTCCGAGGCGTTGGGCCGGTTGCAGCTGGAGGGGATCAAACAGCTGGCACTTATGACACTCTCTTGTGAACTTTGTCGCGTCGCGACCCAGGGTCGGCCAAAAATATCCTTGCCTGATGATTCGGCCTTCTAAGGTCCAACTTCCGGAGTGGCTCCCACACTCCCCGGAGTGAATTTCCTCCAAGATCCTCAGGACCTCCCTCTCGGCCACGCAACACGCCAACATCCCTGAGAGTGTCTTCCGGTATAGCTGGCTGTCTCGCATGAGGTAATATGCCGACTTATACTTGAACTTTTTTTTGTCTATCCCCTTCGGGTACTCTCCCGTGGAAAAGAAGATCGCGAAAGGGTCCATCCACGAGGAGTGTTGGTCCACCTCCATCAGCTCTCCCTCCTCGATGGAAGGGCGGAATAGGTCGGTGATGGTCCCCCCACCCGGGGACCATGCTTTGCCAGTTGGTCTACCTGCTCGTTCTCCTCTATTGGCACGTACCGGATGGAGAAAGTCTGGAACGTGTTGATGACCCCCTTCACCTTTGCCAAGTACAGCTGCATGGTGGGCTCCCTTGCCTCAAACTCCCCGTTGATCTGGGAAGCCACCGCCATGGAGTCAGTGAGGACCTCCACATCATGCACGTCCAGCTCCTTGGACAGGCGGATGCCTGCAATCACAGTTTCATACTCGGCCTAAATGTTGGTGATGGGAAAATGCACTACCACTGTCTGCTCGATCCTTGTCCCCTGGAGGCTTTCCAAGATGACCCCAACCCCCAGGGAATGTCTCCCTGAAGCACCGTCCACCATGACCTTCCAAGGAATCGGGCGAGTGAGTTCCTACTCCGCCACCTCGACCACATAGTCAGCTAGAATGTCGGTCATAGCTTGGGCCTTGATCGAGAGACGAGGGACAAAAGAGATGTCGAACTTGCTCAACTCCACCGACCGCTTAGCCAATCTTCTCGAATGCTCCACCCCCTCGAAGATGTTGCGTAGGGGGTGGTCAGTCACCACTCGGATCGAGTGTGCCTGGAAGTAAGGTCGGAGCCTCCGAGCCGAGATTATCAGAGCGAAGGCCAGCTTCTCTAGAATAGGGTAGCGGAGCTCGACCTTCCTCAACACCCTACTCACATAATAAATTAGGAGCTGCTTATTCACCTCTTCCCGAACAAAAACAGAGCTCAAGGTCTCCGCCCTGACCCCTAGATACAAGAATAGGCCCTCCCCCTCCTTTGGCCCCTGGAGCAGGGGGGCCTGAGTCAACTGCCTCTTCAAGGCCTGGAATGCATCCTCGCACTCCGAGGTCCGCTTGAACTTCCGAACTCCTCTCAAAGTTTTGAAGAAAGGAGAGCACTTCTCCCCGGCCCGGGAGAGGAACCTGCTCAACCCTGCCAGCTTCCCTGTCAATTGCTGTACCTCCTTAGCATTCTGTGGTGACCCCAACTCCACAATAGCCCTCACCTTATCCGGGTTGGGTTCTACGCCGGAAGGGGTGAGGAGATGTCCCAGGAACTTCCCCCTGCTCGCCCCGAAGATGCACTTCGCGAGGTTCAGCCTCATCTTATACTTGCGTAGGGTGGCGAAGGTTTCCTTCAAATCCTGGGGGTGAGAGTCGAAATTTCGACTCTTGATCATGAGGTTGTCAACATACACTTCCAAGTTTCTCCCCCTTTGCTCTCGGAAGACCCTGTCCAACATTTTTTGATAAGTTGCACCTGCGTTCTTTAGCCCGAAGGGCATCATTTTGTAGAAGTATCACTCATCCCCAGTGATGAAGGAGACATCTTTGATGTCCATAGCCCTTACTTGATCTAGCTTGAAATTATCCTAGAGGAAGTTTGTCAATGTAGGATGAACAAAAATTCGGGAGGGATTGGTGGAGACATGGCGAAAGGAGTAGAATTAATTTTTTTTTTGAAACTTGTCGTAACAACCCGTTACATAAGTAATGGGATTAAGTTTACTGCCTCTCCCCTCTAGCGCCATGGCTGGCGGTTCAGCGCCGGTTCAATCGAACCGGCTTACAGGCGGTTCATTTCCTGCTTGTTGCTGCAACAACGCATTACATACGTAATAGGATTAAATTTTCTGCCTATTCCTTCATACTGTGCGGGTTAGGCGGTCCCGAGCTGGTTCAACTGAACCGGCTCGCCGGTTTCTCCAAAACCCAGTGGGTTAGGCGAATTACTGGCATTAATCATGTTTAGTCCTCTCCTAATCCGGGGTTAATTAAAAACTAAATATTTCTCTCCGTATAATAATTAACATTCCCGCCCCTTCTCCTCATTTCACGATCCGCCGACTAGGGTTAGAACTTCTGTTCGGGAGAGACAACCGGCAGCGGCTACGAGAGAAGAGCGGTGGCGCTTGCGCGAGGTGTTGGCAGCGCGAACGACGATCAGCGGCAACTGCTGACTGCTGGAGGCAGAAGACGATCGGTGACACCATCATCATTTTGCGGGAACAATAGGGCTGCTCCGCGCACGATTCCCCTACCTGAAGGGCCATAGCAACCGGAGGTTTCTCCGCGACGATTCCTAAGGTATAAACTTCCCTCTCCCTTCCTCTTGTGCAAGATGATGCAAACCTTAGTAGAAAAATTTATTTCTCTTTTGGATTGTGCGTTATGTATATGCTTAGCTGCCATTATGTCATCTAAGAGGGGAGATAAGATGAGGAAGGGAAAGGGAATTGCTAGAAACCCTGGAAAATTCGTTGGAGAGGGTGCGCGGAAGCATTTTGAGCAGGTGAAGTTCATTCCTTTCATAGAGGAGAGGGGATTCATGATGGAAAAACGAGCGTGGAGTCTTGCATACTGTACAACCCCGTATTCGCGGAGTAGGGTCCCTTCGGTAGGCACAGGGTCAGTTTTAAGCTTTTAAGCTTTTTGGATATTTTGGACTCTTGGTGGCCAATTTTGGCTCTAGCTTGAAAATATACTAGTAGGGGAGGAAAAATTGGTCTCCCCCTTGCCCCCTTCTTTGAGGGTCGGGTACGGCAAGTTGGCCGACACCCCCAGACGGGATGAAGGGCGAGATGGGGGCAGCGGGGTCGACTGGAGACCATGGTCTCGTCCCCCCTGCCCCTTAGCCCCGAGCAGGGGCGAGACCGGCCAGCCAGGCGAGGTCTCGCCCGCGCGGCCAGCTCCGGGCGAGACCGCCGGCCAGGCGAGGTCTCGCCCGCGCGGCCAGCTCCGGGCGAGACCGCCGGCCAGGCGAGGTCTCGCCCGCGCGGCCAGCTCCGGGCGAGACCGCCGGCCAGGCGAGGTCTCGCCCGCGCGGCCAGCTCCGGGCGAGACCGCCGGCCAGGCGAGGTCTCGCCCGCGCGGCCAGCTTCGGGCGAGACCGCCGGCCAGGCGAGGTCTCGCCCGCGCGGCCAGCTCCGGGCGAGACCGCCGGCCAGGAGAGGTCTCGCCCGCGCGGCCAGCTCTGGGCGAGACCGCCGGGGGTGTGGTTTGGCGTGGTCTCGTCCTTGGGCGTTTTTACCCCCGGGGTGGAATTTCCTTCTTTGCCCCCTGGAGTGGAGGTTTGCTATTGGCTTGTGGCATATTTGCCCTAGGGTCATTTTGGTCTTTTTACCCCCAAGACTTGGAAAAACTATAAATAGACCCTTAGGGGTGCCTTGGAGAAGGGGACTTGTCATTCTTTCCTTAGCCACAAATCTCTTTGGCTTTCTTCCTCCAAGGCACCTAGCTCAAGCATTGGCTAGGGAGGGGGAGACCTCAAAGGTCTTCTGGGTGTGAGGTGGGACCTCCACGCTAGAGCCAAGGGTCAGTTCATAGCTTCCTAAGTCTTCGGTCCGTGACGTTCTTCCGAGCATAGTAGGTGTGAGGTCACCCCTTTCCCCAAGGGTCGAACTCCACAGAAGTCAATTTTGGCTTCGGTCATTTTTGGCTTCAACAGTTTTGGTGCGGTGAGCGTGGAGAGTGACCAACACAGAAAATCTCGGGAGAGTGTCATGACTGGAGATCAGGGAGGTAGTGATGATCTCGGTGGTCTCCCCAACCCAGGACCCTTCGTAGGAAGGGAAGAGTTCATGGCTTCCATCGAAGGCATCATGGGGATGCTTAGAAGAATTGCCCCTCGGGCTGACAGCTCAACCCACACCCCCCAGGGACTAGCTCCCAGGGGTCTCGGCGAGCTAACCCAGAGTGGTCTCGGCGAGCTGGCTCCCAGGGGGCAAGGCGAGATCACCCCAGCAGGGGGAGAAGTGAGTATGCCGGATAGGAGGCCTGGGAAAGAGATGATGGTAGAAGGGATTGAGCGATACCTCTCAGGCCGGGAGCTATTCCCCAGCCCGGCGAGAGTTAGCCCCCCAGGCGAGCAGGTCGCGCGAGTGGAGGTGGCAAGAGCTCCCCTTAGGGGGGTCACCCTTCAGTGAGTTGATCATCTCAGCTCCCGTCCCCGAGGGGTTCAGAGAGCCAGACATGGTTTACTATACCGGGAAGGATGACCCCGTCCAGCATCTGCAGTGGTTCGAGGATGCCGTCTCCATCAGGCCAATGACGGACGCCTTCAAGTGTCGTCTATTTGCGATCACCTTGAAAGAGAAGGCGAGGGACTGGTTCCATCAACTCCCTCCAAGGTCCATCTTCGGGTTTGAAGACTTGAGCCGGAGCTTTCAGCTTCGCTTCTCCACCTCCAGAAAGAGGAAGAAAGGTCCTGAGTCCTTCTTCCTGATAAAGCAAAGGGCCGAGGAGTCGCTGGCCCACTGCGTTGACAGGTTCCAGGAAGAGGTCCTGGACATCCAAGAAGTGCCAGGATATGCCCTCCAGATGACGTTCACGGTGGGGTTGCGCGAAGGGTTCTTCAAGATGAGCTTGACTCGGAAGCCCCCTTTCCTTCGAGGAGCTAATGGAAAGGGCGGCAGAGGAGATAGCCATAGAGGCAGCCAACCCGGCCTTTGTGAAAAAGTTGGCAAAGTTGACAGAGGTGGAGTCGAAGGAGCAGGGTGGCTCAAGGCATCATGAAGGGAGAAGGAGAGAGGAGCATAGAGCTCAGGGGTTCCAGGGACAGGAGGGTCCGGAACCAGGCTGGAGGCAGCAAGGAGGGCATGCCCAGGGTCCAGGAAGAGCTCTCATCCAGGGTGGGGGGAACTTTCATGGGGGCCAAGGGAGGTTCAACTTCCAGAGGCAAGCCCCAAGACAACTTCTACCCCCACCCCAGTAAGCGATGGCGATTGGCCGAAGGGATAGGAGGAATCGCAAGGGGAGAGGGGGAGGCAGGGTAGAGTTACCGTACTGTGACTTCCACCAGGTGGAGGGGCACGCAATAGCCACCTGTCCCGAGTTCCTGGAAGTGAGGGGGGCAAGAGCTCCAGCCCAGCAGCCGCCGCCGGAGCGGATTGAAGCTCTGCCCCAACGAGGGGGTGAGGATGTGTGTGAGGACCGGGTCGATGTAGGACCCCGAGGTGGTATAACTGTGATCCACGGGGGGGGGGGGGGATCGAAGCCGCTCGGAAGGCAAGTCTCCATGTGATGTATCGGCGGAGCGTTGCCTCGACATCCCAAACCCCTCCCCCAGAGGAAAGGATCGCCTTCTCATCAAAGGACATGCCAGAGCATGAGGATCCCTTCTGCGACGCCCTGGTGATCCAAGCAGCCGTCGAAGGCTTCACCGTCTCCCGGATTTTGATTGATAACGGGAGCTCGGTCAACGTCATTTTCAAGAAGGCGTTTGAGTGGATAAAGGTGGAGCCAAGGAGGGTAGTGGCGTCGGATGGACCTTTGTTTGGATTCTCAGGGGAGAGGAAGGAGGTGGAAGGTGGAGTCGGACTCCAGGTGAAGTTGGGAGGGACCTCAAGGAACTGCAGGTTCGTCATTATTGACACTCCAAACAGTTACAACGACATCTTCGGAAGGCCCCTCATCAGCGCCTTCCGGTGCGTGCCCTCATCCTTCCACCAATGTCTCAAGTTCAACTCAGATGGGATCCAGGTCAGGATCAAGGGAGACTCCAGGATGGCGAGGCAGTGCTACATCACGGCTGTCAACACCATCTCTTGGTTGGCTAAGGCGGAGGAGATGGAGAAGATCATGGAGAGCCTGAGTAGGATGGAGGTATCTAGTGGGAAGTAATCGGATGGCGACCACCATGCACGGACCCCCTGAAGAAGCCTCGCCTCGGCGGAGTAATGTATCTTTCTTTTATGTTGTTGTAATGAATCCAACCCCCGACCGATAGGGTCGAGAGGGTCATGTAACCCAACTTTTTCCCCTTTTGAGGATGTTGAATTTTGGCAGAGTTCAGGTAACATGCCCCAAGTCCTCTTGCTCCGAGATGATTCCGCTGCCAGGCTCTCACTAGCTGGTGGGTTCAGGTTGATCTCTCGTGGGAGCCAAGTCCTTTAGCTCCGAGATGATTCCGCTGTCAGGCTCTCACTAGCTGGTGGGTTCAGGTTGATCTCTCGTGGGAGCCAAGCCTTCTTGCTCCGAGATGATTCCGCTGTCAGGCTCTCACTAGCTGGTGGGTTCAGGTTGATCTCTCGTAGGAGCCAAGCCCTCTTGCTCCGAGATGATTCCGCTGCCAGGCTCTCACTAGCTGGTGGGTTTAGGTTGATCTCTCGTGGGAGCCAAGTCCTTTAGCTCCGAGATGATTCCGCTGCCAGGCTCTCACTAGCTGGTGGGTTCAGGTTGATCTCTCGTGGGAGCCAAGCCCTCTTGCTCCGAGATGATTCCGCTGCCAGGCTCTCACTAGCTAGTGGGTTCAGGTTGATCTCTCGTGGGAGCCAAGCCCTCTTGCTCCGAGATGATTCCGCTGCCAGGCTCTCACTAGCTGGTGGGTTCAGGTTGATCTCTCGTGGGAGCCAAGTCCTTTAGCTCCGAGATGATTCTGCTGCCAGGCTCTCACTAGCTGGTGGGTTCAGGTTGATCTCTCGTGGGAGCCAAGCCCTCTTGCTCCGAGATGATTCCGCTGCCAGGCTCTCACTAGCTGGTGGGTTCAGGTTGATCTCTCGTGGGAGCCAAGTCCTTTAGCTCCGAGATGATTCTACAGCCAGGCTCTCGCTAGCTGGTGGGTTCAGGTTGATCTCTCGTGGGAGCCAAGTCCTTTTGCTCCGAGATGATTCCGCTGCCAGGCTCTCACTAGCTGGTGGGTTCAGGTTGATCTCTCGTGGGAGCCAAGCCCTCTTGCTCCGAGATGATTCCGCTGCCAGGCTCTCACTAGCTGGTGGGTTCAGGTTGATCTCTCGTGGGAGCCAAGTCCTTTAGCTCCGAGATGATTCCGCTGTCAGGCTCTCGCTAGCTGGTGGGTTCAAGTTGATCTCTCGTGGGAGCCAAGTCCTTTTGCTCCGAGATGATTCCGCTGCCAGGCTATCACTAGCTGGTGGGTTCAGGTTGATCTCTCGTGGGAGCCAAGTCCTTTAGCTCCGAGATGATTCCGCTGCCAGGCCCTCACTAGCTGGTGGGTTCAGGTTGATCTCTCGTGGGAGCCAAGCCCTCTTACTCCGAGATGATTCTGCTGCCAGTCTCTCACTAGCTGGTGGGTTCAGGTTGATCTCTCGTGGGAGCCAAGTCCTTTAGCTCCGAGATGATTCCGCTGCCAGACTCTCACTAGCTGGTGGGTTCAGGTTGATCTCTCGTGGGAGCTAAGTCCTTTAGCTCCGAGATGATTCCGCTGCCAGGCTCTCACTAGCTGGCGGGTTCAGGTTGATCTCTCGTGGGAGCTAAGTCCTTTAGCTCCGAGATGATTCCGCTGCCAGGCTCTCACTAGCTGGCGGGTTCAGGTTGATCTCTCGTGGAGGTTGTCTTTTTACCCTGAGGGGGTCTCGCCACCCAGGCTCTCATCAGCTGGCATGGCAGGTTGACCCCCCCCAGGAGATTAGATCCTTTTACCCTGAGGGGGTCTCGCCACCCAGGCTCTCATCAGCTGGCATGGACGGTTGACCCCCCAGGAGGTTAGATCCTTTTACCCTGAGGGGGTCTCGCCACCCAGGCTCTCATCAGCTGGCATGGCAGGTTGACCCCCCAGGAAGTTAGATCTTTTTACCCTGAGGGGGTCTCGCCACCCAGGCTCTCATCAGCTGGCATGACAGGTTGACCCCCGCAAGAGGTTAGATCCTTTTACCCTGAGGGGGTCTCGCCACCCAGGCTCTCATCAGCTGGCATGGCAGGTTGACCCCCCTCAGGAGGTTAGATCTTTTTACCCTGAGGGGGTCTCGCCACCCAGGCTCTCATCAGCTGGCATGGCAGGTTGACCCCCCCAGGAGGTTAGATCCTTTTACCCTGAGGGGGTCTCGCCACCCAGGCTCTCATCAACTGGCATGGCAGGTCGACCCCCCAGGAGATTAGATCCTTTTACCCTGAGGGGGTCTCGCCACCCAGGCTCTCATCAGCTGGCATGGCAGGTTGACCCTCCCAGGAGGTTAGATCCTTTTACCCTGAAGGGGTCTCGCCACCCAGGCTCTCATCAGCTGGCATGGCAGGTTGACCCCCCCAGGAGGTTAGATCTTTTTACCCTGAGGGGGTCTCGCCACCCAGACTCTCATCAGCTGGCATGGCAGGTTGACCCCCCCAGGAGGTTAGATCTTTTTACCCTGAGTGGGTCTCGCCACCCAGGCTCTCATCAGCTGGCATGGCAGGTTGACCCCCCCAGGAGGTTAGATCTTTTTACCCTGAGGGGGTCTCGCCACCCAGGCTCTCATCAGCTGGCATGACAGGTTGACCCCCCAGGAGGTTAGATCCTTTTACCCTGAGGGGGTCTCGCCACCCAGGCTCTCATCAGCTGGCATGGCAGGTTGACCCCCCCAGGAGGTTAGATCCTTTTACCCTGAGGGAGTCTCGCCACCCAGGCTCTCATCAGCTGGCATGGCAGGTTGACCCCCCCCAGGAGGTTAGATCCTTTTACCCTGAGGGGGTCTCGCCACCCAGGCTCTCATCAGCTGGCATGGCAGGTTGACCCCCCAGGAGATTAGATCCTTTTACCCTGAGGGGGTCTCGCCACCCAGGCTCTCATCAGCTGGCATGGCAGGTAGACCCCCCAGGAGGTTAGATCCTTTTACCCTGAGAGGGTCTCGCCACCCAGGCTCTCATCAGTTGGCATGGCAGGTTGACCCCCCCAGGAGGTTAGATCCTTTTACCCTGAGGGGGTCTCGCCACCCAGGCTCTCATCAGCTGGCATGGCAGGTTTACCCCCCAGGAGATTAGATCCTTTTACCCTGAGGGGGTCTCGCCACCCAGGCTCTCATTAGCTGGCATGGCAGGTTGACCCTCCAGGAGGTTAGATCCTTTTACCCTGAGGGGGTCTCGCCACCCAGGCTCTCATCAGCTGACATGGCAGGTTGACCCCCCCAGGAGGTTAGATCATTTTACCCTGAGGGGATCTCGCCACCCAGGCTCTCATCAGCTGGCATGGCGAGTTGACCCCCCCAGGAGGTTAGATCTTTTTACCCTGAGGTCTCGCCGCCCAGGCTCTCATCAGCTGGCATGGCAGGTTGACCCCCCTAGGAGGTTAGATCCTTTTACCCTGAGGGGGTCTCGCCACCCAGGCTCTCATCAACTGGCATGGCAGGTTGACCCCCCCAGGAGGTTAGATCTTTTTACCCTGAGGGGGTCTCGCCACCCAGGCTCTCATCAGCTGGCATGGCAGGTTGACCCCCCCAGGAGGTTAGATCTTTTTACCCTGAGGGGGTCTCGCCACCCAGGCTCTCATCAGCTGGTATGACAGGTTGACCCCCCCAGGAGGTTAGATCTTTTTACCCTGAGGGGGTCTCGCCACCCAGGCTCTCATCAGCTGGCATGGCAGGTTGACCCAGCGGAAGAGGCCTCATAATCTTTCGACACCGCGAGAGCAAGCTACACTCAGCGAATACATTGGGTTGGATGTTTCTTTCCGAGCTTGTGCCAACCTCGAAAAGAGCGGGGATTGTGTACAACCCCGTATTCGCGGAGTAGGGTCCCTTCGGTAGGCACAGGGTCAGTTTTAAGCTTTTAAGCTTTTTGGATATTTTGGACTCTTTGTGGCTAATTTTGGCTCTAGCTTGGAAATATACTAGTAGGGGAGGAAAAATTGGCCTCCCCCCTTGCCCCCTTCTTTGAGGGTCGGGTACGGCAAGTTGGCCGACACCCCCAGACGGGATGAAGGGCGAGATGGGGGCAGCGGGGTCGACTGGAGACCATGGTCTCGTCCCCCCTGCCCCTTAGCCCCGAGCAGGGGCAAGACCGGCCAGCCAGGCGAGGTCTCGCCCGCGCGGCCAGCTCCGGGCGAGACCGCCGGCCAGGCGAGGTCTCGCCCGCGCGGCCAGCTCCGGGCGAGACCGCCGGCCAGGCGAGGTCTCGCCCGCACGGCCAGCTCCGGGCGAGACCGCCGGCCAGGCGAGGTCTCGCCCGCGCGGCCAGCTCCGGGCGAGACCGCCGGCCAGGCGAGGTCTCGCCCGCGCGGCCAGCTCCGGGCGAGACCGCCGGGGGGTGTGGTTTGGCGTGGTCTCGTCCTTGGACCTTTTTACCCCCGGGGTGGAATTTCCTTCTTTGCCCCCCGGAGTGGAGGTTTGCTATTGGCTTGTGGCATATTTGCCCTAGGGGCATTTTGGTCTTTTTACCCCAAAGACTTGGAAAAACTATAAATAGACCCTTAGGGGTGCCTTGGAGAAGGGGACTTGTCATTCTTTCCTTAGCCACAAATCTCTTTGGCTTTCTTCCTCCAAGGCACCTAGCTCAAGCATTGGCTAGGGAGGGGGAGACCTCAAAGGTCTTCTGGGTGTGAGGTGGGACCTCCACGCTAGAGCCAAGGATCAGTTCATAGCTTCCTCAGTCTTCGGTCCGTGACGTTCTTCCGAGCATAGTAGGTGTGAGGTCACCCCTTTCCCCAAGGGTCGAACTCCACAGAAGTCAATTTTGGCTTCGGTCATTTTTTGCTTCAACACATACACTGAGCAGATTAAGGCTCTATTTGTTTGAGCGTTTTGATACTCCGTTTTGGGCAAACGCCGCCGGAAGGAGGGTAAACAAATGAACCTCCGGCGGCGTTTGCTCCGTTTCCACCCGCCCGCCTTGAGAAACGCCCAAAAAAGCTCTGTTTGGAGCAGCCACATCCCCCCTCCGATTTGAACACTCTGTTTCCACCCGCCGAATCGATCCGCCACCGCCGAACCAAATGAAGCCTAAGGCGCTCAATTGGGAGTCATTTTGCCATCCATGTACTAAGATTCTGCCTGCTTGGGTGTATGAATTTTACGCGAACGCCCGGGACGTTGAATATGAGACTGTGATAGTACGGGGAAAGGAAGTTAATTTTTCTGCGGCCTGAATTAGTGATATGTTTAACCTGGACGATCACGAGTATGAAGATTACACCGAGATTTTGAACAAAGTCACTCTTAGTGACATGTTAAAAGTTGTGTGTACCACAGAAGAACCCAAATGGATGAGTCAGAAACAAACAATTTTGAAAACATCAAGCTTGACTCGACAAGCTAAAGCGTGGATTTTATTTGTTAACGCTGGCATCATGCCGACCAAACACCCTAATAGTGTGGCATTGGATAAGTTGGGATTGATCTACGGAATAATCACAGGGATGCAATTTGATGTTGCCAAGATCATCACGTTACAGTTGCGGCAGAAGATGCGAGAGGTGAAGCCTCGACAGTTATGGTTCTCGTCACTGATCACTAAGCTTTGTAGGGCTGTGGGGGTGCCTATGGAGGCAAATGACATAGTTACACCAGTCAGGCGGCATATCACCAAAACAGTCATTGAAGTGAATATCAAGGTCGGTTCAGGGAATGATAGAAAAGGGCAAGGAGATGCTCAGAGTTCGCAGACACGAGCAAAGACCCCTTTACGTATCAATATTCCAGCAGCCGATCATGGCACCGACCCCGATGTTCTGATGGAACATATTGAGTACATCAAAGCTTATCAACGTTGTCAGCAGATGTATGCGAAAGAACAGTTTGAGGATCTTCGGGCCAACATGCGGAAGGTCATGGAAAAGGCGAAGATTCCGATGTCGAAGCTGAATTTTAGGATGTTGGTTCAATTTGACAATACTGGCTATCTTCTGACTTCAGACCGAACTAGAGTTGATCCAGCAAAGGGTGCATAAGATGAGGAGGATGAAGATGATGATGAGAATGCAGATGATGATGGGGACGAAGAAGAATCAGATGATGAGGAAGCAGAGCTTGATGATGAGGCAGAGGTCGACATATCTCCCTAGTGGTCGACTATTATCTTCAGCATTTTGTTCGTTATTCCTCTACTTCGCACCATTAGGATGTTTGATACATTATGTTTTATTTTGGCCTATGCTACTCACTGACCTTTAGTCTATTTTGCTATATAATTTTTGGCTCGTTTCAAGCTTTATCATGCTTTAAATAGTCTAAGCTCTAGAATGATATTGATTCACTAATGATTATTTCAAGGAATGTTATGTATGTGTTGTAAGTTTTTGTTCATTTTGGAGCAAACTTGTTTTAGGAAACAAAGTCACCTTTATTTGTCCTCTGTTGCTAATTTCTTTTGTGATTAAGCCCCTTTTATTTTGGCATATGAATTTTCTAAACTGTGGTATATACTCAGTATGCAGAACAAGTTGATTATTCAATTGACTATGATTAGTACAAATGGATACTTAATGAATGAAGATAGTTGAACAACTGTCCACACTTCTGAATTCAGGGGAGTTATTTGAATTCATTTCTTTATATCCTTATATCTTTCATTACTAGTCAACATTACAACTTATATATTGCATGCAGTTTTGCTAGGGTATAACAATGATTTAAGTGTGGGGGGGGGGGGGGGGGTTTATCCTCCACTATTTGGGGTGCTTAATATTTTGATTGAGCTTGAGGTTAATGATCCGAATTCTTACCCCAATTATGATTAGGCTAGACAATCTTAACAGTTCGGACTCTGAATTTGAAGTTAGTATGATATTTGACTTAAGTGTTTTTATGCACAAATTTTTTTTAAAATTTATTTATCCTTCCCTGCAAATTTTTGTTGATAATTGACTCCTAGAAATGAATAGGGAGGGATGAGCAAGAACTGAGTTAATGATGTAGACCAAGACAAGAGATTATATAGTTAAACCATTGTGAGCATTCATGAGTTTCTTTGAGCTTGTTCCTTATCGTTTGCTACACATTACCAAATGATTAAATTCCTAAATTGTCGACTAGTCGTATCTTAATTGACTAGTCATTTATGGGTGTTTCAATTCAGCATATATATAAAAAAAGTAAATGTCATAGTGATATGCGGCCTAAGTATGTAGGAACCTACTTGGAATGATCCCAACTGTGACCAAAAAAATAAAAGAAAGAAGAAGAGATAAACAGAAAAATGATCAATTTTGTCATAGTGATATGTGGCCTAGGTAGGCGAATACATACTTGGAATGATCCCAACTATGGACATAATATTTATATATTTAATGTTTATGAATTGAACCTCATAATATGGTAATTGATTATGACTATCGACTAGGGATTTTTCCACTCCACTATCAAGCATTCAAAACCGCTAACCAAGCCAAAGCCAAACCCACTTCCATATGTACTAAAAGTGCTTGTCGAGGTTAAGATAAAAAAAACTTAGCATATTCTCATCTTTTTCAATTCACGCGGAGGCTAAAATAATTGCATTGGAGTAAATAAATTTTGGAAAAAATCACACACAACACCAAAATTTTTAATTGCGCTTTTTCTTTTATCAAACTAATGAATTTGTGAGGTCGAACTTTTAATGATTGACAAGCTTATCAGTTGTGTACTCTTGATTATTCTTTGACTGAGTTGGGTTAAGGAAAAGGATCATTGACTTCTCATCTCAGTAGCTATCCATTCATTCAAATCAATTTTACGAATTGTCTTTGCTCGGGACTAACAAGACTCAAGTGTGGGGGTGTGATAACTTCTTAAATGAAGTTATCTATGTCCATCTTATTTGACGCAAAAATAGTGAAACGATGTTCTATTGAGTATAAAAAGATGATAAAATTCATCTTTAACTTATGTTTGAGTAATTTGACTATTTTCTAATGTTTTCTTGTCAGAATCGCCAAAAAACTCAATCCGGATAAGGAATGCTGAAGCAGTTTGCTGTGCTGGGAAAGTTGTCATAAAAACTTTTTTTGTTGTTATAACAACTTTCGAAATTTAAAAATCCGAATTTTGAAAAAAAACTGCAGTAGTTACAAATTGAAATGAGACATCCTTTCAGATGGGGGCACAAAATTAAAGCACGAAATTGGCCTGAAAAGGGGGAAAACTATTCATTCTTGGAGAAGGAAAAGAAGAGGAGATTGCTTGGAGAAGAAGACTTAGGGCAACACCGGATCTTGGAGAAGGATTGCTTGTATGCGAATTGGAGAGCATCTTCCGGCGTTATTTTACATTCTTATTATCGTGGGTTGTAAGATCTTTCTTATTTTTGTGATGTTCTCCCCTTCCACTATGAACTAATTTCGTAAGTCTTGTGTGTTGTAAGTACTTAGACTCAGTGTGATGATTTGATTTCAATTTATCTTTCATGATTGGTTGATGATATATCTTTATTGGGATTATGTCTTTTATTTGTGGAATTTTTGAGTAAGAGTTCTTCTCCTAGTTAGTGTGGCGAGATTCGAGAGAGGAGTCATGCTATTTTAAGGTTGAATCCTCATTGCGCGCGGCGAGATTCGAGAGAAGAGTCGCGTGATTCTTTAGTAAAAATTCCATCTTTGTACTGCGTTGCGAGACTCGAGAGAGCAGCGACGTAAGTGTGACATAAGTCTTGATATAACTCTGAGATAGAAAGAGATTTCTTCTCATGTTAACAACTTTGATTTTAGCGCTTCATATTATTCTAAATCCGCCTAAGTTATAGATGACTAGGGGAAGTAGGGTAAGCGGATTTCAGAGATCGAGAGATAATGTTATCCATCTAAAAAATCGTTGCAAGATAGTAATTATCCAATTATGAGAGATGACTTAAAAACAATTGTCATATTAGTCTAAGGAAGACAACATACAAGACTAATTCTCCAAAGTAAGAAAAAGTCATTTTTAGATAAGACCAAAGTAGTATTTATTATCTCTAGTTTCGCTTAACTAAATCACACCAATTATCTCACTTGAATTTTAAGGAAAAGTTTAAGCTAGTAGTTGCGAGCACTAAATCATTCACTTCCTCGAGGGAACGATCACTTCTTACTTTATATTACTTGAACCAGCACGTACACTTGCGTTATTTTTTTATATATACGATACCGGCGTATCAGTCGGCAGCTGGTGGAACCAATCCCTCGCCTTTTCCTTGAGGGTGATGACGAAGAGTCAGCACTTGAATCCGTCCGACATCTGTCGGATCGAGACCACGTCCTCAAACCACTAGATGTGCTGGACCGGGTCCCCCTTTCCGGTATAGTAGGACATCTCAGGCTCCCGGAACCCATCCGTGACTGATGCAGAGGAGACCAAATCGCTGAAGGGGCTATCTCCGCCCACCGGGCGAGCTGGAGGGTCTCGCGCCCCCAACTCGCCAAACCTGCCTCCGCTCCCCGAACCTGGGAAGAGCACTCGCCCGGGGAGCTCGGCACCCCGACCTTCCTCGGCGACCTCCTTCCCGGCTCGCTTAGCGGGGGCAACCTTGCTGAGTGCCGGATCAGCGAGAACCGGAATCGCCGGAGTTGAGCTCTCGGCACGCACGCCGAGTGCTAATCGGACCATGTCGAGCACCTCCTACCTAAAGTCCTCGACCATCCCCAGGGTGGAGAGAGGGGGAGGGGTGGTGAGTCGGTCCTGTCCGATCCTTACCCTTCTCCTCTAGTCATTGAGCTCGCTGAAGTTTTTCTGTGCTGACCACGCTCTACGCTCACCGCACCAAAATGTTGAAACCGAAAATCGGTCTCTCGAGGAGTTCACCCTTGGGGAAGGGGTGGTCGCACACCTACTTCGCTCCTGCAAGAAAAATAACAAGGAAAAAGAGCAAAGGACTAGACCAAGGGCCCGGCATGGAGGTCGCACCACATACTCGGAAGATCACTGAGCGCTTCCCCTCCTTAGCCAAATGCTGGGCTAATGTACCTCAGAAAGCGCTAGAAGACTGGGAGACAGGTAAGCATGTCATCTGAGGTACCCCTTAGATCCTATTTATAGATTTCCGAAGATGATCTGCAAATAAGTAACCTCTGCTGGCATGAAATTAATGAAAACCCCTTGGGCTAGCCTGCCAACAGCCAAACTCCGCTGTTCTGAACAGCTATATGCAGCCCAACCGGGTCTGCCAACAGCGTAACGCCGCTGTTCTAACTGTTTATGTGCACCTCTCACAGGGCCACCCTGATAATTTGGCCTTTGGGCCCCACCGGGGAAGGATCTTTTGGCCTCTGAGTCGGCTCACAACCCTACTGGGCGGGAGGGAGCAGGGCTGGCCCGCCTAGGAGGTGCGCGGGTCGGAGGGAGAACGAGGGCTGCCCCACCTAGGAGAGGCGGGCAGGGGCTTACCGAGGGCTGGCCCGCCTAGGAGAGGCGCGGGTCGGAGGGCGACCGAGGGCTGGCCCGCCTAGGAGAGGCGGGCAGGCGCTGACTGAGGGCTGGCCCGCCTAGGAGAGGCGTGGGTCGGAGGGCGACCGAGGGCTAGCCCGCCTAGGAGAGGCGGGCAGGGGCTGACCGAGGGCTGGCCTGCCTAGGAGAGGCGCGGATTGGAGGGCGACTTGCTTGTCCTTCCGGATCTAGTCGCCGAACACGGGGTTGTACATCTAGCACAGTCATTTTTTAATGATTAGTTTTCTAAACATAATTTCTCATTTTATTTTTTTACAAAAAAATTAAAACTCTTTTTCAAGACCCTTCTATTTTTCTTTTAGTTCATTACAATTAATATAAGACGTAAAAAATTTATCTAAAGAGCATGTGAGAGAACTAGACACAACAATAGCAGATTCTAGATTAACATTTGCCTTTAAAATGTTATTTTTAAACGTAATTTTGAGTTAATATTTTCCAGTTTCTTGATTTTACATATAACAATATTTAGCGCATACACTATAGAAATCGAATTACAAGCATGCATGGAATTTGATTTTCTTACAACACTCTTGGACGAAGCATGATTTCAACATAAGCTTTCTTTGTCATCTTACTCTTGGCTCTCCTCTTCCAATGATATATATTCATCTTCTCTTCCGCATGAAGTGGTTGTCATGTATTCCTCCAAGAGTGAGTTTTCATTTGATTCTTCACTTGTATCCATAAGAAATTACTCAAATTCATTATCTATAGAAGGAGAACTGTAAGTAATCTTAATAAATTTCTATATATCATAAGCATTTGAAAGTGTATAGATGAGTTTGAAAATTTCTTAATCAAGCCCACAAAGCAGATTATTCATAGTTTTGATATTTAAATAACATTCATGTTTATTTAAATTATTTGGGGCTTAATACAAGTCATGTTCCAAACATCTATATCTAATAATATAAAGAATTTTCTAATAAGTATTCTCTACGTGTTATAGTTCACCTGTAAATAGAGGTGATGCTAATGAATTTTCGGTGTACAAATTTCCATCCCCACTAGTCGATTTGAGATCAGGGTTGACCATTATTTCCGACAGTCAAACCATTTTGGAATAACTTCGCTCTGATACCACTTGTTGGATCTGCTGGTCAACTTTAAAGGAGGGTGAAAAAGATTTTTAAAGATAGTTTGAAATTAAAACAAGTTTTACCAAGAAAACAAATTCTGGAAGCTATCGCGGGCGATAAGGCTAGCGCTCGGCGGTGAGTCACAGAGATCGATTTTCTTTATAAAACTTCATTTTCGAATTTCTCACACAACACTCAAACCTGTAGCAACATTCAACCATGATTTTGAGATGTAATAAACAAAATATAATTTTATTCAAAATAAGAATAGTTGTTTACAATAGCAAAACTGGATCTCCGTGACGCCGGAGATCGAAGACGATGAGTACATTCTTGATTTGATATCTATATCGACCCTCCCACGACCGGTTGCTTCTCGCTCTTCTTTCCAAGAAGATCGACGAACCGACTCTTCACTTTCCTCCCTTGAAGGGTTTTAGAGCCCCACTAGCTAGATCTCTCATATTTATAGGTCCTCTCAGGACGATTTCTTGCAGATTCCTCCAAGGAATTTGACGACCTCCCAAATCAATTTCTCTCACACACAGATTAGATAGAATAAAAGAAAAATAGATAATAAAAGATAGATTTTGAAAATATTTCTCCCTCAAAAGTAGAAATTCTCCGTAGAACGTTGCGCGATCGATGCTTTTCAATATTGTTCATATTGCAGTCGATTTGTCGTTGATGGTCATTGAAGTTTTCGTCCTTCGGAGTTCTTCGAACACAAAAGGGAGGAAGAAATATTGTTTTTCCTTCAATGAAGATGAAGGTTCACGCTTTCACAGATGGCGGCCGAACCCTAAAATGAAAATTCTCCTTCTTGTTGTCTCCAGGAAAAGAAACACACACTTTTATACTCATTTCTAAAAATAAGCTACCGCCGGCGGTAGAGCTAGCGCCCGACGGTAGAGCTAGCGCCTGACGGTAGGTCAATTCGCGCGGTGTTGACATTTGTCCAGTAATTTTGGAAAAATATTCTTTCCACTTTCTTGATACCGCGGCGCGGTAAAAGCTAACGCCCGACGGTAGCTATTTCCTCTCGACCAAATGACTTGATGAACGTCGAATTGACTAGCGCCCGGCAGTTGGGCAAGCGTCTGGCGGTAGGTCACAGAGCGGCTATTCTTTAATAGTCCCAAGCTAGCGCCTGCGGTAGGACTAGTGCCTAGCGGTAGGTCACATGGATTTATTTTCTTGTTCTTTTGTACCTGTAAACTTGCACACTATACCCAATATAAGTATGATCAAATACAACTCGGAATTTGATATTGTCAAAATAAAGAAATGGGATCAGTTCCAACATTTTATGCTTCATTTATTAATCCTAATAATTTTATTTATTTATTTATAATTAGTACATAAATTTATTATTTGTTTGTCGGCGGGATATAATTTAGGAAAATAATTCAGCAAAATCGATAATACAAAAATATACGAGTTTAACGCTGGGACAATTTTTAAGTCCAATAAATATTTGCAACGCTACGGCGATTTGGGTGGATTTTATGCTCCATGGCACGAGGACAATATTGTCAGCTTCTATGCTGTATATATATATTTATATATTAAAGGCTTAAAGCCCAGCCGCTATGTGCACATTAGAAGCAAGGTCCACTAACAAATGTAAATATTTTTGCATTGGCATTTTGAGTATAAATTGAAATCCTGATAGACTTTTTTTATTGAATAAAATGCAAACAGACATCCACGATTTTACGTGCCCCCGCCCTTCAAGAAAAGTTTTTCTGTGTGCGTGTTTGGACCTGTTAATAGGTACGATAGATGCAGATCCGGCTGTAGAATATGCTTTTTAGCTGGATTTCAACGACTGATATATGATGGTATCTGATTCGCCAGTACATCCAATTATATATCCAACAGATACGACCAAAATCCGGCCTTTGAAATCAAGATCCTACAGCCAGATCTAATCCCTCACCTCCCATAGATACGCATACGTACCAAAAAAAATTTCTCAAGAACTATTATCTTAAAGCATATGAAATTAAAATATAAGTTTTGTATATATATTTTAAAATATTGATTAAATAAATAATTTTATTTTTTTCATTTAAATATTTAATTTGAAAATTATTTCACTCACCATATTTATTTAATTCTATAATGATAAATTTTATTTTAAAACTATATCATATAATATATATGTATGATCTATGGTTTCGTTTGTCACACAAATATTGATTCTTAATTTATTAGGAGCAATGGTCTTGGACTTAAGAAGATTTTAAATTTGGAGGAGCACTGATTTCAACATCCCACATTATTTAGGGGGGGGGGGACTTATTTTCACCGGTCAAGCGGTTACGATCGCATGAATCGGACTTTAATTAAGATCCGGTTCATGCAGACGTAATCGTTTGACTGGTGAAAATAAGTCCCCCCCAAACGAAGCCCTAGTCTACACCTCTCGGTCGGGCTCCTCAATTAAACCTCATAATTTGGAATCAGACAAAAAGAGCTCCCTCTATGCATGTTGCAAGTGTTAACCATTGGCTTTTCATGAGTAAATATGTAAGCGGTGCGGTTTGGGCCTAAACAACAAGCTCACCGATATGGGTTGGAATGGATCGAAAAAATGGTCCCGTACTAAAACCGCACGGTGCATCCGAATCCAATTAATTAATGGTGACACATGAGGACATATCTCCCACGTGGGCATTTTAATTATTTGGAAAGTACGTGGCGCACAAAGGATCAAGAAATTCATCTGACGTGTTGCCTGTCACACCACCATAGACCATATACGTACTATAGAAGAAGATTGATTGAGCATTAATGGAATTCCATGCATGTGGATGTGGTGTATGTTTCAACATTTATGAATATATCATTCATAAATGAGCATCTTCGCACAGGCTACGCCCGTGCTCGATGCTTTCTGGTGGTCTTCAGACGCATCAGACGGGCTTCGCCCGTACTTGATGCTTCAGGTGGTCTTCGGCCATATAGAAGCGGGCTTCGCCCGTTTCCACACAAGTCATCATCTCAGCGCCGCACCCACCACTCCCCCCCCCCCCCCCCCCCGCCCCCCCGGAGCCCTGTGATTGTTTGATTTTGCATACGCGGTCCGGGGGTAGGCGAGTGACAGTTGCGGCGCCGAGATGGTGGATTGCGTGGAAGTGGGCGAAGCCCGCTTCTATGCGGCCGAAGATCACTCAAAGCATTAAGCACGGGTGAAACCCGTGCGCAGGCGGGCGAAGCCCGCCTGATGCGGCCGAAGGCCGCCCGAGTGCATCGAGCACGGACGTAGCTCGTGCGAAGATGTTTGTATATATATTTGTAATTTTAAATTGTTTTTATAATTTTGAATTGTTAAACATTTTGATATATAAGTAGCATGAAGCGGTGGATTTTAGCGTCGTAACCGACTGACGTGAAGCACTGTAGCAGAAGGTAAAGAACAGGCATTGAGTGTGCACATGCATTGAGTGCACACTCAACGCTTGTTAGTTCATCAGGCGTTGAGTGCACTGATTGCACTCAACGCCTGTTGAGTGATCAGGCGTTGAGTGCACTCAACGTCTGTTCATCAGGCGTTTGCGTTAGTAGCATTTGATACAATTCGTCGATCAGAGCTGATAACAGGCCAAATTCGTCGAGCTCTGCTCGATGATATTCGCCGAGTTGCGCGCGCTCGCCGATCTTCGTCGAGCGCAAGCTCGACGAACTTCGTCGAGCGCAAGCTCGACGAACTTCGTCGAGCTGCGCTCAACACACGAAGCGGTGGAGGGGCAGATCCGGTATTTCAGCGTCGTGACCGACTGACGTGAAGCACTGTAGCAGAAGGTAAAGAACTTTATTTAATATAGATACACACACAAACGAGTAACAGACACAAAGCTCCGCTCCTATGCCCCGCACGATAGTACCTAACTAGTGATGACAGGCTACTCCCGCGCACGAGTGACAGACATAGGGCTCCGCTCCTATGTCCTGCACGATAGTACCTAGTCAGTGACGACAGGCTTCGCCCGCACCCCGACGACAGTATCCAGCTCATAAAAAAATATGCATAAGCATTTATAAATATACGAGCATCTTCGCACGGGCTACGTCCGTGCTCGATGCTCTCGGGCGGCCTTCGACCGCATCCATGCGGGCTTTGCCCGCTTGCGCATGGGCTTCGCCCACGCTCGATGCGTCGCTGCAGGCTGCGCCCGCCTATGAGCGGGTTGCGCACGCACCCGAATTTTTTTTTTCAAAACATATACATATGAATATTTAAAATGACCGCAAAAAATATGAAGTACTATTCCTATTTTTATTGTATATAATTTTGCAAATTTTAATCTATAAAAAATAATTAATCTTTCCCTCTCTCTCTCTTTATCACTCCCCTCTCTATCTCTCTCTCCTTCTCTCTCCCCGTCACCCGCCCCCTCTCTCTCCCTCTCCCAAATCTCCCCCCTCTCATGCTCTCTCTCATGATCCAATGACCAATATTCAATTTATGGTGTGCCACCAAATATCTATATTCCCTTATATATATAAGATAAGATAAGATATATATATATCTCTACCACTATAAAGGAAATATAGAATGCTTGAATTTTAAATTCATTGTAGAGATTCCGGCCGTCCGATTTGTAATGATAATTCTACAGTCGTATGATTAAACACGTCTTCTCTCTTCACTTTTTCATAGGGCTCCTAAACCTATGTTGATAGTGTCCTAAACCTACATTCAACAGGAAATTACCATTTTACCTTTTTGATTTTGTAAAAAGTTAAAAGTAGCAAACAAACGACTAGAGCAGAGAATAAACGACTAGAAAACAAGCCGGAACTTTGAATAATTGAAATTTTATTATCCAAAAAGATATCATTTACAAAGGTATGGCCTCACTTTTATAGAATGGAGGAGAGAGAGAAGAATACAAACTAACAATGTGGGACTAAAGCTATACAACAGATCTGGGCGGCTAGAATAAGAGACCGGAACAGGCCGCACGGTTAGACAATGTTCTAACCGCTCGGCAATACCAGAACCAAGAGAGAGATGCGGTAGGAGACCGCTAGACCGGCCGGTTTCCAAGCTGCCGGAGATAAGCCGTCAGGCCGCCGGATACCACACAGCAACAGTCTGGAAATCAACCCGCCAACCTCAATCCGCCAGACCGCCCGGTCAACAACCCGCCATGCTCAAACCGCCAGACCGCCCGGTCTCATACTTCGACACTCCCCCTCAAGCTGGAGCATATATATCAATCATGCCCAGGTTGTCACAAATGTGGAAGAAGGAAGTAGAAACCGGCTTGGTGAAGATATCAGCCAACTCTTTGTCGGAGGTGACGAACGGAGTGCAAATCTGTTTCTTCAAGACCTCTTCTCGGATGAAATGGCAGTCGACCTCTATATGTTTCGTTCTCTCATGGAAGACCGGATTTTTGGATATGTATATAGCGGCTTTGTTGTCACAGAACATAGGCAGAGGATAGTTGTAGACCTCTCCTAGGTCAAGCATGAGAGCCCGCAACCACTTTAACCCACACGTGGTGGACGCCATACTCCGGTATTCGGCTTCTGCACTGGACCTTGAGACAACAGACTGCTTCTTGCTCTTCCAGCTCACAAGATTACCTCCAACAAATGTGCAGAAACCCGATGTAGATTTACGGTCACCTTTATCATCCGCATAGCTTGAGTCTGAGTAGGCTTCAACTCTCAGATGACCATGCTTCTGAAAGAGTAGCCCTTTCCCTGGTACTGCTTTGACATACTCTAGTATCTTCAAGGCAGACTGAAGATGACATTCCCTGGGAGCTTGCATGAACTGACTGACCTTGCCGACAGCATAGGCGATGTCGGGTCTGGTCACTGTGAGATAAATGAGTTTGCCCACCAGACGTCTATACCTCGTGGCATCGGGTATAAGAGGTGAGTCATCTGTCCATGTTTTGTCTTCTCCAGTGGCCATGGGATACCGGGCCGGTTTGGCCCCGGTCAATCCTATCTCTTGTAGAAGATCAAGCGCATACTTCCGTTGGGAGAGAACCAACGAGTCGGGCTTCCGAGAGATTTCTATCCCCAAAAAATATTTCGGGGAGCCCATATCCTTCGTGACAAGGTGTTGACGGAGGTGTTTCTTTGTCAAGTCCACCCCAGCCTGGTCATCGCCGGTAAGAAGGATATCATCCACATACACCGCCAAAACCACAAGGCCTGATGCGGTTTTGCGAATAAACAATGAGTGATCGGCGGAACTTCTTGCAAAGCCAACTGCAGCCACAATGCCACTAAACTTGTCAAACCACGCCCGAGGGCTCTGCTTTAGGCCGTAGATGGCCTTCTTCAACTGGCATACTCGTGTCTCCCCCTGAGCAACATACCCTGGAGGTTGCTCCATATAGACGTCCTCCTGAAGATCCCCATACAGAAAAGCATTCTTGACATCAAGTTGCGAAATTTCCCACTCCCTATTGACGGCCACAGAAAGAAGAACCCGGATGGTGCTGAGGCGAGCAACCGGAGAGAAAGTATCAAAATAGTCAACTCCATAAGTCTGAGTAAAGCCTTTGGCCACCAGTCGGGCCTTGTAACGATCCACAGTACCGTCCGGGCGAAACTTCACAACGAACACCCAGCGGCAGCCAACCACATCAGTACCGATCGGTGGAGGAACAAGGGTCCAGGTACCTCTTTCAGTAAGAGTGGAAATTTCCTCATCCATGGCAGATTTCCAATGAGGAATAACAAGAGCCTCCTGGTAAGTGCGGGGAGTGGTAGTAGCCGAGATGGCCAAAGCAAAGCACCTGCGAGAGGGAGTAAGCCGATCATAGGAAACAACAGCCGCAAGCGGGTGTTGGGTACACGCCCGCACCCCTTTGCGAAGGGCAATGGGAAGATCTAGGTCGTCTTGTGCCTCAGGGACCGGAGCATCCGTGGCAGAGAAAGCTGGCCCGGGACTAGAGAGAGACGGCTGCGGAGACGAAGGAGGGGAGATAATAGGGAGAGGAGGAGACGGAGGAGGAGACGACATAGGAGGGGAGACGTCGACTTGTGTGGAAGGCTCACAGAGAGATGGTGGAGAGTCAGAGACAGCAGGAGGAGGTGAAGATGGGAAAGAAAAGTAGGAAGCATTTTCAAAGAAGGTGACGTCTGCGGAAACAAACTGTTTGCGCAGAACGGGATCAAAGCAACAGTAGCCTTTTTGAGTTGTCGAGTAACCCAAAAAGACACATTTGGTGGAGCGGGGGGAAAGCTTGTCGCGGGTAGCAGACGGAGCATGCACAAAGGCCGTACACCCAAAGATACGAAGAGGAAGAGGAAAGGGTTCCTTGGTCGGGTAGAGAATGGAGAAGGGGGTCTTGCCGTGAAGAACAGAAGAGGGAATGTGATTGATGAGATAGCAGGCAAGAAGAACAGCATAGCCCCAGTAGGAGCGAGGCACCTGCATCTGTGTCATCAGAGTGCGAGCGATATCGAGGAGATGGCGATTTTTACGTTCCGCCACCCCATTTTGTTGGGAGGTGTAAACACAGCTGGTCTGATGAATAAGACCATGTTGCATACAAAAAGATGAAAACTCATGACTGAGATATTCTTTAGCATTATCAGAGCGCAATACTTTAATAGAAATAGCAAACTGAGTTTTAATCATATTATAAAAAGATTGCCATACAGATAAGAGTTCAGAGCGATCTTTTAATAGATACACCCAGGTACATCTGGAGAAATCATCAATAAAAGTTACAAAGTAAAAACTACCCCGACCAACGGTGGGAGTAGGAGCAGGACCCCAGATATCAGAATGAATGAGATCAAAAGGGCGGGAGGAACCACAGCCTTGCTTCTGCGGGAAGGAGGAGCGGTGATGCTTGCCAAGCTGACACGCATCGCAGTTGAGCGGAGGACTGGTTTGAGGTAAGTGGGGAAGAAGCTGACGCAGAATCCGAGGAGGAGGATGTCCAAGGCGAAGATGCCATTGAAGCATATCAGTAGACGAGGAAGAGAAGGCGGACAGAGCGGAAACATTGTCGAGGAAGTAGAGGCCGCCGCTCTCAGTCCCAGTAGCAATCGTCCGTTGGGTCCTCGGGTCCTGAAAACAACAAGAAGTAGGAGTAAATAATACAGAGCACTGAAGTTGCTTGCATAAAGTAGTAACGGAGAGTAAATTGCAAGGGAACTTCGGGACATAGAGAGTGTCCGCTAAGCGAAGCGAGGGAGTGACTTGAACCATGCTCGTTCCATGAACCGGGGAAGGCGAACCATCCGCAACGAGAACCGGGGGTAACCGATCATGCGTCTCTAGGAGAGAGAAGCAGTGAGGGTTTCCGGTCATGTGATTTGTAGCACCAGAGTCAATGAGCCATTTACCTTGGGTAACGACGTGTGCACTACCTGAGGTGGTGGCCACAGAAGCAGATGGCCGAGAGGAGGCGGAGGTTGAGGAAGAAGGATCACCGGAGGGACGAAGATGAGGATGTTTCTGCCAGCAGCGGTCAACAGAGTGGCCGGTACGACCATAGTGAGAGCAGAGGAACCTTGACGGACCGCGCGTGCCAGATTGGCTGCGACCACTATTGCCACCCCGCTGGACTTGGTGAGCATAGGAGTCCGGTGGAGGAGGGGAGGACAATAGAGGACGTTGGAGCAGTGAAGTAACAGCGGCGATGCGAGCCGCGGTGGCATCCAAGGTGGGAGACTCGGCTTCGCCCAAGATCTGCTGGCGGATCATATCAAAAGACTCAGGAAGCCGGAGAAGATAACAAACAACCAGGAGTTCCTGGAAGTGTTTGTGCTGTTCGGCCAAGTCCGCGGAGAAGGGGCGATTCTGGAGGATTTCGGCTCCAAGAGCCTGAACTTGCTGATAAGCCGCAGCAGGAGACAAGGAAGGGCGAGCAAAGAGATCCGCGTAGAGAGTATAAATGCGGGATGTCTGGGCCCCCTTTGAGTAGAGAGCAGCAAGGTGAAGCCACGCGGTCTTGACCGTCTCATCATGGCGTATGACAGGAAGACATTCATCGGAGAGGCTGTTAGCCAACCACGTGCGGACAAGCGCATCACTGGCATCCCAGTCATCAAATTCAACAGAGTCTGAGGGAGGAGGGTCATCGGTGAGGTGATGACGTTTGCGCTGAGAGCGGAGAAGAAATGTGAAAGAGACGCTCCAATCCGGATAGTTGGAGCCAACAAGTTTAGAAACCGTGCCAAGGTTGCCAGAGGGAGTAGGAAGCGGCGCCGGAGTGGCGATAGGAGTGGTGGTGGTGGAGGTTTCAGAAAGGGCCATAGGAGAAAACTGTGAGAAGTCGCGCGGTTAGAATATAAGCCGTGCGGATAGAAAGAAGAAGAGCTGCGGCGGTCACGATGTTAGACACCAGCGGCCAGAGAAGCCACGACCAAGCCGCAGGTCCAAGACGGGGAAGAGGTCGAACGGCTAGAAGATAGACCGCGCGAACGGACAAGGCGAATAAAGCAGCAGGTCGCGACGAACAAGGAGATAGGTCGCTGCGACTGAAAGGCAGGAGAAAGAGGACGCGCGGACAGGGCGCAAACAGCGAGAACAGGTCGCGAGAAGAAGGGGCAAGCCGCGCGGACAGGGCGCACAGAATCAGGAGGAGAAGATCGAGTCCTCTGATACCAAGTTAAAAGTAGCAAACAAACGACTAGAGCAGAGAATAAACGACTAGAAAACAAGCCGGAACTTTGAATAATTGAAATTTTATTATCCAAAAAGATATCATTTACAAAGGTATGGCCTCCCTTTTATAGAATGGAGGAGAGAGAGAAGAATACAAACTAACAATGTGGGACTAAAGCTATACAACAGATCTGGGCGGCTAGAATAAGAGACCGGAACAGGCCGCGCGGTTAGACAATGTTCTAACCGCTCGGCAATACCAGAACCAAGAGAGAGATGTGGTAGGAGACCGCTAGACCGGCCGGTTTCCAAGCTGCCGGAGATAAGCCGTCAGGCCGCCGGATACCACACAGCAACAGTCTGGAAATCAACCCGCCAACCTCAATCCGCCAGACCGCCCGGTCAACAACCCGCCATGCTCAAACCGCCAGACCGCCCGGTCTCATACTTCGACATAAAAATTCAAGCTAAATTATCTAATCATAAATAGGAATATAGAATGCACACGCCTAGCCAGACCCAACCTAGTAAAAGAGACAAGTCATGTCTAGCAATGGTACCATTGGGCCTGCTCGTTGAAAAAGAATTCAAATAGGCATCGTGCATATACCTTTTAAACCCAAATAATTCACTTTAACCTACAATGTGGGACTAAAGGGACGCGTAATCAGGCGGAGCAGAAGTAGGCGGGTCAATTACTAATCCCTTAATTAATTACTAATTAATGAAAATGTTAAAATTACAAAGCATGAGAAAATAATAAAAAAAATTGATTAAAAAAACTATTGAAATAATACTTTCATTTTTAAATTTGTATTTATAAGAAACGCCCGGATGGGGAGGAGCCCGTCGAGGCAGGGCGGAGCCTGCCGGGGGAAAGCCCGGGTACTATCGCGCGGGGCATGGGGGCCGCTGGAAGCCAGCCTACGGGCGGTACTGTCGCCCGCGACACATGGGGGCGGGCAAAGCCCGTCGCCGGCCGGGTACTGTCGCCCGGGGCACTGGGGGCGGGCGAAGCCCACCGTCGTCGACCGGGTACTGTGGCGTGTGACCATTGGGCCGGAGGTACTATCGTGCGGGGCACGAGGCCGGCCGCTGGAAGCCCGCCTACGGGCGGTACTGTCGCCCGAGGCACTTGGGAGCGGGCAAAGCCCGTCGCCGGCCGGGTACTGTCGCCCGGGGCACTGGGGGTGGGCGAAGCCTGCCGTCGTCGGCCGGGTACTGTGGCGCGTGGCCATCGGGCCGGAGGCCCGTGCTTGTCACTCGTAATATTAAAAAGAAATATTAAATCTGCAAATAGTGATGAATTAAAAATTCATGAAATTAATATAGACCGTCAGATCGTAAGATCGTAGGTGCCAATCAGGTTGCCGACGGGCGTAGGGCAGGTCGTCGGCAGCTCCTCTGCAGCCGGAGCCCTGAACTGCCCCATGTAATTTTTTTTATTTTTTTAAAATTTCTATTTGAAAAATTATATATATATTTTTAAAAACTCTGTTTTAATTAATTTAATAATTTTTAAAAGTTCTGTTTTATATTTTCAAAAGTAATTAAAAAAATTAATTTAAATAAATATAATATTTTTAAATTTAAAAAATTTAAATAACCGCGGGGAGGCGTGCGAAGCCCGCCGTGGGCTGAGTGCTATCACACGGGGCCGTTGCGGCGAAGCCCCGTGTCTGTCACTCGTGTAAATACACACACACACGAGTGCCCGACACGGGGCTCCGCCCCTACGGCCAAGCGTGACAGTACGAGACCGACGACAGAGGGCTTCCCTCAATGCTCTAGTGTGATATTCGACCGCATCCAGGCGGGCTTCCCCCGCCCCGACGGTTATATGTTAACTAAATCTATTTTACCATAATTTCTTTCAGTAATGAAAAAACCCTGTAATTTTAAGATGATATATAAATACGACAGCATAGTATAACACAAAATGCGTCATGGCCTATTGGATAAGGCGTCTGGCTTTGTATCAAATGGTCGGCAGTTCGAGTCACAGTGGGCGTGTTGTAAGGACCCGACCCGTTAAATAACATATAATAGACGGGCGTAGGGCAGGTCGTCGGCAGCTCCTCTGCAGCCGGAGCCCTGAACTGCCCCATGTAATTTTTTTATTTTTTTTAAAATTTCTATTTGAAAAATTATATATATATATTTAAAAACTCTGTTTTAATTAATTTAATAATTTTTAAAAGTTCTGTTTTATATTTTCAGATCGTAAGATCGTAGGTGCCAATCAGGTTGCCGACGGGCGTAGGGCAGGTCGTCGGCAGCTCCTCTGCAGCCGGAGCCCTGAACTGCTCCATGTAATTTTTTTTATTTTTTTAAAATTTCTATTTGAAAAATTATATATATATTTTTAAAAACTCTGTTTTAATTAATTTAATAATTTTTAAAAGTTCTGTTTTATATTTTCAAAAGTAATTAAAAAAATTAATTTAAATAAATATAATATTTTTAAATTTAAAAAATTTAAATAACCGCGGGGAGGCGTGCGAAGCCCGCCGTGGGCTGAGTGCTATCACACGGGGCCGTTGCGGCGAAGCCCCGTGTCTGTCACTCGTGTAAATACACACACACACAAGTGCCCGACACGGAGCTCCGCCCCTACGGCCAAGCGTGACAGTACCAGACCGACGACAGAGGGCTTCCCTCAATGCTCTAGTGTGATATTCGACCGCATCCAGGCGGGCTTCCCCCGCCCCCGACGATTATATGTTAACTAAATATATTTTACCATAATTTCTTTCAGTAATGAAAAAACCCTGTAATTTTAAGATGATATATAAATACGTCAGCGTAGTATAACACAAAATGCGTCATGGCCTATTGGATAAGGCGTCTGGCTTTGTATCAAATGGTCGGCAGTTCGAGTCACAGTGGGCGTGTTGTAAGGACCCGACCCGTTAAATAACATATAATAGAAGGTCCGGTCGAGGCCCCACACTATATGCTACAAACAGACAGCGAGGTCACAGGTTAATACCAAAATATCATCGTACCCTAACCCAGAGCATTCTAGCGGAAGCTTATTAATGACAAGAACTCAACCAAGGAATGTCCACTACTATATAAATATCACATTTATATAAAACTCCAGGAATGTTTACACGCACGCACCGCTCACGGCCTTAAGGACTTACAAGTTTTTTTTTACAAACATATGATTTCATACATCGGCACGCAGCTCAGCCACACATGAAATCCAAATCTTCGCACGGTCTTCAAGGGCCTACAAGCAGCAGCAACAAAGGCTTCAGCCCTCTCAGTCCAATCCAGCTCGCTAGCACCTGCATACAAACATCCACCTCAAAGGTGATAAACAAAGCAACGGTCAGCATTCCGCTTACCAATTATAACGACCCTACCCATTGCCCGGGGCAGTGGTTCATTCCCTGCATGCATAGCAGTCACAACATAATATATATATAGCACACACAACATCACAAACGCCGTCCTCAGCGCCAGGCGCTCCGTGCACTCAGGGCACGATTACGGTGTACTGAAATTCTCTAGTTCCCACCACCGATTCAAGGTGTTTAGCTTGTTGGCCGGGCATAAGCCTTCAAACCCCTGTTGAAGACCGCACACACCCGTCTCACTTAGAGGCACTCACCTCACGACAACCGTGAGCACTATCCATCGACCTACACACGTAGAGCAACACGTCGGGAAGGTCTGAAACCCCCCATTTGCAATGCTACTAATCGACTGCTCACCCGACCCTATCACCGCACTTGTTGGTCATGGGCATCAGCCTCTAAACCCCTGTTGAAGACCTCTCGCACCCACCCACTCAGAGATGTCTGCATTCCATCTCATAACATCAGCACACCGTGCCGCATTCCATTCCATCAACTAGCTCGTGTTGAGCATCAAACCAAAGGAGCTGTACAAAGCATCCTTCTCACAATTCACAATCATCCTCACCTTCTCCGTAGGCTAAACGATTTATACACTGAGTCTTCTCCGGTTCGTAGCATCACCAATCCAGACTACCAGTCCAGATGGGCTTCACAGAGCATGCCTATTCCGTACTACACAGTTCCGGATCTAGATGCAGACTCAATCGCTGGAATCGCTTAAGCTTTCCACCTCTTGGTGGAGGATCTCACGCACATGCATAAAGAAAGACTTCACTTGTCCAAGAAGAAGATTGTTACTCTTGACGATCGCTTCAAAGCCATGAAAAACTGGCCGGTTGGAAATCACCGCAACGGCCTTGCCTCCACAACACTGGCCTCGGATCTCGAGTCGGACCGCTGAAGCTCCACCGGCGGCCGGAAAGCTTCTCCTTCTTCCTCCTCCAAGCTCTCCTCTCTCTCTTCTCTTTAGAAACAGAAATATCTCAAATATAATGAGAATTACATCTCATTTTACGGCTATATCCGAGCAGGAATAGGCTTGGACCATAGGATCGAAGTAGAAGGAAATGAACGGCCTCAAAGCAGTTGAAAAGTCCATTTTTCCGGCTGACACTGCCTGTGAAACGCCCGTGTACTGCAAGCGGTACACGAACTGACTCACCCAGACCAGAACACGGGCTGAGACACGCCCATATCAAGCCCCTGACACGCCCGTGTTAGTAAGTACACGCCCGTGTTGAGGGGCGTGTTCCTCACTCTACACAGGACCAACGCTCCCGAGAAGCACACGGCTAAGGCACACGCCCGTGTCCTTGGCCGTGTGCCGAACACGCCCCTGTGACACGCCCGTGTCACAGGCCGTGTTCTACACTCAACGTCATTCAACGCCACTCGGTTACCAACCCGAGCAGGACACGGCCTGGGACACGCCCGTGTCCCAGGCCGTGTCGCCTCTCAACGATCGTTGACTTCATTTTTGTCGAGCACTCGCGACACAGCCGAGTACCCAGAGCTGGACACGTCCTGGGACACGCTCGTGTCCCAGGCCATGTCACCCAGCCTGAACTCCAAATTGACATTTGGGGTGTTACACGTGTGCCTCTTCTTTTTTATTTTATCTTGTTGCGGGTCACCCAGCCTTTTCCCGGGTTCGGAGAATCAGACCGCCTTAGCTCAGAGTCGAGTCAAGCGCGCAATCAGTTAAAGAAACCGCAATAATGAACAAGGGATGTTCTTGGCGTGGAAAACCCGGAAATTGTGAAAACCACGTGGTTGGAATTGTGCCGAACCAAAATCCACTAGCTCCTTGGAGTGTTACAAAAATTGGTTTGATCTCGGAGGGCGACATACCACTACTCCGTAATAAGTACATAAATAGAGGGAAAATGGGTAAGTCCTCAGAGCCTCAATGAAAGTGCTCCGACCTTGAGATGACGTCGAGATCATAAAACCTTGGTGGGAGCGTTCCGACTGGAAAATCTTCTAAGTCCACGGGGCTTCAGGTTGTTGCGCTCTCATTGATGTGGAGTCTAGATGGGAGCGCTCTCGCGGAGGCGGCTGCGTCACTTTAGGCGTAAGGAGTATGCGGCGCAAGGAGAAGAGCGAAGCGAATTCCTGAGCAGAGAATCGGCGTAAGTCCATGATCACAATTGTCAACTGCATGTCCAAGTTATTCAATATTCAATGCCACGTTTTATAAAAATCTTATAAATTATTGCATGGGTTGGTTCAAGATTTCAATGTCGTTATTGATTGCTATAAAAAAAAATCGTTTTCATTAGCATCAATTGATATATATATACATATAATTCTATGTCTATACTATATAAAGAAATAGCAGTTTGATAATGCAAAGCATGAAAACTCTTCTCAATCAAATAATAAAACACGTCGCCAAATATAAAAACGCACAAAACAACTACTCTATAATCTTGACGTATGTTGTCAGAAGCATTAATTGGTAGATGAGCAGATATTTTTTCTTACTCCCCTCAAGAGCGTATGTGGCGCCTAACGGCCGTCGCTCGAGTTTGGTTTAGGGTTGGGCGACCATGCTACGAAGTTTGTGGGTGAAGGGGAGGGTTCAGTAAGCACGGACGGCGCATTCCCTAAGTCAATTGAAACCACAATCGTCACAACAAACCATCCATACACAAATAAGCGTCTAAAGAGCTCAAGCTTATTTTCAAGCAACAAATGTGTCGGATGTGAAGCTTAATGTACTATTTGGTGATAAAGAGGTGAAGTTTCTTCAAAAACATTACCCGCATTTGAAGTAGAGTACGTGGTTTATTTGTTTTATCTACCCTTTTATATGGGGATTGAGCCTTCATTTGACATAGAAAAACTTTGGCATATAGCAGCGGACAACTTGAGAGCTATAGTGTGAAAACTGAAAAACTCGGTGTATGATTTGCCCAACCATTCCAATTCCCTTCAAAACCCACAAATAATCTCTTCAATTTTGACTCTGGAGCGGGCTCATCTAGATCTAATGAAGAAATCTTTGAACAAAAGTTCTTCAAGCTCAAAAAGAACGTCGACATAGAAAGCTAGGAATTAGAACACAGTCACGTTCATTTTGTTGAATGGCAGAACGAGCGACATCTAACCTCAAATGTCAATTTATACCCCCAATATGTGATCAAATGAATCCAATGAAACTGATCTCTTCAAGATAAACATTGTATTTGTATTATATGCCCTCTATCTTCTGATCATCACATTCTCATTCTCACCATTAGGCTCCATCGTCGTACGCCCTCCCATCAGGATCCTCTCCATTTCTGACAAAATGAAAGGGATCCATTTCATGATCATGATGAATTGTTTTTTGATCTCACGGATTCAAAATTTCCCATCATTTTATATATTTATTAATCAAAAAAATCTGTCCACTAGATACTTGGACAGTTGGACCGGCCCAGATCATCAAAAATTAAAATAGAGAACCGGCCCAAATAGGAAATCAAAAAGCTTGAAAGAAATAAACAAATATATAGAGATGCGCAATAATTATTCAACTGTTTGTAGTTTAAGCCAAAAATAAGGGTGGAATTAAGATGCGATAACCAATGTGTTTGATGCCCAAATTTTTATTGAGCTATTATTAGACTATTAAAGTAGAGGCTGTGCGCGAGTCTCCTTTACCGGCGGTTGGTTGTTTGATGGTCCGCCAAAATAATTTGTCATCGCACATTGCGGCGTATAGTGAAGTGATGCTGCCCAAAGCTTTGGATCACTAATAATATACACTATCAATTATGTTTAATTAATACAAAAATCATTCCATTACATATTTTTTAGGTTATTTTTCATATTTTAATTATATTATTATAGTATTTACGCAATGCTTATATTTGTTATGTTCTGAAGATTTGGATAGAAATGGTCTTCTACAAACGTACTTTCATTTACCAACTATTTTTGAAACTGTTGAAATGTAAAGTCGGCGGTCTGGATGTACAGATCATTCAGACCGCAAATACCGCACAGACTGCGTAGTCAGTGTCGATCTGTGATTTGGTTGAGTTTGCGCGGACTGGTTTGGCAGTCCGCACAGCTATGCGAACCGGTGTTGCTAACTTCCCGCACAATCTGGTTTCCGGCAGGCCGCATTGTTGTGCGGTTAGAATTTTCTAACCACCTTTTCTGTCGGCGGTCTCCCTATCACATATGGCGGTGACTGCATCTCCCTACCCCTCCTATAAATAGTGGTTCTGCCCCCTTCATTCATAGCTGGAAGCGTGAGAACTGTAGTTTAGGTTAAACTTGCGGTTAAGATTTTCTAACCGCGCGACAATGAGAAGTGACTTGTGTTGTTTTGTTTGCAGGTTGTGCGACCTGCATTGAGCGACTAAGCGACTAGTATTGACGGCTAAGTCAGTGGAGGCCTAGTGTGAATTAGCAGACATCAGTTGGAGGTTAAGCAGCAGGTCGCAGGTTGTACGACTAGAGCAGTCTTCTTCCTTGGCAGTTTTTCTCAGTTCAATAAGTTAGTTCGTCTGTTCCTTACGGGTTTAGGGTCAGTTCAGTTAGAGCAGTCTGTTCGCGAGGCATCTGCTGTTAGGCGACTTCAGCGGTCGGGAGACTAGAAGTGCAAACAGGTGGTTCTCCAGTAGTTATCAATAAATGCAGTTCGCGCGATCTCGCGGTTAGAGATGCGGTCTAACGGCTAGGCGATCTCTAGTTTCAGTCCGCCAATTTTTTGTCTATTTTTTATCTTTATCGGGTGCATTGCGAAATCATGTCTCGTAATGTATGTCTCGTCTTGTAAAGAAGTAAATGATACAACCGTTGTTCTTGCATCTTTTATTTGCTAGTTGTTACTTCACTCGGTTGGTTGAGTGGTCCCGCGACCTCTCGTTCTTAAAATTTTGCATGGTATCAGAAGGACGGAGGTTTTAGCAGTCATCAGCTACAAGACTTTGTTAAGTATCTTTTGAAGTCAAGTGAAATAGGTTTCTAGTAGTGGAAGATGCGGAAATGCAAGAGGTCTTGATATTGAGCTGTTAACTCAAACTAAATACAAGAAATGGAAGTCTTGCATGAAGAATTATTTACTTGGCGAGAATCTCTAGGATTTCGTTGGTGGAGATGATAGACATGAAGTGGTTACAGTTGGAGCAAATGCTTAGGAAGTCAGAGTCTGAAGGTGAACCAATGCTAAGGAAGAGTTCACTCTAAAAAGGGTTATCTCAACGGAGCTATCGACCACATTATTCGGTGCAGGTCAGCTACTGATATTTGAACAGCCTTGGATGACTTGTTCAATATGAAAAATATAGCTAGGCTATAGTTTCTTGAAAAATAATTGGCTAGAGCAACTTATGGAGATCTACCTATCTCTTCGTTCTGTTTGAAGATGAAAAACTTATGTGTTGAGATCTCAGCACTTGATCCAGATGAGTCTATCTCTGAGGCTAAGTAGAGGCACATCATCCGCGGCTTGCAGAAGGAGTAGCATGTCTTCATCACTTTAGTGCAAGGGTGGGCTACTCAACCGTCTTTGCTAGAGTTGGAGAACTTGCTTGTCTCTCAAGAGAGTTTAGCGAGACAGATATCTGAAGTCTCTATCTCAGGAGGAGATAGTAACTTACTCTAGGAAGAAAAAGTGACGGGATAAGAAAAATACTTATGATAGAGATGACGTTTCTACCACATCACAGTAAGAGATGAGCAAGTCTCCTAAACATGATGAAGGTAAGAATGGAGGACTCAGATGCATCAGATGCAACAAGCTTGATCACTTCAAGAAGTACTGCAAGGTGAACCTTCAGCCAGGGCACGTTGGAGAAAAAGGACGTGAATCCAAGAAGGAAGGTGAGTGGATGAACTACTTCATGGCAGACATGACAGGAACGTATGTTGGTGCCTTGACCTCCATCAGTTTCCAGGAGTATTGGATCATCAACTACGGGAGTGGTCATCACCTCACCGGTGACGAGTCAAAGTTCTTCACTCTGTAGATGTACAAAGGTAATGATGTTATTATTACAACTGATGACATTATTCAAACAGTTGATAAGGAAGGAATGGTTTCTTTAGATAGTGATAAGAGTCCGCTCACCTTGAGAAGTGTATATCACGTGCCAAGGATGAAGAAAAACCTATTCTCTATGACTAATGCGGTAGATGTCGACTACCATGTATTGTTTGGTCCAATAGAGGTGAAGTTCATTCGAAACTTTTCATCAGGAAAGGCTGAAGTTACCCACGTTGGGAGAAGGGTAAAGAGCATGTTTGTTCTGCCGATAAGTTTTTATGTTAAGAAAATGAGGGTGAATGATAACAATATTATCTGGCACGAGAGGCTGGGGCATGTAAGAATTGATAAGTTGAAGGCTAAGATACTAAAGGTCCTGATGAAAGGCTTGTCTAGTCTTTACTCCCTAGGTGACGGTCATGTGTGTGGGGGATATCAATATGAAAAGGCACATCACCTTTTATTTAACTAGTCACTGCCCAAGTGCAAGGCTCCTTTGGAGTGCATTTACAACGACTTGATGGGACCGTCCCTCACTCCTTGTTCAGATAAAAAGTATATGTTTGTCTTTGTTGATGACTTCACCAAGTATACTTGAGTATACTTTGTGAAAGAGAAGTCAGAAATCTTCGAGAAGTTCTTGAAGTTCAAGGAGCTTGTTGAAGACAGACTTAATCTACGGCTGAAGAGGTTGATGATAGATAATGGGGGGAGTTTACTTCTTCTAAGTTCTTCAACTTCTGCAGAAATCATGTGATCAAGAGAGAGAGAGAGCTCTCTTGTGCATACACTGCTCAACAAAATGGAATTGCAGAGAGAAAGTCCATCATTTGGAGGAGACCTGCAAGAGCTGACTTCATGCCAAAGGAATTCCCTAGGTTTTTTGGGCAGATGGAATGGCATGTACAACATATGTCATTAACAGGATGCCATTGAGTCCAGTCAATATGAAGTATCCACATATTAAAGGAAAATCCCAGCATGGCTCACATTTGGGTGTTTGGTTCTACCTGTTATGTGCGTGTTCCAGATGCTCTCAGGATAAAGTTAGATGCTAAGGCAAGGAGGCTTGTCTTCATTGACTATGATGAGCAAAAGAAGTGTTGAAAGTACATGTATCCTGAGACAAGAAAATTTATTGTCTTAAGAGATGTGGTATTCGATAAACTGACGTCATGCCAGGGTAGTTCTTCTGTGAAAATATAAGAAAGTATGGAAGAAGGAAGAAGACAAGAAGTTGTTGAAGATTTTTTTGGTAGAGTTGTCTGTGTCTTTGAGAGCTCTAGCTACATCAAGCTCAAGGTCAGATTCTTCTGATTCTAGAAGCAGGACAAACGATGCTCCAAGTGTGTCGAACAAAAGAACTGATGTAGAAGAGGCAGCTGAAGTTGTGGAGCACGATCAAGTCTTATGAAGGTCAAAAAGGACCATCATACCACCGACTCGAAAAAAATGGTCATATGGTGAGCTTGGTCTCATGTTTCTTTATCAAACCTCTGGATAAGCAGGAGTCATCATGCTTTGAAATTTTTATTGGAGTAAAGGAGTGAAAAAATGACATGGATGAGGAAATGGCCACCCTTAGAAAGAACAAAACTTGGAATATTGTGCTTAAGGTAGAAGGCATAACTCTTGCTACCTGCAAATGGGTCTATAAGCTGAAGAAGAAAGCAGACGACAGTATCGAGCGGTATAAGGCTCGGCTTATTGCTTGAGGGTTCTCACAGGAGTACAAAGTGGATTATGTAGAGATATTTAGTCATATGGCCAAGATGACGTCGGAAAAGATGGTGATTGTTTTGGCGGCGTGCAACACATGAAAGATTTGGCAACTCGACATGAAAAATATTTTTCTTTACGGGGAGATTGACAATGACATCTTCATGATACACCACTAGGGTATGTGTCTAAGACTCATCCAGGACATGTCTGTAAATTGAAGAAGACCCTCTATGATTTGAAGCAGATGCTTCAAACATGGTATGAGAAGATAGCAGAATATCTACAATTTTGTGGATACTTTGCTTCTAATTCAGACTCGAGTCTATTCATCAAGAAGATGAGAGAGCTTCAAGTCTTAGTACTGTTATACGTCGACAACATGACCGTGATAGGGAACTCTGATGCAGTAGTAGCAAAGCATAGATCTGAGCTATCTATTCAATCTGAAATGAAGAATCTTGGTAAGCTTCATTATTTCCTTGTATTAGAAGTGAAGAGCAAGAAGATAAACATGTTTGTCTTCCAGAAAAGATATGTAGAGCTGATCGTAAAGCGGTTCGGCATGAGGGAGGAGAAGAGCAGCTCTACTCCACTTGAAGTCGGGTTAAGAAGCCTCATCTAGGGGCAACAAAGCGTATATTGAAGTACGTAAAGTCCACATCGGGTATGAGGCCCTTTTATGAGAAGGACGCGAGCTTCAACTTGTACGGGTTCACGGATGCTGACTATGATGTAAATATAGATGATCGGTGGGTATGTCTTCATGACTGATTCAATAGCTATCTCGTGGTGCAGTAAGAACCAGGATTATGTGTTTGTCTCCACCACTGAAGCAAAATACAAGGCGTCGTCCTTGGTGGAGGATATCCATGAAGAGGTGCGAGGTCCTACTCTGCTTCAAAGTGACAATGAGAGTGCTCTGAAGCTGTTTACAAATCCAGTATGTCATGCGCGGACAAAACACATTGAGATCGAACATCACTTTGTTCGGGAGAAGGTGCTAGAAGGATCTCTGATGGTGGAATATATATAGAGTAAGAACAATATCGCGGACATCTTCACGAAGCCACTATTAAAGAGATCGTTTGAACGACTGTGGGATTTGCTTGGGGTGGTTTTCAACTCTCACTTCAAAGGGGAGTGTTGAAAATGTTGAAGTGTGAAGTCGCGATCTGGATGTACAGATCACTCAGACCGCGGTGACCGCACAGACCATTGAGTCAACAATGATCTGTAATTTGGTTGAGTTCGCGCGGACTGGTTTGGCAGTCTGCACAACTATGCGAACTAGTGTTGTTAACCGCCTGTGCGGTCTGGTTTCCGACAGACTGCATTGTTGTGCGATTAGAATTTTCTAACCGCCCTTTCTGTAAGCGGTTTCCCTATCACATAAGGCGGTGACCGCATCCCCCTGCCTCGCCTATAAATAGGGGTCCTGGCTCCATCATTCTTAACTGGAACTATGACAACTGTAGTTTGAGTTAAACTTGCAATTAAGATTTTTTAACAGTATGACAAGGAGAAATGGCTTGTGTTGCTTTGTTTGCAGGTTGTGTGGCTAACATTGAGCGACTAGCTGACTAGTACTGTTAGTTAAGTCAATGGAGGCTCAGTGTGGATTAGCAAACAACAGTTGGCGGTTAAACAGCAGGTCGCGGTTTGTGCGACTAGAGCAGTCTTTTTCCTTGTCGGTTTTTTCAGTTCAATAAGTCAGTTCACTCGTTCCTTGCGGGTTGACTGTCAGTTCAGGTAGACTAGTCTGTTCACGCGGCTTTTGCGGTTATGCGACTTCTGCTGTCATGTGACCAGAAGTGCGAACAAGTGGTTCTGCAACAGTTATCAATAAAGGCAGTTCGCACGATCATGCGGTTAGAGGTGTGATCTTGTGACTAGGCGGTCTCCAGTTCCAGTCTGCCAGTTTCTTGTACTTGTCTATTTTTTTGATCTTCATCGGGTGCATTGCGAAATCATATCTCGCAATATATGTCTCGTCTTGTAAAGAAGTAAATAATACAAATATTGTTCTTATTATTTACTAGTGGTTTACTTCACTTGATTGATTGAGAGTAGTTCTGCGACCTACCTTTCTTAAAATTTTACACCCTCAACAAGTCATCTCTTCTTTGTATCACGTAGCCTTTTCCTCCACTTCTTCCCATCCTTGGTCGCCACACCTTCACCAATCTCAACGTATCCTCCTCATTCGCCGCTATCTTTACCTCTGCCACCATCGTCTGTGGCACCTGCGGCAATCTGGCAGCTCTGGCAATCATTGGGTCGCCATTCTTCGCGGGCGGGCCTTCTCTCGACTAGGGGGCAAGATCGTCATTTCTCAAAAAATAGCGACCCGCGTGATCATTTCGATCATATAGACCGGTCCGGTAGTTATTGAACAAAATTACAGGACTGCACTCGCTAAAATCTATAAATAGACTCAGTTTTACTTTAAAAGGGTCTTTTTTTCGATTCACTCTGTTTCACTCATTTCTCTCTCCCCCTTCTCTTTGCAGAATCTACGTCCAAAATCACTACCGCAAAGATAAGACGAAGTTAACGAGAACGGAAGACAAGAAGGGGACGGGAGAAGCCGCCTCCCCCGTCACGTCAAGGCAACTCCGAAGGAAGCACACGCATCTCCTGTGAACAGGCGTCGGAAGACTGCCAAAGCAGCACGATGGCCGGTGGCACCCGTCGCTCATTCTCTTCTCCTCTCATAAAGTGTATCGAGCTGGTCTGTCACCCTCGCTTTTCTCCCCTCATAAATTGTAACGAGGCGGGATTTCCCAACAGCTAGATTATATATCGTCAAATTGCCCCAAACCGAACTGTATGACCACCTCTAGCGTACGCAATACAACCCTCGAGTTAAAGACCAGCCGTAAGTATCCATTGGACGGATCCGACCCGGCCCGGCCCGGCCACCCAGCGCTCATTCAACAACAAAACACATACAATGCATTGATGAGTAATTTATTATTACAGCAAATATCGTAAAATTAATAATATTATTATTTAAGCTTGACTAATTGACTTTCAGGCCTCTCTCAAGTGGTCAACGATGGAGAGATTCGTCCTTCATTAATTCCTTCCCGAAACGAATCGAACTTTCCGCCCGCAGCTCCTCCACCATCCGCCCCACGTCCTCATACGACGATCCGCCCACCCCCACCGCCTCCCTCGCCAACGCTCCCAATTTTACTGCCCGCCGACGGAACTCCTCCGCCTCCTCCCCGCCTTCTTCCATCACTTTCCTCACCGCCGCCGCCAACATCCCCGCCATCACCGTCTCCCCTGGCCGCTTCCCCACTCCCACCCCCACCCTCAACACATCCGTAATCAGCCTCGCATTCACAAACTGTTCGTACATCAGCGGCCACGCCACCATCGGCAACCCCGCCGCCACCCCCTCCAGCGTCGAGTTCCAGCCGCAGTGCGTCACGAACGCCCCAACGCCGGCGTGAGACAGTATCGCCACCTGCGGGACCCACCCCCTCACCACCATTCCCCTTCCCTCAACCCTCCCCTCGAACCCTTCCGGCAGCCACCCTTCCGGCGGCGGCATCCCCTCCCAGTCCCGCACCGCCCATACGAACCGATGACCGGCCGCCTCTAGACCGGCCGCCGTCTCCCGCATCTGCGCGGCGTCGAAATCGCACAAACTCCCAAAGCAAACATACACCACGGAGCGAACCGGCTGCTCGTCCAGCCACCTCATCAACCGGGCCGTGTCCGGCGGATGACTCCGGCCGCCGCGATCCGCCCGCGCGATGTCATCCTCGTTGGATGATTGCGATACCGGGCCGATGAACCATGCCCGCCGGCCAGCTCGGCGACAACTGTACAGCTTCGCGTACGCCGGTTCCAGCCCGGAAAACGTGTTGACCACCACGCCGAAACTCTTCGCCTCAGCATCCTTCATCGCTCGGATCATCTCCGGATAGTTGAAGATGTTGGAAAGCTCCGATCTTGCGAGCTCGATGGGGTCCGGGAGATCGCCGACGACGATGGGCGTCGTTTCGTCGTCGACGGAGATGAGGGAGAGGCTCTCGTGAACGCAGAGAGGGAAGGCCCCGGGGCCTTCGAAGACGATGCGGGGGATGCCGAGGTCGAGCGCCAGGTCAGCAGTCCAGGTGAACACGGCGTCGGAGACGAAGAAGTCGGGGCGGCGGCGGGAGAGGAGGTCGCGGAGTGATGGGAGGAGGGTGGCTAAAGCGAGGAGGAGCTGCGTGTAGTCCGGCAGCGGGATGTTGGTGAGGTTTTGGCGGTTGTGGGGCGGCGGCGTGGAGGAGGGAGGGAAGGGGAGGAGGATGAGTTCGATGGGGAGTGCTAATGTGGTTGAGGAATCGGAGTTGGCGCGGTCGATGGCGGGGCGGGCGAGGGGATCGTTGCCGTCGGTGGTGACGATGGTGGTGGAGACGCCGCGACGGGAGAGGAGCTTGGCGATGTCGATGAGAGGGATCATGTGACCCGGGCTCACCATTGGGAAGAACACCCCGCTTAGTGGTGGCCGCCGCTTCGTCGTTTCCTCGCCGTCTTCTCCTTCCATAGTCAAACTGGCAAATAGCGGAGAGAGAGAGAGAGAGAGAGAGAGAGAGAGAGAGAGAGAGAGAGAGAGAGAGAGAGGGATGGACTTCTGTTCAGTTTTGTGGGACGGTGCTTTATTGTCAGTCATCACCCATGCGCTCGCTGGTCGACGACAAAATAAAAAGGGGGTAAATTTAAAATTGGCATTAAGTAAATTTTATATTAAAATAAATCAATTTATGAAAGCAAATGACAAGGATGAGGCATCGATAATGGACGTTAGAGTTAGCATTAAATTAATCATGTAATACAGAAAAGAAGACATAATTACACCAACCCAAGATAAAATAAATAAATATATGAGCTTTAAAACATATTTCCAACAATATGCATGTGAGACGTAGAAGAGTCAGAGATGCTTATTTGCAAATATTAGTTGAATGTGTATCCCCCAATGATATATGCCAAAACTTTGGAAATAATGAGATGATACATATAGACTTGGGAGACAACATGCCAAACCCCTTCAATCTAGGCTCTGTTTGAGGGGACTTATTTTCACCGGTCAAGCGGTTATGACTGCATGAATCGGGACTTAATTAAGGTCCAGTTCATGCGGTCATAACCCCTTGACCGGTGAAAATAAGTCCCCTCAAACGGAACCCTAGTTAATAGAGAAGAAGATGAACAACAACAACCTCAACACCCTCTCATAAGTTTTTTTAGCAGCATCTTTGTCGTTATTTAACTACACAACTGCCTCTATCTATATAAGATGAGAGTTATTGAGAACAATAAAATGTTCTCAGTTGGGAGAAAGGTTTACTCCAGCTCAAAGACAGTCCAAGCAAGGTCCAACACCTAAAACTTCGGTCTTAGTCATGAAAATAGTCACAATTTTTTTACTATAATACGAGCATAAATTCATATTCTGTAGCACAGCGTTGAAAACAAATTGAAAGATATAATGCAATTTGAAACTCGCTGTCAATTTTAAGATAATAACAAAATTAGATTTTACTTACTAGCAAGAAGAAGAAGAAGAAACTCCAGAAAATCTGCCCAACCTGCTGAAGCCTCCAAAAACCTTTCTTTTTTCTACATCTATATCGCAAAGAAATATGATGGATAAAATGGACAAAAATATGAATACATCAAACCACTTGCCCTCCTTAGAGGCCAACATGCATCTTCATCAACAGCATTTTTAGATTCTGATCTCTTCCAATTACCACACAATTGCGCGTCACAGACATCGGAATCTCAGTCCCGGGTCAAGTGATGAATTGAGCTCTGCGACGCGATAATTGGATAGGATCCCGATCCCGAATCGTCCGCCAATGGTGGCAGGCACACAAATAGGGAGCCTGCAATGAATAAAGATGTGGACAGAAGCTCTCAATTCTTTCTTTAATCCTCTTCGATGCCATGCGGCTCAGGGAAGATATCCTTGGATGGCCTCCGGCGCGAGGAAGAATGCTCGCCGCCGCTCTCCTGCGATCTCATAGTTCCCGATCGCTTCAAACTCCGGTCTTCCCTCGGTTGCGCCGATACCGACGGAATGTCCGACGAACTCTGGCGCCAGCTTCCGAAGAACACCGCATTCCAGGAGCCCCGCGACGACGTGCCTTTCAATCTTCCTGAGCCTGGATTGTTCTCCTCTCTCACCACCTTCAGCGGATTCTCCAAAGCTTTCAGAATGTACTTCATGAGGGGGCGCTTGGAGGCCTTGGGATTCAGGCAAGATCTGGCGACAATAGCCATTGCCCACACCTCTTCGAGGAGGTCTTCGTGGACAATGAGCGACGGGTCGACTATTTTGGTGACGAGATCCTTCTCGTAGATGTTGATGAAGTGCAGCGTGTGCTCCAGCCATTCAGTTGTCGACGCGTCATTTGAGCCGCTGACGCCGAGCCTACCGGTCACCAGCTCCAGCAAAACCTTGCCGAAACAGTACACATCATACGCACATGATGCCGGCGGCGGGCCTGTAAATTCATTTAAAATATATATGAATTGTTTGTGAAATTATACGACCAGAGCATCAATCAAAACATGATGCCGGTGGCGGCAGATGATTGAATTGAAAAATAAAAAGGATTGAATTTAGATACCTGAGGGGATTTGATCCGGTGTCCTGCACAAAACAAGCAGAGGAAAATATTATTATGACATGAAATTTTTTATTTTTATATTAGCAACAGAAAAGGGATGATGATGCATCCAATTGAAGGGAAACTTGAAGAGCCATTCGGGAGATTATGTAAGAAATAAAGGAATTTTAAAAAAAAATCATAAAACATATTATTAGTGCTGAAGATGTGGAGACTAATAGTGTCATTTTTGCCCATGGAAAAGTAATAAAAAAACCTTAAGGGCCAATTTGGTCGTCTAGAGTTCAGAAGAATACGAGTTTAGCTGAATTTACTACATTCCATTCCATCATTTGGTGAGAGGATTTTAAGCACCTGTTGCGGAAAAGATAGTAGAAAGATAAAACAAACAAAAAATTACAACACAGAAAACACAGATTTATGTGATCAAGATGAACTATATCCACGGGCAACAACACTCCGTTTTCACCATATCAAGAGTAGAGGCGGCTACAAAAAGTGGGCGGATTTCTGAATTTCAAAATGATCAGCGCCAATCGTCATCTTTGAGTGTTAGGGTTCGAGGTATTTTGGTTCGAGGTATTTGCTTAACACTACTGTTGCGGGTCGTTCGACACTCTTATAGACCGGTCGAATTGAACTATCTCAGCTCAAGAGTGAGCTGAGCGCGCAAACAGTCACACGGAGACTAACAGTTGGCAAGGAGACTTTTAACGTAGAAAATCCGGAAAGGGTGAAAAACCACGAGGCCGGATCGATACTGACCAAATTGCACTACTACGGGCGTTACAAATAGTTGAGTTATTGAGGGTGACAGGACACCGCTCGTTACAAAGAGAATTTAGTAGAATGCAGAAATGAGAACTTCGAACAGCCTTCGAAGAAGATCTTTGAAGGGGAAAGAGATCTTTAAGGGCCGAAGTGAGATCTTCGAGTCGGCTTCAAAGAAGATCTTCGAAAGGGAGGGAGAACTTCAAAGCGTCAAAGGAGATCTTCAAACGAATATTCAAACACTAATGGAGAACTTTGAAAATCTTCGAATGAGCTCTCTGAAAAATCTTTGAAGGAACCCTCTCTAATCCTGAAGGCCAGACCCCTTCAAATGAGAGTCTTGGGCTCCTTTTATAGCTTTTAACAGAGACGACTTGGTAATTGCGTTGTTATAACCACTAAAACCACCGGACGGACGAATCACATTCTTCGATCTAGAGCACATAAATTGTCATTTTTGCATATATGACAATTTTGCCCCTGGGCAGTTTGGGCAGTGCGGGCAGGGTCGATAACAGTGATGGCAACTGTAAAACCCCGTATTCGCAGAGTAGGGTCCTTTCGGCAGGCGCAGGGCCAGTTTTAAGTTCTTAAGCTTTTTAGAGATTTTGGACTCTTGGTGGCCAATTTTGGCTTGACCTTGGAAATATACTAGTAGGGGGAGGAAAAATCTACATCCCCCCCGGGCTTGCTATGAGCGAGGTAGAAGCGGTACTCCGGACGGAGGCCAAGGCCTCACCCCCCTGCACCCCAGCCCCCTTGGGCGAGCTCGGTCGGCGGCCTGGAGCTCGCCCGGGCGCCCAGCCCCTTGGGCGAGCTCGGCCGGCGGCCTGGAGCTCGCCCGGGCGCCCAGCCCCTTGGGCGAGCTCGGCCGGCGGCCTGGAGCTCGCCCGGGCGCCAGCCCCTTGGGCGAGCTCGGCCGGCGGCCTGGAGCTCGCCCGGGCGCCCAGCCCCTTGGGCGAGCTCGGCCGGCGGCCTGGAGCTCGCCCGGGCGCCCAGCCCCTTGGGCGAGCTCGGCCGGCGGCCTGGAGCTCGCCCGGGCGCCCAGCCTCTTGGGCGAGCTCGGCCGGCGGCCTGGAGCTCGCCCAGGCGCCCAGCCTCTTGGGCGAGCTCGGCCGGCGGCCTGGAGCTCGCCCGGGCGCCCAGCCCCTTTGGGCGAGCTCGCCTCGGATGTCCGAGGTGAGGGTAAGGGGGAGGAGCATTGTTTAGCCTCCACCTTCCCCCTTTTGTACCTCCTGTTGCCATGTTTTTTCCTAAGGGTATTTTGGACATTTTAAGCTCAGGACTTGGAAAAACTATAAATAGACCCCCTTGGGTACCTTTGGAGAGGCATTGGTTTTTGGCTTCCTCCTCCCTAGTTCTCTTCTTGGTAGAGTTGAGAGAACTCTCCAAGGTACCCATCTTTGTCATTGGTAAGGGAGGGGAAATGTTCTTGTGACCTTCCGGGTGTGTGGTGGGACCTCCACGCTAGAGCCGAGGGTCTGTTCCTAGTTTCCCAAGTCTTTGGTCCGTGACGTTCCCCCGAGTGTAGTAAGTGTGCGGTCACCCCTTCTCCAAGGGTGAACTCCACAAAGACCGGTTTTCCGGTTTCAACATTTTGATGCGGTGAGCGTGGAGAGTGACCAACACAGAAGATCTCGGGAGAGTGTCATGGCTGGAGATCAGGGAGGTAGTAATGACCTCGGCGAGCTCCCCAACCCCGGACCCTTCGTAGGAAGGGAGGAGTTCATGGCATCCATCCAAGACATCATGGGGATGCTGCGAAGTTTGGCTCCTCGGGGTGGCAGCTCCACTCCAACCCCCCAGGAGCTAGCTCCCCCTCTCGGCGAGCTGCCTCCCAGGGGCACAGACGAGATAACCCCAGCAGGGGGAGAAGGATGTGCACCAGGTAGGCGACTTGGGAGGGAGAGGATGGGAGAGGGGGTCGAGCGAGACCTCCTCGGCCGGGAGTTGTTCCCCAGCCCGGCGAGTGCTAGCCCTCCAGGCGAGCAGGTCGCGCGAGAAGAGGTGGCGAGAGCACCCCTCAGGGGGTCACCTTTCAGCGAGCTGATCATCTCAACTCCCGTTCCTGAGGGGTTCAGAGAGCCAGACATGGCTTACTATACCAGGAAGGATGACCCCGTCCAGCACCTGCAGTGGTTCGAGGATGCCGTCTCCATCAGGCCGATGACGGATGCCTTCAAGTGTCGCCTCTTTGCGATCACGTTGAAGGAGAAGGCAAGGGACTGGTTTCATCAACTCCCCCCGAGGTCGATCTATGGGTTCGAGGACTTGAGTCGAGGCTTCCAGCTCCGCTTCTCCACCTCCAAGAAGAGGAAGAAGAGTCCCGAGTCCATCTTTCTGATAAGGCAGAGGGCCGAGGAGTCGCTGGCTCACTACGTTGACAGGTTCCAAGAAGAGATCCTGGATATCCAGGAGATGCCGGGGTATGCTCTCCAGATGGCCTTCACTGTTGGGCTGAAAGAGGGCTTCTTCAAGATGAGCTTGACTCGGAAGGCACTCCTTTCCTTCGAGGAGCTGATGGAAAGGGCGGCAGAGGAGATAGCCATGGAGGCGGCCAATCCGGCATTTGTCAAGAGGTTGGCAAAGTTGACGGAGGCAGAGTCAAAGGAAGAGTCAGAGTAGAGTTACCCTACTGTGAGTTCCACCAGGAGGAGGGTCATGCAACAGTTACTTGCCCCGAGTTCCAGGAGTTGAGAAGGACAAGAGCTCCGGCACCACAACCTCAAAAACCGCAAGATCCGGTACGGATTGAAGAAGTCCAACCCAAGACAGCAGGGGAAAGGTGTGAGGGCAGGGTTGATGTGGGCACCCGGGGAGGGATCCTTTGATGCACGAGGAAAGAGGGAGGTACACGGAGTAGATCATCTCTTGTAATAAACTTTGTTTGCATTGTATCACCTGTGATTAATGAAAAAGACCGCCGAAAAACATTTGTGATCAAGTCCTTTTGGCCCCGAGATGATTCCGCTGATCAGGCTCCCACTAGCCGGCAGGGCAGGTAGATCTCTCGTGGAGGCTAAGTCCTTTTAGCTCCGGGATGATTCCACTGACCAGACTCCCACTAGCTGGCAGGGCAGGTAGATCTCTCGTGGAGGCTAAGTCCTTTTAGCTCCGGGATGATTCCGCTGACAAGACTCCCACTAGCTGGCAGGGCAGGTTGATCTCTCGTGGAGGCTAAGTCCTTTTAGCTCCGGGATGATTCTGCTGACAAGGCTCCCACTAGCTGGCAGGGCAGGTTGATCTCTCGTAGAGGCTAAGTCCTTTTAGCTCCGGGATAATTCCGCTGACCAGGCTCCCCCTAGCTGGCATGGCAGGTTGATCTCTCGTGGAGGCTAAGTCCTTTTAGCTCCGGGATGATTCCGCTGACCAGGCTCCCACTAGCTGGCAGGGCAGGTTGATCTCTCGTGGAGGCTAAGTCCTTTTAGCTCCGGGATGATTCTGCTGACCAGGCTCCCACTAGCTGGCAGGGCAGGTTGATCTCTCGTGGAGGCTAAGTCCTTTTAGCTCCGGGATGATTCCGCTGACCAGGCTCCCACTAGCTGGCAGGGAAGGTAGATCTCTCGTGGAGGCTAAGTCCTTTTAGCTCCGGGATGATTTCGCTGACCAGGCTCCCACGAGCTGGCAGGGCAGGTTGATCTCTCGTGGAGGCTAAGTCCTTTTAGCTCCGGGATGATTCCGCTGGTCAGGCTCCCACTAGCTGGTAGGACAGGTTGATCTCTCGTGGAGGCTAAGTCCTTTTAGCTCCGGGATGATTTCGCTGGCAAGGCTCCCACTAGCTGGCAGGGAGGGTAGATCTCTCGTGGAGGCTTAGTCCTTTTAGCTCCGGGATGATTCCGCTGACAAGGCTCCCACTAGCTGGCAGGGCAGGTTGATCTCTCGTGGAGGCTAAGTCCTTTTAGCTCCGGGATGATTCCGCTGGCCAGGCTCGCACTAGCTGGCAGAGCAGGTTGATCTCTCGTGGAGGCTAAGTCCTTTTAGCTCCGGGATGATTCCGTTGGCCAGGCTCCCACTAGCTGGCAGGGCAGGTAGATCTCTCATGAAGGCTAAGTCCTTTTAGCTCCGTGATGATTCCGCTGGCCAGGCTCCCACTAGCTGGCAGGGCAGGTAGATCTCTCATGGAGGCTAAGTCCTTTTAGCTCCGGGATGATTCCGCTGGCCAGGCTCTCACTAGCTGACAGGGCAGGTAGATCTCTCGTGGAGACTAAGTCCTTTTAGCTCCGGGATGATTCCGCTGGCCAGACTCCCACTAGCTGGCAGGGCAGGTAGATCTCTCGTGGAGGCTAAGTCCTTTTAGCTACGGGATGATTCCGCTGGCCAGGCTCCCACTAGCTGGCAGGGCAGGTAGATCTCTCGTGGAGGCTAAGTCCTTTTAGCTCCGGGATGATTCTGCTGGCCAGGCTCCCACTAGCTGGCAGGGCAGGTAGATCTCTCGTGGAGGCTAAGTCCTTTTAGCTCCGGGATGATTCCGCTTGTCAGGCTCCCACTAGCTGGCAGGGCAGGTTGATCTCTCGTGGAGGCTAAGTCCTTTTAGCTCCGGGATGATTCCGCTGGCCAGGCTCCCACTAGCTGGCAGGGCAGGTTGATCTCTCGTGGAGGCTAAGTCCTTTTACCTCCGGGATGATTCCGCTGGCCAGGCTCCCACTAGCTGGCGGGGCAGGTTGATCTCTCGTGGAGTCTAACTCCTTTTAGCTCCGGGATGATTCCGCTGGTCAGGCTCCCACTAGCTGGCAGGGCAGGTTGATCTCTCGTGGAGGCTAAGTCCTTTTAGCTCCGGGATGATTCCGCTGGCAAGGCTCCCACTAGCTGGCAGGAAGGGTAGATCTCTCGTGAAGGCTAAGTCCTTTTAGCTCCGGGATGATTCCGCTGACAAGGCTCCCACTAGCTGGCAGGGCAGGTTGATCTCTCGTGAAGGCTAAGTCCTTTTAGCTCCGGGATGATTCCGCTGGCCAGGCTCGCACTAGCTGGCAGGGCAGGTTGATCTCTCGTGGAGGCTAAGTCCTTTTAGCTCTGGGATGATTCCGCTGGCCAGGCTCCCACTAGTTGGCAGGGCAGGTAGATCTCTCGTGGAGGCTAAGTTCTTTTAGCTCCGGGATGATTCCGCTGGCCAGGCTCCCACTAGCTGGCAGGGCAGGTAGATCTCTCGTGGAGGCTAAGTCCTTTTAGCTCTGGGATGATTCCGCTGGTCATACTCCCACTAGCTGACAGAGCAGGTAGATCTCTCGTGGAGGCTAAGTCCTTTTAGCTCCGGGATGATTCCGCTGGCCAGACTCCAACTAGCTGGCAGGGCAGGTAGATCTCTCGTGGAGACTAAGTCCTTTTAGCTCCGGGATGATTCCGCTGGCAAGGCTCCCACTAGCTGGCAGGGCAGGTTGATCTCTCGTGGAAGCTAAGTCCTTTTAGCTCCGGGATGATTCCGCTGGCCAGGCCCCCACTAGCTGGTAGGGCAGGTAGATTTCTCGTGGAGGCTAAGTCCTTTTAGCTCCGGGATGATTCCGCTGGCCAGGCTCCCACTAGCTGGCAGGGCAGGTTGATCTCTCGTGGAGGCTAAGTCCTTTTAGCTCCGGGATGATTCCGCTGGCCAGGCTCCCACTAGCTGGCAGGGCAGGTTGATCTCTCGTGGAGGCTAAGTCCTTTTAGCTCCGGGATGATTCCGCTGGCAAGGCTCCCACTAGCTGGAAGGGCAGGTTGATCTCTCGTGGAGGCTAAGTCTTTTTAGCTCCGGGATTATTCCGCTGGCCAAGCTCCCAGTAGATGACAGGGCAGGTTGATCTCTCGTGGAGGCTAAGTCCTTTTAGCTCGGGGATGATTCCGCTGGCCAGGCTCCCACTAGCTGGAAGGGCAGGTTGATCTCTCGTGGAAGCTAAGTCCTTTTAGCTCGGGGATGATTCCGCTGGCCAGGCTCCCACTAGCTGGCAGGGCAGGTAGATCTCTCGTGGAGGATAAGTCCTTTTAGCTCCGGGATGATTCCGCTGACAAGGCTCCCACTAGCTGGCAGGGCAGGTAGATCTCTCGTGGAGGCTAAGTCCTTTTAGCTCCGGGATGATTCCGCTGGCCAGGCTCCCACTAGCTGGCAGGGCAGGTTGATCTCTCGTGGAGGCTAAGTCCTTTTAGCTCCGGGATGATTCCGCTGGCCAGGCTCCCACTAGCTGGCAGGGCAGGTTGATCTCTCGTGGAGGCTAAGTCCTTTTAGCTCCGGGATGATTCCGCTGGCCAGGCTCCCACTAGCTGGCAGGGAAGGTAGATCTCTCGTGGAGGCTAAGTCCTTTTAGCTCCGGGATGATTCCGCTAACCAGGCTCCCACTAGCTGGCAGGGCAGGTAGATCTCTCGTGGATGCTAAGTCCTTTTAGCTCCGGGATGATTCCGCTGGTCAGGCTCCCACTAGCTGGCAGGGCAGGTAGATCTCTCGTGGAGGCTAAGTCCTTTTAGCTCCGGGATAATTCCGTTGACCAGGCTCCCACTAGCTGGCAGGGCAGGTTGATCTCTCGTGGAGGCTAAGTCCTTTTAGCTCCGGGATGATTCCGCTTGCCAGGCTCCCACTAGCTGGCAGGGCAGGTTGATCTCTCGTGGAGGCTAAGTCCTTTTAGCTCCGGGATGATTCCGCTGGTCAGGCATCCACTAGCTGACAGGGCAGGTTGATCTCTCGGGGAAGCCAAGTGTTTTCACCCCGAGGCTGTTTCGTCACCCAGGCTCCCATCAGCTGGCATGACAGGTTGACCCCTCGGGAGGCTAAGTGTTTTCACCCCGAGGCTGTCTCGTCACCATGGCTCCCATCAGCTGGCATGACAGGTTGACCCCTCGGGAGGCTAAGTGTTTTCACCCCGAGGCTGTCTCGTCACCAAGGCTCCTATTATCTGGCATGACAAGTTGACCCATCGGAGAGGCCTTGTGATCTTTCAAATCGCGAGAACAAGCTTCACTCAGCGAATCTGTTGGGTTGGATGTTTCTTTCCAAGCTTGTGCCAACCTCGAAAAAAGCGGGGATTGTGTACAACCCCGTATTCGCAGAGTAGGGTCCCTTCGGCAGGCGCAGAGCCAGTTTTAAGTTCTTAAGCTTTTTAGAGATTTTGGACTCTTGGTGGCCAATTTTGGCTTGGCCTTGGAAATATACTAGTAGGGGGGAGGAAAAATCTACATCCCCCCTGGGCTTGCTATGAGCGAGGTAGAAGCGGTGCTCCGGACGGAGACCAAGCCCTCACCCCCCTACACCCCAGCCCCCTTGGGCGAGCTTGGCCGGCGGCCTGGAGCTCGCCCGGGCGCCCAGCCCCTTGGGCGAGCTCGGCCGGCGGCCTGGAGCTCGCCCGGGCGCCCAGCCCCTTGGGCGAGCTCGGCCGACGGCCTGGAGCTCGCCCGGGCGCCCAGCCTCTTGGGCGAGCTCGGCCGGCGGCCTGGAGCTCGCCCGGGCGCCCAGCCTCTTGGGCGAGCTCGGCCGGCGGCCTGGAGCTCTCCCAGGCGCCCAGCCTCTTTGGCGAGCTCGGCCGGCGGCCTGGAGCTCGCCCGGGCGCCCAGCCCTTTGGGCGAGCTCGCCTCGGATGTCCGAGGTGAGGGTAAGGGGGAGGCGCATGGTTTAGCCTCCACCTCCCCCCTTTTGGATCTCCTATTGCCATGTTTTTTCCTAAGGGTATTTTGGACATTTTAAGCTCAGGACTTGGAAAAACTATAAATAGACACCCTTGAGTACCTTTGGAGAGGCATTGGTTTTTGGCTTCCTCCTCCCTAGTTCTCTTCTTGGTAGAGTTGAGAGAACTCTCCAAGGTACCCATCTCTGTCATTGGTAAGGGAGGGGAAGTGTTCTTGTGACCTTCCGGGTGTGTGGTGGGACCTCCACGCTAGAGCCGAGGGTCTGTTCCTTGTTTCCCAAGTCTTTGGTTCGTGACGTTCCCCCGAGTGTAGTAAGTGTGCGGTCACCCCTTCCCCAAGGGTGAACTCCACAGAGACCGGTTTTCTGGTTTCAACAGCAACGAAATGCAAACAACCCTGCAGCCTTTGCAAAGAAGGTAAATTGCAGCGCGCGCTCGAAATCAAATCTGTGCGCTCACGTGTGCGGGAGCGTTATGAGCGTGCTAAGAACGCGATGGTGTTGTGAGTACGGAGGTGTTCTGAGAGTGTCGTTAATGTGAGGGTATTACGCTAGAGGTCCAAGAGTCTTAGGAGACGGTCGTGGGAAGTTCGGAACGGAGTGGTAAGAGCGCACACGTAAGCGCTTGATGAAAAGAAAAATGCACGGACGGGGCCGCACGTCGGAGGACGTGTGGTTGCGTCTTAGTGCGCATGCGCAGTCAAGGTCGCACGCTAGTGGGTGCGTGGACAAGGCCGCATGTTAGTGTGCAGGCAGTCAAGGGTGCACGAAGAGCGCGCGGCCTGGGTGCGCACAGCAAATGTCGCACGCCTAGTCGCGCGCAGCCAATGCGGCACGCTCAGCTATGCGATGCCAGGGCCGCGCCCCTGGCTGCGCGCGGCCAAGGCCGCGCGCTGGGCTGCAACCTGCCACGGCCGCGGGGCCAAGACCACGTGCTCGGCTGCGCGCAGCCAATGCCACGCGGCCAAGGTTGTATGCGACCAAGACCGCGCGGTAAGAGCCGCGCGCGGGGCTGTGCGCAGCCAAAGCAGCGCGGCCAGGAGGCCGCTTGGTTGGCAGTGGTTGAGCGTCCACTAGACCGGGCCCACGATGCGGCAGGGTTGTGCGAGGTGCGGTCGGGTGCGCATGCGCCCCCGACAGTTGTGGGAAGTTTCTCGGTAGTTACGGGTGGTTTCCTCCACCACTATGAGCACATAATGGAGGGATTCCGCTATCCGCAACTCCATTTTGGTGGAGAATGCGCTATCCGCAAACCGTCTTAAATTATAAATAAAAGGATACCCATCAACTACAAGCGCTTTGGATTAAAGAAAATTCACCAGAAATACTTAACAAAAATCGGGATACCAAAAACAACGAAACTTGATTCACCACCTTTTATGGGCAAAGAAGGAAGAGACACGTAAACACATAATCATATGATCATATAAACACAAGAATACACACAAAGATATATATATACTATATATACAAAGAAGTATGGTGATGTAACCATGGAGGACCGCCAAACTCATCCTAGCCGCTCAATCGCTCCAGTTTAAAAATCGAGATACCAAAAACAACCAAATTTGATTCACCATCTTTTATGGGCAAAGAAGGAAGAGACACGTAAACACATAATCATATGATCATATAAACACAAGAACACAACACATATATATATCTATACCTATATACAAAGATTTATCATTGATCGTTGCGATTGCACGGTGTAACATCCGAGTCTCATTAGCTTATTCTCAGCAGTTGGATTTTCGAGGAGCATGTCCTGCAAATAAATTTATTCATAGGACTAATCAGTAAAAATCCTAATAAAAAAGGGTTTACTGTTTTGGCTGCCGCCGCCAGCCTGTCGGGAGATCACCGGTGGACTCGCCGGTGGTCGCCGGCAGGCAAGCGGCGGGGGCCAAAACCGTGATAGCGGTTTTTTAACTGCGTTCATGATTTTGGCTTTGGCCGCCCCCGCCGGGCGGCGCTCTTGCAGGGCCACCGCTAGGCCCTACCGGAGCGCCGACGGGCTACCCCCGGTGGGTTCGCCGGACACCGGCGAGTCAGCCGGCAGTGGCCAAAACCGTGAATTTTTTTATTTCTTTTAAATTTTTAATATTTTTTTAATATTCTTTTTTGTTAATGTTATTTATTTTTTTTGTTGTTAATATTTTTTATTTTTTAAAGATAATAATATTGATATATAATAGAATTATATAATTTTAATTATTTAAACATTTTTTATTAAAGAAATTAAATTAAAAGAAGGGTAGCCGGTTAGGGCCGAGCATGGTACTGTTGCGCGGGGCACGGGGGGCCCCGTGCACTGTCACTCGAGTGCATGTAGGGCATGCACGGGGTCCTCCCGCGCGGGGGCCCAGTCCACGGGAGCGGGCGAAGCCCGCCGGGTGCGGGTTTCACTGTCGCGCAGGGCACGGGGGCCTCGTGCACTATCACTCATTATATATACAAAGAAGTATGGTGACGTAAGCATGGAGGACCGCCAAACTCATCCTAGCCTCTCAATCACTCCAGTTATTGTACATCCATTTGATTTCTCACGAAATCAAACTCAGCCCTCCCCCCCAACACACACACAAGTGCTTCGGATTAAAGAAAATACACCAGATATACTTGACAAAAATCAGAATACCAAAAACAATCAAACTTGATTCACCAACTATGATGAGCAAAGAAGGAAGAGACACGTAAACAAATAATCATATGATCATATAAACACAAGAATACACACATGTGCGCACGCGCACACACACTATATACTATATATACAAAGAAGTATGGTGGTGTAACCATGGAGGACCGCCAAACTCATCCTAGCCTCAATCGCTCCAGTTATTGTACATCTGTCTTATTTCTCACGAAATCAAACTCATCCCCCCCCCACCGCACAACTCATCCCCCCCCCACCGCACAACTCATCCTCTACCGCTCCACCACATTCGTAGAGCTATGGTCCTATGGTTACTGCGGGACCACTTCTACGCTATCCGACTTTTCTCCAATATTTCTCCTGCGAAGGACCGTTGAATCCCTCTTCTGCCCGATCTCCGAAAAACACTGACGTACTCCTCTCCCACGCTCCATCTTTGCAACCTGTAGCTCACGCTCTCCAGCTCTGTGTTCCTTCTTCCCAGGCTCGATATTTCTTGTTTACAACACTAACCCTCTCTAGCTCCAACTCCATATACCTATCATCCCCTTCCTCTCAACCAGTTACTTGTGTTATTTCTATTGTTATTCACTGCCCTATTTTCAATAAATATTACTTGAAAGACATTTTTCATTTCACTCTTTACTGCGAGACCGCTCACGATTTCGTTCCACACCATAGGACGGCTCACGATTTCGTTCTTCACTCAAAGAACTCAGTTGCTTGTCCAAAACTTAGATACTTACAAATTAAGGGTCCTTCCCCTTTTTATAGGCCCCAAAGAATTTTCCCTCCAAAGTATGGAAGGATTTAAAAATGCCTCATATTCAAGATTATTCTATACATCTCTTGACTCTTGTATTTACTATATACATGAATCTTCCACGGTTCCACCTTATTTCAGAATGTTCTCATGAGATCGTCCTAGAATTCTTCATCATCTTCGTGCATCTTCTTATGTACAAGGATCTTTAAGACTCCAAATTTCTCTATAATCTTCTCGAGGCTAGCTCAAAACTTGTCACGAACAAGCCAAAAAGGGTGGGTCGTTACAATAGACACGTAATAAACTAGAGAAAAATCGAGGACTCGCGCTGCCTACGAATACGATTCATGTGTCACAGAGTGGGGTCACATAGCACATATATGAGTGTATAGAAACTCCCCTCGAAACTAAGGCCGAGATTAGTTCGGGGAAGAGGCTGGTGGTTTCGAAATTTGTTGAAGAGTAAACTTAGGGGTCATGGATGTCTCCTCTTCTCCGTACCATGAAGTTGTATTTATAGGCAGTTGAACCTAGTGCGGGTGTACCCAATTTCCAGTGGGTGCGGGTGTACCCAATTTCCAGTGGGTGTGGGTGCACCCCCTCACCCCACTATGGATCTGAGTGGGTCACTTGGTGAGTTGATCAAATAAGGTGGGACAAGTTGTTGAGAGTGAGGCAAGCTGTTGACGGGTTATTGTAGAGGACTGGGCGAGTTCTAAGCGAGTTCCCTGCGAGTTGTGTGGGATCTTCATATAGTTGTCTCATGGTCAAAGGTCAACTCTCTGGGATCCACAGTGTACTAGCCGAATACGGGTTGTACAAATTATTTTAGTGGTGTAACTAAAGCATTTAATGCCTAAAAACCATCATTGCGAGAGGATCAGAGGATTCACGACAGGTTACAATTGTTGTTGCTATAATGTATTTAAGAAATTCATTTGAATATAAAAATAATAATTTCATATTAAATATATTTAAAAACATGATTTCAGCGGCATATATGTAAATCCCCCCAAAAAAGAATATAAATTAGTATATTTTAATTACAAAATTGGGATAATAAAACCTTTTTTCAACTTATCTAAGAAGATAATGCAATTAACTGAAACTAAGATGGAAACTGATAGATAACAATATGTTCTTGACAAAAAAACACACACTTCACTCATAAATCTATAAAATATGCTAACAAAATAAAAGCTGGCAACTATAAAATGTATATTTAAAACAACCGAAGAAGATATACATACTGTGATAACCGTAATAATCTAGAGAAGACATTTTGGTGGCCATCCCCCTCTTGAGCGCATACACTGCTTAAGCTCCCAAGGCGCACTTCAAATTTATCATCTAGAAGGATACTGCTTGCTTGAATATCCCTGTAACCAAAGGAGACCTTCATTGCTATTTAAATTTTACTGCTAGTAGAGAGAGAAAAATGCTACCTAATAAGATATGCATAACAAAACTGTTCTGTAAATGTGCACAAAAGAGGCATCAGCTATACATGCTTCATGAACAGGTAAAAACATTTAAACAAAATCATGAAAATAAAAAATTAATGTGGTATGATGCAGTAAAGTGGGAAGAGGAAAGCACGGGAATTGATTAAAACTCTATTTGGGACAGTTGTGGTGATTGAGCAGTGACTGAAATTGTGATAGTGGTTCACCTATGTTCAGAACTTGTGGTAAGGTTTCTGGCCCAAACTTCATTATCTGGGTAGGATAGTTCATAAACACTAATGCCACTCCATGCTTGGATGGCTAGTAACGTTTTTGGCCTATCATTTTAGAAAAAATAGCGTTTGTCACAACAACTACTCAAATGCTACTTATATTTTTAACTAGTGTTCACAGCCACTTTTCCAAAACAAGGCTAAGTTGTTTCTAGTGCTTTTGGGAGGTCTCAGATTAATTTTTAAAAAGGGTGTACCTAACAATGCTCAGCTACTGTAATGTCATGTTAAATAAAGAAAGGTTGTTTTCAAGAAATGAACTTTCGACCTTGAGAATACATTAAAAAAACTTAATAATTGTTTCACGTCCTGAGTCATGAAAATATCTTCTCTGCAAAATACAGAATAAGGCCGTCTAAATCAAACCTTTCCTAGACCTTGCACTATAGGATTTACAAGAAACAGGTATGTTAATAACATAACAGTGCTGCATATGTCCAAGGATTTAAAACCATGCACTATGTTCATATGGTATCAGGATTGGATCATTTGCACGCTCCTCATAAGCAAATAATTTATTAAACTTATTCTATAAAACCTTATGAAGATTGACATTCACAAATCTTCTACTTAAGAAAGTTTTTGTGCGTAAAGTACACCTAAAATTTCATTATATGGGACAAGTGAAAAGCAGTCAAACCACATCTCTCTCTCTCTCTCATTCACTTGCACTCGCACCTGTTTGTCTAACCCCCATCTCATTTGGCTGCTTTTCATTGGAACATGTAAGAAATTTAGTCTTTTACTGAGCTATTGTCATGAAATGAACGATAAAATACAAGTACCAGCGACCAAAAAGCATTATGAAAAATGAAATAAAAGATATTTTTGAAAGAAAAATAGGTTTCTTGTATTCATAATTGAAACAATGGTAATATATATGATGAACAAGAGAGGGTGATCCTAACACCCGAGATAACTCTAAGCTACCACTACTATTCATAATATACAACATATCTAACACCCAACCCCCCAACCCCCCAACCCCCACAAACTCACATGGGTTCATACACCAAGAGTTTGGCCAGTAGATAGGCATGTTGAGTCCTCGTCTGCGGCTTTATCATCAAATCTGCAATCTGCTACTCGGAAGGAATAAAAGAAGGGGCAAGAGTGCCCCGACCATAGTGCTCACAAAAAAAGAAAGCATCCACCCCGATATGCTTGGAGAGAGAATGCTTCACCGGACTTAGAGTAATCTGAATGGCATTGGTGTTATCACAGTAGAGGGGAGTGAGATCTGGAGAAGAGACACCAAAATCCTCAAGAAGCCAACGGAGCCAAATAATATCCTCGGCGGTGGTAGTCATGACTCGAAGCTCAGCTACAGTGCTGGAACGAGAAACACAAGTTTGTTTCTTGGACTTCCATGCAATAAGTGAAGAACCCAAGAACAGACAGAAACCAGTGATAGAACGACGGTCAACATGATCACTAGCCCAGGTGGAATTGGAGTAAGCACGTAGTTGTAGAGAACTACTGCTGGAGAAGAAGAGACAACGAGAGGTCGTCGTCCTGAGATAGCGTAGGAGCAACAGCAGATGACCATAATGCACAAAGGTGGGCGCACTAACAAATTGGCTCAACACATGAACAACATGGGCAATGTCGGGCCGAATAAAGGTGATATAGACGAGACTCCCCACGAGGTAGCGGCATCGAGTAGGATCAGAGAGTGGAACCCCATCATCCGCACGTAGCTGAGGGTGGAGCTCCATAAGGGTGTCCATTGTGTGAGAGTCAGATAAAGCACCCGAACAAGGAGATCTGATGTGTAGCGCTGTTGAGAGAGCTAAAACCTGTGATCTGTAGAGTTGACCTCAAGACCCAAGAAGTAGCTCAGTTGTTCAAGGTCAGTCATCTGAAACTGCTGCTGAAGATGATGCTTGACGAATGCCACATGAGAAGGATCGTCACCAGTAATAATCATATTATCCACGTACAGTAACAGGATGGTCCGGCCACAGGAGAAGGAGTGCACGAACAGAGCTGGATCATGTGGACATGGCTGGAACCCGACGGCTGTAATGGCTGAACTGAAACATGCAAGCCACGTGCGGGGCGCCTGCTTGAGCCCATAAAGAGCTCGCCTCAAGCGGCAGACAAGGCCTGGAGGAGGGGATAGACCCGGAGGAGGAAGCATGCATACCTCCTGCTGAAGATCACCATGAAGAAAGACATTCTTCACGTCGAGCTGTGAGAGGGACTAGTGGTGAACAACGGTAACAACAATAAGAGTCTGGACTGTAGTCATATGAACAACTAGAGCAAAAGTCTTGTCATAGTCTCTCCCCTGCTCCTGCTGAAAACCACGAGCAACTAGACGACCCTTGTACCTCTCCACAGAACCATCAGAGCGAGACTCGACCTTAAATATCCACTTACAAGTAATAGGAACAACACCAGGGGGAAGAGAAATAAGCTCCCATATACGAGTGTGCCCAAGCGCCTCCAATTCGGCAGACATAGCAGCCTACCACTCAGTTATCTGGGCAGCCTCACGGTAGGAAGCCAGCTCTGAAGTACTTCAGGCAGTAGCAGGAAGGGGAGGTAGGTCCAGCGGTAGGATAGCAAGGCTAAGGCGGTCGGGAGGACGCTACTCACGAGGTAGCTTGCGGCGCACGGGAGGATCATCCACAGGGCACTCGCTGGAGGAGGTAGGCACTGAGATTGGGGACATTTGAGGCGAGGAGATAGGAGTAGGACGACGAGTATAGTGAAAAGGAAGAGGAGAGACACAGTCCCAAATGGACAGATCATTAGAGGGAGAAGTGTGTGACGGAGGAGAAGAGTGAGGAGGTGATAAAGTAGACTGCGACAAGGAAAGAGGAGACAAAGCAGACTGCGATAAGGGAGAAAGAGGTGACAGAGTAGACTGTGGCAAGGGAAGAGAAGGTGGGCATACTGGAGGGGAGGATACATGAGACAGAGAGATGAGAAGAGTGAGAAACTGCACGTCAGAGGGAGTAACGGATGAGTGTGAGGTCGAGGAAACAGATGACATGAAGAAAGGGTGAGACTCATCAAAAGTGACATCACGTGAGATGCGAAGTCGACATGCAACAGGTTCATAACATTGATAGCCCTTGTGCTCAGTACTGTACCCAAGAAAGGCACAAGTAATAGACTGAGCAGAGAGCTTAGTACGCTCACGTGGAGGGAGTAGAACATAACATCGATAACCAAAAACACGAAGATGAGTGTAACGTGGGGATCGAGAGTACAAACACTCACCAGGACATTGACCCTGAAGGAAAGTGGAGGGTTGCAGATTAATAAGATAGACGGCAGTGGAAACAGCCTCAGCCCAGAAATGAGGAGGAACGTGAGAAGAGATAAGAAGGGTGCGAGCCATCTCAATCATATGACAATGCTTCCTTTCAGCGGTGTCATTCTGAGCGTGTGCACCGGGACAGGCAAGCTGAGGGAGAATGTCGTGGATAGCTAGCTGATCTCGAAAAGCACGAGAGAGATACTCCCCCTGAGTCAGAACGGAAAATGCGTATGAAAGTAGAAAACTGTGTGCACCATAGCAGAAAAAGTAACATAGATTTGAATATGCATAAAATAGACCCAACAATAACGAGAGTAGTCATCAACAAAAAAAAACATAGTACCGGTGTCCACCCTTTGATACAAAAGGTGCGGGTCCCCAGACAGCAGAATGAAATAAATCAAAGGAACGCTGAGACCTGGACTCACTAGACGGACAGGGGAGTTGTAGCTGTTTACCGAGCTTATAACCTGAACATGAGTGAGACTGATCAATAGAAACACGACCAAGGAAACCATAACTAATGAGAGAAGCTAGACGTGAACCATTGGAATGACCAAGATAGTGGTGCCACTGAGAGAAACCCACTAAAGGAAGACAAAGGGAGGAAGTTGCAGGTGACGATGAAGTGGATGAAAGGTGGAGACGATCAAGGACATATACCCCGCAACGATGACGACCAGCCCCAAGGAGTGCCCCAGTCAAACGATCTTGCACACGACATGTAAACTCATCAAAGGTAACCAGACAACCATGGGATGTGAGCTGACCGGCGGATATAAGGTTCATGGATAACTTAGGTATGTAGGCAACATCGGGAATATGAAATGGGTAGTATGGAGAAGGCCACGACTGGTAATGGGGTGAGTGGTGTCATCTGTTACTATGATACTAAGGGCGTGGGAGATGGGCTGACATGACAAAAGGTGTGTAACATCATAGGTCATGTGAAAGGACGCTCCAGAGTCAAGCAACCAGTCGGAGATGGAGATACCTGCAAGGGCGGAAGCAGCCGGCTGAGAGACAGAGACAGAAGAACGGGGCAGTGAAAACTGCTGCAAGAACTATTGTGCAAGCTCAGATACCAAGAGAGACTCTGCAGGAGCCGAAAAGTGAGCGGAAGAAACACCAGGAGCACGTTGTTGACCAGACTGTCGAGCCCTATGAAACTTGAGACAATCTGATTGGATGTGTTCAAGACACTGGAAATAGTGACAGTGGACCGACTGGCGACGAGGAGTACCAGACTGAGCAGGAGAGGGCGCAGGAGGAAGAGTCCCCGCAGCAATCACGAAGGCCTTCTGGAGGAAGGCGTAAGAGGATTGAGTTGACGCCATGAATCAAAACGGAGGACGGTGAGATCCGACGGGCTGCAGGAACAGCGGACGGGCTTGGCGAGCGAGCGGGGGGCAGCGGACGGGCTCGACGAGCGAGCGGGGGGCAGCGAACGGCCTCGACAGAACGAGCAGGGGCAGCGAACGGGTATTGCGAGACGAGCGGGGACAGCGAGGGACGATCGGGATCAATCAGAAGAGAGGAGCACGACATCTGCAGGTTGCGTCGACTTGGATCAGGCGGAGTGCGGGGTCTTCCTGCGTCAGAACGACAAAAGTCGGGGGGGGGGGGACTTCCTGAGGATGTGCTCCGTCGATCGGCGCGTGCAACTCTAGTCGCGATCCGATAGGGCAGGCGAGGTCGACGGTCACCGGTGGTTGGCGTCAACAACGTCGATCGGTGCTGGTAGGTGACCCAATGACAAGTCTGGCGGCACGCGATGGAGCAGGCCTCAACAGAAGGTTTTTCGGCCGAAACCCTTGGTTCTAATGCAGAGGATCAGCGGGATCTGCTATTTGATGGACGAATCTGCAGGATCTGAGATTTGACGGAGGGATCGAAGACGGGATAGAGCGATCGGAGACGGAATCGGCTAGGGTGGAGATTTCCTAAGCTCCGATACCATGATAGGAAAATAGGTTCGTGTATTTACAATTGAAACAATGGTAATATATATGATGTAAAAGGGAAGGTGATCCTAACACCTGAGGTAACTCAAAACTACCACTACTGCTCATAATATACAATATATCTAACAATTTTAATACCATTCCGACAGAAAATTTAGTGCGCTGATAAGAATCTCACAAAATTTATGTACATTGTGTTTTTAGAACAAATGAGATATACAAAATTGTGTTAATTACAGAGGAATTAAATTGGTGAGTCATACCTTGAAATTATGGGAACGAGTAGTAGAAAGAAGAATAAGACTAGAGACTAACATCTCGGAGAATCAAATTGGATTCATGCCAAGGTGGTCGACCATGGAAGAAGTTATACATCTATTGAGGAGACTCATTGACAGCTACCGAGAAAGAAAACAAGATTTACATATGTTGTTTATCGACCTTGAGAAGGCTTATGATAGAGTTCCAAGAGAGATCTTATGGAGAGTCTTAGAAAATAAAGGTGTAAATGTATCATGCATTGACATAATCAAATATATGTATACAAATTCAGTGACAAGGGTGAGAACATCTGGAGGATTAACACAGAAATTCCCTATCAATGTTGGCTTACATCAAGGTTCAGTTTTAAGCCCTTATCTCTTTACCCTTATCTTGATGAGCTCACCAGACATATCCAACAAGCAATACCTTCGTGTTTATTATTTGCGGAAGATATCGTTTTGGACGATGAGACGCACGAGGGTGTAAATGCAAAACTTGAATCTTGGCGAGACACTTAAGAAAAGAAGAGTTTTTGGTTAAGCCGGGCAAAGACAGAGTATATGGAGCTTAAATTTAGCAGTGCAAGAAGGACGGATGCTTTGTTATTAAGTTGGGTGATTAAGATATTTCCCGCAGTGAATGTTTTAAATATCTTGGATTGATAGTTCAAAAAGACGGAGGTATTGATAAAGATGTGGTATGGAATCCAAGAGGATTGGTTGAAGTGGACAGGCGCGTCAGGGATCTTATATGATCGTAAAATACCATTAAAACTTAAGGGCAAGTTTTACCGTACTGCGATTAGACCAGCAATGCTCTATGGTTCTGAGTGTTGGGCAGTGAATTGTGTACATTAGCAAAAAATGGGAGTTGCGGAGATGAGAATGCTTAGGTGGATGTGTGGACACATGAGACTGGATAAAATTAGGAATGAATGTATCGGGGATAAGACAGGAGTAGCACCAATTGCAGAGAAGATGCGAGAAGCTAGACTAAGATGGTTTGGACACGTACAAAGGAGATCATTAGAGGCACTTGTTAGGCGTTGTGAGAGTCTAGTCACTAGGCATGTTAAACGAGGGAGGGGTACACCAATAAAGACTTATAATGAAACTAAAAGAAAAGACATGATGTACATAGGCATTAGTGAGGTTATGAAACAAGATAGGGCACAATGACGACAAAGGATCCATATAGCCGACCCCACTATAGTGGGATAAAGGCTTGAGTGTTGTTGTGTTTTAAGAATTCAACCAATACAAATATAAAGATAAATATGTTTTAATGCAGGAAAGACTCCAATGTACAAACCTGTAATCCAATAAACTGGAGTCATTCCCTTTTGCATAATTTTGTCCACGAGAAATTAAAGGATTAAAGGAATTGTAGAGCTTGTCAATCACATTGACTATGCCGATGCAATGTGGTAGAACTTATGCATCCCACAAAAAACTACATGATTGTAGGTAGAGAGGCCCATGATCTATATTAACTGCATTTGTGCAGTATGAATGAACTTTTAAATGTGAGACTATATTCTCATCACGCGCCCACGTATGAGATCTTTTGCTTTGAAGACAACATACATTTAAGGTCAATTCATATCGACAATTAATAAATAAGATATATAAATATCATTAAAATTTTCAATATTGCATTAATAAGAGAAAATTCACATTAGATAAACATGACTGGGAATTAAAAACCCACCCTTTCTTCCATCAGGGAGAGAAAAGTATAAGCAAGTCACTATCCTCTACTTGGAGCAAACAAGTCTTATCTATACTTACACCACTTTATCAGAGAAGAGGTTGTTTGATAAGAAGTTGCCCTGATATAGGAAAGGAAGGCATCCCAAAAATGATAGAAATTATAATATGACTTCAGGAATTAAACCCTAAATTCACATTAGATAAACATGACTGGGAATTAAAAACCTACCCTTTCTTCCATCAGGGAGAGAGAAAAGTATAAGCAAATCACTATCCTCTACTTGGAGCAAACAAGTCTTATCTATACTTACACCACTTTATCAGAGAAGAGGTTGGTTGATAAGAAGTTGCCCTGATATAGGAAAGGAAGGCATCCCAAAAATGATAGATATTATAATATGACTTCAGGAATTAAACTGAGATTACATCCATTGCCTACTAAAATAAAAATCACATTGTTGTAACCCAGCAAGCTACAGAAATGAACAAGGAAAAAAGGGACTAGGATATCAAGTATTCCAGTAAATGAGTGGATTTTTTTTTCTATTTATTCAATTCCAAACTCCACTTTGTGCACAATCCACAAATCTAGGAAAAGGTACCACGATTTTGTGATGAAGCACGGTTCTCTTGGTGCGACCCTGGAAGACTCCTCCCTTGGTGTGACTCCAAGGAGAATCCCTCTCCTTCCCCTCCTACTAACCCGCTGCCGTTCTCCAGCCATAAGCCCTCCTCACCTCCCTTGTGCCCATTCTCCTCATCGCAAATCCCTCCACCAGCAGCTCAAGGACCAACCACCTCCCCATCAACCCTCTGTCGTTCCCAGACCGTCTAAAACTTCCGCCCAGACCCATTTTCCTACCACCGAATCCTCCCCCAGCCCTCTTTCTTGCAGCCGAGCCCCTCACCTCATTCCCAAACCCTACACCCTCCCCATTCCAAATCTTTCACCTGCCGCATATACTCTTCCAGCCCCCCCCCTGCCGTGAACCCGACTATAAATCAACAACCCCACCCTGCACTAAATCTTTTCCATTCTCCACCCAAGCCCCACAAATTACTGCCCAACCACCTACATGTCCACTCCCACACCCTCCAACATCTTCACTCCATCCCACCCGAGTACTCCAAAGTGTTGCCCAGCAACCAGTAGTTCTGAAGAGGTCATCAAACGTTGGACCCCCTGTAACGATCCAAAACTTAATATGAATTAAAATAATTAAAGATATCCCCGATGATGAATTCAATATGAGATTTAGTGTTGAGATTTTGTTGTTGTTGTTGAAGTTCTCGTTATTCTTACGTATTTGTATAGAGGATTAATTTTTCGATAAAATTTTCATTAATTTGCGAGGTGGCGCTGAGTCAGGTTTCCTATTTGCTTGGTGGCTTTTTTTATTTTGGTAACTAGAGGCTGGGCTAAATATTCTTATAAGTTGTTGGTGAAATTAATTTATTTAAGGGGTTGTGGTTAAGCAATGATTATGAAGGGTGGTGCATTAAGTCGGTTACGAAGGTCGGTGCTAGCTCCCGATAAATCCAGAACTTGTGATTTGCTTCTTTTCAGCCGCATGAGACCTTCTTTCCTCACTCTCACATTTTCTGGAGGCTTCCCTCCCTCTGAGTTTTCGCTAGGGATCGATGAGCCTCCGTCGTTCCAGGCAATGGCAGCTGCAGTTTTCTTCCTCTTTCCTCTTCGATTTATGCGAGGGGTATAGTAGGACAGGGATTGGCTATGCCCTGCTCACCAGAGACCTTTTGTGTGACGATTCCCCCCCCCCAACACTATAAGCTCCTCTCCTTTTCTCTTTTCTTTTCTCTGCTTTGGTTGATAGCTTGAATATGACATGAAGTAACAGATGAAATCAGATTAGGGATCGACGAGCCTCTGCCGATCCAGGCGATGGCAGCTGCAGTTTTCTTCCACTTTCCTTTTCGATTTATGCAAGGGGTATAGTAGGACAGGGATTCACCCCCCCCCCCCCCCACTGTAAGCTCCTCTCCTTTTCTCTTTTCTTTTCTCTACTTTGGTTTGATAGCTTGAATATGACATGAAGTAAAAGATGAAATAAGATTAGGGTTCTCCTCTCACTCTCTTCTCTTTCTTCTTCATTTCTGGATTAGGGTTTTACTTTGAAAATTGTTGATTTTCATAGGTTGGCTGGCTATAACTAAAATTGGCATTTCTCCCTTCTTTTATATCATTTCTGAAATAGGATGTTACGGGTTATAAAACTACTGCTCGGTTGATCTTTAATTTCTGAAATTGGTGATTTTGATGGGGGGATATTCTTGATGAGTAGCCGATTACTGTTGGTTGGCTATTACTAATGCTGACTGTTTGGAGGTTTTATAAAATTATGTTGTTGGATTTGTGCTGTATTGGTCGGATGTTGGAAGAATGGAATATGGAATTTGATGAGGGGATATTGGTGATTTTGATAAGGGGATGTTGGAAGAATGGATCTTTAATTTTTGAAATTGGTGATTATGATGAGGGGATATTCTGGATATGTAACCGGTTATTGTTGGTTGGTTGTTACTAGTGCTGACTGTTTGGAGGTTTTATAAAATTATGCTATTGGATTTGTGTTGATAAATAACACAAATGGAATTATTGTTCATTTTTTTCTTATACAAGTGTACAAATACATGTATGTAGTGTGTGAGAAAAATTAATAAAATTATTATAATTTATTTCTCCATTTTTTTTATTTTTCCACATGGTATCAGAGGCAAAACACAAATCCTAAAGTTTCTTTCACTCGCCCTAAGCTCCTGCGACCTCCAACAGTCTCTCTTCAAGCAGCCCGCAGTAGCCTGCCTTCCTGCAAATTTCTACGAAGCTTGCCCCATTCTCTCGGCTTTTATAGACTTCTGATGCGCGCCCCCTGCTGGGACCCACCGCCGACCCTTTATCCAATAGACCATTATGCTCTTTGGACTCTCGCGCGGCATGCTCCTCGTCTTCTTAGTGTTCGTTCATTCTTCTCGCCGCCCAGCTCTTCTAGCATGCTTATCTGTTCGTTGGCTCCCTCTGTCCACAGGAGAGCTTGTGTGCTCGCCGTGATCTTGTAATCCGCGTGATTACTTCTCCACAGCTTGTCTTGGGCATTATTCCTTCTGGCCTCACTTTCTCTGATTGCAGTTGCTTGCCCATCCGCTTTCTCGCGAGTTCTTCTTGGCTGACTGGCCAAGCTCGTGTTCTCCCCTGTTTTTGTCCACAAGTTTATTTGTTCATTAACCTCGTAGAAGTCGCAGCTCGACTTTGCCTAGCTCCTACTGCCCGCCACAGCTCAACCTATACTTGTCGCGTGTTGTGGGCTTGCTTCGTTGAAGATTGTTGGACGCGGAGATACAAGGGGCAAGCCCTAGAATGGTGGAGGAGGAGATGAGAGAGGAAGAAACCCTAGAGGATGGAGGAAGGAGAGAAGAGCTTAGAGAGAGAGGGAGAGGAATTTTAGAGAGATAAAGAGAACTTCATTTCTTCATTGCTTAACTTCAATTACAAGACAAGACCCATTTATAAGACCCCGGGTGGCATACCCGTAATTACATAAGATGCATAAAATATTAAAACACTAAAACATTACGACGAGATAATAAAATAACTGACGGAAGACCATAACTCATAACAGAGGACCATAACACATAACAAAAGACCATAACACATAACACTCCATCCGTCCTTCAATTTGAGCTTGTCCTCAAGCTCAAACTCCAGTAGGATGTGCGACTTCTCTGGCTCCTTGATCTTGCGCCAAAATAGAGCCTTGTAGCGTTTCGGGTGGAATGGGCAGTAAGGTGTAGCAGTGGCGCCGTCGAAAAGAAAATCAGCTGAAGCATTGAGTTTGGCTGGTCTGGTGGAGTGGTGGTGAGTAGCAACAACAGGGATGGCGAAGGAGCGACGACCGGCAGCAGGAAGGGATCCGGCGGGGTCACCGGGGACCGGGCCGGCAGAAAAGGCGGCGCAACGGCCGATGGTGGCGAGGACTGTGGTTGTGGCGGTATTGGCGGCGACGGCGGCAGCGAGGACGGCGGAGGCGGCATAAGCTGTGCGGGTTGGAAGAGTGGGACAGACAAGTCAGGGGCCGGTGGCGGAGGAGGCGGAACAGCCGATGGCGTAACGTTAAAGTAGTCCGACCTCTCCAATTGGTCAAGCTTGGAGTCGAAGCGAGACATGGAGTCTCAAAATGTTGTAGACCACTTCAGCGACATCGAGTGGAAGATGGCCGCATCCGCGACACTAAGATTGTTGTTCATCAAAGTAACAGGAGAAGTGGGATGGAGGGCCAATTAATCAATCCAAGACTAATTAGTTAAATAATTAACTAATTAGTCGCAGAGACAGAGATTGGAGAAAGGTAGTTCACGGGGCTCGATAAAAAAAAATCGGGCCGGTATTGGATAAGGCGATGGAGACGGGTGAAGCAGGGGGAAACGTCCCCCGCGGAACGATGCAGACAGGAGCGTGTATTCCGGACGGCGATGGGAAGACGAAGCGGCGACCCGTGATGTCGGTGTCGCGAGTGTTTCAGACGGCGAGGAGCAGCAACAATGGTTTGTGTCCGACGTGCAGGCGACTGGCCGCCAGGAGCATGCTGCTTGGGCGAGTACAACAAAGGCGGAAGCGGGATGCGCTCCCGGATGCAGGCGACGACGGCGACTACAGGGCTGTCGGCTGCGAATTTGAAGTAGTCGCTGGCATCGGAGAAGCAGAACCCACTGGAAGTTGCTGAAGCTGTCGGCTGCGAAGTTGAAGCAGTCGCTGCCATAACCCACTGGAAGATCACGCCGTGGAAGATGAAGTCGACAGCGGCCCTGGAAGATGTTGCTTACTGTTTCAGACCCGCTCGGAGGGCTGATCGAGAAAAGGGATGGAGAAATGGCGTTGGCACGATGTTGGCGTGCGCCTGCGGAAGAGGACCGAGTCTCTCTGATACCAAGTTGTTGTGGGCTTGCTTCGTTGAAGATTGTTAGAAGCGGAGATACAAGGGGCAATCCCTAGAATGGTGGAGGAGGAGATGAGAGAGGAAGAAACCCTAGAGGGTGGAGGAAGGAGAGAAGAGCTTAGAGAGAGGGAGAGGAATTTTAGAGAGATAAAGAGAACTTCATTTCTTCATTGCTTAACTTCAATTACAAGACAAGACCCATTTATAAGACCCCGGGTGGCATACCCGTAATTACATAAGATGCATAAAATATTAAAACATTACGACGAGATAATAAAATAACTGACGGAGGACCATAACTCATAACAGAGGACCATAACACATAACAGAAGACCATAACACATAACAGAAGACCATAACACATAACAACGCTCTCCTCGCCAAGTTCCTGAACGCGGAAGTGTCCTGTTCAATGGACTTGAACGATGTCCCATCCCTTCCTGCTCATGTTGCGACTCCCCTTCCCGAGGTTCGTGATGAGCTCTGGATCACCACTATTTCACTTAGTGGGAAGGACTTTGTTGAGTGGGTGCACTCCGTTCACCGTGTTCTTCGGGACAAAAGGCCTTCTCCACCACCTTACAAAGGCTACTCCTACCGCGCTCACTGAGGAATGGATCTGTGATGATGGTCGTGTCCAATCCTGGATTTTGGACTCTATGGACAGCGAGCCATATCGCATGGCCATGTATCATAAGACGGACAAGGTGATGTGACATGAACTTCACTCTCTCTACTCTAGCAAGGACAGTCTGCAACAACTATTTGATATTGTCACGAACCTTCAATCTCTTGAAACAGGGGCAGATGACGATCTAACTTCCTTTGTTTCCCACTCCAAAACCCTTGTTGAGGCATAGCTTCAACATCAGCCTCCCACTATGGATCTTGTAGCCCAACATGCCCAGAAGGAAGCTGTTGGTATCGCCATGATGATGGTTTGTGTTCCGCTTCATCTACACAACATTCGTGCTCAGATTCTTTCATCCTCCACCATTCCCTCCCTATCAGATGTGTGCTCCATGCTTTTAAAAGTCAAACCACCTCCTGATGCTTGAAGCTTTGTCTCTCCGACTCTTTTCCAACACTCCTCTCAAGCTCACCACCCTTCTCCAACGGTCCGAGGGGCTCGCACTGTGGCAAGGATGGTCATTTAGAGGCCATATGTTATCACAAGCACGATGTGGCGCCGCCCCCGTATGCCTCTATTGCAGTTAATGCCCCTGCCAATAATCCCACTGACATTGATGTCTTGCGCACTCATCTCCAGCACCTTCAGGGGATGATCAGTTGTTTTCCGGCTCTGTTGCATCTATCTCCAATGAAAGTATCTCCTATCTCTCCAATAGTCTGACTTGGATTATGGATTTGAGAACAACCCACCATATTACTCCAAAGAAACATCCTCAATACTTGGACCATGAGCATCCCAAGTACATTACTATAACTAATAACGACACCATCTCGGTTTCCGGATTGACCGACGTGGCCCTTACTTCCACAATCTCTCTTTGTTTGATTCTTCATGTTCCGGGTTCTCCCTTTAATCTTCTCTCAATTAATCATCTAACTCAAGACCTTGATTGTTATGTAACTTTTTCTTCCACTTCTTTTGTTGTGCAGGATCGGCAGACGCAGACAATCATTGGTAAAGGAAAACTGTTACGGTTGCGCATGTCGATGAGACACGCAAACATCGACGAGACGTTGTGGCGAGCCTACATGCGGAGGGAGACGATGACGGGTCCATCTGGAGGAGGATAGACCGAAGACGCGTCCTCGACGTGATCTTTTTATTTGCATTGTTATGTTATTTTCATTTGTGTACACATTATTTTATTCGCACTGCTTTTCGTTATCTGCACCCTGCGCTTATAAGAGATTGTGTTGTACTCTTTCTTAATATCTCCTATGGAATGCGTTTAATCATATTAAATCAACGCTGGGATGCTAAATGTTTAAGTGCGATTGTGAATCTCCTGTCGATTATTTCATGATTTAGCCCGTGAAGTTTTTTTGCGCCACAAAATTGAAAAAGATCACATTTTAAACATTTAAAATACAAATTCAAGATTTTGGAATACATCAAAATCTGGTTCAGAATATCAACATTAAAGCATAAGCAATTTTCAAAAACTGCAGGCTTATATATATGACTTGAGAAAGAGTGTTTCGAGACACTAATGTGGAGTTGTGGCCTTTCGGAATTCGCTCGTTCCGTTTCAAATGAAATGATGTCTTCTCGGTTCAAAAAATAATAATAATTTTGAAATTAATTATTTTTAAATTGAATATCATCCAGCACTATATTCAGGGGGTTGGGTGAATTGAAGTCTCACTTAATTAAAACACAACCAATTAACTTCATAGTTCAGTACAATCTTAATATACAACTTGATAGATTCATATTACATTGCCAATGATACTAGTCCTTTGATGCGCTCCTAGGGCATAGACTCCAACAAATTCATGCTACGTTCAACTAACCTTGTAGTTCAAGCGACTAATTCGAATATGGTTATGCATGCGCGTAATGAGGTACCGACCTAATAAAGAGTACTTTCAAAAAGGTCGGAAGGATAACTGAAAAATGATGCTACCAAAAAGACAAAGGAGCTTGCAAAAGGGAAAACTTGCACAAGAGATCATTGCCAGCACCTCGAAGACCCTCCTGTTGTCGAGTTCTGTGATGATCTTCGAATGACCTTTAAGGTGTTATGCAAGACCCTTAGGGGTTGGGCGAGACCTCTTCTCGAGTCATGAGAAACCTCAGGAGAGACCTTCCCTGTCTTCATTCTTGATGCTCCTCCTTCGATCCGTAAGTAGTTGGTAAAATCGGGGTGTAGAAAACTACTCGTCTAATTTCAATTACATAATCTTCGACATATGTCACTCTGACTCCAATTTTTAAAATAATGCAAGCATTCCTTAACTTGTTCTTCTTAGTTTTGACATATCCTTGAATAAATATTTGCTTAAAATAGATAATGTATGTAATAATATGCACATACCGTACTATTTATAATTAATTATTTAATTAATCAATAATCAATTTCATGTAGGTAAATAATTAATTTTAAGCCTAGAGAATTGAAACATTTTGATGGAGTAAGTTCAGCTTTGACGAATTTGATTTTGACATGGAATAAACAAACAATTCTTCTTTTTGAGCAAAACCAGATCGAACTTAACTAGTTATTAGACCTAATACATATGAATCTTTTCGTAACAAACACCATACTAAGCTCAAGAAGAAACCACTAAGAATACCATATTAACTCAATAAACAACTATCTTCAGATTTTAACATGAAATTCACAAATCAAGCAACAAACAGAATTTAAAAATGTACCTATGAACCAACGACGGCACACACTCATGATGCAGAAAACAAAGAGCTTCGGCTGCCCCTGTCGCGATCTTCAATCTAGTTATCCAATCCAGTGACTGCAACCCCTCCTCTTCAGGTGCAGGATTTCTAAAGAGCGCACTAGATAAGTCTCGATGAGGCATCTGTCTGTAAACCAGAAACTTCTCAATCTCATCATCCAAGCAATGTCCCACCAATGGAACCAATCTGGCATGCGAAAATCTGGAAAACAAATTCAATTCCACAATATAGGCTTCCTTCCTGGCATTCCTTATGTCAATCTTCTTAACAATCACACGAAGACCGTTTTCCAAAACTCCAAAGTACAGCTCTCCTGACTGTCCATGCTTGATTAGGTTCCCTTCACCAAAATTTGAGGTCGCCTGTGCCAATTTTTCGAACGTGAAGGCCTCTCCAACAGTTGGAAAGTTGGCAGCCGGTGCAGGAGGCGGCACCAAATCTACTCCAGTGGCAGGCAGAGCGGCATTCGAACTAATCTCCCTCTGGGCAGGCGAATCCTTTCTGCACCACCTAAAGCACAGCAGAAGAGATAATATCACAAGCACAAGGAGAACAGCCCCACCAACAACTGCAATCACAATGTACTTCCAAGTGTTCTTCTTTTTGGATGAGTTAGAACTAGGGCCGGAGGGAGAAGATGAATTCGAATCAGCTGAGCCATCATATGGTATTCCTCTTTCTTCATAAAAATTTTCACAGACAGACTTGGTTCTCTGGACCGAAGCATTCTGGAAGCAATTTGATTTAACAGATAAAAAGCTGCTAGTGCCATCACGAGGGACAACGCCCTGCAAATAATTATCTGATAGATCCGCATAACTAAGTGTAGAAAGCAGGATTTCAAATCCGGAGGGGATCGAGCCATACAAAAGATTGTGTGAAAGATTAATTGAACCGCCATTGGCCTTGGCAATTGTCCCTGAGAGCTCCGGCAGATTGCCCGTGAAGTTGTTGTAGGAGACATCAAGGAAACGTAACTTCGGCAGGGACCACAGTGAATTCGGAAGCTCGCCGTAGAAGTTGTTCCGGCTCATTGTGATCGACTGAAGCAGGGATAGATTGGAGAAGAAGCTCGCCGGTAGAGAGGTGCTGAGGAAGTTGCTCCCCAGGTTCAAACTCCGCAAACTCCGAAGGTTGATCAAGCTATCGGGCAGGGAGCCGAAGAGCGAATTGAAGCTCAGATCGAGGGAGACGAGTGAGGAGAGGTTCCCAAGCTGCGGAGGAATGGAGCCACTGAAGCTGTTATTAGCAAGAATCAGAGTTTCTAGCACCGTAAGAGATCCAAGCTCTGGTAGTAATGCTCCAGTGAGGAAATTGGAGGAGAGGTCGAGGTAATGGACACTGACAATACCGGTGAGCGACGATGGGAAGTCGCCGGAGAGAGCGTTCTGGGATAGATCGAGGAATGAGAGATTCCTCAACTGGCCGAGAGTGGGAGGGATGTTGCCGGTGATTGAGTTATAGGCGAGCGAAAGAACGGAGAGACCCGTGGCATCGCCTAAGGAGTAGGGTATGTCTCCGTAAATGGACGCACTGCGGAGGTCGAGAACGGCGAGAGACGGCGGGAGATGGCTGCCGAACCAATCCGGGATAGTTCCGAGGAGGGAAAATCCGGTGGCGTTAAAGGTGGTCAGACGGGTGAGATTCTGGATACCTTCGACGGCGAATCGAGGGTTCTGCCTTCCGAGCCTCGTCCGACGGAGTCCGTGGAGGTCTAACGACACCACCCGTCCCGCGGCGTCGCAGCCTACCCCAGTCCAAGTTGAGCAGGGATCCACCCGCCGAGGCCAGTCGCGCGCGCGCAGACCCAATGAAGCGCGAAGGCTGAAGAGGGCCTCAAGATCGACGGCGTTGCTCAGGTTCTTCCCAGCGGCGAAGGGGAGTAATCCGGCGGCGATGAGGAAGAGGAAAAGGACGCGGCAGAGTAGGATTGGCATCGGGTGGAGTGGGCGGTGATCGGGCTCAGAGCCGCCGTTCTCCACTCGTTACCGGCATTGCCGGTGGCTCGCTTTTATATATGCAGTTTTATTTGTGAATAGTTGGGTAAACAAGAACGAAGGCGCAGGAAATAAAGGCGGCATATCTGCTTCGCTTTCGAGGAGAGAGAGTGTGTGGGAAGAACAGCGAGCTTTGAAAGGTTAGTATTAATGAGCAGAAGAAAGTCTCCAACTGCCCAGCGGGGAAGAAAACCAGGAATTAATGACAGGAAAATAAGCGAAAATAAAACAAAAAAATCAAATTAAATAATAATAATAATAATTGTAACAAACAAAGGTTTGTTTTTGCGATCCGCGGGAAGTATTGGGCAGGAGAAAGGGGGGCGGAATTGGACGGGGATATTGTGTATTTGTGTATGAAATTTTGCTCTCTTTTATATATATATTTTTTGTAGTAATTATTCGGAAAAAGAAATTTCAGCGCGGGCTGTAAAAAATAAGGTAGGTCCCCCGGCGACGCGCGACAGCGGGGTGCGTGAGAGCGCATTGCCATTTTTAGTACGAAGACGAACGTACCCCTCATTAACTGAGGGAATCACGGGATCACCGCCCGGAAAAAGGGTTCACAGAGGGCGGGGGCAGAGGCATTTGACAAGGGCCGATTTGGACAATAAAGTTATTGCTTGGTTTACATTCGAAGGCCATGTCATTTTTGGCTAGTTGCAGTCCTATTTTAAACAGACAAAAAATTTATAAGTATAAATCATTTTGTTATAATTCATTCGAAATTTTTAAACAAAATAGTAAATATTAATTTGGAGCAATATTACCAACTTTACAGTAGGGGTGACGAGGGAAAACCGAAAATCGACTAAATTAATCGAATCGCACCGACTTTAAAACGAACCGTCTGATTCGGTGTTCTAGTTTGGTTTGGAGCTTTTGAAAACGGAAGGCTCGTCGGTTCGGTCGGTTCGGGTCGGTTTTCTAGTTGTGAAAACCGCCTAAATCGAACCGAACCTAGTAATATAGACACATATTTATTCGGTTCAGTTGGTTCAGTTGGTTCTGGTCGATAGGCACTTTGACTTGGCTCATTTAGGCTCTGTTTGGTGCAGCTCTGGCGGTTGGAAAAAATTTTTTCCAACCGCCAGAGCTGCTTTATATTTGTTTGGGATAGTTCCTTAAGAAGAGCTTATCATAAATCTGGAGCTGTTTTGATGTTTTTCAAAAATCTTTCCCCCCCCCAGCTTCTGCTTTCCTAAAATAGATTTTCCTCCTGGCGTAAATAATTTCTCTCCCCAGAGCCCGTAAAATTGCCCGATCCATCGATTTTTTTTATTTCCCTCCCCATCCCGATCGCAGCTTGGAGCTCGCCGAAGCTCCGGCGACCTACCTTTCCGACGCTGCTTGGAGCTCCGGCGACCTCCCTCCTGCAGTCCTCTCCGACCTCCTCTCTAGCCGGCATTCCTCCTCCGACAAAAAAACTTGGATCTCCGACAACCCCATGGCCGACCAACGGTTGGAGCTCTGACTCCCTCCCACAGTCCCTCTTCCAGTCCAGATCTGGCAGACCAAAGCACCTCTCTCTCTCTCTCCACTCCTCAAGATCTCTCCCTCTAGCCTCCACCATGGCCGACCAATGCCGGACGGGATGCAAAATAAACTCAACCCCCCAAACTCCAAATCTGATCCCGCAAACTCCAGATCTGATGGAGATCCACCTTCCTCCATGGCCGACCAAAGCCTGAAATCATTTGATCAAGTGGGAGTTCTTGTTCCGGCGGGGTTGGAAGTCGATGATGATCAGTCCGCCATAGCTGTTTTTGTTGATCTTCCAAACATGTTGCAGCTTTTCAAAATAGCTTTTCAATGAGTTATGTACAATAAGCTCTACATGATCAGCAAATTTTCAATCCGCAACAGCTCTTCCAAACAGAGCCTTAGTCACCTGTTCACAAATAATGAAATAAGAGACAATAGCTTATTTATAAGAACTCCTTGCATTTTTGTTGGATGGACTGCATGAAGATTTGAATAGAGTGAAAAAAAATCACGAGCATTTAAACGTTTGGATGAGGAGGTAGTAACTTGCAAATGAGTGTCTGGCAAAACCGTGAACCGTAAGGCTCGAAATGACTTTTATTCTAAACTAAACCGACATCCATTTTCATTTTCCTGCACAGCGCCGCACTCCTCTTGCCCTAGGCCTGGAAGAGCCGCAACCTCCCTCCACACCTCAGATTAGGGTTCTTCTTAGGCTTCATTTGGTAGAGCGGTTGCGGTTGTAAAATGAGCTGTTGTAAAGACAGGTTTGTAAAGGGGGCTGTTGGAAACTGGATGCTGGAAATGGATATCTGTTTGGATAGTGTATGTTTGCAGAGTTGTTCCAAACAGAGAATCGTTTGGCAAAACTGCTGTGGCGTTTTGGATATTTTGTTTAAAAAAAATTTATATAAAATTGGGAGACTCATTAATGAGGAGTGGCACACAACCAATTCTAATAAAAACCATTAACAAATTTACTTATTATAAATAGTTGAAAATAATATTTATTTTTATTAATATTATATAAAAATGAGGATCTGGCGGTGAAGGGTACACTGTCAAGGAGAAGGCATAATGTCGATGAAGGAGAAGGCTTCTGCGCTACAGCAAGCTCAGTAGGAGGAGACTCGAAAGAGTTAGTCGTCGGATACGTGAGGGAGAGAAGCCGTCGGGGAGTGATGCGAAGGAGATAGTCACCGGAGACACGAACCGCCGGAGAAACAAAGCCGCAGGAGAATCGAAGCCGCCAGAGAATCGAAGCCGCCAGACGCGATCGGGAGAGACGAGGCCTTGCCCTTGCGCGATTCTCCTTCTCCTTCGCAAAACGCAATGAACCGGAGGTGAAAAGCAGGGTTTCGTCACGCTGCCTTTTGAACCGGGAGAAACGCGCTGCGGGTGGAAAAGGATGCGGCAAAACAAATGGAAAAAACTGCACCTCCTCCGTTTTGCCAAAACAAACCGCCCAAATAAGCTAATTCAAATGAAGCCTTAGAGTTCGCAGAACTCCATCTCGACGGAACTTCCCTCCACACTTCGCTCCAGATCTCCGCAAGGTAAGCCCTAACACTCCTCAGGCATGCGCACCTACCGACGAGACTCCATGGTTGCGTCTGATCCGGTTGCGTCTCCTTCCTCGCTGGGCTACCTCAACCTATTTTTCAGGTGTGGTTCTCCTCCTCCTACGGCTTTACATTCCATCTAGTTCATACTTTTTGTGAACGGATCATAATCTTATTTACTGGATTGCAAATGTTTAGCAATTTTGGGTCCTTCATTTTCCAATCTTGACTTGTTGGAAAATCAACTCTTCGAGATTTCTTATTGTGTCAAAAATAGATAGAGATATTCTTGTAATTTCAATATCGACGGTCGCATCCGAGTCGGCTTTTAGTACCATTGGGCGAAACCTTGATCCATTCAGAAGTTTAACACTACCAAAGACCGTCGAAGCACTTATTTGTACTAGTGATTAGTTGCGTTGCAAGCCACATTAATGACATGGATGAAGTACTTTTGGATGTTGAAAAATATGAAGATCCCGACAATGGTAACGATATTGCAATATAGATAAGTCAATTTTGTCATTTTATGTGATTGTTTTCTCCTTTATTTTATCTAGCTTAAGTGAATAATGCATATACTGTTCTTCTTTTGTAGAGATTATCTAGGCCACTTTGGGTTTTTGGAATCAGCTCTTATGATTTTGTTGGAGATGAACATTATAATGTCGTTTGCAGCTACAGGTTTTACATCTTGTTAGACTTGTTTTACATCTCCTTTATTTTGAATGGTCTTGAATAAACTCATTACTCTTCGCACTTGGTTCAAATTTATAATGAAAATTTGTAGTTTCATGGTAATTAGCTCCCAAACTTTCTATAATGTAATTTTCATTGCAATTGATGAAAAGTCTCCCCTAAATTATTAAAAGTCATGTATCTAAATGTCTTTTATGGTGGTTCTTGAAAGTATTTGTTTTTATGATAAATAATCAGTGTAAATTATTATATGAGTTGTCAGGATTAAAATGACATTTTTCAAAAATTGTGTAGATATTTAAGTTTTAACAGCCAAAAGGTAGGGCAAAAGATTACAAGGCATCTCTTCCAAATGTTCATTCCACCAAATGTCATCCCCGATTAGTGAAACCATCAGTAGTTGTTTGGCTCACATAGCTCATCTTGACATAGAGAGTTTCTCGACTTCATTTTGGTGAGAAATATGTTCGCCAAAAATCGATGTCGAACCGTACAAATCGACTGAAAATCGAACCGACTTTGAACTGAATCGACCGGGTTCAGTTCGGTTTAGACAAACCAAAAACCAAGGCAAGTCAGTTCGGTTTCAGTTTGGGTCCAAACCGACTCAGACCAAACCGCTCGCAGGCCTACTCTCTAGTCCCTCGACAAATGCCCGATTTGAATGCAATATTTGTCTCGGGTTAGCCATCGACTCAGTGAAGACGGTGGAGTATGCTCGTAACAAAAAATACGTTTTATTTTTAGATATTTTTATATTTTTTTAAAAAAGGACTATTTAAATATAGCCAAAATTGTGGTGTACAAAAAGACCAGGCCTAGGGGCTGGTTCGGGCCCGGCCCGAAAAAAGCTCTGTGAGGCCCGACCCAAGCCTAGGTCGAGCTTGGGGGACTTACAGGGTCCCCATTTCAGCCGGGCCCGAAAAAGCCTGGGCGCTAGTGTTGGTTTTATTGGCTCCTACCCGGTTCACTGGTTCAAGTGAACCGGGCCACACATTTATAAAACAAAAAAAATAAGACTTTGAATAACCAACCTCTGAACCGCCACCTGCATCATTTAATAGGGAAGAAAAAAAAAAGGCCACCTGCATCATTTAATAGGGAGAAAAAAAGGCCGCCTGCATCACTTGTTGCACAGCCCGCGAGAAGCAAGGACAGAACCACCCGTGCCCCTCCATTTTTCCTCTCTCCCGTAACCGCTCTCTCTCTCCCTCGCGCTGCCCCAGACCGCGCTGCCGCTCGTGGAGGAGAAGAGCCGCCGTTGCCGTCCGTAGAGGAGGAGCGCCGCCGGTGGTCGCCCGGTTTGAGGTGAGGTGGTGGTTGGCTGTAGCCGTGGAAGGAAGAATACGAGGGCTGTTTTGTGGAGGCTTTGGAGAGGAGAAGTTTGCGTTGAGCACGGGCTACACGTTCGTGGCAAGGTCCGGGTCCGAACTTGGAGTTTTCTCTCCGGTGGTGGCGGTTGAACGTCGGAGATCGACGTTGAAGGTTCCGACGAACCTTGTGCGTCCGTTAGTCGGATTGCAGTCCAGTTTTCTACACTCACGCGGATCGTGCGCGTCCGGCACATTCGCGGTTTTCATCGGACGGTCCATTTTCTCTCACCTTATTTTTGTATGTGTATGCATTTATTCTGTTAATATACACTGCGTGGTTGTGCCTCGGTGGGATTGCCGAGTGTCTGCATTTTATTTCATATTGCTGTTGCTTGTATTTCCTGTATTATTTATAGCAGCGCCGGTTTAGCAGTGTCTGTTTCTCAACAGCTAGGCCTAGCTTGGGCCAGGCACCCAGGCTGGTAGAAAATCCTTCCTTGAAAATCCCGCCTGCTGGCGAGATTGGAAATCCCTCCAGTGGCGGGATTTCCAATTGTTAGGCGGGATTTTAATCCCGTTTATTTATGCGGGATTAAAATCCTACCTTTTAATCTAGGCGGGATTAAAATCCCGGCTACAGAAAATCAGGTCGGCCCGGGTCCGAGCCGGCTTGAAGGGCCTTAGCAGGCTCCCTTTTTGAGAGGGGGCCCGAGCCAGGCCCGGACCGACTCAAGCCAGGCTCGGTCTGAGCCCGATTGGCAAGAAGCCCATTCCCGATCGGCCCGGTCCCTGCTGCCCGGGACGATGGGGCTTTTTGAACACGACTAGCCGAAACTCATTTGCATGCAACAATCATCATTTTAAATGTCATAATAAATGATTGTTACAGTCAACTCAAAGCTCCTGGTAGACCGTACTAAATTAGACCGTCTTAGCCCGTGGAGCGGTCGAGCACACAAACAGTAACAGTATAAGTAGATGAGTACTGAGTGAGACTTTTTGTAACACCCCTATCCGTCACATGGCATATAGCAGTAGGTCCGGCCGGGGCCCGACGCCATATACCGCAGACAGACCGTGGAGTTACGCATCGCATTATCATACTCACAATTTATAAGACAACGTCCTACGCAACACCTAGCGGAAGCATTTTAGGTTATTAAAAAGAACCCAACAATAAGCATGAATGTCCACTAATAATCAAAACCCATAGGAATGAAACGACTAAAAATACACAAAACAGTCCTCGGCCTTAAGGCCTTACAAACATTGTTCTCTTAATCAAATAGTGTCTTTCATACATCGGCGCGCAGGCCGGCCAAACATGAATATGAAAAACAAAACTAAATCTTCAGCCTTCAAGGGCTAGCGCTGCAACTTGGGCTTTAGCCTGCTATTTGCCGCTCGGCTCCGCAGCAGCACCTGTAAGAAGCAATCCACCGAAGGGGTGGCAATTTACACGAGTAACCGGTCAGCAATGCTGACCAAATTATGACGACCCCGTCCCGCAATTGCGGGACGGCGGTGCTCCTTCCCTGCATAACAACTAACATAGCAATATATAAATCTATATAACTATTCGCCACAAGTGTCGGCACGCACGGCCGTACACCCCGTGCTCTCAGGGCACTAATTGGTGAATCCGGTCCGGACCCGGTCCGTTCCCGCGATTCCACCGTCGTCTCGTGGGCGACAATTCTCGTGAGCAAATAGCCCTTTCAGCCGAAGCCTAGGCCCGTTTCCAGCCCCCCGGGAAGTCCCATGTACTTTAGGTCGCTTCTACCGAGACCACTTGGAATGGGTAGAGTTCCACCCGCCCGTTGCTCACTTCACCACGGCCATTTAGCCATCGGTGCGGGCCAAGTTTCTCCTCATTCCCACAATCGATCAAAACACGCACATAACCCCGTTATGTACCGATTTGCCCTCCAAGGCAACATCGTGGCGGCAATGCGATTCCGCCCAAGCTTTCCGGGTGCGCCTCGAGGTTAATCCCCAAGGATCCCTGTATGCAATCTACCGCGTAGAAATTTCGGAAAACTGAAATCATCGGCGCGGAGTCTTCTCCGACCATGCAATGCAACATCACCGATTCGGGCTAAACCCGAATAGGCTTCACACACAATGCCTACGCCCGTACTTCGATTCCGGGCTCTAACAACGGGGACTTAACATATCTACCCGAAGGGATCCCGCTCCTCAACGCTTACTCGCGAGAGGGGGATTTCCCCATGCAAAGGAAGAAGGGCGACTACACATGCCCTATGAAGAGGATCGTTACCCTCGTAGATTTCCGCGGCGCCATGAGGATGTAGACGGTTGAAAAGCTTCGCCTCGCTCTTGCCGTCGAGGATCCGGTCTCGGATCGTGATTCGGTGCTCCGGTGCTCCGCCGGCGGCCGGATCTCCTCTTCTCCTTCCTTGCTCTCCCTTCTCTCTAAACTCTTAGAAAGAGAGTCTAGGGTTTGAAATGAGGGTTTAGAACCCTTCAACCCTAACTTAACTGTTTGGGCGGACCATCCTAGGCCGTTAGATGAGATTTGATGGAAAATCGGACGGCCACGGAGTCAATTTACGGATTCAGCACCCGTCCGCACGACCAGTGGCGCACGGTCAGTGGTCGTGCGCCCTATGGTCAGTGATCGTGCGTTTTCGTTAAACAGGGATTTGACATTTTACTCTCTTTACGCACGACCAGTGGCGCACGGTCAGTGGTCGTGCGCCCTGTGGTCAGTGATCGTGCGCTAAGGAAAAACTGCACAGTTCAACGCCCTTCCGCCGACGGTTACTCTACCGCGAGGCGTTAACTCCCACCGACTCCAGGACTGAACATGGGGTGTTACAACTCTCCCCCCCTTAAAAGAATTTCGTCCCGAAATTTACGAATAGCAAGAAAACAACTTAAACTTAAACGGTACCTGAGTTGAAGAGTTCGGGGTACTCCTCGAGCATGGTTTGCTCTCGTTCCCACGATAGCTCCTCACGACCGCAGTTATCCCAACGGACCTTCACCATCCTGATTTCTTTGTTCCGAAGCCGCTTGACCTCGAAATCTTCGATAGAAATGGGCTTGACTTTGGTCGTCAACCCTTCCTCAACCGGTACTTGATCAACCGCTAACACTTGCGACGGCTCTTGCACCGCCTTCCGCAATACTGAGATGTGGAATACGTCGTGCAAAGCACTCAACTCTGCTGATAACCTCAACCTATAAGCTGCTTCTCCGATCCGCTCCAGAATTTCAAATGGCCCAAGGTACCTCGGACTCAACTTTTTCAAGCGTCGAATCCGTGAGACACCCTTGAACGGCTTGATCTTCAAGTACACCCAATCGCCAACACTGAATTCCACGCTCCTATGCTTGGCATTATAATACTTGGCTTGCCTATCCTGGGCAATCCGCAACCGCTCCCGTATAGTATGCACCAAAGAAGTGGCATCTTCAATGTCTTGACGCTTATAAAGCTTGGACTCACCCGCTTCTAACCACGACAATGGCGTGCGACACTTTCTCCCATAAAGGGCTTCGAACGGTGCCATCTGGATACTTGCTTGGTAACTGTTATTGTACGCAAACTCGACCAAGTATATGTGATCCTCCCACCGTTTTCCGAAGTCCAACGCACACATGCGAAGCATGTCTTCCAATGTCCTGTTGACTCGCTCGGTCTGGCCATCCGTCTGCGGATGAAACGCCGTGCTAAACTTCAGTTTCGAGCCCAACATCTGATGTACTAGCCTCCAGTCATTGGACGTGAAGCGTCCATCGCGATCACTCACAACGCTGCGGGGCACTCCGTGCATTCGCACAATATTATCCACGTAGAGTTTTGCTAGCTTCTCCACCGGATCATCCTTCCTCATCGGGATGAAATGCGACACTTTTGTCAATCTGTCCACGATCACCCAGATGGCGTCGTTTCCCTTCTGCGATCTTGGCAATCCATGCACAAAATCCATAGATATGTCGTCGAATTTCCACTCCGGAATGGGTAAGGACTTCAAGAAACCTCCCGGCTTTTGACATTCCGCCTTCACTAGGGCGCAGGTTTGACACCTCGCCACATAAAGCGCTACATCTTTCTTCAGTCCTGGCCACCAGAATAGTTTCTTCACGTCTTTGTACATTTTTGTACTCCCCGGGTGGATTGAGTACTTGGTATGGTGAGCCTCGTACAACAATTCCTCCCGTAGATTACCCACGTTGGGGACGCACAAACGATCGTCCTTTCTGAGCAATCCGTCCTCCATCATAAATTGGGAATTTGACCCATCCAAAACACCATCCATGAGTTGCTTCATAACATCATCCACAGCTAAAGCCTGCCGAATCCTATCAGCCAGGTCATACTGCACCTCTGTCCAACTCAAACGCGCTTCGGCGCCCGTTTGTCTATCTACACAGAAGATCTCCAAATCCTCTAACTCTTGAATCAATCGTGCATCATGCACCAACAGCCAACTAGCACGTGCGGGAGTTCTGCGACTCAACGCATCTGCCACCGCATTGCCCTTCCCTGGCACATAATGAATTTTGAAGGTGTAGTCCCCCAGGAACTCCATCCACCTCCTTTGCCGCATATTCAAGTCCTTCTGATCCAGCAAGTACTTCAAGCTCTTGTGGTCGGTGTAGATATCAACTTTCACACCGTAAAGGTAGTGTCTCCACAGCTTCAGCGCATGTATCACGGCCGCTAACTCCAAGTCATGGACCGGGTAATTCCTCTCGTGTACCTTCAGCTGCCGCGAGCCGTAGGCAATCACACTCCCACGCTGTAGTAGTACACATCCCAAGCCACTCCCCGAAGCATCACTGTAGATTTCGAATCCCTCGGTCCCACTCGGCGAACATAAGATTGGCGCCGTGGTCAACCGACCCTTTAACTCCTCAAAAGCTTGTGCGCACTCCGGCGACCACACAAACCTTTGATCCTTTCTTGTCAACGATGTGAGAGGTAACGCTATCCGCGAGAAGTTCTCTACGAAGCGCCTGTAGTAGCCGGCAAGTCCTAGGAAACTTCGGGCTTCCGCTACCGAGGAAAGAACAGGCCACTCCCGTATCGCCACTACCTTCGCCGGATCTACCGCAATCCCTGCTCCACTAATGATGTGGCCAAGGAAAGCCACCGAGGATAACCAGAACTCGCATTTGGAGAACTTAGCATAGAGCTGGTTCCTCCTCAGTGTCTCCAACACCATGTGCAGATGTTTGTAGTGATCATCTTCGCACTGAGAGTATACCAGGATGTCGTCGATAAACACGATCACAAACTGATCCAAGTACTCTCTGAATGTTCTGTTCATCAGATCCATAAATACGGACGGCGCATTCGTCAGTCCAAACGGCATAACCGTGAACTCGTAATGCCCATAACGCGTGCTGAACGCCGTTTTAGGGATATCACTCTCCCTGATCTTCAACTGGTAGTACCCAGACTTCAGATCCAACTTCGAATAAACTGTAGACCCCACTAGCTGGTCAAACAGATCGTCGATCCTCGGAATCGGGTATTTGTTCTTCTCGGTGAGCTTGTTCAACTCTCGGTAGTCGATACACAGCCTCAGACTTCCATCCTTCTTCTTGACGAAGAGGACCGGTGCACTCCAAGGTGACGAGCTTGGACGCACGTACCCCTGATCCAACAGTTCTTGCAATTGGACCTTCAGCTCCGCCATCTCCTTCGGCGCTAGCCGATAAGGTGAGCGGGACACAGGTTTGGCACCTGGCACCAGCTCTATTGTGAAATCAATCTCTCTTTGGGGTGGAGCCCCAGGGAGATCATCGGGAAACACGTCAGGATACTCCGAAACCACCGGGATACTATCCAGACTCGCCTTAGGCTTTGCGGCCTCCACTAACGTGAAAAACAGCTCTGCTCCAGCCCGAACCGCCTTGACCACCTGAAGAGCAGACATCAGTGTCTTGCTCGCCCCTTTAAAGCCCTCGAACGTAGTCTCGCGACTAGTATTTGCCCCCAGTTTAACTTCCTTCCGACTGCAGTCAATATAGGCTCGCTGCTCTGAGAGCCAATCCATCCCAAGGATCACGTCAAACTCCGCTAGCGGAAGTAACGACGCCTGCAGATCGAATTCCTGAACCCCAATCTGAATCTTCACGAGGCATACTCTATCTACGCGCATAGAGCATCCATTGGGGAGTAGCACATCCAGTTTGTCCTTAGCCATCGAAGAAGGGACTCCGATGCGCGATACGAATTCTTCGGACATAAAGGAGTGCGACGCTCCCGTATCAAATAATGCCCTTGCTGGGCTATCGGATATCAAAACGAAGCCTAGCATAGGAAATATAAGCCTACATGCAAACAGGTAATTATTCAAATAAGGTTAAACTGCAATAATTTAACTCATACCTGTCACCACGTCAGCCTGTTTGATGGCTTCTTGCAGGCCAAGGTTGTACACCCTGGGCTGAGCTGGAGTATGGTGAGATGCGGATGACTCCGCCATCTTCCCTTTCTCTTCATAAGTTGCTCCTGGCTTTCTCTCGGACTTTGGACGTCCGCTCCAACAATCACGGGCAAAGTGCCCTGGCTTCCCACAGTTATAACAAGCACCTGGGGTGCGCGCTGTCGTTGCTCCCGAGGCACCAGAAGAGGGGGCTTGACTTGACGTCTTGGCCCTCTTACTCCACCTCTGAAACTTTGACTTCGTAGCGTTCGGCACCTTGAACTCGGGCTTCTGCACACCCAGCTCTTTCTTTCCAGAGATTCTTGCCAACTCTCGCTCCAACGATCGAGCCGAGCCGACCAAGGTTAGAAATCCTTGCGTCAACGGCCCTGATAGAAGTACCTTGAGATCATCTCGCAGTCCTTCATAGAAACGGTTCGTCTTCCGTTCCTCATCGCCAAAAGTAGGAGCTGCATAACGACCCAGCCTTGTGAACTCATGCAGATAATCATCCACATTTTGACTCCCTTGTTGCAGTCTGAGGAATTGATTTTCCAGTTCTATCTTCTCGGTCGACGGTAGGTACCGCGCCATGAACATTCTCGAGAATTCCTCAATAGAAACCTCTTCCAACTGTCTTTCGACTAGATGGTGTTGCTCCACACCGTCCCACCACAGCCTTGCCTCGCCATCCAATAAGAAAGTGGCTATGGCGGTTTTCTGATCCGCTTCGGTTCTGGTTGTCGAAAGGATCCGCTTAACGCGTGATAGCCAATCCTCCGCTTGCGATGGGGTTCCACCCCCCGAGAATATCGGCGGATTGAAGCTCATCACGTGCTTCAGCTGACAATCCGTCGTACGCCTTGGTGGTCTAGGCTCCTCAGCCACCACAGGCACTGTCGCTCTCGCAGGTTCTTGCTCAATCTCCGGTGCTGGACGTTGTACCTGCCCTGCAGGTTGGGCATTTAGTGCGGCAAGCACCGCCTCGGTAACCAGCCGAATAGTTTCAGCAGATGGAGGTGTTGCAGGCGCTTCGCTTGGTGCCCTACTCTCCGCTGAACGTGTACGGGCTGACTGCCCTGCCCCACTCCTAGTCACCTAGATAAACAAAACCGACAAATAAGCGACATGCACATTGCTAAAAAGCAATCATTTGAACATTTAACTTGTTCAAAACTGTGTATTTTCATTCCTAAGTGGACATTCATGGGTTCTTTTTCATGTTATAACGATGACGCACGTGATAGTGCTCACCACCCCTTAAAAGAATTCGTCCGCGAATTCCAATAAGCAAGACCGAAACCGTTAGTCTGATACCAATTTGTAACACCCCTATCCGTCACATGGCATATAGCAGTAGGTCCGGCCGGGGCCCGACGCCATATACCGCAGACAGACCGTGGAGTTACGCATCGCATTATCATACTCACAATTTATAAGACAACGTCCTACGCAACACCTAGCGGAAGCATTTTAGGTTATTAAAAAGAACCCAACAATAAGCATGAATGTCCACTAATAATCAAAACCCATAGGAATGAAACGACTAAAAATACACAAAACAGTCCTCGGCCTTAAGGCCTTACAAACATTGTTCTCTTAATCAAATAGTGTCTTTCATACATCGGCGCGCAGGCCGGCCAAACATGAATATGAAAAACAAAACTAAATCTTCAGCCTTCAAGGGCTAGCGCTGCAACTTGGGCTTTAGCCTGCTATTTGCCGCTCGGCTCCGCAGCAGCACCTGTAAGAAGCAATCCACCGAAGGGGTGGCAATTTACACGAGTAACCGGTCAGCAATGCTGACCAAATTATGACGACCCCGTCCCGCAATTGCGGGACGGCGGTGCTCCTTCCCTGCATAACAACTAACATAGCAATATATAAATCTATATAACTATTCGCCACAAGTGTCGGCACGCACGGCCGTACACCCCGTGCTCTCAGGGCACTAATTGGTGAATCCAGTCCGGACCCGGTCCGTTCCCGCGATTCCACCGTCGTCTCGTGGGCGACAATTCTCGTGAGCAAATAGCCCTTTCAGCCGAAGCCTAGGCCCGTTTCCAGCCCCCCGGGAAGTCCCATGTACTTTAGGTCGCTTCTACCGAGACCACTTGGAATGGGTAGAGTTCCACCCGCCCGTTGCTCACTTCACCACGGCCATTTAGCCATCGGTGCGGGCCAAGTTTCTCCTCATTCCCACAATCGATCAAAACACGCACATAACCCCGTTATGTACCGATTTGCCCTCCAAGGCAACATCGTGGCGGCAATGCGATTCCGCCCAAGCTTTCCGGGTGCGCCTCGAGGTTAATCCCCAAGGATCCCTGTATGCAATCTACCGCGTAGAAATTTCGGAAAACTGAAATCATCGGCGCGGAGTCTTCTCCGACCATGCAATGCAACATCACCGATTCGGGCTAAACCCGAATAGGCTTCACACACAATGCCTACGCCCGTACTTCGATTCCGGGCTCTAACAACGGGGACTTAACATATCTACCCGAAGGGATCCCGCTCCTCAACGCTTACTCGCGAGAGGGGGATTTCCCCATGCAAAGGAAGAAGGGCGACTACACATGCCCTATGAAGAGGATCGTTACCCTCGTAGATTTCCGCGGCGCCATGAGGATGTAGACGGTTGAAAAGCTTCGCCTCGCTCTTGCCGTCGAGGATCCGGTCTCGGATCGTGATTCGGTGCTCCGGTGCTCCGCCGGCGGCCGGATCTCCTCTTCTCCTTCCTTGCTCTCCCTTCTCTCTAAACTCTTAGAAAGAGAGTCTAGGGTTTGAAATGAGGGTTTAGAACCCTTCAACCCTAACTTAACTGTTTGGGCGGACCATCCTAGGCCGTTAGATGAGATTTGATGGAAAATCGGACGGCCACGGAGTCAATTTACGGATTCAGCACCCGTCCGCACGACCAGTGGCGCACGGTCAGTGGTCGTGCGCCCTATGGTCAGTGATCGTGCGTTTTCGTTAAACAGGGATTTGACATTTTACTCTCTTTACGCACGACCAGTGGCGCACGGTCAGTGGTCGTGCGCCCTGTGGTCAGTGATCGTGCGCTAAGGAAAAACTGCACAGTTCAACGCCCTTCCGCCGACGGTTACTCTACCGCGAGGCGTTAACTCCCACCGACTCCAGGACTGAACATGGGGTGTTACACTTTTAACGTGGTAAACCGGTAAATTGGGTGAAAAATCACGTGATCGGTTCTGTGTCAGTCAAACTTCACTATTAGCATTGGTTTACAATATGTCAAATGAATCGAGGGTGACGGGTCACTCCTTGTTATAGCTTGTGGATGAGAGAAGAAACAAGAGCTCTCAGATGGCAACAGATTGCCACTCATTGAGCTCAAAATATGTCACTTGTTGTATGCGGTGAGTTCTTTTTGGTGCTGCCCTAGAATAGTGCGCTGCTACAACGACCGTGGGAGAACTGCTGCATAATCCCTACGTAACACCTTGCATGTTAGACGATTCTAGATACGGTTAGGGAGATAACTTGCATACTAGGACGTTGTGGACTTAGCTAATTTTCAAAACACTTGACGGGAGATGGCTCGTATGAGACTTTTGACAGAGCTCTGGCCTGAGGAAGAGGAAAGTTAGGAGGAAAAGAGTTAGAAATGAGAGCAATCTGGGGGGTCTTTTTATAGGCCATATGTGATGGTTACAGTAGTTATGTGGCTATCTGCATACTGTAACCACCCAAGTTTTTGGGTGCAGACCATATTTAGTATGATTTTAAATGCGCATTATTTTCATAATATCTTTATACGCATACAGTTATTAATTAAATGATTTTCCCCACTAACAATGGTGGTTACGTCGGTGGTTACGTGGGTGGTTATCCACATAATGGACGGCGGCGATCGCAATGGAATGATCGAATAGTGGAGAGGGGGTCGCCATTGATGGCTCACAGGTGACAAGCCCCCAGCGGCGGGCGGCCTCCAGGGGAGGAAGAAGGGTCGTTGCCAGCCGTAAGCAAGGCGGGGTAACTGGCATTGGCATCGACTACGCCTTACGGCCGCAGCACACAAGGCGGGCAGCCGGCCGCAGTGCCGGCCATGGTGTCAGCCACACATTATGGTCGCAGACTCGCGACACCAGCCGCCCCAAGCAGGTGTGTGCAGAACCCCCCCCCCCCCCCAAACATTGCCCGGGTCGGGCCAAAGGGGATCTTACTTGCCCAAAACGTCCACTCAGTGCTTCATGAGAGGTAACAACCTATACTACTAAGCACTATGTGGTCGTTTTGCTTGGCTTGAATCACAATATTCACATCTCATCACAGAATTTAGCGGAAGCATTATCAGGAAGCCACAACAAATATATATAACAATATATATTTAACAGAAACGCAAACGGCCATAGCCATTGTTTATGCATAAAGCTCGTAGGTTATAATAATACTACAACTAGAAATTCCTTTCTCTCTCAACTCTGCTCACTAGTACTCACATCTCGAATCTCTGGAGACGACGGGGGTATTTCTGCTCGGGTAGTCCTATCAACTGGAGTGTCGTCCTGCAACTGGTCTCTACAATGCTCTATCTCTTGTGAATGGTTACTTAGATAACTGTTAGTTACAGAGCTAAACAGAATCAAATCTCCTCCCCGGATCCATATCCTGGGGACGAGCGAACACACCCAACAATATAAGATAGCCAAAGCAAGAGAGGGTTAGCATAACATTTCATAAGTAGACTAGGAGCAACCAAAAGACGTACAACATGATATAACTACACTAACATCTCTAATTTATGTCAGTTATAATTTTGGCTCCATTAGTACAGCAACACAGTATGTATTCAAAACCTGAACGAACTTCGCAAGCCTTCCAGTCGCGCACATATCGCAGGCATTCACAGCCGCGCACAATCGCAAGCATTCACAGCCACGCACAATCGCAAGCATTCACAACCGCGCACAATCGCAGGCATTTGCAGTTGCGCACAATCGCAGGCATTCACAGCCGCACACAATACCGATGTGGTCGTCATTGATAGTGGTCAGTCCTGCCACTTATGGGGGTGTTCATACCGCACAGCCCATGCCCTAACGTACAACCCTGTGTACTCTTGGATGTGAGCGACATCCGGCGATTCAACATTTTGGCCGACCAGCAGAGGAAACCCAACAGGGAAAACATGACGGCCGATCAGCCGTTATACTCATCTCCCTGTCACCTTGAGTCGTCGAACTTCCCGCAGCGGTACGAACAGTCTACGGAAGTAACCGACCCGACGCGGTTTACCGCAAGCAATTTACAAGCAAATAAGTAAAAACAGTTTTGTTAGCATGCACTAGGTCTACAACGGCTTACTCTACTATGCTTTAAATAATTCGGGCAAAAGACACTTGGCTCGACTTTCAACAAAGAGCGTGAGAGCACTTTATTTGGGACTAACTTAGGAGGAACATCTCAACTCCTATTATCCTCAACTAAGACTCAACCTTTCAAATTACTGCCTGTCAGGGTAGGACCCGTGCTTAAAAATAGTAAATTACACAAACAAAAGTGCAGCAATAAAAGCTACTGTTAGTATAAGTTGCAGAATTGAAATCTTATAGGGAAATAGGACCAATATAACACTGGAGTAGTACTGAACTGAAAGTAAGTACTGAAAGGAACTGCACCAGTACGAGACTGGAATAATACTTAAAAACGATGAACTAAACTGAAAGACCAGAACTGAAAGTAAGTACTAAAAATAACTTGGCCAGTACGAGACTGGAATAGTACTTAAAGAACTGAAGTAAATAAATAGGACAAGTACAAGACTGGAATAAAACATAAAAAAATGGTTAGTAGTCCGAATACTCCATTCAGGAGGCTTCAATGTCGTCTCCGTTCTCAGAAGGTTTAGTTCAGTTTCATCTTCATTCTTATGAGGTTTAGTTCAGTTCCATTTCCGTTCTCAGGAGGTTTAGTTCAGTTCCATCTCCATTCTCAAGAGGTTTAGTTCAGTTCCATTTTCGTTCTCAGGAGGTTTAGTTCAGTTCCATCTCCATTCTCAGGAGGTTTAGTTCAGTTTCATCTCCGTTCTCAGGAGGTTTGAGTTTCACCTATTATTCAGGTCTGATAATAGTTCTATTGCATCATTTATTGTTGTGGCTTAATCAGACTTGAAGGATTTAAGGGTTACACCCTTATTATTCGTCGAGCATTATCACTCGTATTTTCATTTTTCAAACTTGCCCAAGTTATTTCGAGAGCATTATAACGGATAAAGACGAGGCGCTCAGTGGTTCCACGAAACCCCTGGAATACTCGGAGCTTGAGCATTTTTCTCGAACGCTCTTGTCGGTAAAATAATTTGAACCTATTATTAAACACAAAAGGATGGCCGCGCGCTTAAATTTTCGTTTCAAGAAAAACGATTGCATTAATTTTTGAGCGTGACCCTAGACTTCATTAAATTGGAAAAGGCATTAGTTTTTATCTCAAGGTTTCCAAATTTTAATACAATCCTTAGGGAGGTCTAAAATGAGCACACAATTTTTCTCAAAAAATTTTAATCAATTTTTTGCCTATAATTTGGCCAATTAAAATTCATTTGGGTATTTAAAAATATCAAATTAACTCCAAAAATTCTCAAAAGTTTTGTGGAGAAAGCCCTTATCGAGGGGATCAATTTTCATGTTCAACACTTTTTCTCTAGAAGCCTATATTTTTTATAAACAAATGTCCAAGGTTTTGCTTAAATTTGGTCTGCATATAGCAGATCAGGTTTGATCCTGCGGCCAGGATTGCGCAAAATAGAGGAAATGACAAGCGTTTCCCCACAGCAGATCGACCACGGATCCGCTGCGGGGGCACAGAAGATGAGGCAGGGGGAATTGAGAAAATCACGGCCGTCCATCTCATTCTCGTGAGATGAACAACAGTGATTTTTCCCCATCGGAGGAGGAGGCGGTAGCCCTCTGCCACCATCAGCCAGCCATTGTCGGCGCCGACGCCGCCTCCGATCGACTCGTTGGGGGCCAGCGAGCCTCTGGGCGGTGGTCCAGAGGCCTGTCGCCGCAGGCCACAACCAGAATTTGAGAATTCGAGAGCAGGGTGGCGGTGGCTCTACTCCCAGCGTCGCCGCGCCACCCTGCCTCTCCGGTGGCTACACTGGCCACGAAACCACCCCCGGCCGGCGTGCCGGGGGCAGTGCTCCTCACCGGCGGTGGCCCGGCGGCCAGCCGCCGCCGGAGCAAAAACAGAGAAAGTCTCAGTTTCACGGGTGCCGCCGAAGAGGCATTTTTCGGCGGCATCTCGGCCTTCCACAGCCGGGGAAGAATATCCCTGATGTACTAGACCTTCCCCAGTGCCACCACCTGCTGGGAGAGGCTAGCTTCCTGCGGCCACCACCCGACCTAGAGCTTGGGTCGGGTGGTGTCGGGGGCGCTCCGGCCATCAGGAGGTCCATGCAGGACTTCCAAAAATTTAGAAAAGGGGAGGGGAGAAGGTTCCACCTGGCCTGGAAGAGCTTTAGAGGGCCTCGACCAAGTTACCATTAGAGGCGACGTGGAGCTTGGCTCGGATTGGTATTTCCTGGCGAGTTAGGGTTCCGGTGAGGGCGCCTGGGCTTGTTTGGGTTGGTGAGGAAAAAGGCAGGGGGCATGGTCTTTTATAGGCTTGGGGAAGGTGGCCACCCCTCCCCTAGCCAATGTGGGATTAATCCCATGAGGAGATGACCTACTCTCCTCCCCTCCACTTGCCTTGGCCATGTGGCACCATCCTGGGGCCTCTAGGTGGCAGTCATCCAAGGGAAGAGGAGATGGGATTTGGCCTTGGTCCTTAAGGAGAGAAAAGAGGAGGGGAAGGGAGAAATTAGGCCTACCTTGGCCCATAGCTTATTCCCATCAAGTGGGTTGTTTGGTGGCCCAAGGTGTGAGAGGGGGTAGGGTCTTAGCCATTAATGAAGAGGGGGTGAGCACCTCTTTGGGGAAAATTTCCAAAAAAGGGTTTTTATGAGGGTTTGACCAAAGTCAACCATAGGTGGGTCCCCCCATGCTGGTCAAAGTCAAAGTGTATCTATGACATCAGGGGTCGGGTCAAAGTTGGGGTGTCGTGTCATAATTTGTGTGCGCACGCTTTTCGGTGCATAATTACGCTTGATTTGACCACGGGTTGACTATATGTCACTGAAATTGACTGGAACATACTCAGTTGACTTTGTATTGATCAGACGAGTTCAATTCCAATAACCGGAGTCGAATCGGAGTTCGTTTGCTATTTATCCAAAATCTATGTGTCGCAGCACGTTAAAACGGTCAAATTGTTGATATTCGTCGTTAGACTTTGAATTCATATGCAACGAGTTCCAATGCATTCGTATTGACTATACGAAGTCATAGGAACTGACATAACTCAAATCGAAGTTCTCTAGATCAATATCCAAAATTCCCGTTTCCGTGACGTTTTACGAGAAAAGGCTATACACACCATATGACCTTGGAGTTTAACGGGATGAGTTCCAATGTGTTCGTATTGACTATATGAAGCCATATGAACTGACAGAACTCGAATTAGAGTTCTCTAGCTCTATATATCATGTCTAGGGTTACCTCTCACCTGGTGTGGGGGCCGTGGGTAGAGGTTCGGGTTACTTTCATTGGGCCCACTAAAGTTCTGGTAGCCTAATAAAAGTTGGGATGCTACAGTGTGGTTGGCCAAACGAGCCCGACCGGGGAGGTCGGGTGCGGCTGGCCACACCCAGCGACATCGGCCTCTCCACGCGATCGCCGGCTTGCGGTCACGGGGAGCGGTCGCAGTCAGGCACAAGAGTTGGCTAGGGAAGCCAGGCATGGTGTCGGCCGCACCTCGTGGTTGTCGCTTCCTGGGACCGTGGGAGTGTCAATGCCCACCGATCGGGGAGGCCGACAACGGCACCGGTTGCGGACACGCGGCCACGACCGGTGATGAGGTCATCCAAGGAGCATCTCGACCGAGAGGGGTCAGTCGTAGGGGGGGCAGCGGCTGGTCGCGTGAGGTTCGTGCATGAGGCGGGATCTCATGCACGGATCATTCGTGGATCGGGTGCGCTGATCACGCGCGTGGTTATCCCATGATCCCTTACTAGATTAGTGGGGTGGAGAAGATCCGGCTAATCACACACCACATTTCATATAAATGATACCTGGTCCTGTCAATGATATTAACCAATAATGGTAATGGTTTCATAGGTTTTAAATTTCATAAGAGTTCGACCTTTTGAATGAAATTGCAATTTAATTTAATTTTTACTCGTAATGAATTATGATTTGTTTGTGTTGGGGGAACCGCACGACGCTTTTGGTAGATCGGGTTTATTCAACCGTCTTAACCCGCGAGTGGTCAAGCGTACAAATAGTTAAGGATAAACTAGATGCTGAGACAAATACTTGATGACGTGGAAAATCTGCAATCCGGGTGAAAAATCACTCAGTCGGTACTGTGTAGACTTAACTTCAATATATGAGTGTTTCTTACAGAGCCTTTGGGATGAAAGCAAGAGCGACAGACCGCGTCTCGTTACAATTTATGAGAGGGGAAGAGAATGAGCGACGTGTGCCACCGGCCGTCGCTCTACTTTGGCGGTCTTCTGATGCACGTTCACAGAAGATGTGAGTGCTTCCTTCATATGGAGTTGTCTTGACGTGACGACGGAGACGGCTTCTCGCGTCTCCTTCTTAACCTGTGTTCTCGCGAACTTCGTCTTGACTTTGCGGTGGCAGTCTTGGACGTAGTTCCTACAAAGAGAAAGGGAGAGAGAGAAAGGAGTGAAACTGAGTGAACCGGAAAAATCCCATTTTTAAGTAGAATTGAGTATATTTATAGATTTTTGCGAGGGCGGTCGGGTAATTTTGCCTAATAACTATCGGACTGGCCAATAGGATCGTTCGGAAATGATCAAGCGGATCACCACTTTTGGGAAATGACGACGCCATCGCCCCCACGCCGAGGGAAGGCCCGCCCGCGAAGAAAGGCGGCCCGACGACGCCGACACTGACGACTGTTGAAATTGGTGAAGTGAAAGTGGGTGGTCGGGCAGTCCGGGCGGCTTAGGCGGACTGACCGCGCGGACTGGTTGTAACACCCCTATCCGTCGCATAACATATAGCAGTAGGTCCGGCCGGGGCCCGACGCCATATACTACGGACAGACCGGAAGGTTACGAATATGGACAACCATTCCAACCAATTTAACAACAACGTCCTACACAACGCATTCTAACGGAAGCATTTTAAAGTTAAACAAAGAACCCATATAGGCATGAATGTCCACTAGTAATAAAATACCACAAAGGAATGACGAACATAGAAATACACAAAAGAGTTCACGGCCTTAAGGCCTTACAAAAGTGTTCGCTTAACAAGATAGCGTCTTTCATACATCGGCGCGCAGGCCGGCCATACATGAATATGAAAAAGCTAATAACTAAGCCTTCGAGGGCTGGCGCTGCAACTTGGGCTTTAGCCCGCTATTTGCCGCTTGGCTCCGCAGCAGCACCTGTAGAAAGCAATCCACCCAAGAGGTGGCAATACAAAAGGGCAACGGTCAGCAAAGCTGACCAAATTATAACGACCCCGTCCCGTTTCTCGGGACGGCGGTGCTCCTTCCCTGCATATAAAACTACCATAGCAATTCTATAAAGTATTCTATTCGCCACAAGTGTCGGCACGCACGGCCGCACACTCCGTGCTCTCAGGGCACTAACCGGTGAACCCGGTCCGGACCCAGTCCGACACCGCGATTCCACCACCATCCCTCGGATGGCAACTCTCGTGAGCATTTAGCCCTTTCAGCCGAAGCCTAGGCCCGTTTCCAGCCTCCCGGGAAGTCCCATGTACTTTAGGTCGCTTCTACCGAGACCACTTGGAATGGGTAGAGTTCCACCCGCCCGTTGCTCACTTCACCACGGCCATTTAGCCATCGGTGCGGGGCAAGTTTCTCCTCATTCCCACAATCGATCAAAACACGCACATAACCCCGTTATGTACCGATTTGCCCTCCAAGGCAACATCGTGGCGGCAATGCGATTCCGCCCAAGCTTTCCGGGTGCGCCTCGAGGTTAACCCCCAAGGATCCCTGTATGCAATCTACCGCATAGAAATTTCGGAAAACTAAAATCATCGGCGCGGAGTCTTCTCCGGCCATGCAATGCAAACATCACCGATCCGGGTTAAACCCGAATAGGCTTCACACACAATGCCTACGCCCGTACTCCGATTCCGAGCTCTAACAACGGGGACTTTACATATCTACCCGAAGGGATTCCGCGCCTCAACGCTCACTCGCGAGAGGGGGATTTCCCCATGCATAGAAAGAAGGGCGACTATACATGCCCTATGAAGAGGATCGTTACCCTCGTAGATTTCCGCGTGCCCGCCATGAAGATGTAGACGGATGGAAAGCTTCGCCTCGCCCTTGCCTTCGAGGATCCGGACTCGGATCGCGAGTCGGTGCTCCGGTGCTCCGCCGGCGGCCGGAACTTTGCTCCTCCTCCTCTTGGCTCTCACCTCTCTCTAAGAATTTAGAAAGAGAAAGGTAGGGTTGAAATGAGGGAATTCAGCCCCAAACTCAACCCTAATACCCCCTTGGTTAACCCACAGCCGTTAGATCCAACATAAAAGATCCGGACGGCCCGGATTCAACCCAAAATATCAGTTACGCCGATCGACACGGGTCCTGACACGGCCTGTGCCACGGGCCGTGTTACCTGGAGCTTCAGGAACTATCGTCGGGCTTCATGAACACGGCTTCGAACACGGCCGTGTTCGAGGCCGTGTGCCCCACACACGGCTTGAGACACGGCCGTGTGTCTCAGGCCGTGTCCTTCTCTGACTCGAGACTGCACAAAACCAACATAGACCACTGAACACGGGTAGGCACACGGCCGTGTGCCTGGCCGTGTGCCCCTGTTCAGACCTCCAAAAGTGCTGTTTGATCGCCCCGCGATCATCTCCGAGGTTGGGGTCTTACACTGGTTCCTAGTCCGGCGGGTTGGTCGTTGGCGATCTGCGTAGTGTGTTGCGGTCAGGCTTTGCCGACTGCGCGGACTGGTTTAGTCCGGCAGTGAGTTGAGCTCTGCAAGGTGGTGCGCGCGGCCTGTGCGGCCTGGACTTGGAGTCCGCACTTCTTCTTTGAAGTTGCGGTAAGCCGCGGTCTGGGCTTGGAGCTGGCGGACTGGTTTGGTATCCGCCTAGCTCGTGTTTTCCTTTCTGGACGCTCTTGTGGAGTTCAGGGTTTCCGCAGTGTCCGCTGTGACCTGGCTTTTGTGCCTGTGGTCGTGGACTGTGCGAGGTGGAGTTGTTTTCCGCAGTGTCCGCTGTGACCGGGCGGTGTGCCTGTGGTCGTGGACATTGCGAGCTGGGTTGGTTTCCGCAGAGTTCGCTGTGACCAGGCGGGTTGCCTGTGGTCGCGGACTGGTGCTTGCGGACAGATGTGTTGTCGTGCCTTCGGCGGACTGGCTTTGTACTCAGCTAGTGGCTCATGCGTCTCGGCTAGTCCTGCAGTGTTTCTGCGGACTGGGCGGACTGTCCTGAGCAGCTCGCCATCTCGCCTGGACTTGGCATTTTGGTTTGCCTCGTGCAGGCGGACTGTGTGGATTGACATTGTTAGCTGCGACCAAGGGGCGGTGTCTCTATCTCATAGGGTGGTGACCACACTCCTCACCTGGCCTATAAATAGGACCCCCCGACAAGCCATTTATAACAAGAGTGAACAGTAAGTTGGCTTGGATCAAGTGCTGCGGACTCGACTTTTATATCCGCGCGGTTTGATAAGAGTTAATCGGTTTGCTGTGTGCAGGTGGCGCGGCTAGTGCTGTGAAACCAGGTGTTTGGTTTTAACCTTCAGCCAGGCTCAATGAGTTTGCAGACTGCAGTATCAGCGGTTTACCAGTTCTCTCTGCATCAACTTTTCAAGTTCAATAACCTGTCCGTGCGACCTTGGTGGTTCGGCGGTTAGGCGGTTTGCTCCTCTGTTCAGCAGCAGTTCAGCGAATAACAGGTTGTCCGCGCGACCTCGCGGTCTTCGCGGACTCCGTATTGTGTTCGGCTTCGGCAGCTTGGCGGTCTGTGCGGTCTCGGCGAGCTCGGCAATCTTGGCGGACTCGGCGGTCTCACAGTTCTATCCGCCCGGCTTGTTTGTTATTTCTGTTTTTTTTTCATTGTACTGGCGAAATCATGTCTCGCCATGTATGCCTCGCCCTGTAAAGAAGATTAATGAAATTTTGATCTGTTTGCTTCTGTCTATGTTTTTGGCTATCTGAGTTGCTTCCTGCTTTCCGCGGTTCAAGTTGTGATCTGGGTAGTGCCGAAGATATTGATTTGGTGTTTGGGCTACCTTGCTGATCAACTTGAGAAAATTCAACATGGTATCAGAGGAAGGTTCAGTTGCTTGAGCGGTGATCAACAAGCTTTGTTGTTGCTCTGTGTGCTTCTGAAGGATAACCAAGTTAGTGCCATGGACGGTGGTTTTGCAAGAGGTCTGAGAATTGATCTTCTAACGCTGACTAACTTCAAGAAGTGGAAGTCGTGCATGAAGAGCTATCTTCTGGGCAAAGAGCTATGGGAGGTCGTCAGTGGCGATGATCAAGTAGAAATCACTACTGAGTTTGGAACAGCCGAGCAGGTGAGAGTGTGGAGGAAGACAATTGCCAAGGCTGAGTTTGCTCTCAAGCGGGCGGTGTCACCTGAGCTCTTTGATCACATCTTAGGATGTGAGTCTGCTGCTGAGATATGAACTTCCCTTGATGGGTTGTTCAATAGGAAGAATGTAGCAAGGCTACAATTCCTGGAGAATGAGTTAGCTAAGGCAACTCAAGGAGATCTTTCCATTTCAAAATTCTTCTTGAAGATGAAGAGCTTATGTGCTGAGATTTCTGCTCTTGATCCTGATGAGCCGATCTCCGAGGCCAAGTTGAAGAGGCACATAATCCGCGGTCTGCGGAAGGAGTATGTGGCCTTTGTTACTTCTGTTCAAGGCTGGGTTACTCAGCCCTCTCTTCTGGAGCTGGAAAATCTGCTTGCCTCGCAGGAGAGCCTGGAAAGGCAGATGGCTGGGGTGACTGTCTCTGAAGGAGCTAGTGAAGCTCTTTTCACTGAGAAGAAGAAGAAGAAGAAGAGATGGGAAGGGAAGAAGAAGCAGACTGCGGCTGGAGATGAACCTTCATCTTCTAAACAGCAGGAGGGGAGCTTTGCTCCTAAGAAGGACTGGAAGAAGAATCTGAAGTGCTACAGATGTCATCAACCAGGTCACTTCAAGCGAGACTGCAAGGTCAAGCTGCAGCCTGGGCATGTTGCAGGCAAGGAGGAAGCTTCCTCTAGCAAGGAGGAAGCTGTCTGGGGTGGAGCATTCATGACGGACACTTGTGTCCGAGCTTTGTCCACCGTTGACATGGAGGACGATTGGATCGTTGACTCCGGGTGTGGTCATCACCTCACTAGAGATATGTCAAAGTTCTCCAAGCTGCAGGCATACTCAGGTAACGAGATTATTATAACTGCTGATAATACTGTTCATGTAGTAGAGAAGGATGATATAGTTACTTTGGGTAGTGATAAGGGGCCACTCACGTTAAGGAGTGTTTATCACGTACCGGGCATGAAGAAGACCTCTTCTCTGTGACCAATGCTGTCGACGTTGGCTATCACGTTCTGTTTGGGCCAACAGAAGTGAAGTTCCTTCGCAACGTATCAGCGGTTAAGGCTGATGTTGCTCACATTGGAAGGAGAGTGAAGGACTTGTTTGTTTTATCAACAAGCTCCTATATTGATTGCATGAGGGCCAATGATAGCGCTGCTATGTGGCATGAGAGGTTGGGGCATGTAGGGATGGATAAGCTGAAGGCTATGTCAAATAGGAGCCTGGTGAGAGGCTTGCCTAAGCTATCATCCTTCGGTGATGGTCACGTTTGTGCTGGATGTCAGTATGGGAAGTCTCACCGTCTTCCATTTGATAAGTCGCAAACGAGAAGCAAAGCACCACTGGAGATTATCCATGGTGATCTGATGGGACCAACCGTGACTGCTAGCCTTGGCGGGAGCAGGTACATGCTAGTCTTGATTGATGACTACTCAAGGTACACTTGGGGTGTATTTCTTGAAGGAGAAGTCTAAAGCCTTCCGGTTGTTTGTGGAGTTCAAGGAGCTGGTGGAGGGCCGACTTAACCTGCGAATCAAAAAATTTAGAACTGATAACGGCGGAGAGTTTGTCTTCTCCGAGTTTTCTGGTTTTTGCAGGAAGCACGAGATCCAGAGAGAGCTTACTTGTGCTCATACTCCACAATAAAATAGAGTTGCAAAAAGGAAGATACGTCATCTGACGGAGACTTGCAAATGTTGGCTTCATGCCAAGAGTATCCCAAGGTCCTTCTGGGCGGAGGGAATGTCTTGTGCAGCCTATGTCATCAATCGGATGCCTCTAAGTCCGATCAACATGAAGTATCCCTTCGAGATGTTGCTGAAGGAGAAGCCAAGTGTTGAACACCTTCGGTTGTTTGGATCAACTTGCTATGTGCATATTCTTGATGCTCTGAGGACTAAGCTTGATGCTAAGGTAAGGAAGCTTGTCTTTGTTGGCTATGATGAGCGGAAGAAAGGATGGAGATGCATGGATCCGGTGACGAAGAAGTTTGTGGTGTCAAGAGATGTTGTCTTTGACGAACTGACGTCATATGGAGGAAGCTCAGTTGAGCTAACAGAAAGCAAGGTTGATGAAGGTCAGGAGTTGACAGCGATTGTTCATCAAGAGGAGCTGGCTATGTCACCAGCAGCTCCTGTTGCTTCAGGTTCTGGGGGAGAAGCTTCTGGGTCAGGAAGCAGGGGGAGCATTGCTCCAAGCTTGCCGGAAAGCAGAGGTGAACCAGAAGAAGCAGCAGAGGTGGTGAGCAAGGAGCAGCCTCTTCGGAGATCAAAGAGGGTTATCAAGCCTCCAGCTCGCTACTGCGAAGGAAACACCGTGAGCTATGTCTCATGTTTCTTTGCAGGACCTCTTGATGAGCGGGAGCCTGCTAGCTTCAATGAGGCCACTGGAGTCAAGGAGTGGGAAGATGCCATGAGAGAGGAGATGGATGCTCTCAAGAAGAATGAAACTTGAGATCTTGTGCCCAAAGTTGATGACATTACTCCGGTGACTTGCAAGTGGGTGTTTAAGTTGAAGAAGAAGGCTGATGGGAGCATTGAGAGATACAAGGCTCGCCTGGTGGCTCGGGGATTTTCTCAACAGTATGGAGAAGACTATGAGGAGACGTTCAGTCCAGTTGCAAAGATGACTTCAGTTCGGATGGTGATTGCATTGGCTGCTTGCCAAGGATGGAGGATGTGGCAGCTTGATGTAAAGAATGCCTTTCTTTACGGAGAGATTGACAAGGACATCTTCATGGATCAGCCTCTTGGTTTCGTTTCTGAAGTTCATCCGGATTACGTATGCAAGCTCAGGAAGGCTCTCTACGGGTTGAAGCAAGCTCCTAGAGCTTGGTATGGGAAGATAGCAGAATATCTGCAATTCTGCGGATACCTAGCTTCAAACTCGGACTCTAGCTTGTTTATCAAGAAGAAGGGGGAGCTTCGAGTCTTGGTCCTGCTGTATATTGATGATATGATCATCACTGGGAATTCTGAGGAGGAGGTAGCTAGGCTCAGACCTGAGCTAGTAATTCGCTTCGAGATGAAAGACTTGTGAGAGCTTCATCACTTTCTTAGTCTCGAAGTGGAGAGGAAGGAGAGTGGGTTACTCATCTGCCAGAAGGGATATGCTGATCACATAGTGAACCGGTTTGGTTTGACTGAAGGGAAGACTTTCTCTACTCCTCTGGATCAAGGCCTAAAGCTTCGTCGAGATGAAGGAAGGATTTTTCCTGATCCCTTGGTGTTTAGAGCTCTTGTTGGGAGCTTTATCTACCTGACGATTACTAGACCTGATATAGCTTATGCTGTTGGTCGAGTAAGTCGGTTTATGACAGAGCCAAGGAAGTCTCATCTTGTAGCGGCAAAGAACATTCTGAAGTATGTCAAGGCAACTTCTAAGATGGGACTTCTTTACAGAAGGGATGCGAGGTTCTCTTTGCTAGGGTATACGGATGCTGATTATGGTGGTGAATCGGATGACCGAAGGTCAACTTCTGGTTATGTGTTCACTTGTGGATCAGCGGGCATTTCGTGGTGCAGCAAGAAGCAGGACTCGGTATCCGTCTCTACTACAGAAGCAGAGTACAAGGCTTCGGCCTTGGCTGCTCGGGAAGCCATTTGGCTAAGGAGGCTAGTAGAGGACGTCCATGAGGAAGTGCAAGGTCCTACCTTACTCCGAGGGGATAATGAAAGTGCTCTCAAGCTGGTAAACAATCCAGTTTTTCATGCCAAGACCAAGCATATTGAGATCGATCACCACTTCATCAGGGAGAAGGTGCTGGAAGGATCACTTGTGGTCGGTCATGTTCGGAGTGAAGATAACCTTGCTGACATCTTCACCAAGTCGCTGTCGAATGGGCCTTTTCAGCGGCTATGAGGTCTACTCGGCCTGATCACCACTTTTCACTTCAAGGGGGAGTGTTGAAATTGGTGAAGTGAAAGTGGGTGGTCGGGCAGTCCGGGCGGCTTAGGCGGACTGACCGTGCGGACTGGTTCCTAGTCCGGCGGGTTGGTGGTTGGCGATCTGCGTAGTGTGCTACGGTCAGGCTTTGCGGACTGCGCGGACTGGTTTAGTCCGGCAGTGAGTTGAGCTCTGCAAGGTGGTGCGCGCGGCCTGTGCGGACTGGGCTTGGAGTCCGCACTTCTTCTTTGAAGTTGCGGTAAGCCGCGGTCTGGGCTTGGAGCTGGCGGACTGGTTTGGTATCCTCCGAGCTTGCGTTTTCCTTTCTGGACGCTCTTGTGGAGTTCAGGGTTTCCGCAGTGTCCGCTGTGACCTGGCTTTTGTGCCTGTGGTCGCGGACTGTGCGAGGTGGAGTTGTTTTCCGCAGTGTCCGCTGTGACCGAGCGGTGTGCCTGTGGTCGTGGATATTGCGAGCTGGGTTGGTTTCCGCAGAGTCCGCTGTGACCAGGCGGGTTGCCTGTGGTCGCGGACTGGTGCTTGCGGACAGATGTGTTGTCGTGCCTTCGGCGGACTGGCTTTGTACTCAGCTAGTGGCTCATGCGTCTCGGCTAGTCCTGCATTGTTTCTGCGGACTAGACGGACTGTCCTGAGCAGCTCGCGATCTCGCATGGACTTGGCGTTTTGGTTTGCCACGTGCAGGCAGATTGTGCGGATTGACATTGTTAGCTGCGACCAAGGGGCGGTGTCTCTATCTCATAGGGTGGTGACCACACTCCTCACCTGGCCTATAAATAGGACCCCCCGGCAAGCCATTTATAACAAGAGTCAACAGTAAGTTGGCTTGGATCAAGTGCTGCGGACTCGACTTTTGTATCCGCGCGGTTTGATAAGAGTTAATCGGTTTGTTGTGTGCAGGTGGCGCGGCTAGTGCTGTGAAACCAGGTGTTTGGTCTTAACCTTCAGCCAGGCTCAGTGAGTTTGCGGACTGCAGTATCAGCGGTTTACCAGTTCTCTCTGCATCAACTTTCCAAGTTCAATAACCTGTCCGCGCGACCTTGGTGGTTCGGCGGTTAGGCGGTTTGCTCCTCTGTTCAGCAGCAGTTTAGCGAATAACGGGTTATCTGCGCGACCTCGCGGTCTTCGCGGACTCCGTGTTGTGTTCGGCTTCGGCAGCTTGGCGGTTTGCGGGGTCTCGGCGAGCTCGGCAATCTTGGCGGACTCGGCGGTCTCACAGTTCTATCCGCCCGGCTTGTTTGTTATTTCTGTTTTTTTTTCATTGTACTGGCGAAATCATGTCTCGCCATGTATGTCTCGCCCTGTAAAGAAGATTAATGAAATTTTGATCTGCTTGCTTCTGTCTATGTTTTTGGCTATCTGAGTTGCTTCCTGCTTTCCGCGGTTCAAGTTGTGATCTGGGTAGTGCCGAAGATATTGATTTGGTGTTTGGGCTACCTTGCTGATCAACTTGAGAAAATTCAACACTTTATAGATCAACTTCGTCTTGACTTTGTGGTGGCAGTCTTGGACGTAGTTCCTGCAAAGAGAAAGGGAGAGAGAGAAAGGAGTGAAACCGAGTGAACCGGAAAAATCCCATTTTTAAGTAGAATTGAGCATATTTATAGATTTTTGTGAGGGCGGTCAGGTAATTTTGCCTAATAACTATCGGACTGGCCAATAGGATCGTTCGGAAATGATCAAGTGGATCACCACTTTTGGGAAATGACGACGCCATCGCCCCCACGCCGAGGGAAGGCCCGCCCGCGAAGAAAGGCGGCCCGACGACGCCGACACTGACGACCGGCCGCCTCCCCTCCATACGGAGGGCAGCCGGGATAGGCGGTCGGCCGCGGAGAGTCTGCCCGGAGGCAGGAGGACTTGGGAGGCCCTCACAGGGTCCGGTCGTGGCGAGGCCGCCCATATCCGAGCGGTCTTGGCCTGCCCTTGCAAGGGCCAGCCGCGGGGAGACCGGCCGGTATCGAGCGGCCTTGGCTTTCCCTTCGCGGGGCCGGCTGCGGCAAGGCCGCCCGGGATCGGGCGGCCTTGGTCAGCTCCTTGCGAAGCCGGCCGCTGCGAGGCCGCCCGGGATCGGGTGGCTTTGGTCGGCCCCTTGCGGGGCTGGCCGCGACAAGGCCTCTCGGAATCGGGCACCCTTGGTCGGTCCCTTGCGGGGTCGGCCGCGGCAAGGCCCCTTGATCCCCGGGATCCGGCACCCTTCGTCGGCCCCTTGCGGAGCCGGCCGCCGCGAGGCCGCCCTGGATCCGACACCCTTGGTCGACCCTTTGCGGGGCCGGCCGCGGCGAGGCCTCCCGGGATCGGGCGTCCTTGGCCGGCCCTTTGCGGGGCCGACCGCTCGAGGATGGGCGGCCTTGGCCAGCCTTCGCGGATGCCGGCCGTGGCGGGACCACCTTTCCCCGGGCAGTTAGAGGGTGGCGGTCAGCTTGGGCTGGCCGGCCGGCCAGCACCGCCGGGCGGCGGCGGTTGGGTCGCACGCGCGATCCTGCACGTTGTAGTTATTATGTGGATCAGGTGCGTGGATCTCGCCTGCGGTGGTAACTTGTGTAACTCCCATGACTTCAGTGTGAGGAGGGAGAGAATCGTTCGGCTATGTGCAGTTCGGTTTTTCAATAAATTGGGATTGACCCAATCAGCTTGAATTTTAATTATGTTGTTGTGCTAGATATATAATTGAACTGAACTAAAACGTACCAACTCATTTCAATATATACATGAATTGAATAATTTGTGTCATGGTTGATGTGTAAATATATATAAAATGTTTTTCATATTAATAAATGATGTTTTTTTAAAGTTTAAAATCTTTGTCCATGCTTCTCTTTACCGGTTAATATTCTTATGATTTATGGAGAATTGGAGATGAATTTATTAGTTCACCAAAATGATGACTATTGGATGTTAGTGGTGGTTGATGCCTCGTCAAAAAATGAACACCGTCCTAAGAAACTTTTCTACTAGTTTTCGAGAAATTAATGCCCCGTTTGGGAGGATTTTTTTTCCTCCTTTAAGTTTTTTGAAAAATCTCACCATTCATGATATTGTGTTTGTTTTAGGGACGATTGACTTTTTAAAAATGTAAAATAACTGTTTTTGGATGAGCTGTGTATTCCATTAATAGAAAAAACAAACATAATATTATGAACGGCAAGATTTTGAAAACCGGACCAGAGATGAACCGGTCTTAGGAGAGATTCATGGTTCAACCGGTTGGATCGGTTGAACCGGGTTGAACCGTTTAGACAAAAGTTGCTAATATTATTTCATAATATATGTGATTGCGGTATGAACCATGATATTAATATATCAAAAAGTAAAACAACTAAGTGCTAATAAAAAACATATGATAAATAAGGTATCACACATCGAGTTAAAAAGTTAAAATGTGGACAAATAAAGTTACAAAACATTAAACATGTTCACTAAAGCATGTGTAGACTTAATAGGTTTTTTTTTAAAAAACTCAAAAATAAAGTACTCCAGTCTTGTCAATCATATTATATTATCAATATCATAGCTAGTATATATTTCTCCTCCAAAAGCTCCAAGGTTGACATCTTCAAGACAATTCTGAGTAGACTCGTCTTCAAAAATAAATTAAATTTAAATCAATTGCATTACATAGTTCATACTTCATAATTCAAACATATAATTTGGCAAATAAACTTATCATTTGTTTGTTCATAATGTTGGTCACTCAGTTGAGTCTCTACATCAATTGGTATAGCATATTCCTCATAAATATCATTTTCCAACTCATTGTAATTAAGTTACGGAGTCGGCTCTTCCTTGACCATCCAAAAATCCATTGAATCAATACTAGTGTAATCAAGATGATCATATTTCTTTTTCTTGAAATATACTCTACCAAAAGAATCATGTTACATGAGACAAACGATCAAATAAAAAACTCGAAGTATAACAAAATTGAAATTAGCAAATTAATGATTAAATGTTCATACATATCCCTCATATTGAAATTGTAACGAACATAAACCAAATCATTGAGTTCTTGATGCGAATTTCGTTCACAGCTCGAGGACGAAGAGGTCTGACTAAGAATGCGAATAACCATTTTTTGTAGTTGGGAGCACTTGAACCGAACATTCTCCACCGTTCATCTTTGAAATGAGAAAAACAAAAGTTAAAATTTAAAAGTTAAAACCTAAATTAAAATGTGTTTTTGTATGTTAACTATAAATTCATAACCTTATACTTACTCGGTTGCATCTCTTTTGATATTTTGATGGTGAGCGGCTTTCCAAAGCTTTCAAGTCGGTCACGATATATTCTAACTTCACTCATCGCAATTGAAGCTTTATTGCAAATATTTTTATTGCCAATAAGTTCTATTAAGTCTTGCACAACTTCAGGCTTATTAGAATAATTTGCTTGATCATACTGGAAAGCAGACTTCAAAAAATATGCAGCAGAATGAATTCTTTGGCGAAGCTGACGAACCCATCTATCTTTGATAATTGCAGTTTATGACTTGTACAATCACTTAACATTTTTGAATATACCTTTAATTGCTTTTTTAGCACGGTACATACCATCATAAACATAACCAATTGATGGTTTTTCATCAGAATCAACAATCCGTAATAATCTTATAAGTGTGCATGCAACTTTTGTCATTATCAAACACATATTCCAAAAGTTATTATCTAAAATAACTGCAACGACATCTTTTTTAGCTTAATTTTGCAAGCTTTGAGTCATTACAATACTTGCTAGTCACTAAAGCTTGCAAATCATATTTGTGCTCATATATACTTTTCAAAGTAATAAATGTAGTTGCAAATCTTGTCGCTCCTGGACGAACAATTTTTCTCCACCCTTCTCTTTTTCTTAAGCAAGATAAAAGAAAAATATGATTGTAAACAAACACAGTAACTTTTGAAGCATTATTTGTTATTTCAGTCATATGCGATAAGTTCTCAATAACCTTTAAAATAAAATTTATGTAGTGAGCAGCGCATGGAGACCAATAAATGTTGTCATACTTCTGATGTAGTAACTCTCCTACTTTTTTATAATTTGCAGCATTATCAGTAATGATTTGAACAATACTTGATGACCAATCCACTCAATCACTTCTGAAAATAACATACATAAAGTATTAGCATTTTTTGTAACATCAGATGCATTAACTGACTTATAAAATGAAATTCTACGAGGTGAATAAACGAGGAAATTAATCAACGTTCTACTCCTCTTATCTGTCCAACCATCAGCCATCAATGTACACCCGGTTTCTTTCCAACAATCTCTATACGAGTCTATAAGAAGTCTACATTCTTCATTGCAATCCCTCAATAGATTATTTCTCATCATATGATATGAAGACATCTTATAATCAGGACCAATTGCAGCAATTGCATCGATAACTTTTTGAGCAAAAACAGAATTTAATGCATTCATTGGTATGCAACTATAAAAAAAACCGTCTAGATATACACATGTCAACACAATGTACTGCATCCTTTGAGACCACGACATGTCAGCACTTTGAGACCACGACATGTCAGCACAATGTCCGCCCCTATAATAACTCTCTAGCTACATTAACGTGGACATGGCCACAATAATACACATTATATATAATTTACTATAGAAATGTGAAATGCCTCGCCTGCCTCATCCGGCAAATAAATAAATTGTTTATTTTGCTCAAAAAAAACTTCATTTCTGTGGATTACTTGGGAGTGTGGTGATGGACAGGAAAGGCAAATCTGTCATTAGGCAAAGCAACAAAGTAAGTCTGTGGTTGAGATTGTCTTGCTTGTGTCATAGGCTCCGTTTGGGGGGACTTATTTTTACCGGTCAAGCGGTTACAATCGGATGAACCAGACCATAATTAAGGTCCGATTCATACGGATCATAACCGCTTGACCGGTGAAAATAAGTCCTCCCAAACGGAGCCGTAACCTCTTTGTTTTGTGCTGTCTTGCGGCGACGTATGTTTGTTTCTTTATTTTGATGTGCGCAGTTATGTTGGGCCGGCGCCCGAGCATACATATATATAAGGGCTGAGGAGTTTGTTGTAATGGCATCTTTTGGGTTAGAGGGATAGAAACCCTACTTGGGAGGCTGGGCCGGGTGGCCGCGCTCCTCTGAATTAAAGGTGAGTTCCTGCTTGTGTTTTCTTCCCATTTCCCGACGGATTCAAGGAAACTCGATCCCGTTGCGTTCGTGCCCTGGACACGGTGATCCAGCGTGAAGTTTGGCTTCTACATTAGTGAAAGTCATGAGTCTGCTAGGCTGAGGCAACTTCCAAATTAAATCCCAGCAAGGGGCGAAGATGAGGCTCCCAGCTGCACCAAAAGAGCCTGGGCCCCGGTCAAAGTGAGTTAGTGCTGGAGTTCGTTTTGTTGACCAAGGGTCAACGTTATTATTATTTTTTGTTAATAATGTATGTTTTGGCTTTGACGGAAGAGAGAGAGAGAGTTAGGTTGTATGACATTTATTGTATTGCCACGTGTCAGTTTTCTATTTGTTGGGTTAGCATATAAATAGGCATGCTGTAGATCATTTCAAGCTTGCTGTAGATCATTTCAAGCTTGCTGGAAGAGTGAATTTTTCCCTCCCCATTTTTGTTTTCAGTGAGGAACGCTGCAACGCTAGGTGTGTGTGTGTTTTGCTTGCCGAGCAGGAAGGAGAGGTCGTCGGGCGAGTAGTGTGTTCTCGCAAGGGAGATCTCGTCGGTAATGCTCTCGCCGAGTGTGTTTGAGCTCGCCTGGGTGCGCTCGCGAGAAGTGGTGCAGTTCGCAAGTTGTAGTCATCTCGCCGGGAAGGGCATCTCTCGCGCTTACCCAATTGCGACGTGTGATCACGCCGCTTACCCACTCACACGGGCAGACCTCGGCATGTGATCTCGCCGCCTACCATCTAGCGCCTACACGTCTCGCCGCCCAGTTTTCTCGTGCGGGAAGCGGTCTCGCCGGGTTGGTCTCGCCGACAGCTTGTGGTGTGCTTGTTATTCAAGTGGATTAGAGTTGCGAGACGGAAGTTGTGTGTGGGCCTATTCGCATTTCCAACAAGTGGTATAAGAGGCCAGGTTGGACCCCCTAGGTGTTTCTTAGAAGGGTTAGAGACGAGAGGAGATGGAGATGAGAAGTGCCATGCCGGGACAAGTCCCCAAGTTGACGGAAACCAACTATGGGAACTGGAGTATCCAGATGAGAGTGCTACTCGCCTCTAAGGAGTTGTGGGAGATTGTAGAGGAAGGTTATGAGGAGATTACTGCAGAAGCAGAGGCAGCATTGACTAACGCGCAAAGGACTGCATTGAGAGAGTCCAAGAAGATAGACAAGAAGGCATTGTTCTTACTATACCAAGGCGTCGATGAGGCGACCTTCGAGAAGATCTCAGATGCGACTAGTTCGAAGGAGGCATGAGAGGTGTTGCAACGCTCCACGCAAAGAGTTGATAAGGCTAAGAAGGTGAAGCGGCAATCCCTTCGAGCTCAGTATGAAGTGATGAAAATGCAGAGTTCAGAGAAGATTGGTGATTTTGTGACCCGTCTGCGGACGCTCACAAATGAGATGAAGCGGAATGGAGAGACGATAGATGACGTAAGCTTTATGGAGAAGCTCTTGCGCTCTATGTCAAAGAAGTTCCGACATGTGGTGGCGGCGATTGAGGAGTCAAAAGATCTCATCCTGATGTCAGTAGATGAGCTTGTTGGCTCCCTACAAGCTCATGAGTACCGCATGCTGCAAGATGATGAAGAGTCAAGTGGCTTGGCTACCAAGGAAGAGGTAGAGGGAGAAGAGGAGGAAGAGATCAAGGAAGAAATTCCTACCACCAGAGAGAGGCGAAGCAACCTCATGGTGGGAGGCAAGAAGTAAGAGGAAGAGGTAGAGGCCAAGGAAGAGTTCAAGGAAGAGGCCGGGGAGATATGTCCCAAATACAGTGTTACAACTGTAACAAGTTTGGGCATATGAGCTATGACTGTTGGGCTCCGAGGAAGAGAGAAGAGACCAACCATTACGCAGAAGCCAGCAACACTGGTAGTGATACAATGATATTCCTAACTTATAGAGGAGCTAAAGGAGGAAGGAATGAAGTATGGTACTTGGATACAGGAGCGAGCAACCACATGTGTGGAGAGAAGGAACTGTTCACTAATCTTGAACCGAATGGTGGTGAGGTCAGTTTTGGAGACACATCAAAGATATCGGTGAAAGGTAGAGGGGTGATTGTGGTCATCTTAAACGGCAAGAAAGTGCACCTCAATGATGTGTTTTATGTGTCAGGCTTGAAGAGTAACATCTTAAGCCTTGGGTAGCTGGTCGAGAAGGGATATTGTGTTCAGTTGAGAGATGGCACATTGGTCATGAAGGATCATGAATGGAGAGAGGTAGTGAAGGTGAGAATGACAACGAATCGTCTCTTTACGCTGAGGATGGATGTCAAGGAAACGATGTATCTTGCGAGGACGGAGGAAGAAGGAGAGGCGTGGCTGTGGCATCACAGGATGGGTCATCTAAGGTTCACTGGGTTGAAGCTGTTATCTCATTCCAAGATGGTGGAAGGTCTACCCATGATCTCGCCTCCATAGAAGATCTGTGAGGCATGTATGAAAGTAAAGCAGAAGAGGCTGACATTTGAAGGTGGCAAGTCTAGAAGAGCGAGAAGACAGCTTGAACTTGTCCACTCGGACATAGCCGGTCTATTTGAGACTACCTCTATAGGAGGAAGTGAGTACTGCATCACCTACATCGATGATTTCAGTCGGAAGTGTTGGGTGTATTTCTTAAAAGAGAATGCTGAGGCCCTTGACAAGTTCAAGGAGTTCAAGGCAATGGAGGAAAAGGAAAGCGGACAACCACTGAAGGTGTTGAGGACAGATAGAGGTGGGGAGTACACCTCTAGGCTGTTTGATGTTTTCTGCAGAGAGTGGAGGATCTCACATCAGTTGACGACGGCGTACTCACCTCAGCAGAATGGAGTTGTGGAAAGGAAGAACTTGACCATTATGAACATGACAAGGAGCATGGTGAAGGGCAAGGGGTTGCCAAAGAAGTTCTGGGCGGAAGCAGTACAGGTTGATGTGTACTTGCTAAACAGATGCCCAACGAAGAGTGTGAAGTTTATGACCCCATATGAAACTTGCAGTGGATGGAAGCCGAGTGTGAAGCACTTGAGGGTCTTCGGATTTGTAGCTTATGCTCATGTCCCGGACAAGAGGAGGAAGAAGCTAGACGACAAGAGTGAGAAGTGCATCTTTGTGGGCTACGCTCCGATGAGAAAGGCTTACAAGTTGTACAACCCAGTGACAGAGAAGGCTGTAATCTCAAGAGACGTGTTTGAGGAGGATAGCTGCTGGAGCTAGGATAAAAAGGTGAGAAGCATTAATGGGATGTTCTTCGATGATGATGACGAGGAGGGTGGTCATGAAGCAGATGCTGAGATCGGTGGAGCTGAGCCACCATCACCACCAAGTGGAGAGTCAGAGGGAGCTCTCAACCCCTACTCTAGCTGAGCAAGCTCTAGTGGAGGAAGTTCTAGTGAGGCTAGCACTAGCTAGGGCAAAACTGATCGTCCTCAACATAGGATGAGGAGGTTGGAGGAGATCTACGAGGAGACGGCACCGACCCTTCACAATTTTTCTTTGTATTGTCTCTAAGCAGATTGCGAATCGCACTCATACGATGAAGCTGCCCAAGAGAAAACTTGGAAGGAAGCGATGGATATGGAGATAACATCCATCAAGAAGAACGATACCTGGAGGTTGGTAGATCCACCAGCTGGCCACAAACCCCTCGGGGTGAAGTGGGTCTACAAGGTGAAGAGGAACAAGGATGGAGGTGTGGAGAAGCACGAGGCAAGACTAGTTGTGAAAGGCTACAGACAAGTCTAAGGAGTGGACTACGACGAGGTCTTTGCACCAGTGGAGCGGATTGACACCATCAGGTTGATCATCGCACTGGCAGCTCACTATGGGTGGAAGATCTTACAAATGGATGCTGTGTCGGCCTACCTAAATTGTTACTTGGAGGAAGATGTGTACATCGAGCAGCCTCCTGGATATGTGGTGAAAGGGCAAGAGAGGAAGGTGTGTAAGCTGTACAAAGCGTTGTATGGGCTGAAGCAAGGAGCACGCGCTTGGAACGGAAGAATATATGCATACCTCCAAAAGCACGACTACATGAAGATCTCTCATGAGTACGCCCTCTACACGAAGGTTGAGAAGAACGGTGACATGATGATCATATGTCTATACGTAGACGATATGATATTCACTGACAACAACCCGACCTTGTTCGAGGAGTTCAAGAGAACAATGAAGAGGGAGCTTGAGATGACCGACCTGGGAGAGCTCAACTACTTCCTAGGTGTGGAGGTGAAGCAGAGTGAAGATGATATCTTCATCTCGCAGAAGAAGTACACTGAGGAGATCTTGAAGAAGTTCAGGATGGAGGATAACAAGGTTATCTCCACTCCCGCTGATTCAGTGTTAAAGTTGAGGAAGGACTCGAAGGAGGGAGCAGTCGAATCCACGTTGTTTAAGAGCTTGGTCGAAAGTCTACGCTACCTGACTTTCACCAGACCTGACATTATGTACGTTGTTGGAGTGGTGAGCAGGTACATGAAAGAGCCGAAGCAGGATTACTTCTCGGCTGTGAAGAGGATCCTGAGATATGTGAATGGAACGAGAGGTCATGGACTGAAGCATTCTACTGGAGAGGAGCTGAAATTGGCTGGGTACTCGGATAGCGACTACGACAGTGACGTGAATGATCGGAAGAGCACTTCCGGGTATGCCTTCCATGTGGGAATGAGTGTGTTCTCATGGAGCTCGAAGAAGCAGACAACGATTGCCTTATCCTCATGTGAAGCGGAGTATATAGCACCAGCAGTCTGTGCTTGTCAAGCGGTTTGGTTGAGGAATATCTTTATGGAGCTACATCATCCGTAGGATGGCCCTATGACCATGTATGTTGATAACATGTCGGCCATGCAACTCGCGAAGAATCCTGTGCTACATGGGCATAGGAGGCGCATCGAGATGAGGTATCACTTCTTCCGTGGGCAGGTGGAGCAGAAGACGGTGGAAGTGGTGTATTGCCCCACTGAAGAGCAGATCGCTGAAATCTTCACCAAGGCATTGAAGGTGGAGACGTTCCTGAAGCTAAAGGGCAAACTCGGCATGTGCTGCCAAGTTTGAGGGGGTGTTTGCTGGAGTTCATTTTGTTGACCAAGGGTCAATGTTATTATTATTTTTGTTTATAATGTATGTTTTGGCTTTGGCGGAAGAGAGAGAGAGAGAGTTAGGATGGATGACATTTATTGTATTGCCACGTGTCAGTTTTCTATTTGTTGGGTTAGCCTATAAATAGGCATGTTGTAGATCATTTCAAGCTTGCTGGAAGAGTGAATTTTTCCCTCCCCGTTTTCGTTTTTAGTGAGGAGCGTTGTAGCGCTATGTGCGTGTGTGTTTTGCTTGCTGAGCGGGAAAGAGAGGTCGCCAGGCGAGTAGTGTGTTCTCGCAAGGGAGATCTCGTCGGTGGTGCTCTCGCCGAGCGTGTTTGAGCTCGCCTGGGTGCGCTCGCGAGAAGTGGTGCAGTTCGCAAGTTGGGGCCATCTCGCCGGGAAGGGCATCTCGCACGCTTACCCAATTGCGACGTGTGATCACGCCGCTTACCCACTCGCACGGGCAGGCCTCAGCGTGTGATCTCGCCGCCTACCATCTAGCGCCTACACGTCTCGCCGCCCAGTTTTCTCGCGCGGGAAGCGGTCTCGCCGACAGCTTGTGGTGTGTTTGTTATTCAAGTGGATCAGAGTTGCGAGAGGGAAGTTGTGTGTGGGCCTATTCGCGTTTTCAACAGTTAGGTGACCCTAAGCACTCCCAACTGAGAACTCCTACCCGCCCCCATAATGCCAGCATGCAAAGAGAATCTGGGTGTAGAAATTATTACGGGCACAAAGAGAATAACGGGCCCGTGCACAAGGAAAAGCTCAGCATTAATTAATGATTTGTGGAAAGAACAGTAAAATGGCATTCAAAATACTGTAGACTAGCTAGCATTAATCATTACAAGGACTACATCACTGTGATTTCTGGAAATAGCTGCGCAGCTGCATAATGCAGGGGCCGGTTGGTAGATAGATGTTGAGAAATAAGACACATGAGGGAGAGAAGGGCCTGCAAGGATACTGAAGAAACAACTGATCTGAACTTGATGCGGACTACATCAATGTGGTTTCGGGTTAAGGGTTACAAATGCGCGTCTGATTGTCGAACAACCTTTAATGTTGGAAGGTGCATATGCATGTTCGAGCGAGCACGCAGCCCATGAATCATAAGGAGGTTGTGATTGTCAAACGTATCAGAGAAGTCCTCATGGGACAAATGCACCACTAATCATGAACAATAATTGTGCCACAAAGATAGCGAAAATTGGATAGTCTCTCATACTGGATGGACGCCATGACATGTCCATTGCCTTCCGCCTTTAGGCTGATAACTCTCCAGAGGGGGAGATATTCGTAACAATCAGGATAGACATCCGCGAGAAATTAAGGGGTCCGTGGCTGATTCTAGCTCGATAAATTTTCTCATGTTTTTGCAAATGCTATTGGCCACAGCCTTGGTAGCCAGTTTCGGGGACCAACCCCGTATCTGCACTTTAAAATGACACCAATTTAGAGGCATGGAAACCTCAAGTACATGCATACTCGCCCCCTAGGAGGATATCTTGTTTCTGATCATGCGTAGTATTAGATGGCGACATATCGTGCTCGGGTTTTCTCTCTAAGCCGAGAAACTAATTAACAATGACGTGTACGCCGAGTGGCACGGGCTCGGTTCGATTTTAACCGAACCGATCATTGTGGGAGAGAAATTTATAGCCATTTTGTGCCGCATATGGTTAACAAAGTATGGATGATTACAACAACACTCAAGCCTTTCTCCCATTATAGTGGGGTCGGCTATATGAATCCTTTGTCGTCATTGTGTCATATCTTTTATCATAATCTCACTAATGCCGGCCTAAGCACACCATGTCTTTCCTTACAGTTTCATTCAAAGTATGGACAACTATGTAGAATTAATTGAATATCTTTATTATAGTAAATGGGAACTCGTTTGATATAGGGTTTTGATATGCTTTACATTCGCTCACTGCGCAACTATTACTAAACAATATTGCCAGCATGAAATTAATCATCAATTAAAAAACCTAAAACAGAATTTAGGAAATAAATGACGGACTTTAATTTCCCAAGACATGTGAATCTTTTGGGACCCATTTTTATGTTTGATTATATCAATGTAAAAGACACCTTTTTTTAAAAAAAAAATTTAAGTCAATGGCTAGATGTCCGAGGTCATATATTGTTGTTCTTCAATTCGCACCTATGGCTTTCTTTCTCACCTTCTTCTGCTGATCAGAACTCTGCGGGGAGAAACAAAGCTAGGTGACTGATATTGAGTAGATGATTTGTGTATTGCTGGGTTGGGAGTTTTCAATTTAGAATGGCGAAAATAGGTGGGATGGGTTTAGTGAAGAAGATGAAATAAAAAGGGGATCCATTATCTCATTGACATAATTCATCTGTCTCTGTGATAAAATGAGCCGGCCGTATATGAGATAATTCATTTGTCTCCGAGATAATTGAGTTGTATCTATAAAATAATACATTTGTCTTTGAGATAATGGACTTTTCGTCTCCGAGAAAATCGAGTTTTATCTAAGATAATACATTAATTTGTCTCTCAGATAATGGAATTGTCTCTGAGACAATCGAGTTGTACCTGAGATAATATATTTTCTTTAAAGTAATGGATTTGTCGTTTCCGAGATAATAAACTTCGCCATGTTCTTTGTATCGACAACCCCATTTATAGCAGGTGCCTTTAGGATGATAATTCTTCCTTCATTTTTCTCACACTAATGTATAATTAACCAGTATTATATCGAGATTAGAAATACCTAAGGAGACGATTATTCACACATCATTCAGCTTGGTATTCTGGCTGCTATTCGCAGCCTCGCCTGAAGAGTACTTGACATCCTCAAGGAAGATAATAGTTGTGGGTATTTGTCAAAAGGCGAGTACCCATTGCAACTTGCCAGTATGGGCGAGTACCCATGCATGCATTGTAATTCGTCAGTATGGGCGAGTACCCATTGCAATTCGCCAATATGGGCAAATACCCATTTTAACTCGCCAATAAGGGGAGCATCCAAAGACCAACAGAGGACAAATTCTTATGACATTCGCTAAAGGCGAGTAACAACTCTGTCTCCATATGAGCGAGGTTGCTCCTTAAGTCGTTTGGTAGATATTTCGCAGGGGTGGGAAATTCATGCATACATATCCCGCTCCCCCTCGGATTTGTCTATAAATAGGACCTTGAGGGTATCAGGAATGACACGTTGACCCCCCATCCCCCTCCCCTCTCCCCCAAGCTTCTTACTCGTCAAGTTCCTTTCTCGTCAAGCTCGCGCCTTTCTCGTACCGAGCCCAACACTCAAGCCTTTATTCCACTATAGTGGAGTCGGCTATATGAATCGGCGTTGTGCCCTATCTTTTGTCCACCACCACCACCTCAAAGATAATTAAATTTCATTAATTAACCATTGAATAGCAGCACAGTAGGAGCTGTCTGCCATTGAAATATATTATTTTAGAAGAAGAAGAAGAAAAACAGAAGCTGATAGGATAGCAGAGAACTGAGATACAGCGGGTTACTGCCACTTAAATTTGGGAAGAAATATTCATATTCTGTCTTCTTCTCTCTCTTATTTTGATGCTATTAATCAAAGCTCAGATCTAAGAGGTTGGGAAGCTTGATGAAGACAATAAAGTATTAACACGGGTTGGGCAGCTCATGTTTTTTATTTTTAATTTTAATGTTGCAATTATTAATATTTTAAAATTATGTATTTAACTACCCCCACATGGATTTCAGGGGCCCAACAATAAAAAAAAAAGGACAGTCCGTGGATGGTGTATTCCTACCAATAACCTATTGTTGTTTGTGATTCGTCCGGTTCTTCGTGTCTAACGTGGCCGTCGTCTCGACATTGGGCTAATTCGACTTCTCCGGCGGTGGCTGAGGCCCTCGTTGCACGGTAGATGATTGAAGTTGCGATGGAGTATGGCGGGTGCTCTGTGGCGGTGGAGGGTGATTGCAAAACATCACTTCACCACCTGGCATTGGCGACTGTTATTCTCTTTGGACAGATCAGTCATAGCGTACTCAGCTTAATTGTGGGATGCCTCAGATAGATTTTATTTTTCCTCGCAGGTCATTCAATCGGGTGACGCATGTGATTGCGTCTATTTCTTTCCTCGTGCCTACTTCTCTACCTATCCATGTATTTGGGACTTATCCAGATGGATTCTCCCCCCATGAATAAACATTCACTCTTTTCAAAGGAAAATTGCAGTCTAAGATCTAAAAAAAGCTTCTAATATACAAAAAATTTGTCACTCTCTCTGTACACAACCCCTAGAAATCAATACAATTAAATTTTAAATCTTAAATTATTTGATAAGCAATTTATGTATATATTTAGGATATAGGACTTGGGATTAAATATATAGGATTAGTAATTTCATTTGACATAAAAAAAATACTTCCCTTGAAGTTAGGAAAATCCTAATTAACTACAAAAGTTTGGACCTAGGGACAGGCTGAGATTACCCGGTCAGTTGTCTGGTTCAACAAAACAATATGGCAAGAACGCCGAGAAGCTAAGAATTGTCTATAAACACGTCTCAAGTGCTGCAATAAGAGAGTCCCGTCATGTATCCGGAAGTTCGAGAAAACTTCCTCTTCACAACAAAAAAAAAGGTCGAGCAAGGTACGAGGAAGGCACCAAGACCAGAGGGGAGACTTAAGGGGGAAAGTTGAGAGTTTTCATGTGTCATTCCTGATACTCATGAGGTCCTATTTATAGACAAATCCTGAGGGAGGGAGATCATTGTTGTGAGAATGGAACCTACCTACCGTGCAAGTTGCCAAAGTTGTTCGCTACTAGGCAAGCTTCAAATGTTTCCTCGCTTAGCAGGCGATGAGTGGGGCTTCCTCGCCTGATGAGCGACTTGCAAGAATTCCTCGCCAAAGAAGTGACTTGTTAGACCTCCTCGCCTAGTAGGCGACTTGTCAGGCTTCCTCGCCTACTAGGGTGATCTTGGCCTGTATCGCCTGACTTTCTCTCCCGCCAACTTTGACTTAGGCTGACTTTAATTTTGGCTGACGTGATGGGGGTGAGTTCCCTTCTCGCAAACATGGGTTGCACACTCTCATTTTGGAAAGACGGGAAGAAAATAGTCTCAATTATGCGCTCGAAGTTAGGGGGGAAAATGGGTTATGAAAAACAAATTATGTGAATTATTTTAAAATCATTTCTGTACTTCATCTATGAGATCTCAATATCTCATTACATTATTAGCCTATTTCAATCCCCTCTAAAATCACCTTCTCACGCTCATTATTACTCTCTGATGTTTTTTTCAACATTACTGCCCGAATGAAATAACTTGGGAAATCAAAATCTGTACTCATAAGATATTATTGGATCCACGGCTCACAAACCAACAAGGAAATGGCTAAACTTTATACATAAAAAAAAACTATGAAATCCAATGTACATCACTTGTCCTAAATCGGGCGCCTCCCAACCTTTAGCATTCTAGTTTCATTTTCGCTCTTCCTCTCTTCTTTGATTCCTTTCCTTTTCTTCAGCACGGATTCAATAGTTCTTCGTCCAGTTAACATATCCCACGTCACGCAAACCGAAAGACCGGGATCTCACGTCACGACACGCAATCACCTCCTAATTTGTCATGCCTCTAAGATATTTTAACGAGGGGTCTTAGTCAATATATTTCAAGTTGGATCGAAATCAAATCAAACCTGTACAGCTCGAACATATTTTGAGCTCAAGCTCGGCTAGAAGTCGGATCGATAACAGCCTTAGCAGGTCCCTGAAGCGCTAGCAATAACTCTTCATTGCCTCTTCCATGATCTGTTAGCATGAGCAACAAAATCCGCACAATCTTAAAACTTTTTCAAAATTTCATGTACAGAGATCTAAAGACCACTGAATAAACAATTATAGTATCTAAACTTCATAAATAGTACTAAATCATAACCAAAAGAATAAAACTATTCTTATCACTTCTCTCACAACACCTCATTACAAGACATAAGCCAACCACCACCAAAAAAACCTCTTCTACCTCTGTTTTGAAGCGCTTTTAAATATATAAATTATAAATATATAAATAAATATAAATATAAATATATATATATATATATAAAGAGAGAGAAAGAGAAATTCATAAAGAACAAAAAGAAACCAACTTGTAAGCTGTTAGCCATCATCAGCAGGCTGCCGTTGGAAGAAAGGCCGACGAGGAGATTCTGTCAGCAAGTTAGACTGGATATTCTGCAAGCTCAGGAATTAATGCTTCCTTGAGGTTTGTCAGCACCATTTAGTTGAGTTAAAGGCAACTGGGGAGTTTTCCTCAAAAAACTTTTCGCGTAGAGAGTCCCAAAAACGATCACCTGGCCAGCGATTCAACATTAGTTTTGTGATTTATCGAGCACAAATCAAACGTGAAAAAAGAAAAAAAATCCAATATAAAAGGAGCAGGAAATGCTTACAGCTCCAAACCATTGCTCCATACTAAGAGGATGAGAGAACCAGAGACAGGATAAGATGATGCTCACCAACTAAAACATAAAAAGATGAGTGTTATGATAATCAAAGACAGGATTATGATGATGGAGGCGTGTTTCACAAAGGCATATCGATGCACCTGTCTCGTGATCATTATTGCCGCAAATGTGAGAGCGCCAAATGTTCGAATGGTGTATGAAATAAAGAATTGGCTGGCTGTTGCTACCTGCACGGACTCTAATCAAATTCAGATAATACAGCAAAAAGCTTCATTTTGTGCATATCTCTTGGTATAGACTACAGAGTAGGAATTTAAAAGGTGGTTGTTGAAGATGGAAAATATGTTTTTTCAAGCTAATGATTTCTTCTTTTTTGTGGGAAGTTGAAATAATTGCATTCAAGGAGTTTGTTGGAGATTACAACTCATGTTGTTTTTTAGTGTGACGGAACCTAACTAATTTCAAAGTGTGTAAGCAGCCAAATGAATTTTCTTTATTACTAACTTAGGGTGTTGCGGAGATGAGAATGTTTAGGTGGATGTGTGGACACACGAGACTGGATAAAATTAGGAATGAATGTATCAGAGATATGACAGCCTTGACAGGAGTGACACCAATTGCAGAGAAGATGCAAGAAGTTCAACTAAGATGATTTGGACACATACAAAGGAGACCATTAGATGCACCTGTTAGGCGCTATGAGAGTTTAGTGACTAGGCATATTAAATGGAGGGGTAGACCAATACAAACTTGGAATGAAACTATAAGGAAAGACATGATGTACTTGGGCATTATTGAGATTATGACTAAAGATATGACACAATGGTGACAAAGGATTCATATAGCCGACCTCACTATAGTGGGATAAAGGCTAGAGTGTTGTTGTTGTACTAACTTAGGGTGTCAAATGTACTCAAATTTATATCATATTGAGAGAATTTATATAGGAGTGACACCAATATAACAGGAGTGAATGTATCAGAGATATGCCCTCACTATTGTGGGATAAAATTAAGAATGAATGTATCAGAGATATGACAGGAGTGACACCAATTGCAGAGAAGATGCGAGAAGTTCGACTAAGATGATTTGGACACGTACAAAAGAGACCATTAGATGCACCTGTTAGGCGCTATGAGAGTTTAGTGACTAGGCATATTAAATGGAGGGGTAGACCAATAAAAACTTGGAATGAAACTATAAGAAAAGACATGATGAACTTGGGCATTAGTGAGATTATGACTAAAGATATGACACAATGGCTACAAAGGATCCATATAGCCGACCTCACTATAGTGGGATAAAGGCTAGAGTGTTGTTGTTGTACTAACTTAGGGTGTCAAATGTACTCAAATTTATATCATATTGAGAGAATTTATATAATAAGACTTGCATGCATGTATAACCCCCCCCCCCCCTTCTGTGAAACACTCAGATTTCTCTCTCCGCCACTCTCTTTACCCTAGCAATTGAGCATATTTATAAATGGCACACGTTTTTTTGCATTATTTTTCTTTAAAAGTGTTGCAGTTTTCCGGTCGATGTATAAGTGATAGGTAGTATAGTTTAAATTGCGCCAGGGCCTGAAAAGCTTGGCGAGACGTGCTCGAGCCAAACCTAGTCAACACCTGGGCCTGATCAAGTCTGATTCAGAACCCGGGTAGGCCAAGGGGGCCCTCATTTTGCCTTACCAATTTTGCTCAGGGACACCGAGTGATGGGGCACTTTTACTGCCACAGTATGCAAGGGGGACTAAACATTTTGCTAGTATTATCAAATGAGAACAATAGATTTGTTGCTTACCAATCTTGCCTTTCTATTTAATTTATCTAATTACTTTGTCTTCAAATGTTTCCCGTAGGCATCATAAGAATATCATCCTTATTTACTGTTTGCTTTTTACATGGTCAAACCGATCAATACTAATTTTAAGCATAGAGTACAAATTCTTTTGCTACTGCGAAATATTTTTTGATAAAATTTCAAGATATTTTGTACAATCAAGAGATGTTGACCTATTTACACAATTTCATAAACTAAATATGCACACAGTAAACATATTATTTATATTAATCATTTAAGTGTAAGGATTTAATTCCTTGTTATGTTGTGAAATTTGACAAAATCACAATTAGGACAATAATGTTGCATAGATGAGTTGGGGAAAAGATCATTCGTATTTAAGTAAAGTGGCAAAAATGAGAATGATAATATCAATGTGTGGCAAGTAGCTGTGTAAATTTGGCCCCGAGCCTGAAAGCCACATCCGGGCCAGGCCTGGTCAAGGTAATTTATTTAAGTTACAAATTTTAATTAAATTGTTTCCCATGCAAGTAATTTGTTAATATAAATGGAAGCTCAGTAGTATAAAGGAAAGCTAAAGGATACTTACTGTGGAGAGCAATAAAACATCAATGATACAGTCTTGATGGCGAAGCATAAAACTTATTGCCAAAAGTAGATGACCCCGATATACAAGTACTGCATTTATAGGAGAAACTAGTCAGCAATATATTTTTAAACTGCTACAAATTGCGAAGATGGCGAAGGGAGTATTTTTGTTCGCTAGTTCACGAAATTTGTAAAAAGACCAAGAAAGTGTAAGTTGCACAAATTGAAAAGATTGAAAATAGATACACCAGTAACAAAAAGTTTCCAATATCTAAAAAGAACACCAAAGACAATGTAAATGGATAGGCATACAGTAATTATAGTGTTAATTGTTTGAAACCAGGTAGCATGTCAATTACAGAATTACATAAATAAATATGGAATATCCAGCTTCTGCCATTTTCCTTGTGAACATGCACACTATTATTTCAACAAGTTTTATTTTTGGAAGTGTTCATAATTCATAGATGTTGTTACTAGTCATTTTGCATGTATGATCACCTACATTGCTCCAGTTCATATATTAACAATTTAACATTAACGAAATTAAATAATCTTCAGAGAACTATCTCCAGTGATTCAAGATCAACATGCTAAAGTGGAAGGAATAAGGACAGTGGTGATATTAAAAATAATCATCTCATCTCAGAACCATTAACACTGGGTCAGTGATAGGCGCAGCCAAGATGAAGAGCAAACAAATTGTGATTCTTTGGATGCATGCAATTGAGTCAACTAGGTTGCATGGAAGTGGACCCCAATCATGAATAAAAAGCTTTATAGGACATCAGAAAAATCTTGATACAAAAATTAATCCCCCTATCACCCATTCCAAGGAGTAGTCACTCGCACTTATGACTGGATATATTTCCAGAGCTCATAAATGTTCTTGGATTGATTTGATGAAGTAAATGTCCCTTCTCTTAGCAACTGATGACAAAAACAGTTTTTTTCATAATTCTATCCATTTTACTTCAGCAAGTGCATAAAAAACAGTTCAAAACAGAATGGGTGCCATGGGGATCACACTCCAAGTATGGGCCATAGCCCAATGAATCCCGCATGTGTATATTCTTGCCGGAGGCATTGATTGGATCGTAATCTAGATGATCCGAGTTTGCGGTTGCGCCCAAAGCGTCACTTGGACATTTCTATATATTTTTCTTTATTTTTTTGATGTACAATTTAAGGATAACGGAAACTTACAATGCACAATCAGTGCCTTAAGTAGATTTAGTATAAATAAGAAGGAAATGAGATTGGTTTCATTGCATTACAAATTTTGGAGATATTCTTCCTTGAAATCCAGCGATCTCTCATGGAACTCCACGAAACTCCAAGGTCCCGACTCATTGGTATGCTCTTTTGATCCCTGTGTTTTTACCTCATTTCTCACCCTAATGACACCTTTCCCAATTCAAAACCCACGGATAACTATCCCCTTGCAGCAGCCCCTCCAAGACCACCGCCCAACATCATTTCTCTGCCCCAAAAGCCGCATATTGCTGTATACCCTCACTGCAAGCCCCTCTACCGTCAACATCCATCCAAAGCTCACTGTTCTCGCTGACTCCAGCAACCCACTGTCCGTTCCTCCTCTCAGTCGTACAGCCACCAGCACATAATCCGCACAGAGGGCACCTCTACAGCCCACATCCACCTACAGCACCTTGTTTTCCCGACTCCAGCAGCCCAGCACCCACTCCTCCCCTCAATCCACAGCCTCCAGCATCTAATCCCCCAATTCAGCCCTTCCCCAGCCTTGCAACGGCCTCCCTGCCCTAGCACAGCAATCTGCCGATCCTCCACCTTCTATTGTCGAGCCTGAAACCCTTTCTCCAGCAGCAGAAGACCTTTTCCAACCACAGAGAGACTCGTCACCCCCTCCCCTTGCTCCACAAAGACTCCCCCACTCTTCCTCATGCTTCCAGTAGCCTCCAACCACTGCTAGGGCCCTCAGCTGCCCCTTCATCCCTTCCAACAGTATACTAGATCCTACAATCTCCGGAGGCCCTACAGCCGTCCCTCCTTCAATCCCAACAGCCTACGGAGACCCTCCAACGCTTCGCCAGTGCATGTTCAAGCCTCCTACAATGTATCCTGCCTCCAACATCCTCCCACATCGGATCCAATTACTTAGTGAGTTCTTAGTTTCATTTCCCACATTGTAAAGATTTATGCTTATTCCTAATAACATTTTGCCCCAATTAATTGGACTCATTAAATTTCAATGCCTGTGTGCTCTATTCGCACCAACATTAAATTCTAGCAATTTCAAGTAATATGATGTTATTATCCGTTAACCTAATTTAGAGCTACTTTTGATCAAGTGTGACATTCATGCGAGTTTTTAAATTAACGACTATCTAAGAGCCACTAGAATTTAGAAACCACCATGAATGTGATAAGCCATGCGTATTTGGTGGTAATTAGTGTAGAGAAGGGCCTCAAAGCTTGTATATACTTCTTGAATGAATAGTTACAAGTATGAATACACGTATATAGGAGAAGAAGGAGAAGAGAAAACCTAAATACAAGATGTGGGACTAATACAAGGAGAGAGAAAAGAGAGAAAACATGAGCCCTTAATTGGGCTTTTCTAACACTCCCCCGCAAGCTGGAGCGTACAAGTCGTAGGCACCAAGCTTGGATAAAAACTGATAGTATAGAGGCCTGGAGAGAGCTTTAGTCAGGATATCCGCAATTTGGTCTTTAGCAGGAACATGCTCCAAATCTATCTTCTTTGACTGTACCTTTTCTCGGATAAAGTGACAATCAACTTCGATATGCTTTGTGCGTTCGTGAAACACCGGATTCTTGGCAATATGTATTGCTGCCTGACTGTCACAAAATAAGGTAGTCGGTGATGAGAGACGAACACCCAAGTCTCCCAGAAGGCTCTCAAGCCAGGTTAGCTCGGAAGCAACCGCAGCCATAGCTCGGTACTCGGCTTCCGCAGAAGAGCGTGCAACCACGGATTGTTTCTTGCTACGCCATGTTATGAGATGACCACCAAAGTAAGTGCAGAACCCCGTCGTGGAGCGCCTATCATCGATAGATCCTGCATAGTCAGCGTCAGAGTAAGCGACGAGTGATAGAGATGTGGATGGCTTATACACAAGTCCTTGTCCGGGGGCAATCTTGAGATATCGAAGGATGCGCTCGACCGCTTGAAGATGAGATGTTCGAGGAGCGTGCATGAACTGACTCACAACTCCTACAGCAAACGAGATGTCCGGTCGAGTCACCGTAAGGTAGATCAGCTTCCCAACCAAGCGTCTGTAATATTCCGGATTTGTAAGCAGCTTGTCAGAGTCAGAGCTATGGGCCGAGAGCTTGTGATTGGCGTCCATAGGAGTCTCCGCAGGTTTGCATCCAGAATAACCTGCATCATGAAGGAGGTCCATACAGTACTTTCTTTGAGATAACACAAGACCATCAGAGCGTCATGCGACCCCGAGCCCAAGAAAGTACCGAAGGTTGCCCAGATCTTTGGTCTGAAAGGCGGAATTTAACTGTTCCTTGATCTGTTGTATTCCTGCCGTGTCGTTGCCAGTAATCATGATATCGTCAACGTAGACCAGAAGGATCACAGTCCCGGTTGACCGGTGGCGGGTGAAGAGAGAAAAATCAGCCGAGCTCCGAGTGAAGCCACTAGCACAGACCACTTTACTGAATTTTTCAAACCACGCACGCGGGGACTGTTTGAGACCATAAATGGATTTCCGAAGGTGACATACCAAAGAATCCCTCGTGGTCTCAAACCCGGGAGGTTGCTGCATATAAACTGTCTCGTGCAGATCGCCGTTGAGGAAGGCATTCTTAATATCCAACTGATAAAGCGGCCAGTGACGATGAACTGCCAAGGAAAGAAGGACGCGGACCGTGTTCAATTTGGCCACTGGAGAGAGTTTCCTCATAATCAAGGCCATGTTGCTGAGTAAAGCCCCGGGCCACGAGGCGGGCCTTCAGACGGTCAACAGTGTCATCCGCCGCATGCTTTACAACAAAGACCCATTTGCTGCTCACAGAGGTATGACCAGTAGGAAGAGGTACCAGATCCCAGGTTTGGTTAGCCCAAAGAGCCCGCATTTCATCTTCCATGGCTGCCCGCCACCCTGGATGTGTAAGCGCCTCTTGCACAGAGTTAGGAATAGAAATAGAGGAAAGAGAGGTGGCAAAGGCGTAGAGAGGTGGTGCCAGCCGATGGAGAGAGACGTAGTTGGCCAAGGGATGAGCTGTAGAGACGGGAGCCGGATCTGCCGGAGTCGAGGTATCGCTGGTAGCGGGGAGCTGGTGCACGGGTGTATCCTTGGATGGACGTCGAGAGTAGACCCGGATAAGAGGTGGAGGAACCCGAGGAAGAGCTGGTTGAGAGGAGGAAGAAGAGGGTAGAGACGATGGCGTGACTGGTACGGCAGGCCGTGGAAGAGGTAGAGCAGAAGACGAGGTGGGGTAAGGTAAGTGGAAGGGCTGGTGTTCGCAGAAGGTGACATCTGCAGAAACAACCATCCGACCATCAGAAGGAGAGTAGCAGACATATCCCTTTTGAGTCCGGGAGTATCCAACAAACATATACTTTGCAGCCCGAGGAGCAAGCTTGTCGGAAGGAGGGCCAAGATGGTGGACATAACACACACACCCGAAGACCCGTGGTGTGAGAGAGGTGGGGTTGGTGGAGGGATAGAGAAGTTGGAGTGGTGAGGCAAAATTCAGCACAGAGAAGGGGAGACGGTTAATAAGATGACAGGCTGTGGAGACGGCAAAATTCCAATATTCGACCGGAACCTGCATTTGGAACATAAGGGAGCGGGCAACATCGAGAAGATGGCGATTTTTCCGTTCGGCGACCCCGTTTTGCTGAGGGGTATAGGCACATGAAGTTTGATGGATGATACCGAACTCGGTGCAAAGAGTAGAGAAGGCACGCCCGGTATATTCACGAGCATTATCGGTGCGGATGACTCGGAGGGGGGTGTCGAATTGCGTACGCATCTCAGTCAAAAAAGCACGAAACACAAAAGTAAGTTCAGTACGATCATGTAGTAAATAAAGCCATGTAGTACGCGAGTAGTCATCAATGAACGTGACAAAATAACGATAACCAAAAATACTGGGGACACGATAAGGACCCCATACATCAGAGTGTACTAAAGAGAGAGGAGTACTACTCCTGGTACAAGCAGGGGGAAAGGAAGAGCGATGTTATTTGCCGTAGATACAAGATTCACAAGAGAACTCCTGCAGAGGTACATCAGGAAGAGCCCGCTTGAGAATCGGTAGGGAGCATGCCCAAGGCGGCGATGCCAATCAACCGTGGAGATAGCAGAGAGAGTAGTAGGTGGGATGTCCAAGATATAGAGCCCGTTCAACAGCTGCCCCTTACCAATGGTACTCCGGGTGCGACGATCCTGCATAAGGAAAGAAGAAGGTGAAAAAGTTATGCAACAATCAAGGTCGTGGGTGAGACGACTAACAGAAAGTAAGTTGAAAGGGGAGCCCGGAACATGCAGAACCGAGGAAAGAGAGAGTCGGAGTAAGCTGAAGAGCAGCGGTGCCAGAGACAGGAAGGGTATCACCGTTGGCCACAGTGATGCAAAGGGGATGAGGCGTCCGTTGGTACTTGGTGGGCTTCTGGAAAGTAATATGGCGAGTGGCCCCGGAATCAACGATCCAGCAGGGAATATGAGAGAGACATGTTATACCTTCCGCAGAAAAGGATGCGACGGAGCCGGAGGAGCGGCTGAGAGCACCTTGAAGCTGTTGGAGTTGGGTGCGAAGCTCATCAATATCTTGGCGGGTAGTGGAAGCCAGATCGGGGGCAGATGACCCAGTGGGAGGAGGAGCAGCAGTGGTAGTAGCAATAAGATGAGGAGGCAGGCCGTGCTTGCGGTAACAAGTAGCTTCAAGATGATTATCACGACCACAGTAGGTGCATTTCATTGAAGAACGACCACCACGTCCTCGTCCCCGAGACGGTGGCCGGCCCCCCCGAGTGGAAGATCCACGAGTAGGAGGGTTCGGAAGGAGAGGTTGTTGAAGAAGAGCTGGGGCAAAATCATGAGGAGCCTCAGAGGGAGGCGTGACTTTGAGCAGCATGGAGCATACATCAGACAGTGAAGGAGTTGTGGCGGAGGAGAGAATCTGAGCCCGAATACTATGTAGGTGGGGAGGAACTCGGGACATCATCATGGCGATGGCGACAGCTTCTTTCTGGTTGCGTTGAGTGGTGAGATCGGTAGTAGGAGGCTGATGCTGAATCCAAGCCTCTGCCAAACTCTTGGCTTTAGCCACGAAGGAGAGCATATCACCAGGAGCACCCGGGGTAAGATTCTGAAGATCGAAAATAATATCATACAGATGTTGTAGGCTGTCATGACCAGAGTAAAAGGCGTGAAGCTCCTCCCACATGGATTTAGCCGTATCATGATACATCGCCATCCTGTAGGGTTCAGGATCCATAGAGTTGAGAAGCCAGGACTGGACCCGACCATCGTCGCGAAGCCAGTCATCGGAGGGTGCAGTCGGAGGGGCCCGGGTCAAGTGGTGAAGAAGACCCTTCGTCTGCAGAACACGGCGAACCGAGTGAACCCATTCAACAAAGTTCCTTTTTCCAGTGAGGGAGATAGTTGTAATCCGTAATTCGTCACGAAGTTCGGAAGCCGAGGCAGCCGCGCGGGCTGGCGGATCAGAAGTAGCAGCAGAGGTATCGGATGCCATGCGCGGCCAGCAGAAGAGGTCGGGCGGTTAGAAGAGGATTGCCGCGCGGGTAGCAGAGAAAGGCCGGGAGGCAAGAAAGGAAGAAGTCGCACGGTCTCGGCGGACACGCCAACGACAGGAGATCGCGATCAAAATGCGACAAGACAGCAGCAGAAAGGCGAGGCCGCAGCGAGAAGCGAGCAGGAAGCAGGTTGCTACAGGCCGCAGGCGAGTAGCGAGTAGGAAGGACTGCAGCGGATAGACAGAGTTCGCGCGGCGAGCAGGAGAGGCAGGTCGCTGCGAGCAGCGAGCAGGAGAAGCAGGACGCTGCGAGCAGCGATCAGCGAGCAGGGAGAGGCCGCAGCGGAGAGAGAGAGACCGCTCGGCGAGCAGGAGAAGCAGGTCGCTACAAGCAGCGACTAGCGAGCAGGGAGAAGCCGCAGCGGATAGAGAGAGACCGCGCGGTGAGCAGGAGAGGCAGGTCGCTGCGAGCAGCGATCAGTAAGCAGGGAGAGGCCGTAGCGGATAGAAAGAGTCCGCGCGGGAAGAGAAGGGGAGAGAAGGTGGAGCCACGTGAGAAAGGAGTATAAAAAGGGGAGAGGAGGAAGGGAGGAGGTGGAGGCCACGAAAGAAACAGAGGAGAGAGGGGAGGGAGCGGATAGAACAGAACAAGCCGCAGGAGTCCGCGGGAAGGAAAGACCGAGCGGACAGCCGGTTAGAAGAAGAAACCGGGTAGGCCGGATACCACAGGAGGAGACCGGTATGACTCTAATACCATGTAGAGAAGGGCCTCAAAGCTTGTATATACTTCTTGAATGAATAGTTACAAGTATGAATACACTTATATAGGAGAAGAAGGAGAAGAGAAAACCTAAATACAAGATGTGGGACTAGTACAAGGAGAGAGAAAAGAGAGAAAACATGAGCCCTTAATTGGGCTTTTCTAACAATTAGTATTAATTAATAAGTTTATATTAATTAATATTAATTAAATTACTAAATATATTAAATATATTTCTCATTAGGCATTCCTCCACCATATATATAAGGGGACGCCCAAGTATAGCTTGGGCATCTTTAGATCTATGATCTTTTGGCTCTCCTTAGACTCTTAGAGAGAGCTCTTTAGAGGACTCAACCTTTGAGAGTTGGAGAGAACTTAACTTTTGATTGTATCTTGTTCATTTTCATCATGTGATTCAATGTCATTATTAAGCAATATCACTTTGTTTCTCTCCGGATCCCTAACAACTTCCTCATCCCGTAACAGACTAACATAAGTAGGACACTAGCATTTACTTTAAATTATCGTTTCAAATTTTCAGTGCTCTTACTACACTAGCTACCCAGGGTGCCCACTACAAGTCAACAACTATGGCTTTTTGAGTCCTCCTTCCTACATAGACAAGCAAAACTACAGAGTCCAGATTGACCGATTGCCCATTGGATGTGGCAGTGGTTGTTTCGTTGGAAGCGGTGAAGATTTCTTTGATAACCTTGGTGGGCCTAACATGCAGGGCCAATTCATGACACTATGACAACTGTTAGGCATTATGAAGCCTTGAGAGACGTGTAGGATTCAGGTCCAGAAAGATAACTTATAACCGCAAAGTGATTGTTCATTTGTTTCGCTATTAGCTGTCTTGCCCGAGTCTGAAAATCCTAATGGTTTCCACCCCTGGGCTCTGCCCTTACTATTACTGATATAGTAAGTATGATGAACTGATATGATTCATAGTTTGTGTTTGGATTGAATTGGAAAGATGAGAACATATATTTATAGCTAGACAATTAAGTAGAATGTTCAAGTTTAGTTAATCGATTGTGTAAGAGATCTGTAGAGAAAATTTTGGAGATGAAATTTTGGGATAATTCCTCTTTTGTTGAGCTTCCATCAAGTGATTTTGTTGGATTGGTATGCTCTCGCAATTGATTAATTAGCATTGTGAAAATAACAAATGCCAGTTGTGGAATTGCAGTGGTCAAAGCACTCTTCTTTCAATTTTAGTGGTTTAACTACAACAACAACAATACTCAAGCTTTTATCCCACTATAGTGGGCTCAGCTATATGGATCTTTTCTCCATTGTGCCATATCTTTAGTCATAATCCCACTAATACCTAAGTACATCATGTCTTTCCTTATAGTTTCATTCCAAGTCTTTTTTGGTCTATCCATCCCCCATTTAACATGCCTAGTGACTAAACTCTCACAACGCCTAACAGGTGCCTCTAATGGTCTCCTTTGCACGTTTCCAAACCATCTTAGTCGAGCTTCTCGCATCTTCTTTGCAATTGGTGTCATTCCTATCTTATCCCTAATACACACATTCCTAATTTTCTCTAGTCTCATGCATCCACACATCCACCTAAGCATTCTCATATCCGAAACTCCCATTTTTGCTCATGTACAAAATTCACTGCCCAACACTCAGAACCATAGAGCATCACTAGTCTAATTGCAATACGGTAAACTTGCTTTTAAGTTTTACTGGTACTTTACAATCACATAAGAACCCTGACGCATTGTTATGGACCTGTGAGCATGCGGGAGGCGTTGGGGTGCGCTGGAGTCCGCGAGCTTGCTGGAGGGTTTGCTAGAGCAGCGACAAGGGGGGTTTGCTGGCGCCGGGGAAGAAGTGTGCAGGTCGGGACGGGAGAGCAGCGACAAACCGTGGGGAACGGCGGAACGGCGACCAGAGGGGAGGAAGGAGCCTCTGATACCAATATGTTACGTGCCTACTTCGATGGTTTCGGTGGAGGGGCAGCGGGAGGATAAATGGATTAAATCCCTAGAAGAAACCCGAGAGAGGGGATGGAGGTGAGGGAGAAGAAACCCTAAGAGGAGAGGGTTTGGAGAAGAGAAGGAGAGGAGGACCCCAAGGGGAGATGAGAAGGAACTAGAACTTTACTTCATTCATTGATATCCCCAAACACATGACAATGCCTCCTTATATAAGGCCCAAAAGGCGGGGGCATAAATACCCGCTACAAGTACAATATGTGAAATATTAAAATACTCTAACTTGACTCATAACGAAGACTCGATACAACATAATACTACTCGGCTCAACATATAAATTATACTAATACTAATATAGGATAACTGACAGAGGATCCGTAACACTTCATTCGTCCTTGACCCCAAGCTCAAACTCCCCGTGGATGGTCAGAACATCTGGCATCTTGATCTCTCGACCGAACAATGTCTGATAGCGTGTAGCAGCAGCGGCGGTGTCAGCGAATAGAGGCGGTGGAAAGGCGTGCGGCAAAAGTAAAGGTGTCCGCAAGGTCGGGGGAGCGGCGGTGAGCAACAACAACAGGGATGGCGAAGAAGCGACGACCGACAGTAGGAATGAATCCATCGGGGTTACCGGAGCACGGGCCGGCAGAAGAGGCGGCTCAGCGGTCGATGGTAGCAATAATGCAGGAGCCGGCGGAGTAAGAGCCGGGAGAGACGGCGGTGAGATGACCGGAGGAGGCAATGCGGGGGCCGGCAGAGGAATAGCCGATAGAGGAGGCGGAAGCAGTGGAAGGATGACCACCGTAAAGAGGGGTACATCAATGGTCGGTGGCGGCGGAGGCGGTGGCTGCACGAGGCGAGTCGGTGGCGGGGAAGGCGAGGGTGGCAGAGTGATGGAATAGCCTCCTGTGGAAGGTGGCAAGCTGCAGCCATTGTTTTAAATGTTCTCCGACATGTCCGACATGTCTCCCGACATGTCATTTTTTAGACGAAAACGATATGTTTTTCTCAAAATAATAGATTATGTCCTTTTGTAAAATATAGGCCGACATGTCCGATTTTTTCTGATATATCAGCCGACACGACTTTTAAATATATCACCCGCTATTTTATTTTATGTTATATTTGCAGACAAACATCATATATTTAAATCACCTATGGATACTATATTATGTATGTTTAAATCGATTAAACTTATTATTTCAATTTTTAAAGATTTATTCTTACAATCAATTTTGTATAATTGTTTCACAAATTTTTAATTTTATATTATAAAAAATAGGAAAATATTTAATACATTAATTAGGTGATTGTTTCATATTTTTAATATAAATTTATAAGTTTGAAAAACTTATAATAAATCAATTATTTTTAACTTTTAAATTCTTTTATTTGCAATAAATTTATTGTTATCAAAATTAAATTATTGTATAGTATTAAATATATTTTACAATGTATCATTTTGTATTTATTAATAATATTTTTTCTTAAATACTATTTAAATTTATTTCATAATATAAATGATTCATTTTTTATCTATTTTTTATATTATTTTTCTATTTTTATAACATATAATTATAGTTAGTATACATTAAATAAAAATTTTATTTATAATATATGGAAATCCGATATTTTAAAATATCCCCGACATGTCTCCGACTTCCGACATCCGACATTTAAAAACACAATCTGATATGTGTCCGACATCCGATATTTAAAACATTGGCTGCAGCGCACAGCTATGCGGTCGACTCGTGCTTCCATACTATCAAACCGAGGGAGTATTTGTGTGAAGAGATCAATGCGGTCCGCAACGCTAACGGTCCGTTCGGCCCCCTGGAATTGGAATTGGGAATTGGAATTGGGACAACAAAATTCAAATTCCAGTATTCGGATGTTAGGAATTCCCTCGGAATTGGAATTGATCCAATTCCATGGAATTCAATTTTGTACTATGACCAATTCTTAGGAGTAAAGACAGATATTTCAAGGAATTCAGTTTTTTACTATGGTCGTCGTTGCCCGATCTCATCGTCATCGCCCGATCTCGCCGCCGCCGCCCGATCTCGTCGCCGCCGCCCGATCTCGCCGCCGCCGCCCGATCTCGCCGCCGCCTCCCTATCTCGCCACCACTCACTGCTGCCGTCCGATACCGCCGCCGCCGCCCGATTTCGCCGCCACCGCCCGATCTCGCCGCCGACGACCGATCTCACCGCCGCTGCCCGATCTCGTCGCCGCCGCCCGATCTCGCCGCCACTACATGATCTTGTCGCAGCCACCCGATCTCGCCGCCACCGCACGATCTCGCTGCAGCCGCCCGATCTCGCCGCCGCCACTGCCCGATCTCGTCGTCGCTGCCTGATCACACTCCTGATCTCGCCGTCGTCACCCGATCTCTCCATCGTCGACCGATCTCGTCGCCATCACCCGATCTCGTCATCACCACCCGATCTCGCCGTCGTTGCCCGATCATAATTAATTGTCGGTACACTACTTGAAGTTGATTTCTCTGGTGTTGTGTTCCTTTTTTGCCAACTTCTATATTTTCTTAGAGATTGTAAAGGAATAATTCCCCCCACCACTTGGTTTTGTTGCAATAACTTCGTCGCGAGTGACACAAGACTTCAACTTCAAATTGTCATGTCGTCCGATCCTGCAGGCATGAGAAAAAAAAGAAATTCTAAACCAATTTCAATTCCAATTCTAGAAATCCATCATACAGTCGAACAACTGCATTGGAATTCAGACCAATTCCAATTCTCACAGGAATTGGAATTAGATGAATTCCAATTCTGCAATTCCAATTACAGGGGACCGAACGAACCGTAAAGGACATGATGTTATGTGTAATAATTAATAAATTATTAGAAAAATAATTAATTATTTGATAGGAACTAAGTAATTAATTAACAAGAAATTAATTGTGTGAGGGGGCTCAAGGAGTGGAAAGGGGGAAACGGGCGGGACTGTAGGAAAAAAAGTATTAAAAAAAAGAAGTTAGGAGGTGGCGTATGTGAGAGGGAGGCAGAAGAGTTTTGAGAAGATTGGTGGGCTCTACGAAATGGGAAATAAATATAATAAGAAGAGATGAGATGTGGGACAGGTGTGTGCAGGAGGCTACTTGATGGAAAAGGCGTGGAGTGCCTGTTTCGAGGAGAAAAGAAAGAAAAATTAGGGGGACCCACCACCACTCTCTTTTCCTCTTATTGATACTCTCACCCCCATTTCTTGTATTAATTTTCCTCCCAACCGTTCCCCCTCCCTCTTTTCTTTTCCCAAATAAATTTCATTTCTAATTAATTCTTAAGTGAATTAATTATTTAATCTACTCATTTTAATGGACATCAAGATTAGTGCCGCGGATGAGGCCACCCTTCACGCGATGTTGTTGAAGTGGTCGGCGTCATTCCAGGACTCCATGTCTTGCTTCGATACCAAGCTTGATCAATTGGAGCGATCGGGATACTTTGAAGTCCCACCACCGGCAGTTTCGCCTCCTATGCCACCGGCCCCTGCCTTGCCGGTCCCACCCTCCACGTCGGTTTCCGCTTTGCCGCCTCCAACCACACCACTGCCTCTGTTGTCGACCACTACTCTGTCGGCCCTTTCGGCCGCATTGTCGTTGTTGCTTCGCACTTCACCGTCATTACCGCCGGACCCGTTCATTCTGACGACCATGATTTCTCTGGTAGCCCTCCAGTTGTTGCTCACCGCCGCATCGCCGGTCCCTCCGGACTCTTTCATTCTGCCGGCAGTTGTTCCCTCGGCCATCTTGCCATTTCTGCTTCCTGCCACTCCGCTGGACCAGCCGGCCCCATTGCTTCAGCCGTTTGTCCTTCCGACAACGACGCCACTACACCTCGCCGTCAACGCCAACGCGACACACTACCAGCGCTATTTTGGCGCGAAATCGAGGAGCCAGACGAGTCGATCATCCAACTGGAGTTCGAGCTTGAGGACAAGCTCGATTTAAAGGACGGGTAGAGTGTTATGGACCTCACGTTGTTAGCTTGTAGATTACAAAGGTTTTAGAATACTACGGATGGAGCAACAGTTACTTACTTTTATTAGAGCAATATTAGAAACTTATATACAACAAAGGTACAGTTATCTTCTTTCTCTCAATTGATTGCAGCGTGAACACCTCACAGCCGCTTAGTAGTCAGATAACAAGATAAGTGCATAGTAATAACATATGTTGACTTTGACATATTACATCACCTGTTTATTAAACAATATAAGAGCCCGTTTATTGCTAACATTTTCCCCTTCTTAAACCGGACTAAGAATAAGCCCTAATTTATTCCTCAGTTCCAGGAAATGCTGTCACGGAAGGGGTTTTGCCATCAAATCGGCGATCTGGAAAGTTGTTAAGCAATACTCTACCTGGATAGTCTTCTACTCCACAAGTTCTCGAATGAAATGACATTTCATGTCAATGTGCTTACTTTTTCACTGGATTACAGGGTTCTTGGCCAGGTGAATTGTGGAGGTGTTATCACAGTAGATTGTAAGAGCTTTATGTTCTTTCTTTCCTTCGATCAGAATCTTCACCGGTTTATTAAACCATACACTAGATTTTGTTTGACCATTTGTTGCAGAGCTCCCCACTGAATATGCCCCAATCAAGCATGGCATAGGTACTTTCTTGGTCTCTACTTTGCTGCTATTGAGATATGGCCTGAAGTGAGAACTGTGGCATATCTAGAGTGAACACCTTATTTCTGGTTATTGCAGCACTTGGTATTACCTTTCCGCTTGAGCTTTCTGATATATGACAGACATCCTTTTTAAAACACAATTCATAGCCTTTGCTTAGTAGTTGACCTACACTAAGCAAATTTTGTGCCAAAGAAGGCACATAGTTTACCTCATGAATTTTTCGGGTACCACCAATCTGAGAAGGAATTGTCATTGTTCCCTTGCCTTCAATTGAAATTGTTTTACCATCTCCCAGATGTACAACAGCATTATATGTTTCATCTAGGGTGATAAATGTTGATTTGGTATTGGACATATGACTTGAATACCCACTGTCCACAAACCAAATAGAATTGACTACCGTTGCAACTTGGAAACATGTATAAAACATGTCCTCCCTTTCTTCTTCTTGTATCTCCTTTCCTTTTTCTATGAATTGTGCCTACGTTTTTGAAGTATCCTTTCCTTTTTCTATGAATGGTGCTTGTTTGTTTGAAGTATGTCAACAGTCTTTGGCTGCATGATTTGGAATTCCGAACCGTTTACAGCGAGAGTAGCAATCCTTGGAATCATGTGTGACTTTATCACAAATGATACAATATTTCTGTGCTTTACCTCCAGAAATATATGGAGGTCCTGTTTTAACTTTCTTTTTACTTTTGTTAGTATTTCGAGTTTGACTTTGTGACGCAGTACGAATCTATAGGCGGCGGATAAACCTGCGATCTAACCCTACATGCTATGCAAAGTCCGACGGTACCGTGGGATGATCGCGGGAATCCGGGAATTCTCTTCTCTAAATTCTGCAATGCTTCTTTTCAGCCCATACATGATCTACTTATAATAAAGAGGAGGCTAGGGCATCCAATCATCGACGGCTATGATTGGCCGGAGGTGGGGCCACCCAAAAACATCAAAATAAATGCAAATATAATAAACTAATATATGAAATTGATTCGCAGCGCGAATCCGGACGCATCCGCGGAGTCCGATCGTCGATCCGGGTAAGCCATATATGGAAAGTCGTCAATTGACCCCGAACGGGCCCAAAACTCGTCATCCACTGCAAGTGCTCGTCTATGCTCCGCATCACTTTGCAGTTTCCTGCATGCACAACTGGTTGAACTGGAGCTTTCCACTCTCGTCTGGATTTAAGAGGGATTTTACTTTGTAAAGCCAGTTTCCCTAGTAGCATATCTCGTAATAATCGATTTTCATGCGATTTCAGAGATCCAATAAGTTCAGTTAAGGACCAAATGATAAGATCTTTAGCCTCTTCAATTGCCATTGCAGCTGGGCTGAATTGTGGTGTTAAGCTACTCAATAGCTTTGGCACAATTTTCTTATCCTCTATCTCATCACCATAGCTGCAAATTTGATTCACCAATTTTATCGTTAGTGCAATAAAAGAGTCAATAACCTCACCTTGTTTCATGCACAGAAGTTCATACTCCGTCCATAAGTGTTGTAATTTCATGGCTATCACCTTTGTGCCACCTTTATAGTTCATTTTTAATGTATCTCATGCTTGTTTAGCAGTTTTTGCAGCTATGATTCGTGAAAAAACAGCTTCAGAGACACCTTGGTGGATTAAAGATATTGCTCTGGCATCTTTAATCCAAATTTCTTCAATTTGTTTTTGTAGAGTAATCACAGTTAATGTGCTGGTTTGTGTTTCTACAGGATATTGAAGACCATTGCACACCAATTCTCATAGACCTTGGGAGATAAACACAAACTTCATCTGAATACTCCAATTATCATACTTCTCAAAGATGGGAATCGAGGCATGAGAATAGGTGAACGAAGCAGGGGTTGATGATGTTGCCATAAAATCCAAGGATGATTCTCAGAACCATGAAAGCTCTGACACCAAATGTAGATTACGAAGGTTTTAGAATACTGAGGATGGGGCAACAGTTACTTTTATTAGAGCAATATTAGAAACTTATATACAGCAGAGGTACAGTTATCTTCTTTCTCTCAACTGATTGCAGCGTGAACACCTCACAGCCGCTTAGTAGTCAGATAACAAGATAAGTGCATAGTCATAAGATATGTTGACTTTGACGTATCACATCACCGGTTTATTAAACTATATAAGAGCCGGTTTATTGCTAACATGGTTCTCTAGTATTAGGAGTTTTATTGTATTAAGGGTATTATGAGTTTTATTATTGGTTCTCCACTTCAAACAACCTGCTTGGATTCTAGGTATCGCATCTTTATCAATCCCTCCATTTTTTTGAACTATCGATCCAAAATATTTAAAGCACTCACTGTGGTAAATATCATGATCACCCAACTTAAATCATCAGTCCTTCTTGCACTGCTAAATTTTAGTGGTTTAACTGAAAGAAAAAAATGAATGGCAACATATTTTTGTACTATGTATAATTTGCATTGCAAACAATCACGAGACAAACTCTTCTTTCATTTGCATGTTTGAATAGTTGATTTGTGAATTATATGAGTTTATTTTTAAATTAGATCTCTCAACTGAGTTTTGATTTGTGACAGGAAACTTTTTCTCAAAAGTAGAAGTAAAATTACAAGAATAGCCTTTATATAGCAATAGAAATTGATTAATCAACAGTATTTTAGAATAACTTTGTTTAGTATAATTCTATATTTCTATTGAATTACTTTCTTTCACTGCTGCACTATAAGCTTAATCTCGATGCAGAAGTTAGTCAAGTTAGTTTTATTGTTTGAATAGGATGCAAACTAAATTTTTTCATTTAATATGTCCTCCAAAAGCTTCAGTAGTTGTAGCAAATGTATTTATGTTTCTGCTTGTCAAAGACAATATGTAAAGGCTCATTATTAAAGACTCATTTAATCTCTTAGCTAGGTAGTTTAGTCCCACATCTTGAATGGGACTTTCTCTCCTCATCCTCTTTCTATATAATTGTACACATACATGTATGTAATGGATTGAGTAATTTTTTCATGGAATATATTTGGATTTTTCTCCATCAAGTGTTTTTCTACATGGTATCAGAGTCAATCGGTCTTCTGTTTTTTCGCTTCAAGATCCCATCGTGGCTTGCGTTTCTCTGACCGCATTTTGAGCGGGTTTTGCGAACTGATCCACAGTTGGGCGGTTCATTTTTCCTGACCGCAGTTATTTTTTTCTTTTGGCTGGGTTTCTTCCCCCTCCTCTGCCTTTTATAACATTTTCCCGAACTTTTGTGGGTCCGACCTTTCTGCCCCCCCCTGTAGTACTGTTCGTTGGCCCGTGACCTGCGCCTTCTCCCCGCTTGCGCCACCTGCGCCTTCTCCCCGCTCGCGCCACCTGCGCCTTCTCCCCGCTCGCGCCACCTGTGTGGTTTTGCTCTCTCATCCAGCTCGTGCGACCTGCGCCTTCTTCCCGCAGTTGTCCTGCCTCCTCCAGGTCGCTGCCATTCTTCTCCAGGCCGATATTCTTCAGTTCGTCGGGACGGTGGTGCTAGCCGCTACCATTCTTCTCTAGGCTGCCATCTGTTTTCCTTTCTACCTGGTTCTGCTACTATCCGTTGTCTGCCTTCTTCCCGCAGGTGTCCTAGTCGCTGGTCTTGCCTCTATTGAACGCAACTTCTTCAGAACCACAGCTTTTCCCAGGCTGCTGCTCTCCAAGTTTTTTCCTAGTTGTGTGATTATGCCCACTTGTTGTTGCTTCTTGCTACAAGATCTTGCCGCTTCTCTTCTCTTACTGCAAAACTTCTTGTCGCGCCACCTCCTGTTATTGCTCCCAGCCCGCCACTGAGTGCTGATCGCCTGGCCGCTATGCAGAATATGCCGTTGTGCAGGTTGTAGGCCGCCGCTTCTTCTCAGGTCGCAGCCCCTACTCAGGCCGCTATTCTACTCGGTCGTCGCTGCTACTCTCCAGGTCGCCGTCAATTCTCCTTGCCGCAAGTCGTTCAATCTTGTCGCAGCCGCTCCGTCTGTCACTGTTGCTTAGCCGCTGATGTTGTCTGCCTTGCCGCCAAGTGTTATTGCTTGTCGCTGCTTGGCGCTTGCCGCTATTTTTGCTGGTTGCCTGCATGTTGTTACTGTTATGCTTGTCTAGCCGTTGCTGCCAGCCTCTAGAGTCTCTTCTGTCGGTATTCCTCCAGCTCCTTGTTATTGCCGCGGCGTTTAGTTGCTTTTGTGTACTGTGTTACTTGCTGTGGCCAGTTCTGTCTTGCTCCAAGCTACCCCTCTACCCATGGCTGCACAGTTTACTCCAAACAACATTCAAAATGACATTGATTTCTTCCGTCTACAAATCCAGCAACTTCAAGGGATGATCAACCGTTCCCCGAGCTCTGTTGTGTCTATTCCTGACAGCGAGATCTCTAGTCTAGCCCGTTGTTCATCCTATTATGGACTCCGGAGCAACACACCACATTACCCCGACCAAACCTTCACACTACTTGGCATCATTGCATACAAAGTTCATCACGGTTGCTAATGGGGACACCACTCCTGTCTCTGGATTTGCCGATGTCCACCTTACTCTCTCCATCACTCTTCGCTATGTGATTCATGTTTCGAGCTCTCCTTTTAAACTCATCTCTATTAGTCATCTCATTCAAGACTTTGATTGTTCTGTAACATTCTCTTTCACCTCCTGTGTTGTGCAGGATCGCAAGACACAAAATATAATTGGTAAAGAGCATCTGTCGAACGGGCACTACATCCTAGACACCTCTCTCACAACTCTCTCTAGTTTTCTCCATTACTCTGTTGAGTGGCATCGACATCTTGGACATGCTCCTCTACGCATCCTCCAGAAATTCCTCCCAGATTTGTCTCTTCATGACTTCACATGCGAGTCTTGTATCTACGACAAACATCATCGCTCCACCTTTTCTCCTCAAGATACTCGGTACGCTGCTCTCTTGGCTCTAATTCACTCTGATATTTGGGGACCCTACAAAACAGCCAGTATTTTTGGCTACCGTTATTTTGTTATTTTTATAGATGATTACTCTCGCATGATATGATTATATTTCTTTCACAATCGCTCTGAACTCGCTCGTGTTTTTTGTGCCTTTATTGTTGAGTCTCGCAATCAATTCTCTACTATCATTAAAACTAATCTAACTGACAATACCCGTGAATATACAAGTCATGTGCTTACTGACTTAAGTACGGAGTTCGAGATCATCCATTAGGCCTCCTGTGCGTATACCCCCAACAAAGCGGTATTGACGAACTAAAGAATCATCACCTCCTTGAAGTCACTCGTTCCCTTATGTTCCAAATGAATGTTCTCACATGTTATTGGAATTTCGCAGTATCTAATGCCAGCTATTTTATTAATCGCATGTCATTCTTCATTCTCACCTTTGCGGCCACCTTCAACCTTCTATTTCCCACCAAAATCCCTTTTTCGATCACGCCTCGTGTATTCGGCTGCGTGTGATATATTCATACTCTTGGTCCGTCCAATGACAAGCTTGCTCCATGTGTCATGAAGTATATGTTCGTTGGTTACTCACGCACTCAAAAATCTATGTCTGCTTCTCCCACAGATAGCAAGGTTGTTACTTCTATTGATGTCACTTTTCTTGAAGACCACCTCTATCATTCTCTCCCAACTGATTCTCCAATTCCCCCACTACTTCCGCGGCATGTTGTTCATGTTACTTCTAACCTTCAACCTCTCCTTCACACGCCAATCCCACCAAAACCACCTCTGATTCATGTGTATACTCGTCGCCCCCCTTCGTCTACTGCTCTACGGGAGGTGCCCTCCACTACTAATATTTTGCAGCCTGCAGATCAGACAACCGTCTCTACTGCTCACCCGATGGTGGATTATGTCTCCTTACACCGCCTCTCCCCGGACCTCAGAACATTTGCCCTTTCCTTATCCTCTATTACCATCCTTACCTCTGTGCAGGAGGCTCTCCAACATTCGGGGTGGCGGGCGGTCATGGACAAGTAAATATCTGCTCTTTGGGCAAATTACACTTGGGATCTTCTTCCTCTTCCCCATGGACAGACCTACGTGAGTTGTAAGTGGGAGTTTTCCATCAAACATGGTCCAAATGGGATGGTTCAACGTCTGAAGGTTCGCCTTGTGGCTAGTGATTTTACTCAATAGCACGGTCTAGATTTTGATGGGACTTTTTCTCCAGTCGCCAAACTCAATATTGTTCGTGTGTTGATCTCCCTCTATGTTCATCGACACTGGACGTTGCATCAATTGGATGTCAAAAATATTTTTCTCAAAGGCAATTTGCAGGTCGTCTATATGCAACAACCTCCCAGGTTTGAGACTACGGGAGAGTCTCTTGTATGTCGTCTGAAAAAATCTCTTTGTGGGTTCAAACAGTCTCCTCGAGCATGGTTTGACAAGTTCAGTCAGACTGTTCGGGTTGTTAGTTTCATTCGAAGTTCCGCCGACTTCTCTTTATTCACCCGTCATCGTCCAACATGCACAGTAATTCTCTTGGTGTATGTTAATGATATTTTGATTACGGGAGACGATCTCGCGGGAATACGCATGATCAAACAACATCTGGCTTCTACGTTTCAGACTAAGGATCTGGGAAATCTTCGATATTTCCTTGGTCTTGAGGTGATTCAGCGTCCTAATGGTCTTGTTTTATCTCAACGAAAGTACTTTCTTGATCTGCCGCATGATATTGGCTACTCTGGATGCAAGCCAGCTGACACTCCCATGGATGTCAATCACAAGCTTTGCGCACATGCTTCAGACTCTGATTCTCCTCTTCCAAACCCAGAATTTTATCGTCGTCTTGTGGGAAAGCTAATATACCTCACTGTCACGAGACCTAATATATCTTTTGTTATTGGAGTGGTCGGTCGATTCATGCATAAACCACATGTCTCTCACCTCCAGGAAGTAAAGTGTATCTTTCAATAATTGAAGACCGCTCCTGGACAAGGACTTGTATACAAGCCTTCTTCGTCTCTCTTATCTCTTATTGCGTGCTATGACGCTGATTATGTTGGTTCATTGGATGAACGTCATTCCACAAGTGGATATTGCACTTACTTTGGAGGACATCTCATCACCTGGCGCAGCAAGAAGCAGTTTGAGGTGACTCTCTCATCTGCTAAAATCGGGTATCGTTCAATGACAGTCGTTGTATCTGAGCTTACATGACTTGAAGGTCTCCTGAGTGATTTAGGAGTCAAACTCTTCTCACCAGACACTCTATTTTGTGACAATCAAGCGGCTATACACATTGTCAAGAATCTTGTTTTCCATGAACAAACCAAACACATTGAAGTTCATTGTCACTTTATCCAAGAAAAAGTTCAATTGAAGAAGCTAAAATTAATGCATATTCCTGCTGCTAGACAAGTTGCTGGCATCCTCACCAAGGCCTTACCACGGCTACTGTACTATCAATTCTTGTCCAAGCTTGGTGCCTACGATTTGTATGCTCCAGCTCGCGTGAGAGTGTTGAAGGAATATGAAAAGGCCCATTATTAAAGACCTATTTAGTCTCTTAGCTAGATAGTTTAGTCTCACATCTTGAATGAGACTTTCTCTCATCCTCTTTCTATATAATTGTACACATACATTATGTATTGGATTGAGTTTTTTTTTTTCATGGAATATATTTGAAAAGGCCTTACCACGGCCACTGTACTATCAATTCTTGTCCAAGCTTGGTGTCTACGATTTGTATGCTCCAGCTTGCGTGAGAGTGTTGAAGGAATATGAAAAGGCCCATTATTAAAGACCTATTTAGTCTCTTAGCTAGGTAGTTTAGTCTCACATCTTGAATGAGACTTTCTCCATCCTCTTTCTATATAATTGTGCACATACATTATGTATTGGATTGAGTATTTTTTTTTCATGGAATATATTTGGATTTTTCACCATCAAGTCTTTTTCTACACTGCTTTATATCTCCAATTGAGTTCGGGTAACCGGTAAATATGATGAAAGCTGGTTTCTTCTCTTTTGTGTATCTATTTATCATATTATTTGTATAAAATTGGTAGTATTTATTTTAAATTTGTGTTTGCTTTTTACTTGGTGTCTGAGTAATATCACCCTAGCTTCCACGGAAAATTAGAGTTCCAACACTTAGGATTTGGACACTGGCAGAAGATTCCATAACTAGCATGAGGACACAAATTGTTTATATTCCTTAAAGTGTAGAAGTATCAAAATGACTCTACACAAAAAGGTAATGCGTGTGTAAGCAATGACCATAAGAAAGGACTAAATTAAGACAATCTCACCAGGAAAACAGAGAAAAGTAGAGCACAATGTAGTGTAGAATATTTGGTTATGTATTTCCATATCATAACCTTTAAAAAGTTTATCTTGAAATGTACTGGTAAAGCCATCAAACCTACAAAAAAATGTGCATCATAAGTTTTATGGATAGTGCAAATGAAGGAATGAAAAAAGTGGAATTTAATAAAATAGTCATCTTTCCCTAGGACAAAACGCAAGGATGTTGCACAAAGATGGCAAAAAAATAGATGATTAGATAGACTGTCGTTATAAATACCAATTGACTACTATAATGTGGTTACTCTCAGAGAAGCAACCGTTATGGGCTCGTATTGGGAGAGATCTCAAGCCACAAAAAGGTAAAAAGAGAACATACAAGTGCTGAGACAGTAGAGCACTATTCCCTTTTAATGTCTATATCTTATTTTATTGTTCTAAGATTTAAAATTATCTTATTTTTGTTCTAGCTATAATTTTTGTAATAAACTTATATAAGTATGGACTGGTGGGTAATTTTGGCAGAGGAGGGATATAAACCCTTGTATTAGTGAATGAAGTTTTTGAACCCTAAGTTCCATTCCACCTTGCACTTCTCTCCCCTCTCCTCACATCAGTCATGTCGAGTGTCACCCCGAGCAACAATTTGTGGTTGTCATCCGAACTCTGGCATCACCCTCCCTCAACATCTCTCACTACACGCAGTGCTCCCCTCCATGATCGGTCCATCCAAACACACTTGAAGAAGAGAAGGTGTGATCTCCTCTACGACCCCATCCTCGGGGATCAGCTCGCGTAACGGTCTCCAAGAGTACCTAACAACTTGGTATTAGAGACACCTTGACCCGCCACCCTTGAATATCGCCTAGCACCACGAACCCTATATATGGGTGACTGAATGACCACATTGGGCAACCCCATGACCGCACGCCACTTCTATGAATCCCCTTGCGATCTGATTGGAGCAGAGAACATTATCGTGTCACAAATTCCTCCATGAGATGATGTTCGGCCACACCGACATCACCACCTCCACCCCTGCCAAATTTTCGTAAACATCAAGTTGAAAACATCGTTGCCTTCACAGTGCTCCCCCACTGAGTTGAGAGCCTAGCCATGCAGTAGCCCAATTTATCGGTTTCGCAGACTACTGGGAGATAAAGGATCCTCTTTGCGATGTCTGAAAGCCAACAAAGGAAGAGGATAGGAAGTCAAAATGTCGTGCCACATCAAGCTCGATTTTTCGATCTACGACAGGAAGGATGGTCATTTAGCATGGCTCATGCGCTGTAAGCAATAGTTCATGGCTCAACGCATTCCATCAATTGAATGGATTGGAGTGGTGTCGTACCATCTTAAGGATGCATCCTATTTGTTTGTTGCAAATCTCAATAGGATTCATGATTGTGGCAATAAGGATGGTGGATTTGAGGGGATCTCAGTCTAAGAGGGAAGAATCTCTGAGGTGGATGGAGGTGGGGATGATGTAAGTCAAGATACTAAGGAGCTTTATTGTGGTTGCCTAAGCAAGGAGCTTGAGAAAGAGCTTTGAAATCCCTATTAGAGCAGGAGAATTCAAGATGAGAGAATAAAAGAGAGAAGTTCTTGCATCCCCATCCCATTACCCAAGAGTTATTTACCAAGGGTTCTTTAAATAGCCTTAAACTGGCACCTTGTAATAAGCCCCTCATATTCCGGCTGATTGAAAATATGCAAAAGACTCCAAACAAAATAGCAAACTAATATTAACAACATCTAAAAGACGACTAATAATAAAAAGACAAAGATATCATAACTAGGCTTATTAAAAGTTAGCGCATAATGAAACTAACACATAACAATGTGATTCAACCAATTAGAGTAGGAGAGACCAAATATAACAGGATGATTCAAACGACACTGCAACTTGTGTTTTGGACCTTCACTCGAATTAACCCTTAAGAGAGTTAATCTCTCTCAAGCAGGCCGACACTGCCAATACATACCTGGAGAAGTTTCAAAATCTCTTGCCACGTGTCACCTCCATCTTGTCTGAACAATATGTTCTCATTTTCACAGTAGGTGGCAAGAGCAACTTCGCATTCATGTGAAATGTGAAAAGCCCGTTGACTTGAGCATCTCTATAAGCGTGAGAAGGATGTGCAAAAGGAGGCTGAACATGGACTGTCACATTGACGGGAGGGCGGTCGCATGGTAAGGGAGGAACGGGTCCTTCTTAATCCTTGATCCCTTCACCAGGCCCGATCAAGGAATCAGATATTATCCACACCATTCGTTAAAAGACTATCGCGAGAGGAAATGGTAGAGCGACGAACTAAAGGATCATGCTTCAACTACGACGAGTAGTATGTCGCAGGTCACCAATGCAAGAGATTTTTTGGTTGAAGGTAGATGATCTATCTGATGAGGATCAAAAAACGAAAGAGTCAATAGACCTTAAAATTTCCCTATGTACCTTACTAAATCGCATCATGGCCTCACTAGGTAAATGACCTGGTGGATTCTAGAAGCACTAACAACTTAATCTTCATTGTGGAAAAAAGTTGGGCATCCATCATACGACACCATAACATGTGGGTAACCGTCACGAACGGGGGAATCTAAACATACTAGGAGTCTGCTAAGGGGTGTAAGTGCGAGTCGGAAGGATTCCTTACTGACTTCTATATCCTTCCACTCCAAGGAATCGATGTGATTTTGGGAGTCAAGTGGTTGAGTACTCCCGGACCCATTATATGAATTTCAAACTACTAAAGGTGAAGATTGCATGGAGCAGAAAGGAAGATGTGTTGGAGCGCCCAATCGGAATCCACGAATCACCTCCATGCCATGGCACATGCGGGGAAAATAAAAGAATGATTGAAGCAACAATTAGAGGAGTTGGTGATGTGATGGAGCTGACAAAATTACCACTACCTCGTCGTTTAGATCATCATATTTGTTTGCTCCCAGAGACATCGATCGTAGTGGTACGTCTCTACCATTAACCGTACCTTTAGAAGGACGAGATCGAGAGGTAGTGTGCAGAAATAGTAGTGGTACGTCTCTATCATTAGGATGAATCAATTTCATTTTTCTTCTCCAGTGCTCCTCGTGTGGAAGAGGGATGATACATGGAGGTTCTACTTCGGCTACAGTGAGTTCAACCCAAAGATTGTGAAGGATACGTCATAAACAGTTTGAATTTTTGGTTATGTCACTCAATCTCACCATCCATGTATTAATGAATGAAGTATTTGCATTCATTTGAGTAAATTTATGCATGTTTTCTTTAGCTATACTCTTGTGTAATGCAAGTCTTGGAAGGAATAACTAAATCACATTCGCATTACCTTGTAATTGACTTACAAAAATCAATCGCCTTCTTTAGAGATACGCAAGTGACATACTTAGGTCATGCGATCCACGAGCAGGGACCGTGAACCCAGAGAAGATCCATGCAATGATTGAATGAACCAAGTTGTGAATACCAAGGTAGTTACGAGAATTCCTCGACATGACGAGATACTATTGACATTTATTTAAGTTTATGGGGAAAATAAATGCAAACATTTTGCTATTTCAACGCTTATTATAGGCTTCGCAATAGCAACAAAACGAGATCAATGATTCTTCAAACCTTAACTAAATAGGAGAAGTCATACAACAAAGTGTGCCGTGAGGACTGGACGATGGAGATATACCTCATCTACTACAAGGAAAGAGTGCACCTCGAACCCTCTGAAATGATCTTGCAAATTCTAGAAGAGGTGTATGGTAGGACACACGAGGGCATGCATAAAATGCTTAACCGGATCAAAGGTGAATTAAATTGGAAGGGGTAAAAGAAGATGTTATGGGCTAAATCCATAGCTCATTAATATCTCGTCAGAGGTAGTGTTGGTGGAGGTACAAGGGAGCTCTCCTCAGCCTACGGAGGATGTGAGGATGGAGCCGAGTTCAACCAAAGGGAGGAGGAAGAGGGGAGTCTTGCTCAACCCAAACCCTAACTTGGAGAGGAGAGGAGGGAAACTAAGAGAGACTAAAGGATTAATTCATTTATTACCACATTCATGATTTGAGGGGTCAATAAATAGAATTGCATGACTCCGACAAACTACCAAAAGACCCAACATGAAATTTAAGTCCCGACATTCATAATAACTCTAAAGAAAGAAACATAATAATAATGACACCAACATAACACCTAATAACACATTCATAAAATTAATAAATAACGACTATCGTGGGACAATAACATCTCCCCTTCCTTCAACTTGAGCTTATCCATATGCTCATAAAAAGGTAAAGAAACTTCTGAGATGGTTTATATGGCTCGTTGATTTCTCGCCAGAGCAGATTTTTGTATCACGTCGCCGGAGCTGAGACGCCATCAGGAGGGGAACCTTTGTTGTGCTCGAGGATGTCGTGAATAATGGAGATAGTGTCAAGGACTCGATGCTTGGGTATAGGATGCACCAATGCACTAAGATGGGCAGGTCGAGAGTGTCTGTGGAATGGTGACCACAAAGATCTAAAGTGAAAGTGCTTGCGAGGAAGAGAATACCAGGAGTAATGTTTGGATTCGAATCAAGGGTGTCTGATGGTTGCAGAATGTAGGAGACTGGTGAGCCGACGGAATAGGATACGATGAAAGGAAGTGGTGGAAAAAGCTAAGTAACAAATACCATAAGTAATGGATGGAGAAAGACCGACAGAATAGGTGGCACAGAGCTCAGATCAGGTGGAATATGTGGTTGGCGAGGAGGGTGCGGGATGAAGACCACCGAGAATGATGGTGCGTCAAGGGTGGTGATGGGTAAAATTAGAGCTTTGGAAAGCTTTTGGGAAATTTATCCAAACCTATATTTGACGAAGGCAAGTATACCTTATCGCATATAGTATAGGATATTTTTAGAAAATATCAAGGTCGTATTTTTCCACGGATCGCGTTGATTATTCTTACTTGTGAGAAACGAGCTATTATTTTATCATAAAGAGACATTGATTTTGATTATTAATTTTAAAGGATCTATAGTGATTTAATAATTAGGGTTTTGAAAACGATGAAAAAGATAGCGTCCGATATCGAATTACCTTGAGACAAAAATAGTTTTTAAGAAGTAAAATTCTAATTTTCCATTTAATTAAAATGGCATGGTCGTGGAGGTTCCATAAGTATGAACACACTTCTCTCGAGGAATACGCCCACCTGAGATTACGAAAATTCGACCGAACTCTCGTTCTACAATCGAAGCTCCTAATATTCGCTTTATATTGTGAACCCCTCTATTGGTTTTTTATTCCAATTAGGGAGACTTACGTCATCCTCTCTCGAGAGTAGCGCGTAGTTCTCTTTACCCGCAAGCGATCGATCCGTACGCACGAGCCTCTCGGCTAACTAGTGTACAGAAACGGAAATGAAAACCATAAATCGATTGTATGGTTCCACCCAACGCTTATCTAGGGTAAATTTTAAGCTTGATAATTGAATTGAAAAAGAGATTTTTTAATTTAGAAAACAATTAATTTGTCCCAATGCTCTTAGTGCTAAAAGAGACTAGTCACTCATCGGAATGGGGACGGCATTAGAAAATAGGGTGTTCATGATAATATATAGGTGATTACAGGTGCGTTTAGCCGATTTTAAGAAGTACAAAAAAGAAAGTAAAAAATTAAGAAATAAAGCTTGTTAGCACACACACCCACTCTACGATAATAAAAGAATGCAAAAAAAAAAAGAAATAAGAAAACTCTAAAAACAAAAACACTCTACGATAATTAAAACTAAGTTAAAAGAAATGAAAATGTTATCTCATACACACACACACACTCTACAAAAATGTTAGAGTTAGAAGTATTTATATTATTGAGTTTAATCCCACACCGCCTATCGGTGTTAGGTGGCTTGTTGTATCTCCTATATTATGCCCCTTTGTGGAAGAATAAAATCGCACTTTTCATTTCTCTCTACATGGTATCTACATGGTATCAGAGGATCGATCTGAAGCCTAAAATAATTTTCCCGATTCCGCTTCCGCCACTGTTCCCCCTCCCCCCCCCCCCGACCCATGCTTCCATTTCTATGCCCTGTTAGGGATCATGCCCGCCGCTCCTGTCGACAAAGTCGATAGCTGATCCCGTCGACAGGAGCGGCTCTGATTCCGCCACTGCTGTCGTGCGTCATCGCCGTATGTTGCTTCCGCCGCTGCTGCTTCCGCCGCTGCTGCCGTTGCGCTGCTCGTCTGCTTCCAGCTTCTCCCGTCGGGCTCTCTTCTTCTCTTCTACTTCTTCTCTTGTTGCACCTGGCGCAGCTCTTGTCAGCGCCGGATCCTGCTGATCCTGTCGGCTCTTTCCTCTCCTCAAGTCGGCAGGTGGTGTTGCACCGTCCTCTACTTCTCCTCTAATATCAGCATGGAGGTCCTCCTCTTCTCCTCCCCTCTTTTTCGCTGCCAGGAGACTCATCGATGGAGAAAGGGTCTAGGCCGGCTTCTTCTCCGGCCCGGATGGTTCTCTGCGCTGCTCCTCTGCACTACTCCTCTGCTGCTGCCGTGTTGCTTCTCTGCACTGCTCATTGCCGGCTGCGACAACTCTGGCTTGTCGCCTCCTCTTCCGACTTGGTGGATCCATGTTGTTGTTGCGCATGAGCCTCTTCTTCTACCCGGTCTAGCTTGTCCATAGTTGTTTTTTTAAGTTGCTTGTGGTTGTTGTTGTTTGTGTCTCTTTTCGATTTCAACCTTCCTCCACGTGATCTGGGTTCATGTACCCGACGAGGGTCCCACACGTGCATGTGGTCTACGTGAGAGGGAGTGTACGTCACGGCCTCCAAGCATAATCTATGCCTTCTTGCATGTATTCCACGTGGGGAGGGAGTGTTTGTGATAACGGCGACTCAGATGCCTCTTTCCCGACTCTTGCCTTAGTCACACATGGCCCCCAGGTTAATTTCATCTGTTGTCTGTGTCTCCCCGTTTCTTTTCTTCGCTTTGTGGTAGGAGTGGTTTGACATTTTTGGTTGACCTTGTTTCAGTTCTGGGTGTATCCAGCGTGATCATGGTCGGTTTGTGGACCAACAACGTGCGGCCTTTGCCCGGTTGTAGTATCCCCGGTGACACGCGGTTGGGCCTCGGTGGCTGTTGTTTTGTCGCATGTTGCCAACCTTCTTTTACCTTCCGTTTTATGTTGTGTTCAAGTTGTAGGTTTCCCCTCCAGCTTGAGGGAGAGTGTTAGAGTTAATAGTATTTATATTATTGAGTTTAATCTCACACCGTCTATCGGTGTTGGGTGTCTTGTTGTATCTCCTATATTATGCCCCTTTGTGGAAGAATAAAATTGCACCTTTCATTTCTCTCTACAAAAAATAAAAACTAGATTAAAAGAAAGAGAAAAATCTAAACTCATACACACACACTCTACTTTGAAATGAAAAACTAAGTTACAAAAAATTATAAAAATCTAAACTCATGCACACACACTCTCTACTTTAAAATGAAAAACTAAGTTACAAAAAATTATAAAAATCTAAACACATACACACACACACTCTACAAAAAGAGATCTAAATTAAAAGGAGAAATATTACTCACACACACTCATGGGCAAAAAGCTCGGGCCCAGAAAGCCCGGCCCGGGCCAAAGCCAGGCTTGGGGCCCTTACCGGGCCCCCATTATTGCCGGTTGCCCAGCCCGGCCCGGGCAAAGCCCGGGCGCCGGGCTAACTTGAGCCCGGCACCGGGCTAAGGAATTTAATCCCGCCTGATCAGGCGGGAATTTTTAATCACGCCTGATCTGTTTAGGCGGAATTTTTGAATTCAGGCCGGCCCGCCCCGGCCTGAAGGGCCTAACCAGGCTCCCCTTTTGAGAGGGAGCCCGAGCCCGGCCCGGCCCGGTTTAAACTAGGCCCGGACCGAGCCCGGTTGGGAAAAAGACCGGGCCCGACCGAGCTGGGCTAAGCCCGGCCCGATCGGGCTTTTTGCCCATGACTACTCACACAACAAAATAAAGAGAAGAACAAGAAGGAAAGGCTAATTTTATTTTATAGAAAAGGAGGTTACAACTATTTAAGAAAACTTGAAAGAGCCCACACATGAGCTTGAAACAAGCAAAAAGAAGCTCACAAAACCGTCCAAAAAAACTTCTAAAATCTGAACCAAAATCCGAACCAAAATCCTACTCTTCATACTCTTGGAGAGGGTCCTAATTTATAGGGAAAAAAACATAAATTCTAGCAGTTGGAGGATGGAGGGTGGCATGCATGGCAGCTGGAAGTAAATGACATGGCAGCTGGCGCTTAGAGGTTGTTGGGCTGCGGATAGCCAGTAAGCGTGGAGCTTGCTGGCGGATATCGGGCGCATGGAGGCTTGCGGGCGGCAGGCTGCATGGTACTGTTCACGTGGAAATTGCGGAAAAACATGTTGGTGTTTGGTTTCGATCCCGCTCCCATAGAGAGAATGCCAAGAGCCCACTCCACTAGGCCAGCTGCTCTTATCTGCAAATCTCTGAAATATTTTATATTTATAATATTGTAGTACGTATTTATTTAATAATAATAATATATTTTAATTAACTAATATAGTATTAGATTTATTATTATTTATTGTTATTATTATTATTTATTATTATTATTAAATCTTATGCATAAATATATAGATATATACATATATTTTATTACAACAAGACGGTTCAACCCCGGTCGGACCTTGAACCTTGGAACAAATCATAATTTAATTTCTCATAGTTTAAGAGCAAACCATACTAGAGTAAATTAGAGTAGCATTTCATAGTTTAATTTCTAAATAATTTTATTTGGAGAAAAAGATTTAAAACAAATCATTTATTCAATAATTTACATGAAATATTACAAATTTTATTTAGAAATTAAACTAAATTATATACTAAAATGTGTATAATTAACTACTCATCAGGTGGCCAAGTGCGCAACGAGCACGATGTCAAAATACAAAATGGGCGGTGGGGAAATGTTACAATCACACATTCACCCAAGCGAGCGCCCCTCATCGGAACCACAGACGATGGCATATAGAAGCCACCATGATACATTCACGGCGGAATATAAAATTATTAGTAAATATTAATTAATATGTATCAATTAATATTTATAATATTAATGATATTAATTAATTATTATGCATTTGTATTATGCCCTCCCTCATTTATATACGGGGGATAAGGGTTTAGGGACCTTGGAATGATTTATTATTGTATGGACTCTCCCCCCCCCCCCTTCAGATCTCTCCCTCCCCCTTGGAATTCTCCTCTCACAAGAATGTATCTCTTTTATTAATTAATGTAAATGTTCATCATTTGAAACGCTTATTAGCCTTTCTCGTGCGCCCCGTCCTAACAAGTGGATCGATCATCAAGATTCATGTTGGTAACGAGTGGTCCAACTTGCCGATTTTCGGCCGCAATTTTCGTCGCCGGACTTCCACCATGGCTCTCTTCGGCTACCAGTTGGAACACATCCTCTCCGACATGTCCTCATCCGTCCACAAGCGCCTCAATCGGCAAAGCGATATGCTCGCCAACATCCTCGCCATAGTGCATTGTTTCGAAACCAAACTCGATCGGCTCAGTGAACTCTCTCGAATCAATGTAGCGGCATCTCCCTTTAGTTCATTGCCCTTGCCATCGCCGGCAACCCGCTCCTCTGTCATCACCAGCAAACTCGAACGATGTGGCATGTTCGGTCGCCACGCCTCGGGACAGCCTCCTCTCACTCTGTTAGTTGCAGCATCGGTCATTCAACCCACGACCACACCTTCCATCCAGTTGCCACCATTGAAGACGATGCCCCTGCCCCACAATCTGATCCTCGTCGAGCACCTGCACCTACTGTCGCACCATCTGCGCCCTTTCAAGCCCGCTCTTGTTGTCGAGCAATTTGCATTGGGATCCTCTGCTCACATGATTGCAGTGCATGGCCACCCACGATTGTTGCAAGTCCCCTCGACCACCCTAATGTTGCCCACAGTGAAGACAATGCAAAACACCACTTCTCAAGGGCCCTCGGCGCCCTGCTCCCATGTCCTCTTTTTGCCCGCCCATGGCGTGGCTTTTTCCACGCCCTATTTCTAAAGTCTCACCCACACCTTTTCTAATTGCCTTGCCACAAGGCACCAACGCCTTTTTGTTTGCCTCCTAGACCCACACATCTTTGCCCCGTACTTCCTCCCTTCTTTCTTTATTTTCTCTCTCCATGTGCACCCCACAGAGGATGCGATTTTTGTTTTCTCCCACCCACATCTATATGGCCTATTTGTGCCTTCATTTATTATCAGGTTGCGCATGCCTCAACCCCCTCCTTTTCCCATCAACATAGTCGAATTTCCCCCTACCTAGCCACCTTTAATTTTTGTTCCTCCATTTTTTGGCACCAAATTTTCGCCCCATCCTCTCAAGTCTCACCCCCTCTAGCTACCTATAAATCTTGTCACCACCCTCTAATTATACACAAACTCCCACCCACCTCCATTTTGGTTGCCTTGGCACATTTTACCTCCGCCTTTCTGCCACTGCAACTGCCGTCTCTCAAACACGAGTTCTATGTCACCCCAATTTTTAAAGATCCTGACAAATATTGGAGCTTCGACCTTGGTGGCAAGGTCGATTTTCAAGGGCGGTATAGTGTTACGGTTACACATTCATCCAAGCAGACCCCCCTCATCCAAACCACAGACACTCACATATAAAAGCCACCATGATACAGTCATGGCGGAATATAATATTATTAGTAAATATTAATTTTTTAATTAATGTGTATTAATTAATATTTACAATATTAGTGATATTATTTAATTATTATGTATTTGTATTATACACCCCCCATCTATATAAGGGGGAGAGGCATAAGGTTTTAGGGGCCTTGGGATGATTTAGTGTTTGGACTCCCCCCCCCCCACACACACACACTCTCCCCCCCCCCTCACACACACTCTCTCTAGATCTCTCTCTCCCAATTGGAATTCTCCTCTCTCTCTCAAGAATGTATCTCCTTTATTAATTAAATGTTCATTGTTTGAGTCGCTTATTAGCCTCTCTTGCGCACCTTGTCCTAACAAAATTCATGTTAGTAACAGGAAACTTGTGCAACTTGAAAACCTTGGACTTTGGCAATAAGGATAGTAAAAACTATTTGTGAAGTTGCGTAAGTCTATATGAGCCTATTCTACTGACGTCAAGTCCTTGATGAAATGTTGTCGGGCCATCTCATATGATGTCATGGTGTGTTGGCTAGCAATAAAAGCTAGTAGATGTATTGTTTAGATTTATTTATAATAATTAATTAATATTAAATTGATCAATAGATAACACCAATTCGAGTAATTAATCAATTAGTTAAGTGAATGAATTAGGTAATGTTGCATTGATGGCATGGGGCTAGGCAAGGAGGGAACAATAGCGTGCGGCTAGATGGAAGAAGGCACGAGAGTCTTGGAGAGGGATTGATTTGGAAAGGAAAATACAGAACTATTACCCCTTTGAGTTATGAGAATGGGTGGGGCTGAAGTGGAAGCAGGTGCAAGCACAGGCACTGCTCGACACCAGTAGAAGTCAGTCCATGCGTCACTAAAGAAGTCGAGCCAACGAGAGCTGGAGGGCGATCGACAGATTTTGCGTCGGAAGGAGCTTGGTTGCCTGTGAGAAGGATTGGTTTATCTATTGGGACCGATCCAATCACAGGAGATTTGATTGGCGTGATCAGGCGTCGGCACATAGGTCGTTGCTTGCTGGTATGTCCAGAACTAGCGCGTCAAGTTTGTGCCAACTAAGGTGAAGCGCGGGGAGCTCGCGTGGTTCATCCCTCAAGTTCAAAGAAACCCAACTGAACTGCTGAACTCGATGATGAGCAGAAGAGACAAGGTCAACAGTCGCAGAAGGGAATAACTTTGATACCAAACTAATATCAAGTTGTTATAGGCTAACTCATGGCTCATCAATATCTTGTTGGATGTGAAGATACAAGTGAGTCGTGCTCAACCTATGGAAAATACGAGGAGGGAGCAGCTCAATCTAAGGGAGAAGGAGGACGATGGGAGCTTTGCTCAATCCTAATCCTAACTTGGAGAGGTGAATATGAGATTTCCTAAGAGAGATAAAATGGTTAATTCATTGCTTATCTCATTCATGACTCAAGGGACCTATACATAGAATTACATGACTCTACTAATTACCAAAAGATCTGACATGAAATAGAAAACCCAATATGAAATAATAACTCTAAAGAACGACACCTAATAATATAATGACACCAACATCACGCCCACTAATACAATTCATAAAACTAACAAATAACAACTATTGTGGACCCATAAATTCTAAATTTTAAACCATAAACCCTAAAGCATAAACCCTAGCCTCAAAAAAATTCATTGATGAGGGCATCACTTGCCAATGAAATAAGGTTGAACATCTACAACCGGTCAGATTGCTTCAAGCCCTATCAATTCCCTTGCGGATGTGGGCCAACATTTTCATGGATTTTGTGAGTGGATTATCCCTCCCCAAGGGGAACTTTGTTCTCTTTGTGATGGTGGATCGATTTCCAAAAGGGGCTCCTTGTATTCCCCTACATCCATATATTCCCTTGCGGATGTGGGCCAATATTTTCATAGATTTTGTGAATGGATTATCCCTCCCCAAGGGGAACTTTGTTCTCTTTATGATGGTGGATCGATTTTCAAATGGGGCTCCTTGTATTCCCCTTGCACATCTATATATCACTGGCGTCATGGCCCAAACCTTCTTCGATTGTATCTTATATCATCATGGTCTACCAGAAAATATCATCTTAGATCACAACAAGGTTTTCACAAGACGTTTTTTTGGTAAGAGCTCTTCAGGCTTATCGGCTCCAAACGTACTATCTCATCTGCTATTATCCAAAAACTGATGCCACACGGCAATGGCCAATTGCACCGAGGAAACGTACTTAAGGTGTGTTCAGGGGAACGACCCAAGGAGGCAAGGAGTGGGTTTTGTGGCTAACATGGGTGGAGTATTGCAATAATACATCATACCGAAGTTCTCCACAAACCACCTCAATCAAGAGTATGTTTGGGAGGGATCTTACAGGCCTAATATCCAATGAAGGTGAGACGGCGTCACATGTTGAGGTGGATCAAGCTCATTTAGATCGTAATGAAGTCTTGTAGATCGCTCGAACCCGCCTAAAGCAATTATAAATATGTATGGAGAATGCTTGCAATAGCAGTAGATAATTGGGTATGGCTCAAACTCTGCACATACCATCAAAGGTTGGTAGTTCACCGCACAAATAAAAAGTTAGACCCAAGCTCTATGGGTCTTTCTAAATTAAGAAGATAATTGGGGAAGTGGCATACCAATTACAACTTCCGACTTAGTCCAAAACTTGCACATGTCATAACTCAAGACATGCATGGGAGAACCGCTGGAGAGCACGCCAACACCGCCTCATATCCTCGATGGGCAAGTCAAACTACAACCTCTCAAAGTGCTTGATCCTCATAGGAAGGGAGGCGTGATTGACGAATGGAGCCGCGGGAGGTGACCTGGGAACCATGTGGGCAAGTACGGAGGGCTATCCTTCATTCCAACTTGAGGACCTGAAAAACGTTTGATGGCACTTTCAGTCTGACAAGCGGGAATTTCTGTAGGGACGAGATGTTAGCACTATTCGGTATTAGTGTCAGTATCTTATTTTATTGTTTTAAGTTTATAACTATCTTTTTCTTGTTCTAGTGTTATAATCTTTGTAATAGACTCGTGAATGCTTGGACCAGTGTGTAATTTTGGTAAGGTGGTATATAAACTCTTGCATTATTGAATGATATTTTTGAACCCTAATTTTTATTCCACCGTGCACCTCTCTGCCCTCTCCCCAAATCAGCCTCCTCAAGCATTGCTCCAAGTACCAGTGCATGGTCATCGTCGAGCCAAGCTTCGCCATAGTCATCCCTCGTTCTCTATCGAAAAGCATAATGCTCTCCTCCTCCATGAATGGTCCTTCCAAACACACCAGCTCTAAGAAGAGAGGGTGTAATCTCCTCTACAGCCACTTCTTCATGGGTCCGTCCACACAAGGGTCTCCGAGAACCCCTGATAGCAACTTCATCGAGATATAGAGAAGGGTAAGTCCAAACAAGTTCCAGAAAAACTTCTGCTCTTCATTCAGTATTCCACTTCTTTTTTGTTCATTGCATTTAATTTAAACACAAACTAAACAAGGAAACCTGGAGTATGCACAGAATCTACAAGATAAAAATTTACAGAACAAAACAAATCTAGAAGGAAAGCAGCAACCAATAGAAAGTTATGAAATTTGAAATGCATTCTTCGCCAAATATAAATATTTAGTGTGAAATACCCAAGATAACCAATCATTAGTGAAACTCCCCGCACAGTACTTTCTCTTCCTTTTTGATACGGGTTGATATCACCTGATGCCTGCATCAAAAACAGTTGATATTAACACATGCTACAAGGCATTTCCCACTAACCATATAAATAACAGAGCTTAATAGCACAAATAGGTTGATTTTTAATTAGAATAACAGTTAAAATGAATACACAAGTTCAGTCAAATTGTTGGATATCTTTTCCAACTCTATTGGAGCCTCTATTAAAGTTGATAAGAGGCCAATAATAGAACGCATTGTCAGATATTTCTTTCAACACAGTTGGGATCTTATAAAAAACTGACAAGAGTTTCTAAATACTAGACCAGCCACACTGAAGGATATCATTATAATTCTGATAGGATCTTTCACTAAAACTGTGTTAGGATCGTGGTGGAGAGTAGAGAATAGAGGAGGAAGAGAGAAATTGGGATTAGGGTTTGAGAGGAAGAGAGGAAAAATACCTGAATAGTTCTTGAAGTCCTCGCCGAACAAAGCCCAATAGGTATTTTTTATACCTCTGGGCCAAGAGGGGGCTGCCCCCCCCCCCCCCAAGTGGGCTAAACCCGCAGATTCAGCCCCAAGCCGCCGAGGTTTAATTTGGAAGGGCTGAACCTCCGGTAGGTTCAACCCTGCCTTGTGCTGTCTTCTTCCGTCGTCGTGCGTATTGTTGACCAGTGAACCGGTTGTTATGCAGGGCCATAACATTCCCTCCTCCCATTAGCAGCCAGCTTGTCCTCAAGATGGAAGTCTAAATAAAGTTCTCAGAACTCGAGCATATCGATCCATGTGTTGTGCGCCGCCGATAAGTTCTTCCATTTGACGAGGATTTCCCGGTGGTACTTAGTACCAAGCTTCTTCCATTTGGTGAGCAGTACCTCCTCCAGGAGCAGTCACAGTTCCCCACTATGGGTTGCTTCTGGCAGGGTAGGGCACACATGTACCATGTCCTCGATTTTCTTTTTCAGCAAGGATACATGGAAGGTGGAGTGAATACGCGAACACTTTGGCAGGCCAAGGTATATGCAACCGGTCTCACTCTCTGGATGATTCTGAAAGGCCCATAATAGTGGGATGTTAACTTCTGGTTCGTCCTTCGAGACACGGTGGTTTGCCTGTAGGGTTGAAGCTTGAGGAAGACCTTATCTTCGACCGTGAATTCCTGTGTTGTCTAGTGTTTATTTGCTTGCACCTTCATTCTATTCTGAGCGGCCAGGAGATTTTCACGCAGAAGGGCAATGGTACGATCCCGATCGCGCAACTCACGATCAACAGCCGGTAGTGTCGTGCCTCCTGGTTCAAATGTCCCCAAGGTCGGGGAGGAGCACCCGTACACAACTTCAAACTAAGTGAGTTTACTTACCGTGTGTTAGGAGGTATTGTAGCAGTATTCTACCCAATGAAGTCAATGGGTCCAGGTGTGGGGTGCGTCCATCACAAACATCGTAAGTACGTGATAACTTGCCAAAAAAAGTTATCTAGTGTTTTATTCTGATTCAATATTTATCATAATGAGAAAAAAATGATTTAAATGAGTAAAGATATAAATAAATTCATATTTATTTTATTTTTGATTAATATGACTAATTTTCTTACGTTTTCTAGTTAGAAATGTCAAAGAATTTGATCCGGAGAAGTAAAACTGGATTTATATTTTAATCTGAGCAGGTTGTTGCAACTTGTTTTAGTTGTTGCAACAAGTCTGAATCCGAATTTTAAAATTTAAAATTCAAATTGCGTCGATTTCAAATCTGAAAATATGGGACCTTGGCTCATTTTTGGCAAGCAATAAATGGACAAAATTATCATCTACAAGAGCTTGAAATTCTACAAATTTTCATTAAAAGAGCAGTTTTGAATAAATAGAAAATGATCTTTTTGAGATCTTTGACAAGAGCAAATTGAGGGGTTGATAAAGAGGATGTTGGCCAGCAATATAAAGGAGGGTGAAGGGAAAATTCAAAAAAGCATTTTTGGATCATCATTATCATAATAATCTTCATCATTCGGAGGAGGAACGGCTAGATAAAAAGAAGAAGGTCGACGACTAAAGAAAAAATCCGGAAAAGAATTCCTACAACATTTTATTTTAATCATCGTGTTTTGTAAAATCATTTTAATTTCGTGTGATTTTTTCTCAAGTATGAACTAAATTTCTAGATCTTGTATGTTGAGAGCACTTTGACTTATTGTGATGTTGTGATTTTAATCTCTTCTTTGTGATTGTTTGAAAAACTATCTTTGTTGGTTTATGTTTTATTTTGTAGAATTTTTGGATTAAGTATTCTTCTTCTAAGTTGCGTGGCGAGATTCGAGAGAGAAGCTACGTTATTTTAGAGCTGAATCCTTTATTTTGCGCGGCGAGATTCGAGAGAGGGATCGTGTAAATCTTTAGCCAAATTCCATTTTTATACTATGCTGCAAGATTCGAGAGAGGCATCATGAAAACAAAAGAACTGAAAACACTAGGCATTTTACCCAATGATCCCAACCTATTTTTCACTTTCTTCTTAACAGCCTAAGTGTTTAACAAATCACTTCAAATGGGACAATCGCCTAAAATATACATCTCCGGAAGGAATCATGAAAACAAAATTATTAAGGTGATATATGAGCAACTGAAATTATCAAAAAATGTGAATGAAGATCAAAAGACTGAGAAAACCACGTACCGGATACAAAATAAATAACGCACAACCCAAGGTCACAAGCATGGCAAAGAAATAATCTTTGCCATTATATTTCTTTTGCATGATGATTGTGCTCCAAACCTAATTAACAACCAGAAAGAGAAAAGAAAAACACGAGTTAAACAAAACTCCTTGTATAAAGAAGATCTATGCTAGACTAAGAAAATATAGTAGTTAAGGGAATTTCTTATAATTGCAACACAAAGATAGATGCTTAGAAAGAAAGACGGCAAAAAATACATTCATTGCCTCTATCTTTGATGAATTCTTAAACCCTAGGGTTCTTAAGAGGAGGAAGAGCATATATAAATTTTTCATATTGGACCCTTGCAGCATTTTCATTTTGTCTACTAATTATTCTTAGTATAAATTAAGATAATTACACTTATTAAAGAATATAAAGTTGCATGCCTTCCCCTTTCTAACTGATAGTATACCATTAAGAATTACATCTCTCCTAAAGGACAATGTGTCATTGAAAAATAATCAAGCAGCATTGCAATAAAAAGAAAACAAAAAATAAGTCGAAACCCCATCAGTGCTGCATTGACAGGATTTACTTCAAATAGTTTTCTTATGAAATTGTAACAAAAACTTTATAGAGCTTCAATCCAGGAAGCTCCTTGTTTATCACCACAAAAGTAATTCATATTTGAAGGGAAATGGAGGCATAGAGACTAATTACCCTCCCAGTTAATGACCATTAGGAGTAGTATTATGCTAGTCCTGGCCTACACATAATTTTATGAACAACCTAAAGAAAAACAAGCCAAATGAAATTTTTCTGAATTAAAAAAAGATATGATGCTTTTATAAAACTAAGATTTTTTATGCCCACAACTAAATAATGTATGTTTCGTTTTTAATGTCTAAAAATGGGATACTAAGAAAATTAATTGTATCAATGTAAGTAGTTGTGGAGTATATGCCCCGTGAACTATTATTTGCAGAATAAACCATGAAAACTTCTCCAAATGCACCTAAAATACATTTAAAACAGAAAAAGAAAAATATAACTCTCGTAATAAAACAAAATGGTCAGATTTACCATCACAGGTATCATTTTGGCGCATTTTGCAAGCGTTTGGACAGGAAAACTAACATACTTCAGTGCCTGAAAACAAATATCAACACTGTTAGCTTATATAAATAAAAAATAAAAAATCTCCCAAATGTGAAATATAAGTTTTCCTTATAAGTGGAAACTAACCTCATATTGGCATGTTGTTGTGAGTAGGTTGGATATTGATATTGTACAATAGTAAGACATCGGAGCAGCAGGAGCCAATGTCTTTTTACTAATCTGCAGAATTACACTAATTACTAACAAGTAAAAGTATTAAACATGTTACAAACATCATTATGCCTAATTTACCAGTAAAAAACCTGCCGATACTGCAGATGTTGTGAGGCGGTTGCACAAAACCAGAAACAAGGAAGATGTAAAGTATTCTTTATCATCGCCATAAGGAACTCTCATTATCTTCTCCTGCATTAAACAGTAACCAATATTGCACTTAAAGGGGCGGTTTCATAGAATTCGTGAATCTAATGTTCAATAATCGGTGCTTAATTATGATATATATTCCTAAATATATGGAATAAAGCAAAACAAAGAAAGGAAGGTGGAACCTGCAAGACGCCATATACAAGGAGAGTAAGCATGATCCCTGCCACCGAAAAGAGAAGCTTAGCACTCCTGCTCTCCTTCCAATAGCCAATCATGGTGTTCGACATCCCCAATCAAAACCCAAAAAACTTCCGATCAAGTGGAGCACTCCAAGGTTGTCAGGATCGAGATCCTAGATGGGATCGTTTTGAGGTTGGATCGAATCGGATCGTAGGATCGGATCGAGGATCGCAAGATCCTACAACATTCATAAATTAAAACTAAAATAAAATAAAATTGAATTTTGTATCATTAAATTGCATGCTAAATTAATAAAAAAATCAATAAATTGAAGTATGTGAATAACTATATTAAATTTTTTGAATAACTAAATCAAAAAGATAATATCATATTAAGTTCAATTTCAGTTTCAGATAATACACTCAATGTTTACTAACAATAAAAACAAATCTAGACTGGAAGCGATCGAAGAAACCGTTTTTGGCCTCTGTTTGCAGTCGACAATCAACACTTGGGATATGATAAAGCAGCATGATATGATTCTGTGATGGGGTATGAGAGCGGGATTGGTATAAGGCTAAACAGTGGGTTATGGACGTCGAACCGATTGAATGGGGTCAGGATAGGGTTGGACATGTTTCTAGTTACCTTTGGACATACCGGTAGAATCGGGTCAGGATCGCGATCCTAAAGATCCTAAGATCCGGATCGCGATCCCAGTCGTAGATGTGCCGATTTAGATCCTAGGTAAGATCCGGATCGATTTACAAAATCTGGATCGTAGGATCGTAAGATCCTAAGATCTGGATCGCGATCCTGATAACCATGGAGCACTCAAAACAGAAATCATCAGCGCTCGGGCATAATGAACGGTCTGGATGACCGAAAAGTAGATCGCGGGAGCATGATGAACAATCTGCCTTCTGAAGGATTCCTAGAGGGACAATCAAGTCGCCCGCCGGCACAAATGTAGTCGGCGAGAGGAGTTCTTTTAGAGGTCGGGATCGGAGGAGAAGACCTTCGCGAGCTCTCCCGTGAGAACGCGGCAGCAGCTCTCCCGTGAGAAATTATCTGCAGCACAAATAAATGTAGAAATTAATAGATATAACTTCAAATACATTGATAAGGAACAAAAAAGTATATGATAACTTTCTCTCCTAAGAACCGAGTTCTGAACACATTGATCCTCGGGCGAGAGGACGAGTCTCAATCAGCCGCGCAGAACCACAAGAACATACCAAATCATTCAACATAACATATAAGACATAACAAACACTATATATATAGCTGCAAATATATGATATTACCAAACTACCCCTAAATATAAAATAGGAACGCATCATTACTCCCTCCTTCAAAACGAGCTTGTCCTCAAGCTCGAACATCACGCGGGAGATTGAGTCGTCCGGTATCTTGACTTCGCGGCAGAACAACTCTCGATAACGAGTCGCGGCCGCTGGAGCTTCAGCTAGCAGCTGTGGCGGCACCACCCAAAAAATATGCCCCGAAGGAACGAGATCCGGTAGTGTTGGCAACGTGGTAGGTGGCAACTTTAGTGAGGCGGCCGACAAGAATGGGTCCGGCGATGCGGCAGTGAGTGTTGAGTTTTTGGAGATGGCACAACGTTTGTGCACGCAGCGGAAATAAGAACAAGAAAAACACAAACGAGTTCGAATCTAGCAATATTCATGAATCAAGAAGTAAAACATGCTGTAATAAAATTACATTTGAGCGGTTGAGTCAATACTCAACCTAGATTCTCCAAAAATATTCCAACCGGTCACTAGCGACTTGAATCTTGAGCGCAGAAAGTATATTCGCGCATCTACAGGAAATCCACACGATCGGGAGAACCCGTACCAACTTGTCGCACAAGTTCTAGGTTGGGAGAGGACACTCAGCGTCTCCACAAACTGTTAGGTCTGTTGAAGGAGAGGCGGCGACGACACTCGTCGAGATCGGGATCGGGCTTGGTGACGGGATCGGCGGAACGCTTCCGTCGGCTTTTAGGGTTATCGGTCTTTCGCACAGTGACGACTCGTGTGCTTAGACAGGAGAATGATCATGTATTGTTCAAGCACTAAAGTTTCCTATTTATACCCAAAGGGAATAAACAAAACAGCCTGTCGCTAATCGCAAACCCAGGACTTAGATAAAATAGACCTTCGGCCAGACAATAGTTTGTCTGGACGAATCGCGAATATCTACAGGATATACGACGAATCGTCGAGTATCAAATTATACTCGACGAATCGTGGAGTATCTTATAGCATATATGACGAACTCAAAGCTCTCAACGCTTTCTCCGCCAAAGGACAGATTCGTCGAACGACATTCGACAAATGACATTCGTCGAACTGCATTCGTCGAACTGCATTCGTCGAACGATGCATGACTGTTGCGCCAAAGTCCAGATTCGTTGAATGACGTTGAGTTAATACAATACACTCAACGCCTGAGTGCCAGATTCGTCAAGTAAACCTTTTACTCGACGAAGGCGTTGAGTGCACTCAACGCAATCAACGTCTAAGACCCAGACTCATCAAGTAAACTTTTTTACTCGACGAATCACTAAGTGGACTCAACGCACTCAACGCTTAAGTACGACAGTCGACGAATCAACACTTGATACTCGACGAATCGGTGAGTCAACTCAACACACTAAACGTAATCATTCGACGAGTTAACACTTAACTCAACGAAAGCGTTGACTGGTCTCAACGCACTCAACGTTTTTTTGACTTAGAATATTTCAGTCCCTTTTGCTCATCATATTAGTTATACCATACAGATCCAAACTCTCAATTTCTCCACAATCTTATGTGTGACCCTAATAGGCTCATACTGAGTTGGCAGTGAGGCTACATGCTTGATTACTTCCAGATCACTATGGTAGTACCAACAGTGAGACATCGTGGCACGACGGTCGGCCAGAACACGACCGACAGAACTACGAACGGCAGGAGCGGCGACAAGGTGACCGGTAAGGGTGGCGGAGCAGGGGCTAGCAAGGGCTGGGTCGACGGCACTGATGCTGACATGATGGTCGTGGTAAGCGGCGCTGGGGTAAGCAGAGTAATGACAGGCAGCAATGGTGGTGAAATTTGCTGAGTGGGAACCCCGACGGGAGGAATGGCATTGGTGGTGCCCCGCGGCGGCAGTGAAATTGGCAGAGTTGCGGCGGGTTGTGGATGCGGTGGCGGAATATTAGGGGAGCCCCCCGAAGTTGGAGGATTAAAAGATTTGGTTTAAAGATCCTAAACACCTAAAGGGGGGTGAATATGTTCAAATCCAATCTTAACTTAGGCAATTAAAAGTTAATCTCAGCATAGCTAATTAAGCAACATTCATCACAGCACAAGATAAAACAAGCATAGAAAACACAGCATAGCACATATTGTTTTATAGTGGTTCCCCAATTCATGGGTACGTCCACTCTCCCCCTTCACCTATCCAACTGAGAGCTGGATTCGGCCAAACTTCCTTCCACTAACTCAGATCCTCAGATCTTACAACTCAGAACCCAACTGGTTCCTACAGCTCAGACTTCTTCAAGTCCTACAACTCAGATTCTTCTCAAGAATCCTACCTCATGCTAACAGCCCTACCTCAGCCCTTATCACCAGGCCTACAACTCAGATCACAAATATCCTACCCCAGGCACACGACCCTACCTCAGTCTTTATAATTTTAAGCTTACAACTCATAGAGATAACTCTCATACACTCATATCTATAAAAGATCTTACAGAAAAAATTGATTCTAAAGATGATAAATCATTCACCCAGGTAGAGAGAGAAAGGGGTGAAGGTTTCTTGATCAGATTTTGATTGATCTGACTTCTTAAGATCCAACCTGTCTTAGCTTCTTCAAAGCTTCTTGAATCTGAACAAAGTAAGGTTGATCTTCTTATAAAGTTGGAGATGATCATCAATCCAGCTTCCTTCTTCTATTCAGAATTAGATCTGAATTTTTCTTGCAGACTTGTTCAAGATCTGCCTTCTCTTGATGACTTGTAGAATTCAACTGTTAGAAAAATGTCAAGTCCTTCCTTCTCTTATCTCTGTGATTCATCTCTCGATTTATGATAGAACAAGTCTTTATATAGATCTCATCTGAGGTTACCGGTTGATCCGGTTCATAACGGCCTTCTGACAGCTCTGACAGATGTGACAGTTTTGTTAGTTATGACAGCTGTCAAGTCTTCAGTCTTGACACCTGATACCTCTGTGTACTCTATCTCAGCAGAAAAGCGTCGAGACAATACTTCATATGTGTCGACACAAATAGACCATGTGTCGACACAATTCTTGATGATGTCGACACAGCTCACATAATGTCGACACTGCCCTTCTTTATCTTCTCGACACAGCTTCTGTAGAATATGTCGACATAAGTCCTGTGTGTCGACACATTAGCTTCTAGTCTCGACATAGTTGGTGTTGACAGAATTCGTGTATGTCGACACAAGTCCTGTGTGTCGACACAATCTGGCTTCTAGTGTCGACACAGTTGGTGTTGACAGAATTTGTGTGTGTCGACACAAGTCCTGTGTGTCGACATAATTGTTGCCGACAGAATTTTTGTGTGTCGACACAAGTCCTGTGTGTCGACACAATCTGGCTGGTGTCGACACATTTCCTTCACAAGTGTCGACACTTGTACTTAGAATATTTTTCTGCATTTCTTTAAACCTGCACATTGAAACTCAACATCTCATCAAATACACATTGATGTATATCATTGAATTAAGCGAGGCTTCTCCAAATCAGGTACATAGTTTCCAATGTACCCAACAATCTCCCCCTATTTGGAGAAGTCATAACCCTTAGTCAATTATATATACCACTTATAATAAAACAATGATTATGATGTATAAAATCATTACTCAGACAAGGTAACTCATAAGCAAAAATAGCATGTAATATCATCACACAATATGATAAAATACAGTAAATAAGAATCAGTTTTGAATTACAATGATTTTTAGAACAAAAGATTACATAGTTCTAAACCTAGTCAATCTATCCCTAGGATTGATCAGGCTCCTTGATAACAATTCCTTTGTCAGACTGAATCCTAGCTTGTACATTAGCTCCTGTGTCATCAACCAACTTCTTTCCTTTCAGATCCTTCTTCTTGAGTTCTTCAGCCTTGATCTTTTGCCTTTCAAGGTAATGAAAAAGCTTTGGGAAGTACTTGCTAGGATCCACAGAGTTAGCAGGTATCTTCCCAGCTCTAAGATTTCTTCTGAACTGATATATGACATCTTGCCGCTCCTGATATTTGCTACATTCCTGTTCAGAATACCACTTGTCTCTATCATGCATATTTTCTTTCACAGCATTCCAAACAGTCAGAATAATATTCCTAGAGGTTGGACTCCATTGTTCAAAATCAGACTTTAATTCTGCCTGTTCTCTGAACCTTTTCTTAGACAACTTAGCTTCTTTTTCTCTTTGTACTGCAGCTGCAGGCATTTCAACTTTTTCAAGAATAACATTATGTGTCTCCTGTGGAGGGCTATATATTTGGTGAACTGCCTGTTAGATTTCTTCAAAATCAGAAGGGGGATAAATGACTTGGGCTACTTCCTGCTGAACCCCTTCAATATAAGCAGGTTGAATTCCAGATTCAGCAGTGTTGTCATCATCACAAAGGGGTGGATAACCAAGAGTTGCTCTGATGCTATTTGATATCCATTTAGCATGATCTGAGCTTGCTTTGACTAATAATCTCTCCTCCTTTATGACTTCTCTTTCCACATGGTCTCTCAGATCATCCTTTTGAAACCTTACCTGATCAGCCAGATAATTTGTTCCTTATTTGTAGTAGGTCCTGAACTTCTTCATTTGATCAAAAATAGCAGTTTGAGATGCCTGGATTGCTGTTTGGACAACTGTTAAATCTTCCTTTATTTGCTTGGACACTTCAGTCTTTACAGCAATGACACTATTCTCAAGTTTTGTTAAAATAACATGATGTGAGTCTTTGAGATTTTCATTCATTCTTATTTGATTTTCCATGACATAACCTTGTTTGACTGCAATGTCTGTTATTTCAGTCTTCATCTCCTGTTGTTGTTTGGCCAAGTAGACTACAACATTACCTCCCTTGTGAAAGCAATCTTTCATCTCTTTTTTATTCTGATTAACTTCAAATCTGATGGATTTTATATTCTGTGCCAGCTGAAATTGCAGTTCCTTGTGAGTCTCATCCACATATTTTTCAAGAGCAAGTCTTTGCTCATCCATCTTTAATTGCAGTTGCACTAAAAGTAAACTGAAGTCTGCTATAGGAGCTGTTGTTGGTGGGGCAGTCTTCAAAGCTTTCTTATAGCCTGAGCTCCTCCTCTTGAGCTCCACAAGTTTCCTTTTCTTTGCCCTGGAGGTTTCCTCATCTTCAGAGGAATCAGATGAACTAGCTATGTTCACTGTTTCTTTTGGGCTAGAGGCAATGATTGACATCTCCCCCTCAGTTCTTAGCATCTACCTCTCAGTTCTTGCTCCTTGTAAGTCAGGAAATAACTCTTCTAGTGTTACCTCCTGTTGCATCTGAACTGGAGGAATAACTTTCTCATTCTCAATAGATGGATCCCCCTAGAAATCAAAGCCATCTTCCAGGGTTTTCTCTATATTAGGAGAGTTTTGTTGCTCAGATTTATCAGGATCAGACATATGCACATTCTGTGCTTCTTTCTCAGTAGCGGTGGCTGCAGCATTGTTGATTTTTGAAACTATGTTCATGACTGTGTCAGATGCATTTTCACTATATTCACTATGTTCATTTCTCACTATGTTCATTTCTAAAACTATGTACCTGGACCGTCAGATCTTCTTAAAAGAAAACGAACAGCTCAGATTCACCCAAAATTTCACTTAAATAGGATGAACACGGCCTTGCACACGACCGTGTCCCAGGCCGTGTGCCTCGATCTAGGCACGACTGTCGTGCACAGAAAAGGACATGGGTCGAGGCACGCCCGTATCTCAACCTGACACGCCCGTATCTCAACCGGACACGCCCGTGTCGGGTCTCGATACGCCCGTGACCTAGGGGCGTGTCACAAATAACCGTCACGCCAACCGACACGTCCCTTGGTGGACACGGGTAAGGACATGCCCGTGTCAAATGGGTCACGCCCGTGTCGACCAGTACACGCCCGTGTAACCCGGCCGTACACTCCTGGCGACACAGCTCAGGTTTCCATCCCGAGAAGGATACGGGTGATGACACAGGTAAGGACACGCCCGTATCACCCCTGACACGCCCGTTTCACTACTGTTCATAACCGTGTTTCCTGTCGTTTCCCTCACTGGACACAGCCCGGCTAACACAGAGAAGGACACGGCCTTGGACACACCCGTGTCCCAGGCCGTGTGCTCCTATTTAGGCACCAAAAATGCCTTAGGACGTGGTCGGTTCATTTACGATTTTCGGGGCGTTACATAGCCCTAGTACACTGGCGTACCCATGTTAAGACACGCTCAGGCACGTGCTCGGGCCGATTTTCATGAATAAGGGCTCGGGCCAGGGCGTTGTGGAGCAGTGGATCCGGTATGCGACGGCGAGGAGGCCTTCGTCTCGGATCTTTGTGCGGTCACTGAGGACTGCATCCTTCCGGAGTTCATATATGAAGAATCAAAGGGCTACCTCCCGGATCTTTAGCTTCTAAAACACCACCCACCCTGTGCTCTGCTACCTCCCAGAGTTCCTATATGAAAAACGATGGACGGTGCCCTTGGCTCAGTGTTTGAGTTCATCCCCTCACTAAAATTGTGTCCTTTGTAGTTTCGTTATTTTTTTTATTTTAGAGAGATAGTAGGGTCTTTTATTCGTCTAGGACTACTGTTTTATTGTTGGAAGGAGTGAGAATGAGGTATGTGAAAAATATTGTATGTTTGTGAGGTGTGCGACTGCCACAGGAAGAGCTCCCATGCATCGTTCAAGGAATATGTTCAGGCTCTGCCTTAGGATTTCAGTTATTTATGCATCTGATTTTTCCTGTTATCTTCTTCATTCGTTGTTGTATTGTGGAAGATTTTTGTTGGTGTAAGCAGGTATCTGCTGTCGTTATCGGTGCCCGAGGTAAGGATCACAGCGGACGGGGGCAGTAGTGACTGTTGCGGGGAAGTGAGCGCAACAAGGTATTAGAGTTATTAGCGTTCGTGGGATGCCGATGTCGGACGCTGCTCGATCCAAGGAGTAACTCAACGAAATGGAGGCCCTCAAGCAAAATCACGAGAACTTGGCTTGCTAGGTGCATACCATGAGCGAAGATATCTAAACTCTGTAAGGGGGAGAAAGCCGGAGAGAATGGGGGGGGTATCACCGGAAAGTCACACTAAGGCTCAGTCATCCTCGCATTTGGTCACTCATTTTCCTCGGCTAGATTTTCCAAATTTTTCTGGGGACGATTTTATGGAATGGATCTACAAGTGCGATCAGTTTTTCGACATTAATGACACACTAGAGGACATGAAGGTAAAGATGGCGTCGGTGCATATGGAGGGCAAAACACTGTACTGACATCAAGCTTATATGAAGACTCGCTGACGCGACAATGACCGAATTGGGAGGAATACAGCCAGGCATTGCATAGTCGTTTTGGATCGGTGCTCTTCGATGATCCCACGAGTAAACTGAAGAATTTACGCAAGTGCGGATTCGTGCAAAATTATTTGGACAAGTTCGATTTGCTTTTAAATCGAGTAGCACTACCGGAAGAACATGTCATCAGTCTTTGTCTTACGGGTCTGCGCGATGACATCCAGTTTGGGGTTCGAATGTTCCAACCAAAGTCATTAAGGGAAGTGTTTTCTTTAGCCCGATTCAGGAGCAACAACTTGCATTTTGGGGTAAGAAACAAATTACCCAACAGGGGGACTCTCAATACTGTGAGGATACAAGTCGGCCACTTGCTCGGAACACCAACAATGTCGCACCCTATCAACATCGACCAGGGGTAGCCGTTTCTCGCAAACTCACGTCGTCGGAGATGGATGACAAAAGGAGGAAAGGTTTGTGCTTTTGGTGCGATCAATCTTGTGCACCGGGCACAAATGCCCCAATCGGAGGCAAGCCTATTATTTGAAAGTGATGGTGGAAGCGGTGGAGGACAATGAGACGGTTGATGATGAGGATGACGCTTTGGAAAGGAAGAGAAGGAGGGGGACCAACAAACACTGCAAGTTTCGATGCATGCGCTCACGGGCATTACACACTAAAACACCATCCAAGTCACGACCTCACATCAAGGTCACCCCATTCACGTATTGATAATCCAGGCATCACTCATAATTTTTTGGATAAGAAGGCGGCTCAAGATTGCAATGCAACCTAGCTAGTACCAAATACTCCATTTTTGATGGTAGTGGCCAATAGGAAGACCATATCCAGTTCACACAAGGTTACAAATTTGTGGTGGGTGATGCAAGGGGTGGACTTCACGTCAGACATGTTGATTTACCTTTAGGCGGATGTGATGTCGTTTTGGGAATACAATGGCTGATGATATTAGGCATGATAAATTGAGACTTTGTAACTTACGAATGGAGTTTACAAGTCGCAAAAGGAAGATCAATCTCTAAGGATCGCAGCAAGGGAATGTCTCATGGGGTAAGGAGAAGAGAATTCAAAAACTATTGGTCAAAGAGGAGCAGTTTAACATGTTGGCTCTATATAAAATTCACGAGGAAAACAACCACCAAAGAGGCAGTGGCCCGGAGGAGGAGCCACCTAGTTTTCGGACTTGGCAAGTGAAGGGAACAACCCCTAACCTGACGAAAAAGCTAATGCTGCAAGAATTCTTGGAAAAATTTGCGGACTTATTTGTTGAACCGCATGGGTTACCACCGAAAAGAGGACAGGAGCACCACGTAGTGTTAAAAGATGAGGGAGCAAATATCAACCTACTTCCCTATTGGTACCCGCCCCTGCAAAAATCTAAGTTGAACGGCTCATCGAGGAGATGCTTCAAACCGACGTGATTCAACATAGTTGCAGTCCATTTGCTTCGCCGGTGATGTTATTGAAAAAGAAAGAGAACACATAGAGGCTATGTGTGGATTACAAACACTTGAATCAGAATACGACCAAAGATAAATTTCTGATTCCTCTTGCAGGTTTTATTTTAGAAAATCGTGCATATATAGTAGGGCTGAACATATTATTCGAAACTCGAAAGTCGCTTGAAAATCTTTCGAAAATTGAGCCGAATTGGAATCGGTTAAAATTGATTCGACTCAATTTGAGTCAATTCAATTTGACTCAAATTTGATTTCGAGCCAGTTCTGAATCGCTCGAAATATGATTCGAATCAACTCGAATTAATTAAAAAAAATTATGTATTTATTAATATATTCTTATTTTAAGATTAAAAATAACAAAATTTAAACTTAAATAAAAAGAATAAAAACTTTAAGTGTTTCATTTGCTAAATTTATAGGTTGCCCAATTTAATTTTGAGCAAACTGAGAATAAAACAAAAAATTACTCAATTTCAAGCCGGCTCGATTCAATTTCGAGCCGATTCGAAATCGAGTCATTTCGAGTCGAGCCGACTCGACTCGAAATCAATTTTGATTTCGAGTCGAAAATTTCGATTTCGAGCCGAGGCAAAATCGCTCGAACTCGACTCGATGTCAGTCATAGTGCATAGTACACTAACATACAGTTTTTCTATAGCACAATGATTATTTCTAAAAGCATGCTTACATTTATTTTAAAATAATTTTAGTATCACTATGAGGAATAGTTTTTCTTACTATCCCTTTGGGCTGGCCCATCTTTGGGCATGCTTTTACAGGGGGCTCAGGTGAGAAATTGCACCTAGAATGAGAGTGATGTTGAAGTGCTCTTATAGTTTGTTTTCTCTTTCAATTGTTGTCTTGCTTTTAGTATCACACTGTTTAATATTGGACACTTGTAATGTTAATGTTTAAGAGTGTCTCTGTGTACCAGATATGTCATAGTATTTCAGATATTCAGTTATTTGATTTTTCATTTTTCTAGTGGCTCTGTTAATTTAGCTTGATGAGGTACAATTTTAAACTTAGTTGTATTTTTTTTCTTCCATTGTAAGTTTATTTTCAGATATTATCAATTATACCTGTTATGCACGAGTTTTAATACTGTTTCTTAGTTTAATGTTTATCGCTACATCCGACTGGACTGCTGATTTGTTGTTAAAGTAGGACGGAGTGTTACAAGTGAGGGAATGGGTAGGAGAGACGGAGTCATGACCGGGATGGCAGGACGAGCGATAATGGAAGGTGGAGACGGGGTGGAAGGAGAGGAGTGGAATTATTGATCCTCAAAAAAGGTTACACCAGCCGAAACAATCAGCTTGTCATCGGTAGGAGAGTAAAAGACATAACCTTTTTGAGTTCGGGAGTAGCCAACGAACATACATTTTGTGCCGCGAGCAGCTAGCTTGTCAGTAGGCGGAGCAAGAAGGTGAACATAACATACACATCCAAAGACATGGGGTGTAAGAGAGAAAGAAGACTTGGAAGGGAAGAGGAGACTAAATGGAGAGGCGAAATTGAGTACGGAGGAAGACATGCAGTTGATGAGATGATAGGCAGTAGAAACCGCAAAATTTCAGTATTATGTGGGCATCTTCATTTGAAACATCAGTGACCGGGCGACATCGAGGAGATGACGATTTTTCTGCTCAGTCACACCGTTTTGCTGGGGGTATAAGCACGCGAGGTTTGATGTATGATGCCAAACTCGGTGCATAAATTTGAGAAGGTGCGACTGGTATATTCGCAAGCATTGTCGATGTGAATGATTTTTAACGTAGTGGAGAACTGCGTGCGCGTCTCAGTAAGAAGAGTACGAAAAATAGATTTCAGTTCAGTACAATCATGAAGCAGATATAACCAAGTGAAATGCGAGTAATCATCAATAAAGGTGACAAAATATCGATATCCAAAAGCAATAAGGACTTTATAGGATCCCAAGACATCAGAATGAACTAAAGAGAACAAAGTATCACTCCTAGTACATGTAGGAGGGAAAGAAGTACAATGTTGTTTGCCGTAAATACATGATTCACAAATAAACTCTCGTAATGAGACATCAAGAAGATCCTTCTCAAGAATCTGCAGGGGAGCATGCCCAGGCGGCAATGCCAATCAACAGCGGAGACAACAAAGAGAATGGTGGGTGTAACATCCAAAAGATACAACCCATTCGACAGCCGCACTTTACCAATGATACTCCGTGTGCGGCGATCCTGCATAAAAAACGAGGAAGGAGAAAATGTTATACAACAGTCAAGTTCCTGAGTAAGATGACTAACTGATAACATATTGAAGGGAGATCCTGCAACATGAAGAACCAAAGATAGAGGGAGAGTGGGAGTAAGCTGAAGATCAGGCATGCCAGAGACCGGATGGTGACGTCATTTACGACAATGATGAACTTTGGATAAGCAGACTGTATATACTGTGATGGTCTCTGGGATGTAATGTGGTGAGTAGCACCCAAGTCCACGATCCAGTAGGGGCTATGAGAGAGATAAGATATACCTTCAGTGGAGAAAGACGCAACTGAGACAGACGAGCGACTGATAACGCCTTGGAACTGTTCAAGCTGGGTGCAGAGAGCGTTGATATCTTGTCGGGTAGAAGAATTAGAATCCTGTGGAGTAGCACCAGTGGGAGTAGGAGCAACTGTAGTAGAGGCAGCAAGGTGTAAAGGCAGACCATGCTTGCGGTAGCATGTAGCTTCAAGATGACCCTCTCGACCACAGTAAGTACATTTGAAGGCAGAGTGCCCAATGCGTCCTCGTTCTCGAGACGTGTGGCAGTCTTCCCTAGTTGAAGATCCACGAGTTGGAGCAGTAGGTAGGAGTGGTTGCTGAAGAAGAGTTGGAGAAAAAATTGCTGGGACCTCAGATGGAGGTGTAACCTTGAGCATCATAGAGCAGACGTCGGACTGTGAGGGCGTTGTAGAGGAGGAAAGATCTGAGCCCGAATACTGTAAAGGTGGGGAGGAACACAGGCCATCATCATCGCAATCCAAACAGCTTCCTTTTGCGCCCGCTGGGTAGCAAGATCCATGGAGGTAGACTGATGTTGTATCAAGTCATCCACCCGAGTTTTGGCCTTGGCAACGAAAGAGGTCAAATCACCTATTGTGTCAGGATCCATAGTTTGAAGCACAGAGATGATATCAAATGGATGTAGCAAGTTGTCTTTGCTAGAGTAGAGAGAGTAAAGCTCCTCCCACATTGCCTTAGCAGTCTCATGATACATGGCCATGTGAAAAGGCTCGGTATCCATGGAATTGAGGATCCAGGATTGGATTCGGCCATTATCACACAACCACTCGTCAGTAGGAGCAATGGGAACGTCCCGGGTAAGGTGATGAAGACCTTTAGTCTGTAGAACACGGCGAACAAAATGCACCCATTCCACAAAGTTGTGCTTCTCACTGAGAGAGATGGTGGTGATCCGAAGCTCATCGCATACTTCAGGAGAGGGAGCCGTGACACAAGCGGGAAGAATGGAAGCCATCGTGGAGTCCATGACAGCAAGAGCAAGCCGCAAAAGCAAGTCGCAGCGACTAGAGGAGCAGCGGCTAGAGCAGAGGTCGGTGAGAGCAAGCCGTAATGACTAGAGGAGTAGCGGCTAGAGCGGAGGTCGACGAACAAGATGAGCTGTGGGTAGAGCAACACAAGAGAAAGAGTAAGCCGCAAGAGCAAGCCGTAAGAGCATGTCACCAACGACTAGAGGAATAGCGGCTAGAACAGAGGCCGGCGAGAGCAAGCCGCAACGACTAGATGAGCATCGGCTAGAGCAGAGGCCGGCGAAGAAGAGGAGTTGTGGGTAGAGCAGCACACGAGCAATACGCAGAAAACAGTGGGAAGAAGGTCGCACGAGCAAGCAGCGGCTAGAAGAAAGGCTACATCGGCTAGAGGAGAAGAGGTCGCAGTGAACAATTTTCGGCAGACTGAGATCGCGGTCAGAGAAGTCGTGGCAGACAATTTTCGGCTAGATAAGAGCAGAGGCGGCAACGACCTCACATGACAAAGCAAATACGCGGGAAGAGCAGCACGCGGGGCGACTAACAGATGCAAGACATGCAGTCTGAGCACAGCGGTAAGAAGAAGATCTGCGGCGACTAGCACAACGACCAGTAGTCGTGCAGCAGGAAGAAGCCCTGCGGTAAGGAGGTTAAAACCGTACGAGAAATGAACTGGGGGAGGGGCACCAAGCAACAAAAGGGGGATCTATAAAAGCTGAGCGAGAGAGGGAAGGGGTGGTGGTTCCACAGGGGAATAAGAGAGAGAGAGAGAGATAAAGAAAAGGGGACCGCAGGAGGAGTGCGGTTAGAGATAGGAGAGTAGGTCGGCGATCAGAAAGAGGTTAACAACAAGAAGGATCAGTTTTCCTCTGATACCATGAAGAAGAATGGAGTAAACCTTGTATATACTTCTTGAATCAAAAATTACAAGTATGACTACAAATATATAAGGAGAGGAGAGAAAGAGAGAGTAATCCCTTTTTAAAAATGTGAGACTATTACGTGAGGGAAAAAGAAGGCTTATAATGGGCCACTAAATGGGCCTTTACAAGATTATTTTCTAACAGTTTTGAAATTATTCACTTTGGATTTATTCATCTTGTTTTAATGTTCTGGTTTTTATGTTCATCAAATTTTGGCATCTTGTCGGTTTTTTGGCAGACTACACCCCCAATATATCAGTTTTGACAAAGCACACCTCAAATATTATAATATTACACTTTGCACCCCCAATATCATTTTTTTGACATTTTGCAACTCATGTTCATTTTGTACGGGGTATTTTCGTCTGAGTCATGTGCAGTGTACTTATTTGGCCAAAAAACATGAATAACATCTCATTTCTTAATGTTTTGGCTGAATATTTCGAGCTTGGCTGCATGAAATTTATCAATCTCTGATAATCGTATGAAAACGATGTGATCCACCTTCAAATTAATATTAAAAACCCAATCGTTTTAAATCATCCAAATAATTTATGTGCTTGTTTATTTTGAGTTTTGGCCGATTATTTTGGGTTTGGTCGCAAGGAATTTATTGATCTCCATCAAATTAACATGAAAATTTACATAATAATTCATCAAAAATATAAACTTTTTAGTATAATAATAAAAAATATTATCTCCAAGCATAAAGATTGTTTGTCATCATATTACAAAATTTGCACATTAGCAAAATACAAAATTCGGCCATATATGAGTCATAACCACCATTGCAACACAAAACTTGTCTTCAAAATTGAAATCCAGCCTTGTACATGCATTGTAACATGAAGATTTTAGTAAAAAATATGTTAACTAAATATCATAAATAAATGATAACATATTGATTACCTTTAGGAAATAAGGTATAATTAACAACCATTTATGCTTCAAACCTCAATCTGTCGTACACACCTACATAGAAGCTAGGAAGCACCAGTACGGGTACAATACGTTTCCGGTGCGGCGGTACATCAACATTTAAAAAACAAAGATACGGGTACAGCGGGATACGTTGTATTAAATATAATATATATATATATATATATATATATATATATATATGTTGCGGACTAACTCGAGGCTCCGGTCGGGCCCGGGGGACATTCGGCGGGGGTGCGACATTCGGCGGGGGTGCGACATTCGGCGGGGGTGCGACATTCGGCGGGGGTGCGACATTCGGCGGGGGTGCGACATTCGGCGGGGGTGCGACATTCGGCGGGGGTGCGACATTCGGCGGGGGTGCGACATTCGGCGGGGGTGCGACATTCGGCGGGGGTGCGACATTCGGCGGGGGTGCGACATTCGGCGGGGGTTGGACAATCGGCGGGGGTGCGACATTCGGCACGGGTGCGACATTCGGCGCAGGTGCGACATTCGGCACGGGTGCGACATTCGGCGCAGGTGCGACGTTCGGCGTGGGTGCGACATTCGGCGCGGGTGCGACATTCGGCGAGTGTGCGACATTCGGTGAGAGTGTGACAATGGTCATGGGTGGCAACATTTGTCGTGGGGGCGACATTCGGCGAGGGGGCGCCATTCGGTGAGGGTGCGACATTTGCCGTGGGTGGCAACATATGACGTGGGGGCGACAATTGTAGTGGGTGGGACATTTGTCGTGGGTGCAACAAATGTCAGGGAGGCGAAAGTTGTCGTGGGGGCGACAATCGGCGATGGTGCGACATTCGACGGGGGTGCAACATTCGGCGAGGGTGCGACATTCGGCTAGGGTGCGACATTAGTCATGGGTGCGATATTTTTCGTGGGCGTGACATTTGTCGTGGATGTGATATTTGTCGTGGGGGAGACATTTGTCATGGGGGAGACATTTGTCGTGGGGCGACATTTATCCTTGGGGCGTCATTTGTCGCGGGGGGCGACAATTATCGTGGGGGTGACAATTGTCCTCACGTGAAACATTTGTTGTGGGGGCAACATTTATTGTGATGGTTCATCTGTTTTCATGATTTCAAAAGATTCAAAAGGGAAAGTAAAATTTGGAAAATCTTATGTTCTGAAATCAAAATGTTTATTAATGCTAGCAATCTTGATTTATCAAGCGATAACAACTGAGCAAATTAAACCTGAGGAGCAAATTAAACCTCAATTATAACAAACAATATCCAACAATTTTTGGAATTTAAACAGTCATCCCTTAAATGGAATATACTAAACTGTTGATTTGTCGTACTTAATGTCAAACCGTGTTTGTCGTCATCGTCGGGTTGACACGATCAAAAATCTCCTTGAAGACCACATTCTTCGTGTGCACACCTTCATGACCTTCGATAGCATAGTTTTTAACTAAAACTCTTGTAGATTGCGATGAAACCCCCCGTGATAAAGCAACATACAATTGACCATGACTGAAGACATGATTTGGTAGATAAATTCCCACATTTCCAATTGTCTGACCCTGAGACTTATTAATGGTTAATGCGAAACTCAGTCTGACAGGAAATTGTTTTCTTATAAGTTCGAACGGCATCTTGTAATCTTCTGCACTTTTTAGCGGTATGCGTGGAATGAAAACTCTGAGACCCTTGAAATGTCCTACCAATATAGTTGCTTCAATGATATTTCTTCCAAATCTACGACAAATTAGTCTTGTTCCGTTGCATAATCCAATTTTGGGATCTATATTTCGGAGGAGCATAATTGGACAGCCACGTTTCAGTGTTAGCTTGTGTGTTGGTAGATTACCTGGATTAATAGAGTTCAAAAATTCCGGGAGATATAAGTTATGATCATCATCTGAAACTGAGTCGAAAGAGTAATAAGTTGTGTTATCCCCCGGAAACATTTCCATGCATTTTTCATTCAACTGGTTAACATCTTCATTTAGTGGAGTGATTAGAGCTCTTGTCTCCATATACTCAACATCAGTACTGTTGACATCATAAATTTGCATATTTGGAAAAACAAAATTTATTAAATTATCGATTGATTGCTCTCCTTCCCAAGGCAGAACAATTGAGTCAAGAAGGCGAATCATGTCTGTTTCTATGACTGGCTCCACCCCATTTCCTACCCTTAGCAAGAATTCAGCAAATTCGATGTCATTGCATGCCCTCATATTTTCTTTTAATTTAAGTAACTTGACACATGACCATAAGTAAGACTCAACGATGCTTGAGCGAATTATTTCCATTCTCGTGTCATTCACAACAACTGGTGTCACTTGCCTGAAATCTCCTCCCATGATAAGGACCTTCCCACCAAAGGGCTTTTTTATTTCCAATACATCTTGCAATGTACGGTCTAAAAGTTCAAATGTTTTCCTGTTGGCCATGGGTGCCTCGTCCCAAATAATTGCGGAGGAAAGTTCTATTAATTTTCGTAGATCAGATTGTTTTTTGATGCCGCAATTTAGTACATTCTCAAGTTTAATAGGAATTTTGAACCTCGAGTGAGCCGTGCATCCGTCGGGGAGTAAATTCGCTGCTATTCCAGAAGTTGCAGTTGCAATCATAATACGACCTTCGTTGCGGAAAGTTGCTAGTATAGATCGATAGAGAAATGTTTTACCAGTTCCACCAGGGCCGTCAACGAAGAAAATACCTCCATTTCCTTCTCTTATGCAAGTGCATATAGCATTGTACGCTGTTTGTTGTCCTTGATTTAATAGCGAAGTTGAATTTAGATCCGTTGTCGATATTGGAATTGATAATTCATTGTCAATCAAACCTGGCAAGTCTCCTGAGTATTGTATGCCTTCACTTAACCTTGGCAAGTCGAAATCTTTCGTGCTTTTGTTATATTGCTCAAAGATATTGTTTAACTCACAAAGTAATCTGTTTTTTAAAAAATCACTGTTTGTAGTGCTTGTACTACCGTAATCTTCGATCATCGCAGCATGGTTTTCATCCCATAGGGTTCTTACCCCAGTCGGTTGACAGTACAATAATATTGCTGCAAATAATCTTCGTAGTGCCGCAGGCATTCTGAAATTTCTGGCTTCCCCTAGACATTCTCTGATGCTATTGTCTTCTTCAAGTAGGCCTTGTTTCTCAGCAGCTTCTTTAAATGTGGTGTAACGAATTCCATGGACAGTATATAGATAATTAAATGATGTTGGCGCTGGAATATGATTAAGCAGAAGACGTAAATAGAAGCGTTCACCCTCGGTTGGTGATACAGCATACATACGTCCAACCACTGTTCGATTTCGAATTCTTCTTGTCCACTTTCGTGAAGGTGTTAGCCACCTATAATGTTTCGCAAAATCAACATATAAGTAAGGAACACTTTCTAGTCTGTTGTTGTATGTTTTGAAGAACTCTGTAAGCATTGTTCTTGAATTACGTTCATTAGCCAGTACATCAGAAATGGATTGATTACTTTGAAATTGAACCTGATGTTGTCCTGGTAGATGTATTTGTAACCGAACTACAGAAGGAAATGTCTGGTACATATGAAACTTGAAAAGCTTCCACGAAGCCTCCGGTGCACAAATCCAACGACCGTCCACATATTTACCAACTTCATCATAATTTGGACCCGGACGCACCTCAAATGCAACCCAGTCGGGACCCTTGTACACGTACTTGTATAGATATTTGATGCTCTTTATGCTGCTGCATATCTCCACATTAATGTGGCAATCATATTTAAGTAAGAGCCATGGGTTGTAAGGAACCACCCACCCATTGTCGGCCACAAAATCTCCATCTCGTCCAATCGGTATTGGCCTGTTGACATCACGACGACGATATAGTGGGTATGAATCTAAACCGTGGGTAGTGGATTCATTGAATGGTTTTGGAAAACCCTTTTTGCATACATTATTTTTCATGCATTGCGCATTTGGTCTTGAGCGTCCACATGGTCCGTGTATCATATGTCTAAGCACAGCATTATATAACTCGGGTTCTTCTTCCTGTATGGGTATTTCGGCTCTGACGACGCAATCATAATCGTCAGGACTACTTAGCTTATCTCGTTCATTGAAAATAAATAGCATATGTGCATGCGGAAGTCCCCTCTTTTGAAATTCGACCACGTGAACGTGTGCAACGATTCTACCAAGGGCGCCTTTATGGAAGATGTCGTTCTTTAAACACTCTAATTTCGCATGAAATATTCTTGATATTAAATCTGGGCGATCTTGCGGTGTTTGTCCCAGATGAAGCTCATTTGTTATCTCCGGCCACGCAGGATTGCAAGTCATTGTTAAGAAAATATCTGGCCTACCGAAACTGCGTACAACTGCCATGGCATCTTGGTACCGTTGGTACATATCTCTTGGACTGCCAATGAAAGAAGACGGCAAAATTGTCCTGCGCCCCACATTACCTATAAGGAGATTTTGTTAACACTATAAAAGAAGGTTGAGTATTTAAATTTTAAATTTTTGGGGAGTATTATGGGGAGTCTATGTACCTGCATCATTTTCACCACTTTGTAAGCAATCTTGCAATCCTTGATATAACTCTGCTCTAATATCACTCTGATGCGACCTAATCCATCTTAGTTTTTGCGTTTCAACTTTTACATACATATCAACAATGTACTGTTGAAGTAAACGGCCTGCATGGTGAAGTATCGAGAATATGTTTCCACGTATCTAAGCGTAGATACGTTAGATTAGTATATATTATCTAATAATGTTGTGTATGAACCAAAGAGTGAAAAATTTAGAGTACCTGCAGATGATATGAGTAATAGTCGCAACAACTTGTTCGGTCCGCACGATCTATTAATTCGTCGCCACACCATCCGTGTGAACCATAAGGAAGTAGCAGTGGATATTGTAAAGGGTCGTAGAAACCAGAGTACTCTTTTACAGGCAGCAGTGCTCCTGAAGTTGTTTCAACCACTATGTCTCTATCATTTGCTTCCATAAAATCATCTGCGCCAACTAATATAGCCGCCACTTGTGATGCTGTCGGAAGGGAGTAATGACGCTCGATTGAAGGTTTTTCTTTTATTAGTAGTCTGCATTGATGGAGGTTTGGGTGTCTTGCAAGTTGTCGTAAAGTTTGGACGAATGGATTTACTACATCTAACATACTGGAGATTTGTTGAATCATTTCTAAATGGAGTCCCGAACTCTCATTTAGTCTGTTCTCCATTTCGTGCTCAGTATCATAAATGAACATTTGCAAAAATCGTGGTCGAGTTCCGTACTCAGGAAGTAAGGAGCCAATTTTATGGTATATTGCACCGTGAGCTCTGAAAGTGTAAATACCTTGATTGAATGCTGACATACTTTCATCAAATGTCACACCCATTGAGGTAAATGAAAAGACATGATTGTATGCACGTATATTTTGCCTAAAATTGCGTGCTTCAGTGCTTTGTGATGTATAAAGTTCTCGAAGCTCTAGTGGTACTGGAATATTTGGCAAATCAACCAAGCCTCCTTTGCAACATAGTGTAGTAGTTTCATTGTGAAAAAGCTTAGCGCGACAATGACGGCAAGTAGTCGGGGTACGTAGAGTTACCGGAGGCACATTTACTGTTGGATAACAGTTTCTTGCACCCAAATGACGACTTGAACCTTGATTAGGAGCATTTCCTGTGCGATAAAAGAGATGTGAATGTTTTTTTTTAATTTTTAATTATAGTTGCTTGTCCGGTTTCATTGAACGTGCTTAGATGAAGTCTTACCGTGTGTTGTGTACGATTGATCCCCAAGTTCCATTTCTTCATTGTAGTCTGATGTACTTGCTGTGACATTTCGCTCTTCGATAGGAGCATTATTGCGTTGAGTCCGACGATTTTCCCTTTGTCGTGCATTAATTGCATCACGTTGTTGTTGAGTTGAGGCGTACATTGGCGGTCTTCCTCTGGGTCGAGCTGGACGCGGTGTTGCAATGATTGTTTCCCGCAAAATTGTTGCTTCATGTCTGTTAAAAGTCAATGTATGTATTGGTGGTCTCCCTCTTTGCCGTGTTGTTCTGGGCGGTATAACAGATGCCTCTGTCGTGGAAGTTTCGTTTGGCACTGCTGATGCGTTGTTCTCCGATTGTTGGTTGGATGAAGTGACGTTCTCGATGGAGGCATTGACGCTTTGTAGGCGTTGACGGTTTTCCCTTTGTCGAGCATTTATTGCATCACGTCGTTGTTGAGGTGATGTGTAAATTGGTGGTCTTCCTCTCGGTCGAGAAGGGTGCATGACTATAGGTTTTGGTGTAGTTCTTGCAGAATGTACTGGACGATGTGGATTATCAACCTAAACATGAATGGGCATTTCAAATAAAGTCTTTGAATAAACAATCACACTCTTATTAAATTTTGTAAGTCGCTTAGATTATAAATTATCAAAGCCTGAAGCTTCATTTTTTGGTAGAAAACAGATTTAAAAAAACAGACATGAAGAAATTGATATATGACACTTCCACAAAATAATAATAAATGAGCAAAGTTTGATTTGGCAAAGCCCATAGGGTGCAGCTCTTTATGAAGTATTTTAAAAGGGTCACATTTCATCTGATTGCAGTTTGAACTTCATTGCTCATTTTAGATGCAATTTCAGATTTTAATTTCAGTTTTAGAGTTAATTCATTGTATGAGGTGTTCCTTCTGCCTTTTTCTTAAATAATGTAAGTGAAGCATGAAAAATTAACATGGCTTCGCCAATGTACGGGTGGCTATAGTTTGACCGGTTTGCTCTCGCTATAGTATAACCACGTTCAGTGTTTTTCAGAAAATGATATACATTTATTAAACTTTCTGCTACCTAACCAAGGATACTGGAGTTCAGCTAGCAAGGTTGGATAAGATGTCAACCATTTTTTGAAGCCAAAAAGTCGAGTACAGACATTGATTCAGAATCATCATTTGTTGAGAATTATAGTAAAAGTAATGCTGATTAGATACAGTAATAGAAAATCTAAACTGAAGCAGTGGTTTCTTATTTGGCTAAAGATCTGTCATATCCTATTAGAACTGCGTCATATTTAATCAATGGCAAAAATTAATTCGTCGTTAATGAGTGTATGCATTGTTTAAAAGTAATAGAAAATCCAAACTGAAAGTTAGAACGAACTAACCTTAAGATATGTTAAGGTTAGTGTTTAATATAAAAAGTGTGAACATCTGAATGCCCTGCAAAAATAGGATTTGAAATCTGAATTCGCCGTAACCATTGGATTTTTTGTCGTTTATGTCCTGCAAAAATAGGATTTGACAGCTGAATGTTAGAAGAAAGTAATTCCCAAGTTGAATTATTTTATTATACCTTGAAAATTCCCAAGTTGAAGTGCTTTAATTGCTATGACAGATGCTTTATCAACTAAATCAAGTAATTCCTGTCCAGTAATAGTAGCAAGATCATTCAACTAAATCAAGTAATTTAAAATCAAGAAGTTCTGGATATGAAAAGCGGTGTGATATCCTATATTTGATTTTGTGCTGGATGTGAAACGCAGTTCCAAATCGAAACCATAAATTGAAATCGGATCTCAACCCGTAGATGAAAAGCGGTATGAGAAACTTAAATCGAGAAGTTTTGTGCAGGAAAAGTAGTTCCAAATCTATAACCTAAACCCTAAATCGAAACCGGATCTGAAGGCGTAGATGAGAAGCGGTATGAGAAACCTAGATCGGGATAGAATCCGAGAAGTGAAATTAAGAACGGGATAAAGTCGGAGAACTCCGGACAGTTCTTAAGATCATTCCAGATACTAAATCACAGCTGTAATGGAAACTACTTCAGATTTAGAAGCAGGAAACGTAAAGCAAAACAAAAATGAAAAACTAAAATTAAGAACGGGATAAAGTCGGAGAACTCCGGACAGTTCTTACGATCATTCCAGATATGAAGTCACAGCTGTAATGTAAACTGTTTCAGATTTAGAAGCAGGAAACGTAAAGCAAAAAAAAAATAAAAAAGTAAACGAAGGAGATTGCATTGAAGCCAGATCTGAAAAACTAAAAACGGGATGAAATGTGGAGGTAGAAGGAAACCTATACCTCCACATAGATCGTAGATGCGCGGCAGAGGTGGATCTGTTTAAGACTGGTGTTCGGCGGGTACAGTGATGTCAGAAGATGAGTTGTCGGAGGCGAGCGGGAGCGGCATAAGGGAGCGGGTTGTGCGCCGTCGCGAGGTTTGCGAGTTAGGGTTTGAGAGAAATCGGGAGAATATAGGCGTGGAGGATGCGATCAGCCGCTTTTAATAGTGTTTGCCTTCAATCCGAGGGTTATTATTTTCCTGTCATGAATCAACGTTCCAGATTTATTAGATGAATTTTTATTTCATTGTTATGTGCAGACCACTGTATATCTTTTTAAGATAGTATAGAACTCCGGACAGTTCTTACGATCATTCCAGATATGAAGTCACAGCTGTAATGTAAACTGTTTCAGATTTAGAAGCAGGAAACGTAAAGCAAAAAAAAAATGAAAAAGTAAACGAAGGAGATTGCATTGAAGCCAGATCTGAAAAACTAAAAACGGGATGAAATGTGGAGGTAGAAGGAAACCTATACCTCCACATAGATCGTAGATGCGCGGCAGAGGTGGATCTGTTTAAGACTGGTGTTCGGCGGGTACAGTGATGTCAGAAGATGAGTTGCCGGAGGCGAGCGGGAGCGGCATAAGGGAGCGGGTTGTGCGCCGTCGCGAGGTTTGCGAGTTAGGGTTTGAGAGAAATCGGGAGAATATAGGCGTGGAGGATGCGATCAGCCGCTTTTAATAGTGTTTGCCTTCAATCCGAGGGTTATTATTTCATTTTTACACAGTGGTCTGCACATAACAATGAAATAAAAATTCATCTAATAAATCTGGAACGTTGATTCATGACAGGAAAATAATAACCCTCGGATTGAAGGCAAACACTATTAAAAGCGGCTGATCGCATCCTCCACGCCTATATTCTCCCGATTTCTCTCAAACCCTAACTCGCAAACCTCGCGACGGCGCACAACCCGCTCCCTTATGCCGCTCCCGCTCGCCTCCGGCAACTCATCTTCTGACATCACTGTACCCGCCGAACACCAGTCTTAAACAGATCCACCTCTGCCGCGCATCTACGATCTATGTGGAGGTATAGGTTTCCTTCTACCTCCACATTTCATCCCGTTTTTAGTTTTTCAGATCTGGCTTCAATGCAATCTCCTTCGTTTACTTTTTCATTTTTTTTTTTGCTTTACGTTTCCTGCTTCTAAATCTGAAACAGTTTACATTACAGCTGTGACTTCATATCTGGAATGATCGTAAGAACTGTCCGGAGTTCTATACTATCTTAAAAAGATATACAGTAGTCTGCACATAACAATGAAATAAAAATTCATCTAATAAATCTGGAACGTTGATTCATGACAGGAAAATAATAACCCTCGGATTGAAGGCAAACACTATTAAAAGCGGCTGATCGCATCCTCCACGCCTATATTCTCCCGATTTCTCTCAAACCCTAACTCGCAAACACCCAAATATCATAAGCGTTTTTTCTGATCATTTGTAAGAACCATTCAGTGGATAAGAAATTGAAAGAATTTCAGATCAGCGGGTTAGAAAACTAAAAGAAAATGAGATTACCTTGTTGCAGATCTCTGGGAGAGTACGTTCTGTGAGGAGGAATCGGAAAACACGGTAGTTAGTTGGAGGAATCAGAAATGCGGTGAGAAAGAAGAAGCAGATCTATGTTTGTGTACCGCAGGGGAGAAAGGGTATGAGAGTGCAGGGAACGTTGGAGCAGGGCTTCGGGGGAGGCAGATGTCTGACTGTTGATTTCCTCAGTGGCAACAGGGCTTCAGAGGAGGCGTTAACGATAGCCGCGAAGGGGAGCGAGGATGGCGCTTTTGCGGTTTAGGGTTTCGGGTGCGGGTTATCGGGAGGAGAAATGTGCGGTTTTCTATTTCTGCAAGTAATGGGCGATCCCTGTTTTCTCCTAAGTAATGGGCGGATGAAATGGGTTCCAATGCATCGTCACATTTTAAAATGCTTCGTTCACTCGTGGACATACTTTTTTTAATTAAATAAATACATATAAATTAAATTCACTAATGAAAAATAAAATATTTGTAATAAAAAAATGATAAAACTAAAAAATATATGTTTCATCAGAGCGCATAAGACTTATCATATGTACGAATGACAAACATGCGGCTTCAATCATATCCCTAATTTGACGGGACTCTTCTCCATATTTTTTAAATTAAAGAAAAAGCATATATATTTTTCGAGTGACAGACACGAGCTACACGTCACAGTATCCGGCCGGCAACGGCGGATTTTGCCCACCCCCTACTGGCTTCGCCCGTAATATATGCATATGAGTACTCAAAATAACCATAATATAATATACATCACTATTATAATATATTTTTTGTAAAAAAATATCCATATATATATATATATTTTTCTTTCTCTCTCTCCCCTCTTTCTCTCTCTCCCAGCACTCTTTCCCCTCTCTCTTTCTTTTTCTCTCTCTCTCCCTCTCTATATTATATATTTATATATTATAATATATATATATATTATATTTAATAATATAAATCTCAACTTTTCCTCTACGCCACTCTCTCCCTCTCTCTCACCACCCCCTCTCTCCCTTCTCCTCTTCTCTCTCTCACGAGATGTTTTTTTTAATTGAGAAAGTAATGTACAACTGATAAATAAAACATTCAAATTTTACGGTACATTCCATGAATTTATAATTTATGGATTTGTATATATATATATATATATATATATATATATATATATATATATATGTTGCGGACTAACTCGAGGCTCCGGTCGGGCCGGATATTCTTGGACCGCCTTAGCTCGCGGAGCGGTCGAGCGCGCACACAGTCAGTTGAAAAACGGGGGATGGACACAGGAAGTTTTAGCGTGGAAAACCCTTCAACCGGGTGAAAAACCACGTGACCGGGTCAGTGCCGGTCAAAATCCACTAGATTGCTGGTGGTTACAATTTGATGGGGGAATCGGGGCGACAGGCCGCTCCCGTTAAAATCTTGAGGAGAGAGAGAGTGTACGCACCCGTTGGTGGGCAACAGACTGCCTCGCCAACGGGACTTGGACGGTGGAATGTACGAGATACTTCGGGCGCGTGCGCTCAGGGGCGACGCGTGTCCAAGGGTTGTCACTGCTTCCTTTGTGCGTCTTTCTCAGTTCTTGGAGTGCGCTCTTTGTCCCTAAGCTCTGGTGGGGTGCCAATAGCCGGTGACAGGTTCTGGTAGCTGTTGACGGGTGCTGATATCCGTTGGCGGCCGCTGGAGGTCGCGGGTGGTTACCGGTGGTTGGCGGCGAGAGGCGGCCACTGGTAGTTGGCGACGAGGGGTGGTCGCCGGCGGAGGAAACGGGAGAGCTCCCACCTGAGGAAGAAGAAGAAGGGGGAAGCGTCGGAGGAAAAGGTTAGGAAATGAGGAGCCCCTGGGGTCTTTTTATAGGCTCCAGGGGGAAGTTATGGCGGGGCCCACCACTAACCTAGTGGGTTAGTGGGTGGTTTCGCCCCGATCGGACGGCCGGTGGGGCCTCTCCCTCGATCGGACGGCGGGGAGGGCTCCCCATGATGGCGGGCCGTCATGACGGCGGCGGCAGCCGGGCGGCCGGCGAGGGAGGCCGGCGGCGGCCAAGGTCACGGCCGGCCATGGCCGGGGCGGCCATGGCCACGGCCGGCCATGGCCGGGGCGGCCTTGGCCGGGGCGGTCATGGCCACGGCCGGCCATGGCCGGGCGGCCATGGCCGGGGAGGCCATGGCCGGGGCGGCCATGGCCACGGCCGGCCATGGCCGGGCGGCCATGGCCGGGACGGCCATGGCCACGGGCGGCCATGGCCGGGGCGGCCATGGCCGGGCGGCCATGGCCATGGCCGGCCATGGCCGGGGCGGCCATGGCCAGGGCGGTCATGGCCACGGCCGGCCATGGCCGGGCGGCCATGGCCGGGGAGGCCATGGCCGGGGCGGTCATGGCCACGGCCGGCCATGGCCGGGCGGCCATGGCCGGGGAGGCCATGGCCGGGGCGGCCATGGCCACGGCCGGCCATGGCCGGGCGGCCATGGCCGGGACGGCCATGGCCACGGGCGGCCATGGCCGGGAGGCCATGGACATGGCCGGCCATGGCCGGGGAGGCCATGGCCACGGCCGGCTATGGCCGGGCGGCCATGGCCGGGGAGGCCATGGCCGGGGCGGCCATGGCCATGGCCGGCCATGGCCGGGCGGCCATGGCCGGGGCGGCCATGGCCATGGCCGGCCATGGCCGGGCGGCCATGGCCGGGACGGCCATGGCCACGGGCGGCCATGGCCGGGCGGCCATGGCCGGGACGGCCATGGCCGGGCGGCCATGGCCGGGGCGGCCATAGCCGAGGCCGGCCACGGTCGTGGTGTCCGTGGGAGGGCCGGCCGCCGGTGGTGGCTCGGCCTCTTGCCGGCGGCAGTTTCTATGGCGGCGGTTTCCCCATGAGGGGAGGGAGTGGGGGTCCATCCCCATGATCTCCATGAGAGATCATGGGGGTAAGGTGGGCCCACCCATGATCTCCCTTGGTGGGGATCATGGGGGGTCTCTTTTATCCTATAAATTAAGGTGAAACCCATCAATTGCCCCCCAAATCTCTTTCAGTTGCGAGGGGAGCGAGCGCGGGGAGAGATTTTTAACTCTAGTCGCGGTGGTGATTGCCGACGTGGAATCCGGGATGACGGCGATGGCGAGCGGCCCCAAGGTATGCTGGTTCGTGTCAGTTTGGAAAGCGGACGTCAGACGAGCTTGCGCGGGGGCCGGCAAGGCGTAGGAGTTGGTGGTGTGCCACCGTTGCAGGAGAGGGACCGAGCGCGCGCCGTCACGCCGCGTACGCGGACCGCGCGCATAGGACGCGCGCGGAGGCCGCGTGCGCAGGCCGCGCGCGCAGGCCGCGCGCGCAGGCCGCGCGCGCAGGCCGCGCGCGCAGGCCGCGCGCGCAGGCCGCGCGCGCAGGCCGCGCGCGCAGGCCGCGCGCGCAGGCCGCGCGCGCAGGCCGCGCGCACGCGCGTGGGCTGCTCGCGCGCGGGCAGTGCGCGCGCGGGCTGCGCGTGCGCACGCGCGCAGGCCGCGCGCGCAGGCCGCGTGCGCGTGCGTGGGCTGCTCGCGCGCGGGCAGTGCGCGCGCGTGGGCTGCTCGCGCGCGGGCTGTGCGCGCGCGGGCTGTGCGGGCGCACGAGCGCAGGCCTCGCGCGCCGGCCTTGCGCGCGGGCTGCGCGCGCCGGCCTTGCGCGCGGGCCGCGCGCGCAAGCCTTGTGGCCCGCGCGCGCGCAGGCCTTGCGTGCGGGCCGCGCGCGCAGGCCTTGCGCGCGGGCCGCGTGGGCGCTGGTCAAACGTGCGCGGGCCGCGCGCGCAGGCCGCGTGCGCAGGCCCTGTGCGTGTAGGCTGTGCGCGCCGGTTGTGGGTGCGCGGGGCGCGCATGCGTGCTGTCCGTGCGCGTGCTCGGTTGTGTGCGTGATTTCAGTACTTGGAACTAACTGATTTTTTGCGGTGTGCAGGTACCGAAGCGCTTCGCTGGACCCATGCGTCTGCGCTCTTCTTTGACCGAAGACGGTGTAGCTATTTGGAGGGCAAAGTTTGGACTTCCTTCTGACTTGGAAGTGAGGATTCCGCGTCCCGAGGAGCGGGTCCAAAATCCTCCCCGCGGTTGGCTGACTGTTTGCGAAGTGTCGCTCAGATCTGGTTTTCGTCTTCCCCCCTACGACGAGGTGGTGGAGATTCTGAAGTTTTGTGGAGTCCCTATCTCCCAGTTTGCTCCAACCGGGGTTACTCGTATCATGGGCTTGGTTACTTTTTTCCGTGAGCATGGGGGCTCTCTTTCCTTAGATTTGTTCCGGGATTGGTGCGATGTGCGCTTTGATGGTGGTGAGCGGATCGAGGTACGCAGTAACAAGATTTGGCTGGAGTTTGAGTCTCGCAAGGATCGTCGCCATGGTAATACCTTGTTTGGATATGTGAAGAATTCCTGGGGTCTTCCCGAGGAGTGGAATGCGCTTCCTGACCGCTGTCGCCGTGTGAAGGGGAGGGAGCGAGACTTCTCCCCTGTGTTGGAATTTTCTGAGCCTCGCGAGTTGGCTAATCGTCTCTTCAATATATATGCGTTTGTAGAGGAGAAGCGGTTGTTGGGATGCGGTATTTCTGTGGGCGCGACTCAGGTGGCGACACCTTGCCAGGGGAGTGGTCGTAAGAGGAAAGTGACGACGGCTTCCACCGATGACCTTGATGCTGTGGTGGTGGTTTCTGATGACCCAGTTCCAGAGGTGCGGTCGTCCATTTCTCCAGTTCTTCCAGCACCTGTTGTTACGGCGGCTCCTAGGATGTCTTTCTCCTTGAGAGCTATGAGCGATGCGGTAAGGGCTTGATTGTTTCAATTTCTTTCCTCTTTTGTTTGGAAGTAGCTAATTGTGAGCTTTTCTTTTGCAGATTGAGGCTCAGGCACAGATTGCGGTTACCTGGAACGATCATTACGTGAGCCTGAAGGATGGATACCTCGCTTTGCAGGAGAAGCTTCGTTTGTCGATGGGCTCACTTTCTTCCTTGAAGGAGGAGCATGATCGGGATATTTCACGACTTCATCGGATTGGCTCAGAGTTGAAGTCCGAGTTAGAAGATTCGCGTGCTGCCTTGGACGTGGAGAGGGCTTTGGTGGAGAGGACCACTCAGATGCTGAAGATGCGAAGGAGGAGACATCTGGCTTGGGGACTCAGCTGCATGCGGCGCGAGAGGAGGTTTCGGGTCTTGAAGTTCAGCTTCAGGCGGCGAAGGCGCAGGTGGAGATGCTATCTTCTGATGATCATGCCTTAGAGCTGAAGGCGGCAGGACTTACGGAGTACTTGGAGTCCTTGGACTACATGCGGGATCGTAGCCTGATTGCGGAGGAGGTTCGTGATGACATTTGGTCCAAGGAAGTAGAGCCTCAGATGGATGACATACGCCAGTTAGCGCTTCGTCGCGGTGTTTCGAAGGCCTTTCGCTTCATAGGGAAGCATCTTGGGTGTGATACTTCCAGTTTCAGCTTCGCGGACGTTTCAGGTGATGAGCATTCTGGCTCAGATGCTGATGACGAGTAGCTGTAGTGCTTATTTGCTGTTGTATGTTTCGTCGTTTATTTGTAGTCCTTTGCTTTTGTTGTGGCTTTTGAGATTGTTGTCGTTAGGGCTCCACTTCACTGTTTTCTATGATAGCTTTATGTGTATGTCGATGTCATGTGTTTTGCATGGATGCATTTTGTTATGAGATGGTTGTTGGTGGGAGTTGATCTTTGTCATGGTGTATTAGTGTGGGACTGACCCATGGCTTAGTGCACGGCTCGCGGCCTAATTTGCTTGTGGTTTCTTTGTGAGGGGCAGGTCCCCACGGTGTTACGTGGAACGGGTCCACGACTTTTCGCACGAGTCAGGCTCGCGGCTTCTTCGTGAGGGGGGCAGGCCCCCACGGTGTCGCGTGGAACTGGTCCATGGCTTTTCGCACGAGACAGGCTCGCGGCTTCTTCGTGAGGGGGGCAGGCCCCCACGGTGTCGCGTGGAACTGGTCCATGGCTTTTCGCACGAGACAGGCTCGCGGCTTCTTCGTGAGGGGGGCAGGCCCCCACGGTGTTGCGTGGAACTGGTCCACGGCTTTTCGCGCGAGACTGGCTCGCGGCTTCTTCGTGAGGGGGGCAGGCCCCCACGGTGTCGCGTGGAACTGGTCCATGGCTTTTCGCACGAGACAGGCTCGCGGCTTCTTCGTGAGGGGGGGAGGCCCCCACGGTGTTGCGTGGAACTGGTCCACGGCTTTTCGCGCGAGACTGGCTCGCAGCTTCTTCGTGAGGGGGGCAGGCCCCCACGGTGTCGCGTGGAACTGGTCCACGGATTTTCGCGCGAGACTGGCTCGCGGCTTCTTCGTGAGGGGGGCAGGCCCCCACGGTGTTGCGTGGAACTGGTCCACGGCTTTTCGCGCGAGACTGGCTCGCGGCTTCTTCGTGAGGGGGGCAGGCCCCCACGGTGTCGCGTGGAACTGGTCCACGGCTTTTCGCGCGAGACTGGCTCGCGGCTTCTTCGTGAGGGGGGCAGGCCCCCACGGTGTTGCGTGGAACTGGTCCACGGCTTTTCGCGCGAGACTGGCTCGCGGCTTCTTCGTGAGGGGGGCAGGCCCCCACGGTGTTGCGTGGAACTGGTCCACGGCTTTTCGCGCGAGACTGGCTCGCGGCTTCTTCGTGAGGGGGGCAGGCCCCCACGGTGTTGCGTGGAACTAGTCCACGGCTTTTCGCGCGAGACAGGCTCGCGGCTTCTTCGTGAGGGGGGCAGGCCCCCACGGTGTTGCTCCGATTAGCGCCATATGTTTCATTTGATTGTGTGACTTCCACGCGGGCAAGACATTTTCTCGATTCTTATACTGTGAAGAGAAGAATAACATAAAATAAAGTAATTAAAGAGTGGTGATTACATGCCCAAGGTTGATCCTGCAGTTTAAATAGTTTAAAGCGAGATGCAGGTCATTTGGGTAGTTCCTACTAGCCCAGGTGGGCAAATTTCTGTAATTTAGAATAAACATGATAGTTCGACTGAATGAAACGACTTAAGATTGGATATGGCGTGAGCAGGATTGGAAGACATCCCAGAGTGACTGCTGGAGTATTGCTGTGTAGTTGGAATCAGCTTGGATGACGACGAATTGTACGTCGTAGGATGCCTGTCGGTGTGCATCTTTGAGGGTGACTGGGAGAGTGATGGTGCCTATGATTGGTACCGGGTGATCCCCGAGAACACGAGCGCTTGCAGACGTCAGCTTGAGATATCCGGTGGCGAGTTTGAGCTGAAGTAGAGTGGATAAAAATAGTATATTGGTGGTGACTTCTTTGTCCACTAGAACTTGATCCAATTTGGTGGACGGTTGGCCAATTTTGATTGTCATGCATCTTATATTTTGGTTGTTAGGTGGTCTTCTTCTTGCTAGAAATTGATCAACTGCTCCCAAGCTAGCCAGTCGCTGGATTTCTTCCTTTAGTCCATTGCATTCGTTCGTGTTGTGACCATGACCTCTGTGATATTCACAGTATCTTGTCTGGTCTGCCTTGGGGTTTGGCCGCGGCGTTCTTGGTCGTTGAAATGATGGATTATTCTGAATGGCATTCATCACATTAGTGCAGGTAGTATTCAGAGAGATGTATTCCTGGAGCGAATGTTGCCCCCCAATCCTTGGAGGGCTGTGCTGACGATCATCGAGGCGACTCCGATTCTGGCGTCGCTCTTTTCGCATTGGGTGGGCTGGTTCATCTTCTTTCTTTCTCTTCTGTCTTCTACTTGGTCTCGGATTTTCTGGTGAGGGCTTTTCGACCGTCATGAATCTTTTGATGAAGAGGGCGGCGAGTTCGATGTAGCTGTCAATATCTTCTCTTTGTAGGGATTGTAGCCAGGTCCGAGCTTCTCCTTTCAGTATCGTTGGAAATACTCGGATCATGAGTTGATCTGAGGCGTTGTGAGCATGCATGATGGCTTCAAAATACTCCAGGTGTGCCAGAGGGTTGCCTGTCCCACTAAAATTATGGATTTCTGGGCCCGTGGCTGCCCAGGAGCTGAGTGAGTTATTGTTAGGTAGGCGTTCATCTGGTCCTTGCTTTGTGGCAGAAGTGTCAGGAGCTATTGTGTTTCCAGTGCTCTCTTCATGATGAGGACGTGCGAGGTAGTGGTCATACATCTCTGGGAGTGATGTTGCAGGTATGGGGGAGCTATTTGTGCTTGAGAATTCCTTTTCTATGTCGTATTCCCTGTGCGGGCCAGGCCTGGTGGAGGCAGGGAGTTCTTCTGACGGCAGTAAAACAATTTGTTCGGATGGCTGAGGAGTCCTTAGGTGGTGGAATGTCGGCTTATTCCGTGCTGCAAGGGTTGCATCGACGTGGATGGTGCTGGGGGGTGCGTACTCCTGAGGTAGCTGTTGCCCCCCAGTCCCTGAAGGGTCTTGCTGTTGAGGTGCAGCCTGATGCCACTCTTCTTGTCCCGTAGGAGTTTGCTCTTTTCTTTGTCGAGATTCTGGCGTCGGGTTCAGTGATGAGAGAATGACTGGTGCCCCCAAGTTTCGGAGCAAGGTGAGCATTTCGGTTTGTAGTTCTTCCATCTGGCGGATACGTCCTTCCAAGGCAGGTGCGGGAGCAAAGGCTGCTTCCGCGTTTAGTGGTACGTCCACCAGAGAATGAGATCGTGCAGGCTCAGTGTGTGCGCCAAGTGCGGATCCTTCGGCAGGGCGAGCATTCCTCTTTGCCATTGTAGTAGCAGGAATGGTGAACTTGTTCTACGGAGGAGGTTGGGAATGTTTCCCACAGACGGCGCCAAACTGTTGCGGACTAACTCGAGGCTCCGGTCGGGCCGGATATTCTTGGACCGCCTTAGCTCGCGGAGCGGTCGAGCACGCACACAGTCAGTTGAAAAACGGGGGATGGACACGGGAAGTTTTAGCGTGGAAAACCCTTCAATCGGGTGAAAAACCACGTGACCGGGTCGGTGCCGGTCAAAATCCACTAGATTGCTGGAGGTTACAATTTGATGGGGGAATCGGGGCGACAGGCCGCTCCCGTTACAATCTTGAGGAGAGAGAGAGTGTACGCACCCGTTGGTGGGCAACAGACTGCCTCGCCAACGGGACTTGGACGGTGGAATGTACGAGATACTTCGGGCGCGTGCGCTCAGGGGCGACGCGTGTCCAAGGGTTGTCACTGCTTCCTTTGTGCGTCTTTCTCAGTTCTTGGAGTGCGCTCTTTGTCCCTGAGCTCTGGTGGGGTGCCAATAGCCGGTGATAGGTTCTGGTAGCTGTTGACGGGTGCTGATATCCGTTGGCGGCCGCTGGAGGTCGCGGGTGGTTACCGGTGGTTGGCGGCGAGAGGCGGCCACTGGTAGTTGGCGACGAGGGGTGGTCGCCGGCGGAGGAAACGGGAGAGCTCCCACCTGAGGAAGAAGAAGAAGGGGGAAGCGTCGGAGGAAAAGGTTAGGAAATGAGGAGCCCCTGGGGTCTTTTTATAGGCTCCAGGGGGAAGTTATGGCGGGGCCCACCACTAACCTAGTGGGTTAGTGGGTGGTTTCGCCCCGATCGGACGGCCGGTGGGGCCTCTCCCTCGATCGGACGGCGGGGAGGGCTCCCCATGATGGCGGGCCGTCATGACGGCGGCGGCAGCCGGGCGGCCGGCGAGGGAGGCCGGCGGCGGCCAAGGTCACGGCCGGCCATGGCCGGGGCGGCCATGGCCACGGCCGGCCATGGCCGGGGCGGCCTTGGCCGGGGCGGTCATGGCCACGGTCGGCCATGGCCGGGCGGCCATGGCCGGGGAGGCCATGGCCGGGGCGGCCATGGCCACGGCCGGCCATGGCCGGGCGGCCATGGGCGGGACGGCCATGGCCACGGGCGGCCATGGCCGGGCGGCCATGGCCAGGGCGGTCATGGCCACGGCCGGCCATGGCCGGGCGGCCATGGCCGGGGAGGCCATGGCCGGGGCGGCCATGGCCACGGCCGGCCATGGCCGGGCGGCCATGGCCGGGACGGCCATGGCCACGGGCGGCCATGGCCGGGGCGGCCATGGCCGGGCGGCCATGGCCATGGCCGGCCATGGCCACGGCCGGCCATGGCCGGGCGGCCATGGCCGGGGAGGCCATGGCCGGGGCGGCCATGGCCATGGCCGGCCATGGCCGGGCGGCCATGGCCGGGCCGGCCATGGCCACGGGCGGCCATGGCCGGGGCGGCCATGGCCGGGCGGCCATGGCCGGGGCGGCCATGGCCGGGGCGGCCATGGCCGAGGCCGGCCACGGTCGTGGTGTCCGTGGGAGGGCCGGCCGCCGGTGGTGGCTCGGCCTCTTGCCGGCGGCGGTTTCTATGGCGGCGGTTTCCCCATGAGGGGAGGGAGTGGGGGTCCATCCCCATGATCTCCATGAGAGATCATGGGGGTAAGGTGGGCCCACCCATGATCTCCCTTGGTGGGGATCATGGGGGGTCTCTTTTATCCTATAAATTAAGGTGAAACCCATCAATATATATATATATATATATATATATATATATATATATATATATATATATATTACAAATGTAATTATAAATTCTCAAAACAATAAAACATAAAGCATAAATAATCAGTTGAAGTACAAATCCACAGCTAATGCAATATAACATGGAGTTTTTAAACATAAAATATTCATAATTATTTCAAATTTAAGATGTTCATCACTCATTTTCTTCATCTTCCTCTGTATTATTGGAGATCAGGGCTTCATCAATTTCTGGTTCATCTAAATATAAGTCGACAACTATGAAGCACCGATACTGGTACGAGTACTAGGTACAATAATAAAATTTAAATCAAATTCTTTATAGTTTTCTTTAAAAAAAGACATTTAAAGCTAAAACACATTTGTTATTATAATAAACAAAAACATTAGTTATATTTATGAGTCACAAAATTTTCTTTTCTTAAAGACGCGCATAAGTCTTTTGTTTACTTTAGAAAAACACTCATAAGTCATATCACAATATGCAGAACGATCTTTCAAGTCAAGGTGTATCTGCAAACTAAAGTAATATGTGTACCCGTCGAGTATCGGGTACGTACTGGTACCGGATACGTATCTGATACAAGTACGTGACCCTCAAGGAAGTATCAATGATTCATAGCATAAAAGATACATTTTGAGTGAAAATCAAATTAAATAAAATATTACCAAATTATATAACCATATCTATTTATGTCATATTTTTGTGCTTCCAGCTCCTCTTCGTCAAATCGTCTTGCATGTTGCGATGACCTTCCGGGCTTTCTCCGAATAGTTGGCCATGGAAAAATAGGAATCAGGTTGGCTAATGACCACTTCTTTTGATAATTAATGAGATTTAGTAAGTGTTCATAAGTACGCATAAACATCCCCATATACCAATGTAACACGTGGTCTTTAACATGTTCCCTTCGATAGAAGATACATGCAGTGACAAGCACACATGAAATACTAGTGAGATTCCATCGTCTGCAACTACAACTGTTGGAACCTAAGTCAACTGTCCATTTATCTCTCATATACTTTTGAACTTCAAATTTATTTTGGTTATTTCATCCCAAAATGTAGTCATGTGCATTTTTCTTATTATTTTCCAATATTTTTTGGATGGAATGACATATTTCTCCAATGCTTTTGAGTACCTTGTCCTTTTGAGTGTGTAGCCTCTTTATTAGAATCACACCAATTGTTTTCAATATTGTTATTATGGGTTTATCCATAGCTCTTAAAATAACTTTGTTGAATGCCTCACAATAATTATTATGCAATATATCATATTTTGACCAAGTACTGAAATGAGACCTCGCCCAATGCTTTTCATGTCTTTCCTTTACCAAATCATGAACATTTTTTTATCACAAACCTTTAATTTCTCCATTTTAGTGTTGAAATCAATAATCCTTGTTGCGGATGCAGCCCTCCTTAGTAAATCTTTGAGTTGTATGCCTTTAAATTTCTGGTTGAAATTATTGTACATATGTCTTAAGCAAAATCTACGCTAAACATTAGGCAATAACTCTTCAGTGTCTTTTTTTTTAATCTTTCTGCTTATCCGAAATGATAGTTCACATATGACTATTTGCAATACACAAATCTTCAATAAGAATACAAATAAATCATTTACAAGTTTTAGTATTTTTCAATCATCACATAACCAAAAACAATATGATACATATTGTTATTATCATCGATGCAAACTGCACATAACAAAACGCCACTTGTATGTGTCTTCAAGTGAGTATCATCCAAATCTATTATAAGTCTACATTCACTCATAAAACTTTTCTTCAACGCACCCCAACATATGTAAAATCTCTTGAAAATGCAAGTTTGAGATGAAACATCGTGGTTACATTTAATTTTAACAGTAATGTTCGGATTGGTCCTATAAATTTCCTCACAATAATCTCAAAGCTTTGCATATTGCTTAAATTCTGTGCTACAAAGTACTAATAACTTAATTTGCATGTTTTTGTCTCTATACATTTTCTAAATGCTAAGAGGAGTTTTGTTGTCAATTTGCATCATCTCTTGCATAATACTTACTGGTCAATCTGGAATGCTCCTAATATGTTACCCCTATTTAGTTGTAAGGAATTTAGAGCTACAATGTTTGGAGCTTGGAACCCTGCAACAAGTATGCTCTTTTTTAATTGTATTCACCTGAAATATTTTTTCATTCTTTAAAATAAATAGTGGTAAATAAAACTCAACCACATTCGCAAGTAACTAAAATTTTATCACTGCATTTATTGGTAAATTTAATTGGCTTCTCTTGTACTGTAGCGTATATTCTCACTGCATCCATAAAATCAGAAGCACTATTGAAACACATCACAACATTAAACTGAAAATTATATTCATTTGCATTGTCTTGATAAATTTGAACTTGTGTTGTTTTGTCTTTCAAAAAATTTGATGAAGAATAATCACCAAACTCTCTAATATGTATGTCAATGTTCGTGCTAAATTTAGTTTTGGGCGCCTTTATTACACCAACAAACTAAATTTCAGAATCAATACTTTCATCAAACATTAGGTCATCCAATTCAAAATCGCTATCAACCAAATCATCGAAAAAAGAAGAATCATTGTCATCAAATTCTTCTCCAGAACTCGTTGAATCACTGCTACTATTTAAATCTACGTTCTCATATAAATTATTTCCTTCAATGACAGTTTCCTTATCTATATCTAGGAAAATAACATTGCACAACACAAATAAATGTTACCCTAACCTGGAAGGTATAATCTAAACTGAAATCAAAACCCTTAAATGAGATGTATACCTACCAATAGCTTGAAGAAATTGGCGGAGAAGACCAGAATCAAAAGAGAGATCCAAAAGAGAGATTTGGGAATCAAGTTATAGAAACCTGTTGTAAGGGAGAGACTAGAATCGGCTGGTCAGTAAACCTGCTATAAGGGAGAGACAACCAAAAGAGAAATCTGGAACTGAGAAAGGCTCTGAAAGAAAAAAAGAAAAAAATCCAAGGCTGTGAATCGAGTTCTAGAAAGGAATACCTGCTCGAAAATGCAGCTCAAATGGGAGGGCAACCGCTCATAAGTGGCGCTCGATCGGTATAGTTGTCGAAGAAGAAATGGGTGGCCCGGCTCATCGGTGACAATGATGCACCTTGCCATCCGCGTCAGCGACAAGGGATCGAGAAGGGAAGCATGTGGCAATGGGTAAATCTCCTGTCGCATGAAAAGTAAATTGTGAAAAGTAAATGGTAAATGACAGAAGTCCTGGGGGGGGGGGGGGGTTAAGCGATTTTGAAATTAGGACGAAACTACCCCCGCTAAAAAAACCATAGGTTGCAAAGTGCCAAGAAAACGATATGAATGGGGGGGGGTGTGCAAAGTGTAATATTAGAATATTTGGGGTGTATTTCGCCAAAACTGGTATATTGGTGAGTGCACTCTGCCAAAAAACCCATCTTATCTTTAGAATTCATCTCATTACTTCTCATTTGATTTTTTTTAATCGAGATTAGAAGAAAAGATGCTTAACTCTCAGATAAATCAACCGATCTCTAACATTGTTTGATGTGTTTAGCTTCCTACCTTTTTGACGGGATCAACCACATCGAATAAAGCATGAGCATTATAGGCTCTGCACGGTCTATTCTTATTGTCATCAACTATATTATCATCATTGGATGGATGTAATCTGACTCACATTCAACCTCATTTTTTTTCATATTTTTATGCATTATTATTATTATTATTATTATTATTTGTACCAAGTGATATTTTCTGATTTAGGTTAAATGACCTGATCATGCGATTTGAGTCTTCAGATACATTTAAACTAAAACTCTCCTCTATTTATTATTATTATTATTTGTGCCAAGTGCATTTAGATTTTGAGCCACACCATTCAGACAATGCACATCATTTTCTGATCAGAGCCATTTTTTGTTATCGACAGCACAAGATTGTCATCTCTGATCGGAGCAAATGCGATCAGCTCGATTTTCCATATTTGTTATGCATTTTTTTGTATTTTATTTTTACAATTATAAATGTTTGAGTGTTGTTGTTGTTGTATTTTGACAATTATGCTAAATGTTCCAATTGGGCGATCTAAGTCAGTTGATACATCTAACATAAATGTCATCCCCCCCATAAGAACTCATTAGTTATTAGACGAAGGGATTGATGTTGGAGTCCCAAAAAGAGTTGTTGATGGTGTTGAAGCCTGAATTCATTCCAGGAGGTGCTGAAGCACCCTACCGCCTTAGTCACTCATCCCACCGCCGATGATACCACGATCAAGACTGTCTGAGCTCATTCGTCTAATCCGCTGCCTCATCCAGTTGTTGCTGACAGGTCCATAGTATTAGCCCCCTTTGCCTGACCTCCATGAAACCTTCACTGCTGATCCTAGCCATCAGATTCTTTCAGGCTCATCTTGACTTGTCTAGAGTTCTCCACATAATTTCAGAATATTCTACACCCTTCCAGGTCCACCGTGGTCTCCATATCCCCAAAGAACCTACTTCGTCTTGATGAAAAACAGAAAACAAAAATGCAAGTAAAAGGAAAAACGTGGAAGATAAACTCAGGGAAGTTTCTTCATTCATTCAGATTTCTCATACATACATCTTAGCGTTCATACAACATTCTTATATAAAGAAAAAATGCATTAACTAATTCTTGTTATCAGGTACTTTGGAAAGATGCAGGATAATGCTTCGACTTCTGGCTTCATTTAAGACTTTGGCTGCTTCTCCTTCTTCCTGGTAGTTGTGATGCTTGGAAACTGTAACTGGCTATTGCTCTTCTTCTCTTTGTCTCTTGCATTAAGTACCTCAACACCCCCCTTAATGCTGAGACCAAAAGTTTTCTCAGATCCATGAAATTTTGCATTGGCAGAGGTTTTGTAAAGATGTCTGCAAGCTGTTTGTTGGATTGACAGTAGGCAAGCTGGATCTGATTTTCTTCTACCAGGTCCTTCAAAAAGTGATAACGAAGATCGATATGTTTGGTGCGGCTGTGGAATATAGGATTCTTAGCAATTACAATGGCTGCTGTGTTGTCACACCAAATTTTAATTTCCTTTTCTTCCTTCTTTAGCCGGAGATCGCTGAGCAGTCGTCTTTGCCATACACCTTCACATGTTGCTGCGCAAACTGCCACATATTCTGCTTTTGTCGTCGAGAGGGCTACAGATTTTTGCTTCCGTGATGACCAGGATATAACTTTGCTTCCAATCATGAACACATGTCCACTGGTGCTCTTCCTATCTTCTGAATCTCCCCCCCAGTCACTGTCTGAGAAGCCGACTAAATCTGTGGAACTCTCTTCTTGGTAGTTCAGTCCAAAATCAACTATCCCCTTTAGGTAACGAAGGATTCGTTTGGCTGCCGTCATGTGCTCTAGACTTGGCTTGGATAGAAATCTGGATAGAATTGACACGACATTCTCTATTTCCGGCCTCGTGTTGGTGATGTAGATAAGTGAACCCACCAGACTTATGTATTCTGCTTCTATAGCTGAAGTTGGCTCTTCATTCGTTACTAACTTTGCTCCAGTTGTCATTGGAGTTGGGGCTGGATTACAATCTCTCATACCATACTTCTCTATTACTTGCTCTATGTATTTCCTTTGATTGATGAAAATTCTTCCTGGATTTTGATTAATTTGAAATCCTAGGAAGAATTTCATAAATCCAAAATCACTCATCTCAAACTCATTCATCATAACTTGCTTAAATTCCTTAACAATCTCAGATGTGGAGCATATGAAGATTAGATCATCCACATAGAGACAAAGAATGAGGAAATGGTTAGTATCAAACCTCTTGGTGTACAAGGATGACTCATTTTTACTTCTGCTGAACCCATTTCCTGCAAGATGACTGTCAATTCTTTGGTTCCAAGCTCTCGGTGCCTGTTTTAATCCATACAGGGCTTTATTGAGCTTGTAGACTTTCTCCTCCTCTCCTTCTTTCTCAAAACCTTCGGGTTGATGAACATAAATTTCTTCCCCAACTCTTCCATTTAGGAAGGCTGATTTTACATCCAATTGATGTACTCCCAACTTGGCTTGAGCAGCAATTGCAAGGAAAGCCCTTATAGATTCCATTCGGACGATTGGGGCAAAGGTCTCATGGAAATCTATACCCTGTCGTTGGGTATATCCTTTGACTACTATTCTTGCTTTGTACTTCACTATTTATCCCTCATTTTGCTTTGCTTTGTAGACCCATTTGAGGTTTAAGATATGTTTATCTTTTGGCTTTTGTACACTTTGCCATGTATCATTCTTCTCTACCATCTCTATCTCTTCTTCCATTGCTCTTCTCCATTTTGGGTCTGTAGCAGCTGTGGCATAGTTATCTGGTTCTTCTTTTATGAGCAGTGTAATGTCCTCTTCAGTTTGATAGATCTCAGCAAGAGATCTAAACCTGGGATGTGATGACTCCTCATATTATGAAACAGGTTCAGGTTGGCACAGTTCTTCTGGTTCTGCAGTATGTGGCAACAACTCATGAAGATATATTCCTTCCACTGGTTGAGATGGCTGTTCTTCAGTAACCTCAGTGTGAAGATGAGGATTTTCTAGATTCTGATCCCAGTTCCAGCTAGTATCTTCATTAAAAATAACATCTCTAGATATGCTCAGTTTTTTGGTTTTGGGATTGTAAATATGATAAGCCTTGGACTATTGACTTTATCCAATAAAAATCCCCTTCTCTGCCTTCATTTCTAACTTCTTTCTTCCTTCTTTTGGTATCTGCTTGTAGGCCACACACCCAAAAGTCCTTAGGTGTTGCACATTGGGCTTCTTCTTCCTCCAGGCTTCATATAGAGTTACTCCTTCTAGACTTCTGGTTGGGGACCTATTAAGCACATAGACAGCATTCTGAGCAGCATCTGCCCACAGCTCCTGGGGCAGACCATGGTGATGTAGCATAGCTTTTACCTTCTCCATGATTGTCATGTTCTTCCTTTCTGCTATGCCATTATGTTCAGGAGAGTAGGGAGCAGTGAGCTACCTTGTGATGCCTTGATCCTTGCAGTAGTCTTGGAACTCCAGACTTGTGAACTCTCCTCCACCATCAAATCTAAGACATTTCAGGTTGTGGCCACTTTGCTTCTCAGCAGCATCCTTGAACTCCCTGAATTTTGTGAAGGTCTCTGATTTGTGTTGCAAAAAATAAATCCAAGAAAACTTGGAGAAATCATCAGTTAGACATAGGAAATATTTCATTCCTCCAATAGAGGGTGTTGTTGCCGGCCCCCAGAGGTCAGCATGGACCAGCTCCAGTGGTTCTTTAGCTTTCCAGTTTGTTGTTTTTGGGAATGATTGCCTGTAACTCTTCCCCATTATACACCTTTCACAGGTAGTAGGTTCTCCTTCCAATCTTGGTAGCCCCTCCACCATCTCCTTTTGCTTTAACAACTACAGGTCCTTCATGTTCAAATGTGCAAATATGTGATGCCATAGGGACAATGTTGTGTTGCAGGAGAAAGCACAGTCATTGGGTTCATTCATATTCACAGGGAACATGTTGTTGGGGGTCATGATGACAGTGGCTATGCACACACTCGATTCTTTGTGCATAATGTGACAATGTTCTCCCTCAAAAGTAATTGTGTATCCACTCCTCATGAGCTGACCAACACTTAGCAAACTTTGAGATAATTTTGGCACAAAATGTACACCTTCTATGTGTTTGACTTTCCCTTCTTTGGATAGAACAGCCACTGTGCATGTCCCTTCTATCTCCAACCTCTTTCCATCTCCTAAAATCACATGGGTTTTCTCGGTAGCAACAAGATTAGTGAAGATTTTTTCATTGGGGGACATATGGTTTGAACAACCACTATCTATGAACCATGTGTTATGTGGATCATCATTAGTTCTAGATATTAATAGCTTTTCAGTGGTTTCATGAAATTTGGCTTCCTCCTTCTTATCTTTTGACCAACAATCCTTTTGCATATGGGTTGGCTTTTTACACCGTTTACATTTATAAAAGCAGTCAAAGGCTGCGTGATTGTTTCTTTTACATAAAACACAATGCATTTTGTTCTGATTATTAGGCACATTTGTTCTTACTTCTCCTTGTCTAACTCTCCCTCTACCTCTTGTGGACAGATTTGAGGCTCTGGGTGAACTTTTTTTCAGTTGGATTAAACTTTATTTTTGTTTGAAAAGCTTGTTCTAGCTCCCCACTAGAATTTTTCAGTCTTTCCTCATGAGCTAACAATGACCCCATCAGCTCAGTTATGGAGAGGTATCTTAGGTCTTTTGTTTCTTTAATGGTGGTAACAATGACATTGAATTTGGGAGGTAAACACCTTAGGATTTTAGGGGCAATCTTCTTGTCTTTCAACTTGTCCCCAAGACTCCTAATTTGGTTTACAATGCCCATCAGTCTTGACACAAATTCTTTTATGGTTTCATTTTCTTTCATGGAAATGTTCTCAAACAATTTCCATTGGTGCTTCAATTTTATTGAGATTACCTTCTCAGAGCCTTGAAACTCACTATAAAGGATGTCTCATGCGCGTTTTGGTGTGGTAGCCCCCATGATCCTTGGATAGATGTCCTTGCTTACTCCTTGATGCAGTAGGAGAAGATCTCTTGCTTCTAGCTTTGCTTCTTCTTGCTCTGCTTTCAGGGCTTCAGCTTCTGGCTCCTTCCCTTTGGATGTCTCGGATGTCTTCTTCTCAATATGATGTCACAGGCCTTGTGATTGAAGCACAAGCCGCATGTGCACGGACTAGAACTCATAGTGTTCTCCATCAAAGATGGGAACACCGGCTTGGGTAAAACTGAACATGTGGGAAGTATTTGATGCCGCCATATGATGATGGGGATTGGATGAATGCAATGAGATTACACTCAACTACAACCACCCACTGATGACAATCGAGCAAGAGCAACGTCGCTCTGATACCATGATGAAAAACAGAATACAAAAATGCAAGTAAAAGGAAAAAGGTGGGAGATAAACTCAGGGAAGTTTCTTCATTCATTCAGATTTCTCATACATACATCTTAGCGTTCATACAACATTCTTATATAAAGAAAAAAATGCATTAACTAATTCTTGTTATCAGGTACTATGGAAAGATGCAGGATAATGCTTCGACTTCTGGCTTCATTTAAGACTTTGGCTGCTTCTCCTTCTTCCTGGTAGTTGTGATGCTTTGTTGGTACCCTAGTTTGATTTGATTTTAGTCTTGTCTTTTAGTCCCTTGACCCAAGATTTATCTATGGTCAAAGGTTAGTTGTCTAGCTGTAGAGTCCTCACTTATCCAGATGAAGAATTTGGTTAAGTAGTTTGTTCGTTCGACTATGGTCGAACGCCGCTCGACTATCGTCGATTAATTATTCGACGATCGTCTATCAGTTGCTCGATGTTCTGTCTGCGTTGATAGTTCGACTATCTGTTTGATAGTTCGACTATCTGTTTGCTGTGATAGTTCGACTATCTGTTGATAGTTCGACTATCTGTTTGTTTGATAGTTCGACTATCTGCTTGGATAGTTCAACTATCTGATAGCTCGACTATCTGTTTGATAGGTCGACTATCTGCGTTGTCTGATAGCTCGACTATCTGTTGATAGGTCGACTATCTGTTTCCCCTTGATAGTTCGACTATCTGCTTGGATAGTTCAACTATCTAATAGCTCGACTATCTGTTTGATAGTTCGACTATCTGTCTCCTTTGATAGTTCGACTATCTGTTGATAGATCGACTATCTGTTTTCCCTTGATAGTTCGACTATCTGCTTGGATAGTTCAACTATCTGATAGCTCGACTATCTGTTTGATAGGTCGACTATCTGTGTTCTTTGATAGTTCGACTATCTGTTGATAGTTCGACTATCTGTTTGTCTTTGATAGTTTGACTATCTGTTGATAGGTCGACTATCTGTTGTTCTTTGATAGTTCGACTATCTGTTGATAGATCGACTATCTGTTGTTCTCTGTGATAGTTCGACTATCTGTTTGATAGGTCGACTATCTGTTTTGCTTTGATAGTTCGACTATCTATTGATAGGTCGACTATCTGATAGCTCGACTATCTGTCCTGATAGTTCGACTATCTGCTGTGGTAGTTCGACTATCTGCTTGATAGTTCGACTATCTGTATCGTTTGACTATCTGTCTGATAGGTCGACGATCTCCGTTCTTCGGTCGACGATCTCCGAGGGTCGTTCGACGTTTTCTGTTTGCCTTAATATTTTGTATTTATTTATTCTGTTTAATTAAATAATATATTATCTGGCATTTTATTTCAGTTGTTTTATGATAATATTTCCAGGCAATATCTGCTCCATTCCTTTTGCCTGAGTCAAATCTTTTCAGATAAAGTTGTTTGTCTTATTAGTTGACATTGTATTCTACTTTATCTGCTATCAGTCCTTTATAGCCGTTAGACTGAAAAGTCTTCCTTCTGCTATAAAGAGTATGTCTCTGATGTGACTTTATTTAGTACCTTTATTATCAGATTGCTTCCTGCAGCTTCTTAGAAAAAGGTTTATCCCTTTTATAGAATATTTTGCTGCAGAGTTTGTTTTTGTCTTTGTGATATTTGCAGCCCAGGTTTCAAGTTTCAGAAGAAGACAAACAGTTCAAATTGAAAAGAGCCGTTGCTTGTTGTTGCTATATAAAGAATCCTTTGGAGAAGGATTTCAGCTAGTTCATATAGTTCAAGTTTTCTAAGAAGTATTCAATCAGCATTCAAGTTTTCATCAAGACCAAGTTTACTGCTCTCAGCAATCCTCATTCAACTGAGAAGTGTTAAGCTCTTCTGCTCTTCTTCAACCTGAGTTCTCCTGCTTCCAGGAAGTTCTGACTCAGAGATCCTTTGAAGAAGAAGAAGAAGAAGATAGCTGCTAGAAGATTTTCTATTTTATTATTTTATATCTTCTTGTAGTTTTTCCTTCAGAACTTTCTGAAGTGTTTTCTGCACTGAAGCAAGACTTCACCTGGACATTCTTTGAGCCAGGGGGAGCCTTGATTCTTTAGAGCTTTCTAGCTCAGTGCAAGTCTTTGTGCTTCTCTAATCTTTTGTAAAATAGAGAAGACATCTTAACCTTTCTTTTCCCCCTCCTGTACAGGGTTATTACTCCCTTCAAAAGTATCCCTTGGTGGCAGGGCACCTGATCAAAAACCTATTGTTGGTTTTTAGACACCTGATCAAAAGTCTAAAGGGTTTCTAGATCTACCTGAAGCAGATCTTGTGGTGGCAGGGCACCTGATCAAAAACCTGTAGTGGATTTCTACCTTGTTGGTAGAAGAGTGGACGTACCCAAGTTGTTTGGGGAACCACTATAAATTCCTTGTGTCGTCTGGTTGTTTACTTAATTACTTGTGCTGATTGGCTGTGATTAGAATTAACTAGGTTTGCTAGTTGCTGCTTAGGATCCAAGCCTTAACTGTAATTACAGTTAGCTTGAGTTTGTGCACATCACTTGTGTTAGGCTTTAGGGTTACCTCTATATCTATAATCTTTTCATTCCGCATTCACTCCAAGGGAGTTGAGTAGATTGTCAAGATTGTCTAGTGCAATTTTTGATAACTCTATTCCCCCCCCTCTAGAGTAGTATCTATCCCTTCACTTTCAATTGGTATCAGAGGGAGGTTGACTGACTGTATAGGCTAACACCTAAGTCACAAGATCCTGATAGATACCAAAGCTTATAGATATTCACTATCATGGCCCAGTCCAAGGATTATTCTAGCACCAGACCTCCAGCATGCAACTTAGCTAAGTTCAGCATCTGGAAGGCAAGGATCAAACTATAAATGAATTCTATTGATGAAAGTATCTTTGCTTCTATTTTGACAGGACCTCCAAGAGCACCTGCTGCTGCCTCATCATCAACTGATATGAGTGCAGTGCCTCCTCCAGATTACAATGATGAATACAAAAAGGCAAAAATTGCAGATGCCAAAGCAATGAACATACTGGCTCAGACAATGTCTGATGAAGTATTCCAGAAGGTTGCTGACTGCTCTTCAGCAAAAGAAATGTGGGATGCACTGAACCAGATTGTAGTTGGTTCAGCTGATGAAAGGAAGGACAGAAGGTCCAACCTTATCTCACAGTATGAAAACTTCAAGAAAACTGATGCTGAATCAGTTGAAGCTATGTATACAAGGCTCAGCTCAATCATCAATGAGCTGAGGACCCTTGACAAGGACATATCATTGACAGAGGTCAATGATAAGATTCTTATGTGCTTCCCTAGCACATGGGATCTAAGGATCTGGCCCATCAAGGAAGCCAAAAGTACCACAGAGATCTCAACTGAAGCCCTTCTCGGCAAGCTCAAGTCCTTTGAGCAAGTGCTGAAGTCTAGGGAAGCAGAAGCTGAAGCAAAGACCCCTACACCAATAAGAAAAGAGCAATCTCTAGCTCTTAAGGCTGCTGAAGCTTCTGAAGGCAGCCAATCCAATGAGGAGCTAATGATATTATTTGCCAAAAGGTTTCTCAAAATGGGGAGAAAGGAATTCAGAAAGAAGTCTTCACGCTATGAAGACAAACCAAGGTATGACCGTTCACCTGCTAAAGAAATTATCTGTTATGGTTGCAGGAAGCCTGGACATATCCTTCCAGATTGTCCAGAGGAAAAGAATAAAGATAAAAGAAAGGACAAGGAACAGCACAGGAAGCACTCCAAGCCATCCTCCTACAAGAACAAGAAGAAGGAGAGAGGTTTCATTGCTAAAACTTGGAGTGATTCTGATGAAGAATCTTCATCCTCAAGCTCCAGTGAGGATGAGGAAGAGAAGAAGGCAAAGGAAGTTTGCCTGATGGCAATAGATGCCTGCAGCAATCACTCAGCTGCAGAGAGTTCAGATTCAGAGGAAGAAATGCCTACAGAAGATGAGGTATTATCTTCTTATGATTTTACTTCTGCAGAATTTAAGTTAGATTTTAAATCTTTATGCTTAGATTTAATTAGTTCTGAAAAAGAGATTAAAGAACTTAGACATAGGCTAGCTGAATCAGAAAACATATCTACTGAAAATATTAAGTTAAAGGAAGATCTCACTAATTCTAGTGAAGAAATTAAGTTTCTCAAAATTGAGTTAGCTAAGTCTAAAAGGTTAGAAGAATCTCTAAATGGTAGAAGCCTTAAGCTGTTAGAAATAACCAGCATGACTAACACTAGGTCAGGAAATAACAAACTAGGCTTAGGAGCTTCTCCCAGTGAACCCCCAATTGTTCTTAAAAATAATCTTTCAACTCCAGTGAACTTCGTTTCAGCTAGTGGAATGAAGAACACTGAGCAAGTAAATCAAGTTAATAAAACTTTAAATAAAGCTAAGAGAGAGAAAAGAAAACAATTTTTTAAAGAAATACAAAGAGCATCGAACGCTGCTCGACGATCGGAAGCTCGACGATCTGAGCGCCCATCGTCGAACGTCGATCGACGTTTTCAATATGATTTTCAAAATTATCATCAGAACCTTAGAAACCTAAATGAAAATAGAAACCCTAGGTTTGTTGACCCATCATCTGCATGGAGAATCCCACCTAGGAGATCTCACCCATTAGGTTATCACCCTCAGCCTGCATTTTCATTTATTTCTAGCTTTTCTTATGTGAAAAACAAGGGACCCAAGGTTACCTGGGTCCACAATGTCTAAATGAATATCTTGCAGGTGAAGGCCTATCCTATCACTCAAAATAAGTGGTATTTGGATAGTGGATGCTCCAAGCATATGACAGGAAATAAAAATCATCTGTCAAAGTTCAAAGCCAAGCTCGGCCCAAAGGTGATCTTTGGAGATTCAAACTGTGGTCAGACTGAAGGCTATGGCAGAATCACAATTGGAGCTATTACTTTCAAGAGAGTTGCATATGTGACTGGACTGAAGCACAATTTGATTTCAGTCAGCCAGCTATGTGATGCTGGCTACCAGGTTTCATTTTCTAACTCCCTTTGCAATATTACTTTAAATAATAATGTCGTTTTAGTAGGCATTAGGCAAGGTAATATTTATTTAGTAGATTTCAATTCAACCCATTCTGAAATCTGTTTATTTAATGAAGTAACAATTAATAATAATTTTTTGTGGCATAAGAGGCTTAGTCATGTTAACCTTAAAAATATATCTAGGTTATCTAAGCACAACCTTGTTAGAGGTTTACCTTCTTGCCCCTACAAGAAGGAGAGCCTATGCAAGGCTTGTCAGCTAGGCAAGCAAACCAAGAATTCTTTTAAATCAGTAAATAAAAGTGATTCTCCTAGAATCCTGTATTTATTACATTTGGACCTATTTGGCCCAATAAATGTACAGAGTTTAGGAGGGAAGTATTACACCCTAGTCATTGTAGATGACTTCTCTAGATTCAGTTGGGTGTTCTTTTTGAGAACTAAGGCTGATAACTTCAAAGCCCTTACAGACTTTCTATTATGTGTGCAGACTGAGTACTCTACTCATGTGGCCTTGATCAGAAGTGATCATGGTACTGAGTTTGACTCTTTTCTCATGCAAGAATTCTGTGAGAGAGAAGGTATCAAACATAGCTTCTCAGCTCCTAGAACTCCCCAACAAAATAGGGTAGTTGAAAGGAAAAATCGAACCCTAATTGAAGCTGCTAGCACATTGTTGGCAGATGCTAATATGCCTCTTTCCTATTGGGCAGACGCTGTTAGCACAGCCAATTATGTCTTGAATAGAAGTCTGATACACAAGCTTAAGTGTAAAACTCCTTATGAGTTGCTTAAAGGAAAGAAACCTAAAATTAATTATTTTAGAGTATTTGGTTGTGTAGTGTATATTCATAATAATAATAAAGAATATATTAGAAAGTTTGAAGCAAAAGCTTCAATGGGAATTATGCTTGGATATTCCCAAGTAAACAAAGCTTATAGGGTTTATAACAAATCAACCTGTAAAATTGAAGAATCTGTGCATGTATCTTTTGATGAGTCTCAGATGTTTTACAAGGAGAAGGAAAATTCTCCTTCCTCAAGTTCTTTGCAGGTACCCGATTCTACTCAAGATTTTATTCTCCCTCTTTCAACTCTTCAGATCACTGAATCAGACAGTGATGAAGACATTGCAGAAGTTGTTGCTGTACCACCAATAGTAGATCAAATTCCTCCTGAGGAATTAATCTCAACTATTACTGAAGATCACATCCCACCTGCTGATATTGTCACACTTAGAGATTATCCTACATCTCAAGTGATTGGAGACATATCAGCTGGTGTTCAAACAAGACATCAGTTAAGACAGGATGTGATGCACGCTTGTTTCCTCTCATAGGTTGAGCCCCTCACCTTTAAAGATGCTGAGCTAGATCCCCACTGGATCATAGTTATGCAAGAGGAACTCAATCAGTTTGAGAGATGTAAAGTTTGGACTTTGGTTCCAAGACCTAAAGATCAACTGGTCATAGGCACCAAGTGGGTGTATAGAAACAAGTTGGATGCAAACGGAATTATTATAAGGAACAATGCTAGGCTTGTAGCTCAGGGCTACAGACAGGAGGAAGGTATAGATTATGACCAAACCTTTGCTCCTGTTGCAAGGCTAGAAGCAATAAGGATTTTCTTGGCCTATGCAGCCTATATGAAGTTTAAGGTGTTTCAAATGGATGTCAAAAGTGCATTCCTAAATGGTGAGCTCAAGGAAGAGGTGTTTGTTGAACAACCACCAGGGTTTGTTTCTTCAACTCAGCCCTCACATGTGTTCAAGTTGCAGAAAGCTCTTTATGGACTAAAGCAAGCACCCAGAGCCTGGTATGAGACTCTAGCTAGTTTCCTCTTAGAGCACAACTTTACTAGGGGAGTAGTGGATAGAACCCTCTTCGTCAAGCACCACAAGGACACAATCCTGTTAGTTCAAGTGTATGTGGATGATATTATATTTGGCTCCACTGATCCCAAACTTTGCAAAAGGTTTTCTGACCTGATGCACTCTAAGTTTGAGATGAGTAGTATGGGTGTGCTGTCTTACTTTCTTGGTCTCCAAGTTAAGCAAGATGCTGATGGCATCTTCATCTCCCAATCCAAATATGCTAAGGAATTGGTAAAGAAATTTGGGATGGCTGATGCTTCAGCAATGCCTACACCTATGGCTACCTCAGCTGTCATTGATTCTGATGATCACAGCAAGCCAGTTGATCAAAAGAATTATAGGGCCATTGTTGGTTCCCTATTATATTTGACTGCTAGTAGGCCTGATATAATGTTTGTTACATGCCTCTGTGCTAGATTCCAGGTCAACCCCAAGGAATCTCATCTGATTCTTCTCAAGAGAATCCTGAGATACCTGAAGGGATGTCCAAATCTAGGACTTTGGTACCCAGCAGAATCAGAATTTGAGTTAATTGGATACTCTGACTTTGACTATGTTGGTTGCAGAGTTGACAGGAAAAGCACCTCAGGAACTTGTCAGTTCTTGGGAGAGAGGTTGGTCTCTTGGTTCTGTAAGAAGCAGGCTTCTGTCTCAACTTCAACTGCAGAGGCTGAATATATAGCAGCTGCTAGTTGTTGTTCACAGATCCTGTGGATACAAAACCAGCTTTCGGATTATGGTTACTCACACAAGAACACCAAAATCATGTGTGATAGTACCAGTGCTATCTCCATTGCACAAAATCCTGTGCACCACTCTAGAACGAAGCACATTGAGATTCGACACCATTTCCTGAGAGATTGCGTGGAAAAGAACAAGATTAGTCTTGAGTTCATATCCACTGAGTTTCAGAGAGGTGATATATTCACCAAGCCCTTAGATGAACAGAAGCATCTGTTCTTTTTAGTTCAACTAGGCATGATCAATGGAAGAGACTAAGTGTGACTACTCTGCCTCATTGAAACTTGTTTGAAGATAGTCGAACGACGTTGGAAGATAGTCGATCGGATTAAGCCCATCGTCGACCTGTGGTTGATGAAAGCTTATCTGCTTGAAGATCGTCGACCGGCGTTCGACCATAGTCGAACAAGTCGAGCTCATCGTAGATCTCTGGATGACGACAACTTGTTGTTTGTGAAGACAGAAATAGTCGAACGATTGGTCGACTACTCTGCTTCAGGACCGATCGTCGAACGACCGTTCGACCATCGTCTCCTGTATCTTTTAAATAGATCGACTATCTCCGGTCTAATATAAAGCCGATAGTCGACCTAGGTTAAGAGATATTTGTTTTTATCGTCGACGGAGAGCATCTTTTCGCATTCCGTCTTCCCACTTGCTCCCTGTCTCGCGATTTTCCGCCGTTTCGTCTTCGCCGTCTCTCTCGTCTTCTCCAGCAAATCGATGGCGATTTCTCCAGCGCTCCTAGCAGTAGTGAAGTTCGACGCAGGATTCAGTGTGGATTTTGACGCATTCAGCTGCTGCGAACCCGGAATCGTGGAAATTCTCCAGCTATGCAAAGATCAATGTTTGGAAAGACTCATGTCTTCAAGGATTAAGCTAAATGTCCCAGAGATTAAGGAATGGGCATATACTTCGTCTTCCAACGACGAATCGATGACAGGAACTATTGGCGGAGAAGAGGTAATTTTGACTCCCGCCGTTTTGACTGATATATTTGGATTGATTAATGGGGAAGAAGAATATGAGCAAGATGCCCCAGAGTTTGGGAGGAAGCTGACAGAGCTGGGACATGCCGAAGGCATTCCCTCTAAGCTGCTCAAGATAAATTTTCCTTTTAAGATAAAATTTCTTGCTGAAATAGTCGGAAAAGTGCTACTGGGAAAGCACTCTGCCCACGACAATATTACAAGACAGCAGTTTGCACTGATGTGTGCAATTGTGGATAAGAAAAGGATCAATTGGGCAGGTGTTATGTTTGATTTGTTAAGGAAGAAGAATGGCAAGAAAGAGGTTACCCTGGGCAGGGTTATTGGGATTTTTCTGAAGGAAAGATATCCCCATCTGCTGATTTCAGCTGCTACCACCATAAATGCCAGCAAGAAGATGGATCTCAACCTGTTCTCCAAGTGGAAAAGGATGTTCCTGAAGCCCGCTCCTGCAGGGGTTGCTCCAGCTGCATCTGAGAGCACAAGGACTGACTCAGTCGCTCCCCGCCTTCAAGAAGCTGGCTCAGCTCTTCCATCTCTTCCATCATCTTCTTCTGCTTTGCCGTCTACTTCAGTTTGCCGTCTACTTCAGTTGAAGTTCCATCAACTTCAATTGAAGTACGACATTCTGCCTCTCCTGCTCGTGATTCAACCACTGTTGAAATTCCAGCACCTCCAGCATCTCCTCTCCCTCCTCATCTTGCTAGGATATCTCATCCTAGCTTTGACTTATTGGTTTCTGAACCATCTACTCCTATTCGTTCTCCTCTTCATTCTTCAGATCATATTGATCTTCCTGCTTCCACCCATCCTTCTCCAGCTCCCTCTCCATCTCCAGTTCGTTCTCCAGTTCATCAGGAATACATTCCTCCTGCTGATCTTCCATCAACTGCAATTCTCCCATCATCTTTTGAAATAACTCCAGCATTTATTTCTAGCATTGTGGAGTTAATTACCCCCTCAATCAAAATCATGATTGATGAGGCAATTGCTCCACTTGCTTCCTCCATTGCTTCTCTCACTGCTGCCATCAAAACTCTCTCTAACTCTGCTGAGCCTTCTTCATCCAGGGGCCTGGTTTCAGTTCCCACTGAAATCAGGCAGGGGGAGATGTTCAATGAAGATGTCTCTGAGTTGCTTCCAGCCTCCATTCCAGCAGATTTGCCTGCAAATACAGAACTAGTGGTAGTAGTTCCAGAAGAGATAGTTCCAGCTCAAGAAGAAGTAGTTCCTCTACTGTCTGAAAAAGAAATTGCTGATGCAATATTGGAATCAGAGTTTATTGTCAAAACCTGCTTAGAGGATCTTACTACTCCTTTGGTTGCCCGGTTCCTAGAAGGAGTCATTACCTCCTATCTAGATGAATCTTGGGAGTTGGTAAAGTATGAAGGTAATTCACTCATTCGTTTTATTGACGAGTCAACTGACTTGCTAGTATGTGAATTCTTAGAATGAATGTTTAAATCTTATATAGCACATATGTATTCATGAATCTACAGATAAAGTTCAAGAAGAACTAGTTACTCCAGAGCCTGTTGAATCTGCTCCAGAAGTTCCAGATGTCATAGAGACAGTGCCTGAACTTGCTTCAGTTGCTCCAGCTGATCCTCTGCCTAATGCTCAAGACATTGAATCTGTTCTACCAGCTCAGCCAGTTATGCAAGAAGATCCTGAATTGGATTCCTTTTTAGCTGATATAGAAGATGTTTTTGAAAGTCAAGTTGAAAATAAAGAGGACACCCCAGAACTGAATTTAGAAGAAGAGGAAGCAAAAGCTGCTTGGCAACAAAGAGTAAAATCTATTTTGGAAGAGAAAGAAAAAGATTTGCAAGCTGAAAAGTCTACTGTCTGGGATGACTCTCCAGGACCAAATCTAGACTCCCTTCTGGCACAGGATGTCATGGAAGAAGAGAAAGAGAAAGCTGTCCTGAAAGAAAAGGAAAAGGCTGTATCAGAAGCCTATGATCCATATGATCATCCTCCCTCATCCCATTCTGAGGATGAAGATGATTCAGATTTGTCTGAGAATTCTAAGAAAAAGAAAGCTGCAAAGAAGAAAAGGAAAGCTGTTGCTCCTCCTCCTCCCAATCCAGATCATGATACTCCTTACTACATTTTGAAAGGAATTGATCCTAAATTCAAAGAGTTCCAACACTGGATGTGGTTCTCTAAGAACCAGCAAAAGGAAAGGAAGAAATCTAAGAGGTATGATAGTCCTGCTCCTAGATGGACTCCCAGAGGTCCTCCTCCTCCACCTCCCAGTGCAGGAGCCTCTGGCAACTTATCAGCAAATCCATCTGCTCCTTCTGCCAAGTCTGCTCCTTCTCAGCCTCCTTCAAGAAGAAGTTCTCAAAGCCATCAATGCAGATCATATTCTGGGTATCAAAGACATGATGCTGAGGTAAAAGAGCAAGTAAAGGAGGTGGTATATCAAAAGCCAACCTTTTCACCTCCTCCTTCTCCTAAGAGAAAAGTTTCTCCTGCTATACCAGATCATGCTGCTAAAGATGTTTCAAGAGGTAAAAGAACCATTTTCTCTGAAAAATCCAGTAAGAAGTTTGCTGAGTTTGCTCCTCTATCATCTCTTGTTATTCAAGAAGTTAAAGATCCAGCTGAAAGTTTATTAGATATGTCTACCAAGTTTAAAGCTGTGAAGCCTATAGATACAACATCTGAAAATTTGTATGAAAGTCAAGAGTTAGATCCTGATTTCAGGATGGCTCGATTTCTAGAGCTTGTTGGCTCAGCCCATATTAAGAAAGCTAAGGCTGAAGGCAAAGACTCTGCAGGATTTACAACCATGTCAAAATTCAGAATGAAGGAACTCGATAAAATCCAGGTTAGCCCTGAAGTTTTTGACCATTCTAAATATATGGAAAAGCATCCAGAAGCAGTTGTCCCAAGGGCTTCAGAATTGAAGATTATTGGTGTGCAAGATCTGAAGATGTCTAAGAAAGAAGTCATAGATCCCTTGAGGAAAGTTTCTTTTATTCCTAGTTCTTCTGATCCTAAACCTGATTCTGTAGATCTTTAATTTGATTATCTGATATTTATCTGATTGATTCATAATTGCTGCTTAGTTGTTTTTATTTTCCTGTATTGTTTTTTGTTAGTTCTGTGTTTTAGTTTTTGAGAGACTTAACTCAAATAGGGGGAGATTGTTGGTACCCTAGTTTGATTTGAGTTTAGTCTTGTCTTTTAGTCCCTTGACCCAAGATTTATCTATGGTCAAAGGTTAGTTGTCTAGCTGTAGAGTCCTCGCTTATCCAGATGAAGAATTTGGTTAAGTAGTTTGTTCGTTCGACTATGGTCGAACGCCGCTTGACCTTCGTCGATTAACTGTTCGACGATCGTCTATCAGTTGCTCGACGTTCTGTCTGCGTTGATAGTTCGACTATCTGTTTGATAGTTCGACTATCTGTTTGCTGTGATAGTTCGACTATCTGTTGATAGTTCGACTATCTGTTTGTTTGATAGTTCGACTATCTGCTTGGATAGTTCAACTATCTGATAGCTCGACTATCTGTTTGATAGGTCGACTATCTGCGTTGTCTGATAGCTCGACTATCTGTTGATAGGTCGACTATCTGTTTCCCCTTGATAGTTCGACTATCTGCTTGGATAGTTCAACTATCTGATAGCTCGACTATCTGTTTGATAGTTCGACTATCTGTCTCCTTTGATAGTTCGACTATCTGTTGATAGATCGACTATCTGTTTTCCCTTGATAGTTCGACTATCTGCTTGGATAGTTCAACTATCTGATAGCTCGACTATCTGTTTGATAGGTCGACTATCTGTGTTCTTTGATAGTTCGACTATCTGTTGATAGTTCTACTATCTGTTTGTCTTTGATAGTTCGACTATCTGTTGATAGGTCGACTATCTGTTGTTCTTTGATAGTTCGACTATCTGTTGATAGATCGACTATCTGTTGTTCTCTGTGATAGTTCGACTATCTGTTTGATAGGTCGACTATCTGTTTTGCTTTGATAGTTCGACTATCTGTTGATATGTCGACTATCTGTCCTGATAGTTCGACTATCTGTTGTGGTAGTTCGACTATCTGCTTGATAGTTCGACTATCTGTATCGTTCGACTATCTGTCTGATAGGTCGACGATCTCCGTTCTTCGATCGACGATCTCCGAGGGTCGTTCGACGTTTTCTGTTTGCCTTAATATTTTGTATTTATTTATTCTGTTTAATTAAATAATATATTATCTGGCATTTTATTTCAGTTGTTTTATGATAATATTTCCAGGCAATATCTGCTCCATTCCTTTTGCCTGAGTCAAATCTTTTCAGATAAAGTTGTTTGTCTTATTAGTTGACATTGTATTCTACTTTATCTGCTGTCAGTCCTTTATAGCCGTTAGACTGAAAAGTCTTCCTTCTGCTATAAAGAGTATGTCTCTGATGTGACTTTATTTAGTACCTTTATTATCAGATTGCTTCATGCAGCTTCTTAGAAAAAGGTTTATCCCTTTTATAGAATATTTTGCTGCAGAGTTTGTTTTTGTCTTTGTGATATTTGCAGTCCAGGTTTCAAGTTTCAGAAGAAGACAAACAGTTCAAATTGAAAAGAGCCGTTGCTTGTTGTTGCTATATAAAGAATCCTTTGGAGAAGGATTTCAGCTAGTTCATATAGTTCAAGTTTTCTAAGAAGTATTCAATCAGCATTCAAGTTTTCATCAAGACCAAGTTTACTGCTCTCAGCAATCCTCATTCAACTGAGAAGTGTTAAGCTCTTCTGCTCTTCTTCAACCTGAGTTCTCCTGCTTCCAGGAAGTTCTGACTCAGAGATCCTTTGAAGAAGAAGAAGAAGAAGATAGCTGCTAGAAAATTTTCTATTTTATTATTTTATATCTTCTTGTAGTTTTTCCTTCAGAACTTTCTGAAGTGTTTTCTGCACTGAAGCAAGTCTTCACCTGGACATTCTTTGAGCCATGGGGAGCCTTGATTCTTTAGAGCTTTCTAGCTCAGTGCAAGTCTTTGTGCTTCTCTAATCTTTTGTAAAATAGAGAAGACATCTTAACCTTTCTTTTCCCCCTCCTGTACAGGGTTATTACTCCCTTCAAAAGTATCCCTTGGTGGCAGGGCACCTGATCAAAAACCTGTTGTTGGTTTTTAGACACCTGATCAAAAGTCTAAAGGGTTTTTAGATCTACCTGAAGCAGATCTTGTGGTGACAGGGCACCTGATCAAAAACCTGTAGTGGATTTCTACCTTGTTGGTAGAAGAGTGGACGTACCCAAGTTGTTTGGGGAACCACTATAAATTCCTTGTGTCGTCTGGTTGTTTACTTAATTACTTGTGCTGATTGGCTGTGATTAGAATTAACTAGGTTTGCTAGTTGCTGCTTAGGATCCAAGCCTTAACTGTAATTACAGTTAGCTTGAGTTTGTGCACATCACTTGTGTTAGGCTTTAGGGTTACCTCTATATCTATAATCTTTTCATTCCGCATTCACTCCAAGGGAGTTGAGTAGATTGTCAAGATTGTCTAGTGCAATTTTTGATAACTCTATTCACCCCCCCTCTAGAGTAGTATCTATCCCTTCACTTTCATGCTTGGAAACTGTAACTGGCTATTGCTCTTCTTCTCTTTGTCTCTTGCATTAAGTACTTCAACACGTCTGGCATGACTGTTAAACCTTGTCTGCTTGGATGTGTCACGAATGAGATAGAATCTCTAGTCCCTTCACATTCTCTCCCCACTCAATCCTACGCCGCCCATGCGGCTTCTACCCGTCTTCCTCAAGACATCTCGAGTCTTTGAAGTTATTTGTTTCTAGACCTCTCACGCCTTTGCCTTCACCTTCCCTGGTTTGCCTTGTCGTACTGTTGCTCCCATGGTTTGGTTGTTGCGCTCTCCTACTCTAGCTTTTGGAGAACAAGCAATGCTCTGAGTGACCCTCTCACAGTACTACCTCCTTCCCGCAACTGCGCTTCTCTGCATGAACTTTTGCATCATGTTGCTTTGCCGCTGGCTCCTTGTCATTCTTGAGGAGAGCAGACAGCCTCCCTCGCAAAGAGCAACCCCATGCTTTGTGCAATTTCTTACACAAGAAACATCTCAAAGAGTGGCAACCTTCGTTGTCTTCCTTGTGATTCACCATCGGACCTATCTCATTGTTGCTCCTTATTGTCATGGCGCTAAGGGTCCGCTACACTCGTATATTCAGTTCTTTCTTTGGCTCATGGTCTTGGTTTCACTAGAGTTGCTAGTTTCCCCTGATCTAGGCAGTCGTGTGCTCAATGTGGTCGGTCCAATAAGATGCACTTCAAGAGTAATTGTTTGTTTCACCGCCCTTGTGATCGTCCCTTTGTCTCCCTTTGTGGCGAGGGCTGGACTCAATGCATTCTTCCTCAACACATCTACCATGGTTACTACCTTCTTCAGTCTTAGAGTCTCTATGTTCCCACATCTTGTATGCCTTGGTAAAATTGACAGTTCTTGTACGCCTCTCCTTCGAAGCTTCAATTTTCCTCATGGCCCAATCCCATCCATAAACTCAAAGAAGGCGTCTTTTTCGCTCTTGGAGGGAACTTAAAGCATGAGCTATCTATGGCCAAGTTTGTTTTAGCTTGGTTCTTTATTGAAAGATTGGATGTCTTGCAAAGGAGGTAGTTGCTTATTATGAAAGGAAAAAAGAAGTACCTTCGTGTTGTCTTTCTCCAGTGTCTTTAAGAATTCTTCATTGCCAGTTAACTTCTGATGTTTATTTCGCTGATGTGATGCACTAGCTTTTTCAGGAACAATTTTGTTTTGCATATTTCATAGTCTACTGTGCTAACTTAGCATTTTTCTTTTTAAAAATTAAGAATACCTTCATTTTGCTAGCATTCATGATTCATTCTTAAATCATTTTATTGTAAAAAAACCCAGTCAACATAGCAGAAAAATTAGCATCCAACCACCTGTTTTGTTGTAATACAATGTTAAGTTGCAACGAGCCCGTAAATTAACCTTCTTTGAACATAGTAATGGCCGTGGATGTTTTAAATTTAATTACGCCAGAAAAATGATTAGAATCTGTATTAATTTGACTGGCGGAAGAAGGTACATTATGTACGATAACGGTGTCGGACGTGAACGGTTACAAACTGTCATGTCCAACCTCTTGTAAGGAGCTTCATTCACTTTTATGTTCAAAATTAGTTTTTTTGTGGTCATAACCATTGACTTGCCAAACACATATTTTATGAGGAGTTTTTTGCCCAAACTCAGCGGAGCAAAAATGCCGCGTCAAACGAGCCCTAAGTTATATGTGCCCGTTTTATCTTATGCAGAGATTATCCGGAGCCTCTTTGCTGATCTTGGCTAATAAGCAGGATATTCAAGGTTCCCTTAAGCCCAAAGAGATAGCAAAGGTAAGTTTTTCCTAGAAAAAGCATTATTTACTTGTATGAGTTTTTATTTTTCATTTGATCAGCAATTGGTTAAACTTCTCTTAGATACTAAATTTGGGCGGTATGGATAAAAGCCGACATTGGAATATTGTTGGTTGCGGTGCCTACACTGGCAAAGGTTTGTTTCAAGGGTTTGATTGGGTCGTCCAGGATATTGCTGACTGATCATTTGTTATTGAGACTCAAAGTTGTTTGATCAGAATAATTTTTCTAGGTGGTTCCAAAGTTGCATTTTATTTGCAGAATGATTCAGATTCTATTTGATATGGTTGCAGATTTCTTGAGGAATTTTGTAACTAGTTTGTATTATTGGCCCGCCCCGTCTTTTTTAAAGTGATCTTAAGTAATCATCCGCGTTATTTTGGGTATATATACATTCTTAATTCTTTGATATGTAACTCTACATTGGTCTAATTGGTGTATCTTTTAGATTCTATTATGTTCAAATAACCTAGCTTTTTTGTTTCTACTTCATTTATAATTCTCATTGTTTCTTAAATATAATTGTGCTTTGATTTAGTTTTTCGCTCACATTTATATATCACTGATTTAAATTTTATATAATATTGTTGGTTAAATTCTTGTTTTAAAAAAAAATAATTTATAATTTTCTATGATATCCTTTTATCTGGTATTATTAATGGAGTGCTTCTTCATTTTTCTAGATTCTATTTGGCATGAATGGAGTGCTTCGTCATAGAATGTAATGTATGTTTGGCATGACAGTGGTTATGACCATCAAGAAAATAGAACTAATTTTGAACATAACATAAAATTGGAGGTATGAAAGTTTTTGAACAACAATTAATAATTATTGTGTTCATGACCTCCATGAGACCACGGCTTTGCCAAAAGAAGCCTTTTTTTTCTTTTAAAGTAGAGTTAATATCCTCTTTTACATATTCTCTCAACCACTCTGTACTTGGAAATTTTGACCCTTCTCACGCACTTCCCACTTTTTTATGGTCAGCCTCGACTCTGCTTTCCTTGCAATTTGTAAACATGATGATGCCCTGCATGCTCATTTTGATACGAAATTGATAGTGTAAAATGTATTTTATTTAAAATTTTAGGGTTTAATTATGAGCTAGATATCTGATGTTAATAAAATTTGCTTATGACTAAGTTAAATCACCCATATTCAGTTTCTTTTTATAACATGTATAGCATTACAATCTTATTATAAGTTATAACTATACAAAAATAAAATAAAAACTAGAACATGTTCTTTTAACAAAAGCATCAGCCTAGATGCAAAAGCAAAATATATTGTCAATAGCCTAGTCCTACAGATTATGAGATCATGCTTCTCTTTGACAAGTATGATCGCCGCTGGCACATAAATACACATAAAAATAGCATTTTAAATATACTATTATTAAATACTAAATAATATTAGTAAATGACACCAAGTAAATTGTTAATTCAGATGATTTTTTTTAACTCACAAAACTTGTAGTCCTACATAATAAGATTAGGGTCTGGCACTCATGAAGCAATCAGTCCGACACTTTTTAGTAATATAAAACTGCAATGGAATAATCCCCTGCACCTTCAGCACCTCCAAAAGGCAAAAGCAGCACTGGCCACCGTGCATCACAGCAACAGTGGTGAGTGAGGCTCGCTAGGCTTCTTAGCAGCAGTGCCAAAAATAGGCAGGAAAGAAGAACACACTAAACAATGGAGCTGAGGGAGAGCAAAGCAGTAAAAATGTTCACCAGATCTCCGATTCATATAATAACATAGAAGATATGAATAAAATTAAACTACTACAATTACATTTTGACAAAACAAAGAAAGTTTCAAGCACAACAGTTTCAGGTTGCACTTTTTCGGGACAACGGATTTTCCCAGCAGCTACATCTGATAAGGGTTCAAAGATACAACAAAGCAAAATCTACACTACCAAAACTTTAGAAACATGTAGTCACAATGTGTTCCCATGATGAAACAAAACAAATTCCTATATTATACATACATATAGGAATAATTATCAAAACATCCGGCGGAAGTTAGCATAATTACATGTTGCAGTACTCTTATCTTTGAAATTAAAAAAAATCTCCTGCAAATTTTGTGTTTCATAACATCCATGCACAAAAATATTCCCTTGGAATAAATTTTCAGGGTGGTTTTTTCTGCATGAATGTTACGAAATGTACATTTACAAGGGAATTTTTTGTAATTTCATAAGAGGTGTGCAACCTGAAATTTAGCAAACTTAGAGGGGAGGTCCTGATAAATGGCTCTATAAATAGAGAGAGAGATCAAGAATAGAGCACCCAACAGAATGTGTTCCGAGGATTTAGAACAAAGGCGCCACCATTTTTCATTTCTCCAGATTTTCCATTTCCCAGTTTCCAGGCAAATGAAATGGTGCTCTGCTCTCCAAACAATACAAGGCTTACGCGTGCATTTTTGGTGGTTTGACAAAATATATGCTCTTAACAAATCCTTTCCCCAGCTCTCCAACGCATTTAAGTGTATTAATGAGTGACGCCTCTCCGTCAGCATTACCGTCTCGCTTTCGTTTCTGCAAAATGTTTCACCAAAACCAACGTTAGCTCGGATTCCTCGTCTAAAAACACAGCAATCTAACACCAAGCTCTGATTCCTCATCAAATTTTCTTTTTCTAAAAACTGACTGAAATTCAATAAAATTATTCGATGGAGACGGGCTCAAAATGAATCCAACAAGTCGTGAGAGGTGATAAAGAGATCCGATAAAAATACCTTTGAGTCCCAGGTCAGACCGATTGCGTCGCCTCCAAGAGAGTCATACCATATCCCGAAGGTTTCAGGGAATTCTTCCTACATGCATGAATACAAGCCAAATAAACAAAAAATTTCATGCAATTCATCAGCTGAATGATTAAATTCACGGAGTTTTAGAAAACCTTGAGATTTTCTAGGAAGAATCTAGTCGGATCAAAGTTCACCAAAAGCTGACTTGCATCCACGAATCTTTGGGCTGAACCACCATCATGTTGCTCGATGAAAGACTGAAAATCCTTACTCGCACTTCCATGGATTACGGGTCTCCCTGATCATGAGAATATTAGGCCTACTCCCATTCCTTGAGTTTCATTCCAATACGAAACAAAACCTCACCGTGACTGATCGTGCTGGGAAAAAGAAGGTGGTGCGGATACGAAAGCTTCTCTCGATGAAGTAGCACCACCGCATCATAGTTATTCATTGGTGTACGAAAAAGACACTGCGAAATGAAAAAAGATGAATTAATTAGATTTCGCTGTTTGATGGGAAATAGTTGGATATGAATGTCAACTTGAAAAAAAAATCCATCAAAAGTGACGACTTTATAAAAATGGGTGAAAACAACATAATTGGTTTCTAAAATGGCAAGAATAATATTTCATAGTTCAATAATTGAAGATTTGCACCGCTTACCTCCCAAGTGTATGGGCCATTTTGACCTTGGAGAATCAGTTTTGTCAGCAGGTCAGCACTACTTTGAGCATATGCAGCCATCCTTCTAAGGATCTTTACACACAAAATGATTGGAGATCAGAGTTAAATGAGCTAGCTACCTTGGAATAAAAAAATAGAATTTTCTTCCCATTAAATTTTTTTTTTTAAAATGATATGCATTTCTTCTTTTTGGGGGTCTATTAAATATTTTAAACCTAAACCAAAATAATAGTTTAGATGCCATAATATACAACAACATTCAAGCCTTTATCCCACGAATAGCGGGGTCGGCTACAGGAATCCTTTGTCGTCATTGTGTCCTATCTTTTGTCATAATCTCACTAATGCCTAAGTACATCATGTCTTTCCTTACAGATTCATTCCAAGTCTTTATTGGTCTACCCCTCCCTCGTTTAACAAGCCTAGTGACTAGACTCTCACAACGTCTGACAGGTGCCTCTAATGGTCTCCTTTGTACGTGTCGAAACCATCTTAGACGAACTTCTCGCATCTAATTAAAGAGAAAATATAATAACTAAAAATACAGTAGAGTGAAAATTAAATAGGCAAAATAGATGTGATTGACCTTATTTTAACTAAAAATGTAGTATTGTGATTATTCTAGCAATTGTTAATGTATTGTGTTTCATTAGGTTGGGCTGTTAAGCTAATGCCAAGCATATCTGACTTCGGCAGAAGACTAGATCAGTTATTTGGTCCAATTAGAAGCCGATATATGGCTTAGTTATCGGCCAATAAGATACCCATTCGTGATAGGATTGCGGGTCACTGAGTTAGAGGTCAATTCAATCCATGTTTGTTGAATTTGATCTCGGGGCACTTCAAGCCAAATATGATTTGATTTTAGATCTTTGAAGATAAATTGTTTTTCCAACATGTCTTGTTCAGTTTTATCTCAGGGAACTAAAAGCTGAGTTTATGGAGTGCATGGATGCAGATCTGGACCCAAGCAAAAAATAACATTGACATCAAAGAAAGTTGATGTGCAAAAGAATAACAAAAAGTTTTCAAAACTTGAGGAAGTCTAGGACGAAGAACTTGGGTATTCAGCAAAGGAGGAAAATTATGGAGATGACATTTCCCAAAAGAATTACGAGACAGATAAAAATGAATATGAATCAACACTCGGGAAGAGAGAACATTGATTATGGACCGAGGTTGAGGTGTAAGCAGTTCGGTTGGGTTCAGTTTAATTCAAAACCAAAATCAAACCGAAAAGGGTTGATTATTTTATCCTAAACCGAAGCGAACCTAAACCAATCAGTTCAGTCCAACAATCAGGTGACGGACGGTATGGGACAGTTATTTCGGTGCGGATTATCAGTTTATTATTATTATTTTTAACAAAAAAAATATTTTTTTAACAGCTCTAATGATGCGTTCATCTCATCAACAATTCAAGCATGCTTAAGCGTAAGAAAATTTATGTCTTAGCCCTAATTATAGCCAATAAACTGTTGACATGTTTCTGTTAACCTTTTCCTGATTCTGAGAGGACCAATTGATATGGCCTGTAAAGTGTTGGCCTGTCGTCAGCTTTCCCCTGTTTCTTATGGTCCCAGCTCTCATCCTCCTGTGCTCCCTCACTGCAAAATCCTACATGGTACAAGACAGCTCCAGATTTCTTTAAGATGTCAAGCATTGGCATCATCCAGGCCGTGTAAGTTGAACTCCACTCTTTTCAAGCAGCGCATGCACAACAGAGGCACAAATTATCAAATTCGTCTTCGGTTTTGTGGAGTCCAATCCAGCACCTCACCTCCATGATAGTTAATTAATTGCTCAAACAATTAATTAATCGATTAATTGTTCAACAATTAATTAATAGATTAATTGCTCAAACAATTAATTATTCGATTAATTGTTCAACAATTAATTATTCGATTAATTGTTCAACAATTAATTATTCGATTAATTGTTCAGCAATTAATTATTCGATTAATTGTTCAACAATTAATTATTCGATTAATTGTTCAACAATTAATTCATTAATCGATCAATTGTTCAACAATTAATTCATTAATCGATCAATTGTTCAACAATTAATTCATTAATCGATCAATTGCTCAACAATTAATTCATTAATCGATCAATTGCTCAACAATTAATTCATTAATCGATCAATTGCTCAACAATTAATTCATTAATCGATCAATTGCTCAACAATTAATTCATTAATCGATCAATTGCTCAACAATTAATTCATTAATCGATCAATTGCTCAACAATTAATTCATTAATCGATCAATTGCTCAACAATTAATTCATTAATCGATCAATTGCTCAACAATTAATTCATTAATCGATCAATTGCTCAACAATTAATTCATTAATCGATCAATTGCTCAACAATTAATTCATTAATCGATCAATTGCTCAACAATTAATTCATTAATCGATCAATTGTTCAACAATTAATTCATTAATCGATCAATTGTTCAACAATTAATTCATTAATCGATCAATTGCTCAACAATTAATTCACTAATCGATCAATTGTTCAACACTTAATTCATTTGCTTACAAAAATGGCGAAAAAACCTCTCCAAGTTTCCTTCCACACGCCGGGTCGCCATCACACACTCGTCCTCAAATCTGAGGGTAGGCACAAATTATCCTTCCTCCGCCCCCAACAAACCCGTGGATATTCACAACATAGAACAACACCTCAAATTATGTGCATCCGTTGTCACTCTTGAAAAAATATGGGGCACAGTATGCATTTGCCAAGACGCACAACTTAGCAGATGAAAAGCAACCAAAGTCACGTGAGGTACCTGAATCGACTGACAAAAACTGGGACACATCAACAACTCTTGCATGCCCTACAACCACTCCATTGCTTATTGTGCTCTACTCGTTCCGCAGGCCACTCTCCGGCCATTACTTCAAGAGGTATCTCCCTAGCAGACACTTCCACCCCATATCTCTACAATCACTATCACTCGGGTACCCAACCTCTGCGCTCATCACGGTACATTGATTCTGCTCTACGCAAGCAACGCTTCGTCACCTCGACAACATCACCATTGCACCATTGTTCACGTCACCACCGAGTACGGTGAAGGCTTGCCTCTCAATGAAACCTTAGCTCCAGTGGGACGCTACAAGAAGTTGTTATGGAGAGTGTTGAAGGAAATATGTAAAGGCCCATTATTAAAGGCTCATTTAGTCTCTTAGCTAAGTAGTTTAGTCCCACATCTTGTATGGGACTTTCTCTTCTCATCCTCATTCTATATAATTGTACAAATACATGTATGTATTCTTCATGGAGCATTTTTATGGAATATATTGGGATTTTTTCCATCAAGTGTTTCTCTACAAGGTATCAGAGCTAAATTTCCACACTCATTGAATCGTGCTCTTTCTTTCACTTATTGGACTATCCACACCCATGAGCGGTTAGCATTTGGTTTTTAACCGCACCCTACCTGCGGCTAGATTTTTCCTAGCCGCAGCTTGCCTCTACCCCATGCTTTGCTCCTCTTTTTTCTCCTTCATTCCCTTTTATAGCCTTTTATCCCGTCCAGGTCGGGCCCCGCCTCAGCGCGGCTTCCTCTTCTTACTGTTGTTTGTGCGGTCTCGGGTATGCGACTTCTCTCAAGCCGTCAGTTCCACTAGTCGCAGTCTCTTCCCTCTAGCCGCAGCATCTTCTCAGGTCGCCTCCTCTTATCGTTGCTCTCAGGACGCCAACGACTCTCCTCAGGCCGCCGCTGCTCTCCAGGTCACCGCCCATTCTCCTCTCCTCACTGCAACTGCTGCTCTCGGGCCGCTGTTGTTGATCTCCAGGCTGCCACCAATTCTCCTCAGGCCGCCGCAGCTGCTCTCCATGTCGCTGCCAATTCTCCTCCTTGCTTAGCCACTATTATTGTTTGTCGTCAATTCTCCAGGTCGTCGTCACTATTGCTTAGCCGCTACTGATGTCTGCCATGCCTTCGAGTGTTACTGCTTGCCGCCTCTTGATGCTTGATGCTGCTTTTGCTAGTTGCCTGCATGTTGTTACTGCTCTGCTCGCCTAGCCGTCGCTGCAAGCCTCTATAGTCGCTTTTGCCACTCTTCCTCCAGCTCTTTGTTCTTGTCGCGGCGTTTAGCTGCTTGTGTGTACTGCGCCTCTTGCCGTGCCCGGCTCTGTCTTCCTCCAAGCTGCCCCTCTACCCATGGTTGCACAGTCTACTCCAAACAACATTCAAACTGACATTGATGTCTTGCGCATCCAAATCCAGCAACTTCAAGGGATGATCAACCGTCCCCGGGCTCTGTTGTCTCTATTTCTGACAGCGGGATCTCTTGTCTAGCCCGTTGTTCATCCTGGATTATGGACTCTGGAGCAACACACCACATTACCCCGACCAAACCTTCACACTACTTGGCGTCAGTGCATCCAAAGTTCATCATGATTGCTAATGGGGACACCACTCCTGTCTCTGGATTTGCAGCTGTCCACCTTAGTCCCTCCATCACTCTTTGCTCCGTGCTTCATGTTCCGAGCTCTACTTTTAATCCCCTATATATTAGCCATCTCATTCAAGACCTTGATTGATATGTAGCATTCTCTTCCACCTCTTGTGTTGTGCAGGATTGCAAAACGCAAAATATAATTGGTAAAGGGCACCTGTCGAACGGGCTCTACATCCTAGACCCCTCCCCTCCCACAACTCTCTCCTCCATTAGCTCTGTCGAGTGGCATCGGCGTATTGGACATGCTCCTCTACGCATCCTCTAGAAAGCTCTCCCAGATTTATCTCTTCAAGACTTCACTTGCGAGTCTTGTATCTACGACAAATACCATCGTTCTACTTTTTCTCAACAAGGTACTCGGTGCGCTGCTCCCTTTGCTATAATTCACTCCGATATTTGGGGACCCTACAAAACAGCCAGTATTTTTGGCTACCGTTATTTTGTTGCTTTTATAGATGATTACTCTCGCATGACATGATTATATTTCCTTCACGATCGCTCTGAAATCGCTCGTGATTTCTGTGACTTTATTGTTGAGACTCGTAATTAGTTCTCTAGTACTACTAAAACTCTATGAACTGACAATACCCGTGAATATACAAGTCATGTGATTATCGACTTATGTACGGAGTTTGTGATCATCCATCAAACCTCCTGTGCGTATACCCCCCAACAAAACGGTGTTGCCGAAGGAAAGAATCGTCACTTCCTTGAAGTCACTTGTTCCCTCATGTTCCAAATGAATGTTTCACACATTATTGGAATTTCGCAGGATCTACTGTCTATTATCTTATTAATCGCATATCATCCTCCATTCACAACTTTGCGTTCCCCTTCAACCTTCTATTTCCCACCAAAACCCCTTTTTCGATCACCCCTCGTGTATTCGGCTGCGTGTGTTATATTCATACTCTTGGTTCGTCCAATGACAAGCTTGCTCCACGTGTGATGAAGTATATGTTCGTTGGTTACTCACGTACTCAAAAGGAGTATGTCTGCTTCACTCCCACGGATAACAAAGTTGTTATTTCTGCTGATGTCATTTTTCTCGAAGACCAACCCTATCATTCTCCCTCAACTGATTCTCCAATTCCCCCTCTACTTCTGTGGCGTGTTGTTCCTGTTACTTCTAACCTTCCACCTCTCCTGCCCACACCAATCCCACCAAAACCACCTCTGATTCATGTGTATACTCATCACCCCCTTCACCTACTGCTCTACGGGAGGTGCCCTCCACTGCTAATATTTTGCGGTCTCCAGATCCGGCAACCGTCTCTAATGCTCACCTGATGGCGGATTATGTCTCCTTACACCGCCTCTCCCCGGACCTCAGAACATTTGCCTTTTCCTTATCCTATATTACCACCCCTACTTCTGTGTAGGACGCACTCCAACATCCGGGATGGCGGGGGGTCCTGAACGAGGAAATGTCTGCTCTTTGGGCAAACCACACTTGGGATCTTCTTCCTCTTCCTCTTGGATAGACCTGCATGGGTTCTAAGTGGGCGTTTTCCATCAAACATGGACCGGATGCGACAGTTCAATGTCTAAAGGCTCGCCTTGTTGATCGTGGTTTTACTCAACAACACGATCTAGATTGTGATGAGACCTTCTCTCCAGTTGCCAAACTTAATATTATTCGTGTTGATCACCCTCGATGTTCATCGACACTGGACGTTGCATCAATTGGATGTCAAAAATATTTTTCTCAATGACGATTTGCAGGAGGTCGTCTATATGAAACAACCTCTCGGAATTGAGACCACGGGGGAGTCTCTTGTGTGTCGTCTGAAGAAATCTCTTTATGGTCTCAAACAGTCTCCTTGAGCATAGTTTGACAAGTTCAGTCAGACTGTTCGTGTTGTTGGTTTCACTCTAAGTTCAGCCGAATTCTCTTTATTCACCTGTCATCGTCCAACAGACACAATAATTCTCTTGGTGTATATTGATGATATTTGATTACGGGAGACGATCTCGCAGGAATACACATGATTAAACGACATTTGGCTTCTGTGTTTCAGATTAAGGACATGGGAAATCTTCGATATTTCCTAGGTCATGAGGTAACTCGGTGTTCTGATGGTCTTGTTTTATCTCAACGAAAGTACTGTCTTGACCTGCTTTATGATGCTGGCTAATCTGGATACAAGCCAGCTGACACTCTCATGGATGTCAATCACAAGCTCTGCGCTCATGCTTCAGACTCTGATTCTCTTTTTCCAAACCCAGAATATTATTGTTGTCTTGTGTCCTTGTGGGAAAGCTAATATACCTCACTGTTACGAGACCTGACATATCTTTTGTTGTTGGAGTGGTCAGTCGATTCATGCATGAACTACGAGTCTCTCACCTCCAGGCAATTGACATTATCCTTCGATACTTAAAGACCGCTCCTGGACAAGGACTTGTATACAAACCTTCTTTGCCTCCCTTATCTCTTATTGCATACTCTGATGCTGATTATACTGGTTCATTAGATGATCGTTGTTCCACAAGTGGATACTGCACTTTGGAGGATAACTCATCACCTGGCGCAGCAATAAGCAGTCTGTGATGGCTCGCTCATCTGCTGAAGTCGAGTATCGTTCAATAGCAACCATTGTATCTGAGCTTGCATGGCTTGAAGGTCTCCTAGGTGATTTAGGAGTCAAACTCTTCTCACCAGCCACTCTATTTTGTGACAGTCAAACGGCTATACACATTGCCAAAAATCCTATTTTCCATGAACGAATCAAACATATTGAAGTTGATTGTCACTTTATCCGAGAAAAAGTACAATTGAAGAAGCTAGGATTAATGCATGTTCCTGCTGCTGGGCAAGTTGTTGACATCCTCAACAAGGCCTTACCACGGCCACTGTACTATCAGTTCTTATCCAAGCTTGGTGCCTACGATTTGTACGCTCCAGTTTGCGGGGGAGTGTTGAAGGAAATATGTAAAGACCCATTATTAAAGGCCCATTTAGTCTCTTAGCTAGGTAGTTTAGTCTCACATCTTGTATGAGACTTTCTCTTCTCATCCTCTTTCTATATAATCATACGCATACATGTATGTATTTTTCATGGAGCATTTTTAGGGAATATATTGGGATTTTTTTCCATCAAGTGTTTCTCTACAGAGAGAAATCAAGGAAATAGATAAAGAGCCTCAGAAGTTTTTATATTCTTCTTTGAGCTTGAAGACAAGCTCAAAGTGTAGGGGTGAGCTGTTATGGGTCCACAAGATCCAAAGTTTGTATGCTTAATTAAAAGTTGTATCGATGTTGTGGGTCCACACGGTCTATTGCTTGCATATTTAATTAAATGCCGTGCCTAATATTTTTATAGTTCGTGTATAGTTGTAAATTAGTCCCAATATGTGGGCATTTGTAAAGGTTCCATGTACTCTCTATTTAAAGACGTCTGGATCACAAGAAGTAACCATGAATTAATTCTCCTTCAATCTCTTAGCTCTCTCTTTCTTCTCTCTTCCTCTCCTACGCCTTACCAGGTCCAGCACTAGAACACGGTGAAATTGAGCTCAAATTCTTGTCACATCCGGCAGATTTGAACTCAAAACCCTTTGGACGACTACCCTTCTATCTTCACCACCCTCGCCATCGTTGTCCATCTCTTCGACAAGTTCCGACCAAAATTTCAACGTGACATAAACTTCTATTTTCAACATATTACTCACTTTTTATAACAATATCGATCACAAATGTTAAATTATTTTTTTCTTCTTTTACAGATAAGGAGAATGACAAAATATAGTATTGCTTTTCAAGTAAATGATGGACAAATAATTTGAAAAAGTTTTGTATTATATAGTTTTATCGTTTATGATTCGCAATTGCATTTTGATACTATGCTTTTTTTAAAGATATATATATATATATCACAATACTTTGGAAACTTGTTAATAAATAATAATGTGTGATAAATATTTTACTTTGAATACTTTTGGACTTCCTTCTGAGATATACATTTAAGTAGTTTAATAGTACATAAGAAAAATATACTTTAGTTCTGAGATATAAAAATATGATATTTTATAATATCTTAACATGTCTCCAACATAGACATTTTAAAGCTAAATCTAACATGTCTGCAACATCCTATTTTTGCAACCCTACATATGGTATTTGATTATACCACCTTTATCCATAACCATAATATTCATCATTAGAAATTGGATCCTAAGTGATGCGGGACGATTCTAGCATAATATAGGTAGATGATGCAACCTGCATCGCATCATTTGATTTTGTTTGCACCTTTATATTTTATTGCATTTTATAGCGTATGTTTTCGCAGACGTTCATTTCTATTATTTTCTAGCTTATGTATTTTTATTGCGCATCTCGCTCGCACACGTTTGTACGGCCTATTGGAGTGATCGCCAATAAGACTGTGAATGAGATGATTTGTCAAATAGGTAACATGGTAATTACAACAAGCTTTATTTAAAACAGTACGAAGGATTTTAGTTTATGCTAAAATAAAACACTTAAATTAAACATTGAGGGATTTTATTTTCAGAATTAATTTATGTTGAGGGATGCCAAAAGAAGAAAGTCTATTTAGTTTCCAATATTAATCCTTTTTTTCCTCCGACACTAAAACTTCATTTAAACAAACAAAAAAACTAATCTCTATTTGCTATAAAAGCCCCTAGCCCCCATCGCATCCTATCAAAGGAGCTGAAAAGAAACAAAACAAAGAAACCTTCTCAATTTTGGTATCCGGCCCGACACCCATGCACCTCACGTGCTAACTCCCACTCCCAGAGAAATTTACCAGTGATTCCATAATATACAACCCGACTACCTCCAAACTTTGTATCATAGATTTCATAAAATATAACAAAAAAATTATCGGTGGGCGCATACACCAACATATTTTTAGCCATATTCAGTCTAGGCTAGATATTTGTGAGGGTGATGATATGATTGTATCCTGTTACCTACACGGGTACGCATTATTCCATCTAAGACCAACTAGAGTTGCACAATTATTGTGATTTAGACGAAGTCTCTAGTATGGCTCGTACAGTGGAATCCATGCTTGGGTCGATTGATAGATCTCCTAGTTTTGTCATTGCCACTGCTTTTGGGATCATAGATTCCCTTTGTCCTAACACCCCACGGACACGCTAGCCTCACTTATTTTTACTACATCACTCCTTTCAGCTATCGAGCGTCTTCGTGAACCCCATCCCCAAGAAGGAGGGCTTCTTCTTCGTCCCACCATCCCTACCAATATCGCGACTCCACTTGTCACTGCTATATAACAACCTTTAGCCGCCAAGTTTCTTCCTGAGACTCAGCCCTAGGAAGAACATGATAACGATGAGTCACTCACCTTAAATGACACCGATTCAATGTCTATGTTTCTTGAGTCTCCTAGGCTACTGCATTTGCATACCCTTAAGCTTGCATACATCATGTTTGATGGTGACTCACTCTTGACACTAAAGTCATCATAATATATTAACTTTGTATTTGGTGACCACGATCTTACTATACTTTACAATCCTCTGAGTCTAGGCACGAATGTCGAACTTTGTCGCATCTTTCTATTCAGAAAGATTCGTGATAGAGGGATAGTAAGGATCTCTAGGATTTTCACTCCTCACAAAGACAAGCTTTAAAGGCTTTCTCTGGGAAATTATAAATGAAAGATTTGATATCAATTTTAAATCATGTAGCACTAGTCAAACTCTAGCGGGTAAGGTAATGAAGATGGTTAATCAAGGCTTAGTAGACGCGCATAGGTGTTTAGCAAGAGACGTATGATGCAATATGATTTGAAGATTCCACGGGTCAAGTCTGCTTGTTCCTTTCCCTGCTTATTTGACCTCCGCTCTCTCACACTTTGTGATACTTGTCTTTTTGATGCTCTAATTTTTACCAATCATTTAAATATTTTGCAAAAATTATATCTAACTGTTTGCAAGCATCTTCAAAAAACTATACTCCCATGAATGATTTTGTCACTAGGGATTATATTTTTTAAGGAGATTGATTTCTAGTATCTTTCAGGAAAGAAGAATTACTTAAAGGTCATGAACTACATCAAACAATCCGTCCTTTGTCCACATACCTATCATAGTCCAAAGTCTCCCTCATCCCATTTACCATTAAGGCTTATCTTGGAGGACTTTGCTCAAATCTTGATTATTCTGCAGTATAGCGGTAGCAAACCTATTTTAGATTGTCATTCTAAATTCCTGGTAGCAGATCAAATTATATTCCCGACGAGGTCGAGATCTTTCAACCCTTGAAGAATCGATGCAACTTGTGTCACATCATTTGATTTTGTTTGCACCTTTATAATTTATTGCATTTCATACCATATGTTTTTGAACGCAGTTGTTTCTATGATTTTCTAGATTATGTATTTTTATTGTGCATTTCATTCGCGCGCACTTGTACGGCTTATTGAAGTGATTGCCCAATAAGATCCTAAATGGAATGACCTGTCAAATTAGGTAACGTCGTAATTCCGACAAGTTTTATTAAAAATAGTACAAAGGATTTCTTTTAAGGGTCATTTACCGGGTCTTCCCCTCTAACTTTGTTAAATTACTGATAGCACCCCTCTTATTTTCGAAATTACAAAAACTTCCCCTAAAGTTTTCATTTCATTACAAAAACCTCCCCTGAAGTTTTAATTTCATGCACAAAAACACCCCCCTCGGTGAACAGTGTCCAGGGGGTAATTCATTCATGGATGCAATGAAATGAAAAGACCAGGGGAGGTTTTGGTAATGAAATGAAAACTTAAGGGGAGTTTTTTGTAATTTCGAAAATAAGAGGGGTGCTCTCACTAATTATGCTAGTTTACAGGGGAGGTTTGGGTAATTATTTCTTTTAATTAATGCAAAAATAAAAAATTAAAGTAAATATGGAGGGCTTTTATTTAAAAAAATAACTTATGTTGAGGGATGTAAAAAAAAGTCGATCGACTTTTCAATGATAATCCTAATTTTCATCCCACATTAACATCATTTGAACCCCAAAAAACCATAATCTCTATTTGTTATAAAAAGCCCACATCAGCCTATTAAAGGAGCTAAAAAGAGACGAAACTGAAAAACCTTCTTTGTTTCAGTAACCAGCCCGACACTTGTGCACCTCACAACCAAAATATCGCACCCAACAACTCGACTTGCGTAAGTATGGACTTGCCACCACTGTCTGAAGCTCTGTCGGCCTCTAGCGACCTTGTTTCTATAGGCCACCGTCCAGCTCGACGCCCTCCATTGGGTCGATTGCCAGAGAATCCAGACGACAATTGCACCTTCTCTAGGCCTTCCATTACCCACATCAAAGCTCCCACCTCCTTTGGGGACCACCTCGAGGTCTTGCGATTCCTCCTCCGTCGATTCTGCACGTTGACGACCTCCCCAACCCTCTCGTTTTCAAACTCCATGCGCATGCCCGACAAATCCAAATTGGGAACTCCCCGAGCAACCTCCTTAGCCTTCGACCAGCCACCCCCATATCAGATCCTGTTACCATCACCCCATCGACGTCATTCTGACGCTTCCCCAGCCTAATCGGCCAGCTGAGCCCGTTTTTGTCTTGTTTCCAGCCACAAAACAGTGAATCTAGTTGAACCCGAAAGCCGCAATGAGATTCAATCCTTCACACATCCTCACCTACGACCCTAACACTACCGCAATCCAGAATCCCATTGCCTACTAGCCTAACCACAATCTAGTTGCACTTATAAGCTATTCTTCCTCATCTATCTCTTGCTCCTAGTTTGATAGTATTATTTTATGCTTATGCTAAATTTGATCATCTAAAATTCCAAAGTCTGCCTTAATTTTCTCTTAATCATTTGCCATTAATTTGAAATTCATTTGACATTAATTTGAAAGTCATGTGTTGTCTTCACTTTATTCATGCTTGTGGAATGTTAAGTTGAATATTCGCATTAAATTAGAGAATATTCAGAGAATATTATATATATAATAATATCTTTAATTAGAGAATATTCAGAGAATATTTTTGTATCCTAAATAGTGTGATTCCTATTTAGGAATTACTGGTGCACACAGATTGATGACGTGTCACCTCGTTGTATCTTTATAAATAGCCCCTTTGAGGAAGAATAAAGCATTCAATTATTTTCTCCCAATTTATTCAACTTGGTATCAGAGCTATTCCGTCTAATCCCATAACCCACAGGTCCCAGGTTGAATCCCGCGCCCTTCCGTCTCCTCCCGCTCGACCGTGTCGCTCCTGCGTCGCCGGCTTCCGTCGACCGAGCCCCCCCCCTTTTTTCCCCTGACGACGACGCCGGATGCAGATCTAGTGGCGGACGCAGTCCTTGCGGCGGAATCCTGCGGGTTCGCACATCTTGCGGGTTCCGTCGCCTGTTCCCGTGGGGTCGACGGTGTCGCCTGGTCCAGGCGATGGCCTGAACGGCCGGACCTCGCCGGAATCTCGGACCCCTAGGGATTTCTACCTTCTTCTCCTATGGCTCCGGTGTCCCGTCCGTTTTTGAATACCATGGATGCAGCCGGACACGTCGTGCTCTCGCCCTCCGGTGTTCCGTCCGGCGTCATGATCTAAGGGACACTCGTAGGGTGTACCGTTTGTTCGTCTGCTTGTTCAGATCTATGTTTCACCTTGATGGATGATCAATCTGTTGTCTCCCCGGCATCCCAATCCGGTACTCTTCCCGGAATCTCGGCTCCTCTGACCGGCGCTCATGCCGGCTCGACTGTCGATCCACCCCGGAGTCATGGCCCATCTGGCTCATTGAAGATCACCACAGTTGCCTTGGATGGCACGAATTACCTGGAATGGTCCAGGGCAGCCCAACATGCTATTCGCAGTCACCAGTTATATGGACTTATAGATGGTACCACGACTGAGCCCCCGCGTACCGATCCCTCGTGGAAAAAATGGGATGCGGACAATTCTCTGGTGGTCTCGTGGTTACTTCACTCGATGTCCCCTCAGGTGTATCGCAGTTATATGTTGTTGGACTCCGCCTATGATATCTAGATCCGGGCCAGTGATACCTACTCTCAGGCAGACAGTTCGATGCAAGTCTATGAGCTCACTTGCCGTGTTCTCGAGCTAAAGCAGGGTACGATGACCGTTGTCGCATACTACTCTGAGTTTGAGCGTCTTTATCAGGAGTTGGATTTCTTCAACACTTTTACTGCTTCTTGTACTGTTGATGCAAAAGCCCTCCAGAAAGATAAAGATCGCTTATGTGTTCACGTGTTCCTTACGGGGCTCAACATGGAGTTTGACGTTGTTCTCCTGCATGTCCTTCACCGTGAGCCTCTTCCTTCTCTTTGGGAGGCCTTCGGCATGCTCCTCAGTGATGAGAACCGTCGCCGCACTCTTGGCTCTACTACTGACCACTCTGCGCTCGCTGGGATTTCCCGCGGCCCCCCTCCTGTTTGCAATCACTGCGGGAAAAAAGGTCATATCAAAGACTCCTGCTTTCGCCTACATCCGCACCTTGCACCAGCCGGTTGAGGTTCTGGTACTCGTGGTAGAGGTGGATATTGTGGAGGTGGCCGCTCTTTTGGTGACCGTGTTCAGTCTTCTGCACACTCTACTGAGGTTCTGGAGGACACCTCTGGTGGTTTGTCTGCGGCCGAGTTAGAGGCCTTCTGACGTATGTTGCGCTCCCACACATAGTCTACTACTGCTGCCTCTCATGCTGCTATTGCCACTTCAGGTCTGCCCAGTGCTCATGCTCTGTCTTCCGAGTGGATTATCGACTCCGGTGCGACGGACCACATGACTGGCTCTGCCTCAGGTTCTACCTCGTATACTCCTCTTTTTGGTCGAGATAAGGTTATTGCTGCTAATGGCTCCCTCTCAGCCATTGTTGGTAAAGGGACTGTCACTTGTTCTCCCGACCTATCCCTGTCCTCTGTTTTACATGTCCCGTCTTTTCCTCGCAATTTGTTTTCTATTACTCACTTGACTACTTCGTTGAACTGTTCTGTAACTTTTTTTCCTGATGTTTGTGTATTTCAGGATCTGGCTACGAGGCGGACGCTTGGCAGTGGTAGAAATATTGGCGGACTGTACTTGCTAAACCAAACTTCTCCCAGTGCTCTATCATCCACCAAAACTCCTCTCCATGACGTCCGACGCTGGCATCAACGCCTTGGTCATCCCTCCACTTTATATCTTACTAAACTGTTTCCTGCCTTTAATCATGTAATTCAGTTTTTTTCTTGTGATGCTTGTGAGCAGTCTAAGCATGTTCGTCACAAAACTAGTCATCTTTCTGTTCCTAGTTTACACTCATTTGATGTTATTCATTCTGATGTTTGGGGACCATCCAAGGTCACATCCTTATCTGGCTATAAATGATTTGTTACGTTTATTGATTGTCACTCACGCACTACGTGGTTATATCTGCTGAAACAAAAAAGTGATGTTTTTCCTGTTTTCAAAAATTTCATAAAATGGTCTCCCAACAATTTGGCAGGAAAATTCGTGTGCTTCGTAGTGATAATGGTGGGGAGTATGATGACCGGGGTGCATTCGGAGCCTATCTTGTCGATCATGGCATCCTACATCAAACCACGTGTGTTCATACTTCTACCCAAAATGGGGTGGCTGAGCGGAAGAATCGGCACTTGCTGGAAGTGGCTCGGTGTTTACTCCTTGCAATGCACCTTCCCAAATCCTACTGGGGTGATGCCGTTCTCACGGCCACGCATCTCATTAATCGTCTTCCGTCTCGTGCTCTATCCTTTGATACGCCCCTCTCACATCTTGCAAAAAACCACGTAGTCCACACTTCTCATCTTCCTCCACGTATCTTTGGCTCTGTTTGCTTTGTCCATGTTCATACGCCGCATCGCGATAAACTGGATGCGCGTTCCCTCCGATATGTTTTCGTTGGATACTCCCCTACCACCAAAGGGTATAGGTGTTATCATCCTCCGACTCGTCGCTACTATTGCACGGTGGATGTTACCTTTCGTGAGGGGGAGTCCTACTTTGGTCCTCGTCAGGGGGAGATCTCTACTACCAGTGACAAGACCATCGAGTCCCCCCTTCATATTGTTGCCACTTCTCCTCTTTCTTCTCCCAATGCTCCCATCGAGTCTCCCCTTCCTATTGCTTCCACTTCCGCTCCACCTATATTATACACTTACTCTCGCCGTCCCAAAAATGTCGAGCAAGTACAGACTGAGGATGTTTCTCCAGTACCGGTGACCGTTTCCACACCAGATTCCGATGATGATCTTCATATTCCTCTTGCCAGGCTTATAGGTAAACGGGGTAGCACCAAACACCCTATTGCCAACTACATCTGTTACTCTCACCTCTCTCCGGCCCATAAAGCTTTTATCTCATCTCTTTCATCTATTATGATCCCTAAGACATGGTAGGAGGTTGTTCAGGTACCTGAGTGGAAACAGGCAATGGAGGAGGAATTGCGTGTCTTGCACAAAAATAACACATGGAAGCTTGTAGATCTTCCTCCTGGGAAGCGAACGGTTGGATCCCGTTGGGTCTTCACAGTCAAACAAAACCAAGATGGTATAGTGGAACGGTACAAAGCCCGTTTGGTGGCTCAGGGCTATACACAGGCTCAGGGTATTGACTACCAAGATACTTTTGCTCCTGTTGCAAAAATGAACACAATCCGTATACTTTTCTCTTGTGCTGCGAGTCGAAGATGAGATCTTCTTCAGTTCGACATCAAGAATGCCTTTTTGAACGGTGATCTGGAAGAGAAAGTTTACATGGACATTCCCCCTGGCCTTGTTATCAAAGGGTCCGAGAGAAAGGTATGTCGTGTTCTAAAATCCTTGTACGGCTTGAAACAGTCGTCGAGGGCATGGTTCAGACGGTTCTACAAGTTCATGCTGAAACTTGGATACATTCAAAGCCAAGTTGATCACACTCTCTTTATCAAGAGGAAGGGTAACCTGATCTCTATCCATATTGTATATATGGATGACATCATCATTACTGGGGATTACTTGGAGGAGATCATCCACTTGAAAGAGCAACTAAGCAGAGAATTTGAAGTTAAAGATCTTGGAAAGCTGAGGTATTTCTTAGGAATTGAAGTTGCAAGATCTCAACAAGGGATCTTCATCTCCCAAAGAAAGTATACTTCGGATCTTCTTGAAGAAACTGGGATGCTTGGGTGTGCCCCCGTGGACACCCCTATTGAGGCTAATCACAGAATTGATGCAGATACTGGTGGAGAAAATGTTGATGCCTCAAAATATCAACGCTTGGTTGGACGACTCATATACTTGTCTCATACACGACCTGACATTACATATGATGTGGGTGTTCTAAGCAGGTATATGCACTCTCCTTCGATTCGACATCAGCAGGCGGCCTTCAGGGTGTTAAGGTATCTAAAAAAGGCACCAGGACGTGAAATTCTTTTCAAAAACAACCAATCACTAAAGGTTGAAGTATTTACTGATGCTGATTGGGCTGGTAGTCAAGATGATAGAAAGTCTACCACTGGGTATTGCACTTTTGTAGGAGGCACCCTGGTTTCATGGAAAAGCAAGAAGCAGAATGTGGTTGCCCGATCAAGTGCCGAAGCAGAGTATAGGGCTATGGCACAAGGTGTTTGGGAGGGACTGTGGCTGAAAGCTATTCTTCGAGATATGGGCTTTCAAGGGGACAATCCTATTACTATCTACTGTGACAACAAGGCTGCCATTAGTATTGCACACAATCCAGTTCAGCATGACAGGACCAAACATGTGGAAGTTGATACACACTTCATTAGAGACCACCTTGACAAGGGAAATATCTGCACTCCTTTTATAAACTCATTTGATCAACTTGTCGATGTCTTTACCAAGGGGCTAAGCAGTGACAACTTCAAGGATAATACTGACAAGTTGGGAATGATCAATATATATTCCCAACTTGAGGAGGAGAGTTGAATATTCGCATTAAATTAGAGAATATTCAGAGAATATTATATATATAATAATATCTTTAATTAGAGAATATTCAGAGAATATTTTTGTATCCTAAATAGTGCGATTCCTATTTGGGAATTATTGGTGCACACGGATTGATGACGTGTCACCTCGTTGTATCTTTATAAATAGCCCCTTTGAGGAAGAATAAAGCATTCAATTATTTTCTCCCAATTTATTCAACTTGTTATGTTTTATGAATTACTCGTTTGAACGTTAATCCACTCCACTCGTGTGTAATTTTGCGAATCCTGGGGTAATCATCTCTCTTAGTTATTTGATGAGTCAAGTTGCTTAGTTGCTTAATTTAAAAGATCTCAATTATTATTTAATATCAAAATTTTATTTTCAGTTTGCATCAATAGACTATGAATGCTTATATGAATTATAAAGTTTATCCAATACTAGGCTAGCAAAAAGAAATTCACAAATAAACAACAACAAACAAAAGTGAATGGAGTTTCAAAGGAAGAAACAATTATGGGTGTGCAAATACAAGAGTATGAAGTAACCAACACAAGCAAAATAAATCATGCAAATCACAATTTACCTCAACATAAATAATACAAGAAAGCATCAAACAAAAACTGAGAATTAACAAGAGGTTCAACAAAAAATATCTTACAACCACAAATGAACTCACGAGTGGATGGAAGGCTTGGGGAAGAAAGGACTTAGAAACATAATATTGGTTATCCAGTGGTGAAATCCTCAGACAAAAGCCTCCGCCAATGCGTGAACGAGGGCCCAGGAAAGAGATACCAGGCTAGAGTTCGATTGTGAGGAGGCTGGAGGTTGTTGTAAGGAGAGGGGAAGACTGGATAGTGGCTGTCCAAGGCTGGATAAGGTTCAGCGGAAGGGAAGAAGGTGGTAACTGGGCAGTATGGACAGTGAAGGTGCTGGAATCAAGTTTGTGGAGTGGGGGGACATTTTGGTAGGCTCTAGGGGCCGCCGGAAGTGGAAGCTCCGGTGGTGCTCTGCCTGATTGGAATGGGCCAGGTGGGTATCCATGGGGGGGGGGGGGGAGGGGGGTGCGGATCTGGCAGGGCTTGGTAAGAGCCAGATTGTCTGGAAGAGGGCTGAGAGTAGGGCTAGTAGGGATCAGTTGGATTCCAGTGGAGTGAATTTGAGAGTGGGGGGATTTTGTTGAAAATGTCACATAATGTCGGTCTATTAGTGTTTTGTAGTAGTAGTAGTTGGGTTCAGTCTCACATTGATTGCCCGTGTTTAAAAATCTATTGTAATGCAATAAATAGTCTCCTATGTGGAAGAACAAAGCATCCATCTTTTATGTTCTCTAATATCCAACACTGTATCAGAGCAATTAATTTTTTTTCCTCCGTGAGCGCTAGGGTTTTTTTAGTTCGCTGCTCGCATAGATCCTATCGTCTGGCTCTTCATCCCGCTCGCACTCTTCTGACGTTGTCAACGTCGTGCATCGACAACAAAGCCCGCCTCTGCCATCTCCCTGCTTCGAAAGATCAAGTTGCTTCCTTCTTCTGCAGAGATCCATCGGTGAGCCGATCGTCGCCGTCTTTCTTCCCATCGACGATCTCATCGAGCCCGCTACTGCTCTCATTGCAGATCCTGTCGACGATGTCATTCCAGTCGACGATGTCGTTCCAGTCGACGGAGCTTGATCTCATCCTGTTTGTCTCTGTCCTCCTTTGATCTTGTCGACGACCACTTCCTCTACTGATCCAGTCCTCTGTCATTCTCCTATGTCGATCCTTTCGCCTGGAGCTGATCTCGCCAGTCCCGTATGCTCAAGCCTCTCATCAACAATCTGTCTGACCCAGATCTGGCCCTCAATTCCTCCTGCTGCTGCGGGTGATGCTTTCTGCCGATCCATCAGCTGCTGATGTCGCCTGCTGGTATCATTTCCTACAATCTTTCTCATCCTGCAATTTTTCCCTGCTCTGTTGTGTCCCAGGGTTGATCCCAGCTGCTGATATGGAGCCTCCACGTCTCTATGGAGTTGATCTCGTCGTTGACATTCCCTTTTGACCTTCCTGTCAAAGATCTCTTGCAGATACAGTCGTTGCCTTCCATTCCTGCAGATACAGTCTATGGTGTTATTGTCGATTCTAGCTGTTGCTACCCCTTCTGGGGTGTTGATCACTCGCCAATGAAGATGCCTCGTACTGGTTTGGTCCTTTTTATGTGTTTTTTTGTCTTTAAATGTTTTTTGTGTCTTTAAATATTTTTGCTTGATTATTGTTAGTGTTTGTTATGTCTGTTGTTATGCTTATATACACGTGAGGGGGAGTGATTGGAACGAAGGCGACTCGGATAATCTTTCCCGACCTTTTGCATTCGTTCTACATGACCTCTAGACTTATGTTGTTCACTGTTTGTGTCTCCCATATTTCTTTCGATTGGTCGTGTTGGAGACGCGACTAATGTTGGTGTTCTAATCTCGGCGGGTTGTATCGCGTGGGACCGTGTCGTGCGGTACTATGTCGGTTGGGACTGCCCTTTGTGCGGATTATCCCCGACAGGTTATCCTCGACGGATTATCTTTGATCACCCGTTTGAGGATTTGCTTCACATTGTTGGTTCTCTTTTGCATGTTGTGTGTATAGGTGATGTCGGCTAACCGGTTTCCAGCGAGTCCACATCATGTGGAGTCATGTGTGGCTATGTCCCCAACTTGAATCCCCGGTTTGGAATTTCCTCTGGTGGCTTGTCTGATATTTTGCCCCGCACCGCCTACTTCCATTGTCGTTATTTGATGTGTCTAAGCTGAAGGTTCCCCCTTCAGCTAGAGGGGGAGTGCTAGAAATGTCACGCAATGCCAGTCTATTAGTGTTTTGTAGTAGTAGTAGTTGAGTTTAGACCCACATTGGTTGTTCGTGTTTAAGAGTCTAGTGTAAAGCTATAAATAATCCACTGTGGAAGAATAAAGCATCTATCTGTTATGTTCTCTAATATCCAACATGGTATAAGAGCCATCGGTGAGCCAATCGACGTCGTCTTTCTTCCCGTCGACGATCCCATCGAACCCGCTGCCCCTCTCGTCGGCTCGTCGCAGATCCTGTCGACGATGTCGTTCCATTCGACGATGTCGTTCCAGTCGACGATGTCATTCCAGTCGATGATGTCGTTCCAGTCGACGATGTCGTTCCATTCGACGATGTCGTTCCAGTCAACAATGTCGTTCCAGTCAACAATGTCGTTCCAGTCAACAATGTCGTTCCAGTCAACAATGTCGTTCCAGTCAACAATGTCGTTCCAGTCGACAAAGCTTGATCTCTTCTCGTTCGTCCATGTCCTCTGTTGATCCTGTCGACGACGGCTTCCTCTACTGATCCAGTCCTCCATCGTTCTCCTATGTCAATCCTTTCGCCTGGAGTTGATCACGCCAATCCTGTCTGCTTAAGCCTCTCATCGACTATCCGTTTGACCCAGATCTGCTCCAGGTCTGGCCCTCACTTCCTGTTGTTGTTGTAGGTGAAGCCTTTTGTCGATCCATCAGCTGTCGATGCCACCTGCTGATATGATTTCCTACAATCTCTTTCATCCCGCAGTCTTTCCCTGCTCTGTTGTGTCTTAGGGCAGTTCCATGCTGCTGATCTGGAGCCTCCACGTCTTTATAGAGTTGATCCCGTCCCTGATATTCCCTTCAGGCCTTCCTGTCAAAGATCTCATCCAGATCCAGCCGCTGCCTCCCATTTCTGTGGACTCCTACAATTGTCTATGGTGTTTTTGTCGATTCCAGCTATACAACACATATTCGTCGAAGATGGGTCAAGTCAAGGCAGAAGTAAAAGTCAACGAGTCAAAGTCAGAGTCAAAGTCAGCATTCAAGACAAAAGAAGGCTTGAGAGAGTATGGCGAGCATTTCTCACAGACTCGCCAAGTGGGCGACCAAGACAGATACTTGCCCAAGTCAGGCAAGTTCCTCCAGTAGTCGCGTGATCGCCGGGTGGGGGTTGGACTATAAATAAGAGTCCCTCCATCCCTTGGATTTCCCTATAAATAGGACCCCAAGGGTACAAGGATCAAGACTTTTGGCTGAGCTTTGGATCCCGCTATCGAAGACTTGAGCCGTGAGACTGTGATCATCCATCCCCCTTGGTCTCCATCTTGAGATACTCGCCAAGTTAGTCTCACCCTTCTACATTGCTCGGTCATTCTTGGTTGTGAAGGGGAAGCTTGTTCTAACCATCTGGGTGCATGGTGGGACCTTCCTGTCGCAGCACATGGGGTCCTCTTAGTATTCCCTTAAGTCTCTTGGTCCTTGCCTGTCAAGCAATCAAGCACGATCGTTGGACCAGTAATCATAGGTTGCACTTGATCCGAATTTTGGTGGGGTGAGCGTGGATCGTAGAAGAGGAGGAAAATCTTGCGAGTAGGTGAGATGGTGGATGCAGGTGAGCATGGAGAGATAGTCGGCAACTCGGCAGGTGGAGGCGAGTACGTGACGGTAGCAATTTTTGAAGACTTCGCGAGGAGGATCGAGGGAACCTTGCAGGCAGCACTGCCTCCTCGCACGGACGTCACAGCGACATCGCCTCGTCGCGTGACTCCGTCGAAGGATGGTGGTCCCTCTAGGCGACCAGGAAAGGAGCACGTGGTGGAAGAGCCGGAGCAACTAGTGCAGCCACAGTTCTACCAGGTAAGTTCGCAGGGCATCAGGTTTCGGGGTGCGGAGAATCAAGCGAGGTTCCGGGATACTCGCCCAGGTGGCGAATATGGAGGGGTTCCTCGCCAGTTCGAGGACTATCGTCGCCAAGGAGGAAAGAGTATGTTTAGCGAGATGTTGTCGGCCCCAGTCACAGAAGGCTTCAGAGAGCCAGTTCTGAACTACTACTCCGGAACAGATGATCCGATCAGGCATCTCCAGTGGTTCGAGAATGTGGTGTCAATCTGAAATATGATGGATGAGTTCAACTGCAGATTCTTCTCTATCACCTTCGAAGGAAAAGCCAAAGATTGGTTCCACCGGCTACCAGGGAGCTCGATCTACTGCTTCACAGACCTGTGTCGAGGGATGATAACGTGATTCTCCACATCTAAGAAGAGGAAGGAGGCAACTGCTCTCTTCCATTTGAAGCAGGGGGCGAGCGAGACGCTCAGTTGCTGCATTGACCGGTTCCAGGAAGAAGTCCTTCGCATCAAGTAGGTGGATGGTTTTACCTTGCAGCTAGCTCTGAAGTTCGGCCTGAAGCAGGGCCTTTTCAAGTTGGAGACCAGTTTGAATCCTCTTGTATCCTATAGGAATCCTATCAAGAGGGTAAATAAGTTTGTGCAAGGCGAATCGACGAATCTTAGCTTTCTGGACGGGCTGGAGAGAACGACTCGGGAGGAGGAGGATGAGAAGGAGGGAGTATCCGGGAAGAGGCCCGGGGAAGGGCAAACCAAGGGAAAGAGGAAGAGGCACGAGGAAAGGAGGGAAGATCATATGAGGCAGAAGGAGCCTCGAAGGCAAGAAGAGAAGAGGCCCTTGGTGACTCCAGAGCGTAGCGAGGAGAGGAGGTATCAGGTTCCCGCCAACAGGCCGCTGTGGAGGCCGGCGGGAAGGCCTCAGTTTCAGGGTCAGGGAAGAAGGTTCTCTCCGGAGAGGAGGAATGCCCGCCAGCACGATAGGCGGCGGGAGGGAGTGCGTGCGAAAGCGATGACCATTGCCCGTCGAGGGAATAGGCGTCGACGAAGGAACCAGGTGGAGGAGATCTCGCACTACTGCGAGTTACATCAAGTAGAGGGGCATGGGACCATAGCTTGCCCGGACTTTTGGGAAGCGAGGAGGTTGGTCGCAAGAGGAGGAGAGCAGCAAATGCAGGAAGTCCCGGTGGGGCCAACAGTGTTCCAAGCTCCCGTTCGGAGGAATGAAGACATGATCGACCAAGGAGTTCATGGAGAAGTGGTCCAAGGAGTATGAGGAGAAGTAAGGCTGATCCACGGGGGAGCCGGGCTGGGAGCTTCCCGCAAGGGAAGTCTTCATTAGATCTATCGCAAGAGCATCACCTCGACCTCTCAGGCACCATCCCCGTTAGATGAGATCACCTTCTCGGAGGAGGACATATTAGGGAATGAGAATCCCTTTCATAATGCCCTCGTAATCCAAGCAGCAGTGGAGGATTACACCATCGACCAGATCCTGGTGGACAATGGGAGCTCGGTAAACATCATTTTCAAAAAGACATTCGACGGGCTGCAAGTGGAAGCAGGAAGGGTGACGGCTTCTGATGGTCCCCTCTTGGGCTTCTCAGGAGAGAAGAAATAGGTGGAGGGAGGAGCAGATTTGTTGGTAATGCTCGGTGGCACCTCGATCAAGTGTCACTTTGTCATCGTAGACGCGTCGAGCTGCTACCAGACAATCTTCGGGAGGCCAATTATCAACTTCTTTAAGGCGTTCTCATTCTCCTATCATCAGTGCTTGAAATATAGCAAAGGAGATGTCCAAATGAGGATCCAGAGTGATCCAAGAGTGGCTTGGGAGTACTATCTCAGCGCCGTCAACACTATCAGCTGGATGGAGGATATAAATAAGATGGAGAAAGCGACGGAGGGGGAAGATAGGTTGGAGGCCGCAAAAGAGCTAGAAGAAGTAGAGGTGGTCTCAAAGAGCAGAGAACTCGGGGTGCTGAAGATCGGCGGGTCCTTGAACCTTGGCGGGAAGATGAAGATGGTGGCCTGCCTACAGAAGAACGTGGATATCTTCGCTTGGAGAGAGACAGATATGTCAGGGATCGACGCAAACATTGCCTGCCACCGCCTCAATCTGGATTCCAAGGCCATGCCCATCCGACAAAAGAGGACAAGTGCCACGACTTTGGCCGAGCCAATCCGAGAGGAAGTGAGGAAGTTGCTAAAGCAGACTTTGTATCCGAGATTCAGTATCCAGACTGGGTCTCGAATGTTGTAATGGTGAAAAAAGTCGGAGGGAATGTGTATTGGCTTTTCATTGTTAAATAACGCTTGCTCGAAGGATTGGTATCCCTTGTCTCGAATCGACACGCTAGTTAATTCGACCGTCGGCTTTTTTGTGATGAGTTTCTTTGATTCCTTTTCACGATACCACCAGATCTGGATGTATCCCACTGACTGCCGCGACATCTCCTTCATCACCAGCGATGGTTGCTACAACTACAAGATTATGCCCTTCGGGCTAAAGAATGCAGGAGCCACCTACCGACGAATGATGGATCAAGTCTTCAGAAGCAAAAGGGACAAAACCTGGAAGTATATGTGGACGACCTCCTGAAAAAAACAGGAGCGTCCGAGAGCACATCAACAATCTGGTAGAGACCTTCGCGACGCTTCGGAAGTACAGGATGAGACTCAATCCAGTAAAGTGTGTATTCGGGGCAAGAAGATCGAAGTTCTCGGGGCACCTTCTTACCCCGAAGGGAGTGGAGTCCAATCCCGACAAAGTGAAAGCTATCCTAGAGATGTCGTCGCCAAAGAGTGTCATGGAAGTTCAGAGGCTGACAGGAAGACTGGCGGGTCTTAGCCGCTTATCCAGAGCTGGGGAGAAGTGCTCTCCATTCTTCAAGACCCTACGAAGCAGCCAACGGTTCGAGTGGATCGAGGAATGCGAGGAGGCCAAGATGAAGGTTCGAGTGGATCTCAGCGGGTTATGTCGTGCGGGACTGTGTCGTTTAGGACCACCCTTTCTGTAAATTATCCCCGACAAATTATCCCTGATCACCCATTTGATGATTTGCTTCACATCATTGTTTCCCTTCTGCATGTTGTGTATGTAGATGTTGGTTGACCGGTTTCCAGCGAGTCCACGTTGTGTGTGGGTCTTGCATCGTTTGTGGGTCTGCGTCATGTGTGGCTATGTCCCCGACTTGATTCTCCGGTTTGGAATTTCCTCTGGTGCCTTGTCTGATGTTTTTCCCGCATCGCCTACCTCCATCGTCTTTTTTTGATGTGTCCAAGATGAAGGTTCCCCCTTCAACTTGAGGGGGAGTGTTGGAAATATCACGCAATCTCATTCTATTAGTGTTTTGTAGTAGTAGTTGGGTTTAGCCCCACATTGGTTGTTCGTGTTTAAGAGTCTAGTGTAATGTTATAAATAGTCCCCTATGAAAATCATGATTTGTATATGCAATTGTTGCGTTTTCCTATTTCCTATAATACTCATAAGTGCAAGGGTAGTAAAAAACCCTTCATGTGAAGGTGAACTTGTTTTTGCATACTCACTTGAAATTTTTCTGAACGCCGTGTTGTGTTTTTAAGCCTATCTAATTTTATTGCTTAATCTAATTCCGGATTATTCCAAATCAAACGCACATCATATAAATTAAGTTTGTCTAAGTCAATCCCTCGCCACCCACATAGATTATTAGTGTCAGTTCACTTTCACAACCAACCCTACATCATGCAAGGAACATATACGAATGTCAAGAATTATACATTAAGCTTACTGATAGTAAATAGTTTGCTTGTTAATACATTTTTCCATGAAAAAATCAATTTATGTATCAGTGTTTCCTCAATGCACCATGGGGTATTTGTTCTAACGATTTGTACATAAGTAAAACAAAAAATTATTAATAAATCTCTTTTATATGTTGAAAATGTAGTCTTGAAAATCTCTTTTGCTTGTATACTTTATATATCCTTGGGCTTCTCCATCTAATGTCAACTGATTTTAAGTTGAATGATTGGTTCTAATGTGGTATTAGAGCAAATTTGGAAAACATCTTCTCTTCCATTCCCCATGTCCCACTTGTTCCATCAAAGGAGCATCTAGTTCGATGTCTTCCTACACGTGAGAGATCTTGTTGGATATTTAGTCCCATACTAATGAATCTCATGTTATCTTGTTGATATAGACAAATGTGTAGGATGCATAGTTTACTTTATGCATTTTATTTTCATTTATTCCGTTAACTTGATTGGAGCATTTATTTTTCTGCCCTTTTTTTGGAGTTGTGGTGTTGTATTCTATATGATGCGATTATCAAGATTGTATGTTTTGTACTCTAGATTAGGCAGAGGAGAAATCATAAGAGTTGGTCGGATCAAACCTATTTTTCCGTTCTAGTCCCCTGTTAAGCCTTAGCCTTGATTTTGAGCTTACACTTGATTTATCATCCTTGAAAGTTCTTTAGTTTATTAAAGAAAAAGAACTAGAAAAAGGAAGGAAAGAAATCAAATTTTTTTTAAAAAAAGTATGCCAACAACAACAACACTCAAGCCTTTATCCACCTATAGTGGGGTTGGTTATATGGATCCTGTGTCGTCATTGTGCCCTATCCTTTGTCATAATTTCACTAATGCCTAAGTACATGTCTTTCCTTATAGTTTCATTTCAAGTCTTCATTGATCTACCCCTCCCTCGTTTAACATGCCTAGTGACTAGACTCTCACAACGCCTAACAGGTGCCTCTAATGGTCTCCTTTGTACGTGTCCAAACCATCTTAGACGATCTTCTAGCATCTTCTCTGCAATTGGTGCTACTCCTGTCTTATCCCTGATACATTCATTCCTAATTTTATCCAATCGTGTGTGTCCACACATCCAGCTAAGCATTCTCATCTCCGCAACACCCATTTTTTGCTCATGTACACAATTCACTGCCCAACACTCAGAACTATAGAGCATCACGGGTCTAATTGCAGTACGGTAAAACTTGCCCTTAAGTTTTAGTGGTACTCTACGATCACATAAGATCCCTGACGCGCCTCTCCACTTCAACCAACCTGCTTGGATTCTACATGTCACATCTTCTTTGACTTCAGTATCTTATTGAAAAAATATGTAAGCCATAAAATTCATTTATTTCCTAGACTTTTTCATACTTCGATGGGTATATCATTTGGCTCAACCGCTTTTCCATTTTTCATCTTATTTAGAGCATCATTTACCTCTGATACTTGAATTCTACGATAAAATGTTATGTTCTTATACTTCTCTGATTTACTTAACTCTTCCAAGTTCAATTCAATGTCTTTCGTTTCATTATAAAGTTGATAAAAGTATCTTTTTCATCGCTCTTTAATATCCACATCAACCGTCAAAACTATACTTGTATCATCCTTTATGCATTTACTCGACTTAAATCTCTTGTCATCCTTTCTCTAGTTCGAGCAATTTTATATATGTCACGTTCTATATCTTTGATATCTAGTCACTTATAAAATTCTTCATAAGCTTGACTTTTTGCTTTACTTACTACATGTTTAGCTTCTTTTTTGACGACTTTATACCTGGCTAAGTTTTTATCATTTCTACAAGTATAGAGTGATTTATAGCTGACCCTTTTTGCCCTCACTTTGGCTTGTACTTTCTCTTTCGACCACCAAGATTCTTTATTTGGGGGTGCACGACCTTTTGATACTCCAAATACGTTCTTTCCACTTACCCTTAAATGTGAAGACATAACTTCACATGAGACATTAAGATCAACATAAGGGTCATCAACTAATTTTTCCATAACTGTCGTTTTGAAAACAACCTGATTTTCCATTTTCAAGTTCCACCACCAAATTTTTTGCAACATTTTGTTCTTGTCTTAAATTTATTATATTTAGTTTGTATATCTAACACCACTAACCTATATTGTGTTATCAAACTTTCCCCCGGTATAACTTTGCAATTCTTACAAATCATTTTATTTATTTTGCGAGTCATAAAATAATCAATTTATGACTTATTTGGTCTGCTTTTAAACGTAATTAAATGTTCTTCCCTCTTTATGAAAAGTACATTTGATACAATTAGCTCATGTGTAATAACAAAGTCTAAAATGATTCGTCTTTTTTCATTCATTTACCCATATCTATATCCTCCATGAACGGCTGCGCAATCTACATTTTCCTTCCCTATATGTCCATTTAAGTCTCCTTCTATGAAAATCTTCTCTCTTTGTGGAATTTCTCTTACTAAATCATCTAAGTCTTCCCAAAATTGCACTTTAATAGCTTCATTTAATCCTACTTGTGGCGCATAAGCACTGATCACATTAATAGTTTTCTTTCTTATGACCAATTTAAGAGTTAAGATTCTATCAACATTTCTACTTACCCCAACAACTACATCCTTCCAAATAATATCCACAATAATACTCATTCTACTGTTTGTTTTATTTTTTCCTGTGTATCATAATTTAAAACATGAATTATCTAAATATTTAGCTTTCTCACCCACCCATCTAGTCTCTTGCGGGCATAAAATATTTATCCTTATCCTAATCATCGTATTCATTACTTCCATCATTTTCCTCGTTAACGTAATTATATTCCAACTTCCAAACCTAAGCCGATCACAATTCCTATGACATACTTCCTTAGGACATCTAATATGTGAGAACTTTTGCCTATTTAACACTACACTCAAGTCCTCTTGGAGGTGCAGTGATCCTTGCCAAAACGTCGCATTCGGACCATACGATGAGAACTCTTGCATATTTAACACTACACCCAAGTCCTGGAGATGCAGAGGTCATTGCCAAGACGTCGTATTTGGACGATGCGGCGCATTCCTTAAGGGAAACAACCTAGTTTTTGCACAATTTCTCAAATGATACATATTCATAAGGATGATTAAATTTTACGTTGACCGTCTACCTAACACAGTACTCACCATTTTTCATCCGGGTTTGGGACCGGCATAGGCTAATTTAAAAATATATATACTAACAAGAAAAAAATATGAATTAAAAAAAACTATGATGTTTTGTTTGTTAGCATAGCTTGGCTTCACGTAAAAATACTGCACATGTTAATCCTGTGGCTTAATCTTTTCCCAGCTTTACCTATATATAGCCTACAGCCAGCATGGGAAAAAGGAGAGAAACCCCATTTTTGAATCTTGGATCATTGTTAAGAATGTTTGGATCATTGTTAAGAATGTTTGAATCATCGTTAAGATTAAGCTCTCATATAAGAGTGGCTCTTAGAGGGATCCTACTCCCAAGAGTTGGTATCGAGCATGTCTCGATAAGTTGTATCCAGTATTTTAATTTGAATGTTGGTCGCCAATAGTTGAATCTATCATCTGGTCCGACTTACCGTTCATTTAGGGTTCCCTCCCAAACCCTAATTAGAATTTGACACTGTTCTCGGAAGTCAACGCCTATCTCACCGTCTTCCATTGATCGACCCCGCGCCTTCATGGTCGTGATCTGTCAGCACATCCCACTTCGCCCATTCGACTGGCGGACCTTCTAGACCCGCACGACTCGTGTCCTGTTCATCGGCGTCCTCATTACGCCTGCACTGCACCATGCCTAGCCGATCCTCCTATCACGTGTGACTCATGACTTGATCGCTGACTCCATCGACCTCACATGCACCGCATCTAGTAACTCAGTCAACCTTAGCCACTTCTCATCCCAGCCACCTCGCTCCCCGACGACCCTAGTTGGCCTCCGTCTCCTTCCAGCAGTTGGCCCACCGCCCTCTTCCCTTTCCAACAACTTTGTGCATCTTCTTCGCCCGGTCGCAGTCTGCCTCTATTGTGGTAGCCACGGAGGAGGATTCTTCCACATCTGCCTCCTCTGATTCAACTCACTTGGATCGGCACCAAGCTCGGCTTGAAAATCTCACTCACCTCATTTGAGACCTCACAACCACAATGGTCAACCTCCCAACAGCCCCTCCGACACCACTGCAACAACCACCTCAACCTGTCCCTGACTGCATGGGATTCTCCATAACGTTGCAGACATCCACCCGGCCCATCTCCATCGGATTGAGATTCATGTGTTCGACAGCACCAACCCTTGGATGGATCGCCCGAGCTGAACAATTATTTGACCTCCAATCCACCCCGACAACCAGAAGGTTCCCCTAGCAATTATTTATATGGAGGGATCGATGTTCCATTTGGTGCGCTGGAGGTACTTGCAAGATCCCTGGCCTCTCGTGGCCAGAACTGAAGTTAATTTATCATTGAATGCATTGCGCCACTAAATTAAATTGAATTTTTAATCTTGGGCAAATTGCCTCTAAATTTGCTTTGTCAAACCAAGTGTCTTCTTTTTATAAACATTGCATTTAGAATTACATTTGCAGCTCATTCATCCCAATGGCTGCAACTACGAGTGCACCAATTGTGTATTATATGCACTCTTGAGATTCCACCAAATACTAACTGGTTTTAAGTTGAAACTCGGACTCGAACAGTGTTGTTTAATTGTCACTCAGTAAAAAATATGTATAAGGATATCTAATAAATTAATTGAACTAGTACAAAACATCAAACAAACTTGCTGTGGCATAAATAATTAAAACGATGCATCATCAATGAGAGACTAACTTCATCATTTGGTGATATTTTGGTCCAAGCTTCAGATTTCTTGTCATACGTAGAAGCTAAAAACATTGCTGGCTTCAAATTCTGCACATTCTCTTCAGAAAGTTTCCTGCTGGCCATGAAATTCTCCTATGGCATGGAAAAATTTAATGTTCATTAGTCATAAACTTTTCATAAGAAATTCCTTTTAGAATAAATACAAAATTTATAAAACTCACATGAATCTCCCACTCATCTTGTGAAGTAAAATCTTCATTTATGTCAACAGTCAAAGGTGAGAAGGCCCAATCATAATTGGACAATAAGCGCAAGAACCTATTAAAAACATATATATATATATAGTACAAAACAATAAGTCAATACTCAATACCATCAGCTTTTATATTAAATAAGTTATCGTTTTGTACATATTTTTTTTATTTCCAGAATATAAAAATGCAAAAGTCTCTTGTGTCAGTCAACATAAAATAGCAAAAGAATATGAAAACTAACAAGAAAAATATATACCTTAGAAATCCAGTGATACGAGTCGAGGGAGCATGGAAAGGAAATGGCCGCAAAAAGAGGTAAGCAACTATTAATTCGGTTGCCTCCTCTTCAAGAAAAGAAGAAAATAAGTGTGAAGAAACCCAACGCTTCGCTAGCCTTAAAAATAAGATGAAGAAAATTAAAGGACAAAAATAAACACGGTAAAGCAATGAAGAGCACGGGAATTTGAAGGAGATCTTACTAGACATAGAGCAAAAAATCAACAATTTATTTAATGCTCACCTCACAGCAGATCCATATGCAGGGTACCGCCCATGTAAGCCATTAATCATACTGGAGTGCTGGCTGCGAAAGAATAGCTCCTCATCTACATATCGTTTACCTTTTATATAATCATTTCCATCTGCCGGTCAAAATAAGTCAACATCACGGTTCAAACACATAAATTAAAAATTAGCATTATTCCCAATAATTTTGTACCTTTTCTCAGCAAGTTCAAGCTTCTTTCATGAAGGATTTTAAGACTAAATGCATATCCATCCATGAGGACATTAAACTCATTCTCTGCAGCACTTGTATGCATACCCCAATGATCTTGAAGGCTGCCATTTTATGTCAACGGTATCAAAATTTCATAAAATATTAAACTACATTCAGAAATAATCATTTCCCATTTAAGAAATTAGCATGACATATTTTGAACTGTTTTTATTACCTTTCACAAATTTTTAGTAGGAAAGCTGCCTTAGTACTCGCAATGACCTTAGCATCCAATGGCCAGTTTCCAGATCCCTCTAACTACATGATCGTTTATGACATCAGGAATTAAACCATTAACATGTGAAGGTAGTAAATCCAAATGATGCAAGCCAAGGAGAACCATATGAATATCATTGGAAAAAATAATCAACAGGGTAAGAAATTGGCATGAAAATCAAGGTTTACATAGTAACAAAACAAAATAAAATTGAAATTCATAGATCCTTTGCTGAATTGTGGTGAACAGTGAAATGAGTGAGCTTCCAAACTAATTTCAGATAATGGATGCTTTCAAAAGAACATCATTGCAGTAAGAACATATTAAAACAGTAAGAACATATTAAAAAATAAATTACCTGAATCATAACTGTGAGAGGTTCGATACAAGTAGTAGCAAGCTTCAATATTTTCTTAGTAATACCCTTCTTATAAACAAGGGGGTGAGGTTCAGGAGGAAAGACGGCCATGTGCCTAAAAGCTGCAAATATACTGCACATCAAATGCACTCTAAGAAAGAAGAGAGCTTAATACAAGTATATTGAATGTGATTTTTTTTTTGAAAGCGTTAGAAATTCATCATCATCATAATTAGCTTTATCTCTAACTAGTTGGGGTCATCTTTAGAATCCTTATTCTCCATTCATTCATGTTTAATTGTTGAGCGCTACAAGAGATGTTATACTAAATATATTCAAGTTATTTTAGAGCCACCACTTTCTACTACTTCAAAAGTAATTTAATTAACCAATCTAATGAGTGCATTTTCTATCTTTTCCCGTAGATGTCCAAACCAACAATATATATGTTCCATTATCTTATATTCAATAAATGTTACACCACCGACATTTCACCAATCTACCATTCTTATTATGAACACATATCTGTTAGAGAATATTAGGAAACATGATATATTGGCCTATTAATATGGTCCATATAGGATTTAGTGCTTAGTCCCACATTGCTTGTATAACTAAGTTTTCCTCTCCTCTCTCCTATATATTTGTATTCATACTTGTATTTTTAAAATCAAGAAGTATACACAAGGTTTGGACCTTTCTTTACATGGTATCAGAGCCAGGTGGTCCGGCCTATTTTTCTCAAACCGCCCAAGTCTCCTGTTAATCGGGCGGCTTGCGTTCCTCTCTAATCACACGGTCTTGCGGCCTCTCCTTTTTCTACCCGCCTCCATCCCCGCTCCCGTGGATCCACCTCCTCCTTCTCATCTACGATCCTTTATAGCCTCCCCTATCTCTGGCACGTGGACCCCACTCTCGTTCCGGGTTACTTCTTTCTACCCGTTGCGGCTTCCCCTGTTAGTCGGATAGCTTCTTTCTTCTCGCGGTTACTTCCTACCATCTGGCTTCCCGCTCAACCCGTTGCGACCTGTGTTTGTCCGCTGCGGTCTCTTTGTCGCACGGTTTCCTCCTTTTTGCGGGGAGCTCGCCCTTCTCTTGTCAATTGTCTTGCCGCTTCTCGCTTCGCGGATTGCTCTGCTATTCGCACGGACCGTCTTTCCGCTCCGGTGCGGTTTGCATCTAACCGCACGGCCTGGTGCCAATTTGTCGTGGTTTCTCTTGGTGTGGTCTGCTCTTAGCCGCCCGGACTAGTTCCTATTCGCTTGTGGTCTGCTCCTAGCCGCCCGGACTAGTTCCTGTTTGCTTGTGGTCTGCTCCTTGCCGCGCGAACTACTTCCTGTTTGTCGTGCCTTTCGGCCTGTTGCGGTCTTCCTCTAACCGCACGGACTCGTACTTGCTACCGGTCTGATTCCGGCTTCTGCCTCTAGTCGCTGCCCGCCCAGGACTTTTGTCATCTTCAAACCGTTGTTGTCTCATGGCATCCGAGAATTCCAACGCCTCCTCTGTTCTTCTTGATCGTGTTGCGGCTCCAGTTTTCGAGCATCGCAATAAACTTCGCATTACTACTATCTCTCTCGGTGGGAAGCGTAATTTTGTCGCGTGGGTTGACTCGGTTCGCCGTGTCCTGCAGACAAAAGGTCGCATTCATCACCTCACAAAGGTCACGCCAACCGCTCCCGCCGATGAGTGGCTTCGCGATGATGGTCGCGTCCAATCTTGGCTACTCAACTCTATGGACACTGAGCCCTATCGGATGACTATGTATCATGACACGGCGAAGGACATGTGGGAGGAACTCCATTCGTTTTACTCATACCAGAATAGTTTGCAACACCTCCTCGACATCATCTCGGATCTTCAAAATCTAAATCTCGAGGGTCCTGGTGATATGATCTTCTTTGTTGCTAAAGCCAAGACCCTGACGGAGGTTTGGATCCAACATCAGCCTTCTACTATAGCTGACCACTCAGTGGGCCCAGAAAGAGGCTGTCGGGATTGCGATGATGAGGTCTCGGGTTCCCTCTCACTTCCACAGTGTTCGGGCCCAGATTCTCTCCTCTACTAAAACACCATCTTTATCTGATGTGTGCTCTATGCTTCTGAAGGTCACCCTGCCCCCGGATACTCCTGTTACTCTCTCCCCATCGCTTCTACAACACTATTCACCAGCTCTGCATGCTCGGGGGTCCTCAGCCCGTGGCAGCCGTAACACGACTCAGGGATGCGGTCGGTCTGATAAACCTCTGTTTAAGTGCACCTATTGCGGCCGAGATGGCCATCTTGAGGCCACGTGCTATCGCAAACATGGTCTGCCACCACATCTTGCTGCTCCAGCTCTGGCTGACCCTCCTGCTGCTCCTGCCCCGGACTCTGTTGCCTCTGCTCGGGCAGACATCGATGTTCTACGCACTCAGCTCCAACACCTGCAAGGGGTGATCTCTCGGTCGTCTGGTTCTGTCGCCTCTATTTCCAATGAAGGTATTTCTTGTCACTCACAAAGCTCTCACTGGATTGTGGACTCGGGTGTCACACACCACATCACTTCGCAACGCCCTCCACAATATTCAGTGACTGTTCACCCCAAGTTCATAACTGTGGCAAATGGTGATACCACCCCAGTCTCTGGTGCTGCTGATATACCCCTCACACCCACTCTGTCTCTGACCTCTGCTCTTCATGTTCCCGGTTCCCCATTTAACCTACTCTCTGTTAGCCGCCTTACACAAGACCTCAATTGTTGTGTTACTTTCTCACCCTCAACCTTTGTCGTGCAGGATCGAAACACGCAGAATATCATTGGTAAGGGATGGCTGTCAAACGGGCTTTATCTCCTCGATGTCCCTCCTTTCGCCTTCTCTGTTGTTTCTACTATCGGCTGGCATCGTCGTCTCGGGCATGCTCCCCCCCGGACTCTCAAGAAGGCTCTTCCAGATGTCTCTCTGCATGAGTTTTCTTGTGAGTCGTGTATATTTGTCAAACGGCATCGTGTTTCTTTTTCTCCTACTTGTACTCGGAGTGATACTCCATTTTCATTAGTACATTCTAATACTTGGGGCCCTTATAAAACCCCTAGTATGTTTGGCTATCGATATTTTGTCACCTTCATTGATGATTATTCAAGTTTAACCTGGTTAAACTTACTTCGGGAACGTACTGAACTTACCACTACATTTCGTGCCTTCCGTAGCAAAATACGTACACAGTTCCCCTCTCCTTTAAAGATTATTCGTACGGATAACGCTAAGGAATACACTAGCCGTACATTTGCTAACTTATGCACCGAGTTCGGTATTATACATCAAACCTCATGTGCTTATACGCCTCAACAAAATGGTGTGGCAGAGAGGAAGAATAGCCATCTTCTTGATGTGGCGCGATATGTCATGCTTCAAATGCATGTTCCTTACTTGTTTTTGAAACTTTGTTATCTCTACGACATGTCACCTCATAAATCGCATGTCTTCTTCTGTGCTCGATCATGTCACTCCGTTTAGCCTTCTCTTTTCATCTAAATCACCGCTTACTCTCATGTCTCGTGTGTTCGGGTGTACCTGCTATGTCCATAATCTCGGTCCAATCACAGATAAGTTTGCTCCCCGGGCCCGTAAGTGTATGTTTCTCGGTTACTCTCGGACATAGAAGGGCTATGTGTGTTATTCTTCGCCTCATGAAAAAGTCATTATCTCTGCTGATGTCACCTTTCAAGAGGCTCAACCATTTTACGACTCATCGTCTGTCATTGCTCCTCCTTTCTCTCCTCTAGTTCCTCGACGGACTGTTCCCATCACGTAGTCTTTACCACTGCTACTTCCAACCCCCTCTCCGGCACATGCTCCACCTCCACCATCCAAACCACCTCTTATTCGTGTCTACACTTGTCGTACCCCGGTCTCTGGAGCTCTACAACAACCTCCTTGTACCAGTGCTATTCCGCGGACTGACGATCCAACAACATCACCTACCGCTCACCCCATGGCGAATTATGTCTCTAAGGATCGCCTTGCTCCACCTCTACGCAAGTTTGCTCTCTCCCTCTCCTTCATTTCTATCCCTAACTCAGTGCAGGAAGCGCTTCTACATCCAGGGTGGCGCGCGGCCATGGATAAAGATATGACTGCTCTTTGGTCTAACCAGACTTGGGATCTGGTTCCTCCTCCTCCCGGACAGTCATGTGTCAGTTGCAAATGGGTGTTTACTATAAAGCATGCTCGGGATGGGACAATTGACAGGCTCAAAGCCCGACTTGTGGCGCGTGGGTTTACTCAACAGCAGGGACTTGATTATGAGGAAACTTTCTCTCCCGTTGCGTTGAATTCTGCTCGAGTTTTGATCTTCTTGGCTATACATCGACATTGGCCTCTCCATCAGTTCGATATTAAAAATGTTTTTTTGAAAGGCGACCTTCAAGAGACAATCTACATGCATCAACCGCCTGGGTTTGAGACTACGGGGGAGTCTCGTGTATGCCTTCTTCGGAAATCTATTTATTATCTCAAACAGTCTCCCCGGGTTTGGTTTGAAAAGTTTAGTAAGGTTATTCGCGATGTTGGATTCAAGCGGAGCTCGGCCAACTTCTCTCTTTTCACTCGTCATCAATCAACTGGGACTGTCATTTTCTTGGTATATGTGGATGATATCTTGATTACTGGCGACGACACCGCAGGGATACAAAAAATCAAGCAACACTTAAACTCTGTTTTCCAGACAAAAGATCTGGGAGGATTGAGGTACTTTTTTGGACTTGAGGTTGCAAGACGACCTGAGGGTCTTGTTCTGTCACAACGAATGTATTGTCTTGATCTCCTCCACGATGCTGGTTATTCTGGGTGTAAACCTGTAGAAACTCCGATGGATGTCAACCACAAGCTATGTGCTCATGGGTCTAACTCTGATTCTCTGCTTACGAACTCAGAGTATTATCGGCGCCTTATGGGAAAATTGATTTACCTAACAGTTACAAGACCTGATATTTCATTTGCTGTTGGAGTTGTTAGCAGATGTATGCACGCCCCTCGCACTTCTCATCTCCAGGAAGTGGAACGCATCCTCAGATATTTGAAGACAGCTCCCGAACAAGGATTGGTATATAAGTCATCTTTCTCCCTATCTCTTGTTGCATACTCAGATGCAGACTATGCAGGTTCCCTAGATGATCGACGCTCTACTACAGGCTTCTGTACCTACTTTGGGGGGAATCTTATTACTTGGCGTAGCAAAAAGCAGTCTGTTGTTGCTAGATCATCCGCTGAAGTCGAGTATCGTGCAATGGCGGCGGTTGTATCTGAACTCACCTGGCTTGAGGGTCTACTTGGTGATTTGGGGGTCACTTTACCCTCACCAGCAACCTTGTTTTGCGATAGCCAGACTGCAATTCACATCGCAAAGAATCATGTGTTTCATGAGCGGACCAAGCACATCGAGGTTGACTGTCATTTCATTCGTGAAAAAGTTCAATTAAAGAAGTTAGAGCTGGAGCATGTTCCTGCGTCTGGGCAAGTTGCCGACATTCTCACCAAGGCATTACCACGACAAATGTACCATCAGTTCTTATCCAAGCTTGGTGCCAACGACTTGTACGCTCCAGCTTGCGGGGGAGTGTTAGAGAATATTAGGAAACATGATGTATTGGCCCATTAATATGGCCCATACAGGATTTAGTGCTTAGTCCCACATTGCTTGTATAGCTAAGTTTTCCTCTCCTCTCCTATATATTTGTACTCATACTTGTATTTTTAAAATTCAAGAAGTATATACAAGGTTTGGACCTTTCTTTACAGTTCTTAACAGTTAATATTCACGCTCATACCATGTTTAATTTGGCTATCAACAAATTTCCTTATAGTCGAACCTCAGATACATTGAACATAACCTAAATAACTGAAATTTTATGAAATTGAAACTTTTAGAACTGCTGTTAGAAAAAAAAAAGGAAAAGTTAAAAACAGCAGAAAAGGAGATTCATCTATATATTCAAGGAGTCTCCCAGGCTTGAACTGGAAGCATTAGTGCCCTTGTAATAGAAAAAGCTAAAATTATTTCTTCAATGACTAATTCTCCGTCAGTTAAGTCTTATAACATACAATTCCTAACAACGCATGAAATATTATTCATCCACATATTGCACAATCCAAATCTATTGAGCATGGCATTAATAAATATCAGAGAGTAATAATTTAATGTTTGCACAAACATCTTGAGCAATGCATTAGTTTACGGAAGGATAAATGCATGTGGAAATTTGATGACTCAAATGAACAAACTTGGTGTTTGCTAAAATCTCACTTTGAAGTTGAATTCACAAATAATAGAAGCTTATGAAATGGCGCAAAGACAGACAAGCTGAACAAAAAAGACCTAAGAGTATAAAAAAGTAAGCTTAACATTTACAGTTGGGTCATGTCAAAAAAAGTGATAAAAAGACATTTGAAGGATAGAATGAGTTTTGCTAGGGTTGAGGGCTGAACGGAAACATGCCTGGGTCCAGTGGTTGTACACTTGATATTCTCAAAGGTATATCTTCCAGAAGACGCAAGCGTTTTGACAAAGTTTCAAATGCCTCCAATAAACGCATAGAAGATGATATAGGATCTGAAAAGCTCAATATGAGAAAGAAACAACACATTAAATCTTAAAAGAGGATTACCAAACAGTCTAACCTTTACCACCAAGATGAAGACAAAAATCAAGCTGATCTACCACGCATACAATATCTTCTTGTGATATAAGAAAATGCTTAGAAAGAACATATTTAGTAATTCTTTCAATGATGAGGTGTCTCTGCCATGACGAACACTCCCATACTGTAAATAAGCATCATAAGAACTTCAATGATCTGTACATCATTCTGAAGGTGGAAAGACATGTGTAGATAGAAGCTAAATTACCAATGCTTTCAGCAATAGTGCCATCCTTAAATCTTCTCAGCTCTGCCTTTTCTCCCCAAAATTCTCTATATTTAGTAGCCTAAATCATGATCAAAGTATGATATTTTAGCATTTAAAATAAAAGTTTAGTATCAAACAAATGACTTTTAAAAGTAAAAAAAAGGGAATAGATTACTTCGTCATTATTTTCAGTATGTGGACCAATATCGACAACACGGAAGCACTTCTCTTGGGAGTTCAACAATAAGCCAACAAGCAATGGTTCTTCACCCAATTTTCCGTAACCCTAAATGTAAGATGCATCTTTATAATCCATATTTAAGAAAATCAAACTTAATTTGAAATTGCTTAAGTAGACATGCCATACCTCCTTTATAATCCAATTAACAGGAGCACTCCTCCAAATCACACGGACTAATTTCGCTCTATCACTCAGCCCTTGTTGCAGAACAGACTGCACATCCTTTTCAATTGATCTCCAACGTCCATCATCGGAGCAAATATCAGATGCATTGACTTTAACATTTCCTTTTAAATTTATTCTGCAGTATATGTGAAACAGGCAAACAAATTAATAACTTGATAAAGCAAGTACAATCCCAATTAAATTATAAGAAAAATAGAAATATTACAAGTAATCACGTTGGAATTTGACATGATATTTAAATTAGGAGCCCTTTATTATGATAAAAATGCTATCATAAATATAGCATGATGAGATGATGGGATATTTAAATTTTCTTATCTTCATTTATTAAATATCTTAAATCAGTATTAATTTTCTTGTAGATTATTGAGGATGATATTTATGAGTTTATCATCTTAATGGAGGTTATTTATAGCTCTTAAGGAGGAACAAAAAATTACGTTGAATTTGAGAGGTTATGGAAAGAGAAATGCACATGAAGGCCAACAACAATGGCAAGGAGGCAACCTGGCTGAGACAGCATGTCTGCACACACTAGGTGGCAGGAATGCGTGTGCGAGTAGAAAGACAATAGAGTGGCAGCCAAGCAGTAGCAGTTTTGTGTGCACCAACTAGAAAGCAACTAAGGAGTGACAATGTTACGAAACGGCACATATGTCGACACGGACACAGGTCCCAACATGAAAACAAACGGTCGTCAGTAGATCGCACGGGTATAGCGCTCCCGTCAGCTTTATATTTTATTAATGTACATGTATTTTGGTCCGTGATTATTTTTCGTTTGCCCTTGCGTGTTTCAGAACTAGGCATTATATAAGCCTATGTGTGTATCTCATTTGGATTATTTTTAGAGTAAGATCACTTTTGGAGGAATCCTAGAAGCTGAATTCTTCCACCTCCTCTTCTCATCTCTCCCCTCTTCTTCAACCCTAGCATCTAACATTTGGTCTGGCTCACTGTCTTCAGGCCATGGTTTACGCCGCCCGAATCGACCCAGCCACGAATCTCGTCGCTCCATCCAACACACGTTTCGCTAGGCCCACATTCCGCTCCAGTGCCTCCACGTTTCGTTCTCCCGGCGCGCCTACTTCTTCTGCTCATTCCTACAACGCTCGATCTCTCTTGGCCGCTCGATCCCAGCATTGCTTCTGTCTACTCAACGTGTCTACTCCTTCAATCCTTTCTCGGGATAGACGACGCTTCCGCTTCTCCGCGTTGTGCCCACTCGACAAAGCATCCACCTCTCGATGGCAATGCTCCCCCACGACGAAATCTCCTGCACTTCACACTCGCGGCTTCCCCCTGAAAAATACTGCAACTAACGCATGTTTTGTTGGTCCTGATTACGCCAGCTCACATCACTTGGCTTGTGTTGACCCTTCTTCCACGTGCATGCCCCTCGACTTCATTCCATGGCACCCTCTGACACACCAGAGCCTCTGCCTCCTATGGATCCGGCCATTTCCATCCACCTCGATGCTCATGAGGCGTTTATCGCCTCACTCCAAGCCCTAATGTTATGGATGGAGGCAAGGTTTGGCACCCTCCTTGCTAGCAGCACGAGTTCCCCTTCACCTCCACGTGTAGTCCCCATCATTTCTAGGTGCACATCCAGACCTTCCACGAGATCCCGCTTCGTCATCGGCGGGCTTCTCTCCAGCTCACCATTCGTTCGACATTCAACCCTTCAACAACACCGACCTCGTGGGGTGGATTGTTCGGGGGGAATAATTTTTCAACATCCATCTGACTACGGAGCCACAAAAGGTTGTTATGACTCTCATCGGCATGGAAGGGTTGACGCTCTATTGGGTCCGCTGGATGCGACAAAACAACATTTCGCTCTCTTAGAAGGAACTCCAACGGGACGTCATCCTCCACTACAATGCTCGCTATTTGGGGACAACGTTCAGACGTTTATGTGGTGTCTGTCAATCGGGCCTCCTTGATGACTACATCGACGAGTTCATTGCCCCGTAGATACACGTTCTTCTCCTTCCTCTAGATCATTACTTGGGCTTCTTCAGGCAGTGGCTCCTTCCCCCACATCCAGTCCCTCCTTTGCGCCCACCATCCCAGGACGATTACGGATGCCATGGCTTTCGTCCGCTTGGTGGAAGCGGAGTTCAATGTCACCTCCGTGGACACCGACCGGTCACCGGGTGGTTCTCCACCCCCACTGATTACCTACCCCCTCCACACGCACACATACCCTTTTGTATGCCACCCCAAGTGCCCACCACGACTCCCCTGCTCCTCGGGCCGCCTCCCCGACAGCTGCCGCCAATCAAGAATACCGTGATCTTTGTTCTAAGGGCCTATATTTCCATTGTAAACCGCCCTATTCTCCAACTCATGATTGTCCTCGGAAAGAGCTTTATATCACCATTGGCGAGAAATACCCCGAGATCACCCTTGGAGACTTTGAAAGCTTGGAGGGCAATGACTCAATCGCCGCCATAGGACCCCACGCATCAAATTCAAACCTCATGGATATTGAAATCAACAATGTTAATCATGGATATATTATAAAGTCTTGGTTGATGAAGGGCTCATTTGGAAGTCAATCATAATCAAGGGGTTAGCCAATCTAAGCAATCAATCTTGTATGAATTTTGGATTTCCTCCTTTTATGAGAAATGTGTGTAATTAGATTTTAGAAAGTGTTGTACAGTGTCCATTTAATGTACATCACGTGTACAACCTCTAAGTTTAGTGCATTGGTTCCTCTCCCCTCTCCCTTGGATGTAACCACTTTTTGAAGGTCAAAACAATGTAAATCTTTAAGCTCTCTGTGATAATTCATTTTCATCGATTTTTCCTACTAGGGATTTATGTTTACGGATGGCGTATGGCGCAAAAAAACTGGTATTAAAAGCTAATTTAGGATTACAATGTACATGATAGTTAAGATGAGTAATTTGAAAGATCATAATTTGAGTCATGTGAGAACAAAGATTCGGAATTTTGTGGTCCAGCAATACAAATGAGAATCATGATATTCTGGTTATGCATGGTAAAGATTAAGGACAAGCTTTGACAGGTTGAGGTTTGTGATTAATTATTGTATTGATGTAAGCTTCTTTGGGAAGTGCCACTACATATTAAAGTTGTGTAATGAAGTTGAGCAAAAAATGAGAGGACATTTGACGATTACTAGTATTAGTTTTCATTGCATGGTCTATTGCAGTGGCGGTGTTACACAAGTACACAACAACATTTAAGTAAGAAGATTTCCACTTTAAAGATGCTTAAAAAATTGATAGCATGCATATTTTTAGAGTGATCATGTCTGGAGTGTAACTTTTGTAGATTTAAGAACTCACAGGAATTAGGGTTATCTAGATATATTCTGATTGTGGATGCTTAGCATAAAATGGTTTTTCGGGTCATGGATAACTTCGTGCGGAAAGGAGCTAATAAGAGAAGAACCAGATTATTTTCCACGACAAGTACCTATGGGACAACATAGTCGAAGATGAAGTCCTAGAAGCATTCGCTGCCTGGATGCCTGCGTTGCTCTCGTGCTTACTTAATTTTGCTATGCCATAATTCCTGGTCACGAATCATATAGCAAACCGATGAACAGGACAGCTGACCCAGAATGTTGAATTGGGTTATCTAGAAACTCCCCCTATAGTTGGGCATGGAAATTAAGCATGCTTGACTTGCATAATTTTCAATGAATGATGCTTCAGTAAATTCTATTGTGAGCAAGACTCCAAGTTGATGTTTTGACTGAACGAAGAAAGGGATTATAGATGATATCCTCCTTAATTTTCTCTTTGATAAATATTTATCAACTTCAATGTGTTATGTATGATCATGTTGCACAAGATTATGTGCAATGCTAATAATAGTCTTATTTGCACAATATAATTTGATGGGCTCAATTGTCATGACATCCAATCTCTCACGAAAATCCTCAACCATAAGCCCTGCATAATAGATTTTGCACAAAAAACGAGCAATAAAGTTCAGTTTTTTGCTCTGACGGGTTACAATAATGCCACCAACAGTAATATCCAGAGATAGATCGCCTATCTATGGAGGAATCAATCAATCAGCATCTATAAAGTTCCTCGCTCAGCTTGGTATGGCAGCCGAGTTAGTGGAGGAAAACAAAATACATTTTTCTAGGCAAGTCTTCAAGTATCATATGATCATGTGTGTAGCGTCTTGGTGACATGTCTTTGCGGCATGTATGTACTCACTAAGAACTTCAACAACAACATGGACTACATAGCTGCTAGTGTGAGGGAGATAAATCAGTTTCTCGATTTGACACAACTCTGACACATATATATAAGTTTGACATTTTCTGTACCAATATGATGAGATGAATTGCCTTCATCAGTGACACGGTGGGCACACATCCTAGCATCCATGTTTTCTCTACGAGATCAAGGATATGCACATTTTCGTTTAGTCATTTCACAGACATGGCAATGCAAGTTTATAAAATACTAACATAAATAGATGGTAGTAGGCATCTCATGGTTTGGATAGAGTGAAGTACAAGGCAAAGATGCCAACACGTAAGGCTCAAAACAGTCGAAAAAAATAAAGCATGGTCAAGATTGATCTAGAATGTAAAGCACACTCACCCTACCATAGTTAATGACTTTCTATACTCAGATCTCGAAACACAACATGAGGCGTAAAAACATGGGTGGAAACGAGACGAGTTCGATAAAATTTTCAAAATCTAGCTTGCTATTTTGAGCTCGAGACATATGTGGAGCTCAAGCTCGATTCATGGACTCGTGAGCTCGAGCTGATCAGAAGCTTTTCTACTCATGGGTTGTATATATATAAACCTTTCACAAAAAGCTCGTGAGCCGGTTTGCAAGCTCATGAACAAGGACATATGGGTTCAAGATCAGCTCGCAATCGAGCTCAACTTCGATGAACTCAAGATCGAGTCAAGTTTTTTTCGAGCATGTTCAGCAAGACGGGCCGGCTCAACTCAACTTGTAGCCCTAGAAAAAAGTGGCATTAAAATTCAAGCTCTTGTAATGTCCAGGAAATTAAGAATACAAAGAACAAAAGATAAGTTAAGAGAGGAATTATAAAAAATACATTATTTCACAAATAGTAATTTGAGACCTATCTACCAGACTAATGTTTTATCCTTTTGATAAAGAGGAGCATAAGAAATGAAGACTTTGGAATAACCTGTCATATGAATAATAACCATAGTTGTTTAAAGACTGAAGGCGCAAAGGCTAAAAACAAATGGGTCCTAGAGACTAGGTGCAAAAGGGTTTTGGAGCCTAAGTGCAAAGGGAGACCTACATCCTAGATTCAAATGGTCCTAAGCTTAGGTACAAGACTCATGGAAGGGAAATTGCATCTCATTTTATATGATCATCATCAAACATCAATTCATCTTCATGATCAATTATTCATACATTGTACTCATTAACATTCATTACTATCATTCATCTCTCTTAAGAAATGTGATCAATGTAGTCATTGGTATAACATCGAAGTCTCAACACACAATATTTTTTCACAAATCAAAATCATTGAAAAGGTAAGTACATGTTACATTGTTTCTTTCTTTTGAAATATAGATTTACAATAGAAATCATGCCCAGGCGTGTCTCTTATGCTCCAAATGTGCAACAAAAGGTATGTGAATGCGCAAACCTATGAGTTTGGTGAACCTTGAGCGCACCTTTAACAACATAGCAAATAACCACAAAATCGATATCAATTTAGGAAGAGACTTGGTACTTGTAAAAGAATACACATGATGGTTAAGTGCTAGCAAAATAAATGATCATAGTCATCATATGTGTCAGAAATTATCTTTAAACATGGAGTTCTTCATTAGAAAGACCATCAGACGATGGATTCAGAGTACTTCCCGTTGATCTAGAACATTAGTAAAATGTACAGTAGGATGGAAGCTCAAAATCTAAAAGCTAGCAATAGGGCCCCCACGACATTGACCCCATCATTGATGAGTGCTCTTTGAACACCAAGGGCGGTCATAAGCTTGTAGCAAATTTACCATATGTTGTGGTTGTGACAGTACAACAACACTCAAGCATTTATCCCACTATAATGGGGTCGGTTGTATGGATCTTTTGTCGCCATTGTGCCATATCTTTAGTCATAATCTCACTAATGCCCAAGTACATCACATCTTTCCTAATAGTTTCATTTCAAGTCTTTATTGATTTTCCCCTCCCTCGTTTAACATGCCCAGTGATTAAACTCGCACAACGCCTAGCAAGTGCCTCTAATGGTCTCCTATGTACGTGTCCAAACCATCTTAGTCGAGCTTCTCGCATCTTCTCTACAATTGGTGCCACTCCTGTCTTATCATTGATACATTCATTCCTAATTTTATCCAATCTAGTGTGTCCACACATCCACCGAAGCATTCTCATCTCCGCAACTCCCATTTTTTGCTCATGTACACAATTCACTGCCCAACACTCAGAACCAAAGGGCATCGCTGGTGTAATTGCAGTACAGTAAAATTTGCCTTTAAGTTTTAATGGTACTTTACAATCACATAACATCCCTGACATGCCTCTCCACTTCAACCAACCTTCTTGGATTTTATGTATCACATCTTTATCAACACCTCCATTTTTGAACTATCGATACAAGATATCTAAAACACTCACTGCGGGAAATATCTTGATCACCTAACTTTATAACAAAGTCATTCGTCCTTCGTGCACTGCTAAATTTAAGCTTCATATACTCCGTCTTTGCCCTACTCAACCTAACACCTTAATTTTCTAAAGTGTCTCGCCAAGATTCAAGTTTTGCGTTTACACCCGTGAGTCTCATCGACCAAAAAAAATATCATCTGCAAACAATAAACACCAAGGTATTGCTTGTTGGATGTCCGTTGAGCTTATCTAAGATAAGGGTAAAGAGATAAGGGTTTAAAGCTGAACCTTAATGTAAGCCAACAGTGATCGAGAATTCCTATATTAATCCTCCAGATGTCCTCAACCTAGTTACTGAATTTGAATACATATCTTTATGTCAATGTATGATACAATTACGCCTTTCTTTTCTAAGACTCTTCATAAGATCTCTCTTAAAACCCTATCATAATCCATCTCAAGATCGATAAACCGTATATGCAAGTCTTATTTTCTTTCTCGATAGTTGGCAACGAGTCTCCTCAAGAGATGTATAGCTTTCATGGTCGACCGCCCTGGTATAAATTCAAATTGATTTTCCGAGATGCTAGTCTCTCGTTGTACTCTTCTTTCTATTACTCGTTCACATAGTTTCATGGTATGACTCATTAATTTAATTCCTCTGTAATTAACAAAATTTTATATAATTCATTTGTTCTTATACAAAGGTACACAGATACTCACTCCATTAATTCGGCATCCTCTTTGACTTCAATATCTTATTGAAGAAACATGTAAGCCACAAAATTCTTTCTTTAGATAGACATTTCAATAAGACGATTTTCTTAATAAGTATGTGGTACATAGAGTTAAATGTAGCGCCTAATATAAGATCAAAAATAATAGCTAGATAAGAGGAAGCTTCACCGAACAAATCAATGGGACAACTTCCTTAATAAGAGCTAGACGAACTCAACGTCATTGAAAATAGATTCATGAGACAGTTCCAACAAATAGACTTATGAACACTGAGAAGCAAATGCAAGATGATGGAGGAGAATTCAGCGATGTCGTGACGAAATGACAAAAACAATGACAACAAATATAGAAGAGGGGGCACTCAATCACAATCATCATCGAGCGAGATTTAATTACGCAGAACAAACACTGAGAGATGTATACATGAGAGCAGACGATTACTAGAGGAGAAAAGAATGTTCGAGGACAAGACAAACTGTTGATTGAGTTAAAAGTAGACAAATTACATGTGTAAACTGAGCAAATGACTGTTGGAGGAGCCTACCGATAGTTTATAGAACAAGCTCTATGAGAAATACATCTCTCAATAACCGGAGACGGAATCTAATCAGTTATTGAGAGATACATCTCCCAATAATCGGAGATGGGATCTCATTGATAGGAGACAGGGTCTCATTGATCAAAGACAAGGTCTCATCGATCAAAGACGGTGTCTCAACGATCGGTGATAGAGTCTCGACAATCAAATAGGATGTTGTGGGAGACAATGAGCCTGTTCTGATACAAAGTTGAAAGCAAGTACCTATGAAGTACCAGACGAAGTCCTAGAAGCATTCATTGCATGGAGGCTTGCATTACTCTCATACTTGATTCATTTTGCTATGTCATTTCCTTGTTACAATCCATATAAAAATAGTAGAACTGGACTGCAAACCCAAGAACCTGGCTATCTTGACATTATGGTTATTGAGAGAGATTATGATTATGGATGCTTAGAACAAAATAGGCTTCTGAAGCCATGGATGGCTCAATGTGGAGAGGAGTTAATACGAGAAGATCTAGATTTAACGGACACAATATCAAATCATGAAAGAGATTATATTAGGAGTTATATCCTAATAAAATAGTTTGTTGAGATTATTATGAATTTTTTTAAAAAAAATTATAATCCAAAGTTATTAAATATCATAATTTAATATGGTGATTGTTATGGGCAAAGCAATTTTGGATAGGGGCAAACCAAGAAATTACATGTGCAAACCAATTATGCGAGCAAACCAAATTGTTTTTGCCACCTCCCTAGCCCGCAGATCTCCACCGCCAGTGCAGCACATGCTCCACAACAAGCTCACAGTCGCCTCTCTACCCTCATTCCCTATCTGCATCATCCTCCCCACCACCGCATCCACACACCTCATTGCTTCGGTACAGATCGCGGTCATCACTGTTGACTTTCATCATCTCTTCATCGGATGATTCTTGGTTGCAGTTCAGCTTTAGGAAACCGATGGTGGAGGGCGTGAGGGAGACAATGTGGAGACTATCGCCTTTGTGCATGGATCCATGGACGGCCGACATGGAAACGCTCCGTCCATACGACGGCGAGCTCCTCAGGCGATCTACCCTCGCTTCCCTCGAACTGACGCAACCCATTGGAGTAAAGAAAAACAAAACATGGGTAATAGATGAAGGCAAAAAAACAGAGCTTTTCGTGGAAATCAAATTGGGAGCCAAAGGAAGCTTGGATCTTATTTAAACGAAATGAACTGCGAACAATCTGAAGCGCGCAAAGTCCCGATCAGCTACTAATGAAGATCCAGATCCAAAGTGGTTTGTTGTTGCTATTTCTTCAAAGATGCAAACGGAGAAAATGGAGAGTAGGGCTTGATATCTTCAGATCTAGAAAATGATGCGGCAACATCCTCCACCAATCCAAAGGCCTAGCCGACAGTTTCAAAAAAGAGGAAGAGGGAGTCCAGCGATCTACAATCTTCTCCCAAAAACCCGAATGGAGGAGCGATGGGCTGATCGGCAATGGCAAGCAGCAGACCAACGCCTGTTTGTGCTCCTGATAGGCAAGAGCGGCCAAAGCGATCTGGTTTGCCCCTATCTATTTCACGCCCTAAAAAGATTACTTATTTAATATTTAATATTGTAAAATTTGGTTTGCCCCTATCCAAAATAGGTTTGCCCATAACAATCACGTTTAATATTTAATCTCTTGGAGAATAATAAGGAGGCCAGTTAGGTGTTTACTATCTTAATGGAGGTTATTATACCCCATGGGGAGAAACATAAAAAACTTGAGAGATCACAAATGTTGAATCGTCTACAACAAACAAAGACAATGGCCAGACAGAGGATGGTGTATACACATGCAATAGTAGGCGAAGAGCAGATATGTGCACACATGGACACCATAGTGATAGGAACACGAAGAGATTTGAGAGAGGAAGGAGAAATCTAGGGTTTGAAAGAGAGGAGAGGAAATACCTGGAAATATTTGCTTGCCCACCGCCAGGAAACCCTAGGGGTATTTGTACACCTCGGGATAAGGAGGGCCCCCCATAGGGGCAGAACCCGTCAGTTTAGCCACCAACCGCCTTCTTGTTTTAATTAAGGAGGGCTGAACCGGATGGTTCAACCCCGCTTGATGTCGCCTACTTTCGCCGTCTCTGGTATGTCTGTCCAACGAATCGGTCGTTATGAGGATTCATAACATTCCCTACCCTTTTTATGAACCAACTTGTCCCCAAGGTGGAATTCTAGATATAATTCCTGGAACTCGAGCAAGTCGACCAAGGTGTTGTGTGTTGTAGATAAATTCTTCTATTTGACAAGAATCTCCTGACGGTATTATGTGTCTCGTTTCTTCCACTTGGTGAGTAGCACCTCCTCAAGGAGTGGTTGTAATCCTCCCCTTAGTTGCTTCCAGGAGGGTAGAGCACACCTGAGTTGCTTCCCCGATTTGCTTCTTTAGCAAGGAGACATGGAATATGGGATGAATAAGCGAGCCCGCGGGAAGGTCCAAAGTGTAAGCAATTGGTCACACCCGTTGAATGTTTTGAAGCGACCATAATAGCAAGGTGCTAGCTTCTGATTTGTCCTCCGGAACACTGAGGTTTGTCTATAGGGTTGGAGTTTTAAGAAGGCTTCATCATTGATTGCAAATTGACGTTCGGATCGGTGTTTATTTGCTTGAACTTTCATCCTGTTTTGGGAATAAGGAGGTTTTCTCGTAATATGGCGAGGGTACGATCGTGGTTGCGCAACTCACGATCAACAGCCAGTAATGTTGTTCCCCCTAGCTCATATGTACCCTGACTTGGGGCGGAGCGCCCATAGACAATTTCAAAAGGAGTAAACTTACTGGTCGAGTGGTAAAAGGTATTATAGCAATACTCAGTCCAGTGCAGCCATCGTGTCCATGTGCGGGGCTCATCCATAACGAAACACCATAGGTGTGTCTCAACTCCTTGATTGAGTACCTCGGTCTAACCGTTTGTTTGTGGATGGTTTGGGGTGCACATACATAGGTGTGTGTCCTGCTGCTTGAATAGTTCCTTCCAAAATTTGCTCACATATGTTGGATCCCGATCTGAGTTGATGGACCGTGAGATTCCGTGAAGTCTGACCATCTCCCGCACAAACAAGTTTGTTACTGATACACCTATGTAAGGGTGGCTCAGGGCCAGAAAATGCTCGTATTTGGATAACTTATCCAACACTACCAGGATTACTGTCTTCCCATGGGGCTTTGACAACCCATTGATGAAGTCCAAAGAAACTGTATCCCAAATCTGTCGCGGTATCTCCAAAGGAGTAAGAAGGCCCGCTGATGAGGTAGTTTTGTATTCCTGATGTTGACAAATATCGCATTGCTGCACAAACCTCTGGGCATCCCTTCGTTGGACTTTCCAAAAATCATTGACTCTGACCCGTTGTAAGGCACATAGAACTCTTGCATGCCCCCCTCCCCCCCACTGGTGAGGAGTGGAACTCTTGTAGCATAGTGTCCTTTCATGACGACGACGAGGGTATGACCACCCGGTCGTGAAAATATAAGTGCTTGTTTTGCAGTCAAAACCTGGGAGAACCGTCTTATCCCTGCGGAAGTACCTCTACAATAGGACGCAGCTTGGGGTCTTGTAGAACTTCCTTCTGTATATCATCCAAAGCGTCGGTCAGGGTCCCTGAGATGTGTTGCAGTGCTCCCACTAGTATGCGGGATAGTGCATCAGCCGCAACGTTCTCCTTCCCCTGCTTGTACACTATCTCGTAGTCATAGTCAAGCAACCTCGACACCCATTTTTGTTGTAGAGGAGAGACCACTCGTTGCCTCAAAAAATGTTTCAAACCGGTGATCGGTCCGGACCTTAAAGTGTCTGCCCAGAAGGTAGGGCTGCCATAAGGCCACGACATGTATGATGGCCAGCATTTCTTTTTTGTAAGTCGACAAGCCCAGCATCCATGGAGCCAACGCCTTGCTGAAAAATGCTATCGGTCGACCTTCATGCATGAGCACATCCCAGATCCGTGCACCGTGCACCTGAAGCATAGTATGAATTCTTTGGTAAAGTCGGGAAGAGCCATCACTGGTGTCGTCATCATGGACGTCTTGAGAGCTTGGAATGCAGCTTCCGTCTCCGCTTGCCAGCAGAAGGCATACTTGTGTAGAAGCTGGGTCAACGGTCGAGTTATCTTCCCATAATCTCTCACAAATCGCCAGTAGTAGTCCGTCAACCCGAGAAAACCCCGGAGTGCGCGGCCTAGGTCACGTCTGCATGCTTTCCATCTTCTGGGGATAGGCTTTGACTCCTTGTGTCAAGACGATGTGACCCAGATATTCCACCTCCTCTTGACCAAAGGAGAGGAGCACTTGGCATGGAGCTGGTGTTGTCAGAGTATCACGAGTACTTGTTCCACATGTTAGAGATGTTCTTCCCAGTTTGCACTGTAGATTAGAATATCATCAAAAAAATTTATACAGACCTGCGGAGAAGGGGCCGGAAGTTCTCGTTCATCACTGCCTGAAATGTAAAAGGTGTGTTGTAGAGTCTGAACATCCTCACGACGAACTCGTAATGTCCATCATGTGTCCGAAAAGTCGTTTTAAAGATATCCTCATCCATTATCCTGATTTGGTGGTACCCCGAACGCAGATCCAACTTAGTGAACAGGTGTGCTTCGTGCAGTTCGTCCAGGAGTTCCTCAATCATGGGAATAGAGAACTTGTCTTTGATGGTAGAGTTATTTAGAGCGCGGTAGTCAACAAAAAATTTTTATGACCCATCCTTTTTCTTCACCGGGATGATGGGTGAGGAAAATGAACTGGTGTTGGGTCGTATGATCCCTGCCGCCAGCATCTCCTTCACGGCTACGCTCTGTTCTATCTCGGCCTTTTGTATATACGGGTAATGGTAGGGTCGAATGTTGGTCAGCTCAGTCACTTTCTTCAGCCTGATCTAGTGATCTCGGAATCGTCAGGGAGGTGATGATCGGGGCTCCTGGAAGACATCAGGATGTTGGAGTACTGAATTCATCGGCTCTGGGACTTCTTGCGCGGGTATCGCCTGAGGCACGATCTTCATAATCATAGTCATGTTGTTCTCCTGTTCCCACAAATTCTCTAAGGAGCGAAGAGAGATCTCCTTCACTGAGGTTCTGATCCTGTGCAGGAAGTACTCTTTCCCGCTCTGAGCAAACTCCATGGTCAAGGAGTGGGGTAGTGTCTGTCCCGTGAATCGACTGTTATGAGGATTCATAACCCATAGATGTAGCGTCCAAGTAGTAGAAATTACAAGCTAGACAACAAGCGAGTGTGTACAAGTTAGATATTAGGTTAAGGTAGAGGCTTATGACGAGCTACGCAACAAGTGAGTGTGCTCAATTTAGAGGCTTAGGTTGAGGTAGGAGTATATGCACATAGCCAAGAAATGACAATATGCGTAAGAACAAGAGTGTGTGAATGGATAGTGGGAGCATCAATGACAACTTGGATTTGCCTCAAGGCATACTAATATTGTGCATGAACATGATTTGGATTTGGATTTTCATGGGAGTTGAATAAATTTGGGACTCATTAGATCTTGGTATTTGGTGATAATAGTTAATATTATGGATTATACCGCACGTGACAACCTTAGATGGGTATTGGATTTTTTTCTTAGATGAATCTTGGGTAATCGAACCGCAATATTGGTTCACTTTGCAATGCTTGATTTACTTATGTTTGTTTTTTGTTCATCGTACTTCGCTTGTGGAAGCACTTTCACATGAGGAAGGATATATGTCACATCAAGTTAATATGCACGTAGCACAAAAAAGTATAAGAGCTCAAATCTACTCTACCAGATTATTGTTTGTGAGAGTTACATGAACTTAAGTATATAACTATTTCCACTTATTTTCACAAATTAACCTTAATGTAATGAAATGTTTTCCAACAAAATTTTTCTGCATTTCGTCAAATGAATTACTAACTGCATAATTTAAGCCTCTAAGATTCTTCATTCCTATAAAAATACCTTAAACAAGTATCAAATTTAGCAGCAAGGTCGACCTTGGTCATGAAAACCTCTTCAAATCCACCACCTCTACATTTTTCAAAGCAATTAACTGTCCAAGACGCCTCATCTTGAAGCTGGAAGTTAGAAGAGTAGTTAAATATAACAAGAAGCGTATCAGTAAGAAAATTAGAGTATATTGAAATAAATTTGTACTTTATTTGGGTAATAAAGCTGAAATAAAAAACTGATAAGATATGAAGAAAATAGTTTAGCAAGGTGTAAAAGTATTCATACCTCTGTAAAAGCTGTTCTTGTCATGTAAAACAGCAAATTGGTATGGCCAGTTACGTCATACAGAACAATAGGAAATGCTTTGAGGTAATGACTCTTCTCCTGAAAATATTACTTCCACAAATGAAAAAGTAATTAGAACAATCTGACCTCATTACACCCTGGCAAAGCAAACATGCACGTACGATTGTGTATAAAAATGTAACATTTAAAGATTGAATGTTTAAGGCAAAGGCAATTATACTGTGTAAAAAAATAACACTGTGCTTAAAATAGACCATCAATAACATGTGTAACATTCAAATCATGTGTACTCACAAAGCTCAACACCCAAGTTCTTATATTTACAATAATACCACCAAAATTTGAAGAGCATAATAAATTATCAACTTGTATTCTTGATGATTTTGGTTGTAACATTTGCAACTACTCAATTTTGGTTGTTTATTTTAAGATCGGCATAAAAATTGTGTGATATATTCAGCAACCCAAAAGTTTGTAATTCAATATTACGAGAGAGAGAGAGAGAGAGAGAGGGAGGGAGGGAGGGAGGGAGGGAGAGGGAGAGGGAGAGGGAGGGAGGGAGGGAGAGGGAGAGGGAGAGGGAGAGGGAGGGGGAGAGGGAGAGGGAGAGGGCGAGGGCGAGGGCAAGGGGGGAGGGAGAGGGAGAGGGAGAGGGTGAGGGCGAGGGGGAGGGAGGGAGAGGGAGAGGGAGAGGGAGAGAGAGAGAGAGAGAGAGAGAGAGGAAACAAATACAAAGGCAAAGAAGTCCCAACAAGCCACAAGAGACTAGAGAACAAAGGTTACTGTTAAAATAGCCCATGTAAAGGGCCCATTATTGGGCCCATTTATTGTTTTATCTTCTTTCCTCCTTTAGTCCCACATCTTGTATAGGATTTTCTCCTCTCTTCTTCTCCCTATATATTTGTATTCTCTCCTTGTATTTACACATTGAAGTAATACATACAAGCTTTTGAGCTCTTCCAACATGGTATCAGAGCCAGGTTCGTCTCCTGTGCGGTCTCACCTTTTCTAACCGCCCAGGCCGCCCAGCCCGCCTCGCTGCGAGCTCCTCCCGCTTCTCCCGCGGATTGTGCGCCTATCCGTTGCGGGCTCCTATCCGCGGGATTCTACCCGCAGGGTCTGTGGTTTGCTCGTTGCCTTCCTCTTCTCCTCTCCCTCTCCGTGGTTCCACCCCCTTCAGGCTCTTTTATAGCCACCTCTCTCTCTAGTTCGTGGGACCCACCTCTTCTCTATCCGCTGCGGTTTCTGGTCTATCCGCCGCGATCTCCTCTCTTCCGCAGCGAGCTTCTCTCTATCCGCTTCTCTCTGCTTCCGTCTTCTCGCGTGCGACCTCGCGGTTTCCTTTCGCGAGCTGACCGCTGCTGGCTTCACCTTGACCGGGGCGGTATCTCTTCTGTTTCTGCCCTCTGGTCGCGAACTGCCTACTCGCTGGTGTCCGGCTTGACCGTGCGGACTGCTTCCTATCCGCATTCTGGTCGTGGTCTTCCTCAGTCCTTCTCACGGCGGCCTCCGTTTCTTCTCGCAGGCGGTTTGTCCTCTTCTCGCCGTTGACTCTTCCCTTGCGGGCTGCTCCTATCCGCTGCGATCTGCTCCGTCTTGTCGCTTGCGTGGTAACTCGCAACCTCCTTCCCGCCTCTTCTCTATCCGCGGCCTTGTCCACCTGACCGTGCGGACTTCACTTTCCGCATCTTGGTCGTGATCTGCTAGATCGCTGGTGTGACCGCGCGGCCTGATTCTCTTCTCGCAGCGACCTGCTTCTTCTCGCAGCGACCTGCTTCTTCTCGCGCTGCGACCTGCCTCTTGCTGTCGCATCTTCTCGCCGCGACCTCCTTTTCTCCTCGCAGCGGCCTCCTGCCCTTCTCGCAGCGTCCTCGCCCGTCTGTCCGCATGGGCTCTTCCGGTAATTCCTCTGGCTCAACGGCCAGCCCGCCTGCTGACCGCCCGGCTTGTCCGGCTGACCGCCCGGCTACTACTCCAGAAGTCCGTGATGAGCTGCGCATCACTACCATATCTCTCTCTGGAAAGAAGAACTTCGTCCCTTGGGTGCATTCCGTTAGACGGGTTCTTCAGGCCAAGGGCCTTCTTCCTCACCTTACTCAGGCTCCTCCTACTCCTCCTATCGATGACTGGCTCCGCAATGATGGCCGAGTTCAGACCTGGATCTTGAACTCTTTAGATGGTGAGCCGTATCAAATGGCGATGTATCATGAGACTGCCAAAGATATGTGGACTGAGCTACACTCCTTATATTCTGGACGGGACAGCCTCCAGCATCTCTACGACATCCTCACTGACATTTTCTCTCTTGACACTGGAGGGGCTTCGGATATGACATCCTTTGTTGCTCGTGCGAAGACTCTTGTCGAAGCATGGATCCAGCATCAGCCGTTCACCAATGATGCTGCTGCTCAGCGTGCTCAGAAGGAAGCTGCTTGTACTGCCATCCTTATGGCCCGTCTTCCTCCTCACCTTCAGAGTGTTCGTGCTCAGGTCCTAGCTTCCTCTATCACACCATCATTCTCTGATGTGTGTGCCATGCTTCTCCGTGTTCCTCCTCCTCCAGATACTACGGCCCCTCCGGCCCTTCTTCAACAGGCTCCTCCACTTCTACCTTCCCCCCCTCCTTCTACTCGGGGGGGTCGTTCTGGTTCTCGCGGCCGTGGTCGCGGTGGCCGGGGTCGGCCGAAGTGTTCCTTCTGCGGGAAAGATGGTCATCTCGAGGCCACTTGCTATAAGAAAGTTGGTTATCCTTCGCGCCCGACGGCCTCTGTTGCTACTGATGCTGGTCATCCTGATCTTGAAAGTGTCCGCCTTCAGCTCCAGCACCTCCAGGGATTGCTCAACCCACCCTCTGCCTCCATTGCCTCCGTCTCTAACACAGGTACCGCTTGTCTCTCCACTGGCTTCGGTTGGATTGTGGACTCTGGCGCTACTCATCACATTACTCCACATCAACCTGCCCAGTATCTGAATTCTTCGTATCCACAGTCCATTACTGTGGCTAATGGAGCCACTGTCCCCGTCTCCGGCTCGGCAGATCTTCCTCTCACCTCCTCCATCTCCCTCCGCTCGGCTCTTCACGTTCCGAGTTCCCCGTTCAATTTACTCTCTGTTGGACGTCTTACTAATGATCTGGACTGTACTGTTATATTCACTTCCTCTTCTTTTGTTATACAGGATCGGCGGACGCAGACTACCATTGGTAAAGGCCGGCTGCAGAATGGGCTCTACCGTCTCGACGATTCTCCCACCATCCTCTCATCCGTATCTTCCACTGATTGGCATCGCCGACTTGGGCATGCTCCTCTACCAATCCTCCAGCGGGCTCTCCCAGATGTTTCTTTTACCCCCTTCCAGTGTGACTCATGTATCCTCGGAAAGCAAACTCGTTCATCGTTTTCTTCCCATTGTACTCGGAGCGCTGCTCCTTTTGATTTAGTGCATTCAGATATTTGGGGACCATTTAAAATTACTAGTATTTCTGGTTTCCGATATTTTATAACATTTATTGATGATCACTCTCGCACTACCTGGCTATACTTGCTTCGTGACCGCTCCGAGCTTCCCCGTGTCTTTCGGGCATTTGTCCTCGAAACTCGTACACAATTCCACAAGACCATAAAAGCTCTACGAACTGACAATGCCCGTGAGTACACTAGTCACGAATTTACTGGTTTATGTTCTGAGTTTGGCATTCTTCATCAAACTTCCTGCGCTTACACACCACAACAAAACGGTGTTGCCGAACGCAAGAATCGCCACTTACTCGACGTTGCCCGTTCCCTCATGCTTCAAATGCATGTCCCTAAACCATATTGGAATTTTGCGGTCTCGACCGCCTACTTTCTCATTAACCGTCTCCACTCCTCTATTCTCAACTATGCTACTCCGTTTAGCATACTCTTTCCCTCAACCCCGGCATTTCCTCTCCCACCTCGTGTTTTTGGTACCCTATGCTACGTCCACCGTTTGGGGCCTTCCTCGGATAAGCTGGATCCTCGCGCGGCCAAGCATATCTTTGTTGGTTATTCCCGCACCCAAAAGGGGTATGTCTGTTATTCTCCTACTACCCGCAAAATCTCCGTTTCTGCTGATATCACTTTCCGCGAAGATCAACCATTCTTTCCAGCTCCTTCAATCGACCATCTCCCACCAACACCTTCTCCTTCATCCATCCCACGCCCCGTCCTTCCCGTCACTCCTCCTCCGACTGTCGTCCCCTCTGAACCGACAGTCGTTCCCTCCAAACCACCAGTTATCCGCGTCTACACTCGTCGCTCTACCATGTCCGTTGCCCCTCTGCCGTCGGTCTCTACTATGGATACTCCGTGTCCAACTGATCAGGTATTGCCTTCCACTGCTCATCCAATGGCGAACTACGTCTCTCTCCATCGCCTCTCTCCCTATTTACACACTTTGGCTACTTCTCTCTCTTCGGTTGCTATTCCTAACTCTGTGCAGGAGGCACTTCAACATCCCGGATGGAGAGCGGCCATGGAGGAAGAAATGTCTGCTCTCTGGTCTAACCAGACTTGGTCGGTTGTTTCCCTTCCCCCGGGCCAGAAACCAGTTGGGTGCAAGTGGGTGTTTGTCATCAAACATGCTGCGGACGGGACAATTGACCGCCTAAAAGCCCGTCTTGTGGCTAGAGGTTTCACTCAACAGGAGGGGCTAGATTATGCAGAAACGTTCTCTCCGGTCGCGAAACTTAATAGTGTTCGCGTCCTTATCTCTGTTGCTGTTCATCGCCGGTGGCCTCTCTTTCAGCTGGATATCAAGAATGCGTTTTTGAACGGGGATCTCCAGGAAACTGTCTACATGCAACAACCACCCGGGTTTGAGACCACGGGGGAGTCTCAGGTCTGCCATCTTAAAAAGGCTCTATATGGTCTCAAACAATCTCCACGGGCATGGTTTGAAAAATTCAGTAAGGTCCTCCGTGAAATTGGCTTCAATCGGAGCTCGGCCGATTTTTCGCTCTTTACTCGTCACCGACCAACAGGAACGGTTATTCTGTTAGTTTATGTCGACGATATTATCATTACTGGAGATGACTCCCAAGGGATACAGGCCGTCAAAATCCATCTAAACTCAGTTTTTCAGACAAAGGATTTGGGATCTCTTCGTTATTTTTTGGGTCTTGAAATTGCCAGAAGGCCGGATGGGCTCACACTCTCTCAACGGAAATACTGTCTTGACCTTCTTCATGATGCGGGTCAATCCGGATGCAAGCCAAGTGATACTCCTATGGATGTGAACCACAAACTGTGTGCCCAGGCTTCTGACTCCGATCACCTCCTCCAGAACCCTGAATACTATCGACGCCTTGTTGGAAAACTGATATATCTCACAGTTACCAGACCTGATATCTCTTTTGCTGTTGGCCTTGTCAGCAGATACATGCACTCTCCTCGAAAATCTCATCTTCAAGCAGTAGAACGAATTCTCAGGTATCTGAAAAACGCTCCTGGCCAGGGACTTGTCTGCAGGACCTCCTCTTCTGCTCCAACACTGGTGGCATATTCTGATGCTGATTACGCTGGCTCTCTTGATGACCGGCGATCTACGAGTGATTTTTGCACTTACCTTGGAGGACATCTTGTTACTTGGCGTAGTAAGAAACAAGCGGTCGTTGCTCGATCTTCAGCTGAGGCAGAGTACCGGGCAATGGCATCTGTTGTATCAGAATTGACATGGCTCGAAAGTCTTCTAACTGATCTGGGTGTAAAATTACCATCACCGGCTCGTCTCTTTTGTGACAGTCAAGCAGCCATACACATCGCAAAGAACCCGGTCTTTCACGAAAGAACGAAGCATATTGAGGTCGATTGTCACTTCATCCGGGAAAAGGTTCAAATGAAGAAGATTGACCTAAGCCATGTCCCAGGATCAGAACAAGTTGCGGATGTCTTCACGAAGGCTCTCTCCAAGACACTCTTCTATCAATGCTTGTCCAAGCTTGGCGCATACGATTTGTACGCTCCAGCTTGCGGGGGAGTGTTAAAATAGCCCATGTAAAGGGCCCATTATTGGGCCCATTTATTGTTTTATCTTCTTTCCTCCTTTAGTCCCACATCTTGTATAGGATTTTCTCCTCTCTTCTTCTCCCTATATATTTGTATTCTCTCCTTGTATTTACACATTGAAGTAATACATACAAGCTTTTGAGCTCTTCCAACAGTTACAAACTAATAAACATACAATGATTATGAGATAAACATACGATCTAACTCTAAAGAAAATACCACATCAATAAGCTTACAATGATTATGAGATAGCAGGGTACGTGAGTGTTCAAAGAGATGTCGGTGGTCATAGAAATATTAGAAGGCTAAATAAGGCTAAATTTGGAACTTTCGGAGGAGCCCAGGACAGCTGGATAGAGTGTAACTAGGGCTGGGCAAAGATTTCAGAGGGGCAAAATTGGGGTGGTTTTTGACGTATTCGGATGATTAAGTGAGGCTATAGTATAGGTGCAAGTTGAGTTGAGTCGGCTCGATAGCTCGGCAAGTCTGCTCAAAAAAAAAAAATTGACTCAAGCTCGGGTCTGATGAGCACGTCGAGCTCAAGCCTAATTATTATTGTTCATTTGTTCTTCTAGGAAGCACCGGTACCGGGTACCGGGTATGCTACGTACCCGATACGGTGGTACGACAAAATTTTAAAACAAAGATACGGATACGTCATGATGCGTTATAACAAATATATATATATATATACATATATATATATATATATATCACAAGTGCAATAAATAGTTCTCAAAACATCGAAACATCAAACATAAATCATAACTTGAAGTACAAGCCCACAAATCAATGCAACATAACATGAAATTTTCAAACATTAAGCATTCATAAATATTACAAAAATAACATCTTATATGTTTAACCAAAAGAGATAAAATTAAACTTAAGTATATTCATCAGTCTTTTTTTCTTCTTATTGGTGGAGATCAACATCTTCAATCTCTGATTAGTCTAGAGACAAATTAGTTGTTTTGTTAATAACTTGTGTCGTATCAACACGTTCAATACACGTAATTGTAACAGAAATGTACCAATATCAGAAACATACTTGGTACAGATACACAACTTAGTTGGACGTAACAACACTTTCTAGCATAGAACCAACTTTTGCTGACTCTAGAAAAACATATTCCTATCACAATATGCATAATGATGTGCTAAGTCCAAGTGTGTCCACATAAGTGTATCTGTCGAGTATCGGGTACGTACCGGTACCGGATACGTATCTGGTACGGGTATGCTGCCTTCGGGGAAGTATTTGTGCTTCGATGTTGTTCATCAACTCGTGACCCGGCTCGCGACCCGACAAGAGAGCTTTATTTTAAAAATAACAATTTTTCAATTATAGTAAATATATATAATATATTGTTAAATAACTAAAATATAGACATTTAAAATTTTAGATTCACATATAAATTAAATACATTCTTGAGCTATATATAAATTAAAAAATATATTTAAGTTGTAGGACACGCCGAGCTCAAGCTAAATAAAGCGAACTCGAGCTCGAGCTCAAGTTAAATAAAACGAGCTCGAGCTCGAGCTAAAAAAGCGAGCTCGTCGAGCTCGAGCTAAAAAAAACTCAAGCTTGAACTACCATTTTTTGACGAGCTCGACTAATTTGCACCCCTAGGCTGTAGAAGGGGATGGTGGATTGGGAGGAGGAATTCAGTGAGGGAGGCTTCTGGCTGTGGTTGGAGGCTGCTTTGAAGGGTGCTGGGATGAATTCAGCCGGTGATTAAGGGAATTGTGGCTGTGGTAACTGGGCACCCTGGAGGCTGAACAGTGTTGTCATGGACTGGGACGAAGAGGTGGGAGGAGAAGGCACATGCAAACAGTGGCTGGAAGGGGAATTTGAAATGTGGGAAGATATCAGCTAGGGAAAGCACAATTGTGAGGTGAGTTCTATACGTGGGATGTGAAGTAAGGAGTGGGAAAAGAAGGAATAGTGGGCTGGACTTGGGTTAGGAGGAAATTGCAGGCTGGCGACGAGAGGGAATTAAGTAAGAGTGGGGAATGAGAGGGAATTAAGTAAGAGTGGGGAATGAGAGGTGGGAGTGATTTTAGGAGTTGAGATTAAAGTTTAGAAGGTGATTATGAGTGGGGAGGCGGGGTAATGGGGAGTTGGTTAGGGAATTATTGAGTAATGAGGGGTGTCTGGCCAAGGGTGGACGGTGGTGGTCGCCAGATATGGTGGTGGTCGCCAGAAAATTAAAATCGAGGGGAATAGGGATTGTGGGGGGTGGCCGGCCAAGGGTGATCAGTGGTGGTCACAGGAGGTGTTGGTGGCGGCCGAAGGAGGTGGTGGTGATCGTCATAAAAACTGAAATGGGACAGAGCGGGGTTGTGGAGGGACAGCTAAGGTGGAGGGAAAGTATGTGGGGGTCGGCCAAGGGGAGAGGGGAAGGGAGTTATCGTCCAAGCTTCACACTCGGACTCCGGTTTTGACGTTGGTGATCAAAAGGAGGAATTTCTTCTCAAACTTTCAATGCCTTCTAAATGAGCCTTCCACCCATATTTATAATCTAAGGAACCACCATGGATGGTCATAATTCTCCAATCACGACAGACTCTGAAACACACAAAATATAATTAGGAAGATAAATAAAATAACTAAAAATCATGAATTAGCAATCTGCCAAAAATAAACTGTTATAATCGTGTAAGCTCATGTGTGACGTCATCTCCATCAAAATCAATGATGAAATAGATTTCATTCTGTTAGAGAATATGGGGGAAAACGATGTAAAAGTCCATGTATAAGGCCCATCTATAGGCCCGTTTTTTCTTTCTTTTATTAGTCTCACATCTCTCGTATAGGATTCTCTCCCTCTCCTCTCCTATATATTTGTACTCACTCTTGTATTTTGATCATGAAGAAGTATATACAATGTTTGGCTCTATTTTATACATGGTATCAAAGCCAGGTTCCGATTCAGGGCGGCTACCTGTTTTGTGACCGCGGCTATCCGTGCGGCTTCCTCTCTTCTACCCGCCGCTGATCCGCGGGCTCTCGCGGCTATCCACGCAGCTTCCACTGATCTACCCGCCGCTGATCCACGGGCTCTCCTTTTCTAACCGCCTCTACTCTTCTCTCTCTGTGGCTTCCACCTCTCTTCCTCTCCCTCCCTTTTTTTATATAGCCCTCTTATCTCTGACCGGTACCCCCCCGCTCTACCTGTTGCGGGTTGTCTAGCCGTTGCGGGTTGCCTAGCCGCTGCTGGTTGCCTAGCCGTTGCGGGTTGCCTAGCCGCTGCGGGTTGCCTAGCCGCTGCGGGTTGCCTAGCCGTTGCGGGTTGCCTAGCCGCTGCGGGTTGTCTATCCGCTGCTTCTTGTTGTGGGTTCTTGCCGCTGCTTCTAGTCGATGCTTCTGTCCGCAGCTTCTGGCCGCTATGTTTGTTCGTCTGGCCTCTGCTTGTCGCCGCAGGTTCTCTACTCACGGTCTGGGGTCTTCCTTCCTAGTCGCTGAGTATCTGTCTGTGCGGCCTCTATTCCTTATCCTTCTCGTCGCGATCTCGTCTTAACCGCTAGCCCTTGGCTCGCTGCGAACTCGGCTAATCGTTGTGATCTCCCCTTGTCGCCGCAACCGTCTTTGTCCGAAGCGGCCTGGCGTTCGGCTCGCCGCGCGGTCTCTTGTCACTGCGCTCTCTGAGTCGTCGCAGACTTGCCGCTTCTTGCTCCTCTTTAACCGCTTGGACAGTTTTACCTAGCGAGCTTGGCGTCGTCTGCATGGCTTCTGAGTCGCCTACTGCTTCCGATTCAACTACTCTTCCCGTACATCCTCGTGTTGCTCCCTTTGAGCATCGTAATAAATTACGAATTACCACCATTTCTCTACGTGTGAAACCAAATTTTGTTGAATGGGTTCACTCAGTTTGGCGTGTGCTGCAAACGAAGAGTCTCCTTAATCACCTGACAAGGTCTCCTCCATAGTTATCAGGATCGCGATTCGGATATTAGGATCTTACGATCCTACAATCCATATTTTGTAAATCGATTCGGATCTTACCTAAGATCTAAATCGACACATCTACGACTGGGATCGCGATCCGGATCTTTGGATCTTTAGGATCACGATCCTGACCCGATTCTACCGGTCTGGCCAAAGGTAACTAGAAATATGTACAACCCTATCCTGACCCCATTTAACCGGGCCAACGCCCATAACCATTGTTTAACCTTATCCCAATCCCGCCCTCATACCACATCGCTCATATCATGTTGTTTTATCGTATCTCAAGTGTCGATTGCCGACTGCAAACGGAGGCCAAGTGCGGCTACTTCGGTCGCTTCCAGTCCAGATTTGTTTTTATTGTTAGTAAACATTGAGTGTTTTACCTGAAACTGAAATAGAACTTAGTATGATATTATCCTTTTGATTTAGTTATTCAAAAAAATTTAATATAGTTATTCACATACTTCTCAATTTATTAATTTTTTTGTTAATTGAGCATGTAATTTAATGATACAAATTTCAATTTTATTTTTTTAATCTTAATTTATGAATGTTGTAGGATCTTGCGATCATCGATCCGATCCGACCTCAAAACAATCACATCTAGGATCTCGATCCTGACAACCTTGGTCTCCTCCCAATGAACCTACTGACGAGTGGATCTGAGACGATGGGCGTGTCCAATCTTGGCTTCTCAATTCTCGGGACACTGAGCCGTATCGGATGGCCATGTATCACGAGACGGCTCACGCTATGTGGACGGACCTTCATTCGCTCTACTCCGGGAAGGACAGTCTTCAGCATTTATTCAACATTCTTACCAATCTTCAGTCCCTCGACCCTGGAGCTACTGGAGATTTGACGTTTTTTGTTGCTCGGGCTAACACTCTTGTAGAGGTTTGGATCCAGCATCAGCCCCCCACCACGAACTTGGTTACTCAACGACAGCAAAAAGAAGCAATTGGGATTGCTATGATGATGGCCCGTGTTCCTCCACATCTTCATAGTGTACGCGCTCATATCCTATCTTACGTTGTTACTTCGTCCCTCCCGAACGTTTGCTCGTTACCCCCTCCTCTGGATGCGCCGCCTCTCTCTCCATCTCTCCTTCAGCAACCCATGGCTACTCTCGCACCTTCTGTTCGTGGTCACCCGGCTGGTGGAGGTCGCCAATCTCGGGGACTCGTGGTGGTCGTACTCTCTTCAAGTGCTCTCACTACGGCAGGGATGGCCATCTGGAGGTCACCTGCCACCGCAAGCATGGTCTGCCCCCTCACCTTACTGTTTCGGCTACTACCACACCTCCCTCCACAACTAGTTAGGATATTGTTGCTCTGCGTGCTCAACTCCATCAGCTTCAAGGGGTAATTAGTCGCTCCTTTGGTTCAGTGGTCTCGATCTCCAATGAAGGTATATCTTGCCTCTCACACAGCTCTTACTGGATTATGGACTCAGGTGCTACGCATCATCTCTCTCCACAGAAGTCGTCGCAATACTTAGATTCTGCTTATCTCAAGTCCATCACTGTGGCTAATGGTGACACGGTTCCGATTTCTGGCACTGCTCATCTGCCTCTTACTCCTTCCCTCTCCTTATCCTCGGTTCTCCATGTTCCAGGATCCCCTTTTAATCTACTTTCTGTTAGCCGTCTTACACATGACTTTGATTGTTGTGTAACTTTCTCACGCTCTTCCTTTGTTGTACAGGATCGACTAACGCATAATATACTTGGTAGGGGGCGACTGTCTAACGGAATGTATCTTCTCGATATTCCTCCCGCTACTCTCACCACTACCTCCTCCGCTGATTGGCATCGTCATCTTGGGCATGCTACTCTTCCGATTCTCAAGAAAGTTCTTCCAACTGTTCCTCTTCAAGAGTTCTTTTGTGAATTCTATATTTTTGGCAAACAACATCGTGTATCTTTTACTTCTCCTTGTACTCAGAGCAATACTCTTTTATCATCAGTGCATTCTGATATTTGGGGACCATATAAGATCCCTAGTGTTTTGGTTATCGCTACTTTATAACTTTCATTGATGATAACTCGCGAGTCACTTGGTTGTACTTACTTCGTGATCGTACCAAACTCACCTCCACATTCCGTATGTTTCTTACAGAAACTCGCACTCAGTTTTCAACGTATGTAAAAAAATTTCGTACTGATAATGCTCGTGAGTATACTGGTCGCACCTTCTCCAATCTGTGCACCGAGTTTGGTATTATTCATCAGACTTCGTGTGTCTATACCCCTTAACAGAATGGCATAGCGGAACGGAAAAATCGTCACCTCCTTGATATTGTCAGATCTCTCATGATCCAAATGCGGGTTCCTCCTCTCTATTGGAACTTTGCGGTTTCCACTGCTTGCCACCACATCAATCGCATGCCCTCGTCTATCCTCTACTTTGTGGCTCGCGTCACTCTCCTTTACCCATCCAAGGCTCTCTTCTCTCACACATCTCGTGTGTTTGGATGTACGTGTTATGTCATCATCTTGGTCCTTCAAATGACAAGTTAGCCCCTCGTGCTATCAAAGTTATGTTTGTTGGGTACTCTCTCACTCAGAAGGGGTATGTATGCTATTACTCTACCACTGGTAAGGTGGTTGTATCTGTTGATGTCTCCTTTCATGAAGACCAACCATATCACACCAGTCCTACTGATCCTCTTCTTCCTCCTCCACTACCTCAGCCCACAGTTCTAGTTACGCCCTCGCTTCCACCTCTTCTACCTACTCCTCTGCTTCCAACACCTAACCCACCACCAGCCCCTCCAAACCTCCTATCATTCAGGTTTACACTCATCGTCCACATCCAGATGCCCTGCTGCAGCTTCCCTCTACTGGTATGTCCTCGCGGCTTGTTGATTCGGCATCACTCTCGACGGCTCATCCTTTGGCCAATTATGTCTCTTTACATCGACTCTCTCCACCTCTTCTTATCTTTGCTCTCTTTCTCTCTTCTATCTATATACCTAATTCTGTGCAGGAAGTTATCCAGCATCCGGGGTGACGTACAGTCATAGATGAAGAAATGACTGCTCTGTGGGGTAATCAGACTTGGGATTGTGTCTCTCTTCCTCCTGGCCATAGTTGTGTTAACTGCAAATGGATTTTTACAATCAAACATGCGGCGGATGGGACAGTTGATCGCTTGAAAGATCGGCTTGTGACACGAGATTTTACTCAACAATACGGCCTTGATTATGATGAAACCTACTTCCCTGTCGCAAAATTAAATTCAGCTCGGGTTCTGCTCTCCTTAGTTATTCATCGTCAGTGGCCCCTTCATCAGTTGGATGTCAAAAATGCTTTTTTAAATGGTGATCTTCTTGAAACTGTTTACATGCATCAACCGCCCGAGTTTGAGACCACGGAGGAGTCTCGTGTATGTTTATTTCGAAAATCTATTTATGGTCTCAAACAGTCTCCCCGGGCGTGGTTTGAGAAATTCAGCAAGCCCGTTCGTGAGATTGGTTTCAAACAAAGCTCGGCAGATTTCTCTCTCTTCACTCGTCACTAATCAATCGGGATTGTAATACTTATGGTTTATGTGGACGATATTTTGATCACTTGTGATGACTCCGCTGGGATACAACATGTTGAGCAACATTTGAATTCTGTCTTTCAAATCAAAGATCTGGGAAACCTTCGGTATTTTCTTGGACTAGAGGTAGCGCGGCGACCTGATGGTCTTGTCTTATCCCAGTGCAAGTATTGCATTGACCTTCTCCAAGATGTTGGTCTCTCAGGGTGCAAGCCTACGGAGACCCCTTTGGAAGTCAACCACAAGTTGTGTGCTCGGGGATCTGAGTCTGACTCTCTACTTCCAAATCCGGAATACTATCGGCGTCTTGTGGGAAAACTGATATACCTAACAGTTACAGGACCAGATATCTTATTTGCGGTTGGAGTGGTCAGCCGCTTTATGCATACTCCACGGGTTTCTCATCTTCAGGCAGCGGAACGCATTCTCAGATATCTGAAGACTGCTCCTGGAGAAGTACTTGTGTATAAACCATCTTCCTCTCTTTCTCTTATTGCTTACTCTGATGCGAATTATACGGGCTCGCTGGACGATCGATGATCTACTACTGGTTTCTATACTTACTTTAGAGGAAATCTTATCACATGGCGGAGTAAGAAGCAGTCGGTGGTTGCTCGCTCGTCTGCTGAGGCTGAGTACCGTGCGATGGCGGTTGTTGTATCAGAATTCACCTAGCTTGAAAGTATTCTTATGGATTTGGGAGTTAAATTATCCTCACCTTCAACTTTGTTTTGTGACAGTCAGGCTGCAATACATATTGCAAAGAATCTTGTGTTCACTGAGCGGACCAAACATATTAAAGTTGACTGTCACTTTGTTCGAAAAAAGGTCCAATCGAAGATGCTAAAGCTTGAGCATGTTCTTGCTTTTGGGCAAGTTGTTGACGTTCTTACCAAGGCATTACCTCGGAAATTATACCATCAGTTCTTGTCCAAGCTTGGTACCTACGACTTATACGCTCCAGCTTGCAAGAGAGTGTTAGAGAATATGAGGGAAAACGATATAAAAGCCCATGTACAAAGGCTCATCTATAGGCCCGCTTCTTCTTTCTTCTATTAGTCTCACATCTCTTGTATAGGATTCTTTCTCCCTCTCTTCTCCTATGTATTTGTACTCACTCTTGTATTTTGATCATGAAGAAGTATATACAAGATTTGGCTCTTTTTTCTACACATTCAAATAGAAACTATTAAGCTAATAATTAGAAGAGATAAAGGTAGCAGACCTCCTTGGAAAGCCTGGACTGACCTACACGCCCAAGAGAGAGGCTCTTTTCCCATAAATTCGAAGCTGGAAGGAAAACATTGATGCATCAGGGGAGAAGTATGTAGTTATGTACTATAGAAATAATAAAAGAAAACAGATAGGTTTAAAGGAAAAGATCAAGATGGCCTAGTAACAGAAGTTCATTCAGAAAGTATTAAATAGTCTGAAAGCATCACAACCCACCAAATGGCAAGATCTATAGACCGGATTCTTAGAAAGAGTTTAAGCACTTTGCATCAAAAAATAGTTTAATTGAAAAAAATTCTATAAATGAAAAGATTAAAGTAAAAATATTCTCTACTTTTTTGCTCAATTGAAAAAGCGGTGGCATCACCTTCTTGTTGACTAAAGTCCTAAGGAAACAAAAGGATAGATACAGACAATTTCCAATCGAATTAAGCTTTCAATAAGGAACTTTTTTATAAAACAAACTTCTTTTGACTTGCCACAGAAAATAAAAGCTACTAATTTAAGGAAACAAGAGAGAAGTGCAAAAGCAAAATTGCGCAGAAAACAAATTACTAATTAAATGAAAAAAATACAAAGACTTAAACAACTGGATTCAAAAATTACAATCCAATATCTCATCAAGCAGATACAAAACGAAGTATTCAACAAGAAGAAAAAAAAAACCTTGGGCTCACACAATATTGAAGGAAAGGGCTGGAGGTGTATTAGAAGAGCTGTGGGGAAGACGGAACCGCGATTTGGGAATGGTTTTAGACCCTCAAATAAGGGCCATGATGGAACCAAGAAACCGGTTCGAAAGAGTTCAGACCAAAGAGGTAGCCCAAGGTTACTCATCTTGCGGTCTAAGTGTCTAACAACACAGATCTGATGGCAAGAGCAAGAACAAGGATTGTCTACAAACAAAACCCGAGTGCTGCAACGACGATCCACCGCATAACCAGAAGTCTATAGGAACTTCCGATCCAAAGCCAACTGCAGAGCTAGGTACAAGGCACGGACTTTTGAAGAGTAAAGAGCTTGGGGGGATTAAAACATGTCCTTTCTTGTACCTCTAGGGTCCTACTTATGGACAATCCAATGGACGGGATATTGGCCTGCAAATAGCCGCCCCTACAAAATACCTGAACCAAATAACAAGTGAGAAGACCTCAGTGAGATGAATGCCCAAAGGATCACACTATTGACAAATTGATCTAACGGGTTTATTCTTTCGAGACACACAAGGCCTCGCCTCTAGGCGAGGTGAGGAAGATTCCAGTCTATTGACGAGGCGAGTAGGATCCTCATCTATGGGCGAGATCTTCTGAGCTCTCGCCTGTTGTGTGAGATCTTCTGGATACACGCCCCTACACTTATCCATTGTTTCTTGCTTGCTGATATGACATGACCAAGTCGAACCACGGCGAATATGGATAGCACAGGCCCGTCTGCTGGACAACGACATTGATTGATGTCAGATGGGGATGGACTCAGGATGCCTGGAAGCTGGACTGAATGGACTCAACAAGAAGATGTTGAAGGTGGTTGTCCGGGCTGCTGTTTGGCAACTGGCAGCATCCTCCTTGGAGGCAAAGAGTTGTAGGGAAAGTACAAGGGGTTCGACAAGAGGGATATCAGGGTCTGGATGGTTGTAAGGGGGAGTGAGACAGGCTAAACAAGTGGAATAGGTGGATCTACGTGAAAGGGAAAGGGGGGATTGGCTGACCGACTGTTAGGGTTAATGAGGTAGGATGAGGGCCAACTGCAGCGAGGGAACGTGTTAGGCTTCACGTGTGAGGGAAGGGTGGGATTAGTAGAATAGTGGGAAAATTATGGAGATAGTGAGATAGTGGAGGGAGAAGGTTATGATAGTTATGGGGTAGTGGAGTGGTGGTTATGGGGGTAGTAGGGTCGTCACAGGCTAAAGGTGGCCACCGGAGGCAATTGTTGGTGAGGCGGCCGATAGTGGTGGTGGTGGTCGGAGGTATTTTCTAGTGATCGCCGGAAAAAATGGAGGAAACAAAATGGTGAATGGAGGGGGAATCATCGAAGATGGTCGGAGAAGGTTTCCGGTGATCGTCGGATGTGGATATGAGCGGAATTTGGAGAGGGGAAGTGAATGATGAAGTGGGAGAAGGGGAGGCCAGCCAATAGGGACTGGGGAAGGAATTGAGAGCCGGCCAAGGAGAGGAATTGGAGTGGGATGGTCGATTGTAGGGAGTGGAGGGTTGAATTGGAGAGGAGAGTGAGGGTTGAATTGGAGAGGAGGGCGGAGGGGGAGGTGGTTCCACGGTAGGGATGAGAGTACTTGAGAGGATGGGTGAGCAGCAGTGGGATGGGGAGGGGGGAATGAAAGGTCGGCTGCTATGAGGGAGTTGGGAGGAGGGGGATTCGCGGCAAGGAGGAAAGGGGTGGTAAGCTTCACACCAATAACCCAGCTTCAGCACCGGGGTGATCGAAAATAAGGCTTCAACACTCAAATCTTCAATCCCCAAAATGAGAGCTCTCATTCCCAATATATAGACAATCAGAAAGACAATGAACGACCAGATTCGTCGTTCGTTGCAATCCCAAAATATATAAAAATACAACTCGAAATGAAAACACAATGAACAACTAATGCTAAGATCAGCGATCCGCTCATGTTGAGCGGTCTCAATCGTCATTGTTCTTGTGGTCGGCGTGAGTAGAACCAAATGGGTCAGGTGGGCTGATCCCAATCAACTCCCCCCATCTCAGAAGCATTCATCTTCGTGGAATGAAGATGATCATAGTGTTGTCGCAGGGCAGAGGCGAGACTCTCAAGATGTGCTGCGAAAATCAATGTATCATTAGTAAAAGGGCAGCCCTGCCTAGGGGAGCAAACGAGTCGAGCTCGAGTCGAGCTTGGAAAAATTTCCAAGATCAAGCTCGAGCTCGGGCTCGTCGACCTCATTTTGTCCTGGCTCGAGCTCGAGCTCAATGGCAGCTTATCGAGCTCGAGCTTCGAGCTCGCGAGCTTGAGCTGTTCATAAGATTTTTAGCTCGTGAGCCTAATTTTCTTTATATTTTTAATTTTTTAAAAAAATATAGGAATAAAAAGCTCACGAGTCGGCTCGCGAGCTCATGAACAATAACATCCGAGCTCGGGCTCCACGGGCTCGAACTCGAGTCAAGCTTTTTTCGAGCCGGCTCAATTCAACTTACACCCCTAGCCCTGCCAATGGGACAAGTATCAAACTCTATATGGTGCGGGTACAAGACTGGAGGCTGAAGACGGTGGAACTGGTAGCGAAGGATAGGGTACAATAGTAGAAATTGTAGGATCAATCGGTGTTGTGGGCTCGGGCTGTGTCGGAAGCTGAGGAGTAGACGAAGGCTGAGACTGAAGCGCTTAAGTGGAAGGAAAAATAGGCGAAGACTATGAATGTGGTGGACTGGTGGAAGAAAATGAAAGTCGGGGAGTTGTGATGGTAGGGGGCGAAGGGGGGCATGTAATCATGCGGCTCAAAGAACGGTGTCAAATCATCTACTTTGAATACAGGTGAAACTCTCATACTCTATGGGATATTCAGCTCATAAGTATTTGTTCCAATTCTTTTAAGCACAATGTAAGGACTCATTCGCTTATTATTTATTTTCCAAGCGGTTCCCACGGAGAACCTCTCAACGCGTAAACAAACCATCACTTGTTCTCTTTCATTAAAACATTACATTCTCTTGTAGTTATCAGTATATGATTTATAAATGTCATTATTACAAGAAATTCTTTGTCTGGCAGACTCATGCATGCTATGTAGGTGTCTAACAAAAGACTCGGCAAACTCGCTAAGACGGGATTCTATGGGTAGGGGAATGAGATTAATGGGTTTCCTAGGCTCATAATCTAAGACTACCTAAAATGAACTCAACCTTGTCGGATTACTCATCGAAGTATTGAAAGCGAACTCTGTCATGGGTAACATAAAATCCCAAGAGGTGGTGCAATCGCCGACAAGACATCGGAAAAGATTTCCTAAACTTCTGTTTACCATCTCAATCTGACCATCTGTCTGCGGATGGTAGGCGGATGAGAATTGCAGCGTAGTGTCAATGTTCTTCCAAAGAATTTCCAGAAATAGCTCATGAATCGGACATCTCGATCAGAAATGATGATCTTAGATAGAACGTGAAGTATAAAGATGTCCTCAATAATAGTGATGCGACGTGAGGCACATCAGTTGTCTTGTTGCATGTGATGAGAGTCATTTTGGAAAATCGATCAGCAAAGACAAGAATAGAATTGTGTTTGCGCAGGGTGTGAGTTAACCCGAGCACAAATCCATATTAATGTCCACCCAAGGCTAGAGTGGTACTAAAAGTGGTGCATATAGACATGTGTTTTGTAGCGACCCTTCAGCAGTCAGGCAAATGTAGTAATGTAGGACGACTCGAGCAATATTCCTTTTGAGTGTTGGCCAATAAAAACGATCTTCTATGAGTGCGGTGGTTTTATCTCTACCAAAGTAACCAGCTGCACTGTCAACATGCATCTCCCAAACTAGATGATTTCGAATGGATATCCTGGGGATGAATAGGAGTGTGTCATAAAATAGATAATCGTTGGTGATCGAGTAGCCAGAGATGACCTTAGGTGGGTCCTGAGACAGTGCAGAGTATATAGCCACAAAGTATGACCAGATCGAATATTTCGTGACAAAATGCTTGAATCCCATGATTTATGTGGTAAGGGTGTACAGTAGGCCCTGCCGGTGGCTAAGTGCATCAACCGGTTTGTTCTCAACACGAGCTCGGTGTTTAAGAACATAATGAAAATCTTGCATATATTTAATCCACTTGGCATGACAATGACTCAACTTCTTCTGGGAATCTAGATAGCGTAAGGTCTGGTGATCTGAGTATAATACAAACTCACGAGGAAAGAGGCAATGTCTCTAATATCTCAAAGACTGCACAATCACATAAACTCCCGGACGCATTTGGAATATCTCTATCGAGCGTCGTTCAATTTCTCACTAAAGTAAAAAAACTGGGTGACCCTCCTGACTGAGTACTCCTATGCCTACAGTGTAAGCGCCGCAAGCTACCCCAAATCCGTGAATGCAATCAGTTATCGAAGTATCGAGTCTATAGTCAATTTTGCTTTAATGTCCTCGAATGCCTGAGTAGCAGCGGGTGTCCGCATAAATTCTCCCTTACGAAGACAGCTTGTGTAGGGAGTTATTATGGTGTTAAAACCTCTAATAAAGCGTCTGTCAAATGTGGTCAACCCATGAAAGCTTCGAACTTCATGGATATTTGTGGGAATGGGCCAGTCTCGAATAAGTTTGACTTTATCAGAATCTATAGGCATGCCCGAGGCAGAGATCCCTAAAAAGTGCACAGCTCAGATATAAAGGTGCACTACTTTCGAAGGATGTCGAAGAGCAGGCATAGGTGTGTGAGGTGCTTCTCATGAGTCTGACTGTAAACAAGGATATCATCAAAATAGACTACGAGAAACTTGCTCATATATGGGTGCAAAATCTGAATCATCATGTGCATGAGTGTACTATGGACATTGGATAGCCCAAAGGGCGTAACCAACCACTCATAAATTGTCCTTCATCTTAAATACGGTTTTCCATCCATCACCCTCCCCAACCCTGATCTGGTGGTACCCGCTCTGTAGATTTAACTTGGAAAAGATCTAGGCACTTGACATGGTGTCTAAAAGGTCGTCGAGTCGACGAATGAGAAATCGATGTTTGATAGTGATCTTATTGATGGCGCTACTATCAACGCACATTTGTCAACTACCAGCCTTCTTAGGAGGAAAAAGGGTAGGTACGGCACAAGGGCTCAAGCTTTCTCTAATAAATTGTTTTCATAAAAGGTCGACAATCTGGGTCCTGAGCTCTTCCTGATCGTCGGGGTCCATCAGGTATTGTTGAAAATTCGACAAAGATGACCCTGGTATGAGATCGATCACATGTTGAATATCCCGTAACGAGGGTAGCTCATCGGGAAGTTCATCTGGCCTTATGGCAATGTAATCATATAGAAGGTGTCAAATATCAGGGGGGATGAAATCTGATGTCCTCCATAGTCTGAAACAGCAACGACAAAAATGATGTTGGTATCGTGACTCTCCCAAGTGAACTCGCTAAGTCGTAGGATATGGATAGGTCTCGGAGCACCCATGGTAACAGAAGGCTCGACCCTCCCATTTGGAGAATCCTTGGGTTGGGTCGAGGATAATGTGATCTTGCGGCCCTTGTCAAAGAATACGCAAGTGTTGGACCGTCCATAACAAATCGCAACTCTATCGTAAAATCAAGGCCAACCTAATAATACATGTGCGACGTCTATGGGAATGACGTCACACTAAACTCTATCCTCAAAAGAGGTTAACCAAATAGGTATTGGCACCTCTAAGTGACCTGGATCAATGTCTATCTACCCAGAGGACTCGATACGGGTGTGGATGGGACTCTGCTTTAATCTCCATTCGTTCAAGCACCGTTTGGGGAATGATGTCCGCACAACTGTCACTATTAATAGCAAGCTTGCAGGCTCGACCTGCACTTCAGAAATAAGTGTAAAAGATAGTGGTCCGCTTTCAATCCTCATCCGTTCGGGGGATGTGTCGTAAGCGGCGGTTAACTCCCATCTCAAATGCTCGGGTTGCCTCATCTTCCCAACTTTCTTCTACAGCCACGATGATCTCTTCTTTAGAAGGTTCTACGGGATCGATTGTAGAGTCAAGATCCTCCTCAACAAGTATATTCTATGTTGGGCATTGTGCCGCCACATGGCCTATACCCTAACAACGATAACACTGGATCCCAGGCTTCGAGGGCCTGGTGGCAGTGGAGGATACCCTCATATCTGTGGGAGCACGAGTAGACATGAATGGGGCAGGTCCTTACTAAGGGAGCCTCCTAGATGCAAAACTATCGGGTTGTGGATTAGGTCGCCTTAGACCTGAAGTGTGAATGAATTGTTCGTATTTTAATGCGAGCTGGAAGATCTACTTAGCTGACTCTAGATGATGGGGAATGAACTCCCTACGAATGTCAGTCCGCAGTCCAGTCCGAAAGCAGGAGGTCGTCTGTTATGGGCTTCTTTTGTCGGGGATCGATGGAGGCGAGGATATAAGGGCAAGCCCTAGAATGGTCGAGATGAGAGAAGACGAAGCTTCAAGAGGGGGAAAGAGGAAACACTAGAGGAGAGGGCTTGAGGGAGAGGAATTAGAGAGAAGAATAAACTTTTTCATTAATTGATTCCCTTATACAAGATTCTTAAGGGTTCATTTATAAGACCTCAATGGTAACATTGTAAATACCTAAAAGAAAAACATAAAATATTTAAAACACTATAACTCGACTTATGCAATATTAAAATACATAATACACTCGACTTGATACAATATGATTTGATACAATACGATTCAATATAAAAAAAAACTTTGATACTAGATAACCAACGGCGTGGAATTCATAAAACTCTACCCATCCTTAAAATCAAGTATGTCCTCAAACTCAAACTCTAGTAGGATGACCGACTCCTTTGGCTCCTTGATTTCGCGCCAAAACAATGTTTGGTAGCACATTACGGCGGTGATGGCAGCGATGAGTAGCGACAACGCAGTCGGAAAGACAAGAGGCGGAAGGAATGGGACCGGTTGGTTTGACAGAGTGGCGGGAAGCATAAGTGGCAGGGCATCTGAAGGGACAACGACCGACGGAAGGAACGGATCTGGAGTGCTTCACCGAGGAGGTCTCGCCACGCACCCGGAAGTTTATAGGAGTTTCCCCTCCCAAACCAAGACTGAGCTTGGCACAAGGAAGGCAAGGACTTGTCTGACATGGAATCTTAGGGTGAGGGAGGGGTTCAACGTGTCTTTCTCATGTGCTCTGGGGTCTTATTTATAGGCAATCCAGTCTGCAAGTAGCCGCCCTCACCTTTCTTGAGATACTGGGTTCCTGGCAGCTGGGTGACTGTTCTCTGGGAGCCTCTGGAAGAGGCAAGCTGATCGGAGTCGCCTTAGGTGAGGTCGCATATGACGAGTCTTCTGATAGCTAGCTCACTCATTGGATGAGCTCCAACACAGTGAAGTTGACAACAACCACAAAAGGGGTTCGCGAATATATTCTGCAAGTAACTGAGCGAAGAGAAGAGCCGAGCTTCAAGCCTGGCAATCCATTGGCAAGTTGAGCTCCAACCCGTTGATCTGCAAGAAATGGGCGAGCTTTGGAGGAACTCCAGTTGTCTCTAGGGATGAATGCTTCTGGAATTGTGGTTCACCTTCTGGGGTCCTGGGGCCTATGTTCATGTTTGAGCCCACACCGTCGAATGCGGGTTATGCATAATCTCAGCCTTTTGTGAGTTCGCCTAGAACTCGGAAAGAATCGTTCAACCCTTATTCAATGAGTTGTGATTCTGCCGAGCTGGGAGTGTTTGCCCTCCCCCCCCCCTATAAATAAGGGTTGGGACTTATGAAATTCACTCCTTGGATCATGGCTATCGAGAAGGAAGAGACCTCGCCCATCATGAAGATGACCACCTCGCCTGCCTAGGTGAAAAGAGGGTCTTCGCATATGACCTGCCAGATTCCAGCCACCGAGACCTTGGCGGCGAGCAATTTTCGGGCGATGTTCGGAGGTGTTCCCTCCCCCGACCTCCCGAGGCGCGGGAGAATGGAGTGCACTAAGAAGAGGAAGTGAGATGAGGCCCTGGCTTCCCAAAGCCAAAGGCTAGGCGAGGCCAAGCTTCTCGGGGAAAGGGATGAGCCCCCCACGAAGAAGACCGCCTCCTCTGCCACTGCGGATTCGTTGTCGGATTCACGTTCGGAGCAGATTGATGAGGTAAAACTGAGCTCATGTCTGGCCTGTCGAGATTCAACTTGTCGTTGAAACTAATCGTCTCAACCTTTTCTAAGAGGTTTCTCAGGCGGCCTATGGGTCCATCACGGATCTGACCCTGGGTGACTACGGTGTTTCTTCTCCTTTACAAGGAGAAAACGGTGGAGCCCCCTCGGGCGAGGTAATGATTGCCCTCGTCGTCACACTTGGTGAGTAGACTTCCTCATTCTCCAAAGTACAATCACGACGCCTCGCTAATCAAACTGTATACAACGCGCGTTGATGATGAGATCATGCCACCCGCGTCCATGCCCGAGAAGGTTGCCCCTACGACCCCACAGGAAACGAAGCTGCCATCGACTCCTGCTGGTGGAGCAACCAAGGAGTTGACGCAAAACACTGAGCATGTGCACCTGCCAACGACTCCTCGCGGTCTGCCTTCATAGGGGATTCTTGTGGTATTGGTGTCGAGCTCGACCTTGGCGCCGCAATCGACGTCTTCGCAGGCTCCTGTTGTGACGTTGTTGCACAGTGCGCCCGCCAATAAGACCGCGTACCACGGGAAAGATCTGGAAGGGGCGCCTCGCGGGAAGAATCTAGCGGGCTTCGCCGCTACCATGACTTGTAAGATCGTTGGAGCGGTCATGAGGGAAAAAGACCTCGTAGTCGTTCTCCTCGCGCGAGAAGGGAGAGCCCATAACACCTCCACAGTAAGACTCTCCTCACTTGTACCATCTTCAGTGAGTAATCACCATTCGGAAGGGGTGTTTAATACTTCATACCCCTTGCAGGTTTGGCCCCTTCTATGAAATCACCCTGTCATCGTCTAACCTTGTCCATCAGCGAGTTCTTTGCAGACCCGAGCGAATCCATCCGAGAATATAAGGTTCGCTCCCTCGCTCTGCTCGCCTCGCATGAAACGTCATTGAAGGTGTTGGCGGTGAGCGAACTCAACCGCCGTCTAATTGCGGTGGAAGCACGTTTGTCCCTGGTCGAAGAGCTTACTCCCCGGTTTGAGAATGTCGAGCGCAAATATTTTGACATTCAGAGCTTAGAAGTACGGATGGCCGAGGTGGAGCACAAGGCAGCTGGAGAATGACGTCCACCATCTTTCCAGGAGCGCGGGCCTCCTCGAGGACTTGGCGAGGATGACCGACCACATCAGACAAACTAAGTAAATCATCTACCACCATATGGAGAGCCTCCACAAAGCCCAAGAGGAGTTACGTATGAGGCCAGCTAGTGTACCATGCACGTCTCAGCCACGGAACTTCGTGATCGCCTTCGCGAAGCCTGAAGATCTTGCGTCGCAATTGTTTAATTTGAACTATTTTAGTTCATTATGTGATATATTTAGCCAAACTGATTAACCTCGTTAAATAATAGGCCTCGCTAACTTAGTGTGGTTGATTTTCTTTTTCGCTCGCAGTTTGATTACCTCGCCAGTGGGCGAGTTCCGTTTTTGCTATTTTCGAGTTTGTTTTTGTGTAGGATACCTCGTGTGGACTTAAGCTTCGGAAATTACTATTTCTCCGGGTCTGTAAATCATCTGCCGCCACAAGGAAGGCCTCCACAAAGCCCGGAAGGAGCTGCCAACAAGGTCAGCTAGTGGGCCAGGCTTGTCTCAGCCTCGGAGCTTCGCGATCCCCTCAGTGAGGCTTGAAGATCTCACGCTGCAATTGTTTAATTTGTAAACTTTTGGTTCATTATGTGATGTATTTAGCCGAACTGCTTTGCCTCGTTAAATAATAGGTTTCGCCAACTTAGTGTGGTTGATTTCCTTTTTCGCTCGCAGTTTGTTTACCTCGCCAGTAAGCAAGTTCTGTTTTTGCTATTTTTGAGTTTGTTTTTTTGTATGGTACTTCGCATGGACTTGAGCTTCAGAAATGACTATTTCTTCAAGTCTGTATCCACCTCGCCATTTTGTGAAATAGCGAGACTTCGTCCTCGCAACGCAAGATCACCTCGTTAAGGCATGTCATGGCCTCGGCCTTATGATATCATTGTTGTGAGGTCTCGCTCTGTTTGTCATTGCAGATATTAGCTTGCCAGCAAAAGGAAAGCGCTTCAAAGAGACGGAGGGCCAGTCACTGTGCGGGTAACTTAGTTGGATCCAAGTTCCTGAAGAGCAAAACAACAATTGATGAGCTCGCTCGTTTCTGGCATAATTTTTTGTCGGAAGGGTTCACTACTCTCCTAGATGAACATGAGGAGTACCTCAACTCGATGTTCGTGGATGAACTCATCATCCCTCTGGCTCATTTTGAGATGGGACTTTGTATCCCTTTCTGACCGGAAGTTCGGCTGGTCCTCAACCATTATGGTCCCATTCCCGCCCAACTCAAATTGAATGGGATTGTGGCCATGATGGCCCTCGTCTGCTTCTTTCGTGAAGTCGGGATCATGTTTGACTTCGTCGTCCTCCGCAAGCTTCTCTCCTTGAAGGCAACAAATGAAAGGGGTCGCCTATTTCAGCGGATTCTCCATCAAGGAGTTGTCACAAATGGAACTTCAAGTTCGTGATTGTGCGAGGTCCCTTCGGTGCAGTACCCTTTCAAGCGGTTCAGAGGGAGGAGGCTTACTACAAGCCACCTCACATCACTGGAGTTCTGAAGCTCTTTATCTCTAGCTCTACCAAAGGGGGATGGGCGTCATCCAACAACGCGCTGACGTGCTCTCCTATATCAACCCCAACACAGGTGCAACGAGACCTAGCTACCTCGCCTTTATTTCAGCAACCAAAAAAGTATGTAAGATTTTTATATCCTTTTACAGGACTTCGCTCCCCCTATTTGAATGAAGATTGCCGAGAGGGAGCCCTCACGCGTGAAGCGAACTCCAACTACCGAATTAATTGAGGTGTCCAAAGATGAGTCTAGCGACCTCAAGGGCAAGAGGTCTATGATCTCGGCACTGCGGAGCCTCCAAAAAGACACAAGAAGCAAATCACTCACCGCAACCTCGGGATCTGCGAAATCTGGAGCTAAAGAACCTGAGGTCCCTGAGAATCACGAGAACCCTGAGGCCCATTTCCACTTCAGGCGAGGGAGCAGTGTGATGGACATCACCGATGAACCCTGCTCGTGTGGGACGCAAAGCAAAACCAGGTGTCCTTTAGCACCTTCCTGCCCTCCTGGGCAGGGGATGATGAGCCGAACGACGACGCGTACAACGTCATATACGCTACGTATAAGTGTGATGACGCTAAAGGGCTTGCTCACGCCTCGCAAGGATACCTCGTGTATCAATCATCGCGCACGATGTTGAGAACTGTCGAGCTAACACATTCGCTGAAGAGGCGACATCTTCGTTGCGCTAAGGCACTAAGGGATACAAAGGCGGCTCTGGTTGCCGCATAGAAGGTGGCAGAGGAGGGCGCATAGACCATGCATAAACATGTCGAGGTTGTCGAGCAATTGGCCGAGGCCAAAGAACAATTGGCCGAGACCATCGGGAAGCTGGCTGGGGTCGAAGAAGTACTCTTCGAGCTCCACAAGGCCAAAATGGTATGTGACATGGCCAAGGTCAATTCATCTCGCCACCCCCTGTTCAGACACAACATGTGAGGTTCAATTCTAACTTTATTTTTTCCCTTTCAGGCATCCGAAGTTCTTGCTGCGACCAAGATCTCACTCATAGGGCAAAAGAACAAGGCCCTCCAAGATGAGGTGGAGGCCTTGAAACTCAATCTCGCAACTGCGCGGTCGCAGGCTACTACCATGCCCGCTCTGGAGGCCTTGTCGAAGGAGGAGCCCCTGAGGTTCACGCGAGCAGATCTGCGATCAATGCAGCGCATGTACGTCAAGGATGACAGTGAGTTGATGCTTAGCCGCCTTAGGCGAACGGAGAGGCTAATCAATGAAGGCGAGTCCATAACTGCAAAGTCTCTCCTTCCAGAGATGTTCGATGTTGAGCTTGGCGAGACCTCATCCGACGAGATGGACTTTGACATTGATCTGAGCTCATCTCACGACGATGGTTCAGCCGACGGATCATGAGGCGATCCCTCTCATCGCATTGGCTCGGCCTTGACATCGAGCAACGCCTATTCCAGCTCGCGGCGCTCCAGGGCCAAGTCTCCCTCAAATGTTGAGTGACCAAGTCGCCCGGCGAGGCGAGGTGATTTTTGGCCAGTCGAGGTTGCCCTTTTTTTATGACCTCTTTTGTTCTTTCTACAAGTGTATACACACACATAATTATTGGAAGGAAGAAAGATAAATCATTTTTTGTATATGTTGGCTTATTACTCGGCATTTTCCTTGAGGTTTCTTCAGCAATTAGAGAGCTTGATTAGGTTGTTAGAAAGATGAGAGCGAGAGTGCTTGGGCTCATAGGACGATGAAAGTGAGAGTGTTTAGGCTCATAGGACGATGAGAGCGAGAGCGCTTAGGCTCATAGGACGATGAGAGCAAGCGCGCTTAGGCTAATAGGATGATGAGAGCAAGAGCGCTTAGGCTCATAGGACGATGAGAGTGAGAGTGCTTAGGCTCATAAGATGATGAGAGTGAGAGCACTTAAGCTTATAAGACGATGAGAGAGAAAGCATTTAGGCTCATAGGACGAGAAGAGCAAGAGCATTTAGGCTCATAGGACGAAATTAGCTTCTTACTAGTGAGGGACTACCACTAGAGGGGTCAACAACTAGCCCGAGGGCCTAAACTTAGGTCGGCTCACGCATTCGAGGTTTTAAAGTAATATCACTCGATGGGTCAACAAACAACTCTAAGGCTTGGACTTAGATTGACTCATGCATTTGAGGTTTTGGATACGGATCACTCTAGGGGGGTCAACGTCCAGCCCGGAAACCTGGACTTAGATCGACTCACACATTCGAGATTTTGGGGAAGTATCACCGAGGGGACAACGAAAAGCCCGGAGTCCTGGACTTAGATCGACTCACGCATTCGAGGTTTGATAGAAGTATCACCGAGGGGTCAACAGTCAACCTGGTCAACAAACAGCCCAAAGGCCTGGACTTAGATCGACTCACGCATTCGAGGCATTGGAGAAGTATCGTTCAAGGGGTCAACGGCAAGCCCGAAGGTCAGGACTTAGATCGACTCACACATTTGAGGCTTTGGAGAAGTATCACTCGTAGGGTCAACGACCTGCCCGGAGGCTTGGACTTAGATCGACTCACACATTCGAGGTTTTGGAGAAGTATTACTTGAGGGATCAACGACCAACCTGGAGGCTTGGACTTAGATCGACTCACGCATTCAAGGATTTGGAGAAGAATCGCTCGAGGGGTCAACGCCCAGCCCAGAGGCTTGAACTTAGATTGACTCATGCATTTCAGACTTTGAAGAGTAGCACTGAGAAGACATGTGCATACCGTTATGCAACATAAAATTCGATGGTATAAGCTAGATCAAACCAAAAAAGGGGACGAGTGTTGTCTTTCCCTAACTTTTATGTTACCTCTGACGCAAGCTACGTCTGATTGACATGTTCTAGCGTCTATTCAGTCGTAAGTATTTATAAATTAATTATGAAACATTAGTTTGTTCTTCTGGGACTATCGAGGACTCAATCTCTTTCCAGGTCTTTTAGATGATGGCTACATCCTCCCTTCTAGCAACCGATAGACGGGCAATGAGGATGAGCTCGTCGTTGCCCAACATGCAATGGGGGGAGGTGATCGTGACCGCGATTACAGAGGCGTGAACTTAGGAGAACTCACAGAACCCAAGCCATCCCTCGCCGCTCGACTAAAGGTTCCAAGCGGGGAGGTGGACCTTCATAATCTAGAATGCTTGTGGAGATTGGACGCTCCTGAACTTGTAAATTTAACATGGTATTAAGCCAGAATCCTTTCTTTGGAAATATTTGTAAGATTGTATTAAAATAAAAATATAAAAACACGGGATTATCCTGAGTCGTTTGTTTAAGGGTAAAACCTTTTTTGATCATCCCCACACCAGGTGCTTCTGAGTGCTTCGTCTTTTTTAGTTTTGAAGGCGATATCATCCCGTTTTGAGGGCTTCTAAGATCATTAATGGTCCTTCCATGTTCGGGTTGAGCTTCCTACGACCGCTAATATGGCGGCGGCGATGACCTTTTTCAACACTAGGTCGCCTTCTCAAACTATTTGATCTGGATGTGCTTGTCAAAATATTTGGTCATTCCTCCTTTGATCTCTTCTTGCCTCGTTGTGGCAAGGTCCCGAATTTCTTCTCTTGAATCCAGCGAGACCTTCAAATTCTGTTCGGTCTCAAGTCGCCACCCCCCGCTTTCATTTTCAGTTTCCACCACTCTAGGATAGTTTGCCTCGATTTCATTGGAATGAGAGCTTCAGATTCATGGGACAACTTGAACAGAGTTTCCCTTGTAAAAGAATTCGGGGTGGTTCTCAGCACCACAAGACGGAAGGAAGTTGTTACACGCAGTTGCCGCAAAGGTTCTCGACTTGCTTCAAGAGGTTGAGAATGAGCTTATTGGCAGACTCCACTTGGTCGTTGCTTCGGGGATGATACACCGAGGCGAAACATAGATCAGTCCCTATCTACTTGCAAAACTCCTTTAGTTCGATGTTGGCAAACTGAGGGTTGTTGTCAGTGACAATTACTTGGGGTATTTCGAACCTGCACATGATGTCTCCCCACAGGAAGATTCTCACCACCTGAGACGTGGTCTTCGTCAAGGTCATGGCCTCTATCCACTAACTAAAGGAAAAGGTCCCACCAGGTCCATTCCTCAAATGGTGAATGGTCATAGGAATTGATCGTCTTTAGCCGCTGGGTCGGTTGTAGCTGCAATGGAGCATAGAGCTGACACATATGACATCGTCGCGCAAAGCTTTCCATGTCCTTTCAAACAGTCGGCCAAAAGTATCTCTGCCTTACGATTCATTTTTTCCAACATACAATTCCCCAAGTGACTGTCGCAATCGTCGGAGTGTATCTCCTTCAAAACTCGAGGAACCTTGGCATCCAAGAGACACCAAGTAAAAGGACCAGAAATGGTCCTCCGATACAAGCCTCCCTCATGAAGCAAATAATAGGCCGATTTGTATCGGAAGCGTCGCTTGTCTTCTACTATCGTTGGGAGCTCATTGATGGCCAGGTAGGTGATGAAATGATCCATCCAGGAGGGAGGTTGCTTGATCTCCATTAACTCACCTTCTTTAATAGATGATCTGAACAGCTCGGTTAGGGTGCCTCCCGCACTTGGACCATACTTGGCCAGCCAGTCTGCCACGCTATTCTCCTCCCTTGGAACGCGATGTAAGAAGAAGGATATAAAGGTCTCGATCAACCATTTGACCTTCAGAAGGTACTGTTGCGGGACGGGCTCCCTAGCTTTGAATTCCCCGCAGATCTGAGATGCTACCACCATCGAATCCATGTGAGCACGAATATCTTGAACTCCCAGCTCCTTGGCTAAGTGAATGCATACAACGACTGGCTCGTACTCGACATGATTGTTGATGATCGGGAAGAGAATCTTCTTTGCTTGCTCAATTCTCGTCTCCAGTGAGCTCACCAGAATGATCCCTATTCCAAGGGAATCCCTTCCTGAAGTTTCCTCCACGAACATCTGTCAGGGGATGAATTCTGTCGTCTTCTTATCCTCTGCTCCTTTGGAGGAGAAATCCGCCAAAAAATCTGCGACCTCTTGCAACTTGATGGTCATCCAAGGAATACAGATTATGCTGAACTCGCTAAATTAAACGGACTACCTAGCGAGCCTACCGGAATGCTCAACCTTTCTCAAAACCATTCTTAGGGGGTGATCAAACACCACCCTGATGGTGTGAGCCTGAAAATATGGCATTAGTCTCCTTGTTGATACAATGAGGGCGAAAGCTAGCTTCTCCAAGAGCGGATAGCATAGTTCCGCATTCCTGAGAACTCTATTTGCGTAATATATTGGCGACTGACGCTTTCCTTCCTCTCTAACCAATACAGAGTTGGCCCTTCAACTCCTACTCCCAGGTAGAGGAAGAGATCTTCTCCTTCGAGAGGCCCCTGGAGCAGAGGGGCTTGCATCAAATGTTGTTTTAGAGTTTAGAAGTTCGACTCAAAATAGGCGGTCCACTCGAACCTTTGATTACTGTGGAGAGTTCTGAAGAAAGGAGAGGGCTTCTCCCCCGCCTTAGACAAGAACCGGCTAAGGCTGGCAAGCCTTCCGATCAGTCATTGCACCTCCTTGGTGTTTCTGGGAGAGGCAATCTCCATGATCACTTTTACTTTGTCTGGATTTGGCTCCACTCCAGCGAGAGTGAGGTGTCCCAAGAACTTTCCCCTACTAGCTCTGAAGACATACTTTGATGGGTTAAGTCTCATCATATACTTCCGCAGCGTCGCAAAGATCTCTTCCAGGTTCTTTAGATGCTCTGGGACACTCTTGCTCTTGATCATAAGGTCGTCTGCGTAGACCTCCAAGTTTCGCCCCTTCTGGTCTTTGAAGACCCGATTCATCATCCGCTGGTAGGTTGCCCCCCACGTTCGTCAAACCGAGCGATATCATTTTGTAAGAGTAGCATCCTTCATTGGTTATGAGAGAGACGTCTTTCCTGCCGGGGAATGCATTTGGATCTGATGATATCCTGAAAATGCATCAAGAAAACTCATCACTAGAAAACCGACGGATGAGTCAACCAGCGCGTCGATTCGAGACAGATGATAACAATATTTAAGGCAGACTTTATTTAATAAGGAAAAAATCAAAACACATTCGTCACTTCCCTCTTGTCTTTTTTACCATTACAAAACTCGAAACCCAAACAGGATACTGGATCTTTGATACAAACTCTGCCTACAGCAACTTGTGCACCTCTTCGCGGATGGGCTCGACCAAAGGGGTGCTCATCACCCTCTTCATCTGTCGGATCAGTCGAACCTCTGGATCGAGGTTGAGGCGTTGACATGCCACATCGACATCAACATCGGGCATATCTGTGGTGCTCCGTACGAAGACGTTGAAGTTGGATTGCAAACACACCACGATCCCTTATTGGTCCTCCGCCAGCTCCTTGTTAACCTTCACATTTTTGAGTCTCCCGTCCACAGCAACCCACTTCACTTCCTGAACATCCTCAACCACTTCTAGGTGTGTCATCCCTACCGACACCATATCTAGCTCTTTTGTGTCTTCCCTTCAGCCGATGGTATTGAGGGCATGCAGAAAGCCCTCTTGGGCCATTTTTGGATCACTCTTAATACAAATATGCACCCCTCCCAGGTTGTATTTCAAACACTGATGGAATGAGGAGGACACAGATTGTAAGGTGTTGATAATCGATCTCCAAAAGATCGCATAGTAACTGCTCAGGACATTCATAATGACGAACTGGCAGTTCTTTGAAGTGCCCCCGAGGGTCACCAATACCTCCACTCCTTCCAATTCCTCCTGCTCCCCTGAGAAGCCAAACAACAGTTCATCTGAGGTCGTAACCCTTTTGGCCTCAACTGTCATAACATTGAACGCCTTCTTAGAGACGACGTTGACTAAGCTCCCATTGTCTATCAAAATTTGAGCAATAGTGAAGTCCTCGATCGCTGCTTGGATGACGAGAGAATCGTGGAAGGAATCCTCATTCTTCTCATATCTTCCGCCGAGAATATGATTTCCCCAATCGGGGGTGGGTTTTAAGACGTCAAAACGAAGCTCCTCCTGTAGATGCTGTGAAGGCTCTCATTGCGGAAGGCATCAACTCCCACTCCTCCGTAGATGGAGTTCATACATCATCGAGTCCCCACATCAACTCATTCTTACATCTTCCTCGAATGGGGGTCGGGGCTACCACGCCCCCCCCCCCCCCGACTGCCGCCTCTTGTAATTGATCGTCCTGCCTCGCTCTTGGGGCTCTCCTGTATCTTCCGGCCATTTTTTTCATCTCCAAGAACTCTTAGCGCCCTTCCTCCAGCTGTAAATCACAGTAGAGAATTGCTGCTCTCGGACCGGAGCACTCCGCTGATTATGGGCGTGGTGATGGATCATCATAGCCTCCCAAGGCGGAGATCTACCAAGTCTCCTAGCCTCTTGACGCCTCTCTGGCGCATTAAAACAAGCCTGACGCTCGAAAGTCAGACCGGGTCCGAACGGACAAGGTCCTCCTGCCGACGGCCTCCAAGGAGGTCTATTCATCAGGGATTAGAACCTCCTCTTGGGCTCCCTATGCTCCGGAATAGCTCCCGGCCTCCAGAACTCTTCGCCTGCGGATGGGCATTTTGTAGTCCTGCCTCCTCCAGAGGTCCTCGACTCGCCCGACTTTATTAGCCTTGTCAGCAAGGCTAAGAAGTTATTGTTGGTGGCTTCCACTTTGATGAACCGCCCCGTGTGATCTATCAAGTCTTCAAATGAGACAGGAGGATCTTGCCCAATCTCCATCTTGAACAACCCCTCCTACAGGCCAAACGTAAACACCAACTGGACAGTGTAGTTATCCACCTCCTTAATCTACAGGACCTCAAAGAAACGATCGATTAGTGTCCCAATGATTCCTTGGGTTCCTGACTGAGGAGAAAAAGGGCATTTGGCCCCTTCTTTCTTTTTTTCGACGTCGTGAAGCGCAACATCAGCCCTCGACGCAAATCTTCGAAGCAGTAGATGGAGTCTGTCGACAACTGATGCAAACAGTCCTTTGTCTTCCTTTTGAAGGTGATAGCAAAGAACCTGCAATTGAAAGCATCGGTCATTATTCGAATTGAAACTACGTCATTGAACCATTGTAGATACTGAATTGGGACATCATGGGCTCGTGAAACCCCTCTGGGGCGGGCGCGCCCAACAACTCCTCAAAAAATGAGCTCGCTGACATCATACAGCATGGGCTCGTGAAACCCCTCTAGGGCGAGCGCACCCAACAACTCCTCAAAAAATGAGCTCGCCGACCCAGCTCGTCGAGCTTGTCATTGGCGAACGGAATCATCCTCGCAGAAGCAAAGAGCTCGCAGGATGATGCACTGGCTTCAGTTGAAACGAGGTCGCTCCTCCGATGAAACGACAACACCCTTGTCATGCCCCCTAAAAGGTTTGACATTCCCTGGCAGGGTGGTGACTGGAGGCGAGGCTGCTACGACCACGACACTTGGAGTCAGGATAGCTCGCAGCGTCTCCATCATTCCTTTCCTGAATTTCACGAGGTCGGCTTTCGTGACAAACTCGCTTAGAGCTCGATGGCTGCCGATTTTCGAATCCCTCTTGTCTTTGTTTGTCATGAGACCTCGCACTAGAAGTTCTTCTTTCGATCACAGTCCACGCTCACGCACTAAAGTGTTGGAACTGAGAAATTCGTTTCACAAATGTTCGGACCTAAGGGGTGATCAAAGGCTACTTGTCTAGCGGTCGACTCAGGTAAATTATAACTAGAAGAAGCTGGAGAGTTAGATCTGATCCATTTTTCCTATAAACCGGACCCGAGTGCTATAGCAAGAAGATCCCGCCATGGACCCAAAAGTTTATAGGAAACCCAAGTGTGAGGGGGGTATATGGCCTGCAAGTAGCTTCCCCCGCCTTTCTTAAGATAATGGGTACTTGGCACCTAAGCGACCTGTTCTCTGGGATCCTCTGGCGAAGGCGAGATGATCAGAGTCACTTTAGGTGAGGTCACCTAAGTCGTGTCTTCTGATGGTGAGCTCGTTGGTTGGATGAGCTCCAACTCGGCGAAGTAGGCGGCAAGCCCAAAAGGGGCTCGCGAGCAAATTTTGCAAGTGACTGAGCGAAGAGGGGAGACGAGCTTCAACCCTGGAGAGCCTAGCTCCAACCCTACTGAGCTCGCGGGCGAGCTGATCAGCAAGAAATGGGTGAGCTCTGGATGAACTCCATTTTTCTCAGGGGATGAATGCTTCTGGCCCTGTGATTCACCATCTGGGGTCCTGGGGCCTATGTTCATGTCTGGGTCTGTCTCGTCAAATACACGTTGTACGAACGACATATAGATTTTGAAGGCAGAATGACATTTAAAAAATTATGCTCGTTGGTAAGAAAATAGGCAAACGTTTTGCTTTTTTATATATATCAGACGACTTGACTTTTGAAAATATTGTCCAATATTTTATTTTAGGTTATATTGGCAATATACATGCTTGGATCATCTATATGTCCTGCATTAAATATGTTTAGATCAATTGGACTTTTTGTTTCCTTCTCTTTCATAGGTGTTAATTTTATACTCAACTTTGTATAATCATTTGAAATTATACATCTATTATTTTATATTAAACAAAAATATTAAAACATTTTACACATTATTAGTTAATGATTTTGATACTTTAACACAATTTTATTAAGTACAAGAAGGCTTGGTATCATTCAAAAACATTTAGCTTTTAAATCTTATTTACTTACTATATAAAATCAAGTGTTATCCAAAAAAAATTATTATACAATATTAAATATATTTCACAATTTATTTATTTGTAATTGGTTTAAATACTTGTAAATAATAGTTGTAATTTTGAAATATAGATAATTAATTGTTTGTCTACTTGTTATGTTATCCCTAAAATATTTTTGACGTCCAAAACCAACATCCGATATTTACAACTTTGGTAATGACAATGGAATAAAGTACATTGAGAGCGACTATAATACATATTTAACCAGCACCACTAGATCTTCCCCACTAGCACTAGCATCAATTACTCGGTAAGTTTGCATCTTATTTTCATTTTCTTTGCATTATATTGGTGCTAGTATTTCTTGAATTATTTGGCTCCATTGATTTGACTTATTGCTCTCTTAATCGTGCATTGTTTATTCACATGCATTTACGTTCAACGTAATCTCAATTAATCTGTAATTGTTGTTTGCTCATTTAAATTGCAATATTTGTGATCAATTGTCGAGATTTTAAATTTAATATTGTTTAATTAATTGTACGTCGGACATACTTGCAAGATTGAATCATTCGCGAATATCACATTGGAATTTAGGGTTAGCTGTCGTATGCTCATCAAATTGTGTGTGAGCATTTGTTCGCATCTTCATTTTAGGGTTAGTCGTGGTTAAATTGCATTCGTTGAGGTTGTCTGCATTGCATCTAAAGTTAGGGCATCATGCATACGTCAAATGTAGACTCGTCCTGAGTCACAATCCCTCTCAAATCAAATCCCTTGCATATGATTAACTATGTTTTCACTTTCACACTTGAAACACCTGGAGAAGGAAGGCTGATAAAGCCTTTTTTTTGTTCATGATCTTTGTAAATCATTATTTGGCAAAATGGGATGGACAGATGGATCATGCCCCAACACTTGCAATGAAATTTAAGAGAAGTTAGCCGCATGCTTCTTTCTTATCTCAAATTATCTCACACCTTCATTGCATTTCATAAATATTTATAGATTTGGAATTTATAAATCAAGTCCTGCTAATTTTTATTCCTTAGCTTAAATTTATTATGTTAAAGAGCATCACATGGTCCAACTCCTTTAAGAACACGGTAAATAAAACAGGATATACTAAAACTTACTAAGGTTCATGCCAAAGTGTCCCCAACACTTCTGATGATTTACGTAGGTCGTACATCTACATCAAATTCCATTATCATAAGAATTTGTTATAGATATGGAAGGAACATTATAACTTTGAACCATATTGAAATGTAAGGCTTTGAAGAACTCAAGCTCTGTTATATCGAAGTGGAATGTTATCTTAGATAACACAGCCAAAACAATTATTAAAAAAATCATAAACAATAGATTTGTTATTTAATTTGTTTCCTATGAGTAGGTATATGTCTACATGATTAATGATGGTTATGATAGTGCCCTCATCAGAAGAACTAAACCTAATTAGCCATAAAACTAAATTGGTCAGTTGTAGTTTTAGTTAGTCGGAATGTATTGAATTTCTTAAAAACTCTAAAAATCACAAATGATAGAACAGAATAACTTTGAGTATAACATGGGATTACGTGAAAAAGGTTTATTCCTAATTCCTATATACATACTAGAATTAGATGAGATTTTCTATTTACAGAATGTGGTAATGGCTCTGACAGATCAAGATTTCAACAAGAAACTGAAATTAAACAGACTATGGAGAACCCAATTTCAATATGTACATAATAAAAAATTACAGCGTTAAAGTGATCGTACATATAAACTTCAAGGTGACACGAAATATCTGCATGACATTCATTGATTTGTTGATCTGATTTCCTCCAGGCCCGGTAGCTAGGTATGACAGAATGATGGATATCAAATACCCATTTAAACAATCATGTGTATATATTGATGCTCTATTTCGAGCCCAGACCTGAATCAGTAATGAAATACTTGTAAATACTTGAGAATATAATAGTGTTAAAATCAATAACAATTGAAGTTTGAAAACAAAAAATAGTGACAGTTAATGTTGAAGAAACAGAATTCTAGCCTACACATTAGTAGTTTATTAAGAATTATTAAAGTTGAAGAAATTTAGACCCCAGAAAAAAAACTAACAAAGGAATGTTTAAAAGTTCTCAAATCTCATACTTTAAGCAAAAGTAGAGCATCTTCCAAAATCTTCCATTCATTAAAAGTATTCTTCACAAAGTCAGCATTTTCCTCCATAAACATGTCTTCCAGTATGCTGCTGTTGTAATATGGAGTAGCTCTAGAAGTATCACCTTCCACAAGCCCAGCATTGTTACACAATATTAGAAAAAGTATTATATAATCAAATGAAAGTTTAAGCAGTATGGTAATGCTCTAGATGAATAAATAATTGTGAATATATTTGCTGGATAAATCACGCATAAGCAGTAATTGCTTCATGTATGAAGCTTTCTTACCTTGAGTAGGTGACCGAATATTATTTCGTGTAATGCTCAATCTTGAGGCAGTGAACAAAGAAGTGGCAGTAGGTATTATCCTTATGATAATCTCAGAAAGATCAGCATCTTTTACAACTACAAAGCCATTAAAAAAAGTAAGTTCACTACTCAAAATCAGTAGTTGATAACATGAAGTGAATCATCTATATGACTATTAAGATGCCCAACATCAGTTTTTAATTGATATCAAAACAATAGAAAACTGAAAAAATCCTCTGTTAGTGATAATAATTAAGAAAAAGAGAAAGACGTAAATCAAGACCTGTATATAGATGAAGAACAGGCTTCCTGGCCTCATTCTGGAAAGGCTTCCATTCAATCTTCCGAACCAAGGGAGAAGACTTCAACGTCTTCTCAATAACACATAGATAAAGACACCTCTTTGCATGATAACGGTGGTTCAAGTAGTCCTTCTCATGGAAACACTCCTTAAAATATCATTAAAAACACATCAGAAAAATACCACCAGAAGAGGGATGAGAATAAAAAGAGGACAAAAATGAAGAACAAAACTACAGTAAACTATGGTTTTGAGACATGTATTAACCTTGGGCATACGGATTAAAAGATCAACGTTTACATCAGGCTTCGCTACGCATCTTAGAGAATAACTTCCGCCGATCCGGATGGATTTCGGGCTCTTGAACTTGAAGTTAGACTTATCGGATGGCACCAAGAGATCTCGCACAAACCCGGAGGCATATTCTGAAACCACATCCTGATTGGGGATTTTGTTTATGGCGTCTGTAATGGAAGAGACAGCTCTATCTATGGCTTTGGTGGCTAACGGATTGAGTTGGATCTCTTTCAAGAGCTCTCCGACCTTGAAATCCATAGAGTTCATCTCGAGCACCATGGCTGTGTATCCTTCTCTCGTCAATTGTCGTTCAATACAATTAAAATTTGCTATAAATAATAGTCCACAAATATTAAGAAAGTTCACACGCATGAAATGAATTCATAAACAACTGCTAGAAATAGTAGTCCGCAAACATTAAAATATCCAAAACATTTAGAAAGTGCATGAACATTTAAATAAATAATTGTCAAAATGCATCCATAGTACGTAATATATCACAAAGCTCGTCAAATGGTATTTTATCCATGCACAGCGATTGAAGCAATTTATATCATATTCCTCATATAAATATTTTAATAATATTGTTATTGATGTGTCATTGTCTATAGCATCTACGGGTTGTCTATGAATATATTCTAATGTTGCTACAATTGCAATAAACGTCACTGCAACAGCAGGTTTTATAATCGCATCTCTATTCCTTTGACATATCTTTTTCATTGCGCTTAATCCGTCTTGGTAGGACTATGCATGATAAAAATTTAAATTGTAAACACTACCAGAAAACATGTGTGATTAGATATTCGTACAACAATTGTACATGATTATACTCAAGCACTATTGCAAAGACTAATGCAGTAATGCATCCATGTTTACACTATTGAATATGAGCAAGTAGGATATAAATGAATTTTTGAGCATAAAGAAGGATAAAATGACTGGTGAGCATGAGAAAAACAAGAGAAGAAGACGAAAAAAAATAGATAAGGGAAAAAAAGAAGAGGAAGAAGAAGAGTGGAAAAAATCAGGCAAAAATCAGGACAAAGCAGAAGAGGAGGAAAAAGAAGAAGAGGAGATCGAGGAGGATAAATAAGAGGAAGAAGAAGAAGAAGAAAAAGAAAATTAGGAAGAAGAAGAACAACAACAAAAGAGAAAAAATACTGGAAAACTAAAAAAGATGGTTGATAAAAATACCGCAGTTTTGGCTATCCAAATTTTTATATTAACCGCAAATCACTTTTAGAGAAAATTGTATCCACAGGTAAAATTGTTGTCCACAAACAATTTTTTTAAAATTTAAAAACTCAGCCAAAGTAAATCAAGTCGCTACACTTTCATGTAGAGTAGAGGTGTCAATAAAAGTATTTTGTATGCATGTAAAACGGTGCAGTTATTTAAAACTTTACAGGTGAAATTGCCACAAAAACAAAATCAAATAGCATCACAACTAATGCTCAAGAGCTCCTTGATAGCCTTCCATTAATATTTATGAAGTAAAAAAAGACAGCCTGGTGCACAAAGCATCCCCACGCAACGAGGGCCCGGGGAAGGGTCCCACCACAAGGGTGAAATGTAGGCAAATCTTATCCTGCATTTTTTGCAGGAGGCTGTTGTTAAATGGACGTAACTCGATGGTGGCCGGAGGTGGAGATGCATGGGGAGGATACCGTGGAGCCGGAGCCGCGGCTGCCTAGGCGGGGTTGCTCGATGGAGGAGAGAGCCACCAATATCTCACAATAAGGGATAAGGAAAACTAGAACTTCATTTCATGTCCACCAACATACAATACACATGTTTTTATATAGGCTACAACAATATAAGAAGACAAAAATACTAATGATGACAAAAATACTAATGATGACACCTAATGGCTGACATAGGTAGATTGAGCTTGTACAAGGGTAGTTAGTTTTTTGCTTAAAAAAGTAATAGGGCGTCCATGTTGTAAAACAACTTCAATACCTACAAGTCGCATTCGATAGAAAACAGTAAGGAAAAATTTGGTAATGTCGAGATTGGAGTAGAAGTTAATAGAAATTTAAGACGTAGGAAAGCTTGTTCGGAATTTTGTCCAAATAAAACTCTTTAACGAGTAAATCTATCCGGGGGGAAGAAACACAGGCATATTGATGAACGAATAGGCGATAATGCCCTGCCAGTCCAAGGAATGATCAAAGCTGCTTTACATTTTTGGGAATTAGCCATTGTTCTATAACCTATATTTTTTATGGATTTGGTTGTATTCCGGCAAGTGTAATTATGCGTCCTAAGAAATCGATAGTGGATTTAGCAAATGAACATTTAGAAGCTTTTTAAAAAAATGATGTCTTGCCAAAACAAAACAAAAATTCTTGAAAATGTAAAAGATGATCAGCTTCGGTAGAGCTATAAATTAAGATATCATCGAAAAATATGACAATGAATCGACATAAGAATGGCTGAAACAGTTCATAAGAGCCTGAGAGGTGGCTGGAGTATTAGTGAGGCCAAAAAGACTCCCAATGAGTCGGTTGATATAGAATTGGTTGGTACAAAAAGACTATCGTGGATGCCTGGCAAGGACGATGATTGTGAACCGGGTTGTTCGATCTGCTAAGCCCAAAAGGTCATATGGATTTTTTTGTTGGTGGTTGTTGTGATTGATCGCATGAATGTCTGTGATTCCCTTCGAAAATCTTTGAATTCTTGGCAGAAAGTATTGTGGGGGTGTTGAAGGCGATCTTGCTGATGTTGAATTTGTTATTGTTGTTGTTCTGATTTTGATAAGGATAAGGAAACTTGTTGTAAATCTTGGGCGAAACGATCTTGTGTGGATTGAATGGTATCACGCACGGTTGAATGTTGCTCAATGTAGAGAGCATGACGAACGTCCAAGTCCTGCCAAGTGATTGGCCGGGAGGATTGTGTAGGAGCGAGTTGATTGATGGCGGAAGACAGCAGTGTCGCCTTCATTGAAGGAAATCTCAACGAAGGCACCAATTGTTACGTTACGTGAAGAGCTGACGGGAATTGGCAATGGGCCAGGAAGGAGAGAGAACAAAAGGATTGGAGAAGAGAGAAAATACTAATCTTTATTAAAAATTGTACAATATATTACACCATATTACATTTCTATATATAGCCACATGGCCCACATTATAGCCCTTAGTGGCCCTTAGTGGCACATGTGCCACCTGTTACAATGTTTACTGTCTATGGCTTTCTAAGTAGCCTTTTTTAATGAACATCTAGCGCTATAGGGCTACAAAAGCACAAACAATTTCTAGAAGCCAACATACGATCAAGAATCTATAAGGGTGTGTTAGTTTCGCTGGAATTGACATAAGTGAATTGGAATTGGGTATCTCAATTCCAATTTTGCTGTTCGTTTGATCTTAATTGGAGCCGGAATTGGAATTCGTCCAAAACTTATAGGTTTTGCCTTTTAGAAAAAAAAACTACATCCAAAATCGAGCATCTTCGGTCGGTTTTGGGGAGATGGCGACAGTGAAAAATCGCAAGTTGCACCCTTTTCCTCTCCCTCTCCGGTGCGATCTCTCTGGCAAGCTACCATTCTGGCAATCTTTCGGTCCCCAGGCACAGCGACGCGACACACTCATGGAGGGGAAAGGAGAGGGAGGAAGATGGAGGAGAGGCAGAGGCGAACGCTTAATATGGCAGAGAAGCTCGTGGAGAACGTGTCCAGTATAGGGTTATTCTACCTCCCTGAAGCATCTAGGAAACAATTCTCACATGGGAATGGGGATGATGGCATACAATACTACTTCTGTCGGAGAACATCAGGAAGGAGAATGATCAATGGCCGCTTACAGGTTTGCTGCAACGAAACACACAGACATCCCAAGCTTAAGGGGGAAAGGAAGGGTTGAAGTCTGCTTGAATCTATGCAATGTTTATGTTCACTGGTAAGCTTTTCTTACAATCTATTCCTGATTTTTCTTATTTTTCTTGGTTTTATTAGAAGTATTGCAAGATTAATTTTACAAGGATGTACTATTTTTGCAAGTTGTTTGCATTAAGGTCAGTGATCTTCTTCACAGATTAAGCTACATGAATGTAAGCTATAAAATTTTAAAGGATAAGTTTTGCTAGGTAGTTTTGTTACTTAGGAATATAAGCTACCTTGTTAGAGCTCAAATTTAAACTTGATTTAATTACATGGTGGATGGATTGTGTATTTTGTAGATGTGTGTAATGTATGTGGTTGTGTAGATTATGGATTGGTTGTGTAGATTATGGATTGGTTGTGTAGATTATGGATTGGTTGTGTGTGTTTATTATGTGTTATATGAATTGTGTGTGCTTGTGATATTGCGAGAGGAGGCTCATAGCAATTGTGACTTTAAAATCTTCCATCATTTAGATGTGTTTCGATGTATTCAATCCTTAGTAATTATATTTTTAAACTCAAACATCAACTCATGTCTCTAAATTCCATCCTGCAACCGAACAGAAATATTAGCATATTCAATTCCTGTGACTGAAAACCTTTTGCAAACGAACGCAGGAATTGGTTTTGGCCCAATTCCAAAACCTCTGCGCCGTAATTTTTCAACCAAAATCAATTTCTGTCAATCAAAACCAACCAAACAAACGCACCCTAGCTGAGAGAGGATAGTTGATAACCAGTGACAAAACTATCGCGAATAGAGTTCTAAATCGCTACAAAACAAAAGAGAATCCAAAAAAACCCCTCTTTCACATACCATCGCGCCTTACCTTTAGAGATTATCTTGACTGCGACGAACTGCACTTTAATATCCCCCTTCGCCCTAGCCGAACAGGACAAGCATGCGGGAACTCGTGCGTCGGAGTTGTGTGATCGAAGTCAATGGCGTAGCATGCCGACAATGTGGGCGAAGGGAATGATGGAGCAGGTCGACGGTGTTGACGGCGGATCATGAGCAGCGGAGTCAAGCTCGTGCGGGAGGGAAAGGTATGCGGCGGAAGGTTAAAAAAGAAGGAAGTCTGAACTCTGAAGTAGGCATAGTGGAAAATTAAGAAACCTAAGGTTAAATAAAGTGATTATAAGCCCAAATAAATGTATGGCTAAGTGCAAATTATGGTTATTGTTGAAGTCGGTAAAATTCGTACTTCAAATGTTCGGACCTAAGTGCGGTCAGAGGTTATTGGTCCCGCGATCCGGACAAACGGCTCTGAAGGATAGAGCGAAGAAGAGAGATAAATTACTTGAGGAACCCATGCGCTGCGGCAGGGAGGTCCCATCACGTACCCAGAAGTTTGGGAGAAAATTTGCCCTCCACGACCGAAATGACTGAGCAAGGTATGAGAAAGACATCATTTAGGGAGTTGCGGTCTCTCAAGGGAGGAGGGGGTCAAGATTTTTAAGGTGTCATTCTCGGTACCCCTAGAGTCTTATTTATAGACAAATCCTGGGGGGGAGATCATTATTGTGAGAATGGCCTCCCCCTGTGACATACCTGAAGCGAGAATGCAGAAGTTCCTCGCCAAGGGGCGACTTGAGAGGCTTCCTCGCCTCGTAGGCGACTTGAGAGGCTTCCTTGCCAAGAAAGCGACTTGAGAGGCTTCCTCACCTCGTAGGCGACTTGAGAGGCTTCCTCGCCTAGTAGGTGACTTGAGAGGCTTCCTATTAAAGGGATAATGGTCCCCACTGACTTTGATCTGTGTTGGCGGAGATTGAACAGGTCTACCTTCGATGAATATGAGTTGTACACAATCCCCGATTTTTGTGAGCTGTGAGAGAGCTCAGAAAGATACATTCAACCCTTATTCAGCGAGGTGCTTTAGGCGAAAATCGGAATCGGCTCGGCTCATTCTGAGGCCGACATGTTTCGTCTATGAAAAGCAAATGGGGGGTAATGTTGATGCCCTTCCTGAACTTGCTTATGATGTCGATTTCTCCGGAGGAACTCGCGTCCAAGGTTGAACAACTCATGGGGCTGATGAAGAGAAAGCGTCTGATAGGACAACGTCGCCACGATGGCGAAGCCCGCCAGGAAAAGAAGTTGAGGACCATAGTCAAAGAACCTGAGGAGCGGGCTTTTGATGGGGATGAGCCAGGGGAAAGCGGCGATCTGCCTGCTTCGGGGGCAGTACGGCCCGCGCTGAACCAAACTGGCTTGGGGAAAGCCCTCGAGACCCCGGCTGATGAGACCGGGCAGCCGATCGAACCCGCTCGTGATCCGTCCGTACGAGGTTGGTTTTTTCTTTTGGCGACTTCCGAATTAGCAAAGCTAGTACCTCTCACTCGCTCTGAGCCCGTGCTCCTACCATGCAGCCATATCCGCTGATGCAATTGCGACTGAGTCGAGCCTGCAGTCCCCCTCTCCTGGGGTGGCGCAAGAATCTGTTCATTTGACATCGGTGTCCGCTTCCTCGCAACAGCAACATGCTCCTCATAGAAACGACGCTCCCCCTGGTGGGGATCATGAGGTTTAAGAAGGGCCAGCTACCTCTGCCACCTCCTCCCCCAGTGAATGTCCGGGATCGACCTCTGCCACCCCTCTTTCATGGAAGGGGGAAGGGCGTCGAGGTTCATCTGCGTCTACTTCCGTCGCGAGGAACCCGAGGCCAGAAGACCATGGAAAAGCCCCCGCCGACATCCTAGCGAACTTGCCCACTTGAAGGTCTGGAACCTCGCGTGCGCGCTCCCCGAGGACGGACAGGAGGTCGGCATAGCTCTCTTCATCGCACTTCATCGCACTTCATCGCCACGTCGGTCTTCTCCCCCTCGTCATCGGAATACACCCCATCGAACACCGTCCCCATGGCGCTCTCCTCCAGCTCGCCGCCGAGATTCGCCGCACCTTGAACACAGGCCCGTCGCCCCGCGAGCCAGTATTTTTGCTCTTCATCGAACCCTTTTTTGTTTTTATACGTTTAGCAACTCCGTTGATCTGCTAATATATAAATAGGTCGCGCAGCTATAATAGACGCCATCGGCCTTCCACTGCTCGAGTACTAAATGCGGGCAGCTGCTGCTTTTCTCGAGCTTGAGGCGAGGATGGACCGAATGGCGATGGGTGAGCGTAGAAAATCGAATTACAGCCCTCGAGGTTAAGATGTCGAAGGCTGAAGAGTTTGAGGCCCGATTCGAGAGCTCAGAAGCTAGGCACTACGCCATCAACGAGCTGGATAAGTTGCGCGGACCTCGAATATTGGCAGGATTTGCTTCAAGCAGATCTGTGTTGTATTCGTACGAGTATGGGTGTCGTTGGTACCCTTACTCGCATGGAGGGCCACATCCGTTTGAGCAAGGAATTCATGGAGAGGGCCACTAAAGAGATGTGGCGAGCTCGTAGCTGGGATGGATGGGGAACCACGTGCAGACTTCGAACCGGGGCACGAATCAACCCACACTGTGACCTGAACATGTCCCAGTTTAAGTGTCGAACTTATCTTCCTTTTTATGTCATGCCTGTAATATGAACTTTGCGATTCTTCTTCAAGTTGTCCTGCTTCTAATCTTATGATTGCAAGTAGCTTAGAAAATGTGTTTCTTGTTGTGAATAATCTAGGAGGTCGCGTTGTGCGATCTGCAGAACTTGGTATCTAGGAATGTATTGTGCAAGAAGTGAACTCATATCGGGCCATCGCGAGCTATTATCTTGTTCGGCTCGCACTACGTACCCCTCCCCCTTTTCTTTCCCTCTTCGACGTCTATAAATATGGGGGAGGGGGATGTTGCACTTTCACTGCTCGTTTCTTTCTTGGGTGAGTCGCAACACGCGCATTCCTTCTAGGTTTCTTTTTTGCTTAATGACTCCGGAGTATGATGTGATGACTCGCCAGCTGACGTGTATATAGAACTTTGTCGCCACGCGGTTCAAGAAGTCGGTAACTTGACTTGAGGAGCTCGAAATCTTCCTCCACTGGTTTTTGTCTGGCGGTTATAGGGCGAGATTGTTGGAGAAGAACGAACGAATCAACAGATTCTCGGAGGGTCAGCTCGCCTTCCCCCTCTCGCATTTTAAGGTGGAATTGCGGCTTCCCTTGTGGCCTGAGATCTGCCAGAAACGAACGCTCGTTTCTTTCATGGGCGAGTCACAACGCGCACATTCCTGCTAAATTTCTTTTTTGCTTAATGGCTCCGGAGGATGATGTGATGACTCGCCGACTGAAGTATATAACTTTGTCGTCGTGCGGTTCAAGAAGTCGATAACTCGCCTTGAGGAGCTTGAAAGCTTCCTCCGCAGGTTTCTATCTGGCGGTTATAGGGTGAGATTGTCGGAGAAGAACAAACGTGTCAACTGTTTCCAGGAGGATCAGCTCGCTTTCCCCCTCTCGCACTTCGAGGTGGGATTGCGACTTCCCTTGTGGCCAGAGATCTGACAGATACTGCAGTATTACGGGTTGGTCCAGGCTCAGATAAACTACAACGGGATGACGACCATTGTCGGCTACCAGTGTTTCCTTCACACAAAGAAGATCGTGTTCGACATATGTCTTCCGCAAGGTCATCCATGTCGGCGCGACCAAGGACGGCGTGATCTTTCTAGGAAGTCATTCGTGCACGCTTGCCAGCACATCAAACAAATTTCACAGGTGGAACGAACAGTTCGTGTTCGTTATTGGCGACTTCCGTGGTCTCTCATACCATCCTCAACAACCCCCCTTCATAGGGGTGCAACTCGGATCGGTTTGGTTCCACTCAGAAGTCGGAATCGAGAACCGACCCGTATATGTTCGGTTTCAAATTTTTGGAACTGGAATCGACCCACTGTTCTAAATTTTAGAACCGGAACCCAACCGGAAATGTCTGTTCAATTCCGGTTTGGTTCTCGGTTCCTTAAAATAAATGTGAAACCAATTTTTATGATCAGAAACGCATGTGTTACTATTTTCATTTCGTAACTGTGTTCTACCAACATTATCAAAGTTCAACAATCTCTTTCAAAAGTTTCTAAAATTACAAGTGGTTATTATAAATGTCTACTGTGCTTCAAAATCTCCTATATAAATAACCAATCATAAGACAATATAACTAGAAGTAAAATGTATTCATATATGTAGTTGTAGGCTAACTCATATCAATAACAATGATCTCAAGCCAATTTTACAGAAGGTTAGCAAAATGAACTGTTAGTGATGAAAAGACCCTTTTTTGAAGAAAAATATATAGTTCAGCAGAAAAAAACATATAGTTCAGCAGAAAAACAATAAAAGGAAGGAAGAAGTCACTCCCAGCATAACCATTGAGATTGACTAAAATAAACTTTGAAGCTACCACTAATAGTTTAAAATGAATTGCCCTAAAATAAACTGCAAGAAGAAGAAAAACTTCACAGCTTAAGTGCCCTGTCAGTTCATATTTTTCTCAAAAACAGAATTTACATAACTACAGCATAGCAATATCAATTAGCAACAGAACTACATCTATTAGATAGAGGAGGAGTCACCTACTAACTAGCCGCCAGCGATGAATATTTGAGAGGAGGAATAGGCACCTGTAAGGCTGCAAGCCTGCAACGACGAGCCGGCGAGGAGTCGGCACCTGTAAGGCTGCAACCACGTGCTGGCGAGGGAGAGCCGGCGAGAAGAGGCGTGAGCACCTCCAACAGCAAGCCAGTTAGAGGGCGATGGGGGCGGATGCCAGCTAGGGTTCGGAAGGGATTTTACGGCGGGGGTTTTACACTTTTACGGGAGACGGAGAGTCATTCACGGTGTGTGACCGTGTGACGGGACCCGGGACCGGAGACCCCTTTACATTTGTCCATCGGACGAGAATTGAATAACGGCGATTCTATTTTTTAAGAATTGCAACTATAAAATATTTATTTCAGTCTCTAATTTTTATTTTCTTTAATATTTCAGTCTCCAGCCTTTCATTTTAATTAAATTAGTCATCAATCTTATCATAACTTAAAATTTCAGTCCTAATTAACTAGCTAAATGGGTCATGGCATTAAAACAACAGAAAAGCGGGAAAAAAACTGAACGTTGAGGAAATATTAAAGGGACTAAAAAAAAGCTGAACATAGCTCATATTCTTGAATTTTCTCCATTCATCTATCTGTAAAAAAATCTGAACATTGGCGAAAAAAATTTCAGTCCTAATTAACATCATGTTGTTCAACGTTGCCAAAAAAATCTCAACATTGCAGAAATAAATGACAAAATAGGTCAAAATCTGAACATTGCCAAAAACAGCAGTCAAAATTATATTGTTCAACGTTAAACTTTGATTACCTGCTGGATTTGGATTCTAATAGGCCCTGCAGAGGTTTATTAGAAACTCTGATGGCTAAATCGCAGAAATCCAAAAATAGAAATTAGAGATCAATGTTCTTGCATGAATATATAAAACATCAAAACCTCAATATCTGAAATGGCAGAAACAATGATAATTTTCAAAACTTATATCGTAAATCGCAAAAACATTAAATTACAGAAACCCCAAATCGCAGAAACCCAAATAAAGGTTCCGGTTACCTGCTGGAATCACCACCCCGGTGGTGGTATCACCTGGAATCGCCGCCTCTGTGGTGGTATCTCCTGGTCGTCGGGTACCGCGTCATCGCTGGTGAAGACGTTGTGCGGTCGCACCGTGGATTCGTCGCGTGGAATATTTGCGGTGGAGTTAGCGTGTGGGAGGGAGAGGAATAGGATCGCGTGACCTAAAGTGAACGAAAAAAACTTATTGTCGTTTATTTGGGACTGAAATGAAAAGCTTTCAAATGTTGGGGACTACTTTACTCATAATGAAAGATTGGGGACTGAAATATTAAAGGCATGAAATGTTAAGGACTGAAATAGGTATTTATGATAAGGTTGAGGACTGATTTGATCAAAATGAAAGGTTGAGGTCTGAAATATTAAAGGGAAAAAAGGTTAGGCACTGAGATGAGTATTTTGCCAATTGTATTTGAACCGAACCACCAGGTAACTGACTCGAATCATCCAATTCGGCTCGGTATCGGTTCGATTCTCCGTTCTTCGAATACTTATGCACACCCTACCCCTTCGAGATCTTCCTTGCCCACATTCTAGAAGGGTTCCGCGAGGACTTGTTCTAGGCGCTGAAGGGGCGCAAGCTCGGCGTCGCCTTCTAGCCGCAGCAAGCTCGGCAGCCTTCCCTACCTTACACCCGAAGAAGGCAGTATTGTTTGAGGTGTGTGGTTTTTTGTCGACGATTTGATCTTTCTTTCAATTGATGTTCTTTGTAAGGAACCAGAACAATCCTGCCCTCGACTCTTCTGATAGTCGGCGAGGTTATCCCCCAGTTTTAGTCGAGCGAGATCTGTCGCGAATTGAAGCACTGAGGGCTCCAACAAGAGTTTGGACGAGTCTTCTCCTGCCAAGGTGTTAGACCAGATCGTCGGCCTCGGGATTCTCGCAGAAATCATGCGAGACATGGGAGTGCCTTCTAAGAAGAGGAAGGTAGTGGGAGTGAAGTCCATTGCTCGCAAAAATTTAGCCGATGTTGGGAGCTTGAGCTCGTCCGGTGGTCCGTCTGACCATCCCAACTACGGGCGAGGAGCGAGGAACTGGGACCTTTATGGTCAGGCACTCATAGCCTGGGACGCCGAGAAGAACGAGGTCCGCCTAAGCTCTCATCTACCATCCTGGATTGAGGATATTGAGTCGAATGACAATGCATTCAACGTCTCATTAAGCTTATATGGTCATGATGACGCGAAGATCCTGGAGGATGTGTCTCCTCGTTACCTCGCCAACCAGGGCACTCGAGTTTAGTTGCAAGCTTTAAAACTCGCCCACCGGACATCCTGGAGTCTTCTGTCAAGAAGAAAGTCGGCGTCCTCGAGAAGTTGGCTTGTCAGTTGGAGAAGGTGCTTGAGATTCTCAATAAGAAGGCTATGGAAGCCAAAGATAAGGCTTCCTCCTACTGAGATTATGAGATGGTTTTGGTAGTACGTTCTCTACTCTTCCTCGTACCGCGGTTGTCTCTTCATTGCCAGGTTTGTTAATGTCGCTAATTATCTTGCTTGCGGGAAGCCGAACTCATTGTTGCGCAGGCCATTTCCAAGATGGAGAAAGAGTTGGAGGATAGCCAAGCGGCCTTGGAGGCGTCCCATGTTCGCATTGTTGCACTTGAATCCCAGGCTCCGGCAAGGGCGTCTTCAGAAGTCGGATCTTCTCGCGATGGGGAGCAGATTCACATAGTGCCTCTGAAGTTTTTGCGGGTGTGTCGCGAGGTCGTTATCGCCGTCCATGATGCAACGACCTCCCCAACATACAGCTCGAAAGGACGCCCGTTGGCACCCCGGCATCCAACTCAAAAGGCTCCAGCCTCAACCAATCTGCAGGCCATACACCCACACGCATCTCCGGTCCATCAATGGGTTGTCGGAGGAAGCATCCTCCATTCGATGAGTGAAACTCGATAGTTAAGTGGACAACACAGACACTTTCCAGGAGGTCACCCAACACGAGACCACTCCTACCTGAGCACGCTTAACTATGTAGTTCTTCTACTTCTCATCACCACCGCCTCTCTTTGATGAGCGAAACTCGAGTTAAGCCTGTTGCGGCTCAATTGGTGATGAGAAGTGGATGAACTCCATAGTTAAGCGTCATCAGATAAGAGTGGTCTCGGGATGGGCGACCTCTTGGGAAGTACTTGTGTTGTATACTTAACCATCAAGTTTCACTCATCGAAGGGAAACTACATCCTCCAATAACTCGTCGATGGGTCAGAGACGGGTTGTGGTGTATGGTTTGCAGATCGGTTGAGGTTGAACCCTTTCGAGTTGTGAGTTGGATGTGTGCACTTTTTTGTAATGACCTCCCCTGCACACAGCTCAAAAGGACGACCGCTGACACCCTCAGCATCCAACTTGAAATGGTTCAACCACAATCGGTTTGCAGACCATGCACCCTAACCTCTATCCATGCCCGCCGATAGGTTGTTGGAGGCTGCAGACTCCCTTCGACGAGGAAAACTCAAGCTAAGCGGGCAGCAAGTGGACTTCCCAGGAGGTCAACCATCTCATGACTACTCTAGCCCGAGCACGCTTAGTTATGAAGTACTTTCACTTTTCATCACCAATTGAGCTTTCGGGTGTATGATTTGCAGAGCGGTTGAGACTGAACCCTCTTCATGCCCACCGACAGGTTGTTGGAGGTCACAACCTCCTTTCGATAAGGAAAGCTCAAGTTAAGCAGGTAGCACGGGGACTTCCGAGGAGGTCACCCATCACGTGACTACTCCATCCGGATCACGCTTAACTATGAAGTTTCTTCATTGCTCATCACCAATTGAGCTGCAGCTCAATTGGTGTCTCAATTAGTGATGAGAAGCGAAACAACTTCATAGTTAAGCGCGCTTAGGGTGGAGTATTCTTGGGACAGGTGACCTTCTGGGAAATCCCCATACTGCCTACTTAACTTGAGTTTCCCTCATCAAAAGAGAGACCGCAACCTCCAACAACCCGCCGGTGGGAATGGAGTGGGGTTAGGGTGTTCGGTATGCAGACCAGTTGAGGCAGAATCCTTTTGAGCTGGACTGGGGGTGTCGACGCTCGTCCTTTCGAATCGTATGTTGGGGAGGCTGCTACAGGTGGTTTGGTGTTTTCTAGGTTAAAGGAGGTACATTACATCACTCCAGAGGGAGAGGATTTGACCATCAAGGAACTCGTTCCTGAAATTTTTGGGGAGGAGGACGGCGAATCTGACTCCTTGGAATGTGCGCCTTCTAACGACTAGGAGTTATTAGTCGTAAGACCTGATTTGTGGTAGTTGCGAGTTCTCTTTTGACCTATTTTGTTGTGTAATTACATAAGATGATTCATCACTCTACTTGTGTTATAATGATCCATTATTGGCTGGAAAGGAGTATTATTTTGAAAAGGGTTGTTATGGTGTCTTAATTGCATGTATAGGCTCTTAGGCTCATGCAACTTCCATTACTTGCTTAGGCTCTTAGGCTCGTGTGACTTCCATTGTTAGCCTAGGCTCTTTGGCTCGTACATCGACTTATATTGCTCAATAAGGTTCTTAGGCTTGTGTGACTTCCGTCGCTCTCTTCGGCATGTGCGTCTTCTTTCGCTCGCTTAGGATTTTAGGCTCATGCAGCTTCCGTCGCTCGCTTAAGCTCTTGGGCTCGTGCACCTTCCATCGATCGCTTAGACTCTTATGCTTGTGCGGCTTCTGTCGCTCGCTTAGGCTCTTAAGCTCGTGTGACTTTTGTTGCTCTCTTAAGATCTTAGGCTCGTGCGATGTGCCATGATATTCATCGATACGTCTGAGTGAGTAAAGTGCTTACTCCTCTATGGATACTAGCGAACCTTTCTTGTCCACTTGGCAGACCTGGCACATCCTCTTGCCTTGCCAAGAAATCGAATCCACTCGTAATAGGAACGACTCTCAGGGGGTCCCGTCAAACGCACACACTTGAGGCATGTCCCCATGTAGTGTTGAAGGGTCGAAGCAACTCAAAACAAGAACGACTCTTGGGGGTCCCACCGGACGCACACACTCAAGGCCCGTTTCCTACCAGTGTTATAGAGTCGAAGCAACTCGGAAGAAGAATGGCTCTTGGGGGTCCCGTCGGGCGCACATGCTCAAGGTCTGTCTCTTACGAGAGCTGAAGGGTCAAAGCAACTCATAACATGAATGATTATTGGGCGGTCCCGTCGGACGCACATGCTCGTGGCATGTTTCTTACCTGTGTTGACGAGTTGAAGCAACTCGGAATAGGAATGGCTCTCGGGGGGTCCCGTCGGATGCACGCGCTCTAGGCCTGCCTCTTACTAGTGTTGAAGGGTCAAAACAACTCGAAATAAGAACTATTCTCGGGGGTCCCTTCGGACGCACATACTCGAGGCCTGTCTCCCACCAGTGCTAAAGGGTAGAAGCAACTTAGAATCAGAATGGCTCTCGGGGGGGAGGGGGGTCTCGCCAGACGCACGCACTCGAGGCATGTCTCTTGCCAGTGCTGAAAAGTCAAAACAACTCAGAACAAGAACGTCTCTCAGGGGGTCCCGCCGAATGCACACACTCAAGGCTTGTCTCCTACCAGTGCTGAAGAATCGAAGCAACTCAAAATAGGAACGGCTCTCGTGGGGTCTTGTCGGGCGCACACGCTTGAGTAATGTCTCCTACAAGTACTGAAGGGTCGAAGCAACTCAGAACACAAATGACTCTTGGGGGTCCTGTCGGACAGATGCAATCAAGGCCTGTTTCCTACCAATGTTAAACGATCGAAGCAACTCAGAACAAGAATGACTCTCAGGGTGTCCCGCCAGACACACATGCTCAAGGCCTGTCTCTTACTAGTATTGAAGGGTCGAAGCAACTCAGAACAGGAAAGACTCTCAGGGTATCCCGTCCAATGCACGTGCTCGGGGCACGTTTTACCAGTACCGAAGGGTCAAAGCAACTCAGAATAGTAACGACTCTCAGGGGGTTCTGCCGATCGCATACCTCGAGGCATGTCTCCTACTAGTGTTGATGAGTCGATGCAACTCGAAAATGGAATGACTCTCGGGGGGTCCCGCCGATCACACACACGCCTGAGGCCTATCTCCTCCCAGTGTCGAGGGGCCAAAACAACTCAGAACAGGAACGATTCCCGATGGGTCCTGCCAGCCACACACACCCAAGGCATGTCCTCTACCAGTGCCGAAGAGTCGAAAAAACTCATTATATGAATGGTTCTTGGGGGTCCCACTGGACACATACACTAGAGGCCTTCATCTTGTCGCTTAGTCACAATGAGGGTCAGTTGCACATGTTATCTTAAACCCTAAATGACGTTGAGTTTTTAATTTCCAAAACAAATCCTAATCCTGGGTTGAGCTTCTAACTCTTTCAATGTTTAATAACACCTTTGGTGGCAGAGGACCCTTCCTCACGGTACAACAACCTTCTCTTCGCCGTGCTGGGAGGGATTTTCCAGACTCTCTCCCAATAACATTTGCAGCTGAATAAGAAGAGTGATCGGGGATCGTCGGCCAACGTGCAAGAGGGGAGTTGGTTCTGGCCGTCAATGTAGAGGCTTGGAATTAGGAGGACGCATTTAAAAAACCCAACACATTATCACATCATTCTCTCTGAGTATTACGAGAGTCAAGTTGGTGGTTCATTCCCCAAGTCGATCGTAGAGATCGGTCGTGCTTGCTTACCCATTTCTGGAACAATTCATCAGTAAAGAGATAGAAATTCCCATCTTTCAGGGCTATATTTATATATTAAAATGCACAATTATGACTAGACATATCATTCTCTTTCTAGGGGTAGATCCTTTTCAGGTCATCACCACTCCAGGTGTTACCGTGCAATTCTCCTTCATGGTTTTTCAAGTGGTATACCCAAATTTTAAGCATCTCTTGAGTGATAAAGGGTCCTTCCCAGTTCGGGTTAATCTTCCTGATCATGGAGGCCAATCTTCTTGCAATGTCCACCTTCTTTAAGATGAGATCTCATTCCTAGAATTGCTTGACGCAGACATGCTTATCGAAGTGCTTCACCATCCTTCTCTTAACTTCCACTTGTCCGACCGATGCAAGGTCTCGAAGCTCTTCAATGTAGTTGAGAGAAATCTTCTGGGCCTCTTCATTTTTGAAGCGCCCCTCCTCATCCCTGTATTTTGATGTGATCGCTATTGAACTCCTAATCTCAAACTCGACTGGGATGAGAGCTTCAAACCCGTGGGATAGCTTGAAAGGTGTCTTCCTCGAGGCCGAGTTAGGTGGAATGCCCCAAATTTTACCTTGTGCTGAGAGTGTTGGGTCAAGTGTAGCGGGAAAGCTAACGTGTGACGGTAGTGCTACTACCAGAGGTAGCCCCTTTCTCCTTGACCAAACATCATAGATAATATCGTCGTGTCGTCGTGATAGTGTACAACCCATATTCATCGAGGGTGGATAACTCTAGAGCCAGGTCAACAAGAGTCAAAGTCAGTAAGTCAAGATAGAAGTCAGAGTCAACGCGCAAGACGACAGAAGGCCCGGGTGAGTATGTCGAGCTCTGCTCGCATACTCACCAGGTAAGCAAGTAGGCCGGTTACTCGCCCAACCGAGCGAGCTCCCCTAAGAAGTTGTCTAGTCGTTAGGGGTGGGGCTATAAATAATACCCTCCCTCCTTTTGGATTTTCCTATAAATAGGACCTCAGAAGAACGAGAAGACGGACTTCAGAATCTCGTTAAAGATCTCAAACATCTCATTTCCTAGACTTCGAGCTGAGCCTTTGAATTCTTTCTTCAGAGGGACAAGTTGTGAGCTAGTGACTTTCGCTCTTAGTCGTCGTAACTTGGTTGTCAGCCAGTCTGCCACATACCCTGCTCAGCCATTTTTGGTTGTAGAGAAAAATATTATTCTAAGCATCCGGGTACGTGGTGGGACCTCCCTACCGTAGCATCTGGGATCTTTTTGTTGTCTGATTGTTTCTGCATCCTAGACCGTTAGTCATCGAACCCGGCCGCTGAACCGGTAACCTCAGACTGCCTTGATCCGGATTTTGTAGTAGGGATTTTCCAGGCTTCAACACTTTGGTGTGGTGAGCGTGGATAGCAGCCGGGGTGGAAAGTTTCGGGAGTAGCCGAGATGGTGAATAGAGGCGAGCATGAGGAGATAGTAAGCAAACCGGCAGGAGTCAGCAACTCTGTGCATGGAGGCGACTTTGTGACAGTGACAGCATTTGAAGAGTGCACGAGGAGGATAGAGAGGAGCATCCTAGCAGGGTTCCTTCCTTGCCCTGATGTCACGACGACCTCGCCTCATCGCGTGACACCGTCAGAGGAATAAGCGCCACCCAAGCGACTAGGGAAGGAGTAAGCCAGAGAAGGAGAGGAGCGACCAGTGCAGTCGCGACACCATCTAGTGAGCAGCCAATAGATCAGGTTCCGAGATATGGAAAAACTGGCGAGATACCATGATACTCACTATGGTAGCGAGTATGACGAGGATACTAACGATGATGAAACACATAAGTGCCAGGGAGGGAGGAGTCCCTTCTGTGATGAGACCCTAGCAGCCCTAGTTCCCGAAGGCTTCAGAGAGCCCGTCCTGAACTACTACTCTGGCAGAGATGACCCGATCAGGTATATACAATTGTTTGAGGACATGGTGTTCATCCGCAACATGACCGACACCTTCGAGTGCAGGTTCTTCTTCATTACCTTCAATGGGAATGCGAGGGATTGGTTCCACCAGTTGCCTGATAGCTCCATCTACTACTTCGAGGATCTGCGTCAGGGATGATGGAAAGGTTCACAACGTCCAAGAATAGTATGAAGGAAGCAACTGCTCTCTTTAAGATCGCACAAGGGCATCGCGAGAGTCTCAATAACTACATCGACCGTTTCCAGGAAAAGGTCCTGGAAGTCGAGGAAGTGGATAACTTCACCCTGATGCTGGCTCTGAAGTTCAGCCAGAAGCTGGGCCTCTTCAGCCTGGAGATTAGGTCCAAGCCCCCAAGTTCTTTTGAAGAGATGATCGAACGGATGAATGCGTCTGTGCAGGGAGAGGAGAAGAATCCTGACTTCATGGTGAGGTTGGATGGGGAAGACCGGGGAAGTAGAGGCAAAGGAGAACCTTCGGAGGTAAGGGACAGATTAGTAATGGAGAGGCAAAGAGAGAGGAGAAGAGAAGAGCCGAGGAGAAGGGAAGAGCTCAGGATGGCGGAAGAGCAAAGGAGGTTGGAGAGGTCTCGTAGGCAGGAAGAGAGGAGGCCCTTAGCGGCTCCGGAAAGGAGAGAGGAAGCAAGGTGATTACAGTATCCCGTGAATCAGCCCCCGTAGAGGCCACCTGTCAGGCCTCAGTTCAAGAATTAGGAGAGGAGGAACGGCTGCCAGCAGGGAGGAAGGCAAGAAAGAGCTCGGGTAGAGGCGATGGCCATTGCCCGTCAAGGGAATAAGCGTCGCAAAAAGGTTCAGTCGGCGAGGAACCAGGCGGAGGAAATTTCCCTTTACTGCAATCTGCATCAAGTAGAGGGGCATGCTGATAACTTCTCAAATGAAGTTATCTAGTCCCCTATTTTCTACAATAATAATTGTGATAAATGAGAAGAAATGATTTAAATTAGTATAAATGTTCATAAATTAATATTTATTTTATTCATGCTTGATTTACATACTTTGTCTATGTTTTTCTCATTAGAAATGACGTGGAAATCGAACCGGAGAAACAAGTGCTGGAGTTATATTTTGACTGTACAGATGTTACAGAAACCTGTTTTCAGTTGTTATAAAAAGTTCTGGACGGATTTAAAATTCGAATTTCGAATTTTGCGCCAAAACCAAATATGAAAGGAGACATCTATTGGGAAAGGGCTGCTCATTTTTAACAGGGTTTTTCATACCTAAAAGGCACGAAATTAGAGAGAGGAGAGAGAGAGATCTTAGAGTCATCATATTGGAGAAGGAGAAGGAGAAGACCGGCTAGGGTTTGGACGCACCAGCGAGAAGGAAGAAGGGTCTAAAGCGAGATCTACACATATATTCCTACAGCATTTAGCGTTCTTAAGAATGTCTTGTAAGATCTTTCTCATTTGGTTTCATTCCTCTATCATGAACTAATCGTATGGATCTTGTATGATGTGAGTACCTTGCTTTATTATGATGATTTTACTTTAAATTTATTTTATGGTTATTTGAATCGCTATCTTTATTGGGTTTATGTTCTTTATTTGTGGAAATTTTTGAGCAAGCATTCATCTTCAAATTAGCATGACGAGATTTGAGAGAGGAGTTATGCTAATCTAGGGTTGAATCAGTTATTCTACGCGGCAATATTCGAGAGAGGAGTTGCGTAGTTTTCTAAATCAAAATTCCATCTTTTTACTGTGATGCAAGATTCGAGAGAGGAGTGACATAAGTGCGGCATAAACTCTAATATAGCGTCAAGAGAGAAAGAGATTTCCTCTTGAGTTAGCATCATTGATTTTTGCTCGTCTTGTTATTTACTTTCCATCTAAGTTAGAGATAACTAGGGGAAATTGGATAAACAGAATTCTGTGATCGAGAGATGATGAAATCCACTTTAAAATCGATGCAAGATAGTAATGAAGAGAACCATTAAAGATCACTAGAAATCTCGTCACAATAGGCAAGGGAAAACAACATGCAAGATTATTTCTCCAACTTTGATAAAAGTATTTTCCAAGAATCGTGTTTAGTTTTATCATTATTTGTTTAAGTTTTCTTTATTATCAAATTAATCCACTAAAGAAAATGTATCTCACTTGGATTCAAGAAACGGGTAAGACTAGTAATTACGAGCACTAACGTTGCACTTTTTTAGGAACGATAACTCAACTCATCATTTTATTACTTGATTTGACACGTGCACTTGCATGATTACGTAGATCCATTTTGGCCGTATCAAGTTTTTGGCGCCGTTGTCAGGGAAGCGCAACTGGTTTAGTGTTTTATTTCTCGTAATATTAGTTAAACTTTTGTAGTTGGAGATCAAGTATTTTGTTTTTAATTGTTTTCTTGTTTTAGCACTTATTTCGAAGCTTTGTGGTGTATGTCAAGGTATAGAAACCTTGAATTATTGCCACTACTCTTAGAAATAGAGCGCACCTGTAGACAAAATCGAAGAAACCTTAGAACGGAAAATATTATTCATCCTGAGATGGATAATAACGAACAACAAGTTATTGATGACATTGAGGGTCACGTGAACCATAACGGGCAAGCTAATCCAAATAATCAAAACATGCCGCCCCGAATGACATGTAGGGATTACAACACACCTTTTAGGGGAGGTTTGCACACGAGTATAGACCGACCACCTATAGAAGCCAATAATTTCAAGATGGACCCTTTCATTATGCAACAAGTTCAACTAAATAAATTTGGGGGTCTTAGCCATCAAGATGCAAACTCTCGTTTAAAAATCTTCTTAACAATATGCGATATGTTTAAGGCCAATGGTGTGTCCGCAGACGCAATTCAACTAAGAGCATTTCCTTTTTCCTTAGAAGGTCGAGCAAGGGATTGGTTGGACTCTTTACCCGATGATGCTATCACCACATGCGCCCAATTAGAAGATAAATTTTTAAATAAGTATTTTCCACCTTCTAAGACAGCTAAGTTGATTAGGGATATCACTACATTTATGCAACATCATGGGGAGACTCTTTATGACGCATGAGAGCGTTTTAAGGAGCTGTTAAGAAAATGTCCACACCATGGGTTAGCACAACACCAGCAAGTATCCACGTTTTACAACGGGTTGCAAACCGCAACCATGATTCTAGTAGATGGAGCTGCGGGAGGTTCCCTAATGAAAAAATATCTGGAAGATGCGTACGCTGTTTTAGAAGACTTAACGTCTAATAATTACCAAGCGTATAAAAGACAAGCAACAAGTAATCCAGCAGGGGTGCACCATGTAGACCAAATCACATCCTTAGCCGCTGAAATGCATCACAATTCAACTTGATTAACAAGAGGCTAGACTTATTATCTAATCCTACGTCTAGTCCACCACTAACAGTTGAACAATTAAATCTATTAACAGAGGAAGCGAACTTTATAGGAGGACAATAGAGGCAAATTCCACCGGGATTTGCTAATCATTATCACCTCGAGTGGCGACATCACCCTAATTTCTCTTGGAGAAGTAATCAAGGAGTGTACCAATCGTCGGGATTTCATCAAAATCTGAATCCAACCCAAGGGAATCCTCAAAACAATCCTAGGAAGTTAATTGACGAGGTAATTGTAGGGATGTTCCAAAAGAATGAGTCTAGAATTGGAGGGATTTAGTCATCTCTAAGATCTTTAGAGATCACATTGAGGCAACTAGCAACCACGTTAAGCAAAAGGCCGATTGGATCATTACCATCGGATACTATGCCTAATCCAACAAGAGAGGAACCTCATAATCATTGTAATGCAATCGCTCTAAGGAGTGGGGTAGAGATTCTAAGTGGAGATGGGCTGTTAGAAAAAGCTAGAGATGACGAAAGGAACAAGAGAATGGACCAAGGGGGTCGCAAGAAGAAGAGCCCGTAGAAGTTAAGGAACTGGAGGTAGTTGAAATCCAGCAACTAAATAATAAAAAGAAAAAATCATCTATCCTCCGCCTCCTTTCCCATCTAGACTAGCGAAGACAAGGCTCGATAAGCAATTCCAAAAGTTTATGAAAATCTTTATTAAATTAACTATAAATATTCCGTTTACCGAAGCTCTTGAACAGATGCCTAGTTATACCAAGTTTATGAAAGAAATCTTATCCAAGAAGAGGAAATTTGTTGAGAGAGAAATAGTCGCCCTAACTGAAGAATATAGTGCAATATTACAAAAGAAACTACCTCAAAAATTAAAAGATCCAGGTAGTTTTACAATACCATGTTTGATAGGAACGACATTTTCAGGGAGAGCATTGTCTGACTTGGGAGCTAGCATCAATCTGATGCCCTTATCTATTTACACAAAATTAGGCTTAGGAGAGATTACATCAACCTCTCTTACTCTATAGTTGGTCGATAGGTCTTTAGCTTTTCCTAAGGGAATTGTTGAGGATGTATTGGTTAAGGTGGATAAATTCATCTTTCCAGCCGATTTTGTGGTGCTAGATATAGATGAGGATAAAGAAGTTCCTATTATTCTAAGAAGACCATTTTTAACCACAGGACGCACCCTTATAGATGTACAAAAGGGAGAGCTAATAATGAGAGTCAACGAAGAGGAGGTAACCTTCAATATCCTTAAGGCCATGAAATTCCCTGAAGATAAAGAAGAATGTTATTTAATTAAAGAAGTTGAGGTGCCCTCTAGGTTGACACACGAGGAAGAAGATTTTAAACATGGATTGTTAGACATCTTAGTTAACGACGAGGGTAAAGAAGATAAAGTAATGGAAGAAGTTGTTCACATACTCAATTCATGTGAAAGGTTGCCACCATATAAGAGTTTTGAAGTGATAACTAGGCCAAGCGAACCAAGAATGATGAAACCTTCTATCATTGAACCACCTAAATTGGAACTAAAACCATTACCTGAACACCTTAAGTATGTATTTCTAGAGGAAGATAACACTCTTCCGGTCATAATCAATGCATCATTAAGAATGGAAGAAGAGTTAAAATTAATTGAGTTACTAAAGGAGTTTAAGGAAGCAATTGGTTGGACTCTTGCCGACATCAAGGGGATTAGCTCATCCATCTGTATGCACAAAATTCTATTAGAAGATGGGGAGAAAGGATCCATCGAACATCAACGAAGGCTTAGTCTTCCAATGAGGGAGGTGGTGATGAAGGAAATCATTAAGTGGCTGAACACAGGCATTATTTATCCTATTTCAGATAGCAAGTGGGTAAGCCCGGTGCATTGCGTACCAAAGAAGGGAGGGGTGACGCTAGTTAAGAATGAAAATAATGAACTTATACCTACTAGGGCTGTCACAGGATGGAGGATATGTATTGATTATCAAAAATTGAACAAGGTGACTAGAAAATATCATTTTCCGTTACCATTCCTTGACCAAGTCTTAGATAGATTGGCATGTGGCCAATATTTTTGTTTCTTGGACGGATATTCGGGATACAACCAGCTTATGGTTGCACCAGAAGATCAAGAGAAGACAGCATTTACATGCCCCTTTGGTACATTTGCATTTAGGAGACTACCATTTGGATTATGCAACGGTCACCGCCACATTTCAGCATTGTATTTTGGCAATACTGGCCGACCTCATCGCTCGAGGCATTGATCCAGCAGAGTATGGAATTGAGGTATTCATGGACGATTTTTCCATCTTCAGTAAATCGTTCGATGCATGTTTGGCATGTCTGGGGAGGGTATTGGCCCGTTGTGTTGAGACTAACTTAGTACTAAACTGGGAAAAGTGCCATTTTATGGTACGTGAGGGCATTATATTAGGACATAAAGTATAGAAGTGGATCGAGCAAAGATTGAAGTGATTGAAAAACTTTCTCCGCCAACGAATGTCAAGGCCATTCGTAGTTTCCTAGGCCATGCCGGATTCTATAGGCGGTTCATTAAAGATTTTTCAAAAATCACAAAGCCCTTATGCAATTTACTCAAGAAAGATCCACCTTTTATTTTCAACGATGAGTGCTTAGATGCGTTTCAAACGTTAAATGAAAAATTAATCTCGGCACCCATTGTCAAGGCACCCGATTTCTCATTCCCTTTCGTTCTCATGTGCGATACGAGCAACTATGCGGTGGGAGCCGTGTTGGGGCAAATGCACGACAAAGTTTTCCACACCATTCATTATGATAGTAAGACTCTTATCAATGCCCAAGTGAACTATACAACTACATAAAAGGAACTCCTAGCTGTGGTTTTTGCTTTCGACAAATTCCGCGCTTATCTGATTAGTTCTACAGTCATAGTTTACACGGACCACGCGACAATCCGATATCTAGTGGAGAAAAAGGATGCTAAACCTAGGCTTATTAGATGAGTTCTACTCCTCCAAGAGTTTGATTTTGAGATCAAGGATCATAAGGGAGCAGAAAACCCGATTGCCGACCACTTATCGAGATTAGAGAATGGGTGTGAGAAAGACGTATACATTGAGATTAAGGAAAGTTTCCCGTATGAGAGTTTGCTTGCAATCACAGAAGGGAGCATCCCATGGTATGCTGATTTTGTTAACTATATAGTTAGCATGGTTTTTCCACCGGATTTTAGCTACCAACAAAGGAAGCGATTCCTTCATCAGGTGAAGTTTTACCTATGGGATGAACCATATCTATTTAAAATTTGCGCTGATCAAATAATTCGTAGGTGTGTGCCCGAGATGGAAGTTCATAGTATTCTAAAAAAGTGTCATGCATCACCTTATGGAGGACACTATAAGGGAGACCGGACAGCGATGAAGGATTTAGAGACAGGATTTTATTGGTCAACCTTATTCAAAGATTCTTATCACTTTGTAGGACAGTGCGACCGTTGTCAACGTGTTGGAAATCTTCAGCGGGGAGCAACATGCCCATGAGTGGCATCCTTGAAGTAGAAGTCTTTGATGTATGGGGGATTGATTTCATGGGCCCCTTTGTCAACTCTGATGAAAATTTATATATTTTGCTAGCCGTAGACTATGTGTCGAAGTGGGTAGAGGCGATAGCCACCCAAAGGAATGATGTCAAGGTGGTGCTAAAATTTCTAAGGTCTTCACTAGATTTGGTACACCGAGGGCAATAATTAGTGATGGAGGGGCGTACTTTTGTAATTTACAATTTAAAACTCTACTAAATAAATATGATGTAACACATAAAGTAGCCCTTGCCTACCATCCACAAACCAATGACTTAGCTGAGGTGTCAAATCGTGAGATCAAGACCATCTTAGAGAAAATGGTGAATGCAACACGCAAGGATTGGTCACAAAAGCTAAGTGATGCATTATGGGCCTATAGAACGGCGTTTAAAACCCTGATCGGATTAACACCATATAAAATGATCTATGCGAAAGCGTGTCGCCTTCCGGTGGAGTTGGAACATAAGGCGTATTGGGCAATTAAGAAATTAAACTTTGACTTCCAAGAGGTGGGCAATAAAAGGCTACTGCAAATAAATGAATTGGAAGAAATTCGGTCCAACGCATACGAGAGTGTCAAACTTTATAAAGTGCGAACAAAAAAATGGCACGATGCAAGATTAACGGTGAAAGAGTTCAAGACCGGGCAATTGGTATTGTTATTTAATTTAAGACTTAAATTATTTCCGGGAAAACTAAAATCGAGATGGTCGGGACCATTCATAGTGAAGCAGGTGCACCCATATGGGGTAATCACGATTTGCAACGAGAAGGATGACTCCGAATTCAAGGTGAATGGCCAAAGGCTGAAGGAATATCATATAGATATTGATCGTCGGGAGTCGACAGTCATGAATTTGTAATGACGGGTGACGAAGAGAAACGTCTTGCCGAGACGTTTTAAATGAGGCGCTTGGTGGGAGGCAACCCACCGTATCTTACAATTTATATATACATATGTGTTTTTATATATTTGAATAAATAAATTTCGTTGGTGTTCGTTAGTAGAGTAATAATGTTAGAGGAAGTGAAACCACTTGAACCTAGTTGACCATGATCAATTATCAGGAGAAGTGAAAAATCTGGAAGAGTGAAAAATTTGACCAAAATTGTGAAGAAAATGGAATTTGCTAAACCACAGCCAGTTGTTACAATGGCCTTAAAACATACGTAGCAGGTTGTATTCTTCTGTCTGTGCACATGGAAAAGGCACGGGTGCGGTCTAACGCCGGTTCGGCTTAACCGGTTCACACTGGCGGTTTGATATTTGAAGGAAAACCGAGTCTGGTAAAAAAGAAGGCAGTTGTTACAACACTCCAAAAACATATGTAATGGGAATATTTTTTCTGGTTGCTTCTTCATGGATTGCGCAGTAGTCTTCAGCCGCCAGTTCAACTGAGCCGGCGCACGCGAATCTCCCCACCGGCGATTTGGGTTTATTTAAATTAAGTTAATTAATGTTTTGAAATTTTATTCGCACCTATTTATTTACAAAACCGGCTCAACTTGATCAATTTCCTTAATCCATTTAATTAAATAATTGCAAATAACAACCTTATCCCCAAAACCCCAACCCGAGATTTAGGGCAAGAGTGGGAGCGGCGAATCCAAAAGCATAGCGGTGAATTGCTGTCGGTAGAGAGGGACATCCCAGCGGCCTTGAGATCGGGAGAGAGGGAGAGGATTAGGCAGCAACTCCACATTTCAGCGATCTCGAACCGAGCGGCGATCGGCGCAAGAGAGGGTTTTCACCCGACGACTTGGGCTATCGTCACCGGAAAAGAGAGAGGGGCAGACGGGCTTCACCGACTGTGGGACTGGAGTTCTGGAAGCGAGCAGCGACACCAAGCATCACCAACAAACTATGACATCAGCGAGGGGTGTGGATGCGGCAAACGGCGAAATCACAGCTGTCTTTCTGGAAGCGGCGACATCGGGCAACACCAGTGCAGAAGCCCAGTCTTCAAGTGCAAAAGACATTCATCAAATAACTGCATTATTAGAGTGGATGTTAATTTTGGGAGAAAGTTTTAGAGGCCCCTGAAGGTAACTTTCCAAAATCCCAACACATTGTAGAAATCATGCCCAAACATTAGTCCTTCTCGGTTTTCTGGCTAGGTCAAGAAAAGAAGGGTGGAGGCAAGTGGCGAAAGGCTTCGAGACAACAACACCTACGCTGGGCTGCACCAGTGGTGCGATTGGAATTCTGGGATCGCCGGCGAGCTGGGGTAAACAAGATTTTTGAGAGCCACAATAGTCTAGGGTTTACAAACTTTTGAGGTAAAACTTCTAATCTTGCACTCATGTATGAGGGCACATTGTGAAAAATTAATATCTATTTTGTTTTCCTATTTTGTGTGTTGTACTAGAACTATGTCATCTAAACGAAGGTCGAGTAAGAAGAAGGGGAAGGAGGTTGTTAGAGAAAAAGTTGTCAAATTTTCGAGTGAGGCGGCGGAGTATTGGTTTCGATCATTGAAAACGCTCCCTTTCATCTTTGAAAGAGGATTCAAAATGGAAAAGAGGGCGTGGAGTATAACTTATGCTGAGAGGATCAGAGCACTCCAGTGGGAGTCATTTTATCACCCAAGGACAGAGGCTATCCTCCCCATGGTGTATGAATTTTATGCAAATGCTAAAAGCATAGAGGGGGAGATAGTGACTGTTAGAGGAAAGGATGTTGAATTTTCTGCAGAACGCATTAGTGACATGTTCAATTTGGAGGATCAAATCCATGATGATTATGCTGAAATTCTGAATAAGTTCTCTCTTAAGGAAATAACGGATACAGTGTGTTGCACACTGACACCGGAGTGGGCGAGTAAAACACAAAAAGTGCTAAAGACATCATGTCTAACTAGGGAGGCTAAGGTGCGGCTTCTGTTTATTAATACGAGTATTATGCCAACCTGACACCCGAACACTATTACATTGGACAAGCTAGATTTGATCTACGACATTATAAAGGGACTGCAGTTTGATCTAGGCAAGATTATTACATTACAACTGCGGCAGAAAATTAGAGAAGAGAAGCCTCGACAGCTTTGGTTCCCAACTCTCATAACTGAATTGTGTCTTAGTGCTGGTGTGGAAAAGGATGAGGAGGACATGGTTACACCTGTTAAGCGCCATATTACTGAAACGATTGTCGAAGTCAACGTTAAGGTTGCTACAGAAGCCTAGGAGAGGGGGAGTAGTTGGGGGCCAAGAGGTGATACTCAGACCTCAAGGACACCAGTAGCTCAACCTATGCGTATTACTATTCTAGCGGTGGACCATGGTGTTGATCTTGATTTGTTGATGGAGCATATCAAGTACATCAAAGCTTATCAGCGATGTCGGCACCTTTTTGAAAGGGAACAGTTTGACGATATTCGTGCAAACATCCGTAAAATCATGAAAAAAGGAAGATTCCGTTGTCGGAGCCAAATTTCAGGATATCAGGCCAATTTGATGAGCAAGGCTACCTACTGACATCAGATCGGACGAGAGTTGATCCAACAAAGGTTGCAGAAGATGCAGAGGATGATGAGGATGAGGAAGATGATGCAGGTGCGAAAGATGATGCAGGTGCGGAAGATGACGAGGACGTGGATGACGATGAGGAGGAGTAGGAGTACCTCATGCCCACCTTTACTTTTGCGTGGTTCTGATTACATTGCACAGTGCTGTATTTTGTTATATTGCGTTATGCGCTATATATTATTATGTATTAGTATGAACTATATTTTGGATGATTCATATTTTGTGGGGTGACACATTGGAGGCTACATTTCAGTACATTACAACTTGTATTTTGATAATATTTTTAGGATGCTAACTGTGCTGCACTTGGGATGTATTGTGTAATATATTATGTGTGCTACTTTGAACCTTACTCTTTCATGGTTGCCTATTATTACTAAGCAGACTTCACATCTTGAAAGTCATACCCAAGTTTGATAAATGATTGTGCTGAGTGGTTGTGCTGATAAATGTTGCCTTGATCATATCTTATGTCATGATTTATGCTGATATGCCTGTCAAAATAGAAAGGTATTAGGATATGCAACACGTGCCTCGTCATCCTTATCTTAATCTCGTTATTTACTTCAATGTTATAGTTCTTATACATGAACAGACCTTCTGATTTCACTTGCATCTTAGTTTATCAATTGGACAGTTAATTGGAAAATTGTGTAGAATGGGTTGTCTCCAGGTTTTGTATACATGTTAATCGTGCAGATCATTAGGATATGAGAAGTGAAACTCTATGCACGAAGGTCCTACTACGAACATTTGGTCAAAGTATCTTTGCGGACACTCCTATTTCAGGGAAGTTGTTTAAATTTCAATTATTTTCTTTTGCATGCCTCTATGCTCATTAGTAAAACCTGTTTCGAATATTTTCATGTTAGAAATATAGCTTGGCTCGGGACTAACAAAGGATTTAAATGTGAAGGTGGGGGTTGTAGAACCCCTACCATTTGGATGAATTATACTTCATTGAAACACAGATCGAATGATCTTAATTCTTGTTTCATTTAATCAATAAGCTATTCTAGATATATTCAATAATAATTAATTGGTATGGCTGAACAATCCAAAGAGTTCAATTATTGAATTTGAAATTAGTAAGATTTTTTTGTGATAATGCTCACTTAAGCATTTTGTTTTTATGCACAAAATTTTTATTTACTTTCATGACAATCTTTTAATATTGACCTCTACAAATAATGAGAGGGGCGAGCAAGAACTAAGTCAACGATGTAAGCCAAGACACAAGCTTATGTAGTTATTTTATTTTGATCTTCACTAGAATAGTTGAGATTGAATTTTTTCATACTTATTATTTCATGCCTAAATTCCATATATATTTCTACTAGCTGTATCCTAGTAAGTTAGCCATTTATGAGTGTTTAATTTTTATAAGCAAATGATTGAACTTCATAGTGATATGTGGTCTAAGTATATGTCCACATACTTGGAATGATCCCAACTATGATGATAAAAAAATAGAGAAATTTATGTCATAGTGATATGCGGCCTAGGTATGTGAAAACATACTTGGAATGATCCCAACTATGAGTAAAAAAAAGAAAAAAAAATGGTTGAATATCATAGTGATATGTGGCCCGGGTATGTGCACTTGTACTTAGAATGATCCCTACTATGAATTCAATATGTTAAATAAAAAAAAATATGTTGATAAACCCCATAATATGGTGAATTACTAAGATTACTAACTAGGGAATGACATTCCGCTATCAAAGTTTATCCATAATTCCTAATCAAGCCAAAATCTATCCTATTTTCAATTACACTACTAACTCATGTGGAGGCTAAATCAAAAATTTAGCATATTCTTTCCCTTTTCAATAATTGTGGAGGTTCAATGAGCAAATTGCATGAGAGTAAATTATTTTTAAAGAAAAGCATGCACCGCACTAAGATACTTATTTGAGCTTCATCTTCTATCTAACTAATGAATTTGTGAATTTTGAGCTCTTATTGATTTCTAAGTCTATCATTTAAGTAAAGCGAATTTCTTGAGTAAGCTTTGATTAAGTTATTTTACAAGAAAGATCATTTGAATTTGCATCTTGATAGTATTTCTTCATCCAATCCATTGATATGATCTATCTTTGCTAGGGACTAACAAAAGTTCAAGTGTGGAGGTGTGATAACTTCTCAAATGAAGTTATCTAGTCCCCTATTTTCTACAATAATAATTATGATAAATGAGAAGAAATGATTTAAATTAGTATAAATATTCATAAATTAATATTTATTTTATTCATGCTTGATTATACCTACTTTGTCTATGTTTTTCTCATCAGAAATGACGTGGAAATCGAACCAGAGAAACAAGTGCTGGAGTTATATTTTGGCTGTGCAGATGTTACAGAAACCTGTTTTCAGTTGTTATAAAAAGTTCTTGACGGATTTAAAATTCGAATTTCGAATTTTGCGCCAAAACCAAATATGAAAGGAGGCATCTATTGGGAAAGGGCTGCTCATTTTTAACAGGGGTTTTTCATACCTAAAAGGCACGAAATTAGAGAGAGGAGAGAGAGATCTTAGAACCATCATATTGGAGAAGGAGAAGGAGAAGACCGGCTAGGGTTTGGACGCACCAGCGAGAAGGAAGAAGGGTCTAAAGCGAGATCTACACATATATTCCTACAGCATTTAGCGTTCTTAAGCATGTCTTGTAAGATCTTTCTCATTTGGTTTCATTCCTCTATCATGAACTAATCGTATGGATCTTGTATGATATGAGTACCTTGCTTTATTGTGATGATTTTACTTTAAATTTATTTTATGGTTGTTTGAATCGCTATCTTTATTGGGTTTATGTTCTTTGTTTGTGGAAATTTTTGAGCAAGCGTTCATCTTCTAATTAGCATGGTGAGATTCGAGAGAGGAGTTATGTTAATCTAGGGTTGAATCAGTTATTCTACGCGACAAGATTCGAGAGAGGAGTTGCATAGTTTTCTAAATCAAAATTCCATCTTTTTACTGTGCTGCAAGATTCGAGAGAGGAGTGGCATAAGTGCGGCATAAACTCCTATATAGCATCAAGAGAGAAAGAGATTTCCTCTTGAGTTAGCATCATTGATTTTTGCTCGTCATGTTATTTACTTTCCACCTAAGTTAGAAATAACTAGGAGAAATTGGATAAACGGAATTCTGAGATCGAGAGATGATGAAATCCACTTTAAAATCGATGTAAGATAGTAATGAAGAGAACCATTAAAGATTACTAGAAATCTCATCACAATAGGCAAGGGAAAACAACATGCAAGATTATTTCTCCAAAAGTATTTTCCAAGAATCGTGTTTAGTTTTATCATTATTTGTTTAAGTTTTCTTTATTATCAAATTAATCCACTAAAGAAAAAAGTATCCCACTTGGATTCAAGGAACGGGTAAGACTAGTAATTACGAGCACTAACGTTGCACTTCCTCTAGGAACGATAACTCAACTCATCATTTTATTACTTGATTCGACACGTGCACTTGCGTGATTACATAGATCCATTTTGGCCATATCACATGCGACTATGACCTGCCTAGATTTTTGGGAGGCAAGGAGGAGGTTAGAAGCCGGAGCGGCGGAGAGGGAGCAACCTAAGTAGGAGGCTCCAACAGGACCGGTAACGTTCCAAGCTCTAGGGAGGAGCAGGAATGAGGGTCGGGTGTACTTGGGAGGCCTCGAGGAAGTGGTCCACGACCTATGAGGTGGGAATGTAGGAGTGATCAATAGAGGATCAGGGCTTAGAGCTTCCCACAAGGGGAGTCTCCAACAGATTTACCGCAAGAGCGTCGCCTCGACCTCTTAAGCACTGCCGTCGTTGGGCGATTTCACTTTTTTCGAGGAGATGTTGGGAAATGAGAACCCCTTTCATGATTCCTTTGTCATCCAAGCCTCCATACTTCACCGTCGATCGAATCCTAGCAGACAAGGGGAGTTCGGTGAATGTCATTTTCAAGAGAACCTTTGGCGGGCTCCAGGTGGAGGCGACCAAGATCTAATCTGCGGACGAACCCCTCTTTGGCTTCTCTTGAGAGAAGAAAGAGGTGGAGGGAGGAGTGAGTCTTCTTGTAACCCTTGGTGGTACTTCGACCCGATGCAGGTTCATCATCGTCGATGCACCAAGCTATTATGACGCTATCTCTGGGAGACCCTCATCAACTACTTCAAGGTGGTTCCATCGTCATACCATCAATGGTTGAAGTACTGCCGAGGAGATGTCCTAGTGCAAATCAGAGGTGATTGGAAGGCTCTTAGAGAGTGCTATCTGAACGCAGTCAGCACCATCAGTTGGATGGAGCATTTAGAGAGACTGGAGATGGTTCTAGAGAAGGAGGAAGGGTTGAGAGCTACTGAAGAGCTGGAAGAGCTGGAGGTGATCTCCTGGAGAGGAGAGCTCGAGATGTTGAAGATCGGAGGATCCCTGACACTGTAAGGGAAGATGGAGATGGTCGCATACCTGCAAGACAATGTGGACATCTTTACTTGGAGTGACGTAGAGATGCCAAAGATCGATCTAGAGGTTGCCTGACATCACCTCAACTTGGATCCCAAAGTTTCTTCTGTTCGCCAGAAGTAATGGAAAAGCGTCACTGTGTTGGTCGAGCCGATCCGAGTGCAGGTGAAGAAGCTATTGGAGGCAGGTTTTGTTTCAAAGATCCAGTATCCTAGCTGAGTCTCTAATGTTGTAATGGTTAAGAAAGTCGGAGGGGGCTGGGGACTTTGTATAGACTTTTCGATGTTAAATAAAGCTTGCCCGAAGGATTGCTACCCCTTGCCTCAAATAGACGCGTTGGTTAATTCAGTCGTTGGGTTTCTTGTGATGAGTTTCCCTGATGCTTTTTCAAGGTATCACCAGATCCGGATGCATCCCCCCGACTGTCGTGACATCTCTTTCATCACGAGTGGTGGCTGCTACAACTACAAGTTGATGCTCTTTGGGCTTAAGAACGCAGACGCGACCTACCAAAGAATGATGGATTGTGAAAGTAGCGAACAAACGACTAAAAAACAAGCCGGAAACTTGAATAATTGAAAATTTTATTATTCAAAAAGATAAGATTTACAAAGGTATGGTCTCCCTTTTATAGAATGGAGGAGAGAAGAGAGTGTACAAACTAACAATGTGAGACTAAAGCTATACATAATCTAAGCGGCTAGAACAACAGACCGAACAGGCCGCGCGGTTAGACAATGGGCTAACCGCTCGGCAATACCAGAAGCAAGAGAGGGAGATGCGGCAGGAGACCGCTAGACCGCCCGGTTTCCAAGCAACTGGAGATAAACCGCCAGACCGCCGGACTACAAACAGCAACAGCCTGGATATCAAACCGCTGGAGAGTAACCGCTAGACCGCGCGGCCTACAACCCGCTAGGCTTAAACCGCCAGACCGCCCGGTCTCATACTCCAACGCTCCCCCTCAAGCTGGAGCATAGATATCAATCATGCCCAGGTTGTCACAAATGTGGAAGAAGGAAGTAGAAACCGGTTTGGTGAAGATATCCGCCAACTCTTTGTCGGAGGTGACGAACAGAGTGAAAATCTGTCTCTTCAAGACCTCTTCTCGGATGAAATGGCAGTCGACTTCTATATGTTTCGTTCTCTCATAGAAGACCAGATTTTTGGATATATATATAGCGGCCTTGTTGTCACAGAACATAGACAGGGGATATTCATAGACCTCTCCTAAGTCAAGCATGAGAGCCCGCAACCATTTTAAATCACAGGTGGTTGACGCCATACTCCAGTATTCGGCTTCTGCACTAGACCTTGAGATAACAGACTGCTTCTTGCTCTTCCAGATTACAAGATTACCTCCAACAAATGTGCAAAAACCTGATGTAGATTTACGGTCACCTTTATCATCTGCATAGCTTGAGTCTGAGTAGGCTTCAACTCTCAGATGATCATACTTCTGAAAGTGTAGCACTTTTCCCGGTGTTGCTTTGACATACTCTAATATCTTCAAGGCAGATTGAAGATGACATACCCTGGGAGCTTGCATGAACTGACTAACCATGCCTACAACATAGGCGATGTCGGGTCTGGTCACCGTGAGATAAATGAGTTTGCCCACCAGACGTCTATACCTCGTGGCATCGGTTATAAGAGGTGAGTCATCTGTCCATGTTTTGTCTTCTCCAGTAGCAATGGGATACCGGGCCGGTTTGGCACCGGTCAATCATGCCTCTTGTAGAAGATCAAGAACATACTTCCGTTGGGAGAGAACTAATGAGTCGGGCTTCCGAGAGATTTCTATCCCCAAAAAATATTTCGGGGAGCCCATATCCTTCGTGACTAGGTGTTGACGGAGGTGTTTCTTTGTCAAGTCCACCCCAGCCTGGTCATCGTCGGTAAGAAGAATATCATCCACATACACCGCCAAAACCACAAGACCCGATGCGGTTTTGCGAATAAACAATGAGTGATCGGTCGAACTTCTTGTAAATCCAATGACAGCCACAATGCCACTGAACTTGTCGAACCATGCCCGAGGGCTCTGTTTTAGGCCGTAGATGGCCTTCTTCAACTGACATACTCGTGTCTCCCCCTGAGCAACATACCCAGGAGGTTACTCCATGTAGACGTCCTCCTGAAGATCCCCATAGAGAAAGGCATTCTTGACATCAAGCTGGGAAATAGCCCAATCCCTGTTGACGGCCACAGAGAGAAGAACCCGAATGGTGCTGAGGCGAGCAACTGGGGAGAAAGTATCAAAGTAGTCAACTCCATAAGTCCGAGTAAAGCATTTGGCCACCAGCCGGACCTTGTAGCGTTCCACAGTGCCGTTTGGGCGAAACTTCACAACAAACACCCAGCGACAGCCAACCACATCAGTACCTACCGGTGGAGGAACAAGGGTCCAGGTATCCCTTTCAGTAAGAGTGGCGATTTCCTCATCCATGGCAGATTTCCAATGAGGAATAACAAGAGCCTCCTGGTAGGTGCAGAGAGTGGTAATAGCCGAGATAGCCAAAGCAAAACACCTGCGAGAAGGAGTAAGCCGATCATAGGAAACAACAGCTGCAAGCGGGTGTTGAGTACACGCTCGCACCCCTTTGCGAAGAGCAATGAGAAGATCCAGGTCGACTCGTGTCTCAGGAACCGGAGCGTCCGTGGCGGAGAAAGCTGGCCCGGGACTAGAGAGACGGCTGCGGAGAAGGGTGTATAACAGAGAGAGGAGGAGATGGCGGAGGAGATGATATAGGAGGGGAGACATCGATATGCGTGGAAGGAACACAGAGTGATGGTGGAGAGTCAGAGACATCAGGAGGAAGGGGGGATTGAGAAGAGAAGTAGGACGCATTCTCGAAGAAGGTGACGTCCGCGGAGACAAACTATTTGTGCAAAACAGGGTCAAACCAACAATAGCTTTTTTGAGTGGTCGAGTAACCCAAAAAGACACATTTTGTGGAACGGGGGGAAAGCTTGTCACGGGTAGCGGATGGAGCATGCACAAAAGCCGTACACCCAAAGATACGGAGAGGGAGAGGAAAGGGTTCCTTACTCGGGTAGAGAATAGAGAAGGGGGTCTTGCCATGGAGAACCGTGAAGGGAATGTGATTGATGAGATAGCAGGCGAGGAGAACAGCATAGCCCCAGTAGGAGCGAGGCACCTGCATCTGCGCCATGAGGGTGCGAGCGACATCGAGAAGATGATGGTTTTTACGCTCCGCCACCCCATTTTGCTGGGAGGTATAAACACAGCTGGTCTGATGAATAAGACCATGTTGCATACAAAAAGAGGAAAACTCATGACTGAGATACTCTTTAGCATTATCAGAGCGGAGTACTTTAATAGAAATATCAAACTGAGTTTTAATCATACAATAAAAAGATTGTCATACAGAAAGTAGTTCAGAACGATCTTTTAATATATACACCCAGGTACATCTAGAGAAATCATCAATAAAAGTTACAAAATACGAACTACCCCGACCAACGGTGAGAGTAAGAGCAGGACCCCAGACATCAGAATGAATGAGATCAAACGGGCGAGAGGAATCACGGCCTTGCTTTGGTGGGAACGAGGAGTGGTGATGTTTGCCAAGCTGACACGCATCACAGTCGAGCGGAGGGCTGGTGTGAGGTAGGTGGGGCAGAAGCTAACAAAGAATCCGAGGAGGAGGATGTCAATGGAGAAGATGCCATTGAAGAAGATCGGTAGAAGAGGAAGAGAAGGCTGACAGAGCGGAAATGTTGTCGAGGAAGTAGAGGCCGCCGCTCTCAGTCCCAGTAGCAATCGTCCGTTGGGTCCTCAGGTCCTGAAAATAACAAGAAGTAGGAGTGAATAAGACAGAGCATTGAAGTTGCTTGCATAAAGTAGTAACGGATAATAAGTTGCAAGGGAACTTTGGGACATAGAGGGTGTCCGCTAAACGAAGCGATGAGGTGACTTGAACCGTGCCCGTCCCATGAACCGGGGAAGGTGAACCATCCGCAACGAGAACCGGGGGTAACTGATCATGCGTTTCGAGGAGAGAGAAGCATTGAGTAACGACGTGAGCACTACCTGAGGTCGTGGCCACAGAGGTAGATGGCCGAGAGGAGGCGGAGGTTGAGGAAGATGTGTCACCAGAAGGGCGAAGATGAGGATGTTTCTGCCAACAGCAGTCAACAAAATGGCCGGTACGACCACAGTGAGAGCAGAGGAACCTGGACGAACCGCGCCCGCCAGACTGGCTACGGCCACTAGGGCCACCCCGCTGAGCTTGGTGAACATAGAAGTCCTGTGGAGGAGGGGAGGATAACATAGGATGCTGGAGCAGCGAAGTAACAGCGGCGATGCGAGCCACAGTGGCATCCAAAGTGGCAGACTCTGCTTCGCCCAAGATCTGCTGGCGGATCATATCAAAAGACTCGGGGAGTCGGAGAAGATAACAAACAACCAGGAGTTCCTGGAGGTGTTTGTGCTGCTCGGCCAAGTCTGCGGAGAAGGGGTGATTCTGGAGGATCTCGACGCCAAGAGTCTGAACTTGCTGATAAGCCGCAGCAGGAGACATGGAAGGATGAGCGAAGAGGTCCGCATATAGAGTATAAATGCGAGACGTCTGGGCCCCCTTCGAGTAGAGAGCAGCAAGGTGAAACCATGCGGCCTTGACCGTCTCATCATGGCGTATGACGGGATGGCATTCATCAGAGAGGCTGTTTGCCAGCCAAGTGCGGACCAGGGCATCACTCGCATCCCAGTCCTCAAATTGAGCAGAGTCTAGAGGAGAAGGGTCATCGGTGAGGTGATGACGTTTGCGCTGAGAGCGAAGGAGAAAGGTGAAAGAAACGCTCCAATCCGGATAATTGGAACCAACAAGTTTAGAAACCGTGCTAAGGTTTCCGGAAGGAGTAGGAGGAGAAGGCGGAGCCGGATTGGCGATAGGAGTGGTGGAAGTTAAAGTCTCAGAAAGAGCCATAGGAGAAAGCAACGGGAAGCCGCGCGGTTAGGAAACAAGCCACGCAGTTAGGAAACAGGAGCTCTGCAGCGGTCACGATGTCAGACACCAGCGGCCAGAAAAGCCACGACCAAGCCGTAGAACCAAGCAGAGGGAAAGAAGTCGAGCGGATAGAAGGTAGTCCGCGCGAACAGAAGAGCGATCCGTGTTGAGACAAACAAGGCAAACAGGTTGCGCCGATAGGTCGCGGCGACTAAGCACAGGTCGCGGCGAGAAGACGGGGAATCAAAGAGGTCGCGCACACAAAGGGCAACGACAAGGAGATAAGGAAGCCGTGCGGGCAGGGCACAAGCCGGCGGAAGAAACAAGTCGCGAGGACAGGTCGCTAGAAGAAGAAGCAAGCCGCGCGGACAGGACACGCGGTTAGAAAGGCCGCACAGAATCAGGAGGAGATCGAGTTCTCTGATACCATGTGAAAGTAGCGAACAAACGACTAAAAAACAAGCCGGAAACTTGAATAATTGAAAATTTTATTATTCAAAAAGATAAGATTTACAAAGGTATGGTCTCCCTTTTATAGAATGGAGGAGAGAAGAGAGTGTACAAATTAACAATGTGGGACTAAAGCTATACAGAATCTGAGCGGCTAGAACAACAGACCGAACAGGCCGCACGGTTAGACAATAGGCTAATCGCTCGGCAATACCAGAAGCAAGTGAGGGAGATGCAGTAGGAGACCGCCCGGTTTCCAAGCCACCGGAGATAAATCGCCAGACTGCCAGACTACAAACAACAACAACCTGGATATCAAACCGCTTGAGAGTAACCGCTAGACCGTGCGGTCTACAACCCGCCAGGCTTAAACCGCCAAACCGCCCGGTCTCATACTCCAACATGGATCAAGACTTCAAAGAGCAGAGGGGGCGGAATCTAGAAATGTACGTGGATGACCTCCTGGTCAAGAGCAGGAGCGTCGCGGAGCACACTAAGGATCAGGTGGAGACTTTCGAAATCCTGCAAAAGTTCAAGATGCGGCTCAACCCGGTAAAGTACGTTTCCGGAGCAAGAAGAGGGAAGTTCTTAGGTCACCTCCTCACTCCGAGGGGGGTGGATCCTAACCCCGACAAAGTCAAGCCCATTATGGAGATGACGTCCCCGAAGAATTCAAAAGATGTCCAGAGGCTGACTAGAGGGCTGGCGGGTCTTAGCCGCTTCCTCTCTAAGGTAGGGGAAAAGTGTAATTTTTTTTTCAAAACTCTCCGAGGCAACCAAACGTTTGAGTGGACAGTGGAGTGTGAGGAGACTTTTGGAAAGCTCAAGCAACCGCTAACTCAAGCTCCTCAACTCCAAGGCCCGTAGGGAAGCGAAGATCTCCTCCTCTATCTCGGAGCGGGAGAAGGTGCAGATGAACCTTTGTTCATCTCGCCTGGGAGGACCGGTGTTGAAACCGAGAATCGGTCTCTTGTGGAGTTCACCCTTGGGGAAGGGGTGGTCGCGCACCTACTTTGCTCCTGCAAGAAAATAACAAGGAAAAGAGAGCAAGGGACTAGATCAAGGGCCCGACGCGGAGGTCCCACCACACACCCGGAAGATCACTGAGCGCTTCCCCTCCTTAGCCAAGTGTTGGGCTAAGGTACCTCAGAAAGCGCTTGAGCATTGGGAGATAAGTAAGCATGCCTTTTTGAGGTACCCCTTGGGTCCTATTTATAGGACTCTGAAGGTGATCTGCAAATAACTAACCTTTGTTGTCCTGAAATTACCAAAAACTCCTCGGGCTGGCCTGCCAACAGCCAAACTCTGCTGTTCTGAACATCTATATACAGCCCACCTGGGTCTGCCAACAGCGAGACTCCGCTGTTTTGACTAGCTAAGGGCAGGCCAACGGGGTAAAATGGTAAGGAATCCCCCCACTAAGGGCCGGGCGAGTAGCCCTTCAATGCCTCTACTCGGAGGGAGGTGCGGGTCGGGGCTGGCTAGTCAAGGGGGATACAGGTTGGAGACGTTCCGTCTGGGAAGGCGCGGGCCGACCCGCCTAGGAGAGGCGGGCAGGGCTGACCCGCCAAAATAGGCGTGGGTCAAAGGCTGACCCGCCTGGGAGGGCGGGGGTCAGAGGGTGGCCCGCCTAGGCGGGCACGGGTCAACCCCGCCTAGAAGAGGCGGGTAGGGCTGGCCCGCCGAATAGGCGGGTAGGGCTGGCCCGCCGAATAGGCGGGTTCGGGGGCTGACCCGCCTGGGAGGGTGCGAGCCGACCCGCTTAGGAGAGGCGGGTAGGGCTGGCCCGTCGAATAGGCGGGTTCGGGGACTGACCCGCCTGGGAGGGTGCAGACCTACCCCCCTAGGAGAGGCAGGTAGGGCTGGCCCGCCGAATAGGCGAGGATCGGGGACTGACCCGCCTGGGAGGGTGCGGGCCAGGCTGGCCCGCTTGGGCAACCCTTAGATGTGCGGGCCGGGGGCGATCCGCCCGCTTGCCTGAGTCCCTTCGGCGAACATGGGGTTGTACAACCGGGGTGTCACATTCCGACTTTTATTAGGCCACCGGAACCTTAATGGGCCCAAAAAAAGTGACCTGAACCTCTACCCGTGACCCGGTATGAGGCAACCCTAGGCAGGGTATCGAGCTAGAGAAGTCTGATTTGAGTTCTGTCAGATTCTACGACTTTGTATAGTCGATACGAATGCATCAAAACTCGTTGCGTCGCAATTCGAAACCTAACTATGATTATAAGTGTTTTGACCATTTAAGCGCGTTGTGCGCGCAGATTTTGATTATTTAACAAACGAACTTCGATTTGACCCCGGTCAGTGACATTGGATTCGTATAGTCAATACAAAGTCAACGAAGTTGGTCCCGGTCATTTTCGATGATGGGTAGTCAATCCATGGTCAAATCAAGCACATTCGTGCATCGAAAAGCGTGCGCACACCAATTGTGATACGACACCCCAACTTTGACTCGAACCTCGATGACTTGGATCTATTTTGGCTTTGACCAACAAGAGGGACCTACCCTAGGGTCGACTTTGGTCAAATCCCCCTAAAAAGCTCTTTTCTCTCTCTTCATCCCTCTCTCCTTAACAAGCTCCCTATGGGCTCATTATTTTGCCATAAATGGGCCATGATGGCTGCCTTGTTGGCCAATAAGAGCATCAAAGTCCAAAGCCCTCTCCCTCCCTCCATCCACTTGTCCAATCCTAAGCCACTCATCTTTCTCCCAAGAAACACAATCCATGTGATGACCTTTGATTGGCTATCAAGTACACCCCTCCAATAGATGAGTGTCAGCTGCTAACCATGGTTGGTGCAACCCAACCATGGTTCTCCTTGTCTTGGCTAAGAGGGAAGAAGGAGGGGCTCACCCCTTCCCTCTATATATTCATCCCCTCATACTAGAGGACTTCAATCCTCTCCCCATTCTTAATATGACCCCAGCCACCACCTTGTCGGAGCTCTACCTCGCCGGAAACTGCCCACCCGAGCTCCACCACCCTCCACCGCCATTAATGGTGAAACTCGTCAAGAGCTCCCAAGACCCCAGTAAAGATGGAAAGCTTCTCCTCTCCTTCCTCCCATTTTTCTGGACGAGTTGCATGCAAGCTTCGGCGGTCGGAGCGCCGCCGCCATCACCCTCCCCCTCTCCATCGTTCAAAGATAAAAAAAATAGCTCCGACGATGGCCGGCGGCGGAAGGCCGCCGGACCACCGCCGGAGGGAGCGCCCACCACCAGATAGTTGGCCGGTGGCGGAGTCATGGCCAGCCGACGACGAGGAAGGCTCGTAAGGGGCGGTTTTGTACAGGGCTCTGTACAAGGATCCGGATCCTCTCCATTTCAATTGAATTGGAGGGGATCCATTTCATATCTAGTGGACATGAAATGCCCAAAAAATCTAGTGGCCAAGAATTTTTGGAAAAATAAAATAAAAGGAATGGAAAAACAGAACCCGTCAGATGCTAAAGCAAATAATCCTGTCCATGAAATGAATCCCCTCCATTTCGTCAGAAATGGAGGGGATCCTGGACCGTAAAGGCGGTGGGGAAGATTTTAATAAAAATAATAAAATTTATATTTTTTATGAATATTTTAATAATATAGCTAAAATATGTATTTTGTTTTTGGGGGGTACTATGGGCACCTAGTGAAAAAGTTTTAAACATGAAATTTGTTCCCCTTGATGAGGGCAATCTCCACAAATTTTTTGGAATTGATTTGATATCTTTAAAAACCTAAATAAAAATTATTTGTCCAATTTAGAGGCCCAAAATTGCTCGGAAAATTTTAGAAAATTTGCTACGCTCTTTTTAGGCCCTCTTAAAAGATGTATTAAAATTTGGGAACCTTGATGTGAAAATTAAAGATTTTCCAATTTCTTAGAGCCTAGGTTCACGCTTGGAAATTTACGCGTTCAAATTCTTCGAAAAAGGAAATTGAAGCGCACGACCACTTTATATATTGAATATTAAGTTCAATTGAGTATTCAATGAGAGTTATCGAGGTAAGATTTCAAGCGCTGAGTATTTCGGGATTTCTGCAAAACTGCTAAGCGCCTCTTTTTCAAATAACTCTCGAGCATTTTGGGTAGACTCGGAAGATGAAAGTTCGAGCTTCGAAAAACATAATCATCAACCTCGTTCCGGGTAAAGAATTTCCTTCATGTGCTAAAAATGATTTTTGAGGTTGAATTCGAGGAAGAATGTGTCCTCTAACGAGATTCTCGGATTCGATCTGACGCAAGCAATCGAATTGATATTTATTCTTGGATGAATAATATAGATGTAACTCATAATAAGCTTCCCCTGGTCCGATTAAGTCGTGATTAAAAAGGGCGTAACTGAATTGTTATCGGATCTTAATAATGGGTGAAACCCAAAGAAATCTCGTGAGAACGGTGATGAAATGAACTAAGCCACCTGAGAACGGAGATTAAACTGAATTAAATCTCTTGAGAATGGAGATGGAACTGAACCATGCCTCCTGAGAACGGAGATGGAACTGAACATGTCTATTGAGAACAGAGATAGAACTGAAGCCTCCTGAATGGAGTGATTGGATTACTAACCATTTTCTTTATGTTTTATTCCAATCTCGTACTGGTTCAGTTCATTTATTCAAGTTCAATTCAGTACATTCAATTCAACTCCAGTCTCGTACTAGTCAAGTTCAATTCAGTACTTTCAATTCAGTTCTACTCCAGTCTCGTACTGGTCAAGTTCAATTCAGTACTTTCAATTCAACTTCAGTCTCGTACTGGTCAAGTTCAATTCAATATTTTCAATTCAACTCCAGTCTCGTACTGGTCAAGTTCAATTCAGTACTTTAAATTCAGTTCTACTCCAGTTTTGTACTTGTCAAGTTCACTTCAGTACATTCAATTCAGTACTACTCCAATTTCGTACTAGTCATGTTTCATTTCAGCACTTAAATTATGCAGCTTTTATTATCAGCAGCTTTAATTATCGCCTTTTCATTTCTGCAATTTACTGTTATCAGTCTGGGCCCTACTCTGACGAACAGTTGACTATTAAGGTCGAGCCATAGATGGGGATAACCGGAGTTGAGGTATTCCTTCAGGTTTAGCCCCAAATAAAGTGCTATCATGCTCCTTATCAAAAGTTAAGTTGAGCGCCGCCGCCCGAATTTAGATCATAATAGGGTAGGCCGTAACAGACCCGGTACGTGCTAACAAAATTGACTGTTTGATTGCTTGTAAATTACTTGCGGTGAATTGTGGCGGGTTAGTCCCTTCCGCAGACCGTTCGTACCGGTGAGGTAAGGTCGACGACTCAAGACGGTAGGGGAGATGGGTACCACGGGTGACCAACCATTATTTTTCCCCATTGTGTTTTCCTCAATTGGTCAGCCAAAATGTCGTATCACCGGATGTCGCTCACATTCAATAGTACATGGGGTTGTACATTGGGGCCTGGGGATGTGCTTTACGTCCACCCCCAGTAGTGGCAGGACTGACCACTATCACCAACGACCACATCGGTGAGACCCGCAGGGCTCGCTACCCTGCTGGAACAGAAGCGGTCCATACTATGTTGGCATAGGATGTTATGCGCGGCTGTGAATGCCTGCGATGTGTACGCGGTAGTGAATGCCTGTGATGTGTACGTGATTGTGAATGTCTGCGATGTGTACGAGGTTTTGAATGCCTGTGATGTGTAAGCGGTTGTGAATGCTTGCGATGTGTACGCAGTTGTGAATGTCTGTAATATTTTGAATACCTGCTATACTGTTGTACTAGTGGAGCCTAAATTATAATTTATGTATATTACTACTGCTACTCAAGTTATACCATATTGCGCCTCTTTTGGGTTACTCCTAGCTTATTCATGAAATGTTGTACTAACTCTCTCATGCTTCAGCTATCTACTTTTGTTGGGTGCGTGAGCTCGTCCCTAGGATATGGATCCGGGAAGGAGATTTGTTTCCACTTAACCCTGTGACTAACAGTTATTTTAATAACCATTCACAGGAGATGGAGCACCGTAGTGACCAGCTGCTGTAGAATGATACGCCAACTGATTGGACTATCCGTACAGAGGCACACCCATCATCTCCAGAGTTTCGAGACGTGAGTACTAGGGAAAAGAGTTGAGAGAGAGAGAGAGAGGAGTTGCTAGTTGTAATACTATTTAGCTTACGGGCTTCATGTATAAACAGTAGCTACGACCTTTTGCATTTTCTGTTAAATATATATTGTTATATATATTTGATGTGGCTTCCTGTTAATTCTTCCGCTAAACTCTGTGATGAGATGTGAATATTGTGATTCAAGCCGAGCAAAGTGGCCAACTAGTGCTTAGTGGAGTGGGTCGTTACCCCTTAAGGAGCACTGGGTGGATGCCTTGGACAGTAAGATCCCCTCCAGCCCGACCCGGGTCAAAGGTTGGGGGGTCTTACAAATGGATCAGAGCGATCACGATCCGTCCTTGTGGATCAGTCTTAAGATCCCTCCGTCCCTCGCTTCGTTCTTTTGTTCTGGACGAACCATGTAGCAGAAGCCTGGTAGACCCTAACATATAGGCTTAGGTATTCTAGACTGTGCGATAGCACGCCCACACACCTTTGTTTCTGCTTTGTCAGTATTTTGCAAATTTCCCCTAATTTTATTAAATACTGACACTTATTCCCTGTTAGTTCTCCAGATACCGGAGTCTAGTAACGGGAGATCCTCCTCCAGAGGATATGTCCCTGCCAGCCCATCTCCAAACCCAGTTTCCCCTGCAGCTGTACCGTTCGCTGAGATAGACTTGGGGCAAACATTGACAGTTATTCTGGTGATGTTTCGGACAGCTATGACACAACCACCATAGCAGTTGGTGGCACCCACTGACCTACTAACAAATTTTTAGGGGTTAAGGCCTCATACCTTCAGAGGTACGGAGACTGCTATACAGACGAAAGAGTGGGTTGAGCACGTAGAGGAGCTGTTAGTAGGCATGATGTGCCCGACAGTAGCTGTAGTGTTGCTAATTGTGACCTTATTAGAGGGATATGCTAGAGACTGGTGGAGAGTGGTTAGCTGCTCCGCATTTAGAAGACGACCATCGAGCACAATCCTATGGGGGGAGTTCTCAGAAGCATTCCTGGAGCACTTCATCTCGGACGCCGACCGAGCTGCACTGCAGGAGAGGTTCCTGCACATCCGTTAGGGTGACCAGGCGGTGATAGACTACGAGAGAGATTTCATACGCCTAGCCCGTTTTGTTGGGAACCTTGCAACCACTAACTTGAGACAGGCCTTGAACATCATCTCTCTATCCACCTTCCACACCATAACGACTCACGACGCGATGTTATAGTTAGACTAAAGGATGTTGGCCCAGTAGCGTCGAGGACAGTTCGAGGTCCCTAGAGGTTAGGAACGAGATAGAGGAGTTGTTCCCCACCGATATGAGAGAGAGCGCAAACAGAAATAATGCATCCAACCATATAGGCGCCCACCAGCACCCCCATCACCGCAATAGGAGCCCAGGCTAGCACCAGTACCACAGCCCGCGCTAGTAGCTCGACGAGATGTTCCCTCTGTTGGGAACTACTTCTGTGCCATCAGTAGGGACACATGAGATCTTTCTGCCCGCAAGCAGCAGGAAGGCCGAGATTAGGAGCAGTTCAGGGAGGACAGGCAGTGTGTGGACATGACCAGAGAGGCCAAAGGGGTAGAGTTGGCAAGAGAGGTCAGCATAGACTGACCCCCAATGTAGTGATAGGTATATATCTTAGACGCTAGAGTGACACCAGATATTGATATCTATGTTATATACTATATGCATATGTATGCCTACATCAGACCTATGTGTTGTTGTATGATACGTATATACTCCTCATCTACTTCAAAATGAAGAATAAATTTCAAGTACTCGTCGAGGTACCGGTGGTACATGATTTTTCGGATGTGTTTCTGGAGTCCCTCCCAGGTTTGGCATCACAGCAAGAGGTTGACCTTCAGATTGAGCTCGTGTTCGGAGCTCGAACAGTGTCCCGAGCACCCCATCGAATGGCCCCTAAGATGTTGTCCAAATTGAAGATTTAACTTCAGGAACTGAAAGATGATGGATTCGTCCGCCCGAGTTCCTCGCTCAAGGGAGTCCTGTATTGATTGTAAAAAGGAAAGACGGGACACTGTGCATGTGCACAGATTACAGGGAACTAAACTAACTTATAATACATAATACATATCCACTTCCAAGGAGTGACGAGTTGTTCGATTGATTGCAAGGTACATCTGTATTCTCCAAGATGGACCTAAGTTCAGGCTACTATCAGTTTCAGATCCGGGTGGAAGGCATCCCCAAAACTGCCTTTAGCTATCGCTATGGTCTATAGGTGTTCATGGCAATGCCTTTTGGGCTCACTAACGCCCCCTTTGCCTTTATGGATCTAATGGTTAAGGTATTCATACCCTTCCTAGATCATTTCGTGATCGTCTTCATCGACGAAGATCAGGGCAGACCATTCTAGACACCTGCAGATGGTGTCAATTAAACTTTGAGAACCCTCTCTCTTCGCAAAGTTTAGCAAGTGTGAATTCTAGTAATAGGAGGTCGGATCCTTGGGCCACACCATCAACAAAAGTGAGGTAGCAATGGATCAGGCCAAAATCCAGGCAGTTCAAGGCTGGTCGCCGCTTAAGATGGCAACAGACATAAGAAGTTTCTTTTGTCTTGCCGGGTATTACAGGAAATTCATGGATTTTTCCTAAGATTGCGTTACCCCTCTCAACTCTTACAAGAAAATATGTTATGTTTCAATATATGCCGGAATGTGTGACTGCGTTCGTTGAATTAAAAAAACGGCTAACTTTTGCTCCAATCCTTACGATCCCCTCGGGAATTGAAGGATTCCAAATCTATACTAATGCCTCCCTGAAAGGATTGGGAGCTGTTCGGATGCAGCATGGTAAGATGGTGGCTTACGTACCTCGCCAGCTAAAGCCGCGCGAGCTGAATTATGCAATCCATAATCTAGAGTTGGGTGTCGTTGTTTTCGCCCTCTAGATTTGGAGACACCACTTGTACTGTGTAAGATGCGAGATCTTCTTCGACTATAAGAGCCTCAGATACATCTTGACTCAAATAGAGTTGAACCTCGACAGCGCCCATAATTGGAATTTCAGTGTGATTATGGTTTTGCTCTCTAGTACCACCCCAGGAAGACTAATAAAGTTACTGACGTGATGAGCCACCGACCCTCAATAGCCGGAAATTGGATGGAGCAGTTTCCAAAAGAATTGTCCCAGTCCTTGTTAGACTTAGAAATTACTCGTGTTGCTCGTAGGGACCCAGAAGAGTACCAGTCCTAACTATATTGGATGAAAATTCAGAGCGACATCCGGGTTTGATACGAGAAGCCCAGAAGGTCAATCCGAAAGTGGTCTCAATCATCTAGTCCCTATATAATAGAGCACGAGAGGAGTTCGACCTGCACGATGGAATCTTGCAGTTCAGGCACCACATATATATTCCCTATACTAAAGGAATCCAAGATGAGATTCTTCGGGAAGCACACTAGTCGAGGTATTCTTTTCACCCTAGTGTGGTTAAGATGTATGTTTATCTACGCAGGACCATTTTCTGGCCCAGAATGAAAAGAGACGTAACCAACTTCGTGGCTCAGTGCCAGACCTGTCAAAGGGTTAAAGCTGATTGACGTAATCTAGGAGGTCTGTTGCAGCCCCTGTCGATACCAGAATGGAAATTTGAGGAGATTTCCATGGACTTTGTCCATGGCTTACCTCGATCTTGTGTTAGAAACGACTCTATATGGGTTGTCGTGGATCGACTTACCAAGGTAGTGTTGTTCATTCCAAACCGACTTAGTAATGAAGTTGACGTTCTTGCAGATTATTCATAGAACAAGTGGTTTAGTTCCACAGAGTGCCGAAGTCCATTGTGTCGGATCGTGATGGATGTTTCACATCCAAGGAATGGAGGCTGGTGCAGGCATACTTGGGGACCAAGTTGGCCTTTAGCACCGCCTTCCACCCGTAGACTAATGGGCAGACAGAAGAGATGAACTAGACGATGGAGGATCTACTCTGACTTTGCATAGTAGAGCACAATGGGCCATAGGAACTGTTGTTGCCTTTAGTCGAGTTTTCTTATACGCTGGCTTCGATAATAGGCGACCCGCGGAACAGCTATCAGACCAGCATTAAGATGACACCGTACAAGGTATTGTATGGAGGCGTTGCCGAACTCCGCTATTTTTGGCTCAAGATAAGGACCTAGAAGCCTTAGGAGTGGCTTATATTGAGGATACTACAACAACTATACGACTAATCCAGGAGCGAATGCGGGAAACGCATAGCCGACATGCCAAATATTATGATACACAACACCGACCGGTGGAGTTTAACGTGGGAGAATGGTGTTTTTGAAAATTAAGCTCATGCATGGTGTCTCCCGGTTGAGGAAGTAAAAGAAACATTTTTCCCGCTATTCGGGCCCCTATCAGGTGATAGAGCGTGTTGGCCATGCTGCCCATCGATTAGCCCTGCCCCCTGATTTGAGAAATCTCCATGATGTATTCTATGTCTCATCCTTGAGGCGAGTCCTCCGGCTAACTGAACAACATCTCTCTATACCATCAATATAGTTGCAGTCAGATAGATCCGTCCAGCTTGAACCGGTCAGCATAGTAGATTATAAAGTGAAGAATCTGCGTAACAAGATCATTCCGATGGTCAAGATATTGTGGTCGGATCACGGACAAGACGAGTATACATAGGAACCTGAAGCACTCGTCTGATAAAAGCACCCAAAGCTCTTCCCCCAGACATGTTACTTTTTCCCCCGACTTTAAGCAAATTTTCGGAGACGAAATCCTTTTATTTTTATTGGATTGTAACATACTGACTTTAATTGGGCCACCTGAAGCCTAATGAACCCAATAAAAGTGACCCGAACCACTACCCGTGACCCGGTATGGCAACCCTAGGCAGGTTATCGAGCTAGAGAACTCCGATTTGAGTTTTGTCAGATTCTACGACTTTGTATAGTCGATATGAACGCATCAAAACTCGTTGCGGCGCAATTCGAGGTCTAACGATGATTACAAGCGTTTTGACTGTATTAGCGCGTCGCAACACGCAGATTTTGAATATTTAACAAACGAATTCCTATTTGACCCCGGTCAGTGGCATTGGATTCGTATGGTCAATACAAAGTCAACGAAGTTGGTCCCGGTCAGTTTCGATGATGGGTGGTCAATCCGTGGTCAAATTAAGCACATTCGTGCATCAAAAAGCATACGCACGCCAATTGTGACACGACACCCCAACTTTGACCCAACGCCGATGACTTGGACCTATTTTGATTTTGACCAACATGAGGGACCCACCCTTGGGTCGACTTTGGTCAAACCCCCCTAAAATGCTCTTTTCTCTCTCTCCATCCCTCTCTCCTTAACAAGCTCACCATGAGCTCATTATTTTTCCATAAATGGGTCATGATGGCTGTCTTGTTGGCCAATAAGAGCATCAGATTCCAAAACCTTCTCCCTCCCTCCATCCACTTAGTCCAATCCTAAGCCACTCATATTTCCCCCAAGAAACACAATCCATGTGATGACCTTTGATTGGCTATCAAGTACACCCCTCCAATAGATGAGTGTCAGCTGCTAACTATGGTTGGTGCAACCCAACCATGGTTCTCCTTGTCTTGGCCAAGAGGGAAGAAGGAGGGGCTCACCCCCTCCCTTTATATATTCATCCCCTCATACCAGAGGACTTCAATCCTCTCCCCAGCCTCAAAACGACCCCAACCACCACCTTGTCGGAGCTCTGCCTCGCCGGAAACTGCCCACCCGAGCTCCACCACCCCCCACTGCTATTAATGGTGGAACTCACCAAGAGCTCCCGAAGACCCCCAATAAAGGTGGAAAGCTTCTCCTCTCCTTCCTCACATTTTTCTGGATGAGTTGTATGCAAGCTCCGGCGGCCGGAGCGCCACCGCCGTCACCCCCCCGCCCCTTCTCCACCGTTCAAAAATAAAAAAAATAGCTCTGGCGATGGCCGGCGGCGGAAGGCCGCCGGACCACCGTCGGAGGGAGCGCCCACCACCGGATAGTTGGCCGGTGGCGGAGTCATGGCCGGCCAGTGGCGGGGAAGACCCATAAGGGGCGGTTTTGTACAGTGCTCTGTACAGGCGGTGGGGAAGATGTTAATAAAATTTATAATTTTTATAAATATTTTAATAATATAGCTAAAATATGTATTTTATTTTCTGGAGGGTAAGATGCTTGAATGTTGTGATTATAAGTTCTTACTATAAAACATAAACATTGGAGAAAGTTTCATATTTCTATGAACTTTAATCTCATCTTCACCGATATTTTTATTGTGAGAACTCTATTTAAGCCTTTTGTCAAGGCGTCTGCAACATTATCTTTTGATCTCACATCCATAAGGGTCATAATCCCTTGACTCGTGAGAGAGGTCAACCAGGCTTGTTTCATCCTTAGTTGCCTTCTTTTATTATTGAACAAAGTGTTCGTAGTAATCATTTAAGTAGCCTGATTGTCGTAGTAAACTGCAACAGATCTCAACTTCAGGCTCGATAGTGGAATGTCCATCACGAAATCTCTTATCCACTCTGTTTCTTCTCCGTTGAAGCTAGAGCGTAGAGTTCATATTCCATAGAAGATAGTGCAATACATGATTGCCTCTTGGACTTCCAAACTACAGTTGCTCCTCCTAGTGTGAATATAAATCCACTAGTGAACTTGCTGTCGTTTAATTATGAGCACCATGATGCATCAGAATATCTTTCCAAAACTGGAGGATGACTATGGTAACATAAAGCATACATTTGGGTGTACTTTAGATATCGCATCAGCCTATCAAGGACATTCCAATGGTCTTGGCTAGGATTACTAGTGAATCTGCTTAACATGCAGACCGTAAAGGCTATGTCAGGTCTTATGCAGACCATAGCATACATGAGACTACTAATCAGTTTAGCATATTCTAACTGTCTAATCACAGCTCCATCATTGAGCTTCAAGCGATTATTGTAATCGTAAGGTGTCTCCACTGCTCTACGTTCACTGTATCATCGTGTATCCAACATGGACTTTATATAATGGCTTTGACTTAGGGAAATGCCATTTTTCCCAAAACTCACTTGCATGTCTAGTATAGTCTCAGCTACACATAGGTCTTTAACGCTAAACTCTTTCATTATTTCTGACTTAACGTCATCCACAATGGATTGATCAGAACCAATAATCAGCATATCATCCACATACAAGCATATTACAACGACTTTATTCGATCTATGACGTATGTAAAGATATTTGTCCGAGAGACTCGACATGAATCTCATGTTCCTTACACTATAGTCAAACTTCTAATGTCTTAATTATGGTGCTTTTTTTAGTCCATATAGCGACTTGATTAACGTACAAATCTTACTTTTGTGACCGTCTACTATGAAACCTTCAAGTTGGCTCATGTATATTTCTTCGGTCAGATCTTCGTTCAAGGACGCAGTCTTAACATCCATTTGATGAACAATAAAGTTCTCAATAGACGCAATAGTAAGTAGGATCCTAATGGTTGCTGTTGAAGCCAAAAATAACCTCAACAAATGTTCACGAACCAAAGTGCAGTCAATGCCTACTTCTCTCAAACCTCGACCCCTGACAGGCTGCTAAGGCCCTAACACAGACCCAAAGCCTCAGCTGGGAGGTCCCACCACACACCCGGAAGATCTCTGAGAGCTTCCCCTCCAAAGCCAAATGCTGGGCTGGGAGCTCTTCAGAAGGCACTAGGGTTAGAGGAAAATGATCAACTTGCCTTCCAAAGAGCCCTTATGGGTCTTTTTATAGTCTTCCTTTGACCTAAAAATACTGAAATATCCCTGAGGGGTCTGCCAATAGCCAAATCCCGCTGTCATTCAAAGGGCATTTGGGTAATTTTACCTCGGGATAATATATTACAAAATAATCCTCTTTATGAGCGCCGGGCCCCACCACGTGGGCCCACTTGGCGAGAACCCTGGCCGAGAAGGCTCTCGCTGGACCCTCACCCGGGCCAACCTTGGCGAGACCCCCTTGCCAGGGAGGTTCGCGCCCTCCACGGTTTCGAAGAGCTCGCGACTGAGGGCCTTCTTGGGGCCTTCTCGCCTCCCCTGGGCGGGAGCTTCCGCGGTCAGGCCCTCTGCTTTGGTCGTTCGACGATCTCTCCTGCCGAGAGGTCGACCATCTGCCCTGGTCGGTCGACGATCTCTCCTGCCGAGAGCTTGAACATCTGCCTTGGGCGAGAGCCCCTTCAGGGCGAGAACTCTATAAGTATGTCTTAGGGCTAACCCAGGGCTAACCTGAGCCTAGCCCAATTCCTCAGTGGTGTCTCTGGGTCCCACCCAGCGAATATGGGGTTGTACACAATCCCCGCTCTTTTCGAGCTAGCCCTGCGCTCGACAAGACAAGTCCAACCCCCAAAATATTCGCTGGACACGTGCCCGCCTATCGAGGGAATCTTTTGGTGGGTCCCACTGCGGCTATAAATATGCACTGATGGACGTCCATACGCCCTGCCCTTAAAATACGGCTTTCCGACTGAGCTCTCGCCTCCGGGATTTTCGCGCGAGCACACCATGCATTCCAAGCGTGCTGCCAAACCGCTTCCGCAAGACCTCCAAGACCGGTTAGCCGCTGCCCAAGCGCGGGCCTTGGCTAACTGTGCGGCGGTGGCTCCATGGTTAGCGAAAAAGACTTCAACCGCCGGGCCTTCGGAGCCGAAGAAGAAGGAAAAGAAAAGGGCGAAGGCGGTCCGGCGGGACCTTTCTCGCGAAAACAGGGATCCTCCTTCCCCCACTCCCAATCCTGCCGGAGATTCTTCCCTACAGAAGGTGAGCCTTTCGCCCGTGCCTACCGAGCTAACTGTACATTAGATTCGATGATTAAAGTATGCTTTCGCAGGAGTCCGCTCCCGATAATGACGCCGAAATTCCGCCCAGCTCTTCGAACCTACCCGCTCATCCCCCCGAGGGCCAAACACGGGTCTCGGAAAGGATTCCTCCCGCCGAGACCGGAACGATAGGTACATTTTCCCTTGTCAATATTTCAACCAGACCCTTTCTTTTCTGAACCGTCTTCTCGCAATGCCAGCTCCCGCCGACCCGGGTCTATCCACCCGGGAAGATGAAGCGAGAACCGCCGAAATGCCTCCCGCGGTGGCCAATCCTCTCCTGCAGGCGGGGGGGGGGGGGGGGGGCGGCTTCTGAACCTTCCGCTACTCTCAAGGATGCTGATCGCCCCTTGGGAGAAGACAACTCCCCTCATGCTTCCGGCCAGGCCGGGATCATCGTGCGCGAGCCCTTCCGCCCGGGGCTGGGCAAGCCTCTTCACCTCCTTTACGGAACCAACGGAGGGGCCGGGCCTTCTCGTCCAACTTTGGCTGACGGTTCTCGCCCAGCCGCAGGTATGCGAAAACTTTGTCGGACTGTCGATCGTCATGTCTTGACCAAAATTCTCGCGTGTTTCTTCCGCAGGTGATCCTGGCTTGCGGTCGGAAGTCAACGAGGAAGGAGAGGAAGAGGAAGAAGAAGACGAGGAAGAAGAGGATGAAGAGTCCCCCCTCCCTTCGTCTGGCGAGATAGAGGAAACCCTGAACAGTGCAGGGAGCGCGAAGGGGAGACGGAGGAAGATCTCGGCCATCCTGGCCAAGCTTGTCCGGCGAGACCGTGCCCATGCTGCCGCGGCGAAAGCATTCCGCGAATCCGTGGAGCAAAGACTGGAGGCTCTGGAGCGGGACTTCTTCTTGGGCGAGACTGATTGCCCGCGCGGGCCTTCCGCCGAGTCTTCGCCAGGGAGGTGCATCTCGCAGATCCGGGACTACGCCAGGCGGATCAACCTTGGGTGTACCACGCTATCGTCTTACTTCAACCCGTCGGCGCCCCCAAGGACTAGGCGGCGAGAACGGGGACGATGGAGCTGGAAACCCTACTAGCCTTCACGCTCTGAATCTTAATGTATCTCTTTTTTCTTCTCCCCTTGTTTCTCTTTTTTCTTCTGTAATAAACATTATTATTAATTAAGTTTTATCCAGCTTGCGCTAGCGAGAGTCTCGCTTCTACCCATGTCTCTCTTTTCCCTTTCCTTTTTATCGCTCTGCGGGGCTTTTTAATCAAGGCGCTTACCCCGATCTAGGATGCTTGCGCTGATCTAGGAGGTTTGCGTTAACCCAGGAGGCTTGCACCAGTCTAGGAGGCTTGCGCCGATCCAGGCAGTCGCGTCGAAACCCGAAGCGACCGTTGACCGCCGTCATCCTGAGGGGGAGAACCGAGGCGCCGTTAGCCCGGATTCTGACAGCTGTACTCCGCTGTCACTTTCTCTCTCTGCCGGATGAACTCATGATGACTACGATTCCCTATAAATAGAGAAGTCTACCAACCGCATTTACTTCTCCGATCCGGAACCTCAGCCTTCCCTCCGTGCTCTCGCGTTCCTGCTTCCGCTTCGACCCCCCTACAGCTCTCGCTCTTACTCGCGAACTAGCCATGCCTGGCGAGAGCAAGGGTCGCGCCCATTGTGCGGAAGCCTTCCAGAAACACCTCTTCCCTTCCTGCAAGCTCACCCTCGACGAATACAACGTGATCGTCGACCGCTACGTTCCCGCCGGCTTCTCGGCGCGGAACCCAGGGAATCATGATAGGGTGAATACTCCCGGGGCGGGAGAGCTTGCCATCCCCCTCGAGCATTTCGAGGTGGGCTTCCGCCTCCCCCTGTGGCCGGAGGTTCGGTTAGCTCTCCGCTATTATGGGGTGGTGCCCGCCCAGCTAAACCCGAACTCTGTCGCGATCCTTATAGCATTCATATGCTATATGCGATCCGAGAGGATCGAGTTTAGTCTGCCCATCTTCCGGAAGCTATTCAACTTCCGTGCCAAGGGGGGGGGGTAGTTTTCTTCTCCGGGCAACAGCTCGAGGTTACCGGTCTTGCCAATAAGCACCACCATTGGGGCGAGAAGTTCGTTTACGTCAGCGGGGACTTCGGCAACGTCCCGCTTCAGCCCGTCCAGTATGAAGACGCTGCCTACAAGCCGCCCGCTCTGGGATCGCGCGAGAGCGCAATCCTGGAATTCTTCGGGACCAAGGAGTTCGACGTCCCCTATCTTCTGCGGGACGTCGACTCCCTCCCACTTGTTCAATCGGGCGAAGGTACGGTCTCGCCTCAGATTCCCTTTTTCTATCAAAGATTTTCTTGCGCTGAAGTGCTAAAGCGTTTTTACTTTGCAGGAGAGCGGGAGGTCCCTCTGCGCCAACCCTTCGCCGCAGGACGGGGTGTCGAGGGTCTGGCAGCGAGAGGCCCCCTTGCGCTCGCGGAAGCTAGCGCCAGCGCCTGCCGAGAAGATCCAACCCCTTCCATGCCGCCACCGGCCAAGAAGCGGAAGGCCACCCTTCCTCCTCTCCGCACGCTGAAGAGGCCCAAGCCTTCTGCCGCCGACAAGGGGAAATCGTTGGCGGTCTCGGCCGTCCAACCTCCTCCTGAGGGCAGGTCCTTTGAAGCGATCCTTCAGAGGGCCAGTGAGATGGATGCCGCCGCCAAGAGCCGCGCCGAGGCTTCCGCCAGGAACACACCGGCCGTAGGCGAGGCTGGGGGAGAAGTGGTCGCCGCCGAGACCTCCGCCAACATCCCGCCCCAGGAGGTGCCGAGAGGGCACCGGAACTTTGGTTTAGGCGTCAGGTATGCCGACTCGGAGGGGAAGCCTCAGATGGAATGGGACCCCAAGACAAACTCAATCAGGGTTTCGACCCTCCTTCCCCGATGGGCGGAGGGGGAAAATGTGACCGGCGAGGCCTTCTCGCTTGGATATGGTCTCTATAGCCGGGAAGATGCCAGCGTGTTCGACCAGACGCCTACCCGCCTTCTAGCCTTCGACGCCACCCGGGCCGTAATGCGCGGGTTCGAGCTTACACATATGTGTGCGCGTCGAAGCATCACCATTGACAAGAACTTCACTGATATGCGCAAGGCGAGGGAGGACGCGATAGCTCGCGCGCATGCCGCGGAAGAAGAACTCGCGAGAGCTCAACAGGAGCTCGCGGATGCTAGATTGGCGCTGTCTCTGCGCCCCACGACCGAGGTAGGCGAGATCCTCCTGAACCCTTGTCCCCGTTTCCTCGAAGTTTCTACTGTGTAATGCGTCTAGACTAAAATCTTTTATCCCTTTTGCAGGATTCCGCCCAAGTCAGGGAGCTTCGCGCAGAGCTGGCCAACGCGCGCTGCGAGAGCGTCCTCCTGAGGGAACAGCTCCGCGCAGAGCTGGCGAAGGTCCCGCCCCCGGAGCTAGATGCGAGGTTGCGGAGTCGTTACCTCTCGGAGTATGACGTCGATAAGCTGCTTCAAGCCAACGCTCAGGCGACCGTCAAGCTGACGCTCGAGACGCTGCGAGACGTCGAGCTGCTCCGGGAGGACGGCGCGACCATCGACGCTCGCCAACTTCTCCCTTGGCTTTACGACCCAGTTCCCAAACCCCCGGGCGCGCCGGACTCGCCGCTCTCAGACGTCCCGAGGTCCTCTACCGCTGTTGACGAGACGTCCGGGGAAGGCTCTGGCGATGATTCAAGCGAGAGCACCAGTGGGGACTACAGCGCGTCCCCCTGAGGTGTCTTTTATTTTGAATATCTTTTTGTAATGAGCGAGAACCTCCTTCTGTAATTAACTTTTTTATAAAGTAATGTCTCATTTTCATTTTTCATTTCCCCCCTTTTTTTTTATTATTATCCATGCGTGCTTTGAAAGTATATTACCCATGCGTGCTTTGAAAGTATATTATTCTGCCGAATGACCTCCGCGCGAGCTTCCGCCGAGACCCTTAGTCTCTTTAGGGTGACCTTCCTTAGAGATCAGCTAGGCGGGAACCTCGCGTCGTCGATTGAATCTTCCTGCCTAGGTCCGCCGGGAGCTTTCTTTTGCGAGAACCTCCTTTAGCCGAGACCTTTGCTGGCCGAGACCTCTGGGCCGGGATCCTTACTGGCCGAAACCTCCGGGCCGCGATCTGCCGAGACCTCCAAGCCAAGACTTTTACTGGCCGAGACCTCTGAGCCGAGACCTTTACTGGCCGAGACCCCTGAGCCGAGACCTTTACTGGCCGAGACCCCTGAGCCGAGACCCTTTAGGGATTTGCCCCCGGTCTAGGTCAGGGTCCTGCCCACATATTTTTCCAACCAATCAAACCCCTACCCCGCCGGCGAGCCGTTGGACCTGCTAGCTTATATGGGCGCCTGCGCAGCGGGTCTACCGGGGTTTGAGCCGAGCTCGTTGTAACGTAGTAACTACCAATCAAGAACCAAGGATCAAAAGGTCAAGGACTCCACCTATCCCCCGCAGGCGAGCCTTCGGACCTGCCAGCTTGGTGGGAGCCTGCGCAGCGGGTCTGCCTGGGGCCGAGCCGAGCTCGGGGTGTCGTTGAAGTGGCTAAGAACAAAGTATCACAAGAGCCAACCTATCCCCCACAGGCGAGCCTTCGGACCTGCCAGCTAGATGAGAGCCTGCGCAGCGGGTCTACCTGGGGCCGAGCCGAGCTCGGGGTGTCGTTGAAGTGGCTAGGAACAAAGTATCACAAGAGCCAACCTATCCCCCACAGGCGAGCCTTCGGACCTGCCAGCTAGATGAGAGCCTGCGCAGCGGGTCTACCTGGGGCCGAGCCGAGCTCGGGGTGTCGTTGAAGTGGCTAGGAACAAAGTATCACAAGAGCCAACCTATCCCCCACAGGCGAGCCTTCGGACCTGCCAGCTAGATGAGAGCCTGCGCAGCGGGTCTACCTGGGGCCGAGCCGAGCTCGGGGTGTCGTTGAAGTGGCTAGGAACAAAGTATCACAAGAGCCAACCTATCCCCCACAGGCGATCCTTCGGACCTGCCAGCTAGATGAGAGCCTGCGCAGCGGGTCTACCTGGGGCCGAGCCGAGCTCGGGGTGTCGTTGAAGTGGCTAGGAACAAAGTATCACAAGAGCCAACCTATCCCCCACAGGCGAGCCTTCGGACCTGCCAGCTAGATGAGAGCCTGCGCAGCGGGTCTACCTGGGGCCGAGCCGAGCTCGGGGTGTCGTTGAAGTGGCTAGGAACAAAGCATCACAAGAGCCAACCTATCCCCCACAGGCGAGCCTTCGGACCTGCCAGCTAGATGAGAGCCTGCGCAGCGGGTCTACCTGGGGCCGAGCCGAGCTCGGGGTGTCATTGAAGTGGCTAGGAACAAAGTATCACAAGAGCCAACCTATCCCCCACAGGCGAGCCTTCGGACCTGCCAGCTAGATGAGAGCCTGCGCAGCGGGTCTACCTGGGGCCGAGCCGAGCTCGGGGTGTCGTTGAAGTGGCTAGGAACAAAGTATCACAAGAGCCAACCTATCCCCCACAGGCGAGCCTTCGGACCTGCCAGCTAGATGAGAGCCTGCGCAGCGGGTCTACCTGGGGCCGAGCCGAGCTCGGGGTGTCGTTGAAGTGGCTAGGAACAAAGTATCACAAGAGCCAACCTATCCCCCACAGGCGAGCCTTCGGACCTGCCAGCTAGATGAGAGCCTGCGCAGCGGGTCTACCTGGGGCCGAGCCGAGCTCGGGGTGTCGTTGAAGTGGCTAGGAACAAAGTATCACAAGAGCCAACCTATCCCCCACAGGCGAGCCTTCGGACCTGCCAGCTAGATGAGAGCCTGCGCAGCGGGTCTACCTGGGGCGGAGCCGAGCTCGGGGTGTCGTTGAAGTGGCTAGGAACAAAGTATCACAAGAGCCAACCTATCCCCCACAGGCGAGCCTTCGGACCTGCCAGCTAGATGAGAGCCTGCGCAGCGGGTCTACCTGGGGCCGAGCCGAGCTCGGGGTGTCGTTGAAGATAACCAAACCTGGTCTATTCCATCATCGAGGAGAGGAGTCATAGTCGGTAAAAACAAAAGAGACTTAAAGATTGTGTACTCGGAAGCAGTCAATATTCTGAAATAAACTTATCGAAAATGCAATAGTTGTTTACGATCATTACAATCCTTCTTTCCTCCTATGGGTAGAAGCGCTTCAGGTCATCACCACTCCAGGTGTGACTCAAGGTCCTTCCTTCCGCATCCTGGAGATAGTAACCTCCGTTAACCAGAGCCTTCTCTACTATATAAGGCCCTTCCCAGCTAGGGTTGAGCTTACCAACCGCGGCCGACCTTCCCGCAGCGTCGACCTTTTTCAGTACTAGATCCCCCTCGGCGAATTGCTTGACTCGGATATGCTTATCGAAGTACCGAGCCATTCTCCGTTTTATTTCCTCCTGCCTGATGGCGGCAACATCCCGCAGCTCTTCCACCATATCTAATGAGAGGCGCAACCCTTCCTCGTTCTCCAACCTCCAAGCTTCGCTTCCCTCCGCTGCGGCCGCGACCCTTGGGGACCGAACCTCGAACTCCACCGGGAGGACAGCCTCACACCCGTGAGAGAGCTTGAAGGGGGTCTCTCCAGTGGCCGTGTTCGGAGTTGTTCGCAAGGCCCACAGGACGGAAGGGAGCTGTTCCACCCAGCTACCCTTCAGGTTCTCGACCTTCTTTTTGAGCAAGTTGACGATGACTTTGTTTGCCGCCTCCACCTGACCATTGCTCCGAGGATGATGGACAGAGGCGAACCTGAGGTCAATCCCCAATTGGGTGCAGAAACTGATGAATTCTTCACTGGCAAACTGAGGTCCATTGTCTGTCACTATCGCTTGGGGCAATCCGTGCCTGCAAATGATTTCCCCCCAAACGAAGTTTCTGATGACCTGGGAGGTTACCTTGGCTAACGGCTTGATCTCCAGCCATTTGGAGAAGTAGTCAATCATCACTAGGAGGAACCTCCTTTGCCCGCTAGCTGGAGGGAAGGGTCCAACCAGGTCCATCCCCCAAATGGCGAAGGGCCATGGCGCCGTGATGCTTCGAAGTCTTTGGGCGGGCAAGAGCTGGAGAGGAGAATGTACTTGGCACTTCCGACACCTCCTTGCGAATTCAGCTGTATCCTTCCTTATGGTCCGCCAGAAATATCCCTGCCTTATCACCCTTGCTTCCAATGTCCTTCCCCCTGAATGGCTGCCGCACTCTCCAGAATGCACCTCTTCTAGGATCCTCGGGACTTCCTCTTCGGTTACGCATCTCGCGAGGAGCCCTGACAACATCTTCCGATGCAAGCTCCCGTCCAGCATCAGGTAATGAGCCGCCTTGTGCCGGAAGCTCTTTGCATCCTTGACTTCTTCCGACAGTTCTCCTTAGATAGATACCTCGCGAGGGCCGGCTCCCGGGCCTCAAACTCGCCTCGGATCTGCGATGCTACCACCATTGAGTCGGTGAAGGCTTCCACATCCTGGATTTCCAACTCCTTTGCCAAGCGAAGGCCGGCGATCACAGCCTCATACTCTGCTTGGTTGTTGGTTACAGGGAAATGGAAAGTCACGGCTTGCTCTATGGTAACTCCCTGAGGGCTTACTAACACCACACCTCCTCCCAGGGAGTGCCTTCCTGAGGCCCCGTCGACCACCATCTTCCACGCTTCTTGCGGCTTTGTTTCTTTAGCCTCCGCCTCGGTAACATAGTCCGCCAGGAAATCCGCTACGGCCTGGGCTTTGATAGAGAGCCTCGGGACGAAAGAGATGTCAAACTCGCTTAGCTCGATGGACCACTTTGCCAACCTTCCTGAGTGTTCCACCCCCTCCAAGACCTTGCGAAGGGGATGGTCGGTTATCACCCTAATCGAGTGTGCTTGAAAGTAAGGGCGAAGCTTCCTAGCTGAGATGACCAAAGCATATGCTAGCTTCTCCAGGATGGGGTATCGGAGCTCCGCCTTTTTTAAGATTCGGCTGACATAATAGACAGGTAACTGCTTCTTCCCCTCTTCCCTAACCAAGACGGAGCTCACCGCCTCTCCTCCCACTCCTAAATACAAGGCTAGGTCCTCCCCCTCCTTCGGGCTTTGAAGTAACGGAGCTTGGGAGAGTTGCCTCTTCAGCCCCTGAAAAGCCTCTTCACACTCGGCCGTCCATTCGAATGCTTGGTTGCCACGAAGTACTTTGAAGAAGGAGGAACATCTATCCCCTGACCGAGAGAGGAACCTGCTTAACCCGGCCAACTTCCCGGTCAAGCGCTGGACCTCCTTGGCGTCGCGAGGCGATTCTAGGTCTAGAATAGCCTTAACCTTATCGGGGTTGGGTTCTACCCCCGCGGGAGTCAAGAGGTGCCCGAGGAATTTGCCGCGACTAGCCCCGAAGACGCACTTCAAGGGGTTCAACCTCATCTTGAACTTCCGCAGGGTGGCAAACGTTTCCTCCAAGTCCCGCAAGTGGGAAACAACACACTTGCTCTTGACCATGAGGTCGTCCACGTAGACCTCCAGGTTCCTTCCCCTTTGATCTCGAAAGATTCGATCCATCATGCGTTGGTATGTTGCCCCTGCATTCTTCAATCCGAAGGGCATCATCTTATAGCTGAAGCATCCCTCTCTTGTGATGAAGGAAACATCCTTGACCTCAGGAGGGTGCATCCGGATCTGGTGGTAACCTGAAAATGCATCTAAAAAACTCATAAGAGAAAAACCGACGGCTGAGTCAACCAGCGCGTCGATTCGAGGCAAAGGGTAACAATCTTTGGGGCATGATTTATTTAATAAGGAAAAATCAATACACATGCGCCATTTTCCTCCTCCCTTCTTTACCATTACCACGTTGGAGATCCAGCCTGGATACTGGATCTCTGAGATGAAGCCTGCGTCCAGGAGCTTTTTGACCTCCTCTCGGATGGGGGCTTCTAGCTTGGTGGCGATGGCCCTCATCTTTTGGCGTATGGGGCGGGCTCTGGAATCCAGGTTCAAGCGATGACAGGCCACGTCCGCGTCGATGCCCGGCATGTCTGCCGCGCTCCAAGCGAAGATGTCGACGTTGCCTTGGATGCAGGCTCGCATCCGCTCCTGATCCTCAAGGCTCAAGCCTCCGCTGATCCGAATCCTTTGCGCCTCCCCCGCTCTTGTAAGCACCTCCATCTCCACCACCTCTTCGGCCGGCTCCAGCCCCGACCGCTCCCAACTTACCCTTGCCTCTTCCCGCTCAAACTCGAGCTCTTCTCCCCCAACCTCATCAACTTCCATCGCCTCCTCCAGGTTCTCCTCCTGCCTCTGCTCTTCTTCATCCACCACTCCTCTCGCCTCTTCTGGGCTGATCTCCCCCAACTCCTCTGCCTCCGCCATCTCCTCAGCAACCTCCATCGCCTCTCCCAGGCTCATCCCCCCTTCCTCAACTCCTTCCTGCTCAGCCATCTCCCTCTCCAACTCCTCTGCCTCCTCCATCCACGACACGGTGTTAACCGCCGTCACATAGCACTGCCTTGCCATCTTCGGATCCCCCTTGATCCTAACCTGCACCCCTCCATTGTTGAACTTGAGGCATTGGTGGTACGAGGAGGGTACACAACGAAAGGCGCTGATGAGGGGGCGCCCAAAGATGGCATTGTAACTACTCGGGGCGTCCACGATTACGAACCGACAGTTCCGTGAGACGCCCCCAAGCCTCACATGCAAGCCTACTCCTCCTTCCACCTCTTTCCTTTCGCCGGAGAAGCCAAAAAGCGGTCCATCAGAAGCCAGGACCCTTTTTCCTTCCACCCTCATCTCATCGAAAGCCTTCTTGAAGATCACATTCACCGAGCTCCCATTATCCACTAGTATCCGGGAGACGGTGTAGTTCTCCACCGCTGTCTGGATCACAAGCGCGTCGCAGAACGGGTCCTCGTAGTCTGGCATATCCGCGGACGAGAAAGTGATCTTCTCCTCTGGGGGGGGGAGCCTGGGAGGTCGAGGCGACCCCTCGGCGGAACATGGTTTGAAGGCTCCCCTTGCGGGTGGCCTCGATCCCCACCCCCCGTGGATCACTCCGATCCCTCCTCGGGTCCCCACGTCAATCCTGTCTTCACATCTGTCCTCCACCTCTTCCCGCTGTGCTTCCACGATCCTTACGGGCGGATCCTGCCTTCCGGCCCCTCTGGCCCCTCTGATCTCCAGAAACTCTGGGCAGGTGGCCGTTGCGTGACCTTCCTCCTGATGGAAGTCGCAATAGGGCAACGCCACCCTGCCCCCTCTTCCTTCTCCTCCTCCCCTTCTTCCGGCTCCCCGAAATCTTCTACCTCTTCCCCTTCCCACCTCCATAGCCTCCTGCGGCGGTGGGAAATGACCCCTTGGTCCCTGTCGCCATCCTCCCTGCTCCAGCCTTCTGGGCTCCCGAAAGTTATCTCTTATCTGAAGTCCTCCCTGGCCCTGGGGGCGACCCTCCTGAGGCCTCCAACCCAGTCGGTTGTTTGGCTCCCTGGCCCCCCCATGCTGTTGCCCCTGCCCTCGGGGCTCTTCTCTTCTCCTATCTTCCCTCGGCTCCCTCTGCTCCCTCTGCTCTCTCTGCCTTCCCGCCACCGGCTCCTTCACGTCGTCCTCGGCCAGCCTGGCCAGCTTCCTCGCAAACGCCGGGTTTGCCCTCTCGAAGTCTATCTCCTTCGCCGCCCTCTCCATGAGCTCCTCAAAAGAGAGAGGGGGCACTCTCTTCAACTCCATGCTGAAAAACCCTGGCCTCAGCCCCAGGGTGAAGGCTAGCATCAGCGCATACCCCGGGACCTCCTGGACCAGGAGAACCTCCTCTTGGAACCGGTCGACATAGCGACCCAACGTCTCCTCCGGCCCTTGCCTCACTGCAAACAGGCACTCAGCCTCCTTCTTCCTTTTCTTCGAAGTTGAGAATCTCAACAGAAAACCCCTCCGCAGATCCTCAAAGCTGTAGATGGAACTCGCCGGCAACTGGTGGAACTAGTCCCTGGCCTTTTCTTTCAGAGTGATGGCAAAAAGCCTACACTTGAAGGCATCCGACATTTGCCTGATGGACACCACGTCCTCGAACCATTGCACGTGCTGGACCGGGTCATCCTTCCCGGTGTAGTAGGTCATGTCCGGCTCCCGGAACCCCTCTGGCACTGGAGCCGAGACAATGAGCTCACTAAAGGGGGTCTCGCCCCCTGCTTGGCAAGAAGGCACGTCTCGCGACCTCGGTTGGCTGGACCGATCCGCGAGACCCTGCCCAGGGAAGAGTTCCCGCACCGTCGCCTCCTTCTCGCCCAGATCCGCCGGAAGCTCCTTCTCGAGACGCTGGCCTGGGAAAAGCTCCCGCGCGGCCACGTCCCTCTCGCCTGCCTCCACCGGGACCTCCTTCCCGGGGCGCTGCCCTGGAGCGTTCTCGCCTAGCAGCGGAACCACCTCCACCGGAACCTGCGGCGTCTCCCACTCGTTCCTTGCCGAGAAGGCCAAGTTGATCGTCTGCATGACTTCTCGCCTGAAGTCCTCAAACATTTTCCTCGTCGCCTCGTCCACCCGGGTGGGGGATCCTCCCGCGCCTGATCCTTCACCCTCGCCTCCTGCCATGGGACTTAACTCAAGATTTTCTTGCACCGACTGCTTCCACGCTCACCGCACCAGAACTGTTGAAGCCAAAAATAACCTCAACAAATGTTCACGAACCAAAGTGCAGTCAATGCCTACTTCTCTCAAACCTCGACCCCTGACAGGCTGCTAAGGCCCTAACACAGACCCAAAGCCTCAGCTGGGAGGTCCCACCACACACCCGGAAGATCTCTGAGAGCTTCCCCTCCAAAGCCAAATGCTGGGCTGGGAGCTCTTCAGAAGGCACTAGGGTTAGAGGAAAATGATCAACTTGCCTTCCAAAGAGCCCTTATGGGTCTTTTTATAGTCTTCCTTTGACCTAAAAATACTGAAATATCCCTGAGGGGTCTGCCAATAGCCAAATCCCGCTGTCATTCAAAGGGCATTTGGGTAATTTTACCTCGGGATAATATATTACAAAATAATCCTCTTTATGAGCGCCGGGCCCCACCACGTGGGCCCACTTGGCGAGAACCCTGGCCGAGAAGGCTCTCGCTGGACCCTCACCCGGGCCAACCTTGGCGAGACCCCCTTGCCAGGGAGGTTCGCGCCCTCCACGGTTTCGAAGAGCTCGCGACTGAGGGCCTTCTTGGGGCCTTCTCGCCTCCCCTGGGCGGGAGCTTCCGCGGTCAGGCCCTCTGCTTTGGTCGTTCGACGATCTCTCCTGCCGAGAGGTCGACCATCTGCCCTGGTCGGTCGACGATCTCTCCTGCCGAGAGCTTGAACATCTGCCTTGGGCGAGAGCCCCTTCAGGGCGAGAACTCTATAAGTATGTCTTAGGGCTAACCCAGGGCTAACCTGAGCCTAGCCCAATTCCTCAGTGGTGTCTCTGGGTCCCACCCAGCGAATATGGGGTTGTACAGTTGCTAAGTGACACACATGTGAATATACATCAAAGTAATCCACCTCACTAACTTGTGTGAAGCCTTTAGCCACCAGACGCACTTTATACTTAGCTACGCTACCATCAGGATTGAGCTTCTTTTTTAGAACCCACTTACACCCTATAGTTTTAGCCCCTTTTTGCTTATCAACCAATGTCCAGGTGTTGTTCTGAAGCAAAGAGTTCATATCTTCAACAATGGCCTCTTTCCAGAGTAGTGAATCCCTTAATCTCATGCGTTCTTATAGGTGGATGGATCGACCTCAAAGTGGTAAGTGACAAAGTCACTACCAAAGGTTCTGTGAGTTCGCTCTCTCACCGAAGTGTAACACCCCAAAATCCAAAAGTCCCAAAATGGGGGGTGACACGGGCGTGTCCCAGGGCGTGTTTTACTCTGGTTTCTCGAGTGTGGTTTTGGTCTCGAGAAGGCGTTGAGTGAGGTACACGGCCTGGGACACGGGCGTGTCCCAAGCCGTATCCTTCTCGGTGTGCTGTCTCAAGCACTCAATGTTATATTGTTGAGAGGGCGTTGAGTGAGGCACACGGCCTGGGACACGGGTGTGTCCCAAGCCGTGTAACTCTATGAGTCGACTCGAGCACTCAACACCATGAACTCAACGATCGTTGAGAGGTGACACGACCTAGGATACGGGCATGTCCCAGGGCGTGTCTTGCTCGGATTGATGGCCAGAATGTGCCCGAGAAGGATACGGCTTGGAGCCCTGACGTGTTCAGTAGGACACGGGCGTGTCAAATATGACACGAGCGTGTTTGGTACCCGTTTTCCTTTCGAGATTTTGGTTGATCCTGTGTCAGCTGAGGGACACGCCCCCTCGACACGGGCGTGTACCATGTGATACGGGCGTGTCAGATACTTGTCACGGGCGTGTCTAAGCCTGTGTTCTAGACTAGGTAAGTCAGTTCGTGTACCGCTTGGAGTACACGGCAGGTGACACAGGCGTGTCACAAGCCGTGTCAGCCGCAAAATTAGATTTTTTCAGCCGATTTCTGGCCGTTCGTTTTCTTCATCCTGGACCCAAGGGCTTAGTTGATTCCCGACTTGGTTAAAGCAAGAGATTGGGATAAAGAGGCCATTCTTAATTTGGTCATTCTCTTTCTAAAAGAGAAGAGAGAAGGGAGAGGAGGAGGAAGGAGGAGAAGATCAAGCCACCGATGGAGCTCCCGAGTTCCGATTCGAGATCCGAGGTCAGTTCTGTGGAGGCAAAGCTGTTGCGGTGCTTTCCAATCGGCTAGAATTTCTATAGCTCCCAAGAGACCGTCAAGTGTAACGATCTTCCTTCATTGGACAAGTGAAGTCCTCCTTTATGCATGAGCATGGGATCCTCCACCCAAAAAGGTGGAAGTGTAAGGGATCCCCGTGGGTTGATAGTTGTTATCCTCAGTTGAGTCTGCATTTAGACCCAGAAATGTGTAGTACGGGATAGACATGCTATGTGAAGCCCATCTGGACAGGTTGGTATGGATTGATGATGTTGCATATAGCGCGCCGGAGAAGACTCTGCGTATAAATGTGTAGTTTATGGAGTCAGTGGGTTGTACCTATGAAGGGGAGTAGCAGGAAGTACTAGAATGAGGAATTCCAGGAAAATACCCTTATATTGCTTGTGATGTGGCCAGTCCTTGATAAACAGTGTGGCTATTGTGAGGCCAGTCCATGGAGAACAACGTGGCCATTGTGAAGCTAGTCCTGCGAGGAGAGTATGGCTATGGAGAGTTGTGTAGCTGTTAACTAGGTTTCGTGCCGAACAGGAAAGGTGAAACCGACCCGCGCTTTTTTATATAGCCGCGAGTATGTACTGCTCGGTGATGGCGAGGCGACTTGAGCAACGGGGGGTGGTTGATCCGTACCTGCGTTATGCCGACTGTACAAGAAAGCGTCAAGACATTGAGCTTTTGTTAGTGTCATAATGAGAGTCTTAGGTCCGCGCGCCATTAAGACTAAATGCTCAAATACCGTGTAAACGGTGGTGGGACCCTAGTTTTCCGGTACACCAAGAATGTGCCCTGAGTGCACGAATCGTCGGGCCGTGTGGCTGACGGTTGTGATGGATTGAATTGTGCGTGAGAGTACAATATATGTTATATCTGTCATGTATTGCTATGCTTGCAGGGAAGGAATGCTACTACCCCGAAAAAGGGGTCAGATTGTTATAAATTGGTTAGTTGAATGCTTACCATTGTCTTGTTTGCCACCTTTTGGGTGGGCTGTCCCTATGTAGGTGCTGGAGAGCCGAGCGGGAAGTAAGGGCTGAAGTCCCTGTTGTTGTTGCTGCTGCTGCAGCTGCTAGCCCTTGAAGGCTAAGCTTTTGTTGTCTTTTGTTCATGTGTGGCCGACCTGCGTGCCGATGTTTGGAATCCACTATGTGAAAAGAGAAACTGTAAGGCCTTAAGGCCAATCCTTTTGTGTATTTGTTGTACATTCCTGCAAAGAGTTTATATATAAAGGTGGTTTTATATATAGTGGGCATTCCTGGTGTGAGTTCATATTATTGTTAAAATCTTCCGTTAGAATGCTCTGAGTTAGGATGCAATAGTGTTGTGGTATTAACCTGTACCCTCGTCGTTTGTTAGTGATATATGGCGTGGGGCCCCGACCAGACCTTTTATTATATGTTATGTAACGGGTGGAGTCGTTACACGAAGTCCGTCTAGACTCTAGGACACTATTGTCTACCAGGACTGAATAGGAGGTGCTCAGTACTGATTCATGTTCTTCCTCAGTAATAGTTGTTTGCATACTTGGGATTGACAAGTTTTTATCCTTAAGAAACTTATCCTCAAAGAACACAACATCCCTAGATTCAATAATTATATTATTAGACAGGTCTAAGAATCTATCAACAACACTATCTTCAGCACAACCTAAGTAGACACACGTGTTGGTCCTAGGTCCAAGTTTAGACCGTCTAGGGTCAAAGACCCTAACATAGGCTATGCAGCCCCAGGTCTTAAGTCTAGTTATTATCGGAGGTCTCTTAAACCAAAGCTCATAGGGTGTGACGTCTAACTTAGCATGAGAGACTTTATTTAGAATGTTGTTTACAGTTAAAACTGCTTCTCCCCAATAAGCAGTAGGCATGTCAGTTGTGAGGAGTATAGAATTTAACATCTCTATTGATGTTCTATTCTTTCTCTCAGTTATACCATTCGATTGGGGTGAGTAAGGAGCAGTGGTTTCTGCTATGATGTCTTGAGAGGAAAGGAAACATCTAAACTCACTGGACATGTATTCTCCTCCTCTATCACTTCTAAACCTCTTTATTTTCATGTCTAGTTGGTTTTCTGCCCTGGTTTTGAAAAGATAGAACTTTTCAAACGCTTCATCTTTAGTTTTCAGAAGATAGATGTGACAGAACCTAGAACAGTCATCTATAAATGTGATCATATACTTCTTTCCTACTCTGGTGACAAAACTTTTAAAATCACATATATCGGAATGTATAAGCTCTAGGGGTGTTGTGCTCCTAGTAACTGCACTAAAAGGTTTCCTAGTGAACTTAGTCTGAGCACATACGTCACATTTATCAGACGGTGACTTAGTGTCTAATGTGATCTGGTGAGTTTTAGCTATTTGGAACATTTTCTTATAGTTCATGTGTCATAGTCTCTCATGTATAGTCTTAGGGTTAACTAAGTTAATTTGAACTTATTGAACTAACTCGTTTGCTAGACTTAGCCGGTACATCCTATTTTGGATGTATGCACATCCAAAATAGTGTTAGTTAACTGACATTATTACTCTACCGCTAAAAAAGTAAAAGACATATCAACATCACATAATAGACTTATAGACACTAAGTTAGCAACTAGAGAAGGAATAAATTTAACATTTTTTAGAGTTAGAGTCTTACCTGAGGATAACAGCATCATTGCATTCCCCACTTTCAGGACGTCAGTTGTCTCACCATTTCCAACTTGAAGCCAAGCGAGATTCACGCAGGACCGCTCACCCTTGCCGCTCCCCGACGTCTTAGCCCCCACGTTGGCTACAACCGCAGAATACGACGCATAACTGCAGAGCACGACGCCCAACTCCCCGACGCTTCAGTTCCACGAAGCTACTTCCATGGTCGCTACCTGTGCTTCTTCTTCTCTGTTGTAAACCCTATAAAAGGGGTTATGTTTGTATTTTCTTTGGTTGTTGATTGATGAAAAACATTGTTTGAGTCCTGTATGTTTTCATGTGTGAAGTTTCCCGAGAAGATGAACAGTTCTGTGAAATCATCTGTTCTTTGCTGCTATTAATTGATTAGTTGGATGTTATTGAAATCCTGTTTAGAAGCCCTTGCTTCTGATTGTTCCTGTAGTCGGAGCCTTGTTGATGAATGTTTTGTTGCTACTATTTTTTTTATGAAGATGAGGAACAGTGCGAAGCTGCTATTGTTATTGTGAGTTTAAATGTTTATTGGCCTTTACTGAATCCTGCTGTAAGGGGGTGTAGTTGATGATAAACAATATTGTTACTGTTTTCTTTAGGAGAGTATAGTTGTTAGTTGACTTCCCCCGAGTGCACAGTGTTAGAAAAAGAACATAAGTTAATTCTTTGGTGTGCTTCTAGAGCTATTGAGATTTCGTGGAGCCACTCGAGTGTGAGGGAACTTTAGTTTGTGTGTTAAAGAATTCATGGAGCCACTTGTGTGAGAGCGAGTGAATTTTAGGGTGTTTAGTTTGTGGCTTCCTTCTTGTTGAGTGATTCCGTGGAACCACCTCGTGTGAGGGAGTGATTTAATTTCTTGGTGGCCGTGTGCGATAGCGGCCGACCTCGGAGCGGAGATCGAAGGTGATGAGCAGTTCCTCGCGTGATCGCCATGGACTTCGAATACGGAAAAACACATTTTCTGTGGGTAACTTGTTCTTTCCCCCTTTGTGTGTATCTAAGTTTTCTCATTAGGATAAATAGATTCTTGCTGGGTTTTCGGCCGAATCTTGTCAGCAAACGCTATGTTGAAGACTCCAAACGGAAACGTATTTTGAGTTCACGATTTCCATTTTGCTACGACAAGGGGAACGAAACGAAGTTGTGAACTTCCATCCTCGGATTTAAAACTGAACCATTTTATTTAAGAAAATCATTTTTAAACAAAATAGTTTTGCTGTGTTTTTATATAAAAAAATCGTTGCTTAAATTCATAGTTCCGCGCAACACCCGCTCAAATTGTTTGCAAAATTCATATTTCATTGCATACATTTAGGGTTTCCTAGAAAAGCCGATAGGCGCGCAAACCCTACGCGTTGTCCTGCATCAATTTAGTATCGCTCAGATTGTCAGTAGCTGCCGCACTTGTCAGGTAGCGAAGGGCAATAAACAACCCGCTAGATTATATACACCTTTACCAATGCCCAGTATTCCTTGGGATGATGTTAGTATAGATTTTGTGCTTGGGTTGGCACACACTTTTAGAAAACACGATTCCATACTTGTGGTGGTTGATCGGTTCTCTAAAATGGCGTATTTTATCCCTTGTAACAAAACCGATGACACCTCTCGTATAACCCGTATTTATTATAAAGAGGTTGTCGCACATCGAGAAATACCAAAGACTATAATTACCGATCAAGACGTTAAGTTCACTAGCTATTTTTAGAAGTCACTCTGGAGACTTCTAGGCACTAAACTTCTATTTTCGACCGCTTATCATCCCCAGACTGACGGTTAAACTGAAGTTGTAAATAGAAGTTTAGGAAATTTACTGCGATGTTTGGTAGGAGATCACCAAGGAAATTGTGATCTAATTCTTCCTCACGCCCAGTTAGCGTATAATAATTCGAAAAATAGATCCACGAGTTTATCACCTAATGAGGTTGTTCATGGTCACACTATATGAGTGCCGCTAGATTTAGCACCACTACCACACACTTTTAGGACTAGCCAGTTTGCACATGAGTATGCATTACATTTGCATGATTTACATAAAGAGACTGAGCGGAAGTTTCATAGTACTTATGATCTTTACCAACTCAAGCTAATAAACACAAAAGAGCTACTAGTTTTAAAGTGGATGACTTGGTCATGGTTCGACTAAATCCGGAACGGTTACCTTCGGGTACCGTAAAGAAGCTAGCTGACCGTAGAACCAGACCCTTTAGAGTGGTGAAGCGGATTGGGTAGAATGCGTATGAACTTGAGATGTCTTCCGTTTGGGGAGCAAATCTTATTTTTAACGTAGCCGATCTGACTTTATTCAACGATTACCCGCATGAGTCTGTAGAATTTCTATTGCCTTCTCCTCCAATTGATTCCTCTGGGTTGGTGAGTGAGAGTGAAGAGTCACATTCAGGACACCCTGATTTTCATTCCACTACTGACAAGTACACTGCAGTTCCTCCCATTTCCACTGACAGCTTGCAGGTTGAGCATGAGATACCAGATGAGTCTACTATACCAGTGCCCAAAGCTGCTGATCGACTTCCGCGACAGATTTTGGTTCCATAGCAGATATTGGATGACGAGACAGTGATCACTATTGATGGTGGTTTTCAGAGATATTTGGCTCGTTGGCATGTGATTGGTTCCGCGAGCAGACTCTTATTTGGGTGGGTGGTTCGATGAGTCGACCGTCGCGGACCTGCTAGAAAATCGAAGTTTCTAACGAAAGGAGGCAAGTGCACTTATCGCATGTAATACTCGATATTCGGGAGAATACCGAGGTCGTATTGTTCTCGGGGACGTGTTGATTATTCTTACTCCTTCAGAAGGGCTATTATTTTACTGAAAGTAAGGTAGATTTTTGTTTAACTAAAATGAAAATAAAGGAAAGCTGAAAATGACTTAGATTTTTCGATGACGGGTTAACACTTGACACCGAATTGGATTAAGACTAAAATAACTTTTAATAATTATTGAACTTAATTTTCAAATTAATAAAAGGCAACTTGGCCTTGGAGGTTCCAGAAGTATGAGCGCACTTATCTTTAGAAATATTGCTCGCCTGAACGCTAAGACTATTCGACCGAACGTTAGTCCGACGAAGGATTCCTCTTAACGCCCGCTTTACGCTAAGATATTGGGTGGGGAACCCAATCCGGTAGAACTACGTTTCTCCTCTCTCGATGGTATGTACGCAATTCTATTTACCCAAGGGGGATCGGTCCATACGCGCGACCTCTTGGCTAGCAAGCATATGGATAACGGAAATAGAGCTCACACATCGATTATGTGGTCCTACGCATCGTTAACCCGGGGCAAACCTTAAGTCCTTAAATTAAAATGAAAATAAATGACTTTAATTATTTCAAATCATTTTATATGTCTCAATGCTCTTCGATGCTAAGGGCTAATAACGATTAGCCACTCATCAGTATGGGGACGGCTTTATAATTTTGATGAGACGCGAGTTCGAAATTTAGCACTAAACAGTTATAAGAAGAAAACAAAAACAACAGTGCGTTTAGATAAATTAAAATGCTAACTAAAACAAGAACTCACGCACACTTCAAAACCATAAATAAATTAAAAAAAATAAGTCCTAATCAAACGAGTAGGCGAGAAATGAAAGCGCGTCATTTAACTCTTAACGAGTAGGCGAAAATAAATGCAAGTACAAGTTCTACTCAAATGAGTAGACGATAAATGACAAATCCTACTCAAATGAGTATGAGGAAAATTAAAGCAATAAAAAGACAAGTCCCACTCAAACGAGTGGGCGGGAAATGAAAGCGCGTCATTTAACTCTTAACGAGTAGACGAAAATAAATGCGCACACGCACACACTTTACATAAATTGAAGAAAGCGATAAAATCAAAGCAATAAAGTTATCACCTACACGCACACACTCTACAAGATTGAGAAAGCGATAAAATTACAAGTCCCGGCTCAAATGAGTGGGCGGGAGAATGAAAGCAATAAAATTATCCTCATACACTCACACACACAGACACACTAACATGAAATTAAAAGAACATAATGAAAATCTATCCTCATACACTCACACACACTAAGTAAAAACAAGAAAAAACAAAGCTGCCTAAAAATTAAAACGACTATATTTCTATTCTTAGAACATGCTAAAAACACATAAAAAAGTGAAATAAAAATTAAAAGAGCAAATGGTTTTTGAAATTAAAACAAAAGTACAAGGACTTGAAAAATTTAAATGATAACATTTTCATTCTTAGGATCTTACAAAAGTGAGGAAAAAGTGATAATAAACTGAAAATGACGAAAAAGTTTTACATTCCTAAAAAACTAAGTAAGAAAAAAAATCAAACTCACTCTAAGCTCACTTTTGTAAAATCCTAAAGATGAAAACATAAAACCCTAAATCCTAATACATAAAGAAAATAAAACATAAACTACCCTAACTTAGCTGAAATCAAAATTATAAAAAAAACAGAATCATAACTTGTATATATATTTTTTGTTTCATAACAAAGAAACATAAAACTTGAAATTAAAACTTAAAACATAAAAGCTATCCTAACACTTTTGCATAATGAAAATAAATAAGAAAAATAAAAGCACCACTCATAAACTCACACACACTTTTGATAGAAATGAAAAACAAAGATGAACAAAAGGGTAAAAAGGAGAAAGAAAGTGAGGCACCCAAATACATTGTCATTCCATGTAGAGAGAGAAAGAAGAAAACAATCTTTATTTCCATGATTAAAGCTATCACAAGCTATTACAAGGCAAAAGAAAAAGCTAAAACAAACATGAAGAGCGAGGGGGGAGAAAGTCTCCTTATATTGGATTGGAAGTACACCAAGACAGCCCACAAAAAACACCAAAATGGTCCAAAAAAAGAACAAGAGAGCATACAAAAACTGGGTATTTATAGGGAAAATTTCGGGTTTGATGCGCCCTACGACACTGGCGTGTCGGTGGGCGTGTCGGGGGTGGCGTGTTTGACTTGGCGAAATCCGGCGAGCTGGCTTGTTTTTGGAAGCATATGGAAGTGACACGTGGCCGACATGGGCATGTCGGGTTGAGTGACACGGGCGTGTCGGACACCTAACAAATTGATGTCGACAGCGGCAGAGTCGAACATATGACACAGGTCCTAACACGGGCGTGTCCAATTTTAGAACACGGGCGTGTTCAATTTTAGAACACGGGCATGTTGGAAAGCGTGTCCATCTCGGGTTGTTGGAGGCTGAACGTCGAGGGTGTGACACGGGCGTGTCGGGTTGCCTGACACGGGCGTGTCAGGTGAATTTTTTGACTTTTTTTGGAAATTTTTTTTCTGGAAATCAAAATGAAGCTAAATTAGGAATTATTTACAAAAAAGAAACAAATTATAAAACAAAACAAACTAAAAACTATGAAATAATAATAAAATGACTAAAATAAAATACAAAAAATATGCGTATATTTACAACTTATCAAATACCCTCATACTTAAGCTTTTACTATTCTAGAGCAAAAGTTTGAGGTGAACTTATAAGGAATAAAAAAAACTCTAAGTTTAGCTACCGTTTTAAATTAATTATAAGAGATATCTAAATAAATATACGCGGTATAAGAGTTAAGTCCTAGAATTATATAAATGATTTAAATAAGGCAAAAGTTTTGGCCAAAAGACTTCTTGATGTAATCAAATAGAAAGCAATATTGTACTGGTTAGGTCAACAAAAATAGCTTGGAATTATATAAACTTTTGCTTATAGGAGTTTTAAGGGAAATAATGCAATTTACGAATTATGCTCTAAAAAAGATTTTTGAATTAATTCTATAGTCGTGAAATTGGCTAAGGGGATTTATGTTGGTTTATGAAGTGGCTTGGAATTTTGAGGCGATGTAATTTTTTCTCGAACCTCCATTTTTTTTTATTATTAGAAAAATGAAATCTTATTTTCCTAATATGATTTTTTTTTCAACTTCATAATAATGAAATTAACTCATTGTATATGTGTAGGAGTAATGAATTTTATCCTCTTACTCCATAACATATAATCTTTTAAAATTATTGAGTGCCTATGTTTACGGAACGAAATCTTATCCCCATTGACATGAGATCTTTTTAAGGGTAAAAATGTTATCATTCCAAGTTGAACATGATAAATAAGGGGAAGAGAAGAACTAGATTTTTAAATAAAAAAATTTTGAGAGCAACCTTTATAAACTTTATGTTTTAATTTTTCAGAAAGCTAAAAGTAAGCATAATTGAATTCTATAGTCGTTATTTTCTAACATAATACACGTGCTCCTATCAATGAAAAGTTAGAAGTAGTGCCTAAAACGAGTTCCCTATCTTTAACAGAGCATAATGAATTCTTTAAAACTTAACCCCGGCTATTTAAAGTTTTCAATCTATAATTAACAAACGAATAGTAAATAAAGAATTAATAAAATTCACATATAAATAAACTCAAAACAAAATTTTTGGATAGCAGAAAAATTAAGAATGATATATTTGATTTATTTATTTTATAAAATAATTTTTTTGAATTTTTGAGGTTATTATCTTTTTCTGTAATTTTGTATTTATTTCTTTAATGTATACATACTTAAGAAAGGAGAATGCGAAAACTCAAAATAATTTTGGATTTTTAAGTTTTGCGATTTTTTTTGTATTTTCAAGAAAAATTTTAATTCTCTTTACAAAAATTGGGAGAAAAAATGAGGTTATTTACAAAAATGAGAGAGAAAAGGGGAGAGGGGAAAGAGAAAAGAATATTTACAAAAATTTATCTACAAAAAATATTTACAAAGTAAAACCAAATATTTTTGAAAATTTTGTTTTATAATGTTTTTTGTTTTTAAGTTTTCTAAAAAAAATTCATTTTTTTTGTATTTTTAAGAAAAAAATTTCATTTTATATAAAGTAAAATATTTTTGGAATTTTCGTTTTATAAATTTTTTTTGTTTTTTGTTTTGGAAATAAAAGTGCAAATAAGATAAGTGCAGAAAATAAAGCAGGAAAAATATGAAAACAGCCACATACTTAGTTCCAACATTGTCCCCAATATTGTAAGAGAAGTATGCCGAATGAGAGAAAAAGAAAAATAAAAAATAAATGTTATATGTACAAAAAGAAAGAGGGAGGGCAGAAACGTCCCTGATGCGTGTTCGGGGAAGCCCATTTAGAAACCCTGCATTATTAGAAAAAAATAGCAAACATGATAAATAAAAAGCGAAAGAGATAGACATGGGGTGCCTCCCAGGAGCGCTGTGTTTATAGTCGCGTAGCTTGACTATATTGGCGGGTTTATAAATTGAGGAAGGATATGGTTTCATTATACTCGATCACTGGGTCCCCCACTATGTACGACTTTAACCTATGACCGTTTACTTTAAACGAGGCTTTTTCCGGGTGGGAGACGAGTACGGTCTCATATGCAAAAACTTCTTCAACTAAGAAGGGACTGGACCAACGAGATTTGAGTTTGCTAGGAAAAAGTTTAAGACGAGAATTATAAAGAAGAACAAGATCGCCCGGAGAAAAAATCTTTGGGGACTTGATTTTTCGATCGTGACATAACTTAGAACGCTCCTTATAGAACTTATTGCAATCCTGATGTTATTGAAATCCTGTTTAGAAGCCCTTGCTTCTGATTGTTACTGTAGTCGGAGCCTTGTTGATGAATGTTTTGTTGCTACTGTTTTTTTTATGAAGATGAGGAACATTGCGAAGCTGCTGTTGATATTGTGAGTTTAAATGTTTATTGGCCTTTACTGAATCCTGCTGTAAGGGGTGTAGTTGATGATAAACAATATTGTTACTGTTTGCTTTAGGAGAGTATAGTTGCTTGTTGACTTCCCCCGAGTGCACAGTGTTAGAAAAAGAACATAAGTTAATTCTTTGGTGTGCTTCCAGAGCTATTAAGATTTCGTGGAGCCACTCGAGTGTGAGGGAACTTTAGTTCGTGTGTTAAAGAATTCGTGGAGCCACTTATGTGAGAGCGAGTGAATTTTAGGGTGTTTAGTTTGTGGCTACCTTACTTGTTGAGTGATTCCGTGGAACCACCTCGTGTGAGGGAGTGATTTAATTCCTTGGTGCCTGTGTGCGATATCGGTCGACCTCGGAGCGGAGATCGAAGGTGACGAGCAGTTCCTCGCGTGATCGCCATCGACTTCGAATACGAAAAAACACATTTTTTGTGGGTAACTTGTTCTTTCCCCCTTTGTGTGTATCTAAGTTTTCTCATTAAGATAAATAGAATCTTGTTGGGTTTTCGGCCGAATCTTGTCAGCAAATGCTATGTCGAAGACTACAAATGGAAACGTATTTGGAGTTCACGATTTCCGTTTTGCTACGATAGAGGGAACGGAACGAAGTTGCGAACTTCCGTCTCCGGATTTAAAACTGAACCATTTTATTTAAGAAAATCCTTTTTAAACAAAATAGTTTTGTTGTGTTTTTATAAAAAAAACGTTGCTTAAATTCATAGTTCCGCGCAACACCCGCTCAAATTGTTTGCAAAATTCATATTTCATTGCATACATTTAGGGTTTTCTAGAAAAGCCGACAGACGCACAAACAATTTAATATGATATTTATTTCCCTTGATGAGGGCAATCTTCACAAACTTTTTTTGGGAATTTTTTGAATTGATTTGGTATTTTAAAAAGGCTAAATAAAAATTATTTTGCCAATTTAGAGGTCTAAAATTATTCGAAATTTTTTGAAAAAATTGATAGGCTCTTTTTAGGCCCTCTTAAAGAATGTATTAAAATTTGGGAACCTTGGTGTGAAAAATGAAGATTTTCCAATTTCTTGGAGCTTAGGGTCGCGCTTAGAAATTTACGCGCTCAAATTCTTCGAAAAATGAAATCGAAATGCGCGACCACTTTATATACTGAATATTAAGTTCGATTGAGTAATCAATGAGAGTTATCGACGCAAGATTTCAAGCGCTGAGTATTTCAAGGTTTCTGTAAAACCGCTAAGCGTCTCTTTATCAAATAACTTTCGAGCATTTTGGGTAGACTCAGAAGATGAAAGTACGAGCTTCGAAAAATAAAATCCTCAACCTAGTTCCGGGTAATGAATTTCTCCTGTATGTTAAAAATGATTTTTGAGGTTGAAATTCGAGAAAGAATGCGCCTTCTAACGATATTCTCGGATTCAATCTGACGCAAGCAATCAAATTGATACTTATTCTTGGATGAATAATAAAGATGTAACTCATAATAAGCTTCCCCTGATTCGATTAAGTTGTGATTAAAAAGGGCGCAATAGAATTGTTATCAGATCTTAATAATGGGTAAAACCCAAAGAAACCTCCTGAGAACGGAGATGAAATGAACTAAGTATCCTGAGAACGGAGATGAAATTGAACTAAACCTCCTGTGAACAGAGATGAAACTAAGGCTCCATTTGTTTCGGTGTTTTCACCGGACGTTTGGAGCAAACGCCGCCTGACGGCGGGTAAACAAACGGGACGCCGACGGCGTTTGCTCCATTTGCACCCGCCGCAAGAAGAAAACACCCCTCAAACACCGCTTTTCCAACCCCGCCTCCCCCCTCCTGTTCCAACTCTCCATTTTGACCCGCCAGGAGCAAACGCTACCGCAATACCAAATAAACCCTAAATCATGCCTCCTGAGAACGGAGATGGAACTAAACATGTCTCCCGAGAACGAAGATAGAACTAAAGCCTCCTAAATGGAATGATTGGACTACTAACCATTTTCTTTATATTTTATTCCAGTCTCGTACTGGTCCAGTTCATTTATTCATGTTTAATTCAGTACTTTCAATTCAACTCCAGTCTCGTACTGGTCAAGTTCAATTCAGTACTTTCAATTCAGTTCTACTTCAATCTAGTACTGGTCAAGTTCAATTCAGTACTTTCAATTCAGTTCTACTCCAATCTCGTACTGATTAAGTTTAATTCAGAACTTTCAATTCAACTCCAGTCTCGTACTGGTCAAGTTCAATTCAGTACTTTCATTTCAACTCCAGTCTCGTACTGATCAAGTTCAATTCAGTACTTTTAATTCAGTTCTACTCCAGTCTCGTACTAGTCAAGTTCAATTCAGTACTTTCAATTCAGTGCTACTCTAGTTTTGTACTGGTCATATTTCATTCCAGTACTTAAATTATGCAGCTTTTATTATCAGCAACTTTAATTACCGCCTTTCATTTCTACAATTTACGATTATAAGTCCGGGTACTACTCTGACGAGCGATTGGCTATTAAGGTCGAGCCTTAGATGGGGATAACCGGAGTTAAGATATTCCTCCAGTTTTAGCCCCAAATAAAGTTCTCTGACGCTCCTTGTCGAAAGTTGAGCTGAGCGTCGCTGCCCAAAGTTCGATGCATAGTAGGATATGCTACTACTCACCCGGTACGTGCTAGCAAAATTGATTGTTTGATTGTTTGTAAATTATTTGCGGTGAATTGTGACGGGTCAGTCCCTTCCGCAGACCGTTCGTACCGGTGCGGGAAGGTCGACGACTCAAGACGACAGGGGAGATGGGTACCACAGGTGACCGACCGTTATTTTTCCCCATTATGTTTTCCTCCACTGGTCAGCCAAAATGTCGTATCGCCGGATGTCGCTCACATCCAATAGTACACAGGGTTATACATCGAGGCCTGGGGCTGTGCAGTACGTCCACCCTAAGAAGTGGCAAGACTGACCACTATCATCGACGACCATATCGGTGAGGCCCGTGGGGCTCACTATCCTGTTGGAATAGAAGAGGCCCATACTATGTCGACATTGGGTGTTGTGTGCGGCTGTAAATGTCTGCGATGTGTACAGGGCTGTGAATGTCTGCGATGTGTACGAGGCTGTGAATGCCTACGATGTGTACGGGGCTGTGAATGTCTGCGATGTGTACATGGTTGTGAATGCCTACGATGTGTACGCAGCTGTGGATGTCTGCGATGTTTTGAATACCTGCTATGCTGCTGTGTAGGTGGAGCCTAAATTATAACTGATGTATATTACTGCTGCTAGTCAAGTTATACCAAGATGCACCTCTTTTGGGTTGCTCCTAGCTTATTCATGAAATGTTGTACTAACTCTCTCATGCTTCAGCTATCTACTTTTGTTGGGTGCGTGAGCTCGTCCCCAAGATATGGATACGGGGAGGAGATTTGCGTCCGCTTAGCCTTGTGATTAGCAGCTATTTTAATTACCATTCATAGGAGATGGAGCACTATAGTGACCAGCTGTTGTAGAACGATACGCCAGCTGATTGGACTACCCGTGCAGAGGCACCCCCGTCGTCTCCAGAGTTTCTAGATGTGAGTACTAGCGAGAAGAGTTGAGAGAGAGAGAGAGAGAGGAATTGCTAGTTATAGTACTATTATAGTCTACGAGCTTCATGTATAAACAGTGGCTACAACCTTTTGCGTTTTCTGTTAAATATATATTATTATATATATTTGATGTGGCTTCCTGTTAATGCTTCTGCTAAACTCTATGATGAGATGTGAATGTTGTGATTCAAACCGAGCAAGACAACCAAGTAGTGTTTAGTGGAGTGGGTCGTTACCCCTTAAGGAGCACTGAGTGGACGTCTTGGACAGTAAGATCCCCTCTGGCACGACCCGGGTTAAAGGTTTGGGGGGGGGGGGGGTCTTACACGGGGTTCGTCCGGGTGGAGGTGACGAAAAACCTTTGTTCGTTTGCGCCTCAGAAGAACTAGAGTTCTTCCAAGTAAAGGTGCAGATGAACCTTTATTCATCTCACTTAGGAGGATCAGGGTCCGTCTGGGTGGAGGTGACGAAGAACCTTTGTTCGTTCACGTCTCAGGAGATCCCGGATTCGTCCATGTGAAGGTTCAGATGAACCTTTGTTCATCTCGCATGGGAGGACTGGTGTCCGTCCGGGTGGAGGTGGCAAAAAAACCTTTGTTCGTTCGCGGCTCAAAATAATCAGGGTTCGTCCAAGTGAAGGTGCAGATGAACTTTTGTCCATCTCGCCTGGGAGAACCGAGGTCAGTCCGAGAGGTGCAGAAAGGCTTTCGTCAATGTCTCCTGAGGTGCATAAAGACTTTCACCAGTACTGTTTGGGAGGTGCAGAGAGGCTTTCGCCAGTCCCGTTTGGGAAGTGCAAAAAGGCTTTCGTCAGTCTCGTCTGGGAGGTGCAGAAAGGCTTTCGCCAGTCTCACCTTGTGATGACCCGTCTACAGTAGAAAGAAAGAAAAAACAGACACTGCATGATTGAAAAGAAGATACAGGTGCTGGCGAGTTTATTCCCACGGCTTGTTGAAATAGAAGTATGATGAAGGATGTCAGGCTTAATTCATGTTTAGATCTTCACAACTCGGGTTGCTTTGGTGAGACATCTTATGGGCTGAGGTCTAGCGTGATGCCCCGGGCTAGTGCGTCGATGCAGAGTACTCTTAGCATTAGTCCCCTAAGGATGACATCACGTGTTGTGACTTCCTGGACTATGATGAACTGGACATCATAAGTGGCAAGTACTAGAGGGACTCCTAGAGTTACTGGAAGGATAACGCTTCTAACGATTGGAATCGTTGTGTGCCCTATGACATACGCTCCTTTTGAACCGATGGGGACGTCCCTCCCGGAGATCCCGAGCTGGAGAAGAGTCAACAGGAACAACACGTTGGCGGATACGTCATCGTCGATCATTATACTTCGACCGACGGGCTTCCGAGAGTTTACCGGATGCGCTGAAGAGCATGTCCCAGGGATCTAGGGGCGGCGAGTTGAACCAGCTCTGGATGCTTCCTGCGCGGTGTCCCTTCGCGGTGTTTCCCCTTCTTGAGCTCTCTTGGGATTGGTGCCACGAGCTAAGCCTTCTCGTGAAATTCCTTGAGGAGTCCATGTCATGCGAACCGTTCGACTTCGTCCTTTAGGCGTATGCACTCCTTGGTGTCGTGTTCGTTTTCTTTGTGGAAGTGGCGGTACTTGGACTGATCATCCCTCCCCCCGAGGAGCACCTTAGGCCTCGAGAGCTGTGGATGGTTCTTGAGAGCATATATGACCTCTATAAGAGAAGTGCCGAGCTCAATGGAGGTTTGTTACCCATGGCTCGCGAAGTTTCGCTGGGGAGCTTCACGCACTTCCCGGGGGTCGGGCTTCTAGCGGGTGGTGCTTCCCGAATTTCTGTGCGGCGCGGGCCACCCCACTGAGCGACCGGTATCCTGAGGAAAATGATGGCTGGCTGCACTCTACCGGGTGTGCCCCGGGGTGTGGGATGCTCCCATACCTTTCAGTAAGTGAGTGCTTGCGTTTGACGCTCCTCCATCTAGCGCATGCGTTCTTCCACTGATGACGCTAGTGGGCCAATTACCCTCTCGAGGCATGACATTGAGTCGACGGGCAAGTCGTTAGACGATTGATCGCTAGATTCCTTGGGAGCCGACTGGCCAGTAGCGTCCACGCTTCCCTTTATCATTGTTGCGAGCTGGGGGAATACTATGATTTGTTAGAGTTTTTGGGAACACTTTCCCACAAATGACGCCAAACTGTTACTGGCGACCCGACCTTTTATCAGGTTCGGAGAATCAGACCGCCTTAGCCCGGAGTCGAGCCGGGCGCGCAATCAGTTAAAGGAACAAAACAATGGACACGAGCCATTTTTCACGTGGAAAACCCGAAAAGGGTGAAAAACCACGTGACTGGAACCGTGCTGAGCCAAAATCCACCAGCTCCTTGGAGTGTTACAAAAATTAGTTTGATCTCGGAGGGCGACATGCCGCAACTTCGTTACAAGTATAAAAAATGGCTAAGTTCTCGGAGTCTCGATGGAAGCGCTCCGACCTTGAGATGACGTCGAGCTCACGGAAACTTGGTGGGAGCGTTCCAGTTGGAAAATCTTCTAAGTCAACGGGGCTTCAGGAGGTTGCGCTCTCGTTGATGGAAATCTTAGATGGGAGCGCTCTCGCGGAGACAGTTGACGTTACTTGAGCCGTGTGGATTCCGTAGTGCAAGGAGAAGAGCGAAGCGAATTTCCGAGCGAAGAATCAGCTTAAGTCCATGATCTCGCTGGAAAACCTTGGAGCTCTCTCTTGCCTCTGGAGTTGCTTGACTTGAAATGGAGGTCTGTGAGCCTATTTATAGTTTTCTGGAGGGACGCATCTGTAATTGCACTGGAGAGTGAATTGTGCCGTCGAATGACGTCCCTTCGTTTTGATCATACAGATCACCAAAATTAACCAAATGACGGAAGTGCCCTCTCCAGCCGGGCAGTTCGGGTGGCCCGGGCAGGATGCTCGGCGGCGACGGCGATCAGAGGTGGTCGGCACCGCCGCGCAGGCCGTCTGTGAGCGGCCCAGCGCTCTGCACGAGCTCATGACGCGCGCGCATAGGCCGCACACGTGCTGCCTGCGCAGGGCACGGTCATGCGCGCTTAGGCGCGGGTTCGACGCGTCCTCCCGATCTTCTCGGATTCTTGCGGTCCTTGTCGTGCCACTGGTCTGAATGGACTATTTTGTACTTGGGTCAGATCTGCTCGAAAATTTCTTGAGAACCCTATCATTTGTTATAAAAATTAATGTTATCAAAATAAATTTACTGTATAATTTATTTGTATTTGTTAATAATATTTTACATTACATGATGTTCTATTTTATTCGGTGATATAGAGAAACTCATTATTTGTCTGCTTAGACGAAGAAGCACAAATAAAAAAATTAATTAATTCTACTTGTTAAATAATACATTTTTTTTCATATCATAGAAAATTCCGCAACTTTAAATAAACAAGAACTCATTCTCTAGCAGATATTTTTTTTACCATTGGATCATCCGTGGCAAATGAATAGAAAAGCCGATTGTTATCCGCAAATTGTTATTGATTAGTCGCACCTCAAAATTTTATAATTTTTCGTGTCTTTTCGAAATACGTTTTTTACGTGTAATTTTAGGAAAAGTGGTTAACACTAAAGTTGTAGATCTTCATCATTTTTCCTAAAAATGCATTTACAATGCGTACTTTGGAAATATGCACAAGTTTTGCGTCTTTCAGAAATACATCTTGTACATGCAATTTCAGAAAAAGTGTTCGACATGAAAGTTGTAGATCTCGTCGATATCTACAACTTTCGTGTTGAATACTTTTCCTGAAATTATATGCACAACACGTATTTGGAGAAGACGTGAAAAATTAAGGCCATTCCCATTTTGACGAGATATTCCTGCCAAAATCAACGGGTAGATTTATCCCGCTTCCGATCCAGTTTCAGACGTAAATATTTCTCCAATTTCTCACACACACATTTTCCCTCTCTCTCCCTCCCTCCACCTTTCCCGCCGTCGCCACTCTAATAATTCTTCTCCATTCTCCGTACATTTCCTAATTTCAACCAGTTGTTAATTTACCAACAATTAGAGATGGCGTGCCTGCAAATAGCAAGATCCGGCATCTCGCCGATGATCCACCTCCGCGCTAGCATCCCTCTTCGCCGCCGCGCCGTCCCGCTCGCGGTTCCGGTTCACAGTCGTCTAAAGCGGGAAAACGGAGATTTCACCGGTAATTGATTCCAACTTCTCGCATCGGGGTTTGTTTCCTTTACGTCTGTTTCAAGTGCCTTGCAAGTTTTGACGGAGTCTTTTCACGGCGAAGGAGAGGAGCCGCCGGAGTCACTGTTCATGAAGGAGTTGAAGAGGAGGGGAGTCAATCCCTCCTCACTTCTGGAGGACGCGGAGGGGGCTTCCAGCCGATCGGGACTGGAAGATGTGGCAGCGGAGGAAGAGAAGGACGGCGGCGAGAGGGGACGGTCGAAAAGAAACGGCGTGGCATCTGCAGAGTACGAGAAGAGTGCTTCTAGACAGAGGGAGCTGTCCATGGCGCTTAACAGCGAGGGTATCGAGGTTACTTCTATTTAACTTTATTGTTCTGTTTTTTCTTCTATCGGATAAATTTGCGAATTATGCATCTCCAAGCGCCAGTAGTTATAGTTGAGTTGTATATGTAGTTCTGCAGTATTTTTTACAACCAATTTAATTCGAATTGATATTCTTATCTTGCCCGACAGACAGCCGGAGGATACATATATTTGCCAGAGCTAATCCCTTTGACTTTTCTTTTATAATTTCCCAAAAAGGAAGGCTCTTTTTGAACAAACACAAGATTCCTGTGTAAAATGGATACCTAGAGCCCAATTGTTGGCATATCATAAGTTCACAACAGGATTACCAATCGGTTCATGAAGATTTTCTTTTGTCACTAGAAATCTCTTTTTTTCCCTGGAAACTTTTTATGAGTGTTGGAGGAAGAATTTAAAGATGTAAAATGTGGATCAAAAAGGTCAAGCACATACTAGACTCATGATTCAACATACAGAAATTATTGGTGTGAGAATATCATGTCTGATTGCGGTATTTTGCAGAGTATATTATGATGCTCTAATGCACCGTTGATTTAGGTTCTGTTTGGCACGGTGGTGGCGGTCGTGAATGCGGTGGTTATGAACAGCCGTTCATGAACGCCCGACCTCACCTAAGGAACTTCATCCATTTTTATGTTCAAAACTAGTTTTCTTTTCTTGGTGGCAGCTATAACCATTGTCTTGCCAAACATTCATTCCATGATGTTAGGCCCTGTTCGTTTGGTGGGTTTTAGTTGGAGAGAATTGGTTTTGTTTAAAATCAAAAATCAGCAGGTTTTGGAAATGGGCAAAAACCAAAAATTTTGTTCGTTTGCAGCAGGTTTTGAGACAGATAGAATTCCAGAGGAGGTTACTGTTCATCTTCCCCCTCTTCTCTGCCCTAGGAGAATTCCAGGGGAGGTGACTATGTTATGGCGATGGAGAAGCAGAATGACAAGATCTTGGATCTCCTTCAGGAATACTTCTTAGATGGCCTGATCTTGGATCTCCTTCAGGAATGCTTCTTAGGCGTAGGTTCCAGATGCTGGCGGTGGTGGCTAGGTATCAGAATCCCAGCGATGCCGGCGGTGGTGCCCTAGGAATGCTTTTTCTTCCTTCAGGAATGCTTTTTCTTCCCTAGGAATGCTTTTTCGTCCTTCAGAATCCCGGCGATGCTGGCGGTGGTACCCTAGGAGATGCCGACGGTGGTGGCGTAGGTTCCTGCAGGAATGCTTTTTCTTCCTTATTTTTGGCAGCTGCTTTAATCTACAGTGCCAAAACCGACCAAAATAGGTGTTTTTTGGGGATTGAAGGATTTTCAAAGACCCAAAACCCATGGATTTTTGGTCAAAGCCAATCCCCTCCCTAAAAATAAGCAAACGAACATCAATATTAGTTTTGGTCAAACACCTTCCTCCTAAAACCGTCACCTATCAATTCCATCCTTTAAAACAATAAACGAACACAAATATTGGTTTTCGAATAAATAAAACCAATTCCTCCTCCCAAAAGCTGCGAAACGAACAAGGCCTTAGCGTTTTTGTCCATGCTCACCCGAGCAAAAAAGTCGCGCCAAACAGAGCCTTGATTTGATTAACGGCTATGTATTTTACATGATGAATAGTCATTGGAAAATATTATTTGGTGCTTATTAGTAATTCATTGGGTACTATTACTAACGATAGACAAATCGTCTAAAATTCATCACCCTAAAAAAGGAGAAAATTGTTTATCAAGGTTGCAAAATTCTTGAATTGGTCCTCGTAGAAATTTAGCTACTTCTTGAGAAGATATTAGGTCAGTCTCTTCCCAGATCTAATTGGGAAATCCTAGGTGTATCACCTATATGCTTGTTTTACTTAAAAATCACTTTGATAGCCTAGTGCAAATGAATATTCAAAGGCCAATTTTGTCTTGTTGGCATATTGATGCTTGAACTTCATTGATTCCAGTGATTTATTTTTTTCCTTGGATCTTATATCCCATGTTTGGAATTTCTCCTAATAAAGGTTGTTCTAGGATCTATCTTCTGTTTTTACCTCTTTCATTTTAGAGATGAACATGTTGCTTGTGCTATGGTAATCTTTAGATTTGAGGATTTCATCAATTATGGGCACTCTACCCATCAATGAGAACTGATGTTTAATGAAGTTATAGGCCACTAATATTTAGTTGAGTGCATTGAGTGGTATGGGAATGCTATTCATGCTGTTAAGAAGTAATTTAGAATTTCATTTTTTTATCCATGGGGCCCTCTTTATTTCCCTAAAAGTATTTCTGAATTAGTTGAATTTGATGAGATAGATAAACATGAGAATAATTGGGAAGAAAACACTGTTGGACTCTTGAACACTATTAGATATTATTTTCATCTAAATGGCTGCCCATTCTTGCATTGCTTTTCCATTGGATATAATTTCCATCCAAAGGGTTGCTCATTATTGGATAACTTATTTTAGTACAACTTTCTTATTTCTTTACTATTTTATCTTCTATTAACCAAACCCATATGAGAAGTTTTCCCATTGCATTTTATTTTTGTAGAGAATAGCCCAAAAGCTTGTATGTATTACTTCGGTATCAAAATACATGGGGAGAATACAAATATATAGGAAAGAGGAGAGAAGAATGAATCCTATACATGATGTGGGACTAAAGAAGGAGGAGAGTGAAATAAAGAAAGAGGGCCCAATAATGGGCCCTTTACATGGGCTTTTCCAATACTCCCCCGCAAGCTGGAGCGTACAAGTCGTATGCGCCAAGCTTGGATAGACACTGATAGAAGATGGTACTTGGTAGAGATTTTGTGAGGACCTCCGCGACCTGTTCAGTACCCGGAACATGCTTGAGCTCGATCTTCTTCATGTGGACTTTCTCTCGGATGAAATGACAATCTACCTCAATATGCTTCGTTCTTTCGTGAAAGACCGGGTTTTTGGCAATATGTATAGCAGCTTGACTGTCACATAGGAGGAGAGCTGGTGAAGAAAGCCTTACACCAAGGTCGGCAAGGAGACTCTCAATCCATGTGATTCCGAGACCACAAAAGCCATTGCCCGATATTCTGCTTCTGCTGAGGACCGAGCAACCACTGCTTGTTTCTTGCTCCGCCAAGTAATTAGATGTTCTCCAAAATATGTGCAGAACCCGCTAGTGGATCGTCGATCATCAAGAGAGCCTGCGTAGTCGACATCTAAATATGCCACCAATGTTGGGATTAAAGATGAGGTTTTGTATACAAGTCCTTGGCCAGGAGCTGTCTTGAGGTATCTGAGAATCCGTTTCACTGCCTGAAGATGAGAGCTTCGAGGAGAGTGCATATACCGACTAACGAGCCCCACAACGAAGGATATATCAGGTCTTGTTACCGTTAGGTAGATAAGTTTCCCAACTAGACGACGGTAATATTCTGGATTTTGTAGAAGAGTATCAGAATCCGAGGCCTGAGCACATAGTTTGTGATTGACATCCATGAGAGTGTTCACAGGTTTGCATCCAGAGTAGCCTGAATCATGAAGAAGATCTAGGCAGTATTTTCGCAGAGAGAGAACCATACCATCTGATCGTCTAGCAACCTCCAGACCTAGGAAGTACCGAAGGTGTCCCAGATCTTTAGTTTGGAAGACGGAGCTTAGATGTTGCTTAACGGCCTGTATGCCGTTCGAGTCGTCTCTAGTAATGATGATGTCGTCAACATATACCAATAGGAGAACCGTACCCATTGCCTGGTGGCGAGTAAACAATGAGAAGTCAGCCGAGCTCCGAGTGAAGCCAATTTCCCGGAGAGCTTTGCTGAACTTGCCGAACCATGCCCGAGGGGATTGTTTGAGACCATAGAGCGATTTGAGAAGGTGACACACCCGAGACTCCCTCGTGGTCTTAAACCCGGGAGGTTGCTGCATGTAAACCGTTTCGTGGAGGTCGGCATTCAGAAAAGCATTCTTGATGTCTAGTTGAAGTAAGGGCCATTGGCGATGGACAACCACCGAGATGAGAACGCGGATCGTGTTGAGCTTTGCTACCAGAGAGAAAGTCTCGTCATAGTCGAGACCTTGTTGCTGGGTGAAGCCACGAGCTACCAGACGAGCTTTGGGTCTGTCAATGGTCCCATCAGCAACATGTTTAATGACAAATACCCATTTGCACCCAACTGGTTTCTGTCCGGGAGGAAGGGGCACCAGGGTCCAAGTCTGGTTTGCCCAAAGAGCAGCCATTTCTTCTTCCATGCCAACGCGCCACCCAGGATGTTGAAGAGCCTCTTGTACGAAGTTAGGAATAGAGACTGAGGATAGCGAAGTAGCCAATGTCTGAAGAGGTGGAGAGAGGCGATGTAGAAAAACATAGTTGACCATCAGATGAGCTGTAGAGGCGGGCACCGGAGCAGCAAAACACGGAGAAGCCGAGATCGAGGCCGACTACATAGGGGCAACAGAAGGAGGAGGGTGGCGAGTGTAGACCCGAATGACGGGCGGCTTAGGGGGAGCAATAGTGGGAGTGGGCTGAGGGAGGGTTGGAGGCGAGTTGACGGGGATAACCGGCCGTGGAATGGAAGGTGGTAGAGAGGTTGGTGGTAGAAGAGGTGGTAAAGGAGGAGGGAAGAAGGGTTGATCCTCCCAGAAGGTAACATCAGCAGACACAAAGACTTTCCGGGTAACCAGAGAATAACACACATAGCCCGTTTGGGTGCGGGAGTAGCCGACGAAAATGTGTTTCGCTGCTCGGGGATCTATTTTGTCGATAGTGGGACCCAGGGTATGGACGAAACAAGTACAACCAAAGACCCTGGGTGTGAGAGGAAAGGCTGATGCGGAGGGAAAGAGAATGCCGAATGGGGTAGCATTTTGGAGAACCGAAGAGGGGAGACGGTTGATGAGAAAGCACGCAGTGGAGACCGCAAAGTTCCAGTATACTTTGGGAACATGCATGTGAAGCATGAGGGATCGAGCAACATCAAGAAGGTGACGGTTCTTTCGTTCTGTGACTCCGTTTTGTTGAGGGGTGTAGGGACAAGATGTCTGATGAACAATACCGAAGTCCGCGCATAGGTTTGCAAACTCGTGGCTAGTGTACTCACGGGCATTATTAGAGCGGAATGTTTTGATAGTAATAGAAAATTGCGTACGAGTCTCTAACACAAAAGCCCGAAAGACACGAGGAAGCTCTGAGCGATCACGAAGTAAATATAACCATGTGGTGCGAGAGTAATCGTCAATGAACGTTATAAAGTAACGATAACCAGAGATATTTGTAACCTTATACGGACCCCAAATATCAGAATGTATTAAATCAAAAGGAGCAGAACTCCGAGTACAATGTGCGGGAAAAGAAGAACGTGGCTGTTTGCCAATAATACAGGAATTACATTTAAATGCAGGAAGGATACGTCAGGAAGCGCCTTCTGGAGGAGAGGTAGAGGAGCATGCCCAAGACGACAATGCCAATTACTGGATGATACAGAGGAAAGGGCGGTAGTAGAGACATCGAGGAGGTAGAGTCCGTTCTGCAGTCGACCCCTACCAATGGTAATCTGCGTCTGCCGATCCTGTATCAAAAAACCAGAAGAGATGAAGGTGATATAACAGTTCATATCAGTAGTAAGACTGCCAACATATAGTAAATTAAATGGGGATGCCGACACATAAAGAGCGGAGCGAAGAGAGATGGAGGGGTGGATCAAGAGATCAGCACATCCGGAGACCGGAACAATCACACCGTTGGCCACGGTAATAGACGTGGGATGAGGAGCATCTGAGAACCTTGACGGCAGTAGTGAGGTGATGTGGTGGGTGGCTCCCGAGTCCAGGATCCAACGGGAATTGGAGGAAAGACAGACAGTACCTGTAGTGGATGTGGATGCAATACCTGCAGTAGAGGTGGATGCAACCGAAGCAGACGGAGGGTTGAGTAGCCCCTGGAGTTGTTGCAGCTGAAGATGAATAGCCTCAAGGTCCGTACTGGTGGGTGGAGAGCTATCAGCAGTAGCAGCAGTAGGCGGGCGAGGAGGGTAGCCATGTTTCTTGTGACAATTGCTTCAGTGTGTCCATCCCGGCCGCAGTATGAGCACTTTGGGCGACCTCGACCACCACGGCCCCTTCCGCGGGAGCCCGTACGACCACCCCGAGTAGAAGATGGTGGGGGAAGTAAGGGAGGAAGGGTCTGCTGAAGAAGGACCGGCGATGGTGGTGCAGACGTCTCCAGGGGAGGTGGTACTCAAAGTAACATAGAGCAAACATCTGAGAAGGAGGGGGTGGCAGGTGAAGCCAGAACCTGGGCCCGGATACTGTGAAGGTGTGGTGGGACTCGAGCCATAATCATAGCAATACAAACAGCCTCCTTCTGGGCACGCTGAGCAGCGAGATCAGTGGTAGATGGCTGGTGCTGAATCCAGGCCTCCGTGAGAGTCTTAGGACGAGCCACAAATGAGGTCATGTCCATAGCTTTGCCAACGTCCAAAGCTTGAAGATCGGTGATGATGTCAAAAAGGTGCTGAAGGCTGTCCTTGCCCGAGTACAAGGAGTGGAGTTCATCCCACATTGATTTGGCGGTCTCATGATACATGATCATCTGGTAGAGCTCACCCTCCAGAGAGTTGAGGATCCAGGTCTGGACGCGACCGTCATTTCGTAGCCAGTCATCAGTAGTAGGAGAAGGAGGTCCCTGGGTAAGGTGACGCGCAAGGCCCTTGACTTGCAGGACCCTCCGAACGGAGTGAACCCACGGGATGAAGTTCGACTTCCCAGAGAGGGAAAGAGTAGTAATCCGAAGCTCATCGCGGAGTTCAGGAGCAGGAGCCACACGGTCTGCCGTGGGGGCAGCTGTAGTGGAGTCGCTAGAAGACATGACGACCTAGAGGAGAGGAAGCGATCAAAAACAGCGGACAAGAGCAGAGCAGAAGACAGGCCGCGGTGAGAACTGACGCGCTAGGCAAGGCGCGAGCTAAGGGAGGCCGCAGCGGACTGGAGCAGTCCGCGGAGAGTAGAACACAACAGCTCGTCGAGAAGAGAAAGCAGGCCGCGGTGAGAGGAGAAGGAGAAGACAAGCGGGGAGAGCTCGGCAAGTCGCGGCGATGTGCGACGACTAGAGGGCGACCGCAGCGGGCTGGACCAATCCGCAAGACGGAAAGCGCAGAGAAGAGCGAGTCTGTGGCGGGCAGGGAAAGAACACACCCGCCAGAAGAGGAAGGGAGGAAATCCGCAGCGGACAGAGGAAGCGCGCGGACAGAAGGGAGCTCGCCGAGCTCGCAGCGGAGAGGAAATCCGCAGCGGACAGAAGGGAGCTCGCCGAGCTCGCAGCGGACAAAAGAGAGCAAGAGGAGGAAGCGAGTTCGCCGAGCTCGCAGCGGACAGAGGGAGATCGCAGAGCTAGGAAGCGAGTTCGCCGAGCAAGAAGAGGAAGCGAGTTCGCCGAGCTCGCAGCGGACAGAAGGAGGCCGCAGCGAACTAAGGGAAGCGGTGGACCCCACAGATCAGAGAGAGGGGGGTTGTAAAAGGAGCAGAAGAGTGGTTCCACAAAAAAAAAGGAGAGGGAGCGGAGAGGAGAAGGGCAGGCCGCAGAAGCTTTGCGACTAGGAGAAGGTGCAGACTCAAAACCTCAGGCCGCGGAAACCGTAGGCCGCCGGGGAAACGTGCGGATAGAAGTCTGAATCCGCAGGAGGCACCGAGTCCCTCTGATACCTTGTAGAGAATAGCCCAAAAGCTTGTATGTATTACTTCAGTATCAAAATACAAGGGGAGAATACAAATATATAGGAAAGAGGAGAGAAGAATGAATCCTATACATGATGTGAGACTAAAGAAGGAGGAGAGTGAAATAAAGAAAGAGGGCCCAATAATGGGCCCTTTACATGAGCTTTTCCAATAATTTTCATTCCTCTGCCATTCAAATATCTATGGCTTGCATTTTTAACTGTTTCACCGCGGAACAGCCCAAATTTCACCCTCCAAGAGCTTTAAATACCTGTTCAATGATGAAATGCTTGGAGAGTTCAAAGAATTGATTCCACTAAGAAAACTTGAAATTTTCCTTCATGCACGACCGCGCATTTTCTTTTGTTTTGAAAGAGGCAATTTTCCAAGATCTAAATATGATCGTGCTCCTGGGTACATGACTGTGCGCCAGGGAACACGACCGTGCGCCAGGTCATGCGAGAAGAAAACTGTAGGTAGTAGAATTAATGCATGATTGTGTGCATCAGGGGCATGACCGTGCGATCAGTGTGGAATCAGAGTTAAGTATTTTAATCCAAGCCATGGATCCAAATATAATGGCTCAGACCTTTTTAGGGGGTCTTTAGGTCGTGAGAGGGCTGAAGAATGGTCATTTCGTCCATTTCATTCTCTCTCTTAAGGTGAAAAAAAGAGGAAGAGAAGCTTGGAGTGGAAGGATGCATCGGTGGAGATCCGTGAGCCCGATCTACGATCTGTCTTCGGCAGCGGTTAAAGCTTGTTTGCCGGGACGTGTTCGTTCAAGGTATTTAAGGTTTCCATGGCGGGAAGGAGACCGAAGAAGGTAACGACTCCTTCTCGGTCTTTATGATTTCGGCATGTTTTTTTGGTGTATTGTAGCATTTATTGTGATTGTGGCACATAGTTCTTCTAATTAGAGGACCTAGGGTGACTACAATTCATTGCGAACCACCGGTGCGTGGGATTGCGACCCCTACATGATTGGATTATAGATCCGATGTGCGATTCAAATTAGGTATGGTGTGTGAATCTTATTCATAGCCGTGAGACCGAATCGATGATGTTCGCTTAACGTTGCATTTGGGATAGTTTCGTAGTTGCGAACATAGTCATAGTGTCGTTGTAATGCCCGATTTCCGTGGGAATTGACCATGCTAGATTTAGGGCTTGATGGTTGTATAGATTTCCAATGCGATGATGAGTGGAGATATTTCCATACATGAATGTATACGTTAAAAAAGCCTAATGGACTCGAGAGTTGGAAGAGCCCAAAAAGGGTACCATCCTCTCTTGTTGCTAATGGAATTGGGAGTTGGAAGGGCCCAAAAATGGTACCATTCTCTATCGTAGCTAATGGACTCGGGAATTGGAAGGGCACCAAAAGGGTAACTATTCTCTCCCATAGCTAAATGGATTTATAATTTGGAAGAAGGGCCCAAAAAGGGAAATCATCCTCTCCTGTAGCCAAATGGATTCGGGAATAGGAAGAAGGCCCGAAAAGGGTAACCATTCTCTTTCATAGCTAAATGCATTAGGTGTTTGTAAAAGAGTTCGATAAAAAAGGTATACCCACCTTGCCTCTTGCTTGTGAAATTGAAACTCTGTGAGTGCATTGAATACTTTTGATTTAATGGTGTGCTAGAATCATACGCAATGCAGTAGATGCCTTGGTGGATCCGTAAGAGATACCCGATTTGCATTCATATTGCATTGTAGACACCTGTCTTTTGATGCTCAATATAGAAAACATGTTTGATGATTATGACACTTAGCTCGAGTCATTTTATATGAATTGTTTATATTGCTTTCTTGTTATTATATGCAGTGTTGGTCTGCAGGGTGACACGGTTCCCTGGGGTCCGCTAGGACGATCGAGAGGAGTGGGGTTGTTACGCAGTTGTGTTCAGCTCATAGCTGACCCTTATTTTCGCTCTAATGTGTATTTAGTTGTAGGACAAGATTCAGTGGCGGGTGTTCGTTAGTTTACCAAAAAAAGAGTTATCTTGCGCAACTTTACCATTTATTGCACTTTCTCTCATGTTGTTTCGACTTGTGTGCCGAGGTTGATTTCATGCACGTATTCTTTTGGATTAGTGATGGAAAAGCCCTAAGACCATGAACTTTGATAGTTTATTCTAAGATTGTGAACACTCTTATTTTTGTAGCAGTTTTCCGCTGCATAATCAATTCTTTGTGATGAGTATGTTTAGTGGAATCGTTTTTTTATATTACTTTTTAATATCTAGCTTGTGATGGTTGTATGGTGTAGGGCCTGATCGGACCCATAATATACGACAGTTACATATGACGTGTTACAATTTGGTATCATAGACAAGTTTATGAGTTCTTGGCCGTTAGAAAGAGTTGTACTCATATGATTGTTTGTTGGAATCTTGTGTGTTCCTCTGTTTGATGTTTGATTTTGTCTATGATCTAATATTGTAGTGCTCTTATGCGTTAGAGTACTTGTTGTGATGTAGGAGCATCATAGGCTTAAGATGACCCCCAAACAATAGTAACACCGGGCCTAGCGAACATGAATATAACTCCTACGAACTTTTGTAGGATGGAAGCAGAGGCGGTAATGGTAGCTCAAGCCATGAGAGTTGAGACTGGTGGGACACCCGTCACATCAGAGGGTGCGGTGGAGCGAATATCGACAATGGAGTCGGTAGTGGAGCATATGGTTGGTCAGATGGACCACCAACTCATGTACCTTTTGGAATTCCACCCCGTCATTCAAGGGTGTAGACACACCGACCGATGCAAAGGATTGGTTGGAAGGGTTAAAGAGCTATTGGAGGTCGCTGAGAGCACAATGAAGCGGAAGGTGCCGCTTGCTACCTTCATGCTTGAAGTGGTTGCTGAGCTCTCGTGGATAAAGGAGCATGGTAGGCGCTTTGACAAACTTCTTACCATTCAGATTACGATGAGAGAGTTTGCGTCTGTCTTCATGAAGCACTATCTCCCCATGACGACGAGACTGGCCCTCCAATGACAATTTCAGAGGCTTTTGCAAAGAGATATGAGTGTGGATGTATATTTGCAGGAGTTCGCCCGTTTGAGCTAGTATGCAGGGAAAATCACAGTGGACGTTAGAAGAAGACTGGTCACCAGCGGGATAACCTACGACAACCGTTGATCGCTCTGAATGCGACATGTTTTTGTGCTTTGATCGAAGCCACTAGAGCGTTGGAGCTAGACAAAAGTCCTTGCACCAGAAAGGATTCACGACCAAGAAGGGAGATGGTAAGGCTTCCTAATCCTAGGGAAAATTTGATGGAGGAAAGGGGAGGAAGAGATTCTGCCCCAACAGTTTGGTGAAGGAAGCATAATGGTGACAAGTGGAGCGCAATATCAAAGACCTAATGTTTTACCTGTGGCAAGAAAAACCACATCACTCACACGTGCAGCGAAAATGCACTGAAGGAAGAGTTGAAGCAGGAGCCCTCCGTATCGATATGGCTTATTTATGCAAAAAATGGCAAGAAGGTAGAGTCTACCGCTTCATAGTTTGCACTAGTGCAACCTAAATCCTACAACCTTAGGCAACATGAGGCGGTTTGCCAGCCTGATGTGGTAACAAGTATGAAGATTTTAGAATTTTCGTATGATCAATTTTGCCTATTCTATGTTTAGACTACAATCACCCATCCTGGGTTACATTTATTGATAAGCATCATCTTAATGTTCAATGTACCCGCTTATGTCTTGTTCGACACGGGGGCACCACATTTGTTTTTGGTGAATGAGTTTATCTGAAGCATTGAAGTTGAATCCTTTTATGGGGGCATGAAACTAAACATATGGATGCTAAATTGATCTTTTATGAGCACAAGTAGAAAAGACCGCGTTATCTTTAGAATAAAGCAACATGACTTTTATTTGGAAGCAGCGATATTGCCTCCAGTGAGATTTGATGTGATTTTGGGAATGTATTGACTATCAGAGCAAAGAGCTAACATCACTTGCAATCTGAAGGATGTAACTTTGAGTAATAAGAGTCCAGATGAAATCAAGTTTAGAGGTTTGACCAACGCCACATTTTCTTTAATTTCTGTCATGTAAGTGATGCGCAAGGTGAATCAAGGAGGTGAAACGTGTATAGCATTGTTAGAGACTTAGTTTATGAACTTATCCATTCAGGATGCGTCAGTGGTGTTGGGGTTCGAAGATGTGTTCCCTAATGAACTTCCTAGAGCACCACCCCAGAAAGAGATTGACTTCGTGATAAACTTGGTGCTTGATGCAATATCGTATCACGTGCTCCTTATCAGATGACACCAAAGGAGTTGGCCGAACTAAAGATTCAATTGCAGGAGTTATTGGAGCAAAGATATATTCGATCGAGCTCTTCACCGTGGAACGCTCCTGTGCTATTTGTGAAAAAGAAGGATGATAGTATGCGACTTTACATAGACTATCGTGAACTGAATAAACTTACAATGCAAAATTAGTATCTGATTCTATGTATTGATGATCTATTTGATCAATTAGTTGGCTCGTCAGTTTATTCCAAATTGGATTTGAAGTTGGGTTACTACTAGTTAAGAATTCAGGAGGGCCTTTCGAAGACTGCTTTTAATACGTGATATGAACATTTCAAGTTCTTAGTTATGCTGTTTGGCCCAACGAACGCGTCGTCATTATTCATGGACATCATGAACCTCGCGTTTCAAAGATTTTTGGATATGTTAATGATTGTTTTCATTGATGATATTCTAGTCTACTTGAAACCGGAGTGCGATCATGGAGATCATTTGAGGCTAGTATTGCGGACTTTTAGAGAGAACCAGTTGTATGCCAAGTTCTAAAAATGCGAGTTTTGGATTGGAGACATTATTTTAGTGCCGGTGGTTTCTGCGAAGATCGAAGCTATTCGTGGTTGACATGTATTGAAGAACGCGTAGGAAGTCAAAAGTTTCCTTGAACTAGTCGGTTACTATAAAAGGTTTGTAGAGATTTTTTAGCGAATCACATTACCCCTTCTCTTACTCGCAAGGAGCACAAGTTTGTGTGGACACTTGTGTGTAACAAAACTTTCGAATGTTTGAAATAGAAGTTGGTGACTGCCCCAATCCTTAGGGTCTGCTGGGGTGGGGGGTTAGAAACGCAAAACGTGAATTAGGATGTTTTTTTATATACGCGATCGCGAGTTGCACCCTGCTTCCTGATATTAAATCTGCGTTTCTCCCTTTCGCGAGTGGCTACTCCCTCGATACCCGTTTCTTCTCAGCGAAACCATCTCTCTGTCGGACAACATATAGTGCTCACCGAAGGATCAGTTGAATATACGCGTTGCACACGATTTTAATTCAAGTTTTTATTTTTTCCCGCTTCCTATTTCACGTGATATGTCACGTGAATGTTGTCTTATATATATGTATGCTTGGCCCGGTTTAGGGCAACAGATTAATTTTCTCCTTCCCACTTGGTATCAGAGCCAAAGATTTCCGCCGCTCTCCGATCCCGTCCGACCTAGCCGACAACCCGCTCCCTCCCGCGTTCGCCTTCAGCGCGCCGCCTCCCGCTTCCAGCCTCCCACGTATTTCTCCAACCCGACCGCGCGCCGCCTACCGCCTCTGCATTCCGCGCGTTTCTCCCTCCCGACCGCGGGTCTCCCTCCAGCCGCTCGTCTCTCCAGGGCGTTTCTCCCGCCTGGTTCTTCCTTCCAGCGCCACTTCTCTTCTCTCTTCAACGACTCTCTTCGCCCGATTTTCCGGGCGGCCCTTTGTCTCCGACCGTTTTGTCCTCCATGAGGGCAGCCAGAGACATCACAGTCACATACTCCAATGTCCCCTCTGGCGATGCGATCTAGGGACACTCGTAGGATGTGGTTTCTTCAAAGTTGAGATATTCGTCTTGCTAGTTTTTCTTCCTCCGGCCTGTTATCGATGGATGATTCCTCCGAAATCTCATCGTCTCCTCAGACTGGTGCATTCCACGGTCCCTCTGCAAATCCTCCTCGGAGCCACGACCAGACTGGCTCTTTGAAGATCACTACCGTTTCCTTGGATGACACAAATTATCTGGAATGGTCCAGGGCTGCGCAATATGCTATTCGAATTCACCAGCTATACAGGCATATTGATGGTACCACTGTTGAGCCACCACGTACCGATCCCTCCTGGAAAAAATGGGATGCATACAATTCTTTGGTTGTCTCGTGGTTACTTCACTCTATGCCTCCTCAGGTATACCACATCTACATGCTTCTGGATTCTGCTTATGACATTTGGACAAGGGCCCGTGACACCTACTCTCAGGCAGACAGTTCGATGCAGGTTTATGAGCTCACTCGCTATGTTTTAGAGTTGAAGCAGGGCACCATGACTGTTTCTGCCTATTACTCTGAGTTCGAACGCCTGTATCAAGAACTGGATTACTTCATCACATTTACCGTAGCTTGCACTGCCGATGCACAGGCTCTTCAGAAGGATAAAGATCAGTTACGAGTTCATGTTTTTCTTATGTGACTAAATATGGAATTTGATGTTGTTCGCTTGCATGCCCTCCACCGTGAGTCTCTTTCCTCTCTTCGGGAAGCCTTTAGTATTCAGTGATGAGAATCGTCGCTGCACACTTAGTTCCTCTACTGATCACTCTGCTCTGTCTGAGATTACTCGAGGACCTCCACCTCTATGCAACCACTGTGGGAAGAAAGGACATATTAAGGACGTTTGCTTTCGTCTTCATCCTCACCTTGCTCCCTCTTAGAGCTGTCACGGTTCCGGTTCGGTTCCGGTTCTACTAAAACCATGAACCGAACCACTATGGTAACGGTTCTTCAAATTAGAACCAAAACTTTATTTGGTTTGACCGGTTCTGGTTCTAGTTCCGGTTCCAGCTTAATTTTTAGAACCTTCGTGTCAACGGTTCCGGTTACGGTTCAACAAGAACCAAAACCAAACCGGTCACTAACGGTTCGGTCCGGTTTCATGCGGTTCGGTCCGGTTTTAATCGGTTCCAACTAAAACCAAAATCAAACTTGGCAGAATGAAATAAAAGCGGGCTGCAAATAGTAAAACTCAAAACAACATCGAAATAAATATAATTATGTTGTGCACTTCTCAACGGTCTTTTCCACGATCGGTGAGATAATATCAATCGTCTTCTTACGCGTGTAGACTTGCCACGACTTCTAGTTGACTTGCGCACGTCTCGTCGACATGCTCAACCGTAACAACCGGCTACAATTAGTTGTCTTTCATGATTACTAGTAAATAGTAGTTGTATATCTTCTATATTTTTTAAATAAAATATTTCAAAAAAATCTGTAAGTAATATTGAAAATATATTATATAACTGTATAAAAATCAAAAGTGCACTGCAAAAATTGACTTTTAACTGCACAAATGTCAAACCATACCACACGGTTTTTATGCGGCGAAGTTTTGTTCGGTCTAAAATCGACCCTCTTTAGTGTGATTGCGGTTTGGGTTCAAACTGCACCAATTTCACTCGCAATAGTAAGTATAAATATTATAGATAAATTATAAAATAGTAACAACAACATAATAATAATAATAATATTATTAAAAATAATAATAAACGAGTTGCGGTTCGGTTCTACTTCGGTCCGGTTCGGATCGGGTCTAAAATTTTTGAAACCGCTTGAGACTTGTATGTTACGGTTCCAGTTCCGGTTCCGGTCCGGATAATAAAATATAAGAACCACACCCAGACCAATGTTGTTCACGGTTCCAAAATTCAAACCGGAACCTGAATTATTTGCGAACGGCTCGGTCTGGTTCTTTGCGGTTCCGGTTCGGTTCTGGTTCGATTTGCGGTTTTCGGTTTTAAGTGACAGCTCTACTCCCTCTGGTCGGGGTGCTGGTGCTCGAGGGAGAGGTGGTCACCGTGGTGGGGGTCGTCAGGTTGGTGTCCGTACTCAGTATTCTGCGCATTCCATTGAGGTTTATGAGGACAAATTTGGGGGCCTTTCTGCTATGGAGTTAGAGGCATTTTGCCGTATGTTGCGTTCCCAGTCTGCACCTCCTTTTGATTCCACTGTTGCGTTTGCTACTTCAGGTATCTCCAGTGCTCATGCTGTGACTTCTTCCATTTTTCGAGTGGATCATCGACTCAGGTGCGACGGATCACATGACCGGCTCTGGCTCAGGTTTTTACCTCCTACACTCCTCTCTCTGGTCATGATAAGGTCATTGCTGCTTAATGGTTCCCTTTCTTCTATTCCGGGCCAAGACAGTGTTGCGTGTTCTCCTGATCTCTCTCTCTCTCTTCGGTTTTACATGTCCCTTCGTTTCCTCGAAATCTCCTCTCTATAAGTCACTTAACTGCTTCTTTAAATTGCTCCGTAACCTTTTTTCCTGATGTTTGTGTGTTTCTAGATTTGGATACAAAGCGGACGCTTGACAATGGTAGAAATGTTGGCGGGCTGTATTTGCTGAACCAGTCGTCTTCTCCCCGTGCTCTTTCCACCACCAGTGCTCCGACTCTTCAAGACATACGGCGCCGACGTCTGCGCCTTGGCCACCCTTCTGCCCTCTATCTTGCAAAACTGTTTCCTGCTTTCAGTATTTAATTAAATTATTTTATTGTGACACTTGTGAACGCTCAAAACATGTTCGTCAGAGTATCCGTCATGTTTCTTTTTCTAGTTCATGTCCTTTTGATGTTATATATTCTGATGTCTGGGGTCCCTCCCTTGTGTTATCTTTATCTGACTATAAATGATTTGTTACATTTATTGATTGTCATTCTCATACAACGTGACTTTTTTATTAAAACGGAAGAGTGATGTGCTTTCTTGCTTTCAGTCCTTTCATCACATGGTTGTGAATCAGTTCAACGACACCATTCGTGTGCTTCGTAGTGATAATGGATGAGAATATGATGATCGAGGAGCGTTTGGTTCCTACCTTACCGAACATGACATTATCTACCAAACTATATGTGTCCACACTTCCACTCAAAATGGTGTAGCCGAACGGAAGAATAGACAATTACTGGAGGTTGCTCGGTGCTTGTTAATTTTTATGAATCTTCCTAAGTTCTATTGGGGGGATGCAGTTCTTGCTGCCGCTTATCTCATTAATCGTCTTCCGTCTCGCTCCATTTCCTACGATACGCCTCTATCCTATTTAGCCAAGAACCACATAATCCACACCTCTAACATCGCTCCTCACATCTTTGGCTCTGTATGCTTTGTTCATGTTCATACCCCGCATCGCGACAAACTGGATGCTCGCTCTCTCCGATGCGTGTTTGTTGGATACTCTCATACCACCAAAGGGAATAAGTGCTATCATCCCCCTACACGTCTCTATTATTGCACTGTTTATGTTACCTTTTGTGAGAGGGAGTCGTACTTTGGTCCGCGTTAGGGGGAGACGAGTAGTAACAGTGACGTGACCATCGACTCCCCTCTTCCGATTGCGGCCCCTCCTTATATTCCATTTACTCTTATTCCTAGTACCGCTTTTGGTCCTACTAACTCCATTCCTCCTATATTATATACATATTCTTGCAGACATTGGACTATTGAGCAAGTGCAAACCGTGGACATTCCACCAGTGTCTGTGCCTGTCTTCGCTTTAGATTCAGATGATGATCTCCATGTTCCCCTTACTCGTCTTAAAGGTAAAACTGGTTGCTCCAAACACCCCATTGCTAACTACATCTCTTACACTCATCTCTCTCAGGGTCATAAAACTTTTATCTCATCTCTTTCCTCTATTGTGGTTCCTAAGACCTGACAGGAGACTGTTCAGATACCTGAGTGAAAACAAGCTATGGAGGAAGAGATGCGTGCCTTGGAAAAAAATGAAATTTGGCGGCTTGCTAGTCTTCCTCCTGGGAAGCGAACTGTTGGATCACGCTGGATCTTCTCTGTGAAGCAAAGCCAAGATGGGGTGGTGGAGCAGTATAAAGCTTGCATCGTCACTCAAGGGTATACCTAGACCCAAGGAATTGACTACCAAGAAACCTCTGCCCCTGTTGCAAAGATGAATTCCATTCAGTTGATCCTCTCGTGTTGCTTGTCATGGGTGGAAGTTACAACAGCTTGATGTTAAAAATGCATTCTTGCATGGTGATCTGGAAGAAGAAGTATACATGACTATCCCTCCCGACTTTACCAAAGAAGGGTCTAATGAAAAGGTCTGTCATCTGCAGAAATCCCTTTATGGTCTGAAGCAGTCCCCTAGGACGTGGTTTGGTCGGTTTAACAGGACCATGCTTCGACTAGGCTATACTCAAGGACAGGTTGATCATACTATCTTCATCAAGAGGAGAGGAGCTCAAGTATCGATTCTAATTGTGTACGTGGATGACATCACCATTACAAGAGATGATCTTGAGGAGATCAGACATTTGAAAGATCAGTTGGGAAAAGAATTTGAAGTCAAGGATCTGTAAAAACTTAAATATTTCTTGGGAATTGAAGTTGCGAGGTCTCGTCTGGGGATCTTCATCTCACAAAGAAAGTATACACTTGACCTTCTAGAGGAAGCTGGGATGCTTGAGTGTGCTCCCGTGGATACACCTATTGAGACGAATCACAAGATTGATGCTGATACTAGTGGAGAGAAAGTGGATGCTTCTAGGTACCAACGATTAGTTGAGAAACTCATATATTTATCTCATACTCGTCTTGACATTACGTACTCTGTTGGCGTCCTAAGTAGATTCATGCACTCTCCCACAATTCGTCATCAACAGGCAACGTATCGGGTATTGAGATACCTCAAGAAGTCTCTTGGTTGTGGTATTCTGTTTTCTGCAAATCAATATTTGGAGATTGAAGTGTTTACAGATGCTGATTGGGCCGACAGTCAAGATGATAGAAAGTCAACTACCGGGTATTGCTCATTTGTGGGCGACAATCTTGTTTCATGGAAGAACAAGAAACAGAATGTTGCAGCTTGCTCAAGTGCTGAAGCAGAATATATGGCTATGACACAGGGAGTTTGCGAGGGATTGTGGTTAAAGACAATCCTCCAAAATATGGGTCTCCAGGTGAACAGACCAATTACTATCTACTGCGACAACAAAGCGACCATCAATATTGCACACAATCCGGTTCAACATGATAGGACGAAGCATGCTGAAGTTAACAGACATTTCATCAAAGATCACCTAGACAAGAGAAATATATGTACTCCGTTCGTGAACTCACATGACCAACTAGCTGATGTCTTCACCAAGGGATTAAATAATGACAACTTCATGAATAATACAATCAAGTTGGGAATAATCAATATATATTCTCAACTTGAGGGGGAGAGTTGAATATACGCATTGCACGCGGTTTTAATTCAAGTTTTTATTTTTTCTCGCTTCCTATTTCACGTGATATGTCACGTGAATGTTGTCTTATATATATGTATGCTTGACCCGGTTTAGGACAACATATGTATGCTTCTCTTCTCTCCGAAGGTATCCCTCGTTTTTGATCTCCATTCGTCTCTTCATTTTTCACGACGACGACAGTCCTATCTTTGTATCCTATGTGATGACCCCCATTCATCTCTTCATTTTTCTCTGCCGACTGATTTTCATAGTAATGAGAATATAATACTGTGAATGATTTTTTAATATATGCAAGTGTTTTTTTGCAATGAAGTAGTAAGTAGTGTTTACAATGCATATTTATCTTAGCCCTAAACATTGGTATATTTGGAAATGTTGTTGACATATTGTCTTTAATAAAAGATTTAATTTTTACAGGTTAATATTATTGTTATTAACAAATGAGTAATCAAAGAGGGAGGGGAGTATCAGCTCCGTGGGAAACAAACGATGTCATGATATTTTGTGATGTCTGTATTAAAGAAATACAATTAGGCAACATGCCAACCACCCACTTCAATAAAGACAGTTGGAGAAATTTGATAGCCAATTTCAAAGAGCGTTCATGAAAAGTTTATGATCGCGCACAACAAAAAAAATAAATGGAATCAAATGAAAAAAGAGCGGACGCTATGGAGAAAGCTCTAGCGAGGTGAGATGGATTTAAAGCTGGAACCCCATTAAAAAGGTCATTGATGCATCAGATGACGGTGAAGTGAATTTTTTTTTGGTAATGAGATACCCTGTATTAATTTTCACTCACAATTGCATGTTATGGTGTCACAATTGCATATTATTTTTAGACCTTACCTGCGGCTAAGAAGTTTCGCTATGCGGGCATTCCGCCAGAATTGGAGGAAAATTTGGACCTCATGCTCAGTTCAGTGGTTGCCACTGGTGATGATGTATGGATGCCAATCTCTGGGGTGCTGCCTTCATAAGGTCTGTTGGAGTTCAATTTCTCTGATGATGATGACAATATGGTCACAGACACTGCCACTCTTGGTAGTAGGTCAGATGGAGTAGGGCGTCCTAGGAGCAAGCAGTCACAAGGTGAATTCTCCATACAACAAACCAAAAGAACCCATAGCAGGAATAAGGGCAATGATAAATCTAAGCTTCTTGGCTATGCGAAGAGTTAGTGGGCAGTGCACGATAGAGAGCACTTCCTTCAAGGTCGTCCACGATCAAGGAAGCATATGATGAGCTAGCGAAGATTCCAAAAAATTATCATAATCTAAATTTTTATAACTTCGCAATAGAATTTGTCCCAGATAAAAACAAGAGGGAGGGCTTCATGAACTATCCATATGATAGGAAAGTTTGGTGGTTGAGGTCTCGCTATGACATGTTCTTGGAGTGATTACTTATGTTATTTTTTTATATGTTGTATGTTATTTCAATTCTCTAGCATGTAATCGTTTTGAAAACTATATGTTGTTGTATGTTATTTCAATTCTCTAGCATGTAGTAATTATGAACTTTTATAAGAACTATATATTGTATGTTTTTTCAATTCTTTAGCGTGTAATAGATATGAAGTTTTATGAGAACTATATGGTGTATGCTTTTTAAATTCCTTAACATGTAGAATTCCAGCTCCAAAAATGAGTAACACTAGCATGAGTTATTACTCTGATGACTTGTCTTTGGATTCAGAGCATTCATCAAATAGTTCTATTTATCGATGAAGATATTCTAGATTTATCAGAAAGATTGTGACCGTGATATGTATCACGTATGAGTCCATTTCAAGTTCCTCAGTGAAGACCCCATGCACGACATCAAAACAATAGATGAAAAATGGCTGCGAGAGTTATTAGTAGGGCATCCAACTCGATTTTATCTAATGTTCAGAATGCCAAAAGATGTTTTTGTTGATCTACTGCGCACTTTAGAATGTTCACATGACCTCAAAGAGTTAGGACGAACAAAAACTAGATAGGTGGTAGCAATTACAATATTTTTTTGCACACAATGCAACAGTACAAAATACTGCAGAACATTTTCAACACTCCACAAAGACTATCAACCGTTATTTCTCACAAGGTCTTAAAGCTCTAATCCTACTATCACTGGATTATACAGCCTCTAGACAAACAATTTAGAGAGATTCCATTCAAGATAAAGTACACTGACCGTTACATGCTTTTCTTCAAAGATTACATTGGTGCAATTGATGAAACTCACGTGGATGCACACATTCTAATCGATAGACAAGTACCATATATTGGCCGTCAAGGGAAACCAATACAAAATGTCATGGATATTTGTGATTTTAACATGTGCTTCACTTTCGTTGTGTCAGACACCCCATGATAGCCGCATATTACATCGTTCGTTGACGGATCGACATGAAAATTTTCCATATTCACCACCAGGTTTGAATGCTCCTTATATTTACTTGTTCATTCAACTCAATACTAATCACTGCAATAATTTTATCTAGTATTTACGAAGAATTTTATGTCCAGGTAAAAATTATTTGGTAGATGTCGAATATCCTTTACAGATAGGCTTTCTAAAAAATCATGCTCAGACACCATATATCATTTACCAGATTTTGTACGTGGAAATCTCCCAATCCAAAAATCAAGTGAGCATTTCAATAAAGCACAATCATCACTTCATAACGTCATTGAGAAAACGTTCAGTGTATATAATAAAAAATGATGGATACTTTGCGATATGCGACAATATTCATTCGAAAAGCAAATTTTAATTGTGGTTTCTACAATGACTATACGTAACTTTATTCGTAGGCATCCTTTAAGTGAGGACCCTGAGTTTGCTGAGTGTGAGGATGACAAAAACTATATACCAAGTTTGTCAGGATCGAGATCCTAGATGAGATCGCTTTGAGGTTTGATCGGATCGGATGGTGGGATTGGATCGAGGATCGCTTTACAAAATTTAGATCGATTTACAAAATCTGGATCGTAGGATCGTAAGATCATATGATTCAGATCGCGATCCTGACAACCATGTTATATACATCAGGAGACAAGTGCACCTGATGACATTGAAGCCAACTTTGTCGAAGACAGGAGCTGATGAAAGGGGTATTTTAAGAGATCAAATAGCCAATCAGATACATAATGCACACCCGGGTAATTTTGGATTCTATTTTTTGGAGAATTAGCACAAAAATAATCTTTACTAATATTTTTTATTATTACAATTTTCTGGTGAAGCATTTGCACATGGATGGATAGATGATTTGAAGTTATTTATCACTTTTTTCATTTCTAAAAGAATTATGTCGAATATTTTATTAGTAATCTCGTTTAGACATTTTTTTAGTAATTGTGTTTGGCTATTAAAATATTTTAGTTGACACTTTTATTTGTTTAGTTAAAAAATATTTGTATACATATTTTTTTCACTCCAAGAGCCACCACAGCTCTGTGTTACCAAACAGAATAAAACCGCGTTCACGCTCGTAACAACACAAAAAACACAATTTCTCCAAACAACACAACTGTGTTTGTGACCGCAGTTTCCAACCATTGCGTTCATGACCGCCACTACCGACCGTTGCGTTCATGACCGCTACCGTGCGCCAAATCGATCTTTAGTCTCCCGAGTAGGACTGATGGATTCCAGATTGATAGTTACACATCGGCTCGTGGTTTGCGATGCGTACTAGTTCAACGTGACAAGGTCATTGCCTATCGATCGAGGCAGTAGAAGCCGCACGAGAGGAATTATCTAGTGCATGACTTGTGATTAACAACGGTGATTTTTGCTTTGAAACTTTGGAGGGACTATTTATATGGAGCTAAGATGGAAGTCTTCACCGACCACAAGAGCTTGAATTACCTCCGCAACCAGGAAAAATTGAATATGCGATAGCGCAAGTGGATCAAGTTCCTTAGAAATTATGAAGCGGAGATTAAGTATGCACTTGGGAAGGCAAATGTAGTGGCCAACACTTTGAGTAGAAAGCACTAAGAGCAAGAGAATTAGATCCAAGTACATAGTACGAGACTTTGAGTCGTTGAAGATCACTTGTGTGGCTCGTGGTGGTGCTAACATGACTTGTATGAACTTGACCGAGGTACACTATAAAATTGCGGATCTAGTGCGAAATGCGATTATGATTGATGAGGAGCTCTAACCGTTGGTGTTGGAAGCGCAAAAAGGCAAAAATGATGATTTGATTATGGTCGATGGATTTTTGAAGGGAAAAGTGTGCATTCCAAGGTTTGGCAATCTCCGGGAAGAGTTGTATGCGAGTCAGTGCGCGTTAGTGAATGCAAAATGTCAAATGCTCGGATGATTTCGTAGACCCCTTACTCTTCCTCAGTGGAAATTCGATGACATTTCTATGAATCTTTTGCACAGATTGCTCAGATTCTACAGGGGAACAATGCTACTTGGTTGATTGTGGATCACTTGACTAAGGTGACTCACTTCATCCCCAATTATAAGGACGATGATGTGGATATGATTCTAGATTTATGTGCGAAATATTATTGAGTTGCATGAGATACCAAAGAGCATCATCAGTGATAAAGATGAGCGCTTTTCCTTTAGGGATTGAAGACTGGTTTAAAAGAGATTGAGAACGAAGCTGAAATATAGTATGACATTTCATCCGCAGACTGATGGTCAAACGGAGAGAACCAACTGTACTATTGAAGATATGCTGATAATGCGCGTGCCTAGAGTTTGGGAAGAAGTGAGTCGGCCACTTATTCATACTCAAATTCACATACAATAATAGCTTCCAAGCAAACGTCAAGATGACACCTTATGAAATGTTATATGGAAGATGATTTCGAATGCCGATGTTATGGGCGGCGGTGGGTAACACTCGACTATTGAAAAAAATGGCATCAGATGTGTTTGAAGCCATTGGATTTATCCTTGGCCGAATGAGGATTGTGCATGATCGACAAGCAAATACTATAATTCGCGTCACTGGAACTTGGAGTTTGCGGTGTGAGATATGGTCTATTTGAAAATCAAACCTTTCAAGGGGGTATCAATGACTAGACATTTAAAGAAGTTGAGTCTGAGGTATTTGAGGCTATTTCAGATTATTAAACGCATAGACGAGTGTGTATACCGCCTTGTGTTGTCGGCATAGTTGAGCGTCTTGCATGACATTTTTCATGTATCAGTGGAGGAAGTCTTTGCTGGAACTCAGTGCCGAAGTTGAGCTAACTGTGGTGTCGGTGGAGGAAAATTTGGCAACCGCCATTCGCTTGTTTTGCATTGAAGATGCGGACACCTAAAAGATGTGGCGTAAAGAAATAATGCTCGTGAAGGTGCGATGGAACAATTGCAGGCGCCCCAAATTCTCTTAGAAAAGAGAGCATGCTATGCGGGAGGAATACCCATAGCTTTTCACCTCAGGTATTTGTTAAGTTGAGGTTTTAATTTCGGGGACAAAATTATTTTAAGGGGGGAGAGTTGTAATACCCCAAATTTCACTCCTATGACCTTTAAATACTTGTTCAATCCATGAGATGCATGGAGAGTTCAAAGAATCGACCCAATAAAAAACCCTGAAATTTTCCTTCGTGCACGGTCGTGTGTTCTCTGCTGTTTTGAAAGAGACGATTTTAAGATGATCATGTGCCTGGGCACACGACCGTGCTCTAGGGTACACGACTGTGCTCTAGGGCACACAACCGTGCACCAAGGCAAACGAACGTACTCCAAGTTGTGTATGAAGAAAGCTGCAGATAGTAGAATTTAGGCACAATCGTCTGCAATAGGGTCACGATCGTCTGCATCGGGGGCACGATTGTGCGATCGACGTGAAATCAGATTTAAGTGTTTTAATCCGAGCCGTGGATCCAAATCCAACTGCTCAGATCCTTTCTAGGGGGTCTATAGGTAATGAGAGAGCCGAAGAATGCTCATTTTGTCCATTGTCTTCTACTCTTCTCTTTCTTAAGGTGAAAAAAAGAGAGGAAGAGGAGCTTGGGGAGGAAGAACAATGCGCTGATGGAGATTTGTGAGCCCGGTTGACGATCTCTCTCTGACAACGGTTAGAGCTTGTTTCTCGGGTCGTGTTCCTCCAAGCTTTTCGAAGTTTTCATGTTGGAAGGAGATCAAAGAAGGTAATGACTCCCTTGTAACAACTCTGACCTGCAAATTCAATGTTGTATGGGTCCGACCATGCCCTTACGACATATAATATTTACAAGCAAGAACACTAATATTTGATAGTAGAAATAAAACACACTAAATGACTCAGAGTTAAATCCATAGTAGAAACTTAAACAATAAACCAACTGTCTGAATGTCCACACTATCTGAAAAGAAGTATACAAATGAAATGTGGCCTTAAGGCCTTACATCACTTTCAAAAAAAAAGAGTACTCAAACAAAAGAAAGCGGGAACTCTACCATCTTGGCACAACCTGGGCTCTGGCCCATTGAGCCCCGTTACGAGCTACTCCACCTGAAGCTAGAAACACACGAGTGAAAATCGAAGGTCAATATGAGACTGATCAGCACAACATAACGATCCCTCCTCCGGCCATCCTAGCGGACTTCGGGGCGAGTACATCGCTCTTTTGCAAGAACACACGTAAACAAAACATGCATATCAAGGGACAAAGGTGTCTCTTAACATATGCAACCATCACACATGACAGGGGCACTAAAAACCATAATCCTAATCGAGTATGCACGTAAAACATGCACATAAAAATGCACTAAGCGTCGCATAATACATACGACCAACGCATGTCAACACCCAAAATTCTTATGACCTAAGCTCCGAGGGCAAATAAATCATAACACTCACGATGAGAGGCGTGAGATCGCTTTTTGTCCTCAATTGCAGCGATAAAAGGAACAATATCTACAACTGTCCAATCAGATGTGATTGGAGACCTGTTTGACTCATGTCCACGAACGTAGTGAGGAGGGTGCTCACCTTCTGTCCTGAGTTGTGTGACAGAAGAACATGTCACCTGACCTAAAACAAAAAGTCGGGGTGTAGCTTCACTTCCGGTCTCAAAGCGTAGTGACAAGAGATATAAGTTCAACTCTGGTCCTCAAATGATAAATTCCCAACGCAACCCTACACAGCCGGCGACTCAGCATACACACACAACGTGTCATAAGCTAAAATGCTCGTATACACAACTACATGGTGACAAGAAATTCACCAGGCCTACGAAAGCCCTCAAAAATCGTCATTCTACCGGACCTAACGCCTACCCACCTAAGAACGTGGGCTTCATGAAGAAAGCCTATCGATTCATGTAACCACTATGATAAACGGTACATGACATTCCCGTTTGCACGTCTAGGGCTACTCGCAATGCACACCAACATAAGCATCACCGATTCAGGCTTATCGCCACGGGTAGGCTTCACACAACATGCCAAAATCTAGACTCGCGGGTCGGATTTCTAATGCAAATTCATGCCCGGGACGGATACAATCGTCCTAGTGGTTTGCAATAAATCGAGGGAAACATACACCACCACCAGCTAGTGACAGGTGACCCTCCCGTGCAAGTAAAACTGAAAAGCTTTGTCAGGATCGCAATCCCACGCCCCGTTGGAGTCCCTGCTCTCTATCACATAGCAGGGGAAGCTCTACGTGCATATCACACAAACACATGTCGGGGTCGCAATCCCACACCCTGGCGGAGTTCCTGAGCTCAACCGAAATGACGTGAGGAGGCTCTCATTGCAAAAAATATTAAAATGTGTAAATGCAAAAAAATAACGGCTCTAAGACCGGGTAAATAGATCATTACCCTCGACACGCATCTTGGAGCCATGAGAACGACTGTAGTGGTTCTCTCTTCACAAAATCAACCTTCTCTCGGTAACTTGAACCTCCAAAGAATTTTTCACGCCAATTCTCGACACGACCTTCACTCAACAAGGGCTGATTTTGGCAAAGGAGATTTCCTTCACGATAAGGCTGACAAAGGCTTTCTATGGCTTTCATTCAAAGCATTTTCTCACAGTCATAATAACAGTTTGTACTGTTTCTGAATCTCCATGAGGTCCTGTTCGTTTTGCAGGTTTTGATAGGTGGGTTTTGGTTTTACTTAAATGAAAACCAAAAATCACGTTCGTTTAGGCATTTTGAACCAAGGTTTGATTTTATTTGAAAACCCACCGGTTTTTACCGGGATAAAAATACCTAGCCCTAAAACTCATCTCATTCGGTCGGTTTTCACCCGCCTCTATTTTCTCCCCCCCCTCCCGATCGAGCGACAACGGCGGAGTCTTTCTTCGATCTCCGGCTCCAGCGGTAAGCAGAGGAGGGCTTTTTGTAGATCTTCTTCATTCTGACCGGCTTTTCGTAGATCTTCTTCATTCCGACGGCGGTTAAACCTGGATTCTACAGCTCTTCTTCATTCCGACAGCGGTAAGCAGAGGAGGCGCCTTTCGTACTTCAATCCGACCGGTTTTGCAGATTTTTTCCGGAGATCTTCTTCATTCTACTAAAGGTATAAATTTCTGTATATATATATTTTTTATGAAATCAGTGAAATTCTGGATATGTATGTTAGGTTAAATATTAGGTTAAACATTTTGGATATGTATGTTAGGTTAAATTTGGATTTGGATATGTATGTTAGGTTAAACCTGTTATGTATTGTTATTTGGGTATTTTGGATTTGTTTAAGGTTAAATTTTTAGTAAGATGACGATGAATATGTATGTTAGGTGTGTGTAATAAATTATGTGTTGTGCGCAATAAATTAGTTTGTTTATTTTCGTAGATGGATTCGATTAATGAGTTACGTAGGGAAAAACGGTTGTTCATGCGGAAAAGAAAGATTGTAGTTGTGCTTGCTGTGGCTTTCGTTGTTTGGAGTCAACCGAGCTTACATGGTTCTTCAAGCCTTAGGGACCGACAAGATAACATACGAAGAATATTACTAGATATGTTATATAATGAGACCGACATCAATTGCTACAACTTACTGCGCATGAACAAAAGTTCTTTTCGAAGCCTGTGCAACATTTTAGTGGTGAAGGGCCTTCTTGTTGAAACCCAAAATTTAACCGTAAATGAATCGGTCGGATTGTTCCTATATATCGTAGCACACAATAACAAATTTAGGGATGTTGGGGGAATATATTTACTTACATGACAATGACTTGAATTTTGGCACATAGATTGATATTATTTTTTAAATAATGTAGGCGCATCCTTCCCTTAGACATTACAAGGACAAAGTCATTGTAAACTGGAGTGATCTTGTGGCGCTATGTGGAACCGATAGGGCCACTGGAGTCAACACATCAACTAGTGTGGAATCAGCTAATCAAATTAATGTTGAAGATACTGATGATGGTGATGTTAGTAATGGGCCAATTCGCTCAAGGAAGAAGAAGGCAAAGAAAGCATCAAATCTAGATATGATTGCAGAGGCCATCACGCATATTGCAATAACTTAGATGGCCCGGCTGAAGTAGCACCTGTAGTTCAGCCATGTAGGGAGATTACTCGGATTGAGATGATGTATGCAACATTGGCGCCTAAAAACTATGGTGGATTGTATCTTTTTGATGTGTAAAACTTATATCACGATGATTGTATCTTTTTTGATGCGCAAACACTATGGTGGTTTAACTTTTTGATATGTGAAAACTTATATCATGGACGATTAACTTTTTAATGATGTTTAAAATGTTTGTTTATTTAAGTTTAATATTTTTTATTAATTTAAAAATCAATTCCTGTGCCCGAAAACCTTCCTATAGCCAAACAAGAAATTTGACATTTATCAATTTCTGGGCCTGAAAACCTTCCTGTAAACGAACAGAAGAATTGAGTTTTGACAGAAAACTAAAACCTTCCAGTTTTCGACCAAAACCAATTCCTGTCAAACAAAACCTGCGAAACGAACAGGGCCTGACTTTGGTTAGTTCTTAAGTGATTTTTAAGTGAGTATTTTAACCATATGTTTATTAGTCTTCCGTATGTTATTTGCAAACATTCATATGCTTTGGTGGTACAAAAAATGCGCCCCCAATTTTTCATTTTTGGATTAAGAGGCAATTCATAAATATTTGCAATATCATGTTTTATTTTATACTTTTTTTGAAGAGAGTTTGGTTATCAATTTTCTTGTTGTATGACTTGCTTTTCTTCTCTTGGATATGTCATTGATGTTGATTCTCTTTTGCCTATTATTTGATATATTTATGAGATATTGTGGTTTAATGTGGTCTGTCATATTGCCTTAGGGTTTGATTCCACGGGCAAAGCTGCTCCTAACACTTGGAGGGACATTCTTTTTGGGATTTTGGCCTTTGATCTTGATCACCGTCTCTGCTTTTGCAGCTCTATACCTTGTAAGTTGGAAATCATCCTTCTTGTGCTTTTGTTTTAGAATTTAATTCTCTAATTAATATTCCAATGAAAAAAATAAATTGTGTAGTTCACATTGAGAAAAGCGAATGGATAACTTTACGTTAATGAGAGAGATAACAAAAATAAAATCTGAAGTTTTAGTCTCTTTTTAGTAATGCTGTCTTCTGCTATGCACTCTTTTAGACTAAGACCAGGTCAGTAGAGAAATTGTTGGATTGAGATCTGATTGTGTTATGGACCGCTCATTCACGGGCCTAATCCCGCCGGTCGAGCCCACAACATGGGTCGCGGCCCTGCACACCCAACTCTTCTCTGCACGTGTTCTCGGTGCGGCGGGGTGTTGAAGCCGGGTCTCGAACCCTTAATCCCGCCGGTCGAGCCCACAACATGGGCCGCGGCCCTGCACACCCAACCCTTCTCCACATGTGTTCTCGGTGCGGCGGGGTGTTGAGGCCGGGTCTCGAACCCTTTACCTCCTTGATAAGAGGTACTTAACGCTTGCCCTCATCACCAACTGATCTGCGGATCAGTTGGTGATGTGAGCTAGCGTTAAGAGCTTACATCAAGGAGGTAAAGGGTTCGATACCCGACCTCAACACCCCGCCGCACCGAAAACACGTGCGGAGAAGGGTTGGGTGTGCAGGGCCGCGACCCATGTTGTGGGCTCGACCGGCGGGATTAGGCCCGTGAATGAGCGGTCCATAACATCACGGGCCTAATCCCGCCGGTCGAGCCCACAACATGGGCCGCGACGCTGCACACCCAACCCTTCTCCGCACGTGTTCTCGGTGCGGCGGGGTGTTGAGGCCGGGTATCGAACCCTTTATCTCCTTGATGTAAGCTCTTAACGCTAGCTCACATCACCAACTGATCCGCGGATCAGTTGGTGATGAGGGCAAGCATTAAGTGCCTCTTATCAAGGAGGTAAAAGGTTCGAGACCCGGCCTCAACAGCCCGCCGCACTGAGAACACGTGCGGAGAAGGGTTGGGTGTGCAGGGCCGCGACCCATGTTGTGGGCTCGTTTGGCGGGATTAGGCCCGTGAATGAGCGGTCCATAACAGATTGTTACTCAGATCCATTTCTCGATTTCAAGTTAACCTGGCTTAAACTTGAATGCTTTTGGGCTGGTCCAAAAAGTGAATAAATTGTAATATGAAAACTTTAGATATGCAATGACTTAAATCATTTATTATCTTTTTAATCTCTCTTTCACGCATGCACTTGCTGACTTGCACACAAACTATTGAGAGTGCATGGGAGCGCCTGCTTTAAACCTGTTTGCACCAGTTTTTTCCAACAATGCAGAAAAGCTCAGTGACACTACGCTAGCTTTGTTGCAACCTAAATTAGGTTATGCTAATATACTCCCGTTTACAACCGTTCGAGCAGTCTTATGAGTTTTTTGGTGCTGCAAAAAAAATTATCGCAGCCTAGTTTCATGTACAAAGGGACATCATGCGCTCTTGCTACTATTAAAAATATATACATATATTTTGGCCCACCTAATGTCAGACAATATGCCTGTAGGAGGAAAAAGTAATCTTGTATATATGTTCACTTGTATCAAATACAAAGAATGAGTACAAATATATAGGAGGGAGAAAGAGAGAGGAAGGTCCTATACATGATGTGAGACTAAAGAGAAGAGAGAAATAACAATAAAATATACAAAATGGGCATTTGTCAAATGGGCTTCTCTAACACTCCCCCGCAAGCTGGAGCGTACAAGTCATATGCACCCAGCTTGGACAAACACTGGTAAAATAAGGTACTTGATAAAGCCTTCGTGAGGATGTCAGCAACTTGATCAGTGCCTGGAACATGCTTTAATTCAATTTTCTTCATCTAAACTTTCTCCCGAATAAAATGACAGTCTACCTCGATGTGTTTCGTACGCTCGTGAAACACCAGATTCTTTGCTATGTGTATGGCCGCTTGACTGTCACAAAATAGAACAACAGATGAAGGAAGTTTTACCCCCAGGTCAGCAAGGAGGCTTTCAAGCCATGTGAGTTTTGAGACAACCGATGCCATCGATCGGTATTCGGCTTCCGCGGAGGATCGAGCAACCGCGACTTGCTTCTTACTTTTCCATGTAATGAGATGACCGCCAAAATAAGTACAGAACCCACTGGTTGATCGCCGATCGTTCAGGGAGCCAGCATAATCGGTATCTGAATATGCAACCAATGCTGAAATAGAGTTGGAGGTTTTGTAAACCAGCTCTTGACCCGGAGCTGTCTTAAGGTATCGGAGAATCCGTTCAACTGCCTGGACATGAGAAACCCGGGGAGCATGTATGAACCGACTAACAATCCCAACAACGAACGGTATATCAGGCCTCGTGACCATTAAGTAGATCAACTTTCTCACAAGACGTCGATAGTATTCCGGGTTCTGGAGAGGCAGATCATCATCAAATGCATGAGCACATAACTTGTGATTTGCCTCCATCGGAGTAGTAGCTGGCTTGCAACCAGACTGACCAGCGTCTTTGAGGAAATCAAGACAATACTTCCGTTGGGAGAGGACAAGACCATCCAGACGTCGTGCGACCTCAAGACCAAGGAATTAGCGAAGATGCCCCAGGTCTTTGGTCTGAAACACGGTGCTCAGATGCTGTTTGACCGCTTGAATCCCCTTTGAGTCATCCCCAGAAAGTAGGATGTCATCAACATAAATTAACAGAAGGACCGTTCCTTTTGCCCGGTGTCGAGTGAATAGGGAGAAGTCTGCGGAACTCCGAGTGAAACCCATGTCCCGAACAACCTTGCTGAACTTGTCAAACCACGCCCGAGAGGATTGTTTGAGACCATAGATGGATTTTTTTAGAAGACACACACGAGACTCCCCCGTGGTCTCAAACCCGGGAGGTTGGAGCATGTAGATGGTTTCCTGAAGATCGCCATTCAGGAACGCATTCTTGATATCCAACTGATGAAGGGGCCAGTGACGGTGCACAACCACGGAGAGGACACAAATGGTGTCGAGCTTGGCCATTGGAGAGAAGATTTCCTCATAATCAAGACCCTGCTGTTGAGTGAAGCCACGAGCCACCAGGCGGGCCTTCAGACGGTCAATAGTGCCATCAGGAGCATGTTTGATGACGAAAGTCCATTTACACCCAACAAGGTGCTGACCGGGAGGTAAAGGGACAAGGACCCAGGTCTGGTTGGCCCAAAGAGCCGTCATTTCTTCGTCCATGGCAGCCCGCTAGCCGGGATGTTGAAGCGCCTCCTGCACAGAGTTAGGGACAGAAGCAGAGGATAATGATGTGGCAAAGTGAAGAAGTGGCGGTGAAAGGCGATGAAGAGAGACATAATTCGCCATAGGATAAGCGGTGGAGGCTGGAGCCGGTGTAGCAGTCCGCGGAGCGTCAGAGGTCGAAGCCGACGACAGTGGGGCAACGGGACGAGGAGAGCGACGAGAATAGACCCGGATGACAGGTGGCTGGGGAAGGACCGGAGGAGGCTGGGCAGGAAGGGGAGAAGGTGGAGAACGAGGAATAGAGATGATAGGGCGCACGACGGGCTCCAGAAGAGGAGCGAGATCCAGAGCAGAGAAGAAGGGAAGATCTTCTCGGAAAGTGACATCCGCAGAAACAGTCACCTTGCGGGTAGTGGGCGAATAACACACATAACCCTTTTGAGTGCGCGAGTAGTCCACAAAGATATATTTGGACGCACGGGGATCCAACTTGTCTGTAGATGGGCCGAGGTGGTGAACGTAGTATGTACACCCCAAAATGCGGGGAGTAAGAGGGAAGGCCGGAGTGGAGGGAAATAGGAGGCTGAATGGAGTAGCATTCTGGAGGACGGTAGACGGTTGATAAGAAAACAGGCCGCGGAGAGCGCAAAGTTCCAGTATGATTTGGGAACCCGCATTTGAAGCATAAGAGAGCGAGCCACATCAAGGAGATGACGATTCTTGCGCTCAGCGACACCATTCTGCTATGGGGTATACGCACAAGATGTTTGGTGAATAACCCCAAACTCGGAGCAGAGAGTCGCGAAGTCATGACCAGTGTACTCGCGCGCATTATCAGTGCGAATAGTTTGAATGGACGCAGAGAATTGAGTGCGAGTCTCAAGAATGAAGGCCCGAAATACGCGGGGAAGCTCAGAACGATCAAGAAAGAGATACAACCATGTCATGCGAGAATAATCATCGATAAATGTCAGAAAATAACGGTAGCAAGAAATACTATTAATCTTGTACGAACCCCATATATCGGAGTGTACCAAAACAAAAGGAGCAGAGCTCTGAGTACAATGAGAAGGAAAAGATGAACATGGTTGCTTGCCAAAAATACATGTTTCACACTGAAAAACAGGAAGAGATATATCCGGGAGAGCCTTCTGGAGGACTGGGAGAGGAGCATGACCAAGACGCCGATGCCAATCCGAAGAGGAGACTGACGCGAGGAGAGTAGGAGAGTCATCAAGAAGGTAGATCCCGTTCTGCAGTCGCCCCTACCAATGATAGTCCGTGTCTGCTGATCCTGTATCTGAAAAGAAGAAGAAGTAAATGTCACGGAGCAATGTAAGTCAGTAGTGGGGCGACAAACAAAAAGTAAATTGAAAGGAGAGTCCGGAACATGAAGAGCCGAGCGCAGGAGAAGGGAGGAAGCGAGAGGAATATCAGCACTGCCAGAGACAGGGACAACGACCCCATTGACCACAGTAATGTACTTCGGGTGAGGAGAAGACGGGTACTGAGGCGGTTGAACAGAGGTGATGTGATGAGTGACACCAGAATCGATGATCCATCGCGGTCCAGTGAAGAGGCAGGCGATACCTTCATTGGAGATGGAGGCGGCGGAGGCAACCGAGGCCGGCGGGCGGCTGAGCAGGCCATGAAGATGCTGGAGCTGAAGGCGAACCTTGTCGAGGTCAGTACGAGTGGGAGAGGAGTCGGTGGCAGCAACAGAGACCTGCGGACGAGGAGGACGACCATGCTTGCGATAGCACGCGACTTCAAGATGCCCGTCTTTGCCGCAGAAGTAACACTTAGGCCGCGACCGGCCACCCCGACCACGTCCCCGAGAATCAGAACGGCTGCCACGAGCTGAAGAAGGGAGAGGTAGTAAAGGTGCAGGGGCCTGCTGGACAAGGGCCGGAGAAGGAGGTCCAGAAAAATCCGGAGGCGGGGAGACCTTGAGAAGCATCGAGCACACATCCGAGAAGGACGGGGTAACTGTAGAGGAGAGAATTCGAGCCTGCACACTGTGAAGGTGATGCGGGACCCGAGCCATCATCATGGCGATACCAACGACTTCCTTCTGGGCACGTTGGGCAGCAAGGTTCACAGTAGGAGGTTGATGTTGGATCCAAGCTTCGACCAGAGACCGAGCCTGAGCAACAAAGGAGGTCAGATCGGCCGCCCCACCACTATCAAGAGCCTGAAGAGCAATGATGATGCCATACAAATGATGAAGAGCAGTATAGGGTATGAAGCTCGTTCCACATGCCCTTGTCCGTCTCGTGGTACATGGCCAGACGCTAAGACTCGCCATCAAGAGAGTTGAGGATCCATGTCTGAACACGACCATCGTTGCGTAACCACTTGTCAGTAGGAGTACCGGTAACAACCTGGGTCAAGTGATGAAGAAACCCCTTCGACTGCAGGACTCGGCAAACAGAGTGCGCCCATTCCACAAAATTCTTCTTACCGGTTAGAGAGATAGTAGTAATCCAGAGCTCATCACGAATATCCGGAAGAGAGGCCGGGCGGTCTGCAGGAGAAACCGCCGGTCTGGTAGAGTCAGCAGAAGAGGCCATGAAGACGAACCGCGGCTAGGAGAAACAAAACAGGCGAATAACCCAGACAAGCAGGGACTTTCAACAGGGGAGGCCACGCGGCTAGAGAAGGCCGCCCGACTAGAGGGGATACCGCACAGTCACGGTGTGAAGACACTAGCGGCAAGGGGAAGGCCGCGACCAAAGTGTGGAGGCCTGAAGAAGGAGAACACAGCGGGCAAAGACAACCCGCTCGAGGAAACCGCAGCGGACAGAAACAGGCCGCACGGACAGACTGCAGCGTAGTCAGAAGAACGCTGCAGCGGTCACGATGATCAAGCACCAACGGCATGAGATGCCACGACCAAAAACGGAGAGTCCGCAACGAACACAAGGAACAACCCGCGCGAGGAGACCGCAGCGGACCGGAAAGAGGAGACCGCGAGTAAGAGAACTCAAGCGTCTAGAAGAGAAAGCCGCGAGGAGAGACCGCGAGCAGAAGTCGCGAGTAGCAGCACTCAAGCGACAAGAAGAGAGGAGAAGGGATCGCGGCGAACTGGAACAGTCCGCGGCGAGTAGAAGAGGCAGGCAGAATGGCGCGAGTTGAGAGAGACCGCGGCGGACAGAAGCAGTCCGCGGCGAGAAGAGAGGGGGGGGGGGCACAGTCCTCAACGGGTAGGAGAAGCTGACCGTAGAGAGGAGAGCCCGTAGCGGTTAGGAGAGCCCGCAACGGTTAGGAGAAGCCCGCGGCCGGATAAACCAAGAGGCCGCGAGGCAGAAGAGAGGCAGACAAGAGGAGCCCGCAACGGACAAGTAGAGCCCGCAACGGACTGAGAGAGAACAGCGGGGAGAAGGGGACCCCACGGGTCAGAGAGGAAAGTGGCTATAAGAAGCCCGAGGTGGAACCACGGAGAGGAAGAGGGAGCGGAATCACAAAAGGAGAGAGGGAAAGGAACGGACAGAGGTTGCAGGCCGCAGGAGGCCGCCTAAGGGAGGCACAGACCGCCGGGCAGACCGGTGAGGTTGGCGGTTAGAAAAAAAACAGGTCGAATTTTTCCCTCTGATACCATGTAGAAGGAAGAAAAAGTAACCTTGTATGTATGTTCACTTGTATCAAATACAAAGAATGAGTACTAATATATAGGAGGGAGAAAGAGAGAGGAAGGTCCTATACATGATGTGGGACTAAAGAGAAGAGAGAAATAACAATAAAATATACAAAATGGGCTTTTGTCAAATGGGCTTCTTTAACAATGTCCATAGTGTTATCATTTTTATTTAAAATTAATGTCTTAAATATCAGCATATGACATTCAACACAACGATTTAGCATGCGTAGTCATGATCTAGCTATATGTGTAGGGTGGCTATTAATGCAACATTTTATTTTATTTATATATATGATGGTGAAATTGTAGTCAAAAGATTATGTTTTTTTTAATTAAAATCGTGACACTTGACAATTACGTTCAACTGCGAGGGGTAAAATCAGGAAAAGTACGTGTCCGACGTGAAATAATTGTCTTTTAAATAGTGTCTGTACGCGATAATTAAAATGGATTGGTAATTTTGAAAAAAAAAACCTTAACATTATGTTATATTTTGTAGGAACTAATTTAGAACTTGAATCAACTGTACAATTTTATCAACGGCTATATATTCCCCATTTGAAGAAAATATAATAAAGTTTCAAGATAAATGTTGGAACTGAGAAAATCCTAGTTCTAATTGTTCGACCAAGGTGTAGCCTAAGGCTACTGATCTCACGGTCTAACCTCATGGATCTGATGGTAAAAGCAAGAGCGAGAACTAGACTATCTATAAACACGACCCAAGTGCTGCAACGAGGTCCTGCCATGTTCCCGGAAGTCGAAAAGATCTTCCCCTTCAAAACCCAAGGGTTGAGTTATGTACGAGGAAGACACGAGCTTGACGAGTATGAAAATTGACGAGTAAGAAGCTTGGGAGGGGGACCAACGTGCCATTTTTGGTACCCCTGTGGTCTTATTTATAGACAAATCCTAGGTGGAGGGGGGGGGGGGGGGGTATGTATGCGAGAATACCCCACCTCTGCGAGATACTTACCACATGACTTAAGGAGCAACCTCGCCCACATGGAGACTAAGAGGTGCTACTCGCCTTTAGCGAATATTGCGAGAACTCGCCCTGTGGCGGTCTCTGCATGCTCGCCCATACTAGCGAGTTGCAATGGGTCGCTCATACTGGCGAGTTGCAATGAGTGCTCACACATACTGGCGAGTTGCAATAGTTACTCGCCCTTTAACAAATATTCTCTAATGTTCTCTTTCTTGAGGATGTTGAGTACTCTTCTGGCGAGGTCTACGAATAGCCGCCAGGCTGAATGGTCTGCGAATAGCCATCTCCTTAGGCATTTCTGATCTCAACGAATTACTGATGATACATAATCCCCGCTTTTTTCATGCTCTATACGAGCTCGAAAAAACAATGTAGGACTCGTGGTTCGAAGAGATGAACACTGGATAATATTTCATGCGAGGTCCCTCCTAGGAGTGGAACTCAATTGGAGATGGTGGAGAAGAGTCGACACCTCCTAGGCCATTCGTTAGAATGAGCTCACTGGAGGAGGTGGAGAAGAGTTGACACCTCCCAGGAGAGGAGCTCAACTGAAGGAGGTGGAGGAGAGTCGACACCTTTCAGGAGTGAAAGCTCAACTGAAGGAGGTGGAGAATTGTCGACACCTCCCAGGAGAAGAGCTCAACTGAAGGAGGTGAAAAAAGGTCGACACCTCCCAGGAGGGGAGCTCAATTGAAAGAGGTGAAGAAAGGTCGACACCTCCCAAGAGCGGAGCTCAACTGAAGGAGGCGGAGAAATGTTGATATCTTTTAGGAGCGGAGCTCAACTGAAGAAGGTGGAGAAGAGTTGACACCTCAGAGGAGTGGAGCTCAACCGAATGAGGTGGAGAAGATCGACACCTCCCATGAGTGGAGCTCAACTGAAGGAGGCCGAGACAAGTCGACACCTCCTAGGAGCGGAGCTCGATTAAAGAGGTGGAGAAGAGTCGACACCTCCCAAGAGCGGAGCTCAATCGAAGGAGGTAGAGAAAAGTCGACACCTCCCAGGAGCGGAGCTTAACTGAAGGAAGTGGAGAAGAGTCGACACTTCTCAGGAGTGGAGCTCAACTGAAAGAGTGGAAAATGATCGACACCTCCCAGGAGCGAAGATCAACTGAAGGAGGTAAAGAAAGGTCGACACTTACCATGAGCGGTGCTCAACTGAAGGAGGTGGAGTAGAGTCGACACCTCCTAGGAGTAGAGCTCAATCGAATGAGGTGGAGAAGAGTCGACACCTCCTTGGAGCGGAGCTCAACTGAAGGAGGTAGAAAAAGATCGGCATCTCCCAGGAGTGGAGTTCAACTGAATGAGGTGGAAATGTCGACACCTCCTAGGAGCGGAGCTCAATTGAAGGAGGCGGGGAAAGGTCGACACCTCCTAGGAGCGGAGCTCAACTGAAGGAGCTGGTGAAAGGTCGACACGTCCTAGGAGCAGAGCTTAACTGAAGGAGGTGGGGAATAGTCGACACCCCCCAGGAGTGGAGCTCAACTAAAGGAGGTGGAAAAGAGTCGACACCTCCCAGAAGCGGAGCTCAACTGAAGGAGGTGGAAAAAGGTCGACACTTTCCAAGAGCAGAGCTCAACTGAAGGAGGTGAAGAAGAGGAATCAGTTTTACCTGAGGTGTTGTCCCTAAAAATAATTTGAGAGGGAGAGGCAATCGGGGGGTCTACTAGGCCAACATATAAGTGAGGAGCTGATCTCGACCGACTTTGTAGAGGTATGGACTTACTAGGATGCTCAACACGCGAGACATTGCCCCTAAAAATCATTTGGGAGGGAAAGGTTCTCGGGGGGGGGGGTGTCTATCATGGCCAGCATATAAGTGAGGAGTTGGTCTTGGTTTACCATGCAGAGGTATGGTCTTACAAGGACGCACTACACACGAGACCTATAACTTAACCCCTGCAGCGAATATAAAGTATACCTATGGGAGAGAAGGGTTCTCGGGAGGTCTATCAGGGCCATCCTACAAGTGGGGAGTTGATTTCGGCCAGCCATGCAAAGATATGGTCTTACAAGGACGCACTACGCACGAGACCTACATCCTAACCCCTGCCACGAATATAAAGAATATCTGGGGAGGGAAAGTATCTCGGGAGGTCTATCTGGACCATCCTACAAGTGGGGAGCTGATTTCGGCCTACTGTGCAGAGGTATGGTCTTACAAGGACGTACTATGCACGAGGCCTATATCCTAATCCCTGCCACAAATTTAAAGAATATATGGGGAGGAAAAGGTTCTCGGGAGGTCTATCAGGGCCATCCTATAAGTGGGGAGCTGATCTCAGCCTACCGTGCAGAGGTATGGTTTTATAAGGCCTACATCCTATCCCCCGCCACGAATATAAAGAATACCTGGGGAGGGAAAGGCTCTCCGGAGGTCTATCAGAGCCATCCTGCAAGTGGATAGCTGATCTCGGCCTACCATGCAGAGGTATGGTTTTACAAGGATGCACTACGCATAAGGCCTGCATCTTAATCCCTTCCATGAATATCAAGAATATCTGGGGAGGGAATGACTCTCGGGAGGTATATCAGGGCCATCTTTCAAGGTGATATCTGTCTACCATGCAGAGGTATGGTCTTACAAGGACGTACTACACACGAGGCATGCATCCTAACCCTTGCCATGAATATAAAGAATACCTAGGGAGGGAAAGGCTCGGGAGGTCTATCAGGGCCATCCTATGAGTGGGGAGCTGATCTCGGCCTACCATGTAAATGTATGGCCTTACATGGACGCACTACACACGAGACCTGCATCCTAATCCTTGGCATGCATCCTAATCCTTGGCATGCATCCTAATCCTAGTCCCTATCCCTCACTGTTTTCAAGAAGACGACTACCGCCACGTCTTACCACAAATCAACTCGCCACCAGTAGCAAGCCATTTCAGCATCAAGCCAATGTTTCCTAAGCCAATCATCAAGGAGCAGTCGTGAAGGTCGAAGTTCTATAAAATCTCTAAAGGACTCGTTCTTTGCAGCCCATGTGTCAACTCCCCGTGGCTGCCCTCTGGATCATCTTCCTGAAGCTCACTAAAGTCTAAACTTAACTTTCCTATTTTCTAGTTAACTGTGTGCTCCTGCGCACTGCTCCGACCAGAGGCTCAAGAAGTAGTCGTCTTCTTCAGATCAGAGGCCCATTGAGTTGTATGTCTTCGTCCATCGAGAACACAAGTTTTTCTAGCCCAATGCAGACCTTTCCCTATCCTTTCGAGCCTGCCGCCAGGAGGAAGAGCCCCATGAGCCTTTCTCCTTTCCGAGCCTTCCCCAAATTAATTACGAGTGACAGACACGAGCCTTCTTCCCGATCAGTAACTCCTCACGTGATCAGTGCAATATTTTCGTTAAGATAATACTAGCCCACCATATGCCGTTGAACTACCTCAATACCTAAGAAATATCTGAGACGCCTCGAATCTTTAGTATGGAAGTGAAAAAGCCAAGTGCTTCTTGATCATGGAGATACCATTTAAATCATCGCCGTGATTATGATATCATTGACATACGCAAGGAGGATCACATTGCCCTCTATGTGACAATCTATATTATTAAAGGTGCAAGACGCACCGAGGGGCAAAGGGGTCCTGGAGCCTAGGCGCAAGCTCGCACCCGAGGCACATGATGGGCAAAAATGAAAAATAAAATAAAATTAGTGCATTGGGTGCTCAATTCGCTGAAAAGTCAGTGATTTGGGCGCTCATTTCACTAAAATCAGTGGATTGGCGCCTAGGTGCGCCTGAGGCACCTTGCTCGCCTCCGCCTGGCAGAGGCGGGTGGCTGTGCGCCTGACACCTGAGGCGCACCTTTAATAACATAGGCGACAATGTGTAAATAAGGACAAGTCCATCGAGCTCTTAGTGAAGCCAAATGCCTAAACCATACTAATTTTTTTAACCATGCTCGATGAGACTGGTTCAGTCCATAGATAGATTTTCTTAGGTGGCATATAAGAGACTCCACATGGTTTCATATTCAGGAGATTGCTGCATGTAGACAGTTTCATTTAGATAGCTATTAAGGAATGCTTTTTTGATATCAAGTTGATGCAACTACCAAGAAGATCAATAATAATATTAAGCTTGGCTACTAGAGAGAACATCTCTTCATATTCAATAGACGGTTTTGACTATGAGGACCTATTTACATTAGACTTGGGACTGTCCATGGGAAGGGATACGAAGTCCCAATGACTCATAAGACCTTCATTTTGCCATTCATTGTTTCCTGCCACCTCGGATGGTGGATAGCATACTGGACAGAACAAGGGGTCGAGATAGAAGACAAGGAGCATGTAAACCTACGAAGTTCAAGAGATAATCATTGCAGAAGACATAGTAAGACAACAGGTAAGGAATAGATGATCGTGTTTCCTCTTTGATGACTGCGGGCATATCAGTTGGACCAGAGACGTCATCAGTAGGGGGCGGCTGGTTCAGGACAGACTAATGAGTACGCCGATGAATATATTTGTTTTTTGGAGGAGGAGGGGGTGCTAGTATCACAGTTGTCTGTGGACAATTGATCTGTACGTTAGTACGAGGGGTTGCATGTGGTGTTTTGTCGGGAGGAGAAGAGGGATACAAATTTTGATTCTCTAGGAATGTATCGTTAGTGGATGACACAATTTTTGATCGGTCGAAGAATAATCCCTTATGAGTTTGAGAGTACCCAACAAATATTTTTTTTTAATGGTCTGTGATGCTGATTTATCTAAAGGAGGACCAAGATAATAAACAAAACACATACGCTCGAAAACTCGAGGGATGGAGAAGGGAGGTGTGGATGGAAATATGATGTAGAATATACTCAAAGTTCAGGATAGTTGATGATGTGATTAGTTAAATAACATACAATGGTTGTTGCAAAGTTCTAGTAGCTATTTGGAACTTGTATTTGAAGCATGTGAGATTTGGTTACCTCCAATAGGTGTTGGTTCTTCCGCTCGGTTTCACTATTTTGTTATGGTGTATATGTGCAAGATTTTGATGAATAATACTCAAGGTATTGCAAGTTTTCTGAAATTCGTAACTAATGGACTCAAGAACATTATTTGTCTAAATTGTTTTGATATTAGTAGAAAATTGATTACGAGTTCCTGCAATAATTGAACGAAAGACATGTATTATCTCAGATCGATCACGAAGTAAATACACCCACGTTATGCACGAATGATCATCTATAAAGGTAGCAAACTAACGATATTCAACTAAATTAGCAGTTTATATGGATCTCAAATGCCCGGATTAACTAAATTAGCAGAATGAAACATCACTTCTAGTTAATGAGGGAGGAAAGATAAACGATGTTGTTTTTCATATATACATTATTCACAAGTAAAATCAGTAAAAGGAAAATTCAAATGTTGTTTTCTATATATACCAAGTTGTTGTGTGCCAGAGTGGTGGCCGGAGGCAGAGGGGATACTTTGGAACCAGAACTGCAACTGTGACACAGGGCAGATCTATAGGCGGCGGAAAATCAGCGACCTAACCCCTACATGCTATGCAAAAGTCCGACGGTTAGATCACAAATTAGATAACAAATAAAATCATCCCACGCAAACAATTCAAAGCGAGACAAAATAATTTATTTGGGCAAAATCAAACTTAGGCTTTCCTCCGCGTGGAGGGACAAAGCAAGAGCGCACGACGAATAAACTCTGCAAATCACAATAATAATCTAACAAACAATCACAATACAATATATCCAAACAAATATAGCATCCAATCCAATACAAATATGTTGAAAATAATTATCCGATACAACGAAGACTCACCATGTAGTGGGCTGACCAATGCACTGAAAAATTCAGGGCCGAAGATGTGTAGACAGCGATCCGAGGTGGAACTGATGGCGTGGAGATAGCGTAAGTGGCTGACCTCGGCGGTAGGAGGCGGGATCGGGCCGAAAAGAAGTAGATCCGACAATATATGGGTGGATCCGAGCGAGGAGGGGAGGGATCAGGTATGTTGGAGTGGATCCAGGTTGTAGAAGTGGCGGGGAGTGAGTAGTCGGGCTGGATCTGGACTGAAAGTCCAGATCTAGACAGATCTGCTGTGGAAGGAGGTTGGGGTGGCTCCACTGGAGTAGGGGAAGGCGGCTGTGGGTTGGCGGCCAGAAGAGAGCAGGGGGAGGAGCGGCGGTGGCTGGTGAAGATGCCGGGTTGGAGCAAAGGCAGCAGGAGGTGGATCCGGTTTGCTGGTTTGCTAGAGGAGGAAGGGGGGGGGGGGTTGTGGCTTCAGGAGGGGGGAGAAGTAGGCGGCGGATTGCTGGAGGGCAGTGGGCCGGCGGTGAAATAGGAGGGAAAAAAGTATAGGTTGTAAATAGTAAATTTCATTATTGCACAGTGAAATGAAAACAAACATGAATTAAAAATGGTGGGATTTGGGGGCTGTGGAAGCTGAGAGAGGGGCGTGGGAGGGGGAAGAAGGGGCTTAGGTTTAGGGCAAACCTTGGGGAGGGAGATACAAGCGTAGGAGTCGTCACCTAAGGTTCCACAGAGTCGGCACTGTGGAGGGATCGCCGGATTTCAAGATTTCTCTTCTCCAAAATCTGCATAGCTCTAATCAGCCCACTAGCATCCTATTTATAATAATAGGAGACTTAGGACATCCTACCATCGACGGCTATGATTGGCCGAAGATGGGGTCACCTAAATACATCAAAATAAAATGCAAAATAGTGAAATAATATATCAAATTGATCCGCAACGCGAATACGAATACATCTGCGGAGTCCGATCGTCGATCCAGTCACGACATATATGGAAAGTCGCCAAATCAGCCATGAATGAGCCCAAAACTCGTCATTCACTGCAATTCCTCGTCTATGCTCCGCATCAGACTCTCAAGGCGGGGCTTGCTCAGGGGAGAGAGATACCAAAATTTCTTTCACAGACAAGGAAATGAGAAATACTTCTTTGATGATATTACAAGACCTACAATTGCCTTTAAATAGACTATAAGACTATTAAACACTCAAATCCTTACAATTTAACAACTAAGCACACTAATAATAGTAAAGAAAGTAAGGATACAATAATGGGAGGGGACATTTTTCTTTAAAGCCATAGTGAGTGCATTTCCAAAACGTGAATTGAACTTTTACTTTGCTTTAGCCTAAGATCCATATTACTCGTCTTGCATAGCGAACTTCTATGACACATTTTTCCCCAACTAAACGAACTAAAAGCTGCTCTGTTAATATTTGCAGTACTTCGGTCCAAGTTTTGTGCATGATGGCAGTAAGAATATTCCGGTATCATCAGCGCCTCCATATATAGACCCATATGAGCTCCTTGAAGATGAGAGGATAGCACAGCTTGCTCCAAATGTGAAATGAACCCCAATCAGTTGATTTTTTCTAGAACATTCCAGTAAGATTAAATTACCACACGCCTGTAATATTGCTCTCCACTTTTTGGTTTCTACATCTTGGCTGTAAATGATGTCTGGAAAATGAATATAAAGTGATTCCATCATCCAACTCTAGTTTTCTCTATGCTTTATATGTTTATATTCACCACTCAATTTTATCTTAAAACATGATCAGGAACCATTATCAATGCCTGCAGTCGACCGTAATTAAGAACAGGGTAAGTAATTAGGCCTCGGGCAAGAATTTGAACTTCAAAATGATTAGAATCTTCTCCCACCTTATACTGATTGATATATGTACAGAAAACTTCAAAGTGTACATAATATAGTCCCCAAATGTTGGGATGTGTAAGGAAAATGTCATAACTTGTCATATTTAATGTGCTTGATTGTAATTTCCTGTGATTAAGTCTTTACTATTATTAGACTTCCCCTAGTTTGTTAGTAGTCCCTGTGATTAGGCTGTCTATCCTTGGTAATCCTTGACATTTGATTCTCACTGTAATTAGCTCTTATCCTCTTGTATACATATTGAACAAACTCTGTGAATAAGACTGTAGGGTCCTAAAAATTTGAGTGTGAACCTCTTGTTCTGAACCACTGTTAAAATGACCGGCCTCTCTATTTGTAGGGTTTGATTAAGGTTAGAGCTATATGATTAGCTGTACATGCTAGATGATAGTGAGAAGTATATGATCATGTGGTTGAGTATGAAGTCGTATAAACGACATTTGTAGTTTGAAGTAAGTTTCTCTGTTCGAGTTCTTTTAATGAGCACTATTTGCTCAACTTCGAGCATTGTTGATGACTGACTACCGTAACTGTGAGAAAATTTAAATAACAAGCTATTCATTTCACAAAAACTTAAGTTACACAAGTATGACCCCCTATTTATAGGGAGAAGAGAAAGAAAGAAAATTCAACAGACGATGTGTGACTAAATACAACACGCAGATATACAGATTAAAAATTTCAGACCGCAACAACTGAGCAGTTAGACAAGCTGTCCGCTCCACACCAAGAAACCGCCGGTCTCTACTTCTCAGTCCGCTACTGATGATTAGAGAAATCACAAGCGGATAGCTGCCTGTATCCGCTAATCTTCAGGAATTCAGCTTCCTTAATCATCAGGCCGCAACAAAAGCCTCTATCCGCAGCTTCAGCTCCGTCTCTATCCGCAGCTTCAGCTGCTCCTCAGACCGTGACCTCTATGCGCAGCGGCTTCAGTCTCCTGTCCGCCAAACCCGCAACAACAGATAAAACTAGCCTCCTCGAACTATCAAGGAGGCGGCCTCAATGATCTCCAGGCCGGCTGATTTCTCTGACCAGTCCGCTAGAGGCAGACTCCAACACTGCTTGAATCAGTCCGCCAACACAACTGTCAAGCCTTCAGAACCACTCTGCTTGAAGACAGTCAGACTGCCAAGTCCAATCTGCCAGTCCGCTAAACGCCAGACTGCCAAGCTTAATCCGCCAGATTGTCAAACCGCCAGGCCGCCACGCTTAACAAAATCTAACACTCCCCCTCAAGCTAGATCATATATGTCAACCATGTCCAGCTGTTACAGACATTTGAAAGAGAAGCAGACACTGGTTTGGTAAAGACGCCTGTAAGTTCTTTGTCAGAAGAAATGAACGGAGCACAAATTTGATTTTTCAGTATTTCTTCTCTAACGAAGTGGTAATCGACTTCAATGTGTTGCCCTTTCATGAAAAACTGGATTATTTGATATATGTATAACAACCTGGTTGTCACAAAACATAGGTAAAAGATGATCATATATCTTTCCCAAGTCAAGCATAAGGGCAGACAACCATTTCAATTCGCAAGCCATCGATGCCATGCTCCGGTACTCAGCTTCAGCACTTGATCGTGACACAACATACTGTTTCTTGCTTTTCTAGCTGACAAGATTTTCTCCCACAAAGGTGCAAAAACCAGAAGTAAACTTTCTATCTTCTTTATTGTCAGCATAACTAGCATCAGAATATGCTTCAACCTTCAGATGGTTATGTTTTCGAAACAATAACCCCTTTCCTGGAGGTCCTTTCACATACTCCAGAATTTTCAAGGCGGAATGAATATGACATTCTCTGGGAGCTTGCATAAATTGACTGACTTTCATTACTGCATAACAAATATCAGGTCTGGTAACAGTCAGATAAATGAGTTTCCCACGAGTCGTATGTACATAGTACTATATGAAAGAAGAGGTGAATCCTTCGTCCAACTCTTGTCATCACCAACGGCCATAGGACAACGAACATGTCTTGCCCCAAGAAGATCAGTTTCTTTCAAAAGATCTAATGCATACTTTCGTTGTGGGAGCACCGCAGAGTTGTGTTTTCGCAAGATTTCTATTCCCAGGAAGTACTTAGGAGAGCCCATATTCTTTGTAACAAAATGTTGTCGAATGTGTCTCTTCGCTAGATCAATTCCCTCCTTATCATCACCAGTAAGAATAATATCATCCACATAGACAGTAAGAACCACAAACCCTTTAGTGGTCTTGCGATAAAAAGAGAGTGATCAGCAGAACTCCGAGTAAAACCAATAAGAGAAACAACTTTGGTGAACTTGTCAAACCAAGCCCGTGGGCTTTGTTTTAGGTCATAAATTGGCTTCTGTAACTTGCACACCTGAGACTCTCCCTGAACAGCATACCTAGGAGGTTGCTCCATGTAAACCACCTCTCGCAGATCACCATACAGGAAGACATTCTTCACATCTAACTGATACATCTCATAACCTTTGTTAACTGCTATAGAGAAAAGAACACAGATAATACTGATGCGAGAAATTGGGGAGAAGGTATCAAAGAAATTCACACCATACATCTGAGTAAAGCCTTTGACAACAAGACTAGCCTTATAGAGGTCAATAGTGCCATCCAGATGAAACTTCATGAAAAATACCCACCGACAACCAACCACATCCACACCTAGAGGAGTAGTGACAAGAGCCCAAGTACCCCTTTCGGTTAAGGTCTTCATTTCTTCATCCATTGCCGCTTTCCAATGCGGAATAGCAAGAGCCTCCTAATGGTTAATTAGGACAACATTTGCCGAGAGAGCAAAAACAAATCTCCTTCTAGCCGGGGAAAGACGTGCATAAGAGACAACATCATGAATTGAATGTTTAATGCACATTCTAACCCCCTTTCGTAGAGTAATTGGAAGGTCAAGATACGAATTGTCTTCTGTAGTAGATCCACCCGTTAGAGAGATTACTGACCCGGGAACTGTCAGCAACAACTCCAAAGGCCGGGAAGAATCAAAAGACAGAGGCAAAAATAGAGGAATTGGTATGAGGAGAGGAGATAGGGGCAGAGAAGGTGGAATAGGTTTAGGTGAAGGTGCGGAAACAACAAGTAGAGAAGGGGAAAGATTAGGTGGTGAGAGAGTAGACGCTCGAGAAAAATAAGACATCTTCAAAGAATGTAACATTAGCAAAAACATACAGTTTTCTGAGAAGATGATCAAAACACCGATACCTCTTTTGGGTCGGACAGTAGCCCAAAAAGATGCACTTTACCGAGCGTGGAGAAAGTTTGTCACGACCAGAGGAAGGAGAGTGCACAAACGCTGTACAGCCAAAAACACGGAGAGGTAAAAGAAATGATTGAGCTCCTGGATGTAAGATGGAGAATGGGGTTCTGCCTTGAAAAACCGATGAGGGAACACAGTTGATGAGATAACAAGAAATAAGCACAACATGTCTCCAATATGATTGAGGAGCATTCATCTGTTGGAGAAAGGTGCGAGTAACATTCAAGAGATGACAATTTTTGCGCTCAACAACCCCATTTTGCCGAGATGTAGGGACAACTAGTTTGATGAACTATGCCCCCATGCATGCAAAAATCGAAAAATTGTTGACTAAAATATTCTCGAGCTTTATCAGTTCAAAGAATTTTAAGAGAAATATCAAATTGAGTCCGTATCTCATTATAAAACGCAGTGAACACATAATTAAGTTCAGAACATTCTTTCAAGAGATATAACCAATTACATCGGGAGAAATCATTAACAAATGCAACAAAATAGAAACTCCCCCTACTAACAGACCTAACAGGAGCAGGACCCCAAATATCCGAATGAACAAGTTCAAACAGACGAGAAGAACTACGTCCTTGTCTCGCTGGATAGGAAGAACGATGATGCTTGTCAAGTTGGCAGGCTTCACAGTTCAAAGAAGAGTTATCTCGAGGTAAATTCGATAGGATTTGGTAGATGAGACGAGGAGGAGGATGGTCCAGACGAAGATGTCATTGCAGAAGAGAAGTGGAGAAAACAGTAACATTGTCGAGGAAAAGGAGCCCATTGCTTTCAGTCCCAGTAACAATCTTCCTCTTGGAGTGAAGATCCTGAAAAGAACAAGTAGTAGATGTAAAAGTAATCGTACAGTTTAGCTGTTTGTAGAAAGCAGAAACATCGAGTAAATTGCACAAAAAAGACAGGACGTAAAACGTGTCCTCAAGCTGCAGAGTCGGAGTGACACAGACTGTACCAATTCCGCATACTGGAGACGGATTACCATCCATAACAAAAACCAGATGAGATTGGTTATGCTTGTTCAAGCAAGAGAACAAATGAGGATCATCTATCATGTGATTAGTAGCTCCCGAATCAATGAGCCACTTATCCTGAGTGACCACATTATCACTGCCAACAGAAGAGGCAAGGGACGTGGACTTCTTTGTGGTGTCACCTGCAGACAGGCGAAGATGAGGAAATTTAGCCCAGTAACGATCGACGAGATGTCCCGTATTGCCACAATGAGAGCAGACATGACGAGACACCACGCCCACCAGAATGATCTCCACGACCACTAGAATTACCAGAACGAATTGGATGAGCAAAAGTTTTAGGCTGGGGTGGGGAGGTAAGCAGAGAGCGCTGAAGAAGAGTTGTAACAACTGCAATATGGACATCAGTAGCATTAAGGGTGAGAGAATCAGTTTCGCCAAGAATTTATTGCCTTATCATGTCATAAGATTCTGGAAGGCGAAGAAGATAACACATAACCAGAAGTTCCTGGAAGTATTTATGCTGCTTAGCTAGATCAGCAAATAATGAACGATGCTGTAAAATTTCAGCGCCAAGAGATTGCACCTCCTGATAAACAATAGCGGGAGTCAAAGTAAGGCGGGCAAACAGATCAGAATATAATGTGCATATGCGCGAGGTCTGAGCGCCTTTATAATACAGAGCAACAAGATGAGTTCAAACAGCTTTAAACGTCTCATCATGTCGAATGATAGGTAGACCCTCATCAGAGAGACTATTATCAAGTCACGTCCTGACCAAAACATTATTGGCATCTCAGTCATCAAAGACAATATATCGTTGAGCTGGAGGGTCATCAGTGAGATGATGGTGTTTACGTTGAGACCTCGACAAGAACACAAACGAAACACTCAAGTCTGAATAATTCGGGCCAGTCAGCTTGGAAGCAGTTCCAAGATTGCCAGACGGAGTGGAAACACTAAGAGCGGTTTAAGAAGAAGGCACATATAAAGTGGAAGAAGAGTACTCGGTATCCACCATGAAGAAGACAGTTTAAAAAAAGAATCCCCGTGGTTTGAAGGAGATCTCAGGGGGCGGTTAGAAAAATCAGAGTCCGCAGAAACCACAGAAGAGCGAAGCGGGCGGTTAGAAAGACCGGAGTTCGCAAGGATCACATAAGAGCAAAGCGTGCGATTAGAAAACCGGACTTCGCAAGGATTGGGTTTGCTCTGATACCATGTGAGAAAAATCTAAATAACAAGTTCTTCATTTCACAAAAAGTTAAGTTACACGGGTATGACCCCCTATTTATAGGGAGAAGAGAAAAAAAGAAAATACAACAGATGATGTGAGACTAAAATACAACACGCGGATAGACGAACTATAAATTTCAGACCGCAACAATTGAGCGGTTAGACAAGCTTTCCGCTCCACACCAAGAAACCGCCGATCTCTACTTCTCAGCTCGCTGCTGATGATCAAAGAAATCACAAGCGGATAGCTGCCTGTATCCGTCAATCTCAGGAACTCAGCTTCTATGATCATCAGGCCGCAACAGAAGCCTCTATCTGCAGTTTCAGCTCCGCCTCTATCCGCAGCTTCAGCCCCTCCTTAGTAGGGGTGGAAATAGGCCAGACGACCTAATAGGGGCCTGCGGCCTGGCCTGGCCTGACCTATTTTCTATTTACCATAAAAAATAGGCTTATAATTGGGTCTGTTTTTAAAATAGGCCCAGGCCTCTATTACTAAAGCCTGACCTGTAAGCCGGCCTATAGTATTTTTAAATAATAATTAAAATAAATTTATTATATAAAATTAAATATTAATCAAATATAAATTATATATATATATATACCTAATTAGTAATTACTAATAGTATATTAAAATATAAACATTCCCGATTTCATTGAAAAATGAATTATTAAGTAGGCCTAAGTAGGCCTAAGTAGACCTACAGGCCAGGCCAGACCTACCCGTTTTACAAAATAGGCCAGACTAGACCTACATTTTGGCCTACATCAGGCTAGTAGGCCAGGCTCAGACCCAAAAAACTAATGTAGGCCGGTCCTGTTTTCCATAAAGCCTGGCCTGGCCTGGCCTATTTCCACCACTACTCCTTAGACCGTGGCCTCTATCCGCAGCGACTTCAATCTCCTGTCCGCCAAACCCGCAACAACGGATAGAACTAGCCTCCTTGAACTATCAAGGAGGTGGCCTCAATGATCTCCAGGCCGACTGATTTCTCTGACCTGTCCGCTAGAGGCAGACCACAACACTGCTGGAACCAGTCCGCTAACACAACTGCGAAGCCTTCAGAACCACTCTGCTAGAAGACGGTCAGAATGCCAAGGCCAATCCTCCAGCCCGCTAAACACCAGACCGCCAAGCTTAATCCGCAAGATCGTCAAATCGCCAGACCGCCTGGACCAAACCGCCAAACCCCCACGCTCAACAAAATCTAACAGTAACTAACAAGTGTTACCTTACACGAATGACCGATTGGACCAGCCAAGCATGAACCCGATTCTTTTATATGAAGCACATCTAACACCCCCCCTCAAATTCACGGGGGATCATACACCAAGAATTTGGAGAGAAGAAACTCCTGTTGAACGTGAGTCTGAGGCTTAGTGAGCAAATCGGCAAGCTGCCGCTCGGTGAGAATATAATGAAGAACAAGAGTACCCTGAATGTGCTGGTCACGAAGAAAGAAGACATCAACACCAATGTGCTTGGAGAGCGAATGCTTGATTGGATTCAGGGTAATCTGGATGGCTCCGGTGTTGTCACAATAGAGAGTGTAGGACCAGAAGGAGCAGTGCAAGATCAACAAGCAACCAATAAAGCCAAACAATATTCTCAGCTGTAGTGGTCATGGCACAGAGCTCTGCTTCTGTGCTAACGAGAAACACCGGTCTGCTTCTTGGATTTCCAGGCAATGAGTGAAAAACCTAAGAAGAGATAATAATTGGTGACAAAACGACGTTCAGCAGGATCACTGACCCATGTAGCATCAAAAAATGCCTATAACTGAAGAGAACTGTTGCGGGGATATAATAGACCATGAGTCATAGTAGCGCGAATATATCAGAGGACACACAACAAGTGAGCATAGTGAACTGTTGGGGAACACTCACAAACTGACTCAGCACATGAACATCAAAGACAATGTTTGGTCTAGTAATGGTGAGGTAAACCAAGCTCCCAACCAGTTGACGGTATCGTGTCGGATCAGAAAGATGAGAGCCTTCATCCAGACGTAGCTGAAAGTGAAGTTCCATAGGAGTAGCAACAGTACAAGTGTCAGACAGATCAACACGCGCCAATAAGTCTGATGTGTTGCGCTACTGAGATAACTGGTAGCCAGTAGGAGTGTCAGAGAACTCAATGCCCAAGAAGTAACGCAGTGTGCCAAGATCAGTAATCTGGAACTGCTGCTGAAGGTGATGCTTGACAAACTTAATATGAGAGGCATCGTCACCTGTAATAATCATGTCGTCCACATATAGCAGGAGAAGGGTCTGGCCTCGTGATGAGGAGTAAACAAACAAATCTTGATCATAATGACTACACTGAAAACCATCAGCAAGAACTGCTGAACTAAAATGTTCAAACCAGGCTCGAGGAGCCTGTTTGAGACCATAAAGTGCATGACAGAGGTGACAAACAAGACTAGGAGCGATAGAGAGGCCTTGTGGTGGAAGCATGTACACCTCCTGCTACAAATTATTGTGAAGAAATAATTCTTAACATCTAGCTGAAACAAGGACCACTGACGGACGACTGCGACGACAATGAGGGTCCTGATAGTAGTCATGTGGGCCATAAGAGCGAAGGTCTCATCATAGTCCCGACCGTGCTCCTGCTGAAAACCACGTGCCACCAATCGGGCCTTGTATCTATCCACTGTGCCATCCGAGCGAGTCTTCACTTTGAAGGCCCACTTGCAAGTGATGGGGGTTGTACCAGCAGGTAAAGGAACTAGATCCCAAGTAGAAGTGCGCTCCAAAGCACCCAACTCGTCAGACATGACGGCCTGCCACTCAAGATTCAAGACAACCTCCCTGTAAGTACTAGGCTCTGGAACACCACAAGTAGCCCCTGGAAGGGCCGATAGGTCAAGGACTGGTAGATCAAGTAACTGAGTAGCAAGGTTGAGCCGATCAGGTGGGTGCCGATCACGAGTGGGGTAGCATCGTGCTGGGGGATCATCTACAGGTAGCTCACTGGAAGGGACCAGACGTAGAGGGGCAAATGTCGCATCTGTAGGACAGGACTGTCGAACATAGTGCTTAGCATAGTGCTGAGGAAAAGATGGGGCACAAACCTAGACAGAAGGATCAGGAGACTGTGGAGATGGCTTAGGAAGAATAGGGGAACGAACCTGGACTGCGAGGTCAGGAAACTATGGAGATGAATCAGGAAGAAGAACAAGAGACAATGGCCCTGGTAGAGACTAGGTGCGAGGTAACTCAGAGGAATGTGACACAGGCGGTGGTATGGAGAGAAAAAGGACGTCATCAACTGTAGCAAAGGTGCAAGTAGAGGAAGGAGACGAAGGCGAGGATGAAACAAAAAATGGGATGGTTCTCAACAAAAGTAACGTCTCGAGAGATATGAACACGACAAGCTACAGGGTCATAACACCTATAACCCTTGTGCTCAAGACTGTAATCAAGGAAAGCACAAGCGGTGGACAGAGCAAATAGTTTGGTGTGCTTACGAGGAGAAAGAACATAACATAAACAACCAAACACACGTAGGTGATCATAAAGAGGACGATCTAACAAACACTCACCAGGACTGCTACCCTGTAGGGAAGTAGATGGTTGGAGGTTGATAAGATAAACTGCAGTGGATATGACCTCAACCCAGAAGTGGGGAGGCACATGGGAGGTAATAGGGAGAGTACGAGCCACCTCAATGATATGACAATGCTTCCTTTCCGCAGTGCCATTCTGAGAATGAGCACTAGGACAGGAGAGCTGAGGTAGAGTACCATGAGAGACCAAAAGATTATGAAAAACATGTGACAAGTATTCCCCATGAATCCGAGCGAAACGCGCGGATAGACGTGGAGAACTAAGTATACACCATGGAGACAAACTCAAAGTAAATGCGAAAGAAATCAATACGAGTACACATCATATAAACTCATGTATAACGAGAGAAATCATCAACAAAAATTATATAATAACGATGACCACCTTTTGAAATAAAGGGGGCATGACCGATATGAGAGTTGTAGCTGTTTGCCAAGCTTAAACCCATACATGAGTGCGAGCGATCAACAGACACGACATAAAAAATCCTGACGAACAAGATAAGATAGCTGAGCTCCACTGGGATGACCGAGATAGTGATGCCATTGCGAAAAGCCAACCAACGAAAGACAAATGGGAGCTGCAACAGAGGAAGCTGGTGGCGAAGTGGGGAGGGAACCCGGAGATGGTCGAGCACATAAACCCCGCTACGACGACGACCAGTTCCAATGAGTGTCCCTATGTGACGATCCTGCACATTACACAAAAACGTATAAAAAATAACAAGACAACCTTGGGAAGAAAGCTGACTAACTGATATGAGGTTCATGGAAAGTTTAAGGACATGGCCAACACCGAGAATGTGAAATTAGGCGGTATGCAGGGTATCACAGCTAGCAACGGGCAAGGTGGTGCCATCAACAATAATGACACGTAGGTCAGAAGAAACAGACCGATAGGAGTGCAAGGGAGCTGCATCAAATGCCATATAAAAAGATGCATCAGAATCAAGTAATCAGGAAGCCTTAGTGATACATGCAGAGGCAAATGCAACCGCTGAGTCGGTCTGAGAAATAGAGTCAAGGTTGGCAACAGATGCCGAGGACGAGGAGGTATGAATCCGAGAAAGCTGCTGAACGAGCTGTATGATCTGATCAGGAACAAAAGTAGGACTGTCAGGAGCAAGTGGCAGGATAAGTGCAGCTCGATGAGGTGCCCCATGCTGGCTTTGGGCACGCTGTAACTTGCGACACTCCGAATGAATGTGTCCCAAATTGTGACTTTAGTGACAACGGGGAACACGACGCTGTGATGGCCCGGAGCCGGTGGTGCACCCGGCAAGGTACTGGGTGAATTTGCTGAAAATGGGCAATATGGAGCAGGTGCACTAAATCCAGGAGGAAGAGATAAGACTGGTGGATCAGGTACCAAGAAGTTGTGCCGAGGAGCAGCGAGAACTGAGTGTGGCGAGGAGGCATGACCCATGCCCTCCAAAGAGTGAAGACGGGTCTCCTCAGCGATAATGTTAAAATTGTTGAAGTAGAAGTGAGCAGTCTGATTGGGAAGACCGCAGAGACCGCTGCTGGTCTGGCGGCTATGTGTTGGCGGATAACCTGTTCCTGACTATTGTTCTTCTTCCTGCGGTCTGGGCCAACAAGCACCCTGGGAGGTAACCGGACGGTTAGCTTTGGCTACCGCAGATGTCACGGCCTGGATTGTGAGATCGCGGAGTCCACTAGATTTGATAAGTTTCTGGCTTGCGTAGGGGCAGGCGGTTAGCGCGGAGTTCGCTGTGTTCTCCTTGCACGGTCTGGTGCCAGAGTTCGCTGGTGTTTGTGAACTTGGTCACGGTGATGCGTCCAGTCCATGATGTTACCTAGTTCGCGGAGACCATTGGTTGCGCGATCTGCTTTTGGAGTTCGTGGAGACCACAAGTTGCGTGGTCTGTTCTAGAGTTTGCGGAGACCGCAGTATTGCGCGGTCTGGGTGCGGAGTCCGGCAGGTCGCCTTGGCACCGTCTCAGGACGCATAGCTGGATTACACGCGGACTGAGGATGTTGTTCGTATGTCTTTGCGGTCTGACTCTGGTATCCACACTCTTGTGCGAACTGCTGGTGCTAGTTGTAGAATGACGGACGATTTTCCTATCACTATGGTCGGTGACCACACTCTCCTTGTCACCAATAAATAGGGGTCCTCGACTCGTTATATATAATAGAAACAGTGAAATCTCAACTCGCGCTTTGAATTTACGGTTAGATTTTCTTAACCGCGCAACTAAGTGAAGTTGACTTGATTTGTGCAGGCTGTGCGGCTAGTACCAAACGACTAGGCAACTAGTTGGGAAGCTCAGCGTGGAACAGTTCGCGGATAACAGTCTGTGGTATACAACAGGTCGCGGTCTCGACGACTTGAAGTCTCTTCCTCGGGGTTGCGGATAGTTCAAGCAGTTCACCCGGTTCATCAACGGGTAAACTGTTTTCCAGTTTATCAGGACGCATAGCTGGATTACACGCGGACTGAGGATGTTGTCCGTATATCCTTGCGGTCTGACTCTGGTATCCACACTCTTGTGCGAACTGCTGGTGCTAGTTGTAGAATGACGAGCGATTTTCCTATCACTATGGTTGGTGACCACACTCTCCTTGTCACCTATAAATAGGGGTCCCCGACTTGTTATATATAATAGAAACATTGAGATTTCAACTCGCGCTTTGAATTTGCGGTTAGATTTTCTTAACCGCGCAACTAAGTGAAGTTGACATGATCTGTGCAGGCTGTGCGGCTAGTACCAAACGACTAGGCAACTTGTTGGGAAGCTTAGTGTGGAATAGTTCGCGGATAACAGTCTGTGGTATACAACATGTTGCGGTCTCGGCGACTTGAAATCTCTTCCTCGGGGTTGCGGATAGTTCAAGCAGTTCACCTGGTTCATCAACGAGTAAACTGTTTTCCAGTTCATCAGCATTCAATATCAAGGCAGTTCACGCGGCTTGGTTGCGGTTTGACGTCTTGGCGGATTCAATAGACATCTTGGCAGTTAGCAACTTGTGCGAGTTCTGTTATCAGACCGCGCGGTTTCTCTTTTGCCTGTAGTTGTTGTTTCCATCGGGTACATTGCGAAATCATGTCTCGCAATGTATGTCTCACCTTAAAGAAGTTGTTAATTCCATATTGAGACTCTTGTACTTCTGTTGTTGCTGATTTCTACTTGATTTTGGTTTTGATTGAGTGTTCCTGCGACCTTGCTCAGCTTCTTGACAGTTTTTTCATGGTATCAGTGCGATCAACCCAATATCTTGAAAATTTTACATGATATCAGAGGGAGGTTGAGGATAAGCAGTTGATCAACCTCAGGGGTGTGTTATCCTTTCAAAGCTCAAGTAATCAGGGTTAAGCAATGAAAGCCGGTTATGCAAGAGGACTTGAGATCGAGCTCTTAACGCATACTAATTTTAAGAAGTGGAGGTTTTGCATGAAGATCTATCTTCTTGGTGAGGACCTTTGGGAGGTCGTCGGTGGAGACGACAGACAAGAGGTGGTTACTGCAACTGGGAATGCTGAGGCGGTGAGAGCTTGAAGGAGAACGAATGCGAAGACGGAGTTCACTCAGAAGCGGGCTTTCTCACCGGAGTTATTTGACCGCATCATTGGATGTCGATCGACTGCTGAGATCTGGATGACCTTGGATGACCTGTTTAATAAGAAGAACTTAACTCAACTACAGTTCTTGGAAAATGAGCTGGTGAAAGCCACTCAGGGTGATTTGTCCGTATCATCCTTCTTTCTGAAGATGAAGAACCTCTGTGCTGAGATATCATCTTTGGACCAGAAAGAGCCTATCTCAGAGGCGAATCTGAAAATGCACATCATCTGCGGGCTGCGAAAGGAGTATGTTGCCTTCATGACTTCTGTGCAGGGCTGAGCCAATCAACCATTTTTGCTCGAGCTGGAGAACCTGTTAGCTTCGCAGAAGAGCTTGGCGAGACAAATGACTGGAGTATCTATCTTAGGGGGAGATGACGAGGTTCTCTTCTCTGGCAAAAAGAAGAGATGAGATAAAAATAAGTCACCTATTAAAAATGTTTCATCTTCTTTATCACAGCAAGAGAGGAGTAAGGCTCTTAAACAAGATGACGGGAAGGAGGGCCACCGTACTACATGTGCTGATGTGCAACAAGCTTGGTCACATTCGGAAGGATTGCCGAGTCAATTTTCATCCGGGGCATGCTGCAGGAAAAAGAGATGTTGGATCCAGGGCTGATGAAGGTGGATGAGGGATTGCTTTCATGACATGCACTTGTGTTCGTGCGTTGTCCTCCATCAATTATCAGGAGGACTGGATCGTTGACTCAGAGTGCGGTCATCACCTCACCGGGGACGAGTCAAAGTTCTCTTCTCTGAAGGAGTACAAAGGTAATGGTGCTATTATTACGGCTGACGATACTGTACATGTAGTTGAGAAGGAGGGGACAATCTCTTTAGGCAGTGATAATGGTTCACTCACGTTAAGGAGTGTGTATCACATGCCGAGAATGAAGAAAAATCTCTTCTCGGTGACTAATGCGGTGGATGCTGGGTATCACGTTCTGTTTGGCCCGACATAAGTGAAATTTCTCCGAAATGTGTCAGCTGTGAAAGCTGACGCCACTCATGTTGAAAGGCGGGTTAAAGACTTGTTCGTGTTGGCGATAAGCTCCTATGTTAAGAAGATGAGGGCGAGTGACAACGCTGCTATCTGACATGAAAGGCTGGGACATGTTGAGATGGATAAGTTGAAGGCCATGACGACAAGAGAACTGGTGCATGACCTGCCTAGTCTTTCATCTTTTGGAGACGATCATGTCTGTGTGGGGTGTCAGTATGGTAAGACTCATCGCCTTTCATTTGACAAATCACAGACCAGATGCAAAACACCGTTAGAGTGCATCCACGGTGATTTGACTGGACTGACTGTCACCCATAGTCTTGGAGGTAGCATGTATATGCTGATTTAGTTGATGATTTTACGAGGTATACTTAGGTATACTTTATGAAGGAGAAGTCAGAGACGTTCAAAAAGTTCGTGGAGTTCAAGGAGCTCGTGGAGGGCCGGCTCGGTCTGTGGATCAAGACGTTGAGAACTGATAATGTATGAGAGTTTAACTCAAATGAGTTCTCAAATTTTTGCAGAAAGTACGGTATCCAAAGAGAGCTTACTTGTGCGCATACTCCACAACAAAACAGAGTTACAGAACGGAAGATCCGTCATTTGACGGAGACTTGCAAGTGCTGGCTTCATGCCAAAGACATTCCTAGGGCTTTCTGGGAGGATGAAATGACTTGCACGACATATGTCATCAACGGAATGCCCCTTAGTCCCAACAACATGAAGTATCCACATGAGCTGATGTTTAAGGAGAAGCCTAGTGTGAAACATTTTCGGGTGTTCGGGTCTACCTGATACATGCATGTTCCAGATGCCCTCAAAACAAAGCTAGATACGAAAGTAAGCAAGCTAGTCTTCGTCGGTTATGATGGGAGGAAGAAAGACTGGAAATGCATGGATCCCGAGACACGAAGGTTTGTGGTCTCTAGAGACGTGGTATTTGAGGAGCTGACGTCATACTAAGGTAGTTCCTCTGTAGAACTACATGAGAGTAGGGGAGACGGAGGGCAAGGTGAAGCTGCTCGAGATCTTCTGGTGGAGTTGCCCGTGTTGCCAGGTGCTTCGGTTATTTCTAGCTCTGGGGAAGGTGCTTCTGGATCAGGAAGCAGAGGGAACGATGCTCTAAGTATGCCCGGAGGCAGAGCTAGTTTAGAAGAAACAACAGAAGTGGTGTATAAGGGTCAAACCCTGCGGAGGTCCAAAAGGATTATTATTCCACCGACTCGGTATAGGGACTGGAACATTGTGATTTTTGTCTCATGTTTCTTCACAGGTCCTTTGGATGAGCGGAAGCTGTCATGCTTTAAGAACGCCACTAGCATTAAAGAGTGGAAAGGTGCTTTGGATGAGGAGATGACTATGAAGAGACTATGAAGAGACGTTCAGTCCTGTGGCCAAGATGACTTCAGACGGGTGGTGATTCCCTTGACGGCTTGCCAATGGTAGAAGATTTGACAACTCGACGTGAACAATGTGTTCCTTTACGACGAGATTGACAAAGACATATTCATGATGCAGTCACCTGGTTATGTATCTGAAGAACATCCAATACACGTCTGCAAGCTCAAAAAGGCCCTCTCTGGCTTGAAGCAGACGCCTCGGGCGTGGTATGAAAAGATCGCAGAATACCTCCAGTTCTGCGGATAGTTTGCTTCAAACTCGGACTCGAGTTTGTTTGTCAAGAAGAGAGGGGAGCTTGAAATCTTGGTACTTTTGTACGTTGACGACATGATCGTCACGAGGAATTCAGAGGAAAAGGTAGCTAGGCTCAGGGCAGAGCTAGCTATTCGGTTCGAGATGAAGGATTTTGGGAAGCTCCACCATTTCCTTGGTCTAGAGGTGGAGAGTAAGAAGAGCGGTGTGCTCGTTTCCCAGAAAGGCTATGCAGAGAGAATCACTAAGCGGTTCGACATGCAGGAAGAGAAGAACAGCTCTACTCCTCTAGAGGTCGGTCTCAAGCTTCGGCGTGATGAAGGAAGGGTTCTTCCAAATCCCTTGGTACTCCGGGCTCTCGTTTGGAGTCTCATATATCTGACAATTACAAATGCGGATATCGCTTATGCCGTGGGCCGAGTAAATCGGTATATGGCAGAGCCACAGAAGCCTCATCTGACGTTGGCTAAGAATATCCTGAAGTACATAAAATCCACCTCGGATATGAGTCTCTTTTACAAATGGGACACAGGCTTCAATCTGCATGGTTACACAAATGCTAATTATGAGGGAGATTCAGACGATCGGAAGTCGATATCTGGTTATGCCTTCATGTGCGGATCGACAACTATCTCGTGGTGCAGTAAGAAGCAGAATTCGGTGTCTGTCTCCATTACAAAAACAGAATACAAGGTTTCGACCTTGCCAGCTCAGGAAGCTGTCTGGCTTAGGAGGTTAGTGGAAGACATTCATGAGTTGGTGCATGGTCATTCTCTGCTACGCGGTGACAATGAGAGTGCCCTCAAACTGGTTAATAATCCAGTTTGTCACGCACGGACAAAGCACATCGAGATCAAACATCATTTCGTTCGCGAGAAGGTGCTGGAAGGGTCTCTGATGGTTGAGTATGTGCAAAGCCAGGACAACGTTGCAGATATATTTACGAAGTTGCTGTTGAAGGGACCGTTTACATGGTTACGGGGTTTACTCGGGCTGGTTTTCACTTCCCACTTTAAGGGGGAGTGTTGAAATTGTTGAAGTGGAAGTCGGCGGTCTGATTGGGCAGACCGCACAGACCGCTACCGGTCTGGCGGCTAGGTGTTGGCGGATTGCCTGTTTCTGGCTATTGTTCTTCTTCCTGCGGTCTGGGTCAACAAGCATCCTGGGAGGTAATCAGACGGTTAGCTTTGGTTAACCGCAAATGTCGCGGTCTGGATTGTGAGATCACAGAGTCCCCTAGAGTTGGCAAGTTCTCTGGCTTGCGTAGAGGCAGACGATTAACGCGGAGTTCGCTGTGTTCTGCTTGCGCGGTCTGGTGCCAGAGTTCGCTGGTATTTGTGGACTTGGTTACGGTGATGTGCCCAGTCCATGGTGTTGCCTAGTTCGCGGAGACCGTTGGTTGTGCGGTCTGCTTTTGGAGTTCGCAGAGACCGCAAGTTGCGCGCTCTGTTCTGGAGTTTGCGGAGACCGCAATATTGCACGGTCTGGGTGCTGAGTCCGGTAGGTCGCCTTGGCGTCGTTGGCTCAGGACCCGTGGCTGGATTACACGCGGACTGAGGATGTTGTCCGCATGTCTTTGCGGTCTGACTCTGGTATCCGCACTTTTGTGCGGACTGATGGTGTTAGTTGTAGAATGACAGACGGTTTTCCTATCACTATGAGCGGTGACCACACTCTCATTGTTGCCTATAAAAAAGGGTCCTCGACTCGTCATATATAACAGAAACAGTGAGATCTCAGCTCGCGCTTTGAACTTGAGGTTAGACTTTCTTAACTGCGCGACTAAGTGAAGTTGAATTGATCTGTGCAGACTGTGCGACTAGCACCGGACGACTAGACAACTAGTTGGGAAGCTCAGTGTGAAACAGTTCGCGGATAATAGTCTGTGGTATACAACAAGTCGCGGTCTCGGCGACTTGAATTCTCTTCCTCGGGGTTGCGGATAGTTCAAGCAGTTCGCTCGGTTCATCAGCGGGCAGACTGTTTTCCAGTTCATCAACATTCAATATCAAAGGGGTTCATGAGGCTTGGTTGCGGTTTAACGACTTGACGGATTCAGCGGACAGCTTGGCGGTTAGAAACTTGTGCGAATTTTGTTATCAGACCGCATAGTTTCTCTTTTGCCTGTAGTTGTTTCCATCGGGTACATTGTAAAATCATGTCGCCCTGTAAAGAAGTTGTTAATTCCATATTGAGACTCTTGTGCTTATGTTGTTGTTGATTTCTACTTGGTTTTGGTTTTGGTTGAGTGTTCCTGCGATCTTGCTCAGCTTGCTGACAGTTTTTTTCATGATATTAGTGCGATCAACTAGATATCTTGAAAATTTTACGGACAACAACAATAAGACAGTCACATAGGGATGAATGAGCAATAGTGGTGCAACGAGCACAAGTGGGGAAACCAAAGGTAGAATCCAGCTGGTGCCATAAATCACTGAGCTCCGCAAAGAAGGTCTGAACGGAGCGGTCGTGCTGATAGGCTAAAGCAAGCGTTTGCACCAAGGAGTTCTTCTGCGCTTGGCTGGAAGGCAGATAGAGTTGGCGTAGATGATCTTAGATCTCCCTGGCAGTGGGAAAATCACATACAGTCATACAAATGGATATCTCAACGGACTGACAAAGAATGACAATGATACGGGCGTCATCATCATGCCATTTTTTCCAAGCAGCCATTAGTGATAGAAGGAGAGGATGCATCTGTCCCACTAGTTGCAGAAGGAGAGGAAGCATTGTCAACGAGAATGGGTGTTGGAGCCGGAGTGGATTCATTAAGATGATCCCAAAGTTGCAATCCCCGAAGAAGCACTCGAATCGTGGAAGACCATTCCCTGTAGTTGGTTTCATTAAGGATGATGTAGGATTTCGGAAGGTATGAAATCTGAGATGAGATCATTGAGACATGCATATGCAACAAGAAGAAAAGGACCTCACGGGAGGAGAAGAGTGCCGGAGAGTAAGAAGATAGCAACAGGGGTGCCGGACAACTGAGCCAGCTAGGAGAAGGGAGAAAACAACAACGGTTCTGCAGGCACGAAGCTCGGACAAAACTGTCGACAAACACTTCCCCAGTTGCAACAGATGGGATCGACGGGATTTGCAGCAAATAGGATCGACGGGAGGTCTGGACGAGATCGGGCAGAGGGCTTCGACGATTGGCGGGAGGGAGCCGCAACCCAGGCAGGCGGGATCGAGCGATAACGGGACAGGCGGAGCAGGCGGGATCGAACGACGACGCGACAAGCGGGATCGACGAAAACTTAATGCTCTGATACCATGTTACCTTACGCGAATGACCGATTGGACCAGCCAAGCATGAACCCGATTCTTTTATACGAAGCACATCTAACAACAAGTAGTGTCGGCTGGCTTTGACGTCTGATTATTTTTTATTTGATTCATTCACATTTTACTCTGTAAGAGCTGTGAAAAATGCTTTAAGTTGCCAAATGTTGACCTCCTCTAGAGTTTGATTGAGATCTGCTGGTGTGATCACAGGAAACATATAAGATTAGGACTAACACAAAGCGAGGGCGTAGGATTGAGCCGTGCGGGCTTTTTGATCTCAAGGTAATCATATATATGGTATCCAAGTAAGTGTCAATCCATAGAAGCTGTTAAGTCGTGTGAGTGCCGGGTGTTGTTATCAAGCATCAGGCATGGAAGCTGGTGTTCTAATTAGGGGTGCAAGTTGTGTTGAGCCGGCTTGTGAGTTCGACGAGTAGGCTCGAAGAAACTCGACTCGAGCTCGATTGCGAGTCGAGTTTGAGCTCATATGTCCTTTTTAGTTGTTAGAGTTCGCCAGCTTCTTGTAAAAGGTTTTTTAATTTTAATAAATGTGTGTCTATATATAATGCGGCTCGTGAGCTCATTAGTTGAGCTCGAGCTTTACATATAGGTCTCGAGCTCGAGCCTGTATATGCGAGCTCGTTGAGCTCAAGCTCAAAATAGCAAGCAATCTTCCAATTCTAGAAGCCGCCGCCGTCATCATCATGCAATCTTCCAGTCAATGTCCTCCACAGTAGTTGTTGCATGTACCTTCGTGGACAATATTGTGACCTACAGTAAAGTAGCTGTATCCTGCTTGCTCCTGCTTCAGCGTCGTCTCTAGTTATGCGTTGTTATGCTCGGAGCGATGCCGGAACCAGGGGAGTCATGTGCAACACAGATCATGTTGTTCGTGGTTGGATTGGCTGCAGTGTAATTCTGTGGGAGCCAACGTGTTTGTCGGTGGCTTCTGTGGGTGATGTTTCTCGTGCCCGTGGCTTCTTTATCTGCGTGTTGATCTATTTCAGTCTTATTTCAAGCTATTTTTGGTATCATTTTTGATTCTGCAATTTCAGTATGCTCGAGCTGAACTATGTTACTCAATTCCCCACCAGAATGTTAAAAGATCAGGAAAATCATTTGCATTGGCAAAATGTGATGCAGGTGGGCTAAAGTGGTGGCCCATGCCATGATTTTGTTGCTTTTAAACCAACTATGATATATTTAATCATAATTGGCGGTGATACTAAGGATTAATGAATTAAAAAAATCTCAACAAACAAATTCTAAGGCATGGGCAAATTGATGCAATTTCTTGGGATTGAGGTGTCCTGATGCACAAGGAAATTTGTCTCAAGGAAATACAATTATACTTTTGATCTCTCGATGGATGTAGAGATGCGAGGGTGCAAGTCGGTTGAAGAATCGAAGGATGATAATGTGAAACTCACGAAAGATGAAGAGTTGGGCCAATGTTGACGTAGGAAGAGGGATGAGCTAGAGTGACGTGCTTGTGGTGGAATTGATGCGGAACATAGACAAGGGCTTGCAGTGGATGATGAGTTTTGGGCCCATTCGGGGATGATTTGGCGACTTTCCATATATAGCGTGCTGGGATCGACGATCGGACTCCGCAGATGTGTTCGGATTCGCGTTGCGAATCAATTTGATATATTATTTCACTATTTTGTATTTTATTTTGATGTATTTAGGTGACCCATCTTCAGCCAATCATAGTCGTCGATGATGGGATGTCATAAGTCTCTTATTATTATAAATAGGATTCTAGCGGGCTGATTAGAGCTACTGCAGATTTTGGAGAAGAGAAATCCCGAAATCCGGCGATCCCTCCACGGTGCCGATTCCGTAGAACCCTAGGTGACGACTCCTAGGCTTGTATCTCCCTCCCCAAGATTTGCCCTAAACCTAAGCCCCTTCTTCCCCCTCCCACGCCCCTCTCAGCCTCCAGAACCCCCAAATCCCACCGTTTTTAATTCATGTTTGTTTTCATTTCACTGTGCAATAATGAAATTCACTATTTACAACCTACAGTTTTTTCCCACTGCCCTCCAGCAATCCGCCGCCTACTTCTCCCCCCTCCCGAAGCCACAACCGCCGCCCCTTCCTCCTCCCGCAAACCAGCAAACTGGATCCACCTCCGGCTGCCTTTGCTCCATCCCGACGCCCCTTCACCAGCCACTGCCGCTCCCCCTGCCCTCTTCTGGCCGCCAACCCACAACCGCCTTCCCCTACTCCTGTAGAGCTACCCCAACCTCCTTCCACAACAGATTTGTGCATATCTGGACTTTCAGTCCAGATCCAGCCTGGCTACTCACTCTCCACCACTACTACAGCCCGGATCCACAACAACATACCCGATCCCTCCCCTCCTCGCCCGGATCCACCCATATATCGCCGGATCTACTTCTTTCCGGTTTGATCGCGCCTCCTACTGCCGAGGACAACCACCTACGCTATCTCCGCGCCATCGGTTCCACCTTGGATCGCCGTCCACACATTTTCGGCCCCGAATTCTTCAGTGCCTTGCTCAGCCACTACATGGTGAGTCTTCGTTGTATCGGATAATTATTTACAACATATTTGTATTGGATTGGATGCTATATTTGTTTGGATATATTGTATTATTGTGATTGTTTGTTAGATTATTATTGTGATTTGCATGGTTTATTCGCTGCGCGCTCTTGCTTTGGCCCTACACGCGGAGGAAAGCCTAAGCTTGCTTTTGCCCAAAAAAATTATTTTGGTTTGCTTTGAATTGTTTGCGTGAGATGATTTTAGTTGTTATTTAATTTGTGATCTAATCGTTAGACTTTTGCATAGCATGTAAGGGTTATGTCGCGATTTTCCGTCGTCTATAGATCCGCCCTCAATTGGTATCAGAGGGAGGTTACACCCTCTTTTGATATGCAGTTATAGAGTCTATAGGTTTTTCATTATGCCAAAGTGTCACAATTATTCCTCTCCTCACTTTGAATGTCTCGAGTTCACTCGCACCCGCCCTCATAGACCCCCTTCAAGGAGACCCTCACGACACTACGATGATTATTTGTGATCGCAACACACCACTTCCAGAGACCGTGTTGACCCATCGACACGACCCCACTATGTTAGAGACGATCCGTATGATGATTTTCGTCGTTCTTATCCGTACACGCGAGCGGATCGCGCTGATCCTTCGACACGTCTCGGTTATCTTAGGGATGATTATTATGAGGATCACCATTCCTAAAGAGATCTTGAGAGTCAATTTCGTACTGCTGCCCCTTCCTTTGGCGGCTCACCGAGTCCCGAGTCCTTCAGTTATTGGCTCGTGGGTATGGAGTATTATCTCAGTCATTTTGAGTTGTTTGGTGAGCATCACGTCAAATTTGCGAGACTTAGACTTTTAGATCAGGTGAGGACATATTGGGCTAGCGTTGAGAGGACTCACGAGCAGGACCATCTTCGTCGCATCACTAGTTGGGTGGACATGAATCGTACATTGTGTCAGAGGTATCTGTCTTCGTCGTATCAGAGTCGCTTGCTCGACCAATTATTTTCCCTTCAGCAAGGATCCATGTCTGTCACTGAGCACATGAATCGCTTGGATGAGTTAGTTGCGAGGAGTGATATCCGAGAGGACCCAGCCATGACCACTGCTAGATTTCGGTCTGGGCTTCAATCTGACATTCGTACTAAGGTAGTTTATCATAGCTCAGAGTCCCTCGAGCAGACATATCAGCTCGCCCTTCGTTATGAACAGTGATTGAGATCCGCAAGAGCTGGCCGATGAGATTCTCACCTTGACCTATACAGTATGAATCCCTCCCGTACTGAGGTCACCACAATGCCTACCACTGTCCTGTTAGTCATGACAGAAGTGATACCTGATGCGGATTACTCTCACCCCAGTGAGGTGTTTAGCCCAGTGAGTGACCTATCTCTTGTTTCTGACCCTCCTCTTGTGACCCCGACTGAGAGCGAGCCTGAGCGACCCACTGAGTCTGTAGTGTTGTGTCCCTCACCCATACCTCCTCTGCCATACACTGGGTTAGTTAGTGCCCCAACTACAGACCCATTTCCTGACACCGCACCCACGGATCCATTCTTGGGTGTAGGTCTGTGTCGCTCTCCTATTGTCATTACCCGGAGTCACATCACGACCGAGAGCCCAGAGCCTGATGTTGATCTTGTAGTGACTATGTCACCCATTCACGGGGACACGACCCCTTACGATAGTACTCACATAGAGGATCATGACTCTAGTGACGAGTTTTACGATGACCCCCCTGTTGAGCCTCCTGATGAACCGCCACATCCTGGTGAGGATGCGATTCAGGTGAGACGCTCGTTTATGAGCTTTGAATTATTGGCGTCTCTTTCGCTATCATCTATAGACTTGCCCCAGAGAATTGATCTTGTGTGGAGCATAACGTATGTAGGGCCTTGAGCATACTCATATTTTGTGGATCTACCTTATGACACATCACACTCTCGATGAGTTTCGGGACACGTTACCTGCTGGCCCATCGGATGAGGTCTTTACTTTCGGGGGTACGCATTACACTATAAAGCCACGTCCTCTAGTCGGTGTACACGATTTTCACCTAGGCGGTCAACTTATTCATGATGACTTTTCGTACACACCTCCTGGTGAGCCCCCTGATGTGTTACGTTCCCTGAGAGACACCTGGATCTTTACGAGCTCGTACTTGGGTATAGATGTCTCACACAATCCTCTGAACCCTCGTCACACATGAGATGAGTTTTCTACACTCCCTCGAGAGAGCTTCCTGATAGACCACCTCCTGTGATAGATTTTCAGGGCATTATTAGATTTCCCCATAGAGAGCAAATTGTGTCGGTCATGTGTCATTTGCATTATTTGCACGAGTCTGTCGAGTCGTTTGGTCATCATTTACATGAGTCTGTTGTGTTGTTTGTTCATCGTTTACATATGTGTCATGAGTCGGCCCGACGAATAATTCATATTGGTAATAAATCTTGTAAATTACATGCGGATGTTCATTGACAAGTGCATGTACTTCATGAATGCGAGCAGGTGATTGTAAGAATCTGCGTTGTGAGGCTCCGTGCGAGACTTGCTAAAGATTGAGTGCTATGTGAATGGATCCATATATAATTATGAGACGGATCGAAGCAAACATCTACGATTTGATATCCCTGCAAGTATGGGTATCCACCCGATATTTAATGTTGAAAATCTGACGCCATACTACGAGCCTTGCGAGTATGTGGACCCAAGCAGTGGAGACTTCCAGCCGCCCACACCACCACTCCCGTTGTCTTACCACCCTCATAGCCCACCCACGTCTGATGACCACCACTACTCACCCACTTTTGACAACCACCCACCCGGGGACTCGTTTTCTTTGGTTCTGCCTACGGCGCCGTCGATTGCACCGGGATCCACCACTCGTGAATTGAGCGTTGAGAGCTTCATGGAGACCAGAATGCACCAATGCATTCCTACTACAGACGTTGGTGACACCTGAGTACTTGCAGCAACGCGTGATCGATTCACCCCTGGACTTTGACTTCAGTACGGTCGTCTCCATTTACCGGAGATGACAACTTTTCAGTCGGGGAGAGTCGAATGGCGAGAACACTCTTCCATTGACAACACTTGGACGACCTCTGGTGGATCTCTTCGAGTTTTACCTGGCATACAACGAGAGAATTCTGATTCCAATTCATCGGAAGATGAATTCTTTCAAGTCGGGGGGATTGATGCGGAGCATAGACGAGGACTTACAGTGGATGACGAGTTTTGGGCCCATTCGGGGCTGATTTGACGGCTTTCCATATATGACATGCCGAGATCGACGATCGGACTTTGCAGATGTGTTTGGATTCGCGTTGCGAATCGATTTGATATATTATTTCACTATTTTGCATTTTATTTTGATGTATTTAGGTGGCTTTCCAATCATGACCGTCGATGGTGGGATGCCCTAAGTCTCTTATTATTATAAATATGATGCTAGTGGGCTGATTAGAGGTATTGCAGATTTTGGAGAAAAGAAATCCCGAAATCCGGCGATCCCTCCACGGTGCCGACCCCGTGAAACCCTAGGTGACGACTCCTAGGCTTGTATCTCCCTCCCCAAGGTTTGCCCTAAACCTAAGCCCCTTCTTCCCCCTCCCACACCCCTCTCTCAGCCTCCACAGCTCTCAAATCCGACCGTCTTCAATTCATGTTTGTTTTCATTTCACTGTGCAATAATGAAATTTACTATTTACAACCTATAATTTTCCCCTCCTATTTCATCGCTGCCCCACTGCCCTCCAGCAATACGCCGCCATTTATCCCCCCTCTTGAAGCCACAACCGCCGCCCCTTCCTCCTCCAACAAAATAGCAAATCAGATCCACCTCCTGCTGCCTTTGCTCCATCTTGGCGCCCCTTCACTAGCCACCGCCGCTCCTCCCCCTGCCCTCTTCTGTCAGCCAACCCACAACCGCCTTCCCCTACTTCGGTGGAGCCACCCCAACCTCCTTCCACATCAGATCTGTCAAGATCTGGACTTTCAGTCCAGATCCAGCCCGGCTACTCACTCCCCACCACTTCTACAGCCCGGATCCACTCCAACATACCCGATCCCTCCCCGCCTCGCCCAGATCCACCCATATATCGCCAGATCTACTTCTTTTCGGCCCGATCCCGCCTCCTACCGCAAGGACAGTCACCTACGCTATCTCCACGCCATCGGTTCCACCTCGGATCGCCGTCCACACATCTTCGGCCCCAAATTCTTCAGTTCCTTGGTCAGCCCACTACATGGTGAGTCTTTGTTGTATCATATAATTATTTTCAACATATTTGTATTGGACTTGATGCTATATTTGTTTGGATATATTGTATTGTGATTATTTGTTAGATTATTATTGTGATTTGCATTGTTTATTCGTCGCGCGTTGTTGCTTTGACCCTCCACGCGAAGGAATGCCTAAGCTTGTTTTTGCCCAAATAAATTATTCTGTTTTGCTTTGAATTGTTTGCGTGAGATGATTTTATTTGTTATCTAATTTGTGATCTAACCATCGGACTTTTGCATAACATGTATGAGTTAGATCGCCGATTTTCCTCCGCCTATAGATCCGTCCTGCGTCAGGAATCCTACAATCTATGGTGTTCATGAGCAAGATTTAACAAAAATAGAAAATGCACAAATATGACGCCTGACATAATATTGCATGTAATACTTCAATTATGGAACAATTGTTTGTATTGGGAAGTTAATTTTTGGGAGGAGGTGGTGGGTGGCTGACCGAGATGGCCGGAAATTGCGTTGGCGGAAGATGATCATTTGGTTGTAGGGTGGTGGAGGCAAGGGGTGGCCAACCATGGGAGGGGGGAGGCTTAGGATTTAGCACCTAGGTTCCACGGAGTTTACCGAAAATGAACCAATATGTCTACTTATAGATTTAGGGGGCCATTATGGACTCGTCTGGTTATCAGATCTTTATGATAGTCAAATATACATCAAAGATAATACATAAAAATAAACAAAAATACATAAAACTATGGATTAGCCGATCCAATCCATGTATTCTGTGAGCGTAGATTCGTACAAGCCTCAGTGAAGAAAGATGAACTCTAGTGTTTAGATTCCCATCAATCCTTTGACTTGAAAGTATTCATCTTTGACGAATAAAGACAATCATACTCTCAACATAACTCGAGGGCAAATCAGTTTAATTCCTCTAGCTCCAACCAGGCATTGTAAATGAAAGAACACCCTCTCCAACGTGCTAGGCACCTCTCTATGGCTCTGTTGGATGCAATTACAAACTCATGGTCTATATTATCTGCTATGCTCTCTGGGGCGATGTGTGCTTGACGGTGCCGAAGATCGTGTTGATGGAACTGCCCATTGCTGTAAGGTAGGCTGAGGTTGTGGCTAGATCTGGCAGTGAATATGGGAGGGCACATAAGGCCGGGGCTCCGACTTAATGTCAAGGGAAGGGATCATATACTCATATGATTCATGATAAAATGCTCAAATCCTCAACATTAAATATAGAGTTTTCTCATATTTTAAGGGATATCAAGCTCTAAGGTATTTGTTTCAGTCCTTCCCATGACTAAGGGCTCATTCGAGTTGCATTATCTGTTTTGCTGCTCCGTGGGGAAACCTCTCAACCTGTGGTTATATGCATATGATTTATAATTTCTATTATTTCTAGCAATTTTTTGTATGGTGAACCCTATGCAAATCATACAATAGTTGTAAATGATGATCACCAGATTTGACGAACATCCTATCATGCAATATATGCAAATAATGATCAACAAACTCTACAGACTCCCTGTATAGAGACTTTAGAAGCCTTACAAAAGAGGTACATGTTCATGAGCCTCATCAGGCAGGGTATACAAAAATTCATTGTGATTTATGATGATCACTCGAGTCAATGGTAGATGAAGAATACTTAAATTACTCAATAGTAAGGTACGATTCTTTAGCAAGTCAACTATCTCTTCGAGGAGATGACTCTCTTGGAATCATGTTGTGTATAGGAAAGTATGTCACGATTGTGACCATAACCCAAATGAATAATTGAGACATCAACGCTAGGATGTGACTCTATGGCATGTCAAATGTATTTAAGAGGGAAAAATTCATCAGATGTCTTGACATGCATGGTATAAGAAAATTCTCCCATGTGTAACAAGTACTTGAATACGATCCCAATACATCAAGAGTGTAATCAAGCGTGCGAGAAGAGGGTCTTACATACTCAATGCTAAGCTCCAAATCCTTAGGAATGGGTTGAATTGGGGATATAACTCTAAGAAACTTCAAAGATATTATACATGTAGATGGATTTTTTACTTGAATCTTGCCCTTAATAAGACTAGGTGTCCTAGGATAATAAGCTCATGGGCTTGGTCTTAATTCACCGTCGAGAAACGAAAGAAGACTTCCATATTCAAGCTTAGCTCAGACGCAACTCGCTTCTTTTTGGGTGTCAAGCAATATCAAACCAAAATACCCAACAAGCATAAGCATTAGCTCTCCCAGAAAAGGAGGTGATCCAGCCACACCGTCCAGTACGGCTACCTTGTTACAACTTCACTCCAGTCACTAGCCCTGCCTTCAACATCCCCCTCCTTGCGGTTAAGGTAATGAATTCAGACATGGTCAACTCCCATAGTGTGACAGGCGATGTGTACGAGGCCTGGGAACGAATTCACCACTGTATGACTGATTGACGATTACTAGCGATTCCGGCGAGCTGTAGCCTTCAATCCGAACTGAGGACAGGTTTTGGGGTTAGCTCACCCTTGCGGGATTGCAACTCTGTCCCGGACACTGTAGCACGTGTGCCGCCCACTACATAAGAGGCATGATGACTTGACGTCATCCTCACCTTTCACTGGCTTATCACCGACAATCAAAACATTTATCTATTCAGCCATAAGGTAAATCTGCAGCTACTCCTCCAATGCGGAAATAATTATGCATCATCCGCATACCTATGGCAGCTCGAATTGATCATATATAAATTCCCTCTCTGAAAATATAAAAAAGGGAGTCTGTGCACCGATATCGGCCATAAAAGGTCCAAGCCATAACAAGAAGGCTATATGACTTAGCTCCAACATAATGACTCTGATATAACTTGCTCTTTTAGGCACTTGAACACTTTCCAATCGTTCTGGTGCATTTACTGTTATTGCTTCTGTGAACATAGTAGCTAAATAATCCCAACGTGTTACGGCCACAAATTTTATATCCCACCATATTACATTAAAAAGTATATGTATGATGATCCAGTGTTGTGACAAGATTTAAAAAATAGAGGGAAAGTTCAAATTTATCATAGAATGGGTACCACGATTTCATATTTGTAGAGGGGTGCCATCGGGAACGCGGACACATGTGGTGCATGATTGTCGTTAGCTCGTGCCGTAAGGTGTTGGGTTAAGTCCAGCAACGAGTGCAACCCTCGCGTTTAGTTGCGACCATTTAGTTTGGAACCCTGAGCAGACTGCCAATGATAAAATGGAGGAAGGTGATCGAGGATGACATCAAGTCATCATGCCCTGAGCGACACATGCACTACAATGGCCGGGAAAAAGGGTTGCGATCCCGCGAGGGTGAGCTAACTCCAAAATCCGTCCTCAGTTCGGATTGCAGGCTGCAACTCGCATACATGAAGCCAGAATCGCTAGTAATCACTGGTTAGTCATACGGCGGTGAATTTGTTCCCGGGCCTTGTACACACCACCCGTCCCCCTATGGGAGCTGACCATGGCCGAAGTCGTTACCTTAGCCGCAAGGAGGGGGATGCCGAAGGCAGGGCTAGTGACTGGAGTGAAGTCGTAACAAGGTAGCCGTATTGGAAGGTGCGGCTGGATCACCTCCTTTTTAAGGAGAGCTAATGCTTATGCTTGTTGGGTAAACTGGACCGATAGCGCCTCCTCTAGTAAAGATTTCTACAGCAGGTTGACCAAAATGAAGATCCCAAATTGCATGAGCAATACGTCTTACATGTAAAGGGTCCCGTATCCATGACTCAAAATTTCCTTGCTAAGCTACATGAAACAGATTTCCGAATATCCACAGAAAGATTATAGCAAACTGTCCAAAGTGCGAAGCAAAAATGTTCTGATAAAGGCGTTCTTCAGTAATATCATCATGACTCTCGAAGTCATGTGCTGTAGAAACACCAAACCAAATACGACGAGTAGTGGGGTCTTGAGCTAAGCCTTGGCTAAACCTTGGGAATCTTAATGTCATAATGTCTTTCAAATCCTCCTAGCCATTATCCTACTACAATAATTCTTGTTAAGAAGAATGCCCATGTTGTGGTAATTCCACCCAGAAGGTAATGAATCTGAACCGAACAAGTCGCACATACACCCTAGTACATGTTCCTTGACGCTGAGAACATCCTCGAAGAGATTCGTGACATTTTTTATTGGCTGTCATGCATTTCTAATAAGTTGTTTAATGGTTGACATGTCGTGTCTATAGAATCTCATTCTAGATAGAATAGAACGGGTTGTCTTAGATCGATCTTAATCTGATGGTTGAAGATTATGAATGATTTCTATTCAATATCAAATCACTTAAAATTCAAATTTGCAAGGGGAATTCTAGATTTATTAGAAATCCCCAACATTTTCATTTTCGAGCGCTACAAGATCAATGATGCCATGAGCTTGGGCTTCTGTTGCTGACATAAAAATATCCCTTTCCATATCTTCGGATATAACCCATTAAGGGTTTCCCATTCTTTGTACATAAACTTTTGTGAGGGTTTCATGAAGCTTCAATGGTTCTTCTGCTTCCAGAATAAATTCCCCTGCCCGTGGCTCGTAAAAAGAACTAGCGGGTTGGTGAATCATAACCCTGATGATATTGATATAACATCACGAACGATTCTATCTCTATCTTACATGATTGAGTTCAAGTAAGGGGGAAGCCCAATTAGTTGGATCGTAGGTGCGATGATTTACTTCACGGGTGAGGTCTCTTGTTCAAGTCCAGGATGACCCAACTACGCCAGGGAAAAGAATATAAGAAGCATCTGGCTCTTTCATGCATGCTTCACTCGGCTCGGAGGGATATATCTCAGTTGGTGGAGCTCTGCTCTTGCAATTAGCTCGTTGTAATCACATGTTGGATGTCTACTTGTCCAGGCGATAATGATAGTATCTTGTACCTGAATCCGGTGGCTCACTTTTTCTAAGAAATGGGGAAGAGGACGGAAAGATGCCACTAAAAGACTCTACTGAGACAAAAAGATGGGTTGTCAAGAACGTAGAGGAGGTAGGATGGGCAGTTGGTCAGATCTAGTATGGATCGTACATGGATGATAGTTGGAGTCGACAACTCTCCTAGGGTTCCCAGATGAGAGAGCCCCAGGAAAGAGGATCAAGTTGGCCCTTGCAAATAGCTTGACGCACTATCTCCCTTCAACCCTTTGAGCTAAACGTGGTAAAAGGAAGGAAAATACATGGACCGACCCCATCGTCTCCACCTCGTAGGAACTACGAGATTGCCCCAAGGAAGCCTTTAACATCTAGGGGTTTAGGGTGAGAAGCATGAGTTGCTTGTCGACGAGACAAGAATGGCTTGTCGACGAGACATGCTGTGCATGTCGATGAGCCGCGTTGTGCATGTCGACGAGACACGCTGTGCATGTCGACGCGACACAGAGGAATGTCGACTAGACGAGGTTCTTGTCGACGAGATGCAAGTTGATGCCATCGAGACGTGCGGTAGTCTTGTTGACGAGAAGCTGGAGCTTGTCGACGAGACGGGCTTCTTGTCGACGAGACGGTACCGCTACGCAGTAATTTGCGCTGTCTGGGCTGTTTAATCACGGTTTCGTTTTTCCGGCCGTTCGATCTCCTCTTATCCCTTCCAATGGTTTGGGGGGGGGGATGCGCTTGCGTGGTTTAATAGGGATTTTGAGCCCTTTTTAAGGGAGAAGAGGTTTAAGGGCTAAACCTAATTCAAATTGCAACAGTCAGTTATCGGGAGAGGACGCGAATCATCATTCACAAGGAACCTCTGTCACCCACCAAGGAAGTTCTTTAGGAGAGAAGAACGGAGATTCACCGTCCTTTTGCAATCGTCTTCACCGTGAAGAAGTCCAATCTTGTTTTCGCCGCCGAAATGCTTGAAGAAAGGTTGAAGGGGATTTCTTTTCTTGAAGAGAAGGACATTTGAGAAGATTCAGCCTATCAAATCTTGTGGGTTCTAGGTTGGGCAAAAACCTAGTCTTATTCTTGTAATCACTTTTCATTATAGTGGATTGTTTATGTCCTGTCCCGTGGTTTTTCCCTCATTAAAATTGAGAGGATTTTCCACTTAAATCTTGTGCTTACATTGTTGTTGCATTATTTTCTCCTTTGTGTGCTTGTGTGGGTGGATTCCCATCAAGTGGTATTAGAGTCAGGTTCATCTCGGACCGTCTGGGCTATTTGGAGAAGATGGAGCAAAACATGGCAGCTGGAAGGGTGAGCATGAACAGGAAAACTGGATGATCTGGAAGCCTCGCATGAAAGATCTCTTGTACTGTAAGGACCTTTATACTTCGTTATCAGGAAGACCGACTTCCATGACAGATGATGCTAAGTGGAAGAGGATGGATCAAAAGACAGTTGAGTTCATTCGACAATGGTTTGATGATTTTGTCTTTCATCATGTGTCCACTGAATCATCGGCCCAAACTTTGTGGAAAAAGCTAGAAGCACTGTATGAGAGGAAGACATCGGGGAACAATGCTTTCTTGATCAGAAAACTTGTGAATTTGAAGTACACGGAAGGATCATAGATGTCTGATCATTTGAATCTTGCGCAGAGTTTTATCAACCAGTTGGAAGCAATGAAGATCATCTTAGGGGATGAGTTGCCGATTTTGATGGTTAGTTTTTTGCCAGAGAGGTGGGAAACTCTTGTGGTGTCGCTTAGTAATTCGGCACCTGAAGGCATCATGCCAATGGAGATGGTGACGAGCTGTATGTTGAACGAAGAATTAAGAAGGAAGAACTTTTGAAATTATGAGGATCTTCTCATGGAGGGAAGGGGCAGGTCGATGAAGAAGTTTACTTAATTACAACTTGCACCCCTCTAACTTTTGAAATTACAATTACCCCTCTTCAATATTTACATTTCATAACATTTATGCACAAAAAGAGCTCCCTGATGATTTACTCCAAGGGGGTCTTTTGTACATGAATGTTATGAACTAAACATTGAGGGGGATGTTTTTGTAATTTCAAAAGTTAGAGGGGTGCAAGTTGTAATTATGCAAACTTCGAGGGGACGTCCCGGTAAATACTCCCCCCCCCCCCCCCCCACACACACACAACACACACACACAGACATATATATATAATAATTCCATATAACTTGTGAATATTTTAAATTAATGCTCCAAATGAAATCGTGTGTTTATGAAAACAATAGCAATTCCATGTAATAGAATAGTAGTCAACAATCCCCATACTTACACTTTACCACTAATACTTAGCAACTCTTGGTTAGTATGAATGCTAAGAGTAAGCACACACCCTATGAACTGGTGAGTACTTGCTTCAAAATTATCATACAAATTAGGCACATGCTGTTAAATGTCAATGCGCCCTCTTGAAGAGCAGATCCCAATGTTTACATAATTATTCCTTTGTTTCTCCTCTCCAAACATCACATCTATCATTTCTTTATAAGCCAGCCCCATTTTCAAACCCCAAAACATGACCTTGTAGCCGCTGTGGACGTTGTAGCAATAACACCCATATTCCCTTTGTTGCTCCAATGCATTTTAATTTGGTGATAATCAAAAAAGGCATCCATAGATCTTATCATAGGGTAGTCGATCGCTAAGTCAACTAAAGCATCAATCAGGGGTAAAGGGTAACTGTATTTTGAGAAAATCTGTTTTGAATTAGTGAAATTTTGCATACCCTTCACTTTTAATTCAATTTCTCAAACAAGATGACATTCAAAATCCAATCAGTATACTAAACTCCTCGACCAAACTAGCATGAAGTGCCTTCTTCATCCCAACTTGGATAGACAAGAGCTTACTCAGTTTCACGGACCATTATACCGCGGCAGGTTATATTATTATCCATTTCGTGCATCTGGGCTACGGTTACACGAACATGTCAACATTCTTGATCAAAAGCTCAAAAAAGGTTGCACAAGAACTCACCATCACCGGAGGCATTAATAATGAAAGTCTAGTCTATGTTGCCACAAACTATATGTTCTTCATCAATTTGATATCTTTAAGGGAAGCTCCTCTCTCTGATCTTGGTCAGTAGCATGTCTTTTGGGTGAACCCATCTTCTTTTAGATAACATGCACATGATTGCAATAAAATTTCTCGGGCAGCTATAATGTGAACTTCCTCATAGAACCCCACAACAAAATGAAATGTTGAGTCTATTTGGGAGGCCGGCGATGATTGGATATTGAGTCAGAACAATGTTTCTAGACACATCGCCATCCCTGCAGTTGGAATTGGGCATAAAGTTTTTTGAGATCTGTGATTCCAAATAGAGGTACATTCCAATCTCATGTATCTGATAAAGACTTCTTTGCTTAACTTCGTCACCCGAAGAAACAAAAGAGAATTACCATAAAATTTCCATATCTGTATTGTCTTCTAACCACTGATTCAAATGAAGAAACCATGTCATGCTTCAATTTAACTTGTATTGACTGTAAAGGATCTCCAAAGGATGCAGTTTGGATGAAGCGAAATACATTCCAATCTCTGTAAAAAGCTTCCAAAAAGGTAGATTCAACAAATTTTAAGCCCGAATTGGCTCTCTTCTAGCATAGTTATGTTGTGAACTTCCACCTGGAACTCCACAATGACATGGAACGTTGACTGCTTCAAACCGATTCTATTATGGCCGGCAAATGAATTGGAACTCGCCTTCCCCAAAATTATCAATTCAACAATCCCACTTTATGATCCATAACATATTCATTCAACTTCTCATTTCAAACAATCTTCTTACAAATTCAAATTACAGATTGGGGCTCACTCAGAGTCGTATCCAATTTAGTTTTTTTTTTAAATTTCAACAGACCCTCAATTTGTTTATGGAGGATGTCAGTAGCTGATCCCCTGCAACGGATCTCATGTATCTGATGAAGACTTCTTTGCTGAACTTCCCGACCTGAAGAACGCATAAGAGAATTGCCATTAATCTTCATTTCTATAATGTCTACCAAAACGAAGAAAAACAGTGCTTCAATTTACCCTGTACTGATTGTAAAGGATCTCCAAAGCTTGCATTTTGGATGAAGGCAAGCGCATTCCAATCTCTGTAAAAAGCCTACAAAGTGGTCGATTCGACAACTTCCGAGCCCCCATTGACTTCCTCTGACCTAAATTGAGAGACCAGATGTAAAAATCACAACACATGTATATAATCAACTCTGAGGAAATTAGAAGATAGTTTAGGATACCTGAAGAATGACTTGAAGACTTGAAGCTCACTACATACTCTGGAATAATATGCGTGTTCATGTTAGTGTTCCACACCACATACCACTTTGGGTTCACCGGATCGTCGATGCCAGAATCAAATCCTTCATTGCTTGGATGATCCTGGCTCGAGCCAGCCTCAACTTTCTCAGAATTTCCCATTATTATCCGGCAGAGCATCACATGCCTCTCACCATCTTCATCAGCTTCTGATAGCAGAGCACTGCAATGAACACTCAGATCATCAATTATCCATATTACATCGGAAAAAAAATAATTTTTTATAAATTTGTGGATAGAACCAACTTGACCGATTCGGATACCTCGCATAAGGAGAATGCGGCGGCGACAGATGAATGCCGAGCCCATGAGAAGAGAGCCCAAGTTGCCCGCTGTTGGTTTTCCCAAAACCTTGGGATATGATTGTAGCAATGCTGCTTGAAGATGTTCCATGCCATCCAAATTTGACATTAGCATTGCCTCGGGCTTCCATGGCCGCCCTCTTCTGTAACTCGAAGGTTAAGAGGCGAGAATTGCCGGACGGGGCGGAATGCAAGCACCTGTGGATGGAAGTAATGGTGGTACCCGGACTGAATCTTTTGATGCTAGAAAGAAACAATTTTTCCACCGTCTTGTAAAGCTTCTCATCATCTCTGAGAGATTTCGTTTCCGGCCATCGATCCGATGAGACCTCCACAATGATTTCATCACAGCGTTCTTCTGCCAATCGTGGATTTCGTTGGCGTGGAGGGTTGGGGAAGGAGGCATTTAATCTCAATCCAGGATTTGCTCTTTCATCTGCTGGGAAAAAACACCTCCCACGAACATCAATCCATGCTAATGAATTCTGCCGGCCGGTGCTCGGATCGGTCCGAGACATGGAAAGGAAGTCAAAAAGATAGGGTTTTCCATCTACAGAAGCTTCCAATGCTGTCTTTCCAATCAAAAAACCTTCCAGTAATTGGTCTACAACCCGGCGGTCAAGATCCGCCCAGGCGTTTTGAGAGAAGAGCAGGAATCTGGATGGGGCGGCGCTCTGCTTGAATTTGCGGTAAGCCGGCGATACCTTATCCGCAGGGAAGAAACCAGAAGATAGGTTCGAGATTGAGTTCACTGCCGTGGATGTGAACCCGGAAGAAGAAAGGTTGTCCGCCGCCGCCGCCGCCGCGACGTTCGGAGGAGAGAGAACTCGATTCGATCCTTCCATTAACGAAGCTCGAACGAACGAAGAAATTGTATAGCCGCGGCGGAGGAGGAGGAGGGTGTACAACAAGTATGTGTTGAGGAGGATGAAGGTCGGATTTATATATATAGATATGTAGTGGGCAGAAAACGACGACGATTTCGCACAATCCGCCGCATTCCAGAAAGCAGGCGAAATACGCTACGCGTAAAATTCGTGTGCGGCAAGTTTTTATGTTTTTGTACAGGTCAATTTTGTAGGTGCCACGCACGGAGTTGCGCATGTGTGGCGTCGGCAGGGTAACGGGAGACGCCTGGATGGTTAGAGGCGCCGTCATCACGGCACATTCTTATCGTGTTTGCTAATCCCTTAATTAATAACACACAAGAGACGTGTGCCGGACAGGAGACACCTGGATGGCTAGCGGCGCCTTCACCACGACGCAATGGTAATATTATGGTATTGTGTACGTCCTCTCATTTTGTTATACTATAATTTTTTGAGCTAATTTATGAGACGGTGCACGAGCACTGGGAGTGTGTGTGTGCAGTGTGTAGGTATATATATATCCGAAAGTCAATATGATTTCATGGTGTAACAGTGAGACCTGCCGAAATCAACACAACCGATCATTTTCTTCCGCGTGACGACAACAGTTTCTAAAAAAGAACCATGTTCGTGATTGAGGCTGCCACTGGTGGCGGAGCCGCCGGCGGCCTGATTGGAGTCCACCGGCGGACTCGCCGGCCCCAGGCCGCCACCCCCAAAGGGTGCCGCTCTGCCTTCGGTTTTTCGTTTTTTTAATTCAATGAATTTTTTAAAACATTTTTATTTTTTTTAAATGTTTTTATTTTTTTAAATGTTTTTAATTTTTTAAATGTTTTTAATTTTTAAGAATAAAAAAATAAATACTATAATTAGAAAAATTATATAATCTTATTTTTAAGAGTAGTTTTTAAGAATAATTATAGAAATTTTTTGAATAATTTTAAAGAATAAAATTGTTAAATTTTTTTATTAAATAATATTTAAAATATTAAATTATATTAATTTTCTATTTAATAGTTTAATAATTTATTAAATTATATTAGAATAAATAAAAATATTAAATTTTTTTTAATAGTTTTACGAAGTTTGCCGGGGGCCGGGAAAAAGCCCGCCGGGTGGCGGATGAAGCTCGCCGCCACGGGCGGGTACTGTCGCGCGGGGCACGGGGGCCCATGGTGCACTCACTTGTCGTATATACAAAGATTTATCTTCGGTCGTTGTGATTGTGCGGTGTAACACAACAGACCTCCAAATCAATCTTGACCGTCCGTTCTCTATTGGGCAGGTAATAAAATGTCCATTTAACGCAATAGAAAAGTCCGACAACAACTATATTTCGAAAGTCGTTGCCCGAGAGCTTTTTCGGCAATATCTATATTTATAAAAGTCCATCAAGTTTTTGGCGCCGTTGTCGGAAAGTTTTTTTTTTGCCGATATTTCGAAAGTCCAAAACTATTATGTTTATAATTTATCGTTTTAAAAAAATAATATTTAAGGTACAACTATATTTCTGGAAAGGGCCGTTTGGGATTTCACCCCATCATACCGCCTAGTATCGCTGCGAACCCCTCATATGATAGACCTCAAGAAGTTCAAGAGTAACATAATCCGCCTAAAAAGAAAAAAAAATCATTTTTATTTTTGGTTTTCCTTCACTTTCAGTTATTCTCTCTTTCCTTTATCTTCTCTTTAGTGCATAACCCGTAGTAGCTCTTTGAGTAATCTTGATATTCCTTTTGATCCAGAGGTCGAGCGCATCCTTCGACAGCGCCGCTAAACTCGTGATCAGGATTTACATATAAATCGCAAAGAGTTGATCAGAGACACTAACACAAAAAATATGAGTGAGCCCAATCTAGAAGTTGCCCAGCAAAGGACAATGTCCTATTATGCTCGGCCCAACCTTAAGGGTACATAAACAAGTATTGTTCACCTGACAATTGCGAACAATAATTTTGAATTGAAGCTTGCTATAATACAAATGGTACAACAGTGCGTGCAGTTTGATGCTCTTCAGGACACGAACCCTAATTTACATCTTTCTAGTTTTATTGAAATCTGCGATACTTTTAATATTAATGGTGTGACCGATAATGCGATTAGGTTGCGACTATTTCCTTTTTCATTACGCGCTAAGACCAAATAATGGTTAAATTCTCTTCCTAGAGGATCTATCCACACTTGGGCCGAACTTCCTGAAAAGTTTTAATCTAAGCATTTTCCTCCTACGAAGATGACAAAATTAAGAAACGATATTTATTCATTCCCTCAAATTGGTTCTAAAACTCTGTATGACGCATGAGTGCATTTTAAAAATCTTTTATATCATTGTCTGCACCACATACTATCCATATGACTTCAAGTCCAAACATTTTATAATGGTTTAAACGCAACTACTAAGCAAACTATTGATGCAGCTTCTGGTAGTACTCTAAATCACAAAACACCGGAAGTCGCAATAGAGCTCTTCAAAGATATGACTATGAACTATTATCAATGGAGTACATCCCAGACACGTCTAAATAAGCCAGCCGGGATGTACGAAGTCGATACGATAGCCCAACTTGCTTCCCAAATCGATATTTTAAATAAAATTTTTTTTGTGATGTCTCCTTCTTCAAATTCTACTTGAGAGGCTAATAATACCAGTGTTTTCTTGGAAGAATAAGTAGATAAGTTCGGGAATCCTCCTCGGCCTACCACCATTTTGAGTAACAATACGTTTGGAAACACTTATAATCAAAATTTGCGGAATCACTCGAACTTCTCTTGAAGCAATTCGGGAAATGTGGTCCGCCCTCCCAATGCTTTTCCACCTGGTTTCCCACCCCCTACATCTTGTGTACCGTCTTTCGAAGAATTTTTTTCTAATTATGTTGCTAATACTGATGTTACTTTGCGAAATTTAACCGGCTCCATTCGGAATCTTGAAAATCAAGTCGGGAAGCGCGCCAAATTTTTAAGTGAACGCCAACCTAGAACTCTATCAGGAAACACAAAGGTGAACCCGCGAAAATTAATTAATGCTATCACTCTTAAAAGAGGCGAAGAAGTGCACCAAAGCACGAAAAGGAAAACAAAGATTTTGAAAATCATCCTTCTCCTCCTCCTCCTTCACCATCTTCTTTTTAAAATGTTTCTAAAACATCTTTCTTATCCCTCGGTTTAAAAAAAATCAAAATTCTGAAAATTATAACAAGTTTTTAGAAGTTTTCAAACAAATTTAAATTAACTTGCCATTTTGTGAGGTCATCTCACAGATACCAAAATATGTCAAGTATTTAAAGGATTTGTTCTCTAATAAGAAAAATGTTGGGTCCATTGATCCCAATGTTCCAGATTTATAAGAAGTCAAACAAGTCAATGACATACACATAGTTGTATTTGATGTGTGTTTAAGTTCATACATGTAAGATAGTCTTTGTCACATTAATTGGACAGGTGGACACAAAGAAGGATGCTGGAAAGGCAGAAAATTGTCAAAGTCCACAGGTTGAGTAAAGCCAACTCACTCAACGCTTGAGGTAAAGGAGAATGCTGACAAATGACATGATTCTGGTTAAGTCCAAAAGCGTTGAGTGAAGACAACTCACTCAATGCCAGATGAACTAAAGCGCTGATTCAAATGTGGATAGTTAAAGCCAAGCTTCAGCAAGCAGAAAGATCGACTAAGTCCACAAGCGTTGAGTGATGTCAACTCACTCAACGTCATGCTGCATATTCGTTGAGTAAAGCTCAGTATGTCAAAGCCATAGAGTTTATGACAAAAGAAAAGTTTTTAAGTCCAAAATCATTGAGTGAAGCCAGTTCACTCAACGTCATGCTGATTCTGGCAAAGCCTTGGTAGAATGACAGGAAAAATCTGTCTAAGTACAAAAGCGTTGAGTAAAGCCAATTCACTCAATGTCAAAGGAAGGAAGAGTTGAGTCATGCTGTTGCACTCAAAGCCTAAGAAGAAACCGGAACTTGACTAAGTCTAAAAGCATTGAGTGAAGCCAGTTCACTCAATGCCCAGTCAAATGTCGAGGCAAAAGAAAGATAGCGTTGAGTGAAGTCAACACACTCAACGCCTTCATGTAGAGCAGAATTGTTCTAAGTATAAAAGCGTTGAATCAAGCTCAGGCAGTCAAAGCCAGAAGGAGTGACAGGATTTGACTAAAGTCCAAAAGCGTTGAGTGAAACCAGTTCACTCAACGCCTAGTCAAAAGATGAGGCTGAGGCAAGAAGCGTTGAGTGAAGTCAACACACTCAACGCCTCCATCTAGAAGAAAAGTTTCTAAGTACAGAAGCGTTGAGTGAAATCAGTTCACTCAACCCCTCAGCATTTGGCAGAGTTCAGAAGGAGCAAAGGCAAATGACGTTGAGTAAAGGCTAACCACTCAACTCTCTCAACGCCATGGATGTAGAAAGAGCTGAAGAATAAGCTAAGTCCAGAATTGTTGAGTGAAACCAGTTCACTCAACGCACTCAACGCCTGGAGTGATTCTGTAAATTTGGCTAAGTCCAGAATGGCTGACTTCAGCAATAGTCAACAAAGTCAACGCAATTCAAATTCTTTGTGGGAAAGCTGCTGTATGCTTTAATGGCGCCGGAGGACAGCTGTTATCGTTTTCTACAAATAGAAGGTGGTAACTCGTCCTTTTTAGGATGGAACCACAGTACAAAGAGCCGTTGATCAGATGACTATAAAAAGATAAGATTGGCTGAAAGGAAAGAAGCTTTTTAGGGTTTTCTGATTACGCATTGCGGCCGAACATCATCGTCTTCCTCGCCATTATTGACGAGCTTGAAGGTTTTGTTCTGATCAGTGAACCTGAAAGCGACAAGAGTTAGCTGTTGCAATCTTCACCAGAGACAACAGTTCAGAAATTTTTTTTGATAGAGAAGAGTAGCAGAGCCGTCGGATTCTGCAAGTTCAGTTGTTGATTGAAGAAGAAAAACACTGTCAAATCTACAGTCTTCAACAAAAGTTACTTCCAGCACAAGCTACAATCTTTTTGAAGATATTTTTCATCTTGTTGCTGAGAAGAAGTTGGGCAGATTCAGTCTCAGCCCAGGAAGCAGACACAGAGAAATATTTTTGGTGTCAAATCATCTCACCCTAATTCCTTCTATAGGATACAATCTTGGATCTGAGTGTAGGATCTTTTAGATCTGAGATTGTAGGCCTGTGTTATAAATGTCGAGTGTAGGATCTCTATTATAGATCTGAGGTAGGGCCATTGGTCTGAGGGCCATTGGTCTGAGGGCCATTGGTCTGAGCTGTAGGAGAGTTATCTCTCTAAGTTTGTAGGGATGTCCTCCCAGCCTAAGTTGTAGGGTCGTTGGCCTGAGATAGGTGATTGTTTAATCACTGAGTTGTAGGGCTTTGTGCCCGAGCTGTAGGTCTTGGAGGAGACTGAGTAGTTCTGTGGGATCGAGTTGTAAGCTATTAAGGAGCTGAGTTTTGGGAAGTGTCTTGTCTAACACACTATTAGAAAGGCGGAGAGGGACAGTGGACGTACCCATAATCCGAGGAACCACTATAAAACAACTGTGTCGTCTGTGATTAAATCTTGAAAGCTAAAATAACCTAATCACTAAGTACAACACAATCGGGGAAGGTCTAAAAGACTTAAAGAAAGACAAAAACCTATTTACCCCCCTCTAGGTGTTTAGCTGACATTGAAAACAAAGACTTTCAAAAAAGTTAGAAGAATTTTCTCGAGTTACACTGAATTTCGAGTGCTCGACTATTTTACTTAATAAATTATCAAAAAAATTTAATGATCCAAGAACTTTCTCTATCCCGTGTCTCTTCGGTGATTTGTTAGTAAAACATGTCTTGACGGACCTAGGAGCGAGCATTAATCTAATGCCTTACTCATTATTTAAAAAGCTAGGATTAGGTATGCCAAGTTCAACTCGAATAAGTACTCTGCTTGCATATCGATATATAAAATATCATATGGGTTTCATTGAAGATGTTTTTGTGAAAGTCGATAGGTTTATTTTTCCCGTTGATTTTGTTATTTTAGATAGGAACACATTGAGGTTCCCTTATCCTTGGTCGTCCTTTCCTAACCACCTCTCGAGTCATTATCGATGTTAGTAACAAAAAACTTCTACTTTGAGTTAGATGGGGTCAAGTCCCTTATATAATACATTTGGGGTGTGATTAGCCCACTCTCCCTTGATCCCACTATCCAAATGAGGATCTTGGGGGAACCACCGTAAGCGCGGGATCGTCTTCCCCGAACCGTCCGGGGGCCGACCATCGGGGCCGGCCCCTCTCTCCTATTGCCGGCATGCCAACTCATGTCGACCTGATAGTCGACCGACCGGAAGCCAAACCATGCAGACGCACGCCCGCGTCCGCAAGGCGCGGTGCTCCTGCCGGCCACCACGGCAGGCAGAGGACCTTCCCTTCCGCGGCCGCCGCGGGAGGGGCCGGACACGACCAACCACACCCCGCCCTTTGGAGGGGAAGGCTCAGCTGGTCGCCCTCTGCTCAGGCCGGCTTCGGCCGGCCAGTACCGAGCCTTGCAGCCGATGTCGCGCCCGATGGTCGACCGGCACCGCGCCCGATGGCCTCCGCCGTGGCCGCACCTGGTGCGCCTCCCGGGTGTGACCGACCGGCCCTTGCTGGTCGTCGACCGCTCCCCCGATTAGGGACGCGCCGACAGCCTACCGGCTCTGCCGGGGCCGGCCACCCATTGGGTTGTGGGTTGCCGCCTCTCTTGCCCTCCTTGGGCATCGTCCCCGCCGTTCGATAATCCTGCCACGATCGCAACTGCCCGATGCGCATGTAACCACCCACGTAACCACCTCCAGTAATGGGGGGGGGCACGTTTTAGCGTGGGTCTGCATTTAGTAAAAATAAATATATGATTAATGTTCCCCCCAAATCATACTCATAATTACGATATTGGTGGTTACGGTGTGCGGATAACCGCATAACCACCGAAACCACCTCCTGGAGGCTATAAAATGGCCACCGAGCATCCTCATTTCTCATATTTTCTCTCCTTTGCTTTCTTCCTCCTCAGGCCAGAGCTCTGCTGCATACCTCCTTCAAGCTAACTTCGAGCCACCTTCGTGCCACCTTTTATCAACCACTCCACCATCAGAATTCTCCTACATGCCTCCTCTCCGCCAGAGATTCGCCCAAATCCACGATTGTGCAGCAAGAGGGAAAACCCTAGGACAATAAGCGCTCGTTCGTGCGCATCGCCAAAACCACAAGCCTCACACAGAGTAGCTTATTGTCTGCCGCAAGCCTAAGTATCTCTTTCTCTCTTACCACCAAAGTGTAAAAAGGAGCAACTTGTCGCCCTCGATTCTCCAAGAAAGTTGTAATCGCAAGCAGATGGTGGATTTTTGACTGGCACAGACCAGGTCGCGTGATTTTTTACCCAGACGAGGGGTTTTCCACGTCAAAACCTCGTGTGTACAATTTCTCTCTCATTGACTGTGTGCGCGCTCGACTGCTCCAAGAGCTTTGGTGGTCCAAGTTATTCCGGTCTGACTGGAGCGTCGAGTTTGACCACAATAGTTTGACGCCGTTTGTGGGAAGCGAATTAAACCTTATGTTGGATCTGATGACCAACCTTAGAGGGGGGGGGGGGGTGAATAAGGTTTTCAAAGATAGCTCGAAATTAACGAATTTTTCAAAGAAAATAAGTTTTAGATGCTACCGCAGGGCGGTAGACCACTACCGTGCGGCGGTAGGTCACATGGATTGATTATCTTGTAAAAATTCATTTTTTGATTTCTCACACAACACTCAAACCTCTAGTAACATGCAACCACGATTCTGAAATGAAATAAACAAAATATAACTTTATTCAAAATAAGAACAGTTGTTTACAATATAAAAACTGGAAATCCGTGATGCAGGAGATCGGAGGCGATGAATACAAACTTGTTTTGGTTTCTATACTGACCCTCCCAGAGCTGGTTGGCTCTCGCTCTTCTTCCCCAGAAGATCGACGAGCCGAATTTTCACCTTCCTCCAAAATAGGGGTCTTAGAGCCCAGTAGATCTCCCAGATCTAGATGTTTTCCCAAGATGATTTCCACAGATTCCTCCCAGAAATCTGATGGCCACCCAGGCCGATTTCTCACGAACTCCTCCTAGAAATTCGATGTCCACACTGAACGATTTCTCCGCACAGAAAGATCAGATAAAAACAAAGAAAAATACAAAAGAAAAATTTAGAGTTTAAGAGTTATTTCTCTCTCAAACGTACAACTCCGAGGAACGGTGTGCGATCGATGCTCTTGAAAATCGTTCTTGTTGCAGTCAATCAGTAGCGAATGGTCGTTGAAGATTTCGTTCGCCGGAGTTCTTCGATCGCGAGCGGGAGGAAGAAATAGTGTTTTTCCTTAAACTGAGATGAAAGTTCGTCCTCCTCCAGATGATTGCCGAACCATAGAATGAAATATTCTCCTTCATCTTGTCTCCAGAAAAAGAGACGCACTCTTTTATACGTCTTGAAAAAATACGCTACCGCCGGCAGTAGGGCTAGCGCCCGTCGGTAGGTCGATTCGTGCGATGGTGACAGCTGTCCAGTAGATTTGGGGAAAAAAAATATCAAAATAAATATTTTCCGCTTTTATGATACCGCATCGCGGTAGGATGCTAGTGCCTGGCGGTAGGTCGCAGAGCGGCTGTTCCTTAATTATTCGGGGCTAATGCCTGCAGTAGGGTTAGCGTTCGGCAGTTGGTCACAAAAATTGATTTTCTTTGTCCTTTTGTAACTGGATACCTGCACACTATACCCAACACAAGTATGATCAAATATAACTCGGGATTTTGATATTGTCAAACCCAAGAGATGCGGTCGTAGGTTCCAACAAACTCCCATTTTTGATAATATCAAATCTCGTTCATGAGATATAAATAGTAATAGCAAGGTATAATGTAATCCTATCAACAAGCATGAAATATAGTAGGTTGTATAAATCAATACGACTCTCCCTACAGGTGTGCTCCCCCTATATGTGTGCTCCCCATACACAAGATCTTCCCCAGGGTGACTTAATATAAGATAAACTCATGAACACTCAAATTAAACCCGCACAATACAAACACACAATAAAATGTAATCAAATACACACTGAGATTTGTTATTCTTAAACTAAGAGATGTGGAATGCATGCTCCGACAAACTCTCCCTTTTGATAATAACAAATCCACTATAAAGAAATAATGCATAAATAATGGTGTTTGTGTTTATAGTAATTGATAAGCATTCAATGCGTAGTCCTCTTAGATGGATACTATACCTACATAGATTCTTTCTAGTTTGTACTCTTCCTAAATGAGATATTTCTTCAAAACCATTATCCCACTTTTGGCATTATCAACAGGGGGTTGGATAGAGTGTATTAGCAAGTAGGGTTTTTCTACGTAGTAGTAAAAAAATATCAGCAAGATACCACAGTTGGATTAAAATATGTTGCCACTTGTTAAGAAACTTAAACATGTCACCACTTGTGAAGTTAATTACCATGATCGAGCAAAAGTAGAGTATCAATGTCCTATGAATAATCCCCCTACATAGATGCTTTCTATAAAAAAAATTTAATGTACTCCTGAATTAAGAAATTTATGCACAACGTTCTCCTCCTTTTTGGTAGAATAAAAAGAGGGTAGAAGTGAGTGTATGCACTGAGAATTAAAACGATCTATGTTGGAGAAGAAAAGTGGGATGCAATGAGCAAGATCATAAATATCTCTCTATCACTTATTGAGTAAAATGTATGCATGATTGAATAAAATAGAAAAAATAGCACTTGTTAAACACATAATACCACTTAGTACACATAGTTTACCACTTATTGAAAGAGTGAATATGCATGATTAGACACAAGTAGTAGGCATATAAAACATGATAAACACTCTTAAAAAACATCTTTTTGAAAAATAAGCTCATATTAAAGATAATGAATCTTAAGTCTAATATGAAGATGTTTTAAATTCAATTCGAGTCTAAAAGATGATATTTCATTGAAATTTTTGCAAGTATGATTTTAAAATATCAAAAAGAGATAAGGACTACAATGTAAGCTAATTTGCATTCTAAGCAAAAATAAACATTGTAGCGGTCATGCTTTGCTACCAATTTTAATTCTGTATGTATTAGGATCCAATTCTCATGAGTAGAAGTTTTATGAGAAATAATGATGTGTACAAATAGTATTTTGATAAAGTATATAAGTTGATTAATCAAAACATATGGCATATATAATGAATAACATAACATTAAAATATAAAAATAATATCACTTCCACTATTTTTAATGCACATGAGTAAGAAGTACAGCTACCAATGTGCTCTACACACACAATATTTATTAAAACTTATCAGGGAGTAGAGTAGTGCTTGAGGATCACTTTTCTTTTTAATATTATTTTTATTATTATAATCCGGTGTACTAAAAAAAGTGATGTATGATTTGTTTGTTATAAGACACTTTATAATTCTTTTTTTCAAGATGCTCAACCTCATAATGCTCACTTATCAGGAGGGTGAGTAGTGCTTGGTGAAGTTTCCTTGTCAATTTTTATTTGATTTTTATTTTAGTGACAAAGGACTCCGAATTCACTTGTTGCGCAAATAATAGCCTTTTTATTTAAAACCATCTTTCTCTAATGAATAAGTGCATGAAAATATAGAATTAAAATAATCAATTAAGTGTAGTGTAGGTAATTTATTTATGCATTGTAATTATTATATTATTATAATACACAATCATGCAAGTATAAGATTAAAATCACATGTAGGTTATCAAAATAAGTGAGTGAATTAAATCATTATCAAACACAAAATATTACTCATACTTAGAGACACACTAAGCAATCCTACACATGTTTTTTATAATCAATTTCATTGCATATAATAAGATAATATTCAATACATGACATAACCAAAATAATGTTTTAAGAAACTTGAAAATTAAATCAAATATTGTATTTAATTTTTAATTGATATAATTTATTCATCCTTGATAATGACAATGAATAATAATCAGTTTTTAGAATTTTAATTTTTGATTTTTAATAAAAATACCAAATAATAAACACACAAAGAGATATATAAAAAATATTTTTGTTCTTTTAAATCATTTTATAATTATATATATATTTAAAAGATACTTGTGTTTTTAAAAAAATATGAAAACTCAAAAAGATATATGATGCAAACACAAGATATCATGATAGAATATTATGCATGATTATAATGAACATGAGAAGTGAAACAAAGTTCATGCAAGTATATGTGAAACATGAGTATGCCCTAGAATCCAATACCCAAGCTATATGTCTACCCCCTAGCCCCGCACTAAGTGACGGATGGAGATGAGGAGCTGCAAACATGTCGTATGTTGGGGTGTTAATCCCACATGCATACAAAAGAGTCCGCTCAACCTAACAATCTTTCCCCCAATGCCTCTTAAGGCCCCACTGGAACCCTCCCGGGTTAAGGACAAGAAATGGTTTACAAGTTAGCGTCTCTAATGCACACAACCCTACGCCCCGCTATTGTGAGACACAAACAATGGGTGAGTGTTCGTGGACATGCTTAAGCATTTAATCTTATATACACACATATATGTTATGGTACTAATTAATAATAAGTGCTTGAATTTATTAGTATTACCTAAGAAATACAAGTCTCAATTTTTAGAGATAGTATGAAAGATAATCAACTAGAATAAGCGATAGATTTCATTATAGTTGATGCGAGGATAGTGAGATAAGTAAGACGTTTAAAATGTTGACGTTTATTCAATTACATTCAGTTGAATTGATTTATCATTAAACTTAATATGTGTAAGTCATAAAACAAAAATATATGAAAAATGTCCATAACATGAAGGCTTACAAAAAAAACAACATAAAAACAAAAGGATAATAAGCACATTTTGAAGTAGATTATTGAGTAATTTTGTTTTGATTAGATTCTACTTCACGCAATAGATGGATTCTAATGAATATGAGATTTAGGTATCCAAATGAGACAGTGCGAGACGATTCTCTTGGGTATCCAAATGTTGTCAGAGCTGACTCCTGGGGGGTGAGCAGACGTTGGCAGTAGATGGATGAGTGAGGCATCTCAGGAAGGGATCTGGAAATGCATGAGCCAGATCCTCTTTGAGGAAGACAGTGATGTGCTACCACTGTAGGCAGAATGAACATATCAGGAGACAATGTCCGCAGCGTGCGTAGAGTTCTGGGGACGTCTAGGGTCGGGCAAGGGGACGGTAGTCACGACAGATTATAGCGATGTATCTCTTATCATCATTGAGAGTTCATGTGACACTGATAGATGGATATTGGATTCTGATGCTTCACACCACATTTGCTCAGATGTAGGGATGTTCAGTTCACTGGAGGTGACGTCTAGGTTAGTCCTTCTGGGTGTCAGCTCAGCATGTGAGGCTGCGGGGACAGGGATGGTAGACATTTGGACGCATGTCGGAGCAATGTGTAGACTTGAACCGGTACATCTGGTACCCAAGTTGCGCATGAATTTGATATCGCTGGGCAGACTAGACTCTAAAGAATGCAGTTTTGCGGAGAGAGGTGGAGTTTTGACGGTGACGCGAGGACGCACCATGCTCATACATGCTATGTAGTGGGGTAGTCTGTACCGGCTGATGGGGACCATGTTGCAAGGTGGTACACCCATAATTTCTGCGGTCGACAGAGTTGATGATCGAGGTAGTGCAAATGATCGTCCTTCTGGTAGCCTGACTAAGCGAGTCAGTTTCAACGATCCAGTTGCGTCGACATACAGAGGTTGAACTCGAGCAGGGATGAGTCGACTGGAGTAGGTCAATAGACACCTCAGACTTGGGTGGTGCTTCGCGCAGACTAGTGTTTTGTGCAGACCGTGCTACGTGCAGTGTTGCCTAATGCAGATGGTGCTTTGTGCAGGGAGTGCTTCATTCAGTGGTAGCTCCAGATCCTAAACTAAGGTGGTGGATTATTATTTTTGGTTTTGTTCGTAGTTGGATTTTATATTATGGGGATTTTCTATTTTGAGGATGTCCTATTTTAGGTATTTTCTATTTTAAAGTTTCATATTTTTAGATTTTAGAAACCTAATTTTAAAAGTAGGATTCTCATCAACATGAGATGGGAAGAGCCGCCCCCACGGTGAGAAATAATAAGAGCCCCCTCCCTCTCTTTCTCTCCCTCGTTTCTCTTTGCCCTTGTGATCGGGCAGGCCGCACGCCGGCCTCAATGATGATCGCCGGTCTTGGAGGGGGTTGCCGCCGGCCTTGGAGGATAGCCACAGGGTTTGAGGAGGGTGCTACTGTCGGTCTTGGAGGAGATAGCCGTCGACGTCGTGGTGGGCGTCTTTTGGAGAGAATAAGCGGGGTGTCGGAGGCGTGCGTGAGTGCGGTCAGCCTCGACGGAGGTTTTGATCTCCGGTGGTGGTATGGTTGGACGTCGGACTTCGACATCGAAGATTCCGGTGAACCTTGTGTGTCTGCGAGGCGGATTGCAATCCAGATCTACTACTCTCTCGCGGATCGTGCGTGTCCGGCGCATCCACGTGCGTTTCATCGGATGGTCATTTTTCTCATCTTTATACTCATTTATATTTATATTAACAATTACATTTATATATTTGTGGTAATGCATCAATGGATTTTGCTGAGTGTAAATTTGTGTTTCTACGTTCTTTGTTTACCTATGATTTATAATGGTGTTTGCGTTATGTACCGGATTTCACAACATTAATCTCATGTAATAATTGATACTAGTGGGGCAAATTTTCCATTCAATCAATTTCACAGCCACTAAAAGAACAGACAATTGATTTAAAACAACTGCAATAATAAAACAAAGTAGCTCTTTAATAAAACATGAAATTCTTGTCCCCCCACCCATTTGCATCGAATTCACTTTTGATGGCGCATTGCAGACAATTCTTTTAAAAATATATATAAATCCTGTTTTAAATGGGAGGAGTCAAGCCAACAAGACTCCCTTTGGCGCAACATTTTTGCTCCAGTGTGTTTGAACTAAAACACTACCATCATATAATGTATGTTTGGCATGGCAGCAGTCATGACAGCCAACCATAAAAGAAATATAGTTTTGAACATAAAAGTGGATGTTCTTTTGGTGAGGTTGTGTTCACGAATGACAGCCGCCGCCGCCGCGTCAAATGGAGACTATAGGCTCCGTTTGACACCGTGGCGGCGGTCATGAACACGGAGCCTAAATCTCAGCACCGATGAGAGAAGAATACAAAATCATATAGAAATGATGCAAGTAGAAAGCAGATGACAAACTGGATGGATGTTTGGAGCTGAAGTTTATGATTTGATGTATTCAATCCGGTATAATTTAGCCTCTTTCCGCATCAGATGACATCATCGAATTGGCAATTGGCAATGGAAAATTGAGAATGATTAGACTTTATAATACTTTTTAGCAATTTAATCCATTTATTACCTTTGTTTCAAAGATTTAGACTTTATTATATTACACTTGATTATCACAGCTAAGGAAAAAAAAATAAGAAATTGAGGTAAGCTTAAATGGGTGTATAATTCAATCAATAATTCCATGATTTTCAATGCAAATTCCGTTGATGATGAACGGTGAGCACGTCGAACCAGAGGCAAGAGTCTAATGTGAAAGCAAACTCAACAAGCTCAGAAAAAAGATTACAAGGCGATGGACTTCAACAAACCATATGAGCCCAAGTTTGGACGACAAGAGCCAACCAAAGAGGAGATCCACACAAAAAAAACACTCTCAAGGCTCCATTTGGAGGGACTTATTTTCACCGGTAAAACGATCCTAACCGCTTGATAAGTCCCCCCAAACAAAGCCTAAATCTCTACTCCCTTTCTCTCTATGTTGGAAAAGAGGAGCGGCACAAATTAGAGAAGAAGAGCAAACAGACTGAAACAAGCATTCATACTTAATTCACATGCATGAAGAGTCTGAAAGCAGAACTCAACTTCCTCACCAAATCCTTCACCGTCATGGAAAAGCCTTCCTCAATCTGCACCCACAAATTCATGCTCTCAGCTTGAACAAGTCATCATCATACAATAAGAGTTTTGGATTTACCTGAGCCGTCACCGTAATGTCGAGAGAGGCGGCGGCGAAGGGCAATGCGCTGATGCTCACCAGGGACAGATTGAGCTTTTCGATCTCCGAGAGAGCCCGCAGCAGAATCCCCTTTCTTCCCTCGCAGTGAATCTTGATGAGCACCGTCTTGTCCGAAAGTTTCGCCTCTATCTCCGGGAGGTATTGGCCTCCTCCGGTGGAAGCGCCTCCGTCGGTGCTTTCGTCCGAGGAGTTGATGTCGCTGTCGTCTGCGGCGGCGCTGAGTTGAGATTTCTTCGTGAGGATGGCGGACTCCACCGTCGTCTTCACAGCCTGATCCTCAAGCACCTTCACTTTCTCCTGCAGCCTCTTGAGATAATTGATGGCGTCGCCCAGCACCGAAGCCTTGTCCATCTGTAAAATTAAGTTCAATACAAACTCCATTATTCAAATTCATGCCTCTGTTCTGTAGCTATTGGGCTGGATGAGGAAAGGGCCAGCATATTGAAGGCCAGGGAAGAAGATGACGTTTGGACTGTTAATGATTCAGATTGAACTCAATGAGATAACAATTTATTCAAATAATTCGCAAAAGAGGGCCAAAGAAAAAACAATACTCAAAATTAGATGCAATTGGGCATATAGCTCTAAATAGATTGAGCAAAAAAGGTATGATGGAAAGGCAGCTATTTTGAGCGATTTTCAAGAAAGCAGAGGCGGAACACTGCCGGTGAGAATGGTGCTCGCTCGCCGGCAGCCGCCAAGACGGCGTTGCACTCCTTACCAACTTTTATCCGAATCCCGAAATTCCGGCGATTCAAAGCCATCACCGGTGACGTTCCGTGAGGGTTCAGTCGCTCCCCAATCGAAGCCTCCCGGGCCTTATTTTTCCCTGTTTCTAGTGCTACTTTTTATATATATATATATATATAACACACCTGATCCAGGTATAAAATAGTAACCGCTTTAATAATTAGTAAAATGATTCGAGGAAAAAGTAGCAAAAGAATATGTTTTTATGTCTAGAATTTGTGAGATGGAGCATGGATTGTTGATGCATGTTCATCGAAAAATGGATATGTATTTCATAAATTAATCTGCAGTTTCTCTCGAATTCGCCGGAGGATTGAGTGAGTGAGTACCTTCTTAAGATCAGGAACTATGGCTGAGAGGGCAATGAATCTCTGACTGAGCTTCTCCCTTCGCTTCCTCTCCGCCAGAATATGATCTTGGTTTTGAGAAGAAGGCCTCATGGCAGCCGCAGCGCCGACCTTTTTCTTCCCCTGCACAGCCGCCATGGCTTCGTACCCACTCTTCAAACCGCTGCCCTTTCCTTCCTCCGGATTGATTGCCGCCATTACCATGTTCTTATAAATCTCAGCATTGCCGCCGGGCGAGTTCGGGTTCCCAAAAGAGAGGATGCTCGGCGAGGAGGCGGTGGGAGGGAGTATGGATGTCTTCTCCCCGGCGCCAAAGGAGTCCCAGCTTCCCGACTTTGTCAACTTCTTTGGCCGGTCGCTGGCGTCGACGGCCTCGCCGGCATCCGACGATCCGGTGCTGCCCGTGTTCGATGTAATGCTCGAAGTTGGATCCAAAGTCCGGCTTTCTGATGAGAAGCTCTGACGCAAGTCGTCGTCCTCCCACATGTTCGGCGCTATGAGCTGGTCCAGAGAGCTCAACTCCCACTGCGGGTAATTAGGATCCCCCAGTCCCTGTTAATCAAGTAATTAAAATAGTAATTTTGGATTAGCGAGAAGCCAAGTAGTTGATTTGTAGCGTTTGATGGTAATTGAGAAACACACAATGTCTGAGATCCAGCGTGCTGCGGTGGCCTGTGATTCCATGTTGATGGACTGATTCCTCTTCTCTGTTGATCTCAATGGATCTGATAAAAACTGCAAATATGATGATAAAGCAGAGCCTTCATCAATGCCCCACTTCTAACTTTTAGATCATAAAACAGTTTGCTATGAAAGGGTGATCTAGCAATGATTAATTAAAAAAATTCTCAATCACTGTTGAGAAGCATGGAGTGAGAAAGACAGAGAGATCCGAATCAGAAACGGCAGATTTTAGCACGAGAAGAACAAACTGCAGGATATCCCTGTTTCGAAATCAGCAAGTAGTGTAAAAAAAAAAAAAGCTTTTTTGAAATCTGAAGTTCCTACGACACTCGTGAGAGAAGAGAAGGTTTTTTTTTTTGGCCTTCTCCCTTCTTCCAATGTGTCAACAGGAGGAGGTAAGCTAAAAGAATGAAGGAGTCGGCAAGCAGGCGATCGCTTCTGCACCTTTCGGCTGAAACTTGATCCCCCGCTTTCAAGTTTTACTAAAACCAGGGAGAAAATTAAAGATTCGTGTTCTTTTATAAAGGCGTTGCCAGCGTTAGAATCATCGCATGTATTTATAAAGCAGATGAAGAAACAGAGCTGCTCCTGTTTCGTAGCAGCTCAGTAGAACTCTCCCTTTCTCTCACAGTTGTGTATTCTGTACTAATAGTCTCTCTCTTGATCCTATCTTTCTCATTTACGTCACACTAATATGTATGTATATATACTGATACACAAACATAAGTAAAAATTGGGCTCTATACTTACTTACCGTCAATCGCTACAGTACCTCGGCCTTAACATGTCCACTATCAATTAAATAATGTGAAAATTCATTATACGTTAATTTTTAATTATTATTACAAAATTTTCACCTTAATGCATATATAATAATGCATGTTAAATCAATTTTAATAAAGTTGATCGGTTTAATGACAACTCATCGAATATACCGTTGACATGTCTAATTACAACCTTTCTCGAAAAGACAGATGACGTGTCTAACGATAGTTTACCATAGTAGGTCTCGGAGTTAAAAAAAAAACTTTTTTGATTTTATGAATTTTCGTCATTATTTTTAATTTGGGCTATGATGTAATTGCGTAAATGGTGTTGCGGGTTGCTCGACACTCTGCCGACCGGTCAAGATGAACCGACTTAGCATGAGGGCAAGCTGAGCGTTGCACACAGTCAAAGTAGAGACTAACAGCTGATAAGGAGACTTCTTAGCTTGGAAACTTGGAAATGGTGAAAACCCACGTGCTCGGATCTGTGCCAGCCAAATTGCACTATATATTGGAGTGTTACAAGTAGAAGAATGTGAGAGGGTGACATTCCACTGCTTGTCTCAAGGGCTGAAAGAAGAAAGAGAAAGGGAAAATCTACAAGTCCCCAAGGAGAAATTTCCAAAGGGGAAGGAGATATTCAAGAGAGTCTTCAAGCGCAGAAAGAGAACTCTGAAGGATCTTCGAAGGAGCACTTTGAGGATTTCGCGTGCTCGGAGGCGACGAGAGATTTGACGTTCTCGGATGCGACCAGAGTTTTGGCATGCTCGAAAGAGGCAGGAGCTTTGGCGTGCTAGCTCGGAAGCGATAGGAGCTTTGTCGTGCTCGGAAGCGATGGGAGCATTGGCATGCACGAAAGCGACTAGAGCTTTGTCATGCTCGGAAGCAATACGAGCTTTGTCGTGCTCGGAAGAGATGAGAGCTTTGACATGCTTAGAGGTAACAGGAGCTTTGATGGAAGAGTTCTTCAAATGAATCTTCACAGAAACTTTGAACTTTGAAAGAGATCTTTGAAGGGATCTTCAAGCGTCGAAGGAGAACTCAGAGAGATCTTTGAAAAAAGACTCTAGAGCTCTCCCTGGCGACAGACGTAGAAGCCCTGGTCCTCCCAAATAAGGGCTCTTGATCATTTTTATAGATTATGAGACGTGCATTTTGGTAATTATGTCGCTGGGAAGTCTTGCTATCTGCACACCCATGATCATAAATTTGGCTTTGTGCACTCTATAATGGAGCATTTTACTATCCACACCCAATGATGGGGATTCTACCACATGCACCCCAATGATGTCAGATTTTACTATTCCCACCCCATGATGAGTGATTTTGTTATTCGCACCCAATAATGAGGGATTTTACTTAGTATACCACCATAATAGAGGATTTTATTATCCACACCCAATGACGTGGGGTTTTATTAGGTGAACCCCCATGATGGAGGATTTTGTCATGTGCCCATCATGATGGAGGACTTTGCTATCTGTACCCAATGAAAGAGATTTTGCTATGTGCACTCCCATGATAAAAGATTTGCTTATTCACACCCAATGATGATGATTTTACTATGTGTATCCCATGATGGGGATTTAACTGTCCGCACCCAATGATGCAAGATTTTACTATTCATGCCCCTATGGTCGAGTGATAACTTTTTTAAAAGAAGTTATTTAGAACCCTAAATTTAATTCTATGTCGAACATATTTGAGAAATGTGTTAAAATGTTTGAAATATGAGTAATTATATATTTTGCCTAAGTTTGGGTATTATTGTCATTTTCCTATATTTTTATTGTACAAATGCTGAAGAATTAGACTTGAATAAGCAAAGCTAAACCAGTTTGATTTCATAGAAAAGTTGTTGCAACAATTTTATAGGTTGTTGCAACAAGTTGGAAACGAATTTTAAAATTTAAATTTTATGTTGATTATTAAATAGAAAGGGGCTTTGATTCAAATGAAAGGATGCTTCAAAAAAAGACAAAATAACATAAAAAGGGTGGCAGATCTACAGGAGAAAGGGGAATTCCACTAGAGACAAAAAGAGAGGGTGCACTGGATCAGGGGAAGAGACAAGATTTGCAAAATTCTGAAGAATTTCCTACACCATTTAGACATGCCAAATGAAAGTACAATCCCTCTCTCACAATATCCCTAAGCGGAAGCTAAAATAAAACACTCATCATCATCACCTGACGCTGAGTAATAGTTGTGCACGGTATCTGAACCTCAGAGCCTGCCACCTCGTCCTACTGGTCCTCCAACTCCTCGAGCTCCTACGGTCACAACCGACCGTTAGTCATAAAGACTAAGCCATTTTGTCCTCGCCTCACCCCCACGACTCCTAGGCACCGTGCGGGAGGATCAAAGCAGAGGACAACAAGGGCAGTTTTAATAATAATCAGGTGACAAGGGAAATATACTAGCACAAGTAAGATCTAACATTGCTCATGAATTTACGCTAGCACATAAGTATGTTAACAAGTGGTAATTGTTGAAACTTGTGAAGTAAAAGTGGGTGATCGGGCAGTCCGGGTGGCATGGGCGGACTGACCGCGCGGACTGATATAGCAGTCTGGCAGTCTAGTGTTGGCAACCTGTGGAGTTCTGGTGGCTGCTGTGTGGGTTGAAATCCGCGGACTGCACAGACTGATTGTGAGTCCGGCAGTTGGGTGCTGTTGGCGGTTTGCAGGTTGGAGTCTGCGGACTGCTGTTTTGGAGTCCGAGAGATCGGTGATGGTCAGATCGCTGGAGTTACGGTGGTGAACCGCATTCTTGGCGGCGGACTGTCCTTGGAGCTGCCGATCTGATTTGGTGTCCTCCGAGCTCGCGCCATATGGTTGGCGGGTTAATGTACTTGGTCACACACAATAATAAGTTCAGGGTGTCCGCATTGTCCGTTGTTGATTGGGCGGAATGCCTATTGGTTGTGGACATGTTGCGGATTGGTGCGGTGTTCGCAGAGTCTGCTATGTCTGCTATGACCGGGCGGTCTGCCTGTTGGTCGTGGACTTGTGTTGTGGGCTGATGCTGTGTTCGAAGAGTCCGTTAAGTCCATTGTGACCGGGCGGTCAGCCTGTTGGTCGTGGATTTGTGCTTCAGACTGATGCAGTGTCCGCTAATCTGAGCGGACTGGCTTGTCGCCTTGGTTATTGGCAGTTTTGGCTAATGTACAGCTTGTCCTTACGGAATGGGCGGACTACCTTATGCGGACTGGCATCTGGCTAGCAGGTCTACTATGGTGGCGATCTTGCGCTTGGTTGTTGGTGGACTGTTCGTGAGTCCGATATTGTTGATTCGGTCAATGCGGACTCGGCGGACTGGTTGTGCTAGATACGATCAAGGGACAGTTAGCCTATCTCATAGGGCGGCGACCACACTCCTTACCCCGCCTATAAATAGGACCCCTCGGGACTTCATTTGTAACTGAGTGAACAGTAAGTTTAACTCGGATTAAGTGCTGCAGACTCAGTTTTCCTATCCGCGCGGTTTGAGCAGGCTTAACTAGTTACTGTATGCAGGTGGCGCAGCTAGCACTGAGAAGCAAGGAGTTTTGTTCTGACTTTGTCCAGGCTCAGTAAAGTTCGCGGATTGCAATCGGCGGCTTACCAGTTTTCTCTCTGCTTCAATTTTCCAAGTTTAATAACCTGTCCGCCGGACTCGGCAGTTAGGCGGTATGTTCTCCAGTTCGGGAGCAGGCGGTAGTTCAGCGAATAACGGTGCATCCGCGTGACCTCGCGGTCTTGGCAGACTCCGTTGTTCAGTTCGGCTTCAGCAGCAGTTCGGGCGGCCTCTAGGACTTTTGCGGACATGCGGTCTCGGCGGTCTCCAATGTTTGTCCGCCCGAATTGATACTTGTAATTTCTGTTTTTCTTTGTACTTGCGAAATCATGTCTCGCCATGTATACCTCGCCCTGTAAAGAAGATTGATAGTTTTATGATCTGCTTGTCTCTGTCTTTGCATCTGGTTGATTGAGTTTACTTCCTGGTTTCCACTTGGTCAAGTTGTGATCTGGATAGTTCTAAAGATATTAATTTGGTATTTAGACTATCTTGCTGAGCTTCTTGAGAAAATTCAACAGTAATGAACAGTAAAATGATAGAAGCAGTAAACAACATAAGCAATAAAGTTAGTGCAGTGTGGGAAAGTAAACAACTTCTACTATACTACGATCACAAGAGTACGTTAACTTATATGAATGTCCATACAAACTTATAAGTTAAGATTTTCGGAATTGTAACTTATCATATAAAAGAGCCCATGCTAATTTATATGATAAGGATCTGCAGTATGAATGACCTATAGTAAGTATGTATGCTATACTACGTTATGCTTGCTATGATTCATACAAGTGCAACTCACTTACACGACTCTATGATCATAGACCTTTAGTTCCCCCTTTTTTTGGAGTTAACAAAACTCTCTGGTACCACCGTTATGACTACGACAACAGTGGAGTGGGAACCTCCACTTCCTAGGCGAGTATATGCACTACCAGGCCTAGACCCTTTGTACGCCTCTGTACACATCCCAAGTGCACTCTAGAGTCTCCACGTACTAATTGCTGGACATCCTACCAGTCTTAATAGTCGAGTGTGCATTTTCAGGGATTGTCCTCCAGATCACAGTATAAATAACCTATTGGCCACTCAAACCCTCACACCTCGCTAGAGTCAACGTAATGTCATCGGTGTGACGACTGGCCCAGTACCGAAGACCTGTCAATAATTTGTTTCTATGTACATGCAAGCTGTTTTAACATAAGCCCCAACTCGCAGGACCAACCCGTCCTAATATATAACTTCTCGAGCCTCCAGCTCGCAGGACTAATCTGTCCTGATGTTATAATCTTCCGAGCTTTCAACTCGCAGGACTAACCCGTCCTGATATTACTATCTCCCGAGCCTTCAGCTCGCAGGACTAACATGTCCTTATATTACTATCTCCCGAGCCTTCAGCTCGCAGGACTAACCCGTCCTGATATTACTATCTCCTGAGCCTTCAGCTTGCAGAACCAACATGTCCTATATCACTCCAACCCCTACACGGGTGAGATTACTATATTGTTCGTTCATCCTATTAGACTACGTTTGTCTAACTTTTAGTTGAACATAGTGACTTAGGGTTAATCCTGGACTTTCCTAGGTCTACCCGGTAAAGGGCTCGCATCAGTATTAGGGAATACGATGGGTTGAAGCCTAAATCCCCCTTTCTAGGATAATTACTTTTATTAGTGACTACCCATTACTAATAACCCTCTCACACTGTTACTCTTTAAACAAACTTAATGTCTTATGGTACTTTTAGGGGAGTGACGATATTTCGTCGGACCCTAGAACTAACACCTTCTCTTAGTATCTATGTTCAATAGCACACGTCACCCCTTGGTGACTAGTCTTGAACCACAAATTAGTTTACTAATGCATCATGGTTGTAATATTCTTATGAATATTTTTCATAATTTATAAGGGGTCTTACTGGTCTAATCAAAAAATCAATTTTATACTATTTGCAGACCATGATGAAGTTGAACTAGTTTTATCCTCTAAAATGCAATCTTCATTATTTCATATTCAATTGAGCTAAAATTCATACCACGGGTGCTTCATGACTAAAAAAGAAACTATAAGAATTTCATAATATTACAAATTAATTTGACCATCAATAAAATTTATTAACTTCTTGACTTGCATTAATTATCAAAGGAAGTATCATATACAGAACTCCAAATACTTTAATAAATTCATTAGTGCTTATAAATGATAAAATAACATGATTTACTCAATTGCACAATTTTTCAGAAGGTTTATACCCTTAATTTGTATTTATGATAAAAAGGGTAATTATGTAACATCGCACAGTAAGTACCAAAATATCTCATCCAAAAATTATGAGAAAATTACTATATATTTGAAAGGTCCTAAAAACAGCCTAGCCCAAATTTCATAATTTTCCAGATACTGTTAATCATATATATTTCCTTAATACAAAAAGTGTGACAAATTAAATTCTCGGACATTTCCCATACATATGAATTACAAATATTCTACCAAAATTCTCAGATGCCTAAAATATAAACTTTAACCATATGCCAGAAGCTTGGATTTTTACTAAGTCATTAAGTCATATTTATTTTACTAATACACTTTTATTATAAAAAGAATTATAATTAATTTCCTAGGAATTTTGACCCCAGAAATCCTAATATCTATAAGGATGGTTCCTTTCCTCATGTTAGGATGGTTTCTTTCCCCATGTTTGGTGCAAAATTTTACAAACACTCTTTTTTGGATTAAGGCACTCTTTATTACATATATGCCCTAAGTCATGCATGTGGAATACACTAACATGTAGAGGCCCAAATGGCTCAAATTTTTTACCACAGTCCTAAAATGACCTAATAGACATAAAACCCAAATTTGGGGTCATTTTGAGTTGTAAAACTCCCTAAATCACATTTTTTTGATAAATAAAATCATGAGTAAAAATATAGAAAATGTTCTTCTAAAAATCTGATTTTTGAGCACATGCTAGGTCTAGGACACATTCATGCATGGTCCAAATTTAATCCCACTTGGAGTTGCCACCTAGGAGATATTAACATTCAAAAATCTATCCTACACAAGGACCAGTCCTAGGAAAAATGACCTACAAGGAGCTATAGTTCCCCAAATGACTTGATCTCAGGTTCTACAGAAAGTAGAAACATATTTCTACAAAAGTTATCTCAGCAAACTTTTGATGATATGACCCCTAAGTGCCTCAAAAGTGGCATGCAAATTGCTATAAGTTCAACTCAATTATGAGATGGTCCGCTAATAGCAGATCAGGGGAACAAAATCAGTGGCCCTGATTTCGTCTTCTTCCGCTAGCTGACAACCCCGATTTGCCCGACTTCACTACAATATTTTTGGTCTTTAGCAACACCTACTTGACAACATTTAAAAAACTGTTCTCTAAACCTATATAGAGAACAGTTTTTAAGTGTTGCAATAGATGATTGACTTTAGGCAACACTTTTGCTGCAACATTGAATAAAATGTTCTCTAAAAGCTTATAGGAAATAATCCTGAAATGTTGCAATTGATGATTTACTTTAGGCAACAGTTATTACATGTTGGCCTGTTGAAAAACAAAATTGCAACATTTTACCAATGTTGCCTAACAATTTACAAATCAACCAAAAATATTATTCACACTAATTTATTATTTAAAATATTAAATTTATAAAAACCTAAACTTTATTAAAAACAAAATCTCCAAACCCTCCCTCATTTCCAATCGGCCAGTTCTTTCCCGCATCCCTTCCCTCACCCGTGCCCTAGCTTCTCAACTCTTGCTCCGCTCAGTAACAACGCTCACCTCCGGGACTCCGTCCACTCTTCCCCCTTCGCGCTGGTACGCTGTTCCAAACTTCAAGTTCTAGTCGGCAGTCGCGGCCTCCCTTGCGGCTAGAGTTCCCTTCCCCGCCTCCCGTAAAGGCCGACCAAACACGAGCAAGCCTCCCTCAGGCTTCGAGTAAGGTTAATCGTTCAGAGTTTTGAAACTTTTCTTGTTCGATCATGTTGTGCAGTTCAAATTTGCAGGCAAGCAAAATAATCTTCCCCTGATTTGGATTACTGATTTCAATAACACAGATTTAGATTATTGCATTTTTTTGGGGGAAACTGTCGAACTGGAATGGCGAAGAAGACATATTGTTCGTCCTCTCAAAACCACTCATTCTATGTCTATATTGAAAAACTTCCCATTTGGACCAAGTTATTCTTTTTTTGTGGGGTGCGAATGTGAGATGTTTGGTTTAATTGTGTTGTGGCAGAGAGGGTTCCCGCCCAGGGCTGGTGAAAGGGCTTGCACCTCGGGCCGGCGAGAGCCCTTAGGCTCTTGGCGCTGAGTGACGTCTCCCTCGCCACTCACTGCTTTAATCTTTTGGCTCCCGCCCGGGGTAGGCTATAAGGCTCTCTCTTGTGATAAGTGGGAGGACCGCAGGGATCAGCGAAAAGGCTTCCGCCAGGTAGGGTCCAGCCAAGTAGGGCCCAGAGGTGAAATTACCTAATTGGGTGAGACCAAGATGCTCCAAGGACCCAGATTAGACTAGCCCTAGGCTAGATTTGGGCTGGAATCGGATCAGACAAGTAAGTGGTTGAGAGGGTTCCTGCCCAGGGATGGCGAAATGGCTTACACCTCGGGCTGGCGGGAGCCCTTAGGCTCTTAGCGCTGAGTGATGCCTCCCTCGCCTCTCGCCGCTTTAATCTTTTGGCTCCCGCCTGGGGTAGGCGGGAAGGCTATCGCTTGTGATAAGCGGGAGGCCCGTAAGGATCAGCGGAAAGGCTTCCGCAAGGTAGGGTCTAGCCAAGTAGGGTCCAGAGGTGAAATTACCTAGATGCCCCTAGGTCTACATTTAGCTCCTCAAAACAGCGGAGTTTGGTTGTTGGCAGGCCAGCCCAGTGTATTTTAGTAATTTTAGAATAACCGAATTACGCTTTTGGCAGACCAGATACTAAAAATCTATAAATAGACCCGTAGAGTATCACAGAAGGAAAGATTTCATAATTTCTAAAAATCTTCTAGTGCTTTCTGAGGTACTCCTAGCCCAGCAATTGGCTTAGGAGGGGAAGCGCTCAAGAGCTCTTCCGGGTTAGTGGAGGGACCTCCCAATTGAGGCTTATGGTTAGTTTCTAGTTCTTTATTACTAGTAAGGGTTCCGGGTTTGAGAGAAGTAGGTGTTAGCTACATCCCCAAGGTCCGAACTCTCGTTTAGGCAAGTTTTTGGCTCCAATATTTATGGTGCGGTGAGCGTGGACCGTAGCTGGTACAAGAAAATCTCAAGCTAAGTCTTATGGTTGGAGGCGAAGGTGATGGAGCTGGTTCGGGTGGTTCCCCATTTTGGGGAAGCGGGGTGATACTGGGAATATTGGAGGACTTCAGGCGGGAAGTCTTGCAGACAACCCACTTGGCCTTCTTGGCGAGAGGCGAGTGGGTGTCGTCGTTAGCTCTGGTGGTCGTGGCCCCTTAACTGGGCGAGAACGCTCCCGGACAGCATCCCGAGGAGGTTCCGGCAGAGGTTACCGAGAGGGATGTCGCCCGGCGGGAGATTTTCCCCGGGCAGGCTAGGGTTGACAGGGCTAGCGAGTCGAAGCAGTAGGAGGAGCCTTCTCAGCAGGAAATGGGCGGGAGCCCTTTCAGTGAGCTGATTGTCTCGGCCCCGGTTCCAGACGGGTTTCGAGAGCCTGACATGTCCTACGATACGGGCAGGGATAACCTCATGCATCATGTGTAGTGGTTCGAGGACGCCGTTTCCATATGGCAAATGTCGGACGCCTTCAAGTGTAGGCTCTTTGCCCTTACGTTGAAGTAAAAGGCCAGGGACTGGTTCCACCAGTTGCCGACAAGTTTGATCTACTGCTTTGAGGATTTGCGCCGAGGTTTCTTGTTGAGGTGCTCAACGTCAAAGAAGAGAAAGAAGGGAGCGGAGTGCTTGTTTGCCATCAAGCAGAAGCTAGAAAAGGGGTTGGGACGCTATGTGGATAGGTTCCAGGAGGAGATCTTGCAGGTCCAGGAGATTCCGGGATACACCATGATACTTTCCTTCACCCTTGGGTTGAGGCCAAGCTTCTTTAGCATGGAGCTGAAGAGAGTTCCCCCCTCTCCTTCGAGGAGTTGATGGAGAGGGCAGCGAAGGAGATCGAGATCGAGGCGGCCAATCTGGTATTCGCTAAGAAGCTAGCCAAGTTGGTGGAGGATGATGGGAAGGAGTCGGGAGCAGGAAGATAGAGGGAGCAGAGAGAGGAGAGAATAAGGGAGGAACCCCAAGGTTAGGGGCAATAACATGGTCGGGGGAAGCGAGAGCTGAACAAAAGGTTGGGCTGGAGGCCCTAGGAAGGCCACCCTCAGTGGGAGGGGGTAGTTTCCAGGGAAGGGACAACTTTCGCGAGCAAAGGAGGTTCAATCAGCCGGCCTGGAGGCATGGACAGAGGGCCCCCCCCCGCCGCAACAGGATGCCATGGAGATCGTGCGGGGAAGAGGAGGAAGGAGAGGAGCTCGGGGAGGAGCGAGGAGAAGAGAATACATGGTGGTATTGCCCTTTTTTGACTTCCATCTGGAGGGGGGTCATGCAACGGCCACCTGTCTAGAGTTCTTGGAGATGAGAGGGGACAGGGGGCAAGTCCAACAGCAACCGCCCGTAAGGATTGAGGAAGTTTTGCAGGGAGGAGGAGAAGATAGATGTGAGGACCTCAGCCATTGCCTTGAACTCCTTGAACTTGTCAAGGGCCTCAGAATTCTCCTTCAAGAAGTAAACACAACACTTCCAGCTAAAGTCATCAGTGAAGGTGATGTAGTATTTGCTTCCGCTAACTGAGGCAATATCAAACGGACCAGCAATGTCCGAATGAACAAATTCAAGCAGTCTCCTTGCTCTTCGAGAATTTCCACCTTCAAATGTCTGTCGCTTATGCTTTCCCTTCGTACAAGCTTCACAGATCTTCTGTGGTGGTAAGATCTTAGGAAAACCTTCCACCATCTTCGCATGTGACAGAAGCTTCAGACCACTAAAGCCTAAGTGACCGATCCTATGGTGACACAACCAAGCTTCTTCTTCCTCATCAGTTCTTGCTAGGCATGCCGTCTCCTCGGTATCCATCTTCAACGTAAAGAGACGATTCATCATCATCTTTACTTTCAACATCTCTTTTCATCGATGGTTCTTCATAGCCAATGAACCATCCTTCAATTGAATGCAGTAGCCTTTCTCCACTAACTGTCCAAGGCTTAAGATATTACTCTTCAAGCCAGGAACATAGAACACATCGTTGAGATGCACCTTCTCACCATTTAGGGTGACCACTATCAACCCTTTGCCTTTTACCGAGATCTTCGAAGCATCTCCAAAACTTACCTCACCAGCACTTGGTTTAAGGTTAGTGAACAATTCCTTCTCTCCACACATATGATTGCTCGCTCTTGTGTCTAAGTACCCGACTTCATTTCTACCACTTTCAACTCCTCTATAAGTCAAGAACATCATTGGATCACCACCAGTGTTATTTGCTTCAGTATAGTGGTTGGTCTCCTCTTTCCTTGACGAAAGTCTGAAGTCACAACTCATGTTCCCAAACCTGTTACAGTTATAGCATTGGACTTGGGCCATTCCATCACGACCTCTTCCTCTTCCTTCCTTCTCTCTATCTTGAGGTTGCTTTGCCTCTTTCTGAAAGTTCTGATGTCTTCCTCCTCTTCTTCCTCTACCTCTGCCTTGATAGCCTTGACCACGCTGACCACCTCCTCTTCCTGAACTCTCTCCAAAATTCAGTTGAGTTTGAAGTGCTTTCTCTAAGCCACTTGACTCTTCATCTTATAGCATGCGATATTCGTGAGCTTGCAGAGAGCCTATGAGTTCATCAATAGACATCTGAGTGAGATCCTTCGACTCTTCTTTCGCCACTATAATATAATTAAACTTCTTCGACATCGACCGCAGAAGTTTCTCCATGAAACTCACATCATCAATCGTCTCTCCGTTGCGTTTCATTTCGTTTGCAAGTGTCCGCAGACGAGTTACATAGTCACCAACTTTTTCAGAGTTTTGCATCTTCATAACTTCATACTTTGCTCGGAGAGATTGCAGCTTCACCTTCTTTGCCTTCTCAACTCCCTACAAGGAGCGTTGCAAGGTCTCTCATGCTGCATTAGAACTTTTAGCATCTGAAATCTTTTCAAAGGTTGTTTCATCAACCCCCTGATATAGTACGAACAAAGCCTTCTTGTCTTTCTTCCTTGCCTTTCACAGTGCCGTCCTCTGGGCGTTAGTTAACGCTGCCTCTGCTTCAACAGTTAGCTCTTCATAACCATTTTCAACTATCTCCCAAAGCTCCTTTGATGCTAGCAACACTCTCATCTGGATGCTCCAGTTCCCATAGTTCGTCTTCGTCGACTTGGGAACTTGACCCGACATAACATTTATCATCTCCATCACTTCAAATCTTTAACTCTTCTGAGCGACTTTCAAGCTTCCGAACCTCGCTTTAATACAACTGTTAGAAGCGAAATAGTGGGCACAACACAAATTAAGGAGCAAACAAGTATTTCTATTATCAATAAAAGGTTACAAACACAAAGACAACGACTTGTCTTCACAATTGCAACTCCACATAACAACACACACTACTAGAAAAGTGAGTATTGACTACACTTTTTTTGGCCAGAGACTAAAAATCGTGGCTAATACACTAATATTAGCCACGATTGCAAAAATCGTGGTTAATAGTTATTTTATAACCAGGATTATAAATAGTGTAGCTAATACAGTTGTATTAGCCATGAAAAATAATATTCATGGCCAAAACCCACAGATCAATCAAAACCCGCACGTTTATTTACCCTCCATCTTTTTCTGAGTTTTTCACGTCAAAAACGTCTCTTGTCAATTGTTGCGCTTCTCTTTGACTATTTGCATGTCCGATCCGACTGCGAGCTATGTCGGTATGTTTTCTCCAAACCGGGCGACCCACAACAAACATATTGGTTCAAGCTTACTTTCGAGTCGAGCTTGAGCATAATAAGCTTTGTTCATGAGCTTGCGAGTCCTGTGGAATTTTTTTTATTACTATTAAATAATATCTTACATTATTATTAAAAATAATATTTAAATACAATATAATATATAGCCTTAAATATCTCCCGAGTCTCGATCATCATTTATACAAGTTTTCTTTCTTGGTTCTCCACAGCTGCCCCACTCGGACCTCTCATTAGGGTTTTCGCCGCTCCTCGCCTCCGCCGCTCTCCGCCGGGATACACCATGATGCTTTCCTTCACCCTTGGGTTGAGGCCAAGCTTCTTTAGCATGGAGCTGAAGAGAGTTCCCCCCTCTCCTTCGAGGAGTTGATGGAGAGGGCAGCGAAGGAGATCGAGATCGAGGCGGCCAATCTGGTATTCGCTAAGAAGCTAGCCAAGTTGGTGGAGGATGATGGGAAGGAGTCGGGAGCAGGAAGATAGAGGGAGCAGAGAGAGGAGAGAATAAGGGAGGAACCCCAAGGTTAGGGGCAATAACATGGTCGGGGGAAGCGAGAGCTGAACAAAAGGTTGGGCTGGAGGCCCTAAGAAGGCCACCCTCAGTGGGAGGGGGTAGTTTCCAGGGAAGGGACAACTTTCGCGAGCAAAGGAGGTTCAATCAGCCGGCCTGGAGGCAGGGACAGAGGGCCCCCCTCCCGCCGCAACAGGATGCCATGGAGATCGTGCGGGGAAGAGGAGGAAGGAGAGGAGCTCGGGGAGGAGCGAGGAGAAGAGAATACATGGTGGTGTTGCCCTTTTTTGACTTCCATCTGGAGGGGGGTCATGCAACAGCCACCTGCCTAGAGTTCTTGGAGATGAGAGGGGCCAGGGGGCAAGTCCAACAGCAACCGCCCGTAAGGATTGAGGAAGTTTTGTAGGGAGGAGGAGAAGATAGATGTGAGGACCTCAGCCATTGCCTTGAACTCCTTGAACTTGTCAAGGGCCTCAGAATTCTCCTTCAAGAAGTAAACACAACACTTCCAGCTAAAGTCATTAGTGAAGGTGATGTAGTATTTGCTTCCGCTAACTGAGGCAATATCAAACGGACCAGCAATGTCCGAATGAACAAATTCAAGCAGTCTCCTTGCTCTTCGAGAATTTCCACCTTCAAATGTCTGTTGCTTATGTTTTCCCTTCGTAAAAAGTGGGAAAAGATTTTTTGGACCAAGATGCAAAAAATAGTTTAAAAATATTCTGAATGCTAGTTATTAGATTCAAACTACATGCACAAAAATGTGATATAGTTTTTCCAAAATTCTGTGGTCATCATAGTGGGATAATGACTTGAGTGTTGTTATTATTGTTGTTGTTGTCATAGTCCTCCAGGTGTTCTCAGCAATGCAGGTAAAATCTAATTTAGTACTACAGTTTTGTATCTTCATCTCCCAAACACCAATATCTGTCCCAAAGAGCCCAGGTGTTTAATTGCTGTAAACATTATTGATAAGTTATGATTCACATTATCTGTTCATTTGATCCATTTCAATAGGACTGAAAAGGACATAACCCCCATTGGAGGGTTCCCATACTATGGTGTGGTGAAGGATGACTACCTTCTGATCAAAGGATGCTGCGTTGGGCCAAAAAAGAGGGTTGTGACCCTTCGCCAGTCGTTGCTCAAGCAAACATCACGATTGGCTCTCGAGGAGATTAACATCATTGATACCTTTTAAATTGGTTTTAAGATAACTATATTTACATATTGACATGGATATTCATTTCTGTAGATAATATAAAGCTTGGTAATTCAAATCTATAGTTCATTAGAGCATAGGCCTTGTGCTAATATGCTTTGCAAACTATGGTTTTTAGCACTTTGAGGCAGTATTCCACATTCTAAACATAGAGCCAAGTTGATTACTATTTAATGCATGTAAAAATGTTCAATTAATGACTCTGATTTCAGAAAATAATGTGTTTTTTGTTAGAGCCAAGTTGATTACTATTTAATGCCATTTTGCTGGATTTTGCTCTCAATCTATCTGTTGTTACTTCCACTGTCTATGATTGTCAGACTTATAGTACATCTGGTTTTGTTAATGTTACTCTTCTTATATTTTGCATTGTGTGTGGTTGCTACTCTTTGTCGATTTGGCCCCTGGAGACTATTGGATTCTCTATTGTTACTTTGTTGCTTTTTTACTCTATCGTGTATTGTTATACTTACATTGCATGTTGTTATTGTTAGCACGAACCTTAATCTATTGTTAGCACCGTTTTCATCTCCATGAACCCTAGTTCTAACAATATGGTCTGTCCAGACGCTCCTCGGCAGACCTAATCGTCGCCGATTATCAGCACAAGGACAACCTTCTCTATTTTGAATGTGTTTTTTAAAAAAAACATAACTTAGTATTTGCCACAGCTTGTAACTGTGGCAAATAGTTTTTAAAAAAATGATGAGTTCACTTTTAGCAAGGGTTTCATACCGTGGCTAATAGTTGGCTTATTTACCACGACAGTTTTTCTCCATGGCTAATACTGTAACGACCTCATCCGTTAATAACATATAATAGAAGGTCTGACCGGGGCCCTACACCATATACCACAAAACAGGCGGCGAGGTTACAGGTTAATACCAAAAACATACTTGCGTCCTAACACAGAGCATACTACCGAAAGATTTTAACGTTAATATTGAACTCAAACCATGAATGTCCACTTATATAAACAACCACATTTATATATACTCTCGAAAGAATGTACATCAAATACTCAAAAGTTTGGCCTTACGGTTACGCTTTACAAGTGTGGATTACAAATATCGGCGCGCAGGCCGACCACACATGAACATAACAAAAATTTTTGCTCAGCCTTTGAGGGTCAGCAACAGCAGTAGCAGGGGCTTCAGCCCTCTATTTCCCACTCGACTCTCCAGCACCTGCACAGGGACAGCCCACCATAATGGTGACAAACAAAGCAACGGGCAGCATTCAGCTTACCAATTTATAACGACCCTACCCCTTTCCCGGGGCAGTGATATTCCATCCCTGCAGGCATAGTATTTCACAAGCAGATATATCATACAATGTGCACTCACGCACAATCAATATATCACAATCGTCGGCCACGCGGCCCGACGATCCATGCACTCATGACACATTCTTGGTATACCGGCGAACCAGGGTCCCACCACCGTTCAAGGTCCGAAACACAACGATATTGAGTATTTATTCTTAATGGCGTACAGGTCTAAGACTCTCATTATGCGCTCCAACGAGACCAATAACTAGGTCTACCAGTCGGTCAGACATAACGCGGTCCGGTTCAGCCAATCCCGTTGCTCAAATCATCCAAAATGACGCGGCTCAGCTTTCCCCTTATCCGTTCAGCACGAAGCCTTCAAGAGCTCATTGTCACAACCCCCATTTTCACCACAACAATGAAATATCAGAGTAAGGGAAAATGCGCGTCATGATGCCACGTCAGCAGGGGATAACTGCAGCCGCTCAGACAACACTCCGATTAAATACTGAAAATATGATTTAAATGCTTTATTGAAGAAGTTTATTTTAAGTTAGGCAATTAGCCGTATCACTCGGCTTAGTGGCTCACGAGTCCACCAGAATAAAAGTAGTTAAACAAAGCGAAAAATACTATAATAAACAAGTTAGACATCCTACATGAGTCTAACATCCCCAAAAAAATTCAAGGCATGCATTACACTAAATTTATAGTAATGATATCAAAGGAGTTTGTACGGTATTTAAATATAGTGATTTAGAGTTTTAAAATATGATGTGTATGATATATTAATAATAGTTTGTTTTATAATTGAAAATACCTATAAGCATCCTAGCATAAATCTTTCCCAGAGAGCAAGAACTATTAACACAAAAGTAAACACTAGCAACTAGCCAAATATCAAAGAACGACATTAAACAATCAGTGAGTGTCAAACACCTGACACGAACCCACTAAAAGTTCTCAAGTCTGAAGCATACTACAAAAGAACAAAAGCTACCTCGCAACCTCGAGGCACCCTCAACAAACACAGCAACAAAACTACTCAGCCGCACCACCGGCTACAGCCCTGAACCTGAGGCATTTAAGAGAAGAACACCTCAGCAATCAAAAAAAACAAGTGACAAAAGAATAGGTAAGCAAGTGAGTAAGCCAAATAAAGGAGGGTGTACCAAACCCAACCCAAGGAGGAAGAATGCAAAAAAAAAAACACAGCAACAATTAATCAAATAGAATAAGTAGAGAAAGGTTAGCAAATATAATAATCTCTAAATTAAAAAGAATGCACCAAGTGCGAAGGTGAACAAGTCTGGGCATAATCAGCAAAATTTAGCAAACTGTGGCATAAACCACAAGAAACCAACTGAGCACAATACTGCTCGGAAGAGGGTGGATCATCAACACGTGGTATGACTGCGTTACAGGCCGGAGAGGGCGACGACCTCAAGCGCCCTAAGCCCAACTCCGGATCCTCAACCGTCTCACAATCGGTACTGTGGTCCACAAACATGGCCAAACCGGTCCAACCAGAACCCAACAGTCCAGGAAAGGAGAAACTAAGCATACCCCCATTGTGATGATCCACAGAAAGAAGGGGCCTCCCGGTTGGGTGGTATGCTAACCACAACCAACACTCATATCCCCAACATCACCATCTCAAAATCGGCACAACACCTAAGTATAACAACACTAAATCGAAAATCACGACCTATAATCGACCTAAACTAAGCGCAACGCATCCTACGCTCAATGACGTCGTAAAATTTATCCTAAGCGTAAGCCTAAAAAGTTTTAATATCTTATACTCTAAAAGAAATAGGAACATTAATATAAGATGAAAGTCTTATCATAAGAACTTAATGAAAAGGAGAGGAAAGGAGCCACTTGCCTTGGCTTTACCAGAGAAAGCCTCTAAATCACACCTCGTCGCAGATCAGGACTAAGGGAGACGAGAGAAGTCGAAATCTGAACAAGAGTGGATGAAATAGAAGTTAGGGCCAAAAAACCCTAACGAGAAATCCAAGAAAGGGGAAAAATTACCACGATGACGTAGCTCTCGGCGAGAGCTTTCTGGATCTATGTTCGGTTGAAGATTTCGAGCACTGAAGCTCCGCCGGCAGTCACTGGAAGATCCACGACTTAGAATTCTGCCGTCACTTTCGCCCTCTGGTTCGGGCAAGAGAAGAAGAAATTCTTTTTATCTATCCTAAGTATAAGAATATATATATATAAATATATAAATATATATATAAATATATATATTTATAAAATTTCTTGTCAAAAACGGACGATCTACGAGCGAGTGCGCGGAAGACAAAAATAGAGATTTAGGATGGCTTTAAATCGAAAAGTGCCCAACATGAAAATTGTAGATCTCGTCGAGACAAACAAATTTTATGTTAACTATTTTTCCATACAACATCGTTTTGACTCTCAAAACGACACTCGAACGCAAACTGCAACGGATTACTCGAGAAAGCCTGCAGAACACTCGAGAACAAGTTTACAGGTACTCGAGAGATAGAAAACAGGCTACTCGAGTGGTTGGAAGCAGCACTCGAGAGGTGAGAAGTTCACTCGAGAAGCAGAATAAATTTACTCGAGTACATGGATGCAGTACATGAGAGGCAGACCAGAGCACTTGAGAGAAAACAATTGCGTGAACAGTACCTCACTCGAGAGACAGGTAATTCACTCGAGTAAAATATTTGCATGAACAGACCCTCACTCGAGGGAAGGGTAATTCACTCGAGTAAAAATATTTGCATGAACAAGACACCTACACGACAGGAGGGAAGATACTGGACTAAACATTGCATGAAAAATATTTTTTTGCAAATCTAACCTTTTGATCGAACTATAAGAATAAATAGTACTTTTCATTTTTAAATAGTACTTTAATATTAAATAATCATATTTATATTTTTTTTGAATAAGGAAACGCGAGATCAAAACGGAAGCCTAAACGCGTGCCGAATTGAAGGAAACTCACATTGTAGGCGAACACAGACGCTACGAACACAATAGCGAAGTCAAAACCAAAATCCGACGAGCCGTTCTTGAGATATAAATTTTCAAAGTTTACGGCGAACATTAATTCTACAAAACTTCGGAAATTCGCCGAGACTCGAATATCGCTCGGATCGCGACGAAACTTGACGAGCATGTCAAGAATTATGTAACTTAAATTTCAAATGCAAAAATTTTCCAATTACAGCAAAAATTCAAGAAATTGGCCGACTCGACCGAACAGACGCGAAAACGCCTTAACGGCGTTGCGCCGTCAACTCGACGTTAAAAGTAACGCCACAACATCATAATTATGACGATAACAATCAAATCAAATCATCGAAAAATCAGGGGCGTTACACTCGTAGCTCACAATAGCCACACTGTCCACCAAGGACTGACTTCACAATCCAAAAAGGGAGTTAGTGCCAGCGTTCCTCGCGGTCGCCTAGCGGGTTCAGCAGAACTCTCTTTCTACACTCAAACTCAACCCAAACTCTACAGCATCCTGCAGTGCCAGAAAATTGGTCTTTCATAGCATATAGCACAAGAATCACGAGGGTATTGTCTTCATAGGTACAACTCATCGACTCCACAAACTACACGTTTATACACGGAGTCTTCTCCGGTGCGCAAAATGAAACATCACCAATCCAGACCAACCAGTCCAGATGGGCTTCACACAGCATGCCTATTCCGTACTACATATTCCGGATCGATATGCAAAACTGGGGATTTCGAGAATCAACCCAAGGAAATCTTCAAAAGCCACCTTTTGGTAGGGGAATCCATGTACATGCCAAAAGAAAGACTTCACATGTCCAAGAAAGAAGATCGTTACCCTTGACGATCTCTTTGGAGGCATGGAAATCTAGTCGGATAGAAAGCACCGCAACGGCCTTGCCTCCACGAATCTTGACTCGGTTCGCGATTCGGGGCTCTGAAGCTCCACCGACGGTCGGATTCCTTCTCTTCTTTCTTCCTTGCTCTTCCTTCTCTCTATCTCTTTTAGAAAGAGAATGACCAAGATGAATGAGAGATAACTCTCACTTCCTAGACTTAATACAGTAGGGAAAGTCCTGGACCAGTGGATCTTAGGTGAAGGAAATGAACGGTCACAAATCGCCCTGAAATAACTTTTCTGGGCTGAACACGGCTTGTGACACGCCCGTGTCACAGGCCGTGTACCTTAAGCGGCAAACAAACAGACTTGACCCGAACATGACACGACCATATGACACGCCCGTGTCATAGCCCGTGTGCCTTGACACGACTTCAGACACACCCGTGTCTAGCCCGTGTTCACCAGGCCTCACATCCCTGACCAAATCCAGAGAAGGGCACGACCTCTGACACGCCCGTGTCATAGGCCGTGTGCCCAACTCGACTTGCCTCTTGAGGATCGTCGAGTGCATTTCGTCGAATGCATTTCGTCGACCCATAGTAGGACACGACCTAGGGCATGCCCGTGTCGTAGGCCGTGTACCCTCTCGAGAATCGTCGAGTGCATTTCGTTGAGCACTCGACAGGCTGTGTGTCAACTCGACAACATAGAGCAAGACACGGTTTGGGACACGCCCGTGTCCCAGGCCGTGTTGCTTAGCCTGCACTCATTCTTGAGATTTGAGGTGTTACAAATACTATTTGCTACGGCCAATCCGTGGCTAAAAATTTTTAGCCACGCCGACTTTAGCCACGTCGTTTTCCCGTGTCTAGATCGTGGCTAAAGATTTTTAGCCACGGTTTTGAACTTTTTGTCAGGGCAATTTGCCCTGGCCAAAAGTCTGTTTTCTAGTAATGACATTACCCACACTTGAGTATTACAACTTCATACTAGCACTTCTAACCGCAAAAGTCGCAAAAAACTGTTGTCTGCAAGAATGAGTTCGCAAGAGGCTTTCCACATGAACAGTGCCCAACGAACCTTTCCTGCTCGTAGGAATTGAGTCCACCAAGGTTGCTCCAAATTATATGTGTATAAACAATCCTCCCATTGACTTCGGTCAAACGCCATTTTCGCCAACACTCTCTACACCTCGCGAGGGGTTGTAAAAGAGTTGAATCCTGGCGAGGTCATGACGACGAGTTGAAGTTTGACGAGGTCATGGCGATGAGTTGAAGCCAGCCGAGTTTAGGACGATGAGGTGAAGCCTGCCGAGGTCAGGATGACGAGCTGGAGCCAGCCGAGGTCAGGATGATGAGCTGGAGCCTGCCGAGGTCAGGATGACGAGCTGGAGCATGCTGAGGTCAGGATGACGAGCTGGAGCTTGTCCAAAAGTTATTCAGTGGACAAAATTTGTTTGACTAAAAAAAATATAAAAGGATAAGAAATGCTGAACCCGTCAGATCAAAAAGAACTATGGCCGTGAAATTGATCCCTTCCATTTCGTCAGAAATAGAGTTCGTCAGAAATAGAGTTCGTCAGAAATTGAGAGGATCCATAGAGAGGATCCTGACATCCAGGGCACAAACACACGGAGCTGAATCAGAGTATATTTTCAAACTTTAGTAACATTTGAGAATGAAAAGTGTAAATAAATATTCATTTAGCTAAAAGGCCACAGCTCCCCTTTGCTCATATTTTGGCACTCTTATATTCTTGTATGTATACGCAAATAATACGTACTATTATAAATATAATAACATTATTATTATGAGTTGGAACCATATATATATATAACATATATAGATTATAGTAATAGTAATAATAATAACATTTATAGAATATAAATGGAGCTATGCTCTGCTGAATGCCGGTAAAATTAATGATGCTGGAGGTAGACGTGGCAAGTTGTTATGGAAAAAGTATTAATATTATAAATTATCAGATAAAGAAATTAATTATATGTAGGCGTGGTGTGGCATGTGTGTGTGTGTGCGTGTTTAGGGTTGTGGGACCACTCAAAGCTATGCCACCAACTCCCCCCAATTAATTCTATCACTCTACAATCTTTGCAACCTCTACTCCTCGCTCGACAGCATCCAAATTTGTCTTTTTCAAATGTCAATATTATATTTCATAAATTAATCTCTCTCTTTCGCTCTCTCCCTCTCTCTATATTTATTATTACGCCACTAAGATCTTATCAATTAGCAGTTGTGCGCGGAATAGTACTTGACCGCACTCAAAATTAGATCTAGCCGGGTCACGGGTATTGTTGTCATCAAATATTTCACACTAAGGCTTTGTTTGGCGCGGCTGCAGCGACTGGAGAAGCAGTGATTGGAAGCAGTGGTGGAATAATCAGCTGTTTTGCAGAGTGGTGACAGAATCTGTGAATCTGTTTGGAAGAACAGCATTTGCAGTGCTGTTTCAAACATATAAGACACATTCACATGAAACCAAAATTTTCTAAAAATCAATCAAACTTATAATCACATTATTATAATGTTTATAAATTATAATATAAATTATAATATAAATTATAATATAAATTATAATATATATTATAATATATATTATAATATAAAATATAATATAAATAATAATATAAAATATATTATATAAATAATATAAAAAAAGAGGGGGGGGGGGGGGGGGGGGGGGGGCAGCAGCGCTGCAGCCAAGGCTGCAGGCCTGCATCGCTGCTGCTGTTTTTGAGTCGCGGAAAAATTCCGCGACTCAAAAACAGCGGCCCCCCGCTAAAAACCACGGTGGCTGATGCCACCGTGGTACCCTTAATTTATGTTTGGCGCGGCGTTTGAAAAATCCGCGGTCCACCGCTGTCAAAACGCCGCGCCAAACAGAGCCTAAGAGTAGTGATGGATCCAAAAAATTGATAATGAGTTTTTGCGGAATGTTCAAGGTTCTTGGCAGATCGGGCCTTCTGAACCATCTTAGCCCGTGAAGCGTTCGAGCGCGCAAACAGTCAATGATTCACAAAATTGTATGTGAGAGAGAGAGACTTGATTACACGGATTACCCGCAATCAGAATGAAAAACTACGCGGTTGATTCAATGTCGACCTAACTTTCACTCTTCAAAGTTTGTTATACACAAAATGCCTAGGTGAAGGCGAGGGCGACATGCCGCTCCTTGTTACACTTGATGGGATGAGAGAGTGCGCACAGAGCATGTCAAGGCTCCACACTTTTCTGGCGCTCTTGTCCCTTCGCGCGAGGGAGAACGCGCAAACGTGCTCGTCTTGACGGTATCACCTCGGCGCCACTGAGAGGGCTTGTCACTAGCTTCCACGCTTCGCGAACAACCAAAGACAGTGGGTGACTGTTGCGAGTTTGTCCACCTCCAAGTGCTTGACGGATCTCAGGGAGACTTCGTCCGTCTAGACGGTCCTTGCCAGAGTTCCTTGGAAGCGATCCTTGGTGGAAATCCTGCAAAGACAGGTAGAGATAGACATGAAGTAGAGAGAGTTTAGAGTTCCGGGAAAGAGATCCAAATGAAGTAAAGAAGGAGGCTATTAGACTTCCGTGAAAAATGAGCGAGAAAACAACCAAGAGGTAAATAAACAGTAAATTTTATTTCTCCAAAAAGATAATCATTACATATGTATGACCCCTTATTCATAGAAAATGGGGGGGGGAGAAGAAAATAAACAATGTGGGACTAAATACAAGTCGCGCGGCCTATGCGGGTTGACAAGGTCAAACCGCACACTATACAGAGCAACTGAGATCACCCAGAAGCAACAAAGGGAAGCCGCCAGACCGCTGGAGCAGGCCGCCAGACCGCAACTGCGGGTTGCTACCAGACCGTCGGAGCAGGCCGTCAGACCGCAACTGCGGGTTGCCACCAGACCACAGTTGCGACTTTCAATCAGACCGTTATTGCGGTAAGCCACCAGACCGCAGCTGCGGTAAGCCATCAAATCGCTGTTGTGGGTAGCCATTAGACCGTCGGGACAAACTGCCAGACTGTAATTGCGGGTTGCCACTAGACCGCAATTGCGGCTAACCATCAGACCGCTGTCACGACTAACAACCAAACCGCAGTTACGGCTAACCATCAGACTGCATCTGCTAAGACAAGCCACCAGACAACCAGATCAATTAGACTAACCGCCAAACCACTCGAACAACTAGCCGCCTGACTAGACTATCAAACCGCCAAACTCAAACACTCCCCCTCAAGCTGGAGCGTATATGTCTACCATGCCCAGCTTGCTACAAACATTTGATGCGAAAACTGATTTTGTGAAAAAATCTGCTAGTTCTTTATTAGAAGTGACAAAAGGAGTACAGATTTGATTCTTCAACACCTCTTCCCTAATAAAATGGAAATCAACTTCAATGTGCTTTGTCCTCTCCTAAAAGACAGGATTCTTTGATATGTAAATAATGGCTTTGTTATCAGAGAACATAAGAAGAGAATGATCATAGACTTCTCCCAAGTCAAGCATAAATGCTCATAACCACTTCAACTCACAGGTAGTTGAATCTATGCTCCTATACTCTGCTTCAACACTTGACATTTAAACCACTGTCTGCTTCTTGCTTTTTCAACTAACAAGGTTTCTTCCTACAAATATGCAAAAACCTGATGTAGACTTTCTATCTTCTTTGTTATCAGCATAGCTGACATCAGAATACGCTTCAATCTTCAGATGATTATTCTTTTGAAATAATAAGCCTTTTCCTGGAGACCCTTTCACATACTCCAGAACTTTCATGGCAGACCGAATATGACACTTTCTAGGATTCTGCATAAACTGACTAACCTTACCAACCGCATAATAGATATCTGGTCTAGTAACAGTCAGATATATGAGTTTGTCTACAAGTCGTCTGTATACTGTGAAATCTAGAAGAAGAGGAGAATCTTCAGTCCACCCCTTATCATCTCCAACCGCCATCGGGCAACGAGCAGGTTTCGCACCAAGAAAACCAGTCTCCTTTAAGACATCTAACGCATACTTTCGATGTGAAAGAACTACCGAGTTCCTTTTTCGTGAAATCTCAATTACCAGAAAGTACTTTGGATTTCCCATATCCTTCATAACAAAATGTTGTTGAAGATGTCGTTTGACTAGATCAATTTCTTCTTTATCATCACCAGTTAGAAGAATATCATCAACATAGACAGCAAGAACTATAAGGTCTTTAGTAGTCTTGTGTATAAACATTGAATGATCAGCAGAGCTTCGATTGAACCCAATAAGAGAAACAACTTCACTAAACTTTTCAAACCAAGCTCGTGGACTCTACTTTAAACTATAAATCGCCTTCCGAAGCTTGCACACCTGAGACTCCCTGTAACACCCCAAAACTCAAAAGAGGGACGGGTGACGTTTTAAGTCAAGTCTGGGACTTGGAGCAGGTGTCACGGGCGTGTCACGGGCGTGACACGGGCGTGTCACACTAGGGAGTTTTCTGAGTCATGTACACGGGCCATGACACGGGCATAGACACGGGCGTGTCGGATGCCGTGTCGCAGGCCGTGTTCTCCTCGGGAAACAAGTGTTGGTAGTTTTACACGGGCCATGACACGGGCACAGACACGGGCGTGTCACATGTGACACGGGCGTGTCGGGTGCCGTGTCGTAGGTCGTGTCCTTCTCGGGAAAAGAGTGTTGGTCGTTGCACACGAGGCGTGACACGGGTCGTGATACGGCCGTGTCGCATGCGACACGGGCGTGTCGGAGGCCGTGTCGAATGCCGTGTGCTGGTTATCGCGTCGGTCGAGACGACGAATGGGTGACACGGCCATGCACACGGCCGTGTTGCAACCCGTGTTCGGCCCAGATTTTGTAATTTTAGGCCTAATCGTGGCCGTTCGTTTCCTTGGCTTGGGATCCGACGGCTGGGGGTTGGTGCTGGCGGTTTAAACTCGGAAATAGGGTTTAGAAGCCCTCATTTCACTTGGCCATTCTCTCTCTAAGAGTTTAAAGAGAAGGGAGAGCAAGGAGGAAGGAGGAGACTAAGATCCGGCCGCCGGTGGAGCTTCGGAGCTCCGAATCGCGATCCGAGTCCAAATACGTGAAGGCGACGCCGTTGCGGTTCTTTCCAACCGCGTAGATTTTCATGGCGCCGCGGAAGAATGTAAGGGTAACGATTCTCATCCTAGGGCATGTGAAGCCCTCTTTTTCTTTGCATAGGAAGCCCTCTCTCGCGAGTGAGCGAATAGTTGGAGCGTTCCTTGGGATAGATATGTAAAGTTCCCCTTTTATAGAGTCCGTATGCGAAAACGGGCATAGGCATTGTGTGTGAAGCCTATTCAGACAAGTTGGTCTGGATCGGTGATGTTGCATTGCATTTGAACCAGGGAAGACTCCGGATGTTTGGGCGTTTTTCGGGTTTTCTACGTGGTAGATTGCAGCAGGGAGCCTTGGAGATTAACTCCAAGGTGCACCCGGAAAACTGGGCAAAAGCGGGTTTTGCCAACATGGTGGCCGGGGAGCCAACGTGAACATAACCGGGTTATGTGATTATTGTGGTGGAAACGGGACTCGGCGAGTCTTGACCTGCGCATATGGCTTAAATTGTCGTTGCGGCATGAGCACGGGTCAGGCAGAACTGTACCCGATCTATGTCATTCGGTGGGACCGTTGGCATGGATGAGGGTCTTCAGCAGTCTATGGCTTAAATTGTCGTGACCAAGGCCAGGAATACAAAATGCTCATATGATTGGCCGTCTAAGGGGGCGGTGGTAGAACGGGAACATCTATGGCTTGAATTGACGTGGCGTTGGCCGGTTCGTCGTAAATGTGCCCTGTGTGCACGAGGTGTGTGGCCGTGCGAGCCTACGCCTGTGATGAAGTGTGTTTACACTATTTTGATGCTATACTAATAAAGTGCAGGGAAAGAGCATCGCCGCCTCGATTTTGGGGGCGGGATCGTTATAATTTGGTCAGCATTGCTGACCGTTATTTTTTTTACCACCGGGCGGTGGATTGTGGCTTGCAGGTGCTGTAGAGCCGAGCGGGAAATAGCGGGCTAAAGCCCATGTTGATGTGCCGACCCTCGAAGGCCTAACTTTTTATGTTTCCCGTTTATCTCATGTATGGCCGGCCTGCGTGCCGAGGTTTGGAAGACATGTTTTGTTGAGCAAACATTGTAAGGCCTTAAGGCTAGTTGTTGTGTGTATTCAACATTCCTATATTTTTGATTCAGTGGACATTCATGTTAGCAGGGTTCTTAATTGTGCAACTTAATAAATTGCTTCCGCTAGGTGCTGTGTAGGACGTTGTGATTGGTTGAATGGTTTCAATACGTAACCAACCGGTCTGTCCGTAGTATATGGCGTCGGGCCCCGACCGGACCTACTGCTATATGCTATGTGACGGATAGGGGTGTTACAAATTGGTATCAGACTACTGGTTTCGGTCAAACTTAAATGAATTCGTGGGCGAATTCACTTTAAGGGGTGGTGAGCACATGTGTGTGCGTCATCGTTATAACATAGAACCCATGAATGTCCACTTAGGAATGAAAATACACTTGTTTGAGGAACCTGCGTGTTCTTATAATTGCTATTTGCAATATGGTTTGGTCGCTTATCGGTGTTTTGCACGATTATAGGTGACCAGAAGTGGTGCTGGACTGTCGGAACGACCAGGTTCCGAGGCAAGCAGCGCACCTAGTGATGCGCCTGCAACACCTCCGTCTACAGAGACCATTAGATTGGTGGCAAAAGCTGTCATGGCTATGATCAACGTGCAGCCTACAAGGCAGGTGCAACATCCTGCTCCTGCCGTGGAGCATGTGCCGCTCCAAGCGGCGGAGCCTAGAAGGGTTGAATAGGTGGCGGTGGAGCCGGAGTTGCCTCGGAGAGCAACTAAAAGACAGCTGAAGCATGTGATGGGCTTACACCCACCAGTGTTCTCGGGAATGGGAACCCCGACCCAGGCCGAATATTGGCTCTCAAGAGTCAATAGGGTGATGACAGCAACAGAAACGGAAGAGTGGCAGAAGACCACAATAGCGACGTTCCTATTGGATGGGGATGTAAGGTTATGGTGGGAAGGGCTGGAGCTACACCACCTGAGGGGAAGACAGTTGACGGATGTCTCTATGGGGGAATTCTCGAGGCTGTTCATGGCTCGATACCTCCCCTCAGCGCAGAGGATCGCGCTGGAAAATGAATTTCAAAAGTTGGTGCAAGGAGACAACACCGTGGACGAGTACCTCCACGAGTTCACTCGTTTGGGAAGATACGCTAGCGCTACCTTTGCCGATGAGGAGCGCAAGACAAACCGCTTATATGAAGGGTTAAGAGATGAGCTGAGGTTGTTACTGTCGGGGCCTATGACACAGGAATTCCTAACCTTGGTCAACACGGCCCGGTCCTTGGAAAAGGACATGAAGAACGTACAAGCGAATAAGGAATCCGGTGGCAAGAAATCGGAGTTCAAAGCGCCGACTACGTCGAAGTCGGGTTATCGTAAGTTCTACAAGAAGGCTAGGACATCGGGTCCAGCCCCTTCTTCAGGTGCCTTGGGGACGACTACCAACTGAACCCCGGACGCTTGTTTTACTTACGGAAAGACGGGGCACTTTGCCCGCGATTGTTGGAGTGGACTTCCAATGTCCGAGAGAAAACATGGAGCCACTTATGAAGAAAAGGGGAAGGCGGTGGAGTCAACCGCATCCCATTATACTCCGACACAACTTAGAGTGTTCAACTTGGGCCAGCAAGAGGCCAGCAAGCAGGCTGACATAGTGATAGGTACGGTTTAATTTATAGCAAGTTAGCTTTAAATACTGTTGCCTAGTACTTGTTAGCTTAATACTGTTTATGTAGGCTTTGTTCTTATTGGCGATAGTCCGACACGAGCACTATTCTATACGGGAGCTTCACACTCCTTTTTGTCCGAAAGCTTTATATCATGTATCGGAGTCCCTTCTTTGATGGCGAAGGACAAGTTGGATGTGCTGCTACCGAATGGGTGCTCGATGCGTGCGGACAGAGTGTGCGCCGTAAAGGTTCACATAGGGAGCCAAGAGTTCGACTTGCTAGCGTCATTGCTGCCGCTAGTAGAGTTCGACGTCATCTTTGGGATGGATTGGCTTTCAGAGCAGAAGGCTCGGATTGACTGCGACCGGAAGGAGGTCAAGCTGGGTGTTGGGCGGGATACAACATTCGAGGGACTCAAGGGGTCGAGCAAGACGCTGATGTCTGCTCTTCAGGTGGTAAAGGCAGTTCGTGCTGGTGCAGAGCTGTTCTTCGACTTAGTGGAGGCTGCAGAGCCAAAGTCCACGTTGGGTAGTATCCCCGTGGTATGCGAGTACCCAGATGTGTTCCTGGATAGTCTTCCCGGAGCCCCACCGTAGCGAGAGATTGATTTCACTATCGAGCTTGTGACAGGTGCCAAACCTGTGTCACGTGCTCCTTATAGGTTGGCGCCGAAGGAGATGGCAGAGTTGAAAGTTCAGCTAGAGGAGCTGATGGAGCAAGGTTATGTGCGTACAAGCTTGTCGCCTTGGAGCGCACCGGTCCTCTTCGTTAAGAAGAAGGACGGGAGTATGTGGCTGTGTATCGACTACAGAGAGTTGAACAAGCTGACGGAGAAGAACAAGTACCCGATCCCAAGGATTGATGATCTGTTCGATCAGTTAGTCGGATCGTCGGTATATTCTAAGTTGGACTTGAAGTCTGGGTACTATCAGTTGAGGATAAGGGAGTGTGATATCCCGAATACGGCGTTCAACACGAGGTATGGGCACTTCGAGTTCACGGTCATGCCGTTTGGACTAATGAATGCGCCATCAGTGTTTATGGACTTGATGAACAGGACGTTCCGAGATTTCCTGAACCGCTTTGTGATCGTCTTTATTGACGACATACTAGTGTACTCACAATGCGAGGAAGATCACTTCAAGCACTTGCATCTAGTGTTGGAGACTTTGAGGAGGAATGAACTGTATGCGAAATTCTCCAAGTGCGAGTTCTGGCTACCCTCAATAGCGTTCCTTGGTCACAATGTTAGTGGGGAAGGTATAACGGTGGATCTGGCGAAGATTGTTGTGATACGGGAGTGGCCTACGTTGTCTTCTGTCGCGGAAGTCCGTAGTTTTCTCGGGCTTGCCGGATATTACAGGCGCTTCGTAGAGAACTTCTCGCGGATAGTGCTACCTCTCACGAAGTTGATAAGGAAAGATCAGAGATTCTTGTAGACGCAGAAGTGTGTGCAAGCTTTTGAGGAGCTCAAGAGACGGTTGACCACGGCGCCGGTGCTTAGTTCGCCGAGTGGGATCGAGGGCTTCGAGGTTTATAGTGACGCCTCGGGTAGTGGTTTGGGCTGCATGCTGTTGCAACATGGGAGCGTGATAGCTTATGGATCGCGTCATCTAAAAGTGCATGAAAGAAACTATCCGGTCCATGACTTGGAGTTGGCGGCCGTAATATTTGCACTTAAGCTGTGGAGGCACTACCTATACGGCGTAAGGGTCGATATTTACACCGATCACAAGAGCCTGAAGTACCTGTTGGATCAGAAGGATCTCAACATGAGGCAGCGTAGATGGATGGAGTTCCTAGGGGACTACACATTCAAGATTCATTATGTACCCGGGAAGGGCAATGCAGTTGCGGATGCGTTGAGTCGCAGGGCTCCCGCCCAAGCCAACTGGTTGTCGGTTCATGATGAGAGGCTAGTACGGGAGTTGGAGGCATTGGAGATCTGTTGCGTGGACAAGCAGACGAGCGCCAAAGCAATGTTGAACTGGATAAAAGTTCAGTATGACCTGGCTGACCGTGTTCGACAGGCATTGGAGTTAGATGACTCCATGAAGGAGCTTATGGAGGCAGCATTGGATGAGTCAAATTCCCAATTCTCAGTGGAAGATGGGTTGTTAAGGAAGGATCATCGGTTGTGCGTCCCAAGCGGGGGTAACCTACAGGCGGAGTTGATGTACGAGGCTCATCATACCAAGTACTCAATCCACCCAGGGAGCACAAAGATGTACCGTGACCTCAAGAGGCTGTTTTGGTGGCCGGGGCTTAAGAAAGACGTAGCGTTGTTTGTGGCTAAGTGCCAAATGTGCGCCTTGGTGAAGGCGGAGTGCCAAAAGCCGGGAGGATTCTTGAAGTCCTTGCCTATACCGGAGTGGAAGTTCGATGACATATCGATGGACTTTGTGCATGGTTTACCAAGGTCGCAGAAGGGGAACGACGCCATCTGGGTGATCGTAGACCGGTTAACTAAAGTGTCGCACTTTATTCTGCATAGGAAGGATGACTCGGTGGAGAAGTTGGCGAAGCTTTATGTGGATAATATAGTTAGACTACACGGTGTGCCCCGTAGCATTGTGAGTGATCGCGATGGGCATTTCACATCCAATGATTGGAGGTTGGTGCAACAGATGCTGGGGACAAAGTTGAAGTTCAGCACAGCCTTCCATCCGCAGACGGATGGACAGACCGAGAGAGTCAATAGAACGATGGAGGACATGCTACACATGTGTATTCTAGACTTAGGGAAGCATTGGGAGGACCACCTGTATTTGGTGGAGTTCGCATACAACAACAGCTACCAGGCGAGTATCCAAATGACGCCCTTTGAGGCCCTATATGGTAGGAAATGTAGCACGCCGTTATCGTAGTTAGAAACGGGTGAGGCAAGGTTGTACAAGAAGCAGGAGGTGGAGAGTGCTACCTCATTGGTACGGATCATTCGGGAGCGTTTGTTGATCGCTCAGGACAGTCAGGCGAAGTATTACAATGCCAAGCACCGGAACGTGGAGTTCGCGGTAGGCGATTGGGTATACTTGAAAGTGAAGCCGTTAAAGGGTGTTTCACGGGTAAGACGCTTGAATAAGCTGAGCTCAAGATACCTTGGACCCTTTGAGGTTATTGAGCGGGTCGACGAAGCGGCTTATCGTTTGAAGCTATCGGTGGAGTTGAGTGGACTACACGATGTGTTCCATATCTCTGTATTGCGGAAGGCAGTGCAAGAGCCTTCGCAGGTGATCGCAGTTGATCAAGTGCCGGTGGACGAAGGGTTGACGACTAGGGTCAAGCCCATTCGTATTGAAGACTCTGAGGTCAAGAGGCTCCGTAACAAGGAGATCCGAATGGTCAAGGTCAAGTGGGATAATTGCGGTCGGGAGGAGCTCTCTTGGGAATGGGAGCAAACTATGCTGGAGGATTACCCGGAGTTATTCCGCTCAGGAACCGTTAAAATGTTTCAGTTCCTATTATTTTCCTTTAGTAATTTCGTGGGCGAAATTCTTTTAAGAGGGGGAGCGTTGTAACACCCCAAAACTCAAAAGAGGGACAGGTGACGTTTTAAGCCAAGTCTGGGACTTGGAGCAGGTGTCACGGGCGTGTCACGGGCGTGACACGGGCGTGTCACACTAGGGATTTTTCTGAGTCATGTACACGGGCCATGACACGGGCACAGACACGGGCGTGTCACATGTGACACGGGCATGTCGGATGCCGTGTCGCAGGCTGTGTTCTACTCGGGAAACAAGTGTTGGTAGTTGTACACGGGCCATGACACGGGCACAGACACGGGCATGTCACACGTGACACGGGCGTGTCGGTTGCCGTGTCGCATGTCATGTCCTTCTCGGGAAAAGAGTGTTGGTCGTTGCACACGGGGCTTGACACGGGTCGTGACACGGCCGTATCACATGCGACACGGGCGTGTCGGAGGCCGTGTCGAATGCCGTGTGCTGGTTATCGCGTCAGTCGAGACGGCGAATGGGTGACACAGCCATGCACACGGCCGTGTTGGAACCCGTGTTCGGCCCAGATTTTGTAATTTTAGGCCTAATCGTGGCCGTTCGTTTCCTTGGCTTGGGATCCGACGGCTGGGGGTTGGTGCTGGCGGTTTAAACTCGGAAATAGGGTTTAGAAGCCCTCATTTCACTTGGCCATTCTCTCTCTAAGAGTTTAGAGAGAAGGGAGAGCAAGGAGAAAGGAGGAGACCAAGATCCGGCCGTCGGTGGAGCTTCGGAGCTCCGAATCGCGATCCGAGTCCAGATCCACGAAGGCGACGCCGTTGCGGTGCTTTCCAACCGCGTTGATTTTCATGGCGCCGCGGAAGAACTCAAGGGTAACGATTCTCATCCTAGGGCATGTGAAGCCCTCTTTTTCTTTGCATATGAAGCCCTCTCTCGCTAGTGAGCGAAGAGTTGGAGCGTTCCTTGGGGTAGATATGTAAAGTTCCCCTTGTATAGAGTCCGTATGCGAAAACGGACATATGCATTGTGTGTGAAGCCTATTCGGACAAGTTGGTCCAGATTGGTGATGTTGCATTGCATTTGAACCGGGGAAGGCTCCGGATGTTTGGGCGTTTTTCGGGTTTTCTACGTGGTAGATTGCAGCAGGGAGCCTTGGAGATTAACTCCAAGGTGCACTCGGAAAACTGGGCAAAAGCGGGTTTTGCCAACATGGTGGCCGGGGAGCCAACGTGAACATAACCGGGTTATGTGATTATTATGGTGGAAACGGGACTCGGCGAGTCTTGACCTGCGCATATGGCTTAAATTGTCGTTGCGGTATGAGCACGGGTCAGGCGGAACCGTACCCGATCTATGTCGTTCGGTGGGACCGTTGGCATGGATGAGGGTCTTCGGCGGTCTATGGCTTAAATTGTCGTGACCAAGGCCAGGAAGACAAAATGCTCATATGATTGGCCGTCCAAGGGGGCGGTGGTGGAACGGGAACGTCTATGGCTTGAATTGACGTGACGTTAGCCGGTTCGTCGTGAATGTGCCCTTTGTGCACGAGGTGTGTGGTCATGCGAGCCTACACCTGTGATGAAGTGTGTTTACACTATTTTGATGTTATACTAATAAAGTGCAGGGAAAGAGCATCGCCGCCCCGATTTTGGGGGAGGGATCGTTATAATTTGGTCAGCATTGCTGACCGTTATTTTGTTTACCACCGGGCGGTGGATTGTGGCTTGCAGGTGCTATGGAGCCGAGCAGGAAATAGCGGGCTAAAGCCCATGTTGTTGTGCCGGCCCTCGAAGGCCTAACTTTTTTATGTTTCCCGTTTATCTCATGTATGGCCGGCCTGCGTGCCGAGGTTTGGAAGACATGTTTTGCTGAGCAAACATTGTAAGGCCTTAAGGCCAGTTGTTGTGTGTATTCAACATTCGTATGTTTTTGGTTCAGTGGACATTCATGTTAGCAGGGTTCTTAATTGTGCAACTTAATAAATTCCTTCCGCTAGGTGCTGTGTAGGACGTTGTGATTGGTTGAATGGTTTCAATACGTAACCAACCAGTCTGTCCGTAGTATATAGTATCGGGCCCCAGCCGGACCTACTGCTATATGCTATGTGACGGATAGGGATGTTACACTCCCCCTGAGCAACATACCCAGGAGGTTGCTCCATGTAAACCACCTCTTGCAAATCACCATAAAGGAAAGCATTCTTTACATCTAACTGAGGCATCTCCCAGTCTCTATTAACACCCACAGAGAAGAGAACGTGTATAGTGCTGATGCGAGCAACAGAGAAAAAGTATCAAAGAAGTCTACCCCATATGTCTGAGTAAACCCTTTTGCCACAAACCTCATCTTATAGCGATCAACAGAACCATTTGGAAGATATTTAACAACGAAGACCCACCGACAACCAACCACATAAATTCCCAGAGGTGGGGAAACAAGAGTCTAAGTACCTCTCTCAGTTAGTGTGTTCATTTTTTCATCCATAGCGACTTTCTACTGAGGAATGACCAGAGCTTCTTCATATATAGCTGATATAACAGTATAAGAGATAACAAGAGCAAAATGCTTGCCAATTGGGGAAAACTGAGCATAAGAGACAACCACAACAATAGGATGCTTAGTGCATTGTCGAATGCCCTTCCGCAGGGTAATGAGAAGATCAAGATCACCCCAATCCGAAGGAGGAAATTCACTTTCAGAAGAAAGAAGAGGCCTGGGAAAAGTTATAGAAGGCTCCAAGGGCAAAGAATCAGTCTCGAGAGAAAGAGATGGAGCAACAGGAACAATTGTGGAAAGAATTGGTTCCGGCATAGGTGTCGAGATAATAGACATTAAAGAAGAAGTATTAGAGAGCAAGAGAGAATAAGCAGGAGAAAAATACGGTGTATCTTCAAAGAAAGTAACACCAGCAGATACGTACTGTTTGCGCAGAAGAGGATCAAAACAGTGATATCCCTTCTGAGTCAGACAATAACCAAGGAATATGCACTTAACAGAATGGAGAGAAAGTTTGTCACGACCAGAAGAAGGTATGTGAACAAACGACATACACCCAAAAATTTAAGAGGTAAAGGAAATGACTCGGCCTCGGGATACAAAATGGAAAATGGAGTCTTGCCCCAAAAAACAGATGAGGGTATCAAATTAATGAGATAGCGGGAGAGAAGAACAACATAACCCCAATAGGACCGAGAAATATTTATTTGTAATAGAAGGCTACGAGCAACATCCAATCGATGAAGATTCTTGCGTTTACCAACGCCATTCTGTTGAGAGGTATATGTGCAAGAAGTTTAATGAATAAAACCATAGTTCGTACAAAAATCAGAAAATTATCTGACGATATATTTCTTGGCATTATCAGTACGAAAAACTTGAATAGACACATTAAACTATGTCAAGAACTCATTATAAAAGGTGGTAAACATAGTATAAAGTTCAGAACGATCTTTCAAGAGATACAACCAAGTACACCTGGAGAAATCATCAATGAAAGTGACAAAGTATAAGCTACCTCTATCAATAATGGTAGCAGGAGCAGGACCCCAGATGTCAGAGTGAACCAATTCAAAGGGACGCGAAGAACTACGTCCCGTCTGAGCTGGGAAAGAATAGCGAGGATGTTTATCAAACTGTCAGGCTTCACAATTCAAAGGAAAATCCTTTGAAGGAAGGTCTGGGAAAAGTTGATGAATGATGCTAGAAGGAGGATTGCCAAGATGACGAAGTCATTGCTGAAGAGATGAAGAAACAGAAAGAACAACATCGTGGTCATGAAAGAAAAGGTCACCACTTGCAGTCTCAGTAGCAATCAGAGCTTTAGAGACAGAATTAGAGAAAGAATAAGTGGTGCCAATAAAAGTAACCACACAGTTTAACTGAGTGCAGAGAGAATGAATAGAGAGTAAATTTCACGAGAAAGTGGGGACATAGAGAGTGTCCTTAAGCAGCAAAGACGAAGAGAGATGAATAGTGCCAACACCATAAACCAGAGCAGAAGTCCTATCTGCAATAACAACATGAGACAACCTGGTTTGATTAGTCAAAGAAGAGAACAAACGAGCATTGCTAGTCATATGACAAGTAGCACCAGAGTCAATAATCCACTTGTCAGAGGAGGCTACAAGAGCACGAGCTGTAGAGGAGAGAAGAGAAACCATCTCAAAAGGAACAAAGAAACTGAATAGAACGACAAACAAGTCATAAAGAACCAACGACTAAGAGAAAGAGAGAGGCAGAGATGCAAACCACGCATTTTGAAAAGAAGCCGGAGAGAACCAGACACTAACAAAAAAATTAAACCAAGAAGAGACCACGTGAGAAGAGAAGTCACAGCGACCAAGCAGCGAACAAACCGCACGAGAAGATCACGCGGTCACGATGACACCACACCAATGGCAAGAAAAGAGGCCGCGACCAAGATGTGGAGCCCGCAGCAGTTAGAGAAGCCGCAATGACAAGAAATAAGTCGCGCAAACAAGGAAGAAGTCGCGCGAACAGGAAAAGAAGCCACAAAGAAGAAGAAGAAGAAGAAAGAAAAAGAGAGAAAAGAAAGAGTCTGCATGGTCACGGTGACAACAAACCACCATCAAGGAAGATGCCGCGACCAAAAGGCGGAACTCGCAACGGAGAAGAGAAGCAGCGAACAGCTTAGAAACTGCAACGAAATGCGACTAAGCAAAGGAAGCCGCACAAACAGAACACGCGCAAAGAAGAAATCACAGGAGAGCAACAAGCAGGGGAGGGAAGGGCGGGAAGCGAACAGGATGAAGCCGGTGCGGGAAGCAAAACAAAAGAAGCCGACGTAGTTAGATAAACAAACCACAATTTGATTGGAGTAAATGATCGATTGACAATGATACCATATGAAAAATGAGCGAGAAAACGGCCAAGAGGTAAATAAATCGCAAATTTTATTGCACCAAAAAGATAATCATTACATATGCATGCCCCCTTATTTATAGAAAATGGGGGAGGAGAGAGAATATAATAAATAATGTGGGACTAAATACAAGACGCACGGCCTATACGGTTTGACAAGGTCAAACCGCACACTATACATAACAACTGAGATCACCCAGAAGCAACAGAGGGAAGTCTCCAGACTGCCAGGGAAGATCGCCAGACTGCTGGAGCAGGCCGCCAGACCGCAACTGCGGGTTGCCACCAGACCGCAGTTGCAGCTATCAATCAGATAGTTTCTGCGACAAGCCACCAGACCGCAGCTGCGGCAAGCAATCAGACCGCTGTTGTGGGTAGCCATCAGACCACCGGGACAAACCGCCAAACTGCAAATGCGGGTTGCTATTAGATCGCAGTTGCGGATAACCATCAGACCGCTATCAAGACTAACATCCAAACCGTAGTTGTGGATAACCATCAGACCGCATCTGCTAAGACAAGCCACCAAACAACTAGATCGCCTGGACTAACCGCCAGACCGCTCGAACAACTAGCAGCCCTACTAGACTATCAAACCGCCAAACTCCAACAACTTCTAAAAGAGCGGTCCAGTAATTTTGCCTCATAACTACCGATCAGACCAATTGAAACGCCCAAATTTGAGCATGATGATCGTCATTTTTAGAGAAATGACGACTTTGTCCCTGGGCCGAAAAAGACTCTCCCAAGAAGACTGGCGGCCCGACGCGGGCGACCTCCCCACCTTTATACCCCGATCAGTCGGGAAGGGGAGACCGACCTTAGCGAGGTCGGATAAGGCCTCCCTTTACCCGGGCAGCCAAGGGGTGGTCGCTCCCCTTAATGGCGGCCACGACTGAGTCCCCTAGTGACCGGACGACCAAAGGGGTGGCTAGCCCTCTCGGGGTCGGTCGTGGCCGAGGCCGTCCCTTGTCGGGTGGCATAGGGGCGGAAGGCCCATGCCGGGCCAGCTGCGGTCGAGGATGCCTGTATTCGTGTTGAATCTGGTAGCCAACCTTTGAGAGGGGGTGTAAAAGTAGCGAACATGCGACTAAAAACAAGCTAGAAATTTGAATAATTGAAAGTTTTATTATCCAAAAAGATAAGATTTACAAATGTATGACCTCCCTTTTATAGAATGGAGGAGAGATATGATAGAGTACAAATAAACAATGTGAGACTAAAAAATTACAGAGCTGTGCGGCTAGAAATAATGAGACCGATCAGGCCGAGCGGTTAGACAATTGAGCTAACCGTTCGGCAACACCAAAAGGAAAAGAACAAGTTGTAGTAGGAGACTGCTAGACCGCCTGATCTCTAAGTCGTCTGAGATAAACTGCCAGACCGCTCGAACTACAAACAATAATAGTCTGGATATTAAACCGCTGGAGAGTAACCGCTAAGCCACGCGGTCTACAACCCGCCAGACTTAGACCGTCAAACCGCTCGGTCTCATACTTCAACACTCCCCCTCAAGTTGGAGCATAAATATCAATCATGCCCAGCTTGTCACAAATGTGGAAGAAGGAAGTAGAAATCGGCTTGGTGAAGATATCCGTCAACTCTTTGTCGGAGATGTCGAACATAGTACAAATCTATTTTTTCATGACCTCTTCCTGAATGAAAAGGCAGTCGACTTCTATATGTTTCGTTCTTTCATGGAAGACCGGATTTTTGGATATGTATATAACGAATTTATTGTCACAGAATATATGAAGAGGATAGTCGTAGACCTCTCATAAGTCAAGCATGAGAGCACGCAACCATTTTAACTCACACGTGATTGACACCATACTCTGATATTTGGCTTCTGTACTGGATCTGAAGACAACAGACTGTTTCTTACTCTTCTAGCTCACAAAATTTCCTCCAACAAATGTGCAAAAGCCTGATGTAGATTTGCGGTCGCCTTTATCATCCGCATAACTTGAATCTGAGTAGGCTTCAACTCTCAGATGACCATTCTTCTAAAAAAGTAGCCCTTTTCCTAGTGCTGCTTTGACATACTATAATATCTTCAAGGCAGACTGAAAATTGCATTCCCTAGGAGCTTGCATGAACTGACTAACCTTGCCTATAACATTGGAGATGTCGGGTCTGGTAACCGTGAGATAAATGAGTTTGCTCACCAGACGTCTGTACCTCGTGAAATCGGATAGAAGTGGCGAGTCATCTGCCCATGTTTTGTCTTATCCACTAGCCATGGGATACCGACAGGGGCGGATCCAGGAAATTTGACTAGGGAGGGCCCAATCAAAAGACAGAGATTTTTTTTATGATCGACGTCTATACCAAAATTTGCACATGTAGAGATATCACAATTGGATCATAAAAAAGAATTATTTCTTATTATAGCTTATCTATTTAGAGACATCTGAGCTCAGTCTTTTATCAGTTATTAGAAAAATAGAATATTGTGTGATGCTGGTTTGATCTTTGTTGCAATATACATAATAATAACTTTTCAATAATTTGAGATATGGTAATTTTAAAAGTATTAGCAATTCTATTTGAATTATTTTTTCAGGTGTTCAGGTTAAAAATTTGTGTGATGAAGTAAATAAATCCAAGAAAATATATGTTGATTGCAATGAAAATATTTAAGATGACTTCATTGCTATAAAGTATGAGTTGCAATAAAAGTGTAAAGTGTTATCATCATTATTTAAACATTCGACTGGCCACATTGTCGTCATCATTCGTCAACACCCCTAAGAACTTATGAAAGTTCCTCTTTAAAGTAAGAGAAGTTCATATTAAAACGAACTCAAAATAAAAGTGTAAACACATGCTCCTGTAGAGAATGAGAATTTTAACAAGGGGAATCCAAACTATTCAAAAGTTAAAGAAACACGTAGTCAAAATTCATTGGCTTTGATCTCGTGTATTCTTAGGGTGTAATAAAGGAGACACTGAGAAAATAAATAAGATTACAGAAGTTAAGTAAAGAAGACGTCGTGTTATATCGTGTTGAAAATGACGTGTTTCTTTCAGAGATTTCAAAGAAGCTATGAGTAAAGAAAAAAGTGGAATTCGCGGGGTCAAACATGTTTGTAGCTATCTTAACTAAATTTATATATGTTATCCCTATAAAAATTAATTAAACAAGTTACATCTCATGTCAACTTTCTCATCTTTCAACCAAAAATTTTTTAAATGTTTTCATCTTTCTGGGCTCTTTTCTCCCTTATTCGGACACCGTTTTTGACGTTTAAGTAGTCAAAATTCATTGGCTCGACGAGAGGAACACAAATTCATCATCTATTTTACCAAAATCTTTGGGGGGGGGGGGGCGGGCCCCCATCGGCCCCCCCTTAGATCCGCCCCTGATCCCAGCCTGGTCATCGCCAGTAAGAAGAATATCATCCACATACACCGCCAAAACCATCAGTCCCGAGGCAGTTTTGCGAATAAACAAGGAGTGATCGGCCGAACTCCTTACAAAGCCGATGGCTGCCACAATGCCACTGAACTTGTCGAACCATGCCCGAAGGCTCTGTTTTAGGCCATAGATGGTCTTCTTCAACCGTCATACTCGTGTCTCTCCCTGAGTAACATACCCAGGAGGTTGCTCCATGTAAACGTCCACCTGAAGATCCCCATAGAGAAAGTCATTCTTGACATCAAGCTGGGAAATAACCCAATCCCTATTGACGGCCACAGAGAGAAGATCTTGGATGGTGCTGAGGCGAGCGACCGGAGAGAAAGTATCAAAGTAATCAACCCCATAAGTCTGAGTAAAGCCTTTGACCACCAGCCGGGCCTTGTAGCGATCCACAGTGCCGTTTGGGCGAAACTTCACAACAAACACCCAACGACAGCCAAACACATCAGTACCCACTGGTGGAAGAACAAGGGTCTAGGTACCCCTTTTAGTAAGAGTGATAATCTCCTCATCCATGGCAGATTTCCAATGAGGAATAGCAAGAGCCTCCTGATAGGTGCGGGGAGTGGCAGTAGCCGAGATAGCCAAAGCAAAACACATGCGAGAAGGAGTAAGCCGATCATAGGAAACAACTGCCGCGAGCGGGTGTTGGGTACACACCCACACCCCTTTGCGAAGAGCAATGGGAAGATCCAGGTCGACTCGTGCCTTAGTGACCGGAGCATCCATGGCGGAGAAGGCTGGCTCGGGACTAGAGAGAGACGGTGGAGGAGAAGAGGGAGAAGGGGGAGGGGGTAGAATGAAGAGAGGAGGAGACGGAGGAGGAGATGATGTAGGAGGGGAGACGTTGATATGCGTGGAAGGAACGGAGGGAGATGGTGGCCGGATAATCAGAGACATTATGGGGAAGGGGGGATTCAGGAAAGAAGTAGGACGCATTATCGAAGAAGGTCATGTCCGCGGAGACAAACTGCTTTCGCAAAACCGGGTCAAAGCAACAATAGACTTTTTGAGTGGTAGAGTAACCCAAAAAGACACACTTGGTGGAACGGGGGAAAAGCTTGTCACGGGTAGCGGACGGAGTGTGCACAAAAGCCGTGCACCCAAAGATACAGAGAGGGAGAGGAAATGGTTCCTTGCCCTAATAGAGAATGGAGAAGGGGGTCTGGCCATGGAGAACAATAGAGAGAATGCGATTGATGAGATATCAGGTGAGGAGAACAACATAGCCCCAGTAGGAGCGAGGCACCTGCATCTACGTCATGAGAGTGCGACCGACATCGAGGAGGTGATGGTTTTTATGCTCCGCCACCCTATTTTGCTGGGAGGTGTAAACACAGCTGGTCTGATGAACAAGACCATGTTGCATACAAAAAGAGGAAAACTCATGACTAAGATATTCCTTAGTATTATTAGAGTGAAAGACTTTAATAGAAACAGCAAACTGAGTTTTAATCATATAATAAATCGATTGCCATACAGAAAAGAGTTCAGAGCGATCTTTTAATAAATACACCCAAGTATATCTAGAGAAATCATCAATAAATATTACAAAGTAAGAACTACCCCGACCAACGGTAAGAGTAGGAGCAGGACCCAAGACATCAGAATGAATGAGATCAAACGGGCGAGAAGATCCACGACCTTGCTTCAGAGGGAAGGGGGAGCGGTGATGTTTGCCAAGCTGACACGCATCACAGTTGAGCGGAGGACTGGTCTGAGGTAAGTGGGGCAGAAGCTGACGAAGAATTCGAGGAGGAAGATGTCCAAGGAGAAGATGCCATTGAAGCAGATCTGTAGAAGATGAGGAGAAGGCGGACAGAGCGAAAAATTTGTTGAGGAAGTAGAGGCCGCCGCTCTCAGTCCTAGTAGCAATCGTTCGTTGGGTTCTCGGGTCCTGGAAAGAACAAGAAGTTGGAGTGAATAAGACGGAACACTGAAGTTGCTTGCATAAAGTAGTAATGGATAATAAATTGCAAGGGAACTTCGGGATATAGAGGGTGTCCGCCAAGCAAAGCGACGGGGTGACTTGAACTACGCCCATCCCATGAATCGGGGAAGGTGAACCATCCGCAACAAGAACCAGGAGCAATCGATCTTGCGTTTCTAGGAGAGTGAAGCATTTAGGATTGTCGGTCATGTGATTTGTAGCACTAGAGTCAATCAACCATTTACCTTGGGTAACGACGTGGACACTACCTGAAGTCGTGGCCACAGAGGCAGACGACCAAGAGGAGGCGGAGGTGGAGGAAGATGCATCGCCAGAGGGGCGAAGCTGAGGATATTTTTGCCAGCAGCGGTCAACAGAATGGCCGGTATGACCACAGTGAGAGCAGAGGAACCTGGACGAACCACGCCCGCCTGACTGGCTGCGGCCACTAGTGCCACCCCGCTGAGCTTGGTGACTATAGGAGTCCTGCGGAGGAGGGGAGAACAATAAAGGACGCTGGAGTAGCGCAGTAACAGCGGCGATGCGAGCCGCGGTGGCATCCAAAGTGGGAGACTCCGCCTCACCCAAGATCTGTTGGCAGATTATATCAAAGGACTCAGGAAGTCGCAGAATATAACAAACAACCAGGAGTTCCTGGAAGTGCTTGTGCTGCTCGGCCAAGTCCGCGGAGAAGGGGCGATTCTAGAGGATCTCGACGCCAAGAGCCTGAACCTGCTGATAAGCCACAGCAGGAGACATGAAAGGGCGGGCGAAGAGGTCTGCATAGAGAGTATAAATGTGGGACGTCTGGGCCCCCTTCGAGTAGAGAGCAGCGAGGTGAAGCCATGCAGCCTTGACCGTCTCATCATGGCGGATGAGGGGAAGGCATTCATCAGAGAGGCTATTGCCCAGCCAAGTGCGGACAAGCGCATCACTCGCATCCCAGTCATCAAATTGAGCAGAGTCAGGAGGAGGAGAGTCATCGGTGAGGTGATGATATTTGCGCTGAGAGCGAAGAAGAAAGGTGAAAGAAACGCTCCAATCCGGATAGTTGGAACCAACTAGTTTAGAAATCGTGCCAAGGTTTCCGGAAGGAGGAGGACGAGGAGGATGAGCCACAAGAGTGGTGCAGGTAGAGATGACGGGGGTGGAGAGACCAGAATTTTCCATAGATAAATACAGGAAACTACGCGAGTAGAAGAGAAGTTGTGCGGATTGAAAAGGGATTAAGCCGCGCGAATAAGAAGGAGTCTGCGACAAGAGAAGGAGACCACAGTGAAAAAGAAGGAAACCGCAACGGGCTAAAGAGAAGAAGCTGTAACGGTCACGGTGTTAGCACACCAGTGACAAGGGCCATGACCAAGAAGCAGACCAAAGAATAGGGACAGAGGTCGCGCGAACTGGGAAGTTCGCGAGAAAAGGGGAGATCACACGAACAGGAAAGATTCCGGGCGAACAGAGAAGAAGTCGCGCGAGCACACAGGGTTCGAGCGAACGAGAAGAGAGAGCGGAAGGAAAGCAGAGAGTCCGCGAAAACAGGTCGCAGAAAAGAGGGAAGGAAGTCGTGCAAATAGGGCAGCGACAAGGCAAAGAAGCTACACGGATAGATAGGTATCTGGGCAAACAGAGAACGAAGCCACGCGGACAGAAGAGCCAAAGGAATCAGGTGGAATCAATCGTTTCCTCTGATATCATGTGAAAGTAGCGAACAAACTACTAAAAACAAGCCAGAAATTTAAATAATTGGAAGTTTTATTATCCAAAAAGATAAGATTTACAAAGGTATGATCTCCCTTTTATAGAATGAAGGAGAGAGGAGAGAGTATAAATAAACAATGTAGGACTAAAAAATTACAGAGCTGTGCGGCTAGAAATAAAAAGACCGATCAGGCCGAGCGGTTAGACAAATTGGCTAACCGTTCGACAACACCAGAAGGAAAAGAACAAGTCGCAGTAGGAGACCGCTAGACCGCCCGGTCTCCAAGTCGTCTGAGATAAACCGTCAGATCGCTCGGACTACAAACAACAACAGTCTGGATATCTAATCGCTAGAGAGTAATCGCTAGACCGCGCGGTCTACAACCCGCCAGACTTACACCGCCAGACCGCTCGGTCTCATACTTCAACAAGGGGGGTGAATAAATTTTTCAAGTAAATTCAGAATTAAATTTTTTTCAATAATGCAACCTATTCTGGAAGCTACCGTGGGGTGGTAGACCACTACCGCGTGGCGGTAGGTCATAGAGCCGATTTTCCTTATAAAAATTTGCTTTCTGATTTCTCACACAACCCTCAATGCCCTAGCAACATTGAACCACGAATTTGAGATGAAATAAAAAAAAAATTATTCAAAATTAAACATTGGTTTACAATAACAAAATTGGATCTTTGTGATGCCGAAGATCGTAGACGATGAATCAAACAATCTTTTTGTTTCTATACCGACCCTCCCAAGATCGGTTAGCTCTCTCTCTTCTTCCCAAGAAGATCGACGAGCCGGCTCCTCACCTTCCTCCCAGAAAGGGTCTTAGAGCGCACTAGATCTCGCAAATCTAGACATCCTCCTAGGACGATTTCCCACAGGTTCCTCCCAGAAATCCGACAGCCTCCCAGACCCATTTCTCACGAACTCCTCCCAAGAACTCGAGGCTTCTGGATTTCTGGGAGAAATTTGTGGGAAATTATGGGAATTATATGTTTTCTTGAAATCTATTTAAACACACGTGAAAAATAAGCAAAAACATATTTTTGTTCTTTTAAATTATTTTAAAATTATATATTTGATTTTCAAATATTTTATAATAAATAGATTTCAAGAAAACATATAATTCTTTAACGAGCATGTGAGTTATGCGATTTTCTATGCCAGAAAACAATATAAAAAGAAAGAAAGTTTTTATATTTTTTTAAAAATATGAAAACTCAAAGAGATATATAATGCAAATACAAGATAACATGATAGAATATTATGCATGAAATGAACACGAGAAGAGAAATAATGTTCATGCGATGTGTATATCAATCATGAGTATGTCCTAGATTCCAATACTCTACCTATATGTCTACATCCTAGTTCCGTACTAAGTGACAGATGAGCATTAGGAGCTGCAAACATGCCATAGGTTGGGGTGTTAATCTCATATACATACAAAAGAACTCGCTTAACCTAACACTCTTTCCCCCAGTGCCTCGTAAGGCCCCACTGGAACCCTTCCCGGTTAAGGACAGGACATGATTTAAAGCTTAACGTCTCTAATGTATACAATCCTACGCCCCCACTATTGTGAGACACAAACAATGGGTGAATGATCATGGTCATACTTAAGCATTTAATCCTATAGACACACATATACGTTATGGTACTAATGCATGATAAGTGCTTGAATTTACTAGTATTATTTAAGAAATACAAATCTCAATTTTTAGAGATATTATGAAAGATAATCAATTAACATAGGCGATATATTTTATTATAGTTGATGTTAGGATAGCGAGATAAGTAAGACACTTAAAATGTTGATGTTTATTCAATTACATTCAGTTGAATTGATTTATCATTAAACTTAATATGTATAAGTCATATAACAAAAATATATAAAAAGTATCCATAATATGAAGACTTAAAAAAATAAAAGAAAAAACAACATAAAAAAAGGACAATAACCACATCATAAAGTAGATTATTGAGTAATTTTGTTTTGATTAGATTATACTTTACGCAATAGGTGGATACTAATGGATAAAAGATTTAGGTATCCAAACGAGACCGTGTGAGATGGTTCCCTTGTAAAATACTTCTTGTTGGCTTACGGGGAGGTAAGGATGAATGAGCCATTCCTATTGAGAGTAGTGTGTTATTCTTACTAATGAGTCTCCATTCATACTTTTGTTTAATATCATTTATATGTTGCAAATTATCATTATGATTTTTAAGAGACTTTATGTGATGATCTTCAATTGAACAATATTGTGTTGAAGATTTATATATATTGATTTTTTTTAAATTAGAATTATGTCGCTTAACTAAAGACTCATAGCGTGGTGATTTTTTAAAGGAAATTTACGTTCATTTGATTTTAAATTGGGAGTGATTTGGGTTTGCAAATGAAGATGATTTCTATATTTTAGAATTTCATTTACAAGAGCTTGACGGTTTCTACTCCATTTGATTGACTTAGTTATTATATGACAATTCGTATTCAATATGCTTTCAGATTTTGCTTGAAATTTAGGAGTTGTGTTTTTTGAGTTTTTAATCATAATTTTCTTAAGCATGTTGATTTTTGTAACTAATTCTTTATTTTTAATTTTGAGATTATGTCTAACATTATTATACGTGATTGTGTTCTTTTTAAGAATGAAGACTACCTATTCAATATGAGCTTCATACTTACTTTGGTATTTTTCAAAAGTCTCATTCATCTCTTTAATTTTAATTTTATAATTCTTGCATCGAGCACAATCATTTTTCAATGACGACTTTTCTAAATATAATATCTCATTTTGTTCTTTTGTAAAAAGAAGTTCTTTTTAAAGATCCTAATATTTTTTTTAATTCATTGCAATTAATACAAGACGTAGAATTTTTATCTAAATAGCATGTAGGAGAACTATGAACAACAATAGCAGATTCTACATTGACACTTGTTTTTAAAATGCTATTTTCTAAATGTAATTTTGAGTTAGTGTTTTTCAATTTCTTGATTTTACATTTAGCAATATTTTCGCTTGATGTGGTTGTCATGTCTTCCTCAAAGAATAAGTATTCATTTGATTCTTCACTTGGATTTATAAGGAATTGCTTTGATTCATTATCTGCAGAAACATATTTTCGCTTGATGTGCCCACTTTTTCTATTAATTGTTGTCGGCCCCATCGTGGGTAGACATTTTAAAAAAAAAATGAACAGCACAAACATTTATTATAAATTTTTTAATCGAAGAAGCACTTTTTTCAGAAAATCCTTGAAGTACTGATGTAGTGTGGATAGAACATCTAATAGTGAACATGACACTCTTAGATAAACTCTAGAATCAGGAAAAATTGAATTAATTTGCTAAATATGATAGATCAAACGATACAAGACACAATTTAATAGATGGTGTTATTTAGAGCAAGCACACCTTTAGAAACATATGACCAAATCTGAAAATAATTTGCTAACTATAATGGTTTTGATCTAGTAATGCAACGATGAAAATATCATGCAAATCAAAACTATCTTCTGTGTAAAAGTTTAATCATTCACATATCATCGAATGATAAATAATGTGAACATAATATCTAAAATGTAGTGATTTAGATCTAGCAATATAGTGGATTGTGCTCGATACACTCTAGCTCATATGCGTCGAGTGCGAAATATTTATTTACTATGTTTGTCACTCACCATAGAAATGCGTCATTGGGTTCTAGAAATTTTAACAAGTAGATCCAGACATTAACTTCCTACATCTTATCGGAGTTGTTTCTCCCTCATTTGACCACTGTTTTGACGTATAAGTAGTCAAAAGTCACTGCCACGACGAGAGGAATCCAAATCCACTAACCAATTTGAAAAATAATGGGAGGGGTGGGGGCATGGGGGCAGTGCCCCTCGAACTGACATCTGGATCTGTCCTTAACCAAGAGACCCTATTTTTGGCTAGCTCTAATTAGGTGTGTGTGCGCACATAAGTGTGTGTGTGCAACACACACACCATCCGATCAAGGATCTAAAGGCTGAGAAAAAAATGCCTTTAAGAAAATTTAAAAAAAAGGTGTTGATACTCGACACAAATTGCATCCGGCGCGCCGGGCACACAAAAAAAATTCATCTTCGGCAACTATCATTTATGTACAATTAAAAAAATTAATTTAATGATGATCACGTGTAATAAAAAACCTAAAGGCTCGAATTTATTTAATGGTCGTTGATAGGTTATTCCTTATTTATAGGAAATTTGGGTTCCAAATAGCCGGAATCCCATGATCCGCACTAATTTAGTGAGAGTTATGGAGAAAACCGCCTAAACCATCAAGCAAGCGATTGGCAAGCGTGATCCACGCGTCAACCACCATAGCACCCTGCGGACGGCGTCCCGCCGGCCGTCATCGCACCATGCGACCACTCTCACGCAGCCCACGACCCATGGTAGGCGTCCCGTCGGCCGTCATCACTCTGTGCGGCCGCTCGCACATGGTCGTATGACACACGGCTAGCCATCTGCCGATCGATGTAGTGTCGTGTGGCCACCCGCCTCCCACAGACAAGATTTCACTGTCGGTTGGCCCTCTCACCGCATGGTTCTCCATCGGCTAATCTCTATCGCGTGATCTCCACCGTCTGATTGCCGCGAAACCATCATCCGTAACCACCCGTCATGAGAGGATGCACACAACTGATATTAATATTTAGTGTGCGCATAATAAAATCATTAAAAAATATGTCATAAACTATGAATTAATATCAGCCTGCAAATAGTAAATATGGTGGTTAGGGTCTGCAGATAACCGTGTAACCACCATAATTATCTTTGAGGCATATAAATAGGACCACGGTCTTGTTATTTTGGTTCGAATCCGGTACCGACAGGATTTGAAATTTTATTCATTTTCGTGGTGAGGAGCTTCCAAGATCAAAATGAATAAAGCATAATGACTTTCCCCTTATGCGGTACAGCCTAAAAAAAAAGAGAATAAAGAAAAATTATTTTTTTCTTTTCCTAGGTATCCATGGGATGCCAAATTAGGGATGGTGCATATTGGGAAATCAATAACCCCTGTAGCCATACAATTTATATCCACCATTAAACCGTGAGGAACAACCACCCCAGATTTTGGAGAAATCAAGAGAGCCGCCTGTAGCAATCCAGTGGAGAGCTGCCGGAAGACTTTTGGAGGAAGCCGCCCTCTCTCTCCTCTCTCTCACTCGTGCACTCGGAGAGGTCGTCGGCCTTGGGTGTTGTCGCCGGTCTTGGAGGAGGTAGCCACCGGCGTTGAGAGAGGAGTTGCCGCCGGGCTTGGTGGAGTTTGTCGCCGGCGTTGCAGTGATCGTTCTTTGGAGTTGAGATGCGCGGTGTCGACGGCGTGCGCGTGTGCAGTTAGCCTCGACGGAGGTTTCTCTTCGGTGGTGGCGTTCTCCGGTGGCGGCGTTGTTCTCTGGTGGTTGTGCGGTTGAACGTCGAACCTCGACGTTGAAGGTTCGGTGAACCTTGTGCGTCCTCAAGGTGGATTGCAGTCCAGATCTACTATTTTCTTGCGGATCGCGCGCGTCCGGCGCATCCGCGTGCGTTTCACCGGACGGTTTATTTTTCTCCTGTATTTGATTTATATTTTCATTATAATAAATTTGTGGTCGTCTTGTGTTTTTGTTACTGCAATATTATTATAGTCGTGCCTGCGAATTGTACCGGATTTTACAACAAGTGGTATCAGAGCCAAGTTATGAGTAGGTGACTGATTGGACGTTCCGGTTTTAGGTTTGGGTCAACGGTAGGTGACGACATCGGTCCGCTCCCTATCTTCCCAGATCTGATCCGTGAATTAATCAGATCATCTAGAGGTACTGCAGGCAGCTATGGCAGCGAAGAACACCGTGTTGGCCAGATATTCGGTGGAGAAATTTGACGGTAGCGGAAACTTTCGCCTATGCCAGATTCGGGTCAAGGATATGCTGGTTGAGCAGGGTTTGATCCAAGTGCTGCGGGGGCGTGATACTTTGCCCGCTCCGGTGAAGGATTCTGAGTGGACGGAGATGGATGAGCGCGCCACTAGCGCTATCAGGATGTGCGTCGACGACAAGGGGCTGTTCAACGTCGGTATTGAAGAGTCCGCCGGCACGCTATGAGAGAAGCTGGAGGGACTTTACATGAGCAAGTCGTTGACCACGAGGCTATTGTTGAAGCAGAGACTGTACGGCCTGAAGATGCAGGAGGGTGGTAACCTGCAGGAACACTTCAACGTGTTCAATGGACTTCTGAGTCAGTTGCATGTGGTTGGTGTGAAGGTGGAGGAAGAAGACAAGGCCTTATTGCTTCTTACCTCGCTCCCGGCGTCGTATAAGTACATGCAGACAACCTTGCTGTATGGGAAGGATACAGTAGACGTGGAGCAGATCACGTCTGTACTACTGTCCAGTCAGATGCTGTCGGACCCCGCTCCTGAGGGTGAGCATGCTTTGGCAGTAGGAGGACGACGAGGGAGGCAGTTCGAGAAGGGATCTGGAAGTGCATGTGCCAGATCCGCATCGAAGAAGGCAGTGACGTGCTACCATTGTAGGCAGAGTGGTCATATCAGGAGAAATTGTCCGCAGCGTGCGCAGTTTTCTGGGGACGTCCAGGGTGCAGGCAAGGCGGCGGTAGCTACGATAGATGATAGTGATTCTGGTGCTTCGCAGCACATTTGCACAGATGCAAGGATGTTCAGTTCACTGGAGGTGACGACTGGGTCGGTCTTTCTGGGTGACGGCTCAGCATGTGAGGTCACGGGGACAGGGACCGTGGACATCAGGATGCATGATGGAGCAGTGCGTAGGCTTGAGCGGGTACACTTGGTACCTAAGCTGCGCAAGAATTTGATATCGCTGGGTAGACTAGACTCCAGAGGATGCAGTTTTGCAGCGAGAGGTGGAGTTCTGACGGTGACGCGAGGACGCACCGTGCTCATGCGAGCTATGCAGTGCGGTAGTCTTTACCGGCTGATGGGGACCACGATGCGAGGTGGTGTGCCCATGAATTTTGCGGCTGACAGAGTTGATGGTCGAGTTGGTGCAGGAGATCGTCCTTCTGGTAGTCTGACTAGGCGAGTCAGATTCAGCGATCCAGTTGCGTCGACATTCAGAGGTTGAGCCCGAGCAGGGTGAGTCGACTGGAGCAGGTCGGCTGACGCCTCAGGTTCTTGAGGTGGTGCTTTGTGCAGATTGGTGCCTCGTGCAGATCATGCTACATGCAGTGTTGCTTCGCACAGTTGATGCCAGTGCAGATGGTGCTTTGGGCAGGTAGTGTTTCGTGCAGGTGGTGGTTTCGGATCCCGAACCAAGGTGGTGATTGTTATTTTGGTTCGAATCCGATACGGACATGATTTGAAATTTTATTCATTTTCGTGGTGAGGAGCTTCCCAGATCAAAATGAATAAAGCATAATGACTTTCCCCTTATGCCGTACAGCCTAAAAAAAAGGGAATAAAGAAAAATTATTTTTTTTCTTTTCCTGGGTATCCATGGGATGCCAAATTAGGGATGGTGCATATTGGGAAATCAATAACCCCTGTAGCCATACAATTTATATCCACCATTAAACCGTGAGGAACAACCACCCCAGATTTTGGAGAAATCAAGAGAGCCGCCTGTAGCAATCCAGTGGAGAGCTGCCGGAAGACTTTTGGAGGAAGCCGCCCTCTCTCTCCTCTCTCTCACTCGTGCACTCGGAGAGGCCGTCGGCCTTGGGTGTTGTCGCCGGTCTTGGAGGAGGTAGCCACCGGCATTGAGAGAGGAGTTGCCGCCGGGCTTGGTGGAGTTTGTCGCCGGCGTTGCAGTGATCATTCTTTGGAGTTGAGAGGCGCTGTGTCGACGGAGTGCGCGTGTGCAGTTAGCCTCGACGGAGGTTTCTCTCTGGTGGTGGCGTTCTCCGGTGGCGGCGTTGTTCTCCGGTGGTTGTGCGGTTGAACGTCGGACCTCGACGTTGAAGGTTCGGTGAACCTTGTGCGTCCTCAAGGCGGATTGCAGTCCAGATGTACTATTTTCTTGCGGATCGCGCGCGTCTGGCGCATCCGCGTGCGTTTCACCGGACGGTCTATTTTTCTCCTGTATTTGATTTATATTTTCATTATAATAAATTTGTGATCGTTTTGTGTTTTTGTTACTGCAATATTATTATAGCTATGTCTGCGAATTGTACCGGATTTTACAACAGGTCTCTCTTTCATTTCCATCTTATTCTCTTTTGACTTCTCATGCATCCTACACGCGTGAGAGCTCTTTCAAGAATCTCCTTCGCCTTTCGAATATATTCATCCATCTTTGAGCGCCCCTGCGTACGTTCTGCTCAGAGTGCACGCCTCTCGCCGCTGCAAGCATCCCGCTCAGCGCCCAGCACCCTCAAATCAACAACGAGCTCCCCGCTATACACTCCACCGCGAATAGCAGGGGACAATACGCAAATGTCGAGACACGCATAGCGTCCCCCCTTAGCTTCCTCACCACAGCAAAGAAAAAGATTTAGCTTCACGAGCGGTGACTTGTTACCCTCCAAACACATCTTTCTCTCTCCCTACAAGTTGTAACGAGAAACAGTCTGTCGCTCTCACTTTCTCAAAAAAAGTCATGTACAACACCAACAAAGTAGTGAGAGTTTGATCGGCACAGTCTCGACCACGTGATTTTCACTCGATCTTTTTTAGGATTTTCCAAGTTAAAAAACCTTCTTGAGAGCCGTCAATCTCAGCGACTGATTGCGCGCTCAAACGCTCATTGGCTAAGACGGTGCAATGCAGGTCAGTCTGTAGGAGTTTCGAGTCATGAGTCGCGTCAGTCTTGTTTCAGAATCATGATTAAATTATGTATAACTATTCCCCGCATTATTAAATTAATAGTGTGTTTATTTTAAATTGCATTAATTAATAGATAGGAGCATGCAGAATCTTATCCCTGTCACAGGAAATTTTTTTGGGTTAGTAGTCTGATCATGAGCATGATCCGAAGAGCCAATGAGAAACCCCAAAATACGTGGGCTCCGCGCAAAAGTGTATGACACAAGTCATAAATGCACGGGCCCCACCTCCTTTGCAGACTTCTCATTGGTGCAGGACCATGAGCATTGTCACGACCTAAAGGTTGGCACTTGTTGGGAGGAGGAAAACAAATGAATGAAATTATAGCAATTTTTGAGATACAATCCGCTACTTTGTTGGCAGTGGTTGGGAAGAGGGAGAGGTGAAGAAGCTGTATGGTCACGTCTTTAAGGAGGCGGGCAATTTTGGATTCAGTCTTTAGGCGGAGTAAAAAGCTCCCGTAGAATTTTGTGTAATCCGGGAAATGTTTCGCTACAGTCTCCCACAAAGACACAAAGATAATGCCCGGAGTCTGCGGCTAAAAAAGCCACTATAAAAACAAGCTCACCACCAAGCGGGGCACTACTAATTAAGCTCAGTCAATTCCGGCAGGTTTCAATAATTGTGGAATTAAAAGTAGGTCGCCATTTATGCAGACCCATGCTTGGGGCATGCAGCAGCTTCTTTGATAAATTATAATAATTAAAGAATAATAATAATAATAACTTCTCCGTGATAGTCTTAATTACACTGACTGACAGCAGCCCTAATTAAGGGGCTGGCTGGCTATAGCAGTATAGCCTATAGTTATGTCTCCGGCCCAGATGGGAACCGACGATCACTCCTACAGTCCTACGTTTTAAATGCTGCTCTGACCGCACGTGGGTAATAAGCCCACAGCTCCCTTTGCGTCCACGTGGATAGATTGTTGCGCTGTTCCGCGGCGCATCGCATTGTTTTTTTTAATTTAAGTTCATTAACTTTACGAAATTGACTAGAAACTAGAAAATTTTGGAATCGGGGCTACGTGAGGGTGAAACACCATCACTATAAGAATGTGCCGCAATCTTGAAAGCATTTAGAATTTCAGCGGTTTCTTTGTTTAAAGTGTACGGGAATGAGATTCGTTCTTCTTTAAATTTCAGCGAAAGGATCTCTGAAAATCCGAAATGATCTCCCCGGAGATCCCAAAATGATCTCCAAGACATTTGATAGCGAAAAATGCGCTGAAATAGCATAACATTAGTTGGCTACCGAGATGACTATCAGCACTCAACGATTACTCTCTCCCGCCGAATGGCGAAAACGGCAGACTCCTCCCAATTAGTAACTTCTCTCTCTCTCTCTCATTCCTGCTCGCCATACTCCTCTCTCCTGATTGCTGACTCTACTCTTCGATTCATGCTATAGTCTCAGATATGGGCGTCCACACCATTACATTTAATTCTCAGTAGCTTTTCTATATACAAATTCTTCAGAGGACTCTGTACATTTCTTGAATTTTCTTGGAGCACCCCTGAAGTGCATGTGAGGACTCATAACCTGAGTTCAACATGAGTAGGGTGGCCCACAGTTGGGCAATCCAATGCATGTGGAGATCAAACCCCCCATTGAAGGAGTGCACCAAAACTAGTTAGCTTGCCTCATATATATATATATATATATATAAAAGCCCAATTAACACAATTGAGCCTCACAAATTTTTTCAGACCTAGGCTCCGTTTGGAAGGATTTATTTTCACCGGTCAAGCGGTTACGACCACATGAATCGGACCTTAATTAAGGTCTGATTCATGCGGTCATAACCGCTTGACCGGTGAAAATAAGTCCTCCCAAACGGAGCCCTAATCTAATCATGGATGTGATAACCCTGTTTAATTAAATCAGATTTCAATTAAAAGGAACGATGAACTTATCATCTAACCAGATGAAATAATGTAATTTTTGATCATAAAGATATGTGAACAAAACGATTTGCTTGACAAATCCTTCGAGAAGAACTTAGAAAAGTTCTTCTTTAGATGAATATATTTTATATCAAATGTTTTTTAAATTTATGATGGTAACAGTTTATGTATATATATATTATTAATTACAAAACGTACTAATAAGATATATAAGTACCGCCAATAGATACTTATAATATTGTAACAACCAAGGCCACAATATATGAGGTAGTGCATGTTTTGATTCAGCTCATCATAAACTAGGTTAAAACCACACAACTTTGTGGAGCTAGCACCCATCCAAGAATTATTTCCCTCATGCCACATCTTGAAGTTGGTGGGTTCCAAATTATGGAGTCAATCGTATTTAAGTTATATTCATAATGCAATTCAAAGATCACCACTTAACATGATAATTATCATTATCGTCAGTGGCACATACATAAATTTTTTTCAGTATAGGCAGACTTACAAGTTGTTTGATTGATACTATTAAACTACGTCAAATAATATTTTTTTTGAACAATAAGGTATTAGTCACGGTTTAAACCGTGATTAATACTATATTTTTTGTAAGAATATGATATTAGCCATGGTTTAATAGTGGCCAATACAGATATTTTTTTAAAAAAATAGGGTATTAGCCATGATTTATAGTTTAATCCGTGACTAATATATATAAAATTTAAAAAATAGGGTATTAGTCACAGTTTAAACCGTGACTAATATTATTAATTTTTAAAAAATAGAATATTCACCACGATTTGAACTGTATTCGCCACGATTTTTTTGTCCGTGACAAATACTATTAATTTTTTTAAAAAAAAAATTGAGTGTGGACGGCCGCCCACGCTCGTCCCAAGGTGGATCCGCCCATGATTATCGTAATTGATAATAATAGATAAATAAGTACAAAAGCTAATTAAAGTAGCTACAAAATACAGGTCATAAGTGAAATATTCTTTTCTTTGTGTAATTCTTTGTTTCAATGGTCATAAGTGAAGTATTCTTTTCATTGTGGAATTGTTTGTTTCAATAGTCATAAGTGAAGCACATTAATTTATTTGTGAATTCATGCATTCTACAACTTCATCTACTTCACTATTTTACATAAATGTTTTTAGAAAGTACATTGTTGCGGGTCACTTGAGGCTCTGGGTAGACCGGTGTAGATTGGAATGTTAAAATTTCTCAAGATGATCAGAGAGATAGCTTTGATATTAAGTAAAACTTTCAAAGCTATCAAGATGACACCTTGATCAAGCGGAAAACGGGAACCCGGCGCAGGAACACTCAACCATAAACCAAGCTCAATAATCAGAAACAATAGAAGACAACAACAAATCTTGTATTATCAACAATCTTCTTTACAAGACAGGACATACATGTCGAGACATGATTCATCGATGTACAAAGGGAGAGCATACAAACAAAACAAGAACAACAAGCTGGGCGGAATGTCTCAGAGACCGCCGAGACCGCCAAGCTTCTACTACACCGAACTGGACTACGGAGACCGCTTAGACACCGGACAACCAGTTATTCTGCTGAACACCTTTGTCCACTCTCTGCAAGCCTCCTGACCTTTGAAGTCGCCTAGCTGTCAAAGTTCGCGAACAAGCCGCTGCCGAACTGAAGAACAGACCGCCGAGATCGGCGGACATGTTATTGAACTGGGAAAGCTAAAGGAGAGAAGACCGGCTGGCCTCAAATGCGACCTGATGCAAACCGCTGATTGATAACCGCAAGCTCCACTGATCCCTGACCGCAGTCAGCACCAAAAACCTGGCTTCTCAGTGCTAGCCGCACAACCTGCAAACAACAAATCGAATAACCTTCTCAAACCGCACGAACAGAAAATCTGAGGCCGCAACAATTAACCCACGCTCAACTTACTATTCATTCAATTAATTATGAGGTCACGAGGGTTCCTATTTATAGGCGCGGAGAAGAGTGTTGTCACCGCCCTAGAGGATTGAAACACCACCCCAGTCCGCAGCTAGCACAGAGCAGTCCGCCCAGTCCACATGGACAAGGCCGGACACTATCCTATCCGTCTGACATCAAGGAGGGCGGATAGAAGCCAGTCTGCATCCCAGCGGACACCGCACCAGCCCGCAACGACAATGACCATAACCAAGGGCACAAACTGCCCGATCAACCAGCGGACATTGCAGACTCTACGATCAAACTGAACTTGTCACAGATTGTGAACACGTCCAGAGAACTACTCACGCGAGCTTTGCGGACACGAACACAGTCCGTCAGCTCCAAAGTAGTTCGCCTAACCGCAAACTCCGCGATTATCTCCTAACCGCACCACCAAAATAGGAGAATAAGGGCATAGACCAATGTCGATCTCACAAGCTCCAAGAATAGTCCGCATAGAGCGAACTCCACGGACTCCAACCCAGTCTGCCCAGACCGCGGATATTCAACCTATACGCATGACTACCACACACCACCAGGCTGCAACATCAGACCGCTCAGGCTGCACCACCAGTACGCAAGACTGTCCGCCCAGGTCGTGCGGTCTTCCCGATCAACCCCCACTTTCACATCAAAAAATTTCAACACTCCCCCTTGAAGTGAGAAGTGGTGACCAAACCCAGCAGTCCCCGTAGCCGTTCAAATGACCCCTTCGACAACGGCTTAGTGAAGATATTCATGATGTTATCCTCGCTTCGCACATGCTCAACCATAAGAGACCCCTCCAACACCTTCTCCCGAATGAAGTGGTGCTCAATCTTTATATGTTTGGTCCGCGCGTGACAAACTGGATTATTAACCAGTTTCAGGACACTCTCGTTGTCATCGCGAAGCAGAGTTGGACCTCGCACTTCTTCATGGACGTACTCTACTAGCCTCCTCCGCAAGATGGCTTCCCGAGCTGCCAAGTGTTGGGTACATTGGGAATTGTGTACCTGATTTGGAGAAGCCCCTTGTCAACTCAATGGTATACATAAAATTGTATTTGATGCATGTTAAGGTTACATGTGCAGGATTTAAAGTTAAGAAATTTATCTAAGCACAAATGTGTTGACATAGTTCAATTGTGTCGACACCTCTGCAGAAGCTGTGTCGAGACAAGTCAGTTGTCTCGACACCTTGAAGACTAAGTCAGCATACTTGACAAAATAAAGAGGAGAATTATTTTAAGTAAAATTGTGTCGAGATAAACCAATTGTCTCGACACAATGCATGTTAAGTATAGTTATCGACACAGCAAACAGATTGTGTCGAGACAATCTCATTGTCTCGACATAAGGAAGAATCAAAAGATGTCGACACAGTAGACATATTGTGTCGAGACAATCTCACTATCTCGACACAAGGCAGAATCAGAAGATGTCGACACAACAGACAAGTTGTGTCGAGACAATCTCACTGTCTCGACACAAGACAGAATCAGAAGTTATCGACACAACAGATAGTTGTGTCGAGACAATCTAACTTTCTCGACAGTATTAAGAGATGTCGACACAGATAACAAGTGTGTTGAGAAAAATCAACTGTCTCGACACTTTCAGCTTCTGATGAAAATTATTTCAAGTTAGAATGTGTCGAGACTACTAAGATATCTCAACACATGTGTTGAGACATCTGGAACATCTCGACGCTTATGTTTCAGAATATGTTGAGTCAACACTAAACATGTCAAGACATGTCAGAATTGTCAAGTTAGTTGCAGAAAAATCATACTTCAAAAAAAAAACAGGTCAAGAAAGGATTTGATGTATGTTGCTGACGTCATCTAACAGAATCCAACCATCTGCAAAGTTTATAAATAGAAGGTGCTGCCTTCACAAAATGATATACGAGAGAATCAAATCGAAAAGAACAATCGACAGATCAAATCAAGCTCAGAAATTCTCGTTCTAATTTCTTCCAAGTCCTAACCAGACGACATTTTCGAGAAAGAGGAAGAAGACGAAGGTCTTCAAGAAGATCTTCAAGAAGATCTTCAGATCCCTTTTACTATGTTGATCTGAAGATCTAGTTATATCTGATCAACAATATCTTTAAGGTATTCACGTCGATCAACATCAACAAGATTGCTGATTCAGAGAAAGAACTTTTTAGTCTGCAGATTTATCAAGAAAAAAAATCCAATTGCAGCAGATTTGAAGAATCTGTATAAACAGATATATCAGATTACATGTTTTCTGTTATCTATATTTTATTTTATCACTTTATATTGTAAGATTTCCTAGAGATTTGAGTGGGTAGGAGAATCTTTTCTCTGAGATTGTAAGCCTAAATTATAAAGGCTGAGGTAGGGTTCTGGAGGGACCTGAGATAGGTGGTTTGGGTAAATCACTAAGTTGTATTCCTATTCTATAAAAGTTGAGGTAGGGTTCTTGAGAGAGACTGAGGTAGGAGATTGAGGGAATCTCTGAGGTAGTACCAGTTAGTCTGAGTGTAGGTTTCTTAACTGAAACTGAGCCTGTAGGATCTTTGGATCCAAGTTGAAAAGGAGGAGCTATAACCTTATCTAGCACATTGCTAGTGAGGAAGAAGGGGGAAAGTGGATGTACCCTAGATAGAGGAACCACTATAAATTCTATATGTGATGTGTGTTGTGAACTGTTCTTTACTTGTGCTGTGTGTGCTATAAGCTGTGATGGTATTATTGTTATTTAATAAGGGACAAAGAATTGCAAAGAAATTTTAAAAGGCCACCTATTCACCCCCCTTAGGTGACTATCTACCCATAGACTTGACTTTCACCAAGGCCGAAGCCTTGTACTCCGCTTCCGTAGTAGAGACGGACACCGAGTCCTGCTTTTTACTACACCTTGTAAATACCCGTTGATCCGCTTTTTACTACACCTTGAAATACCCGTTAATCCGCATGTGAAAATGTAACCAGACGTAAACTTCCGATCGTCTGAGTTTCTCCCATAATCAGCATCAATGTAGCCATGCAGAGAAAAGCTCGTGTCCCTCCTATACAGGAGTCCCATATCAGAAGTAGTCTTCACAGACTTCAGAATATTCTTTGCCGCTACCAGATGAGGTTTCCTTGGTTCTGCCATATAACGACTAACTCAGCCTACATCATAAGCAATGTCTGGCATTGTAATCGTCATGTTAATCAAGCTCCCAACCAGAGCTCGGAACACCAAGGGATCAGGAAGAATCCTCCCCTCATCTTGTCGAAGCTTCATGCCACAATCCAGAGGAGTATAACTACTCTTTCCCTCCCTCAATCCGAATCAATGAACGATCCGCTCAACATAGCCCCTTTGAGAGATGAGTATCCCGCTCTTCTTCCTCTCAACCTTGAGTCTAAGGAAGTGATGGAGCTCACCCAAATCCATTATCTCAAACCGAATAGCTAGCTCGGCCCTGAGCCTAGCTACCTCTTCCTAAGAGTTCCCCGTGATGATCATGTCGTCCACGTATAATAGAACAAAGACATGAAGCTCCCCCTGCTTCTTTATGAACAGGCTCAAATCTGAATCAGAGGCAAAGTATCCGCAGAACTGGAGGTATTCTGCGATCTTCTCATACCATGCTCGTGGAGCCTATTTCAACCCATAAAGAGTCTTCTAAGGCTTTCAAACGTAGTCTGGATGATCTTCAGATACGCAACTTGGTGGTTGAACCATGAAAATGTCTTTATCAATCTCCTCGTAAAGAAAAACATTCTTTACATCAATTTGCCACATCTTCTACCCTTGACAAGCAGCCAATGTGATCACCACCCGTACCGAAGTCATTTTGGCAACTGGACTAAACGTCTCTTCATAGTCTTCGTCGTACTATTGGGAGAACCCCCGAGCAACCAGATGAGTTTTGTATCTTTCGATACTTCCAGCAGTCTTCTTCTTCAGTTTGTACACCCACTTACACGTCACAGGAGTAACGCCAATGAACTTAGGCACAAGGTCCCAAGTCTCATTCCTTCTGAGAGATGTCATCTCCTCATCCATAGCATCATCCCACTCCTTGACTCCAGTGGTATCTTCAAACATTGAAGGCTCCCGCTCATCCAGGGGCATGCAAAGAAACATGAGACAAAACTCACCATGTTTCCTTCGTTGTAACGAGCTGGTGCTTTAATGGTCCTCTTCGATCTCCGAAGGGCTTGACCGTTACTGACCACCTCCGCTTCACCTTCTGCACCAACTCCGTTCTCAGGAAAACTTGGAGCAACGCTCCCCCTACTTCCTGAACCAGAAGCCTCTGCCCCTTAGCTTGAAACACCTAGAGCTCCGGGTGACACCGACAACTCTACAAGAAGATCCTTAACATCTTCCACCTGCCCATCATCAGACCTACTCTCCTGCAGCTCAACAGAGCTACCTTCATACGATGTCAATTCATCAAAGACAATGTCTCTTGATACAATAAACTTCTTCATCGAAGGATCCATACACTTCCATCCCTTCTTCCGCTAATCATAGACCACGAAGACAAGCTTCCTTGCCTTTGTATCAAGCTTGGTCCTCAGAGCATCAGGAACATGTATGTAGTAGGTTGATCCAAACACCCGAAGGTGTTCAACACTGGGCTTCCCCTTGAACATCAGCTCATAAGGAGACTTCATGTTGATCAGACTCAGAGGATTTTGATTGATGACATAGGTAGCGCAGACCATTCCTTCCGCCCAAAAGGACCTCAGAATGCCTTTTGCATGAAGCCAACATTTGCAGGTTTCCGTCAAATGACAGATCTTCCTCTCCGCTACTCCATTTTGTTGTGGAGTATGTGCACAAGTAAGCTCCCTCTGGATACCTTGCTTCATGCAGAAGTTAGAGAACTCAGTTGAAACGAACTCACCTCTGTTGTCCGTTCTCAACTTCTTGATCTGCAGGCCAAGTCGTCCCTCCACCTGCTCCTTGAACTCCACAAACAATCAAAAAGCATCTGACTTCTCCTTCATGAAGTACACCCACATGTACCTTGTATAGTAATCAATCAATATGAGCATATACCTGCTCCCTCCAAGACTAGCAGTGACGGTTGGTCCCATCAGATCACCATGAACACACTCCAATGATGCTTTAGACTCGGTTTGTGACTTGTCAAATGGAAGGCAATGTGACTTTCCATATTGAAATCCATCACAAACATGACCATCACTGTAGGATGACAACTTAGGCAAGCCTTTCACAAGGCTCATCACCGCCATGGCTTTTTGCTTGTCCATCCCTACGTTCCCCAGCCTTTCATGCCAGATAGCCGTGCTATATTTGCCCTCATTCGATCAACATAGGAGCTTGTTGATAGAAAAAACAAGTCCTTTACTCTCCTTCCAACGTGAGCAATATCTGCCTTTACCGTTGATAAGTTCCGAAGAAATCTCACTTCTGTTGGTCCGAACAGAACATGATAGCCTGCATCAACTGCATTGGTTATAGAGTTGAGGTTCTTTTTCATGCCCGATATGTGATAAACAATTCTTAACGTGAGTGGCCCCTTATCATTACCCAAAAACACAACTCCATTCTTATCGAATGCATGCACAGAATCATCATCAGTAATAATAACATCATTACCTGAGTAAGCCTACAATGAAGTGAACTTTAACTCATCACTGGTGAGATGATGACCACACTCAGAGTCGATAATCCAGTCATCTTGGTAGTTGATGGAGGACAATACACAGACACGCATGCCCATCATGAAAGTATTCCCCCATCCAGCTCCCTCAGCACTAGAACAAGCCTCCTCCTTGCTTGCAGTATGACCCGGCTGAAGCTTCACCTTACAGTCTCGTTTGAAGTGACCCGACTGATTGCACCTGTAGCATATTGGTCCTTCCTTCTTCTTCCCATCACGCTTAGAAGAGTAACTCTTTTCTTGGCTATATGAAGTCGATGAACCATGGCCATCAGGATTCTTCTTCTTGTCCCATCTCTTCTTCTTCCCTGAGAAGAGAATCACACTGTATCCTCCAGAGATAGTCATACCAGCCATTTGTCTTGCTAGGCTCTCCTACGAAGCAAGCAAGTTCTCTAGCTCTAGCAACGATGGCTGAGTGACCTAGCCTTGAACAGAGGTCACAAAGGGCACATACTCCTTACATAAGCCACATATGATGTGCCTCTTAAGCTTCACCTCCAAAATAGGCTCATCAGGGTCAAACATTGATATCTCAACGCACATGTTCTTCATTTTTAGGAAGAACGATGAGATAGACAAGTCTCCCTGAGTGGCTCTCACCAACTCATTTTCCAAGAACTACAGTCGCGCTACATTCTTCCTGTTGAACAACCCATCAAGGGAAGTCCAAATATCAGCAGCAGATTGACATCCAAGGATGTGATCAAAGAGCTCTGGTGAGATAGCCCGCTTCAGAGTAAATTCAACCTTTGCATTTGTTTTTCTCCAAGCTCTCAACTATTTAGAAGACCTAGTTGCAGCAGTAACTTCTTGCTTATCGTCACCACAGACGACCTCCCAAAGATCCTCACCCAGAAGATAACTTTCCATGCACAACCTCTACTTCTTAAATTTGGTTGGCGTTAAAAGCTTAATACCAAGACCTCTTGCTAATCAACCTTCCATTGCAATAACCACTGATCTATTAGCTTCCAGAAGCACCAAGTACAACTGATGGTTGATCACTGCTCAAATCTCTGTTCCCTCTGATACTATGTTAAAATTTCTCAAGATGATCAGGGAGATAGCCCTGATACCAAGTAAAACTTTCAAAGCTATCAAGATGACACCTTGATCAAGCAGAAAACGGGAACCAGACGCAGGAACACTCAACCATAAACCAAGCTCAATAATCAGAAACAATAGAAGGCAATAACAAGTCTTGTATTATCAACAATCTTCTTTACAAGGTAGGATATATATGACGAGACATGATTCACAGATGTACAAAGGGAGAGCATACAAATAAAGCAAGAACAATAAGCCGGGCGGACTGTCGCCGAGACCGCCAAGCTTCTGCTGCACCGAACTGAACTATGGAGTCTGCTTAGACCTCGGACAACCCGTTATTCTGCTGAACACCTTTTTCCGTTCTCTACAAGCTGTCTGACCGCTGAAGTCGCCTAGCTGTCAGAATCTGCGAACAAGCTGCTGCTGAACTGAAGAACAGACCGCTGAGACCGGTGGATAGGTTATTGAACTGGGAAAGCTGAAGGGAGAAGACCGGCTGACCGCAAACACGACCTGTTGCAAACCGTTGATTGATAACCACAAGCTCCACTAATCCCTGACCGCAGTCAGCACCAAAACCTACCTTCTCAGTGATAGCCGCGCAACCTGCAAACAACAAACCGGTTAACCTTCTCAAACTGCGCGGAAAGAAAATCTGAGGCCACATTAATTAACCCATGCTCAACTTACTGTTTATTCAAGTAATTATGAGGTCATGGGGGTCCTATTTTTAGGCGCGGAGAGGAGTGTGGTCACCTCCCTATAGGATATAAACACCACCTCAGCTCGCAGCTAACACAGAGCAGTCTACCCAATCCGCATGGACAAGGACGGACACCAGCCTATATGGCTGACATCAAGGAGGGTGGATAGAAGCTAGTCTGCATCCCAGCGGACACCGCACCAGCCCGCAATGAAAATGACCACGACCAAGGGCACAGACCGCCTGGTCAACCAACGGACATTGCGGACTCTGCGATCAAACTGAACTTGTTAGAGATTGTGACCAAGTCCAGAGAACTACTCGCGCGAGCTCTGTAGACACGAACACAGTCCGCCAGCTCCAAAGCAGTCCGCCTAACCGCGGTTATCTCCTAACCGAACTACCAAAATAAGAGAACAAGGGCACAGACCAATGCCGATCTCCCGAGCTCCAAGAAAAGTCCGCATAGAGCGAACTCCACGGGCTCCAACCCGGTCCGCCCAGACCACGGATATTCAACCTATCTGCACGGCTACCACACACCACCAACCACAACATCAGGCCGCACCACCAGTCCGGAAGACTGTCCGCCTAGGCCGCGCGGTCTGCCCGATCAACCCCCACTTTCACTTCAAAATTTTTTAATATGGACTGTCTTAGCTCTTGAGCAGTCAAGCGCGCAAATAGTAACAAAAAAAAGAGAAGCAAGACAATTTTTTAATGTGGAAAACCCGTGAATAAGGTGAAAAATCACGTGCATGGTTCGGTGCCGATCAAACTTCACTATTTGCTGGTGGTTATAAGGCTTTGGAGAGATGCTAGGGCGACAGACCGCTATTCGTTACAACTCGAGAAGAGAGAGAGATGTGCGTTCGGAGGGTAACATGCCACTGCTCGCGAAGCTAATTCTTTGTGTTTGTTGGCGGTGGAGAAAACGCGTATTGTAGACTTGACAGATTTCTTCTCGCACTTGAAGACTGAAGCGGAAAGTGCTTGCCACCGAAGGATAGGTGTCAAATGTTTTGTGTTGCACACGTAGGTGGCTTCCTAGAGAAAATTTGATGGCAGGTGGAGATCTTCGTGCATACTTCAAACTCCTTGAAGATCTTTTAGGACTTCTTCGAAGATCAAGAAGACCTCTGGTGGATCCTTCAAGAGAAAAGGAGAAGCGAATGAGATGAAAAGTGAGAATGAAGGGATGCCTGAGATCTTATTTATATGCCATATGAGTGATTACTGTAGTTATGTGACTATCCACAGACCGTAACTACCCTATTTGATATTTACAGCCCATTTTAGTATAGTTTTACGCGTATATTATTTTAATGATTTTATTATTCACAGTCTGGCATAATTTAGAATATCTGCACTCACTCATCCTTGGTGGTTATACCGATAGTTATGTTGGTGGTTACGCGGGTGGTTACACATACATCAGACGACGGGAATTGCTTGGAGGCGATCGAACGACAAGGAGACGACCGGCGGTGGAGAGGGGGCTGACCGGAGGGAAGCCCGACCGATAGGGGTTGACCTGGGGGGGGGGGTCAGCCAAGGTGACCGGCCTCGATCGTGGAGGACAATCGGGCGGAGGCAGCGTCGTCCTCGCGGAGGTGGCGCCGACCTCTCAAATGCCGATCGGGAAGAGGCCGGCACGCGCGGAGGCCGGCCGGGAAGAGTCCGGCGCGACCTCAGGGAGGCCGGCGCGGCCTTAGGGAGGCCGGCCGGGTTGAGGGAGACGATCGTGCGAGGGCCTTCTGCCCGCTCCATACGGGGCCACGCACGTGGGATGCGTGGCCGCAGTGCCACATATAAAGTGGTCGTGGCCGGCCGACCACGAACGGTTTGAACAGTGGAAGGATCGTGCAAGGGGAAATTTTTTTGCTACGGGAAACGCAGCATGGGATGCTGCGGAAATAAATAGCCCCATCCATGGGGCCCACTCCTTTTACTTTCCAAAATTTCTGTTTTTCCCTAACCTTCCGCCGCTCCTGCTCCCGACTCTCCCTCGACCTTTCGCCGCCCCTGCTCCCGTTCGCAAAAGTGGAAGCCGCCGCCCAGTCATTAACTCGAGCTCCCGCAGATCGCTCGAGTTTTGCTCTGGAACAGTCTTCCCGCCGGAACCCTGAGTATCGGAAGCTTTGGAGTACTGCCAAGGTCCGCCAAGTTTCCCAGCACTGAAGCCCTAACCTGAAGAAGAAGATCCAGGAAAAGTAGTGTAATATGTATAAAATTTTACATTTTGCTGTACTTCAATCCGAATTTGTAGTTGAACAAGTTGATTGCAGTTGCATTTTTAAGGAAAATATGTTTGCAGTCGCATTTATCCGTTTCCTAGCGCTTGATTAGGGTTTTGCACTATATTAGGTCTGTTGCGGCTGCATTGCTAGATGATTGAAGTTGTTTTTTTTGTGGTTTCCTGTTTGCAGTTGTTTACCCTGAGAACTAGTGTACAATTTGTATGTCATTTTTGTTGATTGCAGTCGCATTTTTAGGATAAATATGTTTGCAGTTGTATTTATCCATTTTGCTAGTGCTTTTTACGGGTAATGCGCTAAATTAGGTTGGTTGCGGTTGCATTGCTAGTTGATTGCAGTTGTTTTTCTTTTTTTGGTTTCCTGTTTGCAGTTGTTTACCCTGAGAAATAGTGTAATATGTTTGCAGTTGCATTACCTGCCTATGCTTGTTTGCAACTGCATTACATGTATTCTACTGCTGAGTTTGCAGTTGCATTAACAGTTTATTCTCGTAGAGCTTGCAGTTGCATTACCTCCATATTTATGTATTGTTTCCAGTTGCATTATCAGTGTACTCCCGTATTTTTTCCAGTTGCATTTCTCATATATGTCTATTTGTTTGTAGTTTCCTTACCTGCATATTCCTGTATAGTTTGCACTAGCATTATTTTTGCTTATTTTTTCTTTGTTTCCAGTTAAAATGTCTGGAAGTAAGTACTTGTCAGCCCGTTGCTCATCCAAGTCATTCACGAACGTTGCCGGAGAAGGAGGAGCGGCGAGTTACACGAGGGAGCACGAACGTTGCCGGAGAAGAAGGAGCGGCGAGTTACACGATGACTAAGGGCGGAGAGTGGCGAGAGAGCTGAGACACCTTTGTTCTGCCGAAAATCACTGCTCCGGGTAGGCGGTTTTTGCTCCCGCAGCTGCTGAGAAACGGGGAAGGGGAAGGTGGAGGGAAAAACAGAAATTTTGGAAAGTAAAAGGAGTGTGCCCCATGAATGAGGCTATTTATTTCCGCAGCATCCCATGCTGCATTTCCCGTAGCAAAAAAATTTCCCGTGCAAGGGGTGGTTTTCCCTTAACTCCTCACTTGTTTAGTGGGAATATGAGAATTCGGAAATTCGTGTAATTTGATGGAGGTCTCATCATACATTAATATATATACTTGAGTAGATATATTCCTTGAGAATAATCTACGTTGAATGCATATATTTGATTTTTTTGTAGACAGAAAACAAAACATATGAAAATAAGAATAATCCAGAGCCTTCTAGAATCCAATCAGCAAGAGACAAACTTGTGTGTTAATCTTAGAGCAGTGGATTTGAAGATTTGTAGGAATTATTTATGTTTTCTTGAACCACGTAGTTTTGTTCTTATCTTCATTAATTTGATTCTTCAACCATGCTTATTTTAATTTAGAAGAAGTAGAGGAATTCAAGGGTTATAGGATTTTGGAGCCATATCAGACGGCTGTAGATATACTGAACAATATCTGTCTGTGTATATTTTTTCTTGAATTTTTGAACCCATATAATTGACAACCCACGCTATTTCTTTTTAATATAATTTAGATATAATAAATTCAATTATTTTCTTGATTCCTCCGAACCAAATACATAATATTAAATTACAAGATAAAATTTGGGAATTTGCATTCCCAACAGACTTCAACAACATACCCGTGTGTTTGATATGAATGATTTTGAGGGAACAAAATATTCTAATAATATTATAATAGTCACTAAGATTTATATATGGAACCAATGAATTAATTTTCCATGGACATTTTATAAACTAATCCGAGTAATAAAAAAAATTGATAAAAAAATCATCAAATTATTATGATTATTTTATGCACACATCTACATACAATAAATGAACTATACTAAAATGATATTATTTATTAATTTTCCACTAAAACAAAGCAATAAGAAAATGTTATCTTTGGATTTGCGTTTTGTTTGTTCTCGTTAAACTCAATCAAACCAGTAATGAAAGCCAAAAGAGTAGGTAAGAAAAAGATCAAAAATTCATGGACGACAGATCAAATATTAGACTATATATCATATGACATCAACCGACACTAGCTGATTCTTTTTAATTTTTATTGTGAAAACACAGGCTCCGTTTGGCATGGTGGTGGCGGTCTTAAACGAATGAGTTAAACTGTCATTCTTGAATGAAGTTTCTTAAGTGAATGTTAACAAATGTCAATTTAGCCCCCATATTCATGACCGCCACCACCGTGCCAAACGGAGCCATAAGCTCTGTTTGGCGTGACAATGCTCCACCAATAATGAACATTGCCGTCATAAAATGTATATATATTGAACATAAAAGTAGATGAAGATCCATATATAGGTGAGTCACCAATGTTAGTTCATAACCACCGTGTTCACAACGAGCACCGTCATGTCAAACGAAGCCATACATAATCTTTAGCTAGCTTCAACCAGATTGCATACATTCATTAATTATATGTCTTAGCTGTCATTTACTTATAAATATAATTATGATTAACAGCATGTGGGTTGAGCATTTGACTGAGGGAGCATTGTCACTATCATTAAGCTTCATCATTATGGATTAATAAATAATTAATGGCTCCATCTGGAGTTAAATTATTGACACCACAGAATCACGTCACCAAATTAATCTCATGGCTTCTCTCTCCCTAAACCACTTTATTAATTTCGGGCACAAGACTTTTGCTAAACTTCATTTTGTGCAATAATTAAGTTTTAATTTTGTTAAGTATTAAGTCATGAGCGCAACCCCACTATAACGGGATAAAGGCTTTGAGTGTTGTTGTGTATTTAAGTCATGAGCTGGATTCCAGGCTGTATTTTCTGCTCCTGGCTTTCTGTTCACCGAGATTTCTCTTTCTCCCTTTGTTCATATTTTTTGGCTGACCAGTTCTTAATTAATTTGCAGTTAGCTTCTTCACATATTATCAGAGCTACTAGATTATTCTTATGGGCGAAAAATCAATGCTACATGAGGCGCAATTTCTCATAGCTTGTTTTACCGGTGGAACTAGCTAGGAATGACCTAAATTAGGAATAATATAGTCAATGAGAGAATGTATGTTTTTCCCTTCATTTAGTGGACCACATCAATCAAATTGTTCAGATCAAGTATTCACATCACTACGAGTTTATTTGGATCTCTGGTGAATGCGCGTCAGTTTGTTTTATGCGAATACTTTAGGCTGCGTTTGACGCGTCTTATCGCAGCTTATTTGCTCCGGTGAGATTGGACAAAAACATCGTTTTCATAGAACGACATTTTTGATATGACAAATGTCACTACCATTATATATAAAAAAAACTAATATGAGGCATAAGAATTTGGTATGACAATGACATTTTTGTCCAATCTAACCGGAGCAAATAAGCCGCAATAAACCGCGCCAAATGCAGCCTTAGATTTGTGCAGATAGGTGGGCTAGACTATTTTGGACGACAGCAACAGTTGATCATATGCAAGAAGAACGACATTCAGAAGCATCAATCGCGTGCCGCTCTACGAGGAATCCTTCTTTGAGGGAGTAATAGTTTCTATCTTCTATTTCTTTTCTAGTTGTATTTTTCTTTTTTCTAATCGTTTTGCCTGCGAGGTAAATTGATCGGGGAGGTCGTCAGAATCCGTGAAGGGTTTCGTGAGAAATCGTCCTGGGAGGACGTCTTGATCGGGGAGATCTTGTGGGGCTCTAAGACTCTTCCGGGGAGGAAGCTGAGGAGCCGGCTCGAAGACCTTTCTGATGAGGAAAGGGAGAGAGAGCCAACCGGTCCTGTGTGAGGGTCGGCATAGAAACCAAAAGAGAGATTCTTTCATCGCCTCCGATCTACGACGTCATGGAGATCTAGTTTTGTTTTCTGTGTAAATATTTTATTAGTGTTAAATAAAATCAAGTTTCATTGTTTCATCTTATTATTCGTGATTGCATGCATGTTGCTAGTATATTGAGGGCTATGTGGGTAATCTGAAAACAATTTTTTACACGGAAAAATTGTGTCTGTGACCTACCGCCGCACGGTAGTAACCTTACTGCCCTGCGGTAGCTTCCAAAACAGGCTGCCCTGCTGGAATTCGTTTTAATTCTGAATTGAATTGAAAATCTTATTCACCCCCTCCCCCCTCTAAGGTTGGCCACCCGATCCAACAGACGTGACTTGTGGTTTCTGCTTGGTCTTCATCAGGAGTGGATCTTCTAGAGTGAAACAAGCAGATTCTAGAGTGGATCTTCTTCTTCCATTGCACAACTAAAGTGAAACAAGCAGATTTTAGGACTAGCCGAAATAGGTACAACAGTCTTCATTGTGTCTTGCGATATGGATCAAGAAGCCAGTCGATGACAAATTCTATTCAAGCGAAGGAGGAGAAGTGCATGTGTGATCTACATCAAGTGGCCCAATCTTCTTCATTTCATGTTCATGAAATTTTGTGGGGTTTTTAAAGAACCTGTATTCATTAATTCCCTTCAAGTCGTCTTCATTCGCCCATGTTCGCAGAAAGAAAAACTTTCTTCGCATGATTATTGCAATCTGTTTTCAGTGACAATTACATCTTTGAGGGCTTTTAAGTTGAAATCGTGAGAAGGCATTGAGGATTCTCAGTTATCATTCCAGGAAAACAGTTTAGGAATTCTATATAATGGATGTATGACATTCCAACCTTCATTTGAGTCAATACAAGCGCATTATTGAAAATGTCGGTCACAATGCAACATGAAACTGAATCCAAAAATGATACGCATTTTATTTCTCGTACTTCATTCTACTTTTGCACTTCATTTTAAATGCAAGTGACTGAATTAAAATTTGATTACAGTAAACCAATTAAGGATGATTAGTTAATGTTGCTCATGAAGCTGCTATTTGCTTATGTCACTAGAAAGTAATGTTTAATTTTAAACATTAGCATCCATGATACAAGTTACCTTGAACATATCCAAATTTTAATTCGACACTTGGTATCACAGGGGCGCAACTTGTAATTAATTATATATGCTAATTTCTAGAGAAAAAATTGTTAGAAACACACTTTTATAAAAATTGTAGTGATGATTTAGGCTCCGTTTGAGGGGACTTATTTTCACCGGTCAAGCGGTTACAACCGAATGAACCAAATAATAATTAAGGTCCGGTTCATGCCGTGGTAACCTCTTGACCGGTGAAAATAAGTCCCCCCCCAAACAGAGCCTTAGAAATATGACATTCAATTATTAATGGTGAACAGGAAGTTTATTTGAATTGCCTTTCAAAACTCACTTTTTTTAATCGAATGACAAAAATGGGCATGGTTACTTTGACCAGACCCAAATTCTAGGATGTTGCATCAAACCCTTTAGTTCGGGATTTAAGGCTTCATTTGGTTTAGCGTTTTCGCGCGGCGTTTGGAGCAAACGCCACCGGACGGAGGGTAACCAAACGAAGCTCCGTCTCCGTTTGCAGCAGTTGCACCCGCAGCAAGGAGGAAACGCCCCCCACCGCTCCGTTTCGACCCCCACCTCCCCCCCTCCGGTTCGAAAGCTCTGTTTGCTCCTCCCGCCACCGCTCAATCAAACGAAACCTCACATCTCGAATTGTGTTTATGATCCCCGCTCATGTGATTGGTCGTGTTAATATTGTTTGAAAAATGTGAAGAAGAAAGTCACTAGGAAAATGGGTTCCTTGGTGGGCAGTATGCTTGATTGTAATGCTCTTTGGAAGCCTAAGAATGACACACTACTTTGTTAGATCATTGGTCAAGAATGAGATGAAGCATGGCCTTAATTATAGAAACACATATAGAGAAAATTAAGGAGATGCTTCACCAACATTTAGACAAACAGGAGAATGCATTTCAAATTTTGATAATTGTTTATGATTGACACGAGCATCCAAATATTTACATAAATGACTCACAAGATGACATGAATTTAATATAAAAAAGTGAGGATAGCATTTCTCATTATAAATGTTTATCTTTACAATATAAAAAGGCAAAAGTAGATTTTGGTGAAACATTCAAAATTATGGAATATACTCATAGTAAATCTTATATGTTAATATATATTATAATCTTAATTTTTAAAAATTTAAATAAATGCACATTCAAGTAATTACACCGCATCTCTAAGTTAAAAGTGGTCATACAAATTCATAAAATAAAAAAAGATTTTAGTAGAACTCTTATATCTACTATAATAGGCTGTCATTATGCATGTCTACGGTCTTTTCAAAGGAGTTTGTCATTAAAGATGTCGGTGTGCGTTATTCTTGAGAAGTTTTTATTAAACTCATCAAATTTATTAAAGTTGATTTGATAAGATATATGCATAATAATTAAACTTTTTAAAACAAAAATTGAAAACTAGTGTCTACATAATGCATTTATTTTAAACTATATATATTAATTAATTGATAAGGGAGGGTTATATATATGTCGCGCTCTTTAATCTCACAAAATTGTCAATAGTTGAATGTCGCCTCCCCCACTGATTGTTGCCGCTCGCATGAAGCACATTGCATGAGAGTTTTTGAGTGGGGGCCATATATATGTCTCGCCTTAGACTATGTCATGAATCCGTGTATTATCGTGTCGCACGGGGCTGCCGTGCAGTCACTTGTGTGTATCTATGTGTGTGACTTTATATATATTTATATAAATAGTTGGATAGTTAGTTACATCAAAGAGAAAGGGAAGAGACTAATCAGTACTGTTTGAAAATTAATTAGCAACCCTACACACAATTCAACATACAGCGCCAACTCCAATGTACTAAATTATTATATAATATTAGTAGCTGAAGTGCATGCAATTAATAATAACTACCGATCACATCCAATTTATTAATGCGGTGAGCGTCTTAACTATGGCCTGCCGCTTCATAAAATTTACATTACAGTCCAGTCCAGTAGTCCACTGGTAAAGATATTATTATTATTTATTACTATTATTATTCAGCTCTAACGCATGGAGCTGAATAGCTGATTACATTATTTATATGTAGGCAATATATCTTTGGAATAGAAAAAAGTTACATTCGGTTAAACATTTCAAAAAAAAAAGTCTTGTATCCTTATTTTTATATTTTAATGATTTAATATATATTATAATTTATTTTTTTAAAAATAAAATATAATGTTCATTCAACTAATTATATTATTTCAAAATTAATGAAAATCTATTAAAATACAAAAATTATTTTAATAAAATTCCTACGCCAACTGTAAGTTGTCATTAGGCATGTCAACAATGTATTCAAGAAATGTTATGATTATGGAGAGAAAAAGAATCATCAATCAGTAATTAAAATAATTAAAAAAATAATATGAAGGGGATGGTGATGTGATGGAGGGCTTCAAGATTCAAATCCACGATTGAATAAATTCAAACATAGCAAATCTATTTTGGTTGTAATAATAATTTTATTTAAAAAATAAATATTATTATTTTTACGAGTGGTGGGTGTGCTGATAACTTCTCAAAAAAGGTCATCTTGTGTCTTAATTGTTATATTTTTGATTAAAATATTTGATAAATTTTACTTGAAAAATATTACATGCAAGTAATTTGGTATTTGATGAAAGTTGGGGTATTATCATCATTTTGATATGTTTTTGTTTCATATTTGAAGTTCAAAAATATGTTACAATATTTTTCGCAGTTCAGAAAAATTTGTTACAACAAATCAACGGGAATATAATTTTGAAATTCAAATTTGAGTTATTTCAATGGCAAGAGAAGGCATCTATTCAACAATTAAAATATCCTTTTGAGAGAGGAACATCCATAAAAAAGAAAAAAGGAGATAAAATACAACCTTATTCACAATCTTTTCATCATCTTCATTAATATTCAAGAGGAGAACTAGGATTTTGAAGAGGAGAACTAGGGTTTTGAAGAGGAGAAGGAGGACCCGCACCAGATCTTCATCAAAGAGTGATTTTGCGCAAGTTTTAGTGGAATTTCCTACAATGTTTAAATCTCTAAACAATCATTTCTTGTAAGATCTCTTTAATTTCGTGGTGTATCTTCCAAATCATGAACTAATTTTCTAGATTTTGTATTTTGAGAGTACTTTATTCTATTTTGATGTGATCTCTATTTTATTTTGATTTATGAGAATTTTGATGTGATATTTTTATTGAGTTTTTGATTTTGATGGTAAAACTTTTGGATTATATTTTTATTCTATTTTTCGCTTTGAGATTTGAGAGATGAGATGTGTGAGTATATGAACAAAAATTACTTTACTACGTGACGAGATTCGAGAGATGAGTTGCACAAATCTTTAAATTAAGTTTTTTGCCCGTTTTACTGTGCTTCGAGTTCAAGATATGAGAGACGTAAGTATATTATCAACTCAATATAACGTACAAGGGAGAAAAAGATTTTACCTATACGTTAGCAACTTTAATTTTTATTATTATTAATATTCTTTGTTACGCATAAGTTAGAGATGACAAGAGAACGAGAGATATAGTTATTTCCGATATCGAGAGATACAGATCTCTGCCTTAAAAACGTTGCAAGAAAGTGCACAAAATTTTCTCATAAATATCTTTTATTGATCTATCATAATAGATTTGAGAAATCAAATTACAAGACTGTTTTCTCATCATTTGATAAAAAGTAATTTCTAGGAAGTCATCATTAAATTTCTTAAGAGTTTTAATTTGTTTCCAAAATCTCTTAAATTGATTCGCTTGGATTTAAAGAAAAAGTTAGTTTGTATTTGCGAGTGTTAAATTAATCAACTTTTCGTGAGAATAATTTTTATTAACTTTATATTACTTGGTTATCCAGCACGTTTACTTGCGTTAATACATATTTTATTTTGGGCGTATCAAGTTTTTGGCGCCATTACCAGGGACAACTAATTTATTATTATTTTTCTTGCAATATTAGTGAACTCTGAGTATTTAGAGCTCAAGTTTCTATTTTATTCTTATTTTTATTTGTAATGTTATCTAGTGCATGCCCTTATTTTTAAAATTTTAAATAACATTTTTAGTTTGATTTTATCATAATCAATTTTCAAGTTCCTAAAGTTGGCTATCCGTTTTTGAAATATTTTTTTGTGTGCTTTATTTTTTGCAAAAAAAATTAATTTAATTTTTAACCGCATTCGTCCAAAATAAAATTTATACACATATGAGATGCGAGTGATGTGGATCATTTAGTCATACTACTGATGTGTATCACATGGAGACGGTTGGGTATCATTCATGACTCACAAAAGATAGAGAATATTTAGGTTCCCATTTTTGTGTGACAAATCATTACAACGTTGTGCCCCCATGTCAAATAGTTCATCGACCTTATGACTCGACACCTTGACTGTCGAGCAGTAATGTTAGGAAGTATTTGCTTTATCATAGCATCAAACACTTTTTGAAAGATTGCATTGCATTTCAGTGCCAAAGAGAGATGGATAAAAAATCAATTATCCAAATCATCTTATCCTCTTCTCATTCTAGCATTCCTTATGATTCTGATAATATATGCGCATTACCACCTTGTTTACGTGCGACTATTGCAGATATACCCATCATTATCGTTGGTGATCGATGCGATGACGTGGGAGTTCTTCTCGTTCTTTCAAAATCTCACTCAATAGCAGTTTAGGTCGTAGGCTCATAGGCTGACTTACTACTGGCTCACTGGGAATCAGAGAAAGGAGAGGATAGAAGCTTGATCGATCGAATCTATTCTTACCTTTCCCAGCGTGCTCTAACCATAAAGGAAGACTTAACCTACTACCGAGCTCTAAGAATAGATCTTTCCTAGATCTCGATCTGTCGGAAGCCGGAAGCCGGAAGGAAACTGGAACGCAGTTCAATGCATCCCAATTGATCAAAGCGGAGTTATAGAAAGAAAAGAAATTAGCGACGAAGAGCCCTGAAAAGGGTCCGAAGGGGACGTAGTCGGTGAGCAACTAGAAAGAAAGGCGAACTCGGCATTAAGGAATGAATAGGAAGATCTTAAGCTACCGCTCCGTGGGGACAGTTAGATGTCTTCTCGTGGGTTATGATTCATGATTCTCCTTCCCTTCTCCTGTTATAAAAAAAGAAGTACCTTCCCTCGTATAGCGAGTTTTCCTTGGACGACTCACCAAAGCACGAAAGCCAGGATCTTTCAGAAAATGCAATTTCAAAAGCCTGGGATCCCGTCCCTTGGAAAAGCCTTATTGGACTGTTCGCCTATCGGCGTCTACCCTCCCACTCTAGCTTAGCCATCTTCACCTTAAACGATAAGACATCTTGCTGAGCAAGTTCTATTCCTCTCTCTGCTGTTTCGCCTCCTGCTTGATCTCGGAGGCGCAATGATTTGAGTTATTGAGCGCTACAATGCTCCTGCTCTACAAATGAGGGAAGGCTTGTAAACGGTTTGTTGGGGTTGCTTACGCAGTGGGTTTCTTTTCTTAGTGGTTAGACCAGGTGATGATCTGCTGACACTCGTCGAGAGTTCTCTCCTGATAAGGAGAGGATCTATGAATCAATCAAGACCGGGGGTCTTCGGTGCTTCTCGTGAGATCTTAGACTTCTGCTTGACGATCGTAGCCTCACCCCGCTATGGCGACTTTTCAAGGGAAAGAGGGGGGAAGAAAACCCGTGCTCGCTTTTCGAAGAATATGGAGAGTAGGTACTTGTACTTCTTCAACTATGCTGGGCGAGCTTGAGTGAAGTTGCCGGCATGGAGCCCAGGGAGAGGAGCGAAGCCGACCGATTCGAGGGCAGTATTTGCATGGGTCGAGACCGCCGTATCTGTTCTGAAACATCCGTCCACGTACAGAACAATCCTGAGCTACCTCCCCACACACTTTTATCACCTATTTGTGATTCACCCATGGAGGAACCTGAACATACATTTTCTGAATTAGATACTAATGATGTTCTTCAATTTTCTTTGCAAAATTTTTCTACACATATTTTTATCGATTCTATCAAAGATTTTGCGCATGGTGAGGATCCAGAACCTGAGGTTGTGCCAAAGTGGGTTGAAGATGTTATTCTTTTCGATGGAGGGAATAATTCTTTAGAGCACGATGACGTGCCAATGTGGGATGAAGAAGGCATCCCTTCTAATGAGGAGATTTGCAATTCTTCATTGGATGAGGAGGTCCAACTCACCACAGAGGCCCTTGAGTTTTTGGGCCCCCTTTATTATGATGTTTATGATACTGACATCGATCAATTTTTAGAACTTGTTGGGAGTGAAACCGGGATTACCCTCATGATTAGAGATCATTTATGTCCTTACAACAACACTCAAGCCTTTATACCACTATAGTGGGGTTGGCTATATGGATCCTTTGTCGTCATTGTGCCCTATCTTTTGTAAGATCATTTGTCTTTTCTCTATTTTATTTCCTAACCCCCATCCATTGTCTGAGCTTATACATGTTAATTTATCACGGGTACTTCAGGAGGGCATGAACCATTCTGCTCAAGTCAGTGGGGGAAAATGTCTCCTTATGTGAGGAGGTTTATTCCTCCTCTATAGGGGAAGTATTATTCATTCTCCTCTCCTTGCAACCTTCCTGTTGACGATGATACACTGTTGGACAAAGATATATATTTTGGTGAGATACGTGAGGAGCACTCCTCCACTTCTTACTTTTTGTTTTCTATACTTGTGAGGTGCATGCATTATTATTTAGGTAGAGAGATAGTTGTTTTATCGTCGTATCGGTACTCTCTACTGACACGAGTAATAGAATAATTACCTATTCATTTTCTTTCATCATCTAATAATTTAGAATTTTAAAATTTCTAAATAAGTCGTGCTGAGGAGACAATAAACCCAGTAGTTATTTTTCTTTACTGCATAATATTTTTTAATTTTTGTTTTGTTTTGTTAATCCTGCAATAAATTAGACGCTATTAGGAGACAACACAGATTTGTGTGATGTTATGTTTTCATTGTTGTTTGCTTATTTATCCTTTTGTTTTAGTTTACCATTGTAGTTTGCTTTTTGGAGCTCATCACTACAAGTACATTTAATTTAGACTTAATAGCAGGATCTTTGATCTCATTTTACATTCTGTGTATGAAAGAGAAGATATGAGAACACACTTCAGATTGCAAATTTCAGGGGATTATTTAATTTTCAGTTTTTTTTATTCTCATTGATTAAAGGTCCCTCATTCAAATAAGTAAAAATATATTTTTCATGCTTAAAAATAATATCTTTATTATAGACTAGCAACAACTTAGGTGTGAGGGTATGAAGTAACCTTCACTGATTGAGTGACGAATATCTCACTGAATATCAATTTGTGAAGCCTTACTCTTATTTCAAGTTATGCAAGTTAAATTGATTGATAGACTTGTCAAACTTAAAAGTTCATATTTTTGTTTTTGAAGTTTGTAAGATATGTTATAAATTCCTTTTGTATTTCATATATGCACAATATTTCTTTAAAAATATTTGCATCCTACAAAGTAATTTTATTAATTTTCAAACAGAATGGGGGGAGGGAGGAAGGGTGAACAAAACAGGGTCAATGACGGAAGCTAAGACATTGATGTTGGGTAATTAATGGATAAAGATGATTAAGGCCACCTTTAGATTGGGTCGACCAATGTAGTTTACAATTATTTATATTATTCATAGCCTTTGAGCTTTAGTCTTATCATTTTGATACAAATTTTTCTTGCATAATTTTCTTATATTTCAACTAGTTATTTCTTAATAAGTTTTCTAGCTACAAGTGATTTTAAAAAAGAGGAAAATGTATAAAAGTGTCATAGTGATATGCGAGCTAAGTGTGTGTACACCTACTTGGAATGATCCTAACTATGATTATAAAAAATAGAGAAAAAATGTGTCATAGTGATATGCGGCCTAGGTATGTATATTTATACTTGAAATGACTATGATTATAAAAAGAAATAGAAAAAAAAATATCATAGTGATATATGGCCTAAGTATGTGTACACTACTTAGAATGATTCCAACTATGAACTAAAAAAATAATGATTAGTGTGAAATAAACCTCATAATATGAAGAGTTATTAAGATCATTAGCTAGGAAAATACCTTTACCAAATCAAAATTAAATCGTGAATTCCTAATTAAGTCAAAGCTCATCATATTTTAAATCATTATGATTTTCTTTTAACTACCAAACTCTTGTGGAGCCTAACTCAAACACTTAATTTTTTTTAACTTGTCATACTTATGAGGAAATTTAATGAGTTAAGTTATTTGAGAGTAGATAATTTAAAGGAATACCACACACAACACTCAGAAATAATTATGAAGCTTTAACTTTTATCAAATTAATGAATTTGTGCATATTTAAAATTTTAATGATTGACATGTTTACCAATTATTAATGCAAATCACTTTAGTAATCTTGATAAATTATGTTCAAGGGTAAGGCGGCTCAAACTTGTATGTGGTAAACATTCATCCATTCAATGACTTGCAATGATTCATCTTTGCTAGGGACTAGCAAAAGTTTTGGTGTGACACACCGTCGTGCATAGAGCCGTCACTTAAAATTGAAAACCGTAAATCGAACCAGAACCGTAAGGAACTAAACCGCTTGCGAATTATTTGGGTTCCAGTTTGAATTTTGGTATCCGAACCGAAACCGCAACTTCCAGGTCTCAACCGATTCCATGATTTTTAGATCTAATCTGAAGCAGAACTGAAGCACAACTCGTTTATTATTATTATTATTATTAATATTATAATATTGTTATTTTTTTATAATTTATTTATAATATTTATACATACTATTAAGGGCGAAACTTGTGCAGTTTGAACTCAAATAGCAATCACACTAAAAATGATTGGTTTGGGACTGAACAAAATCACACTGCAGTAAAACCATGCGATATGGTTTGACATGAGTGAGGTTTGGAGTCAATTTTTACAGTGTAGTTTAACATTTTTACAGTCATATAATGTAAGAAAGATGCAATGTTTTTTGAATCAAATAATATATATCAATATAATAATAAAACAACAACACTCAAGCCTTTATCCCACTATAGTGGGGTCGGCTATATGGATCCTGTGTCGCCATTGTGCCCTATCTTTTGTCATAATCTCACTAATGCCTAAGTACATCATGTCTTTTCTTTCATTTTCATTCCAAGTCTTTATTGGTCTACCCCTCTCTCGTTTAACATGCCTAGTGACTAGACTCTCACAACGCCTAACAGGTGCATCTAATGGTCTCCTTTGTACATGTCCAAATCATCTTAGACAAGTTTCTCACATCTTCTCTACAATTGGTGCTACCCTTGTCTTATCCCTGATACTTTCATTCATAATTTTATCCAATCTCGTGTGTCCACACATCTACCTAAGCATTCTCATCTACGCAACTCCCATTTTTGCTCCTATACACAATTCACTGCCCAACACTCGGAACCATAGAGCATCACGAGTCTAATTGCAGTGCGGTAAAACTTGCCCTTAAGTTTTAGTGGTACTTTACGATCTCATAAGATTCCTGACGTGCCTCTCCACATCAACCAACCCGCTTGAATTCTATGTGTCACATCTTTATCAAAACCTCCGTCTTTTTGAACTATCGATCCAAGATATTTAAAACACTCACCACGGGAAATATCTTGATCATCCAACTTAATAACGAGGTCATCTGTCCTTCTTGTACTACTAAATTTAAGCTCCATATACTCCGTCTTAGCCCTGCTCAATCTAAAATTCTTTTTTTTCTAAAGTATCTCGCCAAGATTCCAGTTTTGCGCTTACACCCCTGCGCGTCTCATCAACCAAAATGATATCATCCGCAAAAAAAAACACCAAAGTATTGCTTGCTGGATGTGTCTGGTGAGCTCATCTAAGATAAGAGTAAAGAGATAAGGGCTTAAAGTTGAACCTTGATGTAAACCAATAATGAAAGGGAATTCCTGTGTTAATCCTCCAGATGTCCTCACCCTTGTCACTGAATTTGTATACATATCTTTGATTGTGTCAATATATGATATATTTACACCTTTTTTTCTTCTAAGACTCTCCATAAGATCTCTCTTGGAACTCTATCATAAGCCTTCTCAAGATCAATAAACAACATATGCAAATCTTGTTTTCTTTCTCAATAGTTGTCAATGAGTCTCCTCAAGAGATGTATAGCTTCCATGGTTGACCTCCCTGGCATGAATCCAAATTGATTCTCCGAGGTATTAGTCTCTTATCTTAATCTTCTTTCTATTACTCCTTCTCATAGTTTCATGATATAACTCATCAATTTAATTTCTTTGTAATTAACACAATTTTTATATCTCCTTTATTCTTATATAAAGATACAAAGATACTTTCTCTCCATTGGTCTGACATGTTCTTTGACTTTAATATCTTATTGAAAATATCTATAAGTCACAAAATTCCTTTATTTCCTAGACATTTCCAAACTTTGATGAGTATATCGTCTGATCCAACCGCCTTTTCATTTTTCATCTTATTTAGAGCAACTTTTACCTCTGATACTTGATTTTTACGATAAAACGTTATGTTCTTATACTACTTTGATTTACTTAACTCTTCCAAGTTCAATTCATTGTCCTTTGTTTCCTTATAGAGTTGATAAAAGTATTTTTTCCACCGCTCTTTAATATCCACATCAACCGTTAAAATTGTATCTGTCTCATCCTTCATGCATTTTACTTGACTTAAATCTCTTGTTTTTTTTTCTCTAACTCGAGCAATTTTATATATGTCACGCTCTCCATCTTTGGTATCTGATGACTTATAAAATTCTTCATAAGCCTGACTTTTTGCATTACTTACTGCTTGTTTAGCTTCTTTTTGGTGACTTTATACCTGACTAAGATTTCAGCATTCATACAAGTGTAGAGTGATTTATAGCTAACTATTTTTGCCCTCACTTTGTCTTGCACTTCCTCTTTCCACCACCAAGATTCTTTATTTGAGGGCGCACGACCTTTTGATACTCCAAGTATGTTCTTTTCATTTATCCTTAAATATGAAGACATAACTTTTCATGAGACATTAGGATCAACATAATGGTCAACAACTAGTCGTTCCATAACTGCTTTCTTGAAAGCAACCTGCTTTTCTATTTTCAAGTTCCACCACCGAATTTTTGCAATATTTTTGTTCTTGTCTTAAATTTATTATATTTAATTTGTACATCTAACACCACTAATCTATGTTGTGTTGTCAAACTTTCTCCTGATATGACTATGCAATCCTTACAAATCATTTTATCAATTTTGCGAGTCATAAAATAATTAATTTGTGATTTATTTGATCTGCTTTTAAACGTAATTAAATGTTCTTCTCTCTTTATAAAAATCATATTTGATACAATTAGTTCATGTGCTACGACAAAGTCTAAAATGATTCGTCCTTCTTCATTCCTTTCTCCATATCCATATCCTCCATGAACGACTGTATAATCTACATTTTCCTTCCTTATATGTCCATTTAAGTCTCCTCCTATGAAATCTTCTCTCTTTGTGAGATTTCTCTTACTAAATCATCTAAGTCTTCCCAAAATTGCACTTTAATAGCTTCACTTAAGCCTACTTGTTACGCATAAGCACTGATCACATTAATAATTTCCTTTCTTATGACCAATTTAAGAGCTAAGATTCTATCACCTTTTCTACTTATCACAACAACTTCATCCTTCCAAGTAGTATCCATAATAATACATACTTCACTGCTTGTTTTATTTTTTCTTGTATATCATAATTTAAACATGAATTATCTAAAAAATTAGCTTTCTCACCCACTCATTTAGTCTCTTGCAGACATAAAATATTCATCATTCTCCTAATCATTATATCCACCACAACGAGGGCTTTTGCAAATTTAACACTATAACAAAATCCTGGAGATGTAACAGTCCTTGCCGAGACGCCGCATTCGGACCATACGACACATTTCTTAAGGAGAACAACTTACCTTTTGCATAATTTCTCAAATGATCCATATTCATAAAGGTGATTAAATTTTATGTTGACCGTTTACCTAACACGACCCTCACCATTTTTCATCCGGGCTTGGGATCAACATAGACTGGTTTTGTGAATAAAAAAAGAACATAGAAAAATTATATTTATAATAATAACGGCGCGACGCGGTTTTGTCGATTTTGCACCGCCAAAACCGCATTGCAAAATACGCGGTTTTGCGACCAACAAACCCGTTCTACAACCAAATCATTCGATGCGGTTTAAAATATATGCGGTTATAATCGATGCAGTCTGATGTAGTTTTGTGGTTTTACGGCTTCAGTTTTTAACTTTCTGTCGTACCTACTATATTATATAAAAAGAACTCTCCATTAGAGTAATGCAAAATTCCTATGCTTAGTCCCGAACTTCGAAGTCACTCTTGCAAAAAACCGAATGAGTTTACATTTTTCAACTAATTTTTTTTTTGACCTCCCACATTCATCCCGTCAAATTTGATTTTTATTCTAATTGGAACCGACTGGAACCGGACCGAACCGCATAGAATCAGACAAAACCGCATAGAACCGGACCGAACCGTTAGTTGTCGGTTTGGTTTTCTTTTTCTTTGAACCGTAAGTGGAACCGTTGACACGACGGTTCTAAAAATTGGAACCAGAACAAGAAACGGAACCGGTCAAACCAAATAAGATTTTGGTTCTAATTTGAAGAATTGTTACCTTAACGGTTCAGTTCACAGTGTTAGTAGAGCCGAAACCGAACCAGAACTGTGACAACTTTAGTCGTGCAGGGGTAGTGTCGGAGGCCAGCGTCATGGCACTAACGTAGGGTCGGAAGCCCATGCTGTTTCACTCACGATGGGCCGAAAGCCCGTGCCGATGCACTCACATAGGGCTAGAGGTCCGTATCGTTACACTCATGTAAGACCGAAGGCCCATACTGTTTCACTTGTCCGTGTGTGTATAAATATATATATCTTGATAATAACATATACTAGCTATGAGATCTAATTAATATATGCTAATACCGTGAATAGTGAAAGCACACTAATTGCAGCTAAATATGGTTTAGAAGGTGATTAATAAGCATTTTCACTCTAAATATTACAACACTCATATTTATAAGGGAGAACTTTTGTGTGATCTGCCTTTTTTTTTATTTTTCAAATTTAGGCTCCATTGGAGGGGGGACTTGTTTTCACCGATCAGGCGGTTACGACCGCATGAACCAGACCTTAACTAAGGTTTGATTCATGCGATTGTAACCGTTTGACCAGTGAAAATAAGTCCCCCCAAACGAAGCCTTAGGCTTTGCGATCTCTAGCTCCGGTTGCTTCAAGGATCGTGCGACAAATCCTTGCTTCACGCTTTTTATTTTCACATTGCATTGCTACGCATTCGATCTCGCCGGAGATGATCCTCGGTCCTCTTCTTCCGCCGCTTCTAATATTTCTATTATTTAAAGAAAAAGTTCCTTTTGGTTAAGCATTCAAGCCCGCTATTTTGGTGAGTCTCTCGTTGTACGTATTGGAACATTTGATTTGACATTGTTATTGATTGATTATCGTGCTTTACTTAGATTCGTACTAGTAGAAAATTGTTGCGATCCGATTATAATTTGCAGGTGAGACTAATTTGCCTCACGCTTAGCTTTGGCCCTCCGAGCGGAGGAAAGCCATTACGTAATTGCTAAATTGAATTACGGTCTTTGTTCTTTAATTATTGTGTGGTGTTAATATTTTCATTGCTCTGAATTATCTGTCGCCGTCAATGACGATTGCATTGCATTCAGGACATGGCATGTGTGTCGCATTTGCATTCCGTCCCTAGCTAGTAGCATTGGTTTTGTGCACCCCCATAGCCTACCATACATCTGGGTATCCTGGGTTTTAAATAGTCTTTGGGTTCTTTATGTCTAGTTATCGTTGTCGTTCGTCTCCTCTATCTGGGTATCCTGAGTCTACCTATATCCGAACTCATAAAGCCCCTTTAGAGAAACCTTCATGTTATCATTATGATGTCATCGTTCCCCGTACACCACTCCTAGAGATCGTGTCGACCCCTCGCCACAATTCCATTATGCTAGAGGTGATCACCACGACGAGAGGTCCTCACGTCTTCATCATTACACCTCTCCGCTACTTCATGATGATAGAATTGAATATCGTTCAGATCATCGCCGCTACACATCTCCTTTAGGAGAGGAACCTGAGTTTGGATATGAGCGACCTCCACTGCACGTTCACAGGGCCCATACGCACCCACGAGCACAATCTGATTATGTTAGGAACCCTATAGAGGTCACCATCGATAGGATCACAATACATGTCAAGGCCCTCCTAGTGTTCCACCAATAGAGTTACCTGAGGCTGAATTTCTACGATTAGTTCTTGATCGTTTCGATCTCTTAGAAGCTCAATTTAATCACCTAAGATCTACATTACAAAGAAAGCCTATGGTTTTGGGTCAAGCCACCGATGTGGCGAGTAGTGCTCCCATCGAGATTAGAGACCCGACACTTGGTTTTGATCCTTCTCAATTTAACGAGATTCAGTGTTTTTGTGATCTTGAGGTTGAATCTGATCATGACCTTATGCTACAAATGGAGAGTGATACTAGTATGACTAGTGAGCGTGGTCACGTGGGTGAGGACGAGCGACCCAGTAACGCTGTGATGGTATACCCATCCTTTTCACCTCACCTAGACCTACACCTAGACCTAATGTCCCCTTTGAACAGAGACAGTTCTCGACACTATATCGATTGACCTACACTTGTGTCTGGGCACCCCCTACTCTTCCCTTAGTACTATTTCGAGTCACTTCAACACTGAGAGTTGAGAGTGTAATGTTGACTTCATAGTGGCTAAATTTGTAGGATTTTAGCTTATAGCGTTGTATAATGTCAAACTTGTTCTTACTTTTTTTTTTTTTATAAAATGACAACTTATATTATAATCTATTTAAAAAAAATTAAAATGAGATGTACATGAAAAATAATTACATCATATTCCCAAACAAAAGTAACGATGGAAATTTAAGGGTGAGTAGGAGAGAGGGGGAAGAGAGAGAGAAGTTGGCGGTTGAAAGAGAAGAGAGAAGAGAGAGGGGAGAGAGTGGTTAGGAGAGAGAAAGATAGGGGAGAGAGGCTATCATTTAAACATTTTTCTTAACATAAATTTTAATTTTTATTAAAAAAAATTGCGAGGAATGGATTCAGCGTGATCTAGGTACTGCCGAGATCGACATACTATGGTGATTGGCCGAAGCCCCGTGTCACTCACTATTATAAATTAAAGCTAAATTGCATCACACATCAATTAGAGCTGTCAGCCTGTCACTTAAAATCGAAAATCGCAAACCGAACCGGAACCGAATCGGAACCGCAAAGAACCGGACCGAACCGTTCACAAATTATTCGGGTTTCGATTGAATTTTGGAACCGTGAACAACATTGGTCCGAGTGTGGTTCTTACATTTTATTATCCGGACCGGAACCGGAACCGGAACCGCAACATACAAGTCTCAAGCGGTTTCAAGATTTTTAGACCCGATCCGAACCGGACCGAGGTAGAACCGAACCGCAACCCATTTATTATTATTATTATATGTTATTATTTTATAATTTATCTATAATATTGATGCTTACTATAACGAGTGAAGTTGGTGCAGTTTGAACTCAATCCGCAATCGCACTAAAGAGGACGATTTTGGACCGAACAAACTTTACCGCATAAAAACCGTATGGTATGATTTGATATTGGTGCGGTTTGGAGTCAATTTTTGCAGTGCATTTTTTATTTTTATACAGTTATATAATATATTTTTAATTTTACTTATATATATATTTGAAATATTTTATTTAAAAAATATAGAAGATATAAAACTACTATTTATTAGTAATCATGAAAGACAACTAATTGTAGGCGGTTGTTACGGTTGAGCATGTCGATAAGACGTTCGCAAGCCAACTAGAATTCGTGGCAAGTCTACACGCGTAGGAAGGAAGTTGATACTATCCCACTGATCGCGGAAAAGACCGTCGAGAAGTGCGCAACATAATTATTTTTATTTCGATATTGTTTTGAGTTTTACTATTTGCAACCCGCTTTTATTTCATTCCGTCAAGCTTGATTTTGATTTAAGTTGGAACCGATTGGAACCGGACCGAACCGCATGGAACTGGACCGAACTGATAGTGACCGGTTTGGTTTTGGTTCTTGTTGAACCGTAACCGGAACCGTTGACACGACGGTTCCAAAAATTAAGCTGGAACCGGAACCAGAACCAGAACCAGAACCGGAACCGGTCAAACCAAATAAGATTTTGGATCTAATTTGAAGAACCGTTACATTAGTGGTTCGGTTCATGATTTAAGTAGAACCAGAACCGAACCGGAACCGTGACAGCTCTAACATCAACACCTGTTATGCATGAACTCATGCATTGATCATTTTGTTTTGAAGTTGCATGTAGAAAATATTAAGGCCTCTGGGGGTTGCTGATGGGGCTATCTAGAAAAAGGGATTTTCATAAAATATCTAATATACGGCCCAGCTGGTCCTGGCACAGTTACTGGTTGTTGTGCATGGGCTGATTAATTAAGCTTTGCTCGAGGCTGCGGCAGATCAAATTGTCTATTAGGCTCCGTTTGGCATGGTGGCGGCGGTCATAAACGCATGAGTTGTTGAAATTATTGAAGTGGAGTGGGCGGTCTGATTGGGCAGACCGCACAGACCGCTACTGGTCTGGCGACTAGGTGTTGGTGGATAGCCTGTTTTTGGCTATTGTTCTTCTTCCTACGGTTTGGATCAGCAAGCATCCTGAGAGGTAACCAGGCGGTTAGCGTTGGCTAACCGTGGATGTCGCGGTCTGGAAGGTAAGACTGCAGAGTCCGCTTGGAGCTGTCAGACTTTGGCTTGCGTAGAGGCAGGCGGTTAGCGCAGAGTTCGTTGTGTTCTGCCTACACGGACTGGTGCCACAGTTTGCTGGTGTGTGTGGACTGTCACGGTGATGTGCCAAGTTCATGGTGTTGCCTAGTTCGCGGAGACCGCTGGTTGCGCGGTCTGGTTTTGGAGTTCGCGGAGACCGCGAGTTGCACGGTCTGTTCTGGAGTTTGCTGAGACTGCAATATGGCACGGTCTGGGTGCGGAGTCCGGCAGGCGGAGACCGGCCGGGCGGCGGCGGCGGCCGGCGACCCGGCGGCGGCGGCCGGCGACCCGGCGGCGGCGGCCGGCGACCCGGCGGCGGCGGCCGGCGACCCGGCGGCGGCGGCCGGCGACCCGGCGGCGGCGGCCGGCGACCCGGCGGCGGCGGCCGGCGACCCGGCGGCGGCGGCCGGCGACCCGGCGGCGGCGGCCGGCGACCCGGCGGCGGCGGCCGGCGACCCGGCGGCGGCGGCGGACGAATATTTTTTATGTTATGTTTATTACAGACCCTTTAGCCACGACAATTGAACTGTGGCAAATGAGAAACTTTTAGCCAAGGCAATGTAACCGTGGCTAATAACTTATTAGCCACGGATTCAGCGTGGCTAATACTATTAGCCACGCTCGTATTGCCCACGCCCATTTGCCGTGGGTAGGCCGTGGCTAATAGTTATTAGCCACGATTTTGGACTTTTAGCCACGGAAATCTGTTGTGGCTAAAAGTCTGTTTTCTAGTAGTGTGCGGTTAGACTTTCTTAACCGCGCGACTAAGTGATGTTGAATTGTACTATGCAGGCTGTGCGGCTAGCACCAGACGACTAGGTAACTAGTTGGGAAGCTTAGGCTTCATTTGGTTCGGCGGTGGCGGGTCGATCCGGCGGATGGAAACGGAGTGTTCGAACCGGAGGGGGGAGGTGGCTGCTCCAAACGGAGCTTTTTGGGGGCGTTTCTCAAGGGGGGCGGGTGGAAACGGAGCAAACGCCGCCGGAGGTTCATTTATTTTTCCTCCTTCCGGCGGCGTTTGCTTAAAACGGAGCAACAAAACGCCCAAACAAATGGAGCCTTAGTGCGGAACAGTTCGTGGATAGCAGTCGGTTGTATACAACAGGTCGCGGTCTAGGCGGCTTGAAGTCTATTTCTCGGGATTGCGGATAGTTCAAGCAGTTCACCGGATCTATCAGCGGGTAGACTGTTCCAGTTCATCATCATTCAATAACAAGGCAATCCAGGTGGCTTGGTTGCGGTTTGACGACTTGACGGATTCAGTGAACAACTTTACGCTCAGCAGCTTGTGTGGGTTCTATCATCAGATCACGCGGTTTCTTTTTCTTGTAGTTGGTTGTTTCCATCGGGTACATTGCAAAATCATGTCTTGCAATGTATGTCTTGTCCTGTAAAGAAGTTGTTAATTCCATATTGAGACACTTGTGCTGCTGTTGCTGATTTCTACTTGGTTTTGATTTTGGTTTTTGTTGAGTGTTCCTGCAACCTTGTTCAGCTTCCTGACAGTTTTTTTCATGGTATCAGTGCAATCAACTTGATATCTTGAAAAAAATTTCATTGTATCAGAGAGGTGTTGAGGAGTTAGTAGTTGATCAACCTCAGATGTGTGCTATCCTTTCAAAGTTCAAGTAAACAAGGTTAAACAATAGAAGATGGTTATGCAAGAGGACTTGAGATTGAGATTTTAACACAGACCAACTTTAAGTGGATGTCTTGCATGAAGAACTATCTTCTTGATGAGGGCCTTTGGGAGGTAGTCCGTGGAGACGACATGCAAGACATGGTTGCTGCAATAGGAAATGCTAAGACAGTGAGAGCTTGGAGGAGAACGAATGCTAATGCAAAGATCACTCTAAAGCGGGCTATCTCACCAGAGTTTTTTGACCACATCATCGGATGTCGGTTAGCTGCTGAGATATAGATGGCCTTGGATGACATGTTTAACAAGAAAAACGTAACTCGGCTACAGTACTTGGAGAATGAGCTGGCGAAGGTCACTCAGAGTGATTTGTCCATATCAACCTTCTTTCTGAAGATGAAGAACCGTTGCGCTGAGATATCGACATTTGACCCGGAAGAGCCTATCTCAGAGGCGAAGTTGAAGAGACACATCATCCGCGAGCTGTAGAAGGAGTATGTTGCCTTGGCGACTTCTAAGCAGGGCTGAGCCAATAAACCATCTTGGCTTGAGCTGAAGAACCTATTACCTTCGCAGGAGAGCTTGGCGAGACAAATGACTGCAGTATCTATCTCAGGGGGAGATGACGATGTTCTCTTCTCTGACAAAAAGAAGAGATGAGACAGGAAGAAGACTTCACTTGTTAGCGATGGTCCATCTTCTTCATCACAGCAGGAGGGGAGCAGGACTCCTAGGCAAGAAGATGGGAAGAAGAGAGGAGAGCTACAGTGCTACAGATACAACAAGCTTCGTCACATATGGAAGGACTGTAGAGTCAATCTTTAGTCGGACCATGCTGCAAGAAAGGGAGAGGTTGAATCCAGAGCGGGTGAAGGTGGATGGGGGAGTGCTTTCATGACAGACACTTGTGTTCGTGCGCTGTCCTCCATCAACTATCAGGAGGCCGGGATTGTTGACTCAGGGTGAGGACATCACCATACCGGGAATGAGTCAAAGTTATCTTCTCTGCAGGATTACAAAGGTAATGAAGTCATTATTACTGTTGATGATACTGTACATGCAGAAGAGAAGGAGGGGATGGTTTCTTTAGGTAGTGATAAGGGTCCACTCACGTTAAGGAGTGTGTGTCACGTGTCGAAAATGAAGAAGAACCTCTTCTTAGTGACCAATACAGTGGATAATGGGTATCACGTTCTGCTTGACCCGACATAAGTGAAATTTCTCCAGAATATATCAGTTGTGAAAGCTGACATCATTCATGCTGGAAGGTGGGTTAAAGACTTGTTCATGTTGACGACAAACTCTTATGTTGAGAAGATGAGGGTGAATGATAACACAGGTATCTGACATGAGAGGCTGAGGTTGTTGAGATGGATAAGCTAAAGACTATGGCGGCGAGAGGCATAGTGCGTAAGCTGCCTAGTCTTTCATTTTTTGGAGTCGGTCGTGTCTATGCGGGGTGTCTGTATGGTAAGGCTAATCGCCTTCAATTTGACAAATCACAGTCCAGATGCATGACACCGTTGGATTGCATCCACGGTGATCCGATGAGATCGACCGTCACCCCCAGTCTCGGAGTTAGCAGATATATGATGGTTCAAGTTGATGACTTTACAAGGTATACTTGAGTATACTTTATGAAGGAGAAGTCAGAGGCGTTCAGAAAGTTCGTGGAGTTCAAGGAGTTTGTGGAGGGTCGACTCAGACTGCGGATCGAGAAGTTTAGAACTGACAATAAATGAGAGTTCAACTCAAATGAGTTTTCCAACTTCTGCAGAAAGTGATGGCTTCGTGCCAAAGGCATTCTCAGGGCTTTCTGGGCGGAGGGAATGGTCCGCGCGACATATGCCACCAACCGGATGCCCCTCAGTCCCAACAACATGAAGTCTCTACATGAGCTAATGTTTAAAGAAAAGTCCAGTGTGGAACATCTTTGGGTGTTCGGGTCTACCTGCTATGTGCATGTTCCAGATGCTCTCAGAACGAAGCTAGATGGGAAAGCAATGAAGCTAGTTTTTGTCGGTTATGATGAGAGGAAGAAAGACTGGAAACACATGGATCCCGAGACACGGAAGCTTGTGGTCTTCAGGGATGTGGTATTTGACGAGCTGACGTCATACAAGGGTAGTTCCTCTGTGGAACTACATGAGAGCAGGGTAGACGGAGGGCAAGGTGAAGCTTCTCGAGATCTTCTGGTGGAGTTGCATGTATCACCAAGTGCTCTGGTTACTTATAGCTCTGGGGCAGGTGCTTTTGGACCAGGAAGCAGGGGGAGCGATGCTCCAAGTGTGCCCGAAGGCAGAGCTAGTTCAGAAGAAACAACAGAAGTGGTGGATAAGAATCAAGCCCTTCGGAGGTCCAAAAGGACCACTATTCCACTGGCTCGGTATAAGGACGGAAACATGGTGAGTTTTGTCTCATGTTTCTTCGCAGGTCCCTTGGATGAGCGGACACCGTCATTCTTTGAGAACGCCACTGACATTAAGGAGTTGGAAGATGCTATGGATGAGGAGATGACAGTCCTCAGGAAGAACGAGACTTGAGATCTTGTTCCCAAGGTTGATGACATCACTCCTAAGACATGCAAGTGGGTTTATAAGCTCAAGAAGAAGGTTGGTGGTAGCATCGAGCGGTACAAAGCTCGCCTTGTAGCTCGAGGGTTCTCACAACAGTACGTAGAAGACTATGAAAAGACGTTCAGTCTTGTGACCAAGATTACTTCGGTACGGGTGGTGAGTGCCTTGATGGCTTGCCAAGGGTGGATGATTTAACAACTTGACACGAAGAATGTGTTCCTTTACGACGAGATTGACAAGGACATCTTCATGGTGTAGCCACCTGGTTATGTATCTGAAGAACATCCATGACACGTCTGCAAACTCAAGAAGGCTCTGTATGGCTTGAAGCAGTCGCCTCGGGCGTGATATGAAAAGGTCGCAAAATATCTCTAGTTCTGTGGATACTTTGCTTCAGACTCAGGCTTGAGTTTGTTTGTCAAGAAGAAGGGGAGCTTGAAGTCTTATTATTGTTGCACGCTAACAACATGATCGTCACGGGGAACTCGAAGGAAGATGTAGCTAGGCTCAGGGCAGAGCTAGCAATCCAGTTTGAGATGACAGATTTTGGGGAGCTCCACCATTTCCCTGGTTTCGAGGTGGAGAGGAAGAAGAGCGGTGTGCTCGTTTCTCAGAAGGGCTATGCGGAGAGAATCATTAAGCGGTTCGTCATGCGGGAAGGGAAAAATAGCTCTACTCCTCTAGAGATCGGTCTCAAGATTCAGCGTGATGAGGGAAGAGTTCTTCCAGATCCCTTGTTTTTCGGGCTCTCATTGGGAGTCTCATATATCTGACAATTACAAGGACGGATATCGCTTATGTCGTGGGTCGAGTAAGTTGGTATATGACGGAGCCACGGAAGGCTCATCTGGTGGTGGCTAAGAATATCCTGAAGTACGTGAAATCCACCTCGGATATGAGTCTCTTTTATAAGAGAGACACGAGCTTCAGTCTGCATGGTTACACATATGCTGATTATATGGGAGATTCAGACGACCGGAAGTCGACGTCTGGTTATGTCTTCATGTGCGGATTGGAGGCTATTTCGTGGTGCAGTAAGAAGCAAGATTCAATATCTGCCTCCACTACAGAAGCGAAATACAAGGTTTCAACTTGACAACTCAGGAAACAAGCTGGCTTAAGAGGTTAGTGGAAGATATTCAGGAGGTGCGGGGTCCTACTTTGCTACGCGGTGACAATAAGAGTGTCCTCAAAGTGGTTAATAATCTAGTTTGTCACGCGCGGACAAAACACATCGAAATCGAGCATCACTTCATTCGCAAGAAGGCGCTGGAGGGGTCTTTGATGGTTGAGTATGTGTAGAGCCAGGACAACGTCGCAGATATATTTATGAAGCCGCTATTGAAGGGACTGTTCACATGATCACAAGGTTTGCTCGGGCTGGTTTCCACTTCCCACTTCAAGGGGGAGTATTGAAATTGTTGAAGTAGAAGTGGACGGTCTGATTGGACAGAGCACATAGACCGCAAAGATCGCTACCGGTCTGGCGGCTAGGTGTTGGCGGATAACCTGTTTTTGGCTATTATTCTTCTTCTTGTGGTTTGGATCAGCAATCACCCTGGGAGGTAACCGAGTGGTTAGCGTTGGCTAACCGCGAAAGTCGCGGTCTGGATTGTGAGACCGCGAATTCCGCTTGAGATTGACAGGCGCGATCTGGTGCCAGAGTTTGCTGGTGTGTGTGGACTACTGGACTGTCACGACGATGTGCCAAGTCCATGGTGTTGCCTAGTTTGCGGAGACCGTTGGTTGCACGGTCTGCTTTTGGAGTTTGCAGAGACCGCGAGTTGCATAGTCTGTTTTGGAGTTAGCGGAGACCGCAGTATTGCGCGGTCTGGGTGTGGAGTCTGACAGGTCACCTTAGTCACGGTCATGGCTCAGGACGCATAGATAGATTGCTCAAGTCCACGCGAACTGAGGACGTTGCCCGCATATCTTTGTGGTATGACTTGGTATCCACACTCTTGTGCGGACTGGTGGTGCTAGTTACAGGATGACGGACGGTTATCCTATCACTATGAGCGGTGATCACACTCTCCTTGTTGCCTATAAATATGGATCCCCGACTCGTCATATATAACATAAACAATGAGAACTCAACTCGCACTTTGAACTTGCGGTTAGACTTTCTTAACCACGCGATTAAGTGAAATTGACTTGTACTGTGCATGCTGTGCGACTAGCACCGGGATACTAGACAACTAGTTGGGAAGCTCAATGTGGAACAAATCGCGGATAGTAGTCTGTGGTATACAACAGATCACGGTCTAGGCGGCTTGAAGTCTCTTCCTCAGGGTTGAGGATAGTTCAAGCAGTTTGCCCGGTCTATCAGCAGGTAGACTGTTCCAGTTCATCAACATTCAATAACAAGGCAGTCCGCGCAACTTGGTTGCGGTTTGACGACTTTGCAGATTCAACGGACAGCTTGGCGATTAGCAGCTTATGCGGGTTCTTTTATTAGACCGCGCGGTTTCATTTTTGCTTGTAGTTGGTTATTTTCATAGGGTACATTGTGAAATCATGTCCCGCAATGTATGTCTCGTCCTATAAAGAAGTTGTTAATTTCATATTGAGACTCGTGTACATCTGTTGTTGATTTCTAATTGACTTTGATTTTGGTTAAGTGTTCCTGCGACCTTTCTCAGGTTCCTGACAGTTCTTTTTCATGGTACCAGTGCGATCAACATGATATCTTGGAAAAATTTTCATGGGTTAAACCATCATTCGCTAAGGATCACCTAACAAACATCATCCGTTTGAACATAAAAGCGGGACAATTTAATTGCACATGAATCCTACTGTCATGCAAAAGTAGAGGCATACGGCTGGCGGATGCTTCGGCAATCATGGGTAAGGATTTAGCACACGGCCGGTCTTCGGGCTGAAAGCAGAGGCATACGGCGCCCCTACGAAAAGGCAGAAGCTCGCGGCCGGAGAGGAAGAGGATAAATGGCTGTCTAGGTCCTAAACCCATGATGAATTAAGGTAAGGATTATTCAGGACTCTGCATCTGTATACTTTCGAGTAAGCACCAGTGAGAAAGTCCGTCGGTCTTCATAAATGAAGACCTTCAAATCTACCGCTTCAGTACTGAACTTGTTCAATCCCTATTCCCTAATTAATACACTGGTGTTTCAGACCGGTTCAGCAATTCAAGTACTCAGACAACGGTTCAGATTCAGATTAAGGCAGCTTAATTGTACTGAAAACTTATAAAGATGGGTCAAGGGAGATACACTCAGAAGAAAACAAAGGAAAGGACTGATGAATCAATTTTACAGCTCTCTCAACTGTCTTTCTCTCTAAAATCCTCTCCAGGTGTCCTGAAGCCCTAATATCATTTCTCAACCCCTCCCCCCAGCCTGCCCGCCCTAGCAGTCACTACATAGTAGAAAACCGTATTCATATACTTCACAGATGCATCATTTTATCTCGATTGCTCAAGATCAAAGAGTGTGAAAGAAAAGAGTAGGCTCGAAGTGCAATCTGCATGTGATTGATAATTATTACTCTTGAAATCTAATTTTTGATAGTTGCTTTGAGTAATGTATCAGCTTAGAATAATTTAACTACTACAATTAGATTAATTTCTCATAATTATTACCAAATACTAGTTATATAGTATCTATATTTTTAGCATTAAAAGTATTAGAAAAACTTGAGAGTAAAATAATAAGCACATACATATAACATATAAAAACTGAAACCGCACTGCAAAAATCAACTCTAAACAATACCAATGTCAAACCACACAACACGGTTTCGGTGCGGTGCAGTTTTGCTCGGTCCCAAACCGTCATCTGTCAGTGCAGTTGTGATTTGGACCCAATCAACACCGTTTATAGGCCTAAATCAGGTTTTGTCCTGCAAGCTGCGGTTCAGCGAGAATAGGGTTATGCGGGATGTGGTTTGGTGAGACCAGGTTCTTCGCGGGAGCTGATTCTGCGAGCTACGATTCAAAGAGAATAGTTCCAATGAGCTCTGGATATCAGCAAGGGCAGTTTCAATGAGATGGCCTAGTCCACCACATTCAAGCAAGCTGCAATTCAGGTGAGAAAACTTCTTGGGAGCTCGAAAACAGGAAAATATGCTAGAGAAGTAAACCAGCGGGCTCTGGATCAGCAAGGACAGTTCCAACGAGATGGCCTGGTGCAACAATGTGCAAGAATACGGGGAAGGGACAAGTAAACGGCCTGAGAAACAATCACAAGAGCAGCGCAGAATTGGGAGCTCAAACAACACAAAAGCGAGAGCTCAATGGTCAGGCGATCTAGGCGAGGGGACCCTTCAAGAATCCAGATGCTCCAATAGCACGTGAAAAAAAGCCAAAAGAATCTTATTTCATCTAACTTAATACAAGAGCATGATTACTTATTTACAGCAAAGACCAGTCATACAATCATTCCATCCAGAATATGGGACTAATACCCCTATACAATATGAAAAGACTGGGGTATTGATAATGGGCCTTTACATTGGGCTTCTATTCTCACAGTATTCATCTATACTACAATTCCTTAAAATTCAATGTTTTCTTCGTGAAAATGAAGAGTAGACACATCATACATTCTTTACACGTGCTTATAGTGGTCTTATTTTCACAAGACTTCAGAATTTGAAAACAGGCTGAACCAGAATTAAAGCAAATGAAAAGAAAATAACTTCAACTAAAAAAATATACACAAACGAAGCTCTCAGAAAAACGAAATTCTCAGAAAAACGATCGGCTATGTTTGGGAGCCCGTTTTAACTTCATTCCATTTTAAATGGACCGGAGGAAAGGTGTTTGGAAAACTCTAAAATGTTGTCATTTTAAAACGGCTGGTTTAAAACCTGCGTTTTCCTCCGTTTTGAAAACCTCCATTCTCCCATTCAAAACGGCCGTTTGAAATATTTTTTAATTTAATTTAATTTTATTTAATCAATTTAACTCCTATAAAAAATATAATTATATCTATAAATTTGTAAAAAAAATCACAAATATAATAATTAATTTTGTTTTAAAAAATTCAGAAAAAACTGGTGCGAAATAAATAAAATTCATGCAAAGATAATTTTGAAAATAATTTAAACCGTCACTGAAACGAAGGTTACCCAAACAAAATCTCAGTTTTAAAACCACAGTTTTTAAAATACAGGTTAGCATCTCCCTTTTGAACTTTTCCGTTTTAAAACGGCACCGATATCCCAAATAGAGCCGGAGTTCTCAGAAAAACGAAGTTCTCAGAAAAATATACACAAACGAAGTACTATGCCCGGGCACTTTTATTTGGCTATTAACACTCAGTTTTTAAACATTTTAGGGCCTTTTAAAAATCCTACCTGCAGTCAGGCTGACTGCCTGAGCCGACTCACCGACCCCTTTCCCTTCTCCACTTTCGCGATTTCCTGGCGACTCCTCCCGGCAGTGGCGCGGTGCAGATAGCAGAGCCCCTCCGAGGCATCAATGGCGATTTTAAACCATGCCGACCAGTTCAAACCTCCCTCCTTGCCGCAATGCAGAACGTCCCCCAAGCTCCCGCGTTCGACATCGTTTTCCACAAGCAACTTCTTCCTGGGACTTGTGATCGCCATAGTTTGAATACTTTGGTTTCCAGAGCTTCTGCACTGCCAGAGACTTCCGGCTTTGGAGTGTTGGAGAAAGCAAACTGTACTCTGTTTGGATCCATGTCGGCATCAGCATGGCAGCAACCCGGCATAGCAACATAGCATCAATGGCCATGCTGGACGTGAAAGGGGGCAACTAGCCAACTAGTGAGATGCACTAGAGAAGGGTTGTGCGAGGAGGTGGCAACTAGCAAGCTGCTCGGGCAGCAGCATGGCAGAGCAAAAAATGCATCCTCAACTTTAAGATAGAAATCTTTGTTGGGTGTGCCTCGTCATCCAGGTTGTATTAGAATTGTTGGAGTGAAAGTGGCAGCCTGGGCGGTCTGTCCGGGCGGACTGTGCGGACAGTCTTGGCAGTTTCGGTGGTCAGACCGGGCGGTCTGTGCGGATTGAACTGGCGACTAGTTGGGTCGGCCAGTGTTCTGCGGCTTGTTCCCCAGGTTTTTTTCAGACGGATTGTTGAATTTTCTCAAGTTGATCAACAAGGTAGCCCAAACACCAAATCAATATCTTCGGCACTACCCAGATCACAACTTGAACCGCGGAAAGTAGGAAGCAACTCAAATAACCAAACACACAGACAGAAGCAAGCAGATCAAAATTTTATTAATCTTCATTACAAGGCGAGGCATACGTGGCGAGACATGATTTCGCCAGTATAAGAAAAAGCAGAAAAACAAGCCGGACGGACAGAACACTGAGACCGCCGAGTCCGCCGAGATCGTCGAGCTCGCCGAATCCGCAAAAACCGCCAAACTGCTGAAGCCGAACAACAACAAGGAGTCTGCGAAGACCGTGAGGTCGCACGGACAACCCGTTATTCGCCGAACTGCTGCTGAACAGAGGAACACGCCGCCTATCCGCAGAGACCGCGAGGTCGCGCGGACAGAGAAGAACTTGAGATAAAGCTGATGCTGGAAACCGCCGAATGCAGCCCGCAAACTCCACAGAGGTCAGAACCAAACTCCTGGTTCAACACTGCTAGCCGCGCCACCTGCACACAGAAACCGGTTAAGCAAACAGCCCGTGCGGATAAGCAAACACAGTCCGCAGCCTATGCTCAAGCTCAACTTACTGTTCACTCTGTTCCAAATGGCAATCCAGGGGGGTCCTATTTATAGGCCAGGTGAGGAGTGTGGTCACCACCCTATGAGATAGAGACACCGCCCCTTGGTCGCAACTAGCAATGTCATCTCGCCGAGTCCGCCCGCTCAGGGTCAACCAACCCGCCAAGTCCAGGCGAGAAGCGACCTGCTCATGGCAGTCCGCCCAGTCCGCAGAAGCAACGTAGGACTAGCCGAGACGCAAGAGCTATAAGCCGAGTACAAAGCCAGTTCGCCGAAGAGACGAACCAGCACCTGTCCGCAACCACCAGTCCACGACCACAGGCAAACTGCCCGGTCACAGTGGTCTCCGCGGACACCAACCCAGCTCGCAAAAGCCACGACCACAGGCAACACGCCCGGACACAGCGGAGACAGCGGATACAGCGGATACCACTCCATCTCGCACTGTCCACGACCACAGGCACAAGGCCCGGTCACAGCGGACACTGCGGAAACCCTGAACTTCACAGAAGTGCACGTCCAGAAAGGAAAACGCGAGCTCGGCGGATACCAAACCAGTCCGCCAGCACAAGCCCAGACCGCGGCTTACTGCAACTTCAAAGAAGAAGTGCGGACTCCAAGCCCAGTCTGCACAGGCCGCGCACACCACCTAGCAGAGCTTCTCACTGCCGGACTAACCAGTCCGCGCAGTCCGCAAAGCCAGACCGCAGCACACTACCCAGGTCGCCAACCATCAACCCGCCGGACTAGAACTAGTCCGCGCGGTCAGTCCGCCTAATCCGCCCGGACTGCCCGACCACTCACTTTCACTTCACCAATTTCAACACGGATAGGATGGTTATCCGCTCAGTTGCTGGTTTAAGCAGCTGGCTCTGGAGTTTGCCGGTTTTGTGCGGACTGATTTTGTATCCGCCGGTGCAGTGCTTGCACCAGGGATGTCTGGTGGTGTGAACTTAGTTTGTTTTGGACCGAGTCCAGGTCAGCTTAGTGCAGGAGGTCGCGCGGCCTGCGCAGGTTGTTTTCTCTGTCCGCCTAGCTCGGCAGCAGCGTCTTGTGCGACTTGGCTGCGAGCTTGTTTTCTGCAATCTGGAGCTTAGTCCGCAAGTGGGCGGACTGAGGTGGTACTCGCTGAGTCCGCATGTTTGGTGGTCTTGTCTGGCAAGGCTTGGCGACTTGTCAAAGGCTTGTTTCCGGCCTTGGATGTTCTACCTTGGCGGACTCGCTCTTGGCCAAGTCGCAGCGGTCTGATGTGTATCCGCAGTCTTTGCGGATACACTTGGTGTTTGCATTAGATAGGGCGGTTATCCTATCGTCTAGGGCGGTGATCACACGTCTCTCCGCGCCTATAAATAGGACCCCCCTGTCACATCAGATGGTACCGAGTGAACAGTAAGTCAACTGACGGAAAGTTGTTGCGGTTAGGGTTTTCTATCCACGCGGTTTGAAGAGATTTGACCGGTTTGTGCTGTGCAGGTTGTGCGCATAGCGCTGAAAAGACAGGAACAAGGTTCTGACTGCAGTCAGGGGCAGTGCGGATTCTGCGGGTAACATCCAGCGGTTTACAGTAGGTTGCGGCTTGCGACTTAGCGGTTTCTCTTCTGCAACTTCTTCCCAGTTCAAATAAGCTGTCCGCCTCTGGGCGGCTTGTTCAGTTCGGTGGCAGCAGTCCGCTTGATCTGGCGGCTAGGCGACCTCGCGGTCAGGCAGCTTGCAGTTCAGCGGCTAAAGTTCTTTCTTCAACACTGGAATAACGGGTAGTCCGCGCGGCTTGTTGCGGTCTTGCGACCAGGCAGCTTAAGCAGACTCCTTGGCGGTTAGCAGCAGAGCCGGCGGTTACTCCTTGAGGCCGCGCAGTTTGTTTTCAGCTTGTTTTTTCTTGTTCCATCGGATACATTGACAATCATGTTTCGCCATCTATGTCTCGCTATGCAAAGGTTTTTTGATTAGTACAAGACTCTTGCTCTTCTAGTTATTTTTTTGGTTTGCTTGGGCTCAGCGTGGTTGACTGTTCCTGCGTCTGGTGTCCCGTTTTATGCTTTCATAAAATTTTACGTGGTATCAGAGGGATCAGAGGCTGAGCAGTGATCAACCGACAGTTGCTTGTCTGCTTCTGAGAGTCTAAGTAACCAAAGTGTCTGTCATGAAAGGAGGTTATGCAAGAGGTCTTGGAATCGAACTGCTTACACCGACTAATTACAAGAAGTGAAAGTCGTGCATGCAGAGTTATCTATTGGGCGAGGACTTTTGGGAAGTCGTCGGAGGAGAAGAAAAGCAGGAAGTTACTGTTGCTGCAGGTGCTGGTGCTGATGCGGTGAAAGCCTGGAGGAAGACTAATGCTAAAGCTGAGTTTGCTCTCAAGCCTGGAGGAACTCTTTGACCACATCATTGGATGTGGGTCTGCTGTGGATATTTAAACTTCCCTTGATGTGTTGTTCGACAGAAAGAATGTAGCTCAGCTACAGTTTCTAGAGAATGAGTTGTCAAGGGCCACTCAAGGTGATCTGCCCATTTCAACGTTCTTCTTGAAAATGAAGAACCTGTGCGTTGAGATTTGAACGGTGGACCCTGATGAGTCTATTTCTGAGGTAAAGCTGAAGAGACACATAATCCGCGGCTTGCGGAAGGAGTATGTGACCTTCGTCACTTCAGTTCAAGGCTGGGCTACTCAGCCATATTTGTTGGAGCTTGAGAACATGTTGGCTTCGTAGGAGAGTTTGGTCATACAGATGACTGGGGTCACTATCTCTGAAGGAGGTAGTGAGACGCTCTTCTCAGGGAAGAAGAAGAAATGGGAGGAGGAGAAGAAGAAGTCTGATGCTGGTGAGGGACCTTCTACTTCATATCAGCAAGAGAGAAGCACTACTCCTAAGCGAGATTGGAAGAAGTAGGAGGGACTTAAGTGCTATAGATGCAACCAGCCAGGACACTTCAAGAGAGACTGCAAGGTCAAGCTGCAGTCTGGGCATGTTGCAGACAAGGAGGAGGCTGAGTCCAGTGCTGAGGAAGCTGGATGGGAAAGTGCATTCATGACGGGCACATGTGTCCGTACCTTGTCCACCGTCGACTACCACGATGACTGGATCGTGGACTCAGGGTGTGGTCACCACCTCACTGAGGATGAGTCAAAGTTCTCCTCTCTGCGTACATTCTCATGTAACGAAGCTATTATAACTGCTGACGATACTGTTTATGCAGTAGAGAAGGAGGGTGTAGTTTCTTTGGGTAGTGATAATGGTCCACTCACGTTGAGGAGTGTCTATCACGTACCGGGCATGAAGAAAAACCTCTTCTCTGTGACCAATACGGTGAATGCGAGTTATCACGTTCTGTTTGGTCCAACAGAAGTGAAGTTTCTCCGCAACGTGTCAGAGGTTAAGGCTGATGTTGCTAACATAGGGAGAAGAGTGAAGGACTTGTTTGTGTTATAAACAAGCTCCTATGTTGACCGGATGAGAGCCAACGATAGTGCTGCTATCTGGCATGAGCGACTGAGGCATGTTGGGATGGACAAGCAGAAAGTCATGACAGTGAAGAGCCTTGTGAAAGGTTTGCCTAAGTTGTCATCCTTAGGCGACGGTTATGTTTGCGCGGGATGTCAATATGGAAATGCTCATCGCCTTCCATTTGACAAGTCATTGACCGGATGTAAAGCGTCATTGGAGTGTATCCATGGTGATCTGATGGGGCCGACCGTCACAGCCAGCCTTGGAGGCAGCAGATACATGCTGGTCCTGATTGATGATTACTCAAGGTACACTTGAATGTATTTTATGAAGGGGAAGTCAGATGCGTTCCATTTGTTTGTGGAGTTCAAGGAGCTGGTGGAGGGCCGGCTTGGCCTGCGGATCAAGAAGTTGAGAACAGACAACGGAGGTGAGTTTGTTTCAACTGAGTTCTCAAACTTCTGCAGGAAGCACGACATTCAAAGGGAGCTCACTTGTGCACATACTCCACAACAAAATGGAGTAGCAGAACGGAAGATCCGTTATTTGACGGAAACTTGCAAGTGTTGGCTTCATGCTAAAGACATTCCAAGGTCCTTTTGGGCGGAAGGAATGACCTTTGCATCTTATGTCATCAATCGGATGCATCTGAGTCCGATCAACATGAAGTCTCCTTTTGAGATGATGTTCAAGGAGAAGCTCAGCGTGGAACACCTTCGGGTGTTCGGATTGACTTGTTACGTTCACATCCCACATGCTCTCATGACTAAGCTGGATGCAAAGGCAAAGAAGCTTGTCTTTGTGGGCTATGATGAGCGGAAGAATGGATAGAAATGTTTGGACCCTGTGACGAAGAAGTTCGTGGTTTCGAGAGACGTGGTCTTCGACGAGCTGACGTCATATGGAGGTGGCTCCTCTGTGGAGCTGCAGGAAAGTAGGGCAGATGACGAGCAGGGAGAGACTGCTAAGGATCTTCTGGTGGAGCTGCCTGTGTCACCAGGAGCTCCAGGTGTTTCTAGCTCCGGGGCGGAGGCTTCTGATTCAGGAAGCGGGGGGAGTGTTGCTCCAAGTTTGCATGAGAACGAAGTAGATTCAGAAGAAGCAGCTGAGGTGGTTAGCAAGGGTCAGACCCTTTGGAGATCGAAGAGGACCATCAAACCACCGATTCGATATAGCGAAGAAAACACGGTGAGCTTGGTCTCTTGTTTCTTCGCAGGTCCTCTGGATAAGCGAGAGCCTTCTAGATTTGAAGACGCTACTAGGGTCAAGGAGTGAGAAGATGTTATGGATGAGTAGATGACTGCTCTCAGAAAGAATGAGACTTGAGATCTTGTGCCCAAGGTCGATGACATTACTCCTATGACTTGTAAGTAGATCTACAAGCTGAAGAAGAAGGCAGATGGGAACATCGAGCGGTACAAGGCTCGCCTAATAGCTCGAGCTTTTTCTCAGCAATATGGAAAAGACTATGAAAAGACATTCAGTCATGTGGCGAAAATGACTTCAGTTCGGGTGGTGATGGCTTTGGCGGCTTGTCAGGGCTGAAAGATGTGGCAGCTAGACGTAAAGAATGCTTTTCTTTACGGGAAGATCGATAAAGACATCTTCATGGTTCAGCCGCCTGGATACGTGTTTGAAGATCATCCAGGACATGTCTGCAAACTCCGGAAGACCCTTTATGGTTTAAAGCAAGCTCCGAGGGCATGGTATGGGAAGATCGCAGAATACCTCCAGTTCTACGGATATTCTGCTTCGGATTCAGATTCGAGCCTGTTCATCAAGAAAAGGAGGAGTTTCATGTCTTGGTACTGCTGTACGTGAACGATATGATCGTCACGGGGAATTCCGAAGAGGAAGTGGTTAGGATCAGGGCAGAACTAGTCATTCAGTTCGAGATGAAGGACTTGGGTGAGCTTCACCACTTCCTTGGACTCGAGGTGGAGGGGAAAGAGAAAGACATACTTGTTTCCCAAAAGGGCTATGCGGATCGGATCGTTCAGCGATTCGACATGCGGGAAGGGAAGAGTTGTTCTACTCCTTTTGAAGTTGACATCAAGCTTCGATGAGATGAGGGGAGGATAGTTCCTGATCGTCTAGTGTTTCGTGCTCTGGTGAGGAGCCTTATCTATTTGACGATTACGAGCCCAGACATTACATATGCTGTAGGCCGAGTAAGTCGATATATGACGAAACTTAGGAAGGCCCATCTGATGGCGGCAAGAAGCATTCTGAAGTATGTAAAGTTCACTTATGACATGGGTCTCCTTTATGGGAGAGACACGGGCTTCAACCTGCACGACTTTACAGATGCTGATTATGGAAGAGATTCAGACGACCGGAAGTCAACATCCGGTTACGTCTTCACATGTGGATCAGTAGGGATTTCTTGGTGCAGCAAGAAGCAGGATTCAGTGCCCGTCTAAGGAAGCAGAGTACAAGGCTTCGGCCTTGGCAGCTCGGGAAGTCATCTGGCTTAGGAGGCTAGTAGAGGACGTCCATGAAGAAGTGAGCGGTCATACTATGCTACGCGGTGACAATGAGAGTGCCCTGAATCTGATTGATAATCCAGTTTGTCACGCGCGGACCAAGAACATTGAGATTGAACAACATTTCATTCGGCAAAAGGTGTTGGAAGGATCTCTTGTGGTTGGACATGTGCAGAGCGAGGACAACATCGCAGACATCTTCACGAAGCCGCTGTCGAAGAGGCCATTTACTTGATTACGGGGATTGCTAGGGCTGGTCTCCACTTCTCACTTCAAGGGGGAGTGTTGAAATTGTTGAAGTGAAAGTGCCAGCCTGGGCGGTCTGTCCGGGCGGACTGTGCGGACAGTCTTGGCAGTTTCGGTAGTCAGACCGGGCGGTCTGTGTAGACTGAACTGGCGACTAGCTAGGTCGGACAGTGTTCTGCGGCTTGTTCCCCAGGTTGTTTTCAGGCGGATAGGATGGTTATCTGCTCAGTTGTCGGTTTGAGCAACTGACTCTGGAGTTCGCCGGTTTTGTGCGGACTGGTTTTGTATTCGTCGGTGCTGTTCTTGCACCAGGGATGTCTGATGGTGTGAACTTGGTTTGTTTTGGACCGAGTCCAGGTCGGCTTAGTGTAGGAGGTCGCGCGGCCTGCGCGGACTGTTTTCTCTGTCAGCCTAGCTCGACAGCAGTGTCTTGTGCGACTTGGTTGCGAGCTTGTTTTCTGCGATATGGAACTTAGTCCGCAAGTGGGCGGACTGAGGTGGTACTCGCTGAGTCCGTCTGTTTGGTGGTCTTGTCTGGCTAGGCTTGGCGACTTGTCAGAGGCTTGTTTCCGGCCTTGGGTGTTCTACCTTGGCGGACTCGCTCTTGGCAAGATCGTACCGGTCTGGTGTGTATCCGTAGTCTTTGCGGATACACTTGGTGTTTGCAGTGGATAGAGCGGTTATCCTATCGTCTAGGGCGGTGATCACACTCCTCTCCGCGTCTATAAATAGAACCCCCCCCCCCCCCGTCACATCAGATGGTACCAAGTGAACAGTAAGTCAACTCGCGGTTGCTGCGGTTAGAGTTTTCTATCTGCGCGGTTTGAAGAGGTTTGACCGGTTTGTGTTGTGCAGGTTGTGCGGATAACGCTGAAGAGCCAGGAACTTGGTTCTGACTGCGGTCAGGGGCAATGCGGATTCTGCGGGTAACAACCAACGGTTTACTGCAGGTCGCGGCTTGCGACTTAGAGCTTTCTCTTCTGCAACTTCTTCCCAGTTCAAATAAGTTGTCCGCCTCTGGGTGGCTTGTTCAGTTCGGTGGCAGCAGTCCGCTTGATCTGACGGCTACGCGACCTCGCGGTCAGGCGGCTTGCAGTTCAGCGGCTAGAGTTCTTTCTTCAGCACTGGAATAACGGGTAGTCCACGCGGCTTGTTGCGGTCTTGCGACCAGGCGGATTAGGCAGACTCCTTGGCGGTTAGCAGCAGAGCTGACGGTTACTCCTTGAGGCCGCGCGGTTTGTTTTCAACTTGTTTTTTCTTGCTCCATCGGATACATTGACAATCATGTCTCGTCATGTATGCCTCGCTATGCAAAGATTTTTTGATTAGTACAAGACTCTTGCTCCTCTAGTCGTTTATTTGGCTTGTTTGGGCTCAGTGTGATTGAGTGTTCCTGCGTCTGGTGTCTCGTTTTCCGCTTTCACAAAATTTTACAGGTTGTTAGATGGGGCAGCCCGGGCGCACCACTCCGGGCATGGGTGCAGGGGAACTCCAGGGCATAATTTAGTGCAAAGGAGTCGGGTTGGCTCTGGGGATGAGTACATGAAAGTTCCGGGCACGGTTTATTGCAAGGGCGCCATGAGAACAATTTGATCATAATAATAAAAGGGATTGGTAGCGCCCTTTCTAACATTTTTTGGAGAGTAATGTTTTAGGATTTTTGACCGCAAAAGCAGAATCCTCAAGAACAACTAAAAACAGTGACACAAGAAAATACGTACTTCGCACAATTTTAATAGCAAAATAAAATTAATAAATACTCAAATTAAGAGATACAAATCCGAAAATATGATGCAGAAGAACTCGGATTATGAAAATCCGTAGGAATAATATGAACTTAACTGCAATGCGTAAAATAGACGCACATGATTCGTACAAGAACGAACCTTTGTAGTCGTCAAAAGACCAACCACAACCACCACCTTCGAGAGGAGATCCAAGTCAGTACTTGACCTTACCGCGAACGCACAGCCCGCCAATGTCACCACTTGTGCACAACCACCACCGCCTATGAGCATGCAACCATCGAGCACGGAAAACCTTGCCGCAAACCGAAAATCTGACGTCTTGCTGCCACCCGCACGTTTTTGCTCTTCGTTGCAGATGCAACCCGCAATCGGATGCCGACGCTCGCCGTCGCCTTTGGTCATGCACTACCACTCTCCTCTTTAAGGATTTATCTCTCTTTGATTTGGCTTTTGATGTGATCTTCATAGTTTGTGTTGCTCTCGCTTTATAGAGCTATTTCATATGCCTTAGCCTCTTTCCAAGAAGCTTCTTCGTATGTGTCCATTCAAAATACATGAGCAGGTAGAAGAAAAGTCTTCATTCGTGGCTGATATGTGAGAAATATGAATCACGTGGGTTTGAAAAATCAAACCAACTCAATAATATTGTTTGTACAAGGCAATATCTGTACAAAACATCAATCTGCACGACACACTAATCTGCATGAAGCACCACCTTAAGCCTGAGGTGTTAACCGACTTGTCACAAGTCGAAATTCATCTATGCTCTGGTTCACCTGTGGGATGTCGATGTACCCAGATCGCAAAAGCTGACTCGCTGAACCCGAGCCAAAAAAGGGTGATCCACTACACCACCTCGACCTTCCACCATGTCACCCACAAAAATCATGGGCATACTACCTCGTATTATGACCCCATCAGTTGGTACAAACTACCGAACTATACAGCCTTCATGAGCAAGATACATCCGCGTGTTACCGTAAAAACTTCTTTTCACGGTGCAAAGTCGCAGCCATCTGTGTCCAATCTACCAAACAATATCAGATTCATACGCAGCTTAGACACCAAATGTAACATCTCAAGCCTACACACCACTCTATGAATTTGTATATCCACTGTCCTTGTTTCTTTAACCTCCCAACCTGAGCCGTCACCCAATAGACCGACCCAGTCGTCACGTCCAGAGAACTGGACATCGACGCATCCGAGTATGCGTGTTACGATGCACTAGAATCTAATATCCTTCCACTGTCAGAGTCGTCATGAATCTCAATGATGGTATATCAAGGTTGTAGATGACGGATGTCGAGTTCATGTCGGTTTGAGTTTGAAATATCGGATGTCCGATTGCGGGGGATATATCAGGGATATTTTACAATGTTGGATTTTAATATTTAAATAAATTTATTCATATATGTTACATAGTTTTTATAAATATGTATAATTTTTATACTTAATGTATGTTTATAAATTACATAATTAACATATATAAAAATAATATATGTTTATAAACTACACAAGAAAGAATCGTCAAGTGCAATAAATGAGATAAAGATCACCAAATGAGAGCTAGATGAAAAAGTACTCGATACTAGACTTAGAAAGATGCACAAAACAAATTATTTATGTTTGGTCTCCTCAAAAGGGACAACCCAATGCACAAATTATCCCTGCGCAGCAAGGGTCCGAGGAAGGATTGCACTACAAGGGTGCAATGTAGGCAAACCTTACCTTGCATTTCTACAAAATAATGCTTCCAGGGATCTAACCCGAGACCTCAAGGTCACAAGACAACGCCTTAACCAGAGTTTGATCTCTTCAAAAAATGAAAAAAAATTGTAATACTCTCGACGATATATCGGTCGTGAAATATCGCCTGATATATCGGATTAAACAGATATATCAGACGATATTTTCAAAAAAGACATTTGCTTAAAATATCGATGTCGTGACGTTTTACCCCCAAAACCTTTATATCGGCCGACATTTCGGACATGTCGGTCGACATCTACAACATTATAGTATAGAGATCATAACTCTCCACTCCCAGATCTAGCGTCACCACACCCGCATCTTGGACGTCTTCAGAACTTTACGCATGCTACAGGCAATTTTTCCTGATGTGACCGCTCTGTCAACAATGGTAACAAACAACTCCCTTCTTCGACGTCACCGAGCTCATGCACTCCTCAATCCCCTATTGAATGCTCTCTCGTGCCCATCTACTGCCAAAATATGTTCACCCCCGGGAGCGGGGTCCTTCAGCATCTGACTGAACAGTAACGCCGATGTGACCTCCGCCAGCCCCATTGTATCCTTCTGATACAGGAGCGTGGTCACCATGTGTTTAAAAAATGACGAAAGCGGGGCAAGTAGTAATATGGCCTTATCTTCTTCCTCCACCTTCGCACTATCTGTTGGAACACCCTATTACTATTTGGATCAGGATGACTATACTTCTATAGGGATTTTGGTTTGTGACCTCCTTGTTGTTATAAAGGTCACATAGGCTAGGTAGAATAATCTTCAGCTCGACGTAGAGTCGACCTCTGCTCAACGCAGAGTCGATCTCAGCTCGACGATGAGTCGACCTCAGCTCGACGCTGAGTCGACCTCAGCTCGACGCAGAGTCGACCTCAGCTCGACGCAGAGTCGACCTCAGCTCGACGCAGAGTCGACCTCCGCTCGACATTCCGTCGAACCCAGTTCTACTTACAGAAAACACTCTCTGGCCGACGTGTGTCGTGCTCAGATCGACGTTTTATTGTGAGCTCGACGCTTTTCAGACCGCCGTCTGTTTTGGATAGGAATTCAAAATCCCTCTGTCAGACAATTAATGCTGAAGATTTATTGGCCGTTACAGCATATCTGGTGCATGGCTCAAGGAATTTTCTAAGGAATGTCTGCCTGTCATTTCCTTGGAGACATGGACATTTAAGGAAAGCAATTAATGCTGACTTCCAACGGCTATCAAAGTAAAGGAAGAAGAAGACTCAAGTATATAATTCATTTTCTTTCAATTCTACAAAAGACACAGAGAATATACAGAACAAAAAGAGAACAACAATACAAGACTTCAGATCTCTTTTCTCTCTGTGAAATTGTTTTGAAAGACTCACTCATAGGAATTCTGATTGCTTCAGACACAACCATCCAACCTTCTTGGATCATCACCTGCTGGAGCAGATCAGATCTTTTGAAGACCTGTCACCCTTGCGCAGAGCTCTCCTTCCTGAACCTCTTCTTGATCTCAGGGGGAGCTTTGACAACAACTGCAGATCCACTTTTACTTCTCTCTGCTTGTTGATAGAGAAGACAACATCATTCTTTTTCTTTTTCTTTCTGTACAGGGTTTTAACTCCCTTCAAAAGTTACTTTTGGTTTTGCTGAAACCTGGTCAAAATCAGCTCCTTTGGTTTGTGAGAACCTGATCAAAAACTCTCTGGTGCTCAAGACACCTGATCAACTCATCTTGAAGTGGATTCCTATCAAGGGTGATAGAAGAGTGGATGTACCCAGATTTGGGGAACCACTATAGCTCCTTGTGTCGTCTGGATTGCTTGTCTTTTTGTGTTTTGCTTTGTGCTGTGAATTTCCTTTTACTCTGATTATTTGCTATAGCACCATACACTAAGTAAATACAAATTTTCTCTGCACACAAGTTTTATTTGCAAAATTATTTTAAATAACTCTATTCACCCCCCTCTAGAGTTAGGATTGATCTTATCCTGCACTTTCAATTGGTATCAGAGGGAGGTTGATCATTCATACAGGCTAACACCTGGATCAAAAGATCCCTGATAAGATCATTTCCCTCAAAGGGTTAGTTTCTTTAGTTTTACTTATCTTTGAAACTCATGGCACAAAACAAGGACTTTGCTAGCACCAGACCTCCTATGTGCAATCTCTCTAAGTTTGCACTATGGAAGGCAAGGATTAGACTTTACATGAACTCTTTTGATGAAGACATTTTTAATTCTGTGTTGACAGATTGTCCAAGACCTCCCACAGGAACAAGTACATCAGCTGTTCCTCCTCCTTCAGGAACTGATGCTGACATAAAGAAGTGGAAGACAGCAGATGCTAAAGCCATGAACATCTTGGCTCAAACCATGTCAGATGACATTTTCCAGAAAGTAGCTGATTGCAATACTGCTAAAGAGATCTGGGAAAAACTTTCAGAAATTGTATCAGGTTCTGCAGATGAAAGAAAGGATAGGAGATCCTACCTCATCACCCAGTATGAGAACTTCAAAAAGGCAGAGTCTGAGTCAGTTGCTGACATGTACAACAGACTGAGCCTAATCATCAGTGAGCTTAGATCACTAGAGAAGGACATATCTCTCACTGAGATAAATGACAAGATACTGACTTGTTTCCCTAGCTCTTGGGACTCAAGAATCTGGTCAATTAAAGATGGAAGAAATGTCTGTGAGTTATCCACAGAAGCCCTTCTAGGAAAGCTCAAGAGTTATGAGCAATTTATTAAGAAGAGAGAAGAAGAGCAGAAGACATCCACACCAACAGAGAAGGCTGAGAAAACTATTGCCTTCAAAGCACAGGAAGAAGAACCTAAAGAAAAGGTGTTGGGAAATGAAGAGCTTATGAGCCTACTGGTCAAAAGGTTCAATAAGCTAAATAAAAGGAACTTCAGAAGATGGTCATCCAAAGACAAAGACAAGCCAAGGTATGACAGATCTAATAATAAAGATATTATCTGCTTTGGCTGCAGGAAACCAGGACACATCTTCCCAAACTGTCCAGAAAATCAAGACAAGGACAGAAGGGACAAGAAGGAAAGAAAGGATAAAAGGAAGGATAAGGAGTCAAGGAAATACCATGACAAGCCTTCCTCCAGCAACAGCAAGCACACCAGAAAAGGATTTGTGGCTGAATCCTGGAGTGACTCTGATGAGTCTGATTCATCATCCAGTTCTAGTGATGATGAGGATGATGCAGAAGAAAAGGGATTCTGCATGATGGCCATCAGTGCATCTCAAAAGAACACTGATTCAGAGCCTGATGCTGACTACCCATCTGATCAGGAACTTACTGAGGATCAGGTAATAGATTCATTTGACTTTACTTCTGATGATTTCAAATCTGAGTTTAAATCTATGTGCATTGACTTGATTGAGTCTCAAAAGCTGATTAAAACTCTAAATGAACAATTAATTGAATGCAAATCCATTAACTCAGATAATCTTAGACTCTTAGAAGAGTTGAAGCAGTGTGGGGAGGAGATAGCTTCACTGAAAAGTGAGCTATCTAAGGCCAAACAATTTGAAGAAACCCTTAATGGGAGAAGTATCAAATTGATGGACATCACAAGTACAGTGAACTCAAGATTGAATGGTTCACTGGGCTTGGGTGCTTCATCCAGCCAACCCATAGTGCTGACAACTCCAATCAAATTTACCAGTGAGAAAGGTAAAGGAGTCTTGATAGTGGCTAGGAAGAATGCTGACTTAACTCAGGAAACTGGACAAGAAGCGTCGAACGAAGCTCGACGGACGTCGACCAGAGCTCGACGTAATCGCAAGAAAACGTCGAACTCAGGTCGACGCCTTCTACCCTCTGAACAAAGCAAGCCTTCGCCGTCGAACGGAGCTCGACGCACTCACCAGAGTCCGTCGACCGAAGCTCGACGTGCGTCGAGCCAAGCTCAGAGCAAAAGTCATTTCTCAGGGGTTAATTCAAAATTCAATTCCAGCTCTACATCTCATCACTTTAACCCTTATGCTGAATGGATAATACCTCCTAGGAGATATCATCCTGTAGGCTATAAGAGTCAACCTGAGATGTCTTTTATTTCAGAATTTAAAGGATATCAAGAAAGGCCCAAGGTAAACTGGGTCAAAAACAATTGATTTGTTGTATGTGCAGATAAAGACCTATCCAATTGAGAACCAGCAGTGGTACTTGGATAGTGGGTGCTCAAAGCACATGACTGGCAACAAGGAAAACCTTGTGTCCTTCAAAGCCAAACATGGACCCAAAGTAATCTTTGGAGATTCAAATTTTGGACAAACAAAAGGCTATGGCCAAGTCAAGATAGGGTCAATTACATTTAAGAAAGTGGCCTATGTGGAAGGACTAAAGCACAACTTAATCAGCATCAGCCAGCTATGTGATGCTGGTTATCAGGTTTGGTTTACCAACTCAGCATGCAATATTACATTAAATAACAACATTGTCTTAATTGGTAATAGACAAGATAACATATATCTAGTTGATTTCAATTCATCTAAAGTAGATATTTGCTTATTTAATTCCCTTAGCAAACCCAATGAACTTTGGCATAAAAGACTAGGACATGTGAACCTTAGAACCATTGCTAAGTTATCCCAAGACAACCTTGTTAGAGGACTACCTTCTGGTCCCTACAAGAAGGAAGAACTTTGCAAGGCCTGTCAGTTAGGCAAGCAAACTAAAAACAGTTTCAAGTCACTTAATAAGAGTGACTCACCTAGAATCTTGTACTTATTGCACATGGACCTTTTTGGACCAATTAATGTACAAAGCCTAGGAGGGAAATCTTATGCTTTAGTGGTTGTAGATGACTTCTCAAGATTCACTTGGGTGTTCTTTCTGAGGAAGAAGTCTGATAACTTCAAGATTTTGACAGATTTTCTCAAAGGCATACAGATTGAGTTCAATACTCACATTGCCCTGATCAGAAGTGATCATGGGACAGAGTTTGATTCTCTTCTCATGCTAGAGTTCTGTCAGAAGGAAGGTATCAGACACACCTTCTCAGCTCCAAGAACTCCTCAACAAAATGGGGTAGTTGAAAGGAAAAACAGAACCCTTATTGAATCTGCCACAACATTGTTGACAGATGCTCACCTCCCTCTAACCTTTTGGGCAGAGGCAGTGAACACCTCCAACTATGTTTTGAATAGAAGCCTGATACATAAACTAAAGGGTAAGACTCCCTATGAGTTACTCAAAGGGAAGAAACCTAAAGTGAATTATTTCAAAATTTTTGGTTGCATTTGCTTCATTCACAATAATGACAAGAAATACCTAGCTAAATTTGAAGCCAAAGCTGATGAAGGAGTGTTTCTGGGATACTCCATGACTAGCAAGGCTTATAGGGTTTTTAACAAGTGCTCAAATAAAATTGAAGAATCCATGCATGTTACATTTGATGAAACTAACATGTCTTATAAGGAGAAGGAGACTTCTACCATAAGCAATTTGCAGGAACATTCAATTTCAGAAAATCTGAAGCAGCTTACCATCACAGACAAAGGGTCATTACCTTCACCAAGTCAGCAAGACACTGAACTCAGTGACAATGAAGGGGAATTTCAGGTTCTGGAAAGTTCAAAAGGCCAACAAATTGAAGAACCAGTTGTTGTTCCACAAGAGGAAACAACAACACAGGTTGGTGCATCATCAACACCCCTTGTTGATCTTGCAACAACAAGAGATCACCCAATCTCACAAGTAATTGGAGATATCTCAGTGGGTGTGCAAACAAGGAATCAAGTTAATCAAAATATTATGCACACCTGCTTCCTCTCTCAAATTGAGCCTCAAACCATACAAGATGCAGAGCAAGATCCAAACTGGATCATTGCAATGCAGGAAGAGTTGAATCAATTTGAAAGGAATAAAGTTTGGGAATTAGTACCAAGACCAAGGAACCAGCAAATTGTTGGAACCAAATGGGTATTCAGAAACAAGTTAGATGATCAAGGAATAATTGTGAGAAACAAGGCAAGACTTGTTGCACAAGGATATTGCCAAGAAGAAGGAATTGATTATGACCAAACCTTTGCACCAGTTGCAAGGTTGGAGGCCATAAGAATCTTCCTTGCATATGCAGCTCACAAGAGATTCAAGGTATATCAGATGGATGTCAAGAGTGCTTTTCTCAATGGAGACATCAAGGAAGAAGTTTATGTAAAGCAACCTCCAGGTTTTATCTCTCCAACCTTTCCTGATCATGTTTTTAAACTGCATAAAGCTTTATATGGTCTCAAGCAAGCTCCTAGAGCATGGTATGAGACCTTAGCTTGTTTTTTGTTGGAAAATGATTTTAAAAGGGGTAGTGTAGACCAAACTCTTTTTGTTAGAACTCATAGGTCCCATACCCTACTAGTACAAGTTTATGTAGACGACATCATATTTGGGTCTACTGATTCCAACTTATGCAAAAAGTTCTCACAACTTATGCACTCAAAGTTTGAAATGAGTAGCATGGGTGAGCTTGCTTTCTTTCTAGGATTGCAAGTTAAACAACATGTGGATGGCATTTTCATTTCTCAAACCAAGTATGCTAGAGAATTGGTTAAGAAATTTGGAATGTCTGAAGCATCCTCTATGAAAACACCTATGCCTACAAATGCTGTTTTAGATGCTGAGGAATCTGGAAAACCAGTTGATCAGACAAGCTATAGAGCAATCATTGGCTCATTACTTTATCTAACAGCTACTAGACCAGATATAATGTTTGCCACATGCATTTGTGCTAGATTCCAAGTAAGCCCTAGAGAGTCCCGCCTCACATTAGTTAAGAGGATTCTTAGGTATGTAAAAAGTTGTCCTAATCTAGGTCTCTGGTATCCACATGACTCAGGATTTGATCTAACTGGATTTTCAGATTCTGATTATGCTGGATGTAGAGTAGACAGGAAAAACACCAGTGGAACTTGTCAATTCCTTGGTGATAGACTTGTCTCCTGGTTTTGTAAGAAACAAACCTCTGTGTCCACATCAACTGCTGAAGCTGAATACATGGCTGCAGGTAGTTGTTGCTCACAGATTTTGTGGATTCAAAACCAGCTCCTAGACTATGGGTACAACTTAGAGATGTCTAAAATCTTTTGTGATAATACCAGTGCAATATCTATTGCTCAAAATCCAGTTCTCCATAGTAGGACCAAGCACATAGAGATCAGACATCACTTCTTAAGAGATAATGTAGAAAAGAAGAAAATTGCACTAGAATACATTTCCACTGAACTACAGAGAGGAGATATCTTCACCAAGCCCTTGGATGAAAAGAAGCACCTCTTTTTCCTCAATCAGTTGGGAATGCTAGATGGAGACAGCATAAATTAAAACTCCAAGATTTTGAAACCCATAATTAACAGGAATAGGAAAATTTCATTTTAAAATTTCCTGTCTGAGTGGTTGTTCTGAGCTCTGAACTAAGCTCGACGCGGCGTCGAACGGAGATCGACGGTCCGTCGCCCTCAAAAGCGTCGAACGTCGAACTCAGCTTCCAGCGTCGAACTAAGTTCACAGCTCCCTGGCTTCTTGAGTTTCTCTCTCCCCGGTCGACGTCTTCGTTCAACGTCGACCTGAGCTCGACGTATAGCTTCAGCCAAAGCGTCGAACGTCGACCTAAGCTGCACGCTGTTGAGTCGTTTCAGTTCTCCTAGAGCCTGAGAGCGTCGAACTGAGCTCGACGATCTTTCCTTTTCTGCGTCGAACCCTAAGTATAAAATCATTTCCTCATCGTCGTTCGCAGTTGCGCTTTCATATCTTTCTGCTCAAGCTTTCTCCCTCCAAATTCCTTACTCTTGATCTTGGAAGGTATTCTTTTTGCAGGAAAATGGCGATCACAGCAGGAGCTCTGGCGGCTATGAAGTTCGATTCTGGATTCGATATCGACTTCAACTCTTTTGATGGATCTCCACAATATTTTTTGGATATACTGGACCTCTTCAAGGAGCAGCAACTGGTTAACTTTATGTCAACCAGGATCCCTCTCCCAGAGTCAGAAATCAAAGAGTGGAGTCTTACAGCAGTTATTTCAGATAACAATACATTGACTGGGAAAGTTTCAGGAAATGAGGTAGCCATCTCACCTCAAGTCATTACAGAAGTTTTCAACTTTGCTGCTGGAGATGATGGCATAGAACTATCTGTGGAAGAGTATACCTTGATGCTAGACAGGATGGGGCATGCTGCTGGTAACCCCTCTAAACTCCTCAAAGTTAACCTAGCTGTTGAATATAGGTTATTAGCAGACATTACAGGAAAAGTGATCTGTGCAAAGAGGACTGCACATGATGCAATCACTAGGCATCAGTTCTGCCTTATGGCTGCACTTTTAGATAAGAAACATCCCAACTGGGGATTGATTGTGTTTGATTTGATTAAGAAAAAATTGGATAAAAACTCTGTCCACTTTGGAAGAGTTCTTGGGTTGATTCTCAACCATTGCTGCCCTCAACTGCTTGTGTCCTCCAAGAAGCACATCAATGCTTCCAAGAGGCTCACATGTGCCCTAATTGGCAAGTGGGACAGAAGAATTGTGAATCCCAGGGCAGCAGCAGCAATGAAATCCTCTGCAGACACCAGGACTATAGAGGTCACTTCCCCTCAGTCCACTGGTCCAGAAGCAGGGTCTGTGCCATCTGACTCTCTCACCCTCCCATCCTCTTTCATCCCCTCAACCACAGTTCTCTCATCCTCTCAACCTCTACCTTCCTCCATCTCTACCATTGCCTCCTCCCTTCCACCTCACACTACTTTCCTTCCCATAAGCTTGGATTCCTCCCCTCATGAGGATCTCTTTTCTTTTGACATGCATGAAGACTCCTTCATGGATGCCTCTACCTCCTCTCCTCATGAATTCCCCCATTCATCTACTTTTTCAGAGCTACTTTTTTCCTCCATCCATGAGCCAGTTACACCTCCTCTGTCTGCACCTCACTCAACATCTTCCTCATTTACAGTTTCTGCTACTCCATCTACCTCTACTCAAGTTCCCCTTGAGCAAGTAGCTCTCCTCCCCCTAGCCAATCAAATTTTTGACCTTCTGTCTCCTAGGCTCTCCTCCCTCCTGGATGCCAAGCTGGCTCCTCTCATTCTTTCCCTGAGCACTCTTTCTGCCTCTGTATCCTCCCTCTCCTCTCAGTTGGCATGCCCTTCTTCTGGGGGCCTAGAGTCAGCTACCACTGATTCTAGGCAGGGGGAGATGTCAGCAGAAGAAGAGCTGCCTCCCTCTTCAGTTCAGGTTGTTCAGACATGTTCAGAGACAGTATCAGTTGCAGAAGTTCAGATGATATCTGAGGCTCCTCCTCCAGCTTTTGTTCAGAGCTTCTCCCCTCCAGCCCAGATTCAAGAAGATCTGACCAGGGCTATTGTCCCTTTTCTGAAGATCCCTGCTGTAGCAGTGGTAGCAGTGGCTCCTGCTAATAATGAAATTGAAATTTTAGCAGCTGTTGAAACCTCAGGTGAAGAAATTGAAACACCTGATGCAGTTGAGACTCATGTCTCCCAAGCCCTTCAGGAACCAGCATCTTTAGTCTCTATGGCTCCTGAGGCTGTGCTCTCTTCTGCAGTGGTAGTCTCCTCCTCCCCTCTGACAGCAGTTCTTCCTTCAGTTTCCTCCTCAGCAGCTCCAGATTCCATCAGTTTTCCTATCTCTAAAAAGAAGTACATAGATCCATATGAAGAATCTCAAAGTTCTGAAGATGAGTTTGCTACAGATTCTGATGACTCCTCTGCAACAATTGCAAGGAAGAGGAAAGCTAGATCAAAAGCTTTGAAAAGAGTTCCAATTGCCAGAGCTACAGATCATGACATTCCCTACTATATCAAATACAATTGTGAAATCACAGAACCATGGATGCAGTACTCCCAAAATCAGAGAAAAGCAATGAAGAAGAAAAGAAAATTTAATGAAGGACCATCCAAACCTGTCCATCAGCCTCCACCTCCACCTCCTCCAGATGCAGGTGCAGGTGCCAGTTTTTCTTCCAATCCAGTCCCTTCAGCCCTACATGGAAAAACATATCAAGCAAGAAGATATCAAGGAGACAGTCAGCAAAGGGGAGGTCAGCAAAGAGGAAACTATAGGGGCAAGCAGTCTAGAGGAAGATCAGGTTCTCAACCTTATCAAAGGGGAGGAGCCATTGATCCAACCTCTGGCCCCTATCCCTATAGACCTAGAGCTGACCTCACCCCAACTACCTCTCAAGAACTCTCCTCTAACAGATTTGAACCAGCTGTACCCTTTGAAGATCCTACCAAAACTCCAGCCTGCTGGAAAGCCAGAATGACAGAAATGTCTGCTTTAAATGAGATTAATAAAGCTAGAGAAAAAGGTCTGGACACCTCTCATATCAGTACTATGTCAGACCAAAGAAAAGAGGAATTGGAGAAATATAAGTCTAAGAAATTCTTTGATTCAGACAGATACATGCAACTTCATCCTGCAGCTGTACCACCCAGTGCAAGAGATCAAAAATCTTTAGGTGCAGCTGATGACTACAGATCTAAAAAGGAAGCTTCAAATCCAAACAGAGAAATCATCTTCAAGAAGAGTGATCAAGACAAAGCCTCAAAGGGGAAGTAAAGTAAGATGCTTTAATTCTTTCTATATATGCTGGATTCAGGACATTTGAACATTTGTGCTGCTATATAATGTTATATATGCTGCTTTTTATTCTGTCATGTCTGGTTGTATTGTAATGTATTGTATCTGTTTTATCTTTCTTTGAATCTCTAAATTCATGTAAATAGTAATCCTAGTCCAAATAGGGGGAGATTGTTGGAACACCCTATTACTATTTGTACCAGGATGACTATACTTTTATAGGGATTTTGGTTTGTGACCTCCTTGTTGTTATAAAGGTCACATAGGCTAGGTAGAATAATCTTCAGCTCGACGTAGAGTCGACCTCTGCTCAACGCAGAGTCGATCTCAGCTCGACGATGAGTCGACCTCAGCTCGACGCTGAGTCGACCTCAGCTCGACGCAGAGTCGACCTCAGCTTGACGCAGAGTCGACCTCAGCTCGACGTAGAGTCGACCTCCGCTCGACGTTCCGTCGAACCCAGTTCTACTTACAGAAAACACTCTCTGGCCGACGTGTGTCGTGCTCAGATCGACGTTTTATTGTGAGCTCGACGCTTTTCAGACCGCCGTCTGTTTTGGATAGGAATTCAAAATCCCTCTGTCAGACAATTAATGCTGAAGATTTATTGGCCGTTACAGCATATCTGGTGCATGGCTCAAGGAATTTTCTAAGGAATGTCTGCCTGTCATTTCCTTGGAGACATGGACATTTAAGGAAAGCAATTAATGCTGACTTCCAACGGCTATCAAAGTAAAGGAAGAAGAAGACTCAAGTATATAATTCATTTTCTTTCAATTCTACAAAAGACACAGAGAATATACAGAACAAAAAGAGAACAACAATACAAGACTTCAGATCTCTTTTCTCTCTGTGAAATTGTTTTGAAAGACTCACTCATAGGAATTCTGATTGCTTCAGACACAACCATCCAACCTTCTTGGATCATCACCTGCTGGAGCAGATCAGATCTTTTGAAGACCTGTCACCCTTGTGCAGAGCTCTCCTTCCTGAACCTCTTCTTGATCTCAGGGGGAGCTTTGACAACAACTGCAGATCCACTTTTGCTTCTCTCTGCTTGTTGATAGAGAAGACAACATCATTCTTTTTCTTTTTCTTTCTGTACAGGGTTTTAACTCCCTTCAAAAGTTACTTTTGGTTTTGCTGAAACCTGGTCAAAATCAGCTCCTTTGGTTTGTGAGAACCTGATCAAAAACTCTCTGGTGCTCAAGACACCTGATCAACTCATCTTGAAGTGGATTCCTATCAAGGGTGATAGAAGAGTGGATGTACCCAGATTTGGGGAACCACTATAGCTCCTTGTGTCGTCTGGATTGCTTGTCTTTTTGTGTTTTGCTTTGTGCTGTGAATTTCCTTTTACTCTGATTATTTGCTATAGCACCATACACTAAGTAAATACAAATTTTCTCTGTACACAAGTTTTATTTGCAAAATTATTTTAAATAACTCTATTCACCCCCCTCTAGAGTTAGGATTGATCTTATCCTGCACTTTCACTATCCACATGCAATTGGTTTAATAAGCCGTCAAACATATTAAAGTGTTTTTGCAGGTTGCCACCCTCCTGCATCTTCAGCCCATAAAATCATTGTTTTAACAAATTTATGGTCAACAGCTTGACCATATAAAATGTCTCAAGCTTCTCCCAACGCTTGATTGCAGACTCTTCGACGCCAATTTTAAAGAGCATCTTGTCGTCGACATATATCCTGATGGCGCTAGTGACACACTCATCCAAGTCATTCAACTTCTCGTCCTTCACTTCAATGGTCAAGTTTTCTCATCCCTGCAAAACCCGCATTAGCCCTTGCTCAATTAACATACATTGGACGTGAATTTGCCACAAACTAAAATTTTTGCTACCAACGAACTTCTCTGCCGAGTACCGAGCCAAAGTTACATTCTTCCTTGCTATAGTTGTCCACTGGTATGACTAGGAGACCTGATTAATTCAAGGTTAGATTTGAAAGGATGGGAAGGAGACCTATCCGTTCACCACCGCAGACAAATCTTTCCTTCAATGTCTAATTAGTCGTCTACAGTCTACAGAACCCCGCTCTGATACCCATTGTTAGGATTTTCGGTCGCGGAAGCACAATCCCCAGAAATAACTAAATACAGAGTCACAAAAAATAGTACTTCACACAATTTTATTAGCACAATAAAATTAATAACTATTCAAATTAAGAGATACATATCTGATAATATACTGCAGAAGCACTCGTGCTACAAAAATCTGCAGCAGTAATATGAACTTATTTGCGATCTGTAAAACAGATGCACAAGATTCGTACCAAAACAAACATTTGTCGTCGTCAGACGACCAATTACCGCCACCACTGACGAGAGAAAATCCAAGTCAGAACTTGACCTTGTCGCGAACGCGCAGCCCGCCAATGTCACCACTTGTGCACAACCACCACCGCCTATGAGCATGCAACCATCGAGGACCGCACACCTTGCCACAGCCCACGACATTGACACCTTGCTTCTATCCACACGCTTTTGCGCTTTGTTACAGATGCAAACTGCAATCGGATGTCGACGCTCATCGTCGCCTTCGGTCGTGCGCTACCGCTCTACTATTAAAGGATTTATCTCTTTTTGGTTTGGATTTTGGTGTGATCTTCATAGCTTGCTTTCCTCACCTTTTATAGAGCAATTTTATGTCTTAGCCTCTTTCCAAAAAAACTTTCGCGTATGCGCTCATTCCAAGTACATGAGCGGCTAGAGGAAAAGTTTTCATTGACGGTCGGTAAATGAGAAATATGAATCATGTGGGTTTGAAAAATAAAACCAACTCAAAATTTTCTTTATGATGTGCAGCAGCTCAGTGTTTTGCCACTCTACTCAAAGTGATAGCATAAACACAATTTTTACAAAGGTTTTAAGATGGCAGATCTTGGCTAGCGATGGTTTCATATCTCAACTTAATAAGCATGCAACATCATATAATTCTCAAACATTATGTTGTTGCACCAGTGAGTTTAATAGTGTTTTTAAAAAACATATAATGTCATATATAAATTCAAGTATTCATCAAAATGTAAATATGCAAAAAATATTTCAGGCAGCGGGAAGCAACAGTGTCAAGATTACCTTGCAGCCAGCCAATGCAATGTTTCAGTGAGGCAAATCATCGAACACCTGCTGATCCTAACCGACTTGAAGTCACAAACCTGATACAAAAAACAAAGCGATCATTCACGGTCAGAACTCCGACGCATTCCGCAATGCGGAGACGAATCCTCGTGTTAGGGAGTAACGGCAGTGACAGGCAAAGAGGATGCTTCGACGACCGTCCCGGCCGCAGATTCTTTTGCGCCGCCGTCGTCGGACGTGGCGAGCGTCCAATCGGGAGGGAGGGCGGGGAGAGACGGATATAGGGTGGGGCCCTTACGCTTGACGTCCCACGGCTGCGTCTTCTTGGGCCTCGTCTTCATATGGTGCGCCGTCCCCTTCTTCTGCGGTCTTGACGAGCACTTGACCGACGACACCCAGTCTCCTCCGACTCCACTATCGCGGACCCACGTTACCGGCGCCTGCTTGCCTTCTTTAAACTTCGCCGGAGGGACTCCAACCAAGACTGCGGAAATCAATGTCGCCATTTTCCTCCGTCTCGGTCTGCTTTCTGAATTCCGCTTGTGGATTGATGGATAAGGAAGGTCCACTGAAATTATCTCTTTGGGGAGAAAATATTAGCTGGGCTCAGCGTAGAAATACCATCCGATCTAAATTGGACGGTTCGATTGAACCCGACAAATTCACCATAAAATTTCGTAAATCGCACGATATTAACCTGTGAGCAGCCCAATTTTTAAAATTTTTGATATCTGCAAATTTAAAAATTTAAAATTGCTACAAAAAGTTTTACAGTTTATAATATCATTTAAAATTGAGAAACCCGAATATTTTTTAAGAAGAATATTAAAGTAAAATAATAAAATGTAACAATGAAAAGATGTCAATATTGCATTCTTTGTAAACATCACTTCATTTTAATCTTTAAATCTGAAATTAATTTGTTAAAAATATTTAAAAAATTAAACATGCAAATTAAATATCTATACATTAACAAAAACATACAATTAAATATTTTGTATCTCAAATAATTAGAAAAATTTTACAATCAAATTCCTTCAATATTGGCTTCTTTGTAGTCATAATCTTTAAACATGCATCTCTAATATTGCTCTCTCATTTCGTTGTCACATCTGCATCATATTCGTTGCTTCGCCGTCATTGATGCCCTACTCGTAATGATATTTCATGGAGAAACAGAAATGATATTGAGTTGATCATCTTCCTCCAATGTCTTTTTTGTCTTCCAATAATCTTCAATCTCCTCTTTGATCCGTGATTTATATCTATAAAGTTTTTCTGTAAGAAATTAACAGCAGACTGAAAAATAAAATTTTAAACACATGGAACCGACGAGGATTTTCATAATAAATGAAATCGATCAATAGTTTACGGATAGTTAAACTGCTTTGCGATTATCTAACTTTGAGGAAAAATAACTAAAATAAAGTGCGGATAGCAATAACTGCTTTGCGGATAACATTCTCCATTTTTATGACATGCATATATTGCTCGTACCATGATGGATTCTTATTTATTAAAAAGTGTAAAAACTTTTTATTATATGCTTAACCAGTTAGATGAAAGAAGACTTAATTTGATCAGTGAAATGAATAGAATCTGCTTGGCTGAAATAGAGTGATCCTAATTAAAGTTTTGGAAGGAGACAAATCCAAAACTTTTCAAGTACGTTTGCTTAGTTCACTAAATAATCTTAATGCACGGTGAAAACAGATATAAATTTATCATAAATCTACTTAATTCTGTGAATATTTTGTCTATGTGAATAATGAAATTCTAATATTTTATTGGTGTTGGAACACGGATACCGGTTCAACGAGATTCGGACTAAGGGTCTGTTTGGTTGAGATGTTGCTGATGAAAAGCTGCTGATGAAAAAAATGCTGATCCAGAAAACAGAGTTTTGTTAAAAAACTGTTTGGGTGAAATGGAATTTCCAGAGCTTATTGACAAGCTGTTTTAACAAAACTGTTTGACAAAAATGAAGTTTTCATATGTGAATTTTTTTTAATTCAGTTAACTTTTTTTGATACCTAAAATAGTTTTACATTTATAAGACCAATATTACACGACATAACATAATAAAATATGAACGTTTTCCAGATATTAATGTTATAACAATTTGTAAACTCTCGTCACACGAATCCCTCAGCTGCATGCAAGTAGTTCGGTGTATCACCTGTATGATTGAAAATATTTTAATTAGAACCTTACTATAAAATAATTAAAATATATCAATATAATAAATAAATATTACCTTCTTTCCTCATAGAGTTGTTGCGTTATAGACCCACGCAGTGCTATCATCTCGTCAACACCATTAGATGTATCAATGCATGTATCATGTTGTCTCTGTGAGTATACTCTGTCATGCTTACGCATTCTTGAGGTTGCAGAGTTTAATGGTATTGCTTCAGATATGTAGCTCCAGAAATCCTAGGTATAGAGAAAATTGCACACCTTCAGTTTAGGGAAGATCCTATGCTCCTATGGAGGAAATGTACATAGGAAGTAGAGAATAAAAACAGAAAGAGAAGGATGGATGTTGGTTTACCCGAAAGGTGGTCGCCGGAGGAAGCTTCCTCTGTCAGGCTATTGTCGGAAGTGGTGGCGGAAGCGTGCGCACGATGACGAGAAGGAAGAAGGCGGAGCAGTTGTTGGTTTAATTACGAAATCGCACAGGATGTAAATGCCGTCGTAGTCGGAGCTTCGCAGGGTTCGGGAAATCGCCAGGAAGAGGAAGACGAAGCGGAGGAGCTGCGATGCGACTTCGCTGGAGAAAAAAATCGCGGTTGAAGCCCTAGGTATAAAGGGCGGATATTTAGAAACGTCGTTTGGAGCTTTTTCATACCAAACAAAGCTTATTTGCAAAACTCCGTTTTCAGGCTGCCGCACCGGAGCAAATAAGCTATCCCAAGCGCACACTAAGAGGGGGCGGTTCGAGTTACTTAACTCGTCGCCGGGTGCACTTGACTGAGGTATTCCGAGCTAGGAGTTGACCCTCTCTGGGTAGAAATTGGTTGTCTATACTCTGACCTAGTGAGCTACAACGAGTAGGTCTCGCCACACTTCCAAAAGCATTGTTTAAAAAATACGCATGTTATAGAAAAAATGACACTCCACAGTAAGATCTAAGATGCAGCACAACTTTCATTCGATGCCCTAGAGCAGTCTAGGAGACTTGACGATGGAAAATTTGAGAGGATGTACTATAAGTCAGGCCACCGAAGTTTAAGGAAAGCGAAGCCAGTTGAGCATCCTAGGCCCTACCTCAGAGTGAATCCACACTACCACTCAGGCTACCAAGCCCTACCTAAGCCCTTATCACTAGGCCTATAGCTCAGAGAACTTAATCTCCTACCTCAGGCAAACAGCCCTGTTGAAACCAAAAACTTGGTCTCTGTGAAGTTCGACCCTTGGGGAAGGGGTGACCTCACACCTACTACACTCGGGGGGATGTCACGGACCAAAGACTTGGGAAACTAGGAACAAACCCTCGGCTCTAGCGCGGAGGTCCTACCACACACCCGGAAGGTCACAAGAACGCTTCCCCTCCCTTACCAATGAGAGCTGGGTACCTTGGAGAGTTCTCTCAACTCTACCAGGAAGAAAGCTAGGGAGGAGGAAGCCAAAAGTCAATGCCTCTCCAAAGGTACCCAAGGGGGTCTATTTATAGTTTTTCCAAGTCCTGAGGTCAGAATGACCAAAATGCCCTCAATGCAAATAAGCCTCTAGCCAATAGAAAACATCCACACTGGGGGTAAAAGGGAAAAATCCCCCCTGGGGGTAATATGGTAAACATGACAACAAGAGGTCCAGGGGGGAGGGGGAGGCCGAACAATGCTCCTCCCCCTTACCCCCACCTCGGACACTCAAGCCAAGCTCGCCCGAAGGGGCATGGCGTCCGGGCGAGCTCCAGGCCGCCGACCGAGCTCGCCCAAGGGGCAGGGTGCCCGGGCGAGCTCCAGGCCGCCGGCCGAGCTCGCCCAAGGGGGCTAGGGTGCAGGGGGTGAGGCCTTGGCCTCCGTCCGGAGTACCGCTCCTTCATCGAACATAGCAAGCCCGGGGGGAGATGCAGATTTTTCCTTCCCCTACTAGTATATTTCCAAGTCCAAGCCAAAATTGGCCACCAAGAGTCCAAAATCTCTAAAAAGCTTAAAAACTTAAAACTGGCTCTACGCCTGCCGAAAGTACCCTACTCTGCGAATACGGGACTGTACACAATCCCCGCTCTTTTCGAGGTTGACACAAGCTCGGAAAGAAACATCCAACCCAATGTATTCACTAAGTCAGCCTGTCATGCCACCTAATAAGAGCCTGGGTGACGAGGCAGCCTCGGGGTGAAAACACTTAGCCTCCCGAGGGGTCAACCTGTCATGCCAGCTAATTGGAGCCTGGGTGACGAGACAGTCTCGGGGTGAAAACACTTAGCCTCCCGAGGGGTCAACCTGTCATATCAGCTAATGGAAGCCTGGGTGACGAGACAGCCTCGGGGTGAAAACACTTAGCCTCCCGAGGGGTCAACCTGTCATGCCAGCTAATGGGAGCCTGGGTGACGAGACAACCTCGGGGTGAAAACACTTAGCCTCCCGAGGGGTCAACCTATCATGCCAGCTAATGGGAGCCTGGGTGACGAGACAGCCTCGGGGTGAAAACACTTAGCCTCCCGAGGGGTCAACCTGTCATGCCAGCTAATAGGAGCCTGGGTGACGAGACAGCCTCGGGGTGAAAACACTTAGCCTTCCGAGGGGTCAACCTGTCATGCCAGCTAATGGGAGCCTGGGTGACGAGACAGCCTCGGGGTGAAAACACTTAGCCTCCTGAGGGGTTAACCTGTCATGCCAGCTAATGGGAGCCTAGGTGACGAGACAGCCTCGGGGTGAAAACACTTAGCCTCCTGAGGGGTCAACCTGTCATGTCAGCTAATGGGAGCCTGGGTGACGAGACAGCCTCGGGGTGAAAACACTGGGCATCCACGAGCGATCAACCGGCCTTGTCAGCTAGTGAGAGCCTGACAGCGGAATCATCATCGGAGCTAAGGACTGGGCTTCCACGAGAGATCAACCGGCCTTGTCAGCTAGTGAGAGCCTGACAGCGGAATCATCATCGGAGCTAAGGACTGGGCTTCCACGAGAGATCAACCGACATTGTCAGCTATTAAGAGCCTGACAGCGGAATCATCATCGGAGCTAAGGACTGGGCTTCCACGAGAGATCAACCGACCTTGTCAGCTAGTGAGAGCCTGACAGCGGAATCATCATCGGAGCTAAGGACTGGGTTTCCACGAGAGATCAACCGGCCTTGTCAGCTAGTGAGAGCCTGACAGCGGAATCATCATCGGAGCTAAGGACTGGGATTCCACGAGAGATCAGCCAGCCTTGTCAGCTAGTGAGAGCCTAACAGCGGAATCATCATCGGAGCTAAGGAAAAATGAGCCACCCCCCGAGGCACTCTCGACCCTGCCAGCTGGTGTGAGCCTGGTATGAGGAGATCCTCTCGGGGGTTGGGAGCTGGACATGTCACCTAAGCTTTTTCAATTCCAACATCCTCTAACGGGGAAAAAATATGGGTTACATGACCCCCCCGACTCTACCGGTCGGGGGCTGGACTCCTTACAACAACATAAAAGAAAGATACATTACTCCGCCGAGGCGAGGCTTCTTCAGGGGGTCCGGGCATGGTGGTCGTCATCCGATTACTTCCCACTGGATACCTTCATCTTCTCAGGCTCTCCATGATCTTCTCCATCTCCTCCGCCTTAGCCAACCAAGAGATGGTGTTGACAGCCGTGACGTAGCACCGCCTCGCCATCCTGGAGTCTCCCTTGATCCTGACCTGGATCCCTTCTGAGTTGAACTTGAGGCACTGGTGGAAGGATGAGGGCACACACCGGAAGGCGCTGATGAGGGGTCTTCCGAAGATGGCGTTGTAGCTGCTCGGAGCGTCAACAATGATGAACCTGCAGTTCCTTGAGGTCCCTCCCAACTTCACCTGGAGTTCGACTCTACCTTCCACCTCCTTCCTCTCCCCTGAGAATACAAATAGTGGTCCGTCCGAGGCTAGCACCCTCCTTGGCTCTACCTTCATCCCGTCAAAGGCCTTCTTTAAAATGACGTTGATAGAGCGTCCGTTGTCAACCAAGATCCGGGAGACGGTGAAGCCTTCGACGGCTGCCTGGATGACCAGGGCGTCGTAGAAGGGATCCTCATGCTCTAGCATGTCCTTTGACGAGAAAGTGATCTTTTCTTCTAGGGGAGGGGTCTGGGATGTCGAGGCAACGCTCCGTCGGTACATCACATGGAGGCTCGCCTTCCGAGTGGCCTCGATCCCCACCCCACCGTAGATCACTGCTATTCCTCCTCGGTGTCCTACGTCAACCTGATCCTCGCATATCTCATCACCCCCTCCCTGGGGTAGAACTCCTTCAACCTGTGCCGGCGGCTGAGGCTGGGCAAGGCCTCTCGCCCCCCTTACCTCGAGGAACTCGGGGCAGGTAGCCATGGCATGACCCTCCAACTGGTGGAAGTCACAGTACAGTAGTGCCTTTTCTCCCCTCTTTTGACGGGTTGGGCGATCTCTCCTGTTACCTCTTCCTCCTTCGCCTATTGCCAAGGCCTGCTGGGGTGGGGGCAGGAGTTGCCTAGGTGCTTGCCTCTGGAAATTGAACCTCCCTTGGCCCCCGTGGAAGTTCTCTCCACCTGGCACGAGAGCTCTTCCTGAACCTTGGGCAGGTCTTCCCTGCTGCCTCCAGCCTGGTTCCGGACCCTCCTGTCCTTGGAACCCCTGGGCTCTCTGCTCCTCTCTCCTTCTTCCTTCCTGCTGTCTTGAGCCACCTTGCTCCTTTGACTCTGCCTCCGTCAACTTTGCCAACCTCTTGACAAATGCCGGGTTGGCCGCCTCCATGGCTATCTCCTCTGTTGCCCTTTCCATCAGCTCCTCGAAGGAAAGGGGGGCCTTCCGGGTCAAGCTCATCTTGAAGAACCCTTCGCGCAACCCCACGGTGAACGCCATCTGGAGGGCATATCCTGGCACCTCTTGGATGTCAAGGACCTCCTCCTGGAACCTGTCAACGTAGTGGGCCAGCGACTCCTCAGCTCTTTGCTTTATCAGGAAGAGGGACTCAGGACCTTTCTTTCTCTTCTTGAAGGTGGAGAAGCGAAGCTGAAAGCTCCGGCTCAAGTCTTCGAACCCGAATATGGACCTTGGAGGGAGTTGATGGAACCAGTCCCTCGCCTTCTCTTTCAAGGTGATCGCAAATAGACGGCACTTGAAGGCATTCGTCATTGGCATGATGGAGACGGCATCCTCAAACCACTGTAGGTGCTGGATGGGGTCATCCTTCCCGGTATAGTATGCCTTGTCAAGTTCCCTGAACCCCTCGGGAACGGGAGCTGAGATGATCAGCTCGCTGAAGGGAGACCCTCTGAGGTGTGGTCTCGCGGTCTCTACTGGCGCGACCTGGTCGCTTAATGGGCGAGCACTCGACGGGCTGGGGAACAACTCCCGGCCGGGGAGGTCTCGCTCGACCCCCTCTCACATCCTCTACTTCCCAGGTCGCCTCCCTGGGGCACTTCCTTCTCCCCCTACCGGGGTGATCTCGCTTAGATCTCTGGGGGGCAGCTCACTGAGATCCCCAGGAGCCGGTCCCTGGGGGGTGGGAGCTGAGCTGCCAGCCCGAGGGGCAATGCTTCGCAACATCTCCATTATGCCAGAGATGGAAGCCATGAACTCTTCCCTTCCTACGAAGGGTCCTGGGTTGGGGAGACCGCCGAGGTCATCACTACCTCCCTGATCTCCAGCCATGACACTCTTCCGAGATCTTCTGTGCTGGTCACTTTCCACGCTCACCGCACCAAAATGTTGAAACCAAAAACTTGGTCTCTGTGGAGTTCGACCCTTGGGGAAGGGGTGACCTCACACCTACTAGACTCGGGGGGATGTCACGGACCAAAGACTTGGGAAACTAGGAACAGACCCTCGGCTCTAGCGCGGAGGTCCCACCACACACCCGGAAGGTCACAAGAACGCTTCCCCTCCCTTACCAATGAGAGTTGGGTACCTTGGAGAGTTCTCTCAACTCTACCAGGAAGAAAGCTAGGGAGGAGGAAGCCAAAAGCCAATGCCTCTCTAAAGGTACCCAAGGGGGTCTATTTATAGTTTTTCCAAGTCCTAAGGTCAGAATGACCAAAATACCCCCAAGGCAAATAAGCCTCTAGCCAATAGAAAACATCCACACTGGGGGATAAAAGGGAAAAATCCCCCCTGGGGGTAATATGGTAAACATGACAACAAGAGGTCCTGGGGGAGGGGGAGGCCGAACCGTGCTCCTCCCCCTTACCCCCACCTTGGACACTCAAGCCGAGCTCGCCCGAAGGGGCAGGGCGCCCGGGCGAGCTCCAGGCCGCCGGCCGAGCTCGCCTAAGGGGGTTGGGCGCCCGGGCGAGCTCCAGTCCGCCGGCCGAGCTCGCCCAAGGGGCAGGGCGACCGGGCGAGCTCCAGGCCGCCGGCCGAGCTCGCCCAAGGGGGCTAGGGTGCAGGGGGTGAGGCCTTGGCCTCTGTCCGGAGTACCGCTCCTTCATCGCGCATAGCAAGCCCGGGGGGAGATGCAGATTTTTCCTTCCCCTACTAGTATATTTCCAAGTCCAAGCCAAAATTGGCCACCAAGAGTCCAAAATCTCTAAAAAACTTAAAAACTTAAAACTAGCTCTGCGCCTGCCGAAAGTACCCTACTCTGCAAATATGGGGTTGTACAAGCCCTACCCCAGCCTTTATAATTACAGGCTTACAACTCAGAGATTGAAATCTCTTACACTCAAATCTAAAAATAGATCTTACAAAAAATCTTATAAAGAATTACTTTCTTCCTTCACCCAGATAGAGAGAAAAAGGGGTGAGGGAATCTTGATCAGATCTTTATTAATCTGCTTTCTTCAGACCATCGCTGCAATGAATCAGATTCAACCTTACTTAGCTTATTCAAAACTTCTTGAAAGAGAGAACCTAGGTTGAATCTTCTTGAGAAGTTGATGTAGACTCAGCTTCTTCCTTCTTGCAGACTTAATTCTGTAAAAACTGGCAGATCTAATAAGATGTTGTCCCCTTCTTTAATTTAGAATATGAATTTTTTTGCTGTACAGAATTCTGTGAATTCTTCTTGGAGTATTCCTCCTTCTTCTTGCTTTCGCTCTATATTTTCTCTCTGTCTCACTGTCGTGTTTTTCTCTAATAGCTCAGCTCTATTTATAGATCACATCAGAGGCAACCGGCTGGTCCGGTAGTTGACTGACATCTGACAGTTCTGGCATGTTTAACAGGCCTTAACAATTCTGGCAGCTGTCAAGTCTTCAGTCTTGAGATTTTACACTTAGAGTTATTTAACTCAGCTGAATGTGTCGAGACATAAGGATAGTATGTGTCGACGCAATTACCCGGTTGTCGACACACTTCCTTCGGTGTTATCGACAAACTTCAGAAACTATCGACATAGCTCTTCATTCAGTCTCAACACTGCTTTTGTAGAATGTGTCGACATACTTTAGAAACCGTCGACACAACTGATGTAGACTCAAATTCTGTAAGTCGACACAAGTCTTGTGTGTCGACACAACCCTTCTATTAATGTCAGCACTTCAAATCTAAGTGTGTCGACACTAGTCTTGAGTGTCGACACAGCTATTGTCAACTCAAATTCCATGTGTCGACACAAGTTCTGTGTGTCGACAAAACTTTGCTTCTAGTCTCGACGCTGCTTCTTCAAAGATGTCGACACATTATAAATGTCTCGACACTTTTGTACTTGAATATTTTCTACATTCTTCTGTCTGCACAAGTAAACTCAATACACCATCAAATACAAGCTGATGTATATCATTGAGTCAGGTGAGGCTTTTCCAAATAAGGTACACAATTTCCAATGTACCCAACAACCCTCGAACCAGCCTACCAAGACTAAGGAGATCCCTCCTCCAACGAGCAGCAAGGGCCAATCACGCACCGACGACAAGGGTGGCTCGTAGAGGAAGAAACTCACCAAGGGTAAGGAGAAAGCAAAGTCCTCGGACCACGCGAGCAAGCGAGCAAAACTTTCTCGCGAGATCTTCGACGAGAGGGAATCTCCAGTCAACGTCGGGGGGCCTTACTACCACCCGAACTACAACCTCAGGCTGGATGATATGGATGCCTTTGGTCGCCTGCTTGTCTTCTGGTCTGAGATCGGGCACAAGGTCACATTGAGTACAAACATACCCGCTTGGTCGGATAACTGGGAGGACAAGGGGGAGACATTCGATGTCGCCTTCGCGCTGTATGGCTGAGCAGATGACGAGTCCCCGTTCGACCTCAGCTCGAAGATGCTCCCCCACCAGACATCTCGCTCACTCCTGCGAACTACCGAGCTGGGGCATTTCGTGGCGAGGAAACTCCTGGAGATGGAGAAGGCACTGAAGATCGTCTCCCCGAAGGCGATCGATCTGGTGTTGCAAAATTCCCGGTTGAAAGAGTACGAGGTAGGTCGCCTCCTCGGCGCGACTTAGCTAATTTTGGATGTTCATTTCTCTAATTGATTGCTAGTTATACTCGCAGGCTGTCGAGGTTGAGACGACGAATAAGTTCTCTGAGCTCGAGCAAGAACTCTCCAACACCAAAGCCGAACAGGAAGCTTCTCAAATCCGAGTCGCCAAGTTGGAAACTCGCTCGGTCGCCGTCGATGATCGCTTGATTACCTTCGATACTCGCCTGGCTGGATCGCAGTAGGGGGCGAGTCCCCATGGGATAGGCAAAAGGATTTGCCTGCATGGGGACGAGATGCCGGCTATTCGTCGCGGGATAGCGCGAGCAACGGGGGAAGCCGTTCTCGCTGAACTGAGGATGGACGACTTCCTCGACGTAAGGGCCAAACACCTGATAGCCCTGGACCTCATCCCATTCCTAATTGCCAAGGTGTCCAACTCGCATGATCGTGTCCCCTCCTCGGCTTCTAGCTCTAGCGGCAGTGACAATAACAACGAAGAGAGCAGCGACGGCAGCGATGACACGGATGATTGCGAGGATTATGCCGAGGACGAGGAGGATGTCGTCATGGAGACAAGGAATATCAGCCCGATACTGGCGACGATGAGTCATAGTAGGTCAGCGACCTCCTGCGTCCAAACTTGTAAAGACAAAGTTGTATACTTGGAACATTTTGTAACTTGTAAAAATTATACATAATACAAAAAATTCCTCGCTACTATTTGCTGTTCTTCTTTTACTCACACGCTCGCTTGTTGACGATACTCGATAGGCTCATAGGCGCGGAGAGGTTGAGAGCTTGCCATGCGCGTTTTTGCACGTTGATATTGCTCGTAGTCGCGTAGTCGTCACTTGTATCTGTATAGTCACTCCGCATACTCACACATTGTTGCTTGCATATGCACGATCGTAGTCGCGTACACGCGCAATGATACTAGCACTTGAAGGTGGAGGTTGACCCGTGAGGCAATTAGTCAGCTCGAGGGGGTTGGTAGCCGATATGTAGGAGAGGAGCTCATGTAGGGACTCGGACTACGACAACTCCACAACTCGAGGACTTATTTTGGTGATGAAGTAATTCAACCTGCTGCTTAAAAGATTTCCAAAAAATTAACTGTACCGACATCTTTGAGGACGAAAGAAGTTCTAGAGAGACGACGATCTTCCTTCCATAAAATTGGGAGGTTGGCGTCCAGACTTGTTCCTAATAGTTCCTCCGGTCAAAGGAGATATGCAATCGGGGGTAGCTAGGACGACATGCAAGGGGGGAGCTGACCTCGACCATCAATGCAGGGGCTCAGTCTTACAAGGATGCTTAAATCCCGGAGCATCATCCTATCGCCTGCCCTGGGCTTTTTAGGAGAAACAGGTCGAAGTCTTGTGTCCTAATCCAACTATGGAGATCGTTTTCAGCTCTGCTACTTGGTTACAAAAACTAGAATACAAGCGAAGGGAAATGGTCCTTGGGGGGGCCTACTGGAAACTTTCGAGTCCCCCATCCTTCCGCGAACTTGCACTTTTTTAGGGCTTGGCAGATTATCCTACCATGACAGTGAAAAAGATGCGTCCTGCCCCTTAGGACAAATCATCGCTAAGAGCGGGCTTTTTAGTCTTCTCAAAGACCGATGATGCCTTTGAACAAGGTATCACTTTGTGAGGTCAATCCTTTATCGAGTTTATGAGGTTAGCGTCTAGACCTGTTCTTAATAGTTCCTCCAGTCGGAGGAGAGATGCAATCAGGGGTAGTTAGGCCGACATGCAAGAGGAGAGCTGATTTCAACCGTCAATGCAGGTGCTCGGTCTTATAAGGACACTAAAATCCCGAAACATCGTCTCATCGTCCGCCCTGGGCTATTTAAGAAAAACAGGTCGAATGCTGGTTTCCCAAACCGATCGAGGAGATAGACTTCACTACTTCTAGCTGACTTTGGACGATCAACACAAAGAAGACAACTCACCACCACTCGTGCCTCTGGGGGCGAGGAAATGCATATATTGAAATGTGATTATAAGTGAGTAATTACAGGTTACCGCTAAGGGTGGAACCTTTTCAGGTCAACCCTGCTCCAAGTACTTCCTTGTTGCTCTCCATCCTAGTCTTGCAGATGATAACCCCTAGTGGCTAGGGCTTCCTAAACGAAGAAATGTCCTTCCCAGTTGGGATATAGCTTACTAATGGAAGCTCCCCTTCCCACAACATCCACCTTCTTTATGACCAGGTCACCTGCGAGGAAATGTTTGAGGCAGGCATTCTTGTTGAAGTGCTTTGTCATACGCCTCTTGATTTCCTCCCGGCGTATGGAGGCTAAGTCACAAAGTTCCTCGATGTAGTCCAGCAAGAGCCTCTGAGCATCTTCATTTTCCAAGCGCCACTCTTCGCTGCCTTCCCTTGCTGATATCACTCTCGGGGTTTGAACCTCGAACTCCACTGGGATTAGTGTCTAAGACCCGTGGGATAACTTGAAGGGTGTTTCCCCCGTGGCTGAGTTTGGAGATGTTCTCAGAGCTTATAAGACCGAGTGGAGTTGCTCTGCCCAATTGCCCTTCAGATTGGTGACCTTCTTCTTCAAAATTTTAATGATATGATGATGGAACCGCCTTGAAGTAGTTGATGAGGGGTCACCCAAAGATGGCATTATAGTAGCTTGACGTGTTGATGATGAAAAAATGGCATCTGATAAAAGTTCTACCAAGGGTGACCGGAAGGTCCACTCCTCCCTCCATCTCTTTCTTCTCTCCTGTGAGAGGGGTCCGTCCGCAGCTTGGACCTTGGATGCTTCCACCTGAAACCCTACGAAGGTTCTCTTGAAAATGACCTTCACCGAACTCCCATTATCCGCAAGGATTCGGTCGACGGTGAAGTCCTCGATGGCAGCATGGATGACCAGGGCATCATGAAAGGGGTTCTCATTCCCTAACATGTCCTTCTCGGAGAAGGTGATCTCATCCAATGGCGATAAACTTGAGAGGTTGAGGTGACACTCTGAGAGGTAGAGGCGACGCTCTTCCGATAGATCTGATGGAGTCTCCCCTTGCGGTAAGCTCCGAGTCCAGCCCCTCCGTTGATCACTCCAACCTGCTTACCTCCTGGGTTATGGATCACCTCTCCGCGACCTCCCAGGTTGTACCAGTCTTCGTTCTTCCTCCTTAATGGAGCTTAGAACGCTACTGGACCCACTGGCGCTTTCTGCCTAGGCTGCTCCCTCTCCGCTGCTCTAGCTTCCAGCCTCCTCCTCGCCTCCCAAAACTCCGGGCAGCCCATCGTCCTGATGCAAGTCACAGTAGAGGGGAATCTTCTCCCCCTGTCGCCTGGCCAGCTGCTCCCTATGGCGATGCTTATTGCCTTGTCGGACTATGTCCATCGCCTCTCCTCCAACTCCTCTCCGGCCTCCACCCTATTAGTGGTCGTTCCTCCTCTCTTTCTACTGGAACCGCGACCTAATAGGTGGCCTCCACTGGGGCCGATTTGCGGGGTACTGGAATCGCCTCTCTTCTCGCCTCCTCTCCGGAGCCTCCACAGGCCTCCTCTGCTTCTGCCTCCGAGGCCTCTCCTGCCTCCTACGCTCCTCCACCCTCCTGGGCTCTTCCTATTCTCCTCTCTTCTCCTCGGCTCTTCCCTTCTCCTCTCAACCTGCTAACTCTGAAGGTCCTCCTCTCTCCCTTCCTCCCATCTCCTCTCCATCCAGCCTCGCCAAGAATTCCTTGTTCTTATCTTCTCCCTAGACGAATGTATTCGCCCTCTCGATCATCTCCTCGAAATATCTCGGGCATTTAGACCTGATCTCTAGGATGAAGAGACCCTACTTCAGGCCAAACATCAGGGCCAGTATCAGGGTGAAGCTGTCCACCTCCTCAACTTCCAGGACCTCCTCCTAGAAACGATCGATGTAGTGTCCAAGACTCTCGTGTTGCCCTTGCGCGATCTTAAAGAGAGCAGTTGTCTCCTTCTTCCTTTTCTTGGATGTCGTGAACCTTTCCATAAGGCCCCTATGCAAATCCGCAAAGTAGTAGATGAAACTAGCTGGCAACTGATGGAACCAATCCCTCACATTACCCTTGAAGGTGATCGAGAAGACCATAAATTTGAAGGCGTTTGACATATTGCGGATGGACACCACATCCTCAAACCAATGGAGATGTCTTACCGGGTCATCTCTACAGGAGTAGTAGTTAAGGACTGGCTCTCGGAACCTCTCGGGAACTAGGGCGGCGAGGATCTCGTCATAGAAGCGGCTCCTCCCTCCCTAGCAGTAACGAGTTTCATCCTCGCTGGTATCATCATCACACTCGCTCTACTAGTGAGTATAGGGATACCTCGCCGACAGCTTTGGATCTCGGAACCTGGTCCCTTGGATACTCGTTGGGTAGTGTCGCAACTGTATCAACCGCTCCTCTCTCCCAGGCACGCTTCTTACCAGGTTGCCTCGGTGACGCTTCCTCATCCGACGGTGTCACACGACGGGGCGAGATCACCGTGACATCGGGGTGATGAGGGAACCCTGAGAGAATATTCCTCTTGATCCTCCTCGCAAACTCCTCGAATACAGCTACGGTCACAAACTTGTCTCCTTGTGCGGAGTTACAAACTCTCGCCGAGTTGCCGACTAACTCGCCTTGTTCGCCTCCACTCACCATCTCACCTACTAGTGAAGCTTTCCCTCCTTGGCTGCGATCCACGCTCACTGCACCAAGTGTTGAAGCCGGGAAAATCTTTACTCCAAAATTCGGATCAAGGAAGCCTAAGGTTACCAGCTCAACGGTTAGGCTCGATGGCTAGCGGACTAAGGCACGGAAGTTGTCGAACAACAAATAGGATCTCAGGTGTTGTGGCAAGAAGGTCCCACCACGTATCCGAAAGCTTAGAAGAAGCAACCCATCAACAATCATAAATGGTCGAGCAGGATACGAGAAAGACTAGCTAGTAACTAAATCGCGGCGACTAAAGGGGATAGTCATTAATTCACAATCTGGTCTCTCTGAAAAAGTAATTCAAAGGATCAGCTGACGTCCAAGAAGAAGAGTTCGCGAGATCTTGATGAGATTTTCCCAGTCCCTCTCCTCGTACCCCTGAGGTCCTATTTATAGGGAATTCCAAAAGGGGGGCTTATTTATAGACCCACCCATCGACAACTAGGTGACTTTCTGGAGGAGCTCTCACGGTTGGATGAGTTGCTGGCCTAGTCTCCTACCCGGCGAGTATGTGAGGGGAGCTCGGTATACTTGCCCAGACCTTCCGCTGCCTGGCGCATTGACTTTGATCTCTGTCTTGACTTGCTGACTTTGACTTCTGTTGACCTGGCACTGGAGGGGTCCACCTCGATGAATACAGGTTGTACAACTACATTAAAAATCTACTAGAAAAGTGGGGTTACGATAATAACAAAAAGATTGAGACTCTATATGACTACACCAATAGAATGAAACCGAATGAAGGTTCACCTATTAGACAGTTGGATTACTCCAAACTCATAAGAAGTCTCATGTATGCTACAACCTACACTAGTCCTGACATCGTCTTTACGGTCGGTATGTTAAGTAGAATAACTAGTAAATCTGGAAAGGGCCACTGAGATGCCTTAGAAAGGTTAATGAGATATTTAAAGTACATTAAAAAGTATGTTTTATGTTACAATGGTCATCCTCCAATACTTAAAGGGTATTCTAACGCCTCCTAGTGCTCAAAAATTGGTGATAGTAGATCCACTAGTGATTTTGTGTTTATATTAGGAGAAACTGCAGAAGCTTGGAAGTCAAAGAGACAGACATGCATTGTATTATCCTCTATAGAATCAGAACTCTATGCTTTAGATTCAGTAGGAGAAGAAGTAGAGTAGATAAGAGATCTGATAATGAACATTTCAATGACGAGTTTGAAAATGCACTCTATTTCGATTTTTTGTGACAATCCAGTCATAAAGTAAATTACAACAAATTCCTTGTTCAATGGAAAGCGAATGCAACTAAGGATGAAACATACTCAGTTGACCTATCTCATAAGTCAGGAGATAATTTCCCTATTGGATGTGAGATCAAAAGATAATGTAATAGATGTCCTTACCAAGAGCTTATGTAAGTTTCTTACATCTAAAATATCAAAGGAGATGTAATTAAAATCTATTTAGTGAGACTTAATACTATCTTATATTTTAAATTTTTGAACTGAAGTCTGCTTACATTCAAGTATTTAGAGTGGGTACACTGAAGTATTTTAGATGCTATCTGATAAAAATTTGAGATGAATAGTTGTCAGTCATTCCAAACTTAGTGACTTACACAATTATTTTTATTCAAATACTGATTTGGATATCATTCCAAAAAAGTATACTGAAGTTAATGACATGTGTCATGATATTATGATTATTAGTTATATCATTCCAAACTTGATGATATGATGCTCACAACTTCTTGTATCATTTCAAACTTGATGATATGATGATCACAACTTGTTGTATCATCTAAACTTGATGGCATAACATAATTATGAAGTTGTTAATAATAATCTTAATAATCGAAGGAACATGATTTGATTTTATAAAATCAAATATTCTAATTTTACGTAAATTAGATAGAGATGCTGATTTGTGATTATTTATTCCTAGTTAGAGTATTACGTTTTTTTACTACTAGAACTAATCACTTTATGTTTGATAGTAAATATTTGAATTCATAGAGATTTGTCTTATGCTATTCATATTGTAACTGTTTGCAAATTAAAAGAAGAATGAAAGAGAGAAAGTTGATTTCGACCTGGATGACGATAATCTGCTGTTTGTGTTGACCATAGATTCGTCATCAGTTTGCGTTTTCAGTTTTATTTACTGTTATGTTTGGAACCATGCGTTTGAGTTTAGATTTATCCATAATTTAAAACTCATATTAGTGTTTCTTAAAAACTCATATTTGTCGTCATTAACTTTTGTTTTAAGTGACATGTTTTGTGTTACCATTTATATATAATATAAGAGGTGATTGTTGAAATATATTGATATAATGATAACATGTCCTTATCGGGTTTGGTTTGGATCTGTTAGACATCCAATAACCCGTCGTCAGAGATTTCGGGTTACGCTTATAAATACCCTTTCTAGGGGGCAACGTGGAGGTCGTTCCAAACTTGACGGTCACACGGGATGCTTCGAGCATAGTAATATTAACACTTAAGATCCATTTGGCATGGTGGTGACGGTCAGACATGCATGGATTAAACCGTCATTTGTTAAGGATCACCTAACAAATATCATCTGTATGAACATATAAGTAGATGAAATTCCTTGAATGATCGTTAGAAAATGACAATTTAATCCCTATATTCATGACGGCCACCACCGTGCACGTATAAATTGTTTTTGATAGCTCAACTCCCGAGCATAATTTCAAAAGGCCGTTATTTTTAGCCAACGTGCGCTGACGTGTGTCAATGGCTGAACGCCATTCGGTTGGGTCCATGTCAGCACAATAACCGGTTAAACCGCATTTTTGTCTGATTTCAATTAAATAATATATGTTCGGATAAAAAGGCTGTCATGATTACATAATGATAATCAAGTAGCTCGGGCCTAGGGTTGGTTTTTCCCTTAAATTCTCTGATATATATAATAATAATAAGACACGCACATTCGAACCATTTAACTTTATTTTTCTGTATATACAACCGCCAATTGTCACCATTATTAGTAAAACATTACCACCAATCTCACATTCTACCCCCAAAACATGATATCAAGATTCTTTTAATTTCTATTAAATGAAGAGCATCCATTTCACTGTCCAAATTAAAATCACTTTGATTGAAAGAGTTCATTATTTTCCATTCTTTTATAGATTTTTTTTAATAAAAAGAAACGTGGTGATTGTTGGAGGCAAACTCCATGCCACACCAGGCTCCAAATTAAAGTGCCAGAACAAAAGGCTCTTCATCACCTCAATCAATCACTTGGTCATAATTTTCTTGGCCATTATCTATTTCAAATATTGTTGTTGTAAAACTCCGTTTTTCTTTGTTATGCTAAGGGTGTAAGCCCCAATTCGATATTCGTCAATTTCTATTGGATGCATGGTCTGAGAGGTCCAAGCACATGTTACATCTTCCTAATACGTAATGTCTATCTAAGACATGTTCGCCCAGTTTTATGTGCATCTTGTTGTCCATCGATTTTGAGTATTCAACATACGTTAATTAGCGGATGTGGTGGTATACGCCCTTGACACACATTATGTAATCAGGACGTGTTACATGGATTTTGACATACATCAAATTTGACTAGTCAGCGTATTTCGAATAGTTGAGAAGACAGTACACTTCCCCTGGCACACACCATGAAACCAACCAAGGCATGTTATATGGATTTTGACATATATCAAACAGTTGAGAAGAGAGCACGCACCCCTAGTACACGCCGTGTAAGCAGGGTGTGTTGCATGGATTTCAACGTACATCAAGTTTTGAGTTCCCTGTGCATGTCACATAGTGTTGACTTGCTGCATGGTGGTACATACCCTTATTACACGCCGTGCTATTATACTTTGTGAAGGAGTTATGTTAAGTATATTTCGAACCCGCATTCTAAAGTGGTTAATTATTCTCTCTTAGTGTGAAAATGAAAAGAGAGGAGTAAGGGAGAATGGTAGAAGAAGGTAAAGCCGGCGGAGTTCCTTGAGCAAAACATTTTAATTTAAAAATTAGTACGATGTTTGACCTGATAATTTAATTGCTTGTGAAAAAATCCGACCATATCTACAAAGAACGAAAATAAAAAATATTTCACGGGAAAAATAATAATTCCAAATGAAACTGAAAAAATTCAAAAAATATAAGTTTTAATTGTTGAAAATTAAAGTGATTGGGTGGATCTTGTGTTTGATGTTTTGGTCGGATCTAGTGCGTTCTTTGGTGTTTGGTGTTCTGGGGTAGTTCTCTCTATATAAGTGATTCCTTCTCTGTTCTTAGGTTTCGTTTGTTTCGGCGTTTTTGCCGGGCGTTTGGAGCAAACGCCTGTTGGGAATGCGAGCAATCAATCCCGACCAGAGCACCTATTTTAAATTTTAGGCGAGCAACCTGCGCGACCGCGTTGAGCGGTATGCCATCGCAACAAAATAACACAATGCAAAAAAGAATAAAAGCACACAGAGATTTTAACGTGGAAAACCCAATTGGGTGAAAAACCACGGGACGATCGGAGTCCAACCCGAAAAGCCTCCACTAAAAGTGTGTGAAAAACACACGCACGGATTACAGGCTTTCCCTCCACCGATCCACAAAGGATCTTCACCAGCTTCACACTACACAATACAATAAATAGTAACAGAAAAATTGCAAGTTACCGACCGGCGGATGAGACAGATTACACAAATCCTCTCCAAGATGCCTCTTCGAATCCTTGCCAATATCTGCTCCAGATCCAATCCGTGTAGGCGAAGTACTCCTTGTCAACGTCGTACAACAACGTCTGAAAGCTCTCCCAAACTAAGACGATTGCCGCAAAGGCCTCTCTAGAAATCTTTCAATGCTTGAGTTTGGAGAGAAGTGGATGCTTTACCCCTCCTCCTTCATCCCTATTTATAGGGCCAAAATCAAGGAGGTAGGTGTGGTAGATGACATGTGGATGAAGCTTCCATGAAGCTTCCCTTGGTCAAAAACACATGTCATGAAACTTCCTTTGGACAATTTCCTAGAAGCTTCCTTTAAGAGCACATGTTGAATTCCAAGTCAAAGACGGCTAACCCTTTTCATACTTGTCATGAAACACATCAAAGTTGGATAACCTCTTTCACACTTAGGAGGAAATTATCTTAACAAATCTCCCCCTTTTCGACTAAGTGAAGAAATCCTGTCATTCTGGCAATCTTCCCCAGAGTCTTTAATTTGCCTCTCTCCATGTCCTCCATCAATATGTCTCCACTTTCGATCAGCAATACCAAATTCGAGTTAATGAGACTCGTACTCAACAGCTTTTTCCACAAAGGACGGGAACTGTACCCAACAACTTATTCTCCCCTTTGCTTTATGTGGAGAGAACCGCCATGCCGGCGATCCTAACGCAATGCTCGAACTTCCCCCTTGGCACGGTCTTGGTCAGCATGTCTGCCCCATTGTCATCAGTGTGCACCTTCTGAAGATCAAGCTCTTTCTGCTCCAGGACATCTCGTATCCAATGATACCGAGTGTCGATGTGCTTCGACCTCGAGTGAAACGTGGGGTTCTTCCCCAAGTGAATAGCGCTCTGACTGTCACATAGGAGTGTGTATCGGTCCTGAGTGAATCCAAGTTCTTTGATGAACCTCTTCATCCAAAGCAACTCCTTCCCAGCCTCAGTAACCGCAATAAACTCAGCCTCCGTGGTGGATAGTGCAACGCACTTCTGCAGTCTCGACGCCCACGAGACAGCTCCCCCTGCAAACAGAATCATGTACCCCGATGTCGATCTCCTAGAATCCACATCTCCAGCCATGTCAGCATCAGTGTAGCCCAGCAGCTCTGGCTCACTGTCTCCAAATCTCAACGTCAAATCGGACGTTCCCTGCAGGTATCTCAGAATCCACTTCACTGCGCTCCAATGCTCTCTCCCAGGATTAGAGAGAAATCTACTGACGATCCCAACAGCATGCGCAATGTCTGGACGTGTACACACCATCGCATACATGAGACTCCCAACTGCAGATGCATACGGAACCTTTTGCATCGCCTCGATCTCCTCGGGTGTGCTGGGGCACTGATCAGCGATAAGCCTGAAGTGAGCTGCAAGCGGCACGCTCACCTTCTTTGCCTGATCCATATCAAACCTCTGCAACACTTTGCGGATGTACCGCTCCTGGGATAACCAAAGTAGTCTGGCTCCCCTGTCTCTGCGAATGTGCATCCCTAAAATGGTCTTCGCAGCACCCAGATCCTTCATCTCAAAAGTGGAACTCAACTGTCGCTTCAACTCAGCAATGCGAGCAGTGTTCCTCCCGACGATCAACATATCGTCCACGTACAACAGCAGAATGATGAAGTCCTCTGAAGCATACTGCTTAATGAACACGCAGTGGTCAAGGGTGGTCCTCCTGAAGTCGATATCCCCCATAAAGGAATCAAACTTCCTATACCATTGCCGCGGGGCCTGCTTCAGGCCATATAGACTCTTCTGCAAGCGGCACACCAGACCTTCCTTCCCTTTGACACTGAAACCCTCAGGCTGCTCCATGTATAGCTCCTCCTCAAGATCGCCATGCAGAAAGGCGGTCTTGACATCCATCTGCTCTATCTCCAAGTCTAGCCTCGCAGCGAGGCCGAGTACAACACGAATAGATGACATCTTCACCACAGGCGAGAAGATCTCATCAAAGTCAACACCCTGTCGCTGTCCAAAGCCCTTCACCACCAGCCTGGCCTTGTATCTGGGAGGTGTGGAGGAGTCTCCCTGCTTCACCCTGAAGATCCATCGATTCTTCAAGGCCTTCTTGCCCTTAGGCAATCTCACCAAGTCATACGTGTGGTTCTTATGCAGCGACTGCATCTCCTCCTGCATAGCAACCATCCACTGACGCTTCTCGGTGCTCTCCACAGCCTCGTCATAACTCTCAGGCTCCCCCGCATCAGTCAGCAGTATGAACTCTGATGCAGAATATCTAGCGGGTGGGTGTCTGGCTCGATCCGACCTCCGTAGGACAGGCTCAGGGGCCGGTGCAGGCACATCATTAGTAATGTCCTCAGCGACTCCTGGATCACCATCAGTGGTGATATCATGATCCGGAAGGGTATCAGTACCCTGCGCTGGCTCTGGCTCAGTAGCCTCCTCAGTATCCTCAGCTCTAACCATGGGTGACTCCGCAGCAGTGCGAGAGTCAACCTCCATCTCAACAGTCCCCTCAGGATCACCAACAGTCTGATCCTCACAGAACACAGCATCACGGCTACGTACAAGCTTCTTCTCAACTGGATCAAAGAACCTGTACCCAAACTCTCCACTATAGCCGTACCCCAAGAAAATGCACTGCCGGGTCTTCGAATCCAACTTCGATCTCTCATCCCTAGGGACGTGCACAAAGGCTTTGCAGCCAAATACCCGCAAGTGACTGTAAGAGGGGTCTTTCCCATACCAGACCCTATCAGGGACATCCTTCTGCAATGCTGAACTAGGCGAGAGATTGATGACATGCGCTGCAGTAAGAAGTGCCTCGCCCCAGAACATCCCTGGCAGCTTCGACTCAGATAGCATGCATCGAATCCTCTCCATCAGTGTCCGATTCATCCTCTCAGCTACGCCATTCAGCTGCGGCGTCTTGGGCGGGGTCTTCTCATGACGGATGCCATGGTCCCTGCAGTACTCATCAAAGGGACCAATGTACTCTCCCCCGTTGTCGGACCTAATGCACTTCAGTCTCTTCCCAGACTGTCTCTCCACCTCAGCGTGGAATCTCTTGAAAATATCAAGGACCTGATCTTTGGTCTTGATAGCATAAACCCAAAGCTTCCTTGAATGATCGTCAATGAAAGTAACAAAGTACAAAGCTCCTCCTCTAGTCTGAACCTTCAGAGGTCCGCAAACATCAGTATGAACTAGCTCCAAAGGCTCCGTTCTCCTGGTGGACGTTTGGTTGTGGAATGAAACTCGGTTCTGTTTCCCAGCCAGGCAGTGGTCGCACCTCTCCAAGTGAACATCAGAAATGTCACTTATCAGCTTCTTCTTCGTCAAACATCCCAATCCCTTCTGGCTAATGTGTGCCAGCCTCCTATGCCATAAGGAAGTGGATGTCTCATCCCTGACGGAATTGGCCTGAGCAGCTTCAGGCCTCCCCTCCATATAGTACAAGCCAGAATCTCTATAACCCCTGGCCATCACAAGTGATCCCCGGATCAGCTTCCAGAAATCTCCTCCAAAGACACTCAGGTGTCCTTCATCTCCAAGTCTGCCAACAGATATCAGATTGAAGCGGATGTCTGGCACATGTCGCACATCCCTCAGAACTAGTAGGGCTCCAGTGCTCGTCTTTAAGTGCATGTCTCCACGCCCAAGTACCTTGGACGTATCTCCATTGCCCATCCTCAACACTCCACAGTCATGAGTGGTGTAAGTGGCAAATAACTCTCTGTTGTGGGAGACATGCGCAGAAGCTCCAGAATCAACGATCCAGCATCGGTCGTCACACGAAAGTGCAGCTGTGACGTCGTCGCCAACAATAATGACGTCGTCCTCCTCAGTCGAAACAATGGCTGCCGTGTGACCCTCATCTTTGCCCTCAGTGGCAATCCCTTTCTTCTTCTGATCGTTCTTCAATGTATAACAAAACTTCTTGATGTGGCCCTTCTTGTGGCAGTAGTGGCATTCCACGTTCTGATAACGTGTCTTCGACTTGCCCCTACTCTGACTCCTGTCCTCCTTCCTACCTCGGCTTTTACTCCTTCCTCTCCCCCTGGACTCAGTAAAGAGAACATCGGCTCGTGAAGAAGAGCCCGAAATCCCTTGAGACTTTCGTCTTACCTCCTCATTTAAGATCCCACTCTTGGCGATCTCCATGGACACAATCCCCTGGGGGGAAGAATTGATCAGAGAAACTCTAACCATCTCCCACGAGTCTGGAAGTGACTTGAGTAGCCACAATGCATTCACCTCATCTTCAAATGTCACCTTCATGGCAGTCAAACGATCAATGATCCCCTGGAACTCGTTGACATGATCCAAAATAGGTGAACCCTCCCGGTATCTGAACTCTCCAAGCTTCTTCAGCAAGTACAGCTTGTTGATGCCCGTGCTCTTGGCATACAGGGTCTCGAGAGTCTTCCATAGATCCTTCGCATCATTGATGCTAGCCACATGGTTGTAGACGTTCGGCTCCACGAACCGCCTGATAAACCCACACAGCTTCCGATGCTCTACCTTCCATTTTGCTTCATCCGTGTCCTTTGGCATCTCCTCAAAGATAGGAGCATGCCAACCCTTCACATATATTAAGTCCTCCATCAGTAGATGCCACTGGTGATAATTGGCACCATTCAACTTTATCATCTGATCTGAACCAGAACCTGATACGGACTCCATCTCGCTCTGCCAACTGGCCGGACCGACCACAGATCTTTGAGTCGACTATCTCAAAGTGTGCAAGTGGAGAGGATAGCCAGCGGGCCAATGGTCGTAAACTACCACTCCCAATTACACACTCGAGATCCCGATCGACTCGTCCTGAAACCCCAAGGTCAGTCCGGTACCTGCTCTGTCACTGAACCTGCTCGGTGACCGAACCTGGTCGATCACTGAACCTCGCTTTGATACCACTTGTTGGGAATGCGAGCAATCAATCCCGACCAGAGCACCTATTTTAAATTTTAGGCGAGCAACCTGCGCGACCGCGTTGAGCGGTATGCCATCGCAACAAAATAACACAATGCAAAAAAGAATAAAAGCACACAGAGATTTTAACGTGGAAAACCCAATTGGGTGAAAAACCACGGGACGATCGGAGTCCAACCCGAAAAGCCTCCACTAAAAGTGTGTGAAAAACACACGCACGGATTACAGGCTTTCCCTCCACCGATCCACAAAGGATCTTCACCAGCTTCACACTACACAATACAATAAATAGTAACAGAAAAATTGCAAGTTACCGACCGGCGGATGAGACAGATTACACAAATCCTCTCCAAGATGCCTCTTCGAATCCTTGCCAATATCTGCTCCAGATCCAATCCGTGTAGGCGAAGTACTCCTTGTCAACGTCGTACAACAACGTCTGAAAGCTCTCCCAAACTAAGACGATTGCCGCAAAGGCCTCTCTAGAAATCTTTCAATGCTTGAGTTTGGAGAGAAGTGGATGCTTTACCCCTCCTCCTTCATCCCTATTTATAGGGCCAAAATCAAGGAGGTAGGTGTGGTAGATGACATGTGGATGAAGCTTCCATGAAGCTTCCCTTGGTCAAAAACACATGTCATGAAACTTCCTTTGGACAATTTCCTAGAAGCTTCCTTTAAGAGCACATGTTGAATTCCAAGTCAAAGACGGCTAACCCTTTTCATACTTGTCATGAAACACATCAAAGTTGGATAACCTCTTTCACACTTAGGAGGAAATTATCTTAACAACGCCGCCGGACGGCGGGTAAACAAACGGGGAGTCGGCGGCGTTTGCTCCGTTTGCACCCCCCACAAGAAGAAAAAGCCCCTCAAACGCCGCTTTTCCAACCCCGCCTCCCCCCCTCCGGTTCCAACTCTCCATTTCGACCTGCCGGGAGCAAACGCCACCGCCGTACCAAATGAAGCCTTAGAAAACTGGAGTTTTGTGCAATAATGTGGTCACTCCTTCTGTAGTCGTATCTTGCAGGCGGTGAGTTCTATGGAGGTTGCAGGAGGCGGGTTCTGTGAGGTCGCAAGGGGCGGGTTCTCCCGTTGAGGTCGCAGGCGTCGAGGTCTTTTGTGGAGGTTGCATGCCGCAAGTCAAGGCGACTAGAGTCCTATATAGTGGTGGGTGAGCGTGGTGTGGAGGCGGTGAGCTCTGAGGTTGCAGTGCAGAAGTCGTAAGGCAAGTTGTTGTGGGAATTTGTATATTGTGATGTAGATTGAGATAACATTGTTGGAGTGGAACAGTGAAGGTGTGGTTTGTGTTTCAAGTAGGGACGCGGATCCTCTCCAGTTGGGGCGAACTGGAGGGGATCCAGTTTGCGGCCTTGATGTCGTCTGGGAAATCGGACGGCGTACCTTCACACGCGGCTGATCTGGCGAGTGGGCCCCGCGAGTGGAGTGTACTTCTTCTCCACCGTCTGATTTCGGAGGTGAGATCATGGCCGCGAACTAGACCCCTCCAGTTCGCCCCAAATGGAGAGGATCCCGGTCCTTCAAGTAGTGGCGAGTTGTGATCCTAGCATGTGCAGTGCAGCTAGTGCAAACTGATCCAGTGATGGTGCGACTAGGAGCCAGTGGCGAACTGTGGCATATAGAGTGTGGTTTGTGCGAATTGGAGTAGTGGAGTAGGAATATAACAGCAATGTGTGGATAGAGTTGTTCAGTCCAAGTACTGTTGTATTTTCTTATTTTACCTTGTAAGTTGTAACTGTCCAATATCTCGCAAAACTATCTTGCGTTGGTAATGTTTCTCATATATTGTACCATTGGTGTGTAATGCAAGTTTTGTTATTCGTGATTTGTGATTCGTTATCATGCAATGGAAAATTTAATATTTTATCAGATGGAGGTTTGAATTAGCTGTGTTGGTTCCATTGTAAGATAACCAAGCATGGAGATGGAAAGTGGTTGTTATGCTAGAGGTTTTAATGTGAAGATGCTCACACACACTAACTATAAAAAATAGAGGTCATGCATGTAGAGCTATTTCCTTTGAGAAGACCTTTCGGAAGTTGTTGGCGGGGTCGACCAAGAAGAAGTTGTTGCAGCCGAAAACAACGGTCCAGTCGTGCGAGCCTCAAAGAGTACAAGTACAAAGGCGAAATTTGTCTTGAAAAGATCCATATCGCAAAACTTTTTTGATCATATCCTGCGATGCAAATCTGTTGGTTTGAGCTGTTGTTGACCGTTGACCGGGCCCCACTGCTTGGGGTGTTGTGTTTTTTTATGCTTTGTTTTTATGCCTTGTTTTTAGCATTTAATGAGGTGAGAGAGTGTGTTTTATTTTGCTATAAATAGGCCCCCCCCCATTGTATTTTAAACATAAGTTGAAAAAAGGTTTCTCCTTCCCTTTTGACTCCTGCAGGAGAGAGAAGCGAGAGAGAGAGGAAGAGAGAGTGAGGTTGGCGGGAGAGAGAGAGGAAGAGAGAGTGAGGTTGGCGGGAGAGAGAGAGGAAGAGAGAGTTGAAAAAAGGTTCTCCCCTTTTACTTTTCTGCCGCAGGAGAGGCAAGAGAGAGAGAGAGTGAGGCGAGAGAATATTAGAGAGAGAAGCGAGAGAGAGAGAGGAATAGCAGGAAAGAGAAGTTTTTTTTTTGGTTTTGTTTCTCTGGCAGAGAAAAGAGAGCGGGAGAGAGAGAGAGAGTGTGAAGGCGAGAGAGTTAGAGAGAGAGTGGTCAGTTCCCGCAGGAACTAGTTCTGCTGCCGCTGTAAGCTCTCGCCGGAGCAGCTCTCGCCGGCCCGACTCGCCGGCTCGACTCGCCGAGGCATCTCGCTGGTCTCGCCGTGGTGGTGCTTGCATCTTGCCGGAGTAGGACATCTCGCCCGGAAGCTCTCGCCCAGAGGGTCTCGCATTGTTGCTCTCGCCGGCCCCGTCTCGCCGCCGAGAGGAGGTCTCGCCGGGAGTGGTGCTCGTGCCATCTCGATCTCGCCGGAGTAGGCTCTCGTCGTGGGTGATCGTCAAGGTGTTTTGAAGGAGGGGCGTGCTAAGCGTTTCCAACAACTGGTATCAGAGGGAGGTTGCGACCCTTGAAGTAGTTCGGAAGGTTTGAAGTGGGAAGAGATGGAGACAGGAGGAGCGATGCCGGGGCAAGTCCCTAAGTTGACAAAGACCAACTACGGCAATTGGAGTATCCAGATGAAGGTGTTGCTCGCCTCGAAGGAGCTATGGGAAGTAGTCGAGGACGGCTATGAAGAGCCTGATGCTGAAGCAGAGGCGGCATTGACCAACGCGCAGAGGACGGCGTTGAGGGAAGCGAGAAAGAAGGATAAGAAGACATTGTTCACCTTATACCAAGGAGTGGATGAAGCCACTTTTGAGAAGATCTCGGAGGCAGTTAGCTCAAAAGAAGCATGGGAGGTGTTGCAACGCTCCATGCAAGGGGTGGACAAGGCGAGGAAAGTGAAGCTGCAGTCTCTTCGAGGTGAATATGAAATGTTGAGGATGCAGGCCATGGAGAAGGTCGGAGACTTTGTGACCCGTCTGCGGACGCTCACAAACGAGATGAAGAGAAACGGAGAAGCGATAGATGATGTGAGTCTCATGGAGAAGCTCCTGAGGGCCATGTCAAGGAAGTTCCGACATGTAGTGGTGGCAATCGAGGAGTCAAAGGACCTCACCCAGATGACTGTAGATGAGCTTGTAGGCTCATTGCAAGCTCATGAGTACAGAATGCAGCAGGATGATGACGAAGCGAGTGGCTTGGGAAAAGCACTCCAGACCCAGTTGAACTTTGGGGAAAGCTCAGGAAGAGGAAGCGGCCAGCGTGGCCGAGGTCACCAAGGCAGAGGCCGAGGTAGAAGAGGAGGTAGAGATCAAGGGAGGAACCAAGGTTTCCAAAGAGAGGCGGAGCGACCTCAAGGAGGTTGGCAAGAAGGAAGAGGAAGAGGAAGAGGCCAAGGAAGAGGCCGAGGAGGAAGAGCCCAAGTTCAGTGTTACAACTGCAACAAGTTTGGGCACATGAGCTATGACTGTTGGGCTCCGAGGAAGACAGAAGAAGCCAACCATTATGCGGAGGCTAGGAACAATGGGAACAATGCTGGGGGTGGAGACCCAATGATGTTCTTAACCTACCGAGGCGTGGAAGAAGGAAGGAATGAAGTGTGGTACCTGGACACAGGAGCGAGCAACCACATGTGTGGAGATAAGGAGATGTTCTCTAACCTTGAACCCAGTGGGGGTGAAGTTAGCTTCGGGGATGCTTCGAAGATTTCCTTGGAAGGAAAGGGCCTGGTGGTAGTGAAACTAAACGGGGAGAGAGTACACCTGAATGATGTGTACTATGTGCCAGGGTTGAAGACCAACATCTTAAGCATTGGGCAGTTAGTGGAGAGAGGCTACTGCGTGCAGATGAAGGATGGGTCTCTGGCAATGAAGAATGATCAAGGGAAAGAGGTCGTGAAGGTGAAGATGACGGCGAACCGTCTCTTCACGCTGAAGATGGATGCTCAAGAGACGGTTTGTCTCGCGAGAACAAAAGAAGAGGAAGAAGCATGGCTATGGCATCATAGGATGGGCCATTTGGGCTTCACAGGGTTGAAGCTGCTATCCCACTCCAAGATGGTGGCGGATCTGCCTATGATCTCCCCTCCGCAGAAGGTGTGTGAAGCATGCACGAAGGGGAAGCTCAAGAGGCAGACGTTCGAAGGAGGAAAGTCCTGGAGAGCAAGGCGGCAACTTGAACTGGTTCACTCGGACATTGCGGGTCCGTTTGAGACCACCTCAATAGGCGGAAGCAAGTACTACATCACCTTCACGGATGACTATAGTCGGAAGTGTTGGGTGTATTTTCTGAAAGAGAAGTCTGAGGCCCTTGACAAGTTCAGGGAGTTCAAGGCGATGGCCGAGAAGGAGAGTGGGCAACCATTGAAGGTGCTTAGGACAGATCGAGGTGGGGAGTACACCTCGAGGCTGTTCGATAGTTTCTGCAAGGAGAATGGGATATCACACCAGCTGACGGCGGCGTACTCACCGCAGCAGAACGGAGTGGCAGAGAGGAAGAATCTCACCATCATGAACATGGCGAGAAGCATGGTGAAGGAGAAGGGGCTACCGAAGATGTTCTGGGCCGAAGGAGTGCAATGTGCGGTGTATCTACTGAACAGATGCCCCACAAAGAGTGTGAAGTTCATGACGCCGTTTGAAGCATGGAGTGGCTGGAAGCCGAGTGTGAAGCACTTAAGGGTCTTCGGGTGTGTAGCTCATGCTCACATCCCGGACCAGAGGAGGAAGAAGCTCGATGATAGAAGCGAGAAGTGCATCTTCGTGGGCTATGCTCTGGAGAGCAAGGCGTACAAGTTTTACAACCCGGTGACTGGGAAGGCCATAATCTCAAGGGACGTGGTGTTTGAAGAAGACTGCTGCTGGAGCTGGGATGAGGAGACAAGGAACATGAAGGGGATGTTCTTTGAAGATGAGGAAGAAGGTGGTCATGAAGCGGAAGCTGAGGATGGTGGAGCTGAGCCACCATCACCACCGAGTGGGAGTTCAGGGGGAGCTTCTACCCCCTGCTCAAGTGGAACAAGTACAAACGGAGGAAGTCCTAGTGGAGCAAGCACTAGCCGAGGCAGTTCTGACCGTCCTCAACCTAGGATGAGGAGGTTGGAGGAGCTTTACGAGGAGACGGCACCGACTCTTAACAATTTCTCTTTATATTGTTTGTTGGCAGATTGCGAGCCGCACTCCTACGACGAAGCTGCTCAGGAGAAATCTTGGAGGACGGCGATGGATGCCGAGATAGCTTCCATAAAGAAGAATGACACTTGGAGGCTGGTTGATCAACCCGCTGGCCACAAACCTCTCGGGGTGAAGTGGGTCTACAAGATTAAGAAGAACAAGGATGGAGCTGTGGAGAAGCACAAGGCTAGGCTCGTGGTGAAGGGCTACAGGCAAGTTCAAGGAGTGGACTACGACGAGGTCTATGCCCCAGTGGCGAGGATTGACACCATCAGGTTGATCATCGCACTGGCAGCTCACTATGGGTGGACTATCATGCAGATGGATGCGGTGGCGGCGTACTTGAATGGCTACCTGGAGGAGGATGTGTATATTGAGCAGCCTCCGGGGTATGTTGTAAAGGGCCAGGAGAAGAAGGTGTGCAAGTTGAGAAAAGCACTGTACGGGCTGAAGCAAGGGGCAAGAGCTTGGAACGGGAGGATAGATACATTCCTCCAAAAGCATGGCTATGTGAAGTGCCCATATGAGTATGCTCTATACATGAAGGTGGAGAAGAACGGGGATATCATGATCTTATGTCTATACGTGGATGACATGATATTCACCGGGAGCAACCCTGCGATGTTCGAGGAGTTCAAGAGGCTGATGAAGAAGGAGTTTGAGATGACGGACCTAGGAGAGCTGAGTTACTTCCTAGGGGTGGAAGTACAGCAGAGAGAAGAGGGGATCTTCATCGCGCAGAAGAAGTACGCGGAGGAGATCTTGAAGAAGTTTAGGATGGAGAATAGCAAGCCTATCTCCACTCCTGCTGATCCCGGAACGAAGCTGAGGAAGGATTCTGAAGAGGAAGTAGTGGACCCAACTATGTTCAAGAGTCTGGTTGGGAGTCTAAGGTATCTGACTTTCACCAGACCGGACATCATGTATGCGGTGGGGGTCGTGAGCAGGTACATGGAAGAGCCCAAGCAGGACCACTTCACTGCAGCGAAGAGGATCCTGAGGTATGTGAACGGGACTCGGGACCATGGCTTGATGTACTCATCTGGAGGAGAGTTGAAGCTAGTCGGCTACTCTGATAGCGACTATGGAGGAGATGTGAACGACCGGAAGAGCACTTCCGGGTATGCGTTCAACATGGGAACCGCGGCGTTCTCATGGAGTTCTAAGAAGCAGGCTACTATAGCCTTATCATCTTGCGAGGCGGAGTACATCGCAGCGGCGGCATGCGCTTGCCAAGCCATCTGGCTAAGGAATCTTCTGGAAGAACTACATCATGTGCAGGATGGCCCAACGACAGTGTTAGTGGATAACATGTCTGCCATCCAGCTCGCAAAGAATCCAGTGTTGCATGGGAGGAGCAAGCATATCGAGACCCGATATCATTTCCTCCGCGAGCAGGTGGAGCTGAAGACAGTTGAAGTTGTGTATTGCCCCACCGGAGAGCAGGTCGCGGACATATTCACCAAGGCGTTGAAAACGGAGACGTTCGAGAGGCTCAAAGGCAAGCTCGGCATGTGCAGCCAAGCTTGAGGGGGAGTTTGTTGGTTTGAGCTGTTGTTGACCGTTGACCGGGCCCCACTGCTTGGGGTGTTGTGTTTTTTTATGCTTTGTTTTTATGCCTTGTTTTTAGCATTTAATGAGGTGAGAGAGTGTGTTTTATTTTGCTATAAATAGGCCCCCCCCCCCATTGTATTTTAAACATAAGTTGAAAAAAGGTTTCTCCTTCCCTTTTGACTCCTGCAGGAGAGAGAAGCGAGAGAGAGAGGAAGAGAGAGTGAGGTTGGCGGGAGAGAGAGAGGAAGAGAGAGTGAGGTTGGCGGGAGAGAGAGAGGAAGAGAGAGTTGAAAAAAGGTTCTCCCCTTTTACTTTTCTGCCGCAGGAGAGGCAAGAGAGAGAGAGAGTGAGGCGAGAGAATATTAGAGAGAGAAGCGAGAGAGAGAGAGGAATAGCAGGAAAGAGAAGTTTTTTTTTTGGTTTTGTTTCTCTGGCAGAGAAAAGAGAGCGGGAGAGAGAGAGAGTGTGTGAAGGCGAGAGAGTTAGAGAGAGAGTGGTCAGTTCCCGCAGGAACTAGTTCTGCTGCCGCTGTAAGCTCTCGCCGGAGCAGCTCTCGCCGGCCCGACTCGCCGGCTCGACTCGCCGAGGCATCTCGCTGGTCTCGCCGTGGTGGTGCTTGCATCTCGCCGGAGTAGGACATCTCGCCCGGAAGCTCTCGCCCAGAGGGTCTCGCATTGTTGCTCTCGCCGGCCCCGTCTCGCCGCCGAGAGGAGGTCTCGCCGGGAGTGGTGCTCGTGCCATCTCGATCTCGCCGGAGTAGGCTCTCGTCGTGGGTGATCGTCAAGGTGTTTTGAAGGAGGGGCGTGCTAAGCGTTTCCAACAAAATCTGCTTCACAGATTTGGACTTCCCTCTATAGGTTATTTAACAAAAGAATATCGCATGATTACAATTTCTGGAGAATTAGTTGGATAAGGCGAGCTAAGGAGAGATGTATATGTCCATATTTTTCTTGAAAATGAAGAATCTCTGCACAGGGATTTCTACTTTGGATCCAGATGAGCCTATCTCAGAAGCGAAGCTGAAGAGACACATTGTTTGCGGCTTACAGAAGAAGTATGTGGCCTTTATAATCACAGTACAAGGCTGAGATTTTCAGCCATCGTTGTTGGAGTTGGAAAACTTGTTGTCATCCCAAGAGAATCTTAGACGATTTGTTGAAGAGTACATATGTTTGAATCATTATTGATTGTCAATTTTCTTAAAAGTCATTGATTTACAATTGCATTAGCTTATTAACAGGTTTGATGAGGTGAGTATTGAGTTGCTCCATTATATGACTTGTTTGAATCTTTGAACTCCTTTGGTTGTTTTAACAAGCAAAAGATGCTAAGACTTGTAGAGTTTTATTCTAATGATTTTTCAAATTTGGAGTTGTTTAATCTTGATTTTCAGCTAGACATTTCATTGTGGATATGAGAAGCAATGAAAGGTTTTCTGACTTGAAAGACATTGGTCATCTTGTTGGAGTTCGGCGTTGACCGTTGACCGGGCCCACTTGCAAGTGGGGAATTATTATGAGTTTTATGTATTTTATGCGTTTTGTTTTTTATGCATTTATTATGGTGAGAGAGTGTGGTGGTTTTCATTTTTCATTGCCTATATAAAGGCCCCCCTTTGTAAATTGTTTTGTACAAGAAAAAGGAGAAAAAACTTCCCACTTTGTGTTTAGAGAGAGAGAGGAGAGAGTAGAGTGCAGCAGCACTCGTTTTTCTTTTCGCTGGGCGAGTGATCTCCCGCCACCTTGTAAGAGAGAGAATAGGCGAGATAGAGAGAGAAGGCCTTTTGGTTTTGTTTTGTTCTGGCAGAGAAAAGAGAGCGGGAGAGAGAGAGTAAAGGTGAGAGAGTTAGAGAGAGAGAGTGTTTTATTGGCTCCCGCAAATAAGTTCCCGCAGGAACTGTTCACCTCTCGCCGCCAACATCCCGGGCTCGCGCTCGTTGGTGTACTCGCCGGAGGTGGAGTTCTCGCCGGAGTGTGGTGGTCTCGCCGTGGAGGAGTGAAGCTCGCCGGAAGCTCGCAGTGTGCAGCTCGCGCTCGCCGGAAGCCTGCTGGAGTAGCGATCTCGCCATGCAGCGGGTGATCTCGCCGGTACAGCTCGCATGAGTTGTTTGAGCTCACTGGATTCTCATCTCGCAACTGCTGAAGTCGGGTCTCGCCGACAACCGTTCTCGCCGGAGTTGCTACATCTAGCTGGTGGAGGTCTCGCCATCCGTGAGATATATATATAAATTTAATTAAGAGGGGTACGGGAGGCAGCAACTTATTATTTTGGAATTTATTAAAGCTGTTCATGAGTTGTCTTGTCATTGCAAGAGTGATGGTTGTTATAGAGGAGTGGTGTGTTATTTAAGACAGAAAGAGGAGTGCGCCCATACATTGCTTCCAACAAGTGGTATCAGAGCGAGGTTCCAAACCTTTACGGTGACTCGGAAGGTTTGAAGTAGAGAAGAGATGGAGATGGGAAGCGGGATGCCGGGGCAGGTCCCCAAGTTGAGCAAAACAAATTATGGAAATTGGAGTATCCAGATGCGAGTGTTGCTCGCCTCTAAGGAGCTATGGGATGTTGTAGAAGAAGGTGTCGAGGTGCTTACTGCCGAAGCAGAAGCAGCGTTGACTAACGCTCAGAAGGTGGCGTTGAAGGAAGCAAAGAAGAGGGACAAGAAGGCCCTATTCCTATTGTACCAAGGAGTTGACGAGGTGACGTTTGAGAAGATCTCGGATGCGGAGACATCGAGAGAAGCATGGGAGATACTACAACGCTCCATGCAGGGAGTGGACAAAGCAAAGAAGGTGAAGCTGCAATCACTCCGAGCTCAATACGAGGTGATGAGGATGCAGAGTTCGGAGAAGGTGGGCGACTACGTGACCCGTCTACGGACGCTCACGAACGAGATGAAGAGGAATGGGGAGACGATAGACGAGGTCAGCTTCATGGAGAAGCTCCTGCGCTCTATGTCTAAAAAGTTCCGACACGTGGTGGTGGCCATCGAAGAATCGAAGGACCTCACAGTGATGACGGCGGATGAACTGATAGGCTCGCTACAAGCACATGAGTATCGGATGGTGCAAGATGAGGAGGAGTCGAGTGGCTTGGGGAAAGCACTTCAGACTCAACTCAATTTTGGAGAAAGTTCAGGAAGAGGAGGAGGCCAGCGTGGCCGTGGCTACCAAGGAAGAGGTAGAGGGGGAAGAGCTGGAAGAGACTTCGGGAGAAATCAGTTCAACCAGGGTGCGGTAGAGCAACATCATGGTTGGAGGCAAGATGCAGGAGGTAGAGGAAGAGGCCAAGGTAGAGGCCAAGGTAGAGGTCAAGGCAGAGGACAGGGAAGAGACCAGGGAAGAGGTCAAGGAAGAGGAGGAAGAGACATGTCCCAGACCCAATGCTACAACTGTGGCAAGTTCGGACACATGAGCTACGACTGCTGGGCTCCCAGGAAGGGTGGTGAAGCCAACCACTATGCGGAAGCTAGCAACACGGGAGGAGACCCGATGATGTTCCTTACCATCCAAGGCGCTGCAGGAGGAAGGAATGGTGTGTGGTACCTAGATACTGGAGCTAGTAACCACATGTGTGGTGAGAAGGAGCTATTCACCAACCTTGAGCCGAATGGAGGAGATGTCAGTTTTGGCGACGCCTCGAAGATCTCTGTGGAAGGAAGAGGAGTGATCGCGGTGACGATGAATGGGAAGGAGGTGCTCATCAGCGACGTCTTCTATGTACCGGGCTTGAGGAGTAACATCCTAAGTCTTGGACAGCTGGTGGAAAAGGGCTATCGTGTCCTGTTGAGGGATAGCACCTTAGCGATGAAGGATAGCCAAGGAAGAGAGGTGGTAAGAGTGAAGATGGCGACGAACCGCCTCTTCCCTCTAAGCTTGGATGCCAAGGAGACGGCATGTCTTGCAAAGACAGGAGAAGAGGAGGAAGCTTGGCTGTGGCACCACCGGATGGGGCATCTGGGGTTCACAGGCCTGAAGCTGTTGTCTGGATCCAAGATGGTGGAAGGGCTGCCTATGATCACACCTCCTCAAAGGGTCTGTGAGGCATGCACGAAGGGGAAGCAAAGAAGGGAGACTTTCGAGGGAGGAAAGTCTCGGAGAGCTACAAGGCAACTGGAGCTAGTTCATTCGGACATTGCTGGTCCGTTTGAGACGACCTCAGTTGGAGGTAGCAGGTATTATATCACGTTCACCGATGACTTCAGTAGGAAGTGTTGGGTGTACTTTCTAAAGGAGAAAGCAGAGGCTCTGGACAAGTTCCGAGAGTTCAAGGCGATGGCTGAGAAGGAAGTTGGGCAGTCACTGAAGGTGCTCCGGACAGATAGAGGTGGGGAGTACACCTCTAGGCTGTTTGATGACTACTGCAGAGAATGGGGGATCTCACACCAGCTGACGGCGGCATACTCGCCTCAGCAGAACGGAGTAGCTGAGAGGAAGAACCTGACCATAATGAATATGGCGAGGAGCATGGTGAAGGGCAAGGGGTTGCCAAAGAAGTATTGGGCGGAAGCAGTGCAGGTAGCGGTGTACTTGCTGAACCGTTGCCCAACCAAGAGTGTGAAGTTCAAGACACCGTTTGAAGCTTGGTGTGGGAGGAAGCCCAGTGTGAAGCACCTGAGGGTCTTCGGGTGTGTAGCTTATGCTCATATCCCGGACCAGAGGAGGAGGAAGCTGGACGATAGAAGTGAGAGGTGCATCTTTGTAGGCTACGCTCCTGCGAGCAAGGCAAACAAGCTGTACAACCCGGAGACGGAGAAGGCCATCATCTCAAGAGATGTGGTGTTTGAAGAAGGAAGCAGCTGGAACTGGAATGAGGAGGTGAGGAACATCAAGGGGATGTTCTTCGATGATGATGAAGAAGAAGGTGGTCAGGAAGATGAAGCGGAGATGGGTGGAGCTGAACCACCATCACCACCTAGCAGAGGTTCAGGGGGAGCTCTCACCCCTTACTCAAGTGGAGCAAGCTCAAGAGGAGGAGGATCTACTGGAGCAAGCTCCAGTGGAACAAAGGATGATCGTCCTCAACCTCGGACAAGGAGGTTGGAGGAGATCTATGAAGAGACGGCGGCAACTCATAATAATTTTTCTTTATACTGTTTGTTTGCAGATGTTGAGCCGTGCTCATATGAAGAGGCCGCCAAAGAGAGAACTTGGAGGAAGGCGATGGATGTGGAGATCGCCTCCATCAAGAAGAACGATACCTGGAAGCTGGTAGATGCACCTGCAGGCCACAAACCCCTCGGGGTGAAGTGGGTGTATAAGGTGAAGAAAAATAAAGATGGAGGCGTGGAGAAGCACAAGGCGAGGCTAGTCGTAAAGGGCTACCGCCAAGTTCAGGGAGTGAACTATGATGAAGTCTTCGCACCGGTAGCGCGGATAGATACCATCCGGCTGATCATCGCGCTAGCCGCACATCACGGGTGGAAGATAATGCAGATGGACGTGGTCTCTGCTTATTTGAATGGCCACCTGGAGGAGGATGCGTACATCGAGCAGCCTCCAGGGTACGTGGTGAAAGGGCAGGAGAGAAAGGTCTGTAAACTAGACAAGGCACTCTACGGGCTGAAGCAGGGAGCTAGAGCTTGGAATGGAAGGATAGATGCTTTCCTGCAGAAGCATGGCTATCAGAAGAGCCCGCATGAGTACGCTCTCTATACCAAGGTGGACAAGAACGGAGGCATGATGATAGTGTGCTTGTACGTGGATGACATGATCTTCACAGGGAACAACACAGCTATGTATGAAGAGTTCCGGGAGATGATGAAGAAAGAGTTCGAGATGACGGACTTGGGAGAGTTGAGCTACTTCCTGGGGGTGGAAGTGAAGCAGGGAGAAGGCGGGATCTTCATATCCCAGAAAAAATATGCGGAGGAGGTTCTGAAGAAATTCAGGATGGAGGATAGCAAGCCTATCTCCACTCCTGCCGACCCGGGAACAAAGCTGAGCAAGGAGTCGAAGGAAGGAGCGGTGGACTCCACCTTATTCAAGAGCTTGGTGGGTAGTCTACGCTACCTGACCTTCACCCGACCAGATATCATGTATGCGGTCGGGGTGGTGAGTAGACACATGGAGGAACCGAAGGAGGACCACTTCACTGCGGCGAAGAGGATCCTGAGGTACATCAATGGGACAAGAGGACATGGGTTGAAGTACTCAACTGGAGAGGAGCTGACGCTGGTAGGTTACTCGGACAGTGACTACGGCGGGGATGTTAATGACCGGAAGAGTACTTCCGGATATGCTTTCAACATGGGAACGGGAGCATTCTCATGGAGCTCGAAGAAGCAAGCTACGATAGCTCTATCATCTTGCGAGGCAGAGTACATTGCAGCTGCGGCAGGAACCTGCCAAGCTATCTGGTTGAGGAATCTTCTGGAGAGCCTACATCATGAAGTGGATGGGCCAACGACCATGTTAGTGGATAACATGTCGGCCATCCAGCTCGCGAAGAACCCGGTGCTGCATGGGAGGAGCAAACACATCGATACAAGGTATCACTTCCTGAGAGAGCAGGTGGAGCTGAAGACCGTGGAGGTCAAGTATTGCCCGACCGGAGAGCAAGTGGCGGACATCTTTACCAAGGCGTTGAAGGTGGACACGTTCCTGAAGCTCAAAGGCAAACTTGGCATGCTATGTCAAGTTTGAGGGGGAGTTTGTTGGAGTTCGGCGTTGACCGTTGACCGGGCCCACTTGCAAGTGGGGAATTATTATGAGTTTTATGTATTTTATGCGTTTTGTTTTTTATGCATTTATTATGGTGAGAGAGTGTGGTGGTTTTCATTTTTCATTGCCTATATAAAGGCCCCCCTTTGTAAATTGTTTTGTACAAGAAAAAGGAGAAAAAACTTCCCACTTTGTGTTTAGAGAGAGAGAGGAGAGAGTAGAGTGCAGCAGCACTCGTTTTTCTTTTCGCTGGGCGAGTGATCTCCCGCCACCTTGTAAGAGAGAGAATAGGCGAGATAGAGAGAGAAGGCCTTTTGGTTTTGTTTTGTTCTGGCAGAGAAAAGAGAGCGGGAGAGAGAGAGTAAAGGTGAGAGAGTTAGAGAGAGAGAGTGTTTTATTGGCTCCCGCAAATAAGTTCCCGCAGGAACTGTTCACCTCTCGCCGCCAACATCCCGGGCTCGCGCTCGTTGGTGTACTCGCCGGAGGTGGAGTTCTCGCCGGAGTGTGGTGGTCTCGCCGTGGAGGAGTGAAGCTCGCCGGAAGCTCGCAGTGTGCAGCTCGCGCTCGCCGGAAGCCTGCTGGAGTAGCGATCTCGCCATGCAGCGGGTGATCTCGCCGGTACAGCTCGCATGAGTTGTTTGAGCTCACTGGATTCTCATCTCGCAACTGCTGAAGTCGGGTCTCGCCGACAACCGTTCTCGCCGGAGTTGCTACATCTAGCTGGTGGAGGTCTCGCCATCCGTGAGATATATATATAAATTTAATTAAGAGGGGTACGGGAGGCAGCAACTTATTATTTTGGAATTTATTAAAGCTGTTCATGAGTTGTCTTGTCATTGCAAGAGTGATGGTTGTTATAGAGGAGTGGTGTGTTATTTAAGACAGAAAGAGGAGTGCGCTCATACATTGCTTCCAACACATCTCTCTATGAAACTTGTTGAAACTGAAAAATATATTGCTTATCAACAATTATATAAGCTATTGAAGTCTGTGCTGATTCTTCTAATGACTAGTGCAAGTATCGAAAGAGTCTTTTCGTGCATGAATTATGTCAAGAATATATTACGCAATAGTTTGAGCGATCAAATATTGAATGACTATCTTGCTACCTTCATTGAAAGAGACGTATTTTTGAAAGTTTTTGATGATGATATGATTGATCATTTTCAAAAAATGTAGACTCGTCGTGAAAAATTGCAATTTCTTTGGTATTTGTTAATTTTCAATTAATGCGTTTATGTGTAATTGCGTATAACTTTATAATATCAAGTATTTTTCATTTTTTATATTATGTTATTAAAATTTTTTTTGTGCATCCCATTTTTAAATTTCTGAATCCGCCACTGAGTGCGTGGGGTGCCAAGTCTTACATGATTGGTATTTTTTAAAATATTTTTGTAATGATTAGTTAATTCAAAAATAGTTTGATTTTAAAATTTAATTATTGGTAGTATACTAGTATTGATAATTCTTTAGAACCGAAATGAGATTTACTTATAATAACCTCCAACTCAATTTGCAATCCATCTTTCCTGCCTGACCACCACGTGTCCTCTTCCGATTATAAAACAACCAGGTGACTCGCTTTTCTTCGTTTCCCACCTTCCCATCGTCACTCAGCAACACTTCGATGACAGCAACGGAATTGATCGCCGCCGGCAATACCAAAACCAGCAAGAATCCACTCCCCAGGCGCGCGTGCTTCTCCTTCGCCGCCTACGCCAAAGCGGTGATCGATCACCTCCAATCCGGCGGAGTCCCCGTCGCAAGCGGCCTATCCGACGCCGAATTCAACGAAATCGAATCGGCCCACGGTTTCCATTTCCCGCCCGATCTCCACTCCATCCTCCGCGAAGGCCTCCCCGTCGGCGCCGGATTCCCCAATTGGCGCCTGGCCTCGCCGCAGCAAATCCAGATCCTCCTCTCCCTCCCCATCTCCGGCCTCATCTATGAAATCTCGTCCGGAAGTCCATTAATCTGGCCCGCAGCTTGGGGCCCACGGCCGGAGTCTCACAGTAAGTGCATCTCCCTGGCCCGATCGATCCTCGCCGGCGCGCCGAAGCTCATTCCCATCTATCGACACTTCTACATCACAGCAACATCCAATATCGCCGGAAATCCCATTTTCTATGTTCGCGGAAAGGATGTCCGCTGCTGTGGATTCGATCTTGCCGATTTCTTCTACCGCGAGGAGGTTGCCTTCCTTCCCGCGGCGCGTCTTCCGGCGCCGGCTCCGTCATGGGCTGCGACGGAGGCGAGGAGGGTGGAGGTATGGACGGATCTGTCCGCCGGATGCGGCGGAGATTTTGGTTCAGGGACGTGGATGAAGGTGCTTGAGAGGAGGCTAAGGGAGGCTGGTTGGAGGGAGAAAGAAGTGAAGGAGATGCTGCTGATGGGAGAATCAGACGGCGTTGATCAGGTGGGAACGAGGACGAAGGTGAAGGATCGACTGGATCTGTTGCGGCACGTGCGAATTCTGGCTCTGGTACTGCTTCGCGGTGGATGGAGCGCAGAGGACGTTGTTTACTCACTTGGCGGGAGCGGAGGGGACGGGCTCCGGAGCCCGCCGGGTACGTGGCAGGTGGACACCACCGCGAACGAGATCTCCTTAAACTTTTGATTAATTTGCTGCTAATCTTTAATTAGGAGCAAAAAGAGGATCAAGAAAGTAATTCTAGAAATGATAACACTATGATTCATTCATTCATCGAGATCTCAAATTATAATCAGAGTCGTCTCACATTCAGGTTATTTGAATGTTATAGGGTACGGTATATATTAAGCATATTTTATATGGTTATAAGTAGCTATATTTGCCCATCTTTTTGATATTTGCAGACCCCAAAAAAGAAAGAGATATTATGTCATTTAGAATTGACAGGTACAGGTGCATGTTCTGTGTTATTTTCAGGTCACCATTTAATACTTCTTACATTTCCCCCGTTAAATCGGACAGGTGGAAAGCGCTAGGGTTTCACGATGCTTCATAAAGAGGTGTCTGGAAGCGGTTTGGTTAATATATCTGTGATCTGCTCTTCGCTACAGCAAAATTGTACCTTGATCGTCTTGGCTTCTACTTGATCTCTTATAAAATGAAATTTGAGATCAATGTCTTTACTCCTTTTCTGTGTGGATGGATTGTTTGCAAGATGGATTGCAAAGGAGTTATCACATTTGATAATGGTCAATGGAATCCAGGCTTGTGTTTTACTTCCTCAATTTTCTTTTTCTTCTAGATCTTCAAAATAGCGTGTGTTTTCATCTATCTTTGGTGTCTTCTTTTGCGCTTGAAATGCTTCTATTTCTTGCAATAATTGTATGAACCATAAACAATCACAAGTTGTCGTGCATAAGGCCATGTATTCTGCCTCTATCGTAAATAGGGCGACAGTGGGCTATTTACGGGAAGTCCAGGCTATTGGATTTGTAACAAGGCGAAAGAGAACGTTGGTCGTACTCTTGCGATTGTCTATATTGGAGCCCCAATCAGCATCCACATAGCCATTTAACTCTTGAGTTTGCTCCATCCTATAGAAAATATTAAGATGTTTCGTACCTTTTGTCACGGTCCGTCTCAACAAAAGTCAGAGTGTGTTTTGGGGCGGGTCGTGATGCCACAGGCATGGACGGAGAGAAAATCCATGTTTGTTAGCCGGAATCAGAGAAACTGACAATTAGGTTTAAAATAATTAATTTGAAGGAAAATAGTTGTTTTTATGCGGAATTTTTAAAATATAGTAGTTTCCAACATGCGCAGATGCATTTTATTAAAACTTATGATACAAATTCAGATACAAATTTCATGCAATGACAGTTCACATAAATGAACATAAAAACAATATTAACTTCGAGTGCATATAATATAACCTAGCAGTTGTCCATGCTTTACTGATCATTATTATTACATAAAAAAAATGTCTGATAGTAGAGCAAATGAAACGTGTTGGTATTGATTAACTGTTTTGCATTATTTCACTTTTTGTAGGTGAAGGAGAAAAACAAGAATGGGATGAAAAACAAGATGCTGCCAGGGAAGTATAGAAAATAGCATTCATTCAATTCATTAAACAAGCATTACACAAGTCTTTTTATACTAGAGGCCAAGAACTTTCTAGACAAGAGAAAGTGACAGAATTTTCTAGAAAAAATAAAGCTACAGTTTTCTAGATTAGTCTTTTAACTCTTCCTCTTTATGGGCCTGCGGAAAGGAGCCAATAACTAATGGTCCTGCTTCTTGTGCAGTGTGGCAATATTAAATTGGGCGGCTTAGGGCAATTTTCCAACACCCCCTCTTTGTCCCGGCGGCCCAAAAATCTTCATCTCCGTCTTCAGCTTTCCATGCCGATCTCGATGCAGAGGTTTGGTGAGAGCGTCGGCGATCTGATCTTCAGTCGGACAATGTTCCAGCTGAACTTCTCCTTCTTCGACTTTTTCTCGAATGAAATGGTACTTTATGCCGATATGCTTGCTCCGTTGATGAAACACAGGGTTTTTTGACAGAGCTATTGCGGATGTGTTGTCGCACTTGAGGATGATGATCTTTAGCTTTTCTCCTGTGATTTCTTCTATCATTCTCTTCATCCATATCCCTTCACACAAAGCTGAGGCTGCCCCCATGTATTCCGCTTCAGTCGTTGAAAGGGCCACCGTCTGCTGTTTGCGTGAGCGCCAGGAAACTGGGTTCGATCCGTAAAAGAAAACGTATCCTTCAGTGCTTCTACGATCATCTAAAGAGCCTCCCCAGTCTGAGTCACAGTAACCTGTGAGCGTTGGGTTGAGATCTTTGGTGTAGTGGATGCCGTGGGAGATCGTCCCTTTTATGTATCTTAGAACTCGTTTTGCTGCTTCCATGTGTCCTTTGGATGGTGAGCTAACAAAACGGGAGAGAAGATTTACTGAAAATTCTAGGTCGGGCCGAGAATTGGTAAGGTAAATGAGAGACCCAATTAAACTCCTATATGCACTTTCATCTGCTTTCTCTTCTCCTTCTTTGAGCTTTGTTAATTTGGTGTTGGTGCACATGGGAGTTAAACTTGGATTGCAGTCCAACATGTTGTATTTTTTCAACAGCTCCCTAGCATAATGTTCTTGGGACAGGAAATATGAGTCCTCTGTCTGCCTTACCTCCATCCCCAGGAATAATCTTACATGTCCTAAGTCTGACATTTCATACTTCTCTTTCATCTTATTCTTGAATCTCTGTAGACAGACTTCATTATCTCCTGTAATGAGAAGGTCGTCTACATACAAGCATACAATCAGCTTGTCTCCTTCAGTGCTGTTTTTGATGTATATAGATGGCTCGAATTTACTTGGGATGAGGCCTTCTTGGCTGAAGAAATTTGTAATGTTTGCATGCCACGCACGGGGTGCCTGCTTAAGTCCATACAGGGCTTTGTGCAGTCGATACACAGCACTTTCCTCTTCCTTCTTCACATAACCTTCTGGCTGTTCCACATACACTTCTTCACTTAATTCTCCATTTAAAAACGCTGCTTTGACATCCAATTGGTAGATTGGGTATTTGTTGTTTGCAGCAATAGCAAGGAGGAGCCTTACTGAGTCCATCCGAGCGACGGGTGCATATGTCTCTTCATAGTCTCTCCCAAATTTCTGTGAATACCCCTTAGCAACAATGCGGGCTTTGTGTTTGATTATATTTCCTTCTTCATTCTCTTTGATCTTGTATACCCACTTCAAACCAATCACTGGCTTGTCAGCTGGCCGGGGGACTAGAGACCAAGTATTATTTTTCTGGACTGTGTTGATCTCTTCATCCATTGCTCTTTTCCAGTTGGCTTGAACCGCAGCTTCCTCATAATTTGCTGGGGTGTTATGGAACAGGATAATGTTTGTGTCAGCATATATTTCTTCTATTGTCCGGGTTCGAACGGCCGGTGATGATTCAGGGGAGACAGGATCATCCAGATGGATATCCACTTCAGCTTCAGGTTTCTCCAATTGCTCCTGGAGGGGGTTCAAATGGAACTCAACCGGGCAGTGAGAACCAGTGATTGCTCCAGAATTTGAATCTGAGGCCCAATTCCAGCAGTCTTCCTCCTGAAAAACTACATCTCTGGAAACTATTAGTTGTTGGGTACTTGGATCAAATAGCCGGTAAGCCCTCCTGTTTTCACAGTAGCCGAGTAGTACACTTTTTATGGCTGTTTGATCCAGCTTATCCCTTTTTTCTTTTAATATGTGTGCAAATGCCACACAACCAAAAGTTCTTAAGTACCCCAGGTTTGGTTTTCTCTGGTACAACATTTCATATGGTGTGGTTTTGTTATTGGTTTTAGTTGGTACCCGGTTCAAGATATGTACTGCTGTGGTTACAGCTTCTCCCCAGAAAAGTTTAGGCATTTCTTTGTGTAGTAACATGGCTCTTACCATCTCTAATATGGTTCTGTTTCTTCTCTCGACGACCCCGTTCTGCTGAGGTGTTCCAGGGACTGTAAATTGATGTTGTATTCCCTGGATTGAGCAGTAATGTTGGAGAGCATGAGATGTGAACTCTCCACCATTGTCACTCCTTATAGCCTTTATACTCCTTTCTAATTTCTTTTCTATTTCCCTCTTAAATCCAGTAAAGCATTCTAGTGTTTCTGATTTTTGTTCAAGCAGATAGATCCACATGAACCTTGAAAAGTCATCTACAATAAGGAAGAAATACCTTTTACCACCAGCAGTGGGAGTTGGGGATGGTCCCCACAGGTCACAGTGAAGGAGTTCCAAGGGTTTGCTGCTTCTTTCAACTTGCTTTGTGAAGGGTAGCCGGTGTGACTTGCCCAGAGCACATGTATTGCACTGGCAATGTTGGATCTTTAGCTCGGGAAGGCCTGCTCCAAGCTTGTTGTCAAAAATGTTTTGCATAGAGTTGAAGTTAAGGTGTCCAAGACGGCTGTGCCACTTCATGCTGGCATTTGGGCTGGAATTTGTGGACATTAACACGGAGGAGTGTGGAGGCTCAAGTGTTAGTGAGAACACTTTGTTCTTGGACATTTCAGTTTGAGCAACTTATCTCCCTTCTCCATCAGATATGCAGCAGTTGTTTGATTGAAAAGTGATAGTGTACCCCTTGGTCATCAGTTGCCCCACACTGAGGAGATTTTGAGCCAATGAAGGTACATATTGCACATATGTAATTATCTTGTTCTTTCCATCTGGGCCCTTGACAATCACGTCTCCTTTCCCTTCTATTGGTCTGGAGTTTCCATCTCCGAGGAAAACAATGGACTTTTCTCCTTCATCTATGTGAGTGAACATGGCTTTGTCATGAGCCATGTGATTAGAACACCCTGAATCAATGAACCACCTTGATGACTGCTCCATGGTTTCCTGTTTTGAGCAAGTGAGGAACAACTTGTCTGTTACTTCCCCTTTCACATTTTCTGTGAATTTTGCATCTTCCTTATTCTTAAACCAGCAGTCTCTCTCAGTGTGTGTGGGTTTTTACACCTCTTGCACTTAAAAAAACACTTTGCATTCTCGTGGTTTGATTTTTTACAGAGAGTGCAATATACCCCGGTGGTTGAGTTGTTTTCACCTTGCTGTGATGTACCTTGTTGATGCCTGAACTGCTTCCAGTGTGGACCATTTCCTCCAGGATTCACAGCAGATTTCCTTGAGAAGTTCTGCTTTCCAGGCTTTGTTTTGGTCTGCAAAGCCTGAGAGTTTGTTGATGGATGCTTCTTTGTGCGTTCTTCATGAGACTGTATCTTCCCAATCAGGGCAGCAACAGGGAGTGTCTCTATGCCATTGCTTTCTTCTATTGCCACAGCAATGTGGTCATAGGATCTGGGAAGACTTGTGAGAATCTTCATTACTACTTCCTTCTCAGCCATGGGGGCACCAAGATTACTTAGTTGATTTGTTAGGTTGGTGAGTCTTGGCATGAATTCAAAAATGGTCTCATCTTCTCTCATGGTGAGTGAGTCAAACTGCTTTCTTATATTTACTTTTCGTATTGAAATTACCTTCTTATCTCCTTGGTAGATTTCTTTGAGAGTGTCCCAAGCCTCCTTGGCTGTTTTTGCTCCCATGATTCTTGGAAATACATTTGATGAGAGGGCTTGTTGGATGAGTAGTAGTGCCAAGGAGTTTCTTTGTCTTTCTCCTTTGGGTATGCTTACTTCCTCTCCTTCTTTAGCCTTCTCTTTGGGGTCGGGTTGTGGTCCATTAAGGACTACTCCCCATAGATCCTGAGACTCCAGCAGCGTTTCCATTTTGACAGCCCAGTGATCATAGAGCTCACCATTGAAATGAGGAAGATGTGGAGTTAGAGAGGGATATGAGTTGTTGGTAGATGATGAAGCCATGAGGAAACAAAGAAAGAACAGATACAATGTTAAAGTGGAGTGGCTCTGATACCACTGTTGGTATTGATTAACTGTTTTGCATTATTTCACTTTTTGTAGGTGAAGGAGAAAAACAAGAATGGGATGAAAAACAAGATGCTGCCAGGGAAGTATAGAAAATAGCATTCATTCAATTCATTAAACAAGCATTACACAAGTCTTTTTATACTAGAGGCCAAGAACTTTCTAGACAAGAGAAAGTGGCAGAATTTTCTAGAAAAAATAAAGCTACAGTTTTCTAGATTAGTCTTTTAACTCTTCCTCTTTATGGGCCTGCGGAAAGGAGCCAATAACTAATGGTCCTGCTTCTTGTGCAGTGTGGCAATATTAAATTGGGCGGCTTAGGGCAATTTTCCAACAAAACGTAAATATAGAACATGAAACTTAATGCAGATCGAACTCGAGGACCTGATGGCACTGTCACGAACGCTAAGATAATTTCCAAAACAAGAAAGAAATACCTCAGAACATTGAAATAAACAGTAGAGCAAGTAAAATACATAACCAGTAAGGGAAGCAAAAATATATGTGTATCAGTTTTCAACCTAACAAGACAGACAAATAAAATAGCCAAACAAATATAACTTGAATTAAACCTGCACCAGAGCATAACATATAATTGATCATGTAATATCATAAGCTATAATCAATGAAGTGTGCAAGTGTTTTTCGTTGATGCACATGGTTCGCACTCAAGTTCATATGCAACTCTTATTAGAAAAATTCCTGCTTGTCGTGACCATACAAGTAGAGAAATGCACCAATGAAACACTATCTTTCAATAATTGCTTAAGACATTATTGAGTTAAAAGATTCATTTTTAAGGGATTCCTAAGATATCCATACATGTTACTACTTAATCGATTCAAATCTACAAGAGTAAAGTTCATAAACATGGACGAGAGAATAGAGTTATGAAACAATATTTACTCAAGTCTTGGAGCCAGACAGACATAAAAACTAAAATTCGATGACACAAAGAAACTAGATAGTCATAAGAAAAAATTTGATGACATCAAAAACTAGGGAATGAGTTTGAATTTTGCGGGTTCGAGAGATTAAGTTATCATTAATAAAATGGTTTTTCAAGTAAATTGCAAAGATAAGTTTTACATGTATCGATTCTGGGATAACAAATACTCATCTAGATTAAACCATTTTCAGACACAAATATATTCCAAGTAAAAATGTGTGTGATATGAGCATGACATAAATCACCAATCATTTAATCGTTAGCAAAGAATCTTAACAGTTATCATTTAAATTAATTAATGCTCGTGCTCAAAAATCTACCAGTCCTCAAATTAATCAAAATCTACCATTTTTCGAATCATTCATCAATTGAGACAAAATTCATCAAAGTGAGAATCCAATTAAATCACCTACTTACAATAACTTGTGTCAATTCAAATAAATTAAATCTCAAATTATTAGCTTGTAAAATTAGGCATTCAATTTCTAAATTTATTTGTCAAATCAAGTATTCAAAAGTGAAGTCGCAAAATCATAAGAACATACATTCATTTAAGTTCAATGATTGCAAGAGAGAGAGAGAGAGAGATCTCTACTTGCCTTAAGACTGAAACTAAATCTGACGGAGGCGACTGAGCGGCGCAAGCAAGATTTAGAAACTATAACTGGACATATTTAAGAACAATGAGATTGATACCTATCATAACAGAAAACTTACGCTAGCACATGAAATTATCATCAATTAACCTAAACAGGAGGGGTTACAAATTTACCTTCCTCAAAAGTGAGGGAAGAAGAGACTACCATGCAAAAACGGTGACTTGGCGGCGCTTAGGCTACGAAAACCCTAATTCGGAGAGGAATTTTGAGAGATTCCACCAACTAAATTGAGGAGCAGCGCCGAAAACCGCCAATACATAATAGTTGGACAATAATAAAGGCGGCACAAGCTTGAATCACAAAAAATATGAAATTTAGGGCATGAAATCAATATAGGATTGACAAAAATTTTAAATAAGGGGAAAGAGAGGAGATCTTACCAAGAAGAACCAAAACCGAGTCCAAAATCTGAGTGAAGGAGGATTTGAGCAAAACCCTTGGCGTCCCTCTCGAAAATCTCGGCCAAGATGATGAGGAAAAGGGCTGTCGTAGGAGGAGGAGACGACTACAGGCCTTGAGGAGGGGAAGAAGTGGTCGGCCAAGGCAGAAGAGGTGGCTGTCGGCCACGGAAACTACTGGCTTTGGCAGAGGAGCTGTCGTCGGCCTGAGATGAAGGAGGAGAGGCACCAGCCCTTGGAGAAAGAGGCGCAAGAATCTGGAGACAGTAGCGGCGGGGGAAGCGGGAGACAGGATGGGCGCCGAGAGCGGAAAAAACTAGAGCAACGAGCTGGATCAAGGCTTGCGCACGCGAGCGGCTATCGGGAACTTGCGGGAACCTAGACCGACTGAGTGGGGAAAATAGAGGGGGGGGGGGTCGGTTAGGTTTAGATATAGGAGAAAAACCTAATTTTCTAATTTACCAAATTGCCCTTACTTTATTAATATGACTATTATTTTGATTTTAAAAAGGAGAGTTGTTATATTCTCCCTTAAAAAGTTTTGTCCCGAAACTTTTTGATAATTCTCTGAATGGGGCCTCTTATGGCAAAGATTCAGATGTCATTCATTACAACAAAGTGTGCAGATTGAGACATGGAAACTAACTATGAATGCATTGAAATTGAAAGAAGAACAAGCGCAGAGACTTACCAAGATTAAGAGAAAATTTACGGATACTTGTTACACATATCAGATTCAAATCCTCAAGAGAACTCCTCAAACTTTTCATGTATTCAAACCACAGTTACCAAAAGGATGAGCTTTCTTTCAAAGCTTGTGTACTTGATACTCCACGATCTCAGAGGGGTTCGATCGGATACGAAATATTGAATTCAGGGAACACAAGAAATTCTTTGATTAACTTGAAATTGAGAGATACGCCTAGGGCTGAGCATATTATTCGAAACTCGAAAATCACTCGAAAATTGAGCTGAATCAGAATCGGTTAAAATTGATTCGACTCAATTTGAGTCGATTCAATTTGACTCGAATCTGATTTCGAGTCGATTTCGAGCCAGCCCTGAATCGCTCGAAATATGATTCGAATCAACTCGAATTAATTAAAAAATTATGTATTTATTGATATATTCTTATTTTAAGATTAAAAATAACAAAATTTAAACCTAAATAAAAAGAATGAAGGCTTTAAGTGTTTCATTTGCTAAATTTATAGGTTGCCCAATTTTATGTTGAGCAAACTAGGAATAAAACAAAAAATTGTTAAATTTCGAGCCGATTTGATTCGATTTTGAGCCGACTCGATTCGATTTTGAGCCGACTCGATTCGATTTCGAGCCGACTCGATTCGATTTCGAGTTGACTCGGAATCGAGTCATTTCGAGTCGAGCCGACTCGACTCTAAATCAATTTCGATTTCGAGTCGATTTCAAGCCGAAAATTTCGATTTCGAGTTGAGCCAAAATCGCTCGAACTCGATTCGATATCAGCCCTAGATACGACTCAAGAATTTGGGAGCAGAAGATCTTTGCATGAATGGGGTTTCCTACTTGCGACTCTGACGCTTAAGAGCTAATTAGAAGGGGGTACGAGAGAATCAGATGAGATCGATAGCCAAGCAGAACAAAAAGGACCAATTACGAATACTGGGAACTTGAAACTATAGATTCTTACACATCTCATGCTGTCAGGTATATAAATTATATAATAATTATAGCATTTTCATTGGACAACTTTAGGTAATGATCATATAAGTGCAATAATGAGATCATGTGTGATGTCAATCAGATAGTAAATTCATGTGTGTACAATCATTATTGTTGTTCTTAGTTTAACACTTGTGTAATGATTTATGATATGAATGCAAATGAATGGATACACATGCTATGTTAAGGCTCATTTTACTTAACATGTCATGCATATTATGATTCTAACATCAACGCACTTGAAAATATTAAACCACTCATACAATTTAATATTCGCAAGCGGTGTATATCCTTGTAGAAATTCATATGCACAAAAATGTTAAGTTTGCCCATAATCTCTTAACATTTGTGTGCATACTACTCATATTTATGAGTGAGTGTGCGTGTTTCAGCCGTGAATAGCAAAAATTGACAAGCTGAGTGAAGGAATGATACATGATTATATATATTTATACGATGTAATTTCAAATACATAATAATTATAAAATACTTAATCTTTAGAAACTATCCTGGCTCTGATACCAACTGTCACGACCCTTCTCAATAAAAGTCAGAGTGCACTTTGGGGCGAGTCATGATGCTACATGCATGGGTGGGGATGAAATCTATGCCTGTTAGGCGGGGACCGGGATCCTCTCCATTTCATGCGAAATGGAGGGGATCCAGTTTGCGGAGGAGATTAACTCTTCCAAATCGGACGGCGGACAGGCCATTTACTGTGCTCGCGGGGCCCACTTGCGGGGCCCACTCGCCAGTTCAGTCCGCCGTCCGATTCGCGGAGAGTTAATCTCCTCCACGAACTAGATCCCCTCCATTTCGCGTGAAATGGAGAGGATTCCAGTCCGTTAGGCGGAAGTAAAGAAACTGATAATTAGGTTTAAAATAATTAATATGAAAGAAAATAATTGTTTTTATGCTGAAGTTTTAAAATATGGTAGTTTGAAATAGGTGCACATGCATTTTATTAAAACTTATAATACAAATTCAGATATAAATTTCATGCAATGACAGGTTAAGATGAATGAACATATAAATAATATTAACTTTGAGTGCATATAATATAGCCTTGTAATTGTCCATGATTTACTGATCATCATTATTACATAAAAGAAATGTCTGATAGTAAAGGAAATGAAACGTAAACTTAGAACCTGGAACTTAGTGCAGACCGGGCTTCGGGACCCGACAACGTTATCACGAACGCTAAGATAATTCCAAAATAAGAAGGAAATGCCTCAAAACATTGAATTTAAATAAATAGGAGAGCATGTAAAATACATAACAAGTAAGAGAAGCAGAACTGTATGTGTATCAGTTTTCAATGAAGCAAAGCTAATAAGACAGACAAGTAAAATAGTCAAATAAAAATTACTTGAATTTAGCCAATACTGGAGCATAACATATAATTGATCATGTAATATCATAAGCTGTAACCAATGAAGTGTGTAGGTATTTTTCGTGGGTGTACATATTTCACACTAAAGTTCATATGCACGTCTTTTTATAAAAATTCATGCTTGTCGTGATCATGCAAACAGAGCGATGCACCAATTAAACACAACCTTCTAATGATTGATTAAGTTATTATTAAGTTAAAAGATTCATATTCTAGGAGATTCCAAACAGATCCAGACATATTACTACTTAATCGATTCAAATGTACAAAAGTAGTGTTCATAAACATGGAAGGGGGAATCAAGTTATGAAACAATATTCACTCAAGTCTTGGAGCCAGACATACATAAAAACCAAAATTCGATGACACAAAGAAACTAGATATGCATAAGAAAAGATTTGATGACATCGAAAAATAGGGAGTGAGTTTAAACTTTGCAGGTTCGAGGGATTAAGTTATCATTAACAAGAAGGTTTTTTCAAGTAAATCACAGGGATAAGTTTGACATGCATTGATTCTAGGATAACAAATACTCATCTAAATTAAACTATTTTTCGACACAAATATCTTCCAAGTAAAAATATGTGTGATACAAGCATGACATAAACCACCAATCATTTAATAGCTAGCAAGAAATCTTAACAGTTATCATTCAAATTAATTAATGCATGTGCTCAAAAACCTACCAGTCTTCAAATTTTTCAAAAATCCACTATTTTTCGAATCATTCAACAAATGAGACAAAATTCTTCAATGTGAGAATCCAATTAAATCACATCCTTATAATAACTTATGTCATTTCAAATAAATTAAACCTTAAACCATTAGCTTGGCAAATTAGATATTCAAATTCTAAATTTATTTGTCAAATCATGTATTCAAAAGTGAAGCCGCAAAATCATAAGAACAGACATTCATTTAAGTTCAATGATTGCAAGAGGGAGATCTCTATTTGCCTTAAGACTGAAGCTGAATCTGACGGAGGTGACTAAGCAGCGCAAGCAAGATTTAGAAACTGTAACTGGACTTGTTTAAGAACAACAAGATTGATACCTGACATAACGAAAAACTTACGCTAGCTCATGAAATTATAATCAAATAACCTAAACAGCTGGAGAGGGGTTAGAGATTTACCTCCCTTAAAAGTGAGGGGAGAAGAGACTACCATGCGAAAACGGAGACTTGGCAGCGCTTAGGCTACAAAAACCCTATTTCGGAGAGGAATTTTGAGAGGTTCCACCAATTGAATTGAGGAGCGGTGACGGAAATCCCTAATATATAATAGTTAGACAATAATAACGGGGGAACAAACTTGGATCACAAAATATATGAAATTTAGGGCCTGGAATCAATATAGGATTGGCAGAAAAATTTGAAATAATGGAAAAGAGGGGAGATCTTAATAAGAGGAACTAAAACCGAGTCCAAAATATGAGTGGAGAAGGATTTGAGCAAAAACCTAGGCGTCCCTCTCAAAAATCTCGGCCAAGAAGACGAGGAAAAGGGCTATGGAGGAGGAGGCGGCGGCTACCATCTTTGAGGAGGAGAAGAAATGGTCGGCCAAGGCATATGAGGTGGATGCCGGCCACCAAAACTGCCATCTTTGGTAGTGGAACTGTCGTCGACCTGAGATGAAGGAGGAGAGGCACCGACCATTGGAGGAAGAGACACAAGAATCTGGATACAGCAGCTGCGGGGGAAGCAAGGGACGAGATGGGCGCCAGGTGCAAAAAAAAAACTGGAGCGATAAGCTGGACCAAGGCTTGTACGCAGGAGCGACTATTGGGAACTTACAGGAAACCTAGACCTGCCGAGTGTGGAAAAATAGAGTGCGGGGGGGGGGGGGGGGGGGGGGGGCGGTTAGGTTTAGATATAGAAGAAAAACCTAATTTTTTAATTTACAAAATTGCCCTTTATTAATATGACTATTACTTTGATTTTAAAATAGAAGTTGTTACACCTTGGATGTAATGTAGAATGCGTTTTGAAGCTAACCAGTGGGGCTTTGTGGGATGATTGGTGTATTTGGCTATCTGATTTATAGAGTATTCAATATCTGGCCTTATTTGTGTAAGGTATAACAGGGATTCAACAAGAGATCTATTCTTTTCTTCTTCCATACTTGCTTCTTCTTCTTCTTTCTTTAGATTGGTTTTAGTATTCATTAGGGTTATACATAGATTACATTCTTCCATCTGATATTTTTGCAATACCTCTGCATCATATTTACATTGTGATACAAAAATACCAGATTTGCACAATTTAATTTATACTCTAAGGAAGTATTGAGCAAGTCCTAAGTCTATCATTTCAAACTTTAGATGCATTTGGGCTATAAAGTTTTTAATTTTCTTAGTAGAATCACTTGCTATTAGTAAATCATCAACACATAAGCAAATGAGTAAATGATATGGTGGAGTATGTTTGGTGTATAATGATGGATCACTTTTGCTTCTATAGAACCCTTGTTCAACGAAGTAGTGGTCTATTGTCATATTCCAAGCTTTGAGTGCCTGTTTTAATCCATAAAGAACCTTTTTAAGTTTACATACTTTCAGTTCTTCTCCTTTTTGAATATAGCCAGCCGGCTGATGTAATTGATATTTGCAGACCTAAAAAAGGAGAAGATATTATGTCATTGAGAATTCTAAAATTAATTCAGATATGAGCATTAATTAAACACTTCCCACTATATCTTCTCATTCAATTGTGCAACCACACCCTGCATTCTTCTTGCAAAAGCAGAGTGAATAACAAATGAATGCCCTGTTTATTGAAGGGATATTGACATGTAACATATAATTAGGGTGCTTAGCTCTTTGATAAGATTGAAACTTCTCTTCACCTCCCATGCTCCTACCAACATCTAGGTTGTTGATAAATGTCTCCATACTTTCACTGAGGCGCAGTCAGTGAGGGGACCTTGTCGGGCTCCTCCCCCCCCCAAAAAAAAACAAACTGTACGTGGGAGTTTCCCTTCATGCGGCTCGAATCATTCTCAGATGCCCCGAGAGGCATCCTTTCCAACATTCACGTTTTTCTTTGGGGGTGGTTCACGCACGCGCAAACGAGCACCGGCCGTAACAGCAAGGAACTATGACCAATAGAGTCAGACACATAACGTTATACTTTTTTTCTTGTGATGGTTGAGGAGTTTCTTTCTATGAGGGTGTGGGATGCTCGCAGAGTCCGTGCCGCCAGTCTTCTTCATCTGGCCGCACTGCATCAATATGGATCAAATAATCCACACTTTTCTTTGCTACGCACCTCGACGCGCCACAACCACTATTTTGACTCCTTTTATGCAATTCTGAACTCCACGAAACTTTCTCGATTCCAATGCCACTAGTTTCATTATGGTTGTATACCTGCTGCCAGTTCTGGAACTTCCAATTCCAATCGGAGGAAGAACCCCTGCCGATAGGATTTCTGTTGGCTTCATCGGGAGGCTTGCGTAGTTTGTTATGTCAACTCCAAAAGGAGAAGTTGCAGAACTGGCGGCCTCCCAATGATATGTTGGCCGAACATTTCTTCTCCTCCTCGAAGATGGTAACCGCCACCTCCTCCTCCTTCATTTTGCTTCTAAGTGCTGGAATAAAGGGAAAGAAGAACTGTGCTTGATTCTGTACCCTCTAGATTCGGCCGACTTTTTGCATATTATAGGACCTTTTCCAATTGTAGAAGTCCAAGCTTGATTTTGTTTACCAACATAAGGGTTCTTCATATTCCATTTTTCTTTCTATTTTATACGAAAGTTGGGTTTGGAGAACTTTAATTGAGTTTGTAAAGCTTGCTCTAAAGGTTGTGAACTAACTTTAAATCTTTCTTCATAAGTATTTAAAGATCCTATGAGAGCAGTCAAGGACAAAGTTTTCAGGTCTTTAGACTCTTCGATTGTTGTTACAATCGGATAAAAACTTAGTGGGAGACTACGTAGAATCTTGGGCATAATTTTGTTATCTTCAATTATGTCACCATTACTTCTAATCAGATTCATTATGTGTAGTGTCCTGACTAACAGAGACTCAACTATTTCCCATGGGTTCATTACCAAGGTTTCTAAAGCTCTCCAAGAATTTTATAGTTTTTGTTCCGTGAATGTTTCATCTCCCTTATATTTTACACGCAGAATGACCCATGCAGCCTTGGCTGACGCAACACTCATTATATGAGGAAAGATATTCTCTGAGATCCCTTAATAAATCATACAAAGGGCTTTAGCATCCTTCTGTGTTTCATCTCTTGTATAAGTGACATCTTTTTGTGTTTTTTTCAGGAGTTTTACCTGTAACTAGAAGAGCAAGACCAATAGTAACAATATCCCAAAGAACAAAAGAAAGGAACACAGCTCGCATATGTATGATCCAGAAATGAAATTTCTCACCATTGAACACTGTAATTGAGGTATGTGAAAGAGAAAAAGTGCTTGATGAGGAGGACATCCTCCAATGATGTTATAGAAATATGAGCCTAAGCTCTGATACCAATGTTTTTATGCAACAATATAGTAACTGAGGACTATAGAAGCTAACACAACAATGGGACTTGGAGCATCTCAAATTTCATCGAGTCTATGTCGAAAAGAGGGGCCAAAAAATATGGATTCCCATATAGCTCATACGTGTTTGTTTTTCTCTCAAAGTTCTACCTAGCGAGGGTGCGCATAGGTTGTTTCGTTATGTTGTGTAGATGTCCCGTGGAGTGCATATTCAAGCAATACCATGATGAGTGGGACTGACAAAAAGCAGAATATCCCTGATGGCTCGTATGCAATTTGTCCCACGTCACCTACCTGATAACGTCCTTCTACCTCCTCCAACAAGATCCATCAAGAGCCAAGGAGCAAGTAGTCATCCACTGTAATGGCCTCCCCAGCCCACAACTCGAAAGGACGGTCGCCGACACCCCCAACATCCAGCTCGAAAGGGTTCAGCCTCAACCGGTCTGCAGACTATGCACCCCAAAGCCTCTTCGCGCATGTTTCTTGGCCGCGGTGCATTGTTGAGGTCGGGCCTCGAACCCGCAACCTCCTTGATAAAGAGTCTTCAAACCACTCCTCATCACCAACCGAGGTTGCTGGTTCGAGGCCCGACCTCAACAATGCGCCGCGGCTGAGAAACAGGCGCGGAGAGGCTTTGGGGTGTATGGTTTGCAGACCGGTTGAGGATGAACCATTTCGGGTTTGATGCTGGGGGGTGTCGGCGACTATCCTTTCGAGCCGTGGGCTAGGGAGGCCGTTACAAAAAGTGCACTTTTTTGAAGAAACATTCTTGTAAACTCATCCAAACAACATGTAATAATTTTCTAAGCTATATTATTCCATAAAAAGTTCTCTGGTCAAGTGACACAATTTTCCAACAAGGCATAGTATTTATTATCTACTAATCAAAGTAAGGTGCACTAGTCCACTTTACATAAGAAGTACTATGAGAAAATATCCAATCATTCCAAATAACTTACTAGTACATCTAAATGATATTTAATCAGCATTGCCAAAGTTTTATAACATTCTAAGTTAATTTAACCATGGTTACTCCAATATCCTCAAAAAGGGCAAAGTGAAGGTTATATCTACAAGTATGAGCTACTGTTATCTAAACATCCTATAATAAATTTCAGAGGTTAATATTACTATAAAATTACCCCTACCAAAACCTCATGAAGATCCAAGGTCATAGGACCCCTTAATTATTCCATAAGGTGTATAGACCTAAATAATTTTCAAGTGATTAAAGTGGGGTGCATGTGTCCAAATATCACCAAATTCCTTCCTAGGGCATTTCACCACCCTAAGATCTCATGGACTAAACACCAAGTCCATACAAGGACATATCACCCCATGTCCTTCACAACCCCCAAAGTTAAACCTTAGGGTTTGAACTAGGATCCTAGTGCAAATCCACCCTATTCCACCCCAAACTCCATGTGAGAGTGTTTAATGTCACATCAAATTAGTGTTCCAAGTTTCAACTTCTGTTGAGGTGATTTGGTCACTCAATACCCACAAGTGACACTTTGACCTAAATAACTCTTTTAGGCCTATGCTAGGGTCTACTAAATTCCAAATCAAATCATATCCAAATGGGATGAAATTTTATACAGAGTCTTATATTCACCCAAAGGACCACTCACCAAAATTTGGTAGAATTTGGAGGTCATTAGACCCTTTAATTAAACCTTACATGAAGAATGAAATAATTTCCAAAACTGTAGAAAAATGTTTTCCAAAAATTCTCATTTTTGGATATGTTATAGAACTAGATATGAATGGCTCATGCTCAAAATTTCAAGTCATTTGGTGGTTAGGAATGATGGGGGCACACCAAACAATCTCTGATCAACCCTAAGTATAGACCTCACCAAAATGAGTTCTGTGGTCTGACCTGAACTACAAATTGGTTCAAATCAATTTTAAAAAATTAGACTCATAGGGATACAAGTTTCATATTGACCACTTTTTTTTAAAAGGCCTCTAAGTATTTTTAATTTAAATCCTAAGGCAAGTGATTTTTTGTGACAGAAATATGCATATACAAAATTTAATACATCTGGATCTGCACAGATCTTAAAGCAAGATCGGGTGACTCCTGTTTTTCTTCTTCCTCTAGCCGACGGACATGATCTACTTGACCTGGAGCAAACTCCAAGCCTAATTGCCACCCCCTGGCCACATCCCCGGCCAACCACCACCACCTCCGTTGAGGTGAGGGCTATCGGCCGGAGGTGGTTTAGCCGCCGGAGACGGCGGATTCCGGCGAACCCGACACCTTCATTTTCACGGAAAACTAGTAGAAAAATTCCACTGGATCGTGCTAAATTGAGCCCGATTCTTATCTCTAAAGATTCCTAAGATCTAAACCATGAAGGAGTAGAGGAGGACCAGGTTTGTGGCTTGAATGCGTGTGCTTTGCCTCCTCACCATTTCCGGACACCGAGCTTTGGCTCCTCTACAACTTATACACCAACCTAAATGGAATTGAAAAGGAATCGGGGGAAACGCTTGCCCTTGCTCTTGTGAAGGCCCTTAAAGAAGGAATTTGGGAGAGAAGGCTTGTAACTCCCCAATTTTGCAAAACTCCATTAATGGCCATAAACCCAATTTGTCGATTTCAGCCAAATTAAGGGGGCTGAGCAACCCCAATGGCCGACCACCTCCTGAAAGCTTCTACTCTCCCTCAGAGGAGTAAAAGCCCAATAAAAGTGGGGGTTATGGAGCCTCCATGGCCATGATGGCCATTAAGCTCTCATTTTCTCTCTCCTCCAAATTGGGGAAACTCCCATTATCTCTCTTAGTCTTCAATCTCTGAAATTGGTGGTCCCCAAAGGTGCCTCTCCATCTCATAGACCAAGGGAACACACTAGTTTGGGCTTAGCCCACTTAGATTGGGCTAGGTTAGCCCAAATTGACCAAATTGAGCTATGGGTTGAGTTTGTCCAAATTAGCCACTTGGGTGACTTAGGTATGAGGCTTTTGGAGCCATTCGGTCCCCCATGATGCCAAGAGACTAAGGGTGAGGTCATTTGACACTTAGGTGGTCAATTGACCCAAATTGAGCTAAGTTGACTTTCTTAGGCTTAAGGTTGACCCTAGTCAACTTGGGCCTCTTTTGTTGACTCCAATGGGTCTCTATGGCTCTAATGGACCCTCTAATGTGTTAGAGATATTGTGGTGGTGTCATGGAGTCATGGTGAAGCCCTAGAGTCAACCCTAAGCTAGTGTTTGGAATTCTACTATTTGCAGTCCAAGGTGGTTCACACCCTAATTCTCATGTTCACCCAAACCCGTTAGTGCTTCCCAGGGTTTTGTCATGAACTAGTCATGACAAAACAATCCTAGGGGTCTAGAAGTCTGAGGGATGTTACATCTGCATCGATCCCCTATCTGTATCTACATATCCAAGTAGATCTAGATGTTTATCTAGCATGTAAATTAAAAATAAAACTATCTACGAGTTGTTAGTGTTATGTATGTGAATACTTGATGGTTGTCTACAGCTTAAGGGGCAATTTTGGCATAAGCTAAAGTGGTAGCTGGCCAATTGGATCAGTAACACCTAGAAGACAAAGCAACAAAATAAGGGTAAAGTTAAAGCTGTCACTTATGCCTCGTACTCCCTGTTGTGCTGTCAGACAAGGAAGACAAGCAACATAGTATCAAATCCACATTAAGTTGGTGGTCAATCTTGCCATAGAGACTTGGAGCATCTCAAATTTCATCGAGTCTATATCGAAAAGAGGGGCCAAAAAATACGGATTCCCTGGTATCTCGCACAGGTTTATTTTTCTCTCAACATTCTACCTAGCGAGATCGCACATAGGTTATTTCGTTATGCCGTAGAGATGTCCCGTGGAGTGCATATTCAAGAAAATATATCATTGCACCCAAATCTTTCATAGCATAATCTTTTTCATACCAGCTCTGAATTTATTAATCTTTGCTAGTGAATTTCTTGTGATAAGTATATCGTCAGCATATAATCCGATAATAAGTTGTTGAGTATGTTGTCTTTTTAAATAAACCTAACTTAAACCAATTGGATGAAACTTATAAAGCTAAAGTAGCTTTAGGAAATGGTAGTACAATACAAATTTAAGTTAAAGGGAAAAAATCTATGCAGTTAACTTTAGGTGCAGTAAAATATATATTAAATGTTTATTTAGTTCCCACTTTAACAAAAAACCCTCTTGTGTGTAGGACAGTTAATCATTAAAGAATATACCTTGTTGTTTGATAGCAATGGAGCACACATATCTTATACTACCTCTGGTTTTCATATAGCCTCAACAACACTGATTAAGAACCATCTGTTTCTTTTATGAAAATATTTAAATTGTCTTCCTAAATAACCTAGAGGGGGTGAATAAGTGAGTTGTGCGTCTTTTTGTGGAATAAAAATTAAGCAAGCTATGCACAGAAAATTAACCAAGCATTCACAGATGATACCAAGAGTTATAGTGGTTCCCCAACCTTGGGTACATCCACTTTCCACTCACCGATCTAACAATGCACTAGACTCGGCTACTCCACTAATCTTGGATTAAAATAATCCTACTACTCGGAACAACATTCCTACAACTCGATCCAAAAATAGGATCTACACTCGGAAGAGAAAAACTTCCTACAACAACTCGGAGAGCAAAGCTCCTACACTCGGAGAAGAATCTCCTACAAGAATAAATTGAGATACAAGAAAAACAAAAAATATTTTCTCTCAGATCTGAAGGCTTCTGCCTTCCTTCTTCTTTGAACTTTGCGGCTCTGTTAGAAATAATTGAAGAAGACTCGGCTAGATCTCAGATCTAAAATTTCTTGACTCACAAGATCAAGTAGAGAATCTGTCGATATAGAAAATCTTGATCTGTGAATCGCTTGCTCTGAATCGATCTGGATCGAAAGCATTTTTGCGATGAAGACGATGAGCGGCGACTTCCGATCTTGGAAAGAGATTATGCGATTCAGAAATTTAGAATTTCTTCTTACAGCTACTTCTTGTTGTTAGGGTTTGGTCGAAAATGACAAGACCTTTTATAGGACATGCCTAACGGTCATAATTATAATCAATGATAGCCACGTGGACTAATCACGTCTAATGACATTTGAAAAACCCGTCAGTCTGGACTTAAGAAATTTTCAGAAAATAGTTCAGCATTTCTCGAGAAGAATGATTATACTCGAGAAAAAGAACTTTTGATCTCGAGAACCATAATGGAGATCTCGAGAAAGATGACTTAGAAAAGTTTTTGAAAATAGTACAACTGTTCTCGAGAAGAAAGATTGTACTCAAGAAAAGTAAGTTTTGTTCTCGAGAATAATGATGGAGAACTCGAGAAAATAACTTGGTAAGAATGTGGAGGTGGAAAACAGCAGTCTCGAGAATGAAGAAAAGTACTCGAGAAAAATAAATTGTTGTTCTCGATAAGAAAGACTTGGGTACTCGAGAACACAGAATTATCTCGAGAAGATTGCCAGATGGACTTAGGCTCACTCGAGAACTAGACGACTTCTACTCGAGTACAACAAACATTACTCGAGAATTAAACATAGCCATCTCGAGAACTAATCTAGGTCTTCTCGAGAAAAAGACTTAGAGAAATTCTGTCTGGAAAGGAAGTAACTCGAGAAGAAGTGTCAAGAAGTACTCCAGTACATAAGCCCTTCTTGAGAATAGCAATAAGCTTTCTCAAGAACTACTTCTGCCACTCGAATTCACGATAAGTCTAACTCGAAAACTAGCTCTAGTCCTTCTCGAGTACATAACATAGTACTCGAGAAAAACACTTAGAGAATTTCTCTGAAATCTAAAAACTTAATTCTTCAAAAATAGTCAGCATCCAACTTTCCTTCCATGCCCTTAGTGCTTGAAAAGGAAGTGCATCCCAATAAAGAGGCTACACATGAGTCAACACCATGAATCACACAATGAGGAATTACATTATATGGTCCTGTGTTTGGAGACTCATTGTAGACTGACATTGGTCTACACTTGGCAAATAATTCATGCAAACACTCAACTAAAAAGATCATCAAATACAAACTTAATTTATCTTAGTTTAAGAGTGGCTTCATACAAATCTGGGTTATTGTGGATGCAATACCCAACAATCTCCCCCTATTTGTAAAAATCAGAACCCTCTACACTAAGGTGAATTACATCAAGAGAAAAACAAATAAAGAAACTAATAACCATGATAAATAGAATAAAAGCTATTATGGAGAAAAATCAGATCAGCAAAATTAAAAGTTCATATAAATAGAAATTTATCCAAGAGAAAATTTAATTCCATAATTTCAAAAATGAACTTTTAAAACATCTTCAACTTCTACTGATCCTGTTGCTGTTGCTGTCTTTCAAGCTTTTTTTGTTGTCTCTTCTGGTAGCTGAATGGTTTAGGGTAGTACCTTGAAGGTCTGTGAGGAGCCTTGGGATTATTCCTACCATATTCTCTGTCATAAATTCTCCTCTTGGTCATGGACTTTTCATATAATCCCCATTCATCAAAGTTGTAATGAAGGCTTCTGGGTTCATTGAAATCAAGAACTAGCTTGAGAGTTTCAAGTATAAGAGATTTGGAGGTTGGACTCCATACTTCAGTAAACTCTTGATGTCTTTGCCTTTCAGCTTCAGGATGTGGAGTTGATCTACTAGTTGAGGCTCCATCCCCATATTTCCTTCTTTTTACTTTCTGGACTTCTAGAGGATGAGGAGGCATACCTGCTTGTTCTGATTCCCAAACTTGTTCATAAACATCAGGAGGTGGTCCTTCAAAGTATTCTGGAGGTGGTCCTTTGAAATAATCTGGAGGTGATCCTTCAAAATATTCTGGAGGAGGTGAGAAGGTTGGCCTATTTACATCCAAGTGTGCAGGAGGGGGTGTAGTAGGATCTATTGCCAACTCAGGAAATAGTTGATTGTGTATCCGAATAGTTGTTTCATATGTATATAGCTTTGTACTTTTGACTTCCTTTAGAACAGATGTCTGGAAATCTTTTAATTGATCTTCCCACTGATTTTTCATAGACTGAGCTTGTTTTTCCAATTGTTTTTCCAGATGTTATTTCACCTTATCCTCCCCCTTTCTGACTTATAGAGTGAGGGTGCTGATTACATCTTCTTTAAATATTCCAACTTCTTCACAAGTTTTGAATTCCTTTCTTGGGCTTTATTCTCAAGTTGAATTTGATTATTAGCAAGGGTAACTGATCGTTCCATGACATTACCAATGCTTGTGATTGTATGATCTATGGCTTTTCCTCCAATTTGGAAGAGCCTTTTAAATTCATCTGTGCTATGCTGAATTTTAGCAAATCTACGGCTCATTTCTTTTTCCAATACAGTCATTTTTTCAGTTACCACTTTCAGAGAATCATCAAAGTATTATCTCTGGGCAGCAAGCATAGATTCAATGGAGCTTAAAATATTACCTTCAGGAAGTGTTGTAGGCTGAGTAGATGGTGGAGGCAGAGCAGGGGCTGTCTATGGAGGGATTTCTTCAATTACAATAGTTGAGGTAGAAGCTAATTTCCTGTTTACATAGCTGTCTTCATCTTCAGTATCAGTGGGAAGCAAGGAGGGAATAGTGAAGTGAAGACTTGGAAGTCTTGGTTCAGCAGCTTCTTCAGGAATGTCATCTTCTGAATCATGAATGGAAACAATTTCATCATCATGTAACTTGTCAGGAGATTTCTCCGGTTCATTTACATGAGACTTTTCTACTTGAGGAGAAGGAGACATTGCTGGTGACTTGGGAGGAGATTTACTTGCTTGAGGAGATGGTGTTGGTGACTTTGTTGGTTGCTCAGGAGACTTTGGAGATGTTGCTGGAGAAAAGGGGTGATGTTCAGGAACAGAGAAGAGAGGCTCTTTAAAGGATAGTTCCTCTATCATCCTGGTGATGTTATCATCAGTGTCTAGAAGCTGTTCTTGAAGCTGAGCATCTGGCAAGTTTTCTAAGTCTGGAATATCTTCATCAGCAGGAAAATTTATTTCTTCTATATACAGCAGAGAGGAAGAGGCAGCAGCAGGTGTAGATGGAATTCTTCTTGGACTGGATGATTAGCAGCATATGGAGAAAATTGAGGAGGAATGGCTGTAGCAGCTGGAGTAGTGATTGATGCTAAAATTTCTGTGTGGATTGGTGCTTGAGCTGGAGTTTGCTGAGCTGGGACAGATGGGGCAGGCTACCCCTCACTAACTGAGTCAGTTATCTGGTGTGAAGGAGGAGATGGGGTTCTATCCACATCTTCAATTTCCTTAGCAGATTTGTTAGACTCCTGCAATTTAACCTCCCATCTCTGGATGGAGGTGATGGAACCCTTCTTCATATGGTGGAGGGCTATGCCCTTTTTCATAGAGAAAACTTCTGGATTCATCTGATTTAGATATAAAGAAATTATTCTGCCATAGTTAGGGCTCTTAATACATGACTTAATTTTATCAAAGAGCATCATGCCCCACTGGAATTTCTTCCTACAAATCACTGCAGTTATTAGGTCAAAGAATTCAGGAGTAATATAACTGATGGTACTTGTCTTGTAGAGAAGAACTTTGCCCAAAATATCTGCTAGTAACTTACTTTAAGCATTCATGAACTGTCTTTTAATTATGTGAGATGATTGAGGAATCCCACAGAAACTATATGCTCTCTCATAATTAGTTTCGATGATATCATTTTCCATTTCTATGATAGGAAGTTACAGAAATTGAGAAACTGTGAGGGCAGACATTTTTACCTTAATATCTTGAATCTTAGACTTGAGCACCTTTCCATTTCGTTTAATCTTAGCGTGCCGGAAGAATTCTTCAACATCAGAAGTCAAAATACGACATGGATGTTTCAGAACAAAGGACAACCCGACTGTATCGATTAGAATGAGAACATTCTTGAAATCATCTGAAATATCGGTAATCCTTGTAGAAATCAGTTCACTACCGATTCCAAGCTTAGAAGACGATGCCATTGATGTGGAGAAATTTATGTTGGCTGGACGGCGAATGGAGAAACTGGCTTGCGACAGACAGTGGAGACGGAGAAGACGAAACGGCTTTCTCGAAAGGAAGGGTTTTGAAATCGGGAAAAAATTTCTTGAACCTAAGTCTATTTATATTTACCTTTAATTTTGATGAAAAATGATATAAATAACATTTAAAATACCTGGAATGAGGCGGTTAAGTTGCTGGGTGCTGATATGAAAAATTTGAACTTGAGGATCAGTTGGACACCTGATTTCTCGAGAGAACTATTTGTTCTCGAGAAGAAGAGTATCAGTACTCGAGTAAAGTCTGCCTTGGTCTCGAGTAGAATCTTCCTTGGTCTCGAGTAGAGATATTGTTCTCGAGAAGTAATTTCTTGTTCTCGAGAAGTAAGTCTGATATTCTCGAGTACAAGTGTTGTACTCGAGAAATGAAGTCCATTCTCTGAAATTTCTTGGATTTTGAAGTAAAAACTGAACTTGAACTTGCTTGAGACCTTATTCTTCATTCTTCTGCATCCTTATTAAGCATGCCAAGTTCTATTTTGAAGAATGAGAACTTGGTATCATCCAGCGGCTTTGTGAATATGTCTGCAATTTGCCTGTCAGTTGGGACATATTGTAGATTTATGTCCCCATATTCCACATGCTCCCGGATGAAGTGGTATCACAGCTCTATGTGCTTTGTCCGGCTGTGAGAGACTGAGTTGTTGGCTATTGCAATCGCACTGGAGGAGTCTCAAAACAAAGGAATGTCTTTGACTTTCAGGTTGTAATCTTTAAGTTGGTTCTTTATCCAAAGCAATTGTGCACAACAACTGCCGGCAGAAATATATTCTGACTCGGCCGTTGAAATTGTGACACAATTCTGTTTTTTACTGCTCCAAGAAATGAGCCTCCTTCCAAGAAATTGACAAGTCCCGGAAGTGCTCTTTCTACCATCTTTACTTCCTACAAAATCTGCATCTGAGAAACCAATTAGTTCATTGTCATTACTTCTTGGGTACCATAAGCCAAGATTTGGTGTACCCTTAAGGTATCTCAAAATCCGCTTTACAGCAGCGTAGTGAAATTCATTAGAGTTCACTTGAAATCTAGCACATACACATGTAGAAAATATTATGTCCGGTCTACTAGCACTAAGATAGAGTAAAGATCCAAGTATGCTTCTGTACTTGATTTCATCAAAAGGTTTCCCTTTCTCATCCTTGTCTAGAGACATAGTTGAACCCATTGGATTTCTCATAGAGGTTGCGTTCTCCATTCCGAATTTCTTAATTAACTCCCTGTGAACTTCGTCTGAGAGATGAAAATTCCATCTTCAGATTGTTTAACCTGAAGTCCTAAGAAATACTTCAGCTCTCTCACACTGCTCATTTCGAACTTCCTTTGCATAAGTTTGGAAAACTTTTTGTAGAGGTTGTCGTCAGTAGAGTCGAAGATGATATCATCGATATAGATTTGCACTAGCAAAATCTTGCCTTTTATTTTCCTGTTGAAGTATGACTGGGCGGACTGGCGGTTAAAATCAGCGGGTTGTTAACCGCGCGGTCACGCGGCTTATCTCCAGCGGATTGATGTCCAGACTATTGCTGTTGGTGTCCGGGCGGTCTTGTGGTCTACTACTGTGATATGTTCTCTTTTGTCTCTGGTGTTGCCGAGCGGTTAGTGTTGTATAACCGCGCGGCCTTTTCGGCCTGATCGGTCACTTTGTTCTAGCCGTTCAGCTCTCTATTTTGCTTTTTTAGTCCCACGTTATTTATATGTATTCTCTCTTCTCTCCTCCATTCTATAAAAGGGAGGACATACCTTTGTAAAGAATAATTTTTTGGATAATAAAACTTTCAATTATTTAAAGTTCTGACTCCTTTTTGTTCGCATGTTCGCTACTTTCACATTCCCTAAGAAATAATGTCTTATCTATCTTTCCTCTTGTGAACTTATTCTCAAGGAGAAAGTTAGACAGTGTCTCGTACCAAGCTCGAGGAGCTTATTTCAAGCCATATAATGCTTTAAATAAAAGATAGACATGATCAGGAAAGTTAGAATCAACGAAACCTGAAGGTTGTTCCACATACACCTCTTCTTTTATGTCACCATTAAGAAAGACAGACTTCACGTGCATCTGATAGACAGTGAAGCCCTTAAGTGCAGCATATGCTAGAAACAACCTGATTGCCTCCAGTCTTGCCACTAGAGCATACGTCTGGTCGAAGTTGATTCCTTCTTCTTGTTTGTATCCTTTGGCGATGAGTCTGGCCTTGTTCTTTATGATTTTCCCATCCTCATCCATCTTGTTCCTATAGATCCACTTTGTCCGATGATATTCTTGCTTTTGGGTATTGGAACAAGCTTCCAAACTTGGCAGCGCTTGAATTGATTCAATTCTTCTTCCATAGCCATTATCCATGATGCGTCTGAGTTTTCTTCCTCAAACTTCTTCGGTTCAACCTGTGAGAGAAAACTCAAATATAAATTCTCATTAGCTGTACCTCTACGTGTTCTGACACCATCCTGGGGATCTCCTATGATTTGGTCCATTGGGTGATCCTTTAGATGTCTGAGCTCTAAAGTCCTTGCACCTGGAGCTTCTTCAACCATATTAGTGACTTCATCAACTTGAATGATTTCTTCATCATGGTCATCAACCTCTCCAATTGGGGTTAGAGTGGTGATCTTGATGAACTTTTCATCTTTTTCTTCAGTCGGCTCAACCAAGTTTAATTCTTTTATCTTTGAACCTGCATCTTCAATAAACACCCTAGAAGATCTTCCTTGCAGCAAGCTCGTCTCATCAAATACAATATGGATAGATTCTTCTACAACCAGGGTTTTCTTATTAAAAATCCTATATGTCTTACTATGGTTACTATAACCTACAAAAATACCTTCAAAGCTCTTTTCGCTAAATTTAGTAGTGTGATACTTGCCATTGTTAAAGATGAAGCACTTACAACCAAAGATTCTAAAATATGAAATAGTCAGTTTCCTGCCCTTTAGTAGTTCGTAAGGTGTCTTATTATGGTTCTTGTTTATGAGTGCTCGATTTTGCAGGTGGCATGCAGTGTTGACAACTTCAGCCCAGAAATATTCCGATAGTGAGGCATCACTCAACATGATTCTGCAGGCCTCTATAAGTGTTCTATTCCTTCTTTCAGCTACTCTGTTCTATTAAGGAGTATGAGGAGAGGAAAACTCATGAAAGATACGTTGGCTTTCAGAGAATTCTGTCATGGCCCCAGACTTGAATTCAGTTCCGTTGTCACTTCTGATTTTGACTACAAAATAGTTGTATTCATTCTGAATTTGCCTGACAAAGTTTGTAAAGATGTCAAAAGTATCTGACTTGTGTTTTAGAAAGAACACCCACACAAAGCGTGAGTAATCATCAACAATAACCAATGTTTAATCCTTACCTCCCAAACTTCTAACTTATAGTGGACCGAATAAGTCCATATGAAGTAGGTGTAAACACCTATTAGAGCTTTTGCCAATAATGCTTTTAAAGGTAGCTCTTGTTTGCTTGCCTTTTACACATGCGTGGCAAGGTCTATCTTTAGTGCACTTGATATTTGGGGCATCACGTACTAAATTAAGAGAAAAAAAATTATTTATAGTTTTGAAATTAATATGTGCTAGCCTCTTGTGTCATTATTCACCAAGAGACGCACTATCTTTAGCCAAAAAACATACTGGCGTAGAAGAGTCTATGCAAATAAAATTCAAACAAAATATATTTCTACTACGAGTGCCTTATAGAATCATTTCCAGATTATCTACCGATTTTATCAAGCACTTGTCTGCATGAAACTCAACTATGTATCCTTTATTGTAGAGCTGGCTTATGCTTATAAGATTGTGTTCCAATCCTTCAACATAAGCCACATTTGAGAAGGATACACTACCATTCGTATTCATACCGTAGCCTTTAGTAATTCCTCTATCAGAACCTCCAAAGATGATTTTTGGCTCATTCATGATTGGAAAATAATTCTGGAGAAAGCTTCTTGTCCCAGTCATATGCCGAGAGCATCCACTGTCCAACTACCAGATAGGAGTTTTGGTGGTCTTTGGACATGCCTGCAATCACAAATCAGTTTTCCTTAGAAACCCAAACTCGTTTGGGTCCTTGGTATCTAGTTAGCATACTCTTCCTATGTGTATTAACATTATGAGTGGTCTTTCTCACATTGTTAACCTGAGGAGTTACATAATTTCTAGAGTTAAACCAGCAATCAATGACAAAGTGACCAATTTTGCCACAACACCAACAATTAAACATATTGTATCTTTGCCTAAAATTCTCTTGCTTGACCTTTTAAGAGTGTGGTCTAGCAGGGGCAGCAGTCTTGGAGGTAGAAGCTTCATGGTGATGGCATTCACATGGCTTCTTCTCCTTAAGGGGCTTTTCCATAATGGGCTTTACTTTTGGTGCCTTCTTGATGTTATGACCATGATTATAAGGGTCATAGCTCTGAAGAGTAATCTCCTCATAAGGTGCCTTAAAGATACTTTTGCCAAAGTTCCGGAGACGGGTCCATCCTTGGTACCGAGACTTGGGCTCTACATAAGTAGGCCTAGCAAAGTGACCGTAGGATGAGTGAAGATCAAACTCATTCGTTGGAAAGATAACCTTTTTAAAAGGAGTCTGATGTTGAGGAGCTTTCCCCTTCTCCTTGGCCAAAGCCTTCTTGGCCGCCTTATTCTTCCTTTGAGCCGTATTTCTCCTAGAGTATTTACTAGGAGCATCAACATTGCCTAAGCCAGCACCTTTGGCCTGAGCTGAGAATTCAACAACAAAAGGAAGGACAGTCTTGGGCTTGGAGAAACTTTCAACAAGTTTGTTTTCCGCTACAAGTTGTTCTTCCAATTCTTTGATGATCTTCTCCTTTAGATCTAGGTGCTCGAGAGCCTTATTATACTCTTCAATAGCAGCATTTAAATTTTCTCTGAGTGAGTCCATCTTGACGACTTCCTCTCTCAGAGTGCTCTCTTCAGCCTTGAGAGATTTAATTGTAACGACCCTAGCCGATCCAACGTGGCAGTGTCACGGCTCCGCTCTAGGCGTCGCTACCGGGCTGCAGCCCAAGCACCCCAACCCCTCTCCCTCCACAGGCGGGTTGTTGGTGGCCACAGCCTCCCTTTGATGAGCGAACTCGACAGTTAAGTTGGGCCGTACGGGGACTTCCCAGGAGGTCACCCATCCCAGTACTACTCTCGCCCAAGCACGCTTAACTATGGAGTTCTTTCAACCTTCATCACCAATTGAGCTGGTGATGAAGGTTGAAAGAACTTCATAGTTAAGCGTGCTTGGGCGAGAGTAGTACTGGGATGGGTGACCTCCTAGGAAGTCCCCGTACGGCCCAACTTAACTGTCGAGTTCGCTCATCAAAGGGAGGCTGTGGCCACCAACAACCCGCCTGTGGAGGGAGAGGGGTTGGGGTGCTTGGGCTGCAGCCCGGTAGCGACGCCTAGAGCGGAGCCGTGACACTGCCACGTTGGATCGGCTAGGGTCGTTACAATAAAAAGTGCACCCCTAGCGTTCCTTGGCGCAGCGGAAGCGTGGTGGGCCCATAACCCACAGGTCGGAGGATCGAAACCTCCCTCTGATACCAATTTGTAACACCCCTATCCGTCACATAGCACATAGCAGTAGGTCCGGCCGGGGCCCGACGCCATATACTACGGACAGACCGGTTGGTTACGCGTTGAAACCATACAACCAATCAGAGCGTCCTACACAACACCTAGCGGAAGCAATTTAATTAAGTTGCAAAAGATAAGAACCCTGCCACAAAGCATGAATGTCCACTACAACCCAGGAATGAGTACATACACAAAAGAGAACTGGCCTTAAGGCCTTACATTGTTCACTTAACAAAATAGTGTTTTCAGACCTCGGCTCGCAGGCCGGCCATACATGAATGAACGGGAAAAATATAACAAATTAGGCCTTCGAGGGCCGGCACAGCAACAAGGTCTTTAGCCCGCTATTTCCCGCTCGGCTCTGCAGCACCTGCAAGCAACAAACCACCGCCCGGTGGCAAACAATAGCAACGGTCAGCAAAGCTGACCAAATTGTAACGATCCCGCCCCCACAATCGGGGCGGGGATGCTCTTTCCCTGCACTTTATTAGTATAGGCATTTATAAAAGGTAATTGCACAACACCACAGGCGTAGGCTCGCACGGCCACACACCCCGTGCACTCAGGGCACATTCTCGACGAACCGGCCAACGTCACGTCAATTCAAGCCATAGACGTTCCCGATCCACCACCGCCTCTAGGACGGTCATCCATATGAGCAATTTGTCTCCTTAGCCTTGCTCACGACAATTTAAGCCATAGACCGCCGAAGACCCTCGTCCATGCCAACGGTCCTACCGAATGACATAGACCGGGTACGGTTCCGCTTGACCCGTGCTCATACCGCAACGACAATTTAAGCCATATGCGCAGGTCAAGACTCGCCGAGTCCCGTTTCCGCTACAAAATCACATAACCCAGTTATGTTCACGTTGGCTCCCCGGCCTCCGTGTTGGCAAAACCCGCTTTTGCCCAGTTTTTCGGGTGCACCTTAGAGTTAATCTCTAAGATTCCCTGATGCAATCTACCACGTAGAAAAACCCGAAAACACCCAAACATCCGGAGTCTTGCCCGGTTCAAATGCAATGCAACATCACCGATTCGGATCAACACGTCCGAATAGGCTTCACACACAATGCCTATGTCCGTTTACGCATACGGACTCTACACAAGGGGGACTTCACATATCTACCCCAAGGAGCGCTCCAACCCTTCGCTCACTCGCGAGAGCGGGCTTCCTATGCAAGGAAAAGAGGGCTTCACATGCCCAAGATAAAGAATCGTTACCCTTGCATTTTTTCGCGGCGCCATCGCAAACTACGCGGCTAGAAAGCTTCGCAACGTCGTCGCCTCCGCGGATCTGGGCTCGGATCGCGATTTGGAGCTTCGAACCTTCTCCGACGGCCGGATTTTGGCCTCACACCACCAAGGGAGCTCTCCCCTCTCTCTAGGATGTAGAAAGAGAAACTCAAGTTGAAATGAGGGTTTCTCCCCCCATTTCCCGGCTAATAACCCCCCAGGAGCAGCCCCCACCGTCAGATCCAGATCCAAGGGAAAGAACGGCCGAGATTAGATCCAAAAATAATAATCTGGGCCGAACACGGGTTGGCACACGGCCGTGTGCCTGGCCGTGTAGCTCATTCGCCGATCGACACGGGTCCTGACACGGCCTTGTGCCACGGGCCGTGTTACCTGGAGCTTCAGGAACGATCGTCGGGCTTCAAGAACACGGCTTCGAACACGGCCGTGTTCGAGGCCGTGTGCCCCCACACACGGCTTGAGACACGGCCGTGTGTCTCAGGCCGTGTACTTCTCTGACTCGAGACTGCACAAAACCACTGAACACGGGTAGGCACACGGCCGTGTGCCTGGCCGTGTGCCCCTGTTCAGACCTCCAAAAGCGCTGATTGATCGCCCCGCGATCAACTCGAGGTTGGGGTCTTACAACTGAATTCGTGGTTTCTGTCACACTTAACTGAATTCGTGGACGAATTCACTTTAAGGGGTGGTGAGCACATTGTGTGCGTCATCATTATAACATGAAAAGAACCCATGAATGTCCACTTAGGAATGAAAATACATGTTTGAGGAACCTGCGTGTTCCTATAATTGCTGTTTGCAGTAGTGTTTGGTCGCTTATCGGTGTTTTGCACGATTATAGGTGACCAGAAGTGGCGCTGGGCCGTCTGAACGGCCAGGTTCTGAAGCGAGCAGTGCGCCAAGCGATACGCCTGCAACACCTTTGTCTGTCGAGACCATTAGGTTGGTGGCAGAAGCGGTCATGGCAATGATTAATGCGCAGCCTGCAAGGCAGGTGCAGCAGCCTGCTCCTGCTGTAGAGCAAGTACCGCTTCAGACGGCAGAGCAAAGGAGGGTTGAGCAGGTGGGGGGTGGAGCCAGAGTTGCCTCGGAGAGCAACTGAAAAACACCTGAAGCATGTCATGGGCTTTCATCCACCGGTGTTCACGGGGCAGAAACCCCGACCCAAGCAGAGGATTGGCTCTCAAGGGTCAACAGGGTGATGACTGCGACGGAAACTGAAGTGTGGCAGAAGACCACTATAGCGACGTTCCTTTTGGATGGGGACGCAAGACTGTGGTGGGAGGGCCTAGAGCTGCATCAATTGAGGGGAAGGCCATTGGCCGAAGTCCCGATGGAGGAGTTTGCGAGACTATTTATGGCTCGATACCTCCCCTCGGCGCAGAGGATCGCGCTAGAGAGCGAATTCCAGAAGTTGGTGCAGGGTGATAGCACCGTTGATGAATACCTCCACGAGTTTACTCGGTTGGGGAGATATGCCGGCGCTACCTTCGCAGACGAGGAGCGCAAGACGAGCCATTTATGAAGGGCTAAGGGATGATTTGAGGTTGCTGCTATCGGGGCCCAAGGCGCAGGGTTTCATGACCCTGGTCAGTTCGGCCCGGTCCTTGGAGAAGGATATGAGAAACGTACAAGCGAAGAAAGAAAGGGAATCCGGTGGCAAGAAATCAGAGTTCAAGGCGCCGACTACATCGAAGTCAGGCTACCGTAGATTCTTCAAGAAAGCTAAGACTTCGGGTCCAGCTCCTTCTGCAGGTGCTTCGGGGACAACTACCAATCGAACCCGGGCGCTTGTTTCACGTGTGGAAAGCCGGGGCACTTTGCCCGTGACTGCTGGAGTGGACGCTCAAAGTCCGAAAGGAAACAAGGAGCTACCTACGAGGAAAAGGGCAAAGCGGTGGAGTCGACCGCGTCCCACTATGCTCCGACTCAGCCTAGAGTCTACAATTTGGGCCAACAGGAGGCCATCAAGCAAGCGGATGTGGTGACAGGTATGAGTTAATTTATGCAAGTTGACTTGAGAATACTATTACCTATTGCTTGTTAAGCTAATGTCTTTTGCTTAGGCTTTGTGGTGATTAGCGATAGTCCGGTACGGGCACTGTTCGACACTGGTGCTTCGCATTCTTTCTTTTCCGAACAGTTTATATCGCGCATCGGAGTCCCTTCTTCGATGGTGAAGGACAAGTTAGATGTGTTGCTACCGAATGGGTGCTCGATGCGTGCGGACAGAGTGTGCGCCGTGAAGGTTCACATAGGTAGCCAAGAGTTCGACTTGCTAGCGTCATTATTGCCGTTAGTAGAGTTCGATGTTATCTTTGGAATGGATTGGCTGTCAGAGCAGAAGGCTTGGATCGATTGCGACCGTAAGGAGGTCAAGCTGGGTGTAGGGGGGGGAGACTACTTTCGAGGGGCTTAAGGGGTCGAGCAAGACATTGATGTCTGCTCTTCAGGTGGTGAAGGCAGTTCGTGCTGATGTAGAGCTATTCTTTGCGATAGTGGGGGCTGTGGAGCCAAAGTCCCGTTGGATAGCATCCCCGTGGTTTGCGAATACCCCGATGTGTTCCGGATAGCCTTCCCGGAGCCCCACCGCAGCGAGAGATTGATTTTACGATCGAGCTCGTGCGGGTGCCAAACCCGTGTCACGTGCTCCTTATAGGTTGGCGCCAAAGGAGATGGCGGAGTTGAAGGTTCAGCTGGAGGAGCTGATGGAGCAAGGTTATGTGCGTCCAAGTTCGTCGCCTTGGAGCGCACCGGTCCTCTTCGTTAAAAAGAAGGACGGTAGTATGCGGCTGTGCATCGACTACAGAGAATTGAACAAGTTGACGGAGGAGAAGAACAAGTACCCGATCCCGAGGATTGATGATCTTTGATCAGTTAGTCGGATCGTCTGTATACTCCAAGTTGGACTTGAAGTCGGGGTACTATCAGCTGAGGATCAGGGAGTGTGATATCCCAAGATGGCGTTCAGTTCGAGGTACGGGCATTTCGAGTTCACGGTCATGCCGTTTGGACTGACAAATGCGCCATCGGTGTTTATGGATCTGATGAACAGGACGTTCAGAGATTTCCTGGATCGCTTTGTGATCGTCTTTATTGACGATATTTTGGTATACTCGCAGTGCGAAGAAGACCACTTCAAGCATTTGCATTTGGTGTTGGAGACTTTGAGGAGGAATGAGCTTTACACAAAGTTCTCCAAGTGCGAGTTCTGGCTACCCTCGGTAGCGTTCCTTGGTCATATAGTGAGTGGGGAAGGTATAGCGGTGGATCCGGCGAAGATTGTTGCGATACGGGAGTGGCCTGCGTTATCTTCTGTCGCGGAAGTCCGTAGTTTTTCTCAGGCTTGCCGGATATTACAGGCGCTTCGTAGAGAACTTCTCGGGGTAGCGTTACCTCTCACGAAGTTGACAAGAAAGGACCAGAAATTCTTGTGGACGCAAGAGTGCGTGCAAGCTTTTGAGGAGCTGAAGAGGCGGTTGGCCACGGCGCCAGTGCTTAGTTCGCCGAGTGGGACCGAGGGCTTTGAGGTGTATAGCGACGCTTCGGGTAGTGGCTTGGGCTGCGTGTTGTTGCAGCATGGAAGTGTGATCGCGTATGGATCGCGTCAGCTGAAAGTGCATGAAAGAAATTATCCGGTGCACGACTTGGAGTTGGCGGCCGTGATTTTTGCACTCAAGTTATGGAGGCACTACCTATACGGCGTATGAGTCGATATATACACCGATCACAAGAGCCTAAAATACTTGTTGGATCAAAAGGACCTTAATATGAGGTAGAGGAGGTGGATGGAGTTCCTGGGGGACTACACCTTCAAGATACATTATGTACCCGGGAAGGGCAACGCAGTTGCGGATGCGCTGAGCCGCAGGGCTCCCGCCCGAGCCAACTGGTTGTCGGTGCATGATGAGCGGCTAGTGCGGGAGTTGGAGGAGCTTGAGATCTGTTGCGTTGACAAGCAGACGAGCGCCAAAGCAATGTTAAGCTGGACAGAGGTGCAGTATGACCTGGCTGACCGGGTTCGGCAGGCATTGGAGTTAGATGACTCCATGAAAGAGCTTATGGAGGCCGCTCTGGATGGGTCAAATTCCCAGTTCTCGGTGGATGATGGTTTGTTAAGAAAGGATCATCGGTTGTGCGTCCCGAGTGGGGGTAACCTCCGGGCGGAGTTGATGTACGAGGCTCATCATACCAAGTACTCAATCCACCCAGGGAGCACGAAGATGTATCGTGATCTCAAGAAGCTGTTTTGGTGGCCGGGGCTTAAGAAAGATGTGGCGTTGTATGTGGCTAAATGCCAAACGTGCGCCTTGGTGAAGGCGGAGTGCCAAAAGCCAGGAGGATTTCTGAAATCCTTGCCTATACCGAAGTGGAAATTCGATGATATATCTATGGACTTTGTGCACGGGTTGCCAAGGTCGCAGAAGGGAAACGACGCCATTTGGGTGATCGTTGACAGATTGACGAAAGTGTCGCATTTCTTACCGATGAGGAAGGATGATCCAGTAGAGAAGTTGGCAAAGCTCTATGTGGATAGCATTGTGCGCTTGCACGGGGTGCCCCGCAGTATTGTGAGTGATCGCGATGGGCGGTTCACGTCCAATGACTGGAGGCTAGTGCATCAAATGTTGGGCTCCAAACTGAAGTTTAGCACGGCGTTTCATCCGCAGACGGATGGCCAGACTGAGAGAGTCAACAGAACCTTGGAAGAAATGCTTCGCATGTGTACATTGGACTTCGGTAAGAGGTGGGAGGACCACCTATACTTGGTCGAATTTGCTTATAACAATAGTTATCAAGCAAGCATTCAGATGGCGCCGTTCGAAGCTCTTTACGAAAGAAAATGTCGCACGCCGTTGTCGTGGTTAGAAACGGGTGAGTCCAAGCTTTATCAGCGTCAAGACATTGAAGATGCCACTTCTTTAGTGCATTCTATACGGGAGCGGTTGCGGATTGCCCAGGATAGGCAAGCCAAGTATTATAATGCCAAGCATAGGAACGTGGAATTCAGTGTTGGCGATTGGGTGTACTTGAAGATCAAGCCGTTCAAGGGTGTCTCACGGATTCGACGCTTGAAAAAGTTGAGTCCGAGATACCTTGGGCCATTTGAGATTCTGGAGCGGATCGGAGAAGCAGCTTATAGGTTGAGGTTATCAGCAGAGCTAAGTGCTTTGCATGATGTATTCCACATCTCGGTTTTGCGGAAGGTAGTGCAAGAGCCTTCGCAGGTGTTAGCGGCCGACCAAGTACCGGTTGAGGAAGGGTTGACAACGAAATTCAAGCCCATATCTATGAGGATTTCGAAGTCAAGCGGCTTCGGAACAAGGAAATCAGAATGGTGAAGGTCTGTTGGGATAACTGCGGACGCGAGGAGCTCTCTTGGGAGCGAGAGCAGTCAATGCGCGAGGAGTACCCGAGTTGTTCCCCTCAGGTACTCGTTATGTATATGTTTTTGTGTAGTCTCTGTTCTTAATTTCGGGACGAAATTCTCTTAAGGGGGAGGGAGTTGTAAGACCCCCAACCTCGGAGTTGATCGCGGGGCGATCAATCAGCGCTTTTGGAGGTCTGAACAGGGGCACACGGCCAGGCACACGGCCGTGTGCCTACCCGTGTTCAGTGGTTTTGTGCAGTCTCGAGTCAGAGAAGTACACGGCCTGAGACACACGGCCGTGTCTCAAGCCGTGTGTGGGGCACACGGCCTCGAACACGGCCGTGTTCGAAGCCGTGTTCTTGAAGCCCGACGATCGTTCCTGAAGCTCCGGGTAACACGGCCCGTGGCACACGGCCGTGTCAGAACCCGTGTCGATCGGCGAATGAGCTACACGGCCAGGCACACGGCCGTGTGCCAACCCGTGTTCGGCCCAGATTTTATTATTTTGGATCTAATCTCGGTCGTTCTTTCCCTTGGATCTGGATCTGACGGTGGGGGCTGCTCCTGGGGGGTTATTAGCCGGGAAATGGGGGGAGAAACCCTCATTTCAACTTGAGTTTCTCTTTCTACATCCTAGAGAGAGGGGAGAGCTCCCTTGGTGGTGTGAGGCCAAAATCCGGCCGCCGGAGAAGGTTCGAAGCTCCAAATCGCGATCCGAGCCCAGATCCGCGGAGGCGACGGCGTTGCGAAGCTTTCTAGCCGCGTAGTTTGCGATGGCGCGCGGAAAAACGCAAGGGTAACGATTCTTTATCTTGGGCATGTGAAGCCCTCTTTTCCTTGCATAGGAAGCCCGCTCTCGCGAGTGAGCGAAGGGTTGGAGCGCTCCTTGGGGTAGATATGTGAAGTCCCCCTTGTGTAGAGTCCGTATGCATAAACAGACATAGGCATTGTGTGTGAAGCCTATTCGGACGTGTTGGTCCGAATCGGTGATGTTGCATTGCATTTGAACCGGGCAAGACTCCGGATGTTTGGGTGTTTTCGGGTTTTTCTACGTGGTAGATTGCATCAGGGAATCTTAGAGATTAACTCTAAGGTGCACCCGGAAAACTGGGCAAAAGCGGGTTTTGCCAACACGGAGGCCGGGGAGCCAACGTGAACATAACTGGGTTATGTGATTTTGTAGCGGAAACGAGACTCGGCGAGTCTTGACCTGCGCATATGGCTTAAATTGTCGTTGCGGTATGAGCACGAGTCAAGCGGAACCGTACCCGGTCTATGTCGTTCGGTAGGACCGTTGGCATGGACGAGGGTCTTCGTCGGTCTATGGCTTAAATTGTCGTGACCAAGGCTAAGGAGACAAATTGCTCATATGGATGACCGTCCTAGAGGCGGTGGTGGTTGGGATGGAACGTCTATGGCTTGAATTGACGTGACGTTGGCCGGTTCGTCGAGAATGTGCCCTGAGTGCACGGGGTGTGTGGCCGTGCGAGCCTACGCCTGTGGTGTTGTGCAATTACCTTTTATAAATGCCTATACTAATAAAGTGCAGGGAAAGAGCATCCCCGCCCCGATTGTGGGGGCGGGATCGTTACAATTTGGTCAGCTTTGCTGACCGTTGCTATTGTTTGCCACGGGCGGTGGTTTGTTGCTTGCAGGTGCTGCAGAGTCGAGCGGGAAATAGCGGGCTAAAGCCCTTGTTGCTGTGCCGGCCCTCGAAGGCCTAATTTGTTATGTTTTTCCCGTTCATTCATGTATGGCCGGCCTGCGAGCCGAGGTCTGAAAACACTATTTTGTTAAGTGAACAATGTAAGGCCTTAAGGCCAGTTCTCTTTTGTGTATGTACTCATTCCTGGCAGGGTTCTTATCTTTTTGCAACTTAATTAATTGCTTCCGCTAGGTGTTGTGTAGGACGCTCTGATTGGTTGTATGGTTTCAACGCGTAACCAACCGGTCTGTCCGTAGTATATGGCGTCGGGCCCCGGCCGGACCTACTGCTATATGCTATGTGACGGATAGGGGTGTTACATTAATCTCCTTGGCCTGAGTTTTCACGACTTTTTGACATTTGTCGTAAGCCTTGATTAACTCTTTATATTGAGCCATGAGTTCAGACTCATCGTCAGAAGAGCAATCTTCATGATCATGATCAGAAGCATCTGATTCAGAAAGAGGAGTATGAGATTTTACCTTCCAGTGAACTGGGGTTCTTCTTCATCAGTTTGTGTCATTAGCCCAAAATAGGCTTCTCTTCTTCACTTGACTCAGATGAGTCAGAGTCGCTGAGAGTCTTGCCCTTCTTGGTTACTAGCCTTCTTTCAGTTCTCTTCTTATTATAAGAAGATTTCTTCTCCTCTCTCTTTCCACCCTCCTTCTTCTTGTGAGGGAAATCAGTAAAACGTGACATGTCTTATTACAACAATAACAAACGATGTCAGAAGAAATATGTTTATTCTGTTTAGTATAATACTTGTCTTGGCCGCTTGAGCCATTCTTGTGTAGATCACCATCATGACGTGATCTTTTGTACGAGGCATCCTTGCCTCTCCATTGTTTCTTCTTGTTCAAGAATTTCTTGAACTGCCTTGAAAGAAGAGAAAACTCTCCTTCAGACAACTCTGAGCATTAGGTACTTGGCTCTGAAGTTTCTTCTTCACTATCTTCCTGTGTAGGAGCAGGTGATGCAGCTTTGGCTTTCCTTGAGCTGTCTGCCTTCAGTGCGACAGACTTCTCCTTGGATGAGACCGACTCTTCTCTTCTTCAGCTTTTCTTGAATTGATTTGCAACTTATATGCCATTAGCTTTCCGAAGAGATTCTGAGGGTCAGTCTCTGCCAGCTTGCCAAACTCCAGATAGCACAGACTTTGTTTGTCCCACTCCTTAGTCAGGGACCTTAGAAATTTATTATTAAGCTCTCCATTAGTGAAGGCATGACCATATACTTTTAGGCGTTAACAATCTTAAAGAAACTTTCAAAGGTATCTGTAATTGAATTCTTGGGTCCTTGTCGGAAAGCTTCATAATTCTTTTTTAGAAGGGATCTTCTGTCATCCCTAACCTCTTCGGTGCCTTACATCAAAGTGATAAGAGAATGCCATTTCCTTAGCGGATTGGCAGTTAATCAGGTTCTGCAGCATAGAATCATTGAATGCACTTGCGATGATATTTTTGGCTTTCTTGTCTAAAGAGACATGTGCAATCTCATCCTTATCAAGATCCATCAACTTCTTAGGAACTTTTTGGTAGGATCAATAGTGGAGACGGTCATGAGAAAATATGGACCTTCTTTAACAATCATAAAGATCCTTGGATCCACAACTTCCATGAAAAACTTAATCCTTCTTTCTACATGGGAAAGTTGGTCTTTCTGCACAAAGTAAGCTTAGCAAAAATCCTTGGCTTTGTCCATGCTTGTATAGCTCAATAGACAACTTAGGCCAGATTTGTTCAAGGTTGTAACCTTTTTGTGAATAACCTCTCTGTGATACCAATTGAAAATGTTTAAGTTGTCTTCCTAAATCACCTAGGGGGGGTGAATAGGTGAGTTGTGCATCTTTTTGCGGAAATAAAAATTAAGCGAGTTATGAAAGAAAAATTAACCAAGCATTCACAGATGAACCAAGAGTTATAGTGGTTCCAACCTTGGGTACATCCACTTTCCACTCATGATCTAGCAATGCACTAGACACGGCTACTCCACTAATCTCGGATTAAAATAATCCTACTACTCGGAACAGCGTTCTACAACTCGATTTAAAAATAGGATCAACACTCGGAAGAGAAAAATATCCTACAACAACTGGAGAGCAAAGTCTCTACACTCAGAGAAGTTCTCTACAGAATAAAATAAGAATAAGAAAAACAAACAATATACTCTCAGATCTGAAGGATTTAATCCTTCTTCTTTGAACTTTGTCAGAAATCAAATAAAAAGTCGGCTAGATTATCAATTTCATCCCAAAAATTCAGTAGAGAACTCAATATCAAAAGATAATCATCAAATAAAATATCGAAAATAATAAACTAAATCGGCTCGATCTAAAATTGCGATCTTAGAATATTTCTTGCTAATAACTATGAATAGCATCTAGGATCATACAAATTGTAATTACAAATACGCTGCTTCTTGTTGTTAAGGGTTATTACGAAAATGACAGATTTATAGG